>CM049431.1:84989945-87626195 GCA_026929855.1 Poa annua
ATGACCGAAGACCGAACCGAATAGACTGAAGACCGAATAACAGAAAATCAGAAAGACCGAATTTATTACGGTTATCATTTTCTAGATGACCGAAATTGTTAAAGACCGAAAAGACCGAACCAAACTAACCGAAAAGACCGAACGCCCACCCTTACAATTCAGGGTGGTGTCGGCCACATTTGAACAAATACAAAACCTAAAAAAAATACATATATTGTTAGAAACATATACATTACCGAATACAATGTAGTCATTGCGGACATCGAAGGACTGCTCAGTTACGGGGAAAGACCCGATCACGAGATTACGTGGTAGAATATTTCCGTTTTTGTTTTACTTCCGTAAAGTTATGTTTTCGTACTTTCTTTTCATTTCAGCTATGCCCCAGAAAAGTCGGCCTCACTCATAACCGGAAAGGTAGTGTTCCCTCCATCCCAAAATTATTATACATTCTCAACGGTACCATTTATACCTTCTCAATCTATATATTTTATTATATATTGATGGTCCAAATTGAGCATCAAAGAACAATATAAAAATATTTGCACCTTATATTCCATAACTCAAAATGGATTCTTGTGTTTCAAAAAGGAGCCCGACGAAAAACAGTAAAAATGTGCCCAAGAACCAGGGAAATTTGAACAACACTTGCTCGTAGCTTTCCTCATTTTTCAAGTTAAGATTTGCGGCTGTCTTCACGCAGGCTAGACCAGCGGCGGAGTAGTATAGTAGTAGAGGCCACCAACCCCACCGATTGATTTCAAAATTTCAATCACGGCCCAGCAAAGCCGGCGACAACGCCGCACCCGCTTTCAAAAACGTCTCCCCCCTTCCTCCTTCTTCTCCAGTTCTCCTTCGTCCTCCTCCCGCTCTTCCCCCTTCAAATCCCTCCCCACCTCTCCTCTCGCTATAAACCCTAGGCGAGGGGCCGCTCCTCCCAGATCCAACAGGGATCCCCTCCGACCGCCCCGGCCTCCTCATCCATGGCGACCCTCCCGCCGTCGACGCCGCCGCCCACGCGCGCCTCCTGCGGCTCCTTTCTCCACGAACTGCAGGTCCGCTTCCGCGTCTCCTCTGTGATTCCATTTCGTGGTGGTTGCGATTTCGGTTGCTAGCTTCTTCGGGGAAGGGCCGGCTGGATCTCCGTTTTGTCGTGTTCCCCACCCGGCGCCTGCCGGAAATGGTCGCTACGGCGCTTCTCGTCGCGGAAGGCAGTCGGGGTTCCTTCGCTGTCAAATATACTTCTGCGTCGGGGATCGGCCTCCGGTTATCGTGTCTCGTGATTCTTGCGTCGGATCCCAAGGACCGACGCAGGGACTGGGGATCGATTTTTGTGTTTCTTGACGGTTTCTTGGTACAAGATCTCTGATTTCGATAATGTCGACGTAAGATCTTGGTTACGTTGCTCCTTCGTTCCGGATTCTGCCAAGGCATTGCATTTCTTGGTGCGTCCTGAACTCCTGATAAGCGATGGTTCGCTGGGCTGTGGCAAATCGTTGTCTCAATGTCTTTTCCTTTGGATCCGACCAGTGTTTACTGTTTATGGTTGTATATCTGTATGTTAGTACTTGAGACGAATAAAAAAATTCGTTTTGCATTTATGTTTTTATCTGTATGTTAATCGTGTCAAGTGCCCTGTTTTACCTGCTTATTTTGTTCCTTTCTGCGTATAAGTTTTCTATCTGAACTGTCTAAAGATTTGCATCTGTTGATGCAGGAGCTATGGGGAGAAATTGGGCAGGATGAACTTGAAAGGGACAGGATGATTTTGCAACTGGAGGAGGACTGCCTCAACGTTTACAGGAAGAAAGTGGAAGAAACTAGAAGGCAAAAGGCAGACATACTTCAAACCATGTCTTTGGGTGAAGCTGATATAGTAAAAATCCTTTCTGCTCTGGGAGAGCGTGAATCCTTTTCTAGGGTACGTGAATTGCTCTCATGATTCATTTCATGCTTCTTGCTGATACCATGCTCTTTCTTATGTGTTATTGTTGGTCCTTGTTTGTACAGGTAGAGAAGCTTGGGGGTACATTAGTGGAACAACTTGCCAAAGTTGAGCCAGTTCTGGACGATTTGAGACGGAGGAGAGATGAGCGTGTAAATGAGTTTTTGGCTGTTCAGCTGCATGTAGTTCGTCTACAAGCTGAGATTTCTGGAACTATTAATCATGGGGATCCTGCAGCCCCTTTGGTGGATGAGACTGACCTATCTATGACAAGACTAGCGGAATTGAAAACCCAGCTTAATGAGCTCCAGACAGAAAAGGTTGGGCACCTGGTATAAACCTATCCTATCCAGACTCCAGAGTGCTTCAGCACTGACACTTCAATTGTTCTACTTGTGTTTTCAGAATCTTAGGCTGCAAAAGATTGATGTTCAGATCAAGTGCATTAATGAAATGTGCAACATGATGTCTCTTGATCTTAAGAAGACATTATACGATGTCCATCCCAGCTTTGTTGAATTCGAAATAACCAAATCTATGAGAATAAGTGATTCCACTCTCGATAGGCTTGCAGGAAAAGTTCATGCACTAAACCAAGAAAAGAAACAGAGGCTCCGGAAGGTATTAATCCTAGTTCTTTAACCAAAAGCATGGATCTGTATGTTATTAGTTCAGTGTGTGCATCTACCTTTAGAATGCTAGCTGTTGAGTTTGAGTAACCATATATCATGCAAAATTGCTGACCTGTGGAATATTTGGTTTTTTGTTGTCAGTCCATTCTTATTCACGGTACAATGTACATGACATGGTTTACTATTTATTAATTGGACAGTGCACAGAATTCTTCAATTAACCATCCTAACTTCGTAGTATTGCAGTTTCCTTGCCTTGATCTCCTTCAACAGTTCTTCTATGTCCAGTGTGTGATTTACTTCTTTTGAGAAAATTGTACTATGGTTTTACTGACTGTAGTACTCATTGTTTTCTCAGGGTGACATAGTATACTTGTGTACATTAGCCTGCTTTTCTTTCTACCTTGACTTGTTTACATTAATGATCCAAATTTGCATTATCTATTGCAGCTACAAAATCTTGGAAGTACACTTATTGAGTTATGGAGTCTGATGGACACACCACTAGATGAACAGAAATGCTTCGATCATGTTACTTCTTTGATTTCTGTATCTCCCAATACAGTGATGCCCCAAGGATGTGTTGCACATGACCTTATTGATAAGGTTATAGTTGATTGCCTTTTTTATTTTTATTGAACTTTCATAAAGCTAATTCTTCAGTTTATGTTAATGTAAAATCTTCTTCTTTTTGTGTAGGTAGAGGCTGAGGTCAAAAGGTTGAAGGATTTGAAAGCTAGCAAAATGAAAGAGCTTGTCTTAAAGAAAATGACCGAACTTGAAGAAATCTACAGAAGTGTTCACATGAATATTGACAGTGACCATGAGTGGCGGATTCTCACTGATCTCATAGATTCTGGTTCACTTCTTTCTCATGCATTTTATCCTGAATAATCATAACTGGAGTTATTATATGCATTTTCATTTTGTGTCGAGCTTCTTTGTTCATTAAGTTGCACCTGCTGCAAAAAAAATTGGTGCTTCTTTGTTGTTTAATGCTGATATTTCTGCCTCACCTTGAAATTCTATAAACGTTTTCGTCAAATGCAATAGTAGATTCAGCAACTATCTTTGAAATTCTTTTCTTGTTTCACCTTGAATATTTAGATAGACCAATCTTGATATAAAAAGTGGATACGCACCTACAATAAATTAAAATAACACGTATATTTGGATGGTTGGTTGAGAAAATTGCTAATCTGTTGCAATGCTAGTTTGGCTGCTTGAATGTTGCATGCCCTATCCCATTTAGATTCATCTCTTTCTGATGTTTACACTAGGTTTGTTAGAATTGTTGGACACTTTTCTGTTAAAATTGCAGTACGTTACTCTCTCCCATTTAGCCCTGACAGCTTATTTCCTTCGTAGCAACTGAGCCACCATAATAACCTAAGTTGCAATCCGTATATTACAGGTCTTTGTCCGAGACTCAGCATTCATGCTATTAGATTGAACATTTGTCACTAATCATGATGTTTTATTCATGGTGAAACAAATCACCAAAAACCAGTGGATTGAATAATTAAATAGGTTTATCATAATGTGAAAAAGATCATTCATATACAAAAAGTCAATAGGATAAAGAAATGAGATGATTGATTTGATTGTAAACATAGTTGCTGAAATAGTCTATTTTTAATCAATAATCGATTTTTGCATTTGAAATACTAAAATAATCGCACTTTCAGGAATGCAGTGGCATGAGTTGCATTTTTGGTTCAGCAGATATTTCAACATTAATCCGAATAATGATATTTCACTGTTGGCAAATTAAATATGTAAACACTCAAATGAGTGATTATTTCGCTTGAGAGTTTACTCTTATTTCCTAGCTCCAATAAAGTACAAAGTTCATTTGCTGTACAGTGAATATTTCGTGTTACTAATTTTATTTTATTTTCAAAATCTTGCAAGGCTAATATATGAATGTTTGTTTTCTCACATTAATGGACGAGATCCTGATTTTTGCCATGCTTCCATAGTTATATTGCACTGCTGATTGTATTTTATATCAGCAGTTAAGATACAGGGTGTTCGCTTTTTTCTTTGTTCTCCGTTATAATTCAGTTATCGATTCCTTTCGGAATTAACTGATCTTTATGAAGTTTTACAATTCACGTTTTATCAGTTCTTTTTTTATTCCCTCATGGTTTTGTCCTGCTATCTGTTGAAATTGATAATGTATATGAACTTCATTTTGTAGGTAGAGCTGATCTCTCGGAGCTGCTTACCAATATGGATGAACGAATTACCGAAGCAAGAGAGATTGCTCTAAGCAGAAAGGACATTCTAGAAAAGGTGGAAAGATGGACATTAGCAACTGAAGAGGAGGGTTGGCTTGATGAATATGAGAGGGTAACTTGAACATTTTCTTTTATCCATATATATGGTATTACAATGCTGCATTTGCCATACACCATTGATATGGTTTCAATTTCAGGATCAAAATCGTTATAATGCTGGTCGAGGAGCTCATGTAAATCTCAAGCGCGCTGAGAAAGCAAGGATATTAGTCAGCAAAATTCCATGTAAGCATCTGTATTTTTTGTGGATGTTTCTACTGAAATATTTAATGTTTGGATAAACTCCCGCAGTTAAGGAACCACCAGTAGATAATGCTACAAGGATTTCACATCATTATCAGTTTGATTTGCTTCAAGGATAGCTACTTAACTAATGCTTAATCTGTTCTGATACTATTATTGGACGTTTATTTTCTTGTAACTGTATCTTTAACTAAATATTAAACAAAGTGAAATCTTTTGGAAACATGCTTATGGGTCATTTGAAGCCCTTTGTTAGTTACAATGATCATAGTCATTCCGACTTCTAATTATATCTGGCACTCATTTTCTCATGTTTTCTGGTGGTTGGCCTACTTATGCTGAGGTTTGATTTCTACTACAGCAGTATTTGCTGAATCCACCTGTTTCTCAGCTTCAGTACTATTTTGTCATGCAGCTCTGCTGGAGAATTTGACTGCTAGAGTTAAAGCTTGGGAAAATGAGAAGGGCATACCATTTATGCATGATAAGGCAAGTTCATATACACATCATGCTCTTTCCATATGAATAGGTTGGTTGTGTCAATCTCATCTTAATTGTATAACATTTAGCGTATTCTTTTACAGATGAGGCTTTTGGATAGCTTAGAGCAGTACACCTCTGGAAGACAACACAAGGAAGATGAAAAACGGCGATTGCGGGTTGGTTCATATTTTTCATGCCTCTTTTCTTCTCAATCCTTGTAGGTTGCCTCTTTTGCATGCTTAATTTTCTGAAGATATGTTCTAAGTTGGCTCATTTTAAGAATAGAAACGATACATAATGGAAGTGATAATAGTTGAGCTAGCTTATGGTCCAGACTGCCTCTTAGCCATTTCCATTGGTTATGTCACATGTTAAAATGTTTAATTTCTTCTCCACATCACTGATTCATTTAAAATGTTGATAGAATATTTAGGATAGGTGTTGTTGCCATATATAGCAGTGGGCTTTTCAGTTACACATTTGGACTCTCATTGGCTGTGAAATGTTTCGACTATTTTTCAGGAACTCAAGAAATTACAAGAACAGTTTGCAGCAGAACAAGGCACACCATATGGGGCGAAGCCTAGTCCTATGCGTCCCCTTTCAGCAAGGAAGCCTCTTGGGCAAAGTTCTAATGTCAACATCCTTGGTGGAACTCCTAACAGCCGGCGTGTGTCTACCCCAATGTCACGCAAGGGAGGCTTGTCTTGTGGAAGAATGAAAGATACTGGAAAGACAACTGCTTCCATACCAGCAAACTATGTTGCCCTTCCCAAGGATTGTTCAGACAATTCTACCATGTGAAAAATGTAATCACCTCCTGCAAATTGGCATCTAGCAAGTAACTTAGCTTTCTATTTCACACGTTTAATCTCGGATAGATTAACTACTGGTTAATGCATGAATGGTTCTATGATTGTAACTTCTGTAATAAACTTTTAGACTCGAAGTACCTCTAAAGTGATGCGGTTGTACAACCCTTCCTTATTTCTTTTCTGTAGCTTCTATAAAGTAGTAGTATTATTGATATTCCCTATGTTTTCTTGCAAGATACTTATGCTGTTTTTTTAAAATTTACTTGAATTGTCTAAAGTTATCTTGGATTCTCTTATTGCTAAAAACCTCAGATCTTGCTGGTCCAGTCAGGACTCCTGTTTATCTTTTTTTTTCACATTGCTGGTCCAGTCAGAAACTCTCACCTGTCATTCTAGTACTAGATGTAACTGAAACTAAACAATGAAATCAGTTGGGAAATTTGCATGAATAGAACAGTCTCATCCTTTTGGGAGTCATTTCTCTCTTCCCTCCTGCACCATTCTAAGGCAGTAGCAGTAGTGTCATGCAAATGATCTCACTCTAGCAAATTATATGTTAGTGTGCCTTGCCTGGTCATTCCATTGATCGGAAAGGCAGTTATGGTGCTTGTCCCCTCCCCCCTTGTTCTCTTGTTGCTAATCCAGCAGGTAAAGTCACGGTGAATCTCCAGCTAAAGAATTCAGTGACATAAGCCTCCAAGATCTGATTCCAAAGTAGGATTTATCTAGTCGACATTTCAATTGAAGTCATCAGTGTTCCTTTAGTGTGAAACCTAATGAAATGCGACCTTGGAACTGTGATTATCCTCGAGCTCAGATGAAAAGTGGGTTTGTCACTTGTTGGGCACTTGTGAATTGATTATGTCTTCCCAAGTATGTGCAGAACAGCAGCAGCCACGAAAGTTCAACTTTGGGTTGGAAAAGATTACTTCTATCGCAAGACACATGGCTGCACAATAATGCCAAATTTTTCATTTGGTCGAAAAATCCTTAACTGAAAGTGCTTTACAGGTTAGTAATGTGAAGAGCTGTTCAGGTCATTTTCACCAAGTTAAAAATCACGAGCGTTTCGGTAGTCGACGATGTTATACGGCGAGTTAAATATCAGGTGGTGGTTAAAGGTTGCATATTTCTTTGAATTTGATACTTAAAGTACGAAAGGCCCAATTGTACAAGTTTATTTTTTATCCTTAGCTGAGTATTTGCCTGGTCATCTATGTATATGTTCTTTTACTGGCTCTGTGTGATACTGATGTTCAATAATGGATGGAATCAAAAGTTTTGCACCTTTGAAACATGCTCACACTCCAGCCATATATATCCTGTTAAGGACCTTCATGATGCGTGTTTATAACATATCCAGATTACCGGATACCAAGAGACAAAATCGAATTCTCCAGAAAAAGAAGATGATTCGTGTTTATGGGGAACGTAGGCATGGTTTGGCCCTTGGCATATCACCATCTGGAAATTCGATCTTACTTTGTGGTTTGGAGCAGGGTATCTTAGTTAGATTACGATCTTGCGTAATGCTCTTTATTCTATTAGCATTTCTGCTCCTGTTTTTTGTATTCTACTGAGGTTACCATACAACAAAATTTCATTGGTTTTCTGGAGCGAATTATTGCACGTCGGCCGAGTGTAGAAACACTAATTTTGTGAGTGGTTGGCTTTATGCTAAGCATTGCTCCCATGCTGATTGCTCCTCTACTCATATAATTATTTTCTGTTATTCTCAAGACATTGACAGATGTTGGGTGGGAGCACTAATATTTTTCCCTGACTGATTAGGGGATAAGCCCGAAGACTTGCTAATCGCTAGTCGTAAAACTGACTGGAGCAAGCATCTTGCACGCTAAGTAGGTAGACGAGTGTGCCCATATTTGTGCTTTCTTGGCCGTAAGAAAGGAGCTTTTCCCTACAGAGACAGTGGCAACTTGAAACGTATCACTGACGTAGCTAGTGAGGTAGATTCCACAACTAACACATGCATCACCGTTTTTTTTTTGTAGTTTTAGGAGCAAGCTTGAAATGGCGCATATGCTGCCTGATGATAGGAGCCAGGACAGGGCGTTATACCCCATAGAAAAAATAGCACACTATTTCTTCGCTAATAGCACCCTATAGCATACCTGGAGGGTCCACACGCTAAATTTTACTATTTTTGCACGCTATGAAGCTATTCACGAAATAGCACTAAACTGTCGTAACTTTAGCACGCTATTTTCTAATTCCAGCATATCAGCGCAAAGTACAGAGTTTTCCATCTTGAGAAGAAGTAAAAAAATCCTTTTCTGTTTATGTTGATAATGAACTACAATTTACAGGTTCCTCATCTGAATGGAAACATGCCCTGAAATGCTGATAATTCTGAATAAACAATTTTGTGTTATGTTGTTGGCCCATGATATGTTGATTTTAGGTTTCTATACACTTGGAGAATATTTTTCATACTTGGTTATGCATATATCGTTCTACCATTTCTAGACTATATTCTTTATTCTTGATAAACAATGTTTTTATCTATATGGTATTTTTTTATACCGCTATTTGTGGCATGGATTTGGCCTTGACATTTGTATCGGGTCAAGTGGTTTTGCAGGGATTTATGCCTCATGTTTATGTTTGTGCCATCAATTTGGCCCTGACATTTGTATCTGGTTAAGTGGTTTTACATGTATTGCTTATTGATAAATATTGTGCTGAAATTCTTAATATTTGGGCCATATGTTACATTTTTTTCACCATGCTATTTTGTAACGTAGCTTCGATATAGCACGCTATAACTTGTATAGCTTATGGAGGAGGGCCACACTATTTTTGATAGCAAGCTAGTTTTTCCTTGGTTATACCCCATCACCTATCTTGCTGCACAGCTGCAGCTGAGAAATGTGTTTTGGTTTCCTGGTAGCAAGTGATGCAGAACCCATTAACTTTGTGCATGCAAGTGACTACTGCTTATATGCTACTTGGTATTCCTCCCACAGACAATGGAAGCCAGGGAGGGAACCTACGAGAGCTCGTCGACGCTGCGCATGTATCTGTCAGATCCACCATGCCACGCATCGATCCCAGGATTTCGATGGGAGCATGGGAATTTCTTTGGGGATATGGAGGAGGCAGGGGCATCAGATTCAGGTTATTGTTCTTGGCTTTGTGGCGCCAACTTGGCCACCGCACTGGTGCAGATGGGACCTCGGATCAGAATCTCTATTCCAGGTTAAAAGAGATTCATGCTGGTTTTGGGCTGACACTGAATCTTGCAAGTGCGCGCTAAGTAGGATGGCATGCTTTTTGGGGGAATTATTCCTCCTTCAAATTCCCATCACCAAATTTAATTAACCCTGATTCTTTATTAAGGCTATCTTTGCCGATTAATCTAATCAAGAATGGGTTCTTTGGAACCACTATCAACCAGAGGCATGTACATACGCATGGTGGAAGCATTTTGCATAATTTCTCAATATGCAACTGGTACATAAAAAGTTCTTGAATAATAGATGTATGACTAATGACTATGTGCCAACCGCCGCATACGTAGGGAAAACACACATTGATATTGCGTTCAAAAATATAAAAAGAAAGGACAAAAGATATGTGGAAGGCAGAGAAAGATTTGCTTTGTAGGTGTGCGTACTATGTTCTTGCTCTTTCAGAGTTTCAGGAGTGCTGCCTGCCCACCCAATCATATGAGCTCCAAAGGCTATGATTAGTCCCTTTGTGCGCTAGGCAAGAAGTTAGTACGTAGGCGCAATGACATGATCAAGCACTTCATTAGCATGGGATTGGACGAGCTAGCCTTGACATATTTATAGTTCATATGTCATAATTAATATTGGAAGGGGCCAGTAGGCAGTAGCTGATACAAGATATATATCTATGTAGATAAGACATATCCCAAACTGTAAGCATCTGCTTGCTTAGGTACAGAGAGGTTACAAAACTCTCCCTCACAGCATACATATTACCAGTTTGCCACTACTAGTAGTTTTTACTATTACTACCACACCACTTCAACATCACGGGGATGAGGGGATCCAAGGACAGAAGCAAGGATGGGAAGAGAAGGTCCATTGATCAATGAACCTACCAAATTCTGGCCCGAGGATCATTTCTCGTTGCGGTGCATCCGGGCTTCCTCGGCGGGCACCGAGATGGTGACCGCCTTGCCGTTGGCCTGGGCCTTCTCCAGCTGCACCTCGTCCAGCTCCATGATGTCCATGATCCCGCCGCTGCCATCGACGCCCTTGATGGCCACTGGGATCTCCGTCGCCTCGATCTCTTTCTTCTCCATGCTCTCCTTGTGCTTCCCCCAGAGCACCGAGTAGAGGCCGGCGACGATCAGGACGGACCCGATGATCCTGAAAATCCCAAATGGTTAGCAAGAATGTTACCGGCTGTTGCTCTTGATCGGTGATCTATGTTGTGATATATATGCACGTACCCTCCGAGGTAGATGTTCTCGGCGAGGATGAAGGATCCCATGATGGCCACCACGATCATCATAAGCGGGCTGAAGGCCGAGGCGAAGACAGGGCCTCGGCTCTGGATCACCAGCCCTTGCACGTAGTACGCAAGGCTCGACGTGACGATACCCTGAAGCATATTAATTTGCAGAGATTTTATTAGTATTAGTGTTATCTTGCCACGTTTAGTTGGTGTCTGATCAGTGTTATAGGATGGTATGTGCATGAGACTGACGGCGTAGGCGGCGGCGAGGAGGTTCATGTCGAATCCGATTTTCCAGACGTCGGCGGTGTGCTCCATGGCCAATGTGACCACGATGGCCTGCAGGGTGCCCACGAAGCAGATGAGCATGGTGAGCGTCAGCGGCGCGTTGTACCTCGTCAGCGTCGGACCCTGCACGTACGCACGCAGGAAACATTATCAGTTGCTAGAATTTTCTAGGTCTACCATGGACGTACGGGAGCAAGCATGGCGAGCTATATGTATAGGTGTACCTGCAGGATGAAGAGGGAGGCCCATGCAAGGGTGGCTATTATGAGGCAGATGCACCCCTTGAACCAGTCCTTGGCGGCGGCGGCGGCGTCCTGGTGCGGGCCGTCGTGTAGGTGCGTGTGCACAGACCAGATCATCTCCACGGCGCGGCCCTTGTAGAGCGTCATGAGCATGGCCCCTGCCACGGTGACCAGCGTTCCGGCCACCTTGGCCATGCACCTCACCTTCTTCAGGTTCACCTTCTCCATCCTGAAGATGACCGCCATGACGAAGGTCATGGCGGGGAGCATGTTGCTCATGGCGCAGGAGAAGGTGGGCGAGGTGTACTTGAGCCCCGCGTAGTAGAAGTTCTGGTCGATGACGGGGCCCATGAGGGCGAGGAGGAAGATGTTGATGAAGACCCGGAGGGACATCCGTGGCCTGACCTTGTGCTCCAGGATGAGCGCGAAGGGCGCGATGGAGAGGGTGGCGAAGGCGTGGCGGTAGACGACCAGCACGTAGTGGCTCATGCCGTGGTTCAGCGACACCTTGGTGATCACGTTCATCCCGGCGTACCCGAACTGCAGCGAGATCATCGCCACGTACGGCTTGCACCGCTGCATCAGCGTCTCCTCGCCGCCGCCCATCTGTTGCATCGCCATTGCCGCCGGGCTAGCTAGGTACGTGGAGCGAAGGGCGTGTGTGTTCTCTTCTCGGTCGATCGCCTGAGGAGGGAGTGGCAAGCCGAGGCGTATTTATAGGCGAGTTCTGAGTGGCAACTTTGCCGGTGGGGGCCGAGCTTACGTAGGCAGTGGAGTGGAGGGGTAGGTCCGGCGCCGGTCGGTTTCGCTCGCTGCATGGCACTCGGGCAAGTGCTAGCTCGACCGCCACTGGTGCATGATTAGTGAATGGTGACTATAGCTGCTCTGAATGCAATTCACATAGATCGTGCTTCAATAAGCGCAAAAGGTAGATCCATCGGATGAACTTATGCATGTGACTTATCCATGTAATTTTTTGGGTTCAACGTTTCATGCTAGCTATTTTTTCTATTCTACTCCCTCTTCCTAAATTTAAGATGTTTTAGTTTTTTGTAGATTCATATGAATTTACATGTGTCTAGACACATTTTTATGTGTATGTTCACTTGTTTTAATCCATATATAGTCAACATGTAAAATAGCTAAAATCTTACATTCAGAAATGGAGGGAGTAATACAGTAAAAATGATCTATTTATTTTTATTTTTTCTCGATTATGTAATTTTCTCAAAACACACACATAATTTTAGGTAAAAGCACAAGAATAGTCGGGCATTTAGCTAGATTTTTT
Organism: Poa annua; assembly: GCA_026929855.1. Taxonomy (NCBI): domain Eukaryota; kingdom Viridiplantae; phylum Streptophyta; class Magnoliopsida; order Poales; family Poaceae; genus Poa; species Poa annua. Next base: position 85,002,637 of record CM049431.1, read on the forward strand.
CTAGAATATCTTTATATGTTATTTACATAATTGTTTGGCCAAAGTATAACACACTTATATTCAAATTTAAATTATTTTGCGATTACTTTGTTAGAAAATAGCAAAAGTCCAGTTTTTGGTAAATTTGTTAACAATGTTAAAATGCATGTTTATGCCAATTCTCTGACAATGATAGAAATAACTTAGCCAAGGATAGGCTATTTTGCTTGGAAGTCATGATTTTTCATACAAGGTGGTCCATTTTATGAAGTTTCTTGCAAAAGTTGTTATATTACAAGTTTATGATCTTTTCTTGAAACAATACACGAAAAAGAACTATAAATATTGCATCAACTGCTTCTTCATCGCGCCTTCATGGGCAGCAGACTGACGTGGCTTCAGAGGAGGTGCATGAGTCATCCTTGCCATAGTTGCCAAAGTCGCCTGACTCGGAGTTCGAGTCATCGTTGACAACACTGGCCTCAACTATGGGTACGATGTTGACAGCCACACACGGTGTGTCGACGACATAATGCATGAACTCGTCCGAGGACTCCGATGTGCCGCGTCTTTCTCCTTGTTGCCGTATGACTCTTTCTTCTCCTGGATTTGGTTAAACCTTCTTGCTTCTTGTGTTACACTACCGAGAAGGCGAGGATGAAAAGCGTTTGACATGTAAATAACCTTTCAGGACTTCGATATTTTCTACATGTCACAGACAACATGGTTTGCACACCATCTATTGGACAAATAGAAAGTCACAAGCATATAAATTAATCAAATTTAGAATCTATCACACTTCATGATGAAGCTTGTACGATGGAGTTATCTTGGCAATGCCACACATGATGATTGTTTAGGTTAATAAGAGAGAAGTGAACAGGTTTGCTTTCCTGGACTAAGAGATGATGTCTTAATTGAGAATATTATACATGTACTTTTATCCTAGAGACGTCTTCTCTTATTCATAGTTTGTTCATGTAAGTTTAATCATGCCATAATTACAAGCTATCGAGTTGCTCCCCAGGAAAACAAGGACGGAGGATTGAGCAAGCAGAGAGATAATAACAGCAACCACGCTCAGAGATTACAAGTATGCGTTGTCTTTAGGGATACAAGGCATATTGAAGATTTGAAGGTGCTTATATCCTGAAGAAGATAAAGCACCGTGGTCCTGAAGAAGATTGCAGCTAGCCGAGATACCAAATTAACAATCAACTTGGGCGAACCATACGAGTGGGCTTGTTCCAATGTTCCGGGCTTCAGGCTGGCGTGGGAGCTATATAAGTGGTTGATAAACAGCCACGACCAGTGCTATTTAACAACACATATCTGTGACGGATAAAGCTCGCGCGCGCGACGATTTACCCAGCAATTTGCCATGTTCTTGATGCAAAAAAGCTCAACGAGAATTGAAAGATCAATGCTCCACCTGCATGCATGCAGCACAACACGGGTCACACATGCCGTAGTAAAATTCCTCTCGCAAGTCGCAACCATGTATTATTCCCAGGTGAATCCATCACTTGGCCTCGCGGAAATGAACAAAACCATTTCTGGATTCCCCGAGGAATAATGCATGACGCCATGCATGCATATTTGCGGCATGGAGATGATCGAATGGATGCTCTTTCGTAGCAACATCATCGGCGTTTATTATTCGCCACAGATCAAGGGTTAAACAAAAGAATGAAATGAGTCGATCGAAGAGGATCGCCTTCGGCGTCCAGATGTGGCAACGGAATAAGTTCGACCGGGTTCGTGGGAAATTATGTCTACTAGATGCTCGGCTAGATGGGCATGTCGGATTCGATAGGCGCTGACGGCACACGCACTTGATGCTTGGTAGATGTAGTATAGTTGTGTTGTGCCTTTAAAAAAAAAAAATTTAACACCACATATATTATGTCAGCAAACCGTCACAATAAAAATCTGTCAATCTCTTTCGGTACTCTGATTAGAGAAAGAGTGCGTCTGAAACTTGCGGTCTCTAAGCATTCAACACAGTTAGGTCCTCATGCCAAACAACCACCATAGGCCCCTCCATATTTCTAGCTAACAAGTGAGCAACCCTATTGGCTTCTCTAGGGCAATGGTCAAAGACCACGACTGCAAAACTGGGACACATAAAATTCAATCTTCAAAAATTGCTCCCGCTGGACCAAGAGAATTCCCGCCATCCCTCATCACTTCGATCACATCCATGCTCTCGAAATTCTCTTAAATTTTATTGCAGCCAATCTCACCCGCAAGAGCCAACACATCCCGGAGAGCAAGAGTCTCAACTGTCATCACATCGGAAACGAACGGCAAGGCCCGACAACTTCCTGCCAAGAAAAAAAAACCTATCATCACGGATAACTGCTCCAGTGCTACCCGATCCTCTGTCCACCTCAAAGCCGGCATCCACATTTAGCTTGACAATGTTTTCTTTAGGTTTAGTCCACCCATGTCGCTGAATCCTAGCATGGTGTGTCGTCTAAACATGGTGATGGCGGATACGGCAGGGGCGGAGCTGGAGCTCAAGGCGCCCTGATGCACCGCTCCTGACTAACCTGATGCCCATGCCTACTTTCGATAATAAGAAGCAGCAATTTCTTTCTTGAACCGTATTCCTAGGCATCAGGGTAAGCTCATAGAGCTCCGCCCCTGGGATACGGGGGACGCCGTCGCGATTTTCAGCAGAGATGTCGTGTCTTAAGTTGATGGGATAAAGTGCCATCTCAGATTCGATATTTGAGATATGGCGATGCAAACTAATATCTGCAAGATCGACTTATTTGATCCATTTCCAACGGAACGACTTCTGGAATCATTTTACCTCCCAAAAATGCATGGAAGGATCAACGGTAGGAATTGGAAATTACTTAAGGCGCCGCGTGCATGCGACAGAAGCACAACATTCAATTTTGTCGAAACGTCTTCTTGATGAGCGTTGCTCGTGGCTGGGACCCATCCAGATGTTTTCTTTCTCCTCATTTTCTTCTTTCTCCCTTTCCTATCCCACGCGGATTCTCCACACGAACCCGAGACGACATGACGAAAAAGACGACCGTCAAGAATGGACTTAATGGTGGGGACTGGCGGAGGTGGTGATTTGAGCAGGGCGGCGGTGGGCTCATCTTCCTGGTCCCCGACGTCCTTATCATTTAGCGATCCGGACGACGCGTGCGGTGTTCAGAAATCGTGCGAGCGCTCGCGAGACTAAGCTAGCCACGCCCCTTTATTTTTTACATATAAGTGCGGTTGAAATAGAGCGGATAATTTGTTTCTTTACTAATTATTACTCTCCTTGGATCGACTACTGCGCATACGTTAGTGTTATGCACTGTGAAATCCTTTACGAGAAAACCAAACAAACTTCTCCTCAGGAGGTGTCCGTACTGTAAAATTATCTGGCTTATAATACGGAACTGCAGGTTTAATTAGCCTCGAGTATAAGGGTTCTTAGTCTCTTACAATGATTCTAAGACATGTGTCAATGCACCATCTTTTAGTACGTTATTAACAAACAATTAAAATCTAAGAGACAACTATTCAGATATCATAAAAGGCAGTCGAGCTGCAAAGAGCCTTTTATTTTTAAAAAACTTTATATTTTGAAATTTAAAATAAATCTAAAATCAGAATAATCTTGATATAATTAACCTAGTACAATTATTTAAAGATCAATAGTTGATTACAACACCGAGGAGCGTTGATGCATCGAAAGATCAGCGTCAATCCGGCTGAGTTAAGGACTTGACGCGTATAGCTTAACTCTATTTCGTCTGTCTTCTTTTCCCATTTCTCTTATGACTAGCTATAAATTCTCTGCTCCTCCTCCTCCGCTCCATCGCCTCGCATCATACCCCGCCCGCCGGCACCACGACATGATTCCAAATATATATATGGAATACAAGGCGGATTGAATTGAATTATATTTTTTATACTAAACTTGTGTACTTTAAACTCATTTGCACGATGTTACCATCTTATTGAGTGTATTTTTTTACTTATGCGACACATTTAATCACATAACAAAGTTATTAATATTAATCAAGCTTGTTTATTATATAGTTGTAAATGTATGTCATAGAAATTTTTGCATTGAGTTGTATTTGAAAACATATATTGTAACATTATTTCAATCATAAATATTATTATCAGAATTGCATTAACTATATATTATTATAAACTTTTAAGGTAAAGATCTCTAAATAATATTTGCCTAAAACATCTTAACAAAATTTCAAGTGTATAAGTAGTGAAGCATATACACCCATAGAATTTTCTAGAGTATAACTAAATTATTTTTATGATTTTTATTGGTTTTTGTGGTTAAATGTGTCTTGCGGGTTATCATTGATTCAATATAAATGCATACCTAGGAGGAGGGTTACTCTGGATGTGTCTTTTAGAAATTATAGATATGTCTAAGCTATCAAGATATTTACATTATATTACAATCATGTAATTCAAAACATGACTGACTTTTACACTCACTATGATTTGTGGTTGACAAGGCAAGGCTCTTACGTGGAGGATTCAGGCCACATTTTGAACGCTCGGAAATCGGTTTTTAGTGTTTGACGATTTTGTGTCCTCCTCTACCCATTTGCCCCTTATTTCTCGCAAAATTTAGGATTATGATTTAAAAGCCTGTGAACAAATTAATTTCAACAAATCTAAAAATAACTAAATTTGGGCCGGCATAAAATTTATTAAGCCTTACTAATTTTGAACAAGGACTTTCGATGATTTAGTCCAACTATTAGCATTCTTAGCTCCATATCATATAAACCTAAGTTTCACATTGTCGAGATCTAGCCACGGAAATAAAACCACATGTTTTAAATGCACTTTTTTTAAGCCACCTTTTGCCTAGCATGCAAGATCATTTTGTATGCTTTGCCAAAGACCTTGGAGGATCAAACTGTGGTCCAAGACATTGGCCTTGGAGCATGATTACGGTGACGAAGTAAGAGAAAAAGACACGAGAAGGCATAGCGCTAGCTAGTGCACGATTCAGGACAACTAGAAGCCTGGCGCGGCTTGCCGCGCGCCACCCGTCGTTGACACTGGTTTTCAGTTTGCAAAACGTTATGATAAACATTCTTAATATGACATAATAGTTTAAAAGTAACTACACATATATAGCATAGTGCTCTTTCACACATGAAAGTCTCTGGAATAAATAAGTCTTTCATGACAACATGTTCAAACTATCACACAGATAGATAGTGAAAGCATGGAACTATAGCACATAGTTGGATAAGTACACATCAACACACATACAATTAGAAAGGCATAGTTAAAGATGGCGATGGGCAAAAGGAGAGGCACCAGCAAGACCATCTACACTTAAAAAAAAGTCCATATAGCACCGACCATCACTGTCAAAGATGGTATCATCATTGGGACAGCTCTTAATATTACATTTAGGTGAGGGGCTTTTTTGTTACAGTTTCGCTTCCGTGGACACACAAGTATTGAACTTTGGGCTGGGCAGACATAGCTTCTTCAGCATGTCCTCAAGCAACACCCATGTGAAAGGCTGGAGAATAATCGAAATTATTAAGGGTAAATACTGAAATGTAGCAGCATATATGTAAGGAAAACAGTTGGGATATGTGAATAGAACAAATACATCAGGATAGTGATGCAGCAACATCCAGAAATTCAGATCCAAATCTCACTTTGGTTGAGATACTTGCTGGTTTATCTGACCTTACAAAAGGAATTCAGTTGAGATTAACACGGTAAGTAGTGAAAGTACTGAGTGTCTCCATGGTCTTGGCCTTTTTTATTTTCTAAGTGAATTTGGTCACTTCGAAGCTATATATATTCCTTGATTACATCTCTCATTTAAATGATGGAAAAGACAAACACGATATGTTGCACACTCAACACTATAGAAAACAAACACGAGCCGTAGGGTTTGTATTTTTTTAGCAATGATCATTAGTTAGTCAGATAACCAACTCACTGTGGACTAAAATAAGTTCGGCAAGCTAAACAAAAATGAAGCTAATCGTGGAAAACAGATGATGTTTTGAATTTCTTGAACTTCAGGTTAAATCCTTTCTCGGTAACCTAACTAATTGTTTAAGAAAAAGATCAATGAAAGCACAAAACACTTACATATTTATGGTATTTTTCACTTCAGGCTGGAGATGGCATGTAATGGGCCTGTAAAAAGATAAAAATATAAAGATTCAACAGTTAATAAGAACATAATTTTATTTTATTTTTTCACAATTGTTTTCGTGCACATTATAAGAAACATCAATGGCGCTCCTCAATCATAGAGAATACATTTAGCATTAACCACAATAGTTTATTTAAATTAAACTGATGATGTAAGAGGAAACAATGGAATTATTTTTCAAAATACGATAATTAGTAGCCTGTGCAGAAATATAATAATGAGGAAAATTGGAAAGACCTTGCACCATGCACCAAAATAACAGTGGTCTTCAACATAACTCTAAGAACTCGACACGAAGATAAGACTATGGATGTATTCTATTTAGACAGTTTGGTTATTATTGATTTCATACAAATAAGGACCTATGCTCACCTGGCACATATGAGAGTCTCAGATTCCAATACATTGATGAAATTTTACGAAGATAATTTCATAACACTTGCTGGCAAATTCCAATACAATGATGCATATTCAGGAAGCACCGATGCGATGACACGAAAACAGAAACATGGAGCATGGCATTTTTTTGAAACACACATACTGCGGAATGGATAGTATAAATAAATGATTAATAAAATTATTTATAATAAAGACAAACAAAGATTAAAAAACTACCACATTTGTTGCGTCCGTGTCTCTTGCCAAGTCATCAATAATTTGAACAGTCTTTAATTTTCTAAATCCCTGTGGTACATGTAAAATACATCATATGGTAGTATTACAATTTCAGATAGACATAACACATAAGCATGAAAAATAAAAAATAAAGTAAAGAGGTTGGATTGCAGCTTGCTTTACCTAATGATAAATGATTCCCTACCTTCCAAGTTCCCATTCCAATTCCGAAAGGGCAGCAACATCAATTATCCACCAACCAAATAGGAAGCAAATCCATATCATCAGGATAACATCAATCAAGCACAGAGACATGCAGTCAAGCACGCATGCATCCCTACACAAGCAGGCAAAGACGCATCAAGCTAGCACACAGCAGCCAACAATCAACCATCAGATGCAGTCAACAAATAAACCATCAGGAAACAATCACTGGACACTTCAACAGGGCAAGGCGAGCATGAATAAAGGATAACAACAAATACACCATGGATAAAACCATAAACTCCAGCGAAGTTAGAGTAACAACACCCATGGGCAAAAAATATGAAGAACATAAAAAAGCAACGGAACAAATGTCCATCAGAGAAGTATCATGCCATGAGCTTCCAGGAACCTCCTCGGTGACTAAAGCCTCACCTCTGGACAACACACATGGCCATACCCTGTACCAACTCCTCATTGATGAGATAGCATATCGATGAAACAATAAGAACTGGATGTGGAGCAAACAATAAAGAGAGGGCCAGAAAACATAAAGTTCAGAATAAATCTAGCCTCGCCAACCAGGAACACAATGACAGGAACATACCTTCACGGGTCAACCAGGGAATCACCTAAACCAAAACTGCAGCTGAAGACTTGCATCACGTCATATCCGGCCAGAGTCGGCGACGCAGCGATGGATCCAGAGCTACAGCTACGAAACAACATTTGGTAGGAGGAAGCAGGGGGTTAGAAACGTAGCTCAACAACAGAAACATTTCGGAAAAAGAGAGCAATGGGGAGAAAGTGTCTGCAGCAGCTCACCTCCATCTTCTCCTCTTGCTTCAGCCTTATATATTTCCCCATCCGTATGCTTCCCACGGTGGGGCGCAGTGCGGATCTGGACAGGTCGGTGTGGAGGAGACGAATTGCTGCTAGGGAATATATTAGTACATCCAGATCTAATTGTAGCCTAATATATCCATCTAAATTTAAGAATGGTAGAAGCAAATATGTCATCCAGGGAGAGACGAACCTGCAAAGCAGCACCATCGAGTCGTTCGTCGTCCTCTCGCATTTCTCTGCTGTAATTAAACTATGGTTCATTCCTGCACGGGCAAAAACGCCGAAGTGTGTCGACGGCATAAACCTACTGCTTTGGGAAGGAGAAGAGGCGGAGGAGGGTTAGTGACAGAGTAATTACCTGAACGCAAGAGCGAGATATGGAGCGCAACTGCGGAGCAAAGGTCGCCTGTGCTTCCTCCTTGTGACGGCGATGGCGCAGGATCTGTCGCTGGCGGCGCGACTGGCTAGGAGGAGGAGCAAGACGCAGCGTTTTGCAAATTATACGACCTGCATAGCGTCGGATCTGAAGGTCGGCGGTGGGAGAAGAGGCTGCGAGGAGGGAGCGGAGCAGCGGCGCGGGAATCTGCGGCGGTCCAAATCGTGTGAGTCAAAAATGAAGAACAGAAAAAAAAAAAACATCAACCCAAACCGGATCTGAAGGTCTGCATAGCAAACAGAAAGAAGAAGAAGAAGAAGAAGAAGAAGAAGAAGAAGAAGAAGAAGAAGAGCAAGAAATGGAGCCCCACAACTCAACCAGGGCCTCAGCTCAAACGAAACCGCCATTGAAGGTTGAAGCCTTGCATAGCGACAGGTCCGGCCGGTCAGGTGCGATGCGGCGGCGGATCTGAAGCACCCTCGGAGAAAGCGGAAGAGAGAGGAAGGGGCAAATGAGGTGGGACGGATGGGGCAGGAGAAAGGCACGCGCGACCTAACGCTCTCCGAGGGTGCTCTGTGACGCGAATCACAGCAGACACATGTCTCTGGTGTCTCTGTGAGGCGGGACCAGTCTTTTTTGTGGGCCAGGGGCACAAACGCCAGTCCAAAAGCAACACCAGAGGCGAAGTCACAAATAGCCTCTGGCAGGTGGCCCAACCCAGGGAAAAGGTCCACAAGTCTGGTACTGAGCAGGTAAGAATGTAGGTCGGTCCGAGCAGCACATGGGCCGATTTCACACCGTAGGACGGCAGAGCGAAAGGTGAAGAAAGACATGGCAAAAGTAGTCCGAAAACGGTACCGGCCAGTACACCCTCACTGCGTCTGTCAAGCGGGTCCAGGCGTTTTTTGGGCCCGCCGTCAGTGACCGCACTGGGCAGGGAAAAAGTAAGCGAAAGAATGCACGCTCCAGATCGCGCCACGAGGCCACGATCGGACGGCCAGAAATCCAAACGCACGAGGAGGCTCCATGAGGTCTCCCCATTTACCTCTTTAGATGTTTTCTGAACCTGCAGCGGAAACTCCCTATGCTTCACCTTCTGCACAGCGGCACAGCAGCACCCAGCACGGGTAGTTTGCAAGTTGCAACCGGCCGACCGATTCGAAGGTGAAGGATTATTCCTCGAAAGCCGAAACCCCTCGCCGTGGTGTCCAAATGGACGGCAATGTGTTCTATACGTACCGCGTCACATTCGAAACAGACCCATACAAATACAATGCATAGCATCTTGGCACACGCCGGCGCGGCCCTTTCCTGCCTCCGAAATTCCTCGACACTGGCTAATGGAGACCGCAGCTGGCTCGAGACGTGTGATGCTACCGGCGCCCTTTCGCAGCCGGATCGAGGCCCTATATTCATCTGCTTGGTTTCGCAGATGCCGGGAGGAAACCCACCTATACCATATAAATAGTTGTCGTAGATTTGATGTATATATTTGGCCGATTAGCAGCTGATTGTGCTAGAATTAATTAAAGGTTTAAAGCAGTCGATCCATTTGATAGGATAAAGGTTTATGTGTAGAAGTTCATCCGCAAGCAACAAAGAGCATGAGAAGTTATGCAAGTCTCCAATACACGCGCCCCCAGTAACGAAGAGAATGAGACGTTGACGATCGAGCATCTTCGAGTAACACATGAGCGAGCACGATGGCTAGTTGTCAGTTGTCACCTATCCAGCGCCAACCTGAACAGACTAATGGTTCGTAGAATGTGAGCCAAAATCATCGATCTAGAGTACGTAGTTTATAAGAAAGAAGAAGCTCTTCATAGTCGTACAGAAGTAGTTCAGAAAAAATAACATGTATAGTAAATTTCAAGAAACAAAAAACCAGTAGGAGACAGGACAAAGACTGATTAAGTGCAATGTTGATGCAAGCCTCACAGCCGATGGCATGCATGGAGCGTGTGTGTAGGAGACATGACAAAAACTGGATTAGAGACCATAACGGTCAGGTTACTATTTTCTCGCCCTAGAATTACATTCCTGCACATTGCCAATCGACAGCGACAGGTGAAGCCATTGACTTGCTTGGCCTGAAACTTTCGATTGCAAATTCATCTGCTAACCTGGTAACTTAAAATGATTATGTCTGGATGATTGTAATGAAAGCTCTGTTATCTTATTAATACACAACACATTTTAAAAAAAATCCTTGTCGGTCGATTGATTAACCTCCTCTAATTTGTACCGTTTGCCTGCTTTTGTTGCACATTTACTTAGCTCCGCGCATGTCACCAACATGTTCAGTAGCTATAGCAAGCAGATATACTCTAAAGTTTGATGTTCGTAAGTGGTAACGTAACTTACTGCCTATGAACATAATTTGTTCGTCATGAGTAAGAATTACCGGTGGCGTACACATAATGACGAACAACCGTTCCCCAGGAGTAAATAAAATTTGTTCGCTACTAGTAGCCTATTTTGTACTAGTGTAAGACTGAACGAAACCTCTATTAGTCGCATGTTGTTCCTGTTTTTCTGGTGAATTGCCCGCTTCTTCCTTGTGACTATCTCGTCCATTAGAAACATAGACATTGCCCTGCGTGACTTGATTAGAGAGCAACATTCTATGGATGCAAGGCGGTCCAAATATATTTAGAACATAAGACAAATTGAAATAATTATATATTTTATACCAAACTTGTGTACTTTAAACTCATTTGTAAGTTGTTACCATCTTTTTTAGTGTATTTTCTAATCACATAATAAAGTTATGAATATTAATCAATCTTGTTTATTATATAGTTGTAAATGTATCTCATAGATTTTTTTTGCATTAAACTATATTTTAAAACATACTCCCTCCGTTCTGAATTAATTGACTCAGATTTAGTACAACTTGAACTAAATTTGAGTCAATTACTTCATGACGGAGGGAGTATATCCTAACATTATTTCCATCATAATTATTATTACCAAAATTGTATTAATTATATATTATTATGAATTTTTAAGGTAAAGATCTGTAAATCATATTTGTCTAAAATACCGTAACAAAAGTTAAGTGTATAAGTAATGAAGCATATACACATGTGGAATTTTCTAGAGTATAACTAAATTGTCAGTAGGGATTTTTTTGGTTAAATGTGTCTTGCGGGTTATCATGATCTTCAATATAAGTGCATAATTAGGAGGAGGGTTACAGGTTCTAGGTTCTGGACGTGTCTTTTTGAAATTCCAGATATGTTTAAGCTAGCAAGATATTTACATTATATAGTCATGTAATTCAAAACATGACTGACTTTTACACTCACTATGATTTGTGGTTGACAAGGCAAGGCTCTTATGTGGAGGATTCAGGCCACTTTTTAATGCTCAGAAATCGGTTTTTCTTTTTCAATGACTTTGTGTCTCCTCCTCTACCCATTTCCCCCCTATTTCTCGCAAAATTTAGGATTATGATTTGAAAGTCTGTGTAGAAATTAATGTCAACAAATCTGTAAATAAATAAATTTGGACCGACATAGAATTTATTAAGCTTTACAAATTTTGAACAAGGACTTTCCATGATTTTAATCCAACTCTTAGAAATCTTAGCTCCATCTTTTTTAAACTTATTAAGCTTCACGTTGTCATGATCTAGCCACAAAAATAAACCACATGTTTAAAATGCATTCACAAAATCCCCCCCTTAAACGAGCTTTAGTGGAAGGTGGCCTTCATTTCTTTTTGCAGCTCTACCTTTTGCCTAGCATGCGAGATCCTTTTTTATGCTTTGCCAAAGACCTTGGAGGAGGACAAGCACAATCAAACTGTCGTGGAAGACATTGCCCTTGGAGCATGATTACGGTGAGGAAGTAAGAGCAAAAAAACCACGAAAAGGCCTAGGCTAGAACACGATTCAGGACAATGTCAAAGGAGAAAGGCACGCAGTTGGTGGCGCAGGGCAAATCCATCACTTGTCTCGTAGAGCTTTTGATCCTGCGGGGTTGTTCCCCCAAAGCTGGAAGATCGCCTGTTACCCCTGCGTTTTCGGAACCTTACGTTACGGCGGAATCTCCCTGTGCTAGCTTCCCCTTCCGCACAGCGGCACAGGTATTTTGCAAGTTGCAACTGGCCGATCGATTCGAAGGTGAAGGATTATTCCTCAAAAGCCGAAACCCCTCCCGTATTCTCCAAGTGTTCGAAACAGGCCCATGCAATGCATAGATGCGTCGGCCAGAGCCACTGTCCACTCATACTACGTCCTGCCGCCCTGCGTAGCATCTTGGCCACACGCCCTTTCCTGCCTGGGAAATTCCCAGTGAACAAGAATCCTCTACACTGGCTAATGGAGAGCGCAGCTGGCTCAAGACCTGTGATGCTACCGGCGCCCTTTCGCAGCCGGATCGAGGCCATATATTCATATCTGCTTCGTTTCGCAGATGCCGGGAGGAAACCCATTTCGCATGTATACCATCCAGTCGATCTTACCGTCCAAGTAGATAGAATAGAGATTTATGTGCACAAGTTCATCCGCAAGCAACAAAGAGCATGAGCAGTTCTGCAAGTCTCCTATATATGCCCCCAATAACGAAGAGAATGAGACGTTGACGGTCGAGCATCTTCGACTAACACATGCGCGAGCACGATGGCTAGTTGTCATCTATCCACGGCCAACCTGAACAGACTTATGGTTCGTAGAATGTGAGCCAAAATCATCGATTTAGAGTAGTTTATAAGAAAGAAGAAGTTCAGAAAAAGTAAGCTGTATGGAATTTAAAAAAAACAGAAGAAAAACAGTAGGATACATGACAAAGACTAGATTAAGTGCAATGTTGCCTCACGGCGGATGACATGCATGGAGCGTGTAGGAGAGGATACATGACAAAGAGTGGATTAGAGACCACAACGGTCAGGTTACTATTTGCTCGCCCTGCACAATTGGCAATCGGCAGCGACAGGTGAAGCCATTGCTTGCTTTGCCTGAAACTTTGGATTGCAGATTCATCTGCTAACCTGGTAACTGAAACGGATTGTGTCTGAATGTTTGGAATGAAAACTCTGTTATCTTATTAATACACAACACATTAAAAAAATCCTTGTCGATGGATTGAATAACGGCCTCTAATTTGCATTGTTTGCCTGCTTTTCTTGCGCCATTGCTCAAGCTACACAGCATCACTGCACGAGTACATCCCAGACTAAACCTTTTGTCCTTAGCGGCCGCGCGTGTCGTCACCAGCATATTCAGTTGCTCTAGCAGGTAGACTCTAAAGTTTGATATGCATATATATTCGAATCCCTGCAGGTCAAAGATTCATTCATATTTGTCGCACAACCAAAAAGCTTGGATCTTTAATTACGTTCAATCAGGCTCCCACTCAAGTGTGAGATGGTGCTCTTGCTTTGTTGCTCCAAACTCTGAACGGAAAGAGAGCTCTGCATTTTGCATGCGCAGTTGGCTTCCATTGGCTGCCTCGTTCTGAATTTGGAGCGGCTTTGCATCACCACTAACTACTCCTATTAGCTAGTACTGGCCTTCACACCTATTGGTCTTCTTCTTTTAAGGCAGAGGTACGTCTTGGAACACAATTATACAGGAAGCTATGTTATGAGATAACCTACATTGCCTGCAAAAGCATTTGCAAACTGAATCCGTGGCTTTCTTCGCACCACTGAAAGGAGCACAGGTGCGAGTCTAAAATTAGCTAGGCCAAGCAAAGCAGAGGAAAGCGAGCAAGTCCCTGTCCATGCATGAGGCAAAATAAGGGTGCAAAAACTATATAGGGGAATAGGGCCATTGGCTTGTGTGGTTTCATTTGAGATGAACTATAGCTAAGTTCTCTTTATTTCCCTATCACGCGAAAGACCCATGAATGGTCGGGGGATGGCAAAGTTGTAGTCGGCTGGTCGTTGTGGTCATGCATTATATATGCAAAAGCGCAAGCAAGCAGCCGAGTGATCAAATCGAACAAAGATGTTTTGGCTGTTGGAGTGCTCGTTGGCTACTGCTATTATTTCGAGTAAGTACGTACAAAAAGTCTGAAAAATACACACTCCAAGACTCCAAGTGATCCTGGAATCTCGTCTCGTCTGTGAGAGTGACTGTGAGGTTCATATGATTGGAACAGAGGGATGGGCATTGTCATAAGAAACGTCTTGGCTTTGTAGTTTGTCTAGTACCTGGTATCAGTGGTATGATTAGCTCACCTCTCACATAAAGAGCTCGCGATCGACGACGTTCAGTTAGCAGCAAAGGCAAAGCTAGCGCTACGAGCAGGACAAAATTAAGCAAAGCAGAATCGCCCGGCTGTCGTGTATCAGGATTCAGGCACACGTAAGATGATTGAGCGGCTTTTCGGAAAGTCAGAACAAGAGATTAAAGGTGCTGCAGACAGACAGACAGACTCGTCGATATGAGGATGAGACTTGAGAAAAACAAAGGACACAACTCTTAGCCGAGTAGAGGTTTAAGCATCGCTCGAGGTCGCGAAACTAAAGATCAACGGAGACCCAGTGCGCTACTCGGCGTCTTGATCATGCTTTTAGGTTGCTGGGAGAGAAACATGCCATGCCGAGAAAATGGTGGAGCTCTTCCAAAATTTTCATGGCGAATTCTTGAAGTAGGAGAAAGTGATGAGAATAATATCATCAACTAATTACACCCCTCTAGGGCCATGTATGGCTTATATAAAAATTGCCCAAACAAAATAGGATGCGTTGCCGCCCGTTATGTGCACTTGCCACCAAAGGGCGGACCATGGACCGTCCACATGTCCGATCCGCGGCACAAACATACCAAACACGAACAAATGACATGTCCGTTTATGTCGGCCCGTTGGAGTCATCCTTACATGAGGATGCATGTGACATCATTATTTGGGTGTGACCAACAAAAGGAGAAAAGAATGTTGTTCTTGAAATAGGCAAAAATGTAATTATACACTTGTGTCAATATCTTAATGAGCGGGCTTTGTTACAGAAAAAGCGGCCTTAGAAGAGTGCTCCAACGGGGGTCTAAAAGAATGGTGTAAGTGGCGCAAGAGGTGTTCAGCCGAAGCAATGGCTGGAGGCCTGATATTCTGCGACTCCGAAACCACTCAAGAAGCTGTTTTCTGTTGGAAAGGGGGAACATTTGTCTTCCTCGCTGAAAATGTAACTTGAGGAAAGTTACTTGAAAATATAGGTCTGCTGTTGTAATGACCCAATAGTTGGCTCCGTAAGCCCATCGGCCCAATAGCATAACAGGCTTCTACCGGCACCAGGCCACATCGACCCAGTACAATCGCGTTCCCTTCGTAACGAAAGACACAAATCCCTTTCGCGCTCCGGCCACCCGGCGCCGTCGTCGCTAACCGCTCTCCGGGCCGATGGCAGCTCCGGCCACGCTCGCCTCCTTCAACGCCCTCGTCGCTTCGCACGCGCGCTCCGGCCGCCCGGCGCAGGCCCTCCGCTCCTTCCGCGACATGCTCGCGCGGGGACTACCGCCGGACCACTTCACCCTGCCCCCCGTCCTCCGCTCCTGCGCGCTCACCTGCTCCCCTGCCCTCGCCGCCTCCACGCACGCGCTCTCCGTCAAGATAGGCGCCCAGGGGAACCTCTTCGTGGCGTCCGCGCTGGTGCAATGCTACTCCAGCATGTCGAACCTCCCCGACGCACGGAGGCTGTTCGACGGGATGCGCGAGCGGGACGCCGTTCTGTGGACGTCCATGCTCTCCGCCTACGCGCAGGGCGGGCTGCCAGAGGAAGCGCTGCGGCTCTTCGAGGGGATGGTGGCGGCCGAGGTGCCACTGGACGCCGTGGTCATGGTCAGCCTTCTCCTCGCGTGCGGGCAGCTCGGGTGGCGGCGCCACGGGAGGAGCGTGCACGCGTGCTGCGTCCGGACGCTCCTCGGCATGCCGCTGTCTCTAGGGAACGCGATCGTGGACATGTACGTCAAGTGTGGGGAGCTCGCGTATGCCGAACGGGTCTTCTCCGTGATGCCCAGGCGAGATGTCATCTCGTGGAGCGCGCTGATCGTCGGTCACGGTCTGAACGGGAGTTCTGATGTTGCTCTGAGGCTCTTTGACCGAATGGCGGCCACACAAGGAGTGGAACCGAACTCCATCACGTTTCTCGGGGCCCTCTCAGCTTGTGCGCACGCAGGCATGGTGGACAGGGCGTACGCTATATTTGAGCAGATGAAGCAGCAGCGCATCAAGCCTGAGCTGAAGCACTACTCTTGCATGACCGACGCGTTAGGGAGGGCTGGCCGTGTTATTGAGGCCGTGAATCTCATCGAGGAGATGCCTTGCCAGCCAGATGAGGCCATGCTTGGTGGTATTCTAGCAGCTTGCAGAGTGCACGGTGAAGTGGATGCTGCTGAACGGATTTCAAAGAGGTTGATGGCCATGTCTCCTTCAAAGAGTGGCTACTACATGAGCATGGCAAACATATATTCGGACGCAGGAAGGTATGGTGATGCCGAGAGAATAAGAGGCTTCATGAAGGATGTAAAAGTTGACAAGCTTCCTGGATATACTTCACTTGAACTGGATGTTTCAGTCAAATAACTAGTTCGTGGGGAACGGATTTGGAAGCACTCATTAGTTTGGTGAATCCAGTAGATTGAGATGAGGTGCATGTACGATGGGATGAGAAGAAATCCCGGAGAGAGATCAGGTTTGTTCCTCGGAAGTGCAGGGAAATTGAGGTAAAATATTTGCACATTCGATGGGGTTGAGTCTAATCTGTACCAACCGGAATAGGCTCTAAAGTGGTAAGAGGCACCAGAGGAGTTAAAGCTGTTGAAACAAGGAGACAAAGTTCTGAATATGGCAATGAATGATAAGTTATTAGGTGTCTATATTTAGAACTCCATTGGTACAGTACACATGGAGCTGGCAGAAGGCGCGGCATACCTGAGCTGCTTGGAGGCACAGGTACTATAAGTCAGGAAAGGAAAAAGGCTTTCTACGGCCTTCAGTAGCAAGAAGCGCTGAGATTCTGTCAGCGAAATCTGGATGCCTCAAGGTTCATTCTGTGCATTGCTACCTGATTGTTTCCTTGTATCTTCTAAGCTGTTGTATGTTCTTAGCTGTTGCTTGCTGAATTTCTTGTTGGTTACAACCAATCCTCAGGAATGTGTATTTCTTCAAGTAAGATGATGGTGTGCAGCTAAGTAGGAAATTATCAAATTATAGAGGAATATGCATGTATTGAAATAATCAAATTGGATTGTTTATTATCATAGAAAATAGAATTAGTTGCAGAAAGTGTAATTAATTGAGTATGATTATTAATCATCGAGCCTACTCAGTCATGCAAATTTTTGCCTGTGTAATTTCTGCTAAAAGTTTAGCTCTTTGGAGACTAGGATGGATCATTTTGTTGGCTAATAGTTATTCCTACTATGTTATTTGCCTGATGTACTACTAGCTTGTCCTATTGACCACATATCTCCCTTTGATACTTATAAGTTGAGAAACTCAAGAACCTGGAAGAGGAAAAGGGAATCGTCATTTTATTTACGATTGGACATAGCTAAGGTTTGTGTGCTGCTGTAGCTGTATATTGTGTTTTTCATCTGGAAGTTTTAGCTAAGATTAGGAGGAATGTGCCTACAGAGGTAGACCTTATTGTTTCGTGTTTTGTGCTTGAACAGGTTGGGGTCCAGGGCTGTCCAACGACCTCTTCTTGGTTTTTTTTTTAGTTATGGATTTTTATCTCAAGGGATTTTCAAATGCTTGAGGTTTGCCTAGCCCTTCACATAATTTCAAACTTTGTTTGCGCTTGCTGGCCCATGAAATTTGACATCTGTGATTGAAAAGGATGAGCTGTGCATTAAAATTTCAACATGACCCTTCCCTCACATGCCGGTATATGCCATATGGGCTTAAAACTTAAATAAAAGATTGAGGTCTTCAACCTAAGAGATGAAATTATCCCACGAATGCACTTACGCTACTTGCTCTTCGGACAATTTGAACGGCTAAGAGCAACTCTAGTGGATGGTGTAAACTGAGCGCTGTTAATTCATTAAAAAAAAATATATGGTAGGTTTACTTATACAAGCTTAACGTTTATACCAGGAGCATACATGGACGTTAAACTAACATATGTACATGTCGATCCACTCGACCACTCAATGCCAGGCACACTTGACACTGAAGGTACCACACATATCACAAATGGAGCGGGATATATCCTATGTTTTGCATTCTAGTGCCCGGCGCCGAAACTCTTGATGGCGTCGATGACCTCATGCGCTCGCTCCCTAGTGGTGGGGTCCATCTCGATGGAGAATTTGTTGAGGTAGGAGTGGCTCATGCCACAGTTGATGAGCACCTCCACCTCCTTCTCGGCGGCACGCAGGCAAGCAGCTATCATCAGAAGAAGGGACGACTGAAGAGAACCACTTACATGAAGTGGCATGGCTGCTGGACACCCGGTGCCCCTTCAGCTGGCTGAAATGCACCGGCTGCTGCTGCTCATGCCCAATGTGCGAAGGGAGCTGGTATTGACGATAACTGCGGCTCAAACTAGTGGTTGTGTGTTAGACATCGAGCACATCAGGTTTCGAATTATGTCCTTGTTCGGAAAGCCTGAGGCTAAAACTTATGGTACCATGCAAGATCCTCCTGAACTTAATGAACATGCTTTGGGGGTGGTCTCAAAGAAGATATCAGAGTATGAGAAGCGGAGGAGCTGGTTACGTTCAAAGATTGAACAGGTGCTGCAGGATTACATGGACAGGCATTTTTATGTAAGGGCATTGAACTTGCTTCCGGTCATTAGCTGCTAAGTATATTTGCTTTACCTTCATCTTGACCAACACTCTTGCTTGCTTGCTGTAGGGACCAAAATATACACTCGATATTATCTTTGGTGTGGAGGAAAGCAACCAAGACTACCACCCCTACGTTGATCTGTGCTACCACATTAACTTCTTGGCTACTTCTGATTCTGATCTGAAGCTTCAGAAGACCTTATTTTTTGCTGAGCTCTGGTCAGAGGCGGAATTCTGCTGCCCTCTACCCTATGCATATGCAGGTAAGTCCTCTACTTTCTGCTGCCGCATGGCTGATTAGTACCTGAAACACTTGATTAGGTACTTTGGATCACGATGATCTGCTTCAGACTTGTTGTACCACACCTTCTCGTTCTTTCATGCCTACTCTTCAATTTGAATTGGCTTTTTGTCATGTGTTATGTCTCTTACTGAATAATCACTATCGGATTTTATTTTGTTAATTAATATTGTAAGGCATAAACTTGGCCAGAACATTTGATTCTGACCATCTATGTTCTTATATCTGAGGGACGATGTTGCTCCAATGACATTGTGCTTCCTTCCATCTTTACAATGGTCGACGACACAAGGTTTTTACCCCTAATGTGTTTGACGTTCCGCTAATCCAGGATCGCCATCCCATGACCCACACATACACTGCGCATCTCTTTTTGGCTCCGCCTCAAACTGCGGCTCAACACGCCGCCGTTATCCATCGCTGAAGCTGCCGCTGGATACCCTTTTGCTGAGCAGCTCCGATGCACATATCCCACCATATGGCTCCTTCCCCTCCTTGATCCCCACCAGTCTTGGAGGGCACCTCCCCTGCGGCTGATTTGCTCCATCAGCATTGACGGCCGCCGGCTGCGTACAGGCAGGACTTCCTGCTGCGGCTGTAGCAGATTCTATAAAGCGTTTTTTCTCTAATTCTGGATCAGTTATTGATTGATTAGCTAAATTCCATGCATGTACACTCCATATTCTCGGTAGCATCCTGGGAATATGGCTAGAGACATCTTTTAGTAGTGGCAGTTATCTACATATTTTTCAATGGAATGCAGCCAACTCCCTTTGTTTTTGTTTGAAGATGTCGTAACTAAGTTGTACCACATGTACATGATTAACTCCTCCTGTTAGTTAACTGAGCACATATGTGATATATTTACATGTATGTTGCGTTTATCTGCAGCACGACATACTAGTTTAGGTACATACCAGATACTTATTAGAGGTGAGTGAAATTATACGAGCACCAGAACAGGGGTATTCTCTCCCACCAAAAGCAACATTGAGCATTCTGTGATAAGTATAAAACATGGTTACAGTCAGAAAAATATTTCAAAAGAAAGTGTCTGTTGTGAGTGAAATTGTACTAGCACCAGAACAGGGGTATTGGTATTTCTCTCCCACCAAAAGCAACATTGAGCATTCTGTGATAAGTATAAAACATGGTTACAGTCAGAAAAATATTTCAAAAGAAAGTGTCTGTTGTGTGATCACCTAGGGATGGATCAGTTGTGTTTGGTAGTTTGGTTGATAGATCCACCTAGAGATGGCTCATTTGTATTTGGTAGTTTGGTTGATAGTGTCAAGACCTGGTGCATTTTGACTTTTAAAAAGATAGAGCCAAACAAAAACTGTAGAAAAGGAAATTCGTGAAATAAAATATATGATTCAAAGAACTTTGTTGTATTTGATGACTTGATGTACCACACCTTCTCATTGCTTTCATGCACTACTCCAAAATCAGAATAGGCTTATTATCGTGTGTGAATAATCACTGCCGGGTTTTATTTTGTTATAATAATAGGCCGTTGCTACTATGACGTCTATAGCGCGAGGAAAATCGTGTTTCCAGATGACGCAAGTACATCTCTCACGATATCACGCACGGTGGAACCGGCGGCGTGGATTTCATGCAAGAGATGGACCTCGTCTACTTTAGTTCCCAGCTGGACGTGCAACTTGCGAAGAATCTGAACATGTTGCCCAATGCCCAGTGCTGAGTCTGACTCTGACTATTGAGTCAATCTTCTCTCCTCCATGGTCGCGGCTAGCTAGCGAGTGATGCTGTTAGCTGTGAAGTGAGACCTATGTGTTATGATGTCCTAATCAATGCACATTCTGCGATGTATCTATGAACAACTGGATGACAATACGCAGTGATAGTGTGATAAACTCTGCAGTACTCCAACATGCTTGGTTCCTTGAACTAGATACTACTATTATGCGTTGGTGCCTTAACTTATTTATTGCTTGGCCTTGTTAAATTTTTGTGTAAATCATTTTTAAAACAATTTTTTTGGTGTAAATCAAGCTAGATCGCTCGCCGCTATGGTTGTGAAAACGGTGTGATGAAGCAGGCTAATTTAGGCAGACCTGGGAGTGCAGGTACTCTTAAATTGTTCTGCTCGATCGACGGAAGCTTACACAGTAGTAGGCTCTATTGCATAAGCAGATTATAAGCACACTTCTCTGTTAACCAGAGTGGTTCTTATTTTGTACAAGAAAAATACCGGATTGTTTTGGAACAGAAGATAAATATATAGGTAGGTATTCCAACCGGATATTTTGCGAAGGTCAATAAAGTTTCTTTGGTCAATTCTTAACTATCTGTGATTGTAGCAAAGTGTTCCTCCTATTCCACGCCAACCACACAGTCGCTTCTCAATTCCCTTCCCAGTGTTGGAAGTAAATCGAGAGTGAATGAGAGCGGCAACAAATAAATCGAACTATATTTCTATTGATGTTGAATAGGGGGCTTGTCAGTTGTACAAATAGCAACCGTCATGGTTAAATATAAGCAGGGATTATACAATCAGTTAAGGTAATTAATCAAATCCAAGCACTACCTTAATCTACGCTTTTTCCTTGCATGTGTTCATCATGTTGCAATAGTCTCCTCCACAAACCCTGTGGGAAAAATATGAGAATAGTGTGTATGATATGCTACTAAAACTTCTTAAAACCCAATGGGAGATAAGAAGAAAATGATGGAACATATAAAATTTATTTATACAAGCTTGACGTCCTCCATACCCATGCACAGCTTAATTATTACACAGTGGCTTGAATTCGGCTGTGTGAGACACTAATGCATATTCCGCTTCAAAATAGACGTAACACACACTTACACACACATAGGTCGATCGACTCACAATGGCAGACACACCTGACAGACACTGACGGTATGACACATATATAGCACTCTAGCTAGTGCCGGGCGACGAAGCTGTTGATGGCGTCGATGAGCTCCTGCGCTCGCTCCCCGGTGGTGGGGTCCATCTCGACGGCGAACTTGTTGAGGTAGAAGGAGTGGCTCATGCCGCGGTTCACGAGCACCTCCACGTCCTTCCCGGCGGCGCGCAGCGCGGCGCAGTACTCAAGGTTAGTGTCCCGGATCAGGTCCTTCTCCGCCACGGCCACCAGCATCGGCGGCAGCGGCACGGACTCCAGCGGCGGCGCGTTGGCGCCCATCGGGCACGTGTAGGGGTGGTCCTTGGTGGCGCCGACCGGCAGCGCCATGGCCAAGAACTTGTCCAGCATGTCCAGCGTGAAGAACACCGAGTCCGGCGTATCCTCCAGCTCCGAGTTGCTCCGAGTGGCGCGCACGAACCCCGGGTGGATCGGGACGCCGCCGGCGACGCGGAGGGGCGCCCATGCGTCCGCTCCGTCCTCCCCGACGCGCGCGGCCACGAGGTGCACGAGGTTGCCGCCGGAGCTGTCCCCGACGAGGAACACCCGGGAGATGTCCGCGGCCTCGCGTAGGAGCTCGGCCGCGGGATGATCGAGAGTGGCGGCGTCGGAGGTGACGATCGAGCGGAGGCGACGGAGCATGTCGACGCCGGTGTATATCTGCGCGGGGAGGCGGTGCTCGGGCGCTAGCGGGAGCTCGGCGGTGACGACCACGGCGGGGAGGGCGCACGCGAGGCGCGCGTAGAAGTGGTGGTACAGGGCCCAGGACGGGTGGGAGATGCAGAAGCCGCCGCCGTGGAGCTGCACGATGACGGGGAGGCGCTCGCCCTTGATGTCGGGGAGGTAGACGCGGAGGTTTGGCTCTCCGGGGATGTCGTGGAGCGTGTGGCCGTCGCGGGGCTCGGCGTAGGGCTCCACCGTCTGCATCATCGGCAGGGCCTCCGGCGCGCCGGTCCAGGTGCGGTCGACGCTGCCGTCGTCCAGCACGCGCAGCCAGCCGGAGACCTCGTCCACCACCTTGCGTCCGTCCGGCAGAATGGCGGGGCCCTGGTGGTGCTGCTGCTGCGAGTCGGTGGCGATGGTGGCCATATCGTACGTCTTGCTGGTGGCGCTCAAGTGCTCGAGGTGGATCTTGCTCGTAGTCGGGCAAGTGCTCTGCTTCGTGTTTGTGTTGTACGGTGTGATGAACTGATGATGGAAAGGAGCAGCAGCAGCGTTTTATAGGCTGGAGCGGCAGGGGCGGCGAGACTAGCGATCCCGTCCCGGTCGCATCGCGTCCTTGCCGCTAATATGGTGGGAAATTTCGCAGAGGGTGTTCGTGAATTCAATTCCGTTTGCATGCAGTTGGACGAACAACTTCACGTCGTGAAGTGAGAAAAATGGTCACGAAGTTTTCCGTCGTGTGGACTTGTATGAAGCGGAGACGCGCCCGAGACGATGTGGACGTGTGCTGGTTTGCTAGAGAGAAAGAGAGACGGGAATCTGAAGTCTGAACCAATCAGGTCCAGGTCGTGAATAATGTTCTTCTCAATGACATCCCTAATAATGCTATGGAGTCTTGTGCAAAGATAATAATACTACGGAGTAGAGAATAGTACTTTCTCTAATAGAAAATGGTTGGTTAATTTTTCTAAATACGGATATATCTACACATTAGAATATATTTAGATACATTCATATGTAGACAAATTTATGTCAATCATTTTCAATTGAAAGGAGTACGTGGCAAGCATTCCAAATAAAATTTGAATAGAGAAGAAAGACTCTCCGACCTGTGGCGACTCCTAGGGGCATATTAGATGGTTATGGATAAGTAATCAGATGAAACTCAACTGAAACTTACTTTCAGGAAGGCTTGTGTGAAGCAACTATGTGCAGAGTCCAACAAGACGTGGACGTGTTGGTTGTGAGACACGCGAGAGGTCTTCACACGTCGTGAACACGCTTTTCCATGGTTTGAAGTACTCTCTCATATTTCCATAATTTGAAAAACATTAGATTTTTCATCCTTTTTTACTTACAGTTATGAATTCTAATGTGTATCAAGTTGGTAAAAAGATCCTGCCTGGAATATGATTGACTACATCCATATTTGTTATCAGATTTTTAATTTTGTAGGTATGATTTTGCTTTCTTTTTTAAAAAATAGAGAGCGCTGACACTCTGGAGTCAAAGTGATATTTTGCTCTTTGCCCTGAAGGTATAAGACAATTTAGACACATCTGAAGTTAAAATTGTCAATTAAAAATGTGAAATTTTCATATTCTAGAAATGAGAGAATACTTTAAACTGGGGAAAAGCATGTTCACTGCATGAGAATGACGTCTCGCATGTCACACAACCAACATGTGCACTTCTTCTCGGCCTCGCTCGTTAGTCGTAATTGGTTCACACAATCAGTCTGGAAAAAAGTTTTAGTTGACTTTCATCTTTCTACTTATCCAAGCCCGTCTAATATATCCCTAGGCCAAACATATTTTCCTCTAAACTTTTCATTTTTGCTTAAATTGCTTACCGCATTTTCTCTTGTATTTTTAGGGCTGCTATGAGAGACACACAGAGTATTATTCACGCATACTTGACCAGACCAAGATGTTGCAACATGGTTGAGTCCACGGTCTCAATCCCTAGCTAGTTCATACTTCAGAGCTCCGATACTCCCTCTTTTCTCCAAGGGTATAAGGCACATTACAATGTATATATGTCGTCGAAGTTCTAGAGCTTAGATTGCTAATGCACACGCAATATATATAGCTTGGAAATGTAAAAATAGTACCAGTGTATGTTGATTTTGTTTGTGTTATATATATATATATATATATATATATATATATATATATATATATATATATATATATATATATATATATACTTTTACCAACTTAGACATGTGAGAAGTGAAAACCGTAAATTTTAAAATATGAAAAATCTAATTTTACATTTTTTGGAGCCGAGAAAAAATAAATTGGGGAAAAAGTGTGTTCACCGCATTAGAACGACCCCGCGTGTCTTGCAACCAACACATCCACATCTTCTTGTTCCGTATCACGTACTTGCTTCACCCATTCCCTCCGGAATTAAGTTTCAGTATACTTTGATCAAACTACCCCTTCTGCTCCACAATACAAAATGTTTTAGCCGTTTTCCACATACGTATACACACACATATATCTAAACGTATTTTAGTGTACATGTGTATTTATTTTAGTTCAAATGTAAACACCATGTGTTACACCTAAAATAAAATGAAACATCTTATTGTGAAAAGGAGGGGTACTTACTAAGCCCATCTAATGTATATAAGTCCCCATGCCGGAGTATTTCCTTATTGTTGATTTGATTGCTTACCAGATATTCTCTTGCATTTTTTGTGCTGCTATTGAGACACATATTATTCACGCGACTTGACCCGGTTGGTTCACAGTTCAGACTTCAACTTGAGGATTGGAAAAATCTTATCTGCAACATGAGAGCGACCCCTCTCCCGTCCGTCTCGGTCGCACGCCCTCGCTTCACACACGCATAGTGACATAGTCCACACGACGGACAACTTCCGTTGCTTTTCCACTTCGATCAGGACGCTCGCTTGCATGGGGCGCCGCGCGCGTGAATTCTGCTCGAATCCTCTGTGAAACTTCGCGACGCGACCGACCTCGATCGCTACCCAATACCATGCCTCCAGCCGCCGCCTATAAAGCGCTCAGTCTCCTGCTGTTCAATTCCATCATCGTACCGTACGTGCATCAAACTCTCACACCCTACACAACACGAGCAAGCAAGATCCACCTCGAGCACTTGAGCGCCACCAGCAAGACGTACGATGGCCACCATCGCCACCGACTCGCAGCAGCACCACCACCACCAGGGCCCCGCCATTCTGCCGGACGGACGCAAGGTGGTGGACGACGTCTCCGGCTGGCTGCGCGTGCTGGACGACGGCAGCGTCGACCGCACCTGGACCGGCGCGCCGGAGGCCCTGCCGATGATGCAGCCGGTGGAGCCCTACGCCGTGCCCCGAGACGGCCACACGCTCCACGACATCCCCGGCGAGCCCAACCTCCGCGTCTACCTCCCCGACATCAAGGGCGAGCGCCTCCCCGTCATCGTGCAGCTCCACGGCGGCGGCTTCTGCATCTCCCACCCGTCCTGGGCCCTGTACCACCACTTCTACGCTCGCCTCGCGTGCGCCCTCCCCGCCGTGGTCGTCACCGCGGAGCTCCCGCTAGCGCCCGAGCACCGCCTCCCGGCGCAGATATACGCCGGCGTTGACATACTCCGTCGGCTCCGCTCCATCGTCACCTCCGACGCCGCCGCTCTCGATCATCCCGCGGCCCAGCTCCTCCGCGAGGCCGCGGACATCTCCCGGGTGTTCCTCGTAGGGGACAGCTCCGGCGGCAACCTCGTGCACCTCGTGGCCGCGCGCGTCGGGGAGGACGGAGCTGACGCCTGGGCGCCCCTCCGCGTCGCCGGCGGCGTCCCGATCCACCCGGGGTTCGTGCGCGCCACTAGGAGCAACTCGGAGCTGGAGGACACGCCGGACTCGGTGTTCTTCACGCTGGACATGCTGGACAAGTTCCTGGCCATGGCGCTGCCGGTCGGCGCCACCAAGGACCACCCCTACACGTGCCCGATGGGCGCAAACGCGCCGCCGCTGGAGTCCTTGCCGCTGCCGCCGATGCTGGTGGCCGTGGCGGAGAAGGACCTCATCCGAGACACTAACCTCGAGTACTGTGACGCGCTGCGCGCTGCCGGGAAGGACGTGGAGGTGCTCGTGAACCGCGGCATGAGCCACTCCTTCTACCTCAACAAGTTCGCCGTCGAGATGGACCCCACCACCGGGGAGCGAGCGCAGGAGCTCATCGACGCCATCAACAGCTTCGTCGCCCGGCACTAGCTAGACTGCAAAGCAAATGATATACCGCTCGTGCGCGCATTTGTGCTATATATGTGTGATACCGTCAATGTCTGTCAGGTGTGTCTGCCATTGTGTCGATCGACCTATGTATGTGTTTTACATCTATTTTGTTGCTGTCTATTTAAGTGGAGGATATGCATTAGTGTTTCAGACAGCCGAATTCAAGCCACTGTGTAATAATTAAGTTGTGCAAAGTATGGACGTCAAGCTTGTAATAAATCTACCATGTAAAAATTTCAAATGGTTCAACAAAGCTCAATTTACATGTAAAAATTTCAAATGGATCAACAAAGCTCAATTTAGTCGTTAAAACTGTCTGGTAGGTTTTTAATGAAACGACATGCTAAGTTTAAAAAAACAGACAGTCCGAGTAGGAAGCAACTAATTACATGTCTGTGCTTCTTCGGTTGCAATATTAATGCATAGTTTATCCTTTTCGATCAAATTGATCTTTTGTGTGAGCTAATTGCTGCATGAAATCACATCCCATATGGCCATATGTGTCGGGCATTCTGCAATATGAACATATGATCTGAGAGCGGATGCATCCCCCTATAGGTGCTGCATGGAAATCTTTTTTTTTAAATTTTCCACATATATTAAACCAACAAAGAGTACATAATTATATCGATTATAAAAACAAAACTAAAATAGACTAGCAAATCTATGAGATTTTCAACCCCTTTATTCATCCATAACATAATCATGTACTTTTCTGAAGGCAACCGTAGAACAACGCTAAAACCACCAAACCACACACCTGCGAATACCACTGAAGGTTCTCCCTTTATAATTTTGAGTCGCAATGCCAAAACTTTGTACGCACACACATCCATTAAATTAATCAAGCAATATGAGTACCACCACTGATATTCCAGGGACAAATAACCGAGATGCTGGGAACCGAGAGAACGAATCACCATTGCCGAAGACGTAGTAGCCGGGATAGATAACGCGAGGACAAATCTCCTCTCGGCAATCATGAGAAACAATACAAGATTGATCTGGCGAAGCAAGATCTGAAAAAACATACCTAGACAAATTTAATCTCCAAAGCCAATTGACGTCGAGAAGGAGATCTCGTCGACGACCGAATCGCGGAAGATCACTTATTGTAAACGATGTCATCTCCATTGACAAAGAAGACAATAATCAAAACAAAGATCTAACATTAAGGACCCTTGTATAGCGCCCTGCGCAGGTCCAAGGTTCCCACCCCTCCTAGTGCCAGAGCGGCACCTAGAGGATGTGAGCACCCGTCAATTCGTAGACGAAGGTGATGATGAACTTACCGATGATGTCGGTAGCGGCGACTAGGATTGAAACCATAGCCGCCGCCTTTCTCTTTCTTTTTTCTCATCTAGCTAACACCACAATTTGATCGTTCCTCTTTCTCGGTGTTGCATGGAACTCAAAAGGCTTAAGCAGACTTGTATTGCATGTTGTTGGGAAATTGTTAGAAAAATGCTTCCCTTTGCAAAGGTCTATTTTCATACACTGAGGTTTCGACACGTGTTAAAATTTCCTTCGCTCTCACTCCCACCTCCTCTCCCTGTGTGACAAGTGGCGGCTGTCTGGTGGTGCGCATTTATTTTGAGATACGTTTTTTTCAAATTGAAATATCTTGAGAACCGTTTATCCGAATTACAAACCATTTTCACTTTTAAACTCCTCGCGTCGAGATCTTCAAAACTAGATCTATTGTTGATAGGTTTCGACGAACTTTTTTTTATACATCGGATTGTGTATAGTTTATACAACCTGATTTGTGTACTTGTACGTCCAGCTGAATCTGAGTGTAATTGTACTACAGTCTAATCTGTACAACCTGATGTGTTTAGTTGTACGTTTAACCCTGTTCTGTAAGATCTAATCTGTATAGTGTACGACTTAATTTGTATAATTTGAGTCTGTATAGTTGTACGACTGAGTAATTGTAGCTGTACGTACGAACTGATCATGTGTAGTTGTACGTTTGAGTTTCTGTAGTTGTACATATAAATCTATATAGTTGTACGTTTGAATTTACGTCGACGTACGTGTGGAACTCTACCGTGCTGGAGCCGACGCGGGGGCCTTCGTACGCCCATTGCCGGACGCTTCGTACATGCGTGGGGGCTTCGTACTGCAGGCTGCGGCCAGACCCGTACGCGCGGGGGGCTCGTACGCGGGACACGTGGCGCGCTGCGCGGGTGCACGGATCGCACTTTGCGAAGGGCAACCTCTAGCTAGTAGCAACCATGTTGTTGGCTTCGTTTTTTGAGAACAATGCATCTTGTTAACTTGTTATGGGCTTATGGCCGTCCTGAGCCGTGGCCCATGCTGTCCAAAATGTAACTACTATTATTTCTAGACCAGTTAGCTCATGTTAGTACTATGGCCCATCAATACTGCTTGTATAACCAAGGCTTCACGCAGGCAATATGCGTCGCTCCTGGAAAATCCTATTTGCCGCTCAATGCGGACCGCATTACGCAGCGCGCACCTATTGCAGTGTAGTGGGCCGGCCCAATAGTATTTCTGCCGGTCAATTTTTTTGGTTTACTTTTGTTTTCTGTTCGTTCTTTCATGCTTATTTCTTTTTTATTTTTCATCAATCATTTTCCGATGTCAATCATTGTTTTCTGTTCGTTCTTTCATGCTTATTTCTGCAGCGTGCATTTTACTTAAGCGAAAAACATTACTATATGTTTTTGGGCTGCATTGATGCAATCTCAATCAAGTGAAGTAAAGTGTTAAAACAAATGATTTTTTCCGTGTTGGTGTAGGAGGCGCTGTTGTGGGCTGCGACCTCTATTTGAACGGACACTTGTCTGACACCCTCTATCTGAGACTCAATTAAAGGGTGTCGGACATGAATTTGGAGACCCCGGTAGAGATGCTCTAAAGCAGTCAAGAAAAAACTCCAGAGGTACATCAAGGTCCTGTCAATTGCAGTCTCAGACAAAACACGAGGACACACCCTAGGTGGATAGCATCGCACGACGGGTGTGCAAAGATTAGCGTTGATACTGGTTTGGCGACGACGAGCACGGGTGACACAGTTAATTGGGAATATTTGCCGGAGCGAGACGGGTGTCTACTTGGGTGTTTCGTCGCTTACGATCCTACAGTCCTTGAAGCGATTGCTTACCGGGAAGCTCTAACAGTAGTAAGGGATCTTCTCCTAAGCCGAATTATCATGGCTTCGCAGAAATACATCATGATTATTGGCGAGGTTAGAGCTGAATCCAAGCACCTTCAAGGGGTGCCTTTTGTTCAGGAAAGTAGATTGTCTAATACTGAAACTCATAGATTGACTAGTGCTAGTGTTCCGAGTAGTGTTGGATGTCGGGTTTGGCACCTCCAACCTCCCGACGATCTTTGTATCTTAATTACCGAACGAAGGTATCAATTTTAATGTTATCTGTATAAACTTGAATTAAACGTGAGGTATTATTTCTAATTCGTGATTTTTCAATATACTAAAAAAAACACAATGCAGTCCCCATAGGACCTGACACGTTTTATACATTTTTGGGACAGTAATGCTACACCTACCGACGAAATAGCCTACGGAAACGCTACGCGGTGACGAGTCGAGTGGACGTGGAGCCAGCGTGGGCTAGGTTCCGAAAGAAAATCTGTTATGAAAATCCCCATCCTCCTACGCCAGTTCCACGGCTCCATGGCGTGGCGACGGGCGACCTAGCCCTTGTCGACTGCGGCGCGGGTGCGTAGCCCAAGTTGGAAGCAGTCTGACTTCTGCAGCTAGAAGACGACACAACAGCGACCTACCACTCGGCTGCAGCCACGCAGACCTACCATGCGCCCATCGGCGGCGCGGCGAGCTGCCCCTCTTCAGCAGCTGGGCGGCGACCTCCCCCAATCCTCCTTAGAATCGGCGGCGCGGCGAGCTCGGCCTCATCGGATGCGGCGTTGCGAGCTGCGGATCTCCGGCAGCTGGGCTTCTACTAACTCCGCGTTGCAAGGAGTTACAATCGGCAGGTGTGTTTGCTCTGTTTCGCTAGTTCTCCTTGTAAAAAAATCATGATACTTGTTCCACCTAGTTATGCAAGCCTGGTTAGAGCAATGGTTATCTCTATGCAAGATCGTTTTTACCCATAATACTTTTGCATATCTTTTAACAGTTTTTTTGGCTGTTAGAACTAGTAGCATGGCTATCTTCTGAAGAAACAAAGGGGAATGAGGTCCATGGTGCATCTTCAGAAGGAACAGATAGCTGGACGGTAGCCTTACTAGTTTCACCTATCTGATGGAGATTGCCAACAAAACTGAGAGATAATATTCACCAGAGGAAACAATAAGCTCTAGAATAATTGACAAATGTTGTATTTGATACCTATATATGCTACACATGTGACATAATGTATTCCCTGTGATCAGTGCATAGGAAGGTCAGTTCTGCATAAGTGTTCTGGCAGTCCTGTCATCTTCTCATGTGTATGTACTCTTCAGTATAAATGAATAAAATTTGCTTGGTTCAACAAGATTATATGGGCGTAAACCCTGTCCATTGGGCTGGTATGTTGTGATCATGATTTGCCAACTAGAATCATGAATAAGAAATGTGCATGTGCAGTGAATATTCAGTATGAAAACTGTACCAGGAGATTAAATTGTCAAGGCCAATACACATATTCTGAAGTAGCATTGGCTACCCAGACCAAATTCCTAGGCCATACATCATGTAATTTGAGCAATCACATTACCTTTCTGCCTAAACAAGAAGCATTATAGTAGATTGCAGCTGGAGATATTGGACAAAATTGTCGATGTTTGACAACACAAAAACTGGGTACTTGCAGCTGAAGTTAGGCCATGCTATTTTTCAGGAAAAAAAAGGAACTTCAAATATTTGGGACTGCAGAAATCATTGCATAATAGATTATACTAGACAAATAATAAACTGCCGTTATCTCTTCATCAGTACCCTGGTTCCTATTAAGTATTACATTAAAGTTGCCAAGTGCATAAAAAGGGCTGCACCCAACACTCTAATTTACACAAAAGTCATGTCTAACTCTGGTCCATCATATCATTGATCCTTCCAATTCCGTTCAAGTGTAACTCTGCAGAATTGGACAGAGCGGCAGAGCTTTGTTGAACTTGAAGCAACATACTTGTATATTTTCCTAAAATTGGAGGCATAACCATTCCAGACGAACTTCCAGATGGTAAAGACTAATGACGCTGGCATGGTTGGATTCATGTTCCTAATGCCAAAATCAAAATCATGTACAAAACAGTTTCATAAGGTCACTTGGATGCAGAAGTAATTCTTGTAAATAGGCGAGCAGGCGAGCAGCTCGGCGGCGGCACCACGGCGTCAGTCCACGGCGAGCAGGCGAGCAGCTCGGCGGCGGCACCACGGCGTCCGTCAATGGCGAGAAGGCGACCAGCTCGACGGCGGCACCACGGGCCCACGGCGTCCGTCCATGGCGAGCAGCCGAGCAGCTCAACGGCGGCACCACGACGTCCTGCCATTCCCTAGCAGGCCAGCAGCTCGACGGCGGCACCACGGCTCGGCGGCAGGGTGGTGCGGCCTGGTGGTTCAAGACGGCGCTGCCGATCTAAACCATGAGCAAAACCTATGTGAAGTCGTGAATGGTTGCATAATTAATGGGATTGTTAGTGGGATGTTCTACTTCTTTTTTCTGGCCACGTCAGATTTCGTCCTTGTCAGCCCGTGAAACGTCCGTAGGTCTCCGTAAGTGTAGCATTATTGTTTTTGGGATGTCAGGCCCGATTTGGGCGGCCCGGTGGAGCTCTGATTGTGATGGCCATTGCTTGTAAAAAATAGTCAAACTAAAGCAGCCAAGAAGATGGCGCCAAACCACGGAGACAACGGAAAAAATCGGAAGAGAAGGACACCGGGATCAACGCGTGCGTACCGGAAATGCCTAATCCCTGCCGAACCGGGGTCAGCCCATTTGAAATCTCGCGGAGAGGACGACGACGATGAACCCGGGTCACATGATGTGCAGGCAGAGCACCCTTGGCTGGAGACTGGAGACGCAGAAGATGAAGCATGAACACGTGAAAACGGGGAAGCAGTCAAAACCCATGGCCGATGGGATCACGTCCGTGTTCGGCCGGGATGGGCTGCTCTGCACTTGTGCAGTAACTCTCTGTGCCCATCGCCATCCCTCTGACACTTCGCTCTCCCTCGCGGAGAGGCGGAGAAAATAACAGCTCGCGTGCGTCCCCATCGTCCCCGCCGACGTGAACACATCCCCTCGCCGCCGGCGGAGAGTCTCCGACAGCGGCAACACCACTGCACGACGGACACGAGATGCTAGAAAGGCTCTGCGTTTACGCGAACGGAAGACTCCTGTTTCCCCGGTGGAATAGTACCTCGACAGACGGGAAAGGTTGACTAACCGGAGGTTAAAAAACTAGGGAGGAAAGAGTGTTTCTGTCAGCTCAACTCGACCGTTTTGCTGGCATGACGGAGTATGTGGCATCGATAACTCAGACAGCGTCCACTGCAGCAGTTCCACACCCACCCCGGCCACGGCCAGCCAGCCACCCTCTCCACCCCCTCGGGCTGTGGTGCCTGGTCAGAAGCACAAGTACACACGCAAGCAGCCAGGACTGTGACCGCGTCCGGCTACTTCTTCTTCGCTCATCTTCCACTGTCCCTCCCTCCAATCTATTCATATCATTCTCGCTCCCCGGCAGGTTCCTTCCTTGCACTAGCACGCCTCTTCCTTCGCCGGTCTTCGTTTTCTTTCCTCGACTTCGTTGGACGGTGCACGATGATGAAGGAGCGGCCGGGCTCCAA
Source organism: Poa annua (assembly GCA_026929855.1). NCBI lineage: Eukaryota > Viridiplantae > Streptophyta > Magnoliopsida > Poales > Poaceae > Poa > Poa annua. The sequence continues at coordinate 85,036,494 of CM049431.1, forward strand.
GCTCGTCCGGGGCGCCCGGCAGGAGTCGCGCCGCTTCCGGCTGCTCGTCGTCGTCGTCGGCTTCTTCCTCGTCTCCCTCACCTTCGTCGTCGTCTCCAAGCCCGACGCCATCCTCTTCGGCCGTAAGCTACCCTCTTGCAATTTCGGTTTCTTAGCTAGCTAGCTAGCTAGCCTCTCGATTGGCCCCCGGCTTAATTCTACTGCTTCGTCTTCACTCGCCAACCAACTAAACCAACCAACGACTTCATCCGACCGTCGTGTAATAACTGAGAAATAACTGGTGGCGTATTGTTTCGCAGTGAACGGCAAGCTCCCGGCGGATGAGGCGCCGGCGACCATCCTGATCAAGCAGCCGGTCGACGAGCCGCCCGTCGTCGCCTCCCGGAAAATCTCCACCGACGCTCTCGGTAACTAATCGAACCGTCCATACTCCATACTCCTCACCTACTCATGCAACACACCAGTTTTATTTACCGGGCTTTCTTGAACACCTTGCGGCGGTTTCTTTCTCCAGCTGGTGACCCCAAAGTCGTCGACGACGAATTAGATGTCAAACCAAAAGGTTCATCAGTTTTCCACTTTTGATTTCATTTTGGCCCCAAAGGCGTTCTCTTTTGCACTAACTTTCTTTTCCCCTCGCTTATCTTGTTAGCCTAATGGTGTGTGGTGCTGGTTCTACAGGCATCAGAGGCGGCGAGGAGGAGCACAACACCGTGCTGAGCGAGCCGGACCCGGCTAGCGGGATGGTGGAGCCGGCACCCAACAAGGACGGCAACGGCGATAAATCCAAATTCGAGATGTTAGGTTAGCCGTCGCAGTTCTTGCCCATATTGGGCCAGCGCCTCGTACTCTCATTTCAATTGCTAATTAACGAATCCGTGATTTGACACCCGAGTCGTTGAATGTTCTTTCCTTGTGTTCCATCCAATGCTTGTTCTGAAAAATGTTGTTGGATGTGTTGTGTAGGTGGGGAGAGGAAAGAAGACGATGAGAAGCCTAGAGTCACACTCCCTACCGTCTCCAATTACACCATTCATGACGCCGAGGACACCGAGAATGCTAAGCCACAAGGTACGGGTGCAGGCATTTATTGGATTTAACAAGCGCCTAGTATTCATTTATTCGATCTGTCAATTTGGTTTATCCCCCTGTTTCCGTCTGCAACATCTGCTGTCAGAGTAAACTAGATTCTGTTTCTTATTAATGGGCCTAATGACAGAACAGAAGCAGAACTGTCGTTTGATCTGTCCATTTAGTTTATCCCCCTGTTTCCATCTGCGACATGTGCCGTCAGAGTAAACTTGATTCTGTTTCTAATGGTCCTAATGGCAGAATAGAAGCAGAACCAAACTGTCAGAGTAGTTATTTTTTGCCTGAGTACTACTAGTTCTTAAACCTAGTGGTAGTGCTAGTGGACTAGTGGTACTGTGCTGTGGTATAAGTACAACTGAAGCGTTCTATGGGCACAAGCTAGAACAGTATAGTGGTCTTTGATCCGAGTAACCAGGAATTTAAAAAGCATTCTCTGTCAGGGGAATTTTACATATACAACTACTGCTCCATTTCCAATCCAAAGGATCCAGACCTCCAGGCACAAATGTATAATATCAATCCGATGCCGTTTTCAGTGACACCCACTGGAGCATCGATTACTTCGCATCACGTGTCACAACTCTTATTATTGATGCCTCATTATTGATGATCTGTATCCACTGGATCTGATCCAGCTGTTTTCCATCACACCTTTCTTTAATGAAAGTACCATGTTCCTTATATAATTAAGAATCTTCCATTTCTATCAGGTACAAGTAACACCCAGCAGCAAGGGAGCAAGCCCTTGTGTGATTTCTCAAATTTCCGAGCAAATGTTTGTGAGATGCGTGGCGATGTTAGAATTCACCCGAAGGCCGCTTCAGTTGAATTCATGGAGCCTGATGGTTCACAGAGAGATGAGGTGTGGAAGATTAAGCCTTACCCTCGGAAAGGGGACGATTTCTGCCTTAGCCATATCACCGAGGTGACAGTCAAATCAAGCAAAGTGGCGGCCGAGTGCACCAAGTACCATGACGTGCCTGTTGTGATCTTCTCACTCACCGGGTACACCGGAAACCTGTTCCATGACTTCACCGACGTGATGGTGCCGCTCTTCACCACCGCCAGCGAGTTCAACGGCGAGGTTCAGTTCATCATCACGGACATGGCGCTCTGGTGGACGATCAAGTACCACACGGTGCTCCAGAAGCTGTCCAACTACCCTCTCATCGACTTCAGCAAGGATGACCAGGTGCACTGCTCCAAGCATGCCATCGTTGGTCTGCATTCCTACATGGAGTTCACCATCGACGCATCGAAATCGCCACACGGTGTTACAATGGTTGATTTCAACAGATTCATGCGCGGGGCTTACTCGCTGGGCAAGGATACCGCGATCATGCTTGGGGAGAACCCTAAGGTCAAGCCAAGGTTGCTCATCATCAAGAGGCACCGCACAAGGATGTTCCTCAACCTCGATGAGATCGTTGCGATGGCCGAGGGGCTCGGTTTCGAGGTGGTGATTGATGAGGCCAATGTGAGCTCCGACATCTCCGGGTTCGCCAAGCTGGTTAACTCTGTCGACGTGATGATGGGCGTCCATGGGGCTGGGCTCACCAACTGTGTGTTCCTGCCACAGAATGCCACGCTCATTCAGATCGTGCCGTTTGGCGGCCTCGATTGGATATCCCGTGTCGATTTTGGTGACCCGTCAGAGATGATGGGTCTACGGTACAAGCAGTACACTATCGGCGTCGACGAGAGCACCCTCACCGAGCAATACCCGAGGGACCATGAGATTTTCAAGAACCCTATCTCATTCCACAAGCGTGGATTTGAGTTCATAAGACAAACCTTCTTAGGACCCAATGTCAAGCTGGATTGCAACAGGTTCAGACCTGTTCTCTTGGAGGTACTGAACGATCTCAACCCGTAAAGGAAATTGATCTTATTAGATGTTCTTGTGCAACCTTCCATTTTTTACCACATTCGTTTTGTCTTTTGCCATAAAATTCATTGTTCACTCTCTCATGGCCTGTATGAGAATGTATGTATGATCTAAACTATAGAGATTCTTTAGGAATTATTACTTGTGTAAAACTGTATAGATTGTCCGTCGCTGCATCGCTGCAAGATGGTATAAAATTAATTGAAATGATCTCAGTCACTCAGATTATTTGTAAAAAAATCCCATCTCTTTTCTCTGAATTGTTTTGCGACAGTATTTGGGATTCAAATACTTCTACTCTTTTGTATCAATCAAGCATATAATAATCCAATATGCTGAGGTGTATTGCCATCTTAAAAATGTGCTGTATAATTCCGGGATCCATCAAAATTATTTGAACTGCCCCCTGCTTCCACATGGTTTCTTTGCTGGATCAACTTTTGATAAGCTCTAAAATAATGGTCGAACACTCCGAGAGAACATGGAATTATACTTTGAGCTTTTGAGCATGTGGGTGTGTAAGCTGGATCAACTTTTGTTTTGGGGAGGGATCTGACCTGCATCAACTTTTTCAATGATATGAATTGGGCTGAGCTCGACCCATACCGCCAAAACCAACAACTATAGATCGGCCCAAACAATCCTTGTGTTCTGTGCTTGCTCATGGTCATGGACCAATACAACTGCCAAAGTGCCGAGCCACGTATATACGCCCGTGATGCCTGGGTTGAAGCCATGGAAAAATAGCAAGCTATTTCTTCGCTAATAGCGCACTATATCATATTTGTAGGATTCACGCTAAATTTTGCCACTTATGCACGCTATGAAGCTATTCATGAAATAGCATGCTATATCACGCTAAACCGTCATAACTTTAGCACGCTATTTTATTTTTCAATCCTATCAACACAAAGCACTGAGTTTTCCAACTTATTAAGAAGCAAAAAAAAAAATCTATTTCTGTTGATGATGAACTGCAATCTACAGGTTCCTCTTCTGAATTCAAATATGGCATCAAATGTTGATGATTCTGAATAAGTTTGTAAACAATTGGGGAATGTTTTCATACTTGGTTATGCATATATTATTCTATCATTTATAGACAATATTACTTATTCTTGTTAAAAGATATTTTTGTCCATATATATGGTATTTTTCAGAAAGCTATATTAAAACATAGCACACTATTAGCGCGTTGTAGCTTTTATAGCATCTGGAGGAGGCTGCCGCTATTTCTCATAGCAAGCTATTTTTTCCTTAAGCACAAGCATCTGAATTGCACAAGAAATATTGAGAATAGGCCAAGTCTAGGGTCCAATCATCATCCGTATAAATATTTAATCGTATTAAAAAATTATGATTTGTAAAATTTAATCAAGTATATTTAAAAATAGCGACATCAAAACCATCAAATCAGTATTATTAGGACCATCATGAGATATAGTACTTTATTGTATGTATTTGATGTTGATAATTTTTTGCATAGTTGACCAACTTTATTTTTTAAAAGGGAGGCAAAAGGTTAGACTCTAACCAAAACTAAATTTAAATTATGGGAGAACCCTTGTTGTTATATACGAGTGTATGGTTTGGTATCATTGTCAGTTTTTGGTGTTTGGCTTATAAAAAATACTCTCACGTTAGCAGGAAGACTTTGAAGATTTTAAAATTTTGCTCGTTTCTGTTAGTGTTTATTTTGTAATCGCTATAGTTAGCTCATGTATCTCTACAGTGTACTATTGTTACTATAAATATATATGATATTGATATAAGAAAAGTATTTTTATTTTTATTTACCATTGAGGGAGCACGTTACAATAGTGTACTAACCTGAATCGTGAACTTGACGTCCCCGGTTTCAGAAATCTGCTCTTCTCCAACCCAACTTAGCTGAAATATTATGGCACTGATCCAGGGCCGGCCTTGAGGGCGAGGGGTAGGGGGAAAGAGGGGCGGCACCCCCTAGCTAGCAAGGCGTATGCAGTGGACTGGAGGTGAAGTTCATGTGGCGGCGTCAATGGAGAACGTCGGCGGTTTTCCTGTCGTTTTCAGGACTCGGGGAGAGGAGGAGGAAAGGGTTGCAGACGGGCTGTTCCAAGTGCGCCAGTACTTGGGAGTAGTTTGTTTGGGCCATTTTCCCCTAGTTTGTTATTAGGGCTAAAGTTAGCAGGGGGGTAGGACCTTCCGTTCGATGGGCCAGATCAAGGCAACAAGACAGATCCAATGCGGCACACATTCTCTCTCTCTCTCTTTCTTGGCACAGCAAGATCTAAAAAAATGGTATTTGGCACAACAGAGATGACCAACCTAGTGCAATCATGTAAAAAGAGTCCCTAAGAAACCTAAAAAAACTCCCTAAACGATAGGAAGAAAACACCATCAAATTTACGAAAAACTAGTGGATAGCCAGGGAATATAATAGGTGGAAACCGGTGAGAACCATGAATAAACCATGTTTAGTTTTGAAGACGCAGTACTAATTAGCGAACGAATTGGTATATGAGGATATTTATACCTCTTTTCATATCCGGAAATATGAAATTTAGACCGGATATGACAAGCCAAGGCTCTGCTGAAAAAATTCACTGATAGTACAATAGTGGCCTCAACAGCCGCAAGGGCTATCACAAAAATTACAAAAACGTCTCCTTTTAATTGACGACTATCAAATACTCCCTCCGTTCTGAATTAATTGACTCAGATTTAATACAAGTTGTACTAAATCTAAGTCAATTAATTCAAAATGGATGGAGTAGATCAGAAAATGTTACAAGATTTAGATTAATTGAATTCAGTACAAGTTCAAGACAAATTAGAGCTCTAACCATGTTTTGGCTTGTGATCAATCCATAGATAACAATCGAAAATAAATAGACACTAAAAAAAAGTACAAGCTCAAATGTCATTAATTAACTCCTTATCAATCTCGATTCATTTCAATATGAGGACAAGAATTGAACCGATTCAATCAATTACAATAGAACAATTACACAACAAAAGAGAAAAAAAAGAAGGTATTCGCCGTAGATATTTTGTACTAAATCTAAATTGTGATTCTAAACAATAAAATCATTCGCTTGGGAAGGTACAGTTCTCTAGGCAATAGACATGTAAATTTGCAAGTTGAAACTGATAATTCTTTTGCACGTATGAAATCGACAAATTCAGTAGTCAATAGTAGATGTAAACGCTCCTATGCATTACAGAAGTTGTTGTTTTATACCTCCTAAAGTTTCAACTTAAAAAATACAAATTAAAAGCATATAACTCTACCTTCCCAACATAATGCATTTTTGTTAAGATGTTTGTAAAACTTGCATATATTATTTTCTTCATGGTTTTCACCGGTTTTACTAGAAATTGGTTTTCATTGAATACTTTCAAGTGAAAAAGAGTCCCTAAGAAACCTAGAAAAAAACTCCCTAAACGATAGGAAGAAAACACCATCAAATTTACGAAAAACTAGGGGATAGCCAGGGAATATAATAGGTGGAAACCGGTGAGAACCATGAATAAACCATGTTTAATTTTGAAGACGCTGACGCAGTACTAATTAGCGAACGATTGGTATATGATGATATTTATACCTCTTTTCACATCCGGAAATATGAAATTTAGACTGATACAAGCCAAGGCTCCGCTGAAAAAATCACTGATAGTCCAATAGTGGCCTTAGTAGCCGCAAGGGCTATCACAAAAATTGCAAAAATGTCTCCTTTTAATTGGCGACTATCAAATAGATCAGAAAATACCATATTTAGATTAATTGAATTCAGTATAAGTTCAAGACATATCAGAGCTCTAACCATGTTTCGGCCTGTGATCAATCCATAGATAAAAATCAACAATAAATAGACACTCAAAAAAAGTAAAAACTCAAACATCATTAATTAACTCCTTATCAATCTCGATTCATTTCAATATGAGGACAAGAACTGAACCGATTCAATTAATTACAATAGAACAATTACACAATAAAAGAGAAAAGAAAGAAGGTATTTGTTGATGGTAGATGGTTTTTACTAAATCTAAATTGTGATTCTAAACAAAAAATCATTCGCTTGGGAAGCTACAGTCCTCTAGGCAATAGACATGTAAACTTGCAAGTTGAAACTGGTAATTCTTTTGCACTTACGAAAATGACAAATTCAGTAATGAATAGTAGATGTAAACGCTACTATGCATTACAGAAGTTGTCGTTTTTATACCTCCTAAAGTTTCAACTTAAAAAATACAAATTAAAGGCATATAACTCTACTTTCCCAACATAATGCATTTTTGTTAAGATATTTGTAAAACTTATATATATTATTTTCTTCATGGTTTCACCGGTTTATTGAAAATTGGTTTCCATTGAATACTTTCAAGTGAAATGCATGCAAGCTCCTCAAACTTGTTGGCTATGTTTTTGTTTTATGGTACCTTCAAATGAATAACAGCCCTTTATTTCCGTTAATCTAATGGCCCATAAGAAATCATACTGGTGCTAAAAATGTGACTAGTATGATTCATACTAGTGACAAAATTGGCAACGCAGCAGAAAAAGGCTTTAGATGGACCCGGCCCAACAGAGTCCAACGACATATTTCTATGTGTGCTATATCATCCGATATCAAAAAATAGACATTCTATCTATATTTTTCGGTTTAAGAGTTTTGAGTTTCTTGAAGGGTAGAACTTGGGCTGGAATCGAACGATGAAAGAACGCATTTCTGGAGCAAGTCACCAGGTCCCTGGCACAACATATTTTATAGCTGCAGCGCTTTTTTTTTTGAGCGACCAGCTGCAGCGTATTGAATTGAACAATATGAACAACACAAAGGCGTGGCCGCACTGCAAAATCCCGTCGCCGACTCGCCGTCCCGTCGAGCAGCATGATCAGCAAAGAATCGATCTAGGCAGTGCACACGGCCTGGCAAGACAGCATGGGAAGGCAGGGTTTTATGTTATGGCGTGCGCTACTACAGTTGGCCGCGCTGTCCGGGGCTGATGGACTTCCGGCAACGACGCACTGGATTGACCGGCGTCGCGAGCTGGAGTTCCAGGTGATACGCAGGAGCACAGTGAGGTGCCAATTCCAGAACAGAGGATGACGGAGCCGTCGGAGCTTGTTCACCTACCCTGGGAGCAGCAGACCAGCACGCGGTATGCGACGATGCGGGAGCGGGTGCACCAATGGCGAGCACCAGGAAGGCCTGCGGTGGCGGCGGCAGGAGACAAAGCGCATGGAACACCATTTGGCTGCAGGCCTGCAACACAGGTTCTCCAATCGCCACAGAGGAGGTCCGGTCGGTGGTGGCCTTGAGACCCATGAGCGACGCGGAGTAGCTCCAGGTAAGCGGCAGCCGTGCGGGGCAGGAGATGGGGGATGCACGCGACAGGAATTAATTTGGACAGTGGAAACACTTATTAGGTCTTCACGGGCTGCTGGGCCTAATCTCGGCCGCTTAATCTGAGCCGTCAGTGGATTTTCATACTAGTCATCTCTCATGAGTAGTAAAAGGTACCGTAAAAGTTGCCCTAAAACAGTCCTTAAACTCAAGAACTTATCCAATACGATGAAAATTTATGATTGACGTGGCAGTGGCCAGAGGGCCGTCTAGGCTAGTCCGAGCAGTATAGGACCTCCGATGAACAGCTTAAAGGTTTATAGGATCCTAAACCTTTCGCCGAAGTGACATTGAGTCCTAAATGTCACTTCGGCGAAAGGTTTAGGATCCTTGCTACGTACCTACGTCTCATCACCTATAGCAATCACGCGTCGAGGTCACGCCGGACGCCACCAATTTTGTCCCGGTCGCGCCGCGAGCCAAGCCCTACAGCGACGTCTCATCGATCCGGCGTGCGCCGCCCAGTCCCCGCGCCGGCCGCCACGCACACGACGCACCAACGCTATCCTCTTCACTTTCCTGGCCGGAGCGAGCCGGCAGAAAATGTCACCGGAGCCCGGCCGCCGAATCCTCCACGTACCCGGAGTCCGGAGCCCAACAAGCACGAAGCACCCGAGCGTGCGGATACGGGATGCGACGGCAGATCGACCGCCGCTCCAGCGGCACCGCGTCGCGCTGAACACTTGTAAAGCGGGACAGTGTGGGTGCGCCCCAATCATCGGCCGGAGCTAGCTCGTGACCGGGACCGGCGGCGGATCGGGATGTGACAAAAGGAGTAACGTTTGGACCGGCGCGCCAACCATCCTATAGCTCGCCGCCGTCGCCGTCGAACACGCTGTGGCGCGCACTACCTACGGAGTGCTAGCTGCCGCCTATCTTTGATCGGTAATTTGGACATGCATGGGACGTGCGCCTACGCGGCTAGCTAGGCGGGATATATTTCATTCGTTCATGGTACACTGATTGCTACATGTGTATCAGTATCTTCCACTCGCTTGCAAGTTGCAAGCGAACTCTGAATCTGGTGCAACAAGTGCAGAAAGATATGATGATGCTGATCATACACCAAGATAGAAGATCAGAAAGATATGAATGATGCTGATCGTACACTAAGATAGACGAAGATGAGATTACATTCGCCACCGCCATTAATTTTGGACCCGGAGCCATAGCGCCGGCCACAAGACGATAATTTAGCGACGAGATTTTCTCCTGGATACCCGGCCGGTCAGAGGTCGTTCAGCTGCTCAAGACCATGACCGGATCGAGCTGAGCGACCGGCGGTTTGCCACGGCCGGCCGGAGGGATGTCGCCGACGTACGTACGAGCGATAGCGGCAGCCCACGTGTCTGGCCGGCGGCGCGCGCGCGATCCTGCATTTCGTGCTGCAGATGGACATGAAAAACCTTCGCCAGCCAGCCACGCGGTGCTCACTTCCAAGAGCAGGAAAACGTCGGGACTGGCTAGCACTGTCAGTCACCGGTCCCTCCTTCCTTCCCCGATATTTCGTCGCCTCGACGCTTCGGTCTGAACGAAACATTGTTTGCTCAACAAGGACTGATTATGTCGACAGGTCCGGCATCCACCGCGCCAGCACCCAAGCCAATCAAAGGCAGATAGAGAGAAGAGAGCCACCACCACCACCGATCCTTTTGCAGGCACGCACACATCCATGGTTCCCGAAATGTTACTGCACCAAAGCAGACGTAAGTTTGTGGAACTGGATCCATTGTGCTCATTAGGAGCATCTCTAGCAGACCCCATATTTTGCGAACCCGTAAACTCCGGATGCAGGTTGTACAAAACATGTTTGCAATTCGAGTTTGGTCGCGCGCAGATCAGACACGGTAAATGAAACTCCAATTTTGAAATTAAAAGTTCGCGGGAAATTATTCATACATACGGGAGATATGGAGATCTTCACCGGAACCTAGACTACACGACCCTAAACCCTACACTAGCCAAGGAGCGGAGGGGGTGGCCGGCGGCAAGAAATGCGGGGATTTGGGGCTAGGGTTCGGCGGCGGGGCGGAGGGTTTTGGCCTGCATTTCAGCTACCAAACGGGTTAAATAAATTTCGCGAGTGGAGATTTACGGAGGCATGTAAATAATTTGCAGGTCGGGTCGTCATTGCGGTGTCTATTCTGCGCAGCAAACGGGACCCGACCCATAAAGTCGTCGTGATTTTACAGTTTTGGCGGCTTCTGCTAGAGATGCTCCAAGTCTCTCGATAACAAGGAAATACGGCATGACACACATGATCAATGCATCACTCTTTGGTCTTTGCAAAAAGATAAAAAAAAGCTAGCGCGTGATTCAAACTGTTAATCGCGATCTGCACGGATGTGCAGAGCTCATACCGTCTGCTCCACGGCCGATTGGTAGGTCGTCGGTGCATACCGGTTGTACACAATCTATATGTCATGTCCAAACTCCGGGCTGTACACACTACACAGTAGATTCAGAGTTTATACAGTTTCGTCGTGTCTTCAGCGATCCATCTGCTTTGCCCGTGAACCGTGATGCTGCATAAGCCAACTCTTTGGACTTTGGCACTTTGCAGCATGTGTAATGTCGGCAGTGCACACGTACAAATTCAAGCACTCATATGATCTTTCTATCTGTGTGTGCTTTGTGTGAATACGTCGACAATGGAACATGTTCAGTACTTCCTTATTTTTGCAGGACCAATGGAACTTACTTGCCGTAATTTTTCAATTTAGGGTTCAATAACAATCTGCAGCATGCACTAAAGGGCAGCATCATTGCTGATTGGCAAGTGGCAACCATGATCTTTGTCAAGGTTCTTGAGATGAAAGAGATACAAGCAGTAGTAAACATGCACCTTGTTTTAGTTGGATGAAGATCCCACATCTGAAAGTAGTGAAACTACAGTAATAACTAGGCATGGCTCTGGAACTGTTGCGACTGTACTGAACAATAATTTAAGCACTGTACTAGTAATCAGGGACGGCAATGAGCAAATAATGCGTCAATGTACATCATCGAGTACGCCCTCTACATCTGTTGTCAGGATCGGTTGACGGCCGATTCAATTCTCATCATAGAGTAGGCCCTCTTTGAAACACGGTACGTACATGTAGTATGAACTATGAAGTATGAAGTGGTTCAGTTAAATCATCTCCATCACTCCGTGTTTCTAACATGTAAGTCCATGATCTCGCATTCCCACCTGTCGCGAGCTCATCCAGCCACCGTAATGGAGTGAGTAGGTTATACTGAACCCTGTCACTAGTAGAAAATAGGCTAAATGACTAAACTCCAAAACCCTATTTGTCCCGATCGTACTGCAAACCGGGACAGATGGGGCATAAAACGCGCCGGGCAGTTCAGGCGACACTCATTTGTTCCGGTTCGTGGCTGGAACCGGGACAAATGAGGTAGCACCCGCCGAGCAGTTCAGGCGACACCCATTTGTCCCGGTTCCAGTCATGAACCGGGACAAATGGCATGGTTTCAGTTACGCGCCCGAGCCACCGCCGCGTTTTTTCGACGCGCACGGAAGACGAGCGGAAATACGGCGCCGCCGGCGATTCCTCTGCCCTCCGGCGATTCCTCTGCCCTCCGCCGGCGATTCATCTTCCTCTCCGGCGCTATAAAATGCACTGCACAGTACGACTCCTCCACACACCATTTCTCCGGCCATCTCTCCTCTCTTTTCTCCGTCCCTATGGAGCCACTCGTGTCTCGGTCCGATGAGTTTTACGACTACGAGAAGGAAGGCATGCGGTTCAAGGTGTGGGTCACCCTTCGTGCATGGCGCGTGGAGAAGTGGATTGGCGACGTGAAGAACAACTTCTTCGACGCCGCTCCGATTAAAGCCGTTGGACTCGATTGCGAGTTCACCGACCCTCGACAGAAGGATACTCCGCAGTGCGCCGCCGTCCTTCAACTCTCGGTGGCGACCGAGACTCTTGTCTTCCAAATTTGCAAAGCTGATCGGGTGCCACAGGTCCTCGTGGATTTCTTAGGTGACGAGACAATCAAATTCTACGGCGTGGCAATCCATAATGACATGAAGATGCTAGCCTACTACGGAATTATTATTCGGTCCGTGGTCGACCTGCAGAGGGATCGCCGAAACCCTACCGGCAATTTTACTCCTAGTCTATATGCTCTCTCTAATGCGGTCATTGGGACAAATCTTGAGAAGAAGAAGAAATACAAGAAGAGGAAGTACACGGACGACGACAAGGAAGACACGTTACAAAAAGACCTAATTTTTGGATGGGGCAACGTTCCATTGAGCTACAATCAAGTCGTATATGCTGCTTTAGACGCTCGCCTTGGCTTCGAGATTGCACGAAAGTGGGATAGTCTACGCGGCTATAATACGGACAATGATCATCTTAATGTCGTTGATGAGTAGACTATCTATGTATTCCGTTACGCAAATATTCTGTGTGCGCGTGTTCTCTTGTATTGACCGAAATATATCTAAAGTTTGCAAAAGTGTTTTCAAATTCCAAAGTTTGCAAAAGTTATTTAAAACAGAGAACAGAAAATGGTTTTGTATTAGTTAGTCAAATTCAAACATTTTTCATATTCATAGTTTTTCCAAAATCCAAAGTTTGCAAAAGTTATTTAAAACAGAAAACAGAAAAAGAAAATAAAAAAAATGAAAAAATCTCCATCTGTCCCGGTTTCAGTCACAAACCGGGATAAATGGCCTCCTTGTTGTCCCGGTTTGTGACTGAAACCGGGACAAATGGGGGGTGCTTATATATACTGATCAGCACAGCCCCCTCCCAAAACCATTGGAGGCATTTTTTTTTTGAAATGGAAGGAGGGGGTGTGTGCTAGTCTGTTTTTTTTTATGCATGCAAGGTGTTTGATGAAATGCCCGAGAGAGTTCACGAATTGATTTGATATACACTTAAAGAAGTTTATTCTTCTTTTCGATCAAGGTTAATTTTTCTCTCATTTCATTTGTAATTAATTGATACCGTGCATGTTCAGTGTTTATTTGTCGATGTTCTGTAATGGTTATTGATGTAGTTCATTATATAATGCAGATGGACCAACAATGGATGTATGGTGACCGACGCACTGCCGAGTACATGACAGGTTTGAGGAAATTTCTAGAGAAAGCCCAGGCCCACAGTACCAATGGTTTCATGTGTTGTCCATGTGTCAACTGTCAGAATAAGACAGATCACCCAAACGTGAGAACCCTTCAAAGTCATCTTATTCGGCATGGTTTCATGCCCAGCTATAATTGTTGGACGAAGCACGGAGAAAAAGGTGTTATGATGGAAGACAATGAAGAAGAGGAAGATGATGACAACTATCCTATGTTCCCGGAGTACGGAGATTCTGCAACGGGGGAAGCTGAAGCTGAAGAGGCACCAGATGAGCCCACCGACGATCTTGGTAGGGCCATTGCTGATGCAAAGAGAGAGTGCGGAACTGAAAAGGAGAGGTTGCAGTTCGACCAGATGTTAGAGGATCACAAGAAATTGTTGTATCCAAGTTGCGAAGATGGTCAGAAAAAGCTGGGTACCACACTGGAATTACTGCAGTGGAAGGCAGAGTGTGGTGTGACTGACCAGGGATTTGGAAAGTTGCTGCAGATAATTAGGAAGATGTTTCCAAAGGTCAACGAGTTGCCCGACAGCACGTACGAAGCAAAGAAGGTTGTGTGCCCTCTAGGATTAGACGTGCATAAGATACATGCCTGCCCTAATGACTGCATCCTCTACCGCGGTGAGTATGAGAATTTGGATGCATGTCCAGTATGCACTGCATTGCGGTATAAGATCAGACGAGATGACCCTGGTGAAGTTGAGGGTGAGCGTCCCCGGAAGAGGGTTCCTGCCAAGGTGATGTGGTATGCTCCTATAATACCACGGTTGAAACGCCTGTTCGCGAATAAAGAGCATGCCAAGTTGTTGCGATGGCACAAAGAGGACTGTAAGAAAGACGCGATGTGTAGACACCCCGTTGATGGGTCGCAGTGGAGAAAAATTGAGAGAGAGTTCCCGGAATTTGAAGATGACGCAAGGAACTTAAGGTTTGGTCTAAGTACAGACGGTTTCAATCCGTTTGGGGAGCAGAGCAGCAGTCATAGCACATGGCCTGTGACTCTATGTATTTTTAACCTTCCTCCTTGGTTGTGCATGAAGCGAAAGTTCATTATGATGCCATTGCTCATCCAAGGCCCGAAGCAACCCGGCGACGACCTTGATGTGTACCTCAGGCCATTATTTGAAGAACTTTTACAGTTGTGGCGGGAAGAAGGTGTACGGGTGTGGGATGAGCACAAACATGAGGAATTTGACCTACGAGCTCTGCTTTTTGTAACAATTAACGATTGGCCTGCTCTTGCTAACCTCTCAGGGCAGTCGACCAAGGGGTAAAATGCATGCACACATTGTTTGGGTGAGACTGAATGTTTATATTTGGATAAATGTAAGAAGTGTGTGTATCTGGGGCATCGTCGATTTCTTCCGATTAGGCATACCGCAAGGAAGAAAGGCAAGCATTTTAAAGGTGAGGCTGATCACAGTAGGAGGCCTGTCAACCGTACTGGTGAAGAAATATTTGATATGGTCAAGGATCTAAAAGTAATCTTTGGAAAGGGTCCTGGAGGACAACAGGTTCCGAAAGACGCTAACGGGCACGCACCCATGTGGAAGAAAAAATCTATATTTTGGGAGCTACCATATTGGAAGGTCCTAGAGGTTAGATCTGCTATCGACGTGATGAACGTGACGAAGAATGTTTGCGTGAACCTGCTAGGCTACTTGGGCGTGTACGGGAAGAAAAAAGATACAGAGGAAGCACGGGAGGACCAGAAACGTGTGAAAGAACGAGACGGTCTAAGTCCCGAACACTACGAAGGTCCTGCCAGCTACGCTCTTACCAAACAAGAGAAAGTAATATTCTTTGAATGCCTGAGCAGTATCAAGGTCACGGTTGGGTTCTCGTCGAATATAAAGAGGATAGTAAATGTGAGACTCCAAAAATTTCAGAACCTAAAGTCTCATGATTGCCACGTGATTATGACGCAATTGCTTCCAATTGCACTGAGGGGGCTACTACCGGAAAATGTTCGAGTTCCCATTGTGAAGCTTTGTGCATTCCTCAATGCAATATCTCAAAAGGTAATCGATCCGGCGATTCTACCAGGGTTGCAAAATGATGTGGTCCAGTGTCTTGTCAGTTTTGAGTTGGTGTTCCCTCCATCCTTCTTCGATGTTATGACGCATCTCCTGGTTCACCTAGTCGAAGAGATTCAAGTTCTCGGTCCTGTATTTCTGCACAATATGTTCCCATTTGAGAGGTTCATGGCAGTCTTAAAGAAATATGTGCATAACCGTGCTAGGCCAGAAGGAAGCATCTCCAACGGCTACGGTAACGAGGAGGTCATTGAGTTCTGTGTTGACTTTATTCATGACCTTAAGCCGATAGGTGTTCCACAATCACGACATAAGGGTAGACTTAGTGGAAAAGGCACACTAGGAAAGAAAACAAAAATTTGTATGGATGGACATTCTTTCACTGAAGCACACTATACAGTTCTACAAAGTTCTACCTTGGTGGCCCCGTATATTGATGAACACAAGAATTTTGTACGCTCTCTACACGCGGGGAAGTCTGACAACTGGATTGTACGTACACACATGGCCACGTTCAGCGGTTGGTTGCGAGCACATCTTGAAAATAAAGACAAGGTTGATGAAGAGTTACACTTGTTGGCCAGGGCACCATCTACAACTATATGTACTTTCCAAGGGTATGAGATAAATGGAAATACATTTTACACGAGTGTCCAAGATAAAAAGAGCACGAACCAAAACAGTGGTGTTCGCATTGATGCAACAAACAACAATGGGCAGAAGAACACATATTATGGTTGCATAGAGGAGATATGGGAACTTGACTATGGACCTTCTTTTAAGATCCCTTTGCTTCGGTGCAAATGGGTCAATCTGAAAGGCGGGGTTGAGGTAGACAAGATGTACGGAATGACAACAGTGGATCTAAACAATCTTGCGTACAGAGACGAACCATTCGTGCTAGCCAATGATGTGGCTCAGGTTTTTTATGTGAAAGACATGTCTAGCAGACCCAAAAAAAGAAACATCCTGGGAGTGGAGGAGCCTAGGCGTCACATAGTTCTTTCAGGAAAAAGAAACATCGTGGGAGTGGAGGACAAGACAGACATGTCAGATGATTATAATAATTTTGATGAAATTCCGCCTTTCGTAGTGAACATTGACCCAATCATCAAGTTGATTGAAGAAGATGCTCCATGGTTCCGACGCAGAAGAACTGGCGGTGTTGTGTGATGGAGATGTTGGTGCGATATGTAATAATTAATATATTAAACTTTTGATATGAAGAAGATGCTCCATTTTTACCTGCATATCAAATGGATTCGTCGGCGTTGATAGAACAAAACACACGGTTTCACCTGCATACAGCCCCACGGTGGCTCTTGATGAGTGCCTGCATATCAAATGCACCGTGGGGCGTATGCAGGGAATCCGAGTAATTTGTATATATTCCTCAGTAGATGAATTGAACTATTCTTTTGATAGAACAAAACACACGATTTCACCTGCATACAGCCCCACGGTGGCTCCTGAGTGCCTGCATATCAAATGCACCGTGGGGCGTATGCAGGGAATCCGAGTGATTTGTATACCACACACCACCCGGCTAGGCACTAGAAGGAGGAAACACTGAGTGCTCGCCTCGTCCGAGAGGGGGCTATATATAGGGTCACGGGCTCAACCAGTGGTACTGATAGTGTTGATCCAACAGCTCTCAAGTGCTCAAAAGAAGCACACCCCTGATCCAACGGCTAACAAGTGTTTCAAAGAAACACACGATCTGTGTGCTTCTTTAGTCCCGGTTTGAAACTGAAAGCGTTAATCGAACAGCTCAGAAGCAATCAAAAGAAACACACACCTGATCAAACGGCTTACAAGTGCTTGAAAGAAACACACGATCCGTCTGCTTCTTTAGTCCCGGTTTGGAAGTTAAAGTTTGCAAAAGTTATACAAATTCACATTCAAAATAGTTTTAAACTAATTTAAATAATGGTTATAGAAAAGAGAAAATGTTTTTGTATTAGTTAGTCAAATTCAAACACTTTTCATATTGAAAGTTTTTTAAAATTCCAAAGTTTGCAAAAGTTATACAGATTCACATTCAAAATAGTTTTAAACTAATTAAAATAATGGTTATAGAAAAGAGAAAATGTTTTTGTATTAGTTAGTAAAATTCAAACACTTTTCATATTGAAAGTTTTTTCAAATTCCAAAGTTTGCAAAAGTTATACAAATTCACATTCAAAATAGTTTTAAACTAATTAAAATAATGGTTATAGAAAAGAGAAAATGTTTTTGTATTAGTTAGTAAAATTCAAACACTTTTCATATTGAAAGTTTTTTCAAATTCCAAAGTTTGCAAAAGTTATACAAATTCACATTCAAAATAGTTTTAAACTAATTAAAATAATGGTTATAGAAAAGAGAAAATGTTTTTGTATTAGTTAGTAAAATTCAAACACTTTTCATATTGAAAGTTTTTTCAAATTCCAAAGTTTGCAAAAGTTATACAAATTCACATTCAAAATAGTTTTAAACTAATTAAAATAATGGTTATAGAAAAGAGAAATTTTTTTTGTATTAGTTAGTCAAATTCAAACACTTTTCATATTGAAAGTTTTTTCAAATTCCAAAGTTTGTAAAAGTTATACAAATTCACATTCAAAATAGTTTTAAACTAATTAAAATAATGGTTATAGAAAAGAGAAAATGTTTTTGTATTAGTTAGTCAAATTCAAACACTTTTCATATTGAAAGTTTTTTCAAATTCCAAAGTTATTTAAAACAGAAAACAGAAAACAGAAAACAGAAAAAGAAAAGAAAAAGAAAAAGAAAAAGGAAAAACCCCATCTATCCCGGGTGGTGGCACAGCCCGGGACTGTTGGGGTGCTATTTGTCCCGGGCTGAGCCACCACCCGGGATAGATAGGGTGTTGCTATATAAGCAACACTTAGCGCTCCGGGCCGAGCAACCAACCGGAGCAATTCCCCATTTCTAACGAAGTGCTGGCCAAATTTTTCGTCGACCCTAGCCGCCGCCGCCGTCGTCCACGCCGCGCCTTCGTCCACGCCTCCGTCCGCTCCGCCACTATCGCCCGCGCCTCTGTCCGCGCCATCGCTGTTGCCCGCGCCGCCATCCGCGCCTCCGCCGCGGCTCCGTCCGCGCCGCCGCCGCGCCTCCGTCCGCGCCGCCGCTGTTGCCCGCGCCTTCAAAGGTTAGCGTCGTTGCCGCGCCGCCCGCTGATGCCCGCGCGCCAGCACGCCTCCGTTGCCGCGCCGCCTCTGCAATTGCTGATGTCAGCGCGGCGGATGCGTGACGTCAGCCCCGTGTCTCCGTTTTTTTTATTCAAGTTTTTTAGAATATGTGTTAGTTAAATTTTGCGTTTAGTTAGTTAATTTTGTGAGTTGAAATATTAATATAGTTAACTCCGTGTGCTAGCAGTTTGTGAGTTGAATATGTGTTAGTCATTTTCTTAATTAGTTTTTTTAGTATTTGTAGCATGCGAATTAGTATGTGTAGTATGCAAAAAAAACTTATACATGATGGTTATTATTTTATTTTTATTTTTAATATTTGTAGCATGCGAATTTGTATGCAAATGAAAACCTGTGTATGCAAATTAGGGTTTCCGGCGGAGTTTGGCCATTGTTAGGGTTTCCGCCATTGTTAGGGTTTCCGCCGGAGTTCGTCGCCGGTGACCGCCGGAGTTCGTCGCAGTGAATCAATAGATTGATCTCGCACGGGAGAGGAATTGCATCCGTGATGTCATGCTTACGTCATGCTTACGTCATTAAAAATTTGATAATTCATAACTAATTGATATTAAATCAGACAAATGCAAACTTTATATCAAAATGTTCAGAAAAATATAATCTATAATGTTGTATCATAAAAATGTTCATATTAATTCATATCAACTGGATTCATATCTATTTTTTCTTACTTGGATTTTGCGTGCAGGTACTCGGATTTGTCACCGCGTCGTAGCCGCCGCCCTCTCGGAGCCCTGGTAAAGTTCGAGAGACTTCAAAAGAGAAATGTAAATAGAAATGAGATACTCGATATGATTGAAATGTGTTTGTAAAATTGAAATGTCTTAATGTATTTGTACTATTCAAATAACTTTGCTTCAGGTTGAAATTGAAATGTGTTTGTACAAATAAATGATAAAAGATGTTGAGTTAGATTTAGTTGTATGACATATCGGTAAAGTTATTTAGATGTTGAGTTATTAAAATTATTTAAATGGATTGAAATCTCTTGCAGAAACTATGGACACCCGTAGAAATCTTCAACAAGAAGAGGACATGTTCGGCATCATTCGCGAAGGTGATGAACTGGACCCCGGCAGAAACCATGAACAAGAAGAGGAACACGTAGACGATTTCACCGGGCAATTTCTGAACGAGTCCGGTGATGGACTGGAGGGGCATTCAGACGGAATAGACGTCACCGACAGTTCACCGACTCTACTGTTGGAAAGTCGGCCGCCGAGGTAGATATATGCCCTCAGGTTTTTGTCTCCGTTGAAAAGATTTGTGTGTATACATATATTAACTATCAAATTTTCTTGTTTTTAGCCGTCGGCGGGCCATGAACCGGGACCAAGTAAAAAAGGAGCGGTGAAACGAGGCGGGCCACGGACCGGGACCAAAAAGCTCCAAGGGAAAGAGAAGTACCACATCAAGGAGATCAATGAAAAAGGAAAACCGATTGCTCCCGCTAACCACGCAAGGAAATTTGTAGCTCAGTGCGGAGTCATCGTTCGGGACAGACTGTCCATCAGGGCTCAAGAATGGTTTAAGCCAAAGGTGCCAAAAGAGGGGGTTATTTATGTCTCGAATGCAGACAAACAACTCCTTTGGGACGAGCTCATGCAGAATTTCACTTTACCGGAAGAGGAGGATGTAGAGGAGCCGGTTATAGAGAATCGATGCAAGGCCTGGACTTATATTGAGATGGGTGAATTGTTCCGCAGCTGGAAGAAAAGGCTTAACAAGTTCATAAAAGAAGGTAAAACTCCAGAATTTGTCGGAGTCTATGAAAAGATAAAAGATGAGTGGCCCGAATTTAAGGCGTACAAGCAATCGGAAGCCGCTAAGGCCATGTCAGAGAGAAGTAAGAAAAATGCAGACAAAAAGATATATCACCATAACATGGGGTCAGGTGGCTACCTGACGGCCCTGCCTAAGTTTCTGAAAATGGAGAAAGAGTTTTTGGCTAAAGGTATACAGATCGAGACATTTGACTGGCCAGACCGGCTTAAGGCTTGGTTCTATGGGCATGGTGGAAAGTTAGACCCTGAAACAGGTGACTGTCTTTTTACCAAGGAGCACGGACCTGACCCTATTAAAACTCTCAGAGAGATATGGAAGGAGGTCACGGAAGGAAGGTTCCACCCTAACAGAGAGAAGGACGAGCTATCGCGAGCCCTTAAGAATCCTGAACACAGTGGACGAACAAGAGGAACCGTCGGCTCTGTACCGTGGATACTTGAGTTTCCCAAAGATGTTGGCACTTATAGAAGCCGATCGAGAAAGAAGAAAGAGATTGCCGACCGGGCCCAGTGGATGGAAAATAAATTACTACAGCATGAGAAGGAGATAGCAGAGCTGAAGGCAGCGCAGACTCGACGGATGCCCTGCGAATCTGAGACGCCCGAAGATCCTTCTCCTGATCCAAAATCAATGCGGAGAAGCAGCATGGCTTCGACGGAGCTCGATCGCCACAATGATATGCCGGGTCCTCGTCACCCCGTGGATAATATCGTGCAGCGGGAACTTTGCGACCTACATGTGCCATGCTTGAACATAACAGTGAAGGTGGCGCACGGCTTTGCCTTACCGCCTAGCCCAAATGGAACTTACCATTGTCGCCCTATTCCAGATGGCTATGCTGTTGTCGGGGTTGATGAAGTTATCAAGACATATGAGGGAATTAAGCTGGACTTCCCTACGGGTGAAGACGAGGTTGAGTTGAGATTTGCCCTCAAGAGTACCACATATGCAGCAAAATCGCCCTCCCACTCCACAAGCCAGTCCACATAACTACAACAACGACAACCAATGCGCTAGTCCAGACACCCCCCACAACGACAACCAAGGCGCAAGTCCATCTCCGCCGTCGCGTGAGCGTACTCCGCCGCGTGAGTGTACTCCGCCGCGTCAACGCACTCCATCGCCTCCGCAAAAGAAGCGGAAGTGCACCGCTGCGTCGACTAGTACTCAGAAAAGCGAAACGGGGAAGTCTCGCTTTGTGAACTCTCGCAAAGATGTCGATACATGGGTCGAGGAGATCCAGACTTCCCAGAGAAAGAAGGCAAAAAAGATGTCTTTGCCTGTTCCGGTTTATTCTTCGGAAGCGATACGGTGGGCCATAGAATTTCTTACGCATCCGTCGCAATATGAACTAAATATGGACGATGACTACACACGCGTTCTGGTGCGTACATCTAAGAGAGTGCGGGAAGAACAAAAATCTGTTGCCACCCAGAAGAGAGATGTTCCACAGCTCGGAATGCAGGCGGGACAATCGGCCCCTCCACTCATATTGGCGCCTTACAACCGGAACCCGGTCGATGATGTACTTTCGCAGCAAGCTAGAGATATGGGTATAACTCTGGCAGAGCTTAAGGCATTGCAAGCTAGCGAGAGTGTCACCATACATGAGGTGGTGCAGACATATGTGAGAGGAGAAGATCTTGTCGACCCTGCAATGGTGCGCACTCTACCAGCTAGGTTGCACCAACTAAATGCATGGTACTTGTGTACCACGAAAAGTCAAGACGGAGACTGGTTCTATGGGAAAATTCCAAAGGATTTTTTTGGCCCAGGTGATGATGAGGTTCAAATCGAGTATTGCGAATTATGGCAGTTATTCAATTTTGACGCGCTCGACAAATCTATCATCAGTGCCTTTTGCATGTAAGTAATTAAATTATGTATATGTCAGTAATTCTCTAGCTCTACTTATTTTTCATTGCTTGTAATTATCCTTATCACTATATTACTTTTGCACTCTATTATGCAGCCTGAAAATTATACAATTTCGAAAGCTGGGACTCAATCACAAGATTGGATTCATTGACCCTAATCGAGTTCATCATCATGGTTTGTTACATTACCCAGATCAAACGGAGGAGCTTTTGCTTACTTATTTGATGGCGCAACATTACAAAAGCACCATAATTTTCCCGTTCAATTTCGAGTGAGTTGTTTACTTTCTTATACATACTCGATGTTAATTAAGTATATGTAATTGATGATTTAGTTATTAACAAATATAAACATATGGCAGATTTCACTGAGTATTATTTGAGATTGATGTTGAAAAGGCAATCGTTGATGTCTTGGACCCATTATCGAAACCTGAAGAAAAGTTCGACGACACGAAACAAATGCTCCAGAGGTAATTTCGTTCATTATCACAATCGAGCTCGTCTTTTCTAATAATATATAGTAATTAGTTAACTTCTTTACTAATTTTTCATACCGTAAACTTCAGGGTTTGGGACAAGTTCACCGGTTTCCACAAGGATGTCGGTATAGCTAAGAACCTCACTTTTAAATGGCGAGAGGTAAGACGTACTAGCTAGGTTCCACATACGCATATTCTTAATTTCAGTCTCACAATACCATTTTTTCAATATTTTTGATTATTTTTTATTAATTTCTTATCTTATTCTATCATAAAGTGCGCGAAGCAGCAACAAGGCACCAATTTGTGTGGATTCTATGTCTGCGAGTTCATCCGAATTCACTTCAATGAGGGTGCAGACTGGAATAGGGTACGTTAACAATTCATTCAAACTTGTTCACTTTTCAAATTGAATTATTTTCATAATGGTTGATATATTGGTGTTGATCTCTCCTTTTTAGTTTGAGACGATCCGGAACAGGCTTGATGCAAAAGACCGCCTACTACCAATCGCGGAGGAAATTGCGGGCTTTCTGCTTGACTATGTCATAAAGCCAGGCGCAAAATGCAGTATAATCCGGCCGCCAAAAAAGACCATCCCGAGGAAAAAATAGGGTCTAATGCTTCTCTGTCATGTAATGATCTCTGTTTGTAAATATTTAGACATGATCTTCCGGTTGTAAATATTTGTTTGGGAGAACTCGTGTACTAGTAGTATTCATGACTATATCCCGAGGAAAAAATCGTGTATTCATGATATATATTACATAATAACGTATAATATGCAACTAGATCTTGTTTGAAATGAAACATAAATGAAAAAACACAAGAGAATCAGTAACATAAATAGAAAACAGAAACAAAAATAGAAAACAGGAAACAAAACAAAAGAAAAAAAAAGAAAACAAAAAATCATATATACTATCCGGTTCGTATTACGAAACGGGACAAATGAGTGGGAGTCAGAGGCTGTCTGGTTTGGCCACGTGACCCCCTACTAGTTCCGGGCCGTGGCGTGCCCGGGACAAATAGGGGAGGCTATTTGTCCTGAACACGCTGTCCCGGGCGCGTGACCGGGACAAAAAGTCCTCCCAGCCCGGGACCAGTGGCCTGTTTTGCTCTAGTGTGTACCGAGCTTGAGATCTGTACAGTATCAGGACCAGCCCATCAGTAGCCGTATACGGACTACAGGAGGTGTGGCTGTGCGTTGTCCGGTACCAGCACCGTGAGCTGTCCGGCGAACCACAGGCTGACACTAGCATTCACCAGCCTTGCCCGTGACACGACCTCCGGCGAACTATCTCCATCGGTGTTGTTGATGGCCACGTTCCGTTGGAGGTTTGAGCTGCCGGTTTCTGAACCGGCTTCCGGAAAACCTTTGGGAGATTGTATCGGAGGCACTTTCGGCTAGTGTTGGTTAAGCCAAGGAAGAAAGGGAATGGACACCGCAGCAAGTAACAGTGGAGATCCGGCCGATGTGTCGGACGACAGTGATGGCTGGAATCGGCAGCTGCCATGAGTTAGCTCATGGCATGTTTGAGAAGAATTTCAAGGTGTGTGGAAAGAACAGTTTAATACCAGTACAACTAGAGAGAATTCAGCTTCATCAGAACATAAGCATAGATATTCAGTCGATTGTCATGCAGTTAACAACTGCAGGGAAACCTTTATGGAAAATCAAAATATAGGAGTATACCGAAACCTCATATACACTGATCTATTTGTGTATTCTATGTATATGTGAATTTCGTTAAATAATGCTTAATTATTTTTGTGTACCTAGGCACCTAGCTGCACCCGGGATCCAAATCGATTATTTGCAACCTACCTATACTACCTGAGTTGGTATGGTTCAAACTCGAGTAATGCATAAATTCTAAATTAAGATTCACAATTCAAGTTGGATCCGTAGAATTAAGAAGTGCTGCAAGCTTGCTTGTTATCTCTTATTTATAATATTATTATGGCTCACAGATCATGCTTGATGCCAGTCTCCTGTTTTCCACTAAGTAGCTTATGTGATAAGAAATGGATGGCGATAACTTACAACTAACATATGGGGTTCCACATATGTGTTTTTTATTGCGACAAAGATATGTTCTGTATGCGTCACGATTATTAATAGTTTGGAATTGCGTATGATATTGTATTAAGTTTGGTCCAAAAACGTCAAAATAATTCGGATTACTAATAAAAAAATCAACCTGATGAGGATTCTACACTAATTTTCTACTTCTATCCAAGTTCTACCCTAGATGTCCCTACATTGAAAAGCTTTGTTTTGGCTTGATAAACCAACAGACACGATTGTAAACAACCAAGTGTCTTAGCAAAAAAAATAGTCACCTACATTCAAAAAACAGAGGTGAGGCAAAACTAAAATTTGAGTCTCTCAGGGCTCAACTAGACCCATCTGCTATGAGGACTCTACACATACATATCAACCCATGTAAAATGCATAATCTAAATGAAAAAGGAGATCCAAGAAATTATGTCGTAAATTTAGAAGAGCATAAAATGAAAAATCGTTGGGTTCTTCTCATATTCGATTTCAAATCCAACATAAAAAAATGTAATGACACTATAATGGGAAGTGCTCCTGTGTTTTCCGGGAAGTTTTTCTGCACGAAGTTTAAGATGCACCGATGGTTGTGATTAGAGGTGGGGATTGGGTGTGCTAATCCCATCTAGTTAGTACTCCTCTTAGTCACTTCTAGATCCCATGTGAACCTAATCACAGTCGTCGGTGTGCTTTAAAATTTGTGCAGAAAAAATTACCGGAAAGCAAAGAAGCATTTCTCAACTATAATTTCATGAAATAGACGAAGACCTCGGATAAAGCTGGGGGCAGCATGTAGTCTGGATTTTGAAAAGTTCAGAATATTCATTTTTTTGGTTTAAAACAAATTAAAAACAGGAAAACAAATCTAGATTTCTTGTTCTCCCTACATAAAGCTAGGGGGCAGCATGTAGTCTGAATTTTGAAAAGTTCAGAATCTTAAAAAAAACTAAACTAAAAACAGGAAAGAAAATGTATGTATTCATATGCACCTCCACATAAATGAAAAAAATATGAAGACAAAAATTAAAATTTTAGTGCCTAATTAGAGCCATTTTTTTGCGATTTGAGTGTAGTCAAAATACAACATATTTTTCAACAAGCGGCCCGTCAAGATCGTCTTTGTATATCTGCACACAAAAAAGTTTTTTTCTGAAATTTCTAAATATAATTTATTTTTTTGAAAAAAGGGCTCCATTCACATCCCTCGTGAAATATAGCACTATAATGCACCACATATCTATGCTTTTTCCCGCCATCCAGTTTTCAAATTCATATAGCACCATCACACATAAACACGATCGTCGAACGATGAAATTCTCTGTTATGTTGATTAGGCCTAGATATCTAGTCTAGATATGGAAACATTCACCAAGATATATTTTTTATCCTCATAATCTAAAAAAATGTATATCTAGACACTAGCAACTTATATACTCTAGGATCTTCTATTAGAATAGATAAAGAATACAAAAGTGGACATGTAAATATATATGTAGAAAAACAATATACATACATCTAGTAAAACTTAATATATATATATATATATATATATATATATGTAGGGAAAACTTTTTTTGGATTTAATAATAGGGAAAACTGAAAACTTTATGTTCCTAGTATGAGCTTAATATAATTTAAAAATCAATGAACTACTTTACAAACAGAATAAATTTCACGAGAATGTACGTACATAGCATAAAACAAACATAAACTCATTGTTTGCCATTTTATTGGCAGATGATAAGTGTATACCAATGGTTGACTCATAATGTTTCGGTTAATTAAAGTTATTAAAATCTAGGTGTGCTACATTGCAAGTTGGTTGGCTCGACCAACCACTTGACTCTGAACAAGCGTGTGTGTCTCTCTTACCAAATCCTTGAGTCACCTCTGCTCTCAAAGTGAAAGTGTGGCAGATTGAATAACCTTTTACGATGGCATGTTTTGGAAACCCAACCCCCTTTCCCAGGATATACTATACAGATGCAATCATCGGAATGGCACTACAAGAAAAGAACCCCTCACGGATAAATGGATAATGCTCACTACGACATGACCAAAGCCATCCATCCATTTTTGTTTTCTCCATCCGATAAAACCCAAGATCGTACGCTCGTTTCCTTGGTCTGAACTCTGAACCAGTAGTGTACAGTGACGGATGAGGTGGTGTCGGCCTCCCTCGACCAGCTACTCACTCCGGCTCGTCTATATATCCGTGGCTCCATCCTCCTATCACATGTAGATGTAGGGGCATGTGAAGGCCTCAGTCGCTTCTTGCCCGCTCTGCCTGCTAGCGATCTAGAGCTGAGCACCACACTACCTCACCAGCTTCACTGATCCAAGCAGCCGGCGCGCGCGTGTGTTCATCGGCCGGGGATTGAGGTATCGATCTCCTGCCATGGCGAGCACAGCGGCGGTGGAGACGGGCAGAGATGGACACCGGGCGAAGAGGAAGCAGGGTGGCTTCAGGACCATGCCATTCATTCTGGGTGAGCACATCGCAGCCTGCTTCCATAGTTCCATGAGCATTTCGTACTATCTATCTCTAGATTGCTTCTGAATAATCTGGGGAAGACAGAGCCAACATTGTAGAGTTCATCCTCGGACCAAGAGGGTTGGCTGTAGACAGTCTTGGACAGTTTTCGATTTGGGCGGTAAATGAGCTTAGGTCGCTCCAAGGCTAGATATTCGCATCGAGCGAAGATTACGAGCTATTGGTGCCTGCATTTTATATGATATTTTGGACTAAGACGTACTATATTACGCCTTGTTGTTCCTTTGGAAATCTGAAACAATTGCCTTGCGGTTGCCCAGCAACTTTGTTTCGTTCTTGTTTTTGTTTCTTCCTTTCCCTCTGTTGTCAATTATTAGATTTAGAGGGAGCATCTTGCAGCATTTTTCTCGCACAGTCCCACCGTCAGTTTATCACACTCTCACCGTAAAAACAAAAGACTGAATGTTGGTCAACTTGAACAAGCAAAAGAAACCACGCACTTGAACTCGGTATCTTAATTAATTATTGGAGAATTCTCATCAGTTATATTATACGTCCGTGCATGCTGCAGTGAACGAGGTCTGCGACAGGTTCGCGACGGCGGGCTTCAGCGCCAACATGATCACGTACCTGACGCAGCAGCTGCACATGCCGCTGGTGGAGGCGTCCAACACGCTGACCAACTTCAGCGGCACGGCCAGCCTCACGCCCATCCTCGGCGCGCTCGCCGCCGACTCCTTCACCGGCCGCTTCTGGACCATTATCGCCGGCTCCGTCTTCTACCAGCTCGGCATGCTCGGCCTCGTCGTCTCCGCGCTCATCCCTTCCCTCCGCCCCGGCCCCTGCTCCCCGCCCGCTACCCCATGCCGCCACGCCAACGGGCTACAGCTCGTCGTGCTCTACGTCTCCCTGCTCTTCACGTCCCTCGGCTCCGGCGGCATCCGGCCCTGCGTCGTGGCCTTCGGCGCCGACCAGTTCGACGACCAGCAGAAGCAGCAGGACGGCGAAGGGGGTGGAGCGGAGGCGGTGGCGGGACGGAAGCGGCAGTACTTCAACCTCTTCTTCTTCACCATGGGGTTCGCCACGCTGCTGGCGCTGACGGTGGTGGTGTACATCCAGGAGAACGTGGGGTGGGGGTGGGGTTTCGGGATCCCGGCCATCGCCATGTTCATGTCCATCCTGGTGTTCGTGGCCGGGTACCCGCTCTACGTCCGGCTCAAGCCGGGGGGCAGCCCGTTCACGCGGCTGGCGCAGGTCGTCGCCGCCGCGTACAAGAAGCGGGCCGCACCGCTGCCGGAGGACCCCCGCATGCTGTACCAGGACAAGGAGCTCGACGCGCTCATCTCCACCGACGGCAGCCTCCTGCACACCAATCAGCTCACGTAAGTGCTAAATTTCCTTTTCGTGACTGAAGACGTAGGCATGTCGGCTACATGCTTTTGGTGGTGGTTACATGATCGGTGCACAAAGCAAGAAATCCAAATACAGTAGAAAGCAGAGTCACACTCGCACTCACAATCACGCGTACGTCGCGATGCGCACGTATGCCTGCCAGCGAAGCTCATCGATCTCATGGATGTTTCTGCAGGTTCTTCGACCGGGCCGCGATCGTGACGCCGGCGGACACCGCGGGCTCCAGCAAGCTGGACCTGTGGCGCCTGTCGACGGTGCACCGGGTGGAGGAGCTCAAGTCCCTCGTCCGCATGCTGCCCATCTGGTCCGCCGGCATCCTGCTCGTCACCGCGGGGTCCCACAACAACAGCTTCACCATCATGCAGGCGCGCACCATGGACCGCCACGTCACCCGGGGCTTCCAGATCCCGCCGGCGACCATGTCCATCTTCACCACCCTCGCCATGCTCGTCACCCTGGCCCTCTACGACCGCGCATTCGTGCCCCTCGCGCGCCGCGTCACGGGCCTGCCTTCCGGGATCACTTACTTCCAGCGCATGGCCGCCGGCCTAGCAATCTCCATCCTCGGCGTCGCCTCGGCCGCGCTGGTGGAGGCCAGGCGCCGCGGCGCCGCCGCCGACCACGGCCTCCTGGACACCCCGGCGACCGTGGTGCCGATGAGCGTGTTCTGGCTCGTGCCGCAGTACGCCATCCACGGCGTGGCCGAGGGGTTCTCGTCGGTCGCGCACATGGAGTTCCTCTACGACCAGGCGCCCGAGAGCATGCGCAGCACCGCCGCCGCGCTCTTCTGGCTCTCAGCTTCTCTCGGGAGCTATATGGGCACGGTGCTCGTCACCGCGGTGCAGAGCGCCACGCGGGGACGCGGCGAGTGGCTCCAGGACAACATCAACCGTGGCAGGCTCGACGCATACTACTGGCTCGTCACCTGCCTCATGCTGCTCAACCTTGCCTACTACCTCATCTGCTTCCATTTCTACACCATGAAGCCACTGGAGATGGCGGAAGAAGGCGATCGCGAAAAGGAGCTCCAGCTGTCCTCTGTCCACAAAAGTGGCGGCGGCGACGGCGCTGCCGGTGGTTCGGTATAATAATCATCTTACAGATCGAGTAGAGTAATGTTATACTAGTAATTACGGCGAATGTGGTTAGCTAGAAACTTAATAACTCTTTAGCACTACGCGGTCAGTATGCATGACTAAATGTTCAGGCCTTCAGTGTTGCAGCCGCGCGCACACAAGAAGTACCCTAAACTTCAACAGGTGGCCCATGGTTTGATCCTCGTCGTCAAAAGAGTCGATGGGTCAGGCTTGTTAGTCAGGTTGCTTTCTTCACATGAAAATATGTGCTTCACGATACTGTCCTTCTAAGCCGTTCTTCTTGTCGGCGTGGGATTCTTTCAGTAATCTCAGAGCTTCCCTGCACATTTCAGGTGATACAATCAACAAAGCATTTGAATGCCTTTCTAGCAGTAATCAACTCTTGTGGAAATGGGCAAATACAAACAATAGCCATATTACTGATGTAGAAAACAAAATTTCATTGAAAGATATGGTCGTATTCATACGTGTACTGAACAAAGAAAAAATATTGTACTCATCTTTTTGGTAATTTCAACGCACTACATTAATTTCTAAGCATTACCATACTATTTGGATTTCAAGAGCACTATGCAGCACACCAGACTGGACGTTAAATAAAGAATGCAACTAAAGTTGATCA
Source organism: Poa annua (assembly GCA_026929855.1). Classification (NCBI taxonomy): domain Eukaryota; kingdom Viridiplantae; phylum Streptophyta; class Magnoliopsida; order Poales; family Poaceae; genus Poa; species Poa annua. The sequence goes on from CM049431.1 coordinate 85,067,050, forward strand.
AGTGGGCTACCTTAACGCCTTCTCGATCCCAACAAATCCTGGCTTCAATTTGAGACCAACAAGAAATGCATCACATGCCTTTTCATACTCCTAAAAACGAACAGATAGAGTTGAGTGGATCGTCAAAAAGGTTTAGCCGCAAGATTTTAAAAAGTACCAAATGTGATACTGTATCACCTTTAGTTGCACATACGAGTAGCCCTGGAGCCAGTATGAATCTGCACAGTCAGGTTGCACTGTCATGCAAAGATCGGCATCATTTAAAGCACCATTTCCATTTCCCACTAGAAGCCGGCAACAACCCCTATTGCCAATCAAGTCTGCATCAATATTTTTAGGATCAACAGCTATAGCCTACAACCAGCAAAGCAAACGAACAATTACACATTTTCGGAGAAATCTGCATATAATTCTCAGATTTCTAGGACAGAGACTCGGTAAGTAAATGAATGATAAATACATAGTACTAAGCAAAGAAAGATAGCAGTTTTATCATGAATGGAGAGATAAATCACATATGGAGGTGTCTTTTTGAAAAGTGGAAACAGTTTAAGTCAAAACTGCTCCCAGAAGCAGCTAATTAATCAAGGCTGCTGATGCAACTATTAAAGCTTAAAAAAAGGCTGTTCATGCATATGTTAGCAAGTGAGAGGAATTTCCCTGTTCCCAACTGTGCCTGATCTTGATCAACGCACGGTATGTATAGATACACACATATCTTGCATGGGTCTACCATCTACACTTACAACAAAGATTTGGAGATACACCCAAAACATAAGTGGCGATGCAGCATACTAAAAATATACATTAAGATTTTGCACAATAGAGGCATAAAGACAAAAAAAAAGAATTAAGACATGAATCTTCTATTCATGCATTGATCCCGGTTTCCCATAGTTGCCGCCATTCCACAACAAACTTGGACTTTCCCTTACAACAGGGAGTATAATAATGAAGAACTAACAGGATAGATATTTTTCTTATTTCCTCATTCTAAACGATCTACCACATGGTATACTATTTTCCATTTATGTTCTAATATTTGTACCTAACCTAGATTAACAAACAAAGCCCAAGAGCACCCAATTCCCAAACTTTGAAATCACTGTGATGAAAGGGGTAATAATGACCCATCATGGTCTCCGTGAAGGCGCTCTTAATTGGGGAATATGCTCAGACGGTTTCTGGACGTGGTAAATTGGTGATAGTCATATTAGCAGAGACACGACCAGTGTAGACTTTTGCCAGGAGGACCCAAATGCTCATTGATTCCACCGTGGTGCTATCAGGCCACTGGCCAGCTGACAAGGCGGACAATCACTCCAGCGATGACACATTCAAAAGGAACTCAATTGAGCAGGCCCGCAGACTTATCTGCGCTGGCATTAACAAGGGCACCATGAAGTCATGACTCACAAGCGTGAATACTGTAAAGAGTACAAGTGCCTATACACTCTCGACCATGGTTTTGAGTGTCCATGAGCCTTGTGATACATATTTGTCCCTTAGGCTACGTAATACCATTAGATGTTCACACTTCCACTCCTCCCCTCCTTTTATCGAGAATTGCAACATAAAAAATAGTACGAAAATCAAGTTCAGGGGCACTAACAGTGCGATAGCATACCATGTTATAGAATTCTATTGCAGAATTGTAATCCTTTTTATGTAAAGCTTTGTTTCCTTCTTCTTTCAACTTAGCTGCTGACATTTTGGACAAAGGGTGATCCTGAAATTAAAACAGAATTTAAACGACCTCAAGATTGCGAACATTATGTGCAAAGAACTTAAACAGGGATTTAAAAAATCAGTATTTAAAAAATGTTATAATTTTATTTATTTAGTCCGAATGCATGTTCATAAACAAGCAGAAATTCAGTTACTACATTAACCCCAAAACCCGGTTCTCAATTGCACGATTACATTGTCTGATTGTCATACTCTGAATCTCTGACACGCACCACAGGATCTGATTGTATCCATCTTTGCTTTCTTATTTTTCCTTCATGAACTTTTTGTGGTGCATCACATTTTTGAATGAAACACCAAAAACAGGGAATGACATATAGAAGATTTATAATTCAAATGTGTCAAAACACGAATTTCACGAGAGAAGCAAGATCAACAGTCTTCACAATATTAAAGATAAATATTACTTGTTGCCTAAACAGTTTCATTCAAAACTTTACTTAAGACTACAGCACATAGGTAAATATGTTGTAATATGTCAATGATATTCATGTTCATACCTCCAACTTTTGTTCTATCTTCATATGACTAATTATTCCATCAACACTCCAATCACGTATAGCTGGAATAGGAGAAGTAACTTCAAACAGGATCTCGACATCTTTGCGTGTACCAAAGTATGCCGCGGGGATTATTGGCAATTGACCGTACTGTTAAGAAAAAGACCAAGTTGAATCTCACCAATGTATTGAGAAATAAATTAACAGAAATCCGGCAATATGCAATGTGTATAGAAAATAATTTGACCAAAAGTACTCCATTCATGCCAAATATTAGGTTATAAGATGATTTTGTCCTTACCCATAAGGCAGTGCACATGTCTCAAAATAATCCAACAAGTTCCTTTTGTCACAAACTATTGGCTGTGTGCATCCTAGACGCAGAAGCCAGGAGATTAACTCATCTATTATTAAAAAACAGGCAGCAAGTTCCTAAATAACTTTTAATCATTATCAATTTACTAATATTTTAATTACTAGTGCTATATAACCCTTTTAAGTCTTTTGGTTCGTGTGGTTATTGTTGGGTTTCATCTCTATCCTCCACCAACTTCTTGCTGTGCCTAGGTATTGTACTATTTTTCAGATTGCAAACTAACAAGTCTTTACATAACACAAATTTAAATTATAAGGGAAGAAAATGCATTTAAATTGGAAGGATAAATCAACCAAAAATATTTCTTGGAAAATTGTAGTGATGTTAAGAATTTGACATCATTGTTTCAAAAGATAGATCTTCAAAAAAATGAAAAGGTTAGTAGGTCACAGTGTCGGATTGTCGGCCTTAGGTTACCCATTCGGGTCAGGTACCCATGGGCGGACGTACCCGTGTATCGGATTGCTGGCCTTAGGTTACACCTGACAAAATACCAGAAGGCATGGAACTGTAGTATTATATGTTTCCATCACTAAGTTTATACTAGTGCACATAACATGAGTTAACTAATATCTAGATATGACTGACTATGGGACTCACATTACCTAATTTGCAGTACGGACAATGCTTAGTTCTTTAACGTCGCCCACATTGTGTAGAGAACCAACCATGGTGTGATTAAAATATTCACCGGTAGAGCACAAAGCTTACTTCATTTGGAACATTGGGATCTGCACCAGCATCCAATAGGGGCTTGAGGACGTCAGTTAGGCCAGTTGTCGCAGCAGTTAGCAAGGGGGTCGTACTATGGATACCCTTCACATCCGCACCAGCCTAGCATAAACAGAGTTGTAGATGGTTCCTCTGAGTAATATGTGTCACAATTTATCTGTCCACATCTTCGCTAAACTGGGATACATTTTCAGCTTAAAGCATAAGATGGAGCAGTACCTCTAGCAGTAGCTTCACACATTTCACTGAGCGGCTATAGATAGCAATCATGAGAGGTGAATTGAAAGTGTCTAGAATCTTGTTACACTAAGAAGAGATGCAAGTAATTAGCTCACCAGATTAATGTCAATTGCAGATACATAAATAACAAATACTCCCTCCGATACGTTTTATGTGTCCAGATAAACAAACGTACAAAGCACAAGTTCACAGTTGTACTAGCGACAATCTTTTCGAATCAGAGGGAGTAATACATATAATCACAAAAAGATGGAACCATGCCACTGTGATAATGAACCATAGTGAATGAAAGAATAAGAGGACTGTTGGTGCTGCAGTGCAAAAAAAAGTGATGAGGAAAATGCACATAATCAATAATTTAAGATGACTATATGGTAGTGGAGCATTCAGCTCATCACTAGTCAGTTCTTCACTATTAGTCCAACCAAGCTTCTGAGACGATGCATCACCTCCTCCTGGAGTGCCCCTTTACGAGGCAGACCTGGCACAAAATCCTCTCCTGGCTGAAGATAACCACCTCTGCCCCAAATCAGGAAAACTCCCCGATGCACTGGTGGATACGCGCTAAGCAGATAGCCCCAAGCAGCTGCGCAAGGGCCTCGCCTCCATCACCCTTTTGACCCGTGGATGATCTGGAAGCAGCGCAACCAGTGCATCTTCGATGGTGCCCAGCCTCTGATTCAAGCTCCGGTCTCCAAGATCAAGGACGAAATCGAGCAGTGGGCAAGAGCGCATGGCCTTCGTGTCAGCTTGCCACCCACATGGGATGTACATTAGTTTCCTTTTTCCATGCATAAACTTTACCTCCTAGGAGGCTTGTAACCCAACTCTATATTTCCAATGAATGAAATGAAATTGCAAAAGATCCTTTCTGTTTTCTCGAAAAAGTTCTTCTCTCTTAGTCTTTGAATCCATATGATAACCAATAACTTTTTTAGTTTTTTTAGATAGAAAGATAAGAACTAAGATTTATGCCCTTCTTGACTTGACAGCATTCGATATTTTGGATCGTTACATCTGAAAAGACAGGCCCACAAAGAAATACATGGTGACCTTGACAGTTGTGTTTGGGTACACCGTACACCAGAACAAGTTTAGAATCCGGGTGATGAGGGCTTTCTTTCAAGTGTAGAATAGTTTGATCCACTAGGTTGCTCCAAGTTTGCAACCAAATTCATGTGCCCATCACATACAAGTTTAACCTCTACTACTCAATATATCCACCAACCTCACCATTCAAACGACACATACAGCGAATAAATAAAAATGGAGGGACTAGCGGTTTAGCACATGCAAACTTTAATCTTGAAATATTAACAGATTATAAAGGTGGAGACACAAAACTTAAATGGAAATAACATTTTAGTGGAGGTCTATCTATTGAATGTGATATACGATAATCCTTCTCAACCATAGAAGGTGAAACTATGTGTACACAAGAAGCATATAATTCATAGAAAGAGCCCACAACTCTCTGCTTACAGCAGAACATCTTGTACAGTGAAACTAGTTTTTCAGCATCACTTACAAATTTGATGGGACATGATTGTACAATCAATTAATGAGTAAAAGGGGAATTGTAAATCTAATTTCCAAATGTTCAAAATTCGGTGTACTTCTGCAGATTCCAGAGACAAAACATCAATCAAACTAACTAATCTTACTCTCAAGATTCAACTAAAAGTAAAAATGGAGAAAGCAGATGGCTAAATATTATCGAATATAAGTGTTAGAACACTGTAAAGATGCGTATAATGGAGCTTACATCTGCATGGTGATCCAACAAAGTCTTCATGGCGCCGTCTTGCTTGTGTTTAGCAGCAACATGCAGCGGTGTTCCATGAACAGTAGAAAATGGATCGACATAAGCACCTTTAGAGAGCAAGAGTTCTACTATTTCACAGTGCCCTGAATGAGAAGTTTCAAATGTAAATACAATTAACATCATGAAATGTTTTTTATCAGAAACTCTTCTATGTTCCACTTCAGTGCTTTCGACTCGTACCAATTGAGTTGTGACACGAATCACTTATACAAAGCCATATATCGGCACGTGCATGGTTGTGCATCACGTACAGAATGGGCCACATATGTGAACTTGTCCTATGGCAAATAAAATATATTATTCATATTTTCTTTCTAAACTATTAACGCAAGCGCAGAAATATTTCTCCGACAATTGCAACCCCTTTTGTCTCTCTTCATCCACCAAATGGAGACCCCGCAGCATATCAAAATTTCCATGACATTCATCACTTGAAGACATGTTAATGAACGCAATGGCGGCGGTGCAATGCATAAGATTAACCGACAGAGAAAGAGTTACCTATTTTGGCAGCCTCATGGAGAGGAGTAAAGCCTGTTTTGTCGACATTGTTTGGGTTGGCACCATGATCAAGAAGATACCTGACAATATCCACCTGCCCATCGTTAGAATTAACTGCCCAAACCAGAGGTGTTCTACCTGTCAAGAACACGAAAAAAGGAAATCGTCACATGAAAACAGTACTGAAGAACATTTGCAGATGGAGAATAGGCGAATGCATTTTGATTCACATGAGAAAAATATAACTGATATCAAGACTCATGCAGGCACAAAGGCATCTGGATCTAAATCTCATGGGGACCTCTTGACCAGAAACATGAACAGCAGGAGGGGTTTTGGTGCAGTTAGGCCTGAAGCGACACCTGTGTTTGATGATATTTTACTCGCATCAGTAAACCAGGAGCGGGCAGCAGCTGCCAAGGAAGTACATGATACAGCCACTAGCCTCTCAAGGCCTCAGCAGGTCAAGAAATCAGAAACGGACCAAAGCTTGTGCATTTACACCGGAAGAAACAAATGAAGTTTCCCGTGCATATAATCAGGTTGTCTACATCACGGTACTGAATGTTAATTTGAGAGAGCAGACACACCGCATATGTCAAAGGCATCCACGTCCACCCGGATGTCCTCGACCAGGAACTCGCACATTTCCAGCTTCTTGCCCCCGGCGGCGAGGTGCAGCGCCCCAACGCCCTGGTCTTTAACGGCTTCCACCGCCTCGGCGAGGCGGCCGCGACCAGCGTCGAGCTGCCTCGCCATCCCTGCGCGTACATAATCAAATATGAAAAAAAATCAGGGGAGGCTGGCACACGCCATGGCGCAGAAGGAGGAGAGGTCCGGGGAGGGTCAGAAGCGTACGCTCGAGGAGGGCGATGTCACCCATGGTTGCCGCGCCGAGGAGCCGCAGCTGCGGGGTCCCTTCAGCTGCAGGGTGAGGAGGAGCCGACCGAGTGAGTCATGGCTAGGGTTTGCGGCGGCGGAATGAGAGGGGCAGGAGAGGCGCTTACCATAGGCGAATTCGTGGCGCGGGCGCGTCATGGCGGCAGTCGTCGGAGTGGAGTGGGGGAGCGGTGGAAGAGTGAGGCAACTGGAGGCGGGAAGAGGAGGGGCGGAGCCGCCAATCCAGGAAATCGGAAGAGTGGCTCTGGAAGGGACGATAAATATCTTACTCCGTACTATATTTTGTCTTACACAAAATTGACAGAATTCGACATTTGAAAACACTGAACAGTGCAAATATATATTTCTTCAGCCTGTCATGATTTGTAATTTTTGTGTAACCCAAAAATTAAACATTTTGATTTGATTTGAGACTATTTGGAAACACTGAACATTGCAAGTATATAATTCTTTCCATGATTTAAACCTCTTTCCCCACTGCAGCAAAATTATGGCACTGTATGGGGGAGGTTTGGCCATTACCAGAAATGGTGAGTATTGGAAATTCTGGGGACGAATTGATCTTCAATCCGCTGGACTCGGTAACTAATGAAGTGAGAAGCATGACATCATGTTAACTTGGAGGATTTGGCAACTACTTAATGACAGCATCCCTGCAAAGGTCATCCCTTCAGCGGAAGTTACAAGGAGATTATTTTCTACTTATTTTGACATCAATTAATCAATCTCGAAGATGTGTGTTACAGTAGTAAAGCATGCTGGCGCGACAACAAGGTCTCTGAGTTCGGCCTAAACCACCATCAGGCTGGGTGGCCTTGTCCGTCGACGGCTCCTGTTTTCAAAATGGAAAGGTTGGATCACGTATGATCGATACTTAGAGATCATCAGGTGCAGTCATGTTTTCTGCATACCGACATCTCTTTAACTGCAATGAGGCCATTGAGACATAATAAGTGTGGTTTAGGAAAGTTTTAACTCTGATGCATGAGTGGTTGATTGTTTCAATTGTCATCTAAACTGATTGTATTTCGATCATTGCTGCCATTTTCCTATGGATTTCCTATTCCTACACTTTTCCCATCCTAAGAATCAAATGAGTATGGAAAGTAGTATAGAGATTTCTATGTGGAAGTTTTCTATAGGAACTATTTTTATGAATCAAACCACTAGCAAAAGAAAAATTCATATGGCATAAATTTCTATAAGAATCCTATGAGGTTCCTTTTAACCAAACAAGCCGTAGGTAAGCACACAAGATTTTTTTCGTGGGTGGGAGCAGGACCTGCTCCGACAAAAGCCAACCGAATGGACATAGCCTTTGTTTCATCCACCTAACTTATGTTGGCGGAAATCACCTCGAAGGCCAAGCAAAGAGTTTTGTAGGTGTGTTAAGATATTTGATATGGCTCAAGATTATATCTCGACTAAAACGACCCATTGGAGAGAAAATGACATTTTTACGACCGTGAACTGAGTTGATATCTTACCCATGTGCCTTATAACACACAAACACTATATTTGAGGGAAAACAGTAGACATATGTGTTATATGTCATTAAGAGAAAGCCACGAATACAACTAGCCATTAGAGAGCCCATGAGAAGTCTATGAGGAGGAGGTAAGAGGGAATCAAAAAAAAAATTACACTAGAACAAATCAAGGAGCAAACATGTTACTTTCTGCAAACAAATATCTTTCTTCCGCACATACATTTAATCCTTTGTTACAACAATCCGGTGAGATTGACAATCTCACTGTTAAGTTGGGGCAAAGTATCTTGATTGTGTTGTGTGCAGGTTCCACGTCACAACTCTTTTCAGGCGTAGTTGACACTTCGGGGAAATTCTCATTTCCTACTGGTTCGATAACCTTGATTTCACAACTAAGAGAAATTTGATGTTACACTACTTCATACCTTACTCTTGGGATTTCCTAACAACACACCACCGTGTGCATCACGAATACAACCAGCCATTAGAGAGCCCACGAGAAGTCTATGAGGAGGGAGTAAGAGGGAATCAAAAAGCAAAAATTACACTAGAAAAAATCAAAGATAAAAAACTTAATATACTGACATCCAATTTGCTCCTTTGATACCAGCTGCTCTCCATATGCTGAATTTCCAAACTATCAGGTCACACATGGCGAACACAGTTGAAAACATATTGACACGTATTTATCTAAATTCTACATACAGATGTATCTGAAAAAAAATTACATTTATATTTTGATCAATTTATGCGAACTATTTCTGATCAGAGAGTATATACAGTGCCATATTTCCAATTCCATTGGAAGGAAAACCACCATTGTGCATAAATAAGTGTTGTCATAACTTGTAGTAGCACATAATGCAAAAGGTTGCCCTAGCCTACTTGTAATTTCTTGGCAGGGCCACTCGGACGTGGAGTATCGATCTACTCTAGTCAAAATGGAAAAGCTAGAGTAAAGCCCCTTACATTGTATTTGGATGTAGCAATTGAACCCTGAAATTGAATTGGGCGGAATTGAATTGGGCTGGCAATTTCGTTTCCTAGATGGAAAGGAATTGGCCTCCAATTCAAATTCCAGTGTTTGGTTGACAATGGAATTTATGTACAGAGTCAAAAGTAACATATGATTCCAATTCCTGTTTGGATGTATAAAATATGTAATTGGATGTTTAGTTGAGTTTGGACAATATAAACTTGGCACATGCATGAAAAAAATTGTTCATATATATTCGAATATTGATATATTATTTTACACACATAATAAAATAATTGTGGTGCACCTGGGCATTAGCGAGGCAAAAAAATCATGATTATTCTCTTGTTCGTCTGTTTTGAGAACATAATAACATCTTTTCCATGGTTTTGAGATAGCCCATGTACTGCATGCGCTCCTTCTGAAGCAAGTATTTTGAAGAAGATATGCCCTATAGGTAATTAATAAAGTGTATTTCTTTATCATATATCGTTTGTTCATAATATGTTTTTGTGTCATGTTATAACCGTATTAAGCGGAAACATTAATACCGGTGTGATGCGTAAACAACCAGATCCATAGCAGTCTCTACTAAGACTAGTTTCGTTGCGCGATCGATGATCGAGGTTTCCCGATCATAGGGCATGGTGTCGGTCGGCAATGAAAGTCTTATCGCTGGAGAACGATGTGATGGACATACCCATATTTGGAGGACGTAGTCATTACGCCTTTGACTGTGAGACCAACTCTTATTGTTATTCTTGGAAGATGCTTTAATTGCACAAAACGTCGTATCTTAATTAGTATGACAATAACGGTGATACTTGGGTATCAGAAAGGAGTAGTTCAGACGAGGGGTCAAGAGCGAAATTTGCCAGTCCGCATAGCAGGATAGATACTCTAGGACCCACTCGGAGAGATTATGTCTAATGAGCTTGCAAGCATGTGACTAGGTCACAGAGACATGAAATCATAGACGAGTATAAGATAGCGTTGTCGGTAACAAGGTCAAGCTAGATATGGAGATATCTATGAACGACGCTCGGACACGCTAAGTGTCGCCATGGCAAAAGGTTTAACACTTTACGTTCAGGTTTGATAGATGAAAGTCATTCGTTATATCACAGGGATTAATTCATGGGGTCCAGGCCTACGAGTTAGTCATTGATCGGAGACGAGTCTCGATCATGTCTGTTATTATATCGAACCGATAGGGTAACACACTTAAGGGGTTTCAACAAGACAACCGGAAAAGAAAGAAATCACCGGGAACGTCCCGGGAGAGGTCCGATGGAGATCGGGCAGCGACGAAAGAGTTTTCGAAGCTAGAATAAATTATATATAATATGTTTGATATTAATTAGTGTAATTAATGTCCAAATATGATTTTATATATTTATTTTCAAATTTATTTAGGCTAATTTCCCTACATGGGCCTTCTGGTCGAAAGAAGACCGAAGAGGGGAAAATTCCCTAGGAGAATTCGGTGGGGGCTTGGGGCCGACCCAAGTGGGCCAGCCAAGAGGCCCACTAGGAGGGCCGGCGCACCCAGTCATGCCACACCAGGCATGTGGGATTAGTCCCACATTGCCTAGTGAGGAGGTTGGCTCCCCCCTGGGAGCCTATATAGAGGGGCACCCATGGCATTTTAATTAACCAATTAATTCCCCCAATTCTCTTTCGATTGCGCCAAGTTGAGAGGGGGATCTCTTCCACCATAGCCCGCTGCCGCGCTGCTGGTGTTCCGGTCCAAATCTTCCGCTGCTCGTCCTGGACTGGAGCTTCGGAGGCCGTCGTTTCCATCGTACGTGTGTAACGCCCTACGAGGTGCTGCGCTAGCGGTGCTCGGAGGTCTGCTTCCTCTGCACGACCTTGAGGTCGGCTTCGTCGGTCTTCATCGACAACGTTTGTGCGGGAACGTAATCCACGCTTTCGGTCTACAAGGGTATGTATTCCGATCTCCGTTCATACTACTATATCTGCATAGAATAGATCTTGGCATGTTTTAAGGATATCGTTGCTAGGAATTTTTTTATTTTCTGCACACGACCCCCTTCATATTTACGAAGCAAGCACGTCAGTTTGGAGTTAACGCCTCTTGCCTGGAGATATTCTTTCAGTGTAGTCTGGATCCAAATCTCAGCAGAATGATAGGGTTGCTGCAGCCCAAAGGAACATCTCATGCTTCTTCAGCATGTCGCTGATCTGAATCCAAGGAATCCATATGAAGATTAGCGGAACGCTTCTTCAACAAATAAACGTTTAGATAATGCAGTATTCGTTTCAGAGCCTGACGAACAGCTCCACCACCAGGCTCCCCGTACAAACCACCTGACGAACAGCTCCACCACCACCACCGCTCGAACAAATAGGGAAGAAGCACGTTAGTGGGAGCCAGAGAAGCCCCTGCCATGCCCCCTCTCGTCGCCGCTGCCATACCCCCTGCCACCACCGCCACCATGTCTCCTCCTACCGCCGGATAGGGGTGTAAATGGATAGAATAATTTCCGCACCATATCCGATTCCGAAACCGTTTTCAACAATCCATATCCGGTTTTAAGGAATCCGTCGGATAAGGATATCCGATTCCAAAGTTGACACCCGGATATGGTATAGGATATGGTATGTAAAATAGCATAAAATATGGATTATCCGAAATTTAAATAGGATTATCCGATGGTTTGAATCCGAATAATCCGATTTTCTACCGAATTGTCTAGTCTAATATAGCATAATTTGAAGCTAGTAAGTTGTCAAGTTCGTTAGTCGAACAACATCTCACTTAAATATTCATTGTAAAGACCATAAATTACAATTTGGTTAGTTATTAAGTTATCAAACAATTATTTTTATATGTACGTATCTATCCGATTAATTTTGTTACCGGTCCGAATCCGCTCCGTTTCCGCCTCCGAATCCGCCATCACGGATATCCGCATCCGAATCCGCATCCGGTCACTATCCGATCCGCTCCGAATCCGATGAAAAATTATGGTATAGGATATGGTAAAGGTAAAATCCGATCCGTTTACACCCCTACCGCCGGAGATATAGGGTTCAGTTGGGCACCAGGGGGAGAAACGGAGAGGGATGAGAGAGGATCTATGAAGGGCGGATGGAGGAGGAGCAGGGAGGATGCTGATGGGAGGGAGGAAGAGGTTTGTCCCGCCGTCAAGGAAGGAGGCCGAGCGAGAGGTTGCTGGTTGTGCCTCGTTCTGTTTCGAGCGGGTGCGGAGCGAGACGCGCGATTCCGAGCCTTTCCGAGCTGCGGGGCTCGGAAACGTTGACAATGGAACGTGCGCGTTTCCAGACCACAATTCCTTGACCGGTCCAAACAGGGGAATCAACCGAGAATTTCAGAATTCCAATTCCAAGCCTAATTTTTCTACATCCATACAAAGTGTTATACACGATCGATCGACCAGGTGACTTTACACCATTTTTTTCTTGTCTTGCTTCTACGCAACGGAAAGGTCACACCGAAAATGATGACATCACGTGTCAAGCACACCGGCGCGTACACAGCCAAGATGTGTAGATTAAGCATCCGTGTTCCGTCGCTGCATCTACACGGTTTGTAGACATTTGGATTTTGGATATCCAGTTCAGAACCATGATCCGTAATAAAAAAGAGAAGCGAAACCAGCAAAACATCCAAGGATTCATGTGTAAATTTATAAATACTCCACTAAAATACAAATAGAATGACTTATCCAAAACAGGCACATTTCCTACACCACCCACCCACCCACCAGAACCCGAACCTTCCCGAGCAGGCTCGTGACACCCAACTGGAGGAGCATTTTTTACCATTTCTTATCTCTACCCACGTCACGGGCACCCAGCAGAGCCGCCCCGTGACCCCACGTATCAGTGGCACACAGTCTTAAGTCCTTGGCGTTACTCACGTCGTCGTACCACCTCTTAGCACTCCACCACCAGATCTGGCCCGCCCGGGTCGTCTACACGCGACTCCGTCCACTTCGCTCGCACCTCCGAGTTGCGAATTCCAAACTCCTACCACTCCTCCTGTCTGCACCTCCATGCCGCCCAAAACCCTAGCAGCCTAGGGTGAAGAGTGAACCCTCCTGGAGGCGCGCCATGGCGGAGCCGGCCCTCCTCGACTCCCACTTCGACCTCCGCCACTACCCGCCCAACCTATTCGACCCGGACCTCCGCCTCGACCTCCCGCTCACCAACTTCGCCGGCGCCGCCGACGAAGACCTCGACTTCGACCTGGCCGTCGACTTCTCGGTCGACGACTTCCTCCTCCGCTCCCCCGACCGGACCGAGTACTCCGCCGACGCCTCCGCCGCCGGATCCGGCCCCACCGCCTCCTCCAAATCCCCCTCCCCCACCGCCTCTGGCGCCGCCTCCGCCGTCGCCGACGGCAGCTGCGAGGTCAAGCACGAGGAGTCCGACGAGGGGAGGACCCCATCTAACTGGGGCCTCAAGCGGAAGCAGCCCAGCCCCACCCCCAGCTCCTCCTCAGAGCCGGCCAAGTGCCGCCGATCCGGAGACGGCGAGGAGGTCTCCCCATCCGCGTCCGCATCACGCCCCACCACCGCCGCCGCCGACTCCGACTGCGACGTCGGAGGCGCCGAGGACCCCAGGCGCGCGGCGCGGTTGGTACGGAACCGCGAGAGCGCGCAGCTGTCGCGGCAGAGGAAGAAGCGCTACGTGGAGGAGCTGGAGGAGAAGGTTAAGTCGATGCACTCCGTCATAAACGACCTCAACTCCAAGATCTCCTTCGTCGTTGCCGAGAACGCCACGCTGCGGCACCAGCTCGGTGGTGCTGCCGGTAATTGCCCCCCACCACCTGGTGGGGTGTACCCGCCCGCGGGAGCGGCAATGCATTTCCCCCCTTGGGTGCCCGGGTACGCCCTGCGGCCTCACGGTTCCCATGTCCCTCTCGTACCCATTCCCCGGCTGAAGCCGCAGCAGCAGTCCGTGGCTGCTGCAGCCAAGGTCGCAAAGAAATCATCAGAGAACAAGAAGCCCTCCGCGGAGGGCAAGAGCAGCAGGAGCAAGAACAAGACCAAGAAGGTGGCGAGCGTCAGCCTTATCGGTCTGATGTTTGTGATGCTCGTCTTCGGTGCTTTTCTTCCAGGGTTCAATCACAGTTTCGGAATGAGAGGGAGGAGTGACGATGCCTTGCTTAGGAATTTTGGTCGGCCTCATGATAGGGTAGTCAGCGTCACTACTAACCATGGTAACATACCTCAAGGTGGTGATCTAAACAGTAGTGACATGCCTGGTGTTGATTCTGCGATGATGGTGGGGACTGATGACAGTGCTGAGCAGAAGCGTCACCCTGCACATAATAACTCAAGTGAGCGCCTGCCTGCTTTGTTGTACGTGCCGAGAAATGGGAAGCATGTCAAGATCAATGGCAACCTCATCATTCATTCTGTGCTTGCAAGCGAGAAAGCGGTGGCTCATAGGACTTCAGAACACAAAAGTGAACACTCAGGTGTAGATCACAGAGAGACTAGTATAGCCATTGCCCGTCATCTGTCACTGCCTGGAAACAGTTTGAATCCACAGGAGAAATCACCGGTGGATGGACCATTGCCACAGTGGTTCCGTGAAGGAATGGCAGGTAAGCACAGAAATGTTTACCAATCTTGTGTTCTTGTTTATTGTGATACTGCAGTTATGAATTTCATTTCCACCTTGTAACAAATGCCTACTATGTTAGAAAAAACAAAAGACTTGAGTGATTGACCATGAATCATCAAGAAAAGTAGTATGCATGGTAGTTAGGAATGATGTCAGTTAGTATGCTATTTTATATTATGACATTGCAACCGTTCAGGCAATTGAAATTCAAATTTATATTCAATGTTGCTAAACAAGTAAATATTACACTTTAATTGTCCATGAAATGGAATGATATCTGTATGCAGTGACATACTTCTTAGGAATAACGTAAACATTAGTGGTATTGTGATATTGTCGCTTTTCATCTGGAAATGTATTATTATTATATTGTGATTATCATGTGGTCTCTGACCTGAAGTACCTTAATTCTTAACACCAACTTTGTGTGAGTACAGGAATACTTCCTGTGCCTTTTTCTAGCATAGCCCAGTTCCTTTTCTTTAAGAAAAGAGAAGTCTGATAAATTTACTGTAGATAAGTAAGTGTGGACTCTTGTGTTTTGAGGATGGGCCTTGTGTTTTTTGTGTTACCAATTATGCTATTGGAGTTAATGTTCTTTGTTTTTGTTTGCAAAGCCATCTCTTACAGAAAGCTCAGCTTTCCATTGATACTCCTCCAGCGTTTAATGCACTGTTTCTTACTCTAATTCTCCTGTAACAATTTTCAGGGCCTATCTTAAATTCTGGAATGTGCAGCGAGGTTTTTCAGTTTGACATTGCAACTGCCTCTACCAACTCTGGTGGCATTATTCCTGCTTCTCCAGTTGTGAACTCCTCAAGCGTTAATGCCACTCAAAATATTTCAACACCAACTCCTGCTTATTATGGCAAGCTGAAAAATAGGAGGATCATGTACAATGAGGCGATTCCACTCACTGGGAAAACTGTGAACAACACAGAGCCATTGAACAGAACTTCTGAAAGCAGCAAGTTACCTGATAAGAAGCCAGCATCATCCGTAGTTGTTTCTGTGCTAGCTGATCCCAGGGAGGCTGGTGATGGAGACGGTGATCCAAGGATGACTCCGAAGTCTCTCTCCAGGATATTTGTTGTTGTTCTCCTTGATGGTGTCAGATATGTCACATATTCCTGCACTCTACCTTTCAAGAGTACTGGTCCTCATCTCGTGAACTAACCTATGGAATGGATAAATGTGGATGGAGCGACTTGGCAGTCTGCCTAATCTGATGGCCGATAGATTAATAGTGATCTGAGGCTGTTTTCTAACCAAGGACTGAACTCTCTATACACTCGGCCTGAGGTAATTCAAGTTTGTCGAAGTGCCGTTAGCTGTGGTTCTGCGAGTTTAGGTAACGAGTGCAGTTTGTGCTGCTGTGATAATCGGGTTCTGGTGCTGTACTCTAACCTTTAGTGTTTTTATATGATGTAATACTGTTTGAGGAATGAGACAAAATATACATGTAGTTTCTTACCTTTCCAGAATATACATAGTTGCTACTTCACATTTGTTATCTGTTGTCTAAGACAAATTGACCTCTTATGTGTGGAAACTTTTCTGACAGTACTGGTGTGGTAAACTTATTAGGTGCTTAATTTTTTAAACAAATCGGTAAGCAGAACTAATTTACGATGGAATGTGCAAAGTCTGGTTGAAAAAGCTTGATCATCATGATGCTGCCCGAGTGAAGTTAAAGCTTGGGAAGAAAATGTGGCTTCGGTAAAAAGATCGGCAGCTCTAAGCAAATCTATGTAGGACATCAAATCTTCCATTTCAATAGTATCGGAAGCAGCTCATGTTATCATCCACTCTCTCTGTTTAGTGTGTAGATTTACTCGGTTCTGCTAAAAGTGTTTTTGTGTAGATTAACTCAAGTTCCTATGTAGTCACAACTGAAATATTCAGAACATATAATTCAGAAGAGAGGCAGTGCCTTTTGTTTTGTCTAGGAAGAATCCACTAAATTTACGGAACTACAAATGCAGGTGATCTAGATTTGATACTTTTCTAAAAAAGTTGAATTTACAGAAAGACGTTGCACATGAAAATTCCATCGAACAAACGATTTGGTGTCTCGTATAGAATGACCACGAGTAAATAAACCAGTCTAAAACCCACGTTATCCGCAGGGGCTCAAACCCCCACTGTCCCTTCCTTCTCCAGCCCCCAACCCATCCGCCATGGCGCTGCGCCTGCCCGCCGCTCCACGCACCAAGCTCCCGCCCTTCTCCCTCCCGCCTCCCCACCCCCTGGGCACCAACGCATTCCCGCGGCGACGATGCGGCGCAGTCGCGGCCGTCGTGCGCTGCGCCAAGCGCACGGGCAAGCGGCGGTACCCGTCGGAGAAGAAGCGGCT
The DNA here is from genome assembly GCA_026929855.1 of Poa annua. Classification (NCBI taxonomy): domain Eukaryota; kingdom Viridiplantae; phylum Streptophyta; class Magnoliopsida; order Poales; family Poaceae; genus Poa; species Poa annua. The sequence continues at coordinate 85,084,316 of CM049431.1, forward strand.
GGACCGGCTCCAGAAGGAGCAGCTCCGACATACTGTCCCGGAGGAGGGCGGCGTCGCCCGGGAGGCCGGGTTCTGGCGGCTCTCCAAGCTCGCCGTCCCCGCCAGCGACGACCCCGGCAAGGACTTCCTCGCCGTCTCCCCGCCGCTCCTTCAGGCCATCGCTAAGGCCCTCAAATTCCCGGTACGATTCTACACTGCATTTTTATGATATGGTGACATAATGTTGCTGAAAAAGGTCTTCCCAATGTTAATGTTGTATGTCCTGCACAGTGTTCACAAGCTAGTTATCCAAATGACTGCTTACGCAGAACAATTTTCAATGCCCAGCTAGATAATGTTTAACGCTATGACATATGTTTGCTTCGAAGTTAAGTTGTCCAATGTGGTTTACTTTTATTGTTACTCGTGTTACACTGTCTGTTCTTCTAATTTCTGCTGGCTTGCTGTTATCGCAGTTTTTTCAAGTTGGCGCCCTCATGTTTTATGCTTTCTGTTAGACTTTTCGTATGGTATCGTTTCTCTAATCTATTATCCTATGCAGGTTGCTTCTATGCTCCCTGAAGAGGCCTTTACTGTCATCCGCAAGTCCTTTGATGCACGGAAGGTTATTAATGGGTTCATATCATCTCTATCTTGTTTACCATGCCTCCGCCTCCTCCATAGAGATGGGATGAAAACTTAGTTGTCATAAAATGCTTGCTGTTGGAAATGCTGAAACAATGCAGCTAAAATGGGCCAAGCTTGGTAAAAAAATTACTTATGCAGTTGAAAAGAAAGTGCAATGTAGTAAGCTTCATTTGACTTAATGTAACACCCTTTTGTTGAAAAATCCACATTTAGAGAATAATCTTTATCTGCATGCCAAGTAGCGAAGAATAATAGACAGACCAATACCGACAATTTTGCCGGGTGACATAATCAGTAAGAGGGTGTCAACCTTTGTGATGTTGCGGAATACTATATGATATTTTTCTTCAGATTCTTGTTTCCTGTGCTATTGGTGTTATTTCTTTTCTATCATCTTTTGAAGTTCTTTTCACCACATAGTTGTTCATCTAAATTGAAATGATACTCAGTTATGTGAATTTCATTATTGCAGTGACTGGTTACTCACTGTTGTTACCCAATCCTAGTTATACTCAATGATCTGAATGTATCAATGTGTTTTGGTAGACGGATCTGTGTAGCATCTTTTTTGCTTCATCTTTGTTGCGACTGTGACCATGTGTGTTTCTACTGGTGTTTAAAACTCATGTTAGTGTTTATACATTGATACAGAAATTATTTATCACTTTGTCCATGTTGTTTCTTTGTGAATGAATAGAACTTGATTTTTATCTACAGGTTTTGAAAGAACCTCAATTTGTTTATACTGTTGATGTGGATGCTAAGAAGCTTCTCGACATGGAGCCAAGGACATGGGATTTTATTGCTAGATTGGAACCTAAGCTTGGATCTGTAGAATATATGTCCGATGAGAAGGTAGCAACTGATCTTATCAGTATGCTTAATGTTCATAACAAAGGCTCCGATGACGAACATGGTAGCAGGGATACTGTTAATAATGGCTCGATCAGTCCTACGCAAATACAACCAAGGGTGGCAGTTGTAGGAAGTGGACCATCTGGCCTGTTTGCAGCCCTTGTGTTAGCCGAACTTGGTGCAGAAGTTACCTTATTAGAGCGTGGTCAACCTGTTGAGCAAAGAGGGCGTGACATTGGTGCACTAGCAGTTAGACGAATTCTCCAATCAGAAAGCAACTTTTGCTTTGGCGAGGTATACTGTTTGTTCCTATTTTACTACGGGACATCACCGAACAATCGCAGAATCGTTTTCACCAGTATTCAAATTGGTTGTTGTTAACAATATACGTTTATCATCTAATAGAGTGACTAGATCTTTTTGCTGAACATAGACATTAGCGATCATGTCATTTGTCAATTACTAGCACCAGGTACTGTTTGTTCAGGTGATCACATGGAACTGATAGGCTATTGAAAATTCTGGGTACATGTATCTTAGAAGAAGAGTGCTTCCTAAGCAAATAGATATGTCGGTCTACTAATTTTATGACCTGAAAAAATGTACATAGACATATTTTAAGTTCACGTGCATCTGTCATGATTTGAAGTTGCTTTAAATAATAATCTTCACATATATAAATTGCATATAAATTAGTATTTTTGTAACTAACGCAGGCTAGTTCTGGACCTACATTATCTGAGTTGTGCTTTCCCATGCATTATTGTGAATTTTTTAACTGAACTGTGAGGATTGAACAAACTACTATTCCGTTGTTCCATGTTCCGTCGAAGCTTTAAGTCCATCAATTCGTGATCTTCTGTTCTTAGTCATAGCAGGGTGGTGCAGGTACATGGAGTGATGGGAAGCTTGTAACCAGGATAGGGAAAAACACTGATGGTGTTCAGGCTGTGAGAATCTTACTTCTTTACCTCAATGATTGCTTAAATTGAGAATTAGAATTACAAATTCTTCTAAGTATATATTATTTGTAATTATTGATGCAATCATGCAAGCTTTAGTATCTGTCGACTATCAGAGTTCTAGACCCTGGTAGCAACCAGTAGATAAAATAAAGGGTGTAAATACAATGGTGTAGCCTTCGCAGATTCTACTCATTTTACAGAAATTAGATAAGAACATAACTAAAATATACTGTCAGTTTAAATCAAGGAGTGATTCACAACAAAGTAAGGAAACAGATGCATTCAGATGCAATGGCTTTCATGCTATTTGCTCAACTTTTCTTTTTAATTAGTAAATAACTGTGGGATTTTTTCTAGCAAGAAGAAAGAGTTATTAATAAGTTGCTCCTTTACCGTTCATGGATAGTATTGCAGTTTTTTGTTGATGTTTTGAATGCATATACATAAAGATATGAAGAGCGTGCATCGCATAACGTAATACCCTAGTCTTCCTAGTTCGGAACATACTATTTCAATGTGTTTAAGCTATTCACTGTGGGGTCTTGGATTTCAGGTGATGAAGACGTTTGTCCACTTCGGAGGTCCTGCAAACATTCTAGTTGATGGGAGACCTCACTTGGGTACAGATAAACTTGTTCCTCTGTTGCGGAATTTCAGGCACCACTTGAGAGAATTGGGCGTGAGTTGAACACATCTATCTTCACTAAAGCTTTGTTATTGTTTTGTTATGTATGTACGTATTGATCTATTCTGTTAAATATTTGGTTTACAGGTTGACATAAGATTCAACACTAGAGTAGATGACTTTATAGTGGAAGGTGGGCAGGTCAAAGGAGTTGTGGTTTCAGATTCGAGACTACAGCCGGGTTCTGTTGATCAGAAACTATCATTTGATGCAGTTGTATTAGCAGTTGGTCACTCAGCTCGTGACACTTACAGTATGCTTCTGAGGCATAATGTAGATATAACCCCCAAGAATTTTTCTGTAAGTTTTCTTATGATGCTTAAGGCTGTTTCTACTTCCCCAGTACCCGTCGATTATTTGATGGTCAGATGACGTTGAATATTAGAGTTTTCCATAAGAGGCACATTGGTCACGTTATGCTGCTTAAGGCAGAAGGATATGTTGGCACTTGAACAGGAGGAGAACTAGGGAACAGTCTCAGAAACATTGAGACATCACATACAAATTAGGAAGTTATATCATTAAGTCATACTGTATCATATTCAGGAGATGCCCAATGGCCTAAACATGATGCCACATCCTTCATAATTAAGCTGAAAAGAAGGGAGTTTCTATCAGCCCCTTTAGTTCTCTCACGACTTATCCCATCCTTGGTTTATCCCTCTCCTCCAGAAAACCACATCTTATTCAAGACATGTTGTTTGGCATCCTCTATGGTGAATTGGTGATAGAATAATGTAGTTAGCATAAAGGTCTCATTTAGGAATTTTAACTGGTCATTTTTATAATTTAGTCAGCCTAAAGTAGGACTTGTGCTGTATAATTACTGCAGTTTTGAGTGGCTGGGCATTGTCCTCCTGTAACATTATTTTTTAGCGAAAACGCAAAGGACCTTTGCGTTTCATTTTATTGAAAAGATAGGGTGTTGCTACATCCTCCTAAGAGGCTCAGTACATGAACTAGAGAACAAATTAGTGCACATCCCAGGTTGATGGCAGGATTACACGCAGCCCACGAGCACCTGCTCTGGCCCAGAGCTTGGCTTCGTCTTTGGCGCTGTCGATGATGGTTCAGGCCGAAGGTTGGGCATTCTCGAAGACGCAGCTGTTGCGGTGCTTCCAGATCATCCACGGCGTGAGAAGGGTGATGAAGCTCAAACCCTTGCGCATTTGCTTCGGCGTCCCCTGCTTTGCGTGCGTCCACCATTCCAGCAGCGAGCTCTCGTTGCTTGGGCCAGGGGTGGTGAACCGGAGCCAAGCCAGTATCTCGTGCCACACTTGCCTAGCCACAGGACATCTCAGGACCAGGTGGAGCATGGTTTCCGGCTCCTGATCACAGAGGGGGCAGCGGGGCGGGTGTTGGAGGCCATGACGTGCGAGCCTGTCCGCGGTCCAGCAGCGACCCTGGAAGGCAAGCCAATGGAAGAACTTGACCTTTGGAGGTGCCCAGCTCTTCCAGGTCAGCTGCCAATTTGGGCAGGCAATAGAACCATGGAAGGTTGCGGTGTAGCAGGATTTGGCGGAGTAGGTTCCAGTGGCCGTCAGCTTCCAGATAAGCTGGTCCTGTTCCTCGGTCAGGATCGTGTGCGCAACCTGTTGCCACAGTTGCAGATACTGGCCAATTTCGTCCAGTCCTAGCACGCCGTGGATGTCGCGCGCCCAGCTGTTCCCCTGCAATGCTTCGGCTACGGTCCTCTTGCGCCGTCGCTTGGGGACGCATTTGAAGAGCTCTGGTGCTAGCTCGCTAATGGCATGCCCTGCAATCCACCTGTCAGTCCAGAACCTGGCAGTCTTGCCATCACCAACCAACATGTGGGTGGAGGTGAAGAACATGCTGTGCTCGGCTGCGGAGAACTGGAGGTCCAGGCCCTTCCATGCTCGATTGGCGTCAGTGCGCGAGAACCAGAGCCAGCGAAGCCTCAAGGCCAGCCCTTGCCGCTCCATGTCAGGGACACCGAGTCCACCGAGCTGTTTGGGGCGACAAACGCGCCGCCAATTGACATGGCAGTGGCCACCGAGTCCTCCTGTAACATTATGTCTTTTGTTCCGTTATCTTTGACAATTGCAAGCACAACTTTCCTTCATACTATGAAGGAAAGTATTGTAAATTGCTTTCTTCAGTCCATGTGACAACATTGGTTACTCTTGCAGGTTGGCTTAAGAATTGAACACCCCCAAGAACTGATAAACACCATCCAAGTAAGCCATATTTCATTTGTTCACATCATTGTTTTTTCTGAATAATACATGCCTAATGTGGTAACCTTAATTTCAAGGTTGATATTTAATCTAGAGATGCAAGTGGGATCCCACCAAGATCCCACTTTTAATTCATTTGAGGACTTCTAATACAAAATTTTGGATCAAAATTTGAACTAGAAATTCACAAATGAACTAGAAGTGGGAAAATGGTGGGATCCCACTTGACACCTTAATTTAATCTCTAGTAAATTTATCGTTCTGCATTTCGTGAACTCATAATTGGTAATTGTTAAAAGTGAGATTGAAACTAATAAATCAAGGCATAGAATCTTCATTGTTATCATCATTCCGAGCAATCCATATATAAATTCTGGAAAAGTATAGAATCTGACAGTTTTTGTAACGCCCTGAGTTTTACGGGTTTAATTTTTTTTCTTCAAAGCAAAGGATGTTGCGACATGATGATAAAATAAATATTTTTTCGAAGTCGATAATATTATTCTAGCATGCTTTTAATATAATTTGATAGTTAGGGGCAAGATACTGAGTTCCTATTTTCGTGTGATTTGGATTTGCCAATTTATCTCATATTTGTTTTCTCCAAATCCCTCTATTGAGAGTTGGCCTTTAGGCTTGCACACACGCACATACACACATGCATTGGGAAGTACCATGCAGGTACATACATCGAAAAAATATTTATTTTATTATTAAGTTGCAACATCCTTTGCTTTGAAGAAAAAAATTAACCCGTAAAAATCAGGTTTCTCCTATACCCTCGAACCATCATATTTTACAATAGTAATAGCAGCTTGAGCAGAAGATGGGGAAGCTCAGTTGTGTTTATTTAAACTTATATTCATTTCGTCGCAAATTGTGATAAGTAGCAACTATTTAGTGACGAGGCCACATTTATAAAAGCACAGGACCGAGTCTGTCTTGATGACACCTTGCGTCTATGAGTGGTTTTGAGCATTGATGCTCATGGAATTACTGTTTATTGCATGATAACAATAATAAATGTAGTATGTGCACAATCTTTCTTAGAGACTGTAGGTTCGGCTACCAGGTTCAATGGATGTATGAACCTGTCGTTCTTGTACTACTCCCTCTGTTTTTAAATATAAAATGTTTAGATGTTTGCCATGTTGACTAGATGCAGACTAAAATGAGCGAACATAGACACTAAAACGTGTCTAGATACATGTAGATACATATGAATCTGGATAAAAAAAGGCTAAACCATATAACATTTAGAAACAGAGGGAGTATGTCCTAAGTAGTAAGAACTCACTTATTTGCTGGTGGCAGTCCGTCCACATGTGGTTACTGCATATGTTCTTTTAGCACAGATGGTTAAGATGAAAGCGGATATGGATATTTTCATTTTGAATGGCGAAAAGATCTTCTTAAACTCAGAGTATAGTATTTTTTTAATCCGTATCAACACACGGGTGTTACACTGGTATGAGTAGAAGATTGTACGTTCTCGGAAGAAAAGAGTAGAAGATTGTAGCGTACTGTATTTTGGGATGTTTTGCACATATGGACAATATTTTTAGTTGAAGTGTATATGTGGATTGCCTAGCCCTTTCCATCAGTTTGGACTTTTGGTTGCGTTGGCTAGTGCATGAAACATGACATGATATCAGAGCCATAGGTCGAGTTCGATTCTTGGCTTTCACAATTTTGTCCAAAATTTGCTTATTGCCCCCCTCAGCTTCCATGTCGAGGCCTCTTCTGTCATATGCGAGATTGTTCTTCTATTCACATGTTGACTTTCCGCGTCACATATGAGAGGGGATGTTAAAGTGTATATGTGGATTGCCTAGCCCTTTTCATCAGTTCAGACATTTGCTTGCGTTGGCTAGTGCATGAAACAAGACAGTTTTCACATACTCACGTTATATTCAAAACAAACCTATGTGATATGTGCTATTGTGATCAATTACAGTATTCTGAATTGGCCGCTGAAGTGCATAAAGGGCGTGGGCGGATACCTGTAGCAGATTACAAAATAGTGAAATCTATTGGTGAAGGTGATGCAAAGAATGATATGGTGCAAGCAGATCAAAATCGCAGTTGTTACTCATTTTGCATGTGTCCTGGAGGGCAGGTCAGTCATTTTCTTGTTTAACTCAGCACACTTTTTTGAATGCATTATCGAGTATTGCAATCATGTTCTTGAAATACCAAAACATGGCCGCAGGTTGTTCTAACTAGTACAAATCCATCGGAATTGTGCGTCAATGGCATGTCATTCTCACGGAGAGCATCTAAGTGGGCAAACTCGGCTCTTGTGGTCACTGTATCATCTCATGATTTTAAACCATTTCAATCCCATGGTTCTCTTGCGGGTGTTGAGTTCCAGGTACTTTCTACGATTCCTTTAGATAACAGCTGAAATACTTAATAATTACATTCCATGATCATGCACAATTGGCTAAACTGACCCTCTGGATTATGTGCATTAAAATCATGGTATGGTCGACACACAATGGCATCAGGAGTTCAAAATTGTCTAGAAGACAAATGCAAGAGTAGAAATAATACACTTAGACATGATTAATTTCTTAAGTGTTTTATTCCTTTACTTTTTCCGATGTATCTGCTTTGCTGCACTAGTTCAGAACTAGATAAGATGTTCTGTAGACACAGAATGCTGTTTGACTTTTGAGAAAATAAGCTATTTTTCCCCTTTAGCTTTATTATGCCCCATTCTAGCACTCTTGCTTAGATAAAGAAGCCAAACTGCTGCTGTGTAATGTTCAAGGTTATGACATATATAGTCACATAGGTTATCTACCAATCCAAGTAATATTTTATGATTCTGTGTAATATTTTTAACAAACAAACAACAATGGGTAGATGGATTGGGCATAGGTGGTTATATGTGGTACAATAGCAAACGTTTTGGTTTATTTGTATGTAAGTTGTGAACTGTGAGCAGTCTGTAGGTTCATACTGAAGGTGGAGGTAGGCCCAACGAGATATCCACCTAAATGATAGGATTATCTTAAAGGTCATGCCAACACTGTGCAATCGTGGTGATTGTATTTTCACAGTTGTTCTTGTGGAATTGATCTATCCTAAGTGAAAGAGGGTAACATTAACAAATAACAACTGTTGCAGCTGGTGTGTGGAGCTGTGGGCGTTTGTTCGAGATTAGTTCAAACATGAACATGTAAATCGTTAACAGTTTCAAAAGGCTCAGAACTGATTTTCTTTAGTCTATGTAGTGTTCAATGTGCCCATTTTCTGGTATGGGTGCTGGAATGCATTATCAGCATGTCAAATTGATCATCACTTTACTTACTCCCTCCGATCAATATTAATTGTCACTGAATCAGATGTATCTAGCCCTAAAACATGTCTAGATACATCCGATTCAGCGACAATTAATATGGATCGGAGGGAGTAGAAAAAATTGTGCACAAGATGATGATCTTCTTTTCTCCATCTAATTCAGCTGAAAATTGGTTCTCAAAAACATGGCAAGCATATTATCTATGCCGCAGAGTAGATGGGTTACTGTTGGAACACAACCTATACATATTGGCTCTATTATGATATTAAGTAGGTGAATATATGGGGAGAAAAATAATCTGTAGCGACCAGTAAAAATTCTAAGCTGACATGTGATGTATGCTACAACCTTACCATGTTATCATGTGTGTACTTTTACATAGCCTAGTCACTCATAAATGTGGGATGCCTTTGTCGTTTGAGCTCAACAACCATTATCTTCCATCTGTACAACATTCTGATGACAGTTCCCCCTTTCTGTTAACAATCTGGTTACTCATAAATGTAGGGTGCCTTTGCATGTCTTGCTTGAGCTGAACAACCATTTTTTACAGTTTCCCCTTCTGTTAGCTTATGACTTATCTGTACACCCTTAAACACAGAGAGAATATGAAAGAAGAGCAGCTACAATGGGCGGAGGGAATTTTGTAGTCCCTGCACAGTGTGTCACAGATTTTGTCAGTAACAAATTGTCAGGTGCTAATGTTATGCTATGGTCTTCTCACTTACTACCGGTACATGTTTCCTTTTATTTACATTGTTACCTGTTACAGGTACAACCCTCCCACCATCAAGCTATAGGATGGGAGTTCGTCCATCCAAACTCCACGAGCTATTCCCTCCTTACATAACTGAAGCTTTACAACAATCAATAATAATGATTGACAAAGAGGTTTGAAATATGCTTTTCTTCGTTTGCAGTTTTGAATTCCATCTGTCCTAACCCATTTGCAATGCAATAATTCCAGATGCCAGGCTTTATTTCTAGTGAGGCCTTACTTCATGGCGTAGAGGTATGCAAATTTCTATGGGACAAGCTGAATAGTTTTCATTATAAATTAAATGCTTAAAATGGTCATTTGCTAAATTCCTAGAAAATGTATTTATGCATCAGGGAGTCTTGTGTTATTCTAATGCCGTCAATGCCATAACCATTGAATGGTGGCTGGTTAGTCTAATAAAATTATAGAAACATGCCCATAATCTATATGCTTACGAATTTGTGCCTTGATCCTTGAATGTTCAAGGGCAGCCCCTTTTATGCTAGCCTACTAATGTCTCAGGTAGAATTGGTGATTTGGGTTTGATATCAACCATTTGAAGGAAATTTTCTTACGAGACATGCAGTTCAGCACTATTTTCATTATCAGGCATGCTTTTCGAGCACTTTTTTTTATAAAAAATCAACAGTGAGACAATCTAACTTGTGCAAACGCAATAGTGCATTGTTTTTTCAATACCTCTTTCCTGCTTAATTAAATTTGGGGAACAGCTAATGTAGAGTTTTATTCCATTAGAGTAACGTTTATGGAATTAAAAAACAAATACTTTTAGTTTCATCTAGCCTGACGAGCTAGGCTAAACCGCTAAAGCTCCCCGAACTTAAGTCATTTAGTTGATTAGTTTACAACATCGAGAACCTAGATCATATTTTCCTGGAAGATACCTGAAGAGTGATACGTCCTTTTGTCTGTTTTCCTGAGTGCTTATTCATATCCCACTTTTCGATGATGCCAATATATAGTCTAGCCTATATGGTGCAGTTTCAACTAGGTTTTAGGGTTTTAGCTACTTGATTCGCTGTCCCTAGATTCTCTGTCCTACTTATTGTTAATGTGCGATTTCCCTCTGACTAGGATGTACCCTTTTCCACTCAACCTTCTATTGTCAACTTCGGTTGTCATATTTGTGCTTCATTTTACCTTTCCATTTCCAGCTCAAATTGTATGCTAATCCCATAGTCCATATAATTGCCGACTCCCATTGCTACCTTGATTTTAAATTTGAGAGAACCCCTGCATGAAAACAAACGCAAGTCATTAAGCAGAGGCAGAGCTAGTCTAGGTGAAGAATATTTCCAACATCAAGCAGAATGCATCCAGTTTTCTTAATTTTTTCTGGCATGCGTAAAATATCTGAAAGTTCTGTGGTGTGAAAAAGACGCAATGTCAACTGTTTTATCCACTGCATAAGTTCATTTGTGTGTACTTTTTTTCTTCCTTTCTTCGTTTTCTGGCCTGTTTGTATCATGGTGGTAAAGGTACATCTCTTCATGCACCTTTTACCTTTTATTCAGTATACTTGATTTCTGTTTGCAGACTAGAACGAGCTCTCCCTTGCAAATTTCTCGACATAAGGAGACATACGAGAGCACGTCACTGCAAGGGCTGTATCCTATTGGGGAAGGCGCTGGCTATGCAGGGGGCATAGTAAGTGCTGCCGTGGATGGTATGTACTGCGGTTTTGCTTTAGCGAAACATCTTTCTCTGTTCACTGGTGATATAGAGTCAATTCTCGGCAAAGCACAAAAACAAACAGGTTCTGTAAAATATTGAGTACCGATGCCTAGCTATTTATTCTCACTTCATAGGTCCTAGCTTATTCCAGAGAAACTCTCACCATGTTAGCAAATCCCATAGGAAAATTTTGTCATGGAGAAATCTGTGATAACTGTACCCATAAAAAAGTTCAAGTCCGATGTAGGAGAGAGCAGGGATGCTATAGGAGTCAGCACTACGAAATAAATATTAACACTTCTTGCACTGAAGTATAAGTATATAGCAATGTAGTGTGTAGCAGTTTACAGTTCTTCCTGTCATAGTTGCTAGCTCAGACACTGTGGAGATCTTTTACCTAAGGTAATCAATGACTATATTTTTGTGAAGTTGTTTCTTTTTTGTATTTTAAGAGATGTTTTGCCCTATCTTCAGTTTTATAAAGCAATGCTACATTCTCAAGTTATATTTGTATTGCACTTTTCCTTCTGTACTAGAATTTACAAACATTTGCCCTCGTTGCTATACGGTATTATTTATCCCAGTTACTTGTCCAGTTTTCTTGTATTTATTTTCTTGATGAGCACACGCTCATTTGCTTAAGGAGAGTTTCTGAACGTACTAATACAATACAGCGTTTATGGTAACAGATGAGCGAAACATCCAAGCCTTTGCAGGCTAGCCCTTGATAGGAATGTGTAGGATTCAGATAGTGAAATTGAACCGGCACACCCTTGATAATAACCGTGTAATTTTTATCATCACCCAATCACCGGCATCTTTCTTTCCTACTCTAACACCCCACTAGAGTTTAGGAAAAGCAATCCCACTTGAATCGTTGCTAGTTGATTCTGCTGTTCGTAATGCATGCATGGTCCTATGGTCCTCCTGTGTGCTGTACATGACTAAACGTCAAGTGGCGCTGAAGGAATATGACAATTCGGGTATTGGTCTTGTCACTTGGCGGTCAAACTATATCTTTGCTGACTACCTCCGTCGACAACTACATGGTGTTCTAGTTTTGAGTGATCCTACTTTGATAATCATTCAACTAACATTGGAAGTTTCATTTGAACAGTATAACTTTTGCAACACATTGCCCACCTTTTATCGGCCAAAAAGATGGTTAAGTTGAACCTCCAAAACCACGAGTATATGTAGATTGCACCAGATACTGTATAACACAATTTTGCTGGTGTAGATTATATTTAGATTACATGGAAACCATACTTGACTCGCCTTTTGCGTGGTGCAGCTAGCCATAAACAGCCAATGAATCCATAGGTTCTACACTGTTCATACTCGAGTGCGTAGGCACGGTAGAAGCTCCATCTTGCTAGCGCTGACTGCTGTGACCAATTGCCCGCGGGTCTTGCGATGGTTCCACTCTGAATCGCATCTATCTGGAGTATTTGAGATAGTGTCACCAACTGTGCTGTCACTGTTGATATCATTGTTGATCACACCATTGCATCGTCCCGACTCAGTGGCTAGATATTTATCTGAATTCTCTGAACTTGTCAACGAAGCGTCGTGTCCGTACCATTGATAGGTCAGTGGTTGGCGTCAGTGACAGGCTCGGTTAGTTTGAGGGAGAAATTTGCAGTATGGCTGGGCAAAGTGTGCCACTTTAACTTAAGGCGCCAGCCAACACAGAGATTGTAACGAAGGCCGACGAGCGTTCTCTCAGTCGCCGGAAGTGCACCATCTCATGATGCCGAGGACCATGCATGTAGGTAGCAGCAAGTAGCGATACTGTCCGTCTGGTTGCCAGAGAGGATAGCAGAATATCGCCGCGGTGGTGCTGCCACTGCTAGTGCAGCTGTGGCCTGCCGAACGTCGCCCGCGATGGTGCAACCTCCAGCTCCTTGCGACCTTTTGATCCTCCCTCACGACTACTCCTTCGTCACCGATGTCACCCGCCTCAATCGTGGCCGCGGCGAGCTCACCCCATCCAATTGAGATTTCCTACCTACTTGAATCTTACATTGTGTTTGGATTTGGATGTAGAAATTTTTTCTGGGAATTGAATTGGGCTAGCAATTCCATTTTCCACATGGAAAGGAATTGGGATTCAATTCAAATTCCACTGTTTGGTCGTACATGAAATTTATGTCCGGTAGCCATGATTCCAATTCCTGTTTGGAACTGGATATTTTGTTGAGTTTGGACAAGTGGAAGAAATTGTATGATATATTTGAATATTGATATGTATTATTTTGCACACATAATAAATTAAAAAAAATCGAAACCAAGTTAGAAAATAAAACAAGTAAAAATGAAATTTTGAAGTACAAATAACACGTGGACACTAATTTTGTTTCTAGAAATAGCACAAGTAGGTTGTTCATGTCTCTTACACATGAGCGAACATGTACGTGGGGTCTCGCTCTGAATTGGCGACCGTTTTCAGCAACCAAACGAAACAACGGAATTGCTCCACCAATTCCAGATTCCTGATTTCAGCCCCCCAATTTCTACGTCCAAACATAGTGTTATGGAAATAGAAATTTTCTTTAATTGTAGTGAAGGATTTTTCCATGAGGTGTGACCTAATACTACTGTCCTTTGAAATTTTCACTAGAAGATTCTATACGATATGATCCCGTTTTGCACATTCATTTTTATCGTGTACCTTTTTTTCTCCATTCCCTTGTATTTCCATATGATGAAGTATCCGTGGTTTCTATAAGTATCGAAACCGATCAAGATATCTAAACGGTGATCTGATGCCATTTCTATCTGAGACAGCAGTGGACGGCGTCACATCTCAATCATCCTGCAGTGGAGGCGATGCCTCCCATTTCCAGAGACTTTTTCCCCCGGGGATATGTCCAACTTAACACCAACCTTTATATAAAGGCGTGCACACAAGCTAGACACCTCGCATCTGGCTCCATTCTCACGCACACACGCCACGGAGCTATAGCCAGCCAGCGCCTACCCGTAGAGCTCCTATCTCTCCTCCACCGCTCCGGTGGAGAGAGCGAGCGAGAGAATCTGCTCGCCGGAGTCCGGACGGAGGAGAAAGAATGGCCGAGGAGGGGAGAGAAGGAGCCAAGGATGTGGCCGAGACGAAGGAGGCGAAGCAGGGCGGCTTCAGGACCATGCCGTTCATTCTAGGTGACTGATTCATCCCTTCTCTGCCTACGTATTTCCTCTTGTCCCGTGAATCTCCATGGCCGTGTGATCGATCGATCTCTGCTCCCACAGATTAGCTAGCTTATACCTAGTGGTTTCGCCTCAGGTTTTCCAGTGTTACTCCGCTGGAGTTTTACCTCCGTGTCTTCTTGTGCTGGGCCGCTACAGTACAGTGCTACCGATTTTACGTTACGATTTTCCCCACAAAAAAGATTTTACGTTACGATTCAGCGGTGGCTGCACATAAAAGCATTTTCTCGCACACGAGTTTATTTAGTTCAAAACGACGTGACACGACTAGATTGCACCGTTTGGTGCACTCTATATATAGGCACTAAAATGACGTTTTTTGGAATTACATGGGAGAACCCAACCTGGCCAACAGCATAAGAATCTCCTCTCCGAGTACTGAAATTATAAACTCCCAAACTATAGGTGTCTTGCGGTATCAATTATCGGCAACCTTGTCAAACAATACCAGTACAGTACACTGTTGCTACATGCAGAACTGGAGAATCAAATCTATGACGATTGACGAACTTTCTGGACTTTTGATTGGTTGGCACTTTGGCACTTGATAGCGAGTACGAAATGCTAAAACAAGGACTGACATCTCGGTTGTCATTTTCAGTTCATGTAGGGTACTGCACTAATTTTACATTTTCTACACTCTTCTCTGTCCTACGATTCTACAAAGCATATATACCCTCAAGGAAATTTCAATTCCACCATTACCCTCTAGGTGCGATGATGTGATAGCTGAGGAAGTAAAATTGTAGGAATAGGAAAAAAAAAAGGAATTGAGTTGTCATGTTTTCTGAATTCCTACATTAATCAAAAGCAAAGGAATTTTTTCAAAGTGTTGTTTGAATGTCACACATGAAAAACACAGTAATTGTAGACATAGAAAGATTAAAACATGAGGTGAGACCTCATATTTGTTTTCCTCCAAAATTCCTATGGAATAACCTATCCCATAGGAATTTCAGAAGAATCCAAGTTTCCTATTGCTTTGTTCCAAACGGTATCATAGAAAATTTTCCCGTAAATTCGTATCCTTCAAAATTCCTACCGTTTTCCTTTGTTCCAAACGGGGCCTTAAGTGCTGAAGTGTGGAAATATGTTAAATGGATTAAACAGTGTCATGGGAATATAACTAAGGGGTAGAAGTGGAATTTAGTTTTAAAAATTGAAGGGCCTCTTTGGATTGAAGGGATTCCATACAAATTTTGGAGGATTCCAATCCATAGGAATTTTTTCTATGGAATGCCTTTGGATTGTAGGATTGAGCACACCAAATTCCCATGAATTCCATTCCTATGTTGTCCATTCCATAGGAATCTCTACATGAGCTCAAACCTCATTTTATTTTTTCTTTACGAAGTCCAATACACTCACGCTCTATCTCTCTCCCCTCATTCCTGTAAATTTCACGTGTTTGTTTCCTATGCACCATCCAAAATTCCTATGTTTTGAAATCATGTATGATTAATTGAATTGCATGACATCTCAATCTTTGTTTTTCCTATTCCTACGTTTTAAAAATCCTGTAATCTAAAGAGGGCGAAGATTGTTACTCCGTTGTTCCTAAATGTTGGCCTTTCTAGATTTTTTTCACACATGTATCTAGACATGTTTTATTGTAAAGTGTGCATAAAAAACCTAAAAAGTCTTAAATTTAGGAACATAAGGAGTATCATTTTATTATGACTGAAGTATATACAATTTGCAGTTGTCTCATATTCTTGAGTGGTACTTAACAAATACTCCTTGATTAGCATATAAGTATGATTGTTAGGTGTCTTAAATACTCCAGTGGCATTTAGCAAAATTGATTTGACATGCTCCTACGATTTGAATTTTAACATTTCCCGCCATGCTTTGGCGCGATGAACAGCGAACGACTTCTGCGACCGACTGGCTACGGTGGGGTTCGGCTCGAATCTGATCACGTACCTCACCCTGCAGCTGCACCTGCCGCTCGTCGAGGCCTCCAACATACTTTCAAACTACCACGGCACCTCTAACCTCACCCCGCTCGTCGGCGGCCTCATCGCCGACTCCTTCGCCGGCCGCTTCTGGACCATCACCGTCGGCTCCATCATCTACCAGCTCGGCATGGTCTGTCTCACCCTCTCCGCCGCGCTCCCCTCGCTCCGCCCGCCGCCCTGCGCCAAGCACGCCACCGAGTGCCAGCGCGCCTCCACTTACCAGATCGCCGTCCTCTACCTGTCGCTTCTTTCCACGTCCATCGGCTCCGGCGGCACGCGGCCCTGCAACATGGCGTTCGGCGCCGACCAGCTCGAGCTGGACGCGCGCAGGCGCCGGGGCGCCAAAGGCGGCAAGGCTCCCATGTGGAGCTTCTTCAACCTCTACTTCTTCGGCATCGAGCTCGCCAAGCTCACGGCGGTCACCGTGGTGGTGTACATTCAGGAGAACGTCGGGTGGGGGTGGGGGCTCGGCGTGCCCACCATCGCCATGTTCGTCGCGGTGATCGGCTTCGTGTCCGGATACTCCCTGTATGTCAGGATGCCGCCCGGCGGCAGCCCGCTGGTCCGGCTGGCGCAGGTCGCTGCGGCCGCGTTCAAGAAGAGGAAAGCCGTCGTGCCTGACCCCGGCCTCCTGTACCAGGACAAGGTGCTCGACGCCGGCATCTCCACTACCGGACGTCTTCTCCACACCGACCAGCTAAAGTAAGTACTCTGCTAGTGGTATTGTGGTAATCCGGTAAACTGCACGAGCTAATTAATCAACTGTTTGTTCTGCAACAATTACAAGGTTCTTTGACAAGGCGGCCATAGTGACGGAGGGCGACGTGCTGCCGTCCGGCGAGCCGAAGCTGTGGCGGCTGTCGACGGTGCACCGGGTGGAGGAGATCAAGTCGATCGTGCGCATGCTGCCCATCTGGGCGGCGGGCATCCTCATGGTGACCGCGTCGTCGCACAACAGCAGCTTCGCGATCCAGCAGGCGCGCACCATGGACCGTGACATCACGCCTCACTTCAAGATCCCGCCGGCCTCCATGCTCATCTTCACCAACCTTTCCATGCTGATCACCCTCGCCTTCTACGACCGCGTGCTCATCCGCGTGCTCCGTCGCTTCACCGGCCGCCCCAACGGCATCACCCACCTCCACCGCACCGGTGTCGGCATGACCATCGCCATGCTGGGGAACGTGGCCGCTGCCGTCGTCGAGACGAGGCGCAGGTCCGTGGCCGCCGCAAGCGGGATGCTCGACGCGCCCAAGGGAGCCACGCTGCCCATCAGCGTATTCTGGCTGGTGCCTCAGTACGCCATCCACGGCATCGCCAACGCCTTCATGGACGTCGGCCGCATGGAGTTCCTGTACGACCAGGCGCCCGAGAGCATGCGGAGCACCGCGGCGGCGCTCTACTGGCTCACCATCTCGGCGGGGAGCTACCTCGGCACGGTGCTCGTCACCATCGTGCATGAGAAGACGCGGGGGAGCGGGCAGTGGCTCCAGGACAACCTCAACAGAGGGAAGCTCGATAACTACTACTGGCTCGTCGTCGGGCTGGAGGGACTCAACCTGTTTTACTTCTTCGTCTGCGTCAAGTACTACACCTTCAAGCCAGTGGAGACGGTCGGAAGCGACGAGGAAGTCGAGCCCTACCATGGCAATGCGAACGGCACCGACAAGGGTGCAAGCTTCAAGTGACAAGCTAGGTAGATTGTGTTTGATCTCTGTCCCGAGCTAGAAGATGAATTGGGTTGGGATGGAATAATGCTACAGCAACAATTAGAACATGTATCTTTTTACATGGCGGTGTTTACCCAGCTTTGGGGTAAAATATGGTATAAAGGAATCAATCATACTTATACCAAAAGATTGTTTTTTTATTCACTAGAAACATGCCCGTGCGTTGCAACAGCAAACCAGGGAACAAATATTCTAACAATTCAACACTTATCTTGTCAAAGATGTAAGCTTGTGATTCTCGTCCACATCAAACATCTTTGTCAAGTTTTGAGCAAAAGAATAAAAAAATTTGAGCAAAAGTAGCAATTCATAAAAATAAACCTCACACAATAAACTTCAGAACAACATCACCACGATACACTCACTTAGACCTTTCCACCCTCTCAATCTCTCTTTGTAAGTTTGT
The DNA here is from genome assembly GCA_026929855.1 of Poa annua. Lineage (NCBI taxonomy): Eukaryota > Viridiplantae > Streptophyta > Magnoliopsida > Poales > Poaceae > Poa > Poa annua. The sequence goes on from CM049431.1 coordinate 85,102,718, forward strand.
AACTCTGTTTCCCGTCTCTCACACACGAGCTGCTAACAAGCCACGAAATATCTCACACAGCCATAACATATTAACATGCATTAGGGATGCAAAAACGGAACTGTTTGTCCCATTTTTTTTCCCATTTTGTACTAGTATAGTATAAGAGTTTGGGCTAAAATTTTGTACTACACCAGTACAAAATGATAGAAAAATGGGACAAATAGGTCCTGTTCTCGCATCCTTGACATGCATGGTTAAGTTTTTTTTAGATACAAAGGGCCTCGCCCTGGCCCCAATTTCATAGAAAGAGAGACCAGCTTACAGCGTTTTACAAAACATTTCACGGCACTCGGGGGGGGGGGGGGGGGGGGGGGGATAACACGGCTGCACCGCCGCCCCAAAAAATGACCACACATGGCAGAGTATCAGTCATAACAAGGCACAAACAGCCTAAAAGAGACAAACAAACTTCGAAGTACAAAGCTACCAAACCAACTAGAAACTAGGCAAGCTGGGGATCTTCTTTTCGCTTCTTCACATCAGGGGATAGTGTCCAGCAACCACTCTCCACCCATTCCCATCTTCAATCATCACCACCGAAGCCTCTTCTAGGGTTTTGACTAGCTCTTGAGTTGAAGCTTCCCAGTTTTCATCTTTTAGCACTTCATCAGCTTCAACTCGATTCTTGTTTGGCAAAGAACCATTCATCATCGTGGGTTCAGCTAGCCTGCATCTCGCCAGGTCAAAGGGGAGGGGCTCGAGCTAGCTGCTCCAGACCACTCACCACCTTCTGCACCAGTATTCTGGCATCCCCTGAGAGCAAGATTTGCCACTAGGAAAGTCTAGAACTGAGCATTCTCCAGATTACCTACATACCAATCCATGGTTCTTTGTTAAAACAAAGATTATTACGAGTCTTCCACATAACCCACATAATTGCAGCATGGATGACATTCAACCCTTCATTTTTAAGCTTACTTAGCCACATACTAGCTACTAGCTCCAAAGAGACAGGGGGCATGATCTTCCCAGAAATCTTTCCAACTTCTAACCAAGTTAGTTTAGCCACTACACATTCAAAGAGTAAGTGGTTTACTGACTCAGCATCTAAACATAATAGACAGGAAAGATCACCCAGTTGTTGCCTCTTCACCAGATTATCTCTAGTGAGAATTCTGTTATGGGCAACTAACCAAAGGAAAAAATGAATTTTAGGTTGGATTTTCAAACTCCAAACTGCATGCACATGAGTGGGATTCACCCCTCTAAAATTAACAAAGGCATACATAGATTTAGTAGTATAAATCCCCTTAGATTCAAACTTCTAAAGAATAGTGTCCTCCTCATCACTAATGTGTAAGGCTTCCACAAAGGCAATTAGCTCATACCACTGTAACATAAGTTTTTGATCAAAGCACCTCCTAAAAGTCAATTTTAGGTTTTGCCCATCCCAAGCATCTGCAATGGTAATATTTTTGCTCATTGCATAAGAAAAACAACTCCCAATATTGAACCACCAAACTGGAATTTCCAATCCAATGGTCCTCCCAAAATCTAACCTTCCTACCATTCCCCACCTTCCACTGGTATCCTATTTGAGCTGCTTTAGCAGCCCAAAGCACACCTTTCTATAAAGGGGATACTCCCATAGAGGAACAAGTAAAAATGTTAGGAGAATTAACATTGTACTTATGGTCAACGATTTGTTTCCACAATTTATTATCCTCTAGATTATACTTTTTCGCCCAAGAGGCTAATAAACACAAATTCATCTCAGCTACATTTGGTATTCCTAACCCACCAAATTTCTTTTTCTGAGAGACCAAACCTCACCCTGTAGGTGGTAATGGGATGCCCACGGCGCCGTGGGCCGAGCCCAGTTATTTTCAGTTATTGGACACCCATGGGCAGGGGAATAAAGAGTCGGACAAAGTAGGGTTATCCGCTACCGCTGCCACGCCGCCGCGGGGCTCCATGGCGATGCCGTCACCACGCCCTGCCTCCATGGCGATGGCGGCGAGCTCTGCCTCCATGGTCAGGGAAACTTCAGCGCTGACGCACCGCTCCCCCATCCTCCCTGTCCGCTCCCTTTCTCCGGTTGTCGGCGGCGGGATGGCGGTGAAAGCCATGGTGGAGCAAGGTATCCAGGCGTCCGGCCATGCGGGGCAAGATCTGGTGGGCAGAGAGGTGCTCAGGTCGCCAACTTTATCCAAGAAGGAGCGGCTCAAGTTAATCCCACATCCTCCCTCTCACTCTCTCTCTCTACATTTGAGAGCCACAGTGATGAAATCATCGGTACACAGAACTGCTGGATTGATTGCTGGTACCCGTACACTGAATTAGTCAGGATCACGCATCACCCAATTGTGCTATCAAAACGAATTAGACTTGGTAGTGCAGTGCTAGCTGCAGTAGTTTCAGTTATCATACTAGTTTCAGTTAGCCGTTTTGATTCAGTCAAATTAGACTTGGTCTAGCTTAGCTGTTTTGGATACTCGTGGGGATGGACAAGACATGTTCGTGCAGATAAGTTGTAGGCAGTTGTAAGAAGTGAGCATAAATAGATAAGGGGAAACACAAAACGTTGCCAGTTTTACGCAACAAAAAACACCTAAGTCCCTTGTTCTCTAACCTGTGCGTGTGTTCTTGTTCGACTTTGTTCTGTCAAGTTCCTTTCAGAGACCTCAATTGGCATCAGAGCAGCTGTCAAATATATGTGGTTGCTAACTATTTCATTGTCCGCAGGTTGCAGTAACAAATTCAAAAGAAAAGTCTCAGCTAGCGGGCAACAAAAGGCCACTTTCACATTAAGAGCTACCAATGTTGCAAAACTTATCAATGCCAAGGTCAGCACTTGTTCTTGTTCTTCTTAATTATAGTCATCTTATTTTAAGTTATAGGACCATGATATGCTATGCTAATGTAGTCCTCTTATTGTAAATGCAGGTTGAGATGTCACAACTCAAAGAGAAATCTAAAACAGCTCCATTAAAGTGTAGGTCTCCTGGGATAAATATGATGGCCAGAAATAGGTCTCAATCACATGCAAGGTCTTCACCGGTTGCTCCAAGTGGTACTCCAAAATCTCCATCATTGGGAGATTTGTCACTTGTTGCACCACATGGTATAAATAACCTTTGTCATTTGTTCACAAATACGAAAACTAGTACATCTGTAGCTGACAACACTTGGAAATTTCACTATTGTAGGCTCCATACGTAGACCACGCAGGTTGACCTCTGTCATATGGAATGATGTTGATCCCGTATACATTGATGGACTGTTAATGGAAGGAACGTGCAAACATTGCAAACAAGTCTTCCCGGCCTCAAAAGTCTCGGGTAGCAGCCAACTTGGTAGGCACCTAAAGGTATGCGATGTAAAGCTTGCAATGGATGGAGTTCTTGAGCAAATTAGAACTTCTGATGAGATAGACCCAAACTGGAAGTTTGACCAAGAAAGTGCAAGAGTTCAGCTTGTTAATTTAGTTGTCTTGCATGGACTGCCCTTCACCTTTGTTGAGTATTCTGGTTTTAGGAAATTATGTGAATCATTGGATCCTTGGTTCAAGTCAGTTAGTAGAGCAACAATCCAAAATGATAGCATGAATACTTATCATCTGTCTAAAGATGTAAATCAAGAATTCTTCAAGAATCTCAATTCTAGAGTATCATTAACCGGTGATATGTGGACCTCAAACCAGAAGCTTGGTTAACTTTGTATCACGTGCCATTGGATTACTAGTAAATGGAAGATTAAGCATAAAATTATAAGGTTTTGCCTTGTTGAAACACCACATGATACATGGAACATGTTTACAGTGGTACTAAAAAGCCTCCGTGATTGGAACCTTGAGGATAAGTTGTTTAGCTTCACTATGGATAATGCTGAAGTAAACACAAAAATGCTTAAGTATTTGAGATTTTTTTTGGATGATCGAGACCTACTACATCATGAACTAACCTAACATAGGAAAAAAAATGTTTGCTGATGTGGTTTCACAAGAAGGAATAAAATGTGGGAAGAAACCTAAACTAGATGTTTCAACTCGATGGAATTCCACATTTCGCATGTTCAAGACAACTTTACCATTTAAGAAAGCTTTTGAAACCTTGGGGAAACAAGAGCCCAGCTACACATTTGCTCCATCACCTAAGGAATGTCAAATGGCTGAAGACATTTGCAAGCTGTTAGAGGTATTATGCCATGCTACAGATATCATTTCGGGCTCAAACTACCCAACCTATGACCTGTATTTCCTAGAGATATGGAATGCTAAAATTGTCTTGGAGGAAAAAGCAAACATCAAGAATGCCACGGTCAGAATCATGGTGGAAGAGATGTGAAACAAATTTGACAAGTACTTCAAAGAGTCGTATTTGACAAATTGCATTCCAGTGATACTTGACCCAAGGTTCAAAATGGATCATGTTGAGTTTCGGTTGAGGAAGTATTTCGGAGCTGATGTGGATAAGCACTTGAAACTAGTGAAGGAAGCTATTGAAGTCTTGTTTGTGGAGTATGCTATCAAATTTGAAGATAATGGTGTTGTCCTAGGAGATGAAGGAAGTGGTGTCGATCAGATAGTGTTGGCTGATAGTGCCCTGTCAGATTGGGATGAGCATATAAATCATAAGAAGGCCAAAAGTTGCAATGGGTTGCAGAGATACCAGGATGAGGATTTCCATCCTCATACAACAGATTTTGACATCTTAAATTGGTGGTATGTTAACTCAGCAAGGTACCCCATACTCGGCACTATAGCACGTGATGTGTTGGCTTTTCCCGCTTCGTCTGTTGCCTCTGAATCCACCTTTAGCATATGCGGTAGAGTGATTACTGATCATAGAAGTAGCCTATCTGCTGAAACCGTGGAGGCGTTGATGTGTTTGGAGGACTGGATGAGACTCGCATGTAAGTACATACTACCTTATGGTTCCAGCAATATTGTCTATATAACCTCCTGGAAATATTCATCTTGTGGTCTTTTTGCTTTTTATTTTGTTTGTCATTTGATGTAATCCTATTTTATTCTCCAGAGATTCCAAGAAATTTCAGCTTGCTATGTCGTGTGATATGCTCCTGATGTCGGGTAGCTTGTTCTGGATAAAGAAAGAGTTCTTATTGTCTCCTATGCTCCTGATGTCTTTATTGTTCTACTCTGTAGATAAATAGCTCCCAAGAGAAACTCCTTTTGAGTTAATTTGTGGTTATTTAAACATGTGCTAGCAGTGAAGGCTAAATATGTTGTTAAGAAATTTACAAGATGGCTAAATGTGCTAGCATGTTTATTATGGTATTTTCTTAAAGAAGATTCATACAATAGATTTAACTAGCTGTAAGTTTTTCCATGGCTCAGATCACTGATCGGTCATTACATGATTGCATTCCAGAACTGTACAAAATGAACTGTACATTTTTATCTTTAAACTATAGGTACAATCTTGAGGGCAAGGAACATGAATTCTGTATGAGAAAGCTCTAGAAAGAGAATGATGGTGTGGCGATATAATTCTTCTGTTTAATCGTTGAACTTTGGTAGTTGTTGTGTTGATAGTTAAAATGATCGAGATAATCAGAAGATACCTATGTTTGTATGTCTCTGATCCTTGTTGTTTAGAGCTTCTGTATACTTGTTGTTTGGAGATCTGTATGTATCCATATGTTTGTTTGAGATTATGATGGGTCAGTATTTCAACAAGTGTTTTGGAATATGATTTCAAATTTATATCTCTCTGTTTGTTTGCTGTCTGGACTTGATGGTGCTAGTCGATGTACAAAAAAATGGTTAAGAAGTTTGTCCGTCACATTTCTTTCCTAGCGAAACACCTCTCTCACATCTACGCTCGATCAACTCTCCTAGCGAAACCACTGGTGGGTTTATTTGGGCCTCACGGCAGCCCGTGTAGCATGGTGGGTACAATTGGAAACAAAGCCAAATCCCTATTATACTAAATGGGCTCAGGTGGGTACTTGATAGGCCGCCGTGAGCGTGCCCACTTACAGGGTGAACCAAACCCCAATTGGCCAAATGGTATTTAAAATGCCCCTCATAGTCATCCCAGAGGCAGTGAGCCATATGTGAGTTGATAAGGGCTATTGCCCAACCAGGGAATTTAATCACCCTCAACAAGTAAATGGGTATGCTTGCTAACACACTTCTGACCAATTCTAAGCAGCCTTTTTAATGAGCTTATCAATAATAGGGTGCAGGTCCACTTTCCTCAGCTTACTAAAATGTAGTGGGACCCCTAAATATTTTAAGGGGAAAGTACCCAATTTGCAACTAAGAATCTGTGCAAATTCCTGAGCATCTTCAAGTGTGACATGTATAGGTACAAGATCACACTTATGGAAGTTAATCCTCATCTCGAGAGGTTCTCAAAACAAGAAAGCAACCACTTAAGGTTAAGAAAACATTCCCTATCATGTCTTAGGAACAATAAAGGGTCATCTGCATACTGCAAACTAACAATCCCAGTTCTATTGAGACCAGCTGGCAAACCACCAATTAAATTGTTATTTGCAGCTTTACACAACATCTTAGTAAAGACCTCAACCACCAGGTTGAAGAGTAAGGGGGGGGGGGGGGCTGGATCACCCTGCCTCACACCTCTATTAGCAACAAAAAATTCACTATTCATGTCATTAATTCTCACCCCAACAGATCCCTGATTAAGCAGTGATTTGATGAGATACATGAATTTACCCCCAAAACCTCTAGCTTCCAACATCTTAAGCATGAAAACTCGGTCAACTCTATCATAAGATTTCTCATAATCGAGCTTAAAGATAAAGCCCGCCTGGCCACTCTGATGCACCTCATGAATAATTTCATGAGGTGACACCACACTCTCCAAAATATACCTCCCTTTAATAAAAGCAGTTTGGTTGGGTGAAATTAAGTTTTCACACACAACCCCTAATCTATTGGTAACACACTTGGAGAAGATCTCAAAACTGCAATTAGTAAGAGCAATAGGCCTGAACTTGTGTATATGTACATCATTAGGCTCCTTTGGAAGCAAGGTTAACAAAGAGAAGTTGAGTCTGAATAAATCCAGATCCTCCCTGTCCCAGGCCTCAAACAGATTATATAAATCAGTCTTAATGAGGTCCCAAAACGTTTGATACAAAAGGAAAGAAAAGCCATCTGGTCCTGGCGCCCCCTCAACATAAGACCCAAAAACAGCAACTCTAATTTCCTCACAAATAAATTTACTTTCTAAAAATAAATTTTGTTCTCCTGATACCATATCATCAGGGTCCCAAAAATCATCAGCCAAATTAGCATCTAGCTTTTGATTAGTGCAGAACAGAGATTTATAATAAGACACTGCAATATCCAAAATACCCTTAGTGTCAGTGACTGGACCAGACTCACCTTCCAACATAGGAATGTGCTTCTTCCTCCTTCTCTGGTTTGCCACAACATGGAAGTAGGATGTATTCCTATCACCCTCCAATATCTGCTTCTCCCTGGATCTCTGCCTGGCTTTAACCTCCTCACTCCTCCAGATACCTGTCAGTTCAGTTGCAATTATTTTCATCCTGTTTTTAGAAGCAGGAGAAAGACTAACATCTTCGGAAAGGATATCAAGTTGATCATATTCAGCAATAAGTTGCCTTTTATGTTTGAATTGAGCCGCCTCAATATTGGCACTCCGTCCTTTCAGAGTTCTCCTAAGATTCCTAATTTTAAGCTGCCACACATCAATAGCTTTTGTGTAACTGCAAGGGGTGTTCCAGACATCCTGGACCACTTTTTTAAAACCTTCCACTTGAATCCACCACTTCTCAAATCTAAATTGTTTAACCACTGGCACACTAATGGCCCTAGTGTCAATAACCAAAGGAGTGTGATCACTACCAATATGAGCAAGAGTCTTTACTAAACAAGCAGGGTATCTACTTTCCCAGCAGATAGTAACAGAGATTCTATCTATGGTGGCCATCACTGCATTCTCCTGATTATTACTCCAGGTAAATCTCCTCCCAGACGGTTTGATCTCCATTAACCCAAATCTATTGATCCAGTCATTAAAGAGATCAGCCCACCTTTGATTGATGTTACCTGTGCTCTTATCAGTGGCAACTCTAATTAAATTAAAGTCACCACCAATAAGAGTTGGACCAGTCCACCCTCCCAACACACTATGTAATTCAGTAATGAATTCCAGGTTGTGTTCTTCATAAGGTGTACCATAGACTGATATAAATCTCCAAATCTCAGCCGTTTGTTTATTCTTAATACTAGAAGAAATACAAAACTTAGCCTGAGACCAGGAAATCACATCAAATAGGTCCCCATTGACACCAGCTAGAATACCCCCATCAATCCCAATGACAGGCAAAACACTCCAACTATACCTCCCTTGTCTATCCAAGTCTGGAGCTGGAGAGGAGTAAACTCCTCCTTCTTTGTCTCAGAAATACTAATAAAATCTGGATGATGCTCTCTAATGAGGTCTCCAGTCCTATTCAGCTTAATAGGATCATTAAGACCCCTAGAATTCCAAATGAAACGTATCATTTTGATTTAAATTGCAATTTCCTTTTACTAACTCTCCTCTTGTTAGACACCTCCATCCAGGTGTCATCAAACACAGAGGACTCACTAATGTGAGGAGATCCCTCTTGAGATTGCTCTCCATAATTGGATTTTGCAAAATCAAGTGGAGTAACTGGAATATCTAAATCTCTAGGTAAGAACATATCAGGATGATCAGCCTTAAAGGATTGTAACCTATTAGACTCAATCTTCTTGATATATCAATATTTTTATGTATTTCAGTCTCAGAAGACCTTAAGATAACCCCAGCCATTCTAGCTTTGAGCATAAGTGCTACATTATCTAAAACAACAAAAGAATTACCAGAGGGGGATTTTCTGTTACCTTTTGATATCACCATGTTCTTAGCTTTCTTTAATTCTTGGGCCTTTTCCATCATTGCTTTACCATCCCTCTTAACCCTAGTGCTGGCTCTAGTGGCCATCACAGTGCCCCACTGCTGTTTATCTGGTTGCATGCCTTCCACTACTATCTCAGCTTCATGGACATGTTCTTCATCTGATTCCTCTAGTTGCTGCAGAAGTTGTGAACACATATTTCCAGGGTCCGTTTGTGTTGGCTCAGGACACCTTGGGATTTTAACCTCCAGGATCTTATTCATCACACTTGACTCCAACACATCACTCTTGTTTGCAGTTTTAGCTCCACTACCCTTTGATGGTCCAGAAGCAGGCGTAGGAGTTTTCACATTATCCGTCTCCATGTTCTTGCTCCCATTGGTTTCCTTGTTTAGTTGATCTTGGAAATCATCTCCAAGTCCATCTCCCTCCAGTGGAGCAGGGCTGTCATGATTATTATCATCTAACCCATCATCTCCTGTCCCATCTCCTCCCGCACCATCATCCACAGAGAATTGAAGCAAATAGAAGCTTTGATTAATCTCGAACAGCTTGTCAACAGGAATTTTGGTGGCATCTCTAACTGACACTTTCACCCTCATCTTGCTGAAGAAACTTCTGAAGATCTCATGCCAATCGATATTGACCAGCACACCCAAAGATGAGGCCACCTGGGTTATAACCTTCCATGACCAGAACTTTGGGGGTAACCCTGTAATGGTCACCCATTTTTCCTACAACTCACTGTACACAGGTAAGTCTCCATCCCACTTAGAAAAAGAGATACAGACCCCCTTTTTTGTCAGGTTAACATAGGGGTAATCCACCAAATCTTTAACCTTCTTGCAAGGAGGGAATCTGACCAGGAACTTCTTCTCTTCAAGCAATCTGATCTGCCAGAACCAGTTTGTTTTCCACATCTCAGTGAAACATTGAGCTAGCTCCTTCTCACTGATCTCCCCCTCCTCAATGTTGACAATGGCAACATTCTCAATGTTTAGCCAGCGAATAGCTTCTGGCCCCTTAGGTTCCACATGGAAAAACCCTAGACCCACATTGGCACTCCCCCAGTATTGAGCCATTGGCAGAGCCTTGTACCACTCCTGACAAGCATCCATATGATGTACAGACTTGGCACAGATGAAACAACATTTGTCAGTAGGACACAAACCAACATAATGACCAGGCTCCCCACTGTTAAAGCAGATGACCTATACTTTGGATCCATCACGGGGGTTGACGTTTCTATTGGATTTTTTCCCACAGACTGCTCTGAATCACCTGACTTCTATTGCTCAGTGTTATTTGCTTGCTGCTTCTTCTTCTTATTCTTACTCGCAGCCACTTGGGTATTCCCTTGTAAGCCACCACTATTGCTCTGGCTAGTTGCCAACTGCTGCTGCTGTTGAGGTGGAACAAACTATGGCTGTCCCTGCATTGCCATCATCTGCGGTGGCGGCCCATACATCTGAAATTGCGGCCATTGCCCCATGCCATAAGGCGGAAACATCTCAGGCTGCATCCCAGGCTGCATCAACGGAACTACCCAGCGCTTGTATTCCCCAAACCCGCCCCAGCTTGCTGAAACCTCTGCATCTGCTGCTGCTGCGGAAGTGTCGAACTCGACGACTGGACGTGGCGGGGAGCTACCGGGTGCGGCGGCGGATGATGCCTCCCACGACCAGCTCCATACCCCCCCCCTCCTCCACGAGCCCCAGACATCACCACCACCTCGGCGAAGGTAGGCCGCCCTGTATTGGCGCTACACCGATCCTTGGCGAAGGAGAAGGGCTTCGCCTCCCTGTCGCCCACTCCAGAGGCTGGATAGCACTCCTCTCTCGAGAATCCTCCGCTCACGAACAATTCGGAACCCTAGAACGTCGCCTAGGCCGCTCCGCTTTGGGGAACGAAGTAGGAGCCTCGTGAGATGAAGATGGAACTTGATACCCCGCCTTCGTCATCAGTGGGACGCGTGTCTCCCCCCCCCCCCCCCCACGATGGATCTGGACATCTGTCCTCTGCTTGGGCCTACCCGGAGACAAAACTCCTGCCGGTGGTGAACGACAGTTGACCACCTAGAGGGGGGGGGGGGGGGTGAATAGGTGGTGACCAATTTTTATGTGTTTTTCAGTTTTAGGCTAGCGGAAGGTAAGTTGTCTAAATGTGCAACTAGATGATACAAGCGAAAGACAACAAGGAAACTAAACAATAACATGAATGCAATAAAGGAGAGTGGAACAAGACAACCGTAAGAACTCGAAGACACCGATTTTATCCCGAGTTCCACCACATAGGTGTACGTCTCATTGGAGGGGTGTGAGCTACCACAAAGGTTTGCTCAACGCCACAAAGGCCGCACCATATTCTCCTGTGAATTCGACCACAAAGGTGCGAATCCACTCTTCCACTAAGGACTCCTTTAAGGGCAAAGAAGATCCCGTACAAACACGTGAGGCACACACCCACAACTGAATTGTGGGCTCCCACAAAGACCACAACAGATCAAATCCACAAAGGAATCCACAAAGGATCAAGAACACACAAAGATGAACCTAGCTATCCACAAAGGAACCCTAGATTCGTTGCCCCTCAAGAAATAGAAGGGGAAAACAAAACGCTTAGGTGGAGTTGTAGATCGGTGGCTTCTCCCTCAGATCCCCAAGTATCAAAGGATTTGAGTGGCTAGATTGGGAGATCCGGAAGAAACGAGCTTTAGCACCAATGGAGGAGAGAGAAAATCTGGAAGCTTGAAATGCTGGAGGTACGTGGAGGGGTTTTTATACCCCTCCCCAAAATCTGCCCGTTGTACAGCCGCCAGCCCGGAAATCTCCGGGTTCAGGACCGGAGATCTCCGGACTCCGGAAATCTCCGGTAAGAATTCCGGCTGTGCGAGGCTCGGGGTCAGTACCGGTTGGACTTTTGACTTGGTAGAAAATACTCTGTCACTCGAAGATCTCCGGACTGGGGCTCAGAAATCTCCGAGAGCATTTCCGGCTCAGCTTGTGTTGGAGTCAGTACGCATTTTGATTTGAGACTTAGCGAAAAACTTGATTGGCTCGGAGATCTCCGGTCTGTGGACCGGAAATCTCCAAACCCCGGAAATCTCTTGACTGAAATCCTGATAAAAGACCAAGTGAAGTAGAATTGAAACTTAGGCCAAGTAAGTGTTCCTCTTTATCAAACGATCTGTAAAAGAACCTGCAAGCTTCATCACAAACATTAGAATACCTTTTGTGTTGTCATTAGTCACCAAAATCTGGGAGTGCATAGAATGCACTTTCAATCTCCCCCTTTTTGGCGAATGATGACAACACGAAAGGAGAACGGATTTGCAAAATATAGACGGAGCTCCCCCTAAGTGAGTGCACTATTTTAGGATGTTTTTGGAATACAAAGTGCACGTTCCTTAGGATCAACACTCCCCTAGATTTTACAAAACACACAAAAACACAATACATACAAGAAGCAACAAACTTAGACAATAGAGTTATTACAATAGAGAATATAACGGTACTCATGTCTCACACACATGAAGAAAATAAATAATCACGAAAATAGGGAGCACTTGAAAAAACAAAACGAAAAGAAAGAAAAAAGAAGTGCTCCCAACCCATGCAAATCCCGAGAGTCCTAGAGATCCTTCTCCCCCTTTGGCATCAAGATACCAAAAAGGGAGGAGGTTGCACTAACGTCCCATGACTCAAGAGTCGGAACCTGCTCGGCATCATCATCCTCGTCCTCCTCAGCATCATCATCATACTCAAGATCGCTGTCCTCTGGCACTGCATCATCCCAATCAAAAGTGAGTTCATCTGCATTCCAATCCTTAAAAGGAATCACATGCTTCAAAGGGTGCTTCGGAGCAGGCATCTTCATATGAGCCATCATCTCTTCTTGGCGCTTCATAATGCGATGGTTCTGAGAGTAGATGGAGTAGTTCTCACTGTGAATGCAACAGTTCATGTTCGTGATTTTCTCAATAGCTCGAACTACCCATGGGCGACTCTTCTTGGCAGCTTTCTTGATGTTGGGATTGGAGGGAACCCGAGAAGGACCACCAAAAATCTCATCCTCGTTGATATCTTGCATGGTGGCTTGTTGTTGAACAAGGTGAGCAGATTTCTGGATAAGCAGGGCTGCCTTGTGGGGCTGAGTACCAAAGGCTGCATCAAAATCATCTCCGTCTTGCTCGGAAAGCTTGTAGAGCCTCTTGATGAGGAACATCACATAGGGAGCATATGGAGGAACTTTCCTCTCAAAAACTGCTAGAGACATCTCCTGGAAAATGAAATCCATGACATCCACTTTGTAGACCTCCTGCTCAACCTCATACTCACCAAGATAGGCCGCATGAGCCTTGGCCATCAAGTTGACTAGAGCCCCAGCAATATTGTCCGCATTGCCTGCAATGGGAGCAATGGTCCAACGGAACATGCGAAGCAGAATATCGTAAGTAGGGAGGAGACCATTCTGAGAGCCAATCCTTCCTCCAGGCTGGTAAAGATCAGACATGTCATGCTGGAACAGACAAACCACTGAAGGGACATCCAAGAATCCGAGCAAACTCTCGGAAAGATGAAGTCAAGCGCTGCCTGCCAGACATCCAGGTCATCCCAATATCCTCTGAGGAGTCAAACACCACAGTAGCATAGAACTGATGGATAAGAGATACACTGTAGTTGCACTCAGTCCTCATCAAGTGCTCCAAACCCAGAAGTCCACATACCTTGACAGCACCACCAAAATAATCAGCCTTCTTCATCAATTTGTCAAAGTCAATCCACTTCATGGGGCAGATGGGCTTGTCAATAGAGAACTTCTGATATACTTCCCTGTAGAGCCATGCCATCTCAGAGCAAAAGTATGTGGGATCATCAGACTCCACATTGTAGGAGAGCTCACTTCGCCACTTGCGAAAACTGCCTTTGTTGAAGTCTTCAAGACGGAGCTCGGGCCTCTTCTTCTTGCTAGTCCCAGTGGCTCTCCGGAGCAGGGCTGCAGACTCAGCAGGTGTGCTATCTTCACTTGAGGAACCACTGAGAGGGCGAGAATGAACTGGTTTGCCTCTTCCACGTGTAGAAATCTGCTTGAAACGGCCACGAGGGTTGGAACCTGCGAACACACATCAAAGAGAGGATGGAAAGCATATGGGAAAAGCACTCATGTCCGAGAATGAAAATGGAACGTACTAGAGAGGTTTTTGCAAACACAGTTTCTGTCCTTAGCTGATTTGATTCTGAGTAGGCCGGAGATTTCCGGGTCTGACTCGGAGATCTCCGGTGTCCGGAGATTTCCGAGTCTGACTCGGAGATTTCCGGTCTGCACGAAATTTGACAGATTTGAACAAAATCTATGAATGAAAAACAGATATGTGCACATGGAGTGTAGAGCATGCCAAGGGGAGCAATTTTACCAAAGGAAACAAGCAACAACCTCCTAAATCGGCTAGGTTAAACGAAAACAAGTTTCGTCCTAGATTTGAAAAACGAGGAGTTACGGGAAGACATCGCGGAAAGTGTGCGGATGAAATCGAAGCCCTCGAGGAGGAGAAGAAGATCCCCGAAGCACGCGAGAAACCCTCGAACGATCCACCCGCAGCAAGGAACGGAAGATTTGGAGATTTTCGGAGGAGAGAGAGGATTAGCGCACGGGGTGGATGAACTGGCCGAACCGGCCGGTCCACCCGTGCCGTTATATAGGCAGAAAAATTTGAATCGGAAATCTCCGGACTGAGGCTCGGAGATCTCCGGGTGCCGGAAATTTCCGGGGCTATTTCCAGATTCGGACTTAGCCCTGGAAAACTTTCGCACGCTCGGAGATTTTCGGACATCGGACCGGAGATTTCCGGACCCCGGAGATTTTCGGCTCTATTGCTGATTCAGCTTCGCCTGAGGTCAGTGCCGGAATTGAAAAGGACTTAGGTGCCGAAAAATCGCAGGGGCCGGAGATTTCCGAGTCTCGGCCCGGAAATGTCCGGACACCGGAAATTTCCGGGACTATTTCCGGTCAATAATCATCACAGGTCAGTGCTGATTTTTTAATGGACTTAGTCTCGAAATTTTCTGGTAGGCCGGAGATTTCCGAGTAAGGCTCGGAGATTTCCGTTCAAACCCAAAAACTCCAGGAACAAGAAAACAAGAGGGGACATGAGTGGGGAAAAGCATGTTTAAAGATAGTGAAAGGCTTAGGATAGACACTCAAACTGAATAAAGAAGACACCCTCAAGTTGCAAGAACCATAAAACACAAGAGAAGACCAACAAGAGTGTGTTTTCCCAAAGGAGACAAAGACAATGCAAGTGAGAATCAAAAATAAAACCAAATAGAGTCCAAAGAAAAAGAGTGTTGGTGGCCGAGGCCACCGTGTATGAGTTGTAGCATGGTACCGCGAAGATATATCTTGGGTCCATAACTACATCTCAACATTGAAGCTCACAAATTAGATTTAATTTGAAGTTTTAGCAATGATATGTCACTGTATGCATAATAGGGGGAGGAAGAGTCCAATGTATTAGGAAAACACTCCCCCTAAGTCCATGCGTACCTCTAGGTCTAATAAAGCCTTAAACGTTGGAGTGTGTGTACGGAGATCAAGCCAAGGCCCGAGAATCTATGATATTGAGCTCATTCCTCAAGTAGCAAAAGCGGGCTTCATCAAGGGGCTTCGTGAAGATATCCGCCAATTGATCTATTGTACCAACATATGATAGATCAATATCTCCTCGTGCCACGTGATCGCGGATGAAGTAATGACGAATCTCAATGTGCTTGGTCCTTGAATGTCGCACCGGATTGTATGCAATTTTGATGGCACTCTCATTATCACATAAAAGCGGCACTTTGTCCAAGAGGACACCGTAATCCTTTAAAGTTTGCCGCATCCAAAGAAGTTGAGTACACCCGCTTGCGGCGGCGACGTACTCGGCTTCCACTATGGATTAAGCGATGCAATTTTGTTTCTTCGAGGACCAACTCACCAAAGATCTTCTAAGAAATTGACACGTCCCGGATGTGGACTTCCTATCATCAATGTCGCCCGCTCAATCGGAGTCGGTGTATCCACAAAGAGACATGGTGCCATATTTGGGATACCACAACCCAAAGCAAGGGGTAAGAACCAAATATCTGAAGATTCTCTTCACGGCCATCAAATGACTTTCCTTAGGCGCGGCCTGATAACGAGCACACACTCCAACGCTTAAAACGATATCGGGCCTAGACGCACACAAATAAAGAAGAGACCCAATCATAGAACGGTACTCCTTTTGGTCTACCTCTTTACCGTCGGGGTTGAGTTGGAGGTGGCACTTGGTTTGCATAGGAGTAGTCACACCATTAAGTCCAAGCAATTTGAATTTCTTAATCATATCTTGAATGTACTTGGCTTGACATATGAAGGTCCCTTCCCTCAATTGCTTTATCTCAAAGCCAAGAAAGAACTTGAGTTCACCCATCATGGACATCTCGAACTTGTCCGTCATTAACTTGGAAAACTCATCATTGAACACACGGTCAGTAGAACCGAAGATAATGTCATCGACATATAGTTTACAAATGAAGAGTTCAGCATTAACCTTTTTAGTGAAAAGAGTGGGATCGATTACCCCAACCTCAAATCCACGGTCTACCAAGAACTCTCTCAAGTGCTCGTACCATGCACGGGGGGCTTGTTTAAGGCCATAGAGAGCTTTGTCCAAGACATAGACGTGGTGAGGATGGTTGGGGTTTTCTAAACCCGGGGGTTGTTTAACATACACAAGTTCTTGCAAGGGACCATTAAGAAAAGCGCTTTTTACGTCCATTTGCTGCAATTTGAAACCATGGTGAGAAGCATAAGCGATGAGAATACGTATCGATTCGAGTCTTGCGACCGGTGCAAAAGTTTCTCCAAAATCGATGCCTTTGACTTGAGAAAAGCATTGGGCCACCAACCGTGCCTTGTTCCTTACAACGATACCATGTTCATCTTGCTTGTTCTTGAAGATCCACTTAGTGCCAATAACGTTGCGGCAATCTTTAGGCTTCTCAACTAGGCGCCACACTTTGTTGCGCTCGAAGTTGTTAAGTTCTTCATGCATAGCCCCTAGCCAATCGGGATATTCAAGAGCATCGAAAACTTTCTTGGGCTCGACCATGGAAATATGTGCTTGATGCTCACTAAAATGAGCTAATTGACTTCGTGTGGAGACCTTTGCTCGTATATCACCAATGACCTTGTCGAGAGATAATGCCCTAAGTTCCAAATACTTAGCAAAGCGAGCTTGACGACGAGTTTCAATTGCCGCCCTTGTTGTGGGGACAATCTCTTGACCATCTTGATCCTTTGGATCCTCGTCTTGACCTTCTAGAGGGCCTTGATCATCATGAGAAGTCTCTTCGTGTGGTGGAGAAGGATGATCTTGCCCTTGAGTAGAACTTGGAGAAGTGGAGTTGTCTTCAATAATCTTGGTGGAGGAGACATGATCTTTTTGTTGATGAAATTCTTGTTGATGATCCTCATTAGCTTTATCTTGAGAAGAAATAGTATGCTCTTGTTGAGGAAGATCTTGAGATTGTTCTTGAGGGGATTCATCATTTGCTATGGGTGAGCCACCTTGTGGTTCTTGTGATGGTGAGGTCTCCTTGTTGGGAGAACTTGAGTCTTCTTGAACAACTTCTTGATGGACTTCAATGGGGCGAAGAAAGCCCACCCCCATCTTCTTAATGGCATCAAAAGGTTGTTCATCACCTACATCACAAACACCAACTTGCTCCACTTGGGAGCCATCATTTTCATCGAATTACACACTACAAGACTCTATGATAATCCGGGAGGATTTATCAAAGACTCTATAAGTGTGGGACTCGCTACCATATCCGACAAAAATCCCCTCAATAGATTTAGAGTGGAACTTACCCAACCGGACACCCTTGACGAGATAATAGCACTTACATTCAAACACTCGGAAGTAGCCAATGTTGGGTTTATTGCCAGTAAGGATCTCATATGGAGTCTTCTTCAAGCCCTTGCGGAAGTAGAGGCGATTTGATGAGTGACAAGCGGTGGAAATAGCCTCCGCCCAAAAGTTGATGGGAGACTTGAACTCCGCCAACATAGATCTCGCCATATCGATGAGAGTCCGGTTCTTTCTTTTGGCAACGCCATTTTGTTGAGGAGTGTAAGCAGCGGAATATTGATGACGAATGCCTTCTTCACTAAGAAAGTCGTTAAGAGTGTAGTTCTTGAATTCCGACCCATTGTCACTTCGAACAACCAATATGGGAAGGTCATGTTGGCGTTGAACTTCCTTTGAGAAGTCAATGAAGACTTGTTGAGTTTCATCCTTGGTCTTGAAGAAATAGACCCATGTATACCTTGAATAGTCATCAACAATCACTAGGCAATATTTCTTGCCACCAAGACTTATCTCCGGAATTGGTCCAAATAGATCAACATGAAGGAGCTCCAAAATCCGGGACGAAGATATGATGGTCTTGCTTGGATGAGGAATATCATGCATCTTGCCTTCCACACAAGCTCTACAAATTCGATCCCTTGAAAAGAAAACATGATCTTTTAGTCCAAGGATGTGGCCACCCTTGTGGAGACTTTGCAAAGTACGCATGTTTACGTGGGCTAGTCGGCGATGCCAAAACCAACCCACGTCGGCTTTTCCGAAGAGACACATGGCTTGAGAAGTGGTGGCTCCGGAGAAGTCCACCACATAGAGCTCATGCTCCACGTATCCCACAAAAGCCAATCTTAGCGACTTGCTCCACAAGAGGACCACAATGTCCTTATCAAAGAAGGGAGAGATCTCCATCTTTGTTAAGGCACGAACCGATAACAAATTATAGCCAAGAGATTCAACAAGCATAACATTGACTAGAGTAATGTCGGGGGCAACTACCACTTTGCCAAGCCCGGTTACCTTAGACCTTGATAAGTCACCAAACATCACGGTTACTTGATCTTCATTAGGTTTCAACTCCATGACAAGTTCTTTGCTCCCGGTCATATGAATTGTACATCCACTATCAATTATCCATTTTGAACCACCAGGAGCAAGGTCCTACAAGAGATTACTTCTTGCATTTAGCAACCCATTGCTTCACAATGGGTGCTTTATGGTTAGCGACAAGAGACTTAGGAACCCAAATAGCATATGAAATAAAGCCATAGTAGGGTCCAATGTAACGAGCACAAACATTCCCATAATAATCCACATATAAAGCATAGTTAGGGTTGTTGTCCCCGGCGTGATCTTTACGAGTAGGCTTGCCCCTTGTGGCATTCCTACTCGCAAGACCTTCCTTGGATTGAATGGAGTCGGCCTTCTTGGCTTGGATGGGGTTGACGCTCTTGGGAATACCCTTCTTGGCATTCATATTCATGGGAGGCACATATCCAAGACCTTCCTTTCCTTGTCGAGTGTGAGGCTCCACGATGGGAGTCTCAACAACTTGCTTACCCTTGAGAAGGATGATCTTGGATGTGGAGGCCTTAGTCATCTCAATCTTCAACCTAGCATTCTCCTTCACAAGATTAGCATTATCACACGAACACTTAGAGGTAGAGATGCTAAGAGAATCAAGGTTAGTTAGCCGAGTTTGGAGTTGAGCATATGACTCCTTTAGAAGAGCATGTCCACTCTCCAAAGCCTTGTGAGATATGACGAGCTTCTCCATGTCCTCAATGAGTCTAACATGCCCAACCGCAAATTCGGCTTTATCTTTTTGAGCCACCTTGAATTTAGCAAAGTACATATCACGATCCTTAATGAGCTTAGAATGTGAGGAATTATGAGTTTCCTCAATAGTTTCAAGTTGCTCCTCAAGACGAGTATGAGACTCTTCAACCTCCTCAAGAGAGGATTTCAAGATAGAGAAATATCGTCTTCTCTTTCTATCTTACCCTTCTCTTCATTGAGATGCTCTAGCTCACCAATCCGAGCCATGAGGGCACCAACATGTTTCTTGCTATCACCTTGCAAGTTAGTGATAAAAGAGTCGAAAGCCACAAGCTCTTGCTTGATTTGAAGGCTAGAGGCATCATCAAATTCATTCATTTCATTCATGAGAGAGGAAGAGGATGAAGGTACCTCCGATGCCTTTGCCATAAGACACCTTGAGCTCTTGGTGATGGAGTTCTCATTTGGCGATGTGAATAGAGATGATCAAGAGCTTGTCGTAGTTGAAGGAGTTCTTGTTGTTGATGGAGAAACGGTAGTTGTCGATGTGGTGGCAAGAGCCGCCACTTCATTTGGCGTTTCTTCCTCCGATTCTTCATCATTGGTAGGATACTCCTCTTGAGTCAACAACACGATGTGAGGCTTCTTGTTAAAAGGCCTCTTCTTTCCATATGCCTTCTTGGGAGGCATCTTGGTTTTGTCATTGAGCACTAGACGTCCACCATGCTCTTCTCTTTTCTCATAAGGGCACTCGGCAACGAAATGGAACTTGTCTTGACAATTGTAACATGTCCTTGACTTGGAGGGTGAGACCCTATCGGCTTGAGGTGCACTCTTGTCAAAACGCATCTTGCCTCTTGAGGGGTTGTTCCAAAAGGTGCGAGCCGCAAGAGCGAGATGATCATTGTAAGCAATCCTGAGTGCTTCCTCGGACATGGCGCCAAAGCTTCCAAGATCATCATCATCGTTGTCTTCCTCAACGGTAGCCTTCAAGGCAAGGTTGGTTGTGCCTCTTTGCATTCCAAGCGCCCTTGCCCTTGCGTCTTGAGCATTCTTAGTGGCTACCTTGTACGCGGCCATCTCTTGCATAGCCTCATTAGACGTCATGAGATGGTAGTTATGTCTTCCTTGAAGACTCTTGACATCGGTTGGCTCACATGCCATCATAGAACTAACATACTTCCTCTTTATCCAAGCATCATCAATATGAGAGGCACCAACTTCCCGAAAGCTTGTGGCTATTGTCACCAATCTTCTATACATCATCTCATGATCTTCACCATCAAGCTTGAAGAACCCTTCGGCTTCATTGCTCAAAGAGTCATAGCGGTTCCTCCTCATGTTATCATTTTCAACGAACAACTCGGATAGAGCATCCCATGTATCCTTGGCGGTGGTGAGGTGTTGGATGAGAGACATGTCCTTGTTCCCAACCGCTTTTTGGATCATGTAGAGAGCGGCATCAAGTTGAGCCTCCACCACTTCTCTTCTTGTTAAATTGGTCGGATCATGCGGCTTGTATCCAACTTGAATGATGCGCCACAACTCGATTGAAGAGCTGCACACATGAGATTCATCACATATTGCCATTGAGAGTATATAATCTTTAAGCAATGGGGGATCACCCCTATGAGAAACTTGCGGATGAGGAATAATGGGATCGGGGGTATGGTATTGGGATGGGGGAGGAGTGGCGTTGTAGCCTTTAGGCACTTCATCTTGGGAAGATGAAGTGTTTTGATGGTTTGAGGAACTAGTAGCATCACCCTTCCCATCCAAAGACAATTGCTTTCCCTTCAACAATTCGGGGTCCACATCTTGAGTAATACCCGGAAGCACCGGAGACTTTGAGGGCAAAGAAAGAGAGGTTTCCTTAGATGTCTTGAGAGACTCAAGCATATCATGAAACTTCTTGAACTCGGTTTGTATGGACGATGTCAACTTTGTTTCCAAAGAGTTGATATCGGCCATAGTGGCACCTTTCTCTTGCATTGCCGCCAAAGTCACGGTGTCCGCTTCGGAACCCTCTTTCGGGTCAAGTTGCATTGTACAAGGTTGGTCTCAAGCGGTGAAGCTTTTAAGAGACAACCTGGCTCTGATACCAATTGAACGACAGTTGACCACCTAGAGGGGGGGGGGGGGGGGGGGAATAGGTGGTGACCAATTTTTATGTGTTTTTCAGTTTTAGGCTAGCGGAAGGTAAGTTGTATAAATGTGCAACTAGATGATACAAGTGAAAGACAACAAGGAAACTAAACAATAACAGGAATGCAGTAAAGGAGAGTGGAACAAGACAACCGTAAGAACTCGAAGACACCGATTTTATCCCGAGTTCCACCACACAGGTGTACGTCTCATTGGAGGGGTGTGAGCTACCACAAAGGTTTGCTCAACGCCACAAAGGCCGCACCATATTCTCCTGTGAATTCGACCACAAAGGTGCGAATCCACTCTTCCACTAAGGACTCCTTTAAGGGCAGAGAAGATCCCGTACAAACACGTGAGGCACACACCCATAACTGAATTGTGGGCTCCCACAAAGACCACAACAGATCAAATCCACAAAGGAATCCACAAAGGATCAAGAACACACAAAGATGAACCTAGCTATCCACAAAGGAACCCTAGATTCGTTGCCCCTCAAGAAATAGAAGGGGGAAAACAAAACGCTTAGGTGGAGTTGTAGATCGGTGGCTTCTCCCTCAGATCCCTAAGTATCAAAGGATTTGAGTGGCTAGATTGGGAGATCCGGAAGAAACGAGCTTCAGCACTAATGGAGGAGAGAGAAAATCTGGAAGCTTGAAATGCTGGAGGTACGTGGAGGGGTATTTATACCCCTCCCCAAAATCTGCCCGTTGTACAGCCGCCAACCCGGAAATCTCCGGGTTGAGGACCGGAGATCTCCGGACTCCGGAAATCTCCGGTAAGAATTCCGGCTGTGCGAGGCTCGGGGGTCAGTACCGGTTGGACTTTTGACTTGGTAGAAAATCCTCTGTCACTCGAAGATCTCCGGACTGGGGCTCGGAAATCTCCGAGCGCCGGAAATCTCCGAGAGCATTTCCGGCTCAGCTTGTGTTGGAGTCAGTACGCATTTTGATTTGAGACTTAGCGAAAAACTTGATTGGCTCGGAGATCTCCGGTCTGTGGACCGGAAATCTCCAAACCCCGGAAATCTCTTGACTGAAATCCTGATGAAAGACCAAGTGAAGTAGAATTGAAACTTAGGCCAAGTAAGTGTTCCTCTTTATCAAACGACCTGTAAAAGAACCTGCAAGCTTCATCACAAACATTAGAATACCTTTTGTGTTGTCATTAGTCACCAAAATCTGGGAGTGCATAGAATGCACTTTCAATCTCCCCCTTTTTGGCGAATGATGACAACACGAAAGGAGAACGGATTTGCAAAATGTAGACGGAGCTCCCCCTAAGTGAGTGTACTATTTTAGGATGTTTTTGGAATACAAAGTGCACGTTCCTTTGGAACTGTTTTGCTTTTGATTTTAAATTGATGTCACTCCGTAGGCTCTGAAGCGGTTTCTATGCTTAGAACCTACATTGCTTGATAAAAAAATCAGCACACCTACTACCCATGGTTGTTGAGCACCTCATGGTTGTCCCTTGCACCAAAATCGACAAACTCTTGCCGCCGGTTCTCTCATCTCCGGCGGGGAAAATCTCTACTCTCATCTCTTGTTCACCCCTTGTACTGAAATCACCCGCCATAAGATCTGTATAGATGAGAGAAAAGGGGTTGCATTAGTAATTTACTCAGCACATTGCATTAGTAATTTTCTCCAAACAAATACATTGAATTGTATTTTTTTTCAGTTTTACTATTGTTAAACCCTACTAAGCATGACCATCATGCTTTTTTAGAGGTGACATTAGCAAGTTATGTTTCTCGCCAAATTCATAAGCATTGTACAGATTTTAAATTATGAAGCCTTGAGATATTCCTTTTGCCAACCAAAAGTTTTTTCTTTCATTGCACTGAAGCCTATAAACATCTAACAAAACTAGTTGCACACTTTGTAGCAGTTCAGTATTATAAATAGGATCACTTCTTATTGGTTGGAACTGCGCAACCCTCAAAGGATGACGCAACCAATGAGAGCACAATGCAAAGATGATTGACTATACTTAATAATCTGGTTCTACATTTATGTTCTTCCCCTTTTCGGAAACAAATCGGTGCACTAATCTATGAAGTGAAATATTGACAACCATGCAGTGTAAATACCACCACGAAGTAACCAATAATGTAAACCAAACCTAGGTAACCTGGCGAGCATCCAATTCAAAACTGTAGTTGGGGAATGATGACACGACACGCCTCTCCTTATCCTTGCCAAGTCATAGATGAACTAGGTGATGATCGGAGAGAATTGGCGCACAGAAACTAAAAGTCAGGCTGTAGGTGGGCACGCCCACGGCGACCCACCAACTCCCCACCTGGGTCCGTTTAGTCTAATCGGCAATTCACCGAGTGTCCAGTTATATCGAACTTGAAAGGTGGGCTATCGTCAGCCCCAATTAAACCCACCTCTTAATCTTGACAAGAAGCTGTCTACGATGTACAATATCACACCGGCTCTCCCGAGTCGCGACCATGGACTGCACGCCGCCGCGAGATGGTAGAACAAATGCGGAGGTGTTGTGCATCGCGAGTGGGGTGCAGTTCTCGGCGAGGAGGCAGCGGAATAGGCGAGGTCGTGGTCGCCGAGGAAATCGAAAATGTCAGCGAGCCACTGGGCGGCGAGGCCGCAATTCTTGGACGGGAACCCCAGGACCTCCTTAGGCGGGCGGGCAAGCACAGCGAGGTACCCGGGTCAGCGCCGCCGTGGAGCAGCAGCCATGGGCGCCGACGGCGCGGTCGATGTGCAGGCCGGTCGCGGCGAGCTCGGCCATGAGCGCCGACAGGCCGTCTAGATCTCCACGAGTTGTGGCGTCGGGCCTGCCCCAGCGCGCGGGACTTCTCCACGCAGGCCTACAGCGCGCGCGTCGCCGCCGCGCGGTCCTCGACGTCCTGATCCATCGCGCCAGGGGCTGAGAGAGGAAGAGGACCGCCACTAGGCAATTCCGTCGGCGGCGCCGCGCGTCCCGGCCTAGCCGTCTCCACCACCCCTCCTCTTATTGGGAGCTTCTCGGACTCGGACGGGGAGGAGGCGATCTAGCACCATATCCTCGAGACTATCGAGCGGCGCGGTAGCGGCGGTGGCGAGCCTGCCGTGAGTGTCCGCCACGTTCTTATTAGTGCCCATTAGTGCCCGTGGGTGTTCACTTAGGGATTTAACTGGGCTTGGGTTCACGGCGCCGTGGGCTGCCACAACCATTTACAGGCCTAACTAAAAGGACGGAATTAATCCATTCAAACAAGAATGGCTGACTAAGGAGAGGTCTCTGATAAAAAATAAATGAAAATAAATTGATGGCATCATCTCATTTGCTACAAAATGAAATGACAGGGTTAGATCGAGATAGGAATTGAGTTAACTAGACATTTGCTGAAATTTCAGTTGAAAAGACGTTCCCAGATAATGACTAACATCTTCAGAGATACATTGATGTGTAGTGATCTTAATATGCATGCTCCCTGAGCTTACACCGTTAAATGTGACGCTCACAATTAAGCTCATTTCTCCCGCTCTACAGCTCGCACCTGATTACCGCCATCTTGCTGGCGTTGCGCATCGTCTGCCGCGTCCACCTCGAACGTCTTCAGGGTGTAGAAATGGAAGCAAACGATGTAGTACAGCAGGTTGAGCAGCATGAGGAAGGTGACGAGCCAGTAGTAGTAGTCCAGCCTGCCCCTGTTGATGTTGTCCTGCAGCCACTCCCCTCCGCTGGCGCTCTGCACCACCGTGACGAGCACCGTGCCCAGGTAGTTCCCGAGCGAGCCGGCGACCCAGAACAGCGCCGCCGCCGAGCTGCGCATGCTCTCCGGCGACTGGTCGTACAGGAACTCCATGTGCGCCACGGTGGAGAGCGCGTCGCTCACCCCGTGGAGCGCGTACTGCGGCACCAGCCAGAACACGCTGATCGGCACGGTGGCGCCGGGGCTGTCCAAGAGCCCGTGCTCCGCCGCGACCGCGCGCCGCCTCCGTTCCACGAGCGCCCCCGCGAGGACGCCGAGGACAGAGACGGCCAGCCCGGCACCCATGCGCTGGAAGTAGGAGATCCCGGACTGCCGGCCGGTGTAGCGGCGGGCAAAGGGGACGAAGACGCGGTCGTAGAACGAGAGGCTGATGAGCATGGTGAGCGTGGTGAAGATGATCATGCTGGCCGGCGGGATCTCGAACCGCGGGGACAGGCGGCGTTCCATGGTGCGCGACTGCTGGATGGCGAAGGTGAAGTTGTGCGACGCGGCGGCAATGAGCGTGATGCTGGCCGCCCACAGCGGCAGCATGCGGACGATGGACTTGAGCTCCTCCACGCGGTGCACCGTCGACAGCCGCCACAGGTCCGGCTCGGCGCCGGAGTCAACGGCATCGGTCGCGGTCACTATGGCCGCTCCATCCAAGAACCTTCACGTGAAGGACAAAGTATACAAAATGAACCACATGAGGAAAAAGACACGACGATGCACATGGGAATTGGAACCACATGAGTGTACCAACTCGACCGATGTCACTTGCCTAAGCTGGTTGGTGTGGAGCAGCCTCCCGTCGGCGGCGATGGGAGCGTCCAGCTCCTTGTTCTGGTACAGCATGGCGGCGTCCTCCGGCACGGCCTCCTTCCTCTTCCTGATTGCCGCGACGATGACGTGGACCAGCCTCACGAAGGGGCTTCCGCCGGGCTTGACCCTGACGTAGAGAGGGTAGCCGACCACGAACGACAGCACCGAGACGAACATGGCGATGGCCGGGATCCCGAACCCCCAGCCCCACCCGACGTTCTCCTGGATGTACACCACCACCGTCAGCGCCAGCAGAGTGGCGAGCCCCATGGTGAAGAAGTAGAAGTTGAAGAAGCTCCACTTCTGCTCGCCGGGGCGCCTCCCTCCCACGCCGAACTGGTCCGCGCCGAACGCCACCACGCACGGCCGGATGCCGCCGGACCCGAGCGCGGTGAAGAGCAGCGACAGGTAGAGCACGGCGAGCTGCCCACCCTTCGCGCTCTGGCAAGGTGGGGCGCCTGACGCGGTAGTGCACGGCGCCGGGCGGAGGGCAGTGACGAGCGCGGACACGACAAGGCCGAGCATGCCGAGCTGGTACAGCACGCCGCCGCAGGCGATGGTCCAGTAGCGGCCGGCGTAGGAGTCGGCGATGATGGCGCCGAAGACCGGGGTGAAGGCCGCCGTCCCCATGAAGTTGGTGAGCAGGTTGGAGGCCTCCACCATCGGCAGGTGCAGCTGCTGCGTCAGGTACGTGATCATGTTGGCATTGAAGCCTGCCGTCGCGAACCTGTCGCATACCTCGTTCGCTGCATTCGTCCGACGCACACATATAGAGATTCAGAGACTGTAATGGAAACACTTTGATCCAACCATTGTGCCGTCTAGACAGAAATTAAGCACAGACATGGAATCACCAACCTAGTATGAAGGGCATCGTCTTGAAGCCTCCCTGCTTCGTCTTCTTCGGTGATCCATCTTCGTCAGCCGGTGCTGCGCCCGCCATTGTTGGATTTTACTGTGGTCTTTTCTTACTGCCGTAGTGTGGACTCGATGTGACTGCTGAAACGCTAGCAGTCCTTGGAATATGTAGAGTGCTAGGTACTGGCAAGTGGCAATACATATATATTGTTTTTTTCATTTCTTATCTATATACTTGTACTGAGTGAACTAGCCAAAGGTGATTCACATGGAACAGCGAAGCATTCAGCAGGAACAAATTAAACAAGCAAACGGTGCTGCCTCAGAGACCGCGGAGGAAGCAGCGAGTTCAGAACTTGAGATCTGACGACAGGTCGCAGCTCTTTAATAAAAGACTCTCAGTCAGGACTCAGGACACAGGAGGTCAGCTGGTCTTTCGTCTGTTGATTAGATTAACAACAATGACAAGTTGCTCTGGTAAGCATTACACAAGTGGTCATATCGTTGATATTTTTTTAAACGCGCAAAAACTTTGTCTTTTCAATAATAGAGAAGGGTTTAAAGGTTTAAGTTACAAACAACCGGCCTGAGGCCAAACAAAACGAACTACTCTCGCGGCATTACAAGACCCAAACAGCGGGCACCGGCCAAAACCCAATGGGGCTGCTTCGTGCTGAACATATCCTTTTAAAGTCCCAACATATCCTTGTGACTTCCCGGGGTCAGCGATATACCCGGCCCTGAGGAAAATCTAAAAAGGAGCCATTGAACTCAGGATGACAGGCCCTAATTTTGGATTGGGCCTGGGCCATAGGTTGTATCGATCTGATCCAAGATCAGCGCTGAGGACTTTACTGTGCGTGCCATTCTATTTTTTCTTATTCTTTCCATTTTCCTCCTCTTCGCTGGAGCTGCTGCTGTCATCTTCTTCTTCGTCATCATCTTCGGCTTCCTCCTCGTTCTTCTCTTCGGCTATTTCTTTGGTCAATGATTCCTCCTTTGCTTCTTTGAGAGCCTTAACCAACTTACCGAGACAGGCGTCCACGTCTTTTTTCTTGGACTTGGGCATCAGGTTCTCGGCCACGTCGGCGGGCGTCATGTCCACCTCCCCTAGAAGCTGCCGGATTTCACTGAAGCTCTGGTGGTCGCCGATGTGCAGGTAGTTCTTCGCGAGCACTTTGAAGGACTCGAAGCAACAGTAGGACATCTCGATGTGCAAGTCCATCCTACCCCGTCGGATAAGCGCCGGGTCGAGCTTCTCCTTGTGGTTGGTCGTGAACACGATGATCCGCTCGCCGCCGCAGGCCGACCACAGCCCGTCGATGAAGTTGAGCAATCCCGAAAGAGTCACCTTGTTTTCATCATCTTTACTGACCGCTGGCGCCGGCGGCGTCTTCTTCTTTTTCTTGCCGCTCTCGTCCTTCTTCTTCTTCTTTTTGATCTTCTTGCGTTTTCCGGTGAGATCGATGGAGCAGTCGATGTCCTCAACGACGATGATAGACTTGCCTGTGGTCTCTATGAAGAGCCTCCGTAGCTCCGTGTTGTTCTTCACCGACGTGAGCTC
The DNA here is from genome assembly GCA_026929855.1 of Poa annua. Classification (NCBI taxonomy): domain Eukaryota; kingdom Viridiplantae; phylum Streptophyta; class Magnoliopsida; order Poales; family Poaceae; genus Poa; species Poa annua. The sequence goes on from CM049431.1 coordinate 85,131,377, forward strand.
CAGGTCGTAGATGTCGTAATCGAGATACTTGGCCATGGCGGCGATCATGGTGGACTTGCCGGTGCCGGGTGGGCCAAACAGCAGGTAGCCGCGCTTCCACGCCTTGCCGACGGAGGCGTAGTAGTCCTTCCCGTCGCGGAACATCTCGAGGTCGTCGATAATGTCCTGCTTCTTGCCGGGGTCCATGCCGAGCGTGTCGAAGGTGGAGGGGTGCTCCAGCTTGACGTGGCTCCACACGCGGGCGTCCCAGCCGGACCAGTCGCTGCTGGGGTTGTTGGTGAAGAGGCGGCGCTGGCGGTTCCTGACGGTGGCGGCGCGGCCCTCGGCGAGGACGTGCGGCAGGTACACGGCGTCGACGAGGTCGCGGTGGCGCTGGTGGAAGGTGAGGCAGTAGGTGCGGCGCTCCTCCTCGTGCGCGGACCAGCTGATGACGTTGCCGCGCGGGAGCGTCTTGTTCTTGCGCCACCAGAGCTTGGCGCCGCGGAACTCGTCGACGACCTCCTCGTGGTCGTCCACGGCGACGCTCATGCGCTCGCTGCCGGCGCCGAGGTCCGCGCGGAGGCGGCGGGCGCTGGAGGCGCAGGTGGCGCTGAGGTAGGCCTCCGTGGCGAGGTAGGCCTCGCTGCGGCCGAAGGAGTCGGCGACGTGCTCGTCGATGGAGATGGTGACGTACGGGGACACGGCTGCGTGTAGACGGCGGGAGAGGGAGGTCAGGTACTCCTCGAGTTGCGCGGGGACGTACTGCTGCACCATGGACCAGAGGAAGATGAGGCTGGCCACCGCCGACCACAGCCCGGCCCAGCCGTAGCCGTCGCCGCCGATGGTCTCCATACGTACCGTACGCGCGGTGCTCTGAATCCGCTTCAGCTGCGTGCTTCTGATGGCTTTATAGCAACAGCAACTAACACACGTTTGTTGCTACTGTCCAAAGTCCAAACTAAGCATTCTTTTTCAACCAGCTTTTGAATTATTCGTGTAAAGTGTCAAATTGCCAATAATTTATAACCAACGATGCTGCGTGGAACCATCCATCGTGAAGGAATCTGAAGAACTTGCTGAAATTTCACCGGTCCTTAGGAACTAAGGAACAAAGCACATAAGAACTTGCCGGCCAAGTTTCCATGTCGATTTATAAATGACATGTGCTTCACATAAATAAAGTTTTGAGAATCAAAGGAACACTTTGCGACCTGCTGACGCGTCATTGGGTGTAGACGGGAACAGGTACCCGGTGCGTGGAGTGGACCGCCGTGACGATGCGACGCTGATGTATGATTTTCGGTTTTGCTGATTCTCAGTGGACTTTAATTTTCAGCCACATAACGTCATCATTTGATTACAGTCAAAAAAGAAAAACGTCATCATTTGTAAATTTACTTGTAACTGCTTTAAACCATTTAATTTGTCTCGTGCTTCGTGCATCAGTTGCAAGTGGACCTGTAATTGGGATTTGATCATGTGGATGAGAATTAGCTAAGTCTCGGTCACATAAGTTGTAAGTGGACTTGCAACCGCTCTGAACCATTTGATTTGTTTCGTGATCGTGCTAAACATGGGTTGTAACTTGACTTGCAACTGAATCTGATGATATCGCTTGATTGAGAATGAAGCTAAAACTCAGTCCGTTGATCATGATGTAAATATATATTATACTATTAAGAAACATACTGAGATACATTAAATCTAAATTGTTTAATTATCAATCAACGATTTAGATTGTCTCATTGTCAAGCACCAAATATTTTTGACCGTCCGACCGTTATTTATGAATTTTGATCCTTATGTTGAATCAAAGACATGCTCGGGCTTGTCCATCCCTATTCCATGTTCCTCCCTAAAAATGGTCAAAAAACTTACAGGAAGGAGATAATCCAACCGGATCTGGTGGCGGCATTGCGACAATGGCCGGGAGGTCATGAAATCTACCGACGGAGGGTCACGCTTCCATCTAACAACGAAATGTCAGCCCTCCTCCTTGTCAACCCCAGACATGACTGAGGGTTTTCTCCGGACGACCTCCTGATTAACCCGTTCCCCATGTCGATCCAACCGTTTTTTCTGAATTCGCTTCGGCCGCCGATGATCATGGCCGAAGATCGGCATAGAAAACAGAGCAAAGCAATAAGGTCGGATGTTGAGATCAATGTGAGAAAAACGCACAAAAAACATAACAATGTACCTAATAGACTACATGTTTTCCCTCATCGCTCCCTTTAGTGCCATCGTCACTTCCTCGTCGCCAGCCGTACCACATCTTGGTCACCGTGACCGGCCGTGGCCGATCTTATCGCCTCGGCCGCCTAGGTGCCGGATTGGCCGTCCGCGATCCAGCCTCCCCCACTTTGGCCCGACCAAAATTGCAAAGCAAACCCAGATAAAAACTGACAAACAAACAAAAACAAAAGAAGAACAATCAAGAGCTCTTGCACATCATTCCTTGGCCTTAAAAAAAACAGAGCAAAGCAGTGCTCTGTTACAGCTCCAGGAATGAGCTGGGTTGTTCTCCTTCGTTCGATGCGCAAATAACGGCAGATGTGATGCCCCAGGGCAGTTCTGCACTGCTGCCTCTTGCAGACGAGCGGCGTCCAAATCCCCCAGTCTTCCGAGTTCCGACTTCGGCGGCTCCGCCTCCGCTCCTACTCTTCCCGCCTCCAGTTGTATCACTCTCCCTCTCCGCTTCAAGCCCCTCTGCCGCCATGACGCGCCCTCGCCACGAATTCCCCTACGGTAAGCGCCTCTCCCTCCGCCGCCGCAAACCCTAGCAACAACTCACTCACTCGGTCGGCTCCTCCTCCCCCTGCAGCTGACGGGACGCCGCAGCTGCTGCTCCTCGGCGCGGCAACCGTCGGTGACATCGCCCTCCTCCAGCGTACGCTTCTTCTGCCCCTCCCCGGACCTCTCCTCCCCTCCTTCTGGCCGTGGCGTGCACCGCACCTGCCCTGATTTTTTTTTCCATTTTTGATTTGGGGTCCAATCGATCGACCCATACGTACATACGCGCAGGGATGGCGAGGAAGCTCGACGGCGGCCGCGGCCGCCTGGCGGAGGCGGTGGAAGCCGTTACAGATCGCGGGGCTGGGGCGTTGCACTACGCCGCCGCGCGCGAGAAGCTGGAAATGTGCGAGTTCTTGGTCGAGGACATCCGGGTGGACGTGGATGCCGTTAACGTATCCGGTGTGTCTGCTGCTCTAGTCTCTCGTCTTTTTCCCCCTAACATACTACCGTCGTGTACTACATATACAAAGTCTGAATCTTTATTTGTTTGCTCTGATGTTAAGCCTGATTAAGCTTCATTTTTTCGAGGTATTGACAGGTAAAACACCTCTGTTCTGTGCAATTGCTTGTGATGGTGGGGGCGTGGATGTTGTCAGGTATCTTCTTGATCACGGTGCAAATCCAGATCATGTCGACATAAGAGGGTTAACTCCTCTCCATGTCGCCGCCCAATTAGGTAAATTTACTCCTATGCAATAGTTTCCCTGTCACCATTACTTCCATCAACATGTCTTCAAGTGATGGATGTAGTGATTATTTTATATGCTGCCGGGACTCCATGTGGTGGATGAAGAGAGGCAAAAAGGGACTGCAATTGTGGGAGATAGATTTCTGTGCTTGTGCTTGTGCTAATAGAGTAGAAAATATTAACACTATTCTCTTTGGCGTAGAACAAGCTCACAAATTGGTCATATGCTCACGGTCTATTCTGTGCTTAATGCGGACACGTGCATTTGGTTATCTATGGCCTTTGTACAATTGATTCATCTCAGAAAGGGCTGAAGTGGAGCATAGAGGGATTGCTAAGAAAAAGAATAGTCATGTAGTTAATTTTATTTACCTTCCAAACATTTGATACAGGGCACTGTAAAGTAGTAGAACTCTTGCTCTCCAGAGGCGCTTATGTCGATCCATTTTGTACTGATCATGGAACACCGTTGCATGTTGCGGCTTTTCATAAGCAGGATGGCGCCATGAAGATTTTCTTGGATCACCATGCAGACGTAAGTTCCACTATACGTTTTCTGGAGTTTACTCACAGTTTAATTTATTTGGACAACCTTTGTCTCTGCTTTCTCCATTTTACTTTTAGTTGAATCTTGAAAGTAGTATTTTGCTGTTTCGTCTGGGATCTTGAGGAGTACATAGAGTTGTGAACATTTGGAAATTAGATTACCCCGACAAGAAGTAGATTAATTGGTCAGTAATTTCCTAGGGCCTGTCTGGATTTTTTCGTTATGCAACCAAAACTAACATCATTAATAAAATTTACTACAAGAATCACTTCATTTGTACCTGTAACAAATATTCACCTTATGCATTTTGTTTATGAATCTGATGTTTCACACATGTCAACTCCAAAATATCCCACCCAAATAGTCACATGTACTGCCGCTCAATGTATCAGATAATAGAGGAATAAGTCTCACAAATTGATAAGGATGGCTTAAAAGAAATATCAGCGCTGGTGTCCTACTGTATTGGAGATACGATCTACTTGCAGAAGCTTCAGTGGGTGCCGCTACGGTCATGCTAAAAGGATGAACTATTGGAGAGGACAGGTACAGAAGTCATTGGAGCTGATGAGGAGCATAAAGGGAGTTAAATAACAATGAGGGCAACCAGTGTGAGCATCAACACAAAAGGGGAGCAAAGGCACGTGAATGGTGGGACTGGGGAACACATTGGGTAGTAAAGGCCAACCTTGTTTGGGGTGGGGAAGTGGAGACTAAGTTGGTTGCAAATAAGAGAATCTCAGTGGATCGAACTTCCAACGCTGCCTTGCTATCTCAGAATCAGGGGGATTCTTTCCTTCTGCTTGACTTGTTTATCCTTCTTTACTAAGTTTTCCAAGTGGATCCAGTGGCCTAGATACACTGTTTTATACACTTAAAAGAAAACCCATATCACCCGGATTCTAAACTTTTGCTGGTGTACAGTGTACCCGAGCACAATTGTCAAGATCACCATGTATTTTTTGTTTTGGGCTTGTTTTTCATATGTGATAACCCAAAACATGGAATGCCGACAATAGTGCGGAACTGATTGCACCAACTGCCCTCTTTTCTTATGTATTACTCATTGTTAATATATGTATTAGCTTTTATTATTTCTATGATAATTTTCATTAATCTGATGAGCTGATTGCTTAGATCTCTTCTTAGTGTAACAAGATTCAAGGCTGCTTCAGATCACCTCTCATGATTGCTATCTATAGTCGCTCAGTGAAATGTGTGAACCTGCTGCTAGAGGTAGGACTCCATCTTATTTGTTAACCTGAAAATGTATCCCAGTTCAAAGAAGATGTGGAGTTGTGGGCAGATAAATTATAACTCATATCGCTCGAAGGAATTATCTATGGTTCTGTTATATGCTAGGCTGGTGCTGATGTGAAGGGTATGCGTTGTACAACCCCCTTGCAAGCTGCTGCAACAATTGGCCTAACCGATGTCTTGAAGCCCCTATTGAATGCTGGTGCAGATCCCAATGTTCTAGATGAAGTAAGTTTTGTGTTCTACCGGTCTATATTTTAATCACCATGGCTGGTTGTTCACACATGTGGGTGTAACTTTAAATAACTAACGTGTTCTCCATCCTTCAACTTTGGTAATAAGAGTCCCATAGTCAGTCATATCTAACTAATAGTAACTCAGGTTGGGTGCACTAATGTAAACTCAGTGGTGAAAACTTGTAATATTGACATGTAAATTGTAATATTTTAACTTCATGCCTCTGATTTTTTTTCAGGTATAACCTACTAACCTTTTCATTTTCTGTAAGATCAATCTTTTGGAATGACAATACATCAAAATTCTTAAGATTACACATTTTTTCAAAGAAATAATTTTGGTTGATTTATCCCAATCTAAATGCCTTTTTCCCCTCGTAATTTGAGTTTGTTATAAGAGAAGACATGTTAGCTTTCGATCTGCCAAACAGTATGTCTTGTATATAATATCTAGGCATTCACAACAACAACAACCAAAGGACGTAAAAAGGTAAAAATAAATGACAACCAATTTAGTCCCAAACAAGTTGGTGTAGGATAAAGATGAAACCCAACAAAAGCCACCCACAAAAGATGTAAAAGGTTAAAATGGAATATAACACTGGTAATAAAAAATACTAGTAGTTAATATGCCAGCGATGAAAAGTTATTTAGGAATTCGCTGCTTGTTTTTTCAATAATGGATGAGTTAATCTCTTAGCCTCGCATCTGGGATGCGCACACTCAATAGTTTATGACAAAAGGGAGTTGCCGGATTATTTGGAGACATGTGCACTGCCTTATGGTAAGGACAAACTCATCTTGTGACCTACTCCGTACTTTTTTGCATGAATGGGGTACTATTGGTCAAATTCTTGTCTATACACCTCACATCTCGCTGAATTTCCGTTAATTTATTTCTTCTTCAAATACATTGGTGAGACTCAACTCCTTTTTCTTTACAGTTTGATCGCTTGCCAATACAACTCGCGGCATTCTTTGGTACACGCAAAGATGTCGAGATCCTGTTTGAAGTTACTTCTTCTCGTATTACGGATGTACATGATTGGAGCATTGAGGGAATAATTAGTTATTTTAAGTCACAGCGAAAGTTGGAGGTATGATCAAAGAACATCATTGACATATTAGAATATATTTACTTATGTGACATAGTCCTCAGTAAAATTTGAATGAAACCGTTTAGCAAGAAACTCAATATTCATCTGATCATCTCTCATACTGTAAAAACTATTGGGGTTAATGTGGTACCTGAATTTATGCTTATTTATGGTCAGTCAGTAACACACAATCGAACCAAATAAATTAACTATAACACATTTAAATATGAAAATATTTCTGTATCTTTTTAAGACCCATAAATGTCTTTATCTCAGGGTCATTTAATTTATATTGAAATTTCAGGATCACCCTTTGTCCAAAATGTCAGGAGCTAAGTTGAAAGAAGAAGGAGACAAAGCTTTGCTTAAAGATGATTACGACGCTGCATTGGAGTTCTATACAATGGTATGGTATTGCACTATTTCTGGTCCTGAAGTAAATTTCTTTTCCCCTACTACCGTTGTCTCATTTGTACCGTTACAATGGCTTACATCACTATCTGAATAGGCTGTGTGCATCATGTTGATGCAGAGGCCGGGGGCACCTATTTCTAAAAAAACATCACTATCTGAAGTTTTTCTAGGTGCTCGTGCAAACTATACATGTGCTTTATTTGTATTTTCCTACTCTTTTTAATGTTGTATTTCTCGATAGAGAGGAGGAGTACACGTGTAAACGATTAATTGTATTGCATACCCCAAGGGAAAAATATGTGTCACAAGGCTCATGGGCACTCGAAACCATGGCCAAAAGTGTATAGGAACTTCTACCCTATACGGTATTCACGATTGTGAGTGATGGATTGATGCTGCCCTTGTTAGTGCCCGCACATACAAACCTGCGAGCCTACACAATGGAATTGCTTTTGAGTGTGTCAACTTTTGATTGATTGCTCGCCTTGTAAGACTTCATATTGAGATCCCCGAGCAGTGTCTCCTTCACATTGGCCCTGATAGCACCATGGTGGAATTAATGAGCGTTTGGGTCCCGGGCATAAGCCTGCACTGTTCATGGTCTCTGCTAATATGACTATCACCACGTCCGGAAACCGTCTGAGCATCTTTCCTTTATTAAGACGGTCCTTCACTGAGACCAGGGTGGGTCATGATCACCACTTTTGTCATGGTGATTTTAGTTTGGGAATTGGGTGGTGTTAGGTTTTGTTTGTTAGTCCATTTAAGGTACACAAATTACAACATAAATGACAAACAGTAATACTGTGAGGTAGATCGCTTAGGACAAGGAAATAATGAAAGGTCTATTCTGTTAGTTCTTAATGTTTACATTTAGGATTTTAATTTGTACTCTTGTTTATAAACAGAAGTCCAAGTTTGTAATGGGTTTGTGATCAGTTCGTGCCTAGCAGATGATCGAAACGAATCTTAATTTTTCATTTGTTTAGTTATGCCTCTGCTATACAAAATCTTAATAGATTTAGTATGCCACATCGTCCCTTAAGTATTTTTGGGTGTATCTCCAAATATTTGTCTGTATGTTTGGATAGGTGTCAAATATTTTAGCTGGAGGAAGGGGGAGTACTGGATAAATCTGACCATCCATGTACAGGGTATTGTAGACATTCTTTTCTTGCTAATACATGCTCTTTGTTGATCAAACTGCATCTATTCGCGGTGGAGCATGCAGCTGCCTCCTCTGCTGGCCTCTCCATCCGTCGCACACCGTCACTTCTCTCGATCGAGCGAGCCACCCTTTCTCCTCCCATCAACAGAACTTTGCATTGATTTCGCCGTGCTGAAAACGAGTGCCTCATCCATCTTGGCTATGCATGGATCATGCATTCTCTTCTTGGAACTCCTTTTTTTAATAACAGCAGGAGAACTGCTATATGGATTGCGATTGAAGGAGTTTTACAGAGTAGTTGGCTAAAGAAGCCAAAGTGTAAAACAGCAACAGCTCCGTGTTTTTTTAATTGATATCCTATGATCATCAGCACTTAATCCCTTACTTTCCAGCTAAATTTGTCCATGATTTTAGTAAATAAACATGTAGCCATCTGTGATTTATCCCAAGGATTTAATTGGTCTTGAACTTCATGGGAGTCATCTCATAGCCCCCAAACTATTTAAGAATCTGAGAACGAATTTAAGGGTAAAAATCATAATACACGTTGCGAATAGATTGATTCAGAAGGATGCTACTCTGAACGAGCACATGACGACAATGAGGATGCCCACTGTGGAGTTTGGCTACAAACTCGATCAGTACAACGTTGATGAAGGACACTGGCTAGGGCTTTCTGCCCAGCTTCGAGAGCGACGGCACTGCAACATTCAGAATAATTGTGTGAGCCGAGAGAAAACAATGCTTGTAGCGAAGCGCGATGGAGATTGTCAGCAAGCACCTCCGGTGAGACACTGATGGCAAACGACAGTCGGACGAACTGACTGCACGTGCTAACGTTCGAAGTGCATGGTGTGTTGTTGATTACTATGTTACCCCTAACATCAGTGTACTACATGGCTTTTGGAGACGGTAATCCTTAACACTTGCATCGGAGTACCAGTTAACACTAGCCATTAGATTAGCATAAACAGTCGGTCTATATTTACATCAGGGTGTACTCTAGAAGTCCTCGTTTTGACTTAAAGTTGTTTCTACTTTTCGAAGAGACACTTCCATATGTGATTTATCTCGTAAGTCATGATAGAAGCTGTTCTTTGTTTGGGACTACGATTCTTTCATTCATTTTCTTACAGAGTCTTTGTCCTATAAATGTGAGGATTATATGCAGAATTGTCAGGAAATATGTAATTGTTCGTTTGATTTATTGGCTGTAGGCAATGGCTGTCGATCCTGCAAATGTTGATGATTCAACCTTGATCGGCAATAGGGGTTTTTGCCGGCTTAACCTGGGCTATGCAGAGGGTGCTTTAAGTGATGCCCATATTTGTAGGACAATGCGACCTGACTGTGCACATTCATGCTGGCTGCAGGGCTACTCATATGTGCAACTACAGGTGACACAGAATCATGATCTGGCACTTGTTTAAGTTTGCAGCTAAACCTTTTTGACATATCTTCATTCTTAGGAGTATGAAAAGGCATGTGATGCATTTCTTGATGGTCTCAAACTGAAGCCAGGATTTATTGGAATCGAGAAGGCGCTAAGGTAGCCTACTTGATCTACTTTAGCTGCATTTTTTAATTTAAAGTCCAGTTTGTTGTGACATCTAAGGAGCTATATTTAGTGGCATCAGTTCCATGATTCGACTAGCATGGTTATGTATAAACAGTTATGTAGTGTGTTGAAACTGTACAAAATCACTCAAATAAATGAACTTGTATTAGCAAAAAAGAGAGTACAATATTGTCTTTGTACAGTACACGTTTGAATATGATCATATATTTGCATGAAAATTTGTTTCCTACATCAAAGATGGCTGATGTTTGTGTTTCATTGGCCTGTTTGGCCCATTTCCTCGAGAATTACTGCTGGAAAGGCATTCAGATGCTTTGCTGATTGTATTGCCTGGAACGTGCAGGGAAGCTCTGAGACTAATGAAAGAATCTCACGCCGACAAGAAGAACGGCTTGCAAGAACGATATCGTGAAGCACATATTTTCCTTTGAATTTCTTGAGAAATCGCCAGCTGCGTCGGGAAGAACGTTTTCCTTGCTGTGTACTTTAGACAAGGTCACAAGGCTCGAACCGTGAACCATCTATATGATGCCGGGTTGAACTGTAGATTTTTTGTGTGTGTCTGAGGCTGCAGTCCTGAAGGCGTGAACATTTGGTCATCCATGCATACTGACCGTAGAAAGTAAAAAACTGTTGTAAATATCTATCTTCAACCGTTTGATTGATGTGGCACTCTGAGGTGACGATTCGATTTGAACATGATCATTTATCATAATCTTCTGATTTATGCAAATTTTATTTCTTCAAAAAGCATCTAATCGCCTTTTTTCTGGCAGTCTCTGGTTCAACTGTTTGTTTCGGATGGATGTTCTCTGCAAACAGGAAGCTGTTGTAACTCATTGTAACCGCATTCTTTTTGTTCATGAATAAAGTTCTCTCTTTGAATTATGAGAAGGTCTTGTAAGCACATTTTTTCTGTTCATGAATAAATTTCTCTCTTTGATTATGATGAGAAGATCTGAACCCAACTTTATTTTATTTTGAGTTTAGTGGTAGCTACTATCCGAAGGGCGGGCCTGGTGCAGCGGTAGAGTACTACCGCCTGTGACCGGAAGGTCCCGGGTTCGAGTCGCGGTCTCCTCGCATTGCACAACGCGAGGGTAAGGCTTGCCACTAATACCCTTCCCCAGACCCCGCACAGCGCGGGAGCTCTCAGCACTGGGTACGCCCTTTAGTGGTAGCTACTATCCCATCCCCCTGCTGCTATCTAACGAGCTGGCATGAGGAGAACATCCAACTGTGATTGAATTTAACATGGAGATAAAATTGCCAGGCAACAAAGATGGGTCATAGTTCAAATTATGAATGCCACTATGCTTGATAGCTGGTCACTACATAGGCACAAAACTTAACATTGAAACCAAAAGCTGCCTGAAGGCACCTCATACATGCCATTTCAGCTGCTACTCCATTCAATACCCAGGTCGCATAAAGTCAGGAAGCTAGACTGCCAACAGAAAATAAAGGGATGTTAGTTTGAAAAAACACAATTTCTCATCCAGAACATGACTTCGGTGCATCAAGCGTGTAAAGAAGAAATACTAGATATAATCATTCTTTGATTGGACAAATTTCGTATCAGACCCATTTGGTAAGTACCTTCTATGTTAATAGAAAATAGTTCGTAATTTGGATAAACGGTTTTTAAGATATTTTATTTTCTAAAAACAAATCTCAAAATATAGGGGATAAAAAATAACACTAAATTTTCTCGTAGTGCCACTTGTCACATATCTAAACACCCACGAGGGTTTGGTTCCTTTTTCTAACCATTTCCGGCTCAACAACATAGCGAATCAAAGAGGCGCTCAGCCTCATGGGCATTTTTTTTGTTGAGAAACAAAGTACGAGCAATCGCTCATATACACGCGCACACACTCGCCCATATGAACGCACGCACATCCTGCCCATATGAGCACTTTCAAGAGACTGAACCGGCGAGTCAGGTCTTGAGATTGATAAAGTCACCACAAGCGTCTCGCTGTCGACGGGAACGTCGCGAAGAATATTTCGACTAAATAAGAAACATCAACGTCAAATCTGAGATTTGAACTCTAATGGCCTGGGATACATCCATCCACCTAATCATCTTGTCACCGTCAAATTCTCAGCCTCATGGGCCTCTCTCTTATGCCTCAGCTATGAGTGCGGGCTGGTTTGCTCCCGTGATGCCGCGGCCCCGTAGCCAAAACCACACACAAACTCGTGCACAACGCACCCAAAAAAAAGGTCGTGCACTGAGCACGGTGACCGGCGTGCCGTGGCGACCATGGCGCCGTCCATACTTTGCAAAGAAGTTGAGCGTCGCCGCGCGCGCACGAGCCACGACCGTTATCTGTTTTCCGGAACTGGGCGGGCGTACGTACGTGTCCTCCCCCAGCTCCTTTGCTGGCTGATAAAGGACTTCCTCACAGTCGTCACATCCATGGTCCATTCATGTTGTTTGTTTCTCAAACTTGAGAGGCGGTGTACGTACGTGTCATGCCTGAGATCCGTTGCTTGCTTGCTAACGCGGTGATAAAGGAGGTTTCGTCACACCTAAACATACCATGCCCTGTGTCGATTTGCAAACAGGCTCAAGTCTCGTCGATGCTCTCGTGCTGTGTTGGTTTTCACACGACACCAACATGTTCTTTGATTGTGCTATGTGGAATAACCGTGATTCTTTTTTTTTGAACTGTTAGACGCGTACCATGCAAGACAGCAAGATAGAAGTAAACTACTGCATATAAGCAACAACCACCTTATTCTTACAAACCCTTTATGTGATGACACACAAATCTTTGCATGTTCTTGAACAAAATTATTCGAACATAATACAATGTGGGCGGACATATATTTTACTCATGTTTGCAAAGAGGGCGAAAGGTGGCAACATAATTGGGCATCCCTTCGGCCAAGGCGGCTAAATACCAAGGCTTTGTTTTCAGCCAAGGGTCTGTGGTTGTTCAGTTTTTCAACACGCACGGTGTGTCGCTTCGAACTTTCAGTGCCTCTCACGAACTTGACCTATAGGCCGGCAAAGCCAAGTATTTGTATGAGCACAAGAATGGTGTCCGTGATGTCTACTACCAACGGCGAGTCCAGAAAGAAAAATGGAGGGCAGGCTCAAATTAACACTGAGTAAAATGAAGACTCTTTTTTACGAAAAATTGCCATTATCTCCTTATACTACAATGCAAATACAAGCTCAAACATTTCTAGATTACAACTGGACACGTTGTTTAGTATTTACTGGATTTTTTGCCTTTATAAATATCAAATGAGGACCAAAATATGGAACTTTTCAGTAAAATAGACGTTATCTCCTAATTTAAACTGCAATATTTAGCAAAAAAACTGTTATATAATCTATATTGCCAACAATATTAGTCTGATGCAGTTGCCGTAGGAAGAATTACTTGCATAAACGCAACATATACACATATACTTTCTTTTCATTTTCTTAAAATCTGAAAACAAAATACATTGGATGTAAATAAATCAACGGCAGAGGAACAAAAGAATTACTAATTATAGCCTATGTTTCATATTAGAGGAACAAAAGAACTAGAGTACTAATTATTGCCGCGCGTGGGCCTGGTAGCTGCTTGCCCGTTGGTCACCAAGAGGTCCACAACTGCTGCTTGCCTGCTTGACGAGCTCGTGTGCGTTTCCGATACGTGTGAGTTGGGCAGATATTCGATGGGTTGAGGAGTTGAGATAATATGTTGGATCAGATTAGTACTACTAAAATATACTTTCCATTTTGTTGAGGGCAGGCTCGAGCCTGTTAATGCCTGCCTAGTAGACTCGCCGTTCTACTACTAAACATGACTTGGCGATTCTCACAGCTTCTACAAAATCCGTTTAATGAGTAACTAAAAGTCTTATGTTAATTTGATCGATTCAAGCATGCATTCTTGTCTATAACTTGTTTGCCATTACATTTTCTCCACTTTGAAGATTTGTGGTTTAAGATGTGATGATATACATTGTCCGAAGTCAAATGCAAAAAAATAAATATAAATCCCAGAAGCCGCCCCCCTCCCATTTTCCAAAATAACGCTTCTCTATGCATCAAAGAGTTTTCGTCCGTTCACTAAAACAATGAGCAACCATAAAAGCTTATAAATGTAAAGCTCTCGCAAACTTTTGTAAGCGATCCATCAAAGTCGGTAGACATATTGGTGGTTGTACATTGACAGTAAAATCCTATGTTAGTCCGTTCACTAAATGTATAGCGTTTATCCATGAACATTACCAAATTGACACCGTATCTTTTAGATTCTCACGAATCCTCTCCCCAGTTTTTATTTCGTGCATGCAAAACGAAACGCCAGCGTCCGAATCTTACATATAGTGGAAGAAACACAGCATTTTTAATCCAGCATATGTAATGTTTCATACTACTGTCTAATTTCTAAAACACCACATGTTTTCTTATAGGACCTGCCTGAATCTTGTCATGTCTTTTGGATTTAAATCTGATGTTTTGAATCCAAAGTTATACAACCCCTAAGAATACTAAGCTCACTAGGAATAGAGTCTTCTCCTTCTCCCACATGTCCACATCATGTTGGACCTCACTCATATTTCACTTTATACATTTCACTTTATATTTAGTTGTAGTTCACAATTTTAAATTCAGTTCAAAAAATATTCTATTAAATATATACATATGGTTGTACTTATCTAAAAAAATTGGTGAAATAAAATTGGATTTCCATCTTTAAAAAACTCAATTTTCTCCAAAAATTACTCTTTTGTGTAGACAGAAAATTTAAAAAAAACTTCTAAAGTGTGCGTGCACGCAGTGGTATGTTTTATTTCAAAATTTTGAAATATAAACATGTTGTTTCATTTTCTTTAAATGACATGCGGAGTTCGGAGTTACCGATGATATCCGATAACACTCTCTCTTATCTAAGTCTTAGCGTCCACCATAGCGTCGTTCCACCTGTGCCATACGAGGATGTTTCTCTCCCTCCGCCTCCCTCGAGTCGTGTTATACCGACAACAATCGTCCCTATGCAAAGTTTTCCCTTCTCTCCACACACACCTCTGACTGTCAAACACTTGTGACTACATGACTAACATGACACCTCATCTTTGATGCCACATGACATCATTTCTCTGCCTCCGCCTCCATCGAGTCGTATTGTACCAAAAACAACCGTCCCTACACAAAGTTTGTCCTTCTCTACACACACAGCTCTGTCTTCATCAAGCACCTATGACTACACACCTCCATTCCTGATGTGGAGACTCAAGTTCATTGCTAATTTGCACACATACACCATGTGCGCTTTCCTCTGGTGGCCACTCAACACCAAGTGCATTGTTAACCTGCGCACCACGTACGCTCCCCTCTGGTGCGCACCCAACGCCATTGAGCTAGCTTCTTACAATTCTCACAGTAGTTGCATGTGAACACCCATATCGGCTCCCGCATCGGCCACCGCTGTCACTGTTGCTATTAGTACTGGTCGACTCTCCCTCCCTAATGTTGCTTGTCAAGTTCATTGTTAACTTGCATGCTACGTTTGCTCCCCTCTGGTGGCCAGTCAACGCCATTGAGCTGATTTTCTACAACCCGCACAGTAGTACATATAAATTATATGTCAAAAAAAGTGTATTCCTACAATTTAATATATAGTAGTTGGTGGTATTCATACCATCTTTTGTATACAATCTAGATCCAATACACAGATTAATATTGCATGTTTAAGATCTCAGTTTGCTTTATATTTTTGTGAATTATTTAGTATTTATTGGTGAAATGTTCCTCTATTTTAATATAGTATCGATTGTATTCAATGCAATTTATTTAAATATGTTAGCACATAATTATGCCAACTATTATTGATTTTTCGATAATTTATGTCTGAAAATATAGTTGATTTCATTATATTAACATCAATGACCTTCACCGTATAACCTTGATGGCTAATCTAACTCTTTGAGTTTGCAATGTTCATCATATCATATAAAGTATGTAGATTGTCAGGAATTTACACAAATCATTATAGAACCATGTACACAATTTAACTCTTATGACATTTCATAATTATCGCATCTTGATTATCTAGTTGAGTCTGATTGTCTAAGTGAGTGTAAACTCTTTTAAGTGGGTCATTGATACACCTCCAACGTATCCATAATTTCTTGTGTTCCATACTATGTTATATCATGTTATTACATGTTTTATATGCATTTTATATAGTTTATGCATTTTCTGAGACTAACCTATTAACAAGATGCCACAATGCAAGTTCTCTGTTTTCTGCTGTTTTTGGTTTCAGAAAAGCTTTTAAGGAAATATCCGCCAAATTGGAAATGAGCCAACCAGTATTTATTTTTGAAATATTTGCGACTAGAAGAAACAAAGACGAGACGAAGGCGGACCCCGAGGGCCCCACACCACCTGGTGGCGCAGCCAGCATGGGACCTGTGCCGGGAGGTGGTGTGGCGCCCTCGGGCGCCCACCGACCTAGGTCTTTCGCCCATAAATACCTCTCTGACCTAAAAACTCGACACAATTAATCACTTTTTCCTCCACGGGTCCCGAGCAGCCGCCGTCGCCGCCACCAATTTGGGAGAGATCAGTACTGCTCTCCGGCACCCTGCCGGGAGGGAGAATCGTCCTCGGAGGCTTCTACGTCGCCATGACCGCCTCTGGACTGATGCGTGAGTAGTCTACCTTGGACTATGGGTCCATAGCAGTAGCTAGATGGTTGTCTTCTCCTCTTGTGCTATCATGTTTAGATCTTGTGAGCTGCCTATCATGATCAAGATCATCTTTATGTAATTCTCCATGTTGTGTTTGCTGGGATCCGATGAATATTGAGTACTAAAGTTATTGTTTCATAATATATCATGTGTGTGATATTTAATGATCGTGCATGCTCTCCGTTACTTGTGTATGCTCTAGCAAAGTAGATGCTTGTAACTCCAAGAGGGGGTATTTATGCTCGATAGTAGGTTCATGTCTCTATTTAATCTGGGGCAGTGATAGAAAACTCTAAGGTTCTAGATGTACCGGTGCTACTAGGGATAAAACAATAGTAATTTATCTAAGGATGATGTTACTTACTTACTTTACACATAGTGCGTAAGGCGATAATCTGTTGCATGCAACTTAATACCGAAAGGGGTGCGGACGCTAACTAGAAGGTGGATTATTAGTCATAGATGCAGTTGGAACGGTCTATGTGTCTTGTTGTAATGCCCGAATGAATCTCACACTAGACACCATATCATTAGTATATGCATTGGGTTGCTTATCATTATTTTGTCAATTGCCTACCTGTAATTTGTTTACCACGCATGGATGAATGTTATAATTATTTATGGAGAAACACCACTAGTGAACAGTGGACCCCGATCCTTCTCATTAATCTGATAAAACCATAATTGCAAACCTGTTACTTTCTGCAAACAAACATCTTTCTTCCACACGTACGTTTAATCCTTTTGTTATAGCAAGCCGGTGGGATTGACACCCTCGCCGTTGAGTTGGGGCAAAATACTTTGATTATTTGTGTGCAGGCTCCACGTTCGTTGCCAACAACCTCGGGGGGAACGTTCATCTCCTACTGGATTCGATAACCTTGGTTTCATAACTGAGTGAAATCTTGCTGCTGCACTACTTCACACCCTCCTCTTGGGGATTCACCAACCACACACGCTTGTGCTCATCAAAAATTTCTGGCGCCGTTGCCGGGGATTTGAGTGTTCGTCACGAGGAGAGTTTTCGCACTTCCAATCTTTTTATTTTGTTATTGTCTTACTTAGTTTATTTTTATTACTATCTTGTTTGCTTAATATCAAAAATACAAAAAAAATAGTTACTTGCATTACTTTTCTTATTTTGGTTTTGTCAATTATTTTCAGTTTTGTTGCTTTTCTTATTTCGGTTTGATAATATTTTCTATAATTTTGTTATTTCGGTTTATTATTTTAAATTGCTAAAATGAGTTCCGCTGAAAATACTAAGTTGTGTGACTTCACAAGCACCAACAATAATGATTTTATATGCACACATATTGCTCCACCTGCATCTAAAGCTGAGTTCTTTTAAATTAAACCTGCTTTACTGAACCTTGTTATGAGAGAGCAATTCTCTGGTGTTAGTTCTGATGATGTTGTTGCCCATCTAAATAACTTTGCTGAATTATGTGAAATGCAAAAATATAAAGATATAGATGGTGATATTGTAAACTGAAATTATTCCCTTTCTCTTTGAGAGGAAGAGCTAAAAATGGTTGCTTTCATTTTCTAGGAATAGTATTGATTCATGGATTAAATGCAAAGATGCTTTCATTGGAAAATACTATCCTCCTGCTAAGATTATTTCTCTAAGAAGTAGCATAATGAATTTTAAACAACTTGATAATGAACATGTTGCTCAAGCTTAGAAAAGAATGAAATATATGATAAAGAATTGCCCAACCCATGGACTGACTCCTTGGATGATCATGCAAACCTTTAATGCAGGACTGATTTTTTTTTAAGAAACTTATTGGATTCAGCTGCGGGAGGTACCTTTATGTCCATCACTTTGGGGGCTGCAACAAAACTCTTGGATGATATGATGGTGAATTATTCTGAATGGCATACGAAGATGACACCTCAAGGTAAGAAGGTAAATTATGTTGAAGAAACCTCCTCTTTGGCTGAAAAGATTGATATGATTATGTCTATGCTTGCTAGTGGAAAATCTCATATTGATCCTAATAATGTTCCTTTAGCTTCTTTAGTTGCACAAGAAGAGCATGTTGATGTAAAATTTATTAAAAGCAACAATTTTAACAACAATGCCTATAGGAACAACTATGGTAACAACAACTATAAGCCATATCCTTCTAATAATGGCAACTCTTATGGTAATTCTTATAACAACAATAGTGAAGGAGATATGCCCTAGAGGCAAATAAATAAGTAGTATTTATTGCATTATCCCATAAGTTTATAATAGGTTTGTGTATTATGCTATAACTGTATTAATCGGAATTGTTAATACACGTGTGATACATAGACAACCAGGTCCCTAGCAAGCCTCTATATGAGCTAGTCCATTGGGCAACAGTTGATCGAGATTCCCGATCAAGGACAATGACGTCGGTTGACAATGGGGTCATCTTGTTAGTTGAATAAGGTGGTGGACATACGCAAAGTATTGCAATAAGATCGTGTTACGATGTTTGTCATTTGCAATAGATAAGAGTATGATAGCTTATTCCTTAGACCGTGAGACCGTACTTATTAATGCTTCGTAGGGATGCTTTGAGAGCATCAAACGTTGTGTCTTATATAGCATGACAATAACGGTGTCCATCTTGGGTATTCCGAAAGAGCATCGAGACGTAAGGATCAAGAGCGGGATTTGTTCATTCTTGTAATGGAAAGATACTCTGGGCCCACTCGGTGATATTGCATCTATATAGCTGCGCAGCTTATGACTAGGTCATGGAGATGTAATATCGCAGACGGGTTAATAACCTTCGTCGGTAACGAGATACCGCACAGGCATTGGTGTGTCTACGATCATATCTCGGACAAGGTAGTATCGCAGAGATAAAGGGAATGAATATCATATTTATGGTTCAACGACGATATTCGTGGAATGCACAAGGGTCGTCATATATTTCCAGGTATCCCTGACGATCATTGGTGAGCGGAGTGTCTCGACCATGTCTGGAGTGTTCTCGAACCGTAGCGTAACAAACTTAAGGTCTTAGCGACGCTAGGAGATAGGTTCTGGAATATTATAGGAGTTTGTTGGAGAGAGAGAAATGATCCGGAAAGAGTTCCGGTGGTCCGGAAGGAGTTCCGGAGAGGTCTGGAATGGTTCCAGGAATGTCCGAAAGTTGTTCGGGTGGTCCGAAAGAGTTTTCGGAGTCACGGGATATTGAATTATATATAAATATATTAATTATGAATTAATGAGATTTTTATATTAATTTAATATTAATTAAATAAAGGAAAAAAGGGGGCTCCCACCTACATGGGCCCTAAGAGGGCCCAAGCGGGGAGCCGCACCACCAAGGGGGGTGGGCCCCATTGGCTGGTTCGGCCAGCCCATGTGGGGGCCGAACCCCCCTCCCTTGTCCTTTGTTTAGTCCCACATGGGGGAGCCAAGGGGTTTGCACACCCACTTCCCCCTTTATATAC
Source organism: Poa annua (assembly GCA_026929855.1). Classification (NCBI taxonomy): domain Eukaryota; kingdom Viridiplantae; phylum Streptophyta; class Magnoliopsida; order Poales; family Poaceae; genus Poa; species Poa annua. The sequence goes on from CM049431.1 coordinate 85,151,293, forward strand.
CAAGGCATATTAATTGATTTAAATCATAGGAAAATCCAATTAATTCCCGATTTCTCTCTCGATCTCGTGGTTCCCAAGTTGGAGCCGCGCCGAGCTGAGGAAAGGGGTCTCTCTCCACCTAAGCCATACCGCAGAGCGCCGTTGCTCTGCGGGATTCCGGATAAGATCTACTCCTGCGATTTCAGCTGGATCTGAATGACCGGGAGTTGTCGCTAAGCTCCGTATGTTTGCGAGTGCTCGGAGGCTACTCTTTTGAGGAGCTTGGGCGACGTCGTCTCGCCCCCTGCAGCCGCCACGTCCCCCCTCCCCTCGGCCGCTGGCGCACCAGCCCCGGTGCTGGCGCTCTGCCTTCTTCCGCCCGACGCCCGTCGACGCAGATCATCGTCGACACCCCGGCGTCATCGACTTCGACATCGCGGCAAGTTCTTCGCGACCTCGAGGTCGGCTATGTACGACTTCATCGTCAACGCTTGTGCGGGAGCGTAATCCCCGCTATCGGTCTACATGGAGGTAATGTAACCCGTTCCGCCACCGTTATCGCATGTACTAGATAGATAGATCCTGGCTAGTTAGGGTTTCGTTCGCTAGAAAAATTATTGTTTTCTGCACTGTAACCCCTTCAAATAGGACTAACACCTCTGAATTTGAAACCATTCTAAAATATTTTATCACTACGCAAACTTTGTTTAACAAAACTGTGGAGGAAAAGCTTGGAAAAATTGATATTCTTACGTCTAAAGTTGATAGTCTTGTCCTTGATGTTGATCTTTTTAAAACTAAAATTATTCCTACCGAAACTAAAGAGGTTAATCTCTTTTCTAAAATCAATGACATCCAAATTCAAATTGATGATAATGTTAGATTAACGGCTCAATTACGTGCTAGATGGAAAAAGAGAGATAATTAAAGAAAGAGACTAATATTGTTAAAATTTTACTATTACTACCTATGAAAACAATGGTTTTTCACATCTTAGTAAGCCTCCTACTATCTGAACGGATAGACGTCGCCTAGAGGGGGGGGGGGGGGTGAATAGGCGATTTAAAACTTTTTCGAGGAGCCGGAATATCCGGTCCAAGAGTGACCGGAAATTCCGAGTAGCCGGAATATCCGGTACACAAATGACCCGTAAATTCCGGTATGCTTGATAAAGGCGGAATAAAACTAGAGGTTTACTTTAACAAGCATACAACCTAGATATATAAACTAGGCTCACCTATGTGCACCAACAACTTAAGCTAAGCAATACTAGTAACAAGATGATAGCAAGATATATGACTTCAAGCACGAAGGCTATCACAATGTAAAGTGCATAAGTAAAGAGCTCGGGTATAGAGATAACCGAGGCACGCGGAGACGAGGATGTATTCCCGAGTTCCACCCAAAGGTGTACGTCTCGTTTGGAGAGGTGTGCGCAACCACAACAGGTTAGCCGCAACGCCACAAAGGCTCACCTTCTTCTCCTGATGAACTCAACCACAAAAGGTTCGAGTTCACCTTCCACTATTGATCTCCTTTGGGGCGGAGATCGAATCCTGTACAACTCTTGAGGCACACACTCACAACTTAATTGGGGGCTCCCAAGTCTTGAGGCACACACCCACAACTTAATTGGGGGCTCTCAAGTGACCACAAAAGGTCTTGACCACAAAAGGTCTTGGCCACAAAAGGCCGGCCACAAAAGGCGTCTAGGGTCCAAAGACCCAAGAGTAACAAGCTCACAAGTAATACCACCACGAATCCTCGTGGAGGGCTCAAACCGATGCAAATGCAATGGCAAGAGCACACGAAGTGCTCAAGTCCTTCACTCTCAAATTCCAACACAACAACAAATGTTTATGGGGGAATAAGAGAGGAAGAACAAAGGAAACCACAAAGGAGTCAAATCCTTCACTCCCAAATCCCACCAAAAGCAACTAATGCTTATGGGGGGATAAGAGAGGAAGAACAAAGAAGAAGAACCACAAAGGAACTCCAAGAACTAGATCCACTAAGTTCCCCTCACTTAGAGGAGAGATGGATTGGTAGGATTGTAGATCTAGATCTCCTCTCAACTTTCCCTAAAGAATATGGAAGATTCAATGGAGGGATTGAGAGGGAAGTGAGCTTTCCAAGGTCAACAATGGAGTAGGAGAGAGGGGAAAAACGTGCTGCCTTGGATTTGCTGAGGAGGAAGAAGGGGAGGGGTAGTTATACCCCTCCAGGAAATATAGCCGTTGGCTGTTTCGACACTCGGAAATTCCGGTATAAGTTAGACTCGGAATTTCCAGTCACCCGGAAATTCCGGTCTAGAGAGACTCGGAAATTCCGGTCACCCGGAAATTCCGGTCTAAGAGAGCTCGGAAATACCGGCTGGAGTCAGAAGCAAAACCAAACTTTTCCTTAGCCATTTCCGGAGGACTTTTCTGGGAGCACTCGGAAATTCCGGTATATGGAAATTTCCGAGCAGAATTTCCGACTGGAGTCGGAACCCTTTTTCTCCTTTCCTTAGCCGTTTTCTTGGATGAGCTGGGGAACCGGAAATTCCGGTAGAGCGGAATATCCGGCCCCAATAATCCGAATCAGCAGAACACCGAAACGAAAACTGCTATAACTTTTGCAAATGAACTCCAAAAGAGGTGAGACCAATTTTGTTGGAAAGATAGCGACGATGAGTACCCATAAATAGAGTAAAATCGATAAATAGAGTAAAATCCATAAATATTGTTGGAAATATTGTTGGAAATATTGCATCCCATAAATAGAGTAAAATCTCCACACATGGCAAGGTGTGGGACTTTCCTCAAGGTAGAACCGGCAATATTTCCGCCACCGAAAACGCAACAAGTTGTTCAAAGTAAAACCGATTTCGATGAACTAGAGCTTGACATGGAGATGAACCAAGCTCTAATTCCTCACCAACATAAAAGCCAAATAAGAACCAAGAAATATGATATGCCAAGTATGCAAAGGTTTGACCTCTCCACAAGAATGCGATCAAGTTACTAACTTGAGAGCCCCTCTTGATAGTACGCCTATCTATCCTATAGCCCTATCAAGATCATACCTTTGCCTTGAGCATTCCACTTGAGTTGGATGATGACTATCTTGATCTCTTCAAGTGGATCATCTTTCTTGATTGGGCGTCCAATCACTTGCTTGATGAAGACTTCTCCAAATACTCCCCCATGCTCACAATGGAGAGTCTCACTAAGCTTCGTCTTCATGTATCCATTGCAAGCACCAAGCATGGGATCTTTTCGAGAAAGCTTCTCTTGGTCTTGCACAACTCATCTTTTCTTCACTAAGATGATGTCTTGAATCTTCAAGACATACTTGCAATAAGCTTCAAGAGTCCAACACATGAACTCCACAATTCCATGGACATGATCTATAATGATATCTCAAAAGCAAACATTAGTCCATAGAGATTGACATTCAATTACCAAAACCACACATGAGGGAAAATGCTCTTTCACTATCCATGGTAACATAGTTGGTGTTGGAAATGTCTCCTCTAGTTCACCCAAAAATTTAAAATTGCCTAAAACTGCTGAAACTAGAGTTGATAAAAGTGCTGAAATTTTTAAAAACATGAGAGAAAGTGTTTCGGTTTGCTTCGAAGATAAATTTTTTGATTTTGATAATTGTAATATATATGAAGTTATTAAGTTCTTGCAAAAATTGTCCACAAGTCCTAATGCTAGCTCTGTTAATTTGGCTTTTACTACTTATATTACAAATGCTCTCATAAAAGCTGGCGAAGATAAATTAAAACTTGAAGCTTCTATCCCTAGGAAGTTAGAAGATGGTTCGGAGCCCATCATTCAAATGAAAGTAGATAAATTTAATTGCAATTCTTTGTGTGACCTTGGTGCAAGTATTTCCGTTATGCCTAAAAAGCTCTCTGATATGTTTGATTTGCCACAATTGGAACATTGTTGTTTGAATGTTTTTCTTGCTGATAATGCTTCGAAGAAACCTTTGGGGAGGATCAATGATATACTTATTATGGTTAATAATAACCTGGTCCCCGTTGATTTTATCGTCTTGGACATTGAGTGCAATCCATCTTGTCCAATTCTGTTGCGAAGACCCTTTCTGAGAACTGTGGGTGCAATTATTGATATGAAAGAAGGTACCATCAAGTACCAATTCCCACTCAAGAAAGTTATGGAACACTTCACTAGGAAAATAATAAAGCTACCTTTTGATTCTATTGTTCGTTCAAATTATGGTGTTGATGCTTTATCTCTTGATAATACTTGAGTTTTACTTTGTGCCTAGCTCAAAGGCGTTAAACAAAAACGTTTATGGGAGACAACCCACTTTTATTCCTGTTATTTTAATTTATTTTTCTTGATTCAAGGAACATGCATACCTCTATAGAAATTCCTTTGTATCTTATTTTTATTGCAATGTTGTGTCAAGTTAAGACTCTATTCGAAAGTTGATGTTAAAATTCAGTTTATGTGCTGAAACAGATTTCTACTGTCCACCGTAAAAATTATATAAAATCACTGGACGTCAGGAAAACCTGCTCTTTTTTGTGCGTAATCCTCAGATGTATACACAACTTTCATTAGTTTTGAGTTTTCTGATCTGAGCAAGTTAAGTGCGTCGAACAAATTCGTTTTTACGGACTAATCTGTTTTTGACAGATTCTGTCATTTTCTTTTGCAATGCCTATTTTGCTATTTTGATTGGATCTTTTTATCCTATTAAGTATCAGTGGCTATAGCTAATGTCCAGTAGCAATGGTAGGAATTGTGTTCCTACATAATATCATAATTTTTTGTGCACTAACCCTCTAATGAAGTTACTCTTTTTCAAGGATCAAGAGAAGAGGATGATACAATGTGATCAAGAAGATAGTAAACCAAAGCTTGGGGATGCCCCGGTGGTTCACCCCAATATAATTTAAGAATACTCAAGCGTCAAAGCTTGGGGATGCCCAAGGCACCCGCTTCTTCATCGACAAACTATCAGGTCCTTTCTAGTGAAACTATATTTTAATTCCGTCACATCTTATGTGCTTATCTTGAAGCGTTTGTTTGTTTTTGTTATTTTCATTATCTGAATAAATATTGATCCTAGCATTCTTTTGTGTGGGAGAGAGACACGCTCCGCTTTTTCATATGAATACTCGTATTCTTCACTTATATTTGTTGAGTATTCTTCTTTTGTTATCTTTTGCTCTATAGCTCTTGTTTTTCATGCATCTCTTGTAAGAGATGTTAGCTTTGTTATGTCATACTCTCATATCCCATTGTTTAATTACTTGAAGAGTTTATCTTTTAAATAAGTTGATTGGTGTTTGGTTGATAACAGAAAATGCTAAATGTGGTAGATGATATAATTAAATGATACATTGATCTTGTAGATTATTAAATTGTGTCACTTGAATCATTGATGTTGTTTTGAGATATTAATTTGCTTAATGGTGAACATGATGGTCTAGTAAAATGGAATGATTAAATGGTTGGTCTAGAGAAACTTGAAAACTGTGCCACACTTAAATTTCCAGTTGATTGCATAATGATATATGAAGGAGATATGCCCTAGAGGCAAATAAATAAGTAGTATTTATTGCATTATCTCATAAGTTTATAATAGGTTTGTGTATTATGCTATAACTGTATTAATCGGAATTATTAATACACGTGTGATACATAGACAACCAGGTCCCTAGCAAGCCTCTGTATGAGCTAGTACATTGGGCAACAGTTGATCGAGATTCCCGATCAAGGACAATGACGTCGGTTGACAATGGGGTTATCTTGTTAGTTGAATAAGGTGGTGGACATACGCAAAGTATTGCAATAAGATCGTATTACGATGTTTGTCATTTGCAATAGATAAAAGTATGATAGCTTATTCCTTAGACCGTGAGACCGTACTTATTGTTGCTTCGTAGGAGTGCTTTGAGAGCATCAAACAGTGTGTCTTATATAGCATGACAATAACGGTGTCCATCTTGGGTATTCCGAAAGAGCATCGAGACGTAAGGATCAAGAGCGGGATTTGTTCATTCTTGTAATGGAAAGATACTCTGGGCCCACTCGGTGATATTGCATCTATATAGCTGCAGCTTATGACTAGGTCATGGAGATGTAATATCACAGACGAGTTAATAACCTTCGTCGGTAACGAGATACAGCAAAGGCATCGGTGTGTCTACGATCATATCTCAGACAAGGTAGTATCGCAGAGACAAAGGGAATGAATATCATACTTATGGTTCAACGACGATATTCGTGGAATGCACAGGGGTCGTCATATATTTCCAGGTATCCCTGACGATCATTGGTGAGCGGAGTGTCTCGACCATGTCTGGAGTGTTCCCGAACCGTAGCGTAACAAACTTAAGGTCTTAGCGACGCTAGGAGATAGGTTCTGGAATTTTATAGGTTTTTGTTGGAGAGAGAGAAATGATCCGGAAAGAGTTCCGGTGGTCCGGAAGGAGTTCCAGAGAGGTCTGGAATGGTTCTAGGAATGTCCGAAAGTTGTTCGGGTGGTCCGAAAGAGTTTTCGGAGTCACGGGATATTGAATTATATATAAATATATTAATTATGTATTAATGGTATTTTTATATTAATTTAATATTAATTAAATAAAGGAAAAAGGGGGCTCCCACCTATATGGGCCCTAAGAGGGCCCAAGAGGGGGAGCCGCACCTCAAAGGGGGGTGGGCCCCATTGGCTGGTTCGGCCAGCCCATGTGGGGGCCGAACCCCCCTCCCATGTCCTTTGTTTAGTCCCACATGGGGGAGCCAAGGGGTTTGCACACCCCCTTCCCCCTTTATATAGCAAGGCATATTAATTGATTTAATTCATAGGAAATTCAATTAATTCCCAATTTCTCTCTCGATCTCGTGGTTCCCAAGTTGGAGCCGCGCCGAGCTGAGGAAGGGGGTTCCCAAGATAAGATCTACTCCTGTGATTTCAGCTGGATCTGAATGACCGGGAGTTGTCGCTAGGCTCCGTATGTTTGCGAGTGCTCGGAGGCTACTCTATTGAGGAGCTTGGGCGACGTCGTCTCGCCCCCTGCAGCCGCCGCGCCTCCCCCCTCTGCTGCCGGCGCACCAGCCCCGCTGCTGGCGCTCTGCCTTCTTCCGCCCGACGCCCGTCGACGCAGATCATCGTCGACACCCCGGCGTCATCGACTCCGACATCGCGGCAAGTTCTCCGCGACCTCGAGGTCGGCTACGTACGACTTCATCGTCAACGCTTGTGCGGGAGCGTAATCCCCGCTATCGGTCTACATGGAGGTAATGTAACCCGTTCCGCCACCGTTATCGCATGTACTAGATAGATAGATCCTGGCTAGTTAGGGTTTCGTTCGCTTGAAAATTAATGTTTTCTGCACCGTAACCCCTTCAGTGGTATCAGAGCCGATATATGCGTAGTACTGCTGGTACGGTTAGAACTCATGTTGAATGAGGGCGTCTTTCTTATATTTTCTACCCTCTAGCGTGCACTTGCGATGCCTTCGGTATTGAGTTGATGAAGCGGCCCGGACCGACTTTACGCGTACGCTTACGCGAGACTGGTTCCACTACTAACATACGGCTTGCACCGTATCTGTGGCTGGCGGGTGTCTGTTTCTCTCTCTCTAGTCGGCAAAGCATTTTCAATGGAGGGCCAGCAAGGGATGCTTAAACATGCAATTATACGATCGACGTTGTGGTACAAAGTTCGTAGGTAGGGAAGCGTTTCTCCTACGAATAAGCCTATATGCCACGTAAAACTTGCAAAACTAGATAAAGCTAGAGGCGTCTAACTTTGTTTTGTAGAGGCGTTATTTTATGTGACATGGTTACGGTAAGTTTTGATATTACTCGTGCTGTCGGAGGCAATGGAGGGCTCTGTAGACTCAGAGCCATGCCGGGGCGCCGGGGGCCAGGCACATGGCGCCATGAAGGTCCAGGCGCATCGACCATGTCACATCGCACTTCATTGCATCATTATTGTGTGCTGTTGTGTGTGCATCCTATTGATTGCTTATATGCTAGATATACAACGGTAGCATCATAAATAGGATGATCCCTAACAAATACCAAAATTGTGTTCTCCCTCGTTGCGCACCACCAAGAAAGTTCTACGTTATGAGGCAGGCCGTGATGATCGGGTGTCACACATCTCGTCGTTCGCATACAGTGGGTGTAAGCCATGTTGCACGCGCAGGTCTTCGAGGTTTGATTGGCGAGCCTAGCATACTCAGAGGTATGGCCTCGGAACACGGGAAGATCGAAAGATCGAGCACGAGTCATAGAGTTGTTATGATCGACATTTTATGTCCACCTTTGAAGCCGTGCTGCCGGCCGTGATGATCGGGGGTAGTGTGGTGGATGAGGGTCGTGTAATCGCCATCATTATTTTAGGGATAATAATCTTGGTGTGGTGTGTTTTTGATAATGAGATTATAAAACTAAAACTCACCTATATATTATAACTTATCTTACCTCTTTTGCGATCACATCTGGAGACTGCGGAACTACGCTTCGGTTACTTCTTCAAGAGCTCGGATTCTACCTTGGAAGCCGACGGGTCCAACTTCATCAGCTGGTGCATTGGTTTTAGAAACATTCTCCAAACACAACAAGCATCCTATATGTGCTAGAACATTAGTTAGGAATTAGACCAGATGATTCTGATAGCAAGGAGAAAGATGATGAGTTCCGTAAGCATCATGATATTTTCATGGAAGTGAAGGTCGTCATGAGCGTATGCCTAGCACCAGAGTTGAAAGTTGTATTCAACACCTGGAGCCATATGTTGTGATTGATGCGATCAAAGGTCACTTCAAAGATGAATTGAGTCTTTAGAAGTTCAGACAGCTTAGAAAGTTCCGGACCATTCACATGGGGAGCATACCTGTCTGGAGACTCAGTTGAAGAAGTTGTGTGACATCTACTTCAGGCTTACGAATATCTACGATTTCTAGATAGCGAACTCCAGTGCAATAGAGATTGCGCTTTACCTCCTAGCTGTGAATAGCATGTGCGTGAATATGCTATAGAGACACGGTGAGCTTCTTCACGTTCGTGAACAAGTTCAAATCTCTAAAAGTTGATTCATCGAAGAAGAGTTCTTCGATGCTATGGGTATATTTGATATACGAAGATATAAATGTATTCTTCTCATACTTGATGAAAAGTGTTTGATAATTGTTCTGTTTGTGAAACAGTCCCTGATTATCACAAGTATGTGGCGAAGGGTGACGTGACAGTGCACGAGTGATGGCAAGTTCATGGCCAGTGGTGCTCACGCCCTCGAGATATCATATTAGTTATCATCAATAGTTTTTGATAAGACATTTTGTAATAGTGAGAATGTGATCTAGTTTGGTGTCTTGAATGTAACAAGACATAATTATTCATATAGAACACATCAGTTGTTTTATGTTATGAAACAAAGCAGTTGTTTCATGTTATGAGTAATTTGCATCACATCTCAATTACATTATGCGTATGATATACATTTATAATAGCGGGAATGATAAAATTGTGTGTCCAAAGAACAAACACCATCGAATTTAGTCATAAAGGCAATGAAAGAAGTAATGGATATTTTTGGTCCATTTAAGTATTTCGAGTGCCAAAATTGATTAAGTTTGAAATGCAGTATTGAAGTTGCAATACTAGAGGAAATTGATTGAGAGTCATTTTTAATGATTAATCAATGGTGTTTTGCTTGATCCGAATTCTTCTATGATTTTGGTAAATAGGAGTATTTGCCCGATAAATTATGGAGTCTGAAATTAATTTGATAATAGATCAAATGGGGTTTTTCAGAAGAAAGATTAGTGAATATTGTATTCACAAGATTCGATCAAAGGACAATATTTTTGAATCATGGTTTCAACACAAAAGACTTGTGGAAATTTGTTTTCACAATATTATAATGTCATATATGGTGATATGTGGGGAATTATAATTATGATCTATTTTAAATAAATAAAGTGTGGTATGTCAGAATCAGTCTTAGAATCTCCTAATATGTTCGAAACATTATAGTCGATGTCCACTTTAGAAAATAGATATTTTTCTCAACAAAAATTCATAGGATCGACAGTAATGTCGACGTGTATATGATTATGCGATAATTCAGAATATACATGAGTATTTCTTTGTAGATTGCTCGCATTGGACGAGAGTGTATTCCAGAATCAATTAGAAACAAAGTTCAGTTTGTTGTCTATGTAATTCCGAGAAAAGATGACTTTTCGAATTATGGTTTATGGATTGAAATTAGAAGTTTGGAATAAATTGTAAGACTTATGTTGGAAGATGTTCCAAAGAGTATATGTCTGCTAATGAAAGTTTAATGATTAAGAGTGAGGGAGACTAGAAAATTGTTTTCTGCTTGCAATCCTCTTCATAAAGATCATAATATTTTCATGAAAGAAACTTCTAAATAAAGTGTTGTTATATTTAATATTGCTGTCAGGTCACAACACTGTATTAAGTATTTCAGATCTTGTTGACAGATCAAGGTGCACTTTATGAATACAAAGAAAGTTGAGAAAATATCGGAATACGAACAAAGGCTTTTTGAGCCTGGAAATCCAAAGTTGCATTTGAAAGGATTAAGAGAGTAATTGTTGCTGCAATTCTTATTAGAGGAATAAGATTGTTTAATCGTCATATAAGGTGTTATATGAGAAATGTGACTATAAGAAAGACGCGGTAGCATGTCTTGTCGAGAAATGTGTCTTGGACAAGATCAAATTTGTTGACTACATTTATGTAGACATGCTTGAAGTCTGAGGGATTTGTATTAATGTAATACTGTAGTTTGTATTAAATTCGAATTGATAGTATATCAATGATTTTGGTTTAACCAAGATGTCGATTTAAGTGGGAGTCATAGTTAGTTCACTCAGGAGAAATATGTGAAGAACATATTTTTGAGTGGGAGCTTGGGAACTCAAATATGTGGATAACATGTTTTTGAGTGGGAGCTCGTGTTATCAAATATGTGGAGACATAATTTGAGTGGGAGTCGAATTCATCTTGTGTAGTTAACACATTGTGAAACTGTACCAATAGAATAGGATGAAGTTGTAAAACTATTTAAAAGTTAGTGTCTATTTTGAAATAGAACGGGAATTTTTTAAATAGTTAGTCGAGTTGTGTTGGATTATATCTGAGGAGTCAGAATAGAATCAAAAGGATGGTCCTTTGGAATCCAATTGGTCATTAAGAGTAATGATGCATGAAGGAAATGGTTGTATGACATGTGGGTCTATTATGTATATATTAGACGTCATACAGAAACCATATTATCTTCTCGATAAAATATAACCGATGTTCTTGGAGTAAAGAACAGTTATGAAAGTAAATTTGGAATTTACTGGAAGTAGAAGTGCGTTAGTTAAGGGATTGACATTTGAATGTCAAGTTTTCTACATTGGTGTGAAAGTATGTAGATATCGCGAGTTTGTAATTGTTACAAGGGGCTCTGCATGGCTGAGTGTGTTTTTCAGGGCAGTTATCTGGTTAGTATAATCAGAGTAAGCGCTGGGAAGCAGAAGTCTCACTTAGTTACGGTATTTGCATATATGTTGTTAGACAACATGGTGATATCAAACAAGTTGATGCTAGTGAATCGCAAAAGCATGTACAATCATGGATTGTGCAGTAACACTTTTCCACGAGCAAGCATTATCAAATGATTCTTATTTGATAAGGGATTCTGATAAAGTAAAATGCAGCAAGTTTATTTGTACTCTAGTGCAAGTGGGAGACTGAAGGAGATATGCCCTAGAGGCAAATAAATAAGTAGTATTTATTGCATTATCTCATAAGGTTATAATAGGTTTGTGTATTATGCTATAACTGTATTAATCGGAATTATTAATACACGTGTGATACATAGACAACCAGGTCCCTAGCAAGCCTCTATATGAGCTAGTCCATTGGGCAACAGTTGATCGAGATTCCCGATCAAGGACAATGACGTCGGTTGACAATGGGGTCATCTTGTTAGTTGAATAAGGTGGTGGACATACGCAAAGTATTGCAATAAGATCGTATTACGATGTTTGTCATTTGCAATAGATAAAAGTATGATAGCTTATTCCTTAGACCGTGAGACCGTACTTATTGTTGCTTCGTAGGAGTGCTTTGAGAGCATCAAACGTTGTGTCTTATATAGCATGACAATAACGGTGTCCATCTTGGGTATTCCGAAAGAGCATCGAGACGTAAGGATCAAGAGCGGGATTTGTTCATTCTTGTAATGGAAAGATACTCTGGGCCCACTCGGTGATATTGCATCTATATAGCTGCAGCTTATGACTAGGTCATGGAGATGTAATATCACAGACGAGTTAATAACCGTCGTCGGTAACGAGATACATCAAAGGCATCGGTGTGTCTACGATCATATCTCGGACAAGGTAGTATCGCAGAGACAAAGGGAATGAATATCATACTTATGGTTCAACGACGATATTCGTGGAATGCACAGGGGTCGTCATATATTTCCAGGTATCCCTGGCGATCATTGGTGAGCGGAGTGTCTCGACCATGTCTGGAGTGTTCCCGAACCGTAGCGTAAGAAACTTAAGGTCTTAGCGACGCTAGGAGATAGGTTCTGGAATTTTATAGGTTTTTGTTGGAGAGAGAGAAATGATCCGGAAAGAGTTCCGGTGGTCCGGAAGGAGTTCCGGAGAGGTCTGGAATGGTTCCAGGAATGTCCGAAAGTTGTTCGGGTGGTCCGAAAGAGTTTTCAGAGTCACGGGATATTGAATTATATATAAATATATTAATTATGAATTAATGGGATTTTTATATTAATTTAATATTAATTAAATAAAGGAAAAAGGGGGCTCCCACCTATATGGGCCCTAAGAGGGGGAGCCGCACCTCAAAGGGGGGTGGGCCCCATTGGCTGGTTTGGCCAGCCCATGTGGGGGCCGAACCCCCCCTCCCATGTCCTTTGTTTAGTCCCACATGGGGGAGCCAAGGGGTTTGCACACCCCCTTCCCCCTTTATATAGCAAGGCATATTAATTGATTTAATTCACAGGAAATTCAATTAATTCCCAATTTCTCTCTCGATCTCGTGGTTCCCAAGTTGGAGCCGCGCCGAGCTGAGGAAGGGGGTCTCTCTCCACCTAAGCCATACCGCAGAGCGCCGTTGCTCTGCGGGATTCCAGATAAGATCTACTCCTGTGATTTCAGCTGGATCTGAATGACCGGGAGTTGTCGCTAGGCTCCGTATGTTTGCGAGTGCTCGGAGGCTACTCTATTGAGGAGCTTGGGCGACGTCGTCTCGCCCCCTGCCGCCGCCGCGCCTCCACCCTCTGCTGCCGGCGCACCAGCCCCGGTGCTGGCGCTCTGCCTTCTTCCGCCCGACGCCCGTCGACGCAGATCATCGTCGACACCCCGGCGTCATCGACTCCGACATCGCGGCAAGTTCTCCGCGACCTCGAGGTCGGCTACGTACGACTTCATCGTCAACGCTTGTGCGGGAGCGTAATCCCCGCTATCGGTCTACATGGAGGTAATGTAACCCGTTCCGCCACCGTTATCGCATGTACTAGATAGATAGATCCTGGCTAGTTAGGGTTTCGTTCGCTAGAAAATTAATGTTTTCTGCACCGTAACCCCTTCAGTATATGACTTCTTTTTGCCAAAGGCAACCGTAATGGCTTTATGTTATGCGCTACGGTCGGGTCCCCAACAGTGAACTTGTTCATTTACCACAGCACCCCTAGGAGTAATTTTCATTATGCCTTGCATGATCATATTTTTATTTGGAATCTTTTTACTTGTGAGTTCTAAAACTGCGGTTTTTATGGCACTTCCACCACCATGTTGCTAGCCTCTTCGGTACTTTGCTTTGCCCTTTCTCACATTGAGAGTTGGTGCATTTTTTGCGGGTACATCCAAACTCGTGGGAGATCTTCATCTTGTTTTTCTACACATAAGCCAAACATCTTCCTCAAAACATCCACCATACCTATCTAATACAACATTTTCATAGCTGTTCCGAGATATATTGCCATGCAACATCCATCTTACATTGCATGACTTGTTTTCATTCATTATTTGTTTATTGCTTTGTGTGTTTCTATAAAACTGATGTGTGGTTTTACCCATGTTACGCTAGAGGACTGCATAACCTGCTACAATGGCAGAGGCACCGTTGTCATATGTATTCTTATGACACATTCATAGAGTTACTTATATCATCAGTATGTTGTTTTATCATCATTAGTATGTTGTCATACATCATGTATCCTATTAGGATGCTTGCCTCTAAAAAGTGAAAAGAGCCATGACGGCCATCGAAAAGAGAAACAAAAAAAGAAAAAAAAAGAGAAAAAGAGAAAAAAGAAAGAAATAAATAAATAAAAAGGGGGGCAACATTAATATTTTTTATCACACACTTGTGCTTATGTTACAACATCATATCATTTATAGTCATCACTTGTGCTCATGTTATAGCACCATGTCATTTGTGCTCATGTTTAGCACCTTTACTCCATATGAGAGAGTTTTCAAGTCTTAGTTGCATAACTATGTGGGGAACTTTAGAATATAGAACTTGGCTTTTATATTCCAATGATGAGCCTCCTCAAACGTGCTCTAGGTCTTCGTGAGCAAGCAAGTTGGATGCACCCCCACTAGTTCCATTGGAGAGCTTTCATATACTTATAGCTCATTGTCCATCCGTTGTATGGCAATCACTACTCCTTGCATAACTTCGATTGTATGACTTTCTCTTGTCTAATGATCATCTATAGCTCTGTGAGCCTTTCTTCCGTTGGCCTTCCAAACCTCCGTTAACATTCTCTTAGCCATAACATCCTGGTGCCAGGAACCAACGTTGAACGCTTGCTTGTTTCTTTTGAACAAATAATATATTGATAATCTACGTGCATATTGCTATTACTTGACTTGATCCTTTAATAAAGTTGTCATGTTTGTTGGAAGCATTAGATGATTATATTGTTGTGCTTGAAGCTTAAATCATCTTTGATATCTACTTTGCACTGTTGATTGCTATCTAGTACTATATCATTGAAAGCTTTTCTTGCTTCACCTACTTGTTTGTTCATTACTCATTTAATATCAATATAAACTACAACCCTTATTCATTTGATTTCAGTTTACATGCCTTACAATGAATTACATGATCAAGATTGTGTTAAGCATGTCACTTAAGAAATTATTCTTATTTTATCGTTTTTGCCTACTCGGGACGAGTAGAACTAAGCTTGGGGATGTTGATACGTCTCCAACATATCCATTATTTCTTGTGTTCCATGCTATGTTATATCATGTTATTACATGTTTTATATACATTTTATATAGTTTTATGAATTTTCTGGGACTAACCTATTAACAAGATGCCACAGTGCCAGTTTCCTATTTTCTGTTTTTTTTTGTTTCAGAAAAGCTCTTAAGGAAATATCCGCTGAAAGGGCATGTCCCTTCTTAAGATTTTGGTTAATATGACACTCGAGTTAGTGAGGACTAATGCTATCTCTAAAGTGTATTCTCAGGTTTTAGTCCGCTCGTATGATGATGGTTGGAGATTGGAGGCCCCTCATTTTTGGATTATCAAGTGACGGTGTTATTTATATCTTTCTCTATTTACTTCTTGAGTCAATAGGTTCACCGCACTATTAAGGGGGGTAACTTGTTGTTTTCATTGGGGATGAACTCTTGCAACTCTATTTCATATCCCTTTCCATACACCTCCTAAAGCCTCCACAAAATATGAGAAAGTTTAATATATTTGTCTCTTGAAATATTGGGCATGTTCAGGAAACTGCTCATCCGGTATGGGATCCGGTATATACCGGATCTGGTTCCGGATGGGCCCGGAATCAATTCCGGGTGCAAACCGGGCGAGTCCAGGGACTAGCCGGTTTGCACTCCGGAATTCATTCCGGACCCATCCGGTACACAGTCCGGTGCAAACCGGAATCTGAAGGGAAAATGCCCTAGAGGCACTTAATAAACATAGTTTATTGGCAATATCCCAATTGTTCATTATATGTTTTATACCATGCTATAACTGTATTAAGCGAAAACATTAATACATGTGTGGTAGATAAAAAACCAGGTCCCTAGTAGCCTCTACTAAGACTAGTTTCATTGCGCGATTGATGATCGAGGTTTTCCGATCATAGGGCATGGCGCCGGTCGGCAATGGAAGTCATATCGTTAGGTGTAACGATGTGATGGACATACCCAGTATTTATAGGACATAGTCATTACGCCTTAAGACAGTGAGACCAACTCTTATTGTTATCCCTGGAAGATACTTTGATCGCACCAAACGTCATATCTTATATAGTGTGACAATGATACGTGATACTTTTGGGTATCAGAAGGGGGTAGTTGAGACGAGTGGTCAACAGTGGGATTTGTCAGTCCGCATAGCCGGATAGATACTCTAGGGCCCACTCGGTGATATTATGTCAAATGAGTTTGCAAACATGTGACTAGGTCACCAGCTGACATAATATCATAGACGAGTAGAAGATAGCGATGTCTGTAACGAGATCATGCAAGGTATGGAGATATCTGAGAATGATGCTCGGACGCGCTAAGTATCGCCATGACAAAGGGTTTAAGACTAGACGTCCAGGTTTGATAGATGAAAGTCATTCGTTATATCACAGGGATTAATTCATGGGGTCCAGGCCTACGAGTTAGTCGTTGATCATAGAGGAGTCTTGATCATACCTGTTATTATATCGAACCGCTAGGGTAACACACTTAAGGGGTTTCGACAAGACAACCGGAAAGGAAAGAGATCACCGGGAACGCCCCGGGAATGGTCCGATGGAGATCGGGCAGCGACGAAAGAGTTTTCGGAGCTAGAATAAATTGTATATTATATGTTTGACATTAATTAGTGTAATTAATGATTAAATATGATTTTATATATTTATTTTCAAATTTATTTAGGCTGATTTCCTAAATGAGCCTTCTGGTCGATAGAAGGCCCATGGGGGGGGACCCTCAAGGGAATTTTGTGGGGGAGGCTTGGCCGACCTAGGTGGGCCAAATGGAGCCCACCTAGGGCCGGCGCACCTGTCTTGGCCGCACCAGGCAATGGGGGATGGTCCCACATTGCCTGGCTGGCAAGGTTGGCTCCCCCTGGGAGCCTATAAAATAAGGGGCACCCCTGGCCTTTTAATTCACCAATTAATTCTCTTATTTCTCCTCGATCTCTTGATTCCCTTTGTCGGAGTTGCCCCGAGGAGGATGAGGGGATCTCTTCCACCATAGCCCGCTGCCGCGCTGCTGGTGTTCCGGTCCAAGTCTTCCGCTGCTCGTCCTGGACTGGAGCTTCGGAGGCCGTCGTCTCCACCGTATGTGTGTAACGCCCTGCGAGGTGCTGTGCTAGCGGTACTCGGAGGCCTACTTCCTCCACCCGACCTCGTGGTCATCTTCGTCGTCTTCGTCGCGCCGAGTTCTCCGCGACCTAGAGGTCGGCTACGTCGTCTTCGTCGTCAACGCTTGTGCGGGAGCGTAATCCCCGCTATTCGGTCTACGAGGGTATGTATTCCGATCTCCGTCGTACTACTATATCTGCATAGTGTAGATCTTGGCTAGTTTAAGGATATCGTTGCTACCATTTTTTTTGTTTTCTGCACACGATCCCCTTCAGAATCCATACCGGGTGGACCAGATTTCCTGCATAACGGCCAGATTTTAATAGACAAGTATATAAGCCCACCTCTTCTTCTCCAAGAGGTAAGTCAACCAGTTCCAAACACGAAAAAGGCTAAGCTCTATCTCCTCCATTGTTGTTGACTCCAAAAGCTTCAAGATCTCTCTAGCCCTCCACTCAAACTCAAATCCCTTTGGTGAAAACCAAGAGGAGGTCTAGATCTTTGATTCCACCGAGCCAAAAGTGATTCCCCCTTGAGTTCATCAAGTTGCTTGTTACTCTTGGGTTTTGTTGAAACCCTAGGCGGCTAGGGTCGCCCGGAAGCTTCCGGGTTGTGGTTCTTGCTTCAGGAAAGTTTGTAAAGGTTCGGAAGCCGCCTCAAGGCCTATCAATAGTGGATTGAGCTCTTTCTTCGTGGAATAGGCTCAAGAAGAAGAAGGTGAGCCTTCGTGGCGCTCGGGTGTCCTTCGTGATATCCCGCATCTCTCCAACGTGACCTACTTCTCTCTCAAGAGAAGGAACACGGGTTATATCTTCGTCTCTGCGTGCCTCGGTTAATCCTATCCGAGCTTTTTCACTATTGTTGTTTTATTTGTGATAGCCTTCGTGCTTGAAGTATTGTATTGCATCATATAGGTTGTTTCATCTAGTTGTTAGGCACATCTTATTTATTTGCATAGCCTAAAACTTGTGAAAATAAAAGTAAAATTTGTAGAAAC
The DNA here is from genome assembly GCA_026929855.1 of Poa annua. Lineage (NCBI taxonomy): Eukaryota > Viridiplantae > Streptophyta > Magnoliopsida > Poales > Poaceae > Poa > Poa annua. The sequence continues at coordinate 85,169,639 of CM049431.1, forward strand.
CTATTCACCCCCCCCCCCCCCCTCTAGGTTACCATCTCGGTCCTTTCATCCGCCAAATTGGAAATGAGCCAACCAGTATTTATTTTTTGAAATATTTACGACCAGAAGAACCAAAGACGAGACGAAGGCGGACCCCGAGGGGCCCACACCACCTGGTGTCGTAGTATCGACATAATTGATAGGAGACGCGGGTCCTCTAGCCTACGTATGGATTGTGGGGAAGAAGGCTGGTGTCGTCGAGGACGGGATTGAACACGGCGAGTTTACCCAGCTTCGGATCCCGCAGCGGTGGCGAGATCCTACGTGCTGCTATAATTCACTATGAGGCAATAGCCGTGAATAGGTTACAATGTGTATGATGCGTATTGGAGCGTGCCCTAAAGGCTCCCTGGTGGCTGGCTTATATAGGCGGCCAGACCCCAGGGTACAAGGCAAGTACTTGTCCGGCAAGTAATCAGAGTCCTAGACCTAGCCGGCTTAGTTGCCGCCTTCCGTCTTGGGCTTGGTGGCTTGATGGGCTTCGGCCTTCCGCCTTCCTTGGACCGTCCGTCTACTTCCTTGTACGTCAGCTATCTGGGCCGCCCGGCAGGCTACAGCCTTACCACCCTTGGGCCACCCTGGTCTAGCCGGATTGATCCATGTTGGAGATACCCCTAGTTGATATATCCCCAACATTAGCCCCCAGAAAGGTTGGAGTTCTCCAGGCGCCGACTTCTTCTTGATTCTTCATTCGTCAATGTTGGCGGCTGCAGGACTTGAACCATTCTGAAAATCGACGAGGCATGTGTGTCCTGATATTGACACACAACCGCCTTTATCCAACATGGAAAAAGACGGCTAATTCACAATCTCAACGAGCATATTTCTTGACGGATACCGCTTAGCCGGCTCACGACAGTTTGAAACCGGCCTAGGCGGGAATCTCGGCATGATCACAAATCGCGGGAAAAGAGGAGGCGTGGAGATCGTGCGATCATGCGCCGCAGCGGATGCTGGACACGTGCCCGACTAAAAACGCCGTTTGCACAGGGAGCAACGCCCGGACCTATAAATAGGGAACCAAACGGTTCATTTTTGCACCCCTGCCTTTGCTCTCCTCGGCCCCTTGCTCTTCCACTTTCCCGCTTCTTGCTCCGAGCGAACTCCGGCGAGCGTTCTCCTCCGACGACCTTCGCACACGGCGATGTCCACCGGCCAAGACATCCCCTCCGTGGCCTCCGGCGGTCCGGCGACCGAAACCATCCCCACGGCTGCGATGGGCGGCGTAACATCACGCCCCGCGGCGGCGACGGGCAATGTCGCCACCGTCGCCTCTCAGACTCCTACCGTGCGCGCGCCGGCGGCGGTCTCCTCGGCTCCTCCCTCTTCCATCGTCGCGACGGCGGCGAGAGGCGCTCCCATCGACGACGAGCAGGAAGCGGCTGACCTCGGGTCACGCTACTGGCTCCCCTCCATAGTCGATGAAGACGCACTCCAAGACCTGGAGGCCGTCAGCTACCTCTCCACTCGGGAGGACTGCCAATGGAGATCCGCCTTAGGACACATCATCCCGGCTCCGAAAGCCGGGGAACGGGTAATCCTCACCTCCCACCTAGTCAGGGGAATGGCGCTACCGCCTTCCGCCTTCTTTAGCGAGGTCTTAGATCACTACGTACTCCAGCCCCATAACATAGCGCCCAACATCATCCTAGTCTTAGCTAGCTTCACCGCTCTGTTCGAGGGCTACCTAGGTATTAGGACTAGTTTAGACTTCTTCATATACTACTTTCTATTGCCGGCGCCAGACTGTGCCGGGCGGCGGACTGGCGACCTGCGGCAGTGTCACTTTCAACTGCCGCCAAGGACGCCAATGGTATCCCAAGATACCATACCTCGAGTCCGTCAAGGGCTGGACGTCCACCTTCTTCTACTGCCAAGACATGGCAGCGCCGGGGCGCCAATTTGGCGTCCCGGACTTTGTCAACGCGCCGCCTATGCCCAGACCATGCTGGGACGAGGCGGTGCCCAAGCTGACGGAGGAGCTCCGCCTTATTCAAAGTCGGATCGAGTTCCTCACCCGCACGATGTCCCCTCCCTTGCTGGATGGGGTGGACACCGTCATCTGCTGGCTTAGCCGGCAAATACTGCCCCTGCGGTACAGCCCGCATAAAATGTGTCAGTATTCGCCTACTGCCACAGCCTCTCTTCGCGTAAGCGAAGAGGGGTTACCGGCCGCCGACCTGGCGTTCCGACTTCGCAGCCTTGTCAAAGCGGGGCTGGTGAAGGCGGCGGAAGGCGTGCCCATGCACACCCACGACAACCCTCCCCTCGAGTTAAAAAGTCCTGCTCGTTGCCCTACTTTGACAGCTTTTGCCGGCTAACTAGAGCCCTATTAACACTTGCCTTCTTTTTTCTCAGCTCTCTGTCCTGGGGGAGGATGACCTGGCTCCCGACTTCTACGAGCTGGAAGCCGGGAAGACCAAGAAGCGCAAGGCGTCCGGCGCGGCTTCCTCTACGGTCAACGCCGAGAGGAAGAAACGGACCGCAACGGCTATAATGCCGGTGCTCGTCGACCTCGACGAGAACGCGGGGATTAACATCCCCCGAAGGTACTCATTTCCGCCTTATATAGTTTACCAATTCCTCTATTGCCAGCATTTATCTGACTGTGCTTGCTTTATTGACAGGGAGCGGGTGGCAACTTCCAGGTTGCCGACCAGACTCCTTTCCAAGGGAAAGCGGCCCCAAGGCAGCTCGCCCGCTACCATGCCGCCAACTCCCCAGCCCCAGGCCGGCGGCTTTATGAGCGATGCTCGCCGCCACCCCCAGGCTCCGGCTTCCGGTCCGCCGCCAGCGACTTCCTCCGCGGGCCGCGCCACCAGTACTCCGCTTCCATCGGCTGAGGCTACGGCCAATGAAGCCGTCCAATCCGGTGCCGCCAAGGAGGAGCTACAAGAGGTGGTTGCCGGTGGGACGCAGAGGGCAGCCCCGGCTGCGGGAGGCGGCCGAGTCAGGGACCCTTGGTCCACTTTTAAGGCGGCCAAGGAGTCTACCCTGGCTTTTGCCAACTTCGCCTCTCAGGCATTTGCCGACTTGGAGGGCGATATGTCTGTAAGTTTTATCCACTTTGCGGCATATACATAGTCTCCCCCCTCCCCCCCCCCCCCCCCCCGAGCACTTAGATGGCAAGTCAAGTATATTGACTGCCGGCTTAGTGGTTTTTTTGACGGTATGCTATATGCCTTTGCCTGCAGGGCCTCCTGTCTGCCAACGTTGAGCTTATCTCCTCTCGATTCGAGATAAACCAACGGTGCCGCGATCTGAAGAAGGACTGCGAGGCCAAGGACCGGCGGATTGCCGAACTGGAGTCGGCCCGCAAAAAAAGAAGGTAGAATTATTCCTTCTGCCTTTTCGTTATCTTCCAATTTGCACTGCCGCCAAATGTTTAGCTAGTGAATCCATATTGTAGAACTGCTAGATCACGCCCAGGATATACTGAAGGCGTCCACTGATATGCAAGCTGTTATGAATGAAGCTTCCGACTTGGCGGCCGCCAACTTGTTGATGAAGGAGGAGCACCGGAAGGAGATGGAGGCCCAGCAGCTCGAATTTGCGCAGGAATCTAGCCAGCTGACCGGAGAGCTGGATAGCCTGCGCAAGAAGCTGGCGAAGGCGGAGAAGGCGGCTGCCGAGGAAATATCCAAGCAGACTTCTCGCGCCCAAACTGCTGAGGACGCGGTGGCAGCTCATATGATTGAGTTGTCCGCCTTCCATAACTCGGCCCTTGGTAATTTCTCACTCCTCATTTTGCTTTCGTCATTTTGCTTAGCCTAGACCGAACTGACGCTTTTATTTTTTGATACAGTTCCTGCCGGTTTAGGCGACGACAAGGATTTCAGCCCCCGCCTAGATCGCCTTGCGCGTCTGGGTGAGCTGATCTCCGAGACATTGGCGGCCCAAGCGGTTTGCCGCCAAGTTCTTCATTTCTTCCGGCAGCCAGGTGCCGTCCGAATTCAGCGATGTGCCCAATATGTTGGAGCAAGCTACGAAGCTTCACAAGAGCTCCCTGAAGTCGGCGGCGCGGGGTGGTGCCAAGACTGCGCTGGGACTCTTCATGGCGCACTACCCCGAGGCGGAGATAGAGGTTGTCACCGAAGGCATGCCGTCTTCTTATGAAGACGGCAGTGAGGTCGATCCGGTCGTTGTGCTGAACAGCGTTGCCGGCTACGCCACGCGTGTTGCCGACATGGTTGACACTTTGATATTCTACCGGCGTCATCCTGTGCCTGCTGCTGGAGAAGTTGGAGCTGCCGGTACGGCCGAGGCGGAGGGGAGTGACAGTTCTGGGGCTGAAGTTGTCAGCCCCCAAGCCTGATGTAGGCACCCCCCCCCCCCCCCCGAGCTGTAGTTTCTTTTTCTTGTGTCCCTTCCGACATGATTGTCAGCCTTTTCCTACTCCTGAAACAGTACAAACTCAACTTGTAATATTTGTTTATATTTTGGGAGATGTTCTGCTAGGCGGGAAGCTAGCCGACAAGTTTTATTTTGCCTTATTTTATATGGCCCGCCTTAATTTTACCCTGACTTATATGCTTGACTTTTTTGAAGGGGATCGTGTGCAGAAAACAAAAAATTTCCTACCAACGATATCCTTAAACTAGCCAAAATCTACACTATGCAGATATAGAAGTACGGCGGAGATCGGAATACATACCCTTGTAGACCGAATAGCGGGGATTACGCTCCCGCACAAGCGTTGACGACGAAAACGACGTAGCCGACCTCTAGGTCGCGGAGAACTCGGCGCGACGAAGACGACGAAGATGACCCCGAGGTCGGGTGGAGGAAGTAGGCCTCCGAGTACCGCTAGCACAGCACCTCGCAGGGCGTCACACACATATGGTGGAGACGACGGCCTCCGAAGCTCCAGTCCAGGACGAGCAGCGGAAGACTTGGACCGGAACACCAGCAGCGCGGCAGCAGGCTATGGTGGAAGAGATCCCCCTCCTCTACTCGGCGCGGCTCCGTCAAGGGAACCACGAGATCGAGAGAGAAATTGGGAATTAATTGGTGAATTAAAAGGCCAGGGGTGCCCCTTCTTATATAGGCTCCCAGGGGGAGCCAACCTTGCCAGCCAGGCAATGTGGGACTATCCTACATGCCTGGTTCGGCCAAGTCTGGTGCGCCGGCCCTAGGTGGGCCCCATTTGGCCCACCTAGGCCGGCCAAGCCTCCCCCCACAAAATTCACTTGAGGGTTCCCCCCCCCCCCCCCTGGGCCTTCTTTCGACCAGAAGGCCCATTTAGGGAAATCAGCCTAAATAAATTCGAAAATAAATATATAAAATCATATTTTCATATTAATTACACTAATTAATATCAAACATAATATATATAATTTTTCCTAGCTCCGAAAACTCTTTCGGCGCTGCCCGATCTCCATCGGACCCCTCCCGGGACGCTCCCGGTGATCTCTTTCCTTTCCGATTGTCTTGTCGAAACCCTTTAAGTGTGTTACCCTAGCGGTTCGATATAATAACATGTACGATCAAGACTCCTCTATGATCAACGACTAACTCGTAGGCCTGGACTCCATGAATTAATCCCTGTGATATAACGAATGACTTTCATCTATCAAACCTGGACGTATAGTCTTAAACCCTTTGTCATGGCGATACTTAGCGTGTCCGAGCATCATTCTCAGATATCTCCATACCTAGCATGATCTCGTTACCGACATCGCTATCTTCTACTCGACTATGATATTATGTCAGCTGGTGACCTAGTCACATGTTTGCAAACTCATTTGACATAATCTCACCGAGTGGGCCCTAGAGTATCTATCCGGCTATGCGGATTGACAAATCCCGCTGTTGACCCCTCGTCTCAACTACTCCTTTCCGATACCCAAAAGTATCACCGTTATTGTCATACTAAATAAGATACGACGTTTGGTGCGATCAAAGTATCTTCAGGAATAACAATAAGAGTTGGTCTCACGGTCTTAAGGCGTAATGACTATGTCCTATAAATACTGGGTATGTCCATCACATTGTTACTCCTAACGATATGACTTCCATTGCCGACCGGCGCCATGCCCTATGATCGGAAAACCTCGATCATAAATCGCGCAACGAAACTAGTCTTAGTAGAGGCTACTAGGGACCTGGTTGTTTATCTACCACACCTGTATTAATGTTTTCGCTTAACACAGTTATAGCATGGTATAAAACATATAATGAACGATTGGGATATTGCCAATAAACTATGTTTATTAAGTGCCTCTAGGGCATATTCCCTTCAGTCTCCCACTTGCACTCGAGTAACACTTAATCTAGTTTACAACCTGGTAAAAGCTCAACACCCATAGCATCTTGGTGCCTGCTCGCCTCGTGGAAGAGGAATACAGTCAATAGAACTCACACATTGAGATCTATATGTGCTTTGCAACACTTCTATGTCACCTAGTTTGACATAATCCCGTATCTTATAAAGACGGTGAAATATATCCCAGTGGATGGAGTGAGACTCGAGCATTCGCGTAGCATGCGCCTTAAAAGTCTAAGAGATCTATTAAGGAGACCACCTACGCTCGGAAAACTGCTCAGTCCATTCACACTTGCTACTTATGAAGTCGCGATATATTTCTATACCTATGTAGATTATGCGACAGTGCATTCATATGCGACTTCGCAAACTAACCATGTCTATTTTCAAAATAAAGGACATCTCCTATACGAGATTTCTAGTCGTATGGGTCAGTGTAATAACTTGCATCATCGTAACCGCCTTACGGCAAGTTGCCATTCCACTCTTACCCGTTACTAGAAAACCTATCTTCAGTTCTCATAGACACTGAAGAATAAACTTAACGTTTGTTCATTGATCCACACAAGGATCACTCTAGAACCTGTTCTTTAACCAAGAACTCGGGTCACACTAAGTCGAGCTTTCAGTCTGATAGCATCTATGATTGATACATAGAAAATGTCGAACATCATTTGCTATAACTGAAAAATCCAAGATTAACTTAATCTTTTACCTAGTCATACAAGCGAGAACCTCTTTCTTCGCTTGTCCTTTTTCTGAAACACTTCAGAATCCTGACTTAGGAAATACTCCGACTTAATGTTATTAAGCCCTTTCTGATCTATACAATTATAAATCGGATGCCTAATACTCCTAACTTCATTTCATAGAAAATTTAATCACTTAAATAATCCTTTACACTCTACTAGAGGATTTGTGTCATTCAATATGTTGTTACATACCAAATCACGAATGACACCTAGCTCCCACTCAAATATGCCTTCCGCATATAAGATCAAGGAAAAGCTACTTAGCTCCCACTCAAATATGCCTTCCGCATACAAGAAAGCTACTTTGCTCCCACTCACTTCTTTGCAAATGTAGGTTTCTTCAACTATTTTGGACAACTCCAAAATCCTTTGATCACATTATCAAAGTGAAGATTCCAGCTCCGATATGTTTGCTTCTGCCCATGAATGGACAACCGAAGTTTGCATACATGTTTAGCATCCTCGGGATCACAAACCATTCTTAATGACACTATTAAGAACCATGGTTTTCTCATCCATCTATCAATTTCTCATTCGAAATTATAGTAATTGCTAAACGATCCAGAATAGATTTAGTCTTCGCCACTTGAGACAAACTCTCATGTGGTCTGTCGGAACTGTTTCACGACAAATCGAATCTTCTCAATGTCTACTCTCTCATAAAATTCCATATACTATTAACATCCTAGATGCCATCAAGAAGATCTCCCAAGTCAATACCTGGTAATCGTATATGGGTTTTATTTCGGATCACAAATGACTCATAGTCATTTCTCGGACTTAGGTCCACCATCTCTTCTTCGTAGTTCGTAGGTCTGTCATATTCCATTAATATGACCCTTATAACAAGATTGTCGTAACACACAGTGTGGAACACAAACTCGTATGCCTACGCTCTTAGTATGAGCTCAGAACATCATGATTTTGAATCATAAGCTTTTTCAAGCTGTGGAGCCTGACACCGAACACACTTTCGGTTGCGCGACTCTGATGTCTGGAGAGGAAGTTCACCAACTTCGTCTTGCTCTACTTTCTTTCTCACTTATACCCTCGGACAAGAAACTATTTCTTTCGCAAGGTATACCCCGGCAAAGATTTTGCCTATGTCGTGAGACATGTACCCAACTAACTCTTTAGGTAGGGTATACTACAAAGATTAATCCATTTTAGGTTCGATTACATCGAAACACTAAATTGCTGAAAACGACAATCCAGGCTAAAAGCCACACCATGACTCATATGGTATTGTCTCCATGGATTCAAATGGTTTCCCTATTTGCTAACGTGAGTGTTTACGTTTCTACCATATGACTCTAATGATTACAATAATTTGGTAAGAGATTCATTTACCACACACCATCCGATAGGGTGCGATTACGACGCCCTAACACACCATAACACTATGGTGTTCCATGCGACGTAATTTGTGGAACTCTTCTCACAAGTCTTCCAATGATGTGCCAACATTATAACTCAAATCTTATTCCTCGATTTTCATCACGGGAATTTGATTTTCTTGTTAAGTTTATTTCCTACTTCATTCTGAACTTCGTTTGATCGAATCAAAAATTCAGACTAACATTCCCCGGAGTGGATATCCATATATCTACTCGGAATATTCATGAAGTCTATGAAATAAAGACTTCCACTACACGTTAAAGTACTTCATTGATTCACATACACCCATATGCATGATTCTCAACAAGCTATACTCAAAACGTTCAGTGAAGTTCACGAAATAAAGGTCTCCACTACCCGTAAATTACTTCATTGAACCACATATATCTCCATGTATGACTATCAATAAGTTATATGCCCGTTTTCCGAAAACGGTGTCACAGTTATTTTGCAAGTGTCAAAAGATCAAATCTTAGGACTTGTAGGTCCATCCAGTGTGGAGCTAATGCATATAACATTGACATGACTAAACGGTAGTGCCACACATATGTGGTGTCTTTATTAAGTTTGTATCCTTTGGCATTAATATTATGAATGTGGGAGCTTCTACCATCTAAATTCAAACCGGCATATGATCATTACTTCATAAATATAGGACACCAATTTGTCACTATCATGTATGAACAAGTGTCTCGCTAGAGGAGACACACTCGTAACGATCATACCAACACCCGATCATAAAGAATTTATTCAAATGGTAGATCTAGAGGGAGAGTGTCTACGGCCATCACAACAACTTGATTGCCATTATCAACACGCAATGTCGCCTCATCCTTTCAAGCTACTCAAGCAGTAAACCTGGTTTTTCACAAAACATGACTAGTTCAAGACTCAGTCACTACTGCGAGCACCTGCTTAGCTAAAACATTCATAACATGTATATCATATATACACCATCATCATTGATGACTTCCGGCGATCTGTTTAATCTTCTTGATACTTCCACTGTAATCAAGAACCATGAAGGTGAACGATTCCCCTTGCATGACATAGTCTATGACAGAGGATTTGCACTTGGCAACGATGTCTGTCATCCAGTGATTGAGCTGAGCGAGGCGTCTCAATGTTCATTAATCATGAACATACGTCATTAAGTATGACCGCCACATGCTCCCTCAATGTGTGTATTCTCTTCCATCTTGGTTGAGAAGACAACCAGTCAACGTACTGATAAACTTCATCAACCCAACTTTAGGGGTACCCCGAGTTTTAGCGACCATATCATATGTCCGCGATTCAATAACTCGTACCCACCGTTGGTTCTCTATGGCAGAGATCATAGCATGCACTGGACTATGATGATATCATCCGCTCAAAATCCGATAATCCAAATTATCTTTTGCTAGCGGAATCTCCGGGTTTATCTCCTAGCGGGTATTGTAACACAAAGAGCTAACGGTTTAAACAAGGAGTATCCTCAAGCTAAAGTATAAAACTATGAAGTTTGGACCCAACCTTTTAAGTTTCTCAATCGCAGGAATGCGCCTAATTTGAAAAGATGCTATCACAATGGTTAATATCTACAAAGGTTTGCAAAACAGACTCTGTTCATTATATTCTGAGTTCTAGTATTTTAGAAAATAACTATCTGAACTCCCACTCAAACAAACATCCCTCCTGGTCGTTTAAGTGATTACACGACCCCCATCCATTGCACCACCCCTCATCATCAGAGCCGGCAGCACAACTTCAAGAGTAGACAAAAGTCCGCCACACCAATTTTGTGACTCATGCTTGACCTTTCGGTCTCCCTGTTCCGAGGCCATATTTCTGAATATGCTAGGCTCGCCACCAAAAACCTCCACGCTGACGCTTGTGCAACATGGCTTACACCCACTGTATGCGAACGACGAGATGTCTGACACCCGATCATCACGGCCTGCCTCATAACGTAGAACTTTCTTGGTGGTGCGCGTTGGAGGGAGAACACTAGTGGTATTTTGAAGGGATCATCTTATATAGCTACCGCCGTGTAACTAATGTATACTATACACACAATCACACAATATAAGATGCACACAAAAGATCAAATGTAATGCAATGTGATATAGTCCATTGCGCCATGGTCTTCTTGGCGCCCGCAGTTTATAAACAATTTAATAAACCTACCTTGACCATATCACATAGCCCCTGCAAAATAAAGTTACACGCTTCTACTTTATCTTTTGCATATTTTACGTGGCTCGGGGCTTTCGTAAATAGAACCGCTTCATACCTACGAACCTTATGACCACAACAACGATCCAATAATTGCATGTTTAAGCATCCCTTTCGGGCCCTCCATTGAAAATGCAAGACCAACTAAAGAGAGAGAAACTGACACCCGCCAGCCACAGATACGGTACAAGCCGTATGTCAGTAGTGGAACCAGTCTCGCGTAAGCGTACGCGTAAAGTCGGTCCGGGCCGCTTCATCAACTCGATGCCGCTGGAATCACAAGTGCACGCTAGAGGGTAGCAAATAACAGGAACGGTGCCCCCGTGCAGAACACGGGTTCTAACAGCGTACAGCTATATCTACGATAGATCGGCTCTGATACCACTGAAGGGGATCGTGTGCAGAAAACAAAAAATTTCCTAGCAACGATATCCTTAAACTAGCCAAGATCTACACTATGCAGATATAGAAGTACGGCGGAGATCGGAATACATACCCTTGTAGACCGAATAGCGGGGATTACGCTCCCGCACAAGCGTTGACGACGAAAACGACGTAGCCGACCTCTAGGTCGCGGAGAACTCGGCGCGACGAAGACGACGAAGATGACCCCGAGGTCGGGTGGAGGAAGTAGGCCTCCGAGTACCGCTAGCGCAGCACCTCGCAGGGCATCACACACATACGGTGGAGACGACGGCCTCCGAAGCTCCAGTCCAGGACGAGCAGCGGAAGACTTGGACCGGAACACCAGCAGCGCGGCAGCGGGCTATGGTGGAAGAGATCCCCCTCCTCTACTCGGCGCGGCTCCGTCAAGGGAACCACGAGATCGAGAGAGAAATTGGGAATTAATTGGTGAATTAAAAGGCCAGGGGTGCCCCTTCTTATATAGGCTCCCAGGGGGAGCTAACCTTGCCAGCCAGGCAATGTGGGACTATCCCACATGCCTGGTTCGGCCAAGGCTGGTGCGCCAGCCCTAGGTGGGCCCCATTTGGCCCACCTAGGCCGGCCAAGCCTCCCCCCACAAAATTCCCTTGAGGGTTCCCCCCCCCCCTGGGCCTTCTTTCGACCAGAAGGCCCATTTAGGGAAATCAGACTAAATAAATTCGAAAATAAATATATAAAATCATATTTTCATATTAATTACACTAATTAATATCAAACATAATATATATAATTTTTCCTAGCTCCGAAAACTCTTTCGGCGCTGCCCGATCTCCATCGGACCCCTCCCGGGACGCTCCCGGTGATCTCTTTCCTTTCCGATTGTCTTGCCGAAACCCCTTAAGTGTGTTACCCTAGCGGTTCGATATAATAACATGTACGATCAAGACTCCTCTATGATCAACGACTAACTCGTAGGCCTGGACCCCATGAATTAATCCCTGTGATATAACGAATGACTTTCATCTATCAAACCTGGACGTATAGTCTTAAACCCTTTGTCATGGCGATACTTAGCGTGTCCGAGCATCATTCTCAGATATCTCCATACCTAGCATGATCTCGTTGCCGACATCGCTATCTTCTACTCGTCTATGATATTATGTCAGCTGGTGACCTAGTCACATGTTTGCAAACTCATTTGACATAATCTCACCGAGTGGGCCCTAGAGTATCTATCCGGCTATGCGGACTGACAAATCCCGTTGTTGACCCCTCGTCTCAACTACTCCTTTCCGATACCCAAAAGTATCACCGTTATTGTCATACTAAATAAGATACGACGTTTGGTGCGATCAAAGTATCTTCCAGGAATAACAATAAGAGTTGGTCTCACGGTGTTAAGGCGTAATGACTATGTCCTATAAATACTGGGTATGTCCATCACATCGTTACTCCTAACGATATGACTTCCATTGCCGACCGGCGCCATGCCCTATGATCGGAAAACCTCGATCATCAATCGCGCAACGAAACTAGTCTTAGTAGAGGCTACTAGGGACCTGGTTGTTTATCTACCACACCTGTATTAATGTTTTCGCTTAACACAGTTATAGCATGGTATAAAACATATAATGAACGATTGGGATATTGCCAATAAACTATGTTTATTAAGTGCCTCTAGGGCATATTCCCTTCATTTTTGTATGTTGGCGAACCTCAACCGGAAACTTTAGCTGAAACAACCAGGGCTAAACCATTTGTTTAGGATCAGAAACCAAAGCCAACATGTTGGTGCCAAGGACATACTACTAGGCGAACCACATATAAGTAAACAGTGGTAAAGGAATTAGGCGGCGCAAAACGTTAATTTTATTGCTGTGGGTTGGCTCGAAAGCTGCAAGTATCTACCAGTTTGAACCTTTGCACGGAGCTAGAAAAAAGGTAACTTAGATGCGTAGGTTGTATATGACTGTAAGAAAAGACAAAAGATGGCATGCTTCTCAACACAGATGAGGAACCATAGACTTTTATTTCATAATCATATATGACTTATTACAATTATAAATTGCTAAGTGTAAAATGGACGTAGCTGCTCAATATTCCAAGGTCGTCTTGTTTGTTCGAACGGATCGTCGATGCCTCTTTTGCGCTTGGTTCCCCTTCTTCCTGCCGCCTTCTTGCGCCTTTTCTTTTCCTCTACGTCTCGGATGTCGGCTAGGTAGTAGGAACCATTGAGCAACGCCTTTGTGACTATAAACGGTCCTTCCCATGGCGGGGATAACTTGTGCAAGACTTTTCTGTCTTGAATTAGGCGGAGAACCAGGTCACCTGTTCTGAAGCTTCGCTTCCGCACTCTCCGGCTATGATAGCGACGGAGTTGTTGCTGGTACAAGGCGGAGCGATGTAGAGCAACATCTCTTTCTTTGTCTAGCAGGTCTAGGCTATCATGTCTTGTACCTTCTACGTCTTGCTCGATGTAGGCTTGAACTCTTGGGGAATCGTATTTCATGTCGGTAGGTAGCACCGCCTCCGCGCCATATACCAAGAAGAAAGGAGTGTAGCCGGTAGATCTGTTTGGCGTTCTGCGCAAACTCCAATATACATACTGTAGCTCTTCTGCCCAAGCGCCGGCTGCCCTGTGTAACGCAGCTTCGAGACGAGGCTTAAGTCCTGATAGGACTAGGCCGTTTGTACGCTCTACTTGTCCATTAGATTGTGGGTGTGACACAGATGCCAAATCAAGCCGGATACCTAGATCGTTGCAGTATTCTTCTATGTCGCCTTGAGACAGGTTGCTGCCATTATCAGTGATAATGCTGTGTGGAACTCCAAACCGAGAGATAATTCCACAGAGAAAATTGGTGGCTGTTCGCGCGTCAAGTTTGCTGATCGGCTTGGCTTCGACCCATTTGATGAACTTGTCGACAGCGACCAATAAGTGGGTATACCCACCACGTGCCTTCTTGAAGGGACCAACCATGTCTAAGCCCCAGACCGCGAACGGTCAGGTGATTGGAATTGTCCTAAGCTCTTGTGCCGGCATGTGAGGTTGGCGGGCCTACAATTGGCAGCCTTTGCATGTTTTGACGATGTTCTCGGCGTCTTCATTGGCGGTAAGCCAGTAGAAGCCTTGGCGGAAAGCTTTGGACACGATTGCCCTTGCGGAAGCGTGATGCCCGCAGGTACCAACATGTATGTCTTTCAGAATTTCCCGGCCTTCTTCTGGCTGTATGCACCGTTGATAGATACCACACGTGCTTCGCTTATATAGCTCGCCTTTTATTATTGTGAATGCCTTGGCTCGCCTTATGATCTGCCTTTTTAGCACCTCATCGTCTTCCGGCAACATGCTGTCGATTAAAAAATCGAGGTATGGGACAGTCCAATCTGGCTGTATCGAGTAGACAGCTGAGACTTGCCGCTTCTACTGGTTCTTCTGCATTGGGGTCCAACAAGTCGGCGCCTTTAATGGACGGCTTGTGCAAATGTTCCAGGAAAATATCCTTTGGTACCTTTTTGCGTTCTGATCCTAGTCTGGCAAGTGTGTCTGCCGCCTCGTTCTCGGCTCTTGGAACATGCCGGACTTCATAGCCCGCGACATTTTTGGCGAATTCATCAACTTTGGCCCTGTATGCCGCCATTGTTGCGCTTTTTGCGTCCCATGTTCCGCTTACTTGTTGTGCGACCAAATTTGAGTCACCATAATAGAGGATTCTCTTGACGCCGAGGTCGTTTGCCATGTGCAACACGTGAAGCAAAGCTTCATACTCTGCGACGTTATTGAAGGGGACTGTGTGCAGAAAACAAAAAATTTCCTACCGACGATATCCTAAAAGCATGCCAAGATCTATTCTATGCAGATATAGTAGTACGGACGAAGATCGGAATACGTAACCTTGTAGACCGAAAGCGGGGAATACGTTCCCGCACAAACGTTGTCGATGAAGACCGACGAAGCCGACCTCAAGGTCGTGTAGAGGAAGCAGGCCTCCGAGTACTACTAGCGCAGCACCTCGCAGGGAGTCGCACACGTACGGTGGAGACGACGGCCTCCGAAGCTTCAGTCCAGGACGAGCAGCGGAAGACTTGGACCGGAACACCAGCAGCGCGGCAGCGGGCTATGGTGGAGGAGATCCCCTTGCTCTGCTCGGCGCGGCTCCAACTTGGGAACCACGATATCGAGAGAGAAATCGGGAATTAATTGGTGAATTAAAAGGCTGGGGGTGCCCCTTCTTATATAGGCTCCCAGGGGGAGCCTACCTTGCCAGCCAGGCAATGTGGGACTAATCCCACATGCCTGGTTCGGCTCTGGAGGGTGCGTCGGCCCCCCTAGTGGGCCCTTAGCCCACTTGGGGCAGCCCCTCCTGGCCCCCACCGAATTCCCCTTGGGAATTTTCCCCTCTTGGGCCTTCTTTCATCCGGAAGGCCCATGTAGGGAAATCTGCCTTAATAAATTCGAAAATAAATATATAAAATCATATTTGCATATTAATAACACTAATTAATATCAAACATAATATATATAATTTTTCCTAGCTCCGAAAACTCTTTCGGCGCTGCCCGATCTCCATCGGACCCCTCCCGGGACGCTCCCGGTGATCTCCTTGTTTTCCGGTTGTCTTGTCGAAACCCCTTAAGTGTGTTACCCTAGCGGTTCGATATAATATCAGGTATGATCAAGACTCCTCAATGATCAACGACTAACTCGTAGGCCTGGACCCCATGAATTAATCCCTGAGATATAACGAATGACTTTCATCTATCAAACCTGAACGTAAAGTCTTAGACCTTTTGCCATAGCGATACTGAGCACGTCCGAGCGTCGTTCCATAGATATCTCCATACCTAATCCCGACCTCGTTACCGACGACGCTATCTTCTACTCGTTCATGATCTCATGTCTCCGTGACCTAGTCACATGCTTGCAAGCTCATTAGACATGATCTCACCGAGTGGGCCCGAGAGTATCTATCCTTCTATGCGGACTGGCAAATCCCGCTCTTGACCCCTCGTCTCAACTACTCCTTTCCAATACCCAAAAGTATCACCGTTATTGTCATACTAAATAAGATTCGACGTTTGGTGCAATCAAAGTATCTTCCGGGAATATCAATAAGAGTTGATCTCACGGTCAAAGGCGTAACGACTACGTTCTCCAAATCTGGGTATGTCCATCACATCGCTCTCTAGCGATATGACTCTCATTGCCGATCGGCGCCATGCCCCATGACCGGGAAACCTCGATCATCAATCGCGCAATGAAACTAGTCTTAGTAGAGGCTACTAGGGACCTGGTTGTTTACGTATCACACCCGCATTAATGTTTCCGCTTAATACGGTTCTAGCATGACACAAAAACCCATTATGAACAAACGAGATATGATAAAGAATACACTTTATTAATTGCCTCTAGGGCATATCTCCTTCAGTCTCCCACTTGCACTAGAGTACAACTTAATCTAGATTACAACTTGGTAAAAGCTTAACACCCATTGCTAACTGGTGTTGTTCATGCTTATCAAGCGGGAGAGGCTTCGTCAGCGGATCTGCCACATTCAGATCCGTATGCACTTTGCAAATCTTCACATCGCCTCCTTGTACGTACTGACGTATCACATGGAAGCGTCGGAGAATGTATTTGGCGGTGGAGTGAGACCTTGGCTCCTTGGCGTTCGCAATGGCACCCGTATTGTCTGTAACATCCCGAAAATATTAATATAATTATTAGTGCAAAAATGTGGGCCAATAAAAACTTTTCTTATAAAAATGTGTGTGTGTTTAATTCTTGAGTGTTGCTTGTTGCATTGTTTGCAAGATTGTGGAATTCTAGCTCTAATTCAAAATTTGAAGGAAAGGAAACAAATAAAACAAACCACAAAAACAAAACACCATGTGACAAATGTCACATTATTTTTCCAAATTAAGATATATAAATCTATTTTCTCACCAAAATCAATGGAGTAATATTATTGACACTCCTAGATAATTTCACAAACTATTCCCTTTCAAAAATTCAAATTCAAATTAGAAATTCATGATTGAAATATTTCAAAATATTTCAAAAAGACTTTGTAACACTTACCAATAATATAGTTAGCCTAGATCCTAAGTTTAAGCCCAAAAGAATAAAGGGAAATAGGAAAATTAAAATAGCAAAATGTCACTGTTTTGGTTCAGGAAATTCAGCAAACACCTTGTGATCATCCACCCTGTTCTTCCCAATCCGAACCAACTCGTGGATCAATCCGAGCTTTGGGTTGCGCATTGGGCAAATTGAGGCCAGCCCTGCACTCCTCTCTTCTCTGCGACCTCACCGCACGCCGGGGGAGGCAAAATGGTGGCCGGAGTCGCCGTGTGGACGCCGGCGACAGCCACGGCCGTGCGCACGTCGCAATGTCGCGCCGGGCGTCCGAGGTGGCAACGCCGTGCTCACCCGTGCCAGGCCCCCCCCTCTCTCCCTCACCTTGCTGCCCCCTCTCCCGTCGCACCGCAGCCCGCAGGAACCCGCTCCCGCAGGAGGATCGCCGTGGACAGTGCGCGCCGCGCACCGCCCGAGCCCTCCCAGAGCACGCTAGGGCGTCCCCCCCTGCCGAGCTTCCTCCACGCCACCACTCCTTGCCCATTTGGTTCCCCAGACATCCCGCAGCCCAGCCAACCCCCTCCACCGGCCTACGGCGGGCTAGCACGGCCGCAGGCGCCCCTGCACCGCGCCCACCGTGCGCCGCCCGGCCGCTATAAAACGCCCCCGTGCCCCTCTTCTCGCCGCACCACCACTGCCTCTCCCCCCCTCACATCACCACCCTCTCGTGCACCGCCAGGAGGGCGGAGCCGTTGCCACGAAGCTCTAGCCGCCCGTGGTCTCCTCGAGCTCGCCGTGCCCGAGGTAGACGACGACCGCGGCCAGGCCACGGCATCCTTCCCCTTCTCTCCCCTATGCCCCCAGCCTTTTCCCCTTGTTCGCCTCTCTCACCCGCGCCCCTTTTCCCTCTGTCCCGTGCCCAGAATCGCCAGGGATCGCTCGCCGGAGTTCGAGCCCCGCCGCGGAAGAAGGAGCCCGACGCCGTCGCCGCCAGGAGTGTCCCCGAGCCTCGCCTTCACGCCCTCGAGCTTCCCCGAGCCGCCGCACCCCTCCTGCACCGTCGCCGTCGCCTCCCGAGCCCGTAGGTGAGCAGCCCGTCCTCAACGCCGTCGCCGGAGCCGCGGCG
Source organism: Poa annua (assembly GCA_026929855.1). Classification (NCBI taxonomy): domain Eukaryota; kingdom Viridiplantae; phylum Streptophyta; class Magnoliopsida; order Poales; family Poaceae; genus Poa; species Poa annua. The sequence goes on from CM049431.1 coordinate 85,187,899, forward strand.
CCGCCCGATTTAGGTCGCCGGCGACGCGAGCGTCGTGGGCCGTTAGATTTCCATCCTACGGTAGCTTACCGGTTCGTGAAAAATATTAAAAATCTGACAGGCAGACCCCAAGCGTCAGGTTTAAATAGACCGCGCGCGCGCTCGTTGAGTCGCTGACTGGTGGGTCCCCTCCGTCAGGATTTTAATCTTTATCCGTTCTGGATTTAAATTCGAATTTAAGTTTCATTTAAAAACCAGTACTGAACCCAATTTTAGAAATTCCATAACTTTAGATTTACAACTCCAAATTTAGCAAATCCAACTGTTCTGGAAAGCTTATGAAATTTCCTATCCAACCAAACTAGTTTCACCCCATTTGGATGTATAATAAAAATACAACATTCAAATTGCAGTAGCATGTTTAAATTCTAAACTTGTTTGTTTCTGATACTCTGATGATCCAAATTAGTTGAAACTAATTTTATTAGATCACATTTAACCATGGTTAGTCAATCCTAAAAGGATTTAATTTTTAGATGAATATAATTTAAATAATAGCCAAAACCTTATTAATTGGCTTCTGGATTCAAAACAGTGTGTAGGGAGTTTGGTAACTCCAAATGACCCAAACCCAATTGTGTCATCTTCTACACATCATTAGCTTTCTGTAGAATTTTAGTTTGTATTTTTGCGACAAACAGAACTCAAGCTATGCAATTAAACATGTGCAACAAGTTTCTGCCCAAATTAAAATACAATGGAATAATGTTTAATTCAATTAAATTGAAACCACATGATATTATTTGGTATGTGGAATGGTTAATTAGAACCTCTAAGAGTGTATTGCTATGATGATTGATTGAATAGGCTAGTGATTGTTTGTATTTGATTGATTGTGTATTAATCGAGAACGTTGCCGGATATATCGAGGAGGAGGGATTTGCAGAACCTGAAGACCAAGACCAAGATCACTTTGCCGAGCAAGGCAAGCTACTCTCTGAGCTTGCACCCAACTTATGCATCTAGATTTACAAATCATTTTCAAAAGCAAAGGTTTACAAAAACCCTTTTTCAAAAGTATATAGAGATTATTTTGCCACCCTATGTAGAAGTAGATACTAAAACTATAGGATGGAAAAACAATGTTGTTTATTCAAAACTCCTTTGAAAACTTGTGTGGATATATAGCACCAAAATGTGGTGTTGGAATAAGGAAATGGGGAAAGCTGGTTTTAGAAAAGCACATTGTGTCCTAGTACTCAGTCAAGCAACCGATACTCTGTGCGACCACATTTACCCACATATGGGAAAGGGCTTATTCATATAGTTTGCTCTTATTAGTATGGGACACTGCATCAACAGAGATGACTCTGTTATGCATGAGGGAGTGGTTTGGTGACCTAACCCTGACCTGGGTCCTCGCTCAAAAATCTATGAGTAGATAAGGAGGAGGATAGAAGGATGTCCGTATACACCGCCAGATAAAACCTATGAGTCCTCACACTTAGGGTTTCCGACGGGAAACTGGACTAGGTGTAGATGGAATGGTTCATAGGGGCAGGATCCTATACTAGCATGAGCAAAGGAAAGACTAGGGTCGGTGACTCAACTTCGCATACCGCTGGTATGGCGAGACGTGGCTGACACGATGAGTTATCGGATGAGTGTGGGAAAAGCGTGCTACCTCTGCAGAGGGTAATTAAACTATTCGAATAGCCGAGTCCTCGGATATGGACAGTTGAAGACCCTACTTAGACCATGTGCAAGTTTTTGGAAAAGAGTTGAGTTTCAAAAGAAAAAGGAAATGGAGAGTGTTCCATACACCTATACCAACGGATCGGTATGAGGCAGTTGGAAAGATATTGCCATAATGGTTTATGATCGGAAAGAGGAGGAGTTTTGGAATAAAACTAATAAAATTGAGATATCTACTAGTCATAATTTCCTTATCTTCTTCAACAAAGATACAAAGATGTTTTAAATGAATAAAAGTGACAAACTAAAAATGGAACTAGAGCACTCATGTTGGAGTAGTTTGCGAGTACATTCAAATGTACTCATACTAGTTTGCTTCTGGCTATTGTCGTAGCCAGACATGGAGGAGTACTACGCCCAGGAGGAATACGGCGACATCTATGCCAACTAAGGATCTTCATAAGTCGACTGCCTGTCGGGTCATCGCTAGGATTTGATGTCTACTACGCCTTATTTCCGCTGATTGTTTTGGTTTGGCCCTTGAAGGCACCTATGTAAGACTTGGTCTAGATGACCATTTTATGTAAGACTTTATCTCGGTATTGTAATGGATGTAAACTTTGGTATTCAATTCGGGTTATGTGCAACGACAGACTGATCATGGGATCGTTGTGTTAAGCATAATCGGGTATTTCGGACAGTTAGTCCGGGGTCCCCACATTGTCGTAGAAGAGGATCACGGGGTCTTGCACGCTCGGGAACACTCCAAGTTCGATGACGAACTTCCTCAGCCACACAGCTTCATTCGCGGCCTCGCAGGCAGCAATGTACTCCGACTCCATTGTAGATTGTGCGACTATGGGTTGCTTCCCACTTCTCCAGCACACGGCGCCTCCATTCACCTTGAACACGTAACCTGTCTGTGACTTACAGTCATCGGGGTCTGAGCAGAAACTTGCATCTACGTAACCCGTTACGCCAAGTTCTTCATCGCAGCCACCATACACAAGGAACATTTCCTTTGTCTTATTGAGATACTTAAGAATGCTCTTAACAGCTACCCAATGCGACACTCCAGGATTACTCTGGAACCGGCTTGTCAAACTTAGAGCTGATGCCACATCCGGTCTAGTACTCAACATTGCATACATGATCGATCCTATGGCTGAAGCATAAGGATGTTTCGTCATTTCGGCCTTACCCAGTTCCGTCACCGGACACTGCGCCTTACGCAATATCTTATTCTTGATAACCGGCAGAGAACCCTTCTTTGCCTTCTCCATATGAAAACGCTTCAGTATTTTATCAAGATAAGTACTCTAACTTAGTGCTAATAGGCGCCTTGATCTATCACGATAGATTTTTATGCCTAAAACATACGCACCTTCTCCTAAGTCCTTCATGGAAAACTTACTGTTTAAATATTCCTTCACACTATTCAGAAGTTCCACATCATTCCCTATTAGCAATATGTCGTCAACATACAGTGCTAAGAACACAACGGAGCTCCCACTCATTTTCTTGTAAATACAGGTCTCTTCCACACTCTGGATAAATCCAAAAGCTTTGATTACCTCATCAAAGCGAAGATTCCAGCTCCGAGATGCCTGCTTCAATCCATAGATGGATCACTGAAGCTTGCACACCTTGTTAGCATTTCCTGGATCGACAAAACCTTCCGGCTGTACCATGTACAACTCTTCCTCAATGTTTCCATTCAGGAAGGCCGTTTTGACGTCCATCTGTCAGATTTCATAATCATAGTAGGCAGCTACCGCTAACAAAATCCGAATAGACTTAAGCATCGCTACCGGTGAAAAAGTTTCATCGTAGTCAATTCCATGAACTTGTCGGAAACCCTTTGCGACAAGCCGAGCTTTATAGACGGTCACATTACCATCAGCATCAGTCTTCTTCTTAAAGATCCACTTATTCTCGACGGCCTTGCGCCCTTCGGGAATATCCACCAAAGTCCACACTTTGTTATCATACATGGATCCTATTTCGGATTTCATGGCTTCAAGCCATTTCTCGGACTCTAGACTCTCCATCGCCTCCTTGTAGTTCGTAGGTTCGTCTTGCTCGACTAGCATGACGGTGCAAACCATGTTGCCATACCATTCTGGTGGGATCCGAGATCTACCAGACCTACGAGGTAGAACATCTTCCTCGACAGTTTCTCCCACTCCTTCCACGGAGGACGTTTCCGGAATTGCTTCCGTTGCGCCACTCGGAATCTCGAGTTCAGGATCAACGATTTCATCGAGGTCTACCTTCCTCCCACTTACTCCTTTCGCGAGAAACTCCTTCTCTAGAAAGGTACCGGTCTTCGCGACAAAAGTTTTGCCCTCAGCTTGGTTGTAGAAGGTGTACCCAACGGTTTCCCGCGGATATCCTACAAAGACGACTTTCTCCGACTTCGGTTCGAGTTTGTCGGGCTGTAGTTTCTTAACGTACGCCTCACAACCCCAAACCTTCAGAAACGATAACTTAGGCTTTTGGCCATACCATAATTCATACAGCGTCGTTTCAACGGACTTGGACGGAGCCCTATTTAAAATGAATGCGACTGTTTCTAACGCATAACCCCAGAAGGACACTGGCAGATCGGTAAGAGACATCATAGATCGGACACTATCCAGTAGAGTACGATTACGTCGCTCGGACACACCGTTACGCTGCAGCGTTCCGGCGGGTGTAAGTTGGGGCACTATGCCACAACTCTTCAGATGTGTGCCAAACTCAAAACTCAAGTACTCTCCACCGCGATCGGACCGGAGATGCTTGATTTTCCTATTAAGCTGATTCTCAACTTCACTCTGGAATTCTTTGAACTTTTCAAACGTTTCAGACTTGTGTTTCATCAAATAGATATAACCGTATCTACTCAAGTCATCAGTGAAGGTGACGAAGTAACGATAACCATTGCGTGTCGAAACGCTCATCGGTCCACACACATCTGTATGTATGATCCCCAACAAATCCGACGCCCGTTCAATGAAACCTTTGAACGGTGTCCTGGTCATTTTGCCCATGAGGCATGGTTCGCATGTATCGAGGGATCCGAAATCCAACGAGTCCAAGAGTCCATCGGAGTGGAGTCGCTTCATGCGCTTTATACCAATATGACCAAGACGGCAATGCCACAAAAACATGACGGTTTCGTCACTACACTTAATCCGTTTGGCTTCTATGTTATGGATGTGAGTACTACGATCGAGATTCAACAAGAATAAACCGTTATTCTCGGGAGCATCAACATAAAAGATATCATTCATATAAATAGCACAATTGCTTGACACTGATTTAAATGAATAACCGTCTTGTAACAGGCAAGACCCACTTATAATGTTTACACTCAAGGATGGCACAAAATAACATTTATTTAAAACCAAAACTAATCCCGATGGTAGATGCAGAGGGAGCGTGCCGACAGCCACCACGTCGACTCTCGATCCGTTGCCGACGCGCATCGTCACCTCATCCTTCGCCAGCCGCCTTCTATTCCATAACTCCTCCTGAGAGTTACATATATGAGCAACAGAACCAGTATCAAATACCCACGTATTGCTCCGGGCGGATGTAAGGTACACATCTATAACATGTATATCAAATATATCTTGCTCTTTGTCGACCGTCTTGCCAGACTTCTTATCCTCCAGATACTTGGGGCAGTTGCGCTTCCAGTGACCCTTCCCCTTGCAGTAGAAACACTCCACGCTAGCTCTGGGACCAGACCTGTTAGTCCTGGGCTTGGCAGCCAACTTTGCCTCCCTCCGGGACTTCCAGCTCTGCTTTCCCTTGCCACCGGACTTCTTGAAATCAACGGTCTTGTTGACCATCAACAGCGTGTGCTCCTTCTTAATCTCTACCTCAGCAGTCTTGAGCATCACGAACACTTCACCCAGGGACTTAGCCATGCCCTGCATGTTGTAGTTCATGACAAAGCCTTTGTAGCTTGGTGGCAATGATTGCAACACCCTGTCAATCGCCAGCTCATCGGGAATCTTGCATTCCAGAGCATTCAGGCGTTGAACGTAGCCAGACATCTTGACTACATGCTCGCTCACACTGCTATGCTCTTCCATCTTGGCTGAGAAGAAAACCTCAGAAGCCTCATATCTCTCTGCCTTAGCCTGCAGCGCGAAGACAGCCTTAAGATCCGAAATGATCTCAAAGGCGCTCATCTTCTCAAAGCGCTTCTGCAGGTCGGCTTCCATGGCGTAGAGCATGCCACTCTGGACAAAGGCAGAATCCTCCGATCGGGTCTGGAAGACCTTCTTCTCATCCTCAGAGGCATCATCTGCAGGAGGGTCACCTATGGCGGCCTCAATGACGTAGGCCACCCTATGGGGAGTGAGGAGGATCCTCAGGTTGCGGAACCAGGCCATGAAGTTTGACCCATTGGTCTTAAGCTTTTCTTTCTCAAGGAACAGACCTAGGTTAAACGAGGGGCGAGACATCTACAATGGAATTTGCAACAACATAAGACTTTGTTCATAATAATTTTGAGTTATAGTATTCTAGAAAATAACTAACATAACTCCCACTCAAACGAACATCCCTCCTGGTCGTTTAAGCGATTACACGACCCCCATCCATTGCACCACCCCTCATCATCAAAGCCGGCGGCACAACTTCAAGAGTAGACAAAATCGCCCGCCACACCAATTTTGTGACTCGTGCTCGACCTTTCGGTCTTCCTGTTCCGAGGCCATACCTCTGAGTATGCTAGGCTCGCCACCAAATACCTCCACGCTGACGCTTGTGCAACATGGCTTACACCCACTGTATGCGAACGACGAGATGTATGACACCCGATCATCACGGCCTGTCTCATAACGTAGAACTTTCTTGGTGGTGCGCGTTGGAGGGAGAACACTAGTGGTATTTTGAAGGGATCATCTTATTCAGCTACCGCCGTGTAACTAATGTATACTGTACACACAATCACACAAAATAAGATGGACACAAAACATCAAATGTAATGCAATGTGATATAGTCCATCGCGCCATGGTCTTCTTGGCGCCCGCAGTTTATAAACAATTTAATAAACCTACCTTGACCATATCACATAGCCCCTGCAAAATAAAGTTAGACGCTTCTACTTTATCTTTTGCATATTTTACGTGGCTTGGAGCTTTCGTAAATAGAACCGCTTCATACCTACGAATCTTATGACCACAACAACGATCCAATAATTGCATGTTTAAGCATCCCTTTCGGGCCCTCCATTGAAAATGCGAAGACCAACTAAAGAGAGAGAAACTGTCACCCGCCAGCCACATATACGGTGCAAGCCGTATGTCAGTAGTGGAACCAGTCTCGCGTAAGCGTACGCGTAAAGTCGGTCCGGGCCGCTTCATCAACTCAATGCCGCTGGAATACACAAGTGCACGCTAGAGGGTAGCAAATAACAGGAACGGTGCCCCCTTGCAGAGCACGGGTTCTAACAGCGTACAGCTATATCTACGATAGATCGGCTCTGATACCACTAAAAGGGATCGTGTGCAGAAAACAAAAAAATTCCTACCGACGATATCCTTAAAGCATGCCAAGATCTATTCTATGCAGATATACTAGTACGAACGGAGATCGGAATACGTACCCTTGTAGACCGAAAGCGGGGATTACGTTCCCGCACAAACGTTGTCGATGAAGACCGACGAAGCCGACCTCAAGGTCGTGTAGAGGAAGCAGGGCTCCGAGTACTGCTAGCGCAGCACCTCGCAGGGAGTCGCACACGTACGGTGGAGACGACGGCCTCCGAAGCTCCAGTCCAGGACGAGCAGCGGAAGACTTGGACCGGAACACCAGCAGCGCGGCAGCGGGCTATGGTGGAGGAGATCCCCTTGCTCTGCTCGGCGCGGCTCCAACTTGGGAACCACGAGATCGAGAGAGAAATCGGGAATTAATTGGTGAATTAAAAGGCTGGGGGTGCCCCTTCTTATATAGGCTCCCAGGGGGAGCCTACCTTGCCAGCCAGGCAATGTGGGACTAATCCCACATGCCTGGTTCGGCTCTGGAGGGTGCGCCGGCCCCCCTAGTGGGCCCTTGGCCCACTTGGGGCAGCCCCTCCTGGCCCCCACCGAATTCCCCTTGGGAATTTTCCCCTCTTGGACCTTCTTTCGTCCGGAAGGCCCATTTAGCGAAATCTGCCTTAATAAATTCGAAAATAAATATATAAAATCATATTTGCATATTAATAACACTAATTAATATCAAACATAATATATATAATTTTTCCTAGCTCCGAAAACTCTTTCGGCGCTGCCCGATCTCCATCGGACCCCTCCCGGGACGCTCCCGGTGATCTCCTTCCTTTCCGGTTGTCTTGTCGAAACCCCTTAAGTGTGTTACCCTAGCGGTTCGATATAATATCAGGTATGATCAAGACTCCTCAATGATCAACGACTAACTCGTAGGCCTGGACCCCATGAATTAATCCCTGAGATATAACGAATGACTTTCATCTATCAAACCTGAACGTAAAGTCTTAGACCTTTTGCCATAGCGATACTTAGCACGTCCGAGCGTCGTTCCATAGATATCTCCATACCTAATCCCGACCTCGTTACCGACGACGCTATCTTCTACTCGTTCATGATCTCATGTCTCCGTGACCTAGTCACATGCTTGCAAGCTCATTAGACATGATCTCCCCGAGTGGGCCCGAGAGTATCTATCCTGCTATGCGGACTGGCAAATCCCGCTCTTGACCCCTCGTCTCAACTACTCCTTTTCAATACCCAAAAGTATCACCGTTATTGTCATACTAAATAAGATACGACGTTTGGTGCAATCAAAGTATCTTCCGGGAATATCAATAAGAGTTGATCTCACGGTCAAAGCCGTAACGACTATGTTCTCCAAATCTGGGTATGTCCATCACATCGCTCTCTAGCGATATGACTCTCATTGCCGACTGGCGCCATGCCCCATGACCGGGAAACCTCGATCATCAATCGCGCAATGAAACTAGTCTTAGTAGAGGCTACTAGGGACCTGGTTGTTTACGTATCACACCCGCATTAATGTTTCCGCTTAATACGGTTCTAGCATGACACAAAAACCCATTATGAACAAACGAGATATGATAAAGAATACACTTTATTAATTGCCTCTAGGGCATATCTCCTTCAGTTATTTGTTGCTGTAAAATGAATTTGCAACACGTAGCTGAGCTTGTCGCCTTTGGGTGTGCGTAGAACGACTCCAGCCCCCGAGCCTTTGAGCATCTTTGATCCGTCAAAGTGCATTACCCAGTATTCTGACTCGGGGAGTATCGTTTCCTCCATGGCTTCTGTCCAGTCGGCAACAAAATCTGCCAATGCTTGAGACTTAATGGCGGCCCGTGGTTTGTAGACTATATCAAAGGCGACAAGTTCGATGCCCCATTTGGCAACTCGACCTGTTGCCTCTGCGTTGTTGATTATGTCTCCCAACGGTGCCTTGCTGACTACTGTCACTTTGTGCTCCTGGAAATAATGCCTAAGCTTTCTAGCGGCGAAGAATACGACATAAGCCAGCTTTTGGTAATGTGGATACCTCTGCTTGGAGGCGGAGAAGACTTCACTGATGAAGTAAACCGGTCGTTGCTCAGACGTCGCGGCTTCGTTCTCTTTTCTTTCCACAGCCAAGACAACGCTGACAACTGCTCCCGTTGCCACGATGTAGAGCAGCATTGGTTCCTGCGATCGAGGTGCTGCCAATATTGGAGCGGATATGAGGGCCTCCTTAAGTTGCTGAAAGGCGGCATCTGCCTCTGCTGTCCCCTCAAAGTTGTCGGATTTCTTCAATAGCCGGTAGAGAGGCATTGCCTTTTCCCCTAGGCGGCTTATGAAACGACTGACAGCCGCTGCCGATCCGGCTAGGCGTTGCACGTCCTTCAGACAAGTAGGTCTGGATATGTTTTGGATGGCCTTAATCTTCTCCGGATTAACCTCGATCCCTCGTTCTGAGACGATAAACCCGGGCAGTTTGCCGGCTGGAACGCCGAAAACACACTTGGCGGGATTGAGTTTCATCTGGTACCTCCGGAGATTCTGAAAAGTTTCTTCCAAATCCTCTAGGAGATCTGCCTTCTTTTTCGACATCACCGTGATGTCGTCTACGTAGACGTGAACATTGCGGCCGATCTGTTCGTGCAGGCAATTTTGCATACAGCGCTGGTATGTTGCTCCTGCATTCTTCAGGCCAAAAGGCATCGTGATGTAGCAGAAAGTTCCGTATGGAGTGGTGAAAGATGTTTTCAGCTGATCCGACTCTCTCATCTTGATTTGATGGTATCCTGAGTAGGCGTCCAAAAAACAAAGCAGCTCAGAGCCTGCTGTGGAGTCTACGACTTGGTCAATTCTAGGCAGCGCAAAGGGATCCTTTGGGCAGCACTTGTTAACACCGGTATAGTCAATACACATCCTCAGCTCTTTATTCTTCTTTGGAACAAGTACAGGATTTGCCACCCAATCAGTGTGCACAACTTCTTTTACGAAATTGGCGGCCTTCAGCCTATTTATCTCCTTTCCTATAGCATTGCGTCTCTCATCTCCAAAGCGTCTTGTTGCTTGCTTCACCGGCTTGGATCCTTTTATGACGTTGAGTGAGTGCTCGGCGAGTTCCCTCGGTACACCAGGCATGTCAGAAGGCGACCATGCAAAGATGTCACGATTCTCACGGAGGAACTCGACGAGCGCGCCTTCCTATTTGTTGTCAAGGTTGGAGCCGATGACGACTTGCTTAGACTTGTCGCCTAGGATGAGGTCCGCCTTTTTCGTGTCTTCTGAAGCTTCAAAGGTCTTCTTGACATCAATCTTTGGTTTGGGCATGGAGTTGTCTGGGCCCGCCTCAAGTAGTGCGAGTTCTTCCTTGTGGATGACGGTTTCTGCGAAGGCGGCCATACCACGCTCACACTCCTTGGCTTTCTTGAAGTTGCCGGAAATCGTGATGGTTCCGTTTTTCTCCCGGCATCTTGAGCTTGCTGTATATGTAGCACGGCCTTGCCATAAATTTGGCGAAAGCCGGTCGTCCGAAGATTGCATGATAGGCGCTCTTGAAGGGGACAACTTCGAACCGGAGGAACTCTGAGCGGTAGTTCTCCTTTGGTCCAAAAGTTACCTTCAGCATAATGCTCCCCATTGACTTTGCTTGCCTGTCGGGTACTATGCCGTGAAAAGTGAGGTTGCTATGGTCAAGATGATCCTCTGACAGGTTGATACGGCTTAGTGTATCGTAGTACAAGATGTTGAGGCTGCTGCCGCCATCCATGAGTATCTTTGTGAGCCTGAAGTTGTCGACAATGGGATCGACGACAAGGGCGTACTTGCCTGGGTGAGGAACGTGATCAGGGTGGTCGGACCGGTCCCAGGTGATCGCCGCCTCGGACCAGTTTAAATACTGAGGGACGTCCGGCATTGTCGCGTTGAGCTCGCGCATCTCCGCCTTATCTGCCTTAGCCGAAGGTGTGCCGACAAAGCATACGAGAGATTCTTTGACCTTCGGATATGGTTTCTTTTTCTTGGCGGCCGCGTCATCTTCGCTTGAGATAGACATGTCGTCGTCATCCTCGTCGTCCTTGTTGTCCTTCTTGTCGTACTTCTTTGACTTCTTTGACTTCCAGCCAACTGTGGGGTTCTTTTTGAAGTCGTCCATGAAACGACACTCGCTAAGCATATGGTTGACCTTGCCAAGTGAGGCGTGGATAGGGCATGGCAGAAGTTTTGCCTGCTCGTAAGTGATACGCGCCGCCTTAGGCCCTGAGCCGGCGTCGCGATTATCCTTCTTATTCTTCCACTTCTTTTTGCTGGCATTCCCTTGGAACGCGACAGCTACCTCGTTGGAAGGTCCGACTTTGTTATCCACCGCCTGCTTGCGTTTGTTGCTTCGTTTTGGGATGATGCTGACGTCTGGATCGTCGTCGCGGGCGTCGTCATCCGCTGCCGCATATTGGGCGGCTAGGTTGAGCACCTCGCCAAGGTCCGTGATTTGCTCGCGGACGAGCCGATGGCGGAGCAAGGACTTCTTCTGCAAGCCCGTGTAGAAGGCATGGATAGCCTGTGCGTCCGAAACACCATGACAGTTGGCCTTTTCGGAGATCCAACGGCTGACAAAGTCTGTCATGGTTTCGTCCGGCTTCTGAATACAGGGCTGCAAATCCGTGTAGGTATTTGGACGCTTGTATGTTCCTTGGAAGTGCTGGGAGAACACCTTTTCCATGTCGTACCAGCTATGGATAGACTTTTCTGGAAGGTTGTCGATCCAAGCCCTTGCCGTGCCTTCTAGCATGAGAGGTAGGTAACGGACGGCAATATAACTGCTTCCGCCGGCAATTTCTATGGCCATGGCATAGTCGGCTAGTCATGAATCCGGCTTAACGAGGCCTTTGTACCTATGACAATTTTTTGACACTGATGTCATATCCTTAGGGAACGGCTCTCTGCGGATGGCGTCGCCAAAGCACTTTGGAACAGAATATAGCGGCTCCTTTCCTCTTGCTATGTCTTGTAGGCGGTGTCGCGCGTCTTTTGGATCGAGCTGCTGTGCGCCTCTGTTTGCGTCTGGCTCGTCCTGCGCTGCCCGGCTTATGTTGCGCCTGGGCCCTTCTGCCGCCTCCTTCCTTTTGCTGCCGGTGCTACGCTGCGGAGACCGACTTTGACCTCTCCTGGGAGGGTCGTTACCGGCACCCTTTCTAGGCGGCAGTCCATTGCCCCGGCTACCGCCATTGTCGCGCCTTGGCTGGGCTGGAGGTGGCAGGTCTCCTCTGCTTCCTGTCCTTGAATGCTCGTCCCGCCTTGGTTTTGGCGGTGGCGTCTTCTTTGGAGGTGGCGTTGCCTTCCTTTTGTCGCCGTGGCTACTAGAGCCGGACGGGCCTTCGGGGTCAGCGCCAGGTGCGGCCTTGCACTTTCCTGACTTGGACTCTATGTCTCCCCCGCGGGCATCCGCCATGTGGCCATAGGAGTCAGCACGAGCTTGTTGTTCGAGGGCCTTGCTCACGAAGTGTCTTGTGTTGGCCAGCTTTTCCTCCGCCGTGTAAGTTTTGTCGTCTAAGGTGTCTAGCGCGGCGGCGGCGTTAAGGATGGGGGTGCAGAAGACAACATCTCCCCTTCTGTCCACGCGCTGCGGTGCCGTGCGCCAGTCGAACCCGAGATCTTGAGCCGCTGTTGTCACGCGCATTGGCGGCTCCTTGTCACGGCGGTTTTTTGATGATTTTTTTTCCTCGAAGAGCTGCCGGCTTGTTTTAGCCGACATCTTCTCCTGTTCTTTCTCGATCTTCTTCGCAAGGCTCTCAACGTGCTCCTCTCTTTTTCGCAGGAAGTCAGAGTGCTTAAGCATGTTAACCCTAAGCTCTTCCACTTCGTCGAGTGGGGTGTCTTTATTCACCGGAGTATTCATGATTTCGTCTACTTCTTTGATGACGGAGAGCAAATCCGTGGGTTTGCTGCTGCCGCCTTTCTCGAGGCCAGTTTTCTTCTTTGCACGCACCTTGTCGGAACTTTCAATGAGTTGACCGGCAGTGGTGTTGCCGGCATCTTCCACCGGCTTGTTTTGCGTTTCAGAAGCAACTGGGCCGCGCCAAGCATGGAAAGGCCCACATAAGGCCCACTCGGGGTACCACGTATCCTAGTCCAACTCGGTTAGGTCTTGTAACCTGCCATATCTGTACCAACCGCCCGAGACCTGGCTACCTATAAAGCCAGGAGGGTTGCCCGTCCTAGAGGACACGCTCATAGCTACCACCACAAACCCTAGCGAGATCGCAATCTCGACATTGTAATCGCTACTCGCATCAATAATCAGACAAGCAGGAGTAGGGTGTTATCCTCCGGGAGCCTGAACCTGGGTAAAACCTTGCTTGTCAGCCGTCGTGATCACCAACACCTCTCTCTCGCCCCATCAATCAACCCGTGGTGTACAACCCTGGGACTTGTCGAGTTAACGCCTCGTCAATTGGCACCGTCTGTGGGAAGTCAAAAAAGTGTTGGAATCATGGTCGCTCCGGCTCCATCCGCAATGAAGATCGACGTCCGCGTCGCCAGGGAGTCGATCACCTTCGGCTCCTTCGAGTACGTCCTTCACCCTCCGGCTCACCGCTCGGCGTACGCCGATCTGGACAAAGGTATACGCATCACCTTCGGCTCCGTGTGCTGCTTCGCCGACAGTCGTGGAATACTCAGGTCCGCGGCAACCGCGCCACGCGCGGCAGCACCCGCATCGGCGGATCTACCGCCGCCTTCTACCGCGCCCGCGAAGATCGCATCTGCTGCACCCGCGTAAATCGCATCTACCGCGCCCGCGAAGATCGCATCTGCCGCACCCGCGAAGATCGCATCCGTCGCACCGCAAAGATCGCTCATGTCGCTCCCGGGAAGATCGCATCGGCGTCGACTGCATCGACAACCTCAGCAACGGCCGCACGGATCGGGTCTACTACACCAATCTTGATCGCACGGTCGGTCAAATCAAGATCTACCTCAACTATTTCCGCCTCGTCGACTCCGGCTCGCCGCTTCGACTCCCTCCGTCGCACTTCACGGCGTCGATTCCACCCACTACGACATCCACAACTCGCCAAGATCGACATCCACAACTTTTACGGGTCAACCTCGACGTACTCCGCCGCGTCAACTACTTCCGCCGCGTCGACTCCGGTCCGCCGCGTCGACTGCCTCTACGGCACCACTTCGCCGCGTCGACTCCGGTCCGCCGCGTCGACTGCCTCTACGGCACCACTTCGCCGCGTCGACTCCGGTCCGCCGCGTCGACTGCCTCTATGGCACCACTCCGCTGCGTCGACTCCGGTCCGCCGCGTCGACTGCCTCTACGGCACCACTTCGCCGCGTCGACTCCGGTCCGCCGCGTTGACTGCCTTTATGGCACCACTTCGCCGCGTCGACTCCGGTCCGCCGCGTCGACTGCCTCTATGGCACCACTCTGCTGCGTCGACTCCGGTCCGCCGCGTCGACTGCCTCTACGGCACCACTTCGCTGCGTCGACTCCGGTCCGCCGCGTCGACTGCCTCTATGGCACCACTTCGCGGCGTCGACTCCGGTCCGCCGCGTCGACTGCCTCTATGGCACCACTTCGCCGCGTCGACTCCGGTCCGCCGCGTCGACTGCCTCTATGGCACCACTCCGCTGCGTCAACTCCGGTCCGCCGCGTCGACTGCCTCTACGGCACCACTTCGCCGCGTCGACTCCGGTCCGCCGCGTCGACTGCCTCTATGGCACCACTCCGCTGCGTCAACTCCGGTCCGCCGCGTCGACTGCCTCTACGGCACCACTTCACGGCGTCGACTCCGGTCCGCCGCGTCGACTGCCTCTACGGCACCACTTCGCCGCGTCGACTCCGGTCCACCGCGTCGACTGCCTCTATGGCACCACTCCGCTGCGTCGACTCTGGTCCGCCGCGTCGACTGCCTCTACGGCACCACTGCGCTGCGTCGACTCCGGTCCGCCGCGTCGACTGCCTCTACGGCACCACTCCGCTGCGTCGACTCCGGTCCGCCGCGTCGAATGCCTCTACGGCACTACTCCGCTGCGTCGACTCCGGTCCGCCGCGTCGACTGCCTCTACGACACCACTCCGCTGCGTCGACTCTGGTCCGCTGCGTCGACTGTCTCTACGGCACCACTCCGCCGCGTCGACTCCAGTCCGCCGCGCACAAACAAATTCGCCTCGGCCACACCTGATGCTCTCCTGGGTGTTGCGCCGCACAGGTCACAAACAAATTCGCCTTGGCCGCCACCCGAAGCACTCGGAGGCTGCGCCGCACAGGTCTAATCCAAACCTAGGCCGTCACCCGACGCACTCGGGGGCTGCCCCATACAGGTATAACTCTAAAAATCCATGGCCGCCACCCGAAGCACTCGGAGGCTGCGCTGCGCAGGTCTAGGTCAAACCTAGGCCGTCACCCGACGCACTCGGGGGCTGCGCCATACAGGTATAACTCGAAAAATCCTTGCCCGCCACCCGAAGCACTCGGAGGCTGCGCCGCACAGGTCTAAGTCAAACCTAGGCCGTCACCCGACGCACTCGGGGGCTGCGCCATACAGGTATAACTCGAAAAATCCTTGGCCACCACCCGAAGCACTCGGGGGCTGCGCCGGACAGGTCTAAGTCAAACCTAGGCCGTCACTCGAACACTCAGGGGCTGCGCCATACAGGTCCAACAAGAAAACCTAGGCCGCACTCGAACACTCGGGGGCTGCGCCATACAGGTCCAACAATGAAGTAGGCCGTATGGCTGAGCAAATACTCGATATGTTTGTCGAATCCACCAAGTAGGCCGTCGGGCTGAATGAGCACTCAAATAAAAAAGGACAGTGGTTCCATCAGCGAGTTCCTAACGTCAATCCCATCGGGAGGGTGTCAGAGATCTCTTTTCGACTGAGAAGTTTTTGAGATTAACCTCAATTACAAGCAATTCAGCTTAATCTCGGGGGCTACTCCCATCGGGAGCACTGTTCGCGCTCCCAATAGACTCAGTCGAAGCATTAACGACTAAAGCATCCTCTGTAAGCCCTCAACGGCCGGAGTCGAATTTCTTTAACTATCGTTTTCAGGAACAAGACATAGTGCCAATCTGAGAACCCAAAACGTCTATTCGGGTGACGAAGAAAGTCGAGTAAGCTCCCGCAGCCGAATCAGATCTACAAGTAAGCCAACAGGCTGAATAGAAGCAAGCTTCACATGAAGAACAGGACAAAGTAATTCGACTGCAAAGGTTACTCCCATCGGGAGAGGCCTGTTCGACTGAGGAAATCGAGTTCAAGCTCAAGATCAAGCAATCCAATGGCGCGTCCAGGAGGAGGAAGTCATTTGCCCGACGCTGCGCTTCGACCAAGCACTCGGGGGCTACTGACGTGGGGTTACCTTTCGACTAGCCCACCGTAAGGCTACCTGGGCCGCGCCAAGCATGGAAAGGCCCACAGAAGGCCCACTCGGGGTACCACATATCCTAGTCCAACTCGGTTAGGTCTTGTAACCTGCCATATCTGTACCAACCGCCCTTGACTTGGCTACCTATAAAGCCAGGAGGGTTGCCCGTCCTAGAGGACACGCTCATAGCCACCACCACAAACCCTAGCGAGATCGCAATCTCGCCATTGTAATCGCTACTCGCAACAATAATCAGACAAGCAGGAGTAGGGTGTTATCCTTCGGGAGCCTGAACCTGGGTAAAACCTTGCTTGTCAGCCGTCGTGATCACCAACACCTCTCTCTCCCCCCATCAATCAACCCGTGGTGCACAACCCTGGGACTTGTCGAGTTAACGCCTCGTCAGGTTGTCTCATGACCGACGACAACCATCATAGCCAGCTTGTCAGGCATGTCAGTATCCGATGTGCCCTCTGAAGGAGCCGGATTACCACTGGAAAAGCGGGTTTTCATCTTCTCTTCGAAGAGACTAGCATCATCATCAGAGTCAGAGGCTACGTTGACTTCAACGGTAGATCTGGATCCGGCATCTGACATCGCATCCTCCTGGAGAGCAGGGAGGATTGACTCAGGATCGTTGTTTTCCGGCTGGGAGTCGGATCCCAGTCCGACAACTCTGACGAAGTGGAAATCAGATTCGGCCGACTCCTGGGAGAAGGCGGATTCAGATCCATCTTGTCGGTCGACTGCTTGGTCGAAGGGTTGGTGGGTGGGGTTGAAGAAACGCGGTAGGCCGTACGCCTCTGACGTATACCCGATGAAGACGTCGATCCCTCTGATCGGTACGATTGCGCATCCGATAAGGTAGTCGTCCGCCGGGAGCCAGGACTCATCCGAGTTGACGTAGTTGTGGCCGCAATACCTTGTGACGCGGCCGACGGCGATCTGCTTGCCCACGCCGCCAAGTGTTCCCGCCTGGAACGTGACGCTAGGAACCCTATGCCCCACGGTGGGCGCCAACTGTCGTAGTATCGGCATAATTGATAGGAGACGGGGTCCTCTAGCCTACGTATGATTGTGGGGAAGAAGGCTGGTGTCGTCGAGGACGGGATTGAACACGGCGAGTTTACCCAGCTTCGGATCCCGCAGCGGTGGCGAGATCCTACGTGCTGCTATAATTCACTATGAGGCAATAGCCGTGAACAAGTTACAATGTGTATGATGCGTATTGGAGCGTGCCCTAAAGGCTCCCTGGTGGCCGGCTTATATAGGCGGCCAGACCCCAGGATACAAGGCAAGTACTTGTCCGGCAAGTATTCAGAGTCCTAGACCTAGCCGGCTTAGTTGCCGCCTTCCGTCTTGGGCTTGGTGGCTTGATGGGCTTCGGCCTTCCGCCTTCCTTGGACCGTCCGCCTACTTCCTTGTACGTCAGCTATCTGGGCCGCCCGACAGGTTTCAGCATTACCACCCTTGGGCCACCCTGGACTAGCCGGATTGATCCATGTTGGAGATATCCCTAGTTGATATATCCCCAACACCTGGTGGCATGGGGCCCGCGCCGGGAGGTGGTGTGGCGCCCTCGGGCGCCCACCGACCTAGGTCTTTCGCCCATAAATACCTCCCTGACCTAAAAACTCGACATGGTTAATCACTTTTTCCTCCAAAGGTCCCGAGCCGCCGCCGTCGCCGCCACCACTTCGGCAGAGATCAGAACTACTCCCCGGCACCCTGCCGGGAGGGAGAATCGTCCCCGGAGGCTTCTACGTCGCCATGACCGCCTCCGGACTGATGCGTGAGCAGTCTACCTTGGACTATGGGTCGATAGCAGTAGCTAGATAGTTGTCTTCTCCTCTTGTGCTATCATGTTTAGATCTTGTGAGCTGCCTATCATGATTAAGATCATCTTTATGTAATTCTCCATGTTGTGTTTGGTGGGATCCGATGAATATTGAGTACTAAAATTATTGCTTCATAATATATCATGTGTGTGCTATTTAATGATCTTGCATGTTCTCCGTTACTCGTGTATGCTCTGGTCAAGTAGATGCTTGTAACTTCAAGAGTGGGTATTTATTCTTGATATTAGGTTCATGTCTCTATTTAATCTGGGGCAGTAACAAAAATCTCTAAGGTTGTAGATGTACTGTTACTAGTAGGGATAAAACGTTAGTACTTTATCTAAAGATGATGTTACTTACTTACTTTACACACAGTGCTTAAGACGATAATCTGTTGCATGCAACTTAATCCTAAAAGGGGTGCAGACGCTAACCGGAAGGTGGATTATTAGTCATAGATGCGGTTGGAACGGTCTATGTATATTGTTGTAATGTCCGAATGAATCTCACATTAGACACCATATCATTAGTATATGCATTGGGTTGCTTATCATTATTCTGTCAATTGTCTAGCTGTAATTTGTTTACCACTCATAGATGAATGTTATTATTATTTATGGAGAGACACCACTAGTGAACTGTGAACGCGGTCCTACTCATTAATCTCATAAAACCACAACTGCAAACATGTTACTTTCTGCAAACAAACATCATTATTTCACACATACATTTAATTTTTTTGTTACAGCAAGCCGGTGGGATTGACACCCTCACCGTTGAGTTGGGGCAAAATAATTTGATGTTTGTGTGCAGGCTCCACGTTCGTTGCTGACGCTGCTGTTGCGCCGTGCCAACGTTGCCGCCAACAATCTCGAGAGAAATATTCATCTCCTACTGGATTCGATAACCTTGGTTTTATAACTGAGGAAAATCTTGCTGCTGCACTACTTCACACCCTCCTCTTGTGGTTTCACCAATCGCACACGCTTGTGCTCATCAGTCATACTCTTTATGTTAAATGGTGTACTCCTAACTTTAATACAACTAAATAAGTGTCTCTCTTCTCTACTTCTATGTAGTGATCGAGTAGTTCTATTTTTCATTATTAATACTATTTCATATGTATGTTTCGTTATTTTTATTTATTTATCGTTGTTCGTATTAGGACGGATCGTGGCAACGTGCTTCTTCTTCTTCTAGTAGTTCCGTAGCTGCCGTAAGCTACATCTGCATCCTATAAATCTGAACACAAAAAATATTTATACAGGTTTATTTCGTCTCCATGCATGATGATACGTAGTCTGTTGGTTGGACGGTGCACCGTGTGGCCGCTCCCAAACGGACGGTCCAAATCATCCTCCACAACCACAATCCACCACCCGCGAAGATGGGGCCCCAGAGCCCACGCGGCGTTAGAAAAATCCGGAGCCGTGGTCGCGTCGGGAACCTCTTCCCCTCTTGTTCCCTCGGGCTTGAGGCTTCCGCTTCGCCTCCTCCGCAGCGTAGCGCAGCCGCTTCGGGATCGGGAAGCGGGAGGGGAAGAAGAAGGGGGCCAGCAGCACCTTCCCTCTCTTCGCCCCCGCCTACCCATACCCCCGATGAGCTCCTCCTCCGCCGCCGCCACCCCCAGCGCACCGCCCCCGTCGTCCTCGCCTCCCGCCGCCGCCGCCGAGGAGGGGCGACTACCGATGGAGCCGACGGAGGTCGACGACAGGGTAGCTTCCCAGGTCGACCCGTTCCTCGTGGAGGCGCTCGACAACCCCCGCCACCGCCTCATGAGTACGTGCCTACCCAGCAAACCTTATCTCTTCGCCCGCCGATTCTCCCCCCGCCCCGCAGATAGGGTTCCGACGCTTGTTGCTTGATTTGTGACTGCTGAGGTCGTGTCGTCGTTCGCGGTGGATGTGCGGCGTGATTTTGTTTCCGACCCCGTGTTAAGCTTCTAGCGAGGGCTTCGTTTCCTGGTCTATCCTTCCTGGCCTCTAGGTTTGGAATTGGGAATTGTTTGGTTCCTCTCATGCTCGAGGTAGCTAGCTCGGGGAGGGATGATGTAATCGATGTTCTGTTAATTAGGGCCAATTTCACCGGATTCAGCCGATACGTAGGTCTAGAAGAGGATTGTTAGCTTGCTGCAATGCTTATTGCTCTGCTCCTCTTGCTGCTTGCTGCAATGCTTATCGTGATGCTCTTGCACAGTACTACGTATGAGATAGAGAACAATACTTGCGCAGACACTAGTTAGTTTTCCTCTGGTTGTTATTGGTCAATTTTAAGTGACTTATTTGCTGATTACAATCAACAGGTGCATACTACTCTAGAAATGCCAAGCCCCTTCTACTCCAGTGGCTCTTTATCCTTAGACATCCCGGGTTCACACTTTTATGTAGCCAAATGCCGATTAGAGTTGAATTAGATTGATATTTTATGCTGAATAGTGAATTCTACAAGTGGTTGTTATTTCGGTAGTTCTAGGTTCATGGTTTGGACCAGTAAGGAAGTCATAGTTGCAATTAGGCCGTTCATGTGACTTGATAAACCAGCTGTAACATGTTACGTGTACAGTACAGACAATGATGAGATGCCCATTATTGCGCAAGTCTGCTACCCTAATTAGGGTAATCTGAAAATCTCAACATCTCAATGAGGTAATGGGGACGAGCTCCTTCACTTGCAGCTGAACTCTCCTTCAAACTGCCAGCTTCATAACTATACCTGCCTCATTTCCTTTCATTTTTTTAAATTTTCTGTGGATGATAGATTTTTCGGTTTTCCGTGAAACCAATATGCAATTTAGGACCATTCAATTAAAATTTCAGCTTTCTTTATGCCTAGCACCTTTCTTTCTTTTGTTTTTTATTTCCACTTCCTGCCCTAATCAGTTTTTCGCTGTGAAGAGTGCACCTTGGCACTTCCCACCTTTAGCTGAAATCTGCACTTCTGCGTGCCTCACCTAAAGCTCTGCACCTGCACTGATTGGGTAGTTCTAAAATCAAGTGCTTAGGCATGCGTTTGCATGTTGAACACCACTTTATACACGAATATCTAACAATAAACTATTTTAGTGCTACAGGATCATATATCTGTTCACCAAGCATAGAAATCTACCTGAATTCGAGTATTCAACTCTTTTAAGTTCTCCTTAAAATTCCTTTAGTTCTTTTACATACTTTAGTGGTATTTGCACAAACTGGATTAACTGGCTTGAATCCTCACATGAAAACTATCATATTATAGTTGCTCTAACCAGCATAAATAATTGATATACATTTAAACTGTACCAATTTTTAAATATATTGAAGCTATCAGATTTTGATTTATTCAGTCCATTGCAGTTTCTAAGATGATTGCTGTTGCTTGTCATATCCACTTAAAACTGTACTATACTATTTTTTATTAGTCCAGTTTAATCTGGCGTCGTTTTGCATATTTATTTTCATTGCATAACTCTTTTTTAATCTTCTGTTGCTGTATAATCATTTTGTTCTCTTTTACAACAGTTTTGCGGATGGAATTGGATATACAGAAATTTATGCAGAATCATCAACTGCATGAATTCGAATTCCAGCATTTTCCAACTTCGTATCTTCGCTGTGCTGCTCATCGTGTTGCACAACATTATGGTTTAGTTACAGTAGCAGATAGCTTAGTAGATGGTCCTGTTAGCAGGATAGTTGCGAGAAAAACACCTGAAAGCAAATATCCAGCTATTGCTTTATCAGAAGTTCCCATTAGACAAGCAAGACATGACATGGAGGCAGCAGAAAAGCTTAAGTTTGTCATTTGTCAAAGGCCAAAAGCTTCCCAAAATGGTGCATATGGTTCTGGAACCAATAATGGTGCGGTGAAAACCGTTGAAGAGAGGATAGATGATTACAATAAGGCACGTGCCCGCATTTTCAATGGTTCCATTCCTGCAGATATTGAAGGCCCAAGTGATTTTGGAGCTTTGTCCATTGGCAGAAATGAACTGATGAATGTTGAGCCTTCTGTTGATGAGAACAAAGGCTGCACACTGAACAGCCGTTCCAGGGTTGCTGTCTTTAAGGATACTGAAAAAGATCGTAGTGATCCTGACTACGATCGTAACTACAAAAGGTTAGCATGTCCACCTATTAAATTTTGTTTGCACTATAGGGTCTCAAACTCTCGGTATTGAGATTGCAAACTATTAACGTCTTCACTTCTGCAGGTATGTTAGGCCCCCCGTGCCTGACTTCGGTATGAGCCCAGGTGCCTTCAATTTTGTTGCCCCTCAGTTTATGCAGTATGGTGTTGGTTATCTGCAGTCTCCTAGCATGCCGAGAAACCAACCTTCTGTGTACTTTGGGCAACCTGATTTATCGATGGGATCTTCTGGAACTGCTACCTACCCACAGTGGCCTGCCCCAGCAATGATGTATCCCCATTGCTATGACAATCTTGGCCATGTGATTTCTCAGGTAAGCCTGTTATATTCTTCTGCTGATCTTGCATATAGTTTGTTTCAGTATTTTAGAATAGTGTCCAGCTTCAGCTCTCGGAATATGTGTTACTTCTAATCATGCAATGGAGAAAATTTTGTTTTAGGTTGTAAAAGACTAAAAGGTAATAAACTGTATCTTTGTGCCTGTAGCCCTATACAGAACTTGGCATAATCTGGCTGGTAGCAGTTTGTTAGGTTCATTGCATCCAAGCAGGGAGACTATGTTTTATAACAGTGAGGCCTTGCTTGTTATGCCCAAGATGGTAGTGGTACAGTAGTGGTTATGAGTGATGACCCCATTGAGCAAATAAGGGCGGGTTGATAAAGCTGTTCTCTTGGAAGTTTGCAAGGTTCTCAAGCAATCTGTTAGCATTTGTTTGGTTCTAGGAGTTAAAAGGGATGGCGTGGGATGGTCCGGTTTTGTACGTGTGTTAGGTTATACAACGGGGGGATGGAACCGCCCACGGCCATAGAATATACCGTGAAGATGCTGAACCAACCGGTTTCTCAAAATCGGACGGCACATTTGGTTCACGTGATTACTGTGTGTGGTGACCCGTTCTAATCTCTCTTCCCTATCGTTAATTATTAATCCCGTCGGTAGCATGGAGGACGGCAACCCTGAGCGGTGAAGCTCGTCGATGCCCAACCGCTTGAGCACGCTGCCTCATGGCAAGATCCCCTCGCCAACCATCGAAAGCAACCTGTCAGTCTCGCCCCCGACACCGTGGTTGCCGCTGCCCCGCCTGCTGCCGTCATCGTCCTTTCCAACCCCCTCCTTGGCCCTGGTCTCCACTGCCGTGGCAAGCAGCTGATCGCCAGTGCCGACACACTCTTCCTCGCAGGCATCGTCGAGTTTGGAATGCCTCTCGCTCCGCCGTCCTCTCCAACCTCCTCCCTGGGCCGGGTATCCGCCGCCGCGGCGCCACTGCTCGTGAGTGAGGGCGCGCTGCCGGAGACGCCGTTCCCCGTCTCCAACCTCCTTCTTGGCCCTTGTCTATGCTGTGGCACCGCCGCTGCTCGCCAGCGATGCGTTCTCTTCCTTCGAGGCGCGTCGAGTCCGAAAGCCCTCCCACACCAGCGTCCTCTCCAACCTCTTCCCTGGGCCTGGTATCCGCTGGGTGGCGCCGCTTCTCGCGAGCGCCAGCGCGCACTTCTTCGCTGCAGGCAACGTCGTTCCCCGCCACGCCACCAGTGTGTTGTTCCCAGACGCATCCACGTTAAAGCTCTGTGCTCTCCACCTCCGTTCCCCATTTTTCTTAGCTACCAATTTATGGTCGGTTAACCGCTTGGTATTAGCGTCTTAATCTGGACCATCCATCCCTAAACCAAACAGAACACCAAAGACGAATTAGGAATCATCCCATCCCAAAAATCTGGGCCGGCCAAACACACGCTCAAGAAACAAGAATGTTGTTTGGTTGGCTATTTTGTTTGCTTTTTTGGTTCCAACCTTTCTCGTCTTTTATCTCTGGCAATAATAATGCTCTATTTCATGTTACGTTCAGTTCAACAATCATGTTTAATTTCGTTATATTTTTCGCCGCAACAATTCCTCATGTGATGGGTTGTTGGGATGATTGAATTGAAATGCATCCACCAAATAGCAACAATGGTTTCAATTATTATGTGGAGCCTTTGTTACTTGTAATGAATTACACTCCATTTTTCCATGTAATCGTTCTGAAAGACCGAGCATGCTCTTCAATTTGCAGGTTCCGGTGTACCAGTCCTTCAACCATGGCTAGGAGACCCTACTCCCTGGATATTGGGAACAGAAATTGTTAAAAACTTGCTATGTTGTGTTGTCATGTGGTCAGTGCGTCTATTTATGAGTCAGTTATTCCCATCATCAAACTCAGGGTAGTGTCAACCAGGTGTAAGAATTCCTATTTCGATGAAACTGTTATTGTGCACTAATTTACAGACAGTGGTGCTTGTCTTCTGATTTACAACACTATTCAGTGGTCATGAAACGATGGGAGGACCGGAAACCGTTATAGTTGCTTTACCTCCTACGAGGGACTTATAAGGGCATCTCCAGTCGTCCCCCACGCCCCCCAAGAGGCTTTTTTAGTGTCGACGGAAGTAAAAAAACACCAGCCGCCCCCCTAGAACTTGATTTAGCGCCGTTTCGTGCCGGCGAACCCAGGTCAAATCTATCTTCCTGGGTTCTCTGGAGCAAAAGGCGTGCGCGGGCCAGACCTATCGGCGAAAGTGGGCGGGTTCTCTGGAGCAAAAGGCGTGCGCGGGCCAGACCTATCGACGAAAGTGGGCGATTTCCCTCCATAATTTTAAGCCTCACTCCCTCCCCCCCCCCAAATAGCTCGTCCACCTGCCCGATCCCGCCATTTCTCTGTAGTTCATCAGGCCGTGGCCTCCATGGCTCTCGCCAAATTCTCCGGCCCCGAGCTGCAACCGCCACCGCCCTCGCTGCTCTCTCCGCCAAGAAGCCGCGCAAGCCGAGAGTGCCGAAACAAAAGCCGTCGGGCATGAACAACAAAGAATGGATCGCCGAGCAGGAGCGCCGGCGGGCAGAGAACATCCAGCACCGGGGGAGGGAGCACAAGCAGCAGCAAAGGGAGCTGGCCGCGAAACTGGAGGCCGTGGGCGAAGCTGCCGCCGAGGAAGAAGAGGAGCAGGAGGAAGAGGAGGAGGCGGAGGATGAAGATGTGGAGCCGCCAACTCCGTCCGCGGCTGCCGCGCCGCCGGCCAAACGTAGAGGCGGCATCTCCACTCATCCTCATCCCCATCCCTAGTTCGCCGGTTGGGGCCAAGCATCTGCGTCGCCATCGCCGCACTGGTGCGCGTCTCCGCGGTACTCGCCTAGGTACACCGACGACGAACTCCCTGGCGGCTTCGACCCCAACGTCACCTTCCCCCACCATCCGTTCATGATGTATGCCGGCTCGCTGGGTTACGTGCCTTCACCGCCGCTGCGCCGTTCCCCCACTTTCGGGACGTAGTCCATTCTCGGGATGCACAACGACAACATGGACGGAATTATGTTCCATGTGTTTTTCTGAGTGGGCCGAACGGCTGGTGTAATCGCTCCCCCCGGTTTTGGTTAGCGGCGACGGTAAGGCTAAAAAGCGCTGGACTGAAACCTGGGGGGCCGAACGACTGGAGATGCCCTAAGTTGACGTTTTCGGTGGTGAATCCTACTGCAATGCTCCATGCATTGACGGTAAACCATCTTTTGAAGGCATTCAAGGGAAAAAAGACAACACAAATGTCCTTTATACCGCCAGCCAGCACATATAATGCAATAACAAGTTTTTTTTAGGGTAGATATAGGCAGTAGTTTGTTCAAAGAACCAACAGAAGCATAACAGTGCTAGATAATATAAATTGCACTAGCAACAAGAACTCGAAGGATTGATGACACAGAAGCATCTAGTTCGCAAAAGTTGCACTATCGACTCTAGGCGTTCGTATATAGTGCAACAGAGCCGAGATATACTGCTGCTCAAGGGAACAAATACTTCTTTTTTTTGGACTTGAGGGAACAAAGTTTGGAGTTGGAGCAACACAAGACATTTTTTTCGTCATGTTTTTTAGCCCGAGATCGCAACCTACTCGGCTACTCGATCCAACCCGATTCCATATTTGAAACGTGTGATCCCACCGTTCCGGCCGATGGATCGGTGCAACAAAGAAAGCCCGATTGATTTGATGGGCCTTTCAGCCACGCGAAACTGGATGCCCGCTTTGGCCACAATCAGCGCCTGTCCCGTCCGCGGAGCACTTGGGCGTCCACACCAACTCGCATGTTTTACAGGAGCCAGTAATTACTAATCATGGTGGGTAGAGAGATCCCGCCACAATCAGCATCCGTCCGACGTGGTCCGAGAGCGCTCGACATGATATATACGATCTGTCTGCAAAATTACAAAGGAAAACACGCGAGCTAGTACATTTGGTTCCCAGGTAAGATCACTTGTGTCTGTACATGTCTCTGTCGTTCGGCCCCGGGGAGGGAGCATGGGACACCCAGCTAGCTAGCCACAGTACCGGGGCCGGTGGCAATGGCCCCGCAGCATATCACCTCGATCGTCGTCCTCGTCCAACAGTAGGAAGCAGCAGTACCACATCGCCGGAGCTGCTGCTACTGCTGGTGCTGCCGCGAGCGAGCGAGCGAGCGCGCGGGCATGCTGTGGTCCAGGCAGCCGCAGCGACGATGCGTGAGGATCAGATCGCCCACACAAGCCACAAGCCACGCGCGGCCCGTCCCTGCAGCTTCTCTTTGCTTGACAGCTAACGAAGACTCGGGGGCACCCATCCAATTCCAAGCAGATCCACGCATGGCCTTCCCGTCCGTGGGGGCAAGGAAAGGAAGAAGACAAGACCACCCCATCACCCACCACCACCCTTCCCCGGCGCCGGCGCCCCTTGCCTCTGCCTATCACGCCACTGCTGCTGCTGCCACCGATCGAGAATCCCCGTTGCCGTCGGTTTCGGCTCAGGAGTCTGAAGGTGCCCGTACAGTACCTTGCTTCTGTGTACTACTGTGCGTCCGTGCATGTGCATCCTCTCACAATATGTCGCTGGAATTCATTCACCGGAGGAGAAAGGTGACTTGATCGGCCCGGATCACCGTCGTGTTGGCTGGATTTTGACTGATATTTTCTTTTTCATTTTTTTTAGCTTTTACACATTTTATGTCATCTTTGATCCGTTTGCATCGTTAAACGGATAGGCGCATCACCCAAGTCCGTTCTTTGGTAGCCACTACACTCAACGGTGTGACACATTTTTAATTTTTGTTACCAATTTAAAAACATGCTGTACTTATGTCTTTTGTTGAATATATAGGGGAGAATGGCCACAAAGGGCCATTTTATAATTACTGAAATAATCCGACGAGTCCAGGATGTCCGTGGCCTTGTAGTGGTGTGGCGGTGACGCATGCCAGCACAGAGGGGTACGGTGGCCGGCCCCTGGTTTTGCTCCTAGGGCATGTCGCCGGGTTGCCGGTCCACGACCGGTTCTAGCCTTGAAGCGGCATGAACCACTCTGGCACTACGACGAGCTCGGCCGCCCTAACCTGCTGGTAGCGGTCCTCCTCCACGCACTGTCGGTGGTAGGCGGAATGCTGGAGGATCAAGGCCAGGTCCTGCCACTAGGACAACTCGTCTGTGTCCACATTTTGCATGCATGGACTCTCGGCCAACGCGTCAGTTGCGGGTCCTCGTTCTCGCAGTAGGCTTCCTCCTCCTTGGCTTTTTTCTCGTTCACCATGCGCGGTGGCACCCTGAGGTAGGTGGGGGGGGGGGGGGGGGGGGGAGTGGCTCCTGGTGGCGTGGGAGCTCGCAATCAAGTAAATGATACCTCCATTTCCTATACCACAATCTCATAGGAATTTTAACATCCACTTTAACCTATTTTTTACACTCAGTCGCGTAGGATCGAAACACTTTTCCTATGGTTTTCCTGTATCAACGAAATGATCATTCTTGTAATTTTCTCCATGTAATCCACCTATCAAATACCTATGATTTTTCCAATTCCTCTATTTCCTAATCCTATGATCCAAAGAATCCCTAAGACGGCAGTTGCAGCTGCATTATCTTATGCTCGATGGATAAAAGCAATACACCAGATCCGGTTGACCTGGAAATTCCTCGTCATGTTTCAGTTAGCTTTATTCATGATGATTTGTGTCCTTTTCAGAGTAACCCCGTGTTTCTGCTTAACTAGCTTGGCTCGCAAGCAAAAGCCATCTATAGCAATCATTTGTCGAGTTGAAGTTTCCTGCCCTGATGGGGAAATCTCTCTAAAAAAAAGAGTACAACATGCCACACACGTTTGGCGTTTTAGCATAAACAACAAGCTTGATTGCATTTAGCTAAAAACTAAAAACTTGATGGCGTCGACGGAGACAATCAGGCAGCTGCGCACTAGAGTGGTAGCAGCTCTTGTGGACCCTTTGGTCGGTCATATTCATACGCAGGCACTACACCTTGTTTATTTTGAAAAATGTAATTAATTTTCACTTCCAAATGGCTGAATACAAAGTGAAACAATACAATGAAACATAGGGGAACAAGAGGCAAAACGGTATTCAGACTTGAGCTGTTGCAGAAATCAGAGAGTTTCCTCCTGACATAACCTGAAAACATGGATTTCAAGATTTATTATCCTTAACTGACGAAAAGGCATTCTACAGCCCCTTTCCAAGTCTGTAAGCTTTGCATTAGCGAAGTTGATGATTTAGGAAATCTGCACTACGCATAGATGTCCGAAGATACCTGCATCACGTCATTGCCAAATTTAGAAGCATGGGGGGCAACCGTGTTAACCCGATATCATGTGTAGGCCCTCTTCCAACAATCAGTTTAGTGACCACCTCATGGTTTCTCGGAGGTTTTTGCCCTATTTGGCCGCACACGGAGCTCTACAAATAAAGATCACCATGATTGACAGCCTCTCAGTGGCGACAGGTCAGGTCTAGATTCAGCAATTCGATGCTCTTCTTGGCAATCTTCGTACCATCGCTCGGAAAGTAGCTTATCCGGTGCTAGTTTTGGTTGATTGTATCTTGCACCTCTGCTTATGATCACCGTTAATAAAGATGGTGAAATTGTTCTCTGAAAGTAAAAAAAAAAGAAAGACCATCCACGTCAAAAGCATCAGATTCGTCCATCTGGATGGTATCGGCAGGATGGATGCCGGGCGCTGGTAGTAGCTTTTGTCTTGGGCCGTTGGCTGGGAAATTCTCTCCCCTGGTGGGCTGAGAAACGAAAAGAAAAGAAAAGGCGTGGCTTTTGGCAGCACATTCCCCTGCAGCGGATCACACAGCGGAGGAGTTGGGAAGATACGCGCGCGCACCTGCGCAGGAGCAGCGCTCGCAATAGTTGCAATCTGCATGCTGCGCATTAGATCCTAGCTTTTGTCCTTGCTGCTGCATATGGTCCTTTTGGCTCCAGAACTAGCAAACTGGGCTTTCTGCACACCACATGAGGCAACCCTTGCAAGAAAAGCAGCTAAAGTAGATTGGGTGGATAAAAATAACCAAAGTACCAACTGGCTTTTCCTCCTGCCCCAGCTGCTACACAAGCAATAATGCAATCTCTGCTCTCTCAATCTTGGATTCTATGTTCAGTCGTGCACATGAGCTGAGGTGGGAACTCTCCTCAAATGCCCTTTCTATTTATCATTATCCTCTTTGATCTTTTGTATTTGTACTTTAGTATTTTGTTTGGGTTTCGTATAGATTTTATAGATTCATTGAGAAGTCTATAAAGCAAGATGAGTCTCTCACTCCCTACCCTGCAACCGATGTTAGCGCAGAGGTTCCTCAGAGCTTCAAGGGCCTGGAGCCTCTCGCACAATCAAGGTGGGACTCCATGCACAACAATGCTCTCTAGAGTGCCCAAAAGTTCGCCCAGTGATCGTCGAGAGTCTCCGACCAGAGAACCTCTAGTGTCCTCCGGAACCTCCTAGCCTCCCAGAATAATGTTTATAACAGTTGGATTTTGCGAGCTGCTATATTAGCTCACGCCCTCGCCACGTGAGGAAGAAGCCAAATCTTTCTCTCTCTCCTTCACTATTGTAAATATAAACTTTACGATCTCTCTCTCAATAGAGATTATGTGGTCCCTATCTCTAGTGATCTCACTAATATTTATAAGTTTTGAAAAAATTCTAAAAACAATCATACATGTTCACGGTGATAGATCCTACAAGAGTGCAAAATACTTTACATTTTAAGCGAAACAAAAAATCATTAAAGTACATATCAAAGTATAGTGAACAATGTATAGCTTCAATTTCCAACTTTTGTCATATTTGTCTAGTCATAATATAAATATCACATTCTTATTTTACAGGCTTTGTATACATCATTAAATATATGTTGATTTTTTAGGTTTTTCTGAAACATTGGAATATATTTTCTAAATTTATATAATAGTGGAATCACTAGATGTGAGAGTGACGATTTCCACTTCCTGGATGGAATTTTCCCGACAGATTTCTGCTTGTCGGGGTGCTATTTTTTCTCGGTCTTGGTTTCGCCGCGAGGTGGCGGCAAAAAAATATGCAAATTCTCTCTAAAGGTTTTAGGTCAAGATGTATAAATGCGCCAAAGGGGAGCCAGAGGTGGGCTAGGGCCCTCAGACAGCCTCTAGAGGGTGGGGCTGCACCCATCGGTCTCCTACACCCCGGCGGCCCTCCGCTGGTCCATCTTCCGGCTTTGTGGCTTATTTCTCCGAAAAGTAATTTCTAAAATTTTAAATGATTTTTTAGCTTGGGTATCTTGACACATGCTTTTCTAGCTGCATTCTGACTCCGCAGATAAATCCCGGTGAATTAAAAAAAATGCAAAATAAAATAACATAAGTATTGCAACCTTATACGAAATAGATTAACGAATAAGAGTAAATTATGATATAAAATAGATGCAAAATATATGTATCAGTTGCGTGCTTGACGGATAGGGGTTCCTTGTCCACTAGGCACAGCCTATGCTCGCTCATAGGGAATCCTAATTAAGAAAAGGGGATTGTGCCCACCCCACAGTTAAGCACATCCGGTGAACACCCCATCACTATAACTTTGCTTTTATGGAAGTTTTTTTAAGTTATGACAGCAGCTGAAAGCATATCAACAGGAATTTGATAGTATTTGCCAATGAGATATGATTTCTGAAAATAATCATGGTATCATCAGCATAGTGTAGGTGGGTGACATTAATCAAAGCTATGTTTTCTTACCGTTTACTCTTGCGTGTTTGGATACTCTAGATACGAAGGATCCTCCAATTACTTACATGGTCATTTTGATCCAGCGCGTTCAACACGTCTATTGGAGATGTATTGACGCCGCAAGAGGAGATGACCTAACACGAAATGAAATTCGTCTCCCGTTTCCGAAACATTCCGGCCGTGCTACCTTGATGACATGCACTCCCGATCCAACAACGATCTGGACGAGCGCCGCTGACACGGCTCGTTCACCAACCCGTGCACGACGGGAGATTCATGCGTGTGGTTGAGAGAGAGGAAGGTGAAAGTAAAGAGCGGTCAGAGAGATGAAAACCAAGCAAGAAATGCAGCGGTTGCTCCATGTCCCAAGGCTAGCGGAGGGGACAAGACCACTCCTCGTCGTCCGTCGCTCGCTCACTCCTCAACCTGAACAAACAAAATCCACACACCTCGCTTTCTTTCTCTTCTCTCCTCAACCTGAGATGAGATGAGATGAGATGAGATGAGATGATGGGGCGATTGGATTTCTGCCATTAACGCCTTGGTCGCTCTCGTGGTCACATCGCTAGCTTAACGCCAGGTCACACGCCCAACAGCGACGCCACGCCCGTCCGAGCCAAATCAATGCGCAGCGGCAGCATCTCCTCACTCTACATCCATCGACGTACGTATACTGTCTGTATTATTAGTATCTCCTTGGACTCGTCAACCCCAATAGAAATGGAGCCTAGATGGCTATGGGGAATGAAGAACATGTCTCACATGGATGGATCAGAGAACAATGGTCGACTGCCCATTTGTTTCAGGTACTCCTCCTCCCCCCTACTGGCAATGGGTGCAAGTAGCATCAGTGAATTCGCATGGCGTACACTGCTAAATTACTACGTACTGGAAAGTTATTATTCATCAGAAGAATGGTTCCATAAGGATACGCCCGGTATCCTATCAGTCTACTCCATTACCATTTTTGTAGTGAATCATGCAATTTGGAGGCAGCCTGAACATAGATTATATACGTACTACAAAGAACATAAATAAAGCATCACTGTACTACTAGCACAATTCAAGAAGGTTTTCCTTTTTTCCTTCTAGTCTCAGAGTGAGCTAGAAGAAACAAAGAAGATTTCAAAATGGACTTGGGGATGATTTACAAATGGTTACTACTACAAGAAACTCCAGCTTGAGTTGCTCTAATTAATCATCATGTTCTTAGTAGCAGACAGACAGAAGAATGTACTAAGAGGAGCTCTTTCAGATGATCTCAGTTCCACAAAGGGAGCCGAATTGCCATCCTGCCGGTACAAACTTATTCATCTCCTGGGTGGGTGGGTCCATACATTATTCAACCCTGCCTATATCACTCACCTATGCAATCTGCAACGGCAGTTGATCGCATCACTTCTCTGGAGTGGTCACAGCTCCTCACATGCAAATGGTGACAGTCACCAAAATGAGCAGAGCAAACTGAACCCCTGGATCCCCGGCTCAGTTTGCAAAGATTGAGTTTTTCTTACAGTACATGGAGAAAGAACATGAAAGCAGCGATTTTTCACACTTTTTTTCGCCTTCTAGTAAAATAATCTTCTCTAGGGCTAGGTTTATCTCATCAACAGTAAGAACAAGGAGAGAACACGAGGAGCAATGACAAATAACACAAGAACAGAAGCAACGGCCGGGGGCGGAGGGATGGATGGATATAGAGTGAAGAAAAAATGGATTTTTTCTCGGGTGGGATGGTAGAGTGCTACGTAATTCTCAAAGAATTTCTTGGCCTCTATGATTGATACGGTGAATCTTGCTTGGTATCTATGCCGATCTGTGGGAAGTTGCAGCGGCGGCGGCAGAGGAAGAAACGAATTTTATATACCCGAGGCGAGGAGCCGAGGACGGATGCCATCCGCCGCCATCCGATCGATCGATGCCGGTCGGTCACCGTCGATGATGAGGAGAGGAGGCGGCTTAGTGGTCCCCGGAAGTCGGGAACAGCGTCAGCTCGCGGCGGCCGGCACCGCCGCCGCCGCCACGGGATCCGAGGTCCAGGTCCTCGGCGAAGGAGGACGGCGCCATCATCCCCATGGCGGCGGGGACCATGCGGTGCATCCCGGGCGGGCCGACGGGCGCGCCGCTGGCGACGGCCCGGCTGAGGAAGCCGTGGTCGAAGGCGCCGCCTCCTGGCCCGGCGCCGTAGTGGTGGCCGAGCGGGCGCGCGGCGGGGTGGTGGAAGTGTCCGATCTGCGGTGGAGGGTGGTGGTGATGGTGGTGGTGCGCGGGCATGGGGGCGCCGTAGGGTGAGGTGTACGGGTCTGCGCCGGCGGGCGCGCCGCGGCCGGGCGGGAGGAAGGGCGAGGGCCCGGTGGCGAAGAGGTGCTCGGTGGCGGCGTCGGTGGCGGAGCCGGAGGAGTGGCTCCCTCCGCCCCCGCCGCCGCCGTTGCCGCCGAGGCCCTGCATGCGCTTGAGGTAGAGGCGGTACTTCTGGAGGTGGGAGGCGACGTTCTCGCGCGTGAGGCCGTCGACGCTCATGAGCTGCATTATGGTCTTGGGCACGGCGTTCTTGATGCCGAGGTGGGCGACGGCGTCGACGAAGCGCTTGTGCAGCTGCGGCGTCCACACGAGGCGCGGGCGCTTGAGCGTCCTGGCCGGCTCGTCGCCGTTGGCGCCGCCGTTGCCGCTGGAGCCGGCGGCCGAGGACGCCCCGCCGCCGTTCATCTCGGCGCCGTCCATCATCCCGGCGGCGGCGCAGGCGGTGCCGGCGCCGGGCAGGCCGGTGGCGCCGTGCGTGGGGATGTCGAAGGCGGCGGCGAGGTCGCGCGTGATGAGCGACTGCGAGAGCGGCATGAGCTCGTCGGGCGCCGGCAGGTCCTCGTCGAAGCGCGCGAACCAGCTGGGCTCCTCCTCCTCCCTCATCCTCTCTCTCTCTCAGAGCAGGGAGCTGGGAGCTGGGAGCAGAGCAAAGGAATTCCCTTTTCTTCCCTTTGCCGCGGTGGTACGCAGCAGCAACAACAAGCACTCCCTCCTCCTCAACAGCAGGGGCTTGAGAGAGAGAGAGCACGGGACGGGAGGAAGAAGAGGAGAGGCGAGGGGAGGAAGGTGGGGCTTACTTCGAGGTGGATCTCTCTTCTTCCAAGCTTTCTTCTTGTTCTCTCTCCTCTCACTTGTTCCGCTGCAGCCGCTGCTGCCTGCCTGCCTCCTGCTGATATGAGATATCCCTCTTTTATCTATCTATCAATCTGCTCACGCCTTTTCTTCCCCCTCCCTCCTCTCCATCTCACTCATCAGTCTAGAGAGAGAGAAAGAAAGAGAGTATCTTGATTTGATGAGTTCGGGAGTGGTGCCGGGTTCTAGTTTAATTGTCCGCCTCAAAGCTATTTTTGTGTTATCTTTGGTTCCTCTCTTTGTTTGCTCGCTTGTTGGTGCTGGCTTCCCGACCCTGATTCTCCCCCTCCTCCCTTTTTATCCTACTTCAAGTCGTTCTAGAGAGAGAGAAACAACAAAATAAATAAAAGTAGTCCTCGGAAGATAACTCCAACGATTTTGCGTTTTCCAGGATTTCTGGGCGCGACAAAATAAAAAACACTGGAAAAAGACGAGCGGATCTTATTTGCGTGCAGTGCTGTGGCTGTGCTGTAGGGGAATGAATTGCTGTGCGATGAGATCAGACGAGACGAGGCGACGATGTATCTCGTCGGAATTAGCTGGAGTTTGTTTGGTTTGTCCTCGTGCGGGTGCTCGCCGTCGCCGGGCCGGATCACATCGGCATCCAGCGCCCAGCTGGGAGGGAATCTCTCCACTCTCGGGTTGGGTGTGGGTGTGTGTGCTGCTGCCTCGAGGTGGATATCGCGTTGGAACCTGGATGGAGGAGGGAGGACGGATCGTGGATCTATGCAAAGGGAGGGAGGGAGGGTTGGATCTCGTCGTACCTAGCGCCTGCTGCTCCTTCCTGCAGGTACAGGGCCTTGAGCATCTATGATGAGGAATGTAGGCTGAGTCATTGAGTCTTGATTTTGGTACGTACCACGGGTTAAAAGCGTGTCCTAGTAAAAAGTTGTAGTAGAAGGGATTCACCTAATTTGGTTGGGTTGCATTCTCACTATTTAGAATAATAAAGCACATGTGTCGTGCTACGTATAAATTAAATCCCCACATTCACTGGTACATATTCTTCCATCTGTCTCAATGCATGTGACGCCGTCGTTTTTCAAGTTTTAGTTTTGACCACTAATTTGACAAATAATATAGTCCCTCCGTCCATAAATAAGTGTCTCAAAGAGACTTGAGACACTTATTTATGGACGGAGGGAGTACATCTTAACTTTTATGCCAAGTATTAAATTAAAGAAAGATAAAATTTGTTTTGTTCTTGATCATGAAATTAAAGATGACAAGCCTGTTCCTTACGTCGTACAACCTCTACTTTCACCAATTGTTTCCATGGATTTTTCTTCTTTCTACTTTAGTCTTAGATCATAGATTTACGTAGGACCGTGTCAAGCACATGCCGGTAGCCTACTGGACTTGATTGATTGTAAGTGCCATACGAATTCATTTATTTTGAAGGGAACTAACTACTAATAGTTCAATTCAATGCAATCTGAGATACTATGATGATCAAAACTATAGTCAGAAAGGAATTAACCCACGTTGAGATACTATCCTACGAGTCTACGACCCAACGCATATATGGTGAATACTAAATGTATGTCTTTACTTTTCGATGTCTTAGATATTTTATTTTGTTCTCGACCACAACATTTATGATGAGATGACTGTTTCTTGCGTCGTGGACCTCTACTTTGGCCGATTGTTTTGATACATTGGTCAATACTAAATGTATGTATATATCTACGATTTGATATCTTAGATATCCATTTTTTTTCTCTGGCGTGTCATTTAAGATGAGAAGGCGGTTTCTTGTATTGTAGTAGGTAAATAATAAATTTGTATGCATGTATATAGGTTTTGTTTCCTCTATTTTTTTGGTCGGTCCTTTCATTAATATGAGATGACGGTTTCTTGTATTGTAGTCTTCTACTTTAGTGCATAGTTCTGATGAATTGGTGAATACTAAATGTATGTATCTACTTTTGTAGTAGGCGGTTTCTTGTGTCGTGGACCTCTACTTTGGTTGATGGCTTTGATGGAATGTGGCTAGTAAATGTGTCGTATTTACTATTTCATACCCCTAGATATATTGAACTTTGTTTCTGGTCGTCGCATTTAAGTGGGATGACAATTTCTTATGGTATAGAACTCTACTTTGTCCGAATATTTTGATAGATTGGTGAATACTAAATGTTTGTATTTACTTTGTGAAATATTAGATATTTCATTTTGTTCTCGACCATGGCATTAATAACAATTTCTTATGGTATAGAACTCTACTTTGTCCGAATATTTTGATAGATTGGTGAATACTAAATGTTTGTATTTACTTTGTGAAATATTAGATATTTCATTTTGTTCTCGACCATGGCATTAATAACATACGCCGATTTATTGGGTTATAGACCTCTACTGTGGCGGGTGGAATTAATGGATTTTGTTTTATACTTTAATCTTTAATCATGGACTCATGCCACTTGACGTGTCAAACATAGGAGCGGGGAGTACGGTTGACTGGATATTTTTTAGCATCTTCTTTAATTGGGTCGATGGGAATTATAATCGCATTGTGAAGATTCACATGAATTCACTCGTTGTGAACATAAATTTTTATTCTGTAATTCAAGTCTGAAATGATTCCGTAATTGGACAATTAAGCTAGGACTGAATATCCTGGCTCATACACTACGATATGACGAGTTCTGGAGAGTGAACACTATATACGAGGGCAACATCACGGCTAGCACCTTATCCTTCTAGTTGTTTCGCCTTGATCATCGTTGTCAATCCTTTCCAACACATTGTATTCCAATCTTAGGATCATTCCATGGGCGTTGAGTTCCTCAACACAATAATTCTCAACTACACCCAGATGCATAACAACTTATTTCTCGCTCTGGCCACCGACAAGTTTTCAATGGGCTCGATTGGTGATTAAAAGGGGACTAATTTTATACATGGGAAAATAGGGAATGATATCAGGGTGCCAAGTATTGTATGGAAGAAGTACTAACAAGAAGAGTCGACATGGAAAATACACATATAAATAAATAAGTTGTATTTTGCAAAATATATCTGTTTTTTTCCTATGAAAATGTATGTTCCTTCTAATTGCTAATTGCTAATTGCTCAACCGTGTGGGAGCCCTTCGAATGCATGGGCAACTTTATCCCGGTAGCTCCTTTACTGTTAGCCCTACTCCCTCCTTTTCACAAAACATCGGCCTTGGGGGCAGGCAGGCGTGCCCTTGGGGAAAGAAGAGGAGGCAGCAACGAAATCAGCTCCTAATCATTATCTGCTGGGGGAGAAGAGAACATGATGTGGATTTGAAGGTTAAATCCCTTGATCCTTGGGGGGCCAAAACAACATGGAAAGAGGAAATGGCTATCAGATCAGATCCGCAGCACGCTTTGTGTGCTTCCCAGTTCATGCTCCACTCCATCTTGCTCCTATAGTCGCCATTTCCCTACCAATCCATCACTCAAAGCTGAGCATGCGCCAAGACCCGAAGTACATGCACGATCATTATGTGTGGCCCCAAGTATCATCAAATCATGATAATTGAAATGTGCATCTGACCTAAGAAACAAAAATGCAATTGTCACAATAATCCAAAACGACACATCACATTTCTCTAAACCTTTTGTTTATTTCATCAAGAAAACTCTTCCTCGAGCTCGTAACTGTTTATGAAAACTATGATTGTGCACAGTCTAAAAAACTATACAGTACTATTTTACGTGTATATATATTTGGCTCCCATAACGTTGGACTTCTCAATCTATACCAATATAACCAACAAGGAGTTAGGTTGAGGTAACTTTTTATTTCAGTTCTATAATTATACGTTCAACATAAGACTTGTTCCTGATCACTAGTATAAATATCCATATGCTCCAGAACCGTGACATTACTCATCCCAACATCCAGATGATCCAACAGTACCTCACAAAAAATTCGAGATGGCTTTTGTTCATAGGCTTTTCCTATGTGACTGGCCTCCACTATATGGAATAAAACATGGAGTGGACGGACGGAAGGACGTGTGACCGCTATTGGAATGTTCTTGCTTCCGTAAGTGGTGTGGTGTTTCAGCACTCTCGAACCACGCACACACTACTTGATTCCGAGAGAGCGAGAGACACATGGGCACACGGAGATAGGAGTGGGTGGATGCAAAGAATTAGCATTGTCATCAGTGACCTTGCTGGGTAGGTATGTGTACCGAACTACTGAAAAATTGACACGTGTTCGAGTGGCATTTAAATGGCATCTTGCCCATGGAGCCACATGTCATTATCTATTTCAGGTAATTCTTTTTTGAAGTTATGTACAAATATTAAGCATGAGCTCTTTCTGAAAGTCGGATTTGATTTCTTTTAGAACGAAAGTCTGATTTGGTTGAATGATATGTGAGTTGCTTGAGACTATAGTTTGTTTACTGGGTCATAACATCAATGTTAGTTAAATATGTTGAATAATGTGCATTGTTATTTCTTAAAAAAAATACTAGAAGGATATGCATAGGAGAAAAAAGATGTTATGGTCAACCCTTGCAAAATTGTGCTGAAGGCGACGGATCGAATAGCTTCCGGTTACAAGATATTGTATTGGTCTATAGAAGAATCTAACCATAAATTTTCATGTCATCACTTTTTCTCCAAATATATAGCATATCATGCAATCAAGCAATTTGGGTCGACGACGAATCTTCATCTCCTTGATTAAACAAAGCTAAAACCCAAGTCTTTTTCCCCTTGTACCAAAAACGATACTGTATTTATTTTTGACAAGTCATTGATCCTTTTGTTCCTCCTTATCGCCATGACCATAACTGATTATACAATTTAGGAGCCATCAAGCATGGTTGTTATTTTAAGAGCTAGCTGTAGGTACGGCGGTGTTCATGTTTGGAAAAGCCATAGATTGATTAACAATCATGCCACGGGTTGCTTTGGCCATAATAAACTAAGTGCAAGCCTGAGATTTCGAGCTACCATCAGCTAGCAATAGCATGGAGATTGCATAATGACAGCGATTCTGTCCGGTGATGGCGACCTTCAGATTCTTTCCATTATATTTCACAGAGAAGGACATGATAGCTTTGACACCACAAAGCAGTTCGTTTAGCTGCTTGTACAAGGTATTGATGTGGCAGATCTGAATCCTCTCCCCCACCAAACGACCATTTCTTCTATTATCTTCGCATGTTTTAAGCAGCAACAGTATTTTCAGATAGGACAAAACTAACATGCCCTACTTATCTTCTTGTTCCCATATCTACTTGATAATATCTTTGAATTCTTAAAATTAAAGTAATGAATGCCGATTTTATTTTAGGTGTATTGAATACTATTTTTCTTTGATGAGAAGCCATGTCACCTTGGTTTTGATATTTCTCCGGTTCCATCTTGTAATGGCTAAGAGCAACCCCACTCGGCCCCCCAAATCCCCCGATAGGCCTATGGCGGCCGCCGGCGCCAAAAGTCGCGCCTA
Organism: Poa annua; assembly: GCA_026929855.1. Lineage (NCBI taxonomy): Eukaryota > Viridiplantae > Streptophyta > Magnoliopsida > Poales > Poaceae > Poa > Poa annua. The sequence goes on from CM049431.1 coordinate 85,228,050, forward strand.
GCCGCGGCCCCTAAATCCGAAATTACGCCGGCTCGGCCCAACAAGAACTCTGGCACCCCCAGGTCGAACCCAATACACAAGGGGGGCTAGCAGGACGCCGGCGTGAAGTTTTTTTGGCGCGAACGGTTGGGAAAAATTTACACGCGCACCGCGTTCTCGCCGCTTGACAGTCTTCCTCCTCGCCTTCCACGCCTGCGCGGCAGTGGTCAGGTGGACGGTCGCAGTTGACGACGTGTCTCGTCGGCATTTATGCGGCCACCGCCCCCGGCCTGCTCTCCACGCTATAAATCCACCCCCCTCTCGCCGTCCGCCGCACACGCCATTGCCTCTCCTTCTCCCACTCTCCACCGTGCTCCTCTCCTTCTCGAGCCGCGACGATGCATCGCTCGGACGACGACGGCGCCGCCGCCACCTGCTGAAGAAAGAGGCACGTGCCTTGTTCGAGGCGGGCTACCCCGCCCCGCCGGACTTCCGCTGTCTGTCCACGGGGTCGGTTCTGTCCGTCGGTGGCGTGAGTGCGCCCTCGCCATCTACGATCACTTCTGGTGGGAGCTCACGGCGAAGAAGCGCAATGACCCCCAATGGAACCCCGACAACGAAGCGGCATGGGATACTTTCGTCGAGCGGCAGCGGCAGGACCGCATCGCCGCCTACGACGGGCCAGGTCCCCCACCGACGAACTACAACGCCAAGGGAAGGCGGCGCTGGTGGTGCGCTCCAGGACGCACGTTGGCGTACATCCTGGATCACATTGCCAACGGGAACGACCCGCCGATGACGATGACGCCGCCGCGCCCACGCTACCCCCAGGCCCAGCAATGGGGGTCGCGACGCATGTCGTTGGGCGCGTCTTCGTCACGCTCGGGCGGCAGGTACACCCCGTACGGGACGCCGTCCAGCCGGCGCGGGTTGATTCCGAGGAGGAGGAGGACAGCACCCTCCTCCGCCGCCACCAGACAGCCCGACGCGTCCCTCACCAGCCATCTCCGCCACGCGGCCGCCTCCGCCTCGGCTCCTCCTCACGCCAGCCCTCTCCGCCGCGCCCGGTGAAGAGGGAGTGGACGCCGCCTCCGGAGTACAAGGCGGCGGCCCTTTCCCTCATGCTCGAGGACGACGAGGAGGAGTTCCCGGGCCTCCGAGCCGCCATGCTCGCCTCCTTCAACGAGGTGCCCGCGGCAACTCCCGAGTTCGCCGCCAAGTGGTCGCTGGAGGAGCACCGGGCAGCGGAGGCGCGACGCCACGGCCTCTTCATCGACGTCCCCGACGATGACTCCATCAGGGGGCCGACCAGGCTGCTCGGAAGAGGGCGCCGTGGTGACGCCGGCGAGGGGTGCAGCAGCCGCCCGGTGATGCGGCGGCCCAAGGACGAGCCCGACGGCTCCGACGAGGAGGGCGACTACTCGGCGGAGATGTACTACCGCATCGGGCTAGGCCGTGGCCGCTTTTTGTTTAAGTTTTTTAAATTTTATGCAAAATTTCGTGTAATCGTCGAAGTATATATGAATTTCTTTCAAGTTTATTAAATTTCACCTAAATTTAAATTTTCAAATACTTCGAAATGAGGGTACGACTGGGCGCCGCTCGGACCCATTTTGTCGAACACGCCGGGCCCCCCATATAGGCTTAAAACAGGCCGTTTTGCACGTCATATGGGGGGACGAGTGGGGATGCTATAACTGTGGATTCTTGTCTTTTGATGTGGAGGTCCTGGAACACGGAGATATGAGTAGCTTTCTGTATTAATTTGTTATGTCTGCTCTAGGATGGTACTTATTGGTGGGTACAACATCTACAGATTCGTCTAGAAAATCTAACTTGTGAAAAGCAGCTCACAAATTCCCTGGAGTTAGGCAGGCCCAAAGTTTCACGCCCCAGCGAGAGCTAGTTTAGCAGCTAGGTGCGGTCAAACTGCGGCCACCACCAGCTTTCACTAGTGCTTAGGTTTTGCTGATGGAATCAATTACAGTAGTATTAAATTAGAGCAGACATGCTTGCTTTGTGATGTGAAAAAAGTAACATTCCCTTGCTAACCCCGTCTAGTTTAATCCAAAGGCTGGCGCTCATCTCTCTAGAGAAGAGGATAAAAAGTTGACTGGAGAGCTAAGCGTTGCCTAGCACTCAAGCCACTCTTAGTTGGCGATTGTTAATTACTAGTCACCATCATGGCAAGCAGCTGAAAGCTCTTTCATGGACTGGACAAGGCTTTGCTTACCTGCTTCTTCTGCCGCTTGTTCCTCTCACACTTCCAAGTGGTGATGTGAACAGTGACAGCACTTGGTGGTGGATTTGGATGAGTTCTTGCCTGTATATTTACTTATGGTCTTGCTGAGTTTAACTGAAGTGCTGACAAAGATGGCTAGATCTAGGATGATGAGAGATGGTGAATTGGGCTCCAGATGTTGATTAGTCAGAGGACTAGTGGACAAAACTGGAGTGGTTTAGCTGAATTGTCTTGTTGTGAGATAAAAAAGGAAGAAAAGATATCTTCAGGGCCAGTCAGTCTCTGGCATGACAACATCAGTTTTGGATGTTTGTTGCTGACTCAAGATCCCAACCAGATAACAACTCCATTTTCCAGGCCGTGAAGTGAACTACTACTTTTATTCCATCATGGAACTATGGTAACAGTAGTGCCAAGATCCTCTGCTCACAAAATGCCCTCAGAATATATCCAAGCTGCAAAATCCTTGTTCTGTTTCAACAGGAGCTGAACTGGAAAATAAAAAGGAAATAGCTAGAGAACAGCTATTAGATAGTAAGATATGGTTGGATCACATCAAGGCACATGCTAAGATGTCAACTTGGTTTCAGTACTCCACTCCACCTGCAGTGTTTAGCCTCAAGAACCAGAAGATCTGATCCCTGGTCATGACATGTAAACTAGTGTTTTTTATTACTAATGCCCATTTCAAGCTTATATAAGTACAGTTGGTGACAGGGAAACTTTCTAATGCTGCGTGTCAGCATGTGTAGCGTCAGAGGCGCACATCCGATCCAGCTGCGTAGTGGCGTACTGCTCTACTGTTTGTTGTAAGGTCATGCTCCTATTGTCGGTCCAGGATATATATACATACATATTCTTCTGGATGGATGCTAATCAACTGGTGTTAGAATACTCTAATCACCACGCCATTGGCAGCTTAGCGACCTACCTACAGGATGAGATGGATCGAGCGTAGGGCCATTTGGACAGGCAGTCAGAAGTTGAAATGGTTTCAGAAAGATTATAAGCGGACAGCAACATCTAAACACCTTTGCTTAATTAAAATTTGTACGCAATAATATACTAGAGGGAGGCCTTTCCGATGTTGCTGCTGCATACATAAGCAGGAGCAGGAGGAAGGTTCACAAGATCTGAAGGGCATCCATGAACCATGATCCATCATCAGTCATCACAGATCACACCCACCCACGCACCAAGCAAGATCTTGAGTAGATCAGGACGTACGCCAACACAGACAACAGATGCTTCTTGCTGGGGATACATGAACCGGGAGATGCTGCCGTTAGATATCTTATTATTTGCCCCCACCCAACCAGCTCCTCCATGAACAGCTATTTAATTGTTCAGGGATCAAGATCTCTCTCTCACACACTGCATGATTAGCGGCTAATTAATACACTGATGCACCTATCCACGAGGGCGAGGCGAGGAGATAACATATGTTAGGGCCCCAATCATGGCTGCTACTCTGTCTATTGGCGTAGCCGAGAGAATCTGATTGCGTTCTTATATGCGCGCCACTCGGTGGCAGTGAGCTCATGTCCTAATGCGATCACGGGAAGACGCGATTATTCTAACCACCAAGATATGGGCTGGAAATATACTTAGAATAGTAGATCTTGTTTGTATACAATGTGTTGGGGCTGGTGAGCATATTGTCTGCCTCGAATGTGTTGTATCATAGTCGTAGGTACACTGGATTTTGTCTTGGGGACTAAGCTCAGTTGTAGTTTAAGCCGTGACTAGTTTGTTTTTTTTTATCTGGAGAATTTTTGTTTTTAGGAGCTGGGCTGGAATATTTCTTGAACTCATTTATAGCTTGGGCCACGGGCCTGCGAGGGACGACTACAAAAGCCTGTGCCTGGAGTGAAGGTGAACCGTATCAAACACTTAAAACCGCCGGCCAGCCCACCTAGGTTTATTCCATTTTTCCATATTTTCTGTTGCGTTTCTGCGTTTGTTTTATTCATGTTATTTTTTAATTTCTCTTTATTTCTCTATTTTTTTTAATGTTTTTATATCATATGGCTTCTATCTTTGCACTAAGCAAAAAATATTAAAACATATTGAACAATTATCTTGTACCATATTCCAACAATTTTTTAACTCATTGAACTTTTTTTAACCATGTCTAGATACATCTTTTTTTTTACAAATTTTGAGACACTTATTTGTGGACGGAGGGAGTATTAATTTTAAAAACTCGTGAAAATCATTTTGTAACACTTGAACATTTTCTCATTCACATTATTTTTTCTAACCTGACATATTTGTTTTTCTTTAAAGTATTATTTTTAGCCTCACGACCAATTTTGAGAACTACACAATATTTTTTTTACTTTCTAAACTTCTCTCTAACTACAGGATAACTCGTAACTTTCTAAAGAAACTCTTGTTTTTTCTTTGTTGAATTTTAAGAAAAAAATTATCTCCAGGGTATAACATTTTTACGTAAAAGTTGTGAGAAAGCAATATATTTTAAGATTTTTTTATTGAAAATAGGAATTTCAATATCTATAAAAATATATAAGAAAACATGCTTGCTTGAAGGCCGCAACGAAATATGAGGCTTGCATGATTTGCTTCATACGCGAGACCAAGGGTAGGAATTGAGCTGCATTGCACACGGTGTTGGTATGAAGTAACGCAAGCTGTGATTCGAAGCGAGAATTTATGCAGCAAAACTGTTGCAACAAATGAGGAGCAGGGACGGTGATTTGAACGAAAAAATTCCTATATTTTTAGAAAAATGGAAAAATAATAGAAATACGAAAACTATAAACAGAATGCTAGTATGCTACCCAACGAAAACGAGATATTTTATGCCAAGACGGAAACAAAATATGGTATCCCAGCAGAATGACCACATGATCAATTTTTTGTTTTTGACAGTGCAAAAATTTCCTTCTTATTTTTTTGCTACAAGGTTATTTATGAATCCAAGAGGACCAAAAGTTCCGGTGATAACATTATGGCACAACTAAGAATCATTATAAGAAAATAAAACGATTTAAAGCGACCATGTTTAGGCCTAGGTACTTGCATATCATCCTCCTCTCGAGTTGTTCCAAGTTCATCGTTTCAATGTTGCACTAGGGTTAGAACCATACAAGGCATTTTTAATGTTGGCAAAATCAATAATTTATGCACATATTTTATTAATCATGTTTTCTCTTTATATTTCTTTTACATTAAAATTTTGACAAAATGTGTTGGTTAGTTTGAATTGTCCCCTCATTGTTTGAGAGATCTCTTGATTATGACAAACATTTTTTTATGTTCCATGTTCGCATCGTATTTGATCCATATATGATTTTGACAATACTTATTATTCATATTTGTTCTCGAGGCTTCTGTAATTATTTTTGCTTCCGCAAAAAAAAGTGACACCACTCAGTTCCATCCGTATTTGTTTAGTTTTCATACGTACTATTGAGGGCCAAGACACCGATCTATGCGCCTCAAGGAGTACAAAAAGAGCAGTAGAGGGGCTAGTTGTGGAGAGTGGTGGGGCGAACTAAACCTAGGGGCCACGACCTCACTCTCTAGGTATTTCTTCACAGTTCTGCCTTTTCACTCTAGGTTGGACTGTTGCATCTGTTACAAAACATACAAAATGAATAAATGGACCATGTAATAGTGGTCACTTAATGAGAGCAAATATATCATGGATACACAATTTCGAGCGAAAACCATGTCGAATCAAACAGATATCCATCACAAAAAGAAACAACAACTCTGTATAACCAAATAAATAGGGTAGCTCTATGGAGCTCACAAACCATGTGGCACTTTCCTTCCGATAATACATGGCAAAAGAAATTGGAATGAAATGCATAGCAATTGATTGAAAGCTATCTCAAAACTAGAAAACGATATTAGTTTATAAAAACTACGAAAACTAGACGTGTTCCATTCCAGTATTCTGGCCTCGTACACGATGGCCCAACAAAGCCGGAGCGGGCGGGTGTATGCAGGCTTGGGCCATGTATTGCACTTTGTCAGATAACCAAATTGATTTATCTAACAAAGCCCGAGCGGGTGCATGCAGGCTTGGGCCATGTACTGCACTATCAGGTGACCACATTGCTTTATATGGAAAAAATATTCTAAAAAAAAATGAAACAAAAAAAATTCCGTCCAACGGAAACATGGAGAGAAATTGTTGAAATATTGACCCTTTTAGCCCATTATCAATTCCTGAAATTCCCTAAGACCCATGTTGTCATGGCATGTGGTGGGAGTTTAGTCTCATACTACTAGTTGGATGAGATGTGCATCGGCTTATATACTGAGACACTCTACTACTAGTATGAGTTGGTATGAGCTATGAGGAGAATAGCTGTGTACCACACGCGCGCTCCTCCTCCTCCGCCGCCCCCCTCGCCTCGCCTCGTCACGACACGACATGTCACGACACGTCACGATGCGCCGCGGGTTGCGGGAATCTCGCCGAGCCGATGTATTCTTTTTGTCACGCAGGAAAATGTCAACGGTCACGAAACGCTCTGCAGTAATGGAAATTGATTGCTAGCTGAAACGTCGTGTCTTAAGTGCTCTTAAGTACGTGCGTTTTCAGTCTTAACGGTTATTCATTACGTACGTTTCGTCTGGACCATTTGTCTCCCGCGTCTGTGCATAAAAGGAGAGGTCGCTCCTCTCCGAAGACACATCAGACAGAAGAACTCATCTGCCCACAGTCGCCACCGTCGTTCCTCCTAACATGTCGCTGCCACCGTTGATCCTATCCCGTCCGCCGCGTACAGGGTCGACGGGAGAGCAGGCCTCCAAAACCCCGCCTCTCCGTTTCCTGTACGGGAGAGGGGCGATTAGGTTTTTGTGGAGCGTCTCTTATGCGACTGCTCGCCAATCTTCATCCTCTAGGTCGGCTACTTCAACTACGTCCTCGTCGCCTTCGTCATCACCATGAGCACTGACGCCGAGATCGAGAAGGCTGCCGCGGACAAGAGGGATGCCGACGACGCCGCTGCTTCCGCTTCGGCCAATTGGCCAACTATCGGGTACGATATGTTCATACCCCTCCTGATTATTTACTTGTATGTTGTACTAGTGATTTGCCTAGATGTATTTACTATATGCCTAGTACACGATTATACTTTTAAGTTTCAGCACGTCATTAGCACTATCTATGTCATGATTTTAGTTTATACTTGGATTAATATAATTGGAAAATTGCTTACATACTCAACAATCCAAAAACCTAATCTGTGTAGGCAATTTTCAGTGAATGGTTTTGCTGCTGCACTGAAACCAGTCTCGTTTACGGGGACATATTTTAAACGTTGGGAAACCAAAACCATCTTATGGCTCACTGGGATGAACGTGTTCTGTGTCGCCGGTGTCACTCGCACTGAAACGATTACTCCTGAACAGGATAAGGCGTTTAGGGATGCCACCGTCGTCTTTATTGGAGCCGTTCTGAGCGTGATCGGAGATAAGTTGGTTGACGCATATTTACATGTGCGGGATGACAAAGACTTGTGGGAGGCGCTCGAATCTAAATTCGGCGCAACTGGTGCTGGAAGCGAGATGTACACTATAGAGCAGTTCCATGACTACAAGATGGTTGATAACCGTCTTGTATTGGAACAAACTCATGAGATACAGTGCATCGCTAAGGAGCTTGAGCTTCCGAAGTGTGTGTTACCGGGCAAGTTTGTCGCGGGATGCATAATCGCTAAACTGCCCAACTCCTGGAGGAACTTTGCTACTACTCTGAAACATCAGAGGCGTGAATTCTCTGTTGAGGATGTCATTGGCCATCTGAGTGTTGAGCAGAATTCAAGGGCAAAGGACTCGCATGGAAAAGGCGAAGGTGCTTCCGTTGCCAATATGGTACAGAAGAACTTCAACTCCCACAAGCACAAGGGAAAGGTGCATGCTACACCTGTGGTTCAGAGGAACATTGGGCTCCTAAGTGCCCGAAGAAGTTCAGGAAACCAGGACAAGACCCCAAGTATGTCAACATGATCGTGAGCAACAATGAGAACGGTGCATCCGGGTACGGTAATTTGTTTACTGTATTTTCAGTTTTTCAGTCTAACGAATGGTGGATTGATGCTGGTGCAAATACTCATATGTGTGCTGACATTTCATTGTTTTCTTCTTATCAGGTCACAGGGAACGGATCCGTATTGATGGGGAATGGCGCGAGTGCTTCTGTTCTTGGTGTTGGCACGGTCGATCTAAAGTTTACTTCGGGAAGGATCGTGCAGCTCAAGAACGTTCAGCATGTCCCCGCCATCAAGAAGAATCTCGTTAGTGGCTCACTTCTATGTAGAGAGGGGTTTAAGTTGGTATTCGAGTCTAATAAAGTAGTTGTTACGAAATATGAACTTTTTATTGGAAAAGGTTATGAATGCGGAGGCATGTTCCGCTTTTCTCTTGATGATTTCTGTAATAAAGTCGTGAACAATATTCATTCGAATGTTAATGAAACAGAAGTTTGGCATTCACGTCTTTGTCACATTGGTTTCGGTTGTATGACGCGGCTAGCAAAACTAAGTTTAATCCCAACTTTCACTTTAGCCAAAGGTTCTAAATTTCTATCGTGTGTTCAAGCAAAGCAACCTCGCAAGCCTCATAAAGCTGCGGAGGAAAGACACTTGGCACGTTAGAACTTATACATTCTTATCTTTGTGAGATGAATGGTGTTTTGACTAAAGGTGGAAAGAGATATTTCATGACTCTAATAGATGATTCCACTAGATTTTTCTATGTATATTTGTTAAGTACTAAAGATGAGGCTCTACACTACTTTAAAATCTATAAAGCAGAAGTTGAGAACCAACTTGAAAAGAAAATTAACCACATCCGGTCTGATCGTGGTGGAGAGTACTTCTCTAATGAGTTCGACTCTTTCTGTATGGAACATGGAATTATTCATGAGAGGACGCCTCCCTATTCTCCCCAGTCAAATGGGGTTGCCGAACGGAAAAACCATACTCTAACTGATTTGGTTAACGCCATGTTAGATACATCGGGATTATCCAAGGCATGGTGGGGGGAGGCGCTATTGACGTCATGTCATGTCCTGAATAAGGTTCCAACAAAAGATAATGAACTCACTCCCTATGAACAATGGGAGAAGATAAGGACAACACTCTCATACTTACGTACTTGGGGCTGTTTGGCGAAAGTCAATGTGCCGATCCCCAAAAAGCGTAAACTTGGACCTAAGACCGTGGACTGTGTTAATTTGGGCTGCGCTAAGAATAGCGTTGGCTATAGATTCTTGGTAGTGAAATCTGATGTACCTGACGTGAAGGTCGGTACGATTATGGAGTCTAAAGATGCTACTTTCTTTGAGAATGTTTTTCCTATGAGAGATATGCAAAGCACTTCTATATAGGAATCTGAAGAAACTCCTGAGCCTGCCATTCCTATGGAATAATATGAACAAACCCATGATGAAAATCTTGAGAAGGATGATGAGGAAACCCTTGGTAGGGGCAAGCGACAGAGGACTGCAAAGTCCTTTGGTGATGATTTTCTCGTGTACCTTGTGGATGACACTCCCACTTCTATTTCAGAGGCTTATGCATCTTCGGATGCTGATTACTGGAAGGAAGCAGTCTGTAGCGAGATGGATTCCATCATGGCTAATGGGACATGGGAAATTACTGAACGTCCTTATGGTTGTAAACCGTTGGGATGCAAATGGGTGTTCAAAAAGAAGCTTAGTCCCGATGGTACGATTGAAAAGTACAAAGTTAGGCTTGTGGCCAAGGGCTATGCCCAGAAAGAAGAGGAAGATTTCTTCGATACTTACTCACCTGTGGCTAGACTGACCACCATACGAGTTTTACTCTCGTTGGCAGCCTCGCATGGTCTTCTTGTCCATCAAATGGATGTTAAGACGGCTTTCCTAAATGGAGAGTTAGACGAGGAAATCTATATGCAACAGCCAGATGGCTTTGTATTAGATGGTCAAGAAGGAAAGGTATGTAAGTTATTGAAATCTTTATATGGCCTGAAACAAGCGCCTAAGCAATAGCATGAGAAATTCAATACAACTTTAACCTCTGCTGGTTTTGTTGTTAATGAGGCTGACAAATGCGTATACTATCGCCATGGTGGGGGCGAAGGAGTTATACTGTGCTTGCATGTTGATGACATACTGATTTTTGGGACCAACCTCAAAGTCATTGAGGAGGTCAAGTCTATTCTATCTCAAAACTTTGAGATGAAAGACCTTGGTGTGGCTGATGTTATTCTGAACATCAATCTATTGAGAGATAATGAGGGTGGGATAACACTTTTGCAATCCCATTACGTTGAGAAGATTTTGAGTCGATTTGGATATTCGGACTGCAAAGCTTCTCCAACGCCTTATGATCCTAGTGTGCAGATTCGAAAGTTTACTGGCATAGCTAAGAATCAACTGAGGTACTCTCAAGTAATAGGTTCTCTCATGTATCTAGCTAGCACGACAAGGCCTGACATCATGTTTGCGGTTTGCAAACTTAGCCGGTTTGTTTCCAATCCGGGTGATGTGCATTGGCATGCTGTCAAAAGAATTATGCGCTATCTGAAAGGTACTGAGAACTACGGACTTCACTCTTCTGGAAGTCCGTCAGTGCTTGAAGGGTATTGTGATGCGAATTGGATCTCTGATGCTGATGAGATGAAAGCCACAACAGGGTATGTGTTTACCCTCGGAGGTGGTGTTGTTTCCTGAAAGTCTTGCAAGCAAACGATCATGATGAGATCGACAATGAAAGCAGAATTAACAGCATTGAACACATCTGGTGTCGAAACAGGATGGCTTCGAGATCTTTTGATGGACTTGCCAGTGGTTGAAAAGCCAGTTCCGGCTATCCTTATGAACTGTGATAACCAAACAGTGATTGTCAAGGTGAACAGTTCAAAGGACAACATGCAGTCCAACAAACACATAAGAATGAGATTAAAATATGTCAGACATTTAAGAAACTCCGGAGTTATAGCGTTGGATTATATCCAGTCGGCTAAGAATCTGGTAGATCCCTTTACTAAAGGGCTATCACGTGTTGTGATAGAAAATGCATCGAGCGAGATGGGTATGAAACCCACATGAGTTGCCATGGTAGTAACCCAACCTATGTGATCGGAGATCCCGTGAAGTAGGACCTGGGAAGAACAAGCTATTGGTTAACTGGAGAGAGTAAACTATACTAACCCACTCCGTTGAGATGCAATACTCTCGGTTTTGCTGTATAGCAGGTTGACGTTTGTCTTAATGTGTTCAAAAGCTTTGCATAAGTAAGACGCTATCCTACAGAGCGATCTTTGGAGGAACACACCTATATGAACCTGACTACTGGTCACAATCTATAAGATTAGGGTGATCTTCATGAAAAGGTCAGGAGTGACTAATATGCTCCACCCGAGGGGTCAGCCTTCGGCAGCCTAGTACTGGTAAGACAGTTAGTGAAACTACTTTACGCCAAACTGACAATTCAAGTCCTAGTCCATTGTTAGTTGTGAAGGAGTGTAGCTAATTGCTCTATGTAGAGTTCAACCTTAACAGGTCTCTACTAAAAATACTGGTATATCAAAACAGTGTTTGAAACGCATGACATATTCATGGGTCTTTGGGATCTGGTGGGGGATTGCTGAAATATTTGGCCTTTTAGCCCATTATCAATTCTTAAAAATCCCTAAGGCCCATGTTGTCATGGCATGTGGTGGGAGTTTAGTCCCATACTGCTAGTTGGATGAGATGTGCATCAGCTTATATACTGAGGCACTCTACTACTAGTATGAGTTGGTATGAGGTATGAGGAGAATGACTGTGTACCACACGCGCGCTCCTCCTCCACCGCCGCCCGCCTCGCCACGCCTCGCCTCGCCTCGTCACGACACGTCACGACGCGCCATGTGTTGCGGGAATCTCGCCGAGCCGATGTATTCTTTTTGTCACGCAGGAATAAAATGTCAACGGTCACGAAACGCTCTGCAGTAATGGAGATTGATTGCTAGCTGAAACGTCGTGTCTTAAGTGCTCTTAAGTACGTGCGTTTTCAGTCTTAGCGATTATTTATTACGTGTGTTTCGCCTAGACCCTTTGTCTCCCGCGTCTGTGCATAAAAGGAGAGGTCGCTCCTCTCCGAAGACACATCAGACAGAAGAACTCATCTGCCCACAGCCGCCACCGTCGTTCCTCCTAACTTGTCGCTGCCACCGTTGATCCCATCCCGTCCGCCGCGTACACGGTCGACGGGAGAGCAGGCCTCTGAAACCCTGCCTCTCCGTTTCCTGTACGGGAGAGGGGCGATTAGGTTTTTGGTGAGCGTCTCTTACGCGACTGCTCGCCAATCTTCATCCTCTACGTCGGCTACTTCAACTACGTCATCGTCGCCTTCGTCGTCACCATGAGCACTGACGCCGAGATCGAGAAGGCTGCCGCGGACAAGAGGGCTGCCGACGACACCGCTGGTTCCGTTTCGGCCAATTGGCCAACTATCGGGTATGATATGTTCATACCCCTCCTGATTATTTACTTGTTTGTTGTACTAGTGATTTGCGTAGATGTATCTACTATATGCCTAGTACACGATTACACTGTTAAGTTTCAGCACGTAATTAGCACTATCTATGTCATGATTTTAGTTTATACTTGGATTAATATAATTAGAAAATTGCTTACATACCCAACAGAAATAAGAGTGGTGGTTTGTGGCAGGCGTGTAGTAAACTTAAGTGTACGTCAGAACATGCATACGATGTTTTTTTCTCACCTCGTATCAACTTACTTCAGACCATCATACTTCAAACACTGTCGCTACGTCTGTGACCATCGAAACAGAGAACTTACAACACAAGACTTGTGCGGAACAAGAAGATAAATTTTAATCGTTCAAAATAATTCAAACGGCCCATTATATACCATGGGTTTGATAAATTTTATCTAAAATAGATCAGACTTGGACACAAAATTGAGTAGTGGAGTTAACAATGCAATCATATTGTCGATGCACATCTTTTTCCTGTAGTCCATGTAATGAAACTGTTGAGCGCAAAATTAGACGATCAAGAGGGTAGGTGAATTAAAGGCTGAAGAAAAAAGATACTTACATTAGAGATTTAGAGTAGTAGATATGTTCGAGTATGACCGGTGAAACGTAAATTTTATAATAACAACTTGTGCGGTACGACGTGATTAAACTACTCCTAAAAAATCAAACTGGTCAAACGCAATCTGAATTCATATCCATATTAGTCAAGTGCTGCCCCTCTTCTTCATTGGGCTCTAGATTGTGTTGCTGGAGTCAGTATTTACCATCAAACATAAACTCTGTTTCAAAAATTGGGAACAAAAAATGAAAGAAAATAGCAAATCGAGATGGAGAAAGGGAAGGCAAATCAGACCGGATTTCTTTTTGGACCTGCGACACTTACACGGTTACACCCAAGCGCCTGTATTATGCTGCGAGAATTACCATGCAACACCACCAGTGGCGAGAATTACACATGCACAAATTAGATTTACTCCCTCCATGATACGGCTACAAGAGAAGAGATCGAGAGTTCAATCGAAGAATTAAGGGTAGTCTCCATACCTACCGTACCTTGACATGTTGGATCTTTCCGCCCACGCCCTCGCGAGGCAGCCCTGTCCGGTGAAAATATTCTTGCACCCCCTCGTGCATGTCTGCCCCCCCTGCCCCTACTAGAAGATCAGGGCCGGGCTAGCTCGTAGCAGAGTTTTATGGCGATCTTGACGCAAACAGCGACGTCGAACCAAGGAGCACATGCATGCACGGACACAGTGACCGTGTCCGGCAAAAGCCGAGCCTGCCTATGCAGTAGCCGCGCAGGGCAAATAGGCTTAGACGTGCACTCCATCGGTTGTGCCGTGCTGTGGACTCACGACGTCACCTCCAACATGGCCACTTTTGAACTTTAGCTGCCTGCTCGTTTTACTGTTGGCGGCACAGTGAGACATCATCGAGGTGTCGAGGTGACGTGTAAATAGTTAGGGCTTATTTGATATAAAGGATAGGAAAAACACAGGAATAGAAATTTCATAGGAATGGAATATCATGTCACTTGAAATATTACAGGAAACAAAAACGAAGGAATTAGTAGTAGATGTTGTTTGATTGCTGCGTAGGAAAAATGCATGAAGTTGTGTATAGATTGAGTGTATATCATAGTTGTCACACACACATAGCAATTTTTTCAATATGTCTCACCTCTTGTTAGAAATCCTATAGGATCGTAGTGTAGAAAAGAAATCATAGAAATTTTATAGAATTCAATCCTTTGAATCAAATGGACTCTGTAGGAAAAATTACTATGAATAAGAATCCTTTGTTTTTCATTTGAAAATCCTTTCAATCAAAGAGACCTTTAGTGTATCGGACGATGATTACAGCTTCACAAATCACAAGGCAGCAATGCAGCATGCTTGCTTATTTGGTTCATTATTTTGGCTAATCAGAAGTGCTACTCCTACATCCTTGTATACCCAGGTTGCACATGCATGTGTGTGTGCATGACGATGTCCGCCTTGAGCCCCGTGACATGCATAAACCCACATGCATTGTCTTTTTTTTTCTTTTTTTTTTGCACAACCCACATGCATTGTCAACGTTTCGTCTCGGTCTTTCTCTCCACACTCATTTCTGTACCTAGCTTAATTAATTTGTAGCCATGCTTGGTCTAGTAGTGCTTAATGTCTCAGTTAAAATGTCACACACGTGAAGCCAACATTAGAGCATTGCCAAAGGCTATTTTGCTCCCATAATATCCGGGTTGTCGGCAAACAAAACCTTTTTAGGGGCTGTGGAAATGTTTTTAGCATGATCCCAACAGATAAACGGACATGAAATATGTAAGCATTTTGTTTGTGTGGGTCGCCGTTCGGTTCATGTCCACTCCTCTTTTTGACCACTACACCAAACAACCTGACGCATTGTGTCTGGAAGTTAAAGAGTTTTGGTCTTCTTTTTTCCAAACTCCCATTAATAATTTGAGAATTGTGTTGATATTGAAAATAAAAACATAATATAAGATCTAGCTCACTCCGATAGTCGTGGTCGTGCCGGTTGCAGAAACATGTTGGTACACGCGAGGTCGTCACGTAGGGACGAGAGAGACTGTCATTATTCGCGCGTGGTTATTGGCGCTCGCTCGACCTGGTCGAGAAGGTGTTGTGGTGGTCGTGGTGCGATGACAGATCCATTCCGACGCGACTTCAATCTATGAGGGGAGGTGGTGGCCGCCGTGGCTGGAGGAAGGAACAATGGTTTTTGCCCTAGTGGTTTGAGTGTCCGGCACCCTTTTAAAGAGATCTATCTCCTCTATGGTTAACGGGGTAGGTGGACTTTATAGGCCGATGACACACGAGTCAGGGACGTACACGGACATACACGGGAGTTGTCCACATCCGTTCACGGCCCTGAACGTGGCCATATTTGAGACGAGAATGGGTTACATACAAATCAATTTACGGATCTATATGCTCCGATTGGAACTGGAATGCACCGATCCGTTTACGTCGCCATGTTAAGCGACGATTTTAACTCCTGCGGACGGAAACGATCACGCGTGGACAAAATACGTCGACATACACTACTGTCGACGGCCAAGAGTTGACAACCCACTAGGCCAGAGTCGGATTCAGATGACAATTAGGCATAGTGCAGTTTTTTCCCGGAAAACTAGGAGCCTCCTCACAGGCGATTAGGGTTCCTGTGGATTTGGCGGCGCACATCGAGATCTCGGCGGGGCGCAGGAAGATCACGCAGCAGGGGAGATGAGTGCCTCGGCTGAGCGTGGTAAGGGAAGGGAGGATGGCTCTACTTCGCCGAGAACGGGACACTCTCGGCTGGAAGAGGCCATGGGGAAACTTGGTTTGAACGAAGAAGAGGCAGTTCCGCTGGTGTTAGACGACGCTGATGATGATGCTAGGCCAAAGTGGATGCTGGCAGGAAAGGTTTTATACCACAACACCATGCACATCCAAACAATCTCCAGCGCTCTTCGGCCGGCATGGGGAAACCCTAGAGGTATGAACTTTCACCCGGTCGGCGAGAATATGTTTGTGGCTGAGTTTGAGACTCAACGAGATCGGGATCGCGTGAGAGATGGATCCCCGTAGTATGTCAGCAAGAATGCAGTAATCCTGGAGGAGTTCGTGGCGCACATGCTGCCCTCTGAACTTAAGTTTGACAAGTTACAGGTTTGGGTTAGGGTCTTGAACCTACCCTTTAATTTGAGGAATCCAGTGTGGGGGAAGATTATTGCAAAACAGATTGATACAAAAGCAACTCAGATTGGTTTTGATCCGATGGGGGGTTTCCTGAGGGCAAGGATCACAGTGGATGTTGTCAAACCCTTGAGGAGAGGTATGTTGATTCAATCATCCGCAAGACAGGGCAGTGACTGGTATGATTTCCAATATGAACAACTGCCCAACTTTTGTTTTTCTTGTGGCCGATTGGGGCATGCGGATCTGTATTGTGCAACACGAGGACCTAGGAATGCTGAAGGTAATCTGACGTATGGTGTGTGCTTAAGGGCTCCAGATGAAAGAAAGAAGGCTGGATCACATGATTCCTTTCGTGATCAGCATGCTAGTCAGAACAATCAACGTGAAACCAAGTTTTCTAGCACTGCTGGGGAGGGGGCTGCTGAGGTAACCTCTGAAAGAACATTTCTTAATCCCTAGTGTTTTGTGTGTTAGTTAACAATACCAATGATATACTAATCCTATTGCTAAATATTTCAGTTTGGGTGAAACTCATATCACAAATCCTAAAGCCAAATTCTAGAGAAAAAGAGTTTCTGGAATTCTTCCTGGACTCGGATATTCCGGTTCCCCAACTCGGATATTCCGAGTCAACCCCAGAAAATTGGCTAAGTCAAGTTCAGAAGTACTACTGACTCCAATCGGAAAATCAGCTCGGAAATTTCCCAGACTCGGATATTCCGGTTCCCAACCCCGGATATTCCGAGTCAACCCCAGAAAAATTGGCTAAGTCAAGATTCAGAAGTGGTACTGACTCCAATCGGAAAATCAGCTCGGAAATTTCAAGGACTCGGATATTCCGGTTCCCCAACCCGGATATTCCGAGTCAACCCCAGAAAAATTGGCTAAGTCAAGATTCAGAAGTGGTACTGAATCCAATCGGAAATTCAGCTCGAAAATTTCAAGGACTCGGATATTCCGAGTCAACCTCAGAAAATCGGCTAAGTCAAGTTCAGAATTGGTTCTGATCTCAACCGGAAATTCAGCTCGGATATTTTCAAAGACCCAGATATTTCGGGTGACCGGAATTTCCGGTGTTACTTAAACCGGAATTTCCGGGTGCCCAAGACAGCCAACGGCCAGATTTTGAGGGGGAGTATAAATACCCCCTCACTCACTCAAGAACAGTCAGCTCTCAGATTTTCTCTCTCCTACCATTCTTGAAAGCTCAAATCATCAAGATCTCCTAATCCCCCCACCCAAATTCATTGATCTTTGGAGGATTGGAGGAGAAGGCCCGGATCTACATCCTCACCGAAGGGATTTGCATTTCTCCCCCATTCACTTGGGGATTTCGTGGCTAGGGTTTCCGGTGGGAAAACCTAGTTCACCATTGTTGTACTCTTGGTGTTACCTTAACCTTTTGTGGTCCTTGACCTTTTGTGGTCTTCTTGGGAGCCCCCAATTCAGTTGTGGGTGTGTGCCTCAAGCGTTTGTAAGGGATTCGATCTCCGCCCTAAAAGGGGATCAATAGTGGAAGGTGGACTCGAAACCTTTGTGGTTGAGTTCATCGGAGAAGAAGGTGAGCCTTTGTGGCGTTGCGGCTAACCTGTTGTGGTAGCGCACACCTCTCCAAACGAGACGTACACCCTTGGGTGGAACTCGGGATTACATCTTCGTCTCCGCGTGCTTCACTTGGTTCCCTTTACCTTTGCTCCCTTACTTGCTTATCTTATTATTGCTTAGATTATCATTTAGGTAAATTCACCGTAGTTGCATATCTAGAGAATTTAACTTTGTGTTGAGCCTAAATTTGAAAAGACCTAAAATTTGTAATAGCACCTATTCACCCCCCCCCCCCTCTAGGTGCCGGATTCCCGTTCAATTGGTATCAGAGCCAGGTTCACTTTTAAGGGCTTAACCGTCTAAGTGCAACGATGACGGAATCCGATGCCGAGAGGGCCGCCCGTGAAAAATTAGAGGCAGAGAAGGAGGCGTTAGCCAAAGGGGCAACCATGGCCGATATTATTGATATGAGATCGTCCTTGGAGGCCCAACTCCTCAAGATGAATGAGATGCTCATGGCACTCTTGAAGTCTAAGGAGCCCGAGGCTACTTCTCCCTCTCCTCCTCCTAAGGAACATGCGGGGAACTCTAAGGAGTCATCTTCGGATGGGTCCAAAGATGTTACCTCAAGTGTTCCCGGGAAGGCGGAAAAGGATGAACCACCTAGCTCCTCTAACACCCCCAAAGGAGAGGAATTTCATAATGTCAACCATAATTACTCTCCTAACCCTCCTATCCCTCACCCTCATGTAAACTTTAGAAGTGATCCTCCTAAGCTTAAACCTCATTTCTCTCAATGGGTATTTCTAGTGAAGTCTCATCTATGTAGTGCC
Source organism: Poa annua (assembly GCA_026929855.1). Lineage (NCBI taxonomy): Eukaryota > Viridiplantae > Streptophyta > Magnoliopsida > Poales > Poaceae > Poa > Poa annua. The sequence continues at coordinate 85,246,873 of CM049431.1, forward strand.
TCCATTGAGCTTTGGCGCATCATTGAAGAAGGATAAAAGCCCCATGATCCAACCAACTTGACAAGAAGAGAGGTGTTTGATAGCCAACTCAACGCCACCGCTCTTCATCAACTCCAAATGGCCGTTGGAGAGAAGGACATGGCGCTCATTCAACAATTCTCCACCGCCAAGGAAGTTTGGAATGCTCTTTCCGACATCTTCGTTGGGAATGAGAGCATGAAGAAGAACCGGTATGATGCCTTATGCAATGAGGTGGAAGGGTTCTACAAGTTGGGTGGAGAAAGCCACGAGGACATGTACCGGAGGTTGGTGTTGGTTGCCAACTCCTTCAAGAACCTCGGGGCGGAGTACATTAATGATGCTTGGATCAAGAGGAAGTTTGTGACCGCTCTCTTGCCCTTTGAGGAAACAGATTTGAAGACACTCCAAGGGAGACATGACTTTGCAAAGATGACATCCAATGAAGTTATGCAAGAGATGACCGCATACAAGGTGGCCTCCAAGATTGCACAAGATGCAAGAGCTAGAGCCATAGGGATGCACAAGCATGCCTCAATTGATTTGAAGGCCACCGTTGAAGAAGAGGATGAAGAGGAGTGTGATGATCAAGTCGAGCTATCTAGTGAAGCTCTCTCAAGCACTCTCACTCAACACATGGGTCTTGCGGCAAGAACCTTTTGGAAGAACCCCGGAAGGGCCAAAGCAAGGATTGACAAGAAGTTTCCTCCCAACGGAGGAAAGCCATTCAACAAAGTGAGGCTTTGCTATAACTGCGATGACAAGAGCCACTTTGTTGCCGATTGCCCATGGGAGAGAAGAGAGTATCATGGTGGGAGGCTCGTGGCCAAGACGAAGGGCAAGGGGCCCATGCCCATGAAGAAGCCTTTCTTCAAGAAGAACCAAAAGATTGTCTTGGTGACTCAAGAGCAATATCCCACCGATGATGAAGATAGTGACAAGGAGGATACTCCAACGCAAGTGGCCGCACTAGCCATCTCTTCACACCTCCATCACTCTTCTCCTCACCAAACGAGAGCCCCATCGTCAAGAATGTAAGATGTCTTATGGCAAAGACATCCGAGGTACAATTATCCCCCAACTCCATATCACATGACATTGATGATGCTATGAGCTTAGAAGTCAAGGAAGAAATCATTGCTTTTGATAAATTCATGACTAACTTGCAAGGAGAAGGAAAGAAACACTTTGGCTCAATCATGAGTCGTATAGGTGAGCTTGAGGATGAGCTTGAATTAAAAGGTGAGATTGAGAGAGAGGATGCACACGCTAAGGTGTCTCTCCAATCCTCTCTCGAAGATGAACAAGAAGCTCATGCTCTCCTTAAGGAGCAACTAGCTAAGATCACTAAGGATCGTGATCTCTACTTTGCTAAATGTAAAATTGTGCAAAATGAAAAGTCCGAGCTTGTAGTTGCTCATGCTAGGCTTTGCGAAGACTTCGAGTCACTTGACAATGCTCACAAGGTGTTGACAAGTGATCACGAACGTCTTCTCAAGTCTCGTGATCAACTCCAATCTCGGATATCTACTCTTGAGAAACCTAGCACCTCTACTCCTTTGAATGCTAATGCAAATGTTGTGAAGGATATTGCTAGGGTTGTGTTTGTTCCCTCCATGGCAACCAAGCCCAAGACCTCTCTTGATAAAGGTAAGGGGACACTCACTACTCCTCTTCATGAGCGAGTGCCCCACAAGGGTAAGGAAGGTCTAGGCTATGTTGCTAAGGAGAAGAAGAAGATCAAGAAGAAGACCAAGTCCGCACAAGCCAAGAAGGATGACATTGCGAGTGGAAATGCCACAAGGGGCACTCCCACTCGTAATGACTTTGCGGGCATATCTAACCCCAACTATGCTTTATATGTTGATTATTATGGGGATGTCTATGCTAGATACATTGGTCCTTTTGATGGTTACATTGAATATGCTATTTGGGTTCCAAAGACCCTTGTTGCTAACCAAAAGGCACCCATTGCAAAATGGGTACCTAAACCAAAGAATTGATTGTGTGTAGGGCCTTGCTTCCGGAGGATCAAAATGGATAATTGATAGTGGGTGCACTAGTCATATGACTGGAAGCAAGGATATTGTAACGGAGTTGAAGCCCAATGATGATCAAATGACCGTTACATATGGTGATAATTCTAAGTCTAAGGTAATAGGGCTCGACAAGGTGGTAGTGGCACCGGACATCACACTTGTGAATGTCTTGCTTGTCGAGTCCCTAGGTTTCAACTTGATCTCCGTCCATTCCTTAACTTGTTTGGGTTATACCGTTGTCTTCGAAAAGGAAATGGCCATTCTCTTGCGGAGCAAGTCTCTCAGTGTGTCTTTCGTTGGGTACATTGAGAATGGGCTCTTTGTGGTTGACTTCTCCGGAGTCACCACTTCCCATACAATGTGCCTATTCGCAAAGGCGGACTTGGGTTGGCTATGGCATCGCCGACTAGCCCATGTCAACATGAGGACTTTGCAAAGTCTCCACAAGGGTGGCCATATCCTAGGACTAAAAGACCATGTTTCTTTCTCGAAGGATCGAATGTGTAGGGCGTGTGTTGAAGGAAAAATGCATGACATCTACCATCCAAGAAAGACCATCATTTCGTCAAAGAGGGTTTTGGAGCTTCTCCATGTTGACCTCTTTGGTCCCATTCCGGAAGCTAGTCTTGGTGGCAAGAAATATTGCTTGGTGATTGTTGATGACTATTCAAGATACACATGGGTTTTCTTCTTCAAGACGAAGATGGAGACTCAAAAAACTATCATAGACTTCTCCAATGAAGCTCAACGTCAACACAATGTCCCTATCTTGGTGATACGAAGTGACAATGGGTCCGAGTTCAAGAACTACACCTTAAACGAGTTCCTTAGTGAAGAAGGGATTCGTCATCAATATTCCGCTGCTTATACTCCCCAACAAAATGGTGTAGCCGAAAGGAAGAACCGCACACTTATTGAGATGGCAAGGTCGATGATGGCCGAGTTCAAGTCCCCTCACAACTTTTGGGCCGAAGCCGTCAGCACCGCTTGCCATTCATCCAACCGGGTCTTCTTTCGAAAAGGACTCATGAAGACACCTTATGAAGTGCTTACCGGGAACAAGCCCAATATCTCCTACTTCCGAGTATTTGGTTGTAAGTGTTTTTATCTCATCAAAGGTGTTCGTTTGGGCAAGTTTGATTCTAAGTCTCTTGAAGGGACATTTGTGGGCTACGGATCCGAATCCCACACTTATAGAGTCTATGATAAGGCCTCGCGCATAATCATAGAAACTTGTAGTGTGGTGTTCGAGGAGAATGACGGCTCCCTCGTGGAGCAAAGTGGTGTTTCCGGTGTAGGTGATGATGAACCTCAAGATGCTATCCGAAGAATGGGGTTGGGAGTCCACCGCCCCGTTGAACTCTATTATGAGGTTGATCAACAAGGACCAAGTTCTTCACAAGTGGTGACCACCCCAACACAAGAAACACCCATCGACAACACCGTGCCCAATGCACCTAGCCAAGAAGAAGAACAATATTCTACAGCTGCTCCTGGAATTTCCGGAGGACCGGAAAATCCGGTTCAAGATGGACTCGGAAATTCCGGTGGTTCGGAATTTCCGGTCCCTGAACCCGGAATATCCGGTCCTGCTGACATTCCCGGTGGCAGTTCGCAAGGCCAAGATCAACCCTCTCCCTCACCAATGGACACCACTCCAATGGTTGATCAAGGCCATCAATTCAGTCAAGGCGGAGACATGAATGATCAAGATGATCAAGCGATTCCTCCCACCACTCGGAGGGAAATCGAGATCCGCCGCTTGAATAGGGTTGGCACCTCACAAGAATTAAGAGCTCTATCTCTTGACAAGGTGCTTGGTGATGTGAGAAGCAAGGTCTCTACCCGAAGACAACTCGCAAGCTTTAGTGAACATCAAGCTCACATCTCCATGGTGGAACCCAAGAAGGTCTTTGAAGCTCTTGAAGATAAAGATTGGCTTGATGCTATGCATGAAGAGCTCAACAACTTCGAGCGCAACAAAGTGTGGAAGTTGGTGGAAAGACCCAAAGATTGCCGCAATGTTATCGGCACCAAGTGGATATTCATGGCATGGTGGTGAGGAACAAGGCAAGATTGGTGGCTCAAGGTTACTCTCAAATTGAAGGCATTGACTTTGGAGAAACCTACGCGCCCGTGGCTCGACTTGAGTCAATCCGTATTCTTCTTGCCTATGCCTCTCACCATAACTTTAAGTTGCAACAAATGGATGTTAAATCCGCTTTTCTAAATGGTCCACTAAATGAACTTGTTTATGTTAAGCAACCACCGGGGTTCGAGGACCTCAAGTACCCGAACCATGTCTACAAGTTGGATAAGGCACTCTATGGCCTTAAACAAGCCCCACGAGCGTGGTACGAGCACCTTAGAGAACTACTTGTAGACCGTGGATTCCAAGTTGGGGAAATCGACCACACACTTTTCACTAAGAAAGTTAATGGAGAGCTTTTCATTTGTCAATTATATGTGGATGACATTATATCTGGATCGACTAACAAAGCATTTAACGAAGAATTCTCTAAGCTTATGACTGACAGGTTTGAGATGTCTATGATGGGCGAGATGAAGTTCTTCCTCGGATTTGAGATCAAACAAATTGAGGGAAGGAACGTTCATCAACCAAGCAAAGTACATTCAAGACATGCTCAAGAAGTACGAGTTGCTTGATCTCAAGGGTGCCTCTACTCCAATGCAAACCAAATGCCACCTTGAGCTCAACCCGAAGGGTAAGGATGTGGATCAAAAGGTATACCGCTCCATGATTGGATCTCTCCTCTACCTTTGTGCATCTAGACCGGATATAGTGCTAGCCGTAGGAGTGTGTGCAAGATATCAAGCGGCTCCTAAAGAAAGCCATGATGTGGCGGTCAAGAGAATCTTTAGATATTTGGCTTATACCCCAACTTATGGATTGTGGTACCCCAAGGATGCAAATTTCTCATTATGTGGGTACACAGATTCCGATTGGGCGGGAGATCATGATGATAGGAAGTCAACCTCCGGCGCTTGTCAATTTATTGGGAGGTCCTTGGTGAGTTGGTCTTCTAAGAAGCAAAATTGTATATCTCTCTCCACCGCCGAAGCCGAGTATGTTGCCGCCGCAAGTTGTTGCACTCAGTTGCTATGGATGAGGCAAACTTTAAAGGAGTACGGAGTCGATTGCGACAAAGTGCCTCTTTTATGTGACAACGAAAGTGCCATCAAGATTGCTTACAACCCGGTGCAACATTCAAGAACCAAGCATATTGAGATCCGCCATCATTTCATAAGAGATCATGTGGCCCGTGGAGACATTGACTTATCATATGTGGGCACAAGGGATCAATTGGCGGATATCTTCACGAAGCCCCTTGAGGAAGGAAGGTTTTGCTTTTTGAGGAATGAGCTTAATATCATTGATTCGAGGTCCTTAGCTTGATCGCTTGCACACTCACCTAGGGCGTAATTGCATCTTATCTAGTTTAGATGTAGGCATGGAAATAGGGGGAGTGCGGTCCTAATACATTGGACCATCCCTCCCCCCATTATGCCGATAGCAAGTGTTCTTTTATCTCTATTCATTCTTATGACTAATGAGCTAAAACGACGAGTATTGGTTATGTACCCAAGATACATCTTCGCGGTAACATGCCATACACTCCTACATGGTGGCCTCGGCCACCGACCTCCTCTCCTTGAAGAGTTGATTTTATTTGGAGCTTATTGTTGCTATTTGCCCTCATTTTCATGCATGTGGGAAACCTACTCAACTTGGCTCTTTTGTTTCGATTTGGTTGTTGTGAGTTGAGTATGGTGTACCAATACCAGTTTGGAAATCTATCCCAAGCCTACTTTCCCCTGAAAACATTTCTCTCTATTGCACACAAGTCATTCATTTGAAAACTGGGATTTTGGTTCAGCAGGTCGGAATATCCGGTTCATTTTGAACCGGAATATCCGGTGTAAGTCACACCCGGAATATCCGGTCTGGCGGTTTGTCCAGAAATATAAGGGCAGGCTCGGGGTGAAGGGCTCATTAGTGCCCTTCTTCCACCCCCAACCTCCCTCTCCTCCAGCCGCCGCCCCTGCTGCTCCAAGGTCCCTCCGGAGCACTCCGACCGCCGGGGAACCTCTTTCTCGGCCGGATCTGCTCCTCCTCCGCCCCGGGAACTCACTCCTCCAAGCAATGGCCTCAATGGATGAGGGTAACTTCACTTTTATTCTTCCTCATGTGCTTGCACTTGGATCTTGATGTGGAGTTATTTGTTTCAATGTTGCTTGGTAGAGATTGTTCCTAGGACTATTCCCTACCTTCTACATACATTAGTTTTGCATTATGTTGGATCGATCTAGTTTTAGACCGAGTCAATCTCAGATCTGCAGTTTCTGTCTGACTCGGAATATCCGGCTCAGATTGACTCGGAATTTCCGGTCCCCCGGAATTTCCGGTCATGTCTGAACCGGAATTTCCGAGTCAAACACTGCAGTTTTAAGATTAACTCATGTTTAACTACATATGATTAATCAAATGCCTATCTAATGTGTGTATTATCTCCTGACTTGTGTGCACTTACCTTATGCTACCATCTATGCTCAAATTCACAGGTTCAGGTGGAAGTCCGTCCGCAGGGACATCAAGGAACACAGGTAGAGCACCTGTCCACAAGCAAGAAGTCAACAAGGGAAAGGGCCCTGCACCTCAGAGAAAGAAGAAAGCTGTTGCCAGCAAGCCCTCATCCAAGAAGAGAAAGAATGCCCCTAGTCCCCAACGTCAGGACTACTCCAAGATGAATTCTGTGGATTACTCTCAGCTGAGGCAGGGGGACTGGTACCTCAGCGCAAGAGACAACTCTCTCGCTGATCGCAGCTTTTGGTGCCAAGCGCAAGAGCACATATTCGTGGATCTCTATCTCTCACCGTCGAAGCCCATTCGACCCATGCACCCGTTTGACTTTGCATCTCTGCAGGAGAAAAACCGCATTTGCTGAGACCATCCACATTGTCAAGACCATGGGTTTGGAGAGGTTGGTGCTCATCCGTTGTCCCTACAACGCGCAGCTTGTAATGCAGTTCTTCGCCACCCTAGTGATCAAGGGTGACTCGAAGAAGACCATGAAGTGGATGACTGGGGAATCAAACTGTGAGTCCAACTTCGAGGAGTTTGCCAAGGTACTGGGCTACAGATTTGATGGTAACAATCCCCAAGGCACTCACATGCACACCCCCTACAAGCTCAACAAGAAGGAGACAACTCACTTATATGGTGTGGGAGCCACCCCTGGATTCTCTCGTGACTTGCTTCCATTGTATGATGTTCTTGTGCGCATCCTGCGTGAGAACATTGCACCGAGTGGTGGCAACAACGACAACGTGGTTACCCCTCTCTGCAACCTGCTCCTTCACGCCAACCGCATTGTGGAGGACTCGGGTTCTGATACTGACTGGAGAGTAGATGTGATGGATTACATCTACAATGAGATGTATGAAGCTATGACCACCAGGGTCTCTATTCCTCATGCTCCTTACATAATGAAGCTTCTCCAGTTTAAGTTCCCTGACTACAACTTCAGCAGCAGTGATTTGGTGCCACATGACTTCAAGAAGCTTTATGTGAAGAAGACTGTGGTCAAGCCCCCTCCTAGGCCTTCTACTACATCAGCTACAGGTGGATCTTTCATGGGTGATGCTAGGAGGGCTGCTGCTGCCTCTACTCATGTTCCTACCACTCATGCACATGTCAAGAAGCTGAACTGGTTCCAGCGCAACATCCTTTGAATGAATGTGGACATCCGCAAAGAGCAATACAATGCCTACAAGGATCGCCGTCAGCTGGATGACAAGCAAGACTTGATCCTTCACCATGCTTCTGGCTCTCCTGCTTCTGCTGCTCTGTCTGAGCCCCTGACCTTTGCTCAGTGGAACCAGGGTTCCTTGGCTCCGTGGACACTGATTGACCAGGACCTTGGCGGCATCTCGTACACCACTGGCTATGACTATGATGATGAAGAGGATGATGATGAGGAGGCAGAGTCTGAGGAGTATGAAGAGGATGATGATGATGATGAGGATGCTGGTGATGATGATGAGGAGGAGGACCCCTCGGACTGAAGACTTCCATTGGACGTAGCACCGCTCTTCTTCCTTTTTGGCGTTTCGATGCCAAAGGGGGAGAAGTTGCTCTACTAGGACTTCTTCGGGGATTTGCAAAGGGTCGGGCACAAGCTTATGCGTTTATCATTTATTTGCGCTTGTGTCCATTTATCGTGTTTTAAGTTATTTGTGAACTCTTTTTATTTCATTATGTGATAACTATGTATTGAGACAATGGTTTGATGCTATCATTATCTTATGGTTGAGACTTCGAATTGATTGTGTTGGTATTCTCTTCATATTCTATATACACAAGGTATGAAAATCTATCTAGTCTCAATTGCTACCATAATCTTACATTTTGTCTCGTTTCTCCTTTGTGATATCTTGTGGTTGTTATTATAAAATTGCTCCTATCCTTTGTCATTTTGTGTTGCTTACTTGCATTTATTTAGGGGGAGCCATTTTCTGCCAAAAACATGATATTGCCTTTTGTTTCTATGCAAATCTTGGTACTGTCATCTAACACCAAAAAGGGGGAGATCGAAAGAACATTTCTTAATCCCTAGTGTTTTGTGTGTTAGTTAACAATACCAATGATATACTAATACTATTGCTAAGTATTTCAGTTTGGGTGAAACTCATATCACAAATCCTAAAGCCAAACTGTAGAGAAAAAGAGTTTCTGGAATTCTTACTGGACTCGGATATTCCGGTTCCCCAACTCGGATATTCCGAGTCAACCCCAGAAAATTGGCTAAGTCAAGTTCAGAAGTACTACTGACTCCAATCGGAAAATCAGCCCGGAAATTTCCCAGACTCGGATATTCCGGTTCCCCAACCCGGGTATTCCGAGTCAACCCCAGAAAAATTGGCTAAGTCAAGATTCAGAAGTGGTACTGACTCCAATCGGAAAATCAGCTCGGAAATTTCAAGGACTCGGATATTCCGGTTCCCCAACCCGGATATTCCGAGTCAACCCCAGAAAAATTGGCTAAGTCAAGATTCAGAAGTGGTACTGACTCCAATCGGAAATTCAGCTCGGAAATTTCAAGGACTCGGATATTCCGAGTCAACCTCAGAAAATCGGCTAAGTCAAGTTCAGAATTGGTTCTGATCTCAACCGGAAACTCAGCTCGGATATTTTCAAAGACCCGGATATTCCGGGTGACCGGAATTTCCGGTGTTACTTAAACCGGAATTTCCGGGTGCCCAAGACAGCCAACAGCCAGATTTTGAGGGGGAGTATAATTACCCCCTCACTCACTCAAGAACAGTCAGCTCTCAGATTTTCTCTCTCCTACCATTCTTGAAAGCTCAAATCATCAAGATCTCCCAACCCCCCACCCAAATTCATTGATCTTTGGAGGATTGGAGGAGAAGGCCCGGATCTACATCCTCACCGAAGGGATTTGCATTTCTCCCCCATTCACTTGGGGATTTCGTGGCTAGGGTTTCCGGTGGGAAAACCTAGTTCACCATTGTTGTACTCTTGGTGTTACCTTGACCTTTTGTGGTCCTTAACCTTTTGTGGTCTTCTTGGGAGCCCCCAATTCAGTTGTGGGTGTGTGCCTCAAGCGTTTGTAAGGGATTCGATCTCCGCACTAAAAGGGGATCAATAGTGGAAGGTGGACTCGAAACCTTTGTGGTTGAGTTCATCGGAGAAGAAGGTGAGCCTTTGTGGCGTTTCGGCTAACCTGTTGTGGTAGCGCACACCTCTCCAAACGAGACATACACCCTTGGGTGAAACTCGGGATCACATCTTCGTCTCCGCGTGCTTCACTTGGTTCCCTTTACCTTTGCTCCCTTACTTGCTTATCTTATTATTGCTTAGATTATCATTTAGGTAAATTCACCGTAGTTGCATATCTAGAGAATTTAACTTTGTGTTGAGCCTAAATTTGAAAAGACCTAAAATTTGTAATAGCACCTATTCACCCCCCCCCCTCTAGGTGCCGGATTCCCGTTCAACCTCGCCTATTGAAAAAGGCAATGATGGTAAGAAGAGGAAAGTAACATCTCTTAAAAAGGTTTACCAAAAGGTTGGTGTGCTGCAGCTTCCGGAGTATCCAGAGCAAGGTGTTAATCAGTTAAAGGATACAAAAGATGGTACAAGTGGTGGTCTACCGGCAGAAGCGGGGGAGACTGATCCAAATAAGAAAAGAAGGACTCCGAGCAATTCACACATTTCGACAGTGGCTGCTAGTCAGTCATGCCCGTCCCAATGATTTGTGTTGGATGGAACAGCCGGGGGCTTGGGAACCCCGAGGCTGTTCTAGAGCTTCATAGTATAGCGAAGCAAGAAGGGCATGCGTTGTTATTTGTAATGGAAACAAAGATCAGCGCGTCGAGAGTAAGAGATCTGCGATTCCAGTTGGGTTTTGCGGGATGTGTGGCAGTGGATAGCGAAGGACTCAGTGGGGGAGTGGGACTCTTTTGGTCTGCCGAGTACGACGTTGATCTCAAAAATTGTAGTTCCGGCCATATTGATGTGATGGTGCGGAAGAAAGAGCCTAATGCTTTTGCATGGAGGTTTACGGGTTTCTACGGAGCGCCAAGGGTAGAAAATCGACACCATAGTTCGCGCTTTCTGAGAACACTGAATTCTGTTGAACACTCAGCCTGGTTGTGTATGGGTGATTTTAACGAGACCTTATATGGTACCGAGCACTTCTCTAGATCAGCCAGACCGGAGTGGCAGATGAGGAATTTCCATGAAGTGGTGGATGAATGTATGTTCCAAGACTTGGGGTGGTCTGGTACTGCGTACACTTGGGACAATAGGCAAGCTGGCGACTCAAATGTCAAAGCAAGGTTAGATCGAGCTTTTGCAAATGCTGATTTCTTAGCTCACTTTGAACATACTAGAGTGCGCCATATTGTATCTACGGAGTCAGATCATTGTTTTGTGCTTGCTGACTTTCGGGAGAACTTGTCTGAACTGAGAAGCCGAGGGCCAAAACAGTTTAGATATGAAAATGTATGGCAAACCCATGTTGACTATGAAAAACCGGTGATGGATCACTGGGCGAAGGGGTCGGGGCAGCAGGGTTTGCATGGTATAGTTGAAGGGAATATGCCCTAGAGGCACTTAATAAACATAGTTTATTGGCAATATCCCAATCGTTCATTATATGTTTTATACCATGCTATAACTGTATTAAGCGAAAACATTAATACAGGTGTGGTACATAAACAACCAGGTCCCTAGTAGTCTCTACTAAGACTAGTTTCGTTGCGCGATTGATGATCGAGGTTTTCCGATCATAGGGCATGGCGCCGGTCGGCAATGGAAGTCATATCGTTAGGTGTAACGATGTGATGGACATACCCAGTATTTATAGGACATAGTCATTACGCCTTAAAACCGTGAGACCAACTCTTATTGTTATCCCTGAAAGATACTTTGATCGCACCAAACGTCATATCTTATATAGTGTGACACTGATAGGTGATACTTTTGGGTATCGGAAGGGGGTAGTTGAGACGAGGGGTCAACAGCGGGATTTGTCAGTCCGCATAGCCGGATAGATACTCTAGGGCCCACTCGGTGAGATTATGTCAAATGAGTTTGCAAACATGTGACTAGGTCACCAGCTGACATAATATCATAGACGAGTAGAAGATAGCGATGTCGGTAACGAGATCATGCTAGGTATGGAGATATCTGAGAATGATACTCGGACACGCTAAGTATCGCCATGACAAAGGGTTTAAGACTATACGTCCAGATTTGATAGATGAAAGTCATTCGTTATATCACAGGGATTAATTCATGGGGTCCAGGCCTACGAGTTAGTCGTCGATCATAGAGGAGTGTTGATCGTACCTGTTATTATATCGAACCGCTAGGGTAACACACTTAAGGGGTTTCGACAAGACAACCGGAAAGGAAAGAGATCACCGGGAATGTCCCGGGAGGGGTCCGATGGAGATCGGGCAGCGCCGAAAGAGTTTTCGGAGCTAGGAAAAATTATATATATTATGTTTGATATTAATTAGTGTAATTAATATGCAAATATGATTTTATATATTTATTTTCGAATTTATTTAGGCTGATTTCCCTAAATGGGCCTTCTGGTCGAAAGAAGGCCCAAGAGGGGGAAAAATCCCTAGGGGATTCGGTGGGGGCCAAGGTGGCCGGCCTGGATGGGCCAAGGGGCCCACCAGGGGGCCGGCGCACCTATCCTAGCCGCACCAGGCACGTGGGGATAGTCCCACATTGCCTGGCTGGCAAGGTTGGCTCCCCTTGGGAGCCTATATAAGAAGGGGCACCCCTGGCCTTTTAATTCACCAATTAATTCCCAATTTCTCTCTCGATCTCGTGGTTCCCTTGTCGGAGCCGCGCCGAGTAGAGGAGGGGGGTCTCTTCCACCATAGCCCGTTGCCGCGCTGCTGGTGTTCCGGTCCAAGTCTTCCGCTGCTCGTCCTGGACTGGAGCTTCGGAGGCCGTCGTCTCCACCGTATGTGTGTGACGCCCTGCGAGGTGCTGCGCTAGCGGTACTCGGAGGCCTACTTCCTCCACCCGACCTCGGGGTCATCTTCGTCGTCTCTGTCGCGCCGTGTTCTCCGCGACCTAGAGGTCGGCTACGTCGTCTTCGTCGTCAACGCTTGTGCGGGAGCGTAATCCCCGCTATTCGGTCTACAAGGGTATGTATTCCGATCTCCGCCGTACTACTATATCTGCATAGTGTAGATCTTGGCTAGTTTAAGGATATCGTTGCTAGGAAATTTTTTGTTTTCTGCACACGATCCCCTTCAATTGTTGATGCACTCCAATTGCTCCAGTGTAAACTTTCTGAATTTGGAGCAAAGGAGTTTGGGTCTTTGACCAGGACAATTCGAAAACTGAGACAACAGTTGGACCGTCTGCGCTGCAGCTCTGTGGGTCATGGCCCATCAGATGAAGAGAAGGCCATTGTCAAGAAACTAAAAACTGCTCTTCACCAAGAAGAGATCTGGATGAAACAACGGTCTCGAGTCCTTTTGCTTCATGAAGGAGATCGGAATACTTCTTACTTTCACAAGCAGGCTGCTCAGCGTAAACGGGTGAATAAAATCGAATTCCTAGAAAGGATAGATGGCTCTCATTGTGAAAGCTTGGAAGAAAATCATGCAGAGGTACAGAACTTCTACCAAGCCCTTTATGCTTCTCAAGGCTTTAGGGACATGGACGAGCTGCTGAACTTTGTGCAACCGTCAGTGTCTCAGCACATGAATAATGGAATGGATGCTATCTACACTGCTGAGGAGATAAAAACAACTCTGTTTCAGATGGCACCGTCAAAGGCGCCCGGAGTGGATGGCTTCACTGCTGGATTTTTTCAGCGTCATTGGAACCTAATTAAGGATGATGTGATACCGGCTGTTGGGGATTTTTTAAATGGAGGTACACTACCGACTGGTATGAATGACACGTCAATCACCCTTATCCCTAAGGTACGGAGCCCTAAAAAATTTCCCAATATAGACCCGTTTCGTTATGTCCAGTTTTGTATAAAATTGGTGCAAAATATATCGCCAATAGACTGCGGGTCTTTTTGGGGAATATAATTGGTGAAGAACAAAGTGCATTCGTGCCTGGACGCCTGCTTACCGACAATGTTTTGATCGCCTATGAGAGTGTTCATGCGATGCGCAGAAAGAAGAAAGGAAAAAATTACTTGTGTGTTGTGAAGCTTGATATGATGAAGGCGTATGATCGTGTCGAGTGGCATTTCTTAGAGGCTATGATGCTCAAGCTTGGCTTTAGTGACAGGACAGTGAGGCTGATTATGAAGTGTGTGTCTTCTGTTCGTTTTTCTGTTCATGTAAATGGTGAATTACTACCATATTTCACCCCCTCTAGAGGTCTCCGGCAGGGGGATCCCATTTCTCCATACCTTTTTCTACTTTGCGCTCAAGGGTTCACTGCTATGCTGAATTTCTTTGGTGGCAATGTTGTGGATAGAGGAGTAAGGGTGAGCTTTCAGTCTCCTTGGATTAATCACCTTTTATTTACTGATGATAGTCTCATATTTATGAGTGCGGAGAGATTGAATGAGATTCTGCGGATATATAGTGAGTGCTCGGGACAGTGTGTTAATAAAGAAAAGAGCTCTGTTTATTTTAGTCCCAACACAACTGAACCTATCCGAAAGAGTATGAAGCAAACGCTGGGCATTACAAGTGAAGCTTTCAGTGAACGATACTTGGGTTTGCCAACTGCGGTGGGTCGCATTTCTAGTGGCTCTTTTGATCATATCCGAGAGCGCATTCTTAGTAAAATTCAAGGTATCGAGAGGATTCTTTCTTGTGCTCGTAGAGAGGTTTTTCTTAAGACAATTATTCAGGCTATAACCACGTTTAGTATGAGCTGTTTTAAGTTTACCAAGAAGTTGTGCAAGAGTTTAATGTCTTGCATTGCCCGATTCTGGTGGAGCAGCTCAATAGACCGAAAATCACTTCATTGGGTCTCTTGGGATGTGCTTGCATCACCGAAACAAAAGGGAGGTATGGGTTTCAGGGATTTGGAATTATTCAATATTGCTATGCTTGGCAAACATGGATGGAGATTGTTGACACATCCAAACTCTCTTTGTGCTCGAGTTCTTAAGGGTAGGTACTACCCAAATTCGGAGTTCCTTAATGCAACTGCACCAAGTCGATCTTCTGCTACATGGAGAGCGATTATTGCAGGGAGAGAAGCCTTACATTTGGGCCTCATCAAGCGTATTGGTGAGGGCACTTCGGTCTCAGTGTGGAATGACAAGTGGATTCTAGGGATTCAAACAATGCAGCCATCAACTCAAGTTCAAACTAATGATGTTGTGGACAATATACAGTAGGTCTCTGATCTCATTGATCATGACATTGGACAGTGGAGAATTTCTATGGTCAGAAGAAATTTTATCCCACCCGAAGCGGATGCCATTCTTAACATACCGCTAAGGCGAGAGGGAGGAGAGGACTTCTGGGCATGGTCTCTGGAGAAAACAGGAAACTACTCTGTTAAAACAGCGTATCGTGCTCTAATGAGTCGCAACGAGCTTCTAGCTCTAGACGAAGGGACGATTACCGAATCCTCAACTACTGAAAAACAGATGTGGTATGCTCTCTGGAAGTTAAATGTGATGCCAAAAGTAAGAGTGTTCTGGTGGAGAGTCTTGCGTGGAATTCTTCCAGTTGAGAGCACATTGAAGCATCGACATATAGCTCAACTTGCTAGTTGTAAAATCTGCCAAGCTGCAGATGAGGACCTTATGCATGCGTTGATCACATGTGATCACGCACGCAGATTTTGGGTGGAAGCGCAGTCCTGGATGGATTTCTATCTGCCACGCCTACATCCTCTCACTTGGGCGAAGGACATTTTATGTGACGATCAGTTCTCAACTTCAGATAGTAGGAAAATCATCACTATTATGTGGGCAATCTGGAGCTCTAGGAACAACTGGACACATGATCGAGGAAGCTATGATCCTGTATAAGCTCTGAAGATGGCAAAGGAAGCACTTGCGGTGCTTGATGTGCCAAAGAAGGTTGCCGTAATGGTGCCTGGACATGGTTGGCGTCCCCCGATGAGGATACCGTGAAGATCAACACGGATGGGGGTTTGTCTCTTGATGTTCGTCGGGGTGGAGCTGGAGGCGTAGCAAGGACACATTCTTCGTACCTCGGTGCGTGGAGCAAACCCAACGAAGGTATTTTGGATCCACTGATGGCTGAAGCTCAAGCACTACGTGATGGGGTCCTTGTTGCCAAGCTGAGGGGTTTTTCAAAGGTGATTATGGAGACATATTATCTGGAGATGGTGGACCTCTGGAACACTCGTCATGACTCTCGCTCAGTCTTGACGCCAATTCTTCAAGAAATTGGAGAGCTTAGCCTTTGTTTTACTTCTTTTAATATTCAGCATGTTGCGAGATCAGCAAACTATTCTGCCCATCTTTGTGCTAAGTTAGCTTGCACATTAACGGTCACGAAAAGCTGGCTCGACTGTATCCCCGAATTTCTGGTCGTTAGCCTTCTGGCTGATGACGCTGGCTCTGTTTTAGCTGAATAAAGCTCTCCGTTTAAACCAAAAAAAAACCCACTAGGCCACTAGTGCTCGGGTATTTCCATTGCATGCAGCAACTAGTGCTGGGTCCGCTCTCGCACAAACATAAGTGCCGTGCCTGCCGCCGCTCATCCACAACCCGGCCCCCATCCGTTTCGTTGCTTCGTCGTCGGCGTCCGGAACGACGACATGGGCTCATCCACTCTCTGACCCGGCGCTGTAGACAGTATACGTGATGGCACGGCAGACACGCCACGGCAAACGTTCGTACGGCAGCCGCGCGTGCGCCGGCCCCGTCATCACGTGTCCTCACGTGCATTCGTGTACGTGTGTACAGTACTTGTTTGGCCGTGCGAAAACATATGGAGTGGACGCCGTCATACGTGGTGTGGATCAGTGGATGTGGATGTGATGAGACGTAACGCTACATCACATCCGTCTATTCTCCTTTCTTGTTGCTCCCATCTATCTGCATGCATCATGGGTTTCCGTCGATCTCTCATTTCTTTGCGTGCAAAGCTGATCGTATGTACCAGTGCCCCACGACTGCTACTACAGCACTACCACCGCCGGTACCCTGGTAGAAATTCTATAGAGCAGCAGTTTGGGCACTCGGACGGGGTCTCTGTGTTTTTGGCAGGCAGCCTCTGCAGGTAGACAGACATGGACGTATCGTCCCAATCGATGAAGGCCAAGATGGAACCTGTATGGATTGCAAGTTGGTAGAGAAAGGTAGGTAGCTCCATTTTTTTTTTTTTTTGAACAAGGGTAGGTCGAGTTTATTAATTAGCTTGCCATGGCCGTGGGCGATGGCACTACTTGGCAGTTGCACGGCGGGCCGGGCTGTTTTTTTTTAAATCGGATTTTGCTTACTGTGTTTGGATGTAGGAGAACTTGCTGAGAATTGAATTGGACTAGCAATTCCAATTCTAAGATGGAAAGGAATTGGCTCCAATTCCAATTCCGTTGTTTGGTTGTAAATAGAATTTGTGGATAGAATCAATGATAGCATATGATTTCAATTCCTGTTTAGAAGTGTGAACTTTGGAATTGAAAGTTTTGTTGATATATATGTACTCTACAATCTGATAGAGTATATGAATATTGATATATTATTGTGCACATATAATACATTAAAATTCAAAATCAAGTCCTGCAAATCTCCTGGAATCTGCAAGTGTCGAGCACTCCATTAGATTCAAGAGAAAAACTGAGAAGAATTTTACGATCTACAAAAATAGAACATGGGAGAATGGAAGAAAAACAGAGAATAGGAGGCTGGCAGCAGGCAGCATGCTTCCTGGACTGCACATCCCGCCGCCATGCATATCCCAGCGCTGCTGAACACATCGCAGGTTCCCACCGCCGTGCACATCGCAGGTTCCCGCCGTCGTGCACATCCAGCTATTGTGCATATCACAGGTTCCCGCCGCTGTGCACATCCCAGCGCTGCCGTGCACATCCTGTCGCCATGCACATCCCAGCGCCACATCGCAGTTACCCGCCGCCATGCACATCGCAGGTTCCCTGTAACGTCCCAGTGTTTAGAAAACTACCGAGGGTAGAAATAGAATTTGCGCATCTACATTCATGCATCTAAAAGTCCGAATAATTTTTTCGCAACTTAAAACCCTGAAGAGATCAAAGTTTCTTTCATCTCGTTGTGTTAGAGTTTAGCTCAATGGAGGTGATTGTTATAAATTTTGACATGACCTTTAGGTATTTTATTTGTTTGAGGGAAATTGAGCAAATTCAAATATTCAAATAATTGGATTTGAAATAACACAAACAAATGATAAGTAACTATTTAATAAATTTACAACTCACAAATTAAATAATTACAAATACAAGTTGTAAATAATGAAGTACAAAAAGACTTACTTTATTAATAAACAACAATGTTACATTGTATTTACAAACATTTAAAAAAAACTGAAATAAATAAGAGATTACATAGAGAAACAAAAATCCTAAGAAAACTAATTCTTGCATCTTAATCTTCTTCATCCCAACAAATCATCTTGATCATCTCATCTTGCACCAATTTTCTTTCCTGCAAGTATAAAAGAAAACAAAAGACAGACAATAGAATACAAAACAAATATAAGAAATAAATGAAGTTAAAGAAAAGATTACTCTCAGATTGACAGTGTGATGCACTGTTAAACTCATCATCGAGTTAAAACCTCAATCAAGGTTGAGTATCTGTTCTTTGGATCTTTAATAACCTCAGATTAACATCACAGGTTGAGGCAACATATTACACTTGGCAACCCAAAACAAAGACAGGGACAAGATAATACCAAAACCAGCCGTAGCATATCCACTTCCCAAAAGATCTGGAGTAGCAAACATACAGGCAGCTCACAAGCAGCTCACTGCATGGCAGTGCTGTCAACACCAGATTGAGCACATGAGTCAATATGACTTGCTGCTGAAGCCAACAGGAAGGCCAGAACCATTTGAGCACCTCAGCCACGCACCCAACAGCTTAGTTCATCAGTCCAAATTCACCACCACACAACACACCTATCTGCTCATCACCAGCAACACCAGACCATCTCCACCACTTCACCACAAATCATCAGCCAAAACCATATCCCAACCTTGCCAAAAGCAAGTCAAGAAGATGGCCTGCGGAAATTAGGAGGAGAAGGGCTGAGCACAAGAGGAGGAGAAGGGCTGAGTACAAACCAGGAGGAGAAGGGCAGCAGCCACAAGGAGCAGACTAGAGCCCAGGAGGAGGAGGTGAACAACAGCTGATCAGGATCTGCACAACCACATCTGATCCAGGACCTCCACAACAACCTACTACCACACCACATCTACTAAGGTTGATTTCAACCCCTTAAAGCAAGTTATACAAGCATGGTAGATGTGTGGTGGGATTTTCCTCAGCTTTGCACAGAAGTGATGTGCACAACTCATCATTGGAAATATTAAATCACCTAAACCAAAGAAGTATATGTTCTGGTCAATTTAGCCTCAGTCTTTTGCATCCTTGGCAAGATAAAACACTACGATAAACATCTCATCCATTATCAACATCACCTCAGTCTAAGCATCATAGGTAGGAGGCAACCACCAATCAATATCAATGCATAGTCATATGTCCTTAATAATTTAGAGCCTCAGCCTATGCATCATAGGCAAGGGCGCAACAAATAACTCTTATGCCAACACCAAACATGTCTTAAGCAAGAACAGCCTCAGCTTGTGCATCACAGGCTGTGGGCGATAAATTAAAGCCTCAGCTTATGCATCATCGGCTGAGGCAACATAACTCAATTCCTTGCTAATAGCAATTAGCTAAAGATTTTATACAAATCAACCAGATCTAGCACATGGTTTGCTGGGCACTAATTCCAGTGGAACTAGCACCACAACCACAAACAATACACCCAGATCATACCAATTGGTGCTAAAAAAATTGAGCCATCTAATAAAAATCATTTTCCTGGTAGTACCACCCAGGAATCATTCTCAAACAAAGCAACAAAGCATTTTATTGCTAACTGGACACTTGTTTCAGTTGAACAAATGATAGCATATCTTTGAACTTAGAGATTCAGAGTAACACATATAAATATCTTACTGGGGCAACTGATAGAAATCAGTAATTGATGATCACAGATTCATTAGTGTAACAGAACCACATCAGTGGAATAAAATCAATGAAGCAACACCAGCCACCAAGTCGTGTGAACCACACAACAGCACATGAGCTGATAATAACCTCGCATCAGATGGTCCAGTAGTCACTAATGGATGGACAACATCACAGAGCACGGCCTCGGGCCCAAATGGGGAGAGAGCAAGAAGGGCAGGGGAGAAGAGATGCTTACCAGCGCCCTAGCGCAACCAGGATGGCGTGGTGGGGGGGTGCCCACGAGGCCAGCACGACACAACCTGGGGACGTCTTCCCCGTGCACCAGGAACACTGGAGGACCGCCGGAGCCCGCAACGAAGCCGTCGGCTGAAACCCTAGCACCGGGTCGTGGCGCGCGCGGACAGCCGTGGATGAGTGAGCAGGATTTCCGCGGAGGATCTGAGAGAGGAATGAGAGGCGCGTCGATTGCAAGTGGTGGCGGCGATGGAGGTCGCCGGAAGCGGCCGGAATCGCCCGGCGACGGCGCCGGCGATTCCAATCGCTAGAGAGAAGGGGATCGGAGGAGTGAGAGGAGCGGGGGGTCTGGGGGGGAGGGTTGACCTGGTTCGGTGGAACTAGTGGTTCCTTACCGACCGAGCCACCCTGGCCCACCGGCCAGTGGGCCAAGCCCACTTATTTTTTTCTCTCCCAGCCAAAAATATCATGGAATACACAATAAAAGAAATAAAACAAAAAGATTGCACATAAATAAAAAACTTAATTTTCAATAAAAATAAGTTTTAAATTCAGAAAAATATAATCTATTCAAAACTATTCTACTTTGAATTTTAAAGTAAATTTTGCAATAAAACTATTTATATAGCCTATTTACTCCAAATAAAAGATTTAAATTCCAAATTCAATAAACATTGAATTATTTATTAAAAATAAATATTTAATCCAATTATTTACCTTACTACACATTTCTGAGTTATTTAAAAATAATTCATACCTTTTAAGATTTAAATCAAATAGTTGAAAATAAAAAAATAATAAAAGCCATAACCAAAACAACGCTTAATCTCTAGACTCAAATTTAAATCATGCATAGCATTATCATGCATCATAGCATCCATTGCTTCTTTAAACATTGTCTTATGAGACAATGATGCCTTATTTCAGAACCCGAGGTCCCGGGTCAGTCTGAACCTTCACGTTACACTACCTCTCAGCCAACAGGCAAGTTCATCCTTTTTATACATGTCCTATTGAAGTATTTTTTAAGAAACTATTTTCAAACTGTTAGTATTGCATATCACACAAAAAGGGGCAGAAAACTCATTTTATAATAATATGACTATGGTTATCCACTAGTGAGGTGGTAATCGCATATGGCTGGCAGATGGGACCACGGTAAGAATGTTGTGGTGGAGGTTCCATTTGCACGGGAAAGTATCACCTAGGACTTAACAACAAATGTCGCCAGTGATTCTTGCGCCGAATATTACGCGCAACCATAAGATTTGGAATGGGACGGAGAAGTCAGCTGTACCCTTTTCCTTTCGTACACGACCAGATGCATAGTACAAGCCAGGCAGTGGTAAATCCGCTCATGAGCTTGAGATGGCTCGGACAATAATCTCACCTTCGGGTTGTGGCTTCTAGCATCTATGAAGGTTGGCTTCAGGACTGATTTGATGCGGTTTCCAAATAGTCAGCAGGCATGAGATGACTGGTTTCCTCTAGCCTGCAACTGAAGTAATGGGGGGTGTGCGGGGATGGTGGAAAGGCGCAGTGATTGGCTTGGATTACTGACTGGGCCCCACACCAAGGAAGTGTGGACGGGAAAGATTCGCCCGGTTGTGCAACAAGGTCTTGATCTCTTATGGGTAAAGCAGCGCACCTCTGCAGAGTGTATGAATGCGACATGTTACTCCACGTTCCAGGACGGAACGACGAACGCAGCAGGAAAGGAGCCTCCTCAAAGCCCTAGCCCTGTGACTCCTGACGGACATAGCTCTTCAGAATAAAAGCAACCTTTGAAGAAATGTTTATAAAAATTGCATTAGCGTACGATAATCTATTGTCTGTGGCTGTAGCTAGTGCATCAAACTTTCCACCTTACCATAATGAACTGGCGGGGTAACGCTGTTACTCACCCTTGCCTTAAACCTTTCTAGACTTTGAGGCCACAGGAGACGAAGGAGGATGCGACATATACAACCAAGACAATCTGGTCTACGACGAGCCAGACCTATCAGGTGGAGTCGAAGGCGTCGACTACCTCATCACCTACGGCAGCCAAGAGGAAGAGGCGGAGGATTATTAGAGCAGGGCCCTAGTGTAGTTAGTGAGCGAGCAACATAGAACTTTACTAAATAAGTTGCTGAGCTCTATGGTTTTAAGTTGTTATTACCCTTGTTTGTAAACCCTTAAGTTTACAAATAGAACCTAGTAGTGCGGATCCTCGGTGGACCGAAGAGGATCTTTCTGAATTTGTACACTTTTGGCTTGTAATAATATGTGTATGACCGTTGGACCCATGCAATGCTTCTGCTGTACCACTCTAATGGTGTGAAATTTGCGGAACGGTGTTCCGTGAGTTTTACATCGATGTCCCGCGTGCTGCAATCATGCGGTAGCATGGCGGGTCAACACAGCTGGTATCAGAGCAATTGCTTTGACCTTAGGTTGGAAACCTAGTAATGGGATAGAACCTGTAGGGATAATGAGCAACGATAAAGAGTTCTCTAGGAATATGATGAATATTCACTTGAGAATAACACTGTCATGTTTTTAGTGTGATAATTCTTTATTATGATGCATTAGTACTAATTATAAATTCTTATACAGTACTCCAAAGACGATGGCTTCCGAGAAGTCGACATGGGCTCAACATGATACGTTGGATCAGTTCCAGGGGACATTTACCGAGCAGTTGCGGTCACTGCTTAGAGTCTTTGAATATCCCACAGATATTCCTGTCAACAGCTATACCTTTACGGAGGGAGAGGAGTTAATGAAGTATCGGGTATTAGTAATAATACGCACGGAGTTTACACCGTGTCCATTTCCACATAGAGGGGAAGGATTGAGTGTCACCGTAGCTTATAATGAGGCTGTTTTGGAGGCGATCTCTACTATTCGTGAGAATAGGGCAGTAGAGTTGGAGGGTACAAGTTTCATAGCCTTGCCTCATAGTACTCATTTCACGGAGGAAATGGTAGACCACTCAGTCTTGGTTAAGACCAAGCCTCGCCTAGCGACTAGGTTGCTAGACAGGTATAGACAGGTGGTGGGATCCTTGTACAACACCCATTGTGTTATGGTGGAAGACAAGGACGTGATGATCGAGGATCGGGAGGATCCTTGGAGGAGGAAGAGACAGGAGAAGAAGGCAGTTCCGGAGACAGGAGAGCCTAGTAGGGTGCAGGAGGAGGGTACATCCAGGAGGCCATCACAGTATGTGCCATTCTGTTATTCGCCCACGCCAGAACCTATCTTTTATCCAGAAATAGCACATAGCGATCCACTTACACCAGTGGGAGCTTATGATGTCGAGACTCCTATGGAGAACTCGGATGGCTGGAGGTACAACTGGTACGTTGGCACGAGCCAGGATCCAGTGCCCGTCTACGACACCGACGACAGTGTGGTGGATATCGCACCACCAGGGCAGACTGCAGGCGCGGGGGCAGATCACATAGTGATAAATATCTCTTCCGACGAGGATGAGAATGTGAACGCATACCAGGCTGGGCAGGATGCCGCGAGCTATGTCGGCATGGGAGGACTGTTTCTTGACACATCCGATACCAACTATGTTCCACCAGGGAGGCTCTACACTCTAGACTCAGTGCGCCGAACTTCACGTCACCATGGGTGAACGTCGGGGAGGTATCGCGAAGAGTGACGGACCAGACGCATGAGGGTACGATGAGAAGAGATAGTAGTACTATCTAGTCCTTTAGAGGGTATATGTTTATGTTGTAATAATGGGGAGCGAGTTCTCCCAGAACCCGGGGCAAACTATGTAGTATACCGGGTGAGCTTGTAATATGTCCTTAGTGAGGTATTGTACGAACCCTAGTATATGTGTGTTTCTTGTATGTGTAATCTACCGCTGGTTTTATTTGGATTTGGTTATTTCTGTGACACGCACTATGCATTGAGTTGAGCTCAGAAAGCATTGCATGGTGTAATTATGAGTTTCGCTTTTTTGTACAGGACGTGGGGGAAAATGGCGTTAGAAATCACGGAAGAGGAGAGGGTCCGAATGGAGAGAGAGACTAAGCAAAAGGAGGAAGCTGAACTCGGACAAGGAGGGCTACCACAACCACCACCCTTGATGACATCGCAACAGTTTGCACAATATCTGCTGACGATGGAGGAAAACCGCAGGAAAGATCAAGAAAACCAGAATAAGTTCATGGAGGCTCTGCTACAAAAGGCAGGAGGAGAGAGGTATCCCGAGGGAGTTCGGGGTGTTACTTTAAAGAATTTCCAAGAGGCAAAACCACTACCGTTTGCAATGGCAACAGAGCCAATGGATGCGGAGGATTGGATCCGTGACACCGCAAGGAAGTTGACAACGGTGGGGTGTTCTGACCAAGAGAAGGTATGCTATGTTGTTCATCTATTAGCGGGACCAGCAGCCGCATGGTGGGAGAATGTGGTGAATGTATACCCAGTGGATAAGGTATTCACCTGGGAGGAGTTCCAGCGGAAATTTCGTGAAGCACACATCCCAGAGAGTGTGATGGAGTTGAAGCGCCGGGAGTTTGAGAACCTCAGGCAGAACAATCTGCCGGTTCAGAAGTACATTCGAGAGTTTTACATTCTTTCTCAATATGCTGAGGATGATGTTAATACACTTGAGAAAAGGAAGAAGAGGTTCCTTCGAGGACTGCATCTTACATGAAGATGCAGATCAGACTGACCAAGGCGGCCAGTTTTGAAGAGCTAGTGGATGCGACAATCACCTGGGAAGACGACTTCAAACAAGTTCAGGAGGAAAGGAACAAGAGGATGAATGGGGAACCCAGGAGAGAGCAACCCAGCAAACCGACACCTAAGTTGGTATTCAAACCTCGTCCTATCATGGCAAGCAGTGCACCCAATTCTAGGAGCCAGGAGTTCAGACGTAGTGTGATCTGCCATAGCTGTGGGATGCGGGGGCATGTTCAGAAAGAATGCAAGACCCCAAATGTTACATGTTTTGGTTGTGGTCAGGAGGGTCATATCAAGCCAGATTGCCCAAACCAGAACACAGGAGGCAGACCCGGAATGGGAGGAAGCCGCCCAGAAGAAAGTGGACCACCAAGGGGTGGAAGCTCAGGCAAGAACGACAATAGGAACGGAGGCAAGCCGTATGGAAAGCTCAATTGTACCACTTTGGAGAAGGCGAAACGTTCTGACAAGGCTGTCATAGGTACGCTTAAAATTCGAATTCATCCCGGCAAGTAATTATTTGATACCGGAGCCGCTATTTCTTTTACGGCATCCTAACTTATAGATAGATATGGGCTTCGACGTAGGATTTTAAGAACATCAACCATTATAAGGTCAGCAGGAAGGATACTTACAGTCACCCGGATGAAAGAAGAGCAGGTCATTATGAACTGTGGCAGGCATAGTATGTCAACCTATATGGATACCAACAAAGCATATGGATACAATACCAAGGATGATTGCTTGGCAGACCGTATGGTGCAGAAATCAACTGTGAGGATAAGACCATATCCATTTGGAACACAGAGGAAGGCCAGATAGTATACCAAAGCAGATAACTTCGGGACGAAGTTCTGGTTAAGGGGGAAAGACTGTAACGTCCCAGCATTTAGGAAACCACGGAGGGTAGAAATAGAATTTGCGCATCTGCATTCATGCATCTAAAAGTCCGAATAAATTTTTCGCAACTTAAAACCCTGAAGAGATCAAAGTTTCTCTCATCTCGTTGTGTTAGAGTTTAGCTCAATGGAGGTGATTGTTATAAATTTTGACATGACCTTTAGGTATTTTATTTGTTTGAGGGAAATTGAGCAAATTCAAATATTCAAATAATTGGAATTTGAAATAAAACAAACAAATGATAAGTAACTATTTAATAAATGTGCAACTCACAAATTAAATAATTACAAATACAAGTTGTAAATAATGAAGTACAAAAAGACTTACTTTATTAATAAACAACAATGTTACATTGTATTTACAAACATTAAAAAAAACTGAAATAAATAAGAGATTACATAGAGAAACAAAAATCCTAAGAAAACTAATTCTTGCATCTTAATCTTCTTCATCCCAACAAATCATCTTGATCATCTCATCTTGCACCAATTTTCTTTCCAGCAAGTACAGAAGAAAACAAAAGACGAACAATAGAATATCAAACAAATATAAGAAATAAATGAAGTTAAACAAAAGATTACTCTCAGATTGACAGTGTGATGCACTGTTAAACTCATCATCGAGTTAAAACCTCAATCAAGGTTGAGTATCTGTTCTTAGGATCTTTAATAACCTCAGATTAACATCACAGGTTTAGGCAACATATTACACTTGGCAACTCAAAACAAAGACAGGGACAGGATAATACCAAAACCAGCCGTAGCCTACCCACTTCCCAAAAGATCTGGAGTAGCAAACATACAGGCAGCTCACAAGAAGCTCACTGCATGGCAGTGCTGTCAACACCAGATTGAGCACATGAGTCAATATGACTTGCAGCTGAAGCCAACAGGAAGGCCAAAACCATTTGAGCACCTCAGCCACGCACCCAACAACTTAGTTCATCAGTCCAAATTCACCACCACGCAACACACCTATCTGCTCATCACCAGCAACACCAGACCATCTCCACCACTTCACCACAAATCACCAGCCAAAACCATATCCCAACCTTGCCAAAACCAAGTCAAGAAGATGGCCAACGACAATTAGGAGGAGAAGGGCTGAGCACAAGAGGAGGAGAAGGGCTGAGTACAAACCAGGAGGAGAAGGGCAGCAGCCACAAGGAGCAGACTGGAGCCCAGGAGGAGGAGGTGAACAACAACTGATCAGGATCTGCACAACCACAGCTGAACCACAGATGATCCAGGACCTCCACAACAACCTACTACCACACCACATCTACTAAGGTTGATTTCAACCCCTTCAAGCAAGTTATGCAAGCATGGTAGATGTGTGGTAGGATTTTCCTCAGCTTTGTACAGAAGTGTTGTGCACAGCTCATCATTGGAAATATTAAATCACCTAAACTAAAGAAGTATCTGTTATGATCAATTTAGCCTCAGTCTTTTGCATCCTTGGCAAGATAAAACACTACGATAAACATCTCATCCATTATGAACATCACCTCAGTCTAAGCATCATAGGTAGGAGGCAACCACCAATCAATATCAATGCATAGTCATATGTCCTTAATAATTTAGAGCCTCAGCCTATGCATCATAGGCAAGGGGGCAACAAATAACTCTTCTGCCAACACCAAACATGTCTTAAGCAAGAACAACCTCAGCTTGTGCATCACAGGCTGTGGGCGATAAATTAAAGCCTCAGCTTATGCATCTCGGCTGAGGCAACATAACTCAATTCCTTGCTAATAGCAATTAGCTAAAGATTTTATACAAATCAACCAGATCGAGCACATGGTTTGCTTGGCACTAATTCCAGTGGAACTAGCACCACAACCACAAACAATACACCCAGATCATACCAATTGGTGCTAAAAAATTGAGCCATCCAATAAAAATCATTTTCCTGGTATTACCACCCAGGAATCATTCTCAAACAAAGCAACAAAGCATTTTATTGCTAACTGAACACTTGTTTCAGTTGAACAAATGATAGCATATCTTTGAACTTAGAGATTCAGAGTAACACATATAAATATCTTACTAGGGCAACTGATAGAAATCAGTAACTGATGATCACAGATTCATTAGTGTAACAGAACCACATCAGTGGAATCAAATCAATGAAGCAACACCATCCACCAAGTCGTGTGAACCACACAACATCACACGAGCTGATAATAACCTAGCATCAGATGATCCAGTAGTCACCAATGGATTGACAACATCACAGAGCACGGCCTCGGGCCCAAATGGGGAGAGAGCAAGAAGGGCAGTGGAGAAGAGATGCTTACCAGCGCCCTACCGCAACCGGGATGGCGTGGTGGGGCAGTGCCCACGCGGCCAGCACGACGCAACCTGGGGACGTCTTCCCCGTGCACCAGGAACACCGGAGGACCGTCGGAGCCCGCAACAAAGCCGTCGACGGAAACCCTAGCTCCGGGTCGTGGCGCGCGCGGACAACCGTGGATGAGTGAGCAGGATTTCCACGGAGGATCTGAGAGAGGAATGAGAGGCGCGTCGATTGCAAGTGGTGGCGGCGACGGAGGTCACCGGAAGCGGCCGGAATCGCCCGGCAACGGCGCCGGCGATTCCAATCGCTAGAGAGAAGGGGATCAGAGGAGTGAGAGGAGCGCAAGGTCTGGGGGGGGGGGGGGGGGTTGACCTGGTTCAGTGGAACCAGTGGTTCCTTACCGACCGAGCCACCCTAGCCCACCAGCCAGTGGGCCAAGCCCACTTATTTTTTTCTCTCCCAGCCAAAAATAGCATGGAATACACAATAAAAGAAATAAAACAAAAAGATTGCACATAAATAAAAAAACTTATTTTTTTTAATAAAAATAAGTTTTAAATTCAGAAAAATATAATCTATTCAAAACTATTTTACTTTGAATTTTAAAGTAAATTTTGCAATAAAACTATTTATATAGCCTATTTATTCCAAATAAAAGATTTAAATTCCAATTCAATAAACATTGAATTATTTATTAAAAATAAATATTTAATCCAATTATTTACCTTACTACACATTTCTGAGTTATTTAAAAATAATTCATACCTTTTAAGATTTAAATCAAATAGTTGAAAATAGACAAAAATAATAAAAGCCATAACCAAAACAACGCTAAATCTCTAGACTCAAATTTAAATCATGCATAGCATTATCATGCATCATAGCATCCATTGCTTCTTTAAACATTGTCTTATGAGACAATGATGCCTTATTTCAGAACCCGAGGTCCCGGGTCAGTCTGAACCTTCACGTTACACTACCTCTCAGCGAACAGGCAAGTTCATCCTTTTTATACATGTCCTATTGAAGTATTTTTTAAAAAACTATTTTCAAACTGTTAGTATTGCATATCACACAAAAAGGGGCAGAAAACTCATTTTATAATAATATGACTATGGTTATCCACTATTGAGGTGGTAATCGCATATGGCTGGCAGATGGGACCACGGTAAGAATGTTGTGGTGGAGGTTCCATTTGCACGGGAAAGTATCACCTAGGACTTAACAACAAATGTCGCCAGTGATTCTTGCGCCAAATATTACGCGCAACCATAAGATTTGGAATGGGACGGAGAAGTCAGCTGTACCCTTTTCCTCTCGTACACCAACGGATGCATAGTACAAGCCAGGCGGTGGTAAATCCGCTCATGATCTTGAGATGGCTCGGACAATAATCTCACCTTCGGGTTGTGGCTTCTAGCATCTATGAAGGTTGGCTTCAGGACTGATTTGATGCGGTTTCCAAATAGTCAGCAGGCATGAGATGACTGGTTTCCTCTAGCCTGCAACTGAAGTAATGGGGGGTGTGCGGGGATGGTGGAAAGGCGCAGTGATTGGCTTGGATTACTGACTGGACCCCACACCAAGGAAGTGTGGACGGGAAAGATTCGCCGGTTGTGCAACAAGGTCTTGATCTCTTATGGGTAAAGCAGCGCACCTCTGCAGAGTGTATGAATGTGACATGTTACTCCACGTTTCAGGATGGAACGACGAACGCAGCAGGAAAGGAGCCTCCTCAAAGCCCTAGCCCTGTGACTCCTGACGGACATTGCTCTTCAGAATAAAAGCAACCTTTAAAGAAATGTTTATAAAAATTGCATTAGCCTACGACAATCTATTGTCTGTGGATGTAGCTAGTGCATCAAACTTCCCACCTTACCATAATGAACTTGCGGGGTAACGCTGTTACTCACCCTTGCCTTAAACCTTTCTAGACTTTGAGGCCACAGGAGACGAAGGAGGATGCGACATCTACAACCAAGACAATCTGGTCTACGACGAGCCAGACCTATCAGGTGGAGTCGAATGTGTCGACTACCTCATCACCTACGGCAGCCAAGAGGAAGAGGCGGAGGATTATTGGAGCAGTGCCCTAGTGTAGTTAGTGAGCCGAGCAACATAGAACTTTACTAAATAAGTTGCTGAGCTCTATGGTTTTAAGTTGTTATTACCCTTGTTTGTAAACCCTTAAGTTTACAAATAGAACCTAGTAGTGCGGATCCTCGGTGGACCGAAGAGGATCTTTCTGAATTTGTACACTTTTGGCTTGTAATAATATGTGTATGACCGTTGGACCCATGCAATGCTTCTGTTGTACCACTCTGATGATGTGAAATTTGCGGAACGGTGTTCCGTGAGTTTTACATTGATCTCCTGCGTGCTGCAATCATGCGGTAGCAAGGCGGGTCAACACATTCCCGCCGCCGCCAGAACGGAGAGCGGGAGAGAGGTGGGCGGCGCTAGGAGGATACGGACGAGCAGCAGAGGACAGTAGGGGAACAGGGAGCGAGAGGTGCGAGCTTCAGATGCACTCCGTCAGGCAGCCGCCGTCGTGGAATGTACGAGCTCCAGATGTACTCCATCGGGCAGCCGACCCTTTTCTCGAGCGAGGCGAGCGAGTAGCGAGAGGTGCCTTTCCGAGGTCTGACCCTCGGAAAGTTTTTGTCCAAGCGGACACCTACGATGGCTGCGCGTGGAATTGGTCCATGTTTCCGGACTAAAATTCCCTACCCACACCAAACGGCGGAATTTGAGCCCAATTCCAGATTCCATGATTCCAGGCTATTTTTCCTACATCCAAACACAATGTTATGGAATTTTCAGTTTGGGCTGTCGCCTCATCGGCTGATGGCAAAATACAAGTATGGTCCATGATTCAATTGTTATGCCACTTTGAATTATATAGGTACAATTCTAAATATATTCAATTGGTAAGCAAAATATTGTGTCATGCACATTAAAACTATTAGTTTATTCGAATTTTCCTGTGTGATAGGGCAACGTTTTAGATATTCACACAAACCGGCGTACACATGCCATCAGGAAGACTACAATGCATATTTCCATCCATCAAAGACTCGTCCTCTTGAGTCTTTCGACGCAGCGACTCTGACTTCACCTTCAGAAGACCTCGCCACAAACGACACAGAAAACAACATGTCAACGAAATAAGGTGTGCTTGCGCCAACTGATTGCTCGTCATGTTCTTGGACTTGCTCGGTGCATGTGAAGGTATTGGTTTGTTTGAAGGGTTGACATATGTTCATACAATGGTTTACTCGATGTGAAACTTTTTATGTTCTAAATTAGATGATTTTTATTTAAATATAGATGTATTTAGACATTTAACATGTATATATATATATTTAACATGTATACATATGTATGGCAAATTATCGACGTTCTGATCGCTGGTTTTCCAATGGCGACGGCCGGAGGGAGCTACAAGAAAAGTGCGCAACACTGTAGCCTGCTTCGATCGTGTGCTCCATCAATGGCTAGAGGGTACTGCATCCAGAAAATAAAATGGAAGAGCTAGGGCGGCGACAGAGCGGGGGGTAAATGCGGACGTGCGCGCGGCATGATTTCGAAGCTGGCTGCCACCATTGCCCACTGTGCGCCGGCCGATGGCCTATCCTCCGCAACGTGGGTGACGCGCGGGTTCTGGTACTCGCCGGACGCCGCACGGAGAAGCACCACGTACATCGGCCCTCCCGTGCTCCGGCGACGGGAGCGGATCAGCTCACACTGCTCCCACTCACGCCAGCGGATTTATTCACTCTCTGCGTCGGTGATTTGCCACCGCCAGAACCACAAGGTGATCCATCGGTATCACGCCGCTGCCACTTCGGATGCCCCTTTCGCTGTCCCCGGCTCTCATTTCTGGACAGCGGCGGCAATACTCTCGGCTCTGAATTCTGCGCCCAGATCAGTGCAGGAGTGTGAGATCTGCAAGCTGCAGGAGTAGAAGAAATAATTGTCTGTCCTGGTATTACTGCTTAGTTTGCTGCACTCTGCACTGGCGTTGCTCGAAATGGTAGGGCGTGTGCAGGCGTTTTTTTAGGAGGTCTGAATGTTCTCGTAGATGGAGTAAAACCTTTTTTTCTGCACATCTTAATGACGCATTTGTGCGAGGCATGCAGTTAATGACAGGTCTGCATACGAGCAGCACGCAGCCTTCATGACAAACGCACGCACTGATCAATTCGATCTCAACAGAGAAGCTTACACACTACACTTTAATTCTGCACGTATTGATGGATACTAGTGAACCGATCAGTAGCATTAAATGGTTATCACGCTAGCTGCAGGCCCCTCATCCGTTTAACTCGGAGTACCCTAGCTGAGCGTGAGTCGATCGGTAAACAAATGGGGCTAAAATGTGGTTGGTAGGGGAACACTATGAAAGTCATCTCCTCGATGATGAGGCCGTCGAATCCAAAGAAACCGCCGGCCACACGTGCATCATCACATCTAAACAAGCAAGGCTAGAAAGCAAGCACAGATCGACATAAGATTCCCAGTTACAAACCAACACGACGCACCGATCACAAACAGAGGAGAAAAAAGGACACGTAGCTAGGGTGATTGCCTTGGCCACTAACGACGGTGGTAGCAGCGCAAATCAGGGCGCCGGCCTAGCTCGCCACATGCAGCTCGGCACCGGCACGACACAACACAAGGATGAAGGGAAACTATACTACAGACAGCTAGTAGGAACGAGTAGCTACTACGAAGTCGGCCCGACTCGGACACTCCACGCCGCGGCGTGCACTGTGTCGCGGTCATATGTCCACGGCGATGTCGGCCGTGGTGGGAGCAGGGGGCGCGGCGACGGGCGGGGCGTCGGCCGGGACCGCTGCTCCACCGGCGCCGGCGCCGGCGCCTGCGGCCATGGCGAGGAGCATCTGGCGGAGGCCGCGCGCGTAGTCGAGGAGGCGGTCGATGGAGGGGATGGTCTCCCTCACCTGGTCCTGCGCCTCGAAGTCGCGCAGCCAGGCGCTGAAGAGCGGGAACGCCTGGGCGTCCACCAGCTGCACGCCGGTCACCTCCTCGAAGACGGCCAGCCAGTAGGAGCCGCAGCCCAGGACCACGTCCAGGAAGCCCACCTCGTCGCCGCCGAAGAAGCGCCGGCCCTTGAAGGCCCCCTCGCGCAGCTCCGCCTCCAGCAGCGCCAGGTTCTCGTGCACCTGCCGCACCGCGGACTCCTGCTCCTCCCCCGTCGACGCGAACACCGCGCCCACAGCAGGCCCCAGCTGCATTCCATTCCATTCCATTCCATTGGGAAAAGGCTGTGAGCATTTTTCTTACACGGGTGGACGAACAAACAAGAATAATACGTACCTTGTCGTCGGAGAAGTGGCACCAGAAGCGTGCGACGGCGCGGTGGAATGGGTCGGCGGGGAGGAGCTGGCGGGTGGCGGGGAAGGCCTCGTCGAGGTAGTGGAGGATGATGGCGGACTCGGCGAGGGAGCGGCCGTCGGGGAGGACGAGCACGGGGACCTTCTTGTAGACGGGGTTGTGGCGGAGCAGCGCCTCGCTCTTGCTGCCCAGGTCCTCCTCCGCGTACTCGAACTCCAGGCCCTTGAGCCGCATCGCTAGCTGCACCCGGTGCGTGTACGAGCTCGCCCACGAACCCAGCAGCTGCAGCGGCGCAGCGTTCTCGGCCGAGGCGTTCTCCATGCCTGGCAGTGGCAGGCAAGCTACGTACGTGAAGAAACTCTGTTCGATCTTCTTGCTTAGGATGCTTGCTCGGAGTAGACTGTGCTTGTAGCTTGGAGTGGAGTGGGATTCTTTTTGTGTGTGGCTTGGTGTTGTGCGGGAGAGGGTTTATATAGAGAGTGGGAGCTCTGTGGTGGGCTCCGCACGCGAGTGAGGTTTAGCGTGCTGGGCCACGGAAGATGGCGAGGATGGGCCGGGCAGGCTTCTCCGGCAAGGCACACCCAGCTGAGCTCGTCGTGGACTTTCTACTCTCACTTGGGAAGTGTGAACCTGCTTAATCACTTTACTTTAGTGCTAGCAGCAGCAGTGATTTGTATATCCGGTCGGTGTAAAAAGAAGTTCTCATCGATGGTGGACACGCGGTGAGACAGTAATAATAAAGTAGTCTCCGTCTGGTCGATCGTTGACAGTTGCGAGCAATAGCTAGCTTTTGCCTCGCAGCTCCGGTGAATTTGCGTCCGCGTTCCCGAGCTAAAGGTGAAATGAGAGACGCGGCGATCGAGAGGTCTCTGTCTTGTTCCCCAATACTGCTCTTCGTTAGCTTGCAGCACAATCCGGCCGGCGAGTGTCTGAGGAGACTAGAATTTTCACCTTGTGCTTATCTCTGTACAGTGTACTGGCATGAAGCTAACCGAGATCAGTGTCGATAAAACCCAGAAGAAAGCTCGTGTGAAAGCCTGGTCAATGCGAACATAAGAAGGCCCGAACCTTGATCGAAGCGCTTGACTAAAATACCATGTTGGTTGGCGACCCAACGGGAAAGTGATCTGTAGCTAGCGCGTTTGACTGAAGATGGCCTGCACTGCACCCCAGAAATTAGCCAGGCCGGCGGCAAGAAGCATTTATGGTCCGGCCGGAACTCATCGTTCGTACGTAGACTCGTATATAGTTGTACATTGGCCGGCAAGAAACAATGTTTCTTCAACCAAGTTGCATGAAACCTGAGGGGCCAAATTTTCTGCCCATGCTTTTGTTTTGTGGTACAGTGCGAGGGACGACGGTGGCACTGTGCGTGCGTACACAGCAGGAAGGAAATAGACCTGGCCATGGCATGGGTATTGGGCAATAGCAACAGCAACCGGGGCAAGACGGCACGACCAAAAGCCCCCGTTCCCTCGAATCGTATCCATCACTAGCCTGCCTTCCGCTGTGAGTTGCGCTTTTCTCGCGTGCTGTGGCACCGTCGCCCTGTGCCCCTGTGCCGTGATTTCCGTGATCGTTCTCACAGCAGTAACCATGCTCCATGCCTCCATGGGTGTTGAGTTACAGTGTCAGTTACTGCATTGCCAAACTTGCAAGGCTTCGTGCGTGCACCTGAGCGGGCCGGGACGCGCTCTTTGCCAGTACAGAGTGTTCATATGCCTGATGAATCACATGTTCATTTTCTTACACGCCAAGGAGATGGACAGCTCCGCGTCAGGGCATCTCCAACCGCGCCATCAAAACCCGTTGCGTCTTGCCCAATTGTAATCCAAGTCTCATTCGACGTCTTGATGCTCATTGTGGCCGCCCCAATCGATGCGATCGTTCATCACACAATCAGTGTCATAGTAGATGTATGTATTGAGACATAGTCGTCTCGTCTATCACACCAATTTGAAGTTCTGGACGAGCGAACAAAATCATTCGTCTTTTGCAGCATTCAGGGACGAAAATAAGTAACGACTCTCGCCTCTCCGCTCTCGCGACAGCCTCCTCCTTCCTCCTTCCACCTCCCTTCCCCACGATTCCACCATGGATCCCAGCCCGAGGTCCGTTGCCTCCACGCCCCTGCTCCGATCTCGAGGGCCCTCACTCCTGTGAGTCGGCGTCTTCGCTCTGATGGATTGACACGGCCCGAGGAAGATGGATCGGCGAGTTCGTGTGCTTCCACGATTTCGATTGGGGATTCTCCGGATCGGTTGGATTTCGAATCTGCTCATGTCTCTGGCTTTAGGTTTGAAGGTGGAGTTCAGTTCTCTGCAGGTCCTTTGGGTTTGTGGTCGAGGAGATCTCCGTCGCCGGCACCGCCATGGCCGGGTGATTTGACGCATTTCCCGAGGTTGTTCCATGGCGGGGAGGGCAGTTTGAATGAGGTGCCCCCGCATGTCAGCGTGTGCAGAGATGGGTCCGGGTTGCAGCGTCTCACGGTGAGGAAGGACGATTTGGTCATTCCTGTGGATCAGGAGGGGATCGAGGATTTTTTTGGACAGTTGTGGGTAATTCCGTCATATCCTTCCCAGCGTCCAGCACCTCCTATCCCCTTCTGGAAGCGGCGTGATATCCCGGACTCTGAGATCGGGGTGGAGGATTGTTTCCCTGATGCTCGTGGTGATCTAGTTCATCACCAGATCAGGTCAATTCCTCTAGTCAGCTCTGGATCTCGATCCTCGTTTGTGGAAGTTTTGAGTCGTCCCATGGCAACCCCTGCTCAAGGTCATGGTCGCGGTCGGGGGCGGGGTGGCCCTCCTCCGATGGCGGGAGGAGGTGGCGTGCCTCGCGCCCCTGAGCAGGCTCCGCCGGCGCTGGCGGGGGGAGTTGCTGGTCCGGCTCCGCCCCATCGGTACTTCGCTCGCCCGAAGAACAACAACCCCCGGTACCTCGGTCGGAACCCATCAAGGTATAGTGCTCCTGCTCAACCTCCACAGCCTCAGTTTCAGAATTATGGCGGGGTCAGCAGATGGGTGCGGGATTTGCATACCAGGGCGCACCTGCCAATGTTCAACCTGGATACTTTCCGCAGCAGATGCAACAGCAGCAGCAGCAACCGCAACAGTTTCAACATATTCCGGCCCCAGCTCCTGCGGTGTCGGTGGCTCCTACAGCGGCCTCTGGATCTGGGTCTGCTCCCTCTGCTGCTGTGGAAATTGTGCCCGAACAGGGATTGGAGCCTAGGTATAGCAAATTGATCTGCTTCAATTGTGCGGATCCTAGTCATTTTGTTGGCAACCGTGTGAAGCCTAAGGTGTGCTTTATCTGTAACCTTCCTGATCATCCAGTGTTTGCGTGC
Source organism: Poa annua (assembly GCA_026929855.1). Lineage (NCBI taxonomy): Eukaryota > Viridiplantae > Streptophyta > Magnoliopsida > Poales > Poaceae > Poa > Poa annua. Next base: position 85,283,484 of record CM049431.1, read on the forward strand.
CCAGAGTGGAATAAAGATCATCCTGATGCAGCTTACTTTGGTAGTTGTAATTCTGGTCTAGGGTTTTATCACTTGGATGTTCCTGCTGAAGAGATGAACAAGTGGATCAATTTTTCCAACTGTGGCATTGTCCAAGTCAAGAAGGGTGCTCTCTCTGTCTCTGAACTGGAAATGGACTTCAATGCTATATTTTGCAAGGATAAAAAGTGGCCATGGCAGATCAGAGAAATGGAGCCTGGGTTCTTCCTTGTCAGATTCCCTCCTTGGAGGAATGTTGGAGAACTCAGTGCCTTCCCTGCTTTTGATCTTGAGAAAGAGGGTGTTAATATCAAGATTAACACTTGGGATGGGGATATTAAGTGTCTAAGCTCCCTGACTGATGTGTGGATTACTGTTAGAGGTCTTCCTCCCAAGTGGTGTGCTTGGAGAACCTTTGCTCAACTAGCCTCCTTGTTTGGTGTGTTAATGGATGTGGATTGGCAGGGTTTCTTCAAGAGCTTTTATGCTGAGGTAAGGCTTCTGGTTGCTTGTAGGGATCATACCAAAATTCCTACTCAGAGGATTGTGGAACTGGGTCAAAGTCTGTACATGCTACATTTAAAAGTTGATGCTCCCAATGTTTCTACCTCTGATGGCTCTGATCCTGGTCCTGGTGGTGATAAGGAGGTGGCTGGATTCTAGTAGTATGGAGACTGATCTTGTGGTTACTAGAGCTCCTCCCAACCCTCCTCCTGCTGCCACTGTAAGCTCTGGTGGTTCTAGTGATGGGACTCAAAACGGTTCTGGTAGAGTTGGCCTATGCAGAAGTTTGAGCTGGGATGGTTTTGATACCCTTCAGGAGTGCGCATTGATATCACCTTGTGTCAGTCCTGTGCACTCACTCCCTGATAAGTTCAGTTATGAGTTTCTGGATGAATCAGTGTGGGAGGGTGACGGTTCCCCCATTCACATTGATGTGGATGAAATTGAGGAGTTTGCTTTGTCTCAACTAGGTGAGAGGTCTGCTTCCATGGTTTATTGCTCTCAGAAACTACAAGATTTGGAAGGTGATGCCTCTGATTCAAGTGATGAGGAAGATCAAATGGAGATGCTGGATCCTGTGCTCTGTGAGAAGTTGGGAAGTAAAAAAAGAGTTTTGCTACCGTTTCTGGAGGAATCTGTGATGGGTGTCTCCACCCCTGCTCCTATTGTACCTATCCCCGGCAAGAAGAAATGGGGTCCTGTGGTGGCTAACAGAAGAAGCTCCAGGAATCATGGAGATCAGAATGTGATTGAGAAAGCTAAGGAGTTCAAGAAGAGGAGGAATCTCGAAGTTCCAGTTCAATTTAAAGGTAATTCTTTTGCTTTGCTTGATCCTGACGTCCTTGTTTCTTTGGCTGAGGCAATTGATGTGTCTATTGGTAACTCAACTAATGATAAGCTGGCTAATGTTGATCACTTATGCGATGTAGAGATTGTTAGAAATCATAAATTTGCTGTTGACAATCCTGAGATTGTTCTACCTGATGATGTTGATGTTTGTGACCCTAGTCAGTTGGGTAACCAACAGTCTAGTCTATCTATTCGTTCTCCTATTAATTTTGTTCATGATCTGCATCAGATACCTGATCCAGAATCTGGAGTGCATGTTACTCCTTGGACTACTGTTTGAAATAGAAAACATAAATCTGTTTTAAATGATAGGAGGATTCTGGAATAGTAGAGGCACAGGTAAAACTGGCCGCAAACAAGCTATTGCTGATGTTATTCATAAAAATAAACTTGAGTTTATTGGGATCCAAGAAACAAAACGTGTCAAGTTTCCTGATCATTTCTTGAATTTTATTTCTGGTCCTCATACTTTTACTTGGTTAGAATTGCCTGCTAAAAGGACTGCTGGAGGTATTCTAGTTGGTTTTCGTGAGGATCTCTTTGAGTTTATCTCTCACCAGTGCTTTAAATATTGTATTTCTGTTATTGTTATGGATAAAAGAGAGAATGTGATTTGGCAATTGGTTTCTGTGTATGGTACTGCTTACTATGAGTTCAAAGTGGAGTTCATTGCTGAGCTTCATGATATTATGAATAAGAGTGTTGTGCCTACAATTCTAGGTGGTGACTTTAATTTAGTAAGAGATCCCTGTGATAAAAGCAATGGTTTGATTAATACTAATTGGACTTATTTGTTTAATGATTGGATTAATAAATGGTCTCTTATCGAAATTAAAATTGCTAATAGAAGTTTTACTTGGTCCAATGGTCAGGATAACCTGATTATGGCTACTTTGGATAGGGTTTTTGTCAGTACTGGCTGGAATGCATTGTTTCATTTATCTATTGTCAGAACTCTTCCTAGAGCAGTTAGTGATCATACTCCATTGTTGCTTGATTCTTGTGTGGATGTTTCTCCTCCTCCCAGGCTTTTTAGATTTGAAAAATGGTGGTTAGAACATCCAGAGTTCTATGATCTTGTGATCAGAACTTGGAATACTCCCTGCAGATTTACTTCTGCTATTGATGTTTGGCAATTTAAACTTAGGCTCCTCAGGAGAGTTATTAAAGGTTGGAGTATCAATGTTGATTCTGATACTAAGAAAAGAAAAAATGACCTAACAATGGAATTTGATATCTTGGATACTTTCTCTGAGTCTAATCTCCTCTCTGATGAGGAGAAACTTAGGATGTTTCAAATTAATAGTGAGATTGATAAAATTCTCAAGATTGAGGAGACCAAAGCTTGGCAAAGATCTAGGGAACGATTTATCACTGAAGGTGATCGTAATACCAGGTATTTTCATACCATGGCTAGTCAGCGTAGAAGAAAGAAAAGAATTGTGGTATTAGATGGCCCTAATGGCCCGGTTGAGTCTGATTCTGATATGCTTAAGGTTGCCGCTGATTTTTATAAATGCCTCTTTGCTAAGGAAGATAAGTTGAATATTTCCTTGGGTTCCCATTTCTGGGGACCTGAGGACCTGCTCTCTGAAGAAGAAACTAATTTCCTTCAAAAACTTTTTTCTGTGGAGGAAATTAAGCAACCTATTTTTGATTCGTATGCTAGTGGGGCCCCTGGTCCTGATGGGTTTTCTTTTCTGTTTTACCAGAAGTTTTGGGACTTGATCAAAATGGATTTTATGGCTTTGGTTCGTGATTTTGAATCAGGGGAGCTCAATGTGGCTCGGCTTAACTATGCAATCATTACTTTGATCCCGAAGGAACCTGAGGCAAGAGATATGAAGAAATTTAGACCTATTAGTTTGGGGAACTGCAGTCTAAAGATAATCTCTAAAGCCATTACAAATAGGCTTTCTCCTATTGGCAATAGAATCATCTCTAACAACCAAACTTCTTTCATTAAGGGTCGTTTTATTCTTGAAAGTGTTGTTGCTGCTCAGGAACTTATTCATGCTACCCATTCTAGGGGTAAGGAAGCTTTAGTTTTGAAATTAGATTATGAGAAGGCCTATGATAGAGTTGATTGGGATTTCCTTGAGGAAATGCTCTTATCAAGAGGCTTTGGTAGGGTGTTCGCTTCTTGGATTAAGAGTTTGTTGGTTGGGGGGTCTTTCTGTGTAAGGATTAATGACTGTAACAACTCTTTCTTCAAGGCTGGTAAAGGTCTTAAGCAGGGGGATCCCTCCTCTCCCATGCTTTTTAACATGGTTGGGGATGTCTTCACAAAAATGTTGTATAAGGCTGCCAGCCATGGTTTAATCCAAGGAATTTTACCTCAGGCTATTCCTGGTGGTATCATTAGCCTGCAATATGCAGATGACACAATTCTGTTCTTGGAGAATAGGTTAGACTATGCTAGGAATTTGAAATGGTTTTTGGCCTGCTTTGAATATATGTCTAGGTTGAGAATTAATTATCATAAGACTGATCTTATGACAATTAATGTTTCTGATTCAGATGCTAGAGCCTTTGTTCCGGTGTTTTGCTGTAAACTTGCCCCTTTCCCTTGCAAATATTTGGGGGTGCCTTTGCATTTTGCCAAATTAAGAAGGGAGGACTTGCAACCAGTCATTGATAAATCCTTTAAAAAGTTTGCTGGTTGGAGGGGTAAATTGCTAAATTATAAAAGTAGGATGACTTTATTGCAAGCTTGTATTGCCTGCATCCCTATGTACCTCCTCTCTGTGATTAAATTTCCTAAGTGGGCTATTAAGGCTCTTAATTCTCACATGGGTAACTTCTTATGGGATGATCAAGAAGATAAAAGGAGATATCACTTGGCAAATTGGGACCTGGTGTGTTTGAAAAAAGATTTTGGTGGCTTAGGTTTCCAGAATCTTAGAGATTATAATCTCTGTCTTCTTGCTTCTTGGATTAAGAGATACCATATGGACGCTAATAAAATTTGGAGACAAATAGTGGACTTTAAATATGATCTGTCTCCTAATATTTTGCATGCTAAGCCTGCTAATTGTTCTCCTTTTTGGAAAGGGGTCATGTGGGCTGCTGAAGCTGCGAAAATGGGGTATAAGTGGAAACTTGGTAATGGTGCTAAAATCAAGTTTTGGAGCGATGTTTGGATTGGGAATTGTAGCTTAGTTGTGTTGTTTTGGGATTTGTTCATTATTGCTAATGAACAGGAAGCAACAGTGGCTCAAGTCTGGGATAATGTTGATCTTAAGATTACATTTAGGAGAACCGTCTCCTCTTCCCTCTTTAACAGGTGGCTAGAACTATCTCAACTGGTTAGTTCTTTCCAGGTTTCTCAGTCTGAGGATATGCCCGTGTGGGTGTATGAATCTTCTGGAGTATATAGTGTGAGATCCTTTTATGCTATTGTTAACAATAGAGGGATTGTTCCTGTTCATACTCCTGCTGTTTGGGGACTTGATGTTCCCCCTCGTTTGCATGTCTTTCTGTGGCTCCTTGCTAATAACAAGTTGTTGACAAGAGATAACCTTGCTAAAAGACAACATGTTAATGACTTGACCTGCTTGTTTTGTTCTGAAACTGAAACAAATCATCACCTATTCTTTGATTGCTTTGTGGCAAAACTTGTTTGGCCTGTCATCTCTGATCTGCTTGGTGTTCAAGTTGGCCAAGATTTTGAATCGGTGTCGGGGGGGCTGCCCCCCGGGTAGGGGCAGATCCCGGTATAATCCGGTAAATATCAACAGTACTTGACCTTTGGCGACAGCAAGGGGCACCTCCTGGTGTGCCGAAAGGGCAGCTTGACCCTTGGGCACTGGAAGAGGACAAAGTGCCTCCTGACAGCCGCAAGGGTCAGCTGTGGCAGCTATAAATAGACACCCCCGGCCCTCACAATCGCAGCACAAGCGTGAGCGGGTGGTTCCTCTAAGAACTAGCTTCTCGAAGATGTCTTTGCTGGTGGGCTAAGACATCTTCGGGAGGCTAGGCCTAGAGATACTCATCCTGAGGCGAACTCGGACGTCTCCGGGAAGGATCCCGGATCTAGGACTCCGGGGAGACTCCCGGGTGGAGGTGAACTCGGCTTTACCGAATAGGTATTCCGGATAAGTACTAACCGGAGCGACTCTCTCGGTGTTGATCTCGTGCAGAAGAGGCTCACAGTGGCAAGCAAGGAGGTATCCGGAGTAAGGGCTTCCGGTAGACCGTCAACGGTCCGTAGCAGGTTTTCCCGTCTATCGCGGGGGGAAGTACCGTTCCGCCTGACACGGAATCATGGTCACCTCCCGCCTGACACGGAAGCATGGTCACCTCCCGCCTGACACGGGAGCGCGTCAGCCGGTACGAGCGTGGTACGACAAGACCTGACATGCCTAGCCCGGCAATCCGGAAAAGGCTATCCGGGATGGGCAAAGACATGTCTTGTCTCTGACAAGGGGACAATGATGATGTAGGACGGCGCCTGCCGTCCTTAACGAGATGATGACGAAGGGGCTACACCGGATAGTCCGGCGACTAGGTCGCACTAGCCGGTGACGACATCCCGGCTAGGCCTGTCCGGTGGGGCCAAGCCAAATTAGGGTTTCCGGCCCTCCTGGCCGGACCTCTATAAAAGGCGCCATAACTGCTCCTGAGAGGGAGAGACCAACTTCAGAGCCAAAGCTATAGTCACATTTACTCTTAGAGCAGTTTCTCCTCTTCACCTTGAGTTCATCTAGTTCTTCGTACTTCTTCCTTTGGCAGATCTTGTAGCAAGTTGTAGTCCTTATACCACCAATATATAGAGAGGAAAAGGCAGGAGTAGGGGTGTTACCTCCTCACGAGGGCCCTGAACCTGGGTATATCGTGTGTGTGTTGTGTGCCTTCGTGCATTTGTTTATATTTGTTAGATCTTCCCCTCTGCACTTTGTTCTTGTTCCTTGTTCTTGGGAGATCTCGGTTCTACCGGGATCCTCCCCGTGTGGGCTCTTCAGCTCGCTATCCCTCCCCGGATCCACCAACGTCCATCGGCCCCACAAATTAGCCATCCTATGGCATCTGCCGTGACACCACCACGACAGTTGGCGCCCACCGTGGGGCTGACAGAGGCGTTGGCTGGTGTACACATCCGGACGGGCTCCCCCGTTCGTTTCGGCGTTCGGGTTCTTTCTGGCCTAGTCGTAAGGCTAGGGGAGATGGACTTCGTCTGCGTCAACGCTGGGTGCTTCCGGAACAAGCCGTTTTCGGTAAATGGGTGTCTCATTGACTTTGGTGGTTTCACCACCTGCGTGGCCACCGAGGTTGTTTGTAGCTACCCGGACGTGGTCCTGGAAGCTGAGGATCCTCCCATGCTCTGCGCGGCTCGGGGTCTGCATGCCGGTCGCCCCCCGAGTTCCGTCGCAGTGATGATGGTCGGGGCAACCGAGGAGGAGTATCAAGATGCTGACGGCGATACTGACGGCCACCCCCGTTTGGCCAAACCCCCGCAGGAGAGGCCTACGGCCCGAGATGGTGATCCGCAGTCATCCCATCCGCGACGCCGTCCGGATCCCCTCTCGGGACTCGTGGCTAAGTTGGCTGTACCGGTCGCTGTCGGAGCAGATGCCCAAGCCACTTCGGTTGAGTTAGAGGAGCAGCGGAAGTTGTTACTCGCTGAGGCGCAGGAGATCGCCGAGATCCGCCGCGAGCTCAGCGCTAGCCTCCGGGAGTACAATGCAGCTCACGGATTCCCAAAGATAGACTCCCGGGAGAAGCGCATTGCAGATCTGCGCAAGAAAGGAAGAATGGTGAATGAGGAGCTGGCTGGTGGAGCCACCACCAGCAACACAGGAAGTCGGATTTCTGCGGGGAAGCCGGTGTACAGCTCACCGGCGAAAACCCTTAGGGCCGCCGAAGCCGCCATGGCAGAGTTGGTGGGGCTATCCGGTGAAGCCCTGCGCAAGCAGCAGGAGAGGGTAAACGAGTTGGTGATCGAAGCCAATCGTCAGAATCTGGCCTTCAAGAAGAAGAACCCCGGGGCAGGATCCCAGGTGCATTCAGCCAGACCCGACAGCCAGAGGTCGGATGGGGAGGCCTCTTCCCCGCATCCGAGCAGAAGCAAGAGCAAGAGCCGGAGCCGAAGTCGAGGTTCCGGAAAGAATAAGCAGCTGCAGACCTATGATCCGGCCTTTGCCGGAATCCAGCAAGCCGGGCAGGCCGGACAGCGTAACTCGGGACAGGCGGGAAGTACCCGTGGGGATGGTAACCGAGGTGTAGGAAACAATAACCCGGTTGGCCGTAGTAACCCGCCCCGGAATCCTCCTCACGATCAGGGAAACCCGCAGAGGGAGGTAGTCTCCGTTCCCCAGCAGGCCCTGGTCCCTGCGCAAGACAGGCTCAACGATGGCAACTCGAGGTTGCAGCAGCTCGGATATCAGCCAGACGAGAACCCTTTGGGATCTCGGATAGGAACCAGGCAACTGAACCCGGCAGACGCCAGATTCCGGCTCGACCGGATTCACCAGTCCGAGCTGGTGGAAGAGCAAGGACCTCCGGGACCTGCCTGCTTTGGACCTCGGATCATGCGGGAACCTCCTGTTCGGAACTTTCAGCTCAACCGAGGGGCCAAGACCTATGACGGTAGCAAGAAGCCGGAGGACTGGCTAACCGACTATGTAACTGCAGTAAGCATAGCCGGTGGAAACAGACGATGGGCGGTACGATACGTACCACAGATGTTGGAAGGACCAGCCCGGATCTGGTTAAACAATCTGAGAACTGGCAGTATAGACTGCTGGTTAGACTTTGAAGAGGCATTCATCAGCAACTTCACCAACACGTACAAGAGGCCCAACAGACCTCAGCAGCTCGCCATCTGTAGGCAAAGGAGCAATGAAACTGACCGGGAGTACCTTACCCGGTGGAGCAATATTCGCAACTCTTGCGAAGGAGTGGCGGAGGCACAGGCCATCTCCTGGTTTGCGCAAGGATGCCGGCATGGCTCCATGCTATGGCAGAAATTGCAGAGAAAAATGCCAACAACCTTGGCCGAGACCATGCGCATCGCCGATACCTACACGCTTGGAGATCCCATGCAACCCCTAGTGGATGTCGGTGACTCCAACAGGAGGAATGCGGGACCTCAGCGTTCAGGACCGAGCAGGAGCCATGATCGCCAGGAGTTCGTCCACAAGAGGAATCAGCCCGAGTACCACCATGCCGCGCAGCATGTCGCAGCAGTGACCCGGGAGCAGGAGGATGCCGGCAACAGCCAGCGCCAAAAGACGAGTGGCCCAGCTTGGGGTCAGAGTCAGGAGGTGCAGAAGACCTGGGTGGAGCAGAAGAAGCCCCTGACGTACGAGGAAATGCTGAACAAGCCATGCTGCTACCACACTCTGGAGGCCAACAAGCCCGCAAACCACTCTACTCGGCAGTGCAGCTGGTATCAGCGCACGTTGCAGGAAGGCAGCTCGGGAGCTGTTAGGCAGAATGCTCCGGCATCTCGGCCCAACATCCCGAGACCCCCTCCTCCGACATCGGGGGCAAACGCTGTTCGACTTCCCCCTCCTCCGAGAGGGCCCCCACCTCGCCCAGTGAATGTGGTGCATACCCGGAACGACAACGGTAACCAAGCCGGACACCAGCAGAGCAACTACCGGGAGGCACATCAGAGCTATGTGGTCTTCGTGACCGAGCCCACTGACCGAAAGAGTGTGCGGCAGCGTGCCCTGGAGGTGAATGTTGTGATCCCGGCGGTGCCCAAATTCTTGCACTGGTCCGAGATGGAGATCACCTGGAGCCGGAAGGATCACCCCCGGGTTATGCCCAAGCCGGGAGCGTATGGCTTGGTGGTGGACCCAACGTTTGTCGGACCCAACCTCAACGTCCGCTTCAGCCGGGTTCTGATTGACAATGGCAGTGCCATTAACATCATGTACAAGGACACGATGCTGAAGCTGGGAGTATCCATGAACACCCTGCTGCCCACCGAGACAACCTTCCATGGCATTGTGCCCGGAGTCTCTTGCTCGCCCATGGGAAAGATCTGGGTTGAGGTGCTGTTCGGAACTCGGGAGAACTGCCGAACCGAGAGCTTGGAGTTCGAGGTCGTGGACCTCGAGAGCCCGTATCATGCACTGATCGGCAGACCGGCCCTTGCCAAATTCAAGATCTCAACTCATGTGGGCTACCTCAAGATGAAGATGCCGGGACCTAACGGTGTGATCACCATCTCGGGAGACCACAAGCGCTCCATGGAATGTGCCTCGGCGGGATCGTGCTTGGCTGAATCTCTGGTGATCGCGGAAGAGAAGAAGAGGATCCAGCAGGTGGTGGCGATGGCCAAGACATCCCAACTCGGAATGCCCGGGATGGTGAACCCGGAGCAGGGTGCATCATTTCAGCCCCCCAAGGAGACCAAGAAGGTGTGCGTGGACCCCAGCAACCCGGAGCGCCAAGTTATCATTGGCAGCAACCTGGACACCAAATAGGAAGGCGAGCTCGTCGACTTCCTCCGTGAGAATCGGGATGCCTTTGCGTGGTCGAGTGACGATCTGCAAGGCGTCCCGAGGGAGTTGGCTGAGCACTCTCTATTTGTTCGACCGGATGCAAAGCCGGTGAAGCAACCAACTAGACGCCTCTCGGATGAGAGGAGAGCTGCTGTCATGGAGCATCTGGCTATAATGCTGGCCGCCGGATTCATCATGGAGGTGCTGCACCCGGATTGGATTTCGAATCCGGTCCTGGTGGAGAAGAAGAAAGATGATCCCCTCCTGCTTAAGGTGTGGCGCATGTGCATCGACTTCACCAACCTCAACAAGGCATGCCCGAAAGACCCCTTTCCGCTGCCCCGGATAGATCAAGTGATAGATTCCACTGCCGGGAGCGAGCTTTTAACTTTTCTAGATGCTTATTCTGGTTTTCACCAGATACCTTTGAATTCGGATGATCAATTGAAAACTGCTTTCATTACCCCTTATGGGGCTTATTGCTATCGTGTTATGACTTTCGGGTTGAGAAATGCTGGTGCTACATACCAGAGATGCATGCAGAAATGCTTGCATGACCAGATAGGCCGAAATGCCGAGGTCTATGTCGATGACATAGTCATAAAAACTAAAGAGAAAGCCTCGTTAATAGATGATCTGAGGGAAACATTTAAGAACCAGAGAAGATTCCGGATGAGGTTGAACCCGGATAAGTGCACATTTGGTGTGCCAGCAGGGAAGCTACTCGGTTTCCTCATCTCAAGTCGGGGAATCGAGGTCAACCCGGGTAAAATCCGCGCTATTGAGAGCATGAAGTTGCCCGTGCGTCTCAAGGATGTGCAGAAGTTTACCGGATGTCTGGCGTCCCTAAGTCGGTTTGTGAGCCGACTTGGGGAGAAGGCTTTGCCTCTGTATCAACTGATGAAGAAGAGCAAGACATTTATTTGGACCCCGCAAGCTGATGCGGCGTTCAACGACTTAAAGAGAATGCTCTCAACAGCACCTGTGTTGGCATCCCCATTACCCAAGGAACCTATGCTGCTGTATATTGCCGCAACCAACCGGGTAGTCAGTGTGGCGATGGTGGTAGAAAGGGAAGAAGGGGGCAAGCTGATACAGAGACCGGTATATTACCTCAGTGAGGTGATCTCGGAATCAAAGCAGATTTACCCGCACTACCAGAAGATGGCATATGGGGTGTACATGGCAGTGACCAAGCTCAAGCACTACTTTCAAGAACACCCGATCACAGTGGTATGCGAAGCTCCTCTCGCCGAGATCATCGGTTGCAAGGATGCTAGCGGCCGGGTAGCCAAATGGGCCATCCAAGTTGTCTCCGTACGCTCCGGCATACGAGAGACGAGATGCCATCAAGTCGCAGGCGCTTCCGGACTTTTTGGTAGACTGGGCCGAGATGCAGTATGAACCTCCGATGCCGGATTACAATTTCTGGAGGATGCATTTCGATGGCTCGAAGGCTAAAATCGGATTGGGTGCCGGAGTGGTCCTCACTTCCCCAAAGCAAGATGTACTGAAATATGTGCTGCAGATCCATTTTCGGGCATCCAACAATGTCGCAGAATATGAGGCCTTGGTTCACGGGCTGAATGTCGCCAAGGAAATCGGCATCCGCCGGATAGAGTGCTTTGGTGACTCGGACCTCGTGGTGCAGCAGGTGTCGGGGAACTGGGATGCTCTTGATGCAAACATGGCCTTATACAGGTTTCATGTGCAGAAAATATCCGGATTTTTTGAAGGATGCGAGTTCAAGCATGTACCTAGAGGAGAAAACGAAGCAGCGGATGTCTTGTCTAAGCTAGGGTCATCTCGGGATGCCATCCCACCCGGGATAGCCCTAGAGCATCTGAGGAAGCCATCTATCCAACCATCACCCGAGTCGGAATCTATCTTCATCCCCAAGGAGCCTGGTTCAGATGCCGTACCCATGGAAGTAGATGTCGGGAGCATAACATCGAACCCGGGGATTGCGTCCCAGTGCTCAGAGAGGCAGAGAAATATGATGATAGAGGTGATGTCGGCAGAACCAATGGACATAGACGCTCCCGCATTTCCGGATAGACCTGTCCCGGGATGGGCACAGCCCATTATGGCTTACATCTTGGAGGGAACTCTCCCGGAGAATGAAGTGGAAGCCCGGCAAATACTGCGGAGATCAAAAGCATACACTGTCATCAATCAAGAGTTGTACAAGAGAAGTGTCACCGAGGTACTCCAGAGATGCTTAGAACCGGCAGAAGGACAAGAGATGCTGGTGGAAATACATCAAGGGGAATGTGGACATCATGCGTCATCCCGGGCCCTGGTGGCAAAGGTGTTCCGGCATGGGTTCTACTGGCCCACTGCATTACAGCAAGCAGAAGATATTGTCCGGAAGTGTGGGGGATGCCAGAGATTTGCTCACCGGATACACATGCCGGCGTCAGCGCTGAAAACAATCCCCATCACTTGGCCATTCGCAGTATAGTGTTTGGACATGGTAGGGCAATTCAAGCCGGCAAGGGGCAATATGACACACATACTCGTCATGGTGGACAAATTCACAAAGTGGATAGAGGTCAAGCCAATCCGGAAGTGCGATGGACACACCGCTGTGCAATTCCTGAAAGACGTCATCTTGAGATACGGATACCCACACAGCATTATCACAGATAATGGAACCAACTTTGCTGTGGGGGAATTCGCTCGATTTTGTGCTGAGAAGGGAATCCGGCTGGATGTAGCATCAGTTGCACACCCGGAAGCAAATGGGCAAGTCGAAAGAGCAAATGCCTTGGTCTTGGCCGGCATCAAAGCTCGTTTGATCGAACCACTGTTGAGAACTCCGGGATGCTGGATAGAGGAGTTACCGGCAGTACTATGGGGTCTCCGGACTACACCGAATAGATCTACCGGATACACACCATTCTTCATGGTATACGGGGCTGAGGCAGTACTCCCAACCGACATACAATATGACTCCCCGAGAGTGACAATGTTCACCGAGACTGAGGCAAAGGAGGCCCGAGAAGATGATGTTGATTTACTCGAGGAGGCAAGAGAATTGGCACTATCTCGGTCGGCAATTTATCAACAGAACCTCCGTCGCTATCATAGCCGGAAGGTGCACCCGAGGGTATTCCGGGAGGGAGATCTGGTGCTGAGGCTCATCCAACGCACGGCCGGAATGCATAAGTTATCACCTCCATGGGAGGGACCCTTTGTGATAAGCAGGGCATTGCACAATGATTCTTATTACCTTGTAGACGCACAGGAGGCTAGGAAAGGTGTAATGGAAAAATCCGGTGAGGAAACCAAGCGTCCATGGAATGTAGCTCTACTTCGCCCCTTTTACACTTAAAGGGCTCAGTGTATGTGTATCTCAATTTTCAATATTTATGGAAGTAAGGCACCCCGGGAGGAACCCGGGGACTGCCTGGTTCTGTGCTACTTTTTACTTCTGTTTTATTAAGCTTATTTATTATTTTGTACCGGCATCCCGGGAAGGAACCCGGGGACTGCCGGATAGTTATTTTTTATATTGTATGCATGCCGGGAAAGTTCCGAATTCGATTCTCAAAGACAAAGTAATGTATGTCATGTGAAATCATCTTGTGACTCGACTGACGAACGCCGAAATGGTAGTCAAGAGCAAAGAGAGGGAAGGTGGGAAACACGAAAATGGTCTCGGGGACTTGAAGCAGGAACTTATCCGGCATGCTTGTTTTTTTTAATAACTTTGTTGTTGTTTATGTCGGGAATTCGGTTAGCCGGAACTCGGGTTGTTCTAAGTAATGTATGCCGTATGTGGAGTTTTGTGACTCGACTGTCGAACGCCGAAATGGTAGACAAGAGCAGAAATTACCTAAGTACGGTAAACATGAAAGACAATTCGGGAACTCATAGCATAATAAATTGACATAACGAGTTCGAATAAGTAGTTCGCTAAGAAACGAAAATAGTATGAGTATATATTACATAAGCCACCCGGCAGCCCAGGGATTTAACGAATCTACCAAGTTTTTCAAGCAGTAGGGGAAGTCGGCTTCTCGGCGGAGATCTCGGGAGCAGCGACTTCGGGAGCAGCGGCAACAGCAGCAGTAGGAGCGGCAGCGGGAGCAACTTCAGCTTCACCTCCGGCAGCACTACTCGGGGCCTCGGGACGCACCTCGGTCTCGGGGGCCTCGGCTCTTGGCGAAGTCGTTGCGTCCCGGGGAACCACCTGCTCGGGCGCAGCACCGGAAGCAGCGTCATCTCCTTCCGGGACTTCGTCTTCCGCCTCGCCGGAAGCGGCGTCATCTTCGTCATCCTCGTAATCCGATTCCGAGTCGGAAGGAACGACGCTAGGCGTGAAGGCGCGGATGCTTGCCCAGGTAGCGATGCGGTGCGACACCTCTTGTCGGCGCTGGACCTTTTCCGGATCAGAGACCCACGGAGAAACCGTCCGCAGGCGCAGGATCGCCCCCAGATCGAGACCTTCGTACCAACTGAGTACTTGGGTCAAGACCTGGTCGGCGCCAGCCCGCGCACCGGAACGTTTCCAGGCGTGGATGCGTCTCCCGGCACCCCGGAGTGCGCTCGCGAGCTCGGGGATCGAGAGTGTCCCCCGGATACTCGGCCACAGTGCGCCGTGGACGTGGACCGCAGCGCTGAGCAGATCCGTCCCGATAGACCGGAGGGGTACTATCCGGGCCTTCAGGGCTACGAGGTGATCCTCGATATCCCAGGCATCCGAAATGGGACCCTTCCCGGCGCGCTTCTCGCGGAAGGCGGCAACAGCTTTGGCGGCAGCTTCCCGGGAGTGCTCAAACTCTCCTTTAAAAATAAGAGCTGTCAAACGACTAGGTCATAAGAATAACAGCAAGGAAGCAAAAAGAAGACAAGAGGGATGTCGGTCGACTTACTGTTCAGATCCCGGTTTAATACTGTGAGCTCCGAGAGCCAAGTATCATACCGGGAACGGAGAAGAGCGAGCTCAGTCTCGGCAGTGTGCGCACGCTCCTCGGAATGGCCCAAGGTCTCTTTCTGCTTCTTGGTCGCCTCGATGAAGCGCGTCTTCATCTCGGCCGTAGCAGCCTGGACCTTTCCGAGCTCGCCATTGAGCCGCGCGATCTCGGATTGCGCAGTGGCGAGAGCGGCCTTCTGGTCCACCGAGACCTTGCGCGCCGCGTCTCGCTCCTCCCGGAGGCGCTCCTCGGATTTCTTGGACTGACCGAGATCAGCAAGAACCTGGTTGAAGATGTCGCGGCGTTTATGGTTGCACTCCTGAAATCAAGACAGAAAAGAATTTAGTCGGCAAAAAATATAAGGAATCCGGTTGGGAGGATCTCAGGGACTCGGTGTCCGAGTCCTGGATTTTTTCTCTAAGATTGGAACCTAGTGATCTGCTATTCGGCGGAATCTAGAGCACTAAGCACCAATCTCGGGGACTAGTGGTGGAGCAAATTTTGAAGCAACATATCCGGTTGGGAGGATCTCGGGGACTCGGTGTCCGAGTCCTGGATTTTTTTCTCTAAGATTGGAACCTAGTGATCTGCTATTCGGCGGAATCTAGAGCACTAAGCACCAATCTCGGGGACTAGTGGTGGAGCAAATTTTGAAGCAACCTATCCGGTTGGGAGGATCTCGGGGACTCGGTGTCCGAGTCCTGGATTTTTTCTCTTAAGATTGGAACCTAGTGATCTGCTATTCGATGGAATCTAGAGCACTAAGCACCAATCTCGGGGACTAGTGGGGATGGAAGGAACAACTATTTTTCGATAAAAGAAACAAGCATACCTCGGTCACCCGAGTAACATCCAGTGCGGCCACCTGGAGAGCGTGCAGAGCTTGGGCGTGGCGGCTTGGGCCCGCAGCGTGCAGGTCTCCCGCGGTCTCGGAGGCATCGGCGGCAAGCCAGGCATGGT
This sequence comes from Poa annua, assembly GCA_026929855.1. Classification (NCBI taxonomy): domain Eukaryota; kingdom Viridiplantae; phylum Streptophyta; class Magnoliopsida; order Poales; family Poaceae; genus Poa; species Poa annua. The sequence goes on from CM049431.1 coordinate 85,299,193, forward strand.
TGTATTCGTCAACAACACGTATGCCGGAGCCGCCGGGCGCGCGAGTGGCGGCAACATCCCGGGATCCTGAAGGTACAAAGGAACTGACGGTTGCTCGCAACATCCGCAAGGCAGCAGTAGGGATCTCGGCGGGAGGCGGTGGTAACGAGGAAAACATACCCGGGCGCAGCACCAGGTCCTGGGACGAGGATGTCGGGGCAGCTGCAGGCGGGGCAGAAGGTATTTTCTGCCCAGCAGTCTTGCCGCGAGACTTGGGAACTTGATTTGCTGGCTGGGAGGAGGCTGTAGGCTGCTTCTCCGGGATGGTCTTGGTCGCGACTGGCCGAGAGGGGCCACTTGCCGCAGGTTGCCGACGAGGGCTAACGATCTCTGCCTCCAGCCCGGGAACCCGGCGCGGACTCTCCGGAAGAAAAATTTCCCCCGAGGTGGTCGGGGCCTGCACCGGGATCTCCTCGATCGCCGGATGCGCATCCGGGGTCGCATCAGTAGCCGGTGCGGCACCGGAAGCCGCAGGCTCACTGCCTCGGGTAGAAGGGCGAGGAGGTGAAGGAGAGGCCCGAGCCGGGCTGGGAGTCCGAGTCCCGGGAGGAGGAGGAACAGCAGGTGACGGGAGCTCGAGTGCGTCCCTGAAAGGAAATGTCTTAGTAATAGTTATGGAGAAAGCAAAGTAAGATAACATAAGGCAAGGAGGACGTACCCGGAATCCACGAGGGGAGGACCCCTTTGCCGGCGCCGAGCAGGCTTCTCGGTTGTCTGCTTAGTCGGTTTGCTCTTCTTGGGGGCGTTGCCGGGATTATCGGCCCCCTCGGTGTCGGAAGCCGCGCGCTTTCGGCTCTCGGCACGTTTGGTCCCGGTTGTCGGTTTCGGAACCACAGCTGAGGCCCAATTCAGAGGGAGAGCGTCAATAACATCGAGAATCTCGCAGTCAATCTCATCCTCATCATCCGAAGAAATGAAAACTGCCTCTGGAGTTGAAGGATTACCCGGGGCCTTGACGAAAGGGATGGCGAGGTGGTCCTCGCCGTCGGGATCCTCTCTCGGCATCACGTCCGGTTTCGGGAAGTCCGGCGTGTAATTCCCGTTGACGTGGACAGCGTCTTCTTCGTGTTGACGCTCCAACAACTGCGCAAACAAATTAGGCCGTGTCGGTGTCCAGGTGAACGCATGTACGAAGGCAAAGGCACGAAAGACTGATATAAGCACCTGGTCGCTTGGTTTTCTCCGGGATCCCCCAATGACCCCCCAAATGTAGTCCTCCGTCATCTCCGTCCGAGCAATAGCTCGAACGCGACGGACGACCCCGGCATGGCTTAGCCCAAAGATACTAGTCCTAGTGGGATCATAGTTCCCGGACATGTGGCACATCTTGTGCACTCGGTTTTGAAGGGGGCAGACCCAGCGAACAATGAAGCACCGCAAGAGATCATCCCCGGTCATCTTCTGGGTCAGCACCTGCAGAACGTCGTGCATGTAACTGACCTCGTCATTATCCGGAAGCTTCTTCCAGAGACGGAACTCGTGCGGAGGACCGATGACGAACTCCGGCAGATTGATGAAGTCCGGGTTCGAGGATCCCGGACTATCTCCCGAGTGCTCCCGGTTCTTCACATAGAAGAAACTCCGCTGCCACTTCCGGCAGGACTCTAGACCCTTAACTATGGGGAATCCGGAATCCGCGCGGGGAATGACGGTGGCCGCTCCGCAATCCACTAATTCTTTTATCTTTTTATCCGGATTGGGGATGGCTTGGCGTCGGAGAATGAAGTACTTGGCCCAGAGATCCAAGAATGGCCAGATGCCGAGGTATGCCTCCGCATATGTGGTGAAGACCGAGAGCATCATTATGGCGTTGGCGGGAAGATGGTGAGGTTGAAGGTCGTAGAGGTCGAGGAAGTCGCGGAAGAAGGGGCTTGCCGGAAGCCCAAACCCGCGCTCGAAGTGTGCGAGGAATACTACGTATTCCCCGGGTTGGGGTTCCGGTGCAATCTCCTCTCCCGGGAGACGGCTCTCGACTTCCGGAGGAATCCGGTGAGTCCGATACAGCCAGTCCAGATCGGACTGCTTGGTCTCGGACCCATCCCAGCATCCCCGAGTACGTTCTTCGGCCATGTCGGAGAAGTACGCAGGGGTATCCGGGCTACTCTACAGACGCAGCGGCGGTTAGTCGGAGTTAGTCTATCGGATACGGGGATGTCAGAGCGAAAACTGTTAAACACTACCGAGTTGGTGGGAAACAAGATCTATCGTATGCTAAATAATCAAAATAAATGGGGGCTAATAGACTCGCGCTGGACTCGAACGAGGCACAGGGCAAATGAGCAAGCCGCATCCTACAGTGACGGTGCGTCAGCACCGTGCATCTGGCGCGCGCCGCTCAAGTTGTGCTCGCCGGCGGTGGTTCTACCGGACTTGCGATACGGCACGGCCGGGCTCAGGCACGGCCGGGCTCGGGCGGTTGCTCTACGGAGGAAATCGTCGGAGCGGAGAAGAAGAACTAACCGGTGAAGGAGGAGGTCGGTGATGAGCGAGGCGGACGGCGACGTTCGAGTTCCGGCGCGCGGCGACGGCGACGGCGTTCGGTGACAAGCGTTGCGGCTGCGGAGCGCTCGAGACGGCGAGGAAGAAGAAAGTGCGAAGGAAAAGAGGGGAAGGAGGCCGTTCCGGTCCCCTATTTATGGGGGGGATTCCGGAGCGGTTTCCGATTTTCCCGCCCACGATCTCCACGATCGTGGGTGGGATCTGTTTTGTGCCACAGGACACGTGGCACTATCCGGAGCGCCCGATCCGGCCACACCGAGGGCCACACGGCCCCAACGGTTGGATTCCTGATCGTATGCGGCTCCCCGGCGCGGGAACCCAAGCGACACCGTGCGTGCGCAGAGGCACTCGAGTGCGTCTCTGCGCAGACGAGACGTCGGGTGGGCCCTGGCTCAGTGTCTCGAATTCATCGGGAGATCAACGGTCGAGATTCACTGGGATGGTACTATCCGGTCGCAGGCTTCGCCTCCCGGTTAAGGCAATCTCGGTGGCAAGATCTCGGTAAAAGGATCTCGGGAAAAATCGATCTCGGCATGAATTATAAGGATGATGTAATTTGTTCTCGGAAAGTTGTTGTTTAAAGCTGATCCCACACATCATTCGAGGTCGCTGTGCAGCAACAACTTCGAGGACTAGTGTCGGGGGGCTGCCCCCCGGGTAGGGGCAGATCCCGGTATAATCCGGTAAATATCAACAGTACTTGACCTTTGGCGACAGCAAGGGGCACCTCCTGGTGTGCCGAAAGGGCAGCTTGACCCTTGGGCACTGGAAGAGGACAAAGTGCCTCCTGACAGCCGCAAGGGTCAGCTGTGGCAGCTATAAATAGACACCCCCGGCCCTCACAATCGCAGCACAAGCGTGAGCGGGTGGTTCCTCTAAGAACTAGCTTCTCGAAGATGTCTTTGCTGGTGGGCTAAGACATCTTCGGGAGGCTAGGCCTAGAGATACTCATCCTGAGGCGAACTCGGACGTCTCCGGGAAGGATCCCGGATCTAGGACTCCGGGGAGACTCCCGGGTGGAGGTGAACTCGGCTTTACCGAATAGGTATTCCGGATAAGTACTAACCGGAGCGACTCTCTCGGTGTTGATCTCGTGCAGAAGAGGCTCACAGTGGCAAGCAAGGAGGTATCCGGAGTAAGGGCTTCCGGTAGACCGTCAACGGTCCGTAGCAGGTTTTCCCGTCTATCGCGGGGGGAAGTACCGTTCCGCCTGACACGGAAGCATGGTCACCTCCCGCCTGACACGGAAGCATGGTCACCTCCCGCCTGACACGGGAGCGCGTCAGCCGGTACGAGCGTGGTACGACAAGACCTGACATGCCTAGCCCGGCAATCCGGAAAAGGCTATCCGGGATGGGCAAAGACATGTCTTGTCTGTGACAAGGGGACAATGATGATGTAGGACGGCGCCTGCCGTCCTTAACGAGATGATGACGAAGGGGCTACACCGGATAGTCCGGCGACTAGGTCGCACTAGCCGGTGACGACATCCCGGCTAGGCCTGTCCGGTGGGGCCAAGCCAAATTAGGGTTTCCGGCCCTCCTGGCCGGACCTCTATAAAAGGCGCCATAACTGCTCCTGAGAGGGAGAGACCAACTTCAGAGCCAAAGCTATAGTCACATTTACTCTTAGAGCACTTACTCCTCTTCACCTTGAGTTCATCTAGTTCTTCGTACTTCTTCGTTTGGCAAATCTTGTAGCAAGTTGTAGTCCTTATACCACCAATATATAGAGAGGAAAAGGCAGGAGTAGGGGTGTTACCTCCTCACGAGGGCCCTGAACCTGGGTATATCGTGTGTGTGTTGTGTGCCTTCGTGCATTTGTTTATATTTTTTAGATCTTCCCCTCTGCACTTTGTTCTTGTTCCTTGTTCTTGGGAGATCTCGGTTCTACCGGGATCCTCCCCGTGTGGGCTCTTCAGCTCGCTATCCCTCCCCGGATCCACCAACGTCCATCGGCCCCACAAATTAGCCATCCTATGGCATCTGCCGTGACACCACCACGACAATCGGTGGCAAGATGGTGGCTTAGCAATAAGAAGAATGTTGTGATTAATATTGTTTGTACCTCTGTGCTTTGGGCTCTCTGGAAGGTACGTAATGATATGTGCTTTCAGGGAATGCATTGGCCAGGGGTGAAGGACATATGGCGCCGTGTTGTGGTGGATCTCGAGCAGTGGAGAATTCTCTCCAAGGATGCAGTGTCAGATCTTCTGGCAAGAAACGCGCTGCTCCTAAACAAGCGTCAAGGGGAGGTGATGCGGATTGCATGGCGATGATGTTCAAGACCCTGAAGACTGAAGACCTCTCTGCACCATCTTCGAAGGAGTTTGATGAGCTGCAACTGCAAACCTGCAGAGGGCTCCTGATGAAGTTCCGTGGGGCGTAGTGTGTGCTAGTTTCTGCCTCAGGGGTGTAGCAGTTTGGAGGTCCTTTGGTTCTGGTTTCTGAGACTCCCCCGTTACTTTTGCGTTGGTGCGGATCTCTTGAACTTGGCTTATTGCCTAAGTGCTGTAAAAAAGACTTCTGTGTCGTTTTGATTTCATTGAAATCGGGGAGAAGCCCTCTTATCTAAAAAATAAGTAACGTCCCCTGGTAGGTGCTAGGGTTCTACCGGGTCTAGGGCGTAGTGTGTAGGGGGAGGAGGGAGGATGGCGTGGAGGAAGACGGACACGGTGGCGTGAGGACGCCGTGGTCGATGACGGCGGCGGCGGCTATGGCAGCTGCGGAGGCGGCGGCTAGGTTTAGAGGCCGACTCCCCCAGGAGTCGGCAATAATGATATGATTATTGCTTGATTGTCTTGTCCTATTACAACTCCTTATATGAGGAGAAAACTGGGCTAAGCCCCTAATTAGGCCCACTGGTGGGCCTTCTCCTGCTATATGACCGGCCGGTCATAACCTCACTCCCCGCCTGCGCAAACAGCTCGTCCTCGAGCTGGTAATCTGGATAATGTTGGTTGAACTCTTCACGCGGCTCCCAAGTGGCCTCCTCCTCTGGAAGGACTTCCCAATGCACTAGTAAGTACCACAGCCCACGACGAAGTTGAGCGCGCAACACCTTCGCGGGGCATGGAAGAAGGCGTCCATCAGCTACAGGGGGAAGCGCTGGGATGTCGGAGGCTCCCCCGATAGGGCTTCAACAGCCCCACATGAAAGACGTCGTGGATGCGTGTGCCCGCTGGCAGCTAAAGTCGATACGCCTGTGTCCCGATGCGCTCCATGATCTCGAATGGCCGACGTAGCGTGGACCCAGCTTGCGCTTCGCACGCGGGTCCAGGGACTTGGTGGTGCGATGAAGAAGACGCAGCCACACCCAATCCCCAACTGTGTACTCCGCCTCACGATGGCGACCGTTGTAGTAGTGCTTGGCCAATTGATGCGCCTGTAGTAGACGTTGCCGCACCTCAGCAAGCATCTCGTCGCTGAAAGAGCATTTTCCCTCATGTGTGGTTTTGGTAATTGAATGACAATCTCTATGGACTAATGTTTACTTTGAGATATCATTATAGATCATGTTCATGGAGTTGTGGAGTTCATGTGTTGGACTCTTGAAGCTTATGTGTTGTGTGGAGCATATTGCAAGTATGTCTTGAAGGATTCAAGACATCATATTAGTGAAGAAATGTTGGAAGATACAAGGTTGATCAAGATGTTGATCAACACACAAAGCTACAAGATGTACCAAGAGCGATCATGTATCTCTTGGGATGGTAAACACTTGTCCGCATAGCTTTGTGAACTAACCCATGATATATGTGTGTGGTATCTTTATATGAGGTTAGGTATCTTCCCATGGGCTTGCATCAAATGAAGATTTCATATAGCTCATGGAGGATGACGTCATGTGGTGATCGTCATCAAGGTGAGATGTGCAAGACCAAGACCAAGAGAAGCTTCTTGAAGAAATCCTATGCTTGGTGCTTGCAATGGATACATGAAGATGAAGCTAAGCGAGACTCTCCTATTGTGAGCATGGGGGAGTATTTGGAGAAGTCTTCATCAAGCATGTGTTGGACACGCAATCAAGAAAGATGAACCACTTGAAGAGATCAAGATAGTCATCATCCAACTCAAGTGGGATGCTCAAGGCAAAGGTATGATCTTGATAGGGCTATAGGATAGATAGGCGTTCTATCAAGAGGGGTTCTCAAGTTGGTAACTTGATCGCGTCATTGTGGAGAGCTCAAACCTTTGCATACTTGGCATATCATGTTTCTTGGTTCTTATTTGGCTTTTATGTTGGTGACGAGTTAGAGCTTGGTTCATCTCCATGTCAAGCTCTTGTTCATCGAAATCGGTTTTACTTTGGACAACCTGTTGTGTTTTCGGTGGCGGAAATATTGTCGGTTCTACCATGAGGAAAGTCCCACACCTTGCCATGTGTGGTGATTTTTGTTGGGTGCTCATCGTCGCTATCTTTCCAACAAAATTGGTCTCACCTCATTTGGAGTTCATTTGCAAAAGTTATAGCAGTTTTCGTTTCGGTGTTTTGCTGATTCGGATTATTGGGGCCGGATATTTCGTTCTACCGGAATTTCCGGTTCCCCAGCTGGTCCAAGAAAACAGCTAAGGAAAGGAGAAAAAGGGTTCTGACTCCAGTCGGAAATTGTGCTCGGAAATTTCCGTCTAACGGAATTTCCGAGTGCCCCCAGAAAATTCCTCCAGAAATGGCTAAGGAAAAGTTTGGTTTTGCTTCTGACTCCAGCCGGATTTTCAGCTCGGAAATTTCATGGACTCGGAATTTCCGGTTGACCGGAATTTCCGAGTCTCACTTATACCGGAATTTCCGAGTGTCGAATCAGCCAACGGCTATATTTCCTAGAGGGGTATAAATACCCCTCCCCTTCTTCTTCCCCAGCCAATCCAAGGGAGCACGAATTTCCCCTCTCTCCTACTCCATTGCTGACCTTGGAAAGTTTGATTCCTCTCAATCCCTCCATTGCTTCTTCCATATTCTTTAGGGAAAGTTGAGAGGAGATCTAGATCTACAATCCTACCAATCCATCTCTCCTCTAAGTGAGGGGAACCTAGTGGATCTAGTTCTTGGAGTTCCTTTGTGGTTCTTCTCCTTTGTTCTTCCTCTCCTCTCCCCCCATAAGCATTAGTTGCTTTTGGTGGGATTTGGGAGTGAAGGATTTGACTCCTTTGTGGTTTCCTTTGTTCTTCCTCTCTTATTCCCCCATAAACATTTGTTGTTATGTTGGAATTTGAGAGTGAAGGACTTGAGCACTTCGTGTGCTCTTGCCATTGCATTTGCATCGGTTTGAGGCCTCCACGAGGATTCGTGGTGGTGATACTTGTGAGCTTGTTACTATTGGGTCTTTGGACCCTAGACGCCTTTTGTGGCCGGCCTTTTGTGGCCAAGACCTTTTGTGGTCAAGACCTTTTGTGGTCACTTGAGAGCCCCCAATTAAGTTGTGGGTGTGTGACTCAAGACTTGGGAGCCCCCAATTAAGTTGTGGGTGTGTGCCTCAAGAGTTGTACGGGATTCGATCTCCGCCCCAAAGGAGATCAATAGTGGAAGGTGAACTCGCAACCTTTTGTGGTTGAGTTCATCAGAAGAAGAAAGTGAGCCTTTGTGGCGTTGCGGCTAACCTGTTGTGGTTGCGCACACCTCTCCAAACGAGACGTACACCCTTTGGGTGGAACTCGGGAATACATCCTCGTCTCTGCGTGCCTCGGTTATTTCTATACCCGAGCTTTTTACTTATGCACTTTACATTGTGATAGCCTTCGTGCTTGAAGTCATATATCTTGCTATCACCTTGTTACTTGTATTGCTTAGCATAAGTTGTTGGTGCACATAGGTGAGCCTAGTATTTATATCTAGGTTGTATGCTTGTTAAAGTAAACCTCTAGTTTTATTCCGCCTTTATCAAGCATACCAGAATTTCCGGGTCATTCTTGGACCGGATATTCCGGCTCCTCGGAAAAAGTTTTAAATCGCCTATTCACCCCCCCCCCCCCCCCCCCTCTAGGCGACGTCTATCCGTTCAGTCGCGCCCACGAAGAAGCTCCCCGGCGACCTCTGTCCGAGCGGTGGTCGGGTCAACCGGCAGGAACGGCGGTGGCGGGCGGTCGTAGACCACATCAAAAGGCGTGACGCGCAAGGCGGTGCGGTAGGTGTTGTAGCAGTACTCCGCCCATGCAAGCCAATCCACCCAGGCGCGAGGACGATTACCTGTAACACAACGCAAATACATGGCGATGACCTTGTTGACTACCTCCGACTGGCCCTCTGTCTGAGGGTGGAAAGCCGTGCTGAAGCGCAGCTTCACCCCCGCCATCCTGAAAAGGTCTCTCCAGACGTGTCCCATGAACACGGGATCCCGATCACTCACGATCGACGAGGGAAACCCGTGTAGATGAACGATGATGTCGAAGAACGCACGGGCCACGGATGCGGCATTGTATGGATGACTAAGGGCGATGAAGTGGGCGTACTTAGAGAAGCGATCAACCACCGTGAGGATGATGGATTTTCCCCCCCACCTTCAGAAGGCCTTCAATGAAGTCCATGGCAATGTCCGCCCATACCTGTGTAGGCACCTCCAGAGGCTGCAGCATCCCAGCTGGACGCAGCGTCTCCGTCTTGTTTCGCTGGCATGTGACGCACGACCGCACCCAGTCCTGGACGCGAGCCCGATCGCCGGGGATGTAGAAGTCGGCACGGAGACGGTGAAGAATCTTCTGCACACCCTCGTGGCCCGCCGACTGCGCTATCAGTAGCACCTAATGACGGAGGTCGTCGTGGTCGGGCACAAAGACCCGACGGCCATGGAGGAGCAGGCCGTCGGCGAGGCGCCAAGGCTTCTCGAGGTCGCCGGATGCCAAGCGCTGCTGGAGGAGCTGTGCGTCCGGTGCGGCTGCAGTGGCCCGGCGGATGTCGGTGAAGAGGGCGAAAGTGGGCCCCGAACGGATGCAGAGAGTCGTCCCCTCAGAGTGGCCAACTGTGACCTCAGCAGGCGTGTCGCGGCGAGAGAGGGCATCGGCCACCGTGTTAAGGCGGCCCGGCTGATACTCGACGGTGAAGTCAAAGCCAAACAGCTTGTTGAGCCACTGATGTTGCGGCACAGTCGACATGCACTAGTCCAACAGGAACTTGAGGCTGTAGTGATCGGTGCGAATTCGGAACGTCCGGCCCCAGAGATATGGCCGCCAGTGGCGCACCGCCTGTACCAAGCCAATGAGCTCCTGCTCGTACGCCGCGAGCTTAAGGTGGCGAGCCACGAACTGGCGACTGAAGAAGGCGAGGGGCCCCTCGTCCTGGTGAAGAACCGCCCCAAACCCCACACCGGAGGCGTCGCAGTCGACGACGAAGGGACGGTCGAAAGCCGGCATCTGTAGGACGGGTCCCGTCGTGAGGGCTCGCTTCAGAGCCTCGAACGCCGCGGTGGCCTCATCATCCCAGGCGAAGGCGTCGCGGCGTAGCAGCCGTGTGAGCGGGGCCGCGATAAGGCCAAATTCCCGGATGACCTTCCGGTAGTAGCCCGCGAGCCCCAAGAATCCGCGGAGGGCCCGCAGCGAGTGTGGTATCAGCCAAGCGAGGACCGCGACCACCTTGTCCGCATCCATGGCCACGCCCTCCGCCGAGATGACATGACCGAGGTAGGCGATCGAAGATGTCCCAAACGAGCACTTCGAGTGCTTGAGATGAAGACGATGCGCTCGAAGCTCGTTTAAGACGACGGTGACGTGCTGGAGATGCTCGGACCACGACGTGCTGTAGATAAGAATGTCATCAAAGAAAACAAGCACAAACCGTCACATGTACGGCTTCAGGACGTCGTTCATCAGAGCCTGGAATGTCGCGGGAGCATTGGAGAGGCCTAAAGGCATCACCAAGAACTCATAGTGGCCATGATGCGTGCGAAACGCCGTCTTGGCGACATCCTCGGGGTGCATCCACACCTGGTGGTAGCCCGATCGTAAGTCGAGCTTGGTGAAGAAGCACGCCCCACAGAGCTCGTCGAAGAGCTCATCGACCACCAGAATAGGAAACTTGTCCTTGAGCGTCATGGCATTAAGAGCGCGGTAGTCGATGCAGAAGCGCCACGTACCATCCGACTTGCGGACGAGGAGTACCGGTGCCGAGAAAGGCGACGTCGAGATGCGGATGATACCCGCAGCGAGCGACCTGCCGCTCCAGCTCATCCTTCTGCAGCTGAGGGTAGCGGTAGGGGCGCACCGCCAAGGGCGCGGTGTCTGGCAACATGTGGATGCGGTGGTCGTACAGCCGGGCGGGAGGGAGACCGGTAGGCTCGTCGAAAAGGTCGTTGTGCTGCTGCAGGAGGTGATCCAACAGCGGACGCGCGGACTCGGAGGTCGCAGTGACGAGCTGGAGCTGCGGGGTCGGTGTAGGGGTGCCCCCAATACCCTCCCAGCGGATGCGACGGCCCTGGCGCCAGAACGTCATCATCAAGGTGTCGAAATCCCAAAGGATGGGACGTAGGGTCCGCAAGAAGTCGACGCCGAGGATGAAGTCGAAGCAGCCCAAGTCAATGTCGGCGCACGTGATGGCGAAAGTATCGCCACCGATGGTGACTGGTACGTCGCGCGCTAGCCCAAGGCAGCTGACGAGGTGTTAACTCGACAAGTCCCAGGGTTGTGCACCCCGGGTTGATTGATGGGGAGAGAGATGAGTGAAGGTGGTCACGACGGCTGACAAGCAAGGATTTACCCAGGTTCAGGCTCCCGGAGGATAACACCCTTACTTCTGATTATCTGGTTATTGATGCGAGTTGTGGTTACAATGGCGAGATTGCGATCTCGCTAGGGTTTGTGATGGTAGCTATGAGCGTGTCCTTCGGGACGAGCAACCCTCCTGGCTTTATAGGCAGCCAGGTCTCGGGTGGTTGGTGCCGATGGCAACTACAGATATGGCAGGTTATGCTTCCTAACCGACTTGGACTAGGTTACACGGTACCCTGCGTGGGCCTTCTGTGGGCTTCCATATCCTTGGCGCGGCCCAGGTAGCCTTACCTTGGGCTACCCGAAAGGCAGCCCCACGTCAGTAGCCCCCGAGTGCTAGGTCGAAGCGTAGAATCGAGCAAAGGACTCCTTCCTCCTGGACGCGCCATTGGATTGCTTGATCTTGAGCTTGAACTCGATTTCTTCAGTCGAACCGGCCGCTCCCGATGGGAGTAACCTTTGCAGTCGAATTACTTTGCCTTCATCTTCTTGCGAAGCTTGCTTCTACTCGGCCTGTTTGGCTTACTTGTGGATGGATTCGGCTGCTCGAGCTTACTATGTTGCCACCCGAATGATTTCTTCGGGTTTCTCGGATCATCAGCCGATCCTACTTTGTTGGTTTCAGCTTTGAAGTTTACTACTCGAATCACTCTGTCGAGTTGCTCCAGTTTACTTTGGAGCCGTTGGCTTGATGACGTCACTGGTGACGATCTGTTGCACGCCTCTACGCCCGATGGGACGTGACGTGGCGGGCCCCGCTGTCCGAGCTGACCGCGGTCAACAGTTGTCACGTCTCCGAACTGGGCGCGAAATTTGCGCGGCATGATGACGACGCCTCGGTTTTCGTGCGTAGTGGACGAAGTGGGTGGCGACGGTTTGTTTCCTCGTGCGACACGTGGACGGCAGGATGTGTCTGCTCGAAGCCCTTGTTCTGTGGACGGTTGAGATGAGACTTTTCGAGGCATAAGTACTACGCTTTTACGCGAGGGACTTCATCTTCTCCAATCGCTCCGTTTCCCCTTTCCTTTGCGCTCTACCATTTTCGCCGCCCTCCAGAGCTCCGTGCAATCTGTCCGTACACCCTGCGCTGCCTCGCGGCACCATGGGCAAGCCGAAGAGCGCCGCTGGCTCCTCCGCCGCCGCCGACGAACCCAGGCTGAGAAGCCCGACGGCGATTGGCAGAGATCGTCGGTGAAGAAGGCCGATGTGGAGCTTTTCCGCGCGTAGGGTCTACTTCCACCTGCTGACCAAGTCCAGGTACGCGCCCCTGGCAAAGAGGTTTTCCCCACTCCCCGCGATGGGGAACGTGTTTGCCCTCCCTTCAACTCAATGAAATTCTATTGGAAGGTCACTGATTTCCTTCCGCGGGGCTCCGGGTTCCCCATGCACGATTTTGTGCGTGTCTCCTGTATGCCTATGGGGTTCAGATCCATGATCTGACCCCCAATGGCGTCTTGAGCATCGCGGGCTTCATCGTGCTCTGCGAGTGCTTTCTGGGTGTCGCGCCCCATTGGGCATTGTGGAAGTCGCTCTTCCTCGTTCGCAAGAACGTTGGGAGGAGCGGGTTGACCTTCCCCGTGGTTGGCTTCGGCATCCAAGTGCGCGGTGACACCGCGTACTTCCAGATGAAGAAGTGCGACTTCGTCCAGGGATGGCGCAGGAGATGGTTCTACGTCCAGTCGAACCAGGACGGTATGGATGCATTCGACAGCGGACGTGGACTGCGGAAGACCGGCGCCTGGGCGCACCCGCTGACTGCTGTGGAGAAGGAGGCCGTGCGGCCCATGCTGAGCCTGCTGCGCGATCTGACCAAGACCCTTGGGCGCGAGGCGGGTGGCGTCTTCCTGATGGCCACCTTCTTCCGTCTTCAGGTGCAGCCGCTCAGCGCTCGGCCTCACCCGATGTGGGCTGCCGAGGGCGTCAGCAACGAGCCGCTTGACGATGAGGAGCTGGAAACAAAAGTAAGATCCATCACCAACCTCCGAGTCGCGGACACGTGCAACGTCAAGTGCCCGGTTGCTGCTTACGGGGCATCGAACCCCGTTCCTGAGGTGAGTCTTGGCTTGTTTTCCTTTTGTCTTTGCTCGACTTGCGTCTACTTTCTTCTTGATTCGACTTGTTTCTACTTGCTTCAGGGTCGGTCTTTGTTGATCAGCCTTCCTCCTCTTCCCGAGAACGGACCCGACGATTAGTCGAAGTTTGTTGAGGAGGAGGATGACGACGAAGAGATTCCCTCCGCACATTCTCCCCATGAAGAGGTGGATGAAGAAAATGAAGTGGAGGAACCCGTGCGGAAGAAGCGGAAGCTCCCGAGTCATGGCGACTCTGCCACTGCGTCGTCACCTGCTAGGGATGCCGACGTTACTCTGGAGGAGGTCGTCGCGACGTCGTCGGGTGCGCGGTCCTCAGGTGGCTGGGTTGAGCCCCTGAATGTTCCTCCAGTCAGCTCCGCGGCTCCTCGTTCTTTTGCGCGGATGCCTTCGCCCTCCCTGGAGAGTTACGACGACCTTGGGACCCCCAGGTGAGTTTCTTGATGATGTGTTTCCTTCGAGTTGCGTTTTGTAGTTGCAACGTTTGAGTTGACAAGTGTGATTGTTTTCGCTGCAGCCATCGTTCTGGCGATGTTAGCTCCCCCCTTCGGGACGTGGAGCATACATCCGCCCCTTCGACTGAACTGGGGACTCAGGCTGTGGTGGAGAAGGTGCGTGCTGAGCCTGCTGGCGTTGTATCGTCGAGTCGCGATCCTCCTTCGGCTTCAGAGGACCTTGACCTCCTGGACCACGTAAGTCTTTTGTGCTTGTACTTGTATTCTTGAGTTTTCATCGGGTGCGCGATCAGCGCTCCCGATGGGAGTAGCCCCCGAAGGTGTGGGTGACTAGTATAGTCGCCCGCAACTTTATTAACATCTTGCTTTTGTTTCAGCCGTACTACCGTCAGCAGCTTGACGCAGTCGCGGCTTATGTTCGCCTGGAGAAGGAGAGGGACCAGCTGCGTGCTTCTCTGGACCAGGCTACTGGGCGGGTTGATGAGCTTGAGAAGGCTCTACATGAGTCTCGAGAGCGGGAGCTGGCGCGGGTCGCCCAGGAAAAGACTCAAGTCGGTCGTCTCCTTTCACTCGCCGGTGTTCTTGGGGGTAAGTTTCGGCTTGATGCCTACTGTGTCTTGATCTTTTTCTTTGTCTGACCTTGGATCCTATGCGCAGAGACTTGCGGTGGAGCTCCTCCGGAAGACGCGTCGAGTGACACGGTTGACCTGGCGACTGATGTTGGCTTCCTCGACCGTGTCTGTGCCTATGCCTCAGACGCGCTGAAGAAGTCCGCAGCCGCGTTGCAGAAATCGACTGGAGCCCTCGCTGTGGTGCACCAGAGTATCTTCCCGGGCGACCAGCCGCCGGCAGCCGTGGACGCCCTTGCTGCGCCGTTTGAGGACGCGACCACCATCGCCGACTTCACGCGGTCGCAGACGGTACGCGGCTCCGAGCTCACCTTCCAGCTCCTCTTAGGGCATCAGGTTCCAGGTGACTTTGAGAGGGTCGTCAGCGGCTTTCCCCGCAAACCCGATGGCCGAACCGCGTCGCTGAGTGGCGTGAAGGAGCGTGCCTCACAGCTGGCCGTGCAGCTTGTGGCACTCTTCGAGAGGGCCCTTGCTAAGGCAACTGAGACGGCTGCCGCTCGGAAGGGTCGCTCCCGGTCGCAGTCAGCGGCCTTATAGTAGGCGTAGCTTTAGGACTTTGGCAGTCGCCGTGGTCTGTATTTTGAACTTCTGGCTCTGTAATGAATATTGTCCTGCCCGGTCTTTTGGCCTTCAATAGTGCTTTTGCTAGAACTGACTTTATTTATGCCGAGTTTAACTGTGCTTCACAGTCGTATGATTGTATTGACTCTGCGTATTCGTGGCAGAATGTTGTGCGAGGTGGTGCTTCTCCTTCTCGTGCGGCTGAGCCGAGTGGCGAGGCTTCTTCTTCGGGTGCTCGCCGTCGCCGGGCGACGCCAGCTCCTCCACGTAGTGTAAAGGATCAGCGGATAATCACGTACCTGAAGAACAAGGTGGTTGAGCTTGAGGCGACCCTGAAGAATACTGAGCGGCTGCTGCACCGCTCCCGGTCGCATCCTACGGCGGAGTTCTCACGACGTGAGGATTTTTTGCTTGGGGAGATCGATCTGATCAGTCGGCAGCTGCAAGGTTTGTATCCTTTTGGCAGTTGCTTTCTTTGCTGAGGCTTGCTTGTTCTGACTTTGCAGTTTATGCGTGCAGATGTTAACCCGGATTGGGAGGCCGAGCGGGCTCACGTTGAAGAGTGAGTTACCCGAGAGGCGTCCGGCGACTCCTACGAAGCTCGGCGGTTCTGGGTGAACAAGTCGAGAGGGCGCGTCCTTGCCACCATGCTTGATCGTACGTGGCGCGCTGCTTTTCTTCTGGAGAATTGCTGGAAGACACTCTGTCACATCAATCGTGTGTACTTCCCGCATAACGCGCAGCCGAACGGGCTGTCCGCCTTGCTGGAGAGGTTTCGCGATGGTGAAGGGCTGAAGGAGGTTGTCGACGCCCAACTTGTGGCTGGGGCGAACGCGGCATTGGCATACGTCCGGATGCATCGGCCGCATCTTCCGCTCGACAGGGTTCTTGATGGCCTGCCTGGTGATGACGACTTCGACGAGACCTTAGCGGCTGCGCGCCGAATTATCAGGCAGGTTCAGGACCTGAGTGAGCGCCTTGTAGGTCCCCTCGATGCGCCGAAGGCCGAGCCTGCAGTTTAAAGTAGCTGTCGTCTGATGTATAGGGTTAGCTATAGAGGGCAAGTGTGCATGTGCAAGTCGTAATGTACTAGATTAAAAATACTTGCGAGTAATGAGAATTGATCTGCTTGCTCGGAAGTGCAAATTCCTGTTTTGATTTTCGACCTGTTTGGCGCAGTCGCCTAGTATGTTAGGCGACGGCTTAGGTTTTCCCAAGTGTGACCTGTATGTCGCAGTCTCTGATTTTATCAGGTGGCGACTTAGGATTTTTGTAACTTGGCCTGTATGGCGCAGCTCCCGAGTTGTTCGAGTGGCGGCCTAGGATTTTTGCTAAGGCCTGCATGGCGTAGCCCCCGAGTAGGTCGAGTGGCAGCCTAGGATTGCAAGTGTTACCTCTTTGGCGCAGCCCCCGAGTATGCCGGGTGGCGACCTAGGATTTTGAACTTGACCTGTACAGCGCAGCCCCCGAGTGAGTTCGAGTGGCGGCTGATGATTTTCTGAGAAGGCATGTATGGCGTAGCCCCCGAGTAGGTCGAGTGGTAGCCTAGGATTACAAGTGTTACCTGTTTGGCGCAGCCCCCGAGTGTGTCGAGTGGCGACCTAGGATTTTGAACTTGACCTGTATGGCGCAGCCCCCGAGTGTGTCGGGTGGCGGCCTAGGATTTTTGATTTATGCTTGTATGGCGCAGCCCCCGGGTGGTTCGGGTAGCGGCCTAAGTTTTTCTTTCAACCTGTGTGGCGCAGCCCCCGAGTGGTTCGGGTGGCGGCCTAGGATTTTAGCTTCCTCTGTACGAAGGGTAAAGAAGACAAATTTTCTTCAAATCACTTTATTGATTCTTGCGAACAGGCCGCCTCATTAAAACCCTTCCAGTCCCCTTAGGTACCCTGGTAAGGGAAAGAGTGCGTCTGAAACCTGCCGCGCTGATTTTCTTGTACAATGATTGGGTTGAACTAGGCGTAGAACCGGCGGAGTTGTGCCACGTTCCACGGGTTGCTGCAGTCTGCTCCTGTCTTCGAGTCTTTCAGGCGGTAAGCTCCGTTGCCGATTGCTTCTGTCACGACGTACGGGCCCTCCCATGGGGAAGCGAGCTTGTGCACCTTCTTCTGCTTGAGTCGAAGAACCAGGTCGCCTGCAACGAACGCTCTTGGTCGTAGCCTCCGAGTGTGATAGTTGCGCAGGTCTTGTTGATACACGGCTGATCGTGCCAGGGCGATGTCGCGTGCTTCATCCAGGGTGTCCATGCTGTCTTCGAGTGCCTCCTCTGCATCCGACTCGTCGTAGGCGACTACTCTTGGTGCGTCGAATTTGATGTCGCAAGGGAGTACCGCTTCTGCACCATACACCATAAAGAATGGAGTGTATTGGGTGGATCTGTTTGGCGTTGTTCGCAGACTCCAAAGGACCGACGGCAGTTCTTCCACCCATGTGCCCGCTGCGCGTTTTAGGGGCACGCGCAGTCGCTTCTTGATGCCTTTGCAGACGAGGCCATTTGCTTTCTCCACTTGCCCATTGGATTGCGGGTGCGAGACGGACGCATAGCTGAGCTTGATCCCCTGCTCTGAGCAGAAGTCCTTGAATTCTTCGGCTGTGAAGTTTGAGCCGTTGTCGGTGATGATCCCGTTTGGTACTCCAAATCTGAAGATGATTGACCTGATGAAGTTGACTGTTGTGGATGCAGTCGAACTTGTGATGGGCACAGCTTCGATCCACTTTGTGAACTTATCGACTGCGACCAGGAGGTGAGTGTGACCTCCGGGTGAGGATTTCTTCAGCGGGCCCACCATGTCCAGACCCCATTGGGCGAAGGGCCAGGCTAATGGTATTGTCTTGAGTTCCGATGCTGGCGCGTGTGGCTTGTTGGCGAATTCCTGGCACCCTGTGCATTTCTTTACTAGCTCCTCGGCGTCCTGCATGGCTGTCAGCTAGTAGAACCCGGCTCGTAGTGCTTTGGCCACCAGTGCTCGACTGTTGGCGTGGTGCCCGCAGATACCCGCGTGGATGTCGAGTAAGATGGCTTGGCCGTCGACTGGATCTACGCACCTTTGCAGGATTCCTGAGATGCTTCTTTTGTAGAGTTCTCCGTTGATGACGGTGAAACTTTTGGAGCGCCTGGTGATGCGCTTCGCTTCGACTGGGTCAGCTGGCAGCTTCTGATGCAGTATGTACGCCAGGTATGGTCCTGTCCATGTGGCTTCGACTAGCATGACCTCCATGGGGACCTTGTCTTGGCTTGGCGGGTTGGCATCGCCTTTTGTTGTTGCAGCGCTTGCTGTATTCTGAGTCTTGATGGATCTCTGCGTGATGCGCTCGAGGAAGACGCCGGGTGGGACTGGCACCCTGTCTGAGCCCATGTTAGCGAGGACGTCGGCTTCCCCATTGCTTTCACGGCCGATGTGGCGCAACTCGCAGCCGTCAAAGTTGCCTTCCAACTGATTGTAGAGGTCTCTGTAGGCGATCATGTTGTCGGCGATGGCGTCGCAGGACTTCATGGTTTGTTGTACCACCAGGTAGGAGTCGCCGTATATCATGAGGTGCGTGGCGCCGCAGTTCTTGGCCATCCGCATGCCGTGGATCAGGGCCTCGTACTCGGCTTCGTTGTTGGACGGCGTCGGAAAGTCCATCTGCAAGACGTACTTGAGTTTGTCGCCTTTGGGGGAGATGAGCACGGCTCCTGCCCCGGCTGACATGAATTTCTTGGAGCCATCAAAGTACATTGTCCATGCGTCGGACAAGTCGGGGATATTTGGTAGCTGGGCTTCTATCCACTCGGTGGTGAATTCAGGGAGGAATTGTGCCTTGATGGACTTCGGGTGAGCATACTTCAGCCCCCATGGTCCTAGCTCGACAACCCACTTGGCGACTTGTCCTGTCGCGCGTTGGTTTGTGAGAATGTCTGCTAGTCCAGAGGAGCTTACCACCGTGATCGGGTGCTCGGAGAAGTAGTGGACGACCTTCCTGGAGGTCATGAAGACTCCGTATGCCAGCTTCTGGTAATGAGGGTAGTTCTGCTTGGACAAGGTGAGGACTTCGCTGAGGTAGTAGACGGGCCTCTGTACCGGGTGACTGTGCCCTTCTTCTTCGCGTTCGACTACGAGTACCGTGCTCACCACCCTGTTTGTTGCTGAGACGTATAAGTACAGCGGCTCGTTTTCCAGTGGTGCCACGAGGACCGTAGAGGTTGTCAGGGTTGTCTTGAGATGGTCGAATGCGTCCTGCGCCTCCTGTGTCCACTCGAACTTGTCTGTCTTCTTCATCAGTTGGTAGAAAGGTAAGGCTTTCTCTCCCAACTTACTAATGAACCGGCTGAGAGCTGCGACTCGGCCGGCTAATCGTTGCACCTCCCGGAGCTTGGTTGGTGCTGGCATTGTGAGTATGTTCTGCACCTTCTCGGGGTTTGCTTCGATTCCTCTTGCGGATACGAGATACCCTAGTAGTTCTCCGGCTGGCACGCCGAACACGCACTTCTCTGGGTTGAGCTTGATCTGATACACATCGAGTGCGGCGAAGACCTTGTGGAGGTCGTCTACTAAGGCATCTTCCTTTCGGGTCGTGACAACGATGTCATCGACGTAGACTTGGACGATCTGCCCGATTAGCCCCTTGAGGCATGCTTGCAATGTCCGCTGGTACGTGGCACATGCGTTCTTTAACCCGAACGTCATCGTTTGGTAGCAAAAGACGCCGTCGGGTGTGATGAAGGCCGTCTTCTCTTCGTCTTCGACTTTCAGCCTGATCTGCTGGTACCCTGAGTAGGCGTCCAGGAAGGACAGGCGCTCGCAACCTGCTGTTGAGTCGATGATCTGGTCTATCCGCGGTAGCGGGAAGTGGTCCTTGGGGCAGCACTTGTTGACTGCGGTGAAGTCAACGCACATGCGTAGTTTCTTCGTCTTCTTTTTCTCTACTAGGACCGGGTTGGCGACCCAGTCCGAGTCCTTGATCTCTCGGATGAACTTGGCGTGCAGTAGCCTGTCGACTTCCATGGTGATCGCGTCTCGCTTGGGTCCTGAGAAGCGTCGCATGGATTGTTTGACAGGTCTTGCGTCCTTGTGGACTTTCAGAGAGTGCTCGGCGAGTTCCCTGGGTATCCCTGGCATGTCAGAAGGTTGCCATGCAAAGATCTTCCAGTTCTCACGTAGGAACTCGACGAGCGCGCTTTCCTATGCGGGGGTCAGACTCGATGAGACCTTGACCGTCTTTCTGCTGTCAGTCGGATGGACTTGGTGGGTGACGGTGTCATCGTTCGTGTTGAATGCTGCGTCCTTGGCAGGCTTCTTGCGAGCCGGGAAGACGGTCTTGTCGTTGTCGGCTGATATGGCCTTGAAGTGCTCTTCGACTCCGAAGAACTCAGAAATCTTGGCGAACTCGCGGTCGCAGCTGTTGGAGAGTCCGAAGTCGCCGCGTACGGTGATTACTCCTTTTGGCCCGGGCAGCTTTATCATCAGGTAGGCGTAGTGGGGTACTGCCATGAACCTGGCAAAGGTCGGGCGCCCGAGGATGGCGTGGTACTGTGACTTCCAGTCGACGACCTCAAAGTATATCGACTCCTTCCTGAAGTGCTCGGGTGTACCGAGGATGACGTCGAGTCTGATTGTTCCCATGGGCGTGATTGCTTGCCCTGGTACTATGCCGTGGAAGGTGGTTTCCGATTCCGGCAATTTCTCTGTCGACCTGTTCATTCTTCTCAGGGTGTCGGCGAATATGATGTTGATGCCGCTGCCTCCGTCCAGGAACACCTTCTTCAAGCTGTAGTCGTCGATCAAGGCCTCAATCACGAGTGCGGCATGCCCGGGTCGGGTTACCTCTGATGGGTGATCTGCCCTGGAAAATGTGATTGGTGTCTCCGACCCGCACAGGTAGTCTGGTACCGCGCGCGGGCTCTTGATGGCTTGAAGTACTTGGCGTGTGATAATTTTCTGGCGCCTGTTCGACGGGGGTCCCTTCTGGATCATGTTCAGCTGTCCCCGTGCGGCTGGGTACGTGTCGGCTGCTGCCGACTGACCTTGTTGCTGTTGTTGTTGCTGTGGCTGGGGGAACGCTCCTGCCGCCTGCACCTGGTTGTTGTTTGCGGGTGCTGCCTGGATGGCTAGCTGCGGTGCCGCCTGTATGGCCTGTACTGGGGCGATGATTTGCTGCATGGCTTGGTATATCTTTCTTACTTTGCGACAATCCTTTAACAGGTGGCTGGAACCCCATTTGCCTGTCTCCGGGTTGCGGAAAGAGTGGTGTTTACAGGGTTGCATCAGCTCCTCTGCTGGGGTCAACGGGCGCTTCCACTCGCGTTTCTGACTTCCATCATTGTGGCCGATGCTGCTGCTGCCACGGTTATACTGACCCGAGCTGGGCTGCCGACCTTGGTCGTACTGTCGGATGTTGTCGCGTTTGTCCTCACGGGGGGTTTCATAGCCCGCCGCTACTAATTCGATTGAATTGTGGGTGTAACGTGGCTTCTTCTTTTGGCGTGCCTCACGTCAGTTGCTTGTTTCGCCCTCTTTTTTGGGGGAAGTTTCGCGGACATAGTCCTCTCCTTCGACCCATTGGTTGGCTGTTTTCATGAGCTCTATTGTGGTCTTCGGCTGAAGCCTGCCGAATTCCTCACGGAGGTCGCGGCGTGCGACGCCGTGCATGAAGGCGTCCATCACTCGATCTTCTGATACGGATTCCATGGTATTGCGGAGGAGTGTCCACCGCTGGATGTAAGAGCGTAGTGACTCATCCTTTCCTTGCTTGCAGGCCTGCAACTAGATGTAGGTCGTTGGCCTTGCGAATGTTCCCGAGAAACTCTTGATGAAGTTATCCTGGAATTCTTCCCATGTTCGGAAAGAGTCTTTGGGTTGGCTTGTGAGCCACCCGCGTGCCGAGTCTGTCAGCATGAGCTGGATGTACTGCATTGCCGTAGTCGACGTTCCACCTTGGCAGGTGCAAGCGATGAGGTAGTCTTCGAGCCACAGTTTTGGGTCTTGCTTCCCGTCATACTTTGGTGTGCCAGGCGTCAACTTGAAGCCTTTAGGCATGCGGGTGTCGCGGATGTTGAAGCTAAAGCATGCCGCGCCACACGGCTCGAAGTCGCGGTCAGCAAGGTCATCCGCGTTTACCGCACCAGCCGAGCGCTCCTTGCGGTTGCGGTCCACCGTCTTCTGTGTCAGGACGTCGCGAAGGTCCTTGACTGGCTGTCGCTGCGCCGCTGGGATGCCCGAGGTTGTTGGTTCGTGCGCTCGGTTGCTTGGCCCCTTGGCCGCCAGAGCTTCTTCGATTGCCCTTATGGAGGCAATTTGTTGCTTGTGGAGAAGGGAGCGTGCGTCTCCCTCCGGTGGCTGCGTAAGCCGGAGGTATGTCTCGACTGAGATCAGGGCGGCATTCGCCGTTTTTGGGACGGGTATCCCGTTCCCATCTTCGGTGACGAAGGACGAGTCGAGATTGCGGGTGAGCCTTGTTCGATCGGCTTCTGCGGGTTCTTCTTCGTCGTCATGCGGTGTTGTGCCGGCCATGAAGACTTGCTTGGGGTAGACTTGAGTCGGAGAGTTGGTGCTGCCGCTGCTGCTTCTGTCGCCCGCTTCTTGCTCGGGGTCGAAAATTGCTGCAACGTGGCGCGCGGCGCAGTCGCTGTCGCGTCTTCTCGCGATCGTCCATGTGCTCACGCTCGCCGGGGCGAGTGCGATTGGCCTGGGGTAGACTTGGGATTTCCATGAAGATGAGGGCGCGCGTGACGTGGCTGTCGGGCGCGGGCTCCTGGTTGCCCGTGCGGGTGCGACAGACGAGGCAGATCTTGACTTGGTCGACCGCACGACCGAGGTTGGGGTAGTAGACTCGATTCGCGCGGCCGTTGCCGGAATTGTCGATGTAGTTGATGTAGATGCCATCTTCGTGGGTGCAGCGGGCGCGGCCTCCGCGGGTGCGGCAGATGCGATCTTCGCGGGTTCGGCAGGCGTGGGGGTCGCCGATTCAGGTGACGCCGTCGCGCGTAGCGCGGTAGTCGTAGACCTGAGTATACCACGACTATCGATGCAGCAGAATATGGAGCCGAAGGTGACGTGTATACCTTTGTCTAGATCGGCGTACGCCGACCAGAGGGCCGGCGGGTGGAGGACGTACTCGAAGGAGCCGAATCGGATCGACTCCCTGACGGCGGATACGCCGATCTTCATTGCGGATGGAGCCGGAGCGACCATGATCCTAGCACTTGTTTGACTTTCCCACAGACGGCGCCAATTGACGAGGTGTTAACTCGACAAGTCCCAGGGTTGTGCACCCCGGGTTGATTGATGGGGAGAGAGATGAGTGAAGGTGGTCACGACGGCTGACAAGCAAGGATTTACCCAGGTTCAGACTCCCGGAGGATAACACCCTACTCCTGCTTGTCTGGTTATTGATGCGAGTTGTGGTTACAATGGCGAGATTGCGATCTCGCTAGGGTTTGTGATGGTAGCTATGAGCGTGTCCTTCGGGACGAGCAACCCTCCTGGCTTTATAGGCAGTCAGGTCTCGGGTGGTTGGTGCCGATGGCAACTACAGATATGGCAGGTTATGCTTCCTAACCGACTTGGACTAGATTACACGGTACCCTGCGTGGGCCTTCTGTGGGCTTCCATATCCTTGGCGCGGCCCAGGTAGCCTTACCGTGGGCTACCCGAAAGGCAGCCCCACGTCAGCAGCGCAGGCGATCGCCCAAGGCAGCGCAGGCGATCGCCATTGGCCACGGCCACCTAAAGGTGCTCCCCGCCTGTAGGCTCAAGAGCCAAGACGCGCATGGTAGTCTCGAGCAAGAAATTATGAGTGGAGCCTGTGTCAAGGAGAGCCACCAGTCGCTGGCCGTGAATCTTCACCGGCAGAAGCATGGTGCGCTCGTCGCGGATGCCCGCCATGGCATGGAGCGAGATGACGAAAGCCTTCGCCGTCGTGGATGTGTGGTCGTGCTCCGAAGCCACTGGGGCCGGCGGGTCGCCGAGCTCGTCGGCAGGGACGTCCTCAGTGTCAACCGTCTCCAGGTAGAAGAGGCGTGGGCAGACATGGCCCGGGGCGTATGGCTCATCGCAGTTGAAGCACAGGCCCTGGCGACGGCGCTCGAGCTGCTCGGTCGGGGTCAGCCGGCGGAAAGTCTGCGTGGCGGCCGACGTGGCCGCAGCAGGGGTGGCTGGGGGTTGTCGGCCCGGCCCGATGGAGGGCGGTGGAGGCCTGGCAGGCGGCCGACTCCCGCGTCCCGGAGGGACCTGCTGAAGAGCCTGCGCGCGACGCTCATAAGCGCGGGTGTAGTGCATGGCCGTCTGGAGGTCCTGGGGTCCCTGAAGCTCCACATCCACCCGGATGTGTTCCGGAAGGCCACCCACGAAGAGCTCGGCGAGCTGCTGTCCCGTCACTCCAGGCGCGTGGCATGCGAGGGCCTGGAATCGGTCGGCGAAGTCCTGGACCAAGGTGGTGAAGGGAAGGCGGCCAAGCTCGGCCAAGCGGCTCCCACGGATAGGCGGCCCGAACCGTAGGAGAAAGAGTTCCCGAAAACGCTCCCATGAAGGCATGCCGCCCTCGTCCTGTTCCAGGGCGTAGTATCATGTCTGTGCGGTGCCCCGGAGGTGATACGAGGCGAGCCAGGTATGATCCGACGCTAGTGTGCGCTGCCCGCGAAAAAATTGCTCGCATTGGCTGAGCCAATTGAGAGGATCATCCGTGCCGGCATAGGTGGCGAAGTCGAGCTTGGCGAAACGCGACGGTGTAGGCGTGGCCGCAGCGGGTGCAGCGGCCGCGCCGCGTCCCCCGTGAAGGCCGGCAAAGTTTGACGTGTAGCCGGAGGTCAGGGTGGGCGCGGGCGGTTCGCCAGCCGTCGTGTAGACAGGAGGCGGCAACGTCCCGGACAGCCAAGCCGGCAGTGGGGACGGCGACGGTGGGAAGCGCACTTGATTGATCGGTACGCCGGATTGGGGTGGGGGCAACGAGTCGATGCCGGGCGGAGGTTGCCATGGCGCGGTGGTCGGTGGCTGCAGGGGCGGCCCGGCGAAGAGCGCGGCGGACGGACACGTGGGACTCGAGGCCGGCGACAGCGGTGGCACGTAGGGCCCATGCAGGAACTCTCAGATCCCTTGAACCGCGGCGACAAGGTTGTTGAGGACGCCACTCATCTCGGCTGGCGTGTAGACGACGGGCGCCGAGGCGGAGGAGGAAGCCGGCACGGTGCCGGCGGCCGAGATGGCCGGCTCGATGCGGTGTGCGGCGGCGGTGGTGGAGGGCATGACGACGGGTGTGGAGGCCGACGAAGACATGATCGAACAAGAGCAATCTGATACCAAGGTGGTAGGTGCTAGGGTTCTATCGGGTCTAGGGCGTAGTGTGAGCAATCTGATACCAAGGTGGTAGGTGATAGGGTTCTACCGGGTCTAGGGCGTAGTGTGTAGGGGAAGGAGGGAGGCTAGCGTGGAGGAAGACGGGCACGGCGGCGTGACGCCGACGTGGTCGACGACGGCGGCGGCGGCTATGGCAGCTGCGGAGGCGGCGGCTAGGTTTAGAGGCCGACTCCCTCAGGAGTCGACAATAATGATATGATTATTACTTGATTGTCTTGTCCTATTACAACTCGTTATACGAGGGGAAAACGGGGCTAAGCCCCTAATTAGGCCCACTGGTGGGCCTTCTCCTGCTATATGACCGGGCCGGTCATAACACCCCCGAACTCATAAAGGTTAAACAAAAACAGAAATATCACCACAAACCATTGCTTACTTTAAGGCCTACACCGAAAACAGAACATAGCTAATCAAACTGTTATGCCTCAAAGACAGGTATTCAACTTAGAGCAAATATGGAAGAGACCTAGGGATCATGACAAACCATTCTTGCCAAGACCCAAACTGATTGGAAATTCATGTCGGGTTCTCCAAGGCGCCTACCTGCGCTGGTATCTCGCCATGCAGTTGGTTGTTGCTCAGGTAGAGCACCGTGTAGCGGGCACATGGATTCTTTCTCGGAGAGAGTTTGTTCTCAGGTTCAGCACCTGGAGCCACAAGATGGTTGTCGCCAATGCAAAAATTATGCAGGATGGATACAAGAAGGGCGAGATGCGTCCTGAGAGGTTGAAGGAGTCCATGAGCAGAGACACCAACCTCCCAGGCTGCAAACAACTCCAGGCCACCTGCGGCACTGACTTCAAGTGTTCCATGAGCCCAGCAATCCCTCTGCTAAGAGATCATGTAGCAACTCAACATATATTTCCTCCCTAAACCCGTTATCTGAAGTAGGCAACTGGGGGTAGGAAAGAGGGCAAACTGTACAGTGCATTCTTCACAAGCAATAGCATCACAGCCAAGAGCAAGCGTCAAGCTGATGACGACGGACATCTGCTTCATCCACCTCACTAATCCTCTACGAAACTGAAGACAAGAGTCTTACCTTCCTAGGTTGTGTGCATTATATAGGCAGCAGCCTTAATCCTAGATATCTTGTATCTAGAAAAATATACAAGCATTGTCTACCTCTATGTGGTGATGAGGCAGTGTGACAGAGCATTACCACAGTCAGATCACTAGCCTTAATCATAGATATCTAGTAGCATTGTCTACCTCAGCTTCATGTGGTGATGAGGCAATGTGACAGAGCATTATCACAGTCAGATCACTAGCAAGACTCAGATGATCAATTGTAGGTAAAGGACTCACATCACAGTTCCAACTTCCAAGCATCAATATTGCCAAAGCAATGCACTAGTTACTAGCATGCAAATTGACTAAGCTCTGTCGAAACTAGATCATATAATTATATCCTAAAACTCCATTTGACAGATCAAGACATGTAAAAGTAGAAAAACTACATACTACATAAAGGCGCAATTTCAGCATCGGCAACACATAGAATAGAAGAATTTTCCTACACCAACTAGCCAATTCTGCATCTCATCAACCAGAAGGTGTCTGCAGAACAATCAGTGCTCTTGGTTAAACAAATTAGTATTACTCTCTCACAGAAATCAAATTTGTATGATTCTAACAATGAACATTAAATAACCATTCTGCAGATTATACAGAAATATCCAAAGCTGAATCATACAAACAAATTTAGGCACGCACATTACAAATGGAGAGTACCAATACAGAAACAATCGGTCTGTACTGGCACACCGTCAAACATCTACGGTTGACATGTGTTCTTTTGCTACACAAGTTCATATCATCATAGTTGAAACTATAAGATCAGTGACTCCATCAGAAGAGCTAAATTTCCAAGATTGCCTAGTCATTCAAGGTTTACTTGTAATTTTGTAATACATGGTACATGATTAATCAGGGATCTTGTGAAAAAGGTAAATTTACCTATCCTTCTTGTCTCTTGGGATGAAAATCCTCATTTGACAGATGACCCAACAAGCATTAACAAAGAAAGAAATAGCTGTTTTATTCGATTCAAAAATAAATTACGAACTTCCCATGAACTAAGAAACCTCACTAAGCCCCCATGGCAAACTTTTTGCCCTTCTTAGATGTTGATGATCCACTCTCTGCCAAGATCCTAGACAAAATGTCAGCTTGCTTTGAGTATCCTCCAGATTTTAAGCTCGACATCAAAGCATCACAGCCTTTCTGGTCCACAACTCCTCCTTTGTGCTTGATCTTGCAGAGTATGGAGTAAGCTGGCAATGTCTTCTCCTCAGTGTACAAGGCTTCCAGGACTCTGTCATAGGTAGAGAAGCTAACTTCAAAGTCCCGGTCCAACGCAAAGTCAGCCAGCTTCTGTGCCTCCATCACTTTGTCCTTCTGGCAAAGGGCAATTAGCAACTTGTCTAGATCAGGCATACAGCCATTTTCAACCATAAGGTTGACACGACCAATCGCCTCATCCACATGGCCCCTCATGAAGAGAGCTTCCACAATCTTATGTGCCATGTCCATGTTCTCAGTAACCCCCTTCTCAATCATAGTCTTCATGACCCTGCTTGCGGTCTGAACGCGATTATCGTTGTAAAGCGCTGCCATGACAGACTGGAACAGAGCTGGCCTCGGCAAGTGCCCCTGTTCCATCATGCTGTCCAGTGCAGTCTTTGCATCAGCTGGCTCGTTCTTCTTTAGGAAGCCATCGACAAGCAGACTATGCGAATGGGGATCAGTAGGGACACCACGTCGTGTCATAATGGCGAGAATCTCCTGCGCAGCCTCCAGGGCACCTTCCTTGGCATGACCACGGATAAGACTGTTAAATGCAGACTTATCATCGACTCCTTTCTTCATCAGCTGCCTGAAGAACGCCTCAGCCTTGCTGGTATTCCCATTGTTGCACAGATATTCAATCACTGGATTATAAGCCGGCGCTTCCAGCACTGGACTCTTTGGGCTAAGCAGCGTGCCCTTCTCAAGAAGATCGTCTAGCACCTCGACAGCGCCATCACACTTTCCACCTGCACACAAGCCCTCCATCAACACACCATACTGTCTCGGATCCACCAGAACGTGATTGAACTGCCCGCTCTTCTTGTGCACCTCCAACGCCCCATCCAAATCCCCAGCTTTGCACAATGTCGTCACAAGCCTCAGAAAGATTGATTTGTCCTTTGGCGTTAGCCGTCGCTCTGCCATATCCTCCACTGCTTTCCGCGCTTCCGCAGCCTTGCCCTCATCGTCACAAAGCCCTGGCATCAGTGCAGCGAAAGTCTTCTCGCTCAACCTCAAACCCTTCTCCCCCATCTCCACGAACAACCCCACTGCTTCATCGACCTTGTTCGCCTCAACATATCCCTTGATCATGACATTGTACGAGACAGAGTTCCGTTCAAACCCAGCTCCCGTCATTTCATCAAACACCTTCCGTGCACTCTCCAGATCACCTGCCCGCACCCAAGCATTGAGCAGGGTGTTATAGGTGGTCACATCCGGCATCACCCCATGAGTCTTCATGTCCCCAAAGACCCTCACCGCAGACTCCATCTTCTTGCACATGCCAAAGCCCCAGATGAGCGTGTTGTAGGTGGAGAGAGTCGGGGCGACGCCATCAGCGATCATGGCGTTGTAGATCCGCCTGGCCATGGCCTCCCGGCCGCGGCAGAGGATGGCCTTGAGCACGGCGTTGTAGGAGAGCGCGGTGCGGGTGATCCCGAGCTCGGGCATCAGGCGGAACAGCTTGACGGCCTCCTGCGGGATCCCGGCCTTGCCGTAGGCGGCAACGAGGGCGGCGACGGTGGCCTCGCCGGGGGCGACGGAGAAGGCCGGCATGGTCTCGAGGAGGATGCAGCGGGCGTGGTTGAGCATGCGCTTGGAGGCCAGGATCGGGACGAGCAGCGCGAAGGTGGCCGGCTCCGGGCGGAACCCGGCGCGGCGGTAGGCGAAGCGGAAGAACTGGAGCGAGAGGTCGGCGCGGTTGGCGTCGGCCGCGGCGGAGATGACGCCGTGGACGAGCGCCGGCGGGAGCGTCGGGGAGAGGAGGCGGATCGAGTTCTCCATGCGGGTCGTCCATTTGCGGCGGCGGATCATGGTGAAGATCGTCTCGTGCAGGGGCTCCTCCTCCCGGGGAGGTCGTACCGCTACGGGGGGAGATTCGGCCGCCTCCTTCTCCCCATCCGCCGCTGCAGCAGCCGGGGTCTCGGCGGGGGTTGGTGCCTCGTTGGCAGGGGCAGTTGCATCGTTGGCCGGGGCGGGGGGGATGGAGGAACATAGGGCATGGCGGAGGTGGAGAGGAGTAGGGGCGTGAGGGTTGCGGGAGAGGATGGGGATGCGGAGGTGGCGGCGCGCCATGGCGGGGAGGGAGACGAGGTGACGAGGAAGGAGACGAGGGTTTAGGGGAGAAGTCAAGTGTACCAGGACAAGGAGTGGCCTGAGCTGGGAAATGGTGGGCTGGATTTACTGGACCTAACTGGGCTGTGGGATTCGGCCTTGTAGTTACCATTTTCAGATTTTTTTTTCTGGCCTCTCATTTTCAAATAAATTCTCGATATGCAAAAACCCGAAATTAGTTTAGATCTATTCTCAAGTGTCGACAAACAGAAAATGTTTAGTTTTATACTCTGTCAGGTCATTTATGAATTTCAAAGATATACAATGGAATTTGTAGAACCATGTATGCTCGGTATTGCGGGGATTTTTTATTGTTCTGCAAAAGAAAGTTAGGACGTGAGATTTATTGAAAACTATTCCTTAAGAGAACACTGCAACTTCCGTGGAGATAAAAGAGAAGAGTGGAACTTATAGACATGATCTAGAGGATCATGTAAAAGGAACATTAGATAACTGAGAACGGAAAATGAGAACGTTGCACCTTCCGTGAATTTCTAGTTCAAAATTTTGGACCAAAATTTAAACTAGAAATTCACCAATGAACTAGAAGTGGGACATTGGTGAGATCCCACTTGACACCTTACGAAAAATGAGCTACAGAACGATCTAATTATGTGGAGATTGCAGTGTCATTTATACGACCATTTACATCCCTAGTTCCAAGCAACCAGTTCTCCATCGACACAAAAAAGTTACGCAATTGAAGAAAACATATAGTCATTCGTGTCACAAACCGTCCACCATTCCTTCACTTCCCCAGAACAAAAATGCAAAAAATATGAGCAAGTTAGCAAGCGTAACACTTGTTAAATAGTTAATCGAGTCCCCGGCATGGATCTGTGTCCATCCTCTCCTTACATATGCACTTGCGATATGCAGCAGAGTTGACTTACCCAAGCCATGCCTTCACAGCACCAACATTTCTTGTGACAGCAGGTAACCAGATCGGATCCAATGCAGGCAGGCAAGGCAGATCAACTCATTTCATTCCCGGTAAAACCAACCACATTGCAGCAACAGGAGCTATGACCATTACAAGACGAAAGAAAACATATGCTCATTACACGTTAAATCGAAGCCTAAGCTAACAGGGACATGCAGGCGTTGCTACCAATGTTATATAATATTATAATAAGCACCTTCATTTTCAATCAACTAGTTATATTTTTTAAACTAGGAGAAGACGCCAGCCCTGCCTTCGCATGAAGTAGTAGACCCAAGCCAGAACTGGTCTCAAGCTCACTAAGAGTCAGCCAATTAACCAGCACTACGTTAACTGTCATTCACTACATTAACTGGCACTACCACTACTATACAAAAATTGGTAAAAGATCACTATATCAGCTTCTACCATGCCTTTGGTTTGCAACCGTCCATCTCTTCGCTACAAGGATGAGGCTAGAGGCTTAGATCAGCAGTTTCTAAGTAAACAACTAAACAAAACATCTGCCTATCACAGCAGAAATGGCCTAAACATGACTGGAGCCCACATCGCTATGACTCGTCGTCGGACAGGTACACGACTTGTGCACTGGCCGTCCCTGCACCTGCGGGGCTGCTACTGGTACCCAGGCCGAACCTAGCTGGCATATACGTGTTCAGCGACACCGATTCGGACGCAGGCTGATTGACGTCGGCCATCTGAGCAACAGCATACTGCTGCCTTCCTAGCGCTGCATTCATGGAACCCGAGATGCTTCCCAAGGCTATGTTTTGATATGATGATTGCATGGCTGGAAAGAAGGCGGGATTCGGGCTAGATGACTGCCAGTTCACCATCAACTCTGGATGTCGACCGGAGGGCAGCAAGGGCGCTGCGCGAGGTAGCTGTGTGTTTGTTGCTGATGGCAACATCGCGGGGTCAACTGAACTTGGAACTGTGGAAGCATAGCTTCCCATGATAAAAGGGGCATACTGTCTGAACTGTGTAACCCCTGGACTAGTACCTGGAAACTGCTGTTGGTCTGTTTGGACGGCATATGGCGAACACATCCTGAGCTGCTGGAGATGAGGAGCGGATGCGCGCAATTGTGGCATTGCTCTGGGTAAGGCTGATTGCGGTTGGACAACACGTGATTGCGCTCCAACGGGTCCATAGCTGCCGTATGGCACAGGCGCTGGAATAGAAGGTGATCTTGTTCCATAGAGATTTCCAGGTACGATTGTCTGTGGTTGGGCATTCCATGCTGATGATGATGGTTGAGCCATAAATGAAGATCGCACATAAAATCCTGGTGGATTATGCACTGATGGTCTGATGGCTGATGACGAAACAACTGGGAATGCTGTGGTTTGAGCCGCTGAAGAAGACACAACTGGCTGCTCCATTACAGGCCTTGTCGATCTCCCTGCATTGCACAAGGGAAAAAACCATTACTCACATGATCTATGTATTAAGGAGCATCTCACCATGGAACAGATCCTAGATCTAAATTTCCCTTTGGCTTTTGAAGATCATTATAAAGCAACCATGCATAACTTGAAAAGAAGCCAGAAACATCAGGATACTGACACTGCTAACAGATCACAATATAATCTGTTCACCATACAAAAGACCGAATATACACAAAACGCCGGTACATGAATCTGTAAGAACAACATGCTCCATCTTATGGGTA
Source organism: Poa annua (assembly GCA_026929855.1). NCBI lineage: Eukaryota > Viridiplantae > Streptophyta > Magnoliopsida > Poales > Poaceae > Poa > Poa annua. Next base: position 85,331,512 of record CM049431.1, read on the forward strand.
GGTAGGTAGATCCAAAGGAAATAGGTGGAGTTGAAAAATATGCATTAACCAAAAATATCACATCGAACGAAGTTAAAGGATGAAAGACTAGTTAATAAGAGTGGATATTTGGTGCTCCCAAGCTCCAGTTATCTCGCCCATTCCAAAAATAAAAAACAACATTGAAAAGTTTTAAAAAAAATCATGCATGTTCTCTATGAGATATCTTACAAACGTGCAAAATCTCAATGCAAAATATTTTATGTTTTGAGCTACACAAAAATGACACATGTAGTATAGTGAACAATATTTAATTTCAAATTTTCAACTTTTGTCATTTTTGTGTAGGTCAAAACTTAGTGTATTTTACATTGACATTTTGCACGTCTCATTGAGAACATGCATGATTTTTTCATATTTTTAAAAAACTTCTAAATATATTGTTTGATTTTTTGAAATGGGCGAGATCACTGGAGCTCGGAGCCAAAAATGGCTTTCCGTAGTTATAACAAGAATCTTATTTTGGAAAACAACAAGATATGCTAGCAACGTTTAGTTGGATACCTTGAGCGGCAGATGATGGTCTGAACACCCCTCGAAGATTCTCAGCAAGTGAATTGTTTACAGAAACTTTCGTGTAGATATCAGTAAGCTCCTGCTGGATCTGACGATGAGTGGAATCTTCTTTTTGAAGTAACAAGTCATACTTATTTTTTATCACCTCTATTTCTTGGTTGTGCTCTATTACAAGTAGTGATTTCTGTTGAAAAATAGATGTGCAGACAAGGAAGAAATGAAAAAAACTGACGACTAGCACAGACAATTAACAGTAAACAGATAACAGACAGAATAAAAAATGCAAACCTTGTGTTCATGATCTTTACTAAGTGCATTGTCGCAATGCATTAACCTGTCCAGCTCATTCTTCAGTGGCTCATCACTAAGCATTCTATTATTAAACACTAACGTTGGGACTGGAGGGCGTTGGGTGTGCTGCTCGGGACTAAGCACCATATTTGGCTGAAAACCAATATGTCTCCTTTCTTCAGAGTGTATTCTTTCAAGTGAAACATGGTGAACTGTGGTTGGTGATTGCAGTTCCGGCTGCAAATCCTGGGCTGCTGTGGAGCCTAAAATAACTGCTTCTTGTGCTTGTGCAGGACAATCCTGCATTGAGGCTGATGTCTGTACTTCAGAATGTAGATCACAAGCTATCAGTGAGACCAAAGTATGTGTTGACTCTGCTCTGGCATGTGGATCCAGTGAAGGTTCTACACTATGATGGAGAGTAAGACTTTGTAGCACAGGCATGCCAACCAGATGGGTTCTTTCAAAATGCGTTGAGGTTGATGGTTGTGTTTCAGGCTGCAAATTCCGAGCAGCTACGGCGCCCAAGATACATGCTTGTCCTTCTGTAGATTGATACTGCATTGTGGTTGTCGGTTGCATTTCAGCTTCAGCAGGCTGCAAATCACAAGCGGCCTCTGTGCCCAGAATATCTGCCTGTCCGGCTTCTGCAGGCGAATGTAGTGAAGTTTCTAAACTTAGTTGGGCAGGAAGACTTGTACTTTGTTCCATAGGCACAGAGGCTGATGGTAGTATTACGGACTGAAGACCATGAGCTGGCACCGTGCCCACTGATCCTGTTTCTGCATGTGTATCCAGTAAAGGTTCTACCCTTTGACGGATAGTCGGACTTTGTAACACACACGTGCGATAAGTTCGTTCAGATGGAACGAGCTGCGTTGAGGTTGATGGTTGCATTTCTGATTGCAAATCCTCAGCAGCTATTGCACCGAAGGTACCTGCACGTGCTGCCTCTGAAGGTTCATCCTCTGTCTCAGGTTCATCCTCTACCCCAGGTACCTCAGGTTCATCCTCTGTCTCAGTTTCATCCTCTGCCTCTGCACGTTCATCCTGCACTAAGGTTGATGGCTGCGTTTCAGGCTGCAAATCGCAGACTGGCACTATACCTAGAATACCTGCCAGTTTTGCTCCCAAGATACATGCTTGTCCTTCTGCAGGTTGATCCTGCATTGTGGTTGACAGTGGCTGCAAATCGCAGGCGGACTCTGTGCCCAGAATATCTGCCGGTCTGGCTTCTGCAGGTGAATGTCGTGAAGTTACTAAACTTAGTTGAGCAGGAAGACTTGTACTTTGTTCCTTAGGCACAGAGGCTGATGGTAGTATTTTGGACTGGAGGTCATGAGCTGTCACCGGGCCCGCTGATTCTACTCCTGCATGTCGATCCAGTGATGGTTCTACCCATTCAAATGAAACAAGCTGCGTTGAGGTTGATAATTGCATATCAGGTTGCAAATCCTCAGCGGCTATTGTACCCAAGACACCTACTCGCTCTGCCTCTGCAGGTTCATCATCAGGTACCATAGGTTCATCCTCTACCTCGGGTACCATAGGTTCATCCTCTGCCTCTGCAGGTTCATCCTGCACTGAGGTTGATGGTTGCACTTCGGGCTGCAAATCGCAGGCTGGCTCTGTGCCTAGAACACCTGCCGGTTTTGCTTCTGCTGGTGGATGTTGTGAAGTTGCTAAACTTTGTTGGGCAGGCGGACTTGTACTTTGTTTAGCAGGTACTGAGGCTGATAGGTGTATTTCAGACTGCAGAACATGAGCTGCCACCATGCCCACTGGTTCTACTCCTGTATGTGGATCCAGTGAAGGGTCTACAATTTGATGGATAGTTGGGCTTTGTCGCACAGGCATGCCAGAAAGATAGGTTCGTTCAAATGGAACATCCTGCGTTGAGGTTGATGACTGCATTTCAGGCTGCAAATCCTGAGATGCTAAGGCTCGCTCTGCCTCTGCAGGTTCATCCACTGCCTCAAATTCATCCTCTGCCTCTGCAGGTTCATTCTGCATTGAGGTTGGTGATTGTATTTCAGGCTGCAAGGCGCAGACTGCCTCAGTGCCTAAAATACCTGGCAGTTCTGCTTCTGCTGGTCGATGTTGTGAAGTTGCTAATCTTTTTGGGGCAGGCAGACTTGTACTTTGTTCAGCAGGCACTGAGGCAGATGGTGGTATTTTAGACTGCAGATTATGAGCTATCACTATGCCTGCTGATTCTACTCCTGCATGTGGATCCAGTGAAGGTCCTACACATTGAAGGACAGCTGGACTTTGTAGCACAGGCATGCCCGACAGATGAGTTCTTTCAAATGGAACATCCTGCATCGAGGTCGATGATTTCATTTCAGGCTGCAAATCCTGAGCTGCAATGGAACCCAACATACCTGCCTGCTCAGACTCTGTAGGTTGATCCTGCATTGAGATTGATGGTTGCAATTCAGGCTGGAAATCCCAAGCTGCCTCCGTGCCCAATATACCTGACGGTTCTGCTTCAGCTGGTGGACTTGTACTTTGTTTCGCATCCATACTTGATTCGCAAATTTGGGATTCAATTTCCGTAGACACCTGTACGTTAACTGGGCTATTTGCAGGGTAAGTTGGAGATTCTGGAAACACTAAATCCACACCAAGATTGCGATCAATTTTTTCCAGGACTTGCATTCTGACATCGCTTAAATGGTGAGAGGTTGCTGCATCTCCCTGCTTTTCTCCTATTAGAGTAATGCTTCTTGAATAAAATTCCCCGCTCATATCAGCTTTCGATATCAATGTGCAACTGATTTCGGTGCTGTCTTCAACATCCGTGGTTAATTTCTTTAAGAACTCCAAAATTACTTTATCCATAAAGTATGTGTCGCTTTCAAAGCTTTTAATTGAACAGTTATCATGTTGAAGCTCATCGAGTCTGGTGAAAAGAAATGATGCACCCCAACTGATCAAAGATTGGAGTGAACTATGTGGCATATCATTGTAGTTATCAATAAGCTCGCCATGTTTTGCAAGCACAAGCTGCTTCTCCTCCATTGTGAAAGGAGTGTATAGACGAAAAATGCCAGGATACCTAAACGGTGATTCTATTGTGATTCTTTGAAGAGCCTTCAGATCATTTAGAGGGTTACAGTCACTATTGTATATGATAATGACATCGACAGATGACAGCTTAATACTTGGGAGGCATGCACGACTTTCAACCAGAAAAACAAACCTCCCCTTAGTCTTGTCATTGAACATATTTACTGCTGAATGTTTCCTTGCCAATGGTGCAGCCCTTTTAACACGCACATATGACTCAGGGCCAAATGTGTCACAAAGAGCACCTTCCAATATATCACCCATTGAGTTTCCACCTGCTACACCAGACTGCCATAGCACCCCAAAAATAACTGCTGAATTAGTAAATTGAGGAAAAATTCATGAAAGTAGTCAAACGGAATACTTAGGCAACATTGATGAGTACTTAAGGGAACACGTTCAGAACAATATGTGAAATGGGCTTATGTGTCAGACTGCAGAAATTGTCATATATAATTTCTTTGCATTGTAAATTACTTGTTATAAATAAATACTTCTGCAGGTCACTATGTTCATTCGTGTAAATATCTACTGACAATTTGACATGGATAGCATATTGGAATTTTGTGTAGCACCATGACATTGAAACCGAGGCAAGATGCAAACACCATAGCTAATAAGCATATTCTAGTAATGCAGATAATGGTATTAGGGACTATCTACGATTATTCAAAATTCAGATGCTAATTATAGCTTCAAAGCAATTTATAGGCAGCAGTATTCTCAAAAGAGGCATCATATGGCATAAAGAAGGAACATGTAACTGTATAATCACCGGTTAGGCGCTATAGCTAGACCAGTTGGGGCCACACAATCACTACAGGTGTGTAGGTGTATGACTGAACGAATATAGGAAGCAGCTTTCTCAAAACAGAAAAGGCATAACAGGAACAGGTGTCCCTTACATGTTACTGCACAACCACCACTTAGGCCCATAACTGAACCAGTTGGGGGCACCTAATCACTACTAGGTGTCCAGGTGTATGACTGAATGAATAATGTATAACAATATTTAGAACCTTGATTGGTTCTTTATTGATTACCAAAGGTGTTATAGAAATATACAATTGATGGCATGAAACCTTCTAAGATGATAAACTATTTGTACAGTATGGAACAACAACAGAGATCTAAGATTCAGTACATTGTGGCACATATATGTAATAAGGAGAGTAAATTTACTGTCAAGGCCTGCCCTACAGTTTTCAGCTAAAAAGAGAAGTAAGAGGGTAATGCCATGAGTATCTCACTTGAAAAAGAATAATGACTCTCAGCCTCCTGTTCCTTATCTCTTTCAGCATTTTTTGAAGAAGCAGTAGCTTGCCACATGCTTGCACTCTGGTATCTATAGTATCAGTACGATGGTGATTGTTGACAGGCGACTTTTGCAGGAATTCATCAACAAGGTAAGGGTGATCACAGCACTGTAACATAAGGACAAGAATAGATCGGATTCAAATAGCAGTGTTAGTAACTTCGCAGAAGACAAAAGGAAGTGCATTACTGCAGATTGCACAAACACTGATTAGTGATTACTTGTTATCATGCGAGCTGTAAATTTGTTTCAAATGCACACCTTCGAAAGAGACATAATAATGTCACAAAGAGAGCTATCACTTTTCATCTGCGACTGGAGGACAGATGAATTTGAAAGCAGTATGGAAGAATATATCTCTAGCTGCAGTTGTGAAATGTAAGCAGGAACCCAGTGCTCCAATATTGTTGAAGAATCTGCTCGCCGCTCATATGCAATATGACGTTTGAAGATTACTTCCGACATCACAAGGGCATCAGCTGTGTCAACGAAATGGCCATCTTCTTGCTCTTCAGAACTAAGGAAACCTAATAGTTTCACGTACTCAGGAAGATTATCCTGCAAAATAACAAGATTCAGCACGGCTTATTTGTGGCACAGAAGCAGTTTTACAGGTCACAGCTATTTATAGGCACCTTAATTGGGGAGCTCACAAGCAAAGTCCTAAAATCAGTGGAAAGTTGCTTCAGTTGTTCGAGATATTGTAGAGTTGATTTTTGATAATAATCAACTATGACTGCTTCCCAACTAATGCGTGATATAGGTTCGATATCCTGTGCCATGGCAGAGAGATTAAGATTAAATGAAAACATAAGCTTAACAGAGCTAGGGGTGTAGTGACTAGTAATCACGACACCAATCTGTGCAATTTATGTGCTCTTGATTGGTAAGCAGCATTTACTCGCCAAGACTAGCGACGAGATACTTAGCAGTTGACACTTACCTCTAAGATAGCATCAGCATGGGATAAGAGAACCTGTAACATAATACAGCTTCCGCTCTCATAGAATTCCAAATCTTGAATTAATTTGAGCTTGCTTTTCCCTCCGTCATACACAACAACACTGATAAGTGGTGCCAAGTTATTGAACTGAGCCTCCCATAAGGACAGACAAGCAGGAGTTGTGACAATTAGGATGGGTTGGCTGACATCAGGTAATAGAGACATTGTGAATAAGACAGTCTTTATTATAAATTCCTGCATGATAGTTAAACACGAAGTCCTTTTTATTCATTCAGAAAGGAGTTCAAATTAACCAAGTACAACGGCAAGACATGTAGTTTAAACAGTAAAATGGTATATGCATTAGAACATATGAGCATGCCAGTGGCCATCACTACTACAAACAAGTATATGGGTGGAAAAATACAATAGAAGGATAAAGTCTTGTTTCTTGACCTTTTTTAAGACTAATGCAGCTAAGGTACTTGCATAATGCCTACCTTATCATCAACAAGAACAGCGCCACAAGATTTGTACCAGAACTCTCGGAGGTGATTGATAGAACACAAGTGATCATTGTCAAAATCAGGATGGCACCCATCTGGTAATCTCTGCAGTTTCTGAAATGGGCTTTGTTTATCCTGTAAAGACAAGTAATAATTGCACCAAAGAAGAAACTTAGCAGTTTCATGAATATGAATAGGTTTTAAGCAGAGGTATAATGATTAATAGTCTAATACGTGACAAAGAGAATTGAGATAATATAATACCAATGATGTGATAGTTCAATGTCCACTTAAACGTTTTAATGGAATTAGCAGACCAGTTAACCCAGCTTTCAGTTTTCAATTTTTGGTGGCTAATTATTTTATCATCTTAAACATCATCGATCTGAATAGTATATATAATCTATAAAATGATGTTATGTTTTACTTTTTCAAACTGGCCAGACTATATTCCCTATCCGACTCGTATCATGCATGAATTACAAATAATATTAGGGTACAACATAAATCATTAAAAATTACTTCTCCTCCACACCTTTGCTTTTGCAAGGATTGATGATTGTTTTGCAGCTTCACGGCGGTTCTCGTAGTCCTTTTTAAGTTTGTCAGCCTCTGGCGTACATAAACAGGCTAAAGTCTCTAATTCCCATGTTGCATGATCATAGCCAAGGCCCCTCCATTTCACTAACCATTCAAGATTACAATATGAATATTTAACACCAGATGAGGAAAAGAAATCATCAGCTAATTTAGGGGGCATAAGTAGCCTCTTCCTCAACAGGCGGTGTGGTTTAGCCCATTCCTCCTTCCAAATTGCCTAGAGAATCGCAAAACAAAAACATCAGCACCTTCGTTTTGCAAAGCCTGTATCATACAGTATCTCATATGCATAATAAAGAAAAGCTCACCGCAAAAGCAATCACCTTTTCAGTATGATTCCTCTTGTTAAACAAGGAAAGAAGATCAGGACCGCCAGGCATGACATTGATATCATCTTCTGGAACCCAACAATTATGGACATGAGCCAGATTCTTATACTTAACAAAATACTGCTCGCTATTTCGCATTCCTACAAACACAGAACCAGTAAATAGAGGTAATAAATTTGAAATTAGAAGAACTGCAATAACAGATTTTGCCTCGCACCAGAAGACAAAATGTACTTACCCTCATCCTTCTTGACATCCCACACAGACTCTATTCCGTCAACAACAGAATGTAAACCAAACTGGAACCTCTTCTTCGTACAGCTGGTACAGAACCAGATTCCAGGAAACAAATATTCGAGGGAAGGATCCAGACAAGAGATATGGTATCTACTTTGGCAAGCTTTTCCATCACAAGACCTATTATCAATTCAATATATACATCAGGTATCAGGTCATGAAGTGAATCTTGTGCATGATGGAGCAAAGTGTACGCAGAACATCAATAATATACAGTATCACAGATCAGATGACATTTTTTAGTTGCGTGTTCTCTTACCATGCTAGAGAGTATAAAAGAACAGATTTACAGGACGCGGTGTTTTGACTCATGGGTCTAGATGCACCCGTATGATAATGTTTTTTAAATGCCAAAAAAGTTAAACAAAAATTTCGGAGGTACATCTAGGCATTATGTATTCGCACAAAAAAGTTTCACGAAAAAAGACATTTTATGTGGACTGTGCAAAAAAAGAAAATTTTGTTGGAACTTTTTAGACATTTTAAAAGACGATTTTTAGATAGTGGGATCATATGCTCCTACGACCCAAAACTCACTTCCGCAGATTTACATGTGCACTTAGAAATTGGTATTCACAAATGATAAAACAGGTTATCTGATTCTGAGACATTTTAGAAAACTCACTCATAAACTAAGTAAGCTTTCTTGTAGGCTCTACTAACCTGCTGTTTGACTGAGATTATATAACAGGGTTTGATTATTGATACAACCATTAATATAGTGATGTATTATGATAATTCACCAAATAAAAAATGTAAAAATGTAGGTAATCATAGAGACTGGAGATGTGGCAATTGAAACTGTGAAGAAGGCAAAACTATGTCCAGCAGTCAGCACCGAGACACTCTTCAATTCACAGCCATCACACGGCATGCCATTCATCAATTCATCGTGATGGCACAAGGCCAAAGTATACATGTGGATTTAAAATGCATGAATGCATATATATCTTCTGGGTGCATTAAGAATTGGTACATTCTTCAGGATAAAAAATCAGCGAGATTTGGCATCATGGAAGCCAAACAAGAATGACATACCACTGTGACAAAGCAAACAACAACTATTAATTTTGTATTGCTCACTAAACAATAAAAAATGCCAGATATTACTGCAGGCTGCAGCATATTACTCACGTAAAATTATAAACACACAGATAAGCATATATTACTGGCATAAGATTATTAATACACAAGACACGCATACAAGGCCCCTGCATGGTTGTATAACTAAACAGCATAACTAAAACTGGGAGCAGACCCATGGGGTAATAGGAGTATACAAGGCGGAACATTCTATTTGAATGGAGAAACACGGTAATTTACCATAGTTCAGCAAGAGAAGATTATTTGTTTTTCATTTCTGTATCACAATAACCTGTTCTTATGCTATCCTAGAGAAATGGCTTCGTTTGCACGACTATTTTTTACTACATTAGTAAAACTGATGTCGATAAAAACATGAATCAACTTACTTAAGAGTTCCTGGGGTTCCACAAACAACGCATATGTCGGAGTTACCATCTGTTTCATCACATGACATCATCTTGACATGTCCTGAAGCTGAATCTTCTTTCTGAACGCGAATGGGTTCACTGTATCCAAGTGTGCTCTTCATGTAACACAATGTCAATGAGCAAATGTTGAACCCCAAATCCGTTGATGAATAAAAACAGAAAGCACATAATAAATGGAACAAGAGAGTTAGTGCATAAAAACACGTTGCCGAAAGAATCATTTTTTTGGTTTGGAGAGAAAATACCTCTTCATGATGAATAAGAGATGTTGGCACAATTTGCAATGATGATAGACAGCTTTGTCTGTAAAATGAAAAGGTTAACACAGAATCCATTGGATCCAAAATGTATACCCAATTGCCTAATATCTAATAAGCCGCAAAGGTTGAGCTGAGATAGGAATCCTTGCAATGAGAGAAAGCACCTTGCAGGGGCAGCAGGTCGATCTATAGCCTTAACAGGAAAACTACTTTCGACCGCTATATTTTGCCGGCAGACATCGGTATGTTCAGGTGGCTGTACCTACAACAATTGACAATGAAATGTTAATAACTGTCACTGTTTCAAATGGTGTCCTATGAAGGACAACGCACCTGACTGCTGCTAGTAATTGGATGTTGTAGTGCCACTATAGCACGGAAAGTATATTGGTGTTTTAGCACAGAAGATGTTGCAGGTCTCAATGGGAGCCATCTATTGCATGCTGAATCCTCCCAATCACATCATTTATCATGGGCAATCAATGCACTGAAATTGTACTTAACAGGCTTGAGCTTTAATACTTTTATAAGTGGATACTGTGACAGGAGAACTGCATCATCTTCTCTTAACCATTTTCTTATCTAGGCATCTTTCACTATGATTTCTTTAACCAGATCCGAGACATGCACATTGACAACCAAAAAACAGAGGGAATGAAAAACGCATCGGTCCATCACCTTCGTGCGATAACGAAAAACTACATTAATTCATGATACTGGATTTCACATATTGATGGTATATTAATCACGTTGACTTCTCTATTTTCAGCGATCTACTTTAAGTTTGTAATAATGCTGGAGTTGAGTGACTTTAAAGAGTCTGCGAATGCAACCAAGAGAGTTTTGCTATGAGAGAAAGAATACATAGCCATTACTCTTGCAGTACATGATAGTGAAAACATAGGTCCTGCCTGATGCACATGCAAAGGTACGCGAAATGAGAGCAAACTCGGAACACAGGAAAAAGTTATATATGTGGCTACTAGTCCGGAGGTGTGTTTTTTATTAAATGTACAGTACCAAATACCTCATTTAAGTGGATAACTGTTCTAGCAAAGATGACTAAAGAAAAGTATAATAAACCCCCTGCCAGTAACATGTAGGCAAAGAAAAAAGTTTTGCAACATTACATAGATCTTGCACCAGATGCCATTGAAGTCTACCAAGAACTCGCAAATATGTTCAAAAAATCCATTTTGCAGAGAGTAAAAATGGTGCCATCAGCACTGATCAACTGAAATGTGAACAGTGGAAGACAAACCTCTGAGAACGATGCGGAACATTGGTTAACTCTTGTCTCTGAAGTTTCATGTAAACCGAAAACAAAACTTTTGGAAACTTTACATGCAGCATCACTTAAGTGTTTCTTGTTTTTCTTAATGATCCTGCTACCTTCACGTAGCTTAGAAATTTTGCAGTCTGCCACATGCCCGCTTGAAGTGTTTTCCTTGCCCACTCTGTCAGGAGAAGCAACAACTACATCTGAAAAGTTAAGATAAGTTGGGTACTTAGGTATGCTAGTATTCAGATGGATTAGTGCAGGCTAAATGACCAAGAGTACACCTAATGGTTAAGCCTCATGAACCATAATACAATTGTGCTATCCAATCCAATAACACATGATTGGAAATTTCCATGTCGGTCTGGTGCACGGAGTATGATGCAGTCAATGGTGTCAGACTTGTACGTTCTACGCATTATATATAACCTTCAGCTATTCCTAATCACCAGGCAACAGCATGATTACTATGCAACTGGATAACAAGGTGGCTAAGCCCACATAAGCCATAAAAAACTAATTGTCTCACAGGTTGGTACAATTTGGCCACTAAGTGGACAAGCACGGCATGAGAGGATATGATACCTGCGGCATTCGCCCCTTCGACCGGCTTGAATCTCTTTAGGTAGCTTCTCGAACTCATTCTTTTCCGCTTCTTCGACGAACTGCTGGCATCCTGACTCATTCGCTCTGCTTCACCCTTGGTTGAGCCAGCGCTCCTGTCTGAATCTCTCGATAGAGAATTCGAAACAGTGTTGCTCGGAGTTCCCAGCCGCGCTCCACTCTGCTGCCGGTCAGAGCACGGCCTCGTCACATTTCCTGGCCCAGTAGTGGAGCCCCTCTCCTGGCTGGGAGCGGGCGGCGCATTCCGACGCGAGCTCCTCCGAACCGGCCCGCCTGGCCCTCCGCCGCGCGACGGCAGGCCGGGAGTATCCATCACGGGCTCGGTTGCGCCGCTTGTGGCCACAACCGGCGCCGGGGTTGCGGGACCATCGGAAGCACGAGCCGCGTCTTCCGTCCCCGTGCCGCTGCCTCCGTCGGCTCCTCTGGGCCTTCCCCCCGGCCGGCTGTTGCCCATTCCGCCGCTGCTCCGGTCTCTAGCACGAGCAACAGAAGAAGAAGAAGAAATTCCATCAATCGCACACTCACATCAGGAACCTGGAAGAGAAAGTAAAACCCCACCCACCGAACAGCAAATGCGGCCGCCGACCGTAAGACAAAAACCCCAGAAGAAATCCGAGCAGGGGAAGAAGAGGAACCTACCGCAGAGGGGACCGCCGAACCCTAAGCTCCCGGCTGTTCCCCTCCCGCGACCGCGCGGAAGGCGCGCCGACGACGGGCCCGCGGAGAAGAGACGAACGCGAAACGACGGTGCGCTACAGAAGGAGGAGCTGGGCGGTCGGGCGGTCGGTCGGGGCGGGGAAATGCTGGTGGCCGGTCGCGGCGGCGGCGTGGCTAGGGTTTTCGCGCGATCGCCCACCGCACGAAAAGCGACGGGGTTCTGAGCCACCACCGGAAAAGGAAGCTCGAGGAGGACGCCGTCGGTACCGCCGCTCTCTGGTTTTTTACCCCGTCTATCTGCCGTCACTATGGCTGCAGCTGCAGTGGTCTTTCGGCGTGAGCTGACTGCCCCCGCCTACTCCTGACCAAAGAGACGGCTGCAGGTATAATGCTACAAATTTTTTTTTGTAGGAACAAATATATATTTTTTGGTTTTGGTGTCACGTGCTAAATCGTGACCAGACCAGATGTACCGTGGGTTTAGAAAACACGATCCATATAATAATTCTAGTGAGATTAACTTATTGTATAAAATTGCATTTAAAATGACAAGAAATTGGTTTAATAATAAGCATGTTTATTACTCCCTCCGGTTCAGAAAATGTGTCGCTGGAATTGAACTACGTTGCAGATTTTCTACATACAGCTTCCGACACATATTTCGGATCGGAGGTAGTTGATGCCATGTGTCCATTCTACAAAATTAGTTCGGCGTATCCGGAAAATATATCGGTTGAATAGTTATATCTGGCTATTCATGATCGAGTATAGATCATGCGTTAAATAAGTGCATTGAAATTAACTTAACGGTATTATGTGGGGATTTATTTCTCAATAGAACATTTAGAAAAAAAATCCATCGCCACGCTAAAATATTATCACATATTGTGTAAACATGACCCAATAGGTTGAGCGGGTAAAGCAGGATAATGGTTTTTGCATGTCCTCTTTGTGTACCAAAATTTGTGAGTTCCAATCTTTCAAATGGTTATATTGTTAAGTTAGCTTCTAGTCCTTGTAACTATTTATGAAAGACGAGGTGATAAGTGTCCTATCTAAGCAACCACCGGGCCTATACACTGGTTACCAAAAATTTGACACGATTTATTCATGTATAAATTCCAATGCATAGACAGAAAGTTGTTAAACTTCGTTATTACTTTTTTATGTTGTATTTTGCTCATTGGTGTGTTAAACCTATTGATTACTCCCTTTGTCCCATAATATAAGACCCTTTAGTATGGGCTACGTACGGAGCAAAATAAGCGAACCTACAAACTGAAGCGTGTCTAAATACGTCTAAAAAGGCTTACGTATAGGAACTGAGGTAGTATTTTGGTTGGCTTGAGAACACCTTGTGATTCTGGTTTATGAATAAGTTTTATCTCTGGTTTTTAAAACTAAGGTATTAATTTTTACTCATTTTTCTATTGATGATCTCCATTTGGTGGTATTCCTGTTTTAGCATGTTGTTTGTCCAATGTAGGATATTTCATATTTTTTTGTAAGCTTCTAAATCACAACAAATTTGAATGAACGTCTATGATCCCTCTATATTACAAGAATTTACAAAAACAAATCCTAACATGTCTTAAGTGCAACTGTATTCTTTATTTTCTAGCTATGTTTTAAATAGTCTGATTTTTTTGTCAGAGTGGGTCTTTGAGCATTTTTATGATCCTTTTTGGGGTTTAAATAATTTTTCGGATGTTACCAAGTCAAACAACCTCTTTAGAACTCTGAAACAAAATTTTCGTAGAGTTATGACGGTAGTTCAGAATTATTATCGGTCACACTAATGTATCTCCGCGGAGAATGAATGAGGAAGTTTTACGTGGTGAAGTTTTTTCGCAGTGAACGAAGAAACAACAAACTGAGAATCATCCAAAAAGGCGAAAACCTTAACCTTGTAGATTTCCCTGGCATTCCGTGTATATATAAACAACACCCTTATTTGTAAAACTTTAACACTTTTTTTTAGCTTACCATGAAGATTTTGCATGATTTTGGAGTGTATGTATTTTATTTTATTTTATAAAAAAGGTTTTTATAAAAAAGAATCACAGAATCGGCTCCAAGGCGAAAATATCATCTGGCCTAGTTGAAATCAGGTTATCTTGCCTGCAGCTGAGTGCATCTCCATTACTGTTTTGCATACAGCTACTACAGTCCTACTCCTACTTTGCCATGTAGTAGTTGTAATGTAATGCACAACAACACAATCAAATGGAACAAGATCAGAAGTTACACACTCTGACACTCATGTGTCACTGGCTAGTAGACAAGCTCGAGCGAATGGCGACGAGGAATGATGCTTCCCTGAACATGGATGGATAAGAAGGAATCTTGTATCTATTCTTGTGCGTAGCTGCATGTGAAAGCTCGCTGATGACACCCTGAATTTGCAACATTTCAGCATCCACGCAGAACAGAGACTGGGGATTAGTCTGTCTGGATCAATGAGAGATGGGGTATCGGGACGGTGGTTAGATAAAGAAGGTTTCGATAGATCGATGCCTAAATAAACAAGGAGAAACGCAGACACAGGTAAGAGGTAAGACAACGATCCGAGAGCTAATTGGTTGCCCGTCTGTATAGCGCTCTTACCTCACATGCACCTTTCAGCTGTCGTTGGAAAGAATCCAGTGTTATCTATTACCATAGGATCGATGAGATGGATATTCGGTGTTTTCGGATCGGTGTGTGCCACCTTCAGGACGAATTGCATGTGATCTGTGGGTAGGAGTTGATGAACAGAGCAAGTTGGGACTCTCCCTTCTGACTCGGATTTGGTTACAAGCCAACATTCGGTGATTTAATTTGTTAAAGAACATATACGTCCCACTTGCATGGGTTAGTATCGAACTCTCTAGTCATCGGTGCATGGGTATTGGTTTTCTTTTACACCATTTACTTTATCCATACATCCATACACAAATACGGGTAAAGTGTTATGTTCATGGGAATAACCAAACCCAACGTACTTTGATCTCATGTGTACAGTATACCTTTTAATGGATTTGGTACCTTTTTTGTTAGATGTGATTTACATTTTGATAATTGTTATGTACTTCTGTATGTCCTATATCGAGTTGAGACAAAAAAAAAGCGATACCATGGGTGTGAAATTGTTAACTATTATGTACTATTGATCTATCGTAGTAGTATTTTTCTAAGCGGAATATCAAACCCAACGAGAAGCATAAGGTATTGATCAATAGAGTTTAGTGTGTTTTGATTGTAAATTTTGCATAACAATTTTAGGTTGTATAAAAGCAAAATATAATTTAGTAACGAGTAAATAAAAAAGCAATGTCATAACGGTGCAACAAGTGGGCCCAATCCTTATTAGAGCTAAGTGCAACCCATTTGTGTATGTTATCGGGATTAAGGTGTTCATGAGAGATGAGAACATTGTCAAGATACTTTCATCAAGTTTCATTGATTAACTTTCATTGTTTTGATAATTATTGTGGGTATGAATCTATGCTAATGCATTGTTCTTTTTGTTGGTTCGCAACACATGACAAATTTCTTTATCTAGCTAGCACTTTCCTTTTACCCAAATCTATGTAAGGAGTAATACGGTAACGGAAAGAATAAAACATACCCTTGTACACCGGATGCGGCATAGCGTTTCCGCACAAACGTAGATGATGTAGATGTTTGTAGCCGATCTCAAGGTTGTGATGATTTTGACGAAGCTCCAAGGATATGCCTCCCTTGGATGTTGCGCGTAGCCGAACGAATGGTCTTGTTAAGCTCCACACGTATCCGACATGAGATCTGAGGGCTACAAATGCAGACCCTTCAAGGGAGTCACACACATACGGTGTACGATGACAGCTCCCGGTTCTTCCAGCACAAGAGAGTTACGGAAATAAATATTCTGGACCGGATCCAGGAATACAACGACATGTGGTATGGTGGAGATCTCTCCAAACCAATCCCATGGACAAGTTCCAATTGCGGAACACTCCCCGATGAGAGAGAGCTCCCTTCAAGTGAATTGGTGGGAGGAGGGAGGCTCCCTCGAGCTAAGTTGGTGTTGGAAGTTGTCTCAGGGCAAAAGCCTAAATTCCATGTCGGACCGGCACAATGGCGTCTTCCTTGGCAACGTTCCTCCAGCTGCTTGTCGTGCGCACCATCGATGCTGAGGTCAAAACGATGTCTTTTTCAAGACCGATCTGTTAGATCCTATTAACTGTTAGGAGTAGATCCTTTTGGTAGAAACATTTGTGCATTGAGTCCATGTGGTTGACAGAGAGGAAACAGAGAGAGGGAGAGGGAGGAATATGGCGTACCTTGGCTCTGGCTCGACGAGTTCGAGTCTGATGCCATTGGTGGTCGACGGTGGCGGTGTGTGGGCTAGTGACGGCGGCGGTGGTGCTTCCCGTCGGCAGGCGCTAACCCTAGATCGGTAGGGGTTGTTGGTGGGGTTTGGCGGCGCACGGTTAACCTCGTGAGGTGTGTCTGCCGGACCCCACCCTTTATATAGCGCTGCGACAGGGGCCCACCATCCATAACGGAACGGACGCCCCCGATCAGGGCGCAGTCAAGGGGGTCGTGGAGCCGTTGGGCTCGTACGACCAGGAGATCAATCTAACATTCTCCCCCTTGATCTCAACTTTTACTTTTACCTTTCACTTTACTCGTTTCAGCACGGAATAATACATAGAGCATGTTTCATCGTCACAGCTCAATTGCCGATGGAATCAGACAGCCACTATATACTTTTCTGTGTTGAAACAAATCCTGTTACTTTTGGGCCTCTGTAATCCAGAAATCATAGGCTTTCCATTAAACCCATGCCGGCTGTGTGTTCCTGGAACACACTGGGTGGTAAGCCTTTCGTTAGCGGATCCGCAAGCATCTCCTTTGTCCTTATATGCTCGAGACTTATAGTTTGATCCTGGATTTTATCTTTCACAACATAATACTTTATATCTATTGCCTTTGTAGCATTACTCGACTTGTTGTTGTGAGCATAGAATACTGCGGGCTGGTTGTCACAGTACATCTTTAGTGGTTTGTCAATACAATCTACCACTTTCAAGTCGGGTATAAATTTCTTTAACCATACTGCCTGCCCCGTGGCCTCATAACATGCTATAAACTCTGCATACATCGTGGACGATGCAACTAATGACTGTTTAGAGCTTTTCCACGAAATAGCCCCTCCTGCGAGAGTGAACACGTATCCTGACGTGGACTTTCTATCATCTTTATCTCCCGCAAAATATGCGTCTGAATACCCTCTTATTTCTAGGGAATCAGATCTTCTATATGTTAGCATGAGGTCTTTTGCGCCTTGCACATAACGCAAAGCTTTCTTTACCATATTCCAGTGCTCTTGGCCTGGATTTTCTTGATATCTACCGAGTACCCCGGTGATAAAAGCTAAGTCAGGGCGAGTGCACACTTGTGCATACCGTAAGCTGCCAACAGCCGAAGCATATGGTACTGCTTTCATTCGATCGATCTCATATTGGTTTTTGGGACATTGAAATTTCCCAAAACGGTCGCCCTTGACTATAGGAGCAGGTGAAGTACTACTTTTGTGCATATTATACTTCTTTAGAACCTTTTCTAAATATGCCTTTTGTGATAGTCCTAGCACTCCATTATTTCTATCCCGGTGAATTTCTATGCCCAAAACATAAGAAGCTTCACCAAGATCTTTCATATCAAAATTCGAGGACAAGAACTTCTTTGTTTCTAGTAGTAGACTGACATCATTGCTCGCAAGCAGAATATCATCCACATACAGAATTAGGAAAATATATTTCCCACTTTTAAACTTTGCATAAATGCAGTTGTCCTCCACATTCTCTTTAAATCCAAAACTTTTAATTGTATTGTTAAACTTTAAATACCACTGTCTAGAGGCTTGCTTTAACCCATAAATGGATTTCTTTAGGCGGCATCCCATATGTTCCTTCCCCTCCATGAAAAAACCATTCGGTTGTTTCATGTAAACATTCTTTTCTAAATCTCCATTTAGAAATGCCGTCTTTACATCCATTTGATGTAACTCTAAATCAAAATGGGCAACCAGTGCCATGATGATTCTGAAGGAATCCTTACATGAGACCGGAGAAAAAGTCTCATTGTAATCTACTCCTTCTCTTTGCGTGAAGCCTTTTGCCACAAGTCTTGCTTTATACTTTTCTACTTTCCCATTGGAGTCATACTTTATTTTGTAGACCCATTTGCAGCCTACTGTTTTGGCTCCTTTAGGAATTTCCTCTAAGTCCCAAACATTGTTAGAACTCATTGATTTCATCTCATCTTCCATGGCCTCCAGCCATTTCGAAGAGTGAACGCTACTCATGGCTTCTTCATATGAAGTGGGGTCTCCTTCCACATGAACTGTTTCTGTGTTATAAACTTTATAATCAGAAGAAATAGCTGATTTCTTTGCTCTTGTAGACCTTCTAAGAGTCTCATTCTCTGGCACATTATGTGTCTCAATTTGCGACTCTTCTTCTATTTGTGGTTGTCGCCGCTCCCTTTCATGCTCAACAACGGGTTGAGTCGGCTCCTGACGGACAGGTTCCGAATCTTGCTGCGTTGAAGTCACTGGTGGAGTTACAACAGGTGCTTGCATCACAACCTCTGGGATTGTCGGTGCAGGTACAACAGGTAGGGCGAAAAATGGCTCATGGATCATCGGAAAAGGTGCACACACCCTCTTCTCCTCAAGATCAATTTTCCGGCCTACCATGCTCCCCCTCATCATTTCGTCTTCTAAGAAGATTGCGTGTCTCGTTTCTACAAACTCTGTGTATCTGTCTGAACAGTAGAAACGATAACCTTTTGATCTATCAGGATAGCCAATGAAATGGCAAGTCACTGTTTTGGGGTCTAACTTAGCAATATGTGGATTATAAACTTTTGCCTCAGCTGGGCTCCCCCAGACTTTAGAGTGGCTTAGAGAAGGAACTCTCCCTGTCCACAACTCGTACGGTGTTTTGGGCACCGATTTACTTGGTACTCTGTTGAGAATGTGAATGGCGGTTTTTAACGCCTCCATCCATAATCCCAATGGCAGTGTGGAATAACTCATCATACTGCGCACCATATCCATAAGAGTACGGTTACGCCTTTCAGCTACTCCATTTTGTTGTGGTTCGCCCGACATAGAATACTGGGCGACTATTCCATTTTCCTGTAAAAATCTTGCAAAAGGTCCAGGTACTTGACCATATGGAGTGTGCCGACCGTAGTACTCCCCCCCACGGTCGGACCTGACTATTTTAATTCTTTTATCATGTTGATTTTCAACTTCAGCTTTGAATATCTTAAATTTATCCAATGCCTCAGATCTTTCTTTAATTGGATAAATATAACCATATCGGGAATAATCATCTGTGAATGTTATGAACGAGTCATAGCCATCCACACTTTTCACCGGAAATGGTCCACAAATATCGGTGTGAATAATTTCTAGTGTCGATGTGCTTCGGTTTGCACCCTTTTTAATTTTCTTTATGTATTTTCCTTTTATGCAATCTATGCATTGTTCGATATCTGAGAACTCTAACGGAGGAAGAATATCATTTTTAACGAGGCTTTCTATTCTTCCCCTCGAAATATGGCCTAATCGACAATGCCATAACTTCGACGAGTCATTAGTTCGCTTTCTTTTCTTTTGTTCTTTGTTCGACAAGGGAATTTGTTCATTCACATTACAAACAGAATGCACTTTTTGACGCAAGGATAACAAATAAAGCTTATCATGAAGTAAAGCAATACCCACACAAGCATCTTTAATCCATATGGCACACTTGCCATGACCAAAATAACATTCAAAATTGTCTTTATCCAAGCACGATACACTTATTAAATTTCTGTGAATGGAAGGAACAAATAACACATCTCTAGGCATAATATTAAAACCATCAGCTAGCTCCAAGGAGACGTCGCCAACAGCCTCAACTTCTGCTTGAACTCCATTCGCGACTTCAATGTGTCTTTCGCTTCTTTGCAAAGTCCTTGTCGAATGGAATCCCTGTAAAGAATTCGCAACATGAACAGTTGCACCTGAGTCAATCCACCAAGTAGATTTTGAAAACTGTGTATACAGGGATTCATTTACAAAAGAAACTGTATCAATACCTTTCTTTGCCATTATGCTCTTGAGCCAATCAGGGCAATCTTTCTTGTAATGCCCTTTCTTCATGCAGTGGAGGCATGTGTCTTTGTCCACTGGAAGCTGGTTCTCATACTTCTGATGCCCTTTGCCATGTGGCTTATACTGATGAGGGCCTTTGCCATACGGCTTAGAAGGAGAACCATTGTAGCTCCTGTTCTGGTTGTCCTTCACGTAGTTCAAGGAGCCCCCATTCTGGGACTTCAGCCTTTCCTCTTCTTGTGACAGCATCGCAATTGTCTTTTCAATGTCCCATTTTTCAGGCGACACATTGTAGTTGATGATGAAATTTTCAAATTGTGGTGGCAGTGAAGCCATCACCAAGTGAACTATGAGTGCAGGCTTGAGCTCCAGATCAGCCTCCATGGACTTAATCTTAGCAGCCATGTTGCTCATTCTGAGAATGTGCTCCCTTATACCATGTGTACCTCCATGATACTTTTCTGTCACCAGCTGTCTGAGCAACTGGGTAGCATAGGTCTTTGAAGAACCAGTAAACTGACTCTTTATCTTTTGGAGATACTCTCCTACAGAGGCACACTCTTCAATTGAGCCCACAATAGCGGTCTCAACTGTGTTCTTTATGAATGCCATGCACTTTTTATTGGCGTTCACCCACTTTTGGTTCTCTAGGGTGTAGCCCATATCTACTGGAGCATAGTCCAGCTCTTTTTTCTGCCAAGCAGAATCATCATCATCAGATGCTCTCACTGGCCTTGCTGGTTTGACTGGCTGTGGAGTAGTCACAACCCAGTCGTCCTCAGCACAGACAAAGGCCAGTTCGACTTTCTTCCACCACTCAGAGTAGTTGTCACCTCTGAGCGTAGGAACATCCTTCAGGCAGCTCATTAGGTGAAAACTTCCTGAAACCACAAGGATATAAGATAACAAAAAACAATTGCATACATTTAATCCAACGTTGGTATAAATTAAAGCATACAACTGTTGTGCATTTAAATAATATCACCGTTGGGCAATAAAAGAAATAGATGCACCATTAACATACTATATATGAATCATGATAATGCTATTAACAACGTTGGTCATATAATAACAGAATCATAATCATCTTTAATATCACTTTTAATTCTCACTTTATTGCTTTTAAGCAATTATTACTTTTAACTATTTGCAGCGGAAAAAATGAATAAAATTCACAAACTTTATACTTTTCAGAAAAAATTCCTATTACTTTTTTCTGTTTCTGCACAAACTTTCGTTGGAATAATTTGAGCAGAAAAAACTAGATAAAATTTGTCCAAAAAACTGAACAAAATACTCTAAAACTATAGGAAAAACATGCTTCTGGAAAATAAGTAAACTGGAAAAACCCTGGAGCGGCCTTCGACCCGTCAACTATCTGTCGCGCGGTGCAGGGGATAACCACGGCCCACGGCCCTTTTCCGGCCCGAGGCCTGCTCTGCTGGCTAGGGTTTCCGCCGGACGTTCCAGACCATCCATCGAGATCGGACGGCCGTCCGCAGACCTCGCTGGATCAAAACCAGCCGCCCTACCCGGTCAAACCCTATCCCCCCCCCCCCCACATTCCCCCGCGCCTCTGCTCTCTGTCCCGCGCGAGCCGGCGGTGGAAAAATCGCGCCGGCCGCCGGCCGCTGCGCTCGCCGGAGACAACTACTCCGCCCGCCACCCCTTTTCCTCTTTCCCGCACCTCTCTCTGCCGAGCTTTGCGGCTGCGGCGGATGTCCGTGCTTGCAGCACTCCGGCGAGGGCGAGCGCAGCGCGAGCGCAGCGCACGGCGAGAGCAGGCAACGCCGTGGCCTCGACCAGCTCTTCCCCCTTCCTCTTCTTTCTTCCCACCGACCCAAAAGCCAAATCGACAGGGGAAGTCACGGCGCCTCCCTGGCCCTCTTGCCGGCGCTGCGTGCACCCGCGGGTGTGCGCACCGCCGTCAAGCGGCTCAGAGGTGGCACCCTTTGCCGGCGTCATCCGCACCGGTGAGATCTTTCCCCTTCCCCTCTGAAATTAGGGTTAGGGTTTCTTTTGTGCGGGTTTAGCTAGGGTTCTTCCTGTTCTTTGCCCCTCCAGAGGGGTGTGTTCTTCGTCCAAATGCCCCACTCGGGTGCGCATTTGGATCGAGCGGAACTGGCGCGGCCGAAACGGTGGCGCTCTTTTTCTTTTCCTTTTCAAACACTACCGAAACAAAAATAAGATCTTTTGTGCTCTGATACCATTGTTAGATCCTATTAACTGTTAGGAGTAGATCCTTTTGGTAGAAACATCTGTGCATTGAGTCCATGTGGTTGACAGAGAGGAAACAGAGAGAGGGAGAGGGAGGAATATGGCGTACCTTGGCTCTGGCTCGACGAGTTCGAGTCTGATGCCATTGGTGGTCGACGATGGCGGTGTGTGGGCTAGTGACGGCGGCGGTGGTGCTTCCCGTCGGCAGGCGCTAACCCTAGATCGGTAGGGGTTGTTGGTGGAGTTTGGCGGCGCACGGTTAACCTCGTGAGGTGTGCCTGCCGGACCCCACCCTTTATATAGCGCTGCGACAGGGTCCCACCGTGCATAACGGAACGGGCGCCCCCGATCAGGGCGCAGTCAAGGGGGTCGTGGAGCCGTTGGGCTCGTACGACCAGGAGATCAATCTAACACGATCAAGTCCAACAATTTGCTTATCGTCTCTTTTTAGGCCTTCATGGTGGATGGTGAGTCGACAAGGGGAGCTCAGTTGGAATTACTGTTTTTGATCTTAAGGCCTCGCTTGGATTGTCGGGAGAATTATGGAGCCGTATTGTATCCGGCCACGGACGCACTGCCTAAAAAACGACCATCCAATCAGGGCCTTACAGTTGACTACAGTTGGTTCAGTCATGGCTTGTAGCAGCATTTTTTGTATTGTACTTGTAGTGTTTGTGGAGTATGTGTTCGAAGTTCGAACGTTTCTGCTGTGAAATCGTACTACGCTCGTTCGTTGGTCTCATCCAGTGGTAATCGCCTGAAAAATTGCAACACAAATTTCAACCTTGATAGGAAGCATGTGGATGAAGATGCATATTGGGGATCTTCGTGCGCACGTGAACGCGACACCTCAGCTGTGAGTTCCGATGAGTGTGGGGAGTAGCTGAAATGTCACCAAGGAAACCGGAAACGAGCCAGCTCCAGTTTTTCAAACGCTGCCCCACTCGTAAAATTCGAACCCGAGCGTCTTTTCACATAAAAAACCTCCACTCCTCGGAAATCGCTTCGGAACGACGCTTGAGGGCAGACCGGTCATTCCACCAGGGCCCAACCTCAGCCGCCCACCCGAAAAATTTCAAAATCCGAAAGCCCCCAACGGGCCACCCCGACGCCGCTCCTCCGAATCGGACGGCCGCGATCTCCCCCAGCCCCCTCAAGCGCCCCTGGGCCGTCCGATCCGGTGCCCTAGCCCCACGCGCCGCTATAAAAAACCCCGCCCCATTCCGGCCTCACCAAGAACACACACTCCAAATCTCCAATCCCCTCCTCACTTCTCCTCTCCACCCGGAAGCTCCAATCCCATCCTCCCTCAGGTAAATCGCCACGCCCGAATCCTCGCCTCGCTCCCCGATTCCTCCACCCTACCGCGCTCTCCGGTGGATTTTCCGTTCGTTTTGCGCCTCGATTCGTTCGTTTTGTTTATCAGATTTATGCCGGTTTCACACAGATCTGGAGTCTAGTAACATTTCTTACTCGCCGTCGTTGCCGCAGTAGGTCGGAAGAGCAGCTCGCTCCTACGCCGCGAAGATGAGGGAGATCCTGCACATCCAGGGCGGGCAGTGCGGGAACCAGATCGGGTCCAAGTTCTGGGAGGTGGTCTGCGACGAGCACGGCATCGACCCCACGGGCCGCTACGTCGGCGTCTCCGACCTGCAGCTCGAGCGCGTCAACGTCTACTACAACGAGGCCTCATGCGGCCGCTTCGTCCCCCGCGCAGTGCTCATGGACCTCGAGCCGGGCACCATGGACTCCGTCCGCACCGGGCCGTACGGCCAGATCTTCAGGCCCGACAACTTCGTCTTCGGACAGTCCGGGGCAGGGAACAACTGGGCCAAGGGGCACTACACCGAGGGCGCCGAGCTCATCGACTCCGTCATGGACGTCGTGCGCAAGGAGGCCGAGAACTGCGACTGCCTACAAGGTACTTTACCTTTCACGACTTTGCTCATGTTTACTACTGTAGTACATTCCTGCAGATTCAGGCGAGCAATTCTGAATAATTTAAACTCTACAACATATCTGTCTCTCGTCAGGCTTCCAGGTGTGCCACTCGCTGGGCGGCGGCACCGGGTCTGGCATGGGCACGCTCCTGATTTCCAAGATCAGGGAGGAGTACCCGGACAGGATGATGCTCACCTTCTCCGTGTTCCCCTCGCCCAAGGTGTCCGACACCGTTGTGGAGCCCTACAACGCTACCCTCTCGGTTCACCAGCTGGTGGAGAATGCCGACGAGTGCATGGTGCTGGACAATGAGGCGCTCTACGACATCTGCTTCCGCACCCTCAAGCTCACCACCCCTAGCTGTAAGCAGATCTGTGTTATCAAGTTTGATTACCTGCTCCTACTTCCCTTAGTAATGTGAATGACAAATGGCCACTTGTGTTACCTACTGCATGAATGATTTCACTTAACAGTCCTCTTAAGGAGCGATTTCTCCTCCTTTGTTAGGTTCAAGAAATTGATTTGTCTATTTTCATATTTTGTTAGTTTAGTTCTTTTGATACAAACGAACTGCCTGTAGCCTCCAGAAATGCTGTTAGCAACTTATCCTAGCTTGTTGATCCCATGCTGGAGCTAAATTTGGTTGTTCTGCTCGAAATCTGAGATCACTCTCGAGATTGTATTTCCTAGTTAGTTTCTGTGTTGTCATATTTTGCTAGTGTAGTTCTGGTGATGCAACTTATTCCAACTGGATAATGACATGTTGGGAGCTGAATTAGTTTGGTCTGCTGGAATGTCATCATTTTGGAGATCATATTTCCTAGTTGGTGTGCCTAATTTGTTTAACAGCCAAGGTTTGACATCATTCTCCTAGTTGGTCTGCTTAAAGTGTTTGATTGCTAAAGTTAGACATAGTTGTTGTGACTTCTATATCCTGCATGTAGCTACCTACTTGTCTTTAAATAGTACCACAAATTAGTAATCTGATAAATGTTGCTACTCCCTCCGATCCATATTAATGGACTCAACTTTGTCTAGATTTGTATGTATCTAGTTAAACACTTAACTAGATACATACAAATCTAGACAAAGTTGAGTCCATTAATATGGATCGGAGGGAGTAGATAATTCTTTCAGCACCTTGCTTCACCTTACATTACAGACAATGTTTTCTCTAACTTGAGTGCAGCGGCCTTGATTTGAACTGATAAGATTACACAGGTTAACTTGTTTAGTTAGCTTTGCTCCTATCACAATTTCTTGGAATATTCTGCTGCTAAAATATCAGTCATCCTATGATAAAATCCAGCCAACATGTTAATTTCTTGTTAAGTACTTGTTATTATGCAACTATAGCTGATATGTGAATTTTGCCTTTTGTTGACAGTTGGTGATCTAAACCACCTGATCAGTGCCACCATGAGCGGTGTCACCTGCTGCCTTCGCTTCCCAGGACAGCTGAACTCAGACCTCCGCAAGCTTGCCGTCAACCTGATCCCCTTCCCACGCCTACACTTCTTCATGGTGGGCTTTGCGCCGCTCACCTCTCGTGGATCGCAGATGTACCGCTCCCTTACTGTCCCTGAGCTCACCCAGCAAATGTGGGACTCGAAGAACATGATGTGTGCTGCTGACCCGCGCCATGGCCGCTACCTCACTGCCTCTGCCATGTTCCGTGGCAAGATGAGCACCAAGGAGGTTGATGAGCAGATGATCAATGTGCAGAACAAGAACTCCTCCTACTTCGTGGAGTGGATCCCGAACAACGTCAAGTCAAGCGTGTGTGACATCCCGCCACGTGGCCTCTCCATGGCGTCCACCTTCATCGGCAACTCCACCTCCATCCAGGAGATGTTCCGCCGCGTGAGCGAGCAGTTCACAGCCATGTTCAGGAGGAAGGCTTTCTTGCATTGGTACACCGGCGAGGGAATGGACGAGATGGAGTTCACCGAGGCTGAGAGCAACATGAACGACCTTGTCTCTGAGTACCAGCAGTACCAGGATGCTACCGCTGATGAGGAGGGTGACTACGAGGAGGAGGAAGAAGAGGCGGAGCAGGAGTAGAGGATCTGTCGCAGTTGCACGATGGTTATCTTCGTTTGTGCTGTTTTAGTTCAACTGATTATGTTTGGGTCTGCTACTTGTTTGTGTATCGTGGCATGTATGAGGATTGAGTACTGAGTTGTTATGTAGGCATGTTCACTCGATGCTACTACATTTGTGTGCGTCGTCTGTTTTATGTGATGTTTCGAGTTAGTGGATTGGAAATAGAATGCTGCTTGCTTTGAACATTGGTGCTGATTGTGCATGGTTTCCCATCCCTTTATTCAGTTAGCCTGAATTAAGTGTTCAACGTCTTTCCACTCATCTGCAGCCATCGAAAAATATTTCCATGAAACAGCAACCATGTGAAGTTCATGTGTTTGAACGTGGAAGCAGATTGTACGCACGGAACACGTTTAACGGTGTTGTCGAATGTTGCCGATATGAATTTGTCAAAGCCACTCTCAGTCTAACACATGGCTGTTAAATTTGAAAACGCAAGATGCTTTTTTTGGACTCACGCAGGTCGTAGTGAGACGTTTTACCTTGCCACACTGAACCGAGGGAGTAGACCTGTTCTCTTCTGTTCAGTCAGCAGTATTCAGCCAGCGACCGCCGAGCGCACTCGCTAACAGCAAACCCCCAAATCCAAGCCGTCGCGACCATCTTCCCCCACTCCCATGGCGGCCTCGGCGGCGCGCTCCCTCGCGCTCTTCTCCTCCGCCTCGCTGGGCCTCCGAAGGGCCTCGTCTCGCCTCGCGGTCTCCCCCTCAGGCCTCCTCCCCAGGTCGGCGCTCGCCTTCCGCGGGCGCTCCGCCTTCGCCGCCACCGCCGTCGTGACGGGGAAGGCCGGCGCCGTCGACGCCGAGGCAGACGCAGGGATGGACGCCGTCCAGCGCCGGCTCATGTTCGATGACGAGTGAGTGGCCCGTGCCCCCCAGTCTCGTCCCGTCAACCTGCTGTTTGCTCGGATTTGCCGCGGAATCGTGCCGGCCTGCTCGTGGACTTTGTGTTTAGGTCTGATGATGTGTAGGTTTCTAAAGCGATTGAGCTGGAATTATGCTTGTTATGATTGTTTTTTCGAGGATTAGATGGCTAGCGTAAGTCTAATTCCCCGGCTTGCTGTCTAGCTTGATGATGTTAGCATATTGGTGACAGGCTTAGGTTACGCAGGGTCGAAACTAAAACCGATATAGATTGTTTGCCTCTGTTTTATATCTTTTCAGTGTAACTCAAGTGTTGAGTTTACCGTGCAGGTGCATCTTAGTGGATGAACAAGACAACGTCACTGGCCACGAGTCCAAGTATAACTGTGCGTCTGAATCATTTCCTCCGTTCTGAACTGACTAGCTTACCGTTGAAGTATCGATTTCCGTGTTTCAGCAGATATTGCTCTGCTTTTGTTAATTGAAATATTGTTGTTGTAGGCCATCTGATGGAAAAGATAGAATCCGGGCATGCCCTTCACAGGGCGTTCAGTGTTTTCCTTTTCAACTCCAAATATGAGTTGTTGCTTCAGGTATAGGACACTACTACAATCTGGTTCTCTTGTTTAAGATGTAAGCTTACTCGGATTTTACGATGCATGAAGAATGTGATCCACTTTCGTCATGAGCTTGTACTTTTCCATCCCAACTCAAACCAAGTATGATCACACATACCCATCTAGAACAGAAGCAGCAACTTTGCATACTTAACAAAGCTCAGATTGCTCCAAGCCTACCATAAAAATCACATTCCAAAACGATGTACTTACTAGAGGAACTTCGCACACCTGAGCATGTCGGGAAACGAGGAGTTTGGATATCCCTCATACCTGATTCAGCTTGAAACTGGAAACAAAATTAGTTTGATTTTACACCTTTCCTTTTGTCTGGCCATTGCTGCTGCCTCTTGAATTTCTTTTCTGAATGGCAAATTTAATTTGTGACATAAAATTGTCAAGCCGAAAGATCCTCTGAAAATATTTGAGATAACTGTACTTGTGACCATGAGGTCACACGGGTTTGAGTCCTGGAAACAGCCTCTTGCAGAAATGCAGGGAAATGCTGCGTACAAAAGACCCAAAGTGGTCGGACCCTTCCCCGGACCCTGCACAAGTGGGAGCTACGTTCACCGGGCTGCCCCTTTTTAAAGATCCTCTGAAAATATTTGAGATAACTGTACCTATTGGTCTTGAATCTTTGGAAATTTGCAGAGTTAAACAATAACCAGCGTTACATAAAAACACGACTGTTCTTTCTTCTGATCATAAATTTCATGCATAAGCACTAGATTTCAATTTACTGGAGAATAATCATGAATTCCAGTTGTTTTTACATCATGGCTAACACGAGGAAGCATGATATGTCAGCATACACAAGATTGGGTAGTTTTAGCCTTCTAGCCTCATAATCAATTGTTTGGGAGGTAAGGCCCTTCTTTGGAAGTGCAGTTTCCAGTTTCCCCCAGTTGAAGCTTCAAACGAACAAGTCAATTTGCTACATAGCAACAATGCAGTTCACTAAACCTGAATCATGTATTAGCATTTTTTTCTCTGTTTTAGCCTGCAACTTTTGTTTCCACACTATCTTTCTCAAATAAATATTTTAAGGGTTTTCATCACAGACAAGTTTGTAATATTGTACTACTGTTTACAGCAAAGGTCTACAACAAAAGTGACATTTCCACTTGTCTGGACAAACACTTGCTGTAGCCACCCTCTGTACCGTGAATCTGAGCTCATCGAGAAGAATTGCGAAGGTATATCAATCTGCTGAAGATTACCATTACTACCACCATCCATGCTGTTGCTTCCAGCTTACAGAATACCAGTAGCAAATCTTTTATTTTGGTTCAGGTGTCAGAAATGCAGCACAGCGGAAACTATTTGATGAATTGGGAATACAGGCAGAAGATTTACCAGTTGACGAATTCATTCCACTTGGGAAGATGCTTTACAAGGCTCCATCTGATGGAAAATGGGGCGAACACGAGTGTAAATACTTGCCCCTCTGTTCACCACCTATGGATTTCCAGTTTTCGCGCAATTGGGCTCTGTCACACGTTATCCTATCCGTACTTCTGAGCGCCATTACATAGATCTTATAATTTGTTTATTCATCATTATTTCAGTGGACTACCTCCTCTTCATGGTTCGTGACGTGAAGCTCAACCCGAACCCTGAAGAAGTGTCCGACGTCAAGTACGTGAACCGCGATGAGCTGAAGCAGTTGCTCAAGAAAGCAGACGCTGGGGAAGGCGGCATCAAGCTGTCCCCTTGGTTCAGGCTGGTGGTCGACAACTTCCTCATGGCCTGGTGGGATCATGTTGAGAAAGGCACTCTGAAGGAGGCCGCCGACATGAAAACTATCCATAAGTTGTAGAATGTACTACTTCGTTACTGTTGTTACTCCCGAGAGAAATAAGCACTGATGTTCCTGTTGGTGCGTTACTTTCTTTTTCATTTGCTTCATTTGTTCCTTGGAGAGTTGGAGGTCGTCGATGCAGGGTTATCTCCTTTTTGTTGTTGAGAAATGTGGGTACATGTCTTGTAAGAACTTAGATTGGCTTGTAAATAATTCATGAAGAAATGTCAGGGTTTCTTTATGCCAGTTTCTGTTGAGTTGTTACAAGGCAGTTCATTATTTTTATTTAGGGAGCGGCCAGTCACAATGTGATTCATTGAAGAAGCAAGTTTTTTTTTTAATTTAAGAAGCTAGCTAGTTTTTTTTTTTTTGCTTTTTGTGGTAAAACTTCCACCTGAAGAGTGCATCTTGTGGTAAATACCATTGGTGGCATGGATCATCTCAATATAACATATTATGCTCTTTGGTTGGTACTACAGTGTCAAATTTCCATCAGAAAGAAGCATGCTCACAACCCGGGAGCAACCGTGTAAGCTTACGCCATACTGTGTGAGCCACCTGATTGAACAGAAGGGAGCCTCGTGCTTAACGGCAGGGACACGCAAATTAAGTATACTGTACTAGTAACACTTCCAGTAAGACTCTAGAGAAAACAGCAGGTTGTGCAGTTGCAGCTCAATGGGTCGAGCCCATGATGCTGATGGCTGACGAGCACGAGACGCACGCAGACGAGGACGACGACAACCTGCTGTCGTCTTCCATTGTGCTACTACTAACAGACGGTGCGAGTGCGACGGTGGAGGATGCAAGAAACTCGCCGCTCGATCCTGCTGCGTGAATGAACCTCCTTGAAGGGATACACCTCCACGTCAGTCACAACATGATAGTTTAAAAATGGAAAAAGTCTATTTTCAACCCTGAACTGGTAGATGTTCGGCGATTTAAACCCTCAACTCGAAATCCCTATCGTTCAGACCCTAAACTATATAATCCCGGTCTAAATTAAATCCTATAACTGTTTGGCACACCGGGAAATAGAAAATCCCGACCGGAAATTTACAGCGTCTCACTAACAAACGGACCCACACGTCGGAAACAGTAATCCCGGCCAAGCGTCGCTACGCGACCGAGGGCCGCACACCACCGCGTCTATGGGCGTGTAAGCCATGCCCTGTGTGGCCCGTGTGTGCTTGGGATATGTTAGTTGCATGCATAGGTTAGTGGGAGAATTAGTCGTGGCCGTTGGACGCCGGCCACATAATGCATGCACGAGCGCGTCGTGTGCAGCGGCCTAGGCGAATGGATCGTGAGCTAGGTGGGCAGTCAGTGTGTCTGAGAGCCGAGCGCCGATCCGGCGATCCCTGCCGAGCGCCGCCTCCATGCTCTCTCTGCACTCATCCGAGTGCCGCCACGCTCCCTGCTCACGGTTGAGGGACTGTTCGATTACCCAGCACGCATGCACGCACGCTATACCCAGCTCGCACACGACGCCCACGACACAGCCGACATCCAACGGATTGAACTGGTCATCCCGCTATATACTCTCATGCATGCACACTCACACATGGCATGGCTTACACGCCCACATCGCTCACACAGACGCCGCGCTTCCTGCTCGTGTTTTTAGCCACGTCACAGTTTTTAGTCAAATCCCAGCATAAGGTTCGATTTAGACCGGGATTATATAGTTTAGGGTCTGAACGACAGGGATTTCGAGTTGAGGGTTTAAATCGCCGAGCCTCTACCAGTTTAGGGTTGAAAATAGACTTTTCCCTTTAAAATTAGCACAGTTACAGAGAATGCAGAGATTAATACAGGCATCGCCCAGTTTATTTCCATGTACAGAAAATATTTCATTACGAATATGGATTTAAATAATACTTTTAGAGGACTGATTTTGTTATTTTTTTCATATAGCACAATACATATCATTTCATCATGAAGACTTCGCATTTATTGAAAAACATTCGTCACCATGTTTCCAAAATATTTGAAACGTTTTACTATTTTTCCATTTGTTTATCTACCGGAAGCATATGAAGCTAGAGCCAAAACGGCTCCTAGTACATACTACAAACTTTGGCACAACAAGGTGTTAAAACTTGTACCGTTTAGTACGTACCACAAACATAAGATGTTGTTAAAATTTGTATTGTTTCAAACACCATGGAATTTCAGTTTCTCTGACGCATGTTCAGGTGTCTTCAACAATAAGTTTTGTTTTCATGTGTTTTTTTTCTTTTTTAATCAGCTTCCTCTCATCATTTTTTTCGGTTCAGCCGTTTCATTTACTTATAAAGCTGGACGAAAGCTTCTTTCGAGTAGGAAAAAAACACCATCACGCCTTTTAGGTCAGTCATAGTGGAGAGTAACTTTGTAGCATACACACGTTACTAATGTTGGTAGGATATGTTACCACCTCTATAGTGAGTAGTAATATGTGTGGTGTCATGCAACTTTTCATTAATTGTTGCAAACTTATATTGTCTTGAGCTGTGTGATGTTAGCATAACATAACTAGTTACTCTATTGTCTTTTTTTAAAATGCATGTCACATTACTATTTTTATCCATGAAAGGAGTAACACATATGTATTGTACTATGTATATTCCTCTCACTGTCACTATGGTAGACTTATCTGTCGACAACATGCACATCGCCACGCCACCGCAACTCCTTTCTCGAGAAGATGCATCATGCATGTACGTTGGTCGGATCAGCCTAGGGGAAGAAAGAGAGGAATCAAGGTCGGCAATGGGCGCTGCCGTGATCCAGCACCTGCCACCAACCCACGATTAAATCTAAATGGCAAAATCAAGAAAGGGCGAAAGAGGCGCCGGCCGGCCGGCCAACAGTTATCGGCACTACACTGCTTGGGGCCCCAGGAACCTGCATTATTGAATCATCTTTCTCTTCATCCTTTAATTTGGTGACTGTCTACAGTTTCCGCTACAGTGGTGGTACTGGTGTAGAGAGCTTGTGATATGTGAAGTAAGTTGTGAGCTTGACGTTGGGTGCCTTTTGTCACGTCCGAAAAGTTTACCTTTCATCAGTGTGGGAGTCACCTTGTGTTTTCCATGTCCACATCCGCACCGATCACTTAATTAACCTGTCTACTAACTTACCCATGAAAGCACCATAAAATCTCTCAAAGAGGAATTGAAATAAACCTAACCTAGCTCGCTCGCCCGCCGCCTCTTCTCTCCATCTTCTCCCCCTCCTTCCTCTCACGCGCGTGGCTGTGACGCGCGCCCCTCGTGCCTCTTCCCTCGACCTCCCTCCCCTTCCTTTCTCCTCGTCGTAACCGTCCGCACAGGCCGGACATAGACCGGTTGGCGACGGCGGTGGTGGCCTGACCTTACCCGCGTCATGTAGGGGTGGAGACGGGGCCCGACTGAACCTAACGAAGACTGTTGTGCTTTGTGTATGCGTTCGGTCGACTACCGTCTTCGACGGTGGAGGTAGTTCCCTCCCGCGCGGTTGCGATGCTGCTTCTGGTACAAGCTCTTCTTCGCCTTCGTCTTGTCGTCCTCGTGACGGTTGCTTTGGTGAGACGGCGATGGTGGTCTTGTGTCTGTGGTGGCGCATCTTGACGGGTGGTGAGTCAGGTGGTGGCGAGGCCTCGTCCTCGCAGACTCCTGTGCTTCGGATCGTTCGGGATTGCGGATAAACTTTTTATGGCAGAAATCCCTGCCGGGTCGGCTAACACCGACGCGGTGTTGTCTCTGGATGGCAACATTCCTTCCTGATGGGCGTTGGGGCTACCATTCATCTGCTTCCCTAAGTGTCGGGGAAACCCTAGGGCCAGTGCGCTAGTCCGGGCAACAACAAACGTTTTTCTTCTTCAAGATATTGTTTGGTACTTGACGCTTTCGACGCTAGGAGTGTGTTGGTACATTTTCGGAGGATGCAGTGGTTGCGGGTTATCGCAGTTTAGTTGATCAGGCGTTGTCTCCATTTTTGCTTCTTTTGTTTTGTTTTGTTTAGTTGTGTGTGTTGCTGCCCCGACTTGTGATGTGTTGCGTTTATATGTTGGTTATACGATGATCGTTGTTTTATTTGTAAAGCGGTACCGAAAACCGTTTCAAGGCTACTAACCTAGCCAAATCTTTTTCCATTCCCCTCTTTGGTTCGGTTCAGGTGCATCAGGTATTCAGGTGTGTAGTTGGGGCCTCCACCTAATTAAATGTGGGCCCGATTAAGCTCCGTTAGTCTGGCCCTGGCCCCGGAAGGAATGCAGGTAGGAGTATCCAGAAAAGGGAAACGCATCATCATCAATCAAACTGCACAAGGAAATATTACGCGACAGGGACTCTCGAATCGAACCACATCCTGAACCGGTTCACGTCCTGATCTACCATGGGAAGGGATAGGGGCGGTGCACCATGCAGAGGAGAGAGAAGAAGCTAGGAGGTGGACAGTGGCTCAGCACCACGGGCCGAGCACTGGGAATTCGCTTGCCGCGTTCACATGTCGAGGGATTCGGGTTTTGGCGCGCAATCGCAACCTACTACCTAGCTAGCTCACCGGTCCGGGCAGACTGACACGCGGCCAAACAGTTCCGCAAGGGTCGACCAGCCGAGCATTCTGCATATCTTCCACCACCACCGTTGACACGGATTGTTTTTTCAAAAAATGGAGGGTCAGTGGCCTCTGCATCAACAAGATAAGATGCATACCATTTTTTAACGGAGGATGGACAGTCCAGTTTAGCAGACTCTTAGCAAGCACTTGAAGTACACGCTATACAGAACCCGTCACCACGGATCGAAACCACCCAGCAATCTTAAAACACCTGAGTTTGCCTTTTGTTTCCAGCTTGTTGTCTCTCAATTTTTGCAAACTACATTGAGCCTTGGATTTGCCATTTTTGTTTCCCCCATTGTAGACCGTAATCTGATGTGGTGGCTTGTTTGAAGGTGTAGACATCTAGGTAAGTTGTACCAAGAAGATCCGTTGATTCATAATTCATAAACCTATTTTTTTGTGATTTCATATAACGACCTCGCATGTGAATATTAGATTAGATCCACTTACTTGCTTCCTTTAAGCTATGATTCCGCCAATCTTGTTGAGATTGTTCCAATACCCAGTACTCGTGCTCATTCAAGATCGTCGGTTTGTTGATGTATGAGAGCCTCGGTGCTCACTAGAGAATTACTTATTACCTCAATTTCATAATAGTGAAAAAAAACATAAGGATGGCTTTCACTTGTGATTTTCCTCCCCAATTTGAGATACTTTACATGGGAAAATCTTTTGTTTTGTTTGTGTGTCGATGTTTTCACTTTGGGCTCAGAGCGCATGGTGCATATATCATGTGGTCGCCAGTGTCATTTTTACTGTGAGGATTTGTACTACATGTACTATATTGCTGAACGTTATTTTCTTCTTGATATACTGGATTGCACATATTGTTGTTCAAAAAGAGCAATGATCCGCCAGTTAAATAATGGCTTGAAAGTTAAGGACTTAGCCTACCTTACCGAGGTAGTCGATTGGAGAAGAGCGCCACATCACATTATAGACAGATCCGTTTATGTATCCTTAAATCGAGGTAAATGGGGATTCTAATGTCTCATAAAAATTGTTTTTTTTACGAATCCACTTCGGTTGGAGTTCAAAAGAGAGTTTTTTAGAGACCCTCAAGGGTCGTTGAATGTTTTTCTTCTATTTTTATTCCATGTGAAATACAGCCAGTTAAAATAACCAATTATAGCGGAATGTTTCACCGTTCACTCCAAAAGGAGGTAAAAAGGTATAATACAAAGCATATCCCCTTTGTATTTTTCATGTCATGTTAAGTGTCTTTGGATTAACAGACACGCCCTCCGTGCCACGATCTGTATGCCTTCTATGCCTGCTCCTGCCAGTTTTCATGCAATGAACGTTAGCGTTTATAGGAATATTGCTTCCAAGCGTAATGTAATCAATCCTCTTTCTGTTAAGACGAGACGCATCTCTTGAGAATACAGGGAGAGGGCGAAACACTCCATTATGCCGCGAGAGTAGAGTTTGTATTGTATCCGATTCTACTGACTCATTTTTGTAACTCTTACACTCTTCTTAATCAATGAAATAAGCAAACCTACCCTTTTACCTCGTTTCAAAAACAAAATGTAGCTTGTGTCAATGAGCTTCTTAAAATGACATACGTTGATAAAAGAATCTTAAATACTACACTCCCTATATATCATCCTTGAAATACGGAGTGAAATTTACTAGATCTAGATTAGAGATCATTAACCCAAGGTTGTAGCAGAGTCTTCACTGGTGGTGACAACAGAATCAACTGCCATGAAAGCATGATGAACCGCTGTATTGAAGACCGTGGCTTCCGAGACCTTAATTCCCTAACAAACTCAACTTTCCATAGCCAGTCCGGTCTCACCAGATACTCCAATAGCCAGAGGCTACTAGCCGCTATTAGCAGGTACTACCACTGATGAGATCGCGATCGCGACACGCCACATTATATTCATATATCTCCGTTCTCTTTTTGTACCAGCAACTAATCGAACCATATATAGAGCCGACCTAAAGATATGCTAAATTAGATGCAGATTTACTTGTAAAATAACTGACAGATCCTTTCACATCATGCACTGGGACCACCGTCGTTGCGTGAACGTAAGTTTTCTTTTACGTGAACGTAAACCTATTTTAACCAAGGAGCCCATCGCTGTCAATTCCACTATCAAGAAACGAACGAGCTAGTAATAACACCCTCAAACTATAGTTGGATGGTCACTTAGCATACAGCAGAGTTCAAATCAAAGGCTTGATACTGATATTTTTCATTGAAGCGGAATACTCTTTGTTGAGAGGCATTGTTTACATCAATAGGGAGAGCGAGAGCGAGATGCACATGGTGACTTCGTGTTTCGCAAAATAAAAAACACCGCACACACATTGGCATCAAATTTGTGAAACTAATATGCATATCGACCGGTCCATATCTCCAAGCCCCCCTTTCGAATTGTTTAGCATAACAGCCAGCACTAAACTAATGACAGTGAGGGCACTGTGAGCATAAATTCACAATCATGGCGATCAAATCCGAGGAGGAGGTGCGCTGGAAGGTGGGTGGCGGCAAGACTTTTGTGGATCACATCACATCCCTTTTTTTTTTTTGCTGGTTTCGACGAACAGGAACGGGTCAAAGAAAGCGTGCTCTCAACCCAACCGCACATGCCCAGTGGGGGACTGAAAACTCACTCAAGAGGCAGGCAGGCAGCAACGACGAAGAAGAAGATAGGAATATGATATGATATGACGCAGATCTTGCGACAGATTGTTGTTTCCGTGTGGTAATAAGCGACGGCGTGATCTCATCTACATCTACCTGCTGGTCGTTCGCGTAACGTGTGCATCCGAGGCACACGGCAATGACGATCTTTGTTCGTTTGGTCTACTTGACTCTTTCACGTGTTTCTTGACATGGAAATTTCCCTGGTACCGCTGTGGAAATCAACCCTGCTTCTCTGTAGAAATTACTGCGTGTAAGTACGAGGAAGACGATGGCCGATGGAAGTCAGGTCTTAGGTTTTACTACTGGGATATTGGCTGATAACACTACTGACCTAACAGGCTGAAGCTAGACGAGACTTGTTCATGGAAGAGTGGCCGGCTCAGGCTCAAGGGTCTTTTTGCCGGAAGTGGGAGCATGCAGCCATGGATAAGAGGAAAGCAGGAATAAATGGTGGTGGGGCTTTTCTTGAGTGGCTGCTCACGCCATTGGCCACTCCGCCGGTGGAATCCACGCCCTCCTAGTTGCAAACCGCCCGACGCAGATGCATATCTTCATCACCTTTTCTTGCCTCACTGCATATTATCCTTTTCAGTGGTTTTATTTCTAAGCAAGTTTATCCTGATATTTCAACCACCTTGCGTTATCCCTTTAAGACACTTAATACTGTACAAGAATACAGAGTATGGACATGACCGAGCACATTATTTCCAATCAGAGAGAGGAAGTAGTTGCAACTGCTGACCTTAAGTTTGCATGGTGAAGAGCAAACTAGGCCAGCAACCAGAGACGTAGTAGTCCAGAGTTGAAAGGGAACAAGAACATTCATGTAGAAGTTTAGTTTGAGGCTAGATGGAATGTACCGAACATTGATGATTATTCTATCTGGTAAGTATCTACAGCTTCCTTTGAAGTAAAACAGGAAGAGAAAATGAACAGCCGATACAGGATGAACTACATGTCCACTCTCAGATTATCAAGACACGACTAAACTCTCCCAGCTCCTCCAAGTGCAAGAGCAAATTTTATCCAGAGGATCACTTAACCATACCGAATGCAAACACTTAACTTATTGCATCCAGCGCAGCTCTTTCGACTTCCAAGGAAAGCTATCCATCAGAGGTGTTTATGTTCAAAAATATGGTTTTTGGTCCTGGCAACTAAAATTCAGCTGCTTCCTTTGGACCAGCTAGACATGGCAACAATTCACCGGATCAGCGCCGACCGAGTACCCTACTTCTAATGTTATTCCTTGACTTCACCATGGGCTGTCTGTTATGACTCTTAGGCTTTGGTATGTCACCCAGGTCCATTACTTGTATCGTGCGCTGCTTCTTTGCTGAGAGGATGGAACAATACACAGTTAGGTAAAACCACAAGACTACATATGTAGAGGAGATAAAACAAAAATAATTGCGACACAGGGGTAACACAAACCATTTTTAGCTTCCTCGTAACGTTCTTGGAGCCTCCGCTTGGCTGCCTCCAGCCTTAAGTTGCTTTCCAAGCCATCATGGATCTTTGGCTTTGCCGACTCTAGCCTGACTCCTGCTGAAGATTGTGCATGGAGCCTTGATTTCTAGAGTCAAAGGACAGATGTGAGTCATGAGATCTTAAGCATCATCATAGAGCTTAAGTCTCAGCAGCATGTGATACTTACATCCACATGACCCATTGCAGGTTTTCTGTCAACACCGAAGTGCTCTAGAGTCTCTTTGTATTTCATCTGACCCA
This sequence comes from Poa annua, assembly GCA_026929855.1. Lineage (NCBI taxonomy): Eukaryota > Viridiplantae > Streptophyta > Magnoliopsida > Poales > Poaceae > Poa > Poa annua. The sequence goes on from CM049431.1 coordinate 85,370,422, forward strand.
TGGGTTTCTGCTGAGGAGCCGCTTTTACTGGTCTCATGAATCCAGAATCAGAACTCGGGGGCCTGGATGGCTTGTTGAGCATGCCATGGGGCTTGGCTTGAAAACCTAAACCTTGAGGTTTTTGCTGATTTGTCTGCCTGGTTGATGGCTCTTGCCTTGTCAATTCTGGCCTCCTGAACTGATCTCTTTCAACACTTCCGGAAGGACGAGTAAGTTCTGGCTTTGCCACGGATGAATGGTTCGCAGGCCTCCTACCATTATTATCCCTCTTGTTCCCAAGGCGTGCATCATTGTTATGTCTCAAGTCTGTCAAAACATAATGTTAATCACCACATAATCTCCAGGATGCAATAAGAAAGGGAATGCGAAGGAATTTGAGTAGTTGAACTCACTTCCGTCTTCATCCATTTCGTCAAAGAACTTCAGGTGGCAAAGACGAACAGGCAACATAAATGGAAGTTAATTAGTTGTTGTTCAACACCGAAACCATTCAGATAGCAGTAGCAACTATATTAGTACCTCGGAGAGTTGAATGGCAGTAGTCTCAGGTGCAAAGAATGCTCCCTCGTCCAGTGGTGGAGAAGGAAGGCCTTCTTCTTCATCATCATCATCCACAACAGAAGGGTTTGAAGTGCCAGGAGAGTTGTCTATAAGTAAAAAAAACATATTAAGCTAAGAGGGGAGTACTAATAACTAAGAAACTGATCAAGTCAAATGAAACATTAGAGAATTCAACCCGTTTACCTGCAAGGGCCACATTAGTGGTACTGACCCACTCATCAACCAAAATTTTCCAACCTCTGAAACACAAAAGGCAATTGAAGACGTCAACAATAGTTTGGAATCACACTAACAAGGTTTTCATTTTCCTTTTTCGTGACGATAAGAAAAGGTAAACTATCACTATGTTGCACACTTGCACTAATCAAAATCTCCTTGGTACACTAGAGAAGTAATTAAATTCTCCAAATTCAAAGCTCTAGAGGGGCTGGCTAAAAAAGGTAGAAGTTGATGGAGCTTACTGAATGAGAGTTTGCACGAGGTGTCGGATCTGCTGTGAGTTGTGCTTTCGGAGCCCACTGACAGCTCTCCCAATCTCAGTGGCCTGCGATGAACAGCCCCAAAGATGAGCAAAACAACAAAAGCAAGAAAACAAATGCATCGTAAGCACAATCGCAATAGTAGGTACCTTAAGAGCAGAGACAGACAACTGCATCAGCTGCAGCCTCCTCAGCGAATCGAAGAGAGTAGCATCCGACTGCAAGAGAGAAAGCACCCATTTTTTGTTAGTTGAGATCAATGCTAAGAGAGAGCTCTCTCGCTGTAGTTGACAAAATGAATGAAAACTAGGCCAGCAATCAAAGAAGTGAAGAGTGCATACGTAGTCCTGCTTGTGGAAGAGGAGCTCCTTGATGCGGAGCACCTCCCCGACGGCCTGCGACTCCTGGTCGATCTCGTTGGTGAGCGCCTCCAGCTCCTCGGCCTCCTGGTCGTCATCCTCTTCATGGTGAGGATCAGGGTGGCGATCTTCCTCCTCCGCCGCCACCGCCACAACGTCTACGTCATCATCATCCTCGTCGTCGTCATCGTAGTTGTGGCCGTAGTTGCTTGCGGCGGCGCGGCGGAGGCGCTCGTCGTCCTCAGAGTCGGAGTCCGAGTCTGAGTTTTCTACATGGTCGCCGCCGGCGTGCCCTCCTCCGAGGGGGAGGGGCGCGCCGCCGAGGCCGAGGCTGCTGCTGCTGTCGACCTTGCTCCTCTCCTTGTTGTTGTTGTTGTTACTCTCGGTCTCGGGGGGCACGCGGCGCACGCTGCCCTTGTCCTCGGCGACGGCGGCTGGCGTGGCTGGCGGCTGCGAGACGGTGTTGTTGCTGCCCGTGCACCCGCCGCCGTGGTGGCAGGCGGGCGGCGGCGGAAGCCTGGATGCGAGGAGCGCGTTGAAGAGGCGCTCGGCGATGCGGTCGCGGCGGCGCAGGAACTCCTGCGGCTCGTCGGCGGCGGCGACCTGGATGGCCTTCTCGACCACCTCGCAGATGCCCAGTCCCCCCGCGCCCCGGAAGAAGTCGCGCCACCGGTCCAGCCCGTCGTCGGCGGCCATCGCCGTTACGCCCGAGATCGGCTCGGCTCGCCTGATCGCGACCCCGACGGCGCAGGAGAAGAACAAGAACCGATGCTCCCTCTTCCCCTCCGGTTGTTTCTTATCAACGGCAGCAGATTATTACGCCGCGGAATCTAATCCGGACCGGCTCGATCGATCGCGAATCGGATGCGGCCGATCGTGAAAGCGGAAATTCCTCCTCCCCGTGAGTAGGGGGGCTGAAATCAATCGATCGAATCGAGGTGTGAGCAAGAACGAATCGAGAAAACCCGATTCTTTCCCCCCCCCCCCCCCCCCCCCCCCTAATAATCGTCCCTAGCTACTCCACCAAGATTACCCTGCCTTGGGGTCCAACCCAAGTCCGAAGCAGAGGATTTCGTTCGACAGCGAAGAAGAACCTAGCAAAACGAAATCTTATCTGGCTTCGTCCGTCCTTGCGGAAAGGGGGAGGGTGGAGGGGGAGGAGGACGACGGTGCGGCTGGCTGGGGGAGGGAGAAGGCAAGGGACGGGGCGGGTGGATAGAGACGCGGATGGCAGGGTACGCGACGCAACACGAGCACACACACACACACACACGCAGCTAGGAAAGGCTCAACAACAACTACCGCTGCCTGCTGCTCCCGTCCCGTGGCCCAAAAATACTGCTTCGCGCTCGCGTCACCGGTTCCCTCCCTTTCCTTTCGGTTTTACCGCCCCTTTCTTCCCTCCTCCTTCCTTCGTTCCTCTTCGGTTCGGTTCCCTTCTGTGTACTGTGCTGTGCAGAAGAAGAGAGGGGGAGAATGGGCCACGCGGCGGTTTGACCCCGTCGACTCCACCACACTCTTCTTCCCCATTCTTCCTCCTTCTTCATGGTCCACCTTGGCACTGTACTCTACTACTCCGATAAATAATTTAGTAGTAGCTTCAGTCTAATCTGGCGGATCGCCGCTACCCACGGTTTACGGCGTAATTTGTTACTAGTACTATTCAGCTGAATCCCTGCCCATGGTTTACTTCAGCACTGATGATCATCTGCCCAAATTGATTTTCCAAATCACGTTTCTCACCCAAAAAAAATTGTCCTCCATATCAGACAGTACTAAAATGCTACCGTAGCAGTCACCGACACAGTATGGCCTCTCCCTTTCTAACCGATGGTGACGGTCAGGCCTGACCTTCTGATTAGCTTGTACTGTACTACAGTGCCACGGAGGTGGTTCATGCGGTTGCTCCCAGGACCGCCCCGGCAGCCGTATCTCACCGCGGTTCCGGTGACGGATCCTTTGCTGCGCAGGTGGCATGCATGTGTTTCTTGCTTCCCATTTTCCTATTGGGACAGGGAATATTATGCTATCCCCGGTGCGATGCATCACAGTCTTTTCGCACCATCTATGGGCTTGCGGTTGAGTTTTGGATCTGAGTGTGGCTGCTTGCTGCCTCACTCCGCAGGGACCAACTAACATTTGGGCAACAGTAGAGAAGAACGGTGCTAGTATAGTAAACCTGGTTGACATTGTTCAAATATACAATTGTCTAACTCTCTCCATCGGTCAAAACTTGTATTTTCTAAATAAATACACCATACACTGATCCCACACAAAAAAGGCCTAAACGTGAAAGGTGTGTTTAATGAAAATATGTTGGTTAGTCTTTCCATTGATCCATACTTTTGATTGAATTGGCTCATGCGCTAGTTCAATAGTTATAAGTACATTAAATTGGGATATATATCAGATAATCAGAATAAGTAAGGGCAACACCAACAAAGTCTCCGGACATCCCATGTGTTTGTTTGATCTTGGATACGTGGTTCGTTTTTTCTATGTTTGACTCCAAACCGGATTCAATTTTAGGCTTCTTTGGAGGTTCCTGGCCGTGTCGCACCCATGCCATTCATCGCCTCGTTGACGCTCATGACACTTGACGAGCATGTGGATCCGGACAACATCGTCAGCTCGATCCAATGGAACGGACAATGTGTTTTGCCTTTGAGCATTCCTACTTGTAAGGGAGACCCTCACAAGCATCCATGAGGCTCGACAAACTCCTATGGAGATAAACCTGTAAAGGAGGAAGTTGAAGTGTTCATAAAGATTGGCTCATAATAATAGCATCGTATAATATTTTGGAGGAACGGTATTTGTCTGTTGTAGCGGTATGAGAGATTTAATAATTGTGGAACAGGAGTTCCATTCATGCTATACCAACAACTTGTGAACTACTTTATGAAGTGGTGTGGTGGGTTAATGCATACCAATACGGGGAGTGTATTCCAGACTACTATTTAAATGTGTTTTACGATTACATCATATTCTGCAATGCATCGAGTCTATTCGAGTTACACATGAGTTGTTTTAACCATAATAATCACAAATTCACCTATTTATCGAACAATTTGAATTTTGGCAAACATTGGACATGCCCTTATCTTTTTGAGGGGTTTTGTGTATCACATAAAGTATATGTTCAGACGGACATATTAGGACAAGAAATGACACTATTTGAGACGTTGTTGCAGTTATCTTGAGAACGAGATGATAAAAGAAAATATGACCGAGGTACTTCTTACGAGAAGAGATACCTAGAAAATTGACAGATATAATCTTGAAAGATGTGCTGTCACCGTTGCATTCTCCTATGACTAATGAACACGACAACCATCTGGTGTACATTTTCCCGGTCTGTTTTTCCTGCATGTAGTGCAATTTCACCAAAGCTGCGCAGTGTAGTTATACTAGTTTCCTACAGCACATTATAAAGCCTGTTAGTACGTTTTTAGTGCACTCATGTACATGGCGCGGAAGCATATACGGAGTATAATCCAATCCGGTCACTGCACTGCACACGCAACGAAACCCAGTTCACCGCTTCACGTAGTCGGTCCAGAACAGCACATGTGTAATGTGTTTCACCTGCTCGAATCCAAGAAGCCTAGACAAAACAAAAAAACAACTACTACAAAGAGAAGGAAGAGAAGCAATACTCTATGGTTTATCCTACACGCGGACGCGGCGACGCTGACCCATCATCGAAGGGCAGGGCAAGTGGGTAGGACGAGTGGACGACGGCGGGCGACGCCACGTGACCACCAGCACGCGGAAAGGGGCGGAGTTTTGTTTGTGAGTCGTGTCGTGCGTGGCTGCGGTTGGGTTCGATTCCGTGGACCGGACCTGCGAAACCGCGGTGCGTCGTGAGCTGAGCGGTGACATCACATCAAGGCTCAATCAGGGAGGAGGACCCTGCAGCATCCTAGGTTACGAATACCCGTACTGGGCGTACTGTACAGCCTCCGCATCTTCATTCGACTATAGGAAATCGAATCCGTAGTAGGCTAGGTACTTCTTGTCGACCCTTGAAGAAAAAAGTATACTTCATGTCGACATGGTAGGCTGGATTAAGCACACTGTTTATCCTGTAGAGGGTGTGATTTCTTACGTGGTTTCCTTTTAAAAAAAAATCAAGTCAAAAGAGTTATCATTTTTATTAATTGAAAAGAAGTGAGAATCGGTCGGCTAATTAGCGGTAAATGGGCCAAAATCAACACATGACGTTCACCTTGTGAGAGTACACGCAAGCACCATGTCTACCAAGACAAGCCACACAAACACCACCGAAGCTCGAGCCTACACCGAGGTGCCCCTCGTGTCATCATAATCAAGTTGCACACCCTGTAGCTACTCCGAGTTCCGTCAAAGAGACCGTCCCCGAAAGAGTCGAAAAAGCCCACACCAGTCTATGCTAAGCAGATCAAATGTAGAGGCTTGAGAAAACATAGAGGCTTTGACTTCACAACCTCGAGAGATCAGCACAAAAACACTTAGACACGTCGAAACACCAACATGATCTTGCACGAGACCACACCATTGCTCACCATCGTCGTCGTTGCCAAGTCTGACGCCACACAGAACCTCCACATCGATAATTGGTTTGTTGCCAACCACGATGTCGTGTGAGTCCATCCCATAGTAAAGCATGTAGAAATCATCATCTTCAAGACAACGCCCTCAGGACGGGAGGCGACGAGCTCGACACCGTCGTCCGAGCCTGCACAATAGGATCTAGGTCTTCACCCCAAACATGCGTTCAGAGGCTGAGGAGAAACGTTAACCTCCACGACGACATCTCAAGAGGGAGAGCGACATCCATCGATGCCACGTCCTCAGGCTTTCGCATGGACCTACAAAAAACTTATCACCCCCACGTGGCCAGACCAAGGTGGGGAGGAACCCGCAACATTGCTGACATGCAGCCCACTAGACCAACACCTCTAGAGCGACAACGACACAACCACCATCGTGTTTACGGCGCAAGCCGGAAATGAGCCCCACCACCGTTGTTAGCCGTACAGGCTTAGCTCGACAACGGCGTCGAGCAAGGGGATGGCCGCGGTGGCGAACTAGGGTTCCCTCAAGTCACCTAGCAGGGTTGGGAGGGAAAAAATATCACGGTTTTCTTATCTCTTCATCCGAGTTTCCAGGCAAGCAACCTTATTTTTTAGTACACGACTGATTTTATACATGGATTATTATTTGTGTACCGTGCTATAGAATAAGCCCGATGACCGAGTATTGTTTGATTATTTGATGTTTCCAAAGCAACTCGCATAATTTCCTGGAGATAGTACTTGCTGAAACTTCCGGTAGCGATCATAGCCAGCTGGCATTTGTAAGATCAAAATGACAGTCTTCTTGGAGTTGGACGGCAATATACTAACAGTTCCCAACTTGGCAAACCGACAATGTCTACTACACCCACGTCAGATGTTCACGCACTTGTTCTTCAGGACCAGCGCCCACAGATTATTTAGTCACATTTTCGCTAACCGCTTCCGAAAAAGACCTATGATGATAATTATTCAACCAGCCGCCAATAGCTAGGCTCTTTTTCCTTTTCCTTTTGCTAACTAAAATAGCTTGTACCAATCATACAATGGTCGGCTTGGTACGCATAATTTATGGGCCGTTCCAGTGAGAACATTTCATGCTTTACAAACATAATTACAGGTTGGATTATTTTCTTTTCTGAACTTTGTCCCAACAAGCAAGCAACCGTAACATGATACTAGGACAAATTCAGTAATCAATACTTTGGAAGACGCTGGTGGTGATTGTGACGATGTCTTGAATGCTGTGGCATATAGTACTTGCGATTTACAGGTCATGCCTTGCAGATCACCCTAAATAGCAGAAGTGGAGGTGTCACAAAGGTCCAACCACGAGCTTGCTGATTGTTCCCAAGTCTTGTCCTGCTCATTCAGAGATCAGCCTCGATCCTATCCTTCGAGAAAGTTGACCAGAACAATTAGGAAAGCTGACTTCACAGACTTTAAGATAAACCTATTAGAGTCAACAAGTTCAGCTTATACAAATTAAAGGTGCACGGTGTAATGTACACGGCAAAACCCAAAGTTCCACATGATTTTTCAGGTTAAGGTGTAAAAGAATAGTCAGGTCTATCAGGTTAGGTAAAAATATCTTTGTTGGTCCACCATTTGCTCGTTACGCCAAATGAAGTTGAAGAAACTGACATCAACGAATGAAATGGAGATGCACGACCCAAAATAGTCAGAGGACTCCTTGCTTATACAGAGAAATTCGTGGTGAACAACCAGAAAACGCATACTACAATATTTCATTCAGCAGTGAACAGATACCGTTCATCTCAGTCTTTAGGAAGGTCTTACGAATGTTTTCTCCAATTTTCTTAGCACGGTACATCTTCAAGTGCGATTCTCAAGAAGCCTAGCTCTAGACTGTCAACTAAATCAATGTTCTGGGTCAGATATTCCTGGCAACTGGTAAAGTTTCTAATACCATCAAAGTTATGAAAGCAACAGGCACTATTATCTACTGTCTATTCCTTACCTCGGAAACCTTGAAAATAAGCTGCAAAGCGAGTGTTAAGTTGGCAAGAACAAGAACATAATATTTTCTGAACTTTGACACAACAAGAAACTTCTACAGATACAACGTTGTTTTCCGTAAAACCAGAGGATAACTTCTATACATAAAGTATGAAACTATTTATGTTTGTGTGCCTACAATTCAGAGCTTATGTCTTACACTAAAAGAAAGTAGAGTTCTTAAAAGTTCGAAACGATAGCACTTCTGTGGTCTGGTCTCAGTTCTTCTTCCAGAGATTGGGATTTTAGGGGTAAAGTGACAAATAATTAGTCAATAGATTCATCTTCTACGAATATGCTGGTGCTCCAAATTCTCCATCTGCACATTATCCCGAAGTAAACTTAAATTGGCTCATGAAGTGGTAGTACTAACTTTTAAATGTTCCCCAAAATGGTGAAACAGAAGTATGTGCCAGGTGCAACATTTGATTCGCTGAAGAGGACATTGATAATCCCAAATAAAATGACTGCAGTTTTTGTTTACTGAAAGCGCTGCTCTGACCGCCGGCAGCGTCCTAGGTTACTAGTAGTGCCCATACTGGTCGTAGAGCGGTTGAATACAATACAGCTCCGCATTCGAGCATGCTATATCGCTGACCTAGTATTAGTAGCTATTATAAGCTACTAGTATGAGTCTATGACATGGTAGGCTGGATTGAGCACTTTGTTTTACTTCGTTGCGGGTTTGAATTTTTCGGTGGTTTTCTTATCTGTTCATCCGAGTATCCAACCAAAGCAGCCTCATTGAAATTATTCGTGTACTCTTCTATAGAATAAGCCCAATGTCTAGTATTGTTTTGATGTTTCCAAAGCAACACACATATTGGCCTGGAGATAATATTTGCTGGAAAACTTCCAGCAGCGATTATAGGTAGCTGCTATTTGTAAGATCAAAATGACAGGCTTTTTGGAAGGGAACATATATAGTACTAATAAAGATAATCGTCCGGACGACTAGTTCTCAACTTGGCAAACAGACAATGTCTCCTACACCCACGTCAGATGTTCACGCACTTGGTCTCAGGACCCAGCGCCCCCCAGATTAGCTTATCACATTTTCGCTAACTGCTTCTGAAAAAGACTGCCCAATATGATCATTATTCAACCAACCGCCAATAACCAGGCTCCTTTCCTTTGCACTAGTCATATATTTGTCAGCTTGATACACATAATTTATGGACCGTTCCATTTGGAAACAATTCAGGAAGTTCATTTTGAATTATTTTCTTTTCTGAACTTTGCCGCAACAAGCAAGCAAGCAAGCAAGCGTAACATTATACTATGACAAATTCATTATACTATGACAAATTCAGCAATCAATACTCGGAAACCGCTGGTGGTGATTGCGACGATGTCTTGCACCGCTGTAGCATATAGTTCATGACTTGCAGAATGCAGATCACATTAACACAGGAGAAGTGGAGGTGTCACAAGGTCCAACCATGAGTCTGCTGACTGTTCCAAGTCTTGTCTTGCTCATTCAGAGATCAGACTCGATCCTATCCTTGAGAAAGCAGCACATGCATATCTTTTTAAAGGGCAGCAAAGTTGACTTCAGGGATTTTAAAATGAACCTGTCAACACGTTAAACTTATACTACTGATTAAAAGGCACGGTGTAATGTACGCGCTAAACCCAGAAGGTGCACCTAATTTTTTCATTTAAGGCGTAGAAGAATAGCCATGTCAATTAGGTTAGGTAAAAATATCTTTAGAGCTTCGTTACACCAAAGTAATTTGAACAAACTGACGTCGATCGACTACTGAGAGATGTACGACCCAAAATGGTATTGAGTACTATATGTTTGTACAGAGAAATTTCTAGTGAACAACCAGAAAATGCTTGTAATATTCAGTCTCTAGTGAACAATCGTTACCCTCCAACGTTCATCTCAGCCTTCAGGAGAGTCTTTTCTTTTTGTCCAATTCTCCAAGGTCTCTTATTTGCACTTTCTTAGCACAGTACATCTTCAGACTTCAAGTGTGAGTCTCAAGAAGCCTAGCTCTAGGCAGGAGCCAGTAAAATGTTAACTGTATCAACTACGTCAAGTATATGGGTCAGATATTCCTGGTAACAGGCAAAGTTCAATACCATCAAGGTTATGAAAGAGACGCCCTATTGTATACTAATCTACCTCGGAAATATTGGAACTAAGCTGGAAAGCGCGACTGTGAAGTTGGCAAGACAATAATTCTTTCTGGACTTTGACACAACAGGCTAAATTCAATATACAAAATATGAAACTATTTATGCCTGTATACCCACAACTCAGAGCTTAATTCTTATACAAGATCGCACTAAAAGAAAGTAGAGTTCTTCAAAGTTCCAAACATGAGTTTGCTAGCAGTTCGGTGTCTGGTCTCGAGTTCTTCCTTCACGGATTCAAATTTTAGGGGTGGCATAGCTGACCTGTAGAAGAGCATAATATTAAGTAAAGTGACAAATAATTAGTCAATAGGTTCTTCTTCTACGAACATGCTGGTGCTCCAAATTCTCCTTTTGCACATTATCCCGAAATAAACTGAAATTGGCTGATGAAATGGTGGTATTAAATTTCAAATGTTACCGAAAATGGTGAAACAGAAGTAGTGTGCCAGGTGCAATGTTCTGATTCGCTGAAGAGGACATTCACAGTCCCAAACAAACTGACTGCAGTTTTTGTTTACTGAGATCTCTACCTATTCTAATTAAAACAAACCTACATTTTTTTTCCCGTGGCTGCATGCATCAGTCGATGCAGGCGCCTAGGGCGCTGCCTCCTTTACATAAGAAGACCTAAGCTTTTGCAAGTAACAGAATATACCAGTGAAATATACATATTATAGTTCCTTCACTACAAAAGAATAGGCTCACATTTTCAGAGTGGTGGAACCAAGCCTCAAGGAATCATTATTTCTGCATCCTTCGATGCTCTTCTCATCTTCAGGAGGTTCTTGAGGTCATCTTTTCCCAAATTTCCATTATCTTTTATTTCAACTTTTCTTAGCACTGGTGCATCTTCAAGTATAAGTTTCAAGAAGCCTCGCTCTGCACAGGAGCCCTTAAAGTTGACAATACCAACTATGTGAACGTTTTGGAAGAGACATACTTGACGATCTATTGATTCCCAGACATGCACTATGGGTACTATGGACTTCTTGGAAGTGAGCTGTAAAGTACAAACCGTAAATTAACAAGAGCTATGGAGTTTTTGTATATCATGTAGCAAGTCAAATATTTCATCTATTCACCTTTAGATTAATATGTTGCAGGTTTGGGGCATGCTGAAATAAGCAGAGAGCAAGATTTGCCTCCTTCGGATTACCAAGATCGATGTCCAGGCTTATCTTTGTTAGCCCGTTGAATAATTTTGGTGGACTGATAACTAGGAATTCATGTTCTGCACACTGTAAACTAGCAAGAGGTCCATAAACCTAATACCAATTTATGAAATAACAAGCACCAAGGAGAACTGGTCTACCATAGATTCTTACCTGAAGAATTGGACCATGAAGTGAAATGTTTTCAACATCTGAAAGGGAAGCAATAAACTGAGAAAAATTGAAGTTGCATCTGGCCTTTGAAGCATCACCAGTGACATGTTTCAGCTTGATGACTGCCGAAGTAAGATATGGAGTATGCAGATTGAGATGATTAAACTGACCATCGACTGATAATATCTTGAGCTTTGTTGAATGAATATTTATATTGGCAGAGCTGATAAACCGAAAGAGAGTAAGCTTAATTAAATTTGGGCAACTTGCTACGAAATCCCCAAAATTGTTTCCTTCCACATAGCAGTACTCCAGATGAAGAGTATGCAATTGTTTGAAGCCTTTAGACAGTAGTGGCTGCTGTGAAGTTGTGAATATAAAATTTCGCATGTAGACATATTCCAGCTCATCAATGGAGAAAAAACAAGAAGGTATCTTGTAACAGGTAATCATACTTGTCCTTAGGTCAAGTTCCTTAATTCTGTTTCTTGAAAGAATGAGCATCCAACGATAGATGTGTCCTCCGGTGGATATTTTAATGCCTTTTGTGTTCAGTCCAAACTTAAGAATTGGGCCATTGTGAAGGGAGAGAAACATGTCAGTGAACTTAAGAAACCTGGATACGCCATCGTTTGCATCTCCATTTTCTGAAGCAAAATCATCTCCCCTGAACGTCAGTTCGGTCATTGAAGTCCATGTGTACCTCCAGTTCCTTGACAAGAGGCAAGTTCCGACAGCTTCTTTTATTGGCAGACAGCAAAGAATTTTGTCTTTGAGGCCATCTGGTAGGTTGCTGATGATATCTTCATCTGCAACAGATCTACAAATCTTTGTCGAGGAACGACAGTGGTCCATTTGGTACACTTTTACTTTTACTGTTAGAACCTGTGCAGTGTGATAAAGAAACCTATAAGTCTCTAACATGCCGCACATTACAACATGGACATTAGAGACGGGAGCAAAAGTAGACAATCCGTAATCAGATGGATTCCTATTCTTGATATGATATCCTACCATTTTAATTGATTGGTCATCTCAACACAATCTGCACCACATTGTTGGTACAAATTCGGTCACATGATTGGGATTACAATTTGCAAGGGTTAACAATTTACAAATGCACGTGAACTGGGCCAGTGAAGATGTCATTGTTCTAATTTCTGGTTACATACCAGAGGAAACACCTGCCTAAATCCTAGGCCTCTTGTAAACGCGCAGAAATGCTGGTTAACTGAGCCATCCACAGAATTACACTAAGCGAGCTCCTTTTGGAAAATCAAAGCAGCAAAATTGCGAGAAAACAGAATACAAGCTAGCCCCAAATCCCCCCAAAACCACAAATGAATCGCCCTCTACGGACGTGCAACTCGCAGCGCATGCGGGGCGAGCGTACGAGAAGTAACAAGATATAGCCTGGCAGAAGCCATCAGGCGGCGATGCGAAAGCGGAAGATGCGCGGGCCTCACCTAGGGTTTGGGCGGCTGGCTCGGATATCTTCTTGTCCCCCCGTCCTTGCTGGTTTCGGTCACTTTCTCCCGCAGCCGCCGCCGGTGCGGATCGTGGCGAGGCTGGACGGCGCCGCGCCGACCCAACGGAGAGAATGCAGAATGCTGCGAGGCGGCCGGCGAGTGGGTGCAAAGCAAACTGCCGAGCGGCGAAGATTGTACTACTCCGTAAAACCTTTCTTTGTTCTTAAAATCGAAGATTTGTAAATCCAGTCGCTAAAATGTCTCGTGACTAAAATGCATTTTCGATAGGTGATGCTCGAACTTGCCCACATTTAAATACTTCCTCCATCCCAATTAATTGCGCATGCTTTGGAAAATAAACATTACCCCCTCCATCCCAGTTATAAACAACATTTTTTTAAAAGATAAGCAATATTTTAGGTACTCCCTCTATCTCGATTTATTAGACGTAATATCAAAACCATATATTGCGATTTATTACACACAATATCAAAACCATATTTTCTCAAGAGTTAGGCGATATTAATATTAATAATCTCCTAGAAATACTCTCAGCTACTTTCTTTTCTCAATCTGTATGCGATTTAGCCAATTTTCTATTTAAGGCCAATGCCCTTATTGGTCTTTTCCAAATTAATTGCTTGATTTAGCAGTAATTAACTTGGCCAATCCTCACTTGTGTAGAGAAAATTTAAATGTGCCTAATAAACCGAGATAGAGGGAGTAATTAATACCCTTTTAATTATGGATGATGCTTATCTCCACCAATCTTCATGTCCTTTATTTAAAACTCTTATCAATTAGGCTAATGCATGGGTTAGTCATTGTGTCTTTCTGTATTAAATCTCAACTTTAGGATTTTTTTCTCAACCAATAGACTCATGTCTTTGTCTTGAAGTAACTGTATTAATCAAAATTATTAATACACGTGTGATACATAGACAACCAGGTCCCTAGTAAGCCTCTATATGAACTAGTCCATTGGGCAACAGTTGATCGAGATTCCCGATCAAGGACAATGACGTCGGTTGACAATGGGGTCATCTTATTAGTTGAATAAGATGATGGACATACGCAAAGTATTGCAATAAGATCGTATTACAATGTTTGTCATTTGCAATAGATAAGAATATGATAGCTTATTCCTTAGACCGTGATACCGTACTTATTGATGCTTCGTAGGGGTGCTTTGAGGGCATTAAACGTTGTGTCTTATATAGCATGAAAATAACGGTGTCCATCTTGGATATTCCGAAAGAGCATCGAGACGTAAGGATCAAGAGCGGGATTTGTTCATTCTTGTAATGGAAATGTACTCTGGGCCCACTCGGTGAGATTACATCTATATATAGCTGCGCAACTTATGACTAGGTCATGGAGATGTAATATCACAGACGAGTTAATAACCTTTGTCGGTAACGAGATATAACAAAGACATCGGTATGTCTACGATCATATCTCGGACAAGGTAGTATCGCAGAAACAAAGTGAATGAATATCATATTTATGGTTCAACGACGATATTCGTGGAATGCACAGGGGCCGTCATATATATCCAGGAATCCCTGACGGTCATTGGTGAGCGGAGTGTCTCGACCATGTCTAGAGAGTTCTCGAACCGTAGCGTAACAAACTTAAGGTCTTGACGACATCAGGAGATAGGTTTTGGAATAATATAGGATTTTGTTGGAGAGAGAGAAATGATTCGGAAAGAGTTCCGGTGGTCTGGAAGGAGTTCCGGGAAGGTCTGGAATGGTTCCAGGGATGTCCGAAAGTTGTTCGGGTGGTTCGGAAAATGTTTCGGAGTCACGGGATATCAAATAGTATTTAAATATATTAATTATGAATTAATTATATTTTATATTAATTTAATATTAATTAAATAAAGGAAAAGGGGGGCTCCCACCTACATGGGCCCTAAGAGGGCCCAAGAGGGGGAAGCCGCACCCCCCCCCCATGAGGGGAAGGGGCTTAGACCCCTAGTCCAACTCGGAATAGGGGGTTCGGCCGAACCCCCCTCCCCCTCGTATTCCTTTAGTCCCACATGGGGGAGGCAAGGTGTTTGCACACCCCCTTCCCCTTTATATAGCAAGGCATATTAATTGGATTAATTACAGAAAAATACAATTAATTGTATTGCAGGCCGGCCGAGTTGCTTCTCCGCCCGTTTTGCCCCCTCTCTCCACCTAAGCTATACCGCCGGGCGCCGTTGCCCTGTGGGATTCCAGATAAGATCTACCCCTGCGATTTCAGCTGGATCTGAATGGCCGGGGGTTGTCGTTAAGCTCCGTATGTTTGCGAGTGCTTGGAGGCGACTCTTTTGAGGAGCCTGGGCGACGTCGTCTCGCCCCCTTGCAGCTGCCGCGCCGCCTCCCCCCTTGCCGCCGGCGCACCCCCTGCCGCCGGCACCTCGACATCTTCCGCCCGACGCCCGTCGACGCAGGTCATCGTCGACACCCCGGCGTCATCGTATAAATCATCGCGGCAAGTTCTCCGCGACCTCGAGGTCGGCTACGCACAACTTCATCGTCAACGCTTGTGCAGGAGCGTAATCCCCGCTATCGGTCTACATGGAGGTAATGTAACCCGTTCCGCCACCGTTATCACATGTACTAGATAGACAGATCCTGGCTAGTTAGGGTTTCATTCGCTAGAAAAATTATTGTTTTCTGCATCGGAACCCCTTCAGTGGTATCACAATCTATGCGTAGTACTGCTGGTACGGTTAGAACTCATGTTGCATGAGGACGTCTTTCTTATATTTGCTACCCTCTAGCGTGCACTTGCGATGCCTTCGGTATTGAGTTGATGAAGCGGTCCGGACCGACTTTACGCGTACGCTTACGCGAGACTGGTTCCACTACTAACATACGGCTTGCACCGTATCTGTGTCTGGCGGGCTCTCTCTCTAGTCGGCAAAGCATTTTCAATGGAGGGACCGAAGGGATGCTTAAACATGCAATTATACGATCGACGTTGTGGTACAAAGTTCGTAGGTAGGGAAGCGATTCTCTTACGGATAAGCCTATATGCCACGTAAAACTTGCAAAACTAAATAAAGCTAGAGGCGTCTAACTTTGTTTTGCAGAGGCATTATTTTATGTGACCTGGTTACGGTAAGTTTGATATTACTCGTACCGTCGGAGGCAATGGAGGGCTACGTAGACTCGGAGCCATGCGGGGGCGTCGGGGGCCAGGCACATGGCGCCATGAAGGTCCAGGCGCATCGACCATGTCACATCGCACTTCATTGCATCATTATTGTGTGTTGTTGTGTGTGCATCCTATTGATTGCTTATATGCTAGATATACAACAGTAGCATCATGAATAGGATGATCCCTAACAAATACCAAAATTGTGTTCTCCCTCGTTGCGCACCACCAAGAAAGTTCTACGTTATGAGGCAGGCCGTGATGATCGGGTGTCAGACATCTCGTCGTTCGCATACAGTGGGTGTAAGCCATATTGCATGCGCAGGGTCTTCGAGGTTTGATTGGCGAGCCTAGCATATGCAGATATGGCCCACGGGAAGATCGAAAGATCGAGCACGAGTCACAGAGTTGTTGTGATCGACATTTTATGTCCACCTTTGAAGATGTGCTGCCGGCCGCGATGATCGGGGGTGGTGTGGTGGATGAGGGTCGTGTAATCGCCATTATTATTTTTAGGGATAATAATTTTGGTGTGCTGTGTTTTGATAATATGATTATAAACTAAAACTCACCTATATATTATAAACTTTACCTTACCTCTCTTGCGATCACATCTGGAGACTACGGAACTACACTTCGGTTACTTCCTCAAGAGCGCGGATTCTACCTTAGAAGCCGACGGATCCAACTTCATCAGATGGTACAATGGTTTTAGAAACATTCTCCAACATAACAACATCCTATATGTCCTAGAACATTAGTTAGGAGTTAGACCAGATCATTCTGCTAGCAAGGAGGAAGATGATGAGTTCTGTAAACATCATGATACTTTCATGGAAGTGGAGGTCGTCATGAGCATATGCCTAGAACCAGAGTTAAAAGTTGTTTCAACACATGGAGCCATATGTCGTGATTGATGCGATCAAAGTTCACTTCAAAGATGAATTGAGTATTGAGCAATTTAGACAACTTAGAAAGTTCCAGACCATTCACATGGGGAGCATACCTGTCTGGAGACTCAATTGAAGAAGTTGTATGACAACTACTTCAGGCTTACGAATATCTACGATTTCTAGATCGCGAACTCCAATGCAATAGAGATTGCGCTTTGCCTCCTAGCTGTGAATAGCATGTGCGTGAATATGCTATAGAGACACGATGAGCTTCGTTACGTTCGTGAACAAGTTCAAATCTCTAAAAGTTGATTCCATCGATGAAGAGTTCTTCGACGCTACGGTTATATTTGATATACGAAGATATAAATGTATTATTCTCATACTTGATGAAAAGTATTTGATACTTGTTTTGTTTATGAAACAGTCCCGGATTATCACAAGTATGCGGTGAAGGGTGACGTGACAGTGCACAAGTGATGGCAAGTTAATGGCCAGCAGTGCTCACGCCCTCGAGATATCATATTAGTTATCATCAATAGTTTTTTATAAGACATTGTGTAATAGTGAGAGTGTGATCTAGTTTGGTGTCTTGAATGTTACAAGACATAGTTATTCATATAGAACAAATCAGTTGTTTTATGTTATGAAACAAAGCAGTTGTTTCATATTATGAGTAATTTGCATCACATCTCAATTACATTATGCGTATGATATACATTTATAATAGCGGAAATGATAAAATTATGTGTCCAAAGAACAAACACCATCGAATTTAGTCATAAAGGCGATGAAAGAAGTAATGGATAATTTTGGTCCATTTAAGTATTTTGAGTGCCGAATTGATTAAGTTTGAAATGTAGTATTGAAGTGTCAACATGAGAGGAATTAATTAAGAGTCATTTCAAATGATTATTAAATTAATTAATGGTGTTTTTTGCTTGATCCGAATTCTTCTATGATTATTGGTGAATAAGAGTATTTGCCTGATAAATCATAAGTCTGAAATTAATTTGATAAGAGATCAAATGAGGTTTTTCAGAAGAAAGATTAGTGAATGTTGTATTCACAAGATTCGATCAAAGGACAATATTTTTGAATTATGGTTTCAACACAAAAGACTTGTGGAAATTCGTTTCACAATATTATAATGTCATATATGGTGATATATGGGGTATTATAATCATACTCTGTTTTAAATAAAGTGTGGTCTATCAGAATCTGTCTTAGAATCTCTTAATATATTCGAAACATTATAGTCGATGTCCACTTTAGAAAATAGATATTTTTCTCAACGAGAATTCGCGGGATCGACCGTGGAGTCGACATGTATATGGTTATACAATAATTCGGAATATACATGAATAGTTCTTTGTAGATTCCTTGCATTGGATGAGATTGTATTCGAAAACCAAATAGAAACAAAACTTGGTTTGTTGTCTATGTAATTCCGAGGAAAATATGATTTTTCGAATTATGGTTTATGGATTGGAATTAGGAGCTTGAAATAAGGTGTCAGACCTATATTCATAAAAGTAGAATATTGGAAGGTGTTCCAAAGGGTACATATCTACAAATGAAACGGTGATTAAGAGTGAGTGAGACTAGAAAATTGTTTTCTGCTTGCAATCATCTTCATAAAGATCATAATATTTTCATGAAAGAAGCTTCTGGATAAATTGTTGTCATATTTAATATTGCTGTCAGGTCACAGCACAATATTAAGTGTTTCAGATCTTGTTGACAGATCAAGCCGCACTTTATGAATACAAAGAAAGTTGAGAAAATATCAGAATACGAACAAAGGCTTTTTCAGCCTGGAAATCCAAGTTACATTTGAAAGGATTAAAATAGTAATTGTTGCTACAATTCTTATTAGAGGAATAAGATTGTTTAATGATCGTATAAAGTGTTATATGAGAAATGTGACTATAAGAAAGACGTGGAAGCATGTCTTTTCAAGAAATGTGTCTTGGACAAGATCAAATTTGTTGACTACATTTATGTAGACATGCTTGAAGTCTGAAGGATCTGTATTAATGTAATACTATAGTTTGTATTAAATTTGAATTGATAATAGATCAATGATTTTGGTTTGACCAAAATGTCGATTTAAGTGGGAGTCAAAGTTAGTTCACTCAGGTTAAATGTGTGAAGAACATATTTTTGAGTGGGAGCTTAGAAATCAAATATGTGGATGACATGTTTTTGAGTGGGAGCTCGTGTTCTCAAATATGTGGAGACATAATTTGAGTGGGAGCCGAATTCATCTTGTGTAAATGACACATTGTGAAATTGTACTAGTAGAATAGATGAGAAGGATGAAGTTGTGAAACTATTTAAAAGTTAGTGTCTATTTGGAATAGAGCGGGAATTTTAAACAGTTAGTCGAGTTGTTTTGGATTATATCTGAGGAGTCAGAATAGAATCAAAGAGGATGGTCCTTGGAAATCCAATTGATAATTAAGAGTAATGATGCAAGATAGTAATGGTTGTATGACATGTTGGTCTATTATGTAATATTAGACGTCATACAGAAACCATATTATCTGCTCGATAAAATATAACCGATGTTCTTAGGAAAAGAACAATTGTAAAAGTAAATTTAGAATTTATTGGAAGTAGAAGTGCATTAGTTGATTAGATTGACATTGGTCTATCCAGTTTTCTACATAGGTGTGAAAGTATGTAGATATCGCGAGTTTGTAATTGTTACAAGGGGCTCTATATGACTGAGTGTGTTTTCAAGCCAGTTATCTGGTTAGCATAATCAGAGTAAGCGCTGGGAAACGGAAGTCTCACTTAGTTGCGGTATTTGCATATATGTTATTGGATAACATGGTGATATCAAGCAAGTTGATATCAATGAATCGTAAAAGAACGTACAATTATGTATTATACAGATTGTCAGAGTAACACTCTTCCACAAGCAAGCATTATCAAATGACGCTTATTTGATAAGAGATTTTGATAAAGTAAAGTACAACTAGTTTAGAAGGAGATATGCCCTGGAGGCAAACAAATAAGTAGTATTCATTGCATTATCTCATAAGTTTATAATAGGTTTGTGTATTATGCTATAACTGTATTAATCGGAATTATTAATACACGTGTGATACATAGACAACCAGGTCCCTAGTAAGCCTCTATATGAACTAGTCCATTGGGCAACAGTTGATCGAGATTCCCGATCAAGGACAATGACGTCGGTTGACAATGGGGTCATCTTATTAGTTGAATAAGATGATGGACATACGCAACGTATTGCAATAAGATCGTATTACGATGTTTGTCATTTGCAATAGATAAGAATATGATAGCTTATTCCTTAGACCGTGAGACCGTACTTATTGATGCTTCGTAGGGGTGCTTTGAGAGCATCAAACGTTTTGTCTTATATAGCATGAAAATAACAGTGTCCATCTTGGGTATTCCGAAAGAGCATCGAGACGTAAGGATCAAGAGCGGGATTTGTTCATTCTTGTAATGGAAATGTACTCTCGGCCCACTCGGTGAGATTACATCTATATATAGCTGCGCAGCTTATGACTAGGTCATGAAGATGTAATACCACAGACGAGTTAATAACCTTTGTCGGTAACGAGATACAACAAAGACATCGCTATGTCTACGATCATATCTCGGACAAGGTAGTATCGTAGAAACAAAGGGAATGAATATCATATTTATGGTTCAACGACGATATTCGTGGAATGCACAGGGGCCATCATATATATCCAGGAATCCCTGACGGTCATTGGTGAGCGGAGTGTCTCGACCATGTCTGGAGTGTTCTCGAACCGTAGCGTAACAAACTTAAGGTCTTGACGACACCAGGAGATAGGTTTTGGAATAATATAGGATTTTGTTGGAGAGAGAGAAATGATCCGGAAAGAGTTCCGGTGGTCTGGAAGGAGTTCCGGGAAGGTCTGGAATGGTTCCAGTGATGTCCGAAAGTTGTTCGGGTGGTTCGGAAAATGTTTCGGAGTCACGGGATATCAAATAGTATTTAAATATATTAATTACGAATTAATTATATTTAATATTAATTTAATATTAATTAAATAAATGAAAAGGGGGCTCCCACCTACATGGGCCCTAAGAGGGCCCAAGAGGGGGAAGCCGCACCCCCCCATGAGGGGAAGGGGCTTAGACCCCTAGTCCAACTCGGAATAGGGGGTTCGGCCGAACTCCCCTCCCTCTCGTATTCCTTTAGTCCCACATGGGGGAGGCAAGGTGTTTGCACACCCCCTTCACCTTTATATAGCAAGGCATATTAATTGGATTAATTACAGAAAAATACAATTAATTGTATTGCAGGCCGACCGAGTTGCTTCTCCGCCCGTTTTGCCCCCTCTCTCCACCTAAGCTATACCGCCGGGCGTCGTTGCCCTGCGGGATTCCAGATAAGATCTGCCCTTGCGATTTCAGCTGGATCTGAATGGCCGGGGGTTGTTTCAACACATGGAGCCATATGTCGTGATTGATGCGATCAAAGTTCACTTCAAAGATGAATTGAGTATTGAGCAATTCAGACAACTTAGAAAGTTCCAGACCATTCACATGGGGAGCATACCTGTCTGGAGACTCAATTGAAGAAGTTGTATGACAGCTACTTCAGGCTTACGAATATCTACGATTTCTAGATCGTGAACTCTAGTGCAATAGAGATTGCGCTTTGCCTCCTAGCTGTGAATAGCATGTGCGTGAATATGCTATAGAGACACGATGAGCTTCGTCACGTTCGTGAACAAGTTCAAATCTCTAAAAGTTGATTCCATCGAAGAAGAGTTCTTCAACGCTACGGTTATATTTGATATACGAAGATATAAATGTATTATTCTCATACTTGATGAAAAGTATTTGATACTTGTTCTGTTTATGAAACAGTCCCGGATTATCACAAGTATGCGGTGAAGGGTGACGTGACAGTGCACAAGTGATGGCAAGTTAATGGCCAGCTGTGCTCACGCCCTCGAGATATCATATTAGTTATCATCAATAGTTTTTTATAAGACATTGTGTAATAGTGAGAGTGTGATCTAGTTTGGTGTCTTAAATGTTACAAGACATAGTTATTCATATAGAACAAATCAGTTGTTTTATGTTATGAAACAAAGCACTTGTTTCATATTATGAGGAATTTGCATCACATCTCAATTACATTATGCGTATGATATACATTTATAATAGCGGAAATGATAAAATTATGTGTCCAAAGAACAAACACCATCGAATTTAGTCATAAAGGCGATGAAAGAAGTAATGGATAATTTTGGTCCATTTAAATATTTCGAGTGCCGAATTGATTAAGTTTGAAATGTAGTATTGAAGTGTCAATATGAGAGGAATTAATTAAGAGTCATTTCAAATGATTATTAAATTAATTAATGGTGTTTTTTGCCTGATCTGAATTCTTCTATGATTATTGGTGAATAAGAGTATTTGCCTGATAAATCATAAGTCTGAAATTAATTTGATAAGAGATCAAATGAGGTTTTTCAGAAGAAAGATTAGTGAATGTTGTATTCACAAGATTCGATCAAAGGACAATATTTTTGAATTATGGTTTCAACACAAAAGACTTGTGGAAATTCGTTTCACAATATTATAATGTCATATATGTTGATATATGGGGTATTATAATCATACTATGTTTTAAATAAAGTGTGGTCTATCAGAATCTGTCTTAGAATCTCTTAATATGTTCGAAACATTATAGTCGATGTCCACTTTAGAAAATAGATAGTTTTCTCAACGAGAATTCGCGGGATCGACCGTGGAGTCGACATGTATATGGTTATACAATAATTCGGAATATACATGAATAGTTCTTTGTAGATTCCTTGCATTGGATGAGAGTGTATTCGAAAACCAAATAGAAACAAAACTTGGTTTGTTGTCTATGTAATTCCGAGGAAAATATGATTTTTCGAATTATGGTTTATGGATTGGAATTAGGAGCTTGAAATAAGGTGTCAGACCTATATTCATAAAAGTAGAATATTGGAAGGTGTTCCAAAGGGTATATATCTACAAATGAAAATTTGGTGATTAAGAGTGAGGGAGACTAGAAAATTGTTTTGTGCTTGCAATCATCTTCATAAAGATCATAATATTTTCATGAAAGAAGCTTCTGGATAAATTGTTGTCATATTTAATATTGCTGTCAGGTCACAACACAATATTAAGTGTTTCAGATCTTGTTGACAGATCAAGCCGCACTTTATGAATACAAAGAAAGTTGAGAAAATATCAGAATACGAACAAAGGCTTTTTCAGCCTGGAAATCCAAGTTACATTTGAAAGGATTAAAATAGTAATTGTTGCTACAATTCTTATTAGAGGAATAAGATTGTTTAATCATCGTATAAAGTGTTATATGAGAAATGTGACTATAAGAAAGACGTGTAAGCATGTCTTGTCAAGAAATGTGTCTTGGACAAGATCAAATTTGTTGACTACATTTATGTAGACATGCTTGAAGTCTGAAGGATCTGTATTAATGTAATACTGTAGTTTGTATTAAATTTGAATTGATAATAGATCAATGATTTTGGTTTGACCAAAATGTCGATTTAAGTGGGAGTCAAAGTTAGTTCACTCAGCTGAAATGTGTGAAGAACATATTTTTGAGTGGGAGCTTAGAAACTCAAATATGTGGATGACATGTTTTTGAGTGGGAGCTCGTGTTCTCAAATATGTGGAGACATAATTTGAGTGGGAGCCGAATTCATCTTGTGTAAATGACACATTGTGAAATTGTACTAGTAGAATAGATGAGAAGGATGAAGTTGTGAAACTATTTAAAAGTTAGTGTCTATTTGGAATAGAGCGGGAATTTTAAACAGTTACTCGAGTTGTTTTGGATTATATCTGAGGAGTCAGAATAGAATCAAAGAGGACGGTCCTTGGAAATCCAATTGATCATTAAGAGTAATGATGCAAGATAGTAATGGTTGTATGACATGTTGGTCTATTATGTAATATTAGACGTCATACAGAAACCATATTATCTGCTCGATAAAATATAACCGATGTTCTTAGGAAAAGAACAGTTGTAAAAGTAAATTTAGAATTTACTGGAAGTAGAAGTGCATTAGTTGATTAGATTGACATTTGTCTATCCAGTTTTCTACATAGGTGTGAAAGTATGTAGATATTGCGAGTTTGTAATATTTACAAGGGGCTCTATATGACTGAGTGTGTTTTCAAGGCAGTTATCTGGTTAGCACAATCAGAGTAAGCGCTGGGAAACAGAAGTCTCACTTAGTTGCGGTATTTGCATATATGTTATTGGATAACATGGTGATATCAAGCAAGTTGATATCAATGAATCGTAAAAGAACGTACAATTATGTATTGTTCAGATTGTCAGAGTAACACTTTTCCACAAGCAAGCATTATCAAATGACGCTTATTTGATAAGAGATTTTGATAAAGTAAAATACAACTAGTTTATTTGTACTCTAGTGCAAGTGGGAGACTGAAAGAGATATGCCCTAGAGGCAAATAAATAAGTAGTATTCATTGCATTATCTCATAAGTTTATAATAGGTTTGTGTATTATGCTATAACTGTATTAATCGGAATTATTAATACACGTGTGATACATAGACAACCAGGTCCCTAGTAAGCCTCTATATGAACTAGTCCATTGGACAACAGTTGATCGAGATTCCCGATCAAGGACAATGACGTCGGTTGACAATGGGGTCATCTTATTAGTTGAATAAGATGATGGACATACGCAACGTATTGCAATAAGATCGTATTACGATGTTTGTTATTTGCAATAGATAAGAATATGATAGCTTATTCCTTACACCGTGAGACCGTACTTATTGATGCTTCGTAGGGGTGCTTTGAGAGCATCAAACGTTGTGTCTTATATACCATGAAAATAACGGTGTCCATCTTGGGTATTCCGAAAGAGCATCGAGACGTAAGGATCAAGAGCGGGATTTGTTCATTCTTGTAATGGAAAGGTACTCCGGGCCCACTCGGTGAGATTACATCTATATATAGTTGCGCAGCTTTTGACTAGGTCATGCAGATGTAATATCACAGACGAGTTAATAACCTTTGTCGGTGACGAGATATAACAAAGACATCGGTATGTCTACGATCATATCTCGGACAAGGTAGTATCGCAGAAACAAAGGGAATGAATATCATATTTATGGTTCAACGACGATATTCGTGGAATGCACAGGGGCCGTCATATACATCCAGGTATCCCTGACGGTCATTGGTGAGCGGAGTGTCTCGACCATGTCTGGAGTGTTCTCGAACCGTAGCGTAACAAACTTAAGGTCTTGACGACACCAGGAGATAGGTTTTGGAATAATATAGGATTTTGTTGGAGAGAGAGAAATGATCCGGAAAGAGTTTCGGTGGTCTGGAAGGAGTTCCGGAAAGGTCTGGAATGGTTCCATAGATATCTGAAAGTTGTTCGGGTGGTTCGGAAAATGTTTCGGAGTCACGAGATATTAAATAGTATTTAAATATATTAATTATGAATTAATTATATTTTATATTAATTTAATATTGATTAAATAAAGGAAAAGGGGGGCTCCCACCTACATGGGCCCTAAGAGGGCCCAAGAGGGGGAAGCCGCACCCCCATGAGGGGAAGGGGCTTGGGCCCCTAGTCCAACTCTGACTAGGGGGTTCGGCCGAACCCCCCTCCCCCTCGTATTCCTTTAGTCCCACATGGGGGAGGCAAGGTGTTTGCACACCCCCTCCCCCTTTATATAGCAAAGCATATTAATTGGATTAATTACAGAAAAATACAATTAATTGTATTACAGGCCGGCCGAGTTGCTTCTCCGCCCGTTTTGCCCCCTCTCTCCACCTAAGCTATACCGCCGGGCGCCGTTGCTCTGCGAGATTCCAGATAAGATCTACCCCTGCGATTTGAGCTGGATCTGAATGACCGGGGGTTGTCGTTAAGCTCCATATGTTTGCGAGTGCTCGGAGGCGACTCTTTTGAGGAGCCTGGGCGACGTCGTCTCGCCCCCTTGCAGCTGCCGCGCCGCCTCCCCCCTTGCCGCCGGCGCACCCCCGCCGCCGGCACCTCGACATCTTCCGCCCGACGCCCATCGACGCAGGTTATCATCGACACCCCGGCGTCATCGGCTTCATCATCGCGGCAAGTTCTCCGCGATCTCGAGGTCGGCTACGCACGACTTCATCGTCAACGCTTGTGCGGGAGCGTAATCCCCGCTATCGGTCTATATGGAGCCATGGAGGTAATGTAACCCGTTCCGCCACCGTTATCGCATGTACTAGATAGACAGATCCTGACTAGTTAGGGTTTCATTCGCTAGAAAAATTATTGTTTTCTGCACCGGAACCCCTTCAGAATTACTATTAATAGTTACTTATAAACCGAGATGGAGGAAATATAATAGTTTAACACCAATTTGTTTTCAACAATGTGTTTTTCCTCTATATTGCTATGCACATCAAGCAACGAATAGAAATTGTAATATCTTTATTTCAATTCTTATGACCTACAACATATTTTATTTCGCCATGTAAGTTACTTAGTTCTCAAACTTCTGATAATAAGTGTTGCCGATGAGATAAGCTTCATGAATCACATCAATTAAACATAAATACTGAAACAAATATCTCCCAGACATCTACATCATGAAAAAACGAGGCCCGACATTTTAGGATACCAAACACTTCCAAGTTTCTCAGAAAACATAAATGGAGGGGAAAAAACTCCATGCAAAGCACGATGAGAGCAAAACTGACCAAACAGTAGACGCAGTGAAAATTGCAAAGGACATCGAGATCAAATACCGTCGTCCCCTGACATATAGTGTTTTGTGGGGATAAATGGGGATAATCCTTGTTTATATCAATTGTACGCACTGTTGTCCCCTGTTTCTATCACTTGTAAACACTGACATATACTGCTTCGCCGTCCTGTCGCTGTTGGGGCATCAGATGATGGGAATGTATGGACCACGCCGGCGAAGCAAACTACTGTTGGAGCTAGCACTTTTCATTGCAATGAAGCTCCGAGACAGAATATCACGGTATCTGGGGGCAACAGGCTACAACGATTTCAAGAACGGAAGGGAATTTAGAGATTAGAGAGAGAGGGGGTAGGGGAATTTTGAGATTAGAGTGAGAGAGAGGAGCAGGTCGAGGACACTTTTGCACATAATCCCTCCTTCATGTGGCCAAAGTGATAGCTTGACAGCTGGCCTGAATTGACCCCGTCCCTCCCCCGACAAGTTCGCGTTTTTTCATGGTCCCATGTATAGGCGCAAAGTACATTTTTATGTCTGATGTTGGTGCCGAGCAATAAAAGGACAACCCATGTGTGTTCCATTTCCCAATGACTTTGTACAAAACTGATAACTAATCGATGGCGACATTTTGGTTTTAGGTACACGTGAAGGTCGACAATAAATCATTCTATTGCCATGCATACCAGGTAATACCTACTTCTTCTATAACTAAATATAAGATGTTTTGGTAGCTAAATTTAAGCTACCAAAACGTTTTATATTAAGATACGGAGGAAGTAGATACTGGCTAGCAAATAGCACATACATCGACACTTTTGTTTTGTTTGCGGGGAGCAAATACATTGTCACTGAATACTCGTTAGGGCTCATTTCTAGCATGATTTACTTTCATCAGATGACAGTTTAAATTTTGTTACTCTTGGTACGGATAAAGCAGGTTCCAGTACAGTGTGTCGTAGCAAGACTTGGTGCTTGGATTTATTTGCAGGAAACGTGCATTACATGTACACGGTTTGTAAGTTACTGGAAAATACAAGTGCTATGAGTGACGAGTCGCCAAAATTGTGTGGCTTCCCGTCTCTATGACTGTCGTATGTGTCCGTGTTTCGCATGTGTTGGGTCCCAGCTTTCCACACCGATGGTCCTCGCTTTGTCATAATATACGATTAGTGCAGACTGATAAGATATAAATTAAGTCGAGCAGCACAGGAAGATTGCCACAAGTTCAAAGCTCGTGAAGGAGAGTAGCTTCAACGTGGAGGAAACCAGGTTGAGACTCCTTTGAGATCGATCTCATGGCCATGCTCGTATCTCGCCTTCCTTCCAAAGTCTTGGCTCCAGAGGTTTCTCGTCAACGAACGAACACAACACATTGCCGGCAAACCCCTATCGGCTTAAGCACGAAGTCTTGGGGCATCAACTGCATCCCACCGATAACAGGAGCAACACAGTAAGTGCATGCTGAATTTCCATTTTTTTTCTTTTTGGAAATGCATACTTGTTCTTCAGATGATGCCATGCAATATGCATGTAGAAAAGTATCAACAAGCTTTGCACACTAGTGTATAGATCATGATAAATTTTTGTAATACATCTCATTTGCCCATATAATTGGCTCGTCCATTAAAAAACACATCTAATTAGCTTGTAGTACGATCGAAGATGGCATGGAACATGCATGCAGAAAAGTATCAACAAGCTTTTGCACACTAGTGTATGGATGCACAATATTCGCTCCCATATATGTTGCTCCTTCTGAGCCTCACCGTGGCCCCTCGACATAGTCGCGAGCAACAACGCAACTCAAGGTGGTCTGACGGGTGGCAGTCTTGGATATGCTGGTGTGACGGTTGTGGTCTTCAAGTGATAGCAGTTTGGGCTGCAGACAAATGAGTAGTGAGGAGTTACATTTTAAGGGCGAGTGGTGATATATCAGGGCAATCAAAGGATATTGTTCTCTATTTGGCGAACAAGGTGTCAAATGTGAGTAGCAAAGTGTCGGGACGTCGGGTGGCGACCTTGAAATTTTACAACATTTATTGAGGGAGCAGCCTTTGTCGGTGAACCGTGATATTGTTCTCTATTTGGCGAACAAGGTGTCAAATGTGACACATTGGTTCAAAGTCTTGTGTCACGCAAGCTTCTTCTTTTCGGTAGGAGGTTAGCTATTTTGGTGGAGTGGTTTTCCTGGCATTCCATACGTATGAGCTTAGGCTGGGTTTAAGGTCTTTTGCTTGGTTTTCCACTAATAAACATAAATCACTTTTTATCTCGATTATGAATAGGTAAAGTTTTTGCCTATTGCTAGAAAAATGTGCACAGGAAATATAAAATCCACCTGCTTTATTTCAGAATCCCTACAGTGGATTCAGGAGAACCGCCAGCGGGAGGAAAATTTCCAGCGGTTGATCCAGGACCCAAAGAACCACCAGCAGCAGGAAAATTCTCATTACCCAACATACCTTCATGGTGCGTACGTACAGAACAGTTACACCGTGTTGCGAGCATATTTTTTTGTCCACGTGTTTCTAGATTTGTTTCAGGAACTTCCTTCTCACATTCAAAAACTCTATGAGCATCTCAGGGTCAAGTTGATCGCTGGTGCCTACTTTGCTGCAGTACCATTTTACTGGCAAATGAGAGCAATGGAAGGTAGCTCCAAATCAGTATTACCACCTTATGTCTAGGTCTATTTTAGGGCTTTTCTTGATTTCAACTTGTCTCTCTCTGTCAAAATCACATCAATCGAAAAGAAAGGGTGGAACAAACAGTAGAGGAAGCAATCGAGGCGGTCGACAAGATGGCGATGACGGCTGAGAAAATCGCCGAAGATGTCGCTGAAGCCTTTCCCGAGAATAAAAGTCTAAATAATGCAGCATCCAGGATCAAGGCTATCGCAGATGAGATCGATGTGGATGCGAACAAAGCCGAGGCCCTACTTCATAAGGTTAGGTTTGATGCCAAGTTGTGTTTTTGTATTAGTGTAGCTTACCTAGTTACCTTGTGCTGGAATTACCATAAAAATGTAAAGAGTGTCTGATACACTGCAAGAAAAAAATAAAGCAATTACTGACATGATTTTTAAGTGGATATTTTTTCTCCAAAATAGAATGCAAATGAATCCTTAATAATATTCCCAAAGAATTGCAATTATGTAAGTCAAGGGACCTCAACGAAAAGAATTATAGTAATTCAAATTCCCCAAGTCCTAAGCACCAAATCAGACCAAATACTACTGTTTTGAGTTGAGTAACCAGTATGAGTAGATTGAGTGAAATGTGTGTTTACTATGTGAAGATGTTTGACGTCGTAATAATTAAACTATTATATTTTCTTCCTGATTTAATGCAGATTGAGAAAATAGAGGAAGAGGTGGATGAAGCAGTTGATGCTTTCACAAAGAAGAAATCGATGACAAAACATCCATGAAAAGGAAATGATTATATTTAGACAGAAACACAAACACTTTATAGTACTAGGTGTTAACTGATGAAAAAAATGCATGATTACATTGCCGTTATCTCGTTCCTTGTATGCCTGCAACCTTCATCCATTTACACATAATGGATATGTAAAATTAGTTTGAGCTCGACAAAGGTAGTTTTTGAACTACTTTTATGCTGCCATAAAAGGGAAAAGGCGAACGAGCAACACATGATTTTTTTCTTGGAAATTTTCATGCTTAATGATGTTTTTGCATCTATTCGTAACTACCGATGAGTAGTCTAAACTGTGTATGGAAGAACAATATGCATGCTATGCTTTTCTATTGGGGCACAACCGAAAAAGCGATGCAAGTAAAACCTTTTTCAACCGAGTCACTCCTAAGATTCGACTTAGATTTTAGACAACGATTGTTACACAAGACCATCAGACTTAGGATGCCAAGCCTTCACTACCCCGAGCAGAAAAACCATCATTTTGCACTTGTGGGTCTAGCGATATGAATCGTTGCCTAATTTCTGATTCGGGTCTTGGATGTGAAGGAGATATACCCTATAGGCAATTAATAAAGTGTATTTTTTTATCATATCTCGTTTGTTCATAATATGTTTTTGTGTCATGTTCTAACCGTATTAAGCGAAAATATTAATACGGGTGTGATGCGTAAACAACCAGGTCCCTAATAGCCTCTACTAAGACTAGTTTCGTTTCGTGATTGATGATCGAGCTTTCCCGATCATAGGGCATGACGCCGGTCGGCAATGGAAGTCATATCGTTGGTAGAACGATATGATGGACATACCCATATTTGTAGGACGTAATCATTACGCCTTTGACCATGAGACCAACTCTTATTGTTATTCCTAAAAAATAATTTGATTGCACCAAACGTCGTATCTTATTTAGTATGACAATAACGGTGATACTTTTGGGTATCGAAAGGGAGTAGTTAACACGAGGGGTCAAGAGCGGAATTTGCCAGTCTGCATAGCAGGATAGATATTATAGGGCCCACACGGTGAGATTATGTCTGATGAGCTTGCAAGCACGTGACTAGGTCACGGAGACATGAAATCATAGACGAGTAGAAGATAGCGTTGTCGGTAACGAGGTCAGCTAGATATGGATATATCTATGAACGACGCTCGGACACGCTAAGTATCGGCATGGCAAAAGGTTTAAGACTTTACGTTCAGATTTGATAGATGAAAGTCATTCGTTATATCATAGGGATTAATTCATGGGGTCCAAGCCTACGAGTTAGTCGTTGATCGAAGAGGAGTTTCGATCATACCTGTTATTATATCGAACCGCTAGGGTAACACACTTAAGGGGTTTCGACAAGACAACCGGAAAGGAAAGAGATCACCGGAAACGTTTCGGGAGAGGTCCGATGGAGATCGGACAGCGACGAAATAGTTTTCGGAGCTAGAATAAATTATATATTATATGTTTGATATTAATTAGTGTAATTAATGTCTAAATATAATTTTATATATTTATTTTCGAATTTATTAAGGCTGATTTTCCTAAATGGGCACCAGAAGGCCCATGGGGGGAAATCCCCAAGGGAATTCGGTGGTGTGGGGGGGGGGAGCATGGCCGGCCTAGGTGGGCCAAAAGGTGCCACCAGGGTCGGCGCACCTGCTCATGCCGCACCAGGCATGTGGGGATTAGTCCCACATTGCCTGGTTAGTAAGTTGGCTCCCTCCTAGGAGCCTATATAAGAAGGGGCACCCCTGGCCTTTTAATTCACCAATTAATTCCCCAATTCTCTCTCGATTTCGTGATTCCCTTCATCGGAGTTGCGCCGAGTTGAGAGGAGATCCCTTCCACCATAGCCCGCTGCCGCGCTGTTGGTGTTCCGGTCCAAGTCTTCCGCTGCTCGTCGTGGACTGGAGCTTCAGAGGCCGTCGTCTCCACCGTACGCGTGTAACGCCCTGCGAGGTTCTGCGCTAGCGGTGCTTGGAGGTTTGCTTCCTCTACACGACCTTGAGGTCGGCTTCGTCGGTCTTCATCGACAACGTTTGTGCGGGAACGTAATCCCCGCTTTCGGTCTACAAGAGTATGTATTCCGATCTCCGTTCTTACTACTATATCTACATAGAATAGATCTTGGCATGTTTAAGGATATCGTTGCTAGGAATTTTTTTATTTTCTGCACACGATCCCCTGCAGTGGTATCAGAGACGATCTATCATAGATATAGTTGTACGCTGTTAGAACCCGTGTTCTGCACGGGGGCACCATTCCTGTTATTTGCTACCCTCTAGCCTGTACTTGTGATTCATGCGGAATCGAGTTGATGAAGCGGCCCGGACCGACTTTACGAGTATGCTTACGCGAGACTGGTTCCATTACTAACATATGGATTGTACCGTATCTGTGTTTGGCGGGTGTTTGTCTCTCTATCTCTTTAGTTGGTCTTGCATTTTCAATGGAGGGACCGAAAGGGATGTTTAAATATGCAATTATTTGATCATTGTTGTGTTCATAAGTTCGTAGGTAAGAAGCGGTTCTTTTTAGGAAAGCCCCAGCCACGTAAAATATGCAAAAGATAAAGTAGAAGAGTCTAACTTTATTTTACAAGGTCTATGTGATATGGTCAAGGTAGGTTTATTAAATTGTTTATGAACTGCGGGCGCCAAGAAGACCATGACGCAATGGACTATATCATATTGCATTACATTTGATATTTTGTGTGCATCTTATATTGTGTGATTATATATATTAGTATATATTAGTCGCGCGGTGGTAATTATATATAAGATGGTCCCTTTAAAAATACCACTAGTGTTCTTCCTTCAACGAGAACCACCAACGTTATGAGGCAGGCCGTGACGATCGGGTGTCAGACATATCGTCATTCGCATACAGTGGATGTAAGACATGTTGCACAAGCGTTACGTGGAGGTTATAGTGGCGAGCCTAGCATATGCAAATATGGCCTCGGAACACGGAGGCCGAAAGGTCGAGCATGAGTCACAAAATTGGTGTGATGGACAATTGTCTACCCTTGAAGTTGTGATGCCGGCTCTGGCGATGAGGGGTGGTGCAATGGATGGGGGTCGTGTAATCGCTTAAACGACTAGGAGGGATGTTTGTTTGAGTGGGAGTTATGTTAGTTATTTTCTAAAAATAATATAACTAAAAATTATTATGAATAACGTCTTATGTTGTTGTAAATTCCATTGTAGATGTCTCACCCCTCCTTTAACCTAGCCCTGTTCCTTGAGAAAGAGAAGTTTAAGACCGATGGGTCTAACTTTGTGTCCTGGTTTTGCGACCTAAAGTCCATTCTTGAAACCCACAAGGCGGCCTACATCCTTGAAGCCCCCTTAGGTGATCTGCCAAACACCGCCTCAGAAACCGAAAGGATTGTCCATAGGGTTAAGGCGGAGATTTCTTCTTATGTCCAGAGTGGCATGCTCTTTGCCATGGAGGCTGACCTGCAAAACCATTATGAGAACAAGGATGCCTATGAGATAATCACTGAACTCATGGTTGTTTTTGCATGACAAGTCAAGGCTGAGAGGTTCAAAGCATCCGTGCTTTTCTTCGCTGCCCAGATGGAAGAGCACGGCAATATAAGTGAGCACTTAGCCAAGTTTTTTGGCTGCGTTCAGCTCCTGAATGATCTGGGAAGTGTGATTACAGAAGAGCTGGTTATTGATGGGGTGTTGATTTCTCTGCCGCCTAGCTATAAGAACGCCATCGTGGACTACGACATGAAAGGGACGTCAAAACCCCTGTCGGAAATCCTGAAGATGCTCGAAGTGGCCGAATTAGAAATCAAGCTGGAGAAGATGGTGGTGACCATCGGATCACCTGAGCGCAACTGCCCCAAGTACCTGGAGGACAAGAAGTTTGGCAAGATAGTCGACAAAGAGTAAGATATATTTGATATACATGTTATAGATGTGTACCTTACATCCGCTCATAGCAACACTTGGGTATTTGATACTGGTTCTGTTGCTCATATATGTAACTCTCAGGAGGAGTTACGGAATAAACGACGGCTGGATAAGGATGAGGTGACGACGCGCGTCGGCAACAGATCGAGAGTCGACGTGGTGGCTGTCGGCACGCTCCCTCTACATCTACCATCGGGATTAGTTTTGGTTTTAAATAAGTGTTATTTTGTACCATCGTTGAGTGTAAACATTATAAGTGGGTCTTGCCAGTTACAAGACAGTTATTCATTTAAATCAGTATCAAGAAGTTGTGCTATTTCAATGAATGATATCTTTTATGTTGATGCTCCCGAGAGTAATGGTTTGTTCTTGTTGAATCTCGATCATAGTACTCACATCCATAACATAGAAGACAAACGGATTAAGTGTAGTAATGATACCGCCATGTATATGTGGCATTGCCGTCTCGGTCATATTGGTATAAAGCGCATGAAGAAACTCCACTCTGATGGACTTTTGGACTCGTTGGATTTTGGATCTCTCGATACATGTGAACCATGCCTTATGGGCAAAATTACCAGGACACCGTTCAAAGGTTTCGTTGAACGGGCGTCGGACTTGTTGGGAGTCATACATACAGATGTGTGTGGACCAATGAGTGTATCGACACGCAATGGTTATCGTTACTTTGCCACCTTCACCGATGACTTGAGTAGATACGGTTATATCTATTTGATGAAACACAAGTCTGAAACTTTTGAGAAGTTCAAAGAATTTCAAAGTGAAGTTGAAAAACAACTCAACAAGAAAATCAAGCACCTTCGATCCGATTGTGGTGGCGAGTATTTGAGTTTTGAGTTTGGCACACATCTGAAGAGTTGTGGCATCGTACCTCAACTTACGCTTGCCGGAACACCACAACGTAACGGCGTGTCCGAGCGACGTAATCGTAATCTACTGGATAGTGTCCGATCTATGATGTCTCTTACCGATTTTCCCGTATCCTTCTGGGGTTATGCGTTAAACAACCGCATTCATTTTAAATAGGGCTCCGTCCAAATCCGTTGAAACGACACCGTATGAATTATGGTATGGCAAGTAGCCTAAGTTATCGTTTCTGAAGGTTTGGTCTTGTGAGGCGTATGTTAGGAAACTGAAGCCCGACAAACTCGAACTGAAGTCGGAGAAAGTCATCTTTGCAGGATATCCGTGGGAAACCGTAGGATAAACCTTCTACAACCAAGCTGAGGGCAAAACATTTGTCGCAAAGACCGGTACCTTTCTAGAGAAGGAGTTTCTCGCGAAAGGAGTAAGTGGGAGGAAGGTAGATCTTGATGAGATCGTTGATCATGAACTTGAAATTCCAAGTGGCGCAACGAAAATTGTTCCGAAAACGTCCTCCACAGATGGAGTGGGATAAATTGTCGAGGAAAGTATTCTACCTCGTAGGTCTGGTAGATCTCGTATCGCACCAGAATGGTCTGGCAACATGTTTTGCACCGTCATGTTAATTGAACAAGACAAACCTATGAACTACAAGGAGGCAGTGGCGAGTCTAGAGTCCGAGAAATGGCTAAAAGCCATGAAATCCGAAATAGGATCCATGTATGATAACAAAGTCTGGACTTTGATGGATATTCCCGAAGGGCGTAAGGGCGTCGAGAATAAATGGATCTTTAAGAAAAAGACCGATGCTGATGGTAATGTGACCGTCTATAAAGCTCGGCTTGTCGCAAAAGGTTTCCGACAAGTTCATGGGATTGACTACGATGAAACTTTTTCACCGGTAGCGATGCTGAAGTCTATTCGGATTTTGTTAGCAGTTGCTGCCTATTACGATTATGAAATATGGCAGATGGATGTCAAAACAGCCTTCCTAAATGGAAACATTGAGAAAGAGTTGTGCATGGTACAACCGGAAGGTTTTGTCGATCCAGAAAATGCTGACAAGGTATGCAAGCTTCAGCGCTCCATTTATGGATTGAAGCAAGCATCTCGGAGCTGGAATCTTCGCTTTGATGAAGTAATCAAAGGTTTTGGATTTGTCCAAAATTTGGAAGAGACCTGCATTTACAAGAAAATGAGTGGGAGCTCGGTTGTGTTCTTAGCACTATATGTAGATGACATATTGCTGATTGGGAATCATGTGGAACTTTTGAATAGCGTGAAGGATTATTTAAATAGTAAATTTTCCATGAAGGACTTATAAGAAGCTACATATGTCTTAGGCATTAAAATCTATCATGATAGATCAAGACGTCTATTAGCGTTGAGTCAGAGTACTTATCTTGATAAAATACTAAAGCGTTTCGGTATGGAGAAGGCATAGAAGGGTTCTCTGCTGGTTATCAAGAATAAAACATTGCGAAAGACACAGTGTCCGGTAACGGAACAGGATAAGGCCGATATAACTAAACATCCTTATGCTTCAGCCATAGGATCGATTATGTATGCAATGTTAAGTACTAGACCTGATGTGACATTAGCTCTAAGTTTGACAAGCCGTTTCCATAATAATCCTGGAATGGCGCATTGGATTGCTGTTAAGAGCATTCTTAAGTATCTCAACAAGACAAAGGAAATGTTCCTTGTGTATGGCGGCTGCGATGAAGAACTTGGCATAACAGATTACGTGGATGCAAGTTTCTGCTCAGACCCCGATGACTCTAAGTCACATACATGTTATGTGTTCAAGGTGAATGGAGGCGTTGTGTGCTGGAAAAGTGGGAAGCAACCCATCGTCGTGCAATCTACAATGGAGTCAGAGTACATTGCTTCTTGCGAAGCCGTAAATAAAGCTGTGTGGCTGAGGAAATTCATCATTGAACTTGGAGTGTTCCCGAGCGTGCAAGACCCCGTGATCCTCTTCTGCGACAATACGAGTGCCATTGATAACGCCAAGGAGCCAAGGTCTCACTCCACCGCCAAACACATTCTCCGACGCTTCCATGTGACACGACAGTACATACAAGGAAGCGATGTGAAGATTTACAAAGTGCATACAGATCTGAATGTGGCAGATCCCCTGACGAAGCCTCTTCCGCTTGACAAGCATGAAAAACACCAGATAGCTATGGGTGTTAAGATTTTACCAAGTTGTAATCTAGATTAATTTGTACTCTAGTGCAAGTGGGTGACTGAATGAGATATGCCCTAGAGGCAATTAATAAAGTATATTTCTTTATCATATCTCGTTTGTTCATAATATATTTTTGTGTCATGTTGTAACCGTATTAAGCGGAAACATTAATACATGTGTGATGCGTAAACAAACTGGTCCCTAGTAGCCTCTACTAAGACTAGTTTCGTTGCGCGATCGATGATCGAGGTTTCCCGATCATAGGGCATGGCGCCGGTCGGCAATGGAAGTCATATCGTTGGTAGAACGATGTGATGGACATACCCATATTTGTAGGACGTAGTCATTACGCCTTTGACCGTGAGACCAACTCTTATTGTTATGATTGCACCAAACGTCGTATCTTATTTAGTATGACAATAACGGTGATACTTTTGGGTATCGGAAGGGAGTAGTTGGGACGAGTGGTCAAGAGCGGGATTTGCCAGTCCGCATGGCAGGATAGATACTCTAGGACCCGCTCGGTGAGATTATGTCTGATGAGGTTGCAAGCATGTGACTAGGTCACGGAGACATGAAATCATAGACGAGTAGAAGATAGCGTTGTCGGTAACGAGGTCAGCTAGATATGGAGATATCTATGAACGACGCTCGGACACGCTAAGTATCGCCATGGCAAAAGGTTTAAAACTTTACCTTCAAATTTGATAGATGAAAGTCATTCGTTATATCACAGGGATTAATTCCTGGGGTCCAGGCCTACGAGTTAGTCGTTGATCGGAGAGGAGTCCCGATCATACATGTTATTATATCGAACCGCTAGGGTAACACACTTAAGAGGTTTCGACAAGACAACCGGAAAGGAAAGAGATCACCGGGAACGTCCCGGAGAGATCCGATGGAGATCGGGTAGCGACGAAATAGTTTTCGGAGCTAGAATAAATTATATATAATATGTTTGATATTAATTAGTGTAATTAATATCTAAATATAATTTTATATATTTATTTTCGAATTTATTAAGACTGATTTTCCTAAATGGGCCTTCTGGTGGATAGATGACCCATAGGGGGGGATCCCCAAGGGAATTTGGTGGGGGGAGCATGGCCGGCCTAGGTAGGCCAAAAGGGGCCACCAGGGCCAGCGCACCTGCTCATGCCGCACCAGGCATTTGGGGTTAGTCCCACATTGGCTGGTTAGCAAGTTGGCTCCCTCCCGAGAGTCTATATAAGAAGGGGCACCCCTGTCCTTTAAATTCACCAATTAATTCCCCAATTCTCTCTCGATTTCGTGATTCCCTTTATCGGAGTTGCACCGAGTTGAGAGGGGGATCTCTTCCACCATAGCCCGCTGCCGCGCTGCTGGTGTTCCGGTCCAAGTCTTCCGCTGCTCGTCATGGACTGGATCTTCGGAGGCCGTCGTCTCCACCGTACGTGTGTAACGCCCTGCGAGGTGCTGCACTAGCGGTGCTGGGAGGTCTGCTTCCTCTACACGACTTTGAGGTCGGCTTCGTCGGTCTTCATTGACAACGTTTGTGCGGGAACGTAATCCCCGCTTTCGGTTTACAAGGGTATGTATTCCGATCTCCGTTCGTACTACTATATCTGCGTAGAATAGATCTTGACATGTTTTAAGTATATCGTTGTTAGGATTTTTTTTTCTGCACACGATCCCCTTCAGGATGTGCTTTAGTAGTTTTTGTTTGCATAAGTGGACCTGAAAAGAAAGACGGGTGGTGAGGAAAAGGAGTGAGTGGGAGGGGGCGAGAATGTGAAGCGTGTTGTATTTGAAGGAAAGCATGGACAATTGTCCATGCGTATCCAAGGGATGCCCCACCCCCCAACCCCTCCCCCAACGGGAGGATGACTAATGCCTTTTTAAAAGAAATCCACATATATTAAACCAATAAAATGTATATGATTATATCGATTATATATAAAAAAACTAGCAAATCTATAAAATCTTCAAGCCTTTTCTTTATCCATGCCACAATCTTATACTTTTCTGAAAACATTCGTAGAACAACGCCAAAACCACCAAACCACACATCTATGAACATCACCGAAGGTTCTCCCTTTTTAATTTTGAGCCGCAATGCCTAGGCTTTGTGCACACATGTAACCATTAAATTAATCAAGCAACATCGGCAAAAACATCGGCAAGAGCACCACCATTGATATTCCAGGAAAAAATAACCGAGCCACTTTATCGATGACGCTGTGAGCCGAGAGAACGAATCACCTTTGCCAAAGACGTACTAGCCGGGATAGATAACACGAGGACAAACGTCCTCACGGTAACCATGAGAAACAATCCAAGATTGATCCGACGAAGCAAGATCTGAAGAAACATACCTAGAAAAATTTAATCTTCCAAAGACACCATTTACATCGAGAAGGAGATCTCGCCGACGGTCGAAGCACGGCATATCACTTATTGCAATCGATATCATCTTTATTAACAAAAAAGACAACAAAACCAAACTCTAACATTAAGGACTCTTATATAGCGCCATGCGTAGGTCCGATGTCCCCACCCCTTCTAATGTCAGAGCGGCACCTAGAATAGGTGAGGACCCGTCAATTCTCAGACGAAAGCGACGATGGAGTTGCATATGATGCCCACGGCGACGACTTCAACCCTAGCCACCGCCGCCTTCTTCTCTTTTCCGTGAGTTGAAACGCAAACAGTCGACGACGACTAATGCCTAATCGAACTACTAGGAGAACGAGCGGGGGAAGCTGCTTACCAAGACGCGGCCCTGAGTGGGGAGACACACACATCAAAATGATTGGCGCTTAACAACGACAATGAAATGTAGGGTGAAATAAACAAAACCAGATCAGGAGATTTTATGCTAGAAAAAAATCCAAGCGACCTCCATATGAAGACAGCAGAAATCCGACACCAGAGGTTTCATCCATGTCGAAGAAAGCTACATACGTGTAACTGTAATTGAGTTAACCCTATATGATGTGAGATCAAGTTGGTCTTCCCTTCTCCACGCGCAGGCGACGCGTCCCCACGAAATTCCGCGCCCGTCGGCGTCGCCGGTGCGAGAAGGAGCCCGGAAAAACCCAAACGGTAATTTCTCTGGTCGAACCACCAAAACCCCCAAGAAATGGTGAGCCGGCGACCTTTAGCCGCTGACCCCTCGTCAACTCCTCCTAATCCCCTGCACGCTCAGAGCCCCCGGTGTCCGACGACCGGCCGGCGAGATGGCGGAGGCGGTGGCCGGCTGGCTGGTGTGCCCGGTCATCAAGATCGTAGTGGAAAAGGCCAAATCATGCGCCTCCGACAGATTCAGGTGGCTCAACGGCGGTGTCCCCGATGCGCTCAAGCAGCTGGACGGGACGCTCACGGAGCTCCGCGCCGTGGCGGGCGCCGTCGAGCGGAGCCGCGGCGGGAGGGGAGACGGCGGCAGCGACCTCGACAGGTGGCTGCTGCTGCTCAAGGACGCCGTCCACGAGGCCGACGAGGTCGTCGACGAGTTCGAGTACCGGAGTCTCCGCCCCGACGGCGGCAAGGTCGACCGCGCGCGCTCCTCGCTCGTCAAGATCGGCAAGCAGCTCGTCCGCGCCGACGAGCCGCTCAACCGTCTCAAGGCCGTCATCGAGAATCTGGGCGGCATCCTGGCCAGCTCCGAGCGGCTGATGCAGGTGGCGGAGCTGGAGGCGACATCGCGCTCCGGTGAGCTGAGCGGCCGCTACCACCCCACCTTGGACGGCCCGGTCACGGGCTCGCTCTCGCTGTTGGAGGACGACGAGGTGTTTGGGCGTGACGCGGAGAGGAAGGGCATGGTTTCTTGGCTGGTCGCCGCCCCAGGCCCGCCCCACTGCACAGATCGGCGCGCCGCTGCCATCCCCGTCGCCGCCATCACGGGTCTCGGTGGGATGGGAAAGACCACGCTGGCGCGCGTCCTGCTCGACGACGACTCGGTGAAAGGAGCATTCGATTTGGTCATGTGGGTGTGTCCTGCTGCCACTTACCACAAGGTTGAGCTCATGAAGCAAATCTTGCAGTCTGCGGGTGTGCAAGTCTCAGACAACATGAAGAACTTCGATGTGCTCCAGAAGGAGCTGGTGAAGGCTGTCTCGTCCCGGAGGTTCCTGCTGGTTCTCGACAATGTCTGGAATAGAGAGATGGATGGAGATATGTGGAGCGAGGTGTTGGCTCCTCTTAGATGTGGCCAACCTGGGAGTAAGATCGTGGTTA
Source organism: Poa annua (assembly GCA_026929855.1). Lineage (NCBI taxonomy): Eukaryota > Viridiplantae > Streptophyta > Magnoliopsida > Poales > Poaceae > Poa > Poa annua. The sequence goes on from CM049431.1 coordinate 85,411,812, forward strand.
CCACCCGGCAAAAGATGGTAGCCAACATGCTGAAGGCGACCAAGCATGTAAATTTGGAAGGGTTGGCGTTTGCGGACGTTTGGTCGCTCTTCACGAGGATTGCTTTCAGCAAGGGGGACAGCGTTGACAACCATCCGGCACTGCGTGCAATTGGGGAGCAGCTTGTTCGGAAGCTCAAGGGGTTGCCATTGGCTGCCAAGGTCGTTGGTGGGATGCTCAAGAGTACCCGGAGTGCCCGTGAGTGGGAGAAGATCTCGGAGATGGAAAACTATGACAATGTAAGCTCCACGCTAGAGCTGTGTTATCGGAACTTGCAGGAGCACTTGCAGCCATGCTTTGCAATCTGTAGCATATTCCCCAAGAACTGGCGGTTTAAGCGTGACAATTTGGTTAAGATTTGGATGGCCCTGGATTTCATCCGGCCAGCTCGTCTGAAGAAACCGGAGGATGTAGGGAAGGAGTACTTTGATCAACTTGTGGATGGATCCTTCTTCCACCGGCGCAAGGAGGGCCGTCAGAAATACTATTACATTCATGACCTCATGCATGACCTCGCCGAGAGTGTCTCACGAGTTGACTGTGCAAGAGTTGAGAATGTTGAGGACAAACAGATTCCTAGTACAGTTCGGCATTTATCTGTAACTGCTGATGCTGTGGCGCATCTCAAAGGCCGGTGCAAGCTCGACAGGTTGCGCACATTCATAATTCTTAAGCAATCTTCATCTTCCCTCAGTCAACTGCCAGATGATATCCTCAAAGAATTAAAAGGTGTCCGTGTGCTCGGTTTGGATGGCTGCGGTATGGCTGATCTGTCAGATAAAATTGGTCAATTGATCCACCTGAGGTACCTGTCTCTTTGCAAGACAATTACAAAGCTTCCACAGTCACTCACAAAGCTGTTCCTTCTTCAAACCTTGAGTATCCCTAAGAGATGCCGCATCGAGGAGTTTCCAAAAGGTATGGGGAACTTGCAATATTTGCGCCATTTGGATATGGACAGGGCAAGTACATCGAAAGTCGTGGGTATTGGGGAACTGATTCATCTCCAGGGATCAATTGAGTTCCATGTTAAAAGGGAAAAGGGTCATACGTTGGAAGATCTGTATGATATGAAGGATCTCTGCAGAAAGCTTCATATCAAGAACCTTGATGTTGTAGCCAGCAAACAAGAGGCCTGCAAAGCTGGCCTAAGAAAGAAACAGGGTATTAAGGTGCTGGAACTGGAATGGAATTCCACTGGTAAGAGTGTACCTTCTGTCGACGCTGAAGTCTTAGAAGGCCTTGAACCACATCCGCATGTCGAAGAGGTCCGTATCAGAAGATATCATGGTAATATTTCACCACGTTGGTTGGACATGAGTTTCAGGAAGGACAGTAAACTGTGCCTTCTTAAATCTTTACATTTGACCAACTGTAGAAAGTGGGAGTTCCTGCCTCCTCTTGGGCAGCTTCCATATCTGAAGATTTTGCATTTGAAAGAAATGTGCTCACTGAGGCAGATTGACAGCAAGTTTTATGGAACCAAATTGATTGCATTTCCGTGTCTGACAGACCTTGAATTTGATGATATGCCACAATGGGTTGAGTGGACGAAAGAAGAGAAGGACATCAGTGTTTTTCCGAAGCTCCGTAAGCTGAATCTTCTGAACTGTCCCAAGTTGGTTAAAGTTCCTCCTTTCTCTCTGTCTACCAGGAAGGTCACTGTCAGAAATACAGGGTTTGTTTCACACATGAAGCTATCCTTCTCATCATCATCATCATCATCATCATCCAAAGCTTGCAATGCTGCATTAGAGACATGTTCGACCACCATCCTTACAGATGGCTTGCTGCACCAGGAACAGATGGAAGCAATTTCAGTTTTGACTCTGCGGCACTGCCAAGGTGTAAAATTCGAGCAGCTTCAGGCGCTTACCTCACTCAAGAAGCTGCAAATGTCCCACTTAGACGTAACAGATGAGCAGCTGGGTGCTTATCTGCGAGGTTTACAATCGCTGACCTTTCTGGAGATAGACAATTGCAGCAACATCACATCTCTTCCACATGTTGAGAATCCGAGCAGATTAACAACGTTACACATTCGGCAGTGCACCGAGTTATCTTCTCTGCATTCCTTGCCAAATCTTGCAGCGCTGGAAAGCATGTTGATCGAAAATTGCTCCAAGCTCACTGTAGAATCGTTCCCTGCCGACTTCAGCAGGCTCAGTTCTCTGAAAAAATTGAATATAATGTGCTGCGCGGAGCTGGAGTGCCTGCCAAGTGGCTTCCCGTCTTCACTGCAAGTTCTTGATCTGATTGGGTGCAAGCCAGGTCTTTTGAACAAACTGCAACTCAAGAATGGACCGGAATGGGATAAAGTAGCACATATCCCGATCAAACGGATCCATTGACTAGAGGCTTGTTGCCTAGGTGCGCCTCGTACCATTATCATGCCCCTTTGATTGCTGATCAAGGATGACGGTCCAATGAAATAGTGTAACGCGATGAGAGATACTGGATGAAACATCCTTGCCAACAGCCCTGCTCTCTAACTATGCTACTCCTCTGGTCCGTTTTAATTGTCGTGGAGAACGGACTGTGGTAGTACAAAGTTGTGTACAGTACAGCTCCCGACTTTTCTGTATCTTGACCAAAAGTGTTCTGCATATAATGTGGGCTTTGGCTGAAGTATATGACACTAAGGCATATGTTCTGTATGTAAATGTGCACTTTGGCTGAAATACACTCACTATTCTTTTTATTTGTAGCTGGTGCATTTCACTTGCATGAGCATATGAGAACCACCATTTGCTGCGAATTAACCGAGTTTTCAACAATGTAACCATTAGCTTAATCAGATTGGTGACTTTTCGAACTGGAACTGGAACTGTCTACACAGCAAACCTAAGCACCAATGAATGTTGTCATTGACCAATGTTGGGTAAACCCTCATAGATATCAGGTGCCCACATAGAAACTCAAAAGAGCGATTTTGAGTCAGACACACACGATCATGTTATATTTACTTTGAACAGGGAGAGGGGTCCAGATGAACCCCGAGAGCTGCATACAGTTACATCGTCGGTGGATACATTTCACAAACAGGAAACTGGAAGGAAATGGTCAAAAGAGAGACACGGACGATCATGTTATAGGAAGTCCTCTTCCTTTACATGGAGCCATAGGCCTCCTATTTTCAGTGCCTCTCTGACCAAGCTCCAGGCAATGATAATTGCAGATAAGACAGTAGAAAGCAGATGCAATTTTCAGTACTAGCAATCGGATCTAAATTTTCTAGGTTGCACGCAGAGACTAGGGAAAGAATCTGTCGGAAGCACTGATCACATTTCAGTTCAGAAGACATAAATCACAACTAATTACCTACATCAGAATCTTTGGATCAGGCATCTACCCCCTCTGTTTAAGAATATGAAACAGAATTGACCTTTCATGGATAACAATTACAAAATTCGCCTGCAGCTTTCAATCACAATATGCTATCAGAAACCAATTTTAAAACACAATATGCAATATTTCAATGTGGTAAATCCAGTGTTATCATTTCCGCTCAGTCAACCCATAGTGTTTCCCACGAAATAGTTCAAAGAAGTTTTGACTGAATGCATCTTCAGACGCCCAATAGAGCGACATAAGATACTGTTTCAGACATTTGCGTGCTTGGACCTGCTCATTATCTGATATACAAACAAGACTAGTATGAAATTGCCGTACCAAAGAGTGCAATCCCATTATGGCAGAATCACATACTACTAACTAACAGATACCCCTTTCGCAAATAGGTCGTACGGAAATTATCCTCACTGCTACTAGCACCACCTCCGAAGGGTGGAGAAGAACCAAACTACAAGAACTATATATACACAACAGTGCATGCAGCATACCGCTGCTACTCGAGCATGGTAATACTCGCAGGAAAAAATAAAGATCATACATGGGGGACCGGGGCGCGTTGCTTGCAGTCATACTTGCCTTCTGCCATATATGGATTTGCAGTTACATGGCAACGATGAGCTCGTCCGGGGTTTCCCCATCTGTGCTTAGAGGCGGCAGCATCAAGTCATCGCCGGCCGAGAAATGATACTTCTCCCCGATGGCTCTGAGGAACTGGTACACCTCAAACATGGTGGGTCTCTCTTTTGCAGTGGAAACTGTGCAAGAACATGCAACTTTCAGGAATTGCATCAGCTCACTATCCTTGTCTTTCCCTATCAGTGACTTGTCGATTGAGTCTTGGAGAATCCCATTGTTTGATAGGTAAGTGATCCACTCTACTAGATTGCCTCTGAAATTATCTGGAGCACTGGAAACCTGAGTAGGCCTCTCTCCCGTGACGAGCTCAAGCAGAACCACGCCAAAGCTGTAGACGTCACCCTTTGGCGTGGCCACCAGGGTGCTCCCATACTCTGGCGCCACATAACCAATATCTCCAAATTCTCCATTGACAAAGGTGCTGAGATGGGTGTCTAGGGGATTCATAAGCCTAGCAAGCCCAAAATCTGAAATCTTTGGTTCGTAGTCTTCATCCAAGAGGATGCATTTGGAACTTATATTACGATGAAGGATTCGAGGATTGCATGTATGGTGAAGATATGCAAGGCCTTTTGCTGCACCGATGCCGATTCTTAACCTCAGAGGCCAATCCATCTTGCAATCTTTTCCCTCTTCGTGTAACTGATCATAGAGTGAACCTTTGGGCGTGTGCTTGTACACCAGTAACCTCTCCTTCTTAGCAATGCAAAATCCTAGGAGAGGAACCAAGTTGCGATGCCTTACTTGGCCTAGTGTCTTCATCTCTGAAGTGAACTGCGATTCAGAATGCTGTGAATCTTGTAGCCTCTTGACAGCAAGAAAAGACCCATCGGGTAGCACTGCCCTGTACATAGTTCCTGTCCTCCCAGTACCTATGATGTTTTCGCTGCTGAATTGTTTGGTGGCCTTCATAAGATCACTTAATTTCATCTTCGAAACTGGATTCTCAAACATAGAGACCTGGATAATCCAGAAAACCATGACAATAGTAAGTTAATAGTTAAAAATTCTATGAACGATGCAATTTGACATTGCCTTGTGTTCTAAAAGAAAGAAAAGGTAACAATAAATTACCTTGATTGCTTTTGTTCCTTTGATACTCTTCGCCCACTTATTATCCTCCGCAGCTTTTGCCCTCTTGGCTGGTATTTTCCGCAGACAGACGAATACAACTATTACAACAATTATGATCACAACTACGACTCCGACAATAGCTCCAATTATTGCTGCGGTGTTTTTGCTCTTTGATGAAGCTTGGCACCGATCCAATGGACTCTCACATAGCCCTTGATTACCAGCAAAGTTTGACGCTGAGAAATTCCTTAGTGAAGGTGGAATAGGCCCTGATAGTCGGTTGTCTGCGACATTGAATGTAGCTAACCGAGTAAGAAGGCTGAGTTGCGGAATTGGACCAGTAAATTGGTTATGCTGGAGATTGAGGAGATTAAGGTATGTCATGTTTGATATGTTTTGTGGGAGATTGCCAGAAAAGCTATTGTAGGAGAGGTCCAATTGTGTCAAGTAGGGCATTTCGCGGGAGATATCTGAAGGGATGGATCCTGTAAAGCTGTTACTTGACAGATCCAGCCCAGTCATACTGCTACAATTCTGGAGGCCTCGAGGAAATGAACCCTGGAGACCAAGGTTGCCGAGGCGCAAAGAAAGAACTCGGTTCTCATCCGGGTGCCAACACTCCACACCGGTAAACTTGCATATGAAACCGATGGTGGAATTGTCAAAAATCCATGAGGATTTGAGTATACTGTTGGGGTCAATCACCGACTGTTGTACCGATCTCAAGCATTGGATGTCGAGTTCAGAAGCAAAACAAGTGGAGATGAACAACAGTAGAAGAATAACCCTCAGTGGAGCATAATGATCTGTCATCGAGCACTTGTACGGATTAATGTCACCTGTCCTCCGTGCGCAACCGCCACTTGGAAGTTCAGGCTTCACCTACACGTAAACAGAACCGAATCTAAAAAATTAGAGACACACCAATTGGCGATAACCATATTCTGAAATGGAAACATGTAGTACTTGATTGCAACAATGGAAAGCAAACGGAGCATCAATGACAGGCGGACACCATCAGTGGAGAACTGATCCCCACTACTGACATACGGTGCCAATATTCTGGTAAGATTAGCACCAAAGAATAAGTGCAATTTGCATCGTCCCTGATAATAATAACAGCACTACGAACTTGCAACGGAGGCAGTTGCAGGTTCCTGAACCATCAATCTTGGCATCAATCCTTTACACAAACAACCAAAAGCTTGCGCAGCATTTAATATATCTCGATTTCTCATACCAGAGTCGAACGGCTGGAACGGCCAAAAGGCGCCCTACTTTCCAGAAAGAGGAAAAATCTAAGAAGTTGGACGAGAAATAAATCTCTCAAAATAATGGCACCGCACCACACATACAACCATATACGGTGTATTGCAATCTTTCTCCATGATTTCACACCCGGAACCGGCTTCTTTTAATAACCAAAAAAACGGCACTGGACGAACTCTTCCTGCTGCTGCTGCTTCAGCAAGAAACCGGCACCAATCAAGAAGGCAAAGAAATTCCTAACAGATTTTTTTTTGACAAAAAATTCCTAACTGAAATACAAGCTCCCGAAAGGCCGAAACACATATCTTCTCGCCATACACGGCAACTGCACGAACCGCTACTCGACCAACCCACCATCCACAACCGGAACCAGCGCTCGCACTCCAGAGATCATACACACACACATAGATAAACCATTCGCACCGCATGAACAGCTACGAAGTCAACAAATCTGAGCGAACGGAGCGAAGCAGGCGGGCTGCTCACCTGAAGCTCGTCACCCGCCGCCCTCGCCTGGGTCGGGGGAGGACCGGAGCCAGTACCGAGTCCGCGGAAGGGGAGAGCAGTAGTGAGGAGGGAGTAGGAGGGGGAGGAGTAGAGAGGAGAAGCCGCCCGGCGCCCGTCGTCAAAGGAAAGGAACGGAAACGAAGAAAGTGGGAGTTTTTCTAAGCGCGTGGGGGCCCAGGCCCAGGCCCGCTGGGGTGTGGGTGGGCCCGGCTAGAGCGAGATGGGGACGCGGAAATCCACGACTTTCCTGGTCAACTGCCCCGGTCAACCCGTCTGCTATCTCTGGACTGGCCGGCCGGACGAATGGCTACGGCGACACCGTGTCAGCCTCGGCCGTCTCCTCCTGGGTCTTGGCCACCGGTCACTGCCTATAATTTTTTCCAGATGTTTGTTGAATCTCAAATATGGGCGAACGGCCTATTTCATTGAATTCGAAGGATGTTTAACAAATTTAATGAAATTTGATAAAAGGTATTTAACGAACTTAAACAGGATTTAATGGAATTTAAACTAAGCCCTACACCCTAAATCTAGCGGCGCCGTCGTCAAGTGCGAGAGAAGGAGGCCTATCCCGCGAAACCCTACGACGTCTCGCCAACCACTACACGTCGTGAGGAGGATGCCTATCGTGGCGACGGTGTCATCATGAAGCTTGCATGCTGCCGCAAGAAGTATCATATATTATTGACGGCAGCGGTGGCAGTTGAGGTTTCTGATTTCACTAGCGTCGGTTGCGGTCTTGAGAAACTCTCTGGGTCGTTGCGCGCCGCGAGTGTGGTGGGATCCGATCTAGCTGCGCCAAAGGAAGGCGACGACATGCACTCCCTCCCACTCCTGATCTGGCCAGTCGTCATTGTTGTCATGCGCCCCCTCCAGCGGTGCCGCTGCTGGTAGTGGTTCCTGCACCGGGGCAGTGCTAGTGGAAAGGGAAGGTCAGAACTCGTTGTCGTCAGAGCATGCCCGCTTATTGTCCGACATCCACTCCGCAGTGAGACCTCATGCATAGGCCGACGGTGGCTGCAGTGAAGACGAGCTCGTCAAAGATGAGCTTAATTTTCAATCGGCTGAGCCCTTTACGACCCTAATTAAAAACCGTGTACTAGATGGGTTATGTCAAAAAATGGGTCAACACAAGTTTCATCATGTTGAGAATAGCCCATGCTTCTATATGTTTTTTTAATAACATTCTCCTGCAATTGTTTTGGACACATCTCGGGAGGCCATTTCAGTCGTGCAATCATGCAGTCCTTTTCTACGACCATATTTCAACTTTGATCGTCCATTCAACCTTTTAACTTGATGTGTCTGCACTCTTTCTTTTAACACAGAGCTCGAGGTTCTTGGGCGGGGTAATGCCGAAGCTCCCATTTGGTCTCACGCTAATCTAAGATAGCAGTACTTATCTTTTGTACAAACCACATCACTAGAGACGATAACCCACATGCACTTCTATCGAAATATTCTTGTGCAGTGTCCCATTTCATCTTCATGCATGCATGGTTAGGAAATATGCTAACAAATAGTAGATTTTAAGTTTTAATTTTTAAAACCGATGTAGAGTTACAACCGATGTGAATCATAGTGAAAGTATTTTTTAAATAATAGCATAAAATATTATTTCTAATAGGGACTATGGTGTGGCAAGAAATCGATGCATGGTGATATATATATACCGGAGTAACTATGTTTGTGTACTGTCTTTTGGTTAGTTTATTTTTTTGTTTCAAACCGGTGATGTGTATGGGAAATGATACGTTGTTTCTGTCGAGTTGTGTGCATGAGTGTTAAGTCCAGGCACGTAGTTTTGTTGCTCAGGATACTCTGGACGCATGTTTTGCATGTATGAGTGTTTTGCTGCAGGTAAGTAGCTTTTTTTTGTGTAGGATACGTGTCCGAGTGCATGTTTTGCATGTATGAGTGCCAGGTACAGATAGGGATGATGTTTCTGATGCTATATAAGGCGGACGGCAGTGTAAGGCAACAACATACGAAAGAAGCATTCTCTATAGAAGCGGGATATCCAGTGTGATCGTTTAAAAGTTTAGATATCGAAGAATCGTGAGCTGTGGTAAGATCTGTCGGGATGCTCGAGGGATCACTAGTTCTGGTCGGATCTGCCGGTATGCTGGAGGAAGGATGTTCATGAGCTGCCGCCTCCAGAAGATGTTGTTGTTCAGTTTTGGTTAAAAGAAGGTGACGAAGATCTAGAGCAGACTGTTCGCGGTGTTCTCTCACAATACTTTGTTTTCAGAAGTTTGTTTGATGTGAGGAAGGGTGGCAACGGTGTTTCTGTGTTTGCGATAACACGACGTGAAGAGCATGCTTCTGTTATTCATGCGAAAATATTTTGTTTAGAAAAAGCAGGATGTTTATAGTGCGAAGGTTCATCGTTCTCGGATGGATGATAAAGATCTAGCTGAAGACGACATGCTAGATATAAAGTTTGAGTATAGGATTTAGTTATGTAATAATATGTCCGTGACTAAGTAAATGAGTTATGCTATGTATAGGTGTGTAGGTTGTTAGTCAGGTTAAGTTTTTAGTGGATAAGGTTGCTGTGATACTTAGATAAATATGCATGCCATGAATAATGTGGATGTTGTTGTAAGTTCTGATGCATTATATCTAGCTGAGATGTAGACATAGAGTTTGGGTATTGGATTAGAGAAAATGAATTTTAATTTTTGTAATGTGCACATTTAATACCTATTTAGTCATTTAATACCTATTTAGTGGACGATATGGTAGACATATAACTTGAGTATTGGATTGAAGTAAGTGAATTTAAATCGGATTGGAGCACGTGAATTTAAATTTTCGTAATGTTTCAATAGCTATTTAGTAGAGCTGAGCGCGCAACACGCCTCTGGAGTAAATATAACTTAAATTTGGTAGTATACAAATGTACTTATTATTTTGTTTTGAATATTATTAAAATTCAGTGGATTTAACGTATGGAAGATGTTCAAATTTTGAAAACCATCAAAGTTGTGAAGCGATGAGTTATATTAGTATTGTATTTATTGCTTATGACTATATTAAAATTTGTTATTTTTTGTTTATCTGAATGTCGAACAGTCCTTAATTGTTCCTCTATAATCCATATAGTTAACTTAAAAAGCTAGAATGTCTATTGTAAGCATGTTTTTTTGTAAAAAATAGTTTGAACATGCACAGGGACATATTAGTTGTAAAGTCTCCTTTGTGCCTAAAATGTTGTTCTTCTTTGTGCATTTGCAGTTTGAATGTTGTAAATTTTGAAGATCTAAATATTTTCTGTAGTTATCTAAAATGAATAGATAATTTTACAGAAACTATATCGTTATTATAGAAAGATATAATGTTCATATGTGAGTTGATTTTATATAACTCTTAAATTAATATGACAAGCTATAAGGTTGTTGTACTAATTAGGTAAATATGCATGTCATGAATAATGTGGATGTTGTTATAAGTTATGACGCGTTATATTTAGCTAAGGATGATATGGTAGACATAGAGTTCGAGTATTGGATTAGAGCAAATGAATTTTAATTTTCGTAATGTGCATGTTCAATAACTATTTAGCGGACGATATGGTAGACATAGAGCTCAAGTATCGGATTGGAGCAAGTGAATTTAAATTTTCGTAATGTACACATTCAATAGCTTTCTAGCGGATTTAAGCGTGGTCATGTCGCGCCCGGAGTAAACGTAACTTAAATTTGGTAATGTTGATACAAATAATCTAGACAACTATTGGAAATCAGCAATCAGCTTTTTTAAGAAGATATATTAGTGGCTGAATTCTTTTTCAGATTAAATTAGAATTATTCGATCTGTGAGTATTCGAATATTGGAAACGATTTTGTGTAAACCATATGATTAATATAAAAATATGTAAGGCATCTTTTTTTAAAAGTTGTCTAAACATGCATGTGGATGCATTGTCTGTGAAGATATATTTTTCTGTAAATTTTGGTATGTTTTTTGTATTTTTCTGATTAGGTCAAAAGATATGTTTTTTCTTATTTATATTTCTTTTCTGGAATTGAAAAATAATACAGACGGGCCCGCACGTCAGCCGCCCAGCTGACGTCAGCGGGCGGCGGACCGGCCGTTGCTGCGTCGGCACCGCGAGCTCGCGTGGTGACGCGGCGCATTCACGCGAGGGTCTGGAGGCAGGGATCCGCCGGAGGACGCGCAGGCGGGTTGAACGGGAGGTGTGGCCGACCATTTGGTCGCCGGAGCCGCCGGCGGCAACCCATTTCCCGGCAGCGGCGCCCGGAGGAAGGCGACGACGAATCCCACCAACTCCGGCCGTCCCGGGACGGTTCTAGAGGCCAGGAGCTGTGAGACGCGGCGGCGCAACCGCATGTGACCTTGGATTGGTGCGGGGAGGCGCAACGCTGCGGCGTGGCGTCAGCGGCGTCAGCGGCGACCCGGAGTTCGCGGGAGAGAGAGGAAGAGCTGGGGTGATGTGACGACCCGCCATGCTACCGCATGATTGCAGCACGCAGGACATCGATGTAAAACTCACGGAGCACCGTTCCGCGAATTTCACACCATCAGAGTGGTACAACAGAAACATTGCATGGGTCCAACGGTCATACACATATTATTACAAGCCAAAAGTGTACAAATTCGGAAAGATCCTCTTCAGTCCACCGAGGATCCGCACTACTAGGTTCTATTTGTAAACTTAAGAGTTTACAAATAAGGGGTGTTAACAAACTTAAAACCATGGAGCTCAGCAACTTATTTAGTAAAGTTCTATGTTGCTCGGCTCACTAACTACGCTAGGGATTTGCTCTAGCAATCTTCCGTCTCTTCCTCTTGGCCGCCGTAGGTGATGAGGTAGTCGACGCCTTCGACTCCACCTGATAGGTCTGGCTCGTCGTAGACCAGATTGTCTTGGTTGTAGATGTCGTAACCCCCTTCGTCTCCTGTGGCCTCAAAGTCTAGAAAGGGGTTTAAGGCAAGGGTGAGTAACAACGTTACCCCGCAAGTTCATTATGGTAGGGTGGGAAGTTTGATGCACTAGCTACAGCCACAGACAATGGATTGTCGTAGGCTAATGCAATTTTTATAAACATTTCTTCAAAGGTTGCTTTTATTCTGAAGAGCTATGTCCGTCAGGAGTCACAGGGCTAGGGCTTTGAGGAGCCTCCTTTCCTGCTGCGTTCGTCGTTCCGTCCTGGAACGTGGAGTAACATGTCACATTCATACACTCTGCAGAGGTGCGCTGCTTTACCCATAAGAGATCAAGACCTTGTTGCACAACCGGGCGAATCTTTCCCGTCCACACTTCCTTGGTGTGGGGCCCAGTCAGTAATCTAAGCCAATCACTGCGCCTTCCCACCATCCCCGCACACCCCCCATTACTCCGGTGCATGTTAGTGGGAGACACCCCAGCTTAACAGCTGCCAACTAGTGGGAGACACCCCAACTTAGTTACAAACTCGTGGGAGACACCCCAACTTAGTTCCCGAAGCCAACCTTCATAGATGCTAGAAGCCACAACCCGAAGGTGAGGTTATTATTCTGGCCACCTCAAGCTCAGCGGATTTACACACCGCCCGGCTTTGATCTAGTCACCCGTTGGTGTACGAGAGGAAAAGGGTACAGCTGACTTCTCCGTCCCATTCCAAATCTTATGGTTGCGCGTAATATTCGGCGCAAGAATCACTGGCGACATTTGTTGTTAAGTCCTAGATGATACTTTCCCGTGCAAATGGAACCTCCACCACAACATTCTTACCATGGTCCCATCTGCCACCCGTATGAGATTACCACCTCACTGGTGGATAACCTTAGTCATATCATTATCAAATAAGTTTTCGGTCCTTTTGTAATGCATGTGATAATAGCATTTTGAAAATAGTTTTGTAACAAATCTTCCAAGAGGACGTGTTTAAAAGGGATGAACTTGCCTGCTGGCTGAGATGTAGTGTAACGTGAAGGTTCGGACTGACCCGGGACCTCGGGTTCTGAAATAAGGCATCATTGTCTCATAAGACAATGTTTAAAGAGGCAAATGATGCTATTATTTATAATAATGCTATGCATTGAGTTTATTTTGCTAAATTCTTATTGAGGTGAAATTCTATTTTGAAGTGTTGATAGAATGTGTGTTATTTTCTTTCTTTTTAATTCTTCTGGAGTAATTAATAATCATCTCTGGAGGATAAACAAATATTTGGAATTCAAGTTTTTAAATGGTTTTATAATTAAAACAGAAATAATTTCAAAAACTTAATTGATATGATTTAGTAAAGGAAATGGAATTTATTTTCTTGATTTTAATCTGTATGAATGAATAGTATTTTTATTTTATTTATTTGCAATATTTCTCACAATTAAATTCCTTATAGAAATATTTTAAAATAAAATTCAGTTTGTAACTTATTTTTCATGATGAAATGAGATGAGTTTATTTTCTTGACTTTTACATTACATATATTCTTTCTTTTTTAAATAGTCTAGGATTTATAAATAAACTTATTTTACAAGATATTATTTAAAATCAAGAATAAACAATTTTGAATACTTTACATTTTCTAGATTCAAAACTAATCTTTATTTGAATTTGGAGTTTATATATATTTATTTGGTAGATGGTTTTATTTTATGTCTTTGTTTTATTTGGAGGAATTTTCATTGGGCCTTTATTTTAAATGGCCCACTGACCAGTGGGCCAGTGGCACGGTCTGGTTAGCCAGCTCGGGCTGGCCGAACCGGTCCAGTGGACCAAACCCGCACCTCACCCCAATCCCCTTTCTCTCTCCTCTCTGGCGATCGAAATCGCCGGCGCCTCCGCCGCTCGATTCCGGCCGACTCCGGCGTCCATTGCCGCCGCCACCGCACGCAATCGATGCGCCGCACCGAGCTCCACCCCTCTGTCCGCGATTTCTCGCCGGGTTTGTCCTTGCGCGGCCGTGCCCTCTTTGGTCCTAAGCTAGGGTTTCGGCTCTGGCTGTTTCTTTGCACGCCGGCGTTCCTCTGGTGGCCTGCGCGCGCGGAGAAGACTTCCCTGTGCGGCGCTGCGACGGCTGCGTGGGCACTGCCCCTCCACGCCGTCATGGTTGCACACAGGCGCTGGTAAGCACCAATCTTTCCTCCCCTCTCTCTCACTCTATTTGGGCCCGAGGCCGTGCTGTGTGATATTCCTCTCTGTTGGTAGTGATTATTTGATGATGTCCTGGCTGCTATTTGTGATGTGCATCTTTGATGGATGTGTGTGATTTTCCTTATTAATAACTGAATTAAAAATCAGTTATGGTGCTTAACATACTGATTCCTAGTTGCTACAGCTAGGAAAATGATTTGTTTCCCATTTAGGTTTGCTTGCAAGTGATTCAAAAGTACAGATGAATTTGGAAATGATTTGTGCCTTAGTGGCTTCTATGGTTGTGTCTTGCTGCTGTGGTATCTCCTGGGAGTGTGCTCAGTGGCAAGATCATGACCATATGATCTGCTGCTGGTGTGTTGCTCTCTGTTGCTTACTGAAATTATTTCAGTTGTGCTGAACTGAATTTCTGATAATGGAGGGTGCGGTTTACTGAAAGTGTTATTCTGTATGAGTGAGCTACTCTGAAATCTTTTGTTCAGAGATGTGCTAAATGCCTTAACTGGATCAAGCTCTTCAGTTAGCTAAAGAACATTGATTTATTGCTCAACATGTTTGATTCCTGGGGTTTTTACTTCCAGGAAGATGATACTACTATTAAATGGATGAATGATCTTTTTGATTAATTTTTGGGTTGTGTTTGTGGTGCTCTTTCCTTAGGGAATTAGTGCCCAGCAAACCTATATTTAATCAAGCTGCTGGATGATATAAGATTGAGTTCCTCAGCTAATTACTTTAGCAAGGAATTGATGTATGTTGCCTCAGCCAATGATGCATAAGCTGAGGCTATGAATTATTAAGGACATATGACTATGCGTTAGTATTGATTGGTGGTTGCCTCCTACCTATGATGCTTAGGCTGAGGTGATGTTGATAATGGATGAGATGTTTATCGTAGGGTTTTATCTAGCCAGGGATGCAAAAGTCTGAGGCAAAATCTTTAAAGAACTGATGCATGCTTGATTTACTTTGATGCATTCCCAATGATGAACTATGCATACCATTTGTATGCAGCTCTGAGGGTTAAACACCTAACTAAACCATTTATGCATCGATTGATGTGTCCACTTGCTAAATGAGTTGAGAATCAACCTCCAGGCAAGTTGTGGTGTGGTTTTGGTTGGTGTGGAGGTCCTGGATCACTTGAGGTTGTGTAGATCCTGATCAATTGTCAATCCTTCTCCTTCTTGTTCGCAGCCCTTCTCCTCCTAGCTTGTGCTCAACCCTTCTCCTCCTAGTTGCCGCTGGCCATCTTCTTGACTTGCTTTTGGCAAGGTTAGGATGTGGTTGGCTGGTGATGTGTGGTGAAGTGATGGATTGGCTGATGAACTGGTGATTTGGGAATGAACAGATGATTGTGCTGGATATGTTGTGTTATGAGCTGAAGTGAGCAAAGTGCTTTAGCCTCCCTTGCTTGCTACGGTTGTTCACTCTTATCTGCTCCTGTGAGCCCTCCTGTGCTGACAGCAATGCCATGCACATGTGCTTGTGTGCAGCCTGCCTACTTGGTTGCTCCAGATCTTTTGTTTGGTCCTGATCCCTTCGGCTGCTCTGGTATTATCCATGCTTGTGGATTTATTTCTGATGCCAAGTGTAAATTTCTGATTACCTAGCCTATGATGGTGTCCTGAGGCTTAATGTTGTGTTAATAACAGATGCTAAACCTGATTAAGGTCCAACTCAATGATGTGATCAGCAGTGCATTTCACTGCCAAACTGAGAGTAATCCTACACTAACCCTCCTTATGTATTTTCTATATTTGTTTTGTTTTCTTTTTATCTTTCAGGAAGAAGATAAATGGTGTGAAGGTGAAGCAGATGAATATTGAGATGGAGAAGATTAAGATGCAAGAATTAGTTTTTCTTAGGATTTTGTTTCTATATGTAATTTCTTATTTATTTCAGTTTTTATTTAAATGTTTGTAAATACAAAGTAACATTATTGTTTATTAATAAAGTAAGTATTTTTGTACTTTATTATTTATAACTTCTATTTGTAATTATTTAATTTGCGAGTTGCACATTTATTAAATAACTACTTATCATTTGTTTGTGTAATTTCAAATTCAAATTATTTGAATATTTGAATTTACTCAATTTTCCTCAAACAAATAAAATACCTAAAGGTCATGTCAAAATTTATAACAATCACCTCCATTGAGTTAAGCCCTAACACAACGAGATGAAAGAAACTTTGATCTCTTCAGGGTTTTAAGTTGCGAAAAATTTATTCGGATTTTCAGATGCATGAATGCAAATGCACAAATTCTATTTCTACCCTCCGTGGTTTCCTAAACGCTGGGACGTTACAGTCTTTCCCCCTTAACCAGAACTTCGTCCCGATGTTAACTGCTTTGGTACATTATCCGGCCTTCCTCTGTGTTCCAAATGAGTATTGTCTTATCCTCACAGTTGATTACTGCACCATCCGGTCTGCCAAGCAATCATCCTTAATATGCTTTGTTGGTATCCATATAGGTTGACATACTATGCCTGCCACAGTTCATAATGACCTGCTCTTCTTTCATCTAGGTGGCTGTAAGTATCCTTCCTGCTGACCTTAAAATGGTTGGTGTTCCTAAAATCCTATGCCTAAGCCCATATCTATCTATAAGTTAGGATGCCGTAAAAGAAATAGCGGCTCCAGTACCAAATAATTACTTGTCGGGATGAATTAGAATTTTAAGCGTACCTATGACAGCCTTGTCAGAACGAATCGCCTCCTCCAAAGTGGTACGATTGAGTTTTCCATAAGGCTTGCCTCCGTTCCCATTGTCGCTCTTCCTAGAGTTTCCACCCCTTGGTGGCCCACTTCCTTGTGGACGACCTCCTCCAATTCCTGGTCTTCCTCCCGGGTTCTGGTTCGGGCAATCTGGCTTGATGTGTCCCTCCTGTCCGCAACCATAACATATAACCTTGGGAGTCCTGCAGTCACTCTGATAGTGCCCTCGCATACCGCATTTATGGCAAATAATGTTGCGTTTCAACTCCAGGCTCCTAGGGTTGGGTCTATTGCTTGCCATGGAAGAACGAGGTTTAAAGACCAACTTAGGTGTTGGTTTGGTGGGTTGCTCTATTCTTGGTTCCACTTTCATCTTCTTGTTCCTCTCCTCCTGGACTTGCTTGAAGTCGTCTTCCCAGGTGATTGCCGCATCCACCAGCTCTTCAAAACTGGCCGCCTTGGTTAGTCTGATCTGCATCTTCATGTAAGGGTGCAGTCCTCGAAGGAACCTCTTCTTTCTTTTCTCAGGTGTATTAACATCATCGTCAGCATATCGAGATAGAATGTTGAACTCTCGTATGTACTTCTGAACCGGCAGATTGTTCTGCCTGAGGTTCTCAAACTCACGTCGCTTCAACTCCATCACACTCTCTGGGATGTGTGCTTCACGAAATTTCCGCTGGAACTCCTCCCAGGTGAATATCTTATCCACTAGGTATACGTTCACCACATTCTCCCACCATGCGGCTGCTGGTCCCGCTAACAGGTGAACAGCATAACGTACCTTTTCTAAGTCAGAACACCCCACCGTTGTCAGCTTTCTTGCGGTGTCACGGATCCAATCTTCCGCATCCATGGGCTCGGTTGCCGTTGCAAACGGTAGTGGTTTTGCCTCTTGGAAATTCTTTAAAGTAACACCCCGAACTCCCTCGGGATACCTCTCTCCTCCTGCCTTTTGTAGCAGGGCCTCCATAAACTTATTCTGGTTCTCCTGATCTTTCCTACGGTTTTCCTCCATCATCAGTAGATATTGTGCAAACTGTTGCGATGTCATCAAGGGTGGTGGTTGTGGTAGCCCTTCTTGTCCGAGTTCAGCTTCCTCCTTCTGCTTCGTCTCTCTCTCCATCCGGACCCTCTCCTCTTCCGTGATTTCTAACGCCATGTTCCCCCACGTCCTGTACAAAAAGCGAAACTCATAATTACACCATGCAATGCTTTCTGAGCTCAACTCAATGCACAGTGCATGTCACAGAAAGAACCAAATCCAAAAAAAAAAAAACCCAGCGGTATATTACACATACAACAGACACACATAATCTAGGGTTCGTACAGTACCTCACTAAGGACATATTACAAGCTCACCCGGTATACTACACAGTTTTCCCCGGGTTCTGGGAGAACTCGCTCCCCATTATTATATCATAAACATATACCCTCTAGAGGACTAGATAGTACTACTATCTCTTCTCATCGCACCGTCATGCGTCTGGTCCGTCACTCTTCGCTTACCTCCCCGAAGTTCACCCCTGGTGACGTGAAGTCCGACGCACTGAGTCTGGAGTGTAGAGCCTCCTTGGTGGAACATAGTTGGTATCGGAGGTGTCAAGAAACAGTCCTCTCATGCCAACATAGCTCGCGGCATCTTGCCCAGCCTGGTATCTGTTCACATGCTCATCCTCGTCGGAAGAGATATTTATCACTATGTGATCTGCCCCCGCACCTGCAGCCTGCCCCGGTGGTGCGATATCCACCACGCTGTCATCGGTGTCGTAGACGGGCACTGGATCCTGATTCGTGCCAGCGTACCAGTTGTACCTCCAGCCATCCGAGTTCTCCATAGGAGTCTCGGCATCATAAGCTCCCACTGGTGTAGGTGGATCGCTATGTGCTATCTCTAGATAAAAGATAGGTTCTGGCGTGGGCGAATAACAGAATGGCACATACGGTGATGGCCTCCTGGATGTACCTTCTTCCTGTACCCTACTAGGCTCTCCTGTCTCCGGAACTGCCTTCTTCTCATGTCTCTTCCTTCTCCGAGGATCCTCTCGGTCCTCGATCATCACGTCCTTGTCTTCCACCATAACACAATGGGTGTTGTACAAGGATCCCACCACTTGTCTATACCTGTCTAGCAACCTAGTCGCTAGGCGAGGCTTGGTCTTAACCAAGACTGAGTGGTCTACCATTTCCTCCGTGGAATGAGTACTATGGGGCAAGGCTATGAAACTTGTACCCTCCAACTCTACTGCCCTATTCTCACGAATAGTAGCGATCGCCTCCAAAACAGCCTCATTATAAGCTGCGGTGACACTCAATCCTTCCCCTCTAGGTTGAAATGGACACGGTGTAAACTCTCTAGGTATTATTACTAATACCTGATACTTCACTAACTCCTCTCCCTCCGTAAAGGTATAAGTCTTGACAGGAATATCTGTGGGATATCCAAAGACTCTAAGCAGTGACCGCAACTGCTCGGTAAATGTCCCCTGGAACTGATCCAACGTATCATGTTGAGCCCATGTCGACTTCTCGGAAGCCATCGTCTTTGGAGTACTGTATAAGAATTTATAATTAGTACTAATGCATCATAATAAAGAATTATCACACTAAAAATATGACAATGTTATTCTCAAGTGAATATTCATCATATTCCTAGAGAACTCTTTATCGTTGCTCATTATCCCTACAGGTTCTATCCCATTACTAGGTTTCCAACCTAAGGTCAAAGCAATTGCTCTGATACCAGCTGTGACGACCCGCCATGCTACCGCATGATTGCAGCACGCAGGACATCGATGTAAAACTCACGGAGCACCGTTCCGCGAATTTCACACCATCAGAGTGGTACAACAGAAACATTGCATGGGTCCAACGGTCATACACATATTATTACAAGCCAAAAGTGTACAAATTCGGAAAGATCCTCTTCAGTCCACCGAGGATCCGCACTACTAGGTTCTATTTGTAAACTTAAGAGTTTACAAATAAGGGGTGTTAACAAACTTAAAACCATGGAGCTCAGCAACTTATTTAGTAAAGTTCTATGTTGCTCGGCTCACTAACTACGCTAGGGATTTGCTCTAGCAATCTTCCGTCTCTTCCTCTTGGCCGCCGTAGGTGATGAGGTAGTCGACGCCTTCGACTCCACCTGATAGGTCTGGCTCGTCGTAGACCAGATTGTCTTGGTTGTAGATGTCGTAACCCCCTTCGTCTCCTGTGGCCTCAAAGTCTAGAAAGGGGTTTAAGGCAAGGGTGAGTAACAACGTTACCCCGCAAGTTCATTATGGTAGGGTGGGAAGTTTGATGCACTAGCTACAGCCACAGACAATGGATTGTCGTAGGCTAATGCAATTTTTATAAACATTTCTTCAAAGGTTGCTTTTATTCTGAAGAGCTATGTCCGTCAGGAGTCACAGGGCTAGGGCTTTGAGGAGCCTCCTTTCCTGCTGCGTTCGTCGTTCCGTCCTGGAACGTGGAGTAACATGTCACATTCATACACTCTGCAGAGGTGCGCTGCTTTACCCATAAGAGATCAAGACCTTGTTGCACAACCGGGCGAATCTTTCCCGTCCACACTTCCTTGGTGTGGGGCCCAGTCAGTAATCTAAGCCAATCACTGCGCCTTCCCACCATCCCCGCACACCCCCCATTACTCCGGTGCATGTTAGTGGGAGACACCCCAGCTTAACAGCTGCCAACTAGTGGGAGACACCCCAACTTAGTTACAAACTCGTGGGAGACACCCCAACTTAGTTCCCGAAGCCAACCTTCATAGATGCTAGAAGCCACAACCCGAAGGTGAGGTTATTATTCTGGCCACCTCAAGCTCAGCGGATTTACACACCGCCCGGCTTTGATCTAGTCACCCGTTGGTGTACGAGAGGAAAAGGGTACAGCTGACTTCTCCGTCCCATTCCAAATCTTATGGTTGCGCGTAATATTCGGCGCAAGAATCACTGGCGACATTTGTTGTTAAGTCCTAGATGATACTTTCCCGTGCAAATGGAACCTCCACCACAACATTCTTACCATGGTCCCATCTGCCACCCGTATGAGATTACCACCTCACTGGTGGATAACCTTAGTCATATCATTATCAAATAAGTTTTCGGTCCTTTTGTAATGCATGTGATAATAGCATTTTGAAAATAGTTTTGTAACAAATCTTCCAAGAGGACGTGTTTAAAAGGGATGAACTTGCCTGCTGGCTGAGATGTAGTGTAACGTGAAGGTTCGGACTGACCCGGGACCTCGGGTTCTGAAATAAGGCATCATTGTCTCATAAGACAATGTTTAAAGAGGCAAATGATGCTATTATTTATAATAATGCTATGCATTGAGTTTATTTTGCTAAATTCTTATTGAGGTGAAATTCTATTTTGAAGTGTTGATAGAATGTGTGTTATTTTCTTTCTTTTTAATTCTTCTGGAGTAATTAATAATCATCTCTGGAGGATAAACAAATATTTGGAATTCAAGTTTTTAAATGGTTTTATAATTAAAACAGAAATAATTTCAAAAACTTAATTGATATGATTTAGTAAAGGAAATGGAATTTATTTTCTTGATTTTAATCTGTATGAATGAATAGTATTTTTATTTTATTTATTTGCAATATTTCTCACAATTAAATTCCTTATAGAAATATTTTAAAATAAAATTCAGTTTGTAACTTATTTTTCATGATGAAATGAGATGAGTTTATTTTCTTGACTTTTACATTACATATATTCTTTCTTTTTTAAATAGTCTAGGATTTATAAATAAACTTATTTTACAAGATATTATTTAAAATCAAGAATAAACAATTTTGAATACTTTACATTTTCTAGATTCAAAACTAATCTTTATTTGAATTTGGAGTTTATATATATTTATTTGGTAGATGGTTTTATTTTATGTCTTTGTTTTATTTGGAGGAATTTTCATTGGGCCTTTATTTTAAATGGCCCACTGACCAGTGGGCCAGTGGCACGGTCTGGTTAGACCAGCTCGGGCTGGCCGAACCGGTCCAGTGGACCAAACCCGCACCTCACCCCAATCCCCTTTCTCTCTCCTCTCTGGCGATCGAAATCGCCGGCGCCTCCGCCGCTCGATTCCGGCCGACTCCGGCGTCCTCCGCCGCCGCCACCGCACGCAATCGATGCGCCGCACCGAGCTCCACCCCTCTGTCCGCGATTTCTCGCCGGGTTTGTCCTTGCGCGGCCGTGCCCTCTTTGGTCCTAAGCTAGGGTTTCGGCTCTGGCTGTTTCTTTGCACGCCGGCGTTCCTCTGGTGGCCTGCGCGCGCGGAGAAGACTTCCCTGTGCGGCGCTGCGACGGCTGCGTGGGCACTGCCCCTCCACGCCGTCATGGTTGCACACAGGCGCTGGTAAGCACCAATCTTTCCTCCCCTCTCTCTCACTCTATTTGGGCCCGAGGCCGTGCTGTGTGATATTCCTCTCTGTTGGTAGTGATTATTTGATGATGTCCTGGCTGCTATTTGTGATGTGCATCTTTGATGGATGTGTGTGATTTTCCTTATTAATAACTGAATTAAAAATCAGTTATGGTGCTTAACATACTGATTCCTAGTTGCTACAGCTAGGAAAATGATTTGTTTCCCATTTAGGTTTGCTTGCAAGTGATTCAAAAGTACAGATGAATTTGGAAATGATTTGTGCCTTAGTGGCTTCTATGGTTGTGTCTTGCTGCTGTGGTATCTCCTGGGAGTGTGCTCAGTGGCAAGATCATGACCATATGATCTGCTGCTGGTGTGTTGCTCTCTGTTGCTTACTGAAATTATTTCAGTTGTGCTGAACTGAATTTCTGATAATGGAGGGTGCGGTTTACTGAAAGTGTTATTCTGTATGAGTGAGCTACTCTGAAATCTTTTGTTCAGAGATGTGCTAAATGCCTTAACTGGATCAAGCTCTTCAGTTAGCTAAAGAACATTGATTTATTGCTCAACATGTTTGATTCCTGGGGTTTTTACTTCCAGGAAGATGATACTACTATTAAATGGATGAATGATCTTTTTGATTAATTTTTGGGTTGTGTTTGTGGTGCTCTTTCCTTAGGGAATTAGTGCCCAACAAACCTATATTTAATCAAGCTGCTGGATGATATAAGATTGAGTTCCTCAGCTAATTACTTTAGCAAGGAATTGATGTATGTTGCCTCAGCCAATGATGCATAAGCTGAGGCTATGAATTATTAAGGACATATGACTATGCGTTAGTATTGATTGGTGGTTGCCTCCTACCTATGATGCTTAGGCTGAGGTGATGTTGATAATGGATGAGGTGTTTATCGTAGGGTTTTATCTAGCCAGGGATGCAAAAGTCTGAGGCAAAATCTTTAAAGAACTGATGCATGCTTGATTTACTTTGATGCATTCCCAATGATGAACTATGCATACCATTTGTATGCAGCTCTGAGGGTTAAACACCTAACTAAACCATTTATGCATCGATTGATGTGTCCACTTGCTAAATGAGTTGAGAATCAACCTCCAGGCAAGTTGTGGTGTGGTTTTGGTTGGTGTGGAGGTCCTGGATCACTTGAGGTTGTGTAGATCCTGATCAATTGTCAATCCTTCTCCTTCTTGTTCGCAGCCCTTCTCCTCCTAGCTTGTGCTCAACCCTTCTCCTCCTAGTTGCCGCTGGCCATCTTCTTGACTTGCTTTTGGCAAGGTTAGGATGTGGTTGGCTGGTGATGTGTGGTGAAGTGATGGATTGGCTGATGAACTGGTGATTTGGGAATGAACAGATGATTGTGCTGGATATGTTGTGTTATGAGCTGAAGTGAGCAAAGTGCTTTAGCCTCCCTTGCTTGCTACGGTTGTTCACTCTTATCTGCTCCTGTGAGCCCTCCTGTGCTGACAGCAATGCCATGCACATGTGCTTGTGTGCAGCCTGCCTACTTGGTTGCTCCAGATCTTTTGTTTGGTCCTGATCCCTTCGGCTGCTCTGGTATTATCCATGCTTGTGGATTTATTTCTGATGCCAAGTGTAAATTTCTGATTACCTAGCCTATGATGGTGTCCTGAGGCTTAATGTTGTGTTAATAACAGATGCTAAACCTGATTAAGGTCCAACTCAATGATGTGATCAGCAGTGCATTTCACTGCCAAACTGAGAGTAATCCTACATTAACCCTCCTTATGTATTTTCTATATTTGTTTTGTTTTCTTTTTATCTTTCAGGAAGAAGATAAATGGTGTGAAGGTGAAGCAGATGAATATTGAGATGGAGAAGATTAAGATGCAAGAATTAGTTTTTCTTAGGATTTTGTTTCTATATGTAATTTCTTATTTATTTCAGTTTTTATTTAAATGTTTGTAAATACAAAGTAACATTATTGTTTATTAATAAAGTAAGTATTTTTGTACTTTATTATTTATAACTTGTATTTGTAATTATTTAATTTGCGAGTTGCACATTTATTAAATAACTACTTATCATTTGTTTGTGTAATTTCAAATTCAAATTATTTGAATATTTGAATTTACTCAATTTTCCTCAAACAAATAAAATACCTAAAGGTCATGTCAAAATTTATAACAGTCACCTCCATTGAGTTAAGCCCTAACACAACGAGATGAAAGAAACTTTGATCTCTTCAGGGTTTTAAGTTGCGAAAAATTTATTCGGATTTTCAGATGCATGAATGCAAATGCACAAATTCTATTTCTACCCTCCGTGGTTTCCTAAACGCTGGGACGTTACAGGTGATTGTGCAGACGCTTTTGCGGAAAAGCCCCTACAGTTTGGCGTAATTGCACCTAGGTCCTCGGCGGGGGGAAATCGCAAAATCGTATGGACACTGTTCACCAGCCGAATTGGGCAAATTCGGCCGTCCGATCTCGATCAGACGGCCCAGGATGCGAGCGCGGAGAGAGCTCCAATATCAACCCGCTTTATATATATATATATATATATATATATATATATATATATATATATATATATATATATATATATATATATATATATATATATATATATATATATATATATATATATATATATATATATAGAGGGGTAATGGCACACCCAAAACAATTTTTATTATGTCGATCACACGGCGGCATCTGAGCTACCTCCGTGAGCCGGAGATCCTGCTCGGGTGTGTTCTTGGAAAGAGGTTGTCCGAGTCAAAATTTGCGGGTTTCTCACGTCCCTTTCCTAGAAGCCTTCAAAGGGCGCCTGGAACGGTTGGCATTGCCATGACCCCATGACCACGGAGTGGATTTGTCGCAGTGTCCCGGCAGTTGAGTTGAACCTTCGTGGCTTCGCGCCTGTGTTCATGAAGATTTGGTCGATCGAGACTTTTGAGTAGACCAGTGATCGATCTGTATGCCCCATCTTGTCTTCCCTTTTGTCTTTGTTAGTCTTTTTCAAAACATGTGACGCATGCAAGCAAGAGGGAGAGCTCATTTGGCAGCCGTAGGTAGCTCGGTAACTATTTCACGTGTGAACAAGAACAACCCCTACCATGGTACGTACAGAAAATGTTCAGTTCAGTTGTACACGTAGTATGGAGAAGTTAAGACTGTTCTTGACCCGCGTTTAGCTAGGTCTTGATCCTTGAAGCACTACCCTGTCTTTAGGGTTTGCCTGGTCAAATGGGAGGCAGTAGTCAACAAAAGGATGGAAACGCCCACAGAGCACGCCCATCGGCTGTATAGGGCGTGTTTGGCTAGTCAATCAGACCCTAGCGGTGTTAATTTTGGCTATTTGGTTGTTTAGGCCATTCCGTATTTCTTGCATACGCACGAAGCTTATAGTTGTGCTGGGTCTGGCTATCCGATTCGCCGTTTCTTCAGGGCTAGGCTGTGGAGAGCCACCACGTGCGACTCTACTCTACTGCACACATTGGGAAGCGCGAGAGACGGGATAACATTTCTGGTTAACTCCCAACTCCCCTCACTACCAAACTCCACTCTCCTCAACCTCTATGTTGTTCACCTCATCCGGTGTACCGCCCATCAAAATGGCTGGTCCTTGTCAATCACCGTGTTGTCCCCCTCGCGACGACGCACACTCCCACTGGATGTGCGACATGTATGTGCGGGGAATGTCGGAGCAGGAGTCCAGTCGACTCTTCCATGCTCCCTCCCTAGTCCGTTGCAACGGCCTGCCACATCGTAACCAGGGATATCAAGGGTCGGTCCCGCGGCTCCAGCTCTGCCGACGCCGATTGGCTGCATCCTGCTCCGCTATCGCGGGGAGGGGGATTCACATGGACGCTTCATCCTCACCCCTTTGCCACCTCCACACCTCCTTCGTCCTGACGTGGGGCTACTTTTCGACTACCCCACGATGAGTCTACCTGGGTCACGTCAAGACTACGAAGGCCCAGAAGTGGTATCATGTGGCCTAGTTCTAGTCGGTTAGGTCATACGACTCTTACCATATCTCTAATTGCCATCGGCACCGTTCACCCGAAACCTAGCCTACCTATAAAGGCTAGGATGGTTGCTCGTCCAGGGGGACACACTCACCACCACAAACCCTAGCGAGATCATCATCTCGCCATTGTAACCACTACTAGCCATCAATACCAGACAAGCAGGAAGTAGGGTGTTATCCTCCGGGAGTCTGAACCTGGGTAAACGCCTTGCTTGTCAGCCGTCGTGATCACCAACGTTCATCTCTCTCCCCCTCAATCAACCCGGGGTGGACAACCCTGGGATTTGTCGAGTTACACCCTCGTCAATTGGCGCCGTCTGTGGGAACATCGAGCGTTGGAATCATGGTCGCACCGACTCCATTAGTGAAGAAGATCGACGTCTGCATCACCTAGGAGCCAATCCGCTTCGGCTCCTTCGAGTACACCTTCCACCCGCCGGCCCACCGCTCGGTGTACGCCGATCTGTACGTAGGTATATGCATCACCTTTGGTACCATACACTTCTTCGTAGACAGTTGCGGAATATTCAGGTCCATGTCGACCACGCCATGCACGGCGACAACACCCGCATCTGCCACCATCGTGTCGCCCCCGCCGTCATCTACCGCGAAGATCGCACCTACCGCGACTGCGAAGATCGCATCTTCGACTGATCAATCCACATATACGTCGACTACGTCAACTACCTCGGCGACTGCCATGCAGATCGAGTCTA
This sequence comes from Poa annua, assembly GCA_026929855.1. NCBI lineage: Eukaryota > Viridiplantae > Streptophyta > Magnoliopsida > Poales > Poaceae > Poa > Poa annua. The sequence goes on from CM049431.1 coordinate 85,438,631, forward strand.
CTTTGACCGTCTCGATCGCATCACTGGCGAAACCAAGGTCTACACCAGTTTTGACGACGTCGACCGCGTCTACGCGTGCGACCAGGGTCGCGCTACCGTCAGCCGCGTCACGCGTATCTTCATGGACTCACCAAGTCTTCCCCGAGCCAATCGCACTCGCTCCGGCGACTGTGAAGTCGCCCTTCATGACCGCGGTAAAGATCGCAAGATTCCGGGAAAAGAGACGCAGCGACGACTACGCTGCCTATCACGTTGCAGCGATTTTTGATCTCGGGCAAGGATCGGATGATGGAAGCAGCATCGGCAGCTTAAATACCCCTACCCAAGTCCACGCAAGTCTTCATGGCTGGCACGGTGCCGCCAGAGGACAACGACAAACCCGCATAACCACTGGAGGTGGTCATGCCCGATCAGGTGACGCGGCTCACCATCACGCGCGATATGGCGATCAGGGCTATGAACCACGTCGACGACGGCACGTTTCCACCACCCGACGCGCCTCGGGAAGATCAGCTGGCAGTCCAGTACTTGCTACGCAAGGAAGACGAACGACTTCGCGCGGAAAAAGTCGAACTCCTTCGGCGCAAGAGGGAGGCTGACGCATCAAGCGCCAGACGGGCTGCCTATTCATTTACCTCCTCCACGGAAGTCAACCAAGGAGCACGGCGCCACAGAGCTCGCGTGCCCCTTATGACAGAAGCCGATCGAGTCAGGGTCACCCGCAACCTCGACTCATCCTTCGTAACCGAGGATGAAAATTGGATACCCGTCCCCAAAACGGCCAACGCCGCTATCATGGCAGTCGAAACATACCTGCGGCTCACGCAGCCACCGGAGGGTGACACGCGCGCCCTTCTCCACAAACAGCAGATCATGTCCATGAAGGCAATCGAGGACGCCTTGTCAAACAAAGTGCCAAGTAACCGGGCACGTGAGGAGCAAGAACACCAAGCCCGCGAGCCGGCTACGCTAGATGGCCCAGCAGCAAGTGAACGGATAGACGTCGCCTAGAGGGGGGGGGGTGAATAGGTGATTTAAAACTTTTTCCGAGGAGACGGAATATCCGGTCCAAGAGTGACCCGGAAATTCCGAGTAGCCGGAATATCCGGTCCACGAATGACCCGGAAATTCCGGTATGCTTGATAAATGCGGAATAAAACTAGAGGTTTACTTTAACAAGCATACAACCTAGATATATAAACTAGGCTCACCTATGTGCACCAACAACTTAAGCTAAGCAATACAAGTAACAAGATGATAGCAAGATATATGACTTCAAGCACGAAGGCTATCACAATGTAAAGTGCATAAGTAAAGAGCTCGGGTATAGAAATAACTGAGGCATGCGGAGACGAGGATGTATTCCCGAGTTCCACCCAAAGGTGTACGTCTCGTTTGGAGAGGTGTGCGCAACCACAACAGGTTAGCCGCAACGCCACAAAGGCTCACCTTCTTCTCCTGATGAACTCAACCACAAAAGGTTCGAGTTCACCTTCCACTATTGATCTCCTTTGGGGCGGAGATCGAATCCCGTACAACTCTTGAGGCACACACCCACAACTTAATTGGGGGCTCCCAAGTCTTGAGGCACACACCCACAACTTAATTGGGGGCTCTCAAGTGACCACAAAAGGTCTTGGCCACAAAAGGCCGGCCACAAAAGGCCGGCCACAAAAGGCGTCTAGGGTCCAAAGACCCAAGAGTAACAAGCTCACAAGTAATACCACCACGAATCCTCGTGGAGGGCTCAAACCGATGCAAATGCAATGGCAAGAGCACACGAAGTGCTCAAGTCCTTCACTCTCAAATTCCAACACAACAACAAATGTTTATGGGGGAATAAGAGAGGAAGAACAAAGGAAACCACAAAGGAGTCAAATCCTTCACTCCCAAATCCCACCAAAAGCAACTAATGCTTATGGGGGGAGAAGAGAGGAAGAACAAAGAAGAAGAACCACAAAGGAACTCCAAGAACTAGATCCACTAAGTTCCCCTCACTTAGAGGAGAGATGGATTGGTAGGATTGTAGATCTAGATCTCCTCTCAACTTTCCCTAAAGATTATGGAAGATTCAATGGAGGGATTGAGATGGAAGTGAGCTTTCCAAGGTCAACAATGGAGTAGGAGAGAGGGGAAAGTCGTGCTGCCTTAGATTGGCTGGGGAGGAAGAAGGGGAGGGGTATTTATACCCCTCCAGGAAATATAGCCGTTGGCTGTTTCGACACTCGGAAATTCCGGTATAAGTGAGACTCGGAAATTCCGGTCATCCGGAAATTCCGGTCTAAGAGAGACTCGGAAATTCCGAGTCCATGAAATTTCCGAGCTGAAATTCCGGCTGGAGTCAGAAGCAAAACCAAACTTTTCCTTAGCCATTTCTGGAGGACTTTTCTGGGGGCACTCGGAAATTCCGGTAGACGGAAATTTCCGAGCATAATTTCCGACTGGAGTCAGAACCCTTTTTCTCCTTTCCTTAGCCATTTTCTTGGATGAGCTGGGGAACCGGAAATTCCGGTAGGGCGGAATATCCGACCCCAATAATCCGAATCAGCAGAACACCGAAACCAAAACTGCTATAACTTTTGCAAATGAACTCCAAATGAGGTGAGACCAATTTTGTTAGAAATATTGCATCCCATAAATAGAGTAAAATCTCCACACATGGCAAGGTGTGGGACTTTCCTCAAGGTAGAACCGGCAATATTTCCGCCACCGAAAACGCAACAAGTTGTCCAAAGTAAAACCGATTTCGATGAACTAGAGCTTGACATGGAGATGAACCAAGCTCTAATTCCTCACCAACATAAAAGCCAAATAAGAACCAAGAAACTTGATATGCCAAGTATGCAAAGGTTTGAGCTCTCCACAAGAATGCGATCAAGTTACTAACTTGAGAGCCCCTCTTGATAGTACGCCTATCTATCCTATAGCCCTATCCAGATCATACCTTTGCCTTGAGCATTCCACTTGAGTTGGATGATGACTATCTTGATCTCTTCAAGTGGATCATCTTTCTTGATTGCGCCTCCAAGCACTTTCTTGATGAAGACTTCTCCAATTACCCCCCCCATGCTCACAATGGGAGAGTCTCGCTTAGCTCCATCTTCATGTATCCATTCCAAGCACCAAGCATAGGATTTCTTCAAGAAGCTTCTCTTGGTCTTGGTCTTGCACATCTCACCTTGATGACGATCACCACATGACGTCATCCTCCATGAGCTATATGAAATCTTCATTTGATGCAAGCCCATGGGAAGATACCTAACCTCATATAAAGATACCACACACACATATATCATGGGTTAGTTCACAAAGCTATGCGGTCAAGTGTTTACCATCCCAAGAGATACATGATCGCTCTTGGTACATCTTGTAGTTTTGTGTGTTGATCAACATCTTGATCAACCTTGTATCTTCCAACATTTCTTCACTAATATGATGTCTTGAATCCTTCAAGACATACTTGCAATATGCTCCACTCAACACATAAGCTTCAAGAGTCCAACACATGAACTCCACAATTCCATGGACATGATCTATAATGATATCTAAAAAGCAAACATTAGTCCATAGAGATTGTCATTCAATTACCAAAACCACACATGAGGGAAAATGCTCTTTCAGCAAGGCCACTACGACAGTCGCAACCAGGCGAAGACCTTCGCAACGTCATCGTGCAAAGGACGGCGGACCGCAACCCCACCAAGCGTACGACTGACACGACGAACCTGGACGATCAAGCCGACCGCAATGCGGAGCCGCATGCTTCAACTTCAACATCCGCGACACCCGCATGCCCAAAGGCTTCAAGCTAGCAGCAGGAACACCCAAGTATGATGGGAAACAAGACCCACGCCTTTGGCTCGAACACTACCTCATCGCCTGCACCTGCCAAGGCGGAACATCGACCACGGCAATGCAGTACATCCAGCTCATGCTCACGGATTTAGCACGCGGGTGGCTCACTAGCCAGCCTAAGGACTCCTTTAGAACCTGGGAGGAATTCCAAGATACTTTCATCAAAAGTTTCCTTGGAACGTTCGCGAGGCCGACAACCTACATCGAGTTGCAAGCCTGCAAGCAAGGAAGAGATGAGTCGCTCCGATCATATATCTAGCGCTGGACACTCCTTCGCAACACTATGGAACCTGTTTCAGAAGACCGGGTGATGGATGCATTCATGCATGGCGTCTCCCGCCACGACCTCCGCGAAGAGTTCGGTAGGCTCCAGCTGAAAACCATGATCGAGCTCATGAAGATAGCCAACCAGTGGGCCGAAGGAGAGGACTACGTCCGCGACAACTCCTCGAAGAACGAAGCCGGAACAAGTAACTGGCGGGATGGACGCCAGAAGAAGAAACCACGTTTTACCAACCTCGACTCGATCGAGCTAGTAGCAGCAGGATATCAACCCCCCCGTGATGAAGCGCGCGATATTAATCGCCAGTATGATCAAAGTCGCCAATACAGTCGCAACGGTGACCAAGGTCGACAATCTGACCCAGGACAGTACAACCGCAGCGGCGGCAGCATCAACCGCAATGACGGAGGCCAAAAACGCGAGTGGAGACGCGCATTGACCCCAGCCGAGGAGTTGGCGCAACCTTGCAAGCACCACATGTTCCGCAACCCGGAAACAGGCAAATGGGGCGCCAACCACTTGTTGAAGGATTGCCGTAAAGCACGCAAGATCTACGAGGCCATGCAGCATATCATCACTCCTGCGCCGGCATTGCAGCCAGCTCCGCAGCTCGCCATTCAGTCAACACCCACGAACAACACCCCAGCACACGCGGCGGGCGCCTTTCCCCAACAGCAGCAGCAGAAACCGCAACATGAAGCTCAACCAATAACACACGTCGTGTACCCAGCCGCGCGGGGACAACTCAACATGATACAGAAGGGACGCCCTTCAAACAGGGTACAAAAGCTCATCACCTGCCTAGTCCTCCAAGCCACCACCTGCCCACGCGCAGTACCAAACTACCTGAGAGGGTCAGAGACACCGATCACATTCTCCAGGGAAGACCACCCGTCGGACGTACCTCGACCTAGGCACACTGCCCTTGTAGTTGAAGCCCTGATCGAAGACTACAACCTAAAAAAGGTATTCATGGATGGACGCAGCGGCATTAACATCATATTTGTCGACACCCTGAGAAGGATGAACAAGTCGACAGAGAAGTTGCTGGAGTCTGAGACCACCTTCCACGGCATAGTACCAGGGCAAGCAATCACGCCCATGGGAACGATCACACTTGACGTCATCCTCGGTACACCCGAGCACTTCAGGAGAGAGTCGATCCACTTCGAGGTCGTCGACTGGAAGTCGCAATACCATGCGATACTTGGGCGCCCAACCTTCGCCAGGTTCATTGCAGTACCTCATTACGCCTACCTGATGCTCAAATTGCCTGGACCCAAAGGCATAATTACGGTGCGGGGCGACTTCGACCGCTCCAACAGCTGCGACCACGAGTTCAGCAGGATCTCTGAATTCTTCGGGGTCGAAGAGCACTTCCAGGCGATAGCAGCCGACAACGACAAGACCATCTTCCCACCCCGCAAGAAGCCAGCTAAAGACGTCGCCTTCAACACAAACGACGACACAACAACCCACGAAGTCAATCCGACTGACAACAACAAGACGATCAAAGTATCGTCAAGCCTGACTCCCGCATAGGAAAGCGCGCTCGTCGAGTTTCTACGTGAGAACTGGAAATCTTTGCATGGCAACCCTCTGACATGCCAGGAATACCCAGGAATCTCGCCGAGCACTCCTTAAAAGTCCACAAGGACGCCAGACCCATCAAGCAAGCCATGCGACGCTTCTCCGGACCCAAACGGGACGCGGTCACTATGGAAATCGACCGGCTGCTGCACGCCAAGTTCATCCGAGAAATCAAGGACTTAGACTGGGTCGCCAACCCCATCCTGGTAGAGAAGAAGACGAAGAAACTACGCATGTGCGTCGACTTCACTGCCATCAACAAATGTTGCCCCAAGGACAACTTCCCGCTCCCGCGGATAGACCAGATCATCGACTCGACAACAGGCTGCGAGCGCCTGTCTTTCCTGGACGCCTACTCAGGCTACCAACAGATCAGACTGAACGTCGATGACGAAGAAAAAACTGCATTCATCACACCCGACGACGTCTTTTGCTATCAGACAATGCCCTTTGGGTTGAAGAACGCTGGTGCCACATACCAGCGTACAATGCAAGCATGCGTCAAAGGGCTCATCGGGCAAATTGTCCATGTCTACGTCGATGACATCGTCGTCACGACCCGCAAGGAAGACACCCTAGTCGCCGACCTTCGCAAGGTCTTCACCGCGCTCGACGAGTACCAGATCAAACTGAACCAGATAAGTGTGTCTTCGGCGTGCCAGCCGGAGAGCTGCTAGGATACCTCGTCTCTGCAAGAGGAATCGAAGCAAATCCCGAGAAGGTGCAAAACATACTCACAATGCCAGCACCAACCAAACTCCGTGAGGTGCAGCGATTAGCTGGCCGAGTCGCAGCTCTCAGCCGGTTCATTAGTAAGTTGGGTGAGAAGGCTCTGCCCTTCTACCAACTAATGAAGAAGACGGACACGTTCGAGTGGACAGAGGAAGCGCAAGACGCATTCGACCAACTCAAAAAGACCCTGACGACCTCCCCGGTCTTGGTGGCACCACTGGAGAACGAGCCGCTCTACCTGTACGTCTCAGCAACCAACAGGGTGGTGAGCACTGTACTCGTAGTGGAGCGAGAAGAACAAGGGCACAGTCATCATGTCCAAAGACCAGTCTACTACCTCAGCGAGGTCCTAACACTGTCCAAGCAAAACTACCCGCACTACCAGAAGCTGGCTTACGGGGTCTTCATGACTTCAAGAAAGGTCGTCCACTACTTCTCTGAGCACCCGATCACGGTGGTAAGCTCCTCCGGGCTAGCAGACATCCTCACAAACCAGCACGCGACAGGGCGAGTCGCCAAGTGGGTTGTCGAACTAGGACCCTCGGGGCTGAAGTATGCTCACCCGAAGTCAATCAAGGCCCAAGTCCTTCCAGAATTCACCACCGAGTGGATAGAAGCCCAGCTACCGGATATCCCCGACTTGTCCAACGCATGGACAATGTACTTCGACGGTTCCAAGAAGTTCAGAGCGGGCGGGGCAGGAGTCGTCCTCATCTCCCCCAAAGGCGACAAGATGAAATACGTTCTGCAGATGAACTTCCCAACACCCTTGAACGGATAGACGTCGCCTAGAGGGGGGGGGGGGGGGTGAATAGGCGATTTAAAACTTTTTCCGACGAGCGGGAATATCCGGTCCAAGAATGACCCGGAAATTCCGGAATGCTTGATAAAGGCGGAATAAAACTAGAGGTTTACTTTAACAAGCAGACAACCTAGATATAAATACTAGGCTCACCTATGTGCACGAACAACTGAAAGAGCATTTTCCCTCATGTGTGGTTTTGGTAATTGAATGACAATCTCTATGGACTAATGTTTGCATTGAGATATCATTATAGATCATGTTCATGGAATTGTGGAGTTCATGTGTTGGACTCTTGAAGCTTGTGTTGAGTGGAGCATATTGCAAATATGTCTTGAAGGATTCAAGACATCATATTAGTGAAGAAATGTTGGAAGATACAAGGTTGATCAAGATGTTGATCAACACGCAAAGCTACAAGATGTACCAAGAGCGATCATGTATCTCTTGGAATGGTAAACACTTGTCCGCATAGTTTTGTGAACTAACCCATGATATATGTGTGTGTGGTATCTTTATATGAGGTTACGTATCTCCCCATGGGCTTGCATCAAATAAAGATTTCATATAGCTCATGGAAGATGACGTCATGTGGTGATCGTCATCAAGGTGAGATGTGCAAGAGCAAGACCAAGAGAGGCTTCTTGAAGAGATCCTATGCTTGGTGCTTGCAATGGATACATGAAGACGGAGCTAAGCGAGACTCTCCCATTGTGAGCATGGGGGAGTATTTGAAGAAGTCTTCATCAAGCATGTGCTTGGACGCGCAATCAAGAAAAGATGAACCACTTGAAGAGATCAAGATAGTCTTCATCTAACTTAAGTGGAATGCTCAAGGCAAAGGTATGATCTTGATAGGGCTATAGGATAGTTAGGCGTACTATCAAGAGGGGCTCTCAAGTTAGTAACTTGATCGCATCGTTGTGGAGAACTCAAACCTTTGCATACTTGGCATATCATATTTCTGGGTTCTTATTTGGCTTTTATGGTGGTGAGGAACTAGATCTTGGTTCATCTCCATGTCAAGCTCTTGTTCATCGGAAACGGTCTTACTTTGGAAAACTTGTTGGCTTTCATTCATGTGAGAATTTAGAGCTTGGTTTATCTCCATACTAAGCTCTAGTTCATCAAAAACGGATTTCGTATGAATATCTTGTTACGTTTTTGATATTGGAGGTTTTACCGGTTTACATGTTTTAGAAAAGTTAAACCTTTCCCCATTTGGTTTTATCCTTACATGATGGACTATGATGTTTCTATGCATATTCAAGTAGAGCTCGTTGTAACGATTCCAACGAGCCAAAAATCATCGAAAACGGAGTCCGGATGGAAAAGATATTGCAGATTTGGTTTTGCTGTTTCTGTCAGTTTTCAGTCACTCGGAATATCCGATTCTGAATGAATCGGAATATCCGATTCTCGCAGTTTTTCTCGAAAAAGAGGCACTGATTGGAACCGGAAATTCAGGTCGGAAATTTCACTTTTGGGCGGAATTTCCGGTCTAAATTCTGGGTGCAACGGTTCTATTTTCTGGGGGGGTATAAATACCCCTCCCCTTCTTCTTCCCTTGCAAAACCAAGGTAGCACGAATTTCCTCTCTCTCCTACTCCATTGTTGACCTTGGAAAGCTTGATTCCTCTCAATCCCTCAATTGATTCTTTCATATTCTTTAGGGAAAGTTGAGAGGAGATCCAGATCTACAATCCTACCAATCAATCTCTCCTCTAAGTGAGGGGAACCTAGTGGATCTATTTTTTGGAGTTCCTTTGTGGTTGTTCCTCTTTGTTCTTCCTCTCTTATCCCCTCATAAGCATTAGTTGCTTTTGGTGGGATTTGGGAGTAAAGGATTTGACTCCTTTGTGGTTTCCTTTGTTCTTCCTCTCTTATTCCCCCATAAACATTTGTTGTTGTGTTGGAATTTGAGAGTGAAGGACTTGAGCACTTCGTGTGCTCTTGCCATTGCATTTGCATCGGTTTGAGCCCTCCACGATGATTCGTGGTGGTATATCTTGTGAGCTTGTTACTCTTGGGTCATTGGACCCTATACGCCTTTTGTGGCCGGCCTTTTGTGGCCAAGACCTTTTGTGGTCACTTGAGAGCCCCCAATTAAGTTGTGGGTGTGTGCCTCAAGACTTGGGAGCCCCCAATTAAGTTGTGGGTGTGTGCCTCAAGAGTTGTACGGGATTCGATCTCCGCCCCAAAGGAGATCAATAGTGGAAGGTGAACTCGCAACCTTTTGTGGTTGAGTTCATCAGGAGAAGAAGGTGAGCCTTTGTGGCGTTGCGGCTAACCTGTTGTGGTTGCGCACACCTCTCCAAACGAGACGTACACCCTTTGGGTGGAACTCGGGAATACATCCTCGTCTCTGCGTGCCTTGGTTATTTCTATACCCGAGCTCTTTACTTATGCACTTTACATTATGATAGCCTTCGTGCTTGAAGTCATATATCTTGCTATCACCTTGTTACTTGTATTGCTTAGCATAAGTTGTTGGTGCACATAGGTGAGCCTAGTATTTATACCTAGGTTGTATGCTTGTTAAAGTAAACTTCTAGTTTTATTCCGCCTTTATCAAGCATACCGGAATTTCCGGGTCATCCTTGGACCGGATATTCCGGCCCCTCGGAAAAAGTTTTAAATCGCCTATTCACCCCCCCTCTAGGCGACGTCTATCCGTTCAATTGGTATCAGAGCCAGGTTATCTCATTATTAGGACTAACCGCCTAGAGATAAAGATGTCGTTTAGAGATCTAGTGCACAATCCCTCTTATAGATTCGATGGCACTAATTATGATGTTTGGAAAATTCGCATGCTTAATCTTTTTAGAGACATGGGTTCTAATTTAGAGAGTATTGTAGATATGGGTTTTTCTCCTCCAAAGGATTCTCAAGAATTATCTTTAGAGGATGAGAAAAACTCTTATCTCGATACTCTAGCATCTAATGGTCTCATATGTGCTTTGAGCGATGTAGTGCTTGCGTCAATCATGCCTTTTCGGAGCGCTCATGAATTATGGACAAAACTTCAAGATATATATGAGGTGTCCAACATTTCAAAGGATGATTGTCCTCCTTCCACATCCGGTCGTGATGAGCTCACGACTTCCTCCACTTCACCGACATGTGGTTTGCCACAAGGTAATGATATGGTGAGTGGTGATAGAAATTGCATTTTTGATGGTGAATCTACTATTGACTATACTTCAAACTCATCTTATTGCAATGCTCTATCTTTGGACTTAAACACATATAACACTCAAAATGTATTACATGCTAGTGTTGATAGTCCTTGCATATCATGTAGTAGTTGCTTAACTAAATCTCATGATGATATGCTTTCCTTGTCTTGTTGCCATAATCAAAATGTGTCTATTTCCTCTAGTACTTGTTTGGCTAACAATGTAGAGGAATCCCAACAATTGTTGGAACAAGACTTGGTCCTCCAAGGTGCTTCAGTTGTCTCTTCATCGTCTTCATCCACTACTCACATTTGCCTAATGACTAAGGAGTATAAGGTATCTCCTACCGTGCACTCCAATATATCTCATGATGATAATGATGATGATGATGGTCTAATTAAGGAGAAGTTTGAAATTGTCTCTCATGCTCTCTTAAATAATAAAAATGCTCATGAGAACTTCTTAGAAATCATGACTACCCTTTTTGAGCTTAAAGAGACCTTTGAGGCTATGGAGACCCGTTGCCATGAAGGGTGGGGTCTTGCTCGTGATTCCGCGGGTGAGGTCCACAATCTTGAGAATGCTCTTGAGGAAGAGCAAGAAACTCGGGTTGCTCTTGAGGAGAGATTAGAATCTAGTGAGGAGTTAAACAATGAAGTAATTGCTAAACTCACTAAAGAACATGAACATGCTATTGCTAAATGTAATGTGCTTAGTAAACAAAATGCTAAGTTAAATAATGAGCTTGTCATGTTGTCTCCTTCCACTTCTAATGATAATGATGCTTGTGCTACTAACTCCACTTTGTGTGAAGCATCCATTTTGAAGGAGAATGTTGAGCTAAGAGCTCAACTTGATTTGCTAACTAGTAAGTATGGGAAGTTGGAAGAAACTCATGAAAAGATTTTTAGCTCTAATGAGGATCTCCTAGCATCCCATGCTAAGCTAAAGTTAGCTCATGAGGCGGTCACTACGAAGGTAAAATGTAGCACCCCAACTTTTATGAAAGTTGGAACACCTGTGTTATGTGCTAGTACCTGGATCACTGCCAGCACCACAGTACAAAATATAAAGTATCATTGCATAAGTATTAAATTACTACAACGAGATCCAAAAATAATAGCCAAAATGGCTTTATTACAAATTGCATAGCCATGAAGGCTAGCTAAAGTTCAGAGTTCACAGCGAAAGCAAAAGTAACATTGAGCCTCATCTTCAAGCATGCGCCACAGGCAGTCATGTTGGGTGTAGACTCGAGCCAATCATTCAGCATCAGAAATTCCTGCACATTGGAATATGCAGCCCCCGAAGGAGGTCAATACAATGATGTATTGGCAAGTGACTATGGTGGATAAATATACTGGCAAGTCTAACATCTATATGCATATTTGGCTTGGTGGGGTTGAAGGCTATTTGCAGAAAGCAAGTTTTCTCCTATCATTTTGTAAAACACTTTTATTTCTCGAAGACTTGGCACCGTGGGACAAAGCCCAAGTGCACCAACAATTCATTCCTTAGTCAAATTTTACTTTATGAAAACAGTGTTGAGATTCTTCTGCCCATCCTTGTCCAGTTGCTCGAAGTAGTCCATATCCGGGGACACGGCTGAGAACTCAGATTGTCGACTCTGCAGAGGTTGTGCACTTTCACCTTTAGACTCAATTTGTCCGAGAAATCCTATACACGCGGAGTGTATTATGGAAAGGAGAGAATTGAGACAAGAACTTTCAGAAGAAGAATGCAACCATACTAGCAAGACCCGTTCCACCTATCAACTCTACATCTGCTTGTCAAGCCGACAGGTTGCACTCCCACAACTTAATCATTCTAGACAGAGCCCATTGTCAAAAGGTTGCACGGGAAGCTTCTAAACTTGGAGGGACTTGGTAATCTCTTCGTTCCTGGGTGGCCGTCCACAAGTGTACTTCTGGGTAATAACCACCATACTCATGGCCCTAAGTAGAATAGACATTCATCCTAGGCGATGACAACCACAAGCATAGTCCCAAAAGCCACTCAACATAAACCATAACAACCAATTCCACCCAGAAGTGCATTTTAGATTTTAACACTTAGAAACATTTCCATAACATGGCAACATTGTTATAGCATGGCTAAGCAACTAATAAAATCTTTTCATGGCTGCTTAGGGAAAAGGGTGGCTACATACTACTAGGATATTTGCAAAATACCAACTAACTTAGCATTAATAAAATAAATCAAAATCCCTATCATGCACACTACTCAAAACATACTACTTATGCATATAGAAAATATGGGATATTGTATGAATGTCACTTGCCTTGGTAACAGGAGGAACAAGCACAGCAGGAATAACAATCACAAGCAAGTCCTTCCTCTTCTTCACAATCTAGCACAAACAATGAATACATAAATACCAACAGCATATCATCACAACACTAAACAAAATCATGTATGCATGAATGATATGCTATGATGATTAGACACACTTATTAATAATTCTTATTTTCTGTCATTAATAAATGAATTATAGTGTCTAGGTATTTCTTATTTTATTTATTAAGTAATTTGAAATGATTTAGTAAAACTTTGATTTCCATAATTACAACTTTTATTGTTTTTATGACATTTTTAATTTGGACATTTATTAATATTGCTGGACAGAGGGAAATTATACAATCTTAAAACAATTACATTTATTTCTAAATAATTTTTATTATTTAAGTTATTATTTTAATGGCCGAAATACTCCTCTGATAATTATTCAATTTATAATTTGTCAAAGGGAAAAACAAATGATGTAGAATTAAACTACATGAACAGAGCTTTCCAATGACATAAAGTTTATTAAATTTGGACTTACAGATCAAAAGTTATGAATTTTGCAAGTTTTATCTATTTTCTGTTTTATTTATAAAAATTCCTGCAAAATAGAAATTAACTGGGCTACGTGGCGCAATCCTATTGGTCGATACCGCTTCGGCGCGGATCGGCAGCGTGGGCCGTCCGATCTCCTTTATAACGAGCGCTCAGGATTAAATAGATCTAGATCCGTTGGATCTAGATCCAACGGTCCGAAAACGGAGACCACGCGCGGGCGGCGCGGTTCGCCGGAAAAACTCCCGACCGCGGCGGCGCCACGGCCGGCATTGCACGCGCTCGCATCCTAGGGACCTACGGGATGGATGGTTCTTACCAAAACGTGGAGAAGGTCGATGCGGGGACGGTGGCGAGGTGGCGGTCTCCGGCGTGAATTCCTCCTCGCGTAATCGCTCGCCGGAGTAGCACGAGGCGGCGGTTCTCCTCGGGCGAGCACGGACACGGCGTTGCGCTGCGGGAAGGAGTTCAAAACCGTGTCAAGAAGCTCCGCAAGGAAAAGTTAAAGCGAGAGGAAGCAACGATACGGCACGGGGTGGTTAGGGTTGCGCGCACGGCGAGGTTCTCACCGACGGCGACGGCGGAAGAGCGGGGTCTCTAGCGGCCAGCCCAGGGGCTCTTTGGAGGAGTGGTTTGGGGCAAAACACGGAGGAGCTCGGGGGCTTTTAGTAGGGGAAACGCGAGGTAAATGGAGCAGTAATTCGCCGTATTCAAGCGAAATCAAATCGGGCGTTTCGGTCGGAGACGTGGGCGTGATTTGGGGACGAACGGCTCCGCGGGGGAGATGACAGGTGGGTCCCACCTGTCAGCGACTGCGAGCGAGCGCACGGGGCGCTGGGCCGCTGGCGGGCTGCTCGGCTACGCGCGCGCGGCAGATAGTTACGGGCCACGGCCCACTCGCTCCGAAATTCAAATATTTTTATTTAAAACCCTTTTCTGTTTTTAATTACTGATTTCAAAAATGATTTTTAAATCTATTCAAAACATTTCAGAAAAATTCATAAAAATATGTTTTGGAAAGTTTATTGAAAATGGAACTTTTTAACATTATTCTTGCCCATATATAAATTGGTAAAATTTTATTTATTAATGGAGTTTTAAATAAACACTTTATGGAATGTGTAGATTATTTATATTTAGATTTGAAGTTTTATTTAATATTTTTGTGAGGTATTCTTATGCTCAATGATGCATGATGCTTAAATGCAAGTTTTTAAAATTTTGCAAAATTTGGGATGTTACAGACTAACCCCCTTAAGAGGAAGCTCGCCCTCGAGCTTCGGAAGGATTAGCAAATAGGTGTGGATGGTCTTCTCGGAGGTCGTCCTCTCGTTCCCAGGTGGCTTCTTCCTCAGTGTGATGGTCCCATTGGACTTTACAAAACTTGATGGTTTTGGTACGGGTGACTCTTTCTGCGGTCTGCAATATCTTGATGGGTTTCTCCTCGTAGGTCAAGTCACTTTCCAATTGTACTTCTTCGAGGGGTACAGTATCCTTTGAAGGAACTCCCATCATTTCGGGGTGACATTTCTTCAGTTGACTGACATGGAACACATTATGAACCACAGATAGAGCTTCTGGTAGTTCTAACTCATATGCCACCTCACCCTTACGAGACAGAATTTTAAAAGGTCCAATAAACCGAGGTGCTAATTTTCCTTTAATTCCAAACCTCTTCACACCCCTGAGTGGCGACACTCTAAGATAGGTTCTATCACCCACCTCGTAGGCGACTTCCCTACGTTTAGAATCTGCATAGCTTTTCTGGCGGGACTGTGCTACCTTCAATCTATCCTTAATTAATCTGACTTTCTCTTCAGCCTCTTGGATTATATCAGGTCCAAAGAAACTTCGTTCTCCTACACCACTCCACAACAATGGGGTTGTGCATTTCTTCCCATATAAGGCCTCAAAGGGTGCCATCTCGATACTAGCTTGATAACTGTTATTGTAAGAGAACTCGGCATAGGGTAGGTTGTCATCCCAACTAGACCCATAATCGAGCGCGCACGCTCTTAACGTATCTTCTAGAATCTGGTTTACTCTTTCGGTCTGACCATCCGTTTGCGGATGAAATGCTGTACTGAACTCCAATCTAGTTCCCAGTGACTCGTGCAACTGCTTCCAAAAATGGGAAGTGAACTGGGTCCCTCTATCAGACACGATACTCTTGGGGACGCCGTGTAAGCACACAATCCTCTTCATGTAAATATCAGCTAGCTTTGCGCTGGTATAGATGGTCTTCATGGGTATAAAGTGAGCTATTTTGGTTAAGCGACAAACAATAACCCAAATAGAATCATACCCTGATCTGGTCCTTGGTAACCCGGTGATGAAATCCATCCCAATAGAATCCCACTTCCAGTCCGGTACCTTCAAAGGTTGCAAAAGTCCTGCTGGTTTCTAATGCTCAGCCTTTACTCGACTGCATACATCGCATTTAGCTATATATTCTGCTATTTCTCTTTTCAGATTGTTCCACCAAAATCTCTCCTTCACATCCATATACATTTTGGTATTTCCTGGATGAATGGAGTAAGGTGTTTCATGGGCTTCTTGCAGAATTAACTTCCTAAGACCAGGATCATTTGCCACACATACACGTTTTTCAAACCACAGGGTTCCTTGCTCATCTTCATGAAATCCCTTGGCTTTTCCTGCTCTCAAATTGGCTTTGATTTCTTCAATATCCTTGTCTCCCTTCTGAGCTTCACGTATATTGTCCATCAAATTTGGTTGTACTACCAACGAAGCTACAAAACCTTATGGTACCACTTCCAATCGGAGGTCCTTGAATTCCTTGCATAAATCCTCAGGTATTTCTCCTGCCGTGAGGCCATTCAAGTAAACCTTACGACTCAGGGCATCAGCTACTACATTAGCCTTTCCAGGATGATATTGAAGACTTAGGTCATAATCCTTGATAAGTTCTAACCATCTTCTCTGCCTCATGTTCAATTCTTTCTGTGTGAAAATATACTTCAAACTTTTGTGGTCAGTGAACACTTCACATCTTTTACCCATTAGGTAGGGTCTCCAAGTTTTTAGGGCATGTACTACTGAGGCTAACTCGAGATCATGAGTGGGGTAATTTGTTTCATGCTTCTTGAGCTGTCTAGAGGCATAAGACGCCACTCGGCCTTCTTTAATAATTCTGTCAATGCCTTGGCAATTTTGGAAAAGTTTTCTATAAACCTTTGGTAGTATCCTGCTAGACCAAGAAAACTTCGTAATTCTCCAACATTCTTTGGTGGTTCCCAATTGGTTACAGCTGAGACCTTTTTCAGGATCCACTGCTATACCCTCCTTGGATACTATGTGTCCTAGAAATGCGACTTGTTCCAACCAAAATTCACACTTGCTGAATTTGGCATATAACTTATGTTCACGTAGTCTCTGTAATACTAGGCGCAAATGCTCTTCATGATCTTTGTGACTCTCGGAGTAGATCAGAATGTCATCTATGAACACTACCACGAACTTGTCCAGAAAATCCATGAACACTTTATTCATCATATTCATGAAATAAGCTGGAGCATTGGTTAATCCAAATGGTATTACTGTATACTCATAAGAGCCATATCTTGTAACAAACGCTGTTTTTGGTATATCCATCTCTCTAACTTTCATTTGGAGATATCCTGATCGAAGATCGATCTTGGAAAACACACATGCACCTTTCAATTGCTCAAATAATTCATTTATCTTGGGTAACGGATACTTGTTCTTGATGGTGTGTTCATTTATATCTCTGTAGTCCGTGACTAATCTCTGGGTTTGATCCTTCTTTTTGACAAAAAGAACTGGCGCTCCCCAGGGCGAAGAACTTGGACGGATAAATCCTTTCAAAAGGTGTTCCTCCAGTTGCTTCTTGAGTTCTTTTAGTTCATCGACGGCCATTGGGTAAGGTCTCTTGGCTATTGGTCCGGTACCCGGTTTTAGTTCAATGAGAAATTCCACATCTCTATCAGGCGGCATTCCCGGTAATTCTTCTGGGAATACATCTGGGTACTCTTGGACAATCAGCACATCACCAAGGCTAACCCCCTTAAGAGAATTTAGCCTAAGTTTCTTAAGTTCGAAAGTTGATATGAATTTAATCTTTTGTTTTTCTAGGGTGGTGAGGGTGATAGCTCTGTTTGCACAGTCTATGATTCCTTCAAAACGGGTCATCCAATCCATTCCGATAATAACATCCAAACCTTGGGTTTCTAGGATGACTAAGTCTGCTGGAAAAAGATATTTTCCAATCCTTAATTCTAACTGCCTACAGCCTGAATTTACTATCATCTCACCCCCAGGTGAACTCACTATAATAGGTTTTCCTAAGCTTTCCTCGGCTAGCCCATGTTTGTTTACAAATGCTCTTGATATGAATGAATGCGATGCTCCAGTATCAAATAAGACCAATGTTGGAAAAGAATTTAGCAGGAACTTACCAATCACAACGTCAGGTTCATCATGAACTTCTTCCACGTTGAGGTGATTTACTTGTCCCTTCTGGAAAGGATTGGGCTTGGCATTTTCATCGGCCTTTCTTTCTGGGCAATCAGTAGCATAGTGTCCCGTCTTCTTGCACTTGAAGCAAGACACATTAGACAGGTCCTTCTTCCCCTCAGTGTTAGGACGAGGATTTCCATTTCCATGATTATGGCCATGGTGATGGTTTCCCTTGAACCCACCATTATTTCCTTTATACCCTCCATTGTGGTTATGGCCATGATACTTTTGGCCACTACCATTGTGGGAGTAGTTCCAGGGTTTATGGCCACTGACTTCTGAGGTGTGTGGTTTCTTGTGAGCCACTTCAGTGTTACCCTTACTTGCACCAAACTTCCTCTTCCTATTCTCTTCTTTTCTGATGTTATTGTCCAGGGTGATTGCCTGATCTAGCAGAATCTGATAGTTAGGAGCATATGCCACAGACAGAGGTATCTTTAATTCTCCCCGAAGTCCATTTAGGAATTTGTCCTTCCTTTTTGCATCAGTGTCGATGTCTTCTGGTGCGTACCTTGATAGCGTACAGAAGTCATCTATATACTCCTTCAGAGTTCTACCTCCCTGTCTCAAGCTACAAAACTCCTCCTTCTTCAGGTTCATTATGCCAGAGGAGATGTGAGCATTGCGGAAACCATCCTTGAACGCATCCCAAGTCATGCCATCCAAGGGATGGGTCACTTGATAGGTTTCCCACCACATGGCAGCAGGTCCTTCCAATAGGTGAGCAGTGAACCTCACCTTTTCCGCCTCAGAACACTCACAGGTTACTAAGTCCTTGTTGACGGAACGGAGCCAGTCATCCGCCACTATGGGTTCAGTAGCAGAGGAGAACTTATTAGGTCTAAGCCTGAGAAATCTTGCAAGTCTGTCCACCGGAGGTGGGGGTGGTGGTGGATGGTTGTTATTGTTGTTGTTGTTGTTGTTGTTGTTGTTGTTGGTTGCTGCAATGAACTGGGTCATCATGGTCATCAGTTGGGCTTGAGCTGCCATCAGCTGTTGCATAGTTTCGCTGTTGTCGGGATCACGACGTGGAGGCATCTGTGGGGTTTTTGCATGGATGAGTAAAAGATAGATAGATCTATAAGGAGAAACCTTTCCCATGCACAAAACAAACCAGTCAAGCACACCATCAATCAACACACCACTCATAAAACAATCAGCAAACAGTTCAAAACCTTTGGTTTTAGGAAAACGATATAAAGTTTGGAAAACAACTCGCGAGGTTCCGAGGATACAAGGGAAGGTACTGCCTTACCACAAGTTGGTAGGTCAATACAAGATCAAGACGTTGTGGTGTATGATGAATGGTAGTCTCACTAACTAACTACTCGACCATATCCTCTTCCTCCTCTTCAATTTCCTGTATCTCGATTCCTTCATTGGCGAGTACATCCTTGAGTTCCTTTACTTCTTTCTCCAGAGCAAGATTCTTTGCTTGCAGCTCTCTCTTCTCAGTACGAAGCCTTTTTATCAAGTCACTATCAGCCTCGAACTCGACTTCATTGCTCTCGAGTTCTGCCTTTTGTTCCCTGATTATCTTGTTCTTCTCTTGAACTCTTTTCTCTTGTCTCCTGTACTTCTCCTCTTGTGCAGCGAATCTCTCTTCATGTGCCTTAGTTACTTCCTCCTGAACCTTCACCTTCTCTTCGTTCTCCTTAAGTAAGGCACATAACTCATCGTTCTTCAGGAGCTCGGTGCGTCGATCTTCATATAGTTCGGTGAC
This sequence comes from Poa annua, assembly GCA_026929855.1. Taxonomy (NCBI): domain Eukaryota; kingdom Viridiplantae; phylum Streptophyta; class Magnoliopsida; order Poales; family Poaceae; genus Poa; species Poa annua. The sequence continues at coordinate 85,458,154 of CM049431.1, forward strand.
AAGGATTTCCAGCTCCTGGAAATAAAGGCTAAGGGGTTTTGCCTTGCCTCTTTCTCCGACATCATACAGGTAAGGTTCTCCATCTTCGTTTCTTCTTCCAAAGAAAATGGAATAGTGGCCCCTCAACTCTAGGCTGTAGCGTCCGCAGAGGCGCCCAATCAAATCTTGCATGACTAGATTGAGCCCTTTGTCTTTGGAGTCACTAACCATTTTGATCTCTAGTGGGGGCTCCTCTCCACGTCCTGGTTGTGTTGCTTTTATTCCCCAGCAACCCTCTTTGTTAAACTTCTTCAGAATGAAGCCCTTTATTTGGGGTAGTGGTAACCCTATCTTCTCGCCGATGTCGAGGAGGTAACAGCCAAAACGGGTGTTCTCGAAGTCCTCCGCAGTGGTGAAGTGAAAGCTCGTCATCCTTTAAGTAGGAAGGAAGGGAAATTAGAACAAGAATTGCATAAGATAAGGAAGTACTGGTTATGGAGCGTATTATTACTTTTAGGGGGAAAACTAAGTCAAAATCCTAAGGTGATCAACATATATTAACAACTCTTCGTAAATTGGATTTTTCACTATAGTGAGAGAGACAGACACCCGGCCAGCCACTTATATTGTGGAACAGGTCTCATGTACGTGGACATGTAAAGTTTGTCCCGGGCCGCTTCATCCCACCATGCCGTTAGAATCCAACATACTTCAAAGATGGTAACATTATGACCAAAAAGGGCTTAACCAATCCTAGGGGCTCGAACCTACATGCAACACTTTGCTCTGATACCATTTTGTAGCACCCCAACTTTTATTAAAGTTGGAACACCTGTGTTATGTGTTAGTCCCTGGATCACTGCCAGCACCACAGTACAAAATATAAAGTATCATTGCATAAGTATTAAATTACTACAACGAGATCCAAAAATAATAGCCAAAATGGCTTTATTACAAATTGCATAGCCATGAAGGCTAGCTAAAGTTCAGAGTTCACAGCGAAAGCAAAAGTAAGATTGAGCCTCATCTTCAAGCATGCGCCACATGCAGTCATGTTGGGTGTAGACTCGAGCCAATCATTCAGCATCAGAAATTCCTGCACATTGGAATATGCAACCCCCGAAGGAGGTCAATACAATGATGTATTGGCAAGTGACTATGGTGGATAAATATACTGGCAAGTCTAACATCTATATGCATATTTGGCTTGGTGGGGTTGAAGGCTATTTGCAGAAAGCAAGTTTTCTCCTATCATTTTGTAAAACACTTTTATTTCTCGAAGACTTGGCACCGTGGGACAAAGCCCAAGTGCACCAACAATTCATTCCTTAGTCAAATTTTACTTTATGAAAACAGTGTTGAGATTCTTCTGCCCATCCTTGTCCAGTTGCTCGAAGTAGTCCATATCCGGGGACACGGCTGAGAACTCAGATTGTCGACTCTGCAGAGGTTGTGCACCTTCACCTTTAGACTCAATTTGTCCGAGAAATCCTATACACGCGGAGTGTATTATGGAAAGGAGAGAATTGAGACAAGAACTTTCAGAAGAAGAATGCAACCATACTAGCAAGACCCGTTCCACCTATCAACTCTACATCTGCTTGTCAAGCCGACAGGTTGCACTCCCACAACTTAATCATTCTAGACAGAGCCCATTGTCAAAAGGTTGCACGGGAAGCTTCTAAACTTGGAGAGACTTGGTAATCTCTTCGTTCCTGGGTGGCCGTCCACAAGTGCACTTCTGGGTAATAACCACCATACTCATGGCCCTAAGTAGAATAGACATTCATCCTAGGCGATGACAACCACAAGCATAGTCCCAAAAGCCACTCAACATAAACCATAACAACCAATTCCACCCAGAAGTGCATTTTAGATTTTAACACTTAGAAACATTTCCATAACATGGCAACATTGTTATAGCATGGCTAAGCAACTAATAAAATCTTTTCATGGCTGCTTAGGGAAAAGGGTGGCTACATACTACTAGGATATTTACAAAATACCAACTAACTTAGCATTAATAAAATAAATCAAAATCCCTATCATGCACACTACTCAAAACATACTACTTATGCATATAGAAAATATGGGATATTGTATGAATGTCACTTGCCTTGGTAACAGGAGGAACAAGCACAGCAGGAATAACAATCACAAGCAAGTCCTTCCTCTTCTTCACAATCTAGCACAAACAATGAATACATAAATACCAACACCATATCATCACAGCACTAAACAAATCATGTATGCATGAATGATATGCTATGATGATTAGACACACTTATTAATAATTCTTATTTTCTGTCATTAATAAATGAATTATAGTGTCTAGGTATTTCTTATTTTGTTTATTAAGTAATTTGAAATGATATAGTAAAACTTTGATTTCCATAATTACAACTTTTATTGTTTTTATGACATCTTTAATTTGGACATTTATTAATATTGCTGGACAGAGGGAAATTATACAATCCTAAAACAATTACATTTATTTCTAAATAATTTTTATTATTTAAGTTATTATTTTAATGGCCGAAATACTCCTCTGATAATTATTCAATTTATAATTTGTGAAAGGGAAAAACAAATGATGTATAATTAAACTACATGAACAGAGCTTTCCAATGACATAAAGTTTATTAAATTTGGACTTACAGATCAAAAGTTATGAATTTTGCAAGTTTTATCTATTTTCTGTTTTATTTATAAAATTTCCTGCGAAATAGAAATTAACTGGGCTACGTGGCGCAATCCTATTGGTCGATACCTCTTCGGCGCGGATCGGTAGCGTGGGCCGTCCGATCTCCTTTATAACGAGCGCTCGGGATTAAATAGATCTAGATCCGTTGGATCTAGATCCAACGGTCCGAAAACGGACACCACGCGCGGGCGGCGCGGTTCGCCGGAAAAACTCCCGACCGCGGCGGCGCCACGGCCGGCATTGCACGCGCTCGCATCCTAGGGACCTACGGGATGGATGGTTCTTACCGAAACGTGGAGAAGGTCGATGCGGGGACGGTGGCGGTCTCCGGCGTGAATTCCTCCTCGCGTAATCGCTCGCCGGAGTAGCACGAGGCGGCGGTTCTCCTCGGGCGAGCACGGACACGGCGTTGCGCTGCGGGAAGGAGTTCAAAACCGTGTCAATAAGCCCCGCAAGGAAAAGTTAAAGCGAGAGGAAGCAACGATACGGCACGGGGTGGTTAGGGTTGCGCGCACGGCGAGGTTCTCACCGACGGCGACGGCGGAAGAGCGGGGTCTCTAGCGGCCAGCCCAGGGGCTCTTTGGAGGAGTGGTTTGGGGCAAAACACGGAGGAGCTCGGGGGCTTTTAGTAGGGGAAAACCGCGAGGTTAATGGAGCAGTAATTCGCCGTATTCAAGCGAAATCAAATCGGGCGTTTCGGTCGGAGACCTGCGCGTGATTTGGGGACGAACGGCTCCGCGGGGGAGATGACAGGTGGGTCCCACCTGTCAGCGACTGCGAGCGAGCGCGCAGGGCGCTGGGCCGCTGGCGGGCTGCTCGGCTACGCGCGCGCGGCAGATAGTTACGGGCCACGGCCCACTCGCTCCGAAATTCAAATATTTTTATTTAAAACCCTTTTCTGTTTTTAATTACTGATTTAAAAATGATTTTTAAATCTATTCAAAACATTTCAGAAAAATTCATAAAAATATGTTTTGGAAAGGTTATTGAAAATGGAACTTTTTAACATTATTCTTGCCCATATATAAATTGGTAAAATTTTATTTATTAATGGAGTTTTAAATAAACACTTTATGGAATGTGTAGATTATTTATATTTAGATTTGAAGTTTTATTTAATATTTTTGTGAGGTATTCTTATGCTCAATGATGCATGATGCTTAAATGCAAGTTTTTAAATTTTTGCAAAATTTGGGATGTTACATAAAATCTTGTGAGCCTCCTATGGACACTAGCACAACTTCTACTACTAATGCATTATTGCAATGTGCTAGTACTAGTAATTCTACATCACATACCATTGCTAAATCTTGTGATGAATTACATTCCTTGCCTTCTTGCTCTAACAATGTAGCATCTACTTACTCTAGTATTTGTGTTGAAACTAACCATGTAGAGGAACTCAAAGAGCTCAAGGCACAAGTCACTTCATTGAAGAAAGACTTGAAGAAATGTCATGAGGGTAAGTCCACCCTCGACAACATGTTGAGAGTGCAACAACTTCTTCATGACAAGAGTGGACTTGGATTCAACTCCAATAACAAGAACAAGTCCAATGTCAAGAAGAAGCACAAGTTCGTCAAGAAGAAGGGCCAAGAACAAGCTATTGATTCGGCCAAGATTGTGTGCTTCAAGTGCAAGGTTGAAGGGCACCATGTTAGATCATGCCCTTTGAAGAAGAAGCCTCTTAGTGAGAAGCAACAAGGGAAGCAACCTCAAGTTCAAACTCAAGCTTCCCAAGTTGAAGAACCTTCCCTTCCTAAGAAGAAAGGTAAAAGCCGCCTTTGCTACAAATGTCGTGGGAAGGATCACTTTGCTTCTTCATGCACTCATGGTACCTTATCCAACCCTCCTACTATTGATAATGTTCATTCTCTTCGGAAGGATAAGGTTGGCAATGTGTTTGCCAAAGTTACTGGTACTCCAAGTGGTGTCAAGAAAAGAACCATTTGGGTTGCCAAACCTATTGTGACTAACCTCTTAGGACCCAACTTAGTTGGGGACCAACAAGCTAAAACTTGATCAATAGGTGTAAGTGGAGGACATTGGAGACTTGACTACATCATGAAGAATTAAGGGATCTTCATCAATCTTATTCTCTCAAGTCAAGTCAATTGGATTATATTGTCTTAGTATATATCCAATGCTCCTCCTTGCGGTAACTTGTATTTAACTCATATGTACTCATTGAAAGTTACTTGGTTTTGTACCTTACTAGTGTTTCATATGTGTTCTGCACTCTACTTACTTATGTTGAGTAATCAAGCTTGTGTATGTTGGTTTGCACACCATGTATGTTTGAGCCTCTTGTCTATTTGTTTTTATCTTAATTGGCTCTTTTTAGGGATTTTTAATGGACTATCCCATTTTGGGGGAGTGATGTGCTTTTTGGTAACTCACCCCCTTAAAATGTGTATTCATGAGGAATACCACTTAGTAGTGATATTTCAATATTATCTACTCTCTTTGTGTTATACTCATGAGAAATTCAAATTCTAATGTCCATTAATTATCTCTAGTTGGATTTCTTTTGCCTCTTGTTACAAAGAATGGATTATCACATTATGGGGGAGTAATAAGCTATGTGCATATTACAAGCCTAGAAAATGTGAACATGTGAGGTAGTGTCACCTAGAGTTGATATTGTTGATTATCTTGTTCCTAGGTGACATGGTATTCAAACAAGTTCCATATTTGCTTAAATGCTTTTTGTTCACCCATCTTTTGGTATCCTGTTTGAGAGAGAGTTTCTTGATGCTTAGTATGATCATCGATTATTTAAAGCCATCAAGAATCTCTAGATAAGCATGGTTTTCAATTCTTTTATTTTGCCACGTGCTTATGTTTTGTGAATATGATCTTAATTATATATGTCATGTACCACCGAGAAATATCTCCATACAATCATTGTATTTGACAAGTGATAATTATATTGGTGGTAAAATTATTGATCATATTTAAATTGGCTTTTGTTCCTAAATCGTATTATTCTATCGCCAAGTTTTTTTTGATTTAACCACCCATTTGTCTTCTTTGCTTCATTTGGATCTTTTTGTTGCTCTACTCATAATTTGTGGTGTGCTTTCGTTAGAAAGGAAAAGCAAGGATCCCATTGTTGTGCATTTACATTCGAAGACTTAATTTTAAGTAATGCACTATTCTTGGGGGAGCTATCCTACATTGAGTAGAACATCATCCTTTTAATTGTTATCGGGTCTTATTGATTTTCTTGAACTTTGTGTTCAAAAAGATATATGGAGGGTAATGATCCCACTTGTGTGCATTTTGTATTTACATAAAAGATCTTAAAAATGCACTAATCATGGGGAAGCTACTCTATACTCTTTAGAACACTTTTCTTTAAAATTGGTTTGGTATCTTATTGCTCTTCTTGAACATGACTAATGTTTTAACAATGTATATGGTGAGTGATGATCTCATTTGTGTGCATTTTGTATTCATATACAAGATCATAAAGAATGCACAAATCTTGGGGGAGCAATCCTATATGTTATTGAACATTAGTTGTCTTCAATTGATTTTTGATCCCGATGACATGTCTCTTTGAAAGACAAACATTTTTCGTCTTGGTACTTTGTGCCATCATGAAAAGTGTAGAGGGCTTGGTTTATTTGTTGTAACCTTACTCTTCTTTGTGGAGTTGGCTATCTCATCCCATGGTTCTTAGTCTACCTTCTTGGATGAGATGAAACCTTCGAGCATGTTGCTTGTTTTATTTCTTATGCTCATTGGTTTAGCCTCGACCTTGTTTTCATTTGATATATTTTCATATTGGTTTCTCGAATCATGTGTTGATTTGAGTCTTTGATATAATATGGACATATCTTTCTCTTGCCACACTTTTGTGTAGCTTCTTGATTTATTTCGTGTTTTGTCCAAATTGTATCTCGTTTGGTTCTTGAAAGTTTTGTGCATGCATATTTACCATATGTATATCTTATGGCATGCTTACTTTCGTTGATTCAATATATAGGATAAACTCCATCAAATCCTAAATGGCTAAGATGTGCATGAAATTCTATTTCACATCAATATGCACATATTTTTGTGGAGTTTGTCCTATGTATTGTAGTAGGACTAACTACTTTGGACCCAATTAGTTTGGGTACCATTGTGTACTTGATTTGTTTTAGGTACATGGGAGATGCATTGGAAGCTTGCCTCCTTTTAAAGAAGATGTCTTCACCATGTGCTTCTTGGAGCCAAGCTTGGATGATTGTAAACTCTCATCTTCTACACCGTTAATGCTATCTCGGTAACAAGTATCTAACTCATGCATATACTTCTAGCTCTCAACCTTGTGTAGGTTGTTCTTTGGCATGAGTCTCTCTAAGTTGCATTTCATATGGTTTTTTGCAAAGTTTCTTTCAAAACATCTTCATTGCAAATGTGAGTTAGCCGGGATGATTAAACATCAAGGGGAATATATATTTATATATAATCGTTTTCATGATTCACGGATCCCCAATATGTTAATCTAGCAAATTCGTTTCAAAATCTCTCATGTGCAATATTGATGAACTCTCTTAAACCATTTGCCTTATGTGATATTTGTTTTGTGTCTCGAAGTATCCCAACTATCACTTATCCTATGTGGGTATTTGTGATACTTTGTGAACTTGGTGTTGGAAGTTCATCTATACCCTTTAAGAATATTTTGAGCTATGTGCTTTGCTTGTAAGCAAAAATCTTATCGGTGTATTTATGACTTCCTCTTGGATACCATGTGCTTTACCTTGTACCTACATTCTGTGTGCATGTTTCTTTGTGGACTTAGTGACCACTTAGAAACTTATACACATGAAGGTAGTTACATATTTTATTGGTATTCAAAATCTTTAGTGATCACCTTTTATTACTTTCTTGATTCTTTGGTGATCTCTAAAAGGCACAAGCTTTGTTTTTCTATTGGTTTCACATTGCCTCTTAATAAGCTTGTGATCCTATTTGATTTATCCTCTTGGGTGTGCTTGTTTGCGAAATACATGATATGCACTATGTGCCTCATAATTTGAAAGACTATGGTGATGCTTAGGCACATCCTTATTTAGTCTCCTAAAATGTATTTTCATGACACACCCATCCTTTCTCGTTTGAGCAAGTCTTCATTTGTCACTTCATTCTCTTGTTTCTCAACATTTGTTTGTTGCAAGGTATACTTGTTTTCTTAACTTTATAATCTTGCACCTTTTTGTGTTCGAAAGCATCTAGGAGGAAATGAGGATTCCATGTTATGCACACCATATTGAAATACAAATATTTTCATTGTGCATGTACCTTGCGGAGTTCCCTCTTGATTTTTGGAACACTTGATCTTATCATAACATCTTCTTGTGCTCAATTGGTTTTTGGATCCCTTGATTGCTTGCTTATTTGTGAATGCTTTTCCCCTTTGCAATTGGTATCCTTCCAGTGGATTTCAATTGATCTCTTTCTTGTGCAATTTTTTGGATCCTCAATATAGTTTGATCCCCTTCATCTATTCGTCATTGGATAAGTGCATTTGATTTCACTCATATCATGAGAAATGCATAAATCATGAAGGAGATCTTATTATGTTACCTTTCCAAAGCATTTCGCCCATTTCGGCAATCGTTGCCAATGGGGGAGAAGTTTTGGAGAGTTGTATGGGTTGTATGGAATTGGATTTGTACTTTGGTTTATTCTTAAGTATTTGCATTCCTTGCCTTTGCATTCGTTGCTTGGTTTTATATATATAGTGGAAACTCCACCATCGGTAATGGTCGATAATATATGCAATGAATTCATGTTCATACACACGTGCATAAATTATGGGGGAGTTTGCTCTATATATGTGGATGGACTAACATCACATACCTTTGTAGTATTTGATGTTAGTGCAACCATTCTTGTTCGTTAAATTCCATATTATAAACCCTCTCAAAAGAGATTGTCATCAATTACCAAAATGGGGGAGATTGAAAGAGCATTTTCCCTCATGTGTGGTTTTGGTAATTGAATGACAATCTCTATGGACTAATGTTTCCATTGAGATATCATTATAGATCATGTTCATGGAATTGTGGAGTTCATGTGTTGGACTCTTGAAGCTTGTGTTGAGTGGAGCATATTGCAAATATGTCTTGAAGGATTCAAGACATCATATTAGTGAAGAAATGTTGGAAGATACAAGGTTGATCAAGATGTTGATCAACACGCAAAGCTACAAGATGTACCAAGAGCGATCATGTATCTCTTGGAATGGTAAACACTTGTCCGCATATCTTTGTGAACTAACCCATGATATATCTGTGTGTGGTATCTTTATATGAGGTTACGTATCTCCCCATGGGCTTGCATCAAATAAAGATTTCATATAGCTCATGGAAGATGACGTCATGTGGTGATCGTCATCAAGGTGAGATGTGCAAGAGCAAGACCAAGAGAGGCTTCTTGAAGAGATCCTATGCTTGGTGCTTGCAATGGATACATGAAGACGGAGCTAAGCGAGACTCTCCCATTGTGAGCATGGGGGAGTATTTGAAGAAGTCTTCATCAAGCATGTGCTTGGACGCGCAATCAAGAAAAGATGAACCACTTGAAGAGATCAAGATAGTCTTCATCTAACTTAAGTGGAATGCTCAAGGCAAAGGTATGATCTTGATAGGGCTATAGGATAGTTAGGCGTACTATCAAGAGGGGCTCTCAAGTTAGTAACTTGATCGCATCGTTGTGGAGAACTCAAACCTTTGCATACTTGGCATATCATATTTCTGGGTTCTTATTTGGCTTTTATGGTGGTGAGGAACTAGATCTTGGTTCATCTCCATGTCAAGCTCTTGTTCATCGGAAACGGTCTTACTTTGGAAAACTTGTTGGCTTTCATTCATGTGAGGATTTAGAGCTTGGTTTATCTCCATACTAAGCTCTAGTTCATCAAAAACGGATTTCGTATGAATATCTTGTTACGTTTTTGATATTGGAGGTTTTACCGGTTTATATGTTTTAGGAAAGTTAAACCTTTCCCCATTTGGTTTTATCCTCACATGATGGACTATGATGTTTCTATGCATATTCAAGTAGAGCTCGTTGTAACGGTTCCAACGAGCCAAAAAATCATCGAAAACGGAGTCCGGATGGAAAAGATATTGCAGTTTTGGTTTTGCTGTTTCTGTCAGTTTTCAGTCACTCGGAATATCCGATTCTGAATGAATCGGAATATTCGATTCTCGCAGTTTTTCTCGAAAAAGAGGCACTGATTGGAACCGGAAATTCAGGTCGGAAATTTCACTTTTGGGCGGAATTTCCGGTCTAAATTCTGGGTGCAACGGTTCTATTTTCTGGGGGGTATAAATCCCCTCCCCTTCTTCTTCCCTTGCAAAAGCAAGATAGCACGAATTCCCTCTCTCTCCTACTCCATTGTTGACCTTGGAAAGCTTGATTCCTCTCAATCCCTCCATTGATTCTTTCATATTCTTTAGGGAAAGTTGAGAGGAGATCTAGATCTACAATCCTACCAATCAATCTCTCCTCTAAGTGAGGGGAACCTAGTGAATCTAGTTCTTGGAGTTCCTTTGTGGTTCTTCCTCTTTGTTCTTCCTCTCTTATCCCCCATAAGCATTAGTTGCTTTTGGTGGGATTTGGGAGTGAAGGATTTGACTCCTTTGTGGTTTCCTTTGTTCTTCCTCTCTTATTCCCCCATAAACATTTGTTGTTGTGTTGGAATTTGAGAGTGAAGGACTTGAGCACTTCGTGTGCTCTTGCCATTGCATTTGCATCGGTTTGAGCCATCCACGAGGATTCGTGGTGGTATTTCTTGTGAGCTTGTTACTCTTGGGTCATTGGACCCTATACGCCTTTTGTGGCCGGCCTTTTGTGGCCGACCTTTTGTGGCCAAGACCTTTTGTGGTCACTTGAGAGCCCCCAATTAAGTTGTGGGTGTGTGCCTCAAGACTTGGGAGCCCCCAATTAAGTTGTGGGTGTGTGCCTCAAGAGTTGTACGGGATTCGATCTCCGCCCCAAAGGATATCAATAGTGGAAGGTGAACTCGCAACCTTTTGTGGTTGAGTTCATCAGGAGAAGAAGGTGAGCCTTTGTGGCGTTGCGGCTAACCTGTTGTGGTTGCGCACACCTCTCTAAACGAGACGTACACCCTTTGGGTGGAACTCGGGAATACATCCTCGTCTCTGCGTGCCTTGGTTATTTCTATACCCGAGCTCTTTACTTATGCACTTTACATTATGATAGCCTTCGTGCCTGAAGTCATATATCTTGCTATCACCTTGTTACTTGTATTGCTTAGCATAAGTTGTTGGTGCACATAGGTGAGCCTAGTATTTATATCTAGGTTGTATGCTTGTTAAAGTAAACTTCTAGTTTTATTCCGCCTTTATCAAGCATACCGGAATTTCCGGGTCATCCTTGCACCGGATATTCCGGCCCCTCGGAAAAAGTTTTAAATCGCCTATTCACCCCCCCCCCCCTCTAGGCGACGTCTATCCGTTCAACAACTTATGCTAAGCAATACAAGTAACAAGGTGATAGCAAGATATATGACTTCAAGCACGAAGGTTATCACAATGTAAAGTGCATAAGTAAAGAGCTCGGGTAGAGAAATAACTGAGGCACGCGGAGACGAGGATGTATTCCCGAGTTCCACCCAAAGGGTGTACGTATCGTGTGGAGAGGTGTGCGCAACCACAACAGGTTAGCCGCAACGCCACAAAGGCTCACCTTCTTCTCCTGATGAACTCAACCACAAAAGGTTGCGAGTTCTCCTTCCACTATTGATCTCCTTTGGGGCGGAGATCGAATCCCGTACAACTCTTGAGGCACACACCCACAACTTAATTGGGGGCTCCCAAGTCTTGAGGCACACACCCACAACTTAATTGGGGGCTCTCAAGTGACCACAAAAGGTCTTGGCCACAAAAGGCGTCTAGGGTCCAAAGACCCAAGAGTAACAAGCTCACAAGTATCACCACCACGAATCCTCGTGGAGGGCTCAAACCGATGCAAATGCAATGGCAAGAGCACACGAAGTGCTCAAGTCCTTCACTCTCAAATTCCAACACAACAACAAATGTTTATGGGGGAATAAGAGAAGAAGAACAAAGGAAACCACAAAGGAGTCAAATCCTTCACTCCCAAATCCCACCAAAAGCAACTAATGCTTATGGGGGGAGAAGAGAGGAAGAACAAAGAAGAAGAACCACAAAGGAACTCCAAGAACTAGATCCACTAAGTTCCCCTCACTTAGAGGAGAGATTGATTGGTAGGATTGTAGATCTAGATCTCCTCTCAACTTTCCCTAAAGAATATGGAAGATTCAATGGAGGGATTGAGAGGGAAGTGAGCTTTTCAAGGTCAACAATGGAGTAGGAGAGAGGGGAAAGTCGTGCTGCCTTGGATTGGCTGGGGAAGAAGAAGGGGAGGGGTATTTATACCCCTCCAGGAAATATAGTCGTTGGCTGTTTCGACACTCGGAAATTCCGGTATAAGTGAGACTCGGAAATTCCGGTCAACCGGAAATTCTGAGTCCATGAAATTTCCGAGCTGAAAATCCGGCTGGAGTCAGAAGCAAAACCAAACTTTTCCTTAGCCATTTCTGGAGGACTTTTCTGGGGCACTCGGAAATTCCGGTAGACGGAAATTTCCGAGCACAATTTCCGACTGGAGTCAGAACCCTTTTTCTCCTTTCGTTAGCCGTTTTCTTGGATCAGCTGGGGAACCGGAAATTCCGGTAGAACGAAATATCCGGCCCCAATAATCTGAATCAGCAAAACACCGAAACAAAAACTTCTATAACTTTTGCAAATGAACTCCAAATGAGGTGAGACCAATTTTGTTTGAAAGATAGCGACGATGAGCACCCAACAAAAATGAACTCCCATAAATAAAGTAAAATCACCACACATGGCAAGGTGTGGGACTTTCCTCATGGTAGAACCGACAATATTTCCGCCACCGAAAACGCAACAAGTTGTCCAAAGTAAAACCGATTTCGATGAACAAGAGCTTGACATGGAGATGAACCAAGCTCTAACTCCTCACCAACATAAAAGCCAAATAAGAACCAAGAAATATGATATGCCAAGTATGCAAAGGTTTGAGCTCTCCACAACGATGCGATCAAGTTACTAACTTGAGAGCCCCTCTTGATAGTATGCATATCTATCCTATAGCCCTATCAAGATCATACCTTTGCCTTGAGCATTCCACTTGAGTTGGATGAAGACTATCTTGATCTCTTCAAGTGGTTCATCTTTCCTTGATTGCGCGTCCAAGCACATGCTTGATGAAGACTTCTCCAAATACTCCCCCATGCTCACAATGGCAGAGTCTCGCTTAGCTTCATCTTCATGTATCCATTGCAAGCACCAAGCATAGGATCTCTTCAAGAAGCTTCTCTTGGTATTGGTCTTGCACATCTCACTTTGATGACGATCACCACAAGACGTCATTGTAACATCCCAACATTTTATGATGTTCAAAAATCACAAAAATTTAAAACTTTATTTTATTAAAATAGAATGTTAAATGCATAAGAAAACCAATTATGAAAGACTTCAAACTTAATGAAAAAGAGTAATATTTCAAAACCCTAAGAGGTAAATACCTCAAACCATTTATACCTAATAAAATAGTCTTCTTATAAGAAACTAAATTCAACCACTTAGTCATATCTATTTTAAAACTATTTAAAGAAGAAGAATTGCCAAATAGTTTCCTTCATCAGACTAAATCCAGGTTTAGCTTTGGAAATTATAGTTTTAATTTTCATTACCTTAAAACTATATAGATTATATAATTAATGAATTATACAAATAATCATTCCATTAGCTTAAATGATCTCCATGTATTTTCAAAACATTAAAGGATTTTCTGAATATATTCAGTATAAACAATGAATTAAAACTAGAATATTTCCAAAGGTATCTAGTATAGTTTTCAAGTAAGTTATTCTAATATAAAATATAATGGTGCACCAAATATTTTGACTTAAAATGAATACATTATATTTTCCCTTTTCCATTTTCAAATAGATGTGTTACGTCATTTAATTGTTGTACTGAAGCCAAACTGTTTTAATGTTGGAAAATAAGTTTAATGAACTTACTTCCAAATTTATATAAGTATTGTATTATGATAAAATGATTTCGGCCAACATGAAATTAAATAAGCTTAAATGTAAAAATTTGACCTTAGGCATCAAATTAGTATTAAAGCAATAATTAAATTTGAAAGTGTTCAAAACATAACTATAAATATTCTAAATGATAGATATTGTTTTTATAAAATTTTAGAAACTAAATTGAGTTTATTTGGATTCATATTTTAAAAGTTATTTAAAATCTAGAAAACAGAAAAAGAAAAGAATAAAAGAAAAAGAAAAACTAACTGGGCCGAAGCCCAGTTTCTATCGCGCGCGAGCGGCGCGTAGCGGCCCAACGCCCAGCCCGTATCCCTCTTCCTCTCACTGACGTGTGGGGTCCACACGTCAGGTCGTCTTCAAGCTCGCGCCGAAGATCACGCGCCCGACAGTTTCGGGCGAGAATTTCTCGTCGTGATTCCGCGCGATTAAGAGGCTTAATGAGCACCCCGACCCTGCCCTATAAATCTACTACCTCTCCTCTCTCTTTTTCCCCAAGAAACCCTAGCCCGAGAGCCCCCAGGCTGCTCGAGTTTTTCCTCGGAACTCCGCCACGGCCGACGGCGAACTTCTTCGTTTCCGGTGAACTCCGTCGACCCCGAGACCTCTTTTCATTTTCTTTCTCCTTGTTACATCCGCACGAACCTCACCGACATCTTTTCCCTAATTTTTCCGCTCCAGAGCAAGCAGTCCGTGCACCCCGAGGAGGACCGCCGATGTGCGCATCTCCGGCGAACAATAGGAGGCGAGAGGGAACGCACCGGAGACCAGTGTCGCGCCACCGTCTCTGCCTCGGTCTCCTCTTCCTTGCGGTATGATTCGTTGGTCCCCGTAAGCCGTAGACCGTAAGGAACAATTATCCGAGCATGTCGCCGCCGCGCACATCGTCTCCGGCGAGGTCCCCGGTGACCTAGCGCCGCCCGATTTAGGTCGCTCGATCTGCACCGTTAGATCTCCATCCATCGGCCACGATAGATTCTTTCAAATCGAAGCGGTACGAATAGATCTGGACCGCCAGATCCAGATCTGACGACCCAGATTCTCTGCCTTATCCACGTCAGCACCAGAGTGTCAGCCCAGTCAGCGCACAGTCAGCAGCCACGTGGATTTTGATTTCTTTTAATTAGAGAAAATGGTAGTTTTGCAGAAAAGCCCCTGTCACTTAGATCTGTCATAACTTTTTAACCATTTATCCAAATTCAAATATTTTTATATATTTGGAAAGCCCTTGACATGTAGAATATTCTAGATCTGTTAGATTTCAAATTTGACTTAGTTGTAAATATTCAAATTTCAAATGGTGAATTTGAGTATTTTTGTCATAACTTTAAATCTGTAAATCCAAAAATTACAAATAAAATTGTTTTAGGAACTTTAGAATATTTGTAAATTATTGCCACTGCTATAAAGTAGTTTTGATTAATTTTTGAATGAATTCATAGTTATGTATTTAATTTGAATGGTTTGAGTATTTTCAACATAACTATTAATAAAAATAGTATTTTTGATTAAAGAAAAGTGCTATAAATTTAATTAAAATACCTCTGTCTATTAACACTATTTATTAAATATATTATAAAATTTTAATCATAGAAAACTTTAATCTTATAATTATTCCTTTTATTATATTTTCCAAAATTAGAAGTTAATTAAATGGCATTTATAAATTCATGCATATTCATAAAGAAATCACAAAAGTTATTTTGATGTTTATTGTGATTAAAATTTCATTTCATTCATAGCATATTTTATTCTCATAGGAAAACCCCTCTTCATTAGTTTTCTCTAAGTTAGAAATAATTTCAACTTTGCATTTTTGTGAAGTGCTACACTGAGACACTTAGTAAAATTCAGCATGGAGCTGGAAGACCAACCAGAAATATTTTCTAAGTCTTTCTCCCTCCTTCTTCTGTTAGACTTCATGATGACTAAGTAAATCCAAGACCAGCCTCGAAGAATAGAGCTAGTAATTTTCTCTAAGCATTGTTCACATCATGCATAAACATATTTCCTTAGAAAGTTTATAAAGCTTATTTATTCATCTAGTATGTGTTTTGTGTGTATTGTGGAGTTGTACTTGCTGTTGATTGTGGTATTGTTGCTTGTCCATACTGTTAGATTGAACGGAGAGTCCCGAGTATCGTTGAAAAGAGTTGTGAACAACGACAACGTTCAAAGGCAAGTGGCACACCTCATAAACTTCCTATTATTTCTAATGCATTACTTAGTATTTTTATATGCATGAGTAGGATAGTATTGCTATGCTAAACCTGTGTAGAATTCCCTTACTCCTGTGTCTAGCTTCCTATATCATACTTAGCAGAAATATTGATGCTATGCAATTGATGAAAAGTTTTACAAATTATTAAGTGGCTACTCAGGGCTGTGCTCATGGTTGTCGTCGCCTAGGATGAATTTCTATTCTACCTAGGGCCGTGAGCATGGTGGTTGTCAACCTGGGAGTACACATCCACTAAGTTAATGAAACACCTGGGTGGATTGGTTGAATGGTTTATGTTGAGTGGCTACTCAGGACTGTGTTTGTGGTTGTCTTTGCCTAAGGTAGTTTCTACTATACTTGGGGCCATGAGCATGGGGTTGTCAACCTGAGAGTGCACTTGTGGATGGCCACCCAGGGAACAGAGGAATCTGAAGAACTCCGAGTGACGATAGCTTCCCGTGCAACCTTTTTACAATGGGTTCTGTCTAGAATAATTAAGTTGTGAGGGTGCAACCTGTCAGCTTGACAAGCAGATGTAGGGGGATGATAGGTGGAACGGGTCTTGCTAGTATGGTTGCATTCTTCTTCTGAAAGTTCTTGTCTCAATTCTCTCCTTTCCTTAATACACTCCGCGTGTATAGGATTTCTCGGACAAATTGAGTCTAAAGGTGAAAGTGCACAACCTCTGCAGAGTGTAAAACTAAGTACTTAGCCGTATCCCCGGTACGGACAATTTGAGCAGCTGATTACGGACGTCAACGGAGGATTCCACCATTCCAACTTCAGAAATAAAACTTGATGGGTGAACAAGGGAAGATGAGATTTATGGTTTTCATGCCATACTTGTCTTGATTTGAAGAAAGTGTTTTCTAAAAAGATAGAAAAATTGGCTTTATGCAAAATAGCCTTGAACTCCACCAGCCAAATATGCATATAGGCTATAGAGTTATTCCATTAAGTGTCCACCATAGTGTCACTTGCCAGACTCCATTTTTAATGGAATCTGACCCACGTTGTTGCAATATTTTTCTTATTGCAGATTGTTCAGATGACGAGTGAGGTTTCGTTTATAGGTTTCGAGTCTACAACCAACATGTTTTCGCCTGTGGCAGCATGAAAGTGATAGAGACTCACTGCTATTGTATTTCCGCTGTGTACTTTTTCAATGCTAGCTTTATGCTATGCAACTTGTATCGAATACTCTGTAATTCTGGATCATCGATGTAATAAAATTGATGCTTTGTTGTGATATTACATCGTAAACTGTGTGTGCAAATGAATCGATCCAGGGATTTGCACTATACACAGGTATCTGCCTTATTTAAAGTGCAGGTACGCTACAGATGGTATCAGAGCACTGTGTTGACTGTAGGTTCGAAACCCTAGGTTTGGATAGAAATAGGTTTGACCATAGGATTGAAAATCTATTTTTCTTCACTTTTGTAAAAACAAATCTTTTCACTATGTCTTCCTCGTATTCTCATCTACTATCAACCTTCTGAAAATACCTTATCTTATTCTAGATGACCATGTTCTTATAGTCTAAGTCTGATTCTGCTGCTTCATATGGAAAAGCTACGATGCAACATAAAGTTCTACATGCATGAAAGACCACTGAAGAACCAGGATACGACCAACACCTCGAAGATATTCAAGAAAGTTGAACAAGAACTTGAAGCACCCACGAAGGAGGTAGATTTGACCACCACTTAAATAGAACGACGATATCGTGTTAGTGTATTGATCATATCAACTTAGCTATATGACAATACTAGATTGATTGTTTTTTGTGAACCTTGTTGCTTGATGTTTGTTAGATGTTGATTGATTATGTTATAGATTGGTTGCCTTGTTTTGTTTTATTGAAACAGGATTCCTCCATAGTAAAAATAATTCAACTCATTGCTTTCTAAACCAAACAGATGTCTCACCCAAATACCAACACCAATGTTTTACATACAACTATGCAACTACTATTTGAGAACCAGAGTCAGAATGTGAGCAATGACCACTCGCCTAAGATTGATCAAAATCATAGAGATGTTGAAGAGGACCCTATGACCAAACTAAAGGCATGCAAAACTTGTGGAGAATTAGGACATACGTCCGAAGATTGCTCTGATGAGTGGCCCCATGGTCATATTAGACGTCCAAGTAATGGACGCCGTTCCAAAAGGATTATTTGCTTTCTGTGTGAAGGAACGACCCATGTTCCAATCCAATGTCCCTATTATCCCTTGGTGCAACAAGCTAACCAGCAAGCCAAGAAAGGAATGCATCAGTCTCTCATGACGATCCTGGAGGAACAAAGACAAAAGAGTGGATCCAAGAAGAATCTTAGCCACATAACATGCTACCGGTGCAAGGATAAGGGACACTATGCCAGTTGCTGCCCGGAGTGGAAGAGGATTAAATCTCTTCAAGGAGCAAGTGGAAAACGCGAGTGCTCAAAATTCGCGTAGCTACCACCAGCCATTGTATTTCGAATGCTTGTACGCTCTACAACGGAGAAATAAAACGGATTAAACAAAGTTTCTAGACTGACCACAAGAATTTTCTTTTAAGGGTGTTAGCCACCTAGATAATTCAAGCCCAGTCGCTTAAACCCAGAGATCTCACACTATTTATCTTTCTACCCTCCTAATCAGAAAAATCATTCGCCGCCAAATTTTCAAGTTTCCATGTCAGGAATTTCATTTCTCAAACATCTCGAGCTATCAAAATCATTTCGAGTATTTACTTTGTCTTTTTAACTTCTTCGAATCTCGAGGACGAGATTCCTTTTAAGGGTGGTAGTCTGTAACATCCCAACATTTTATGATGTTCAAAAATCACAAAAATTTAAAACTTTATTTTTATTAAAATAGAATGTTAAATGCATAAGAAAACCAATTATGAAAGACTTCAAACTTAATGAAAAAGAGTAATATTTCAAAACCCTAAGAGGTAAATACCTCAAACCATTTATACCTAATAAAATAGTCTTCTTATAAGAAACTAAATTCAACCACTTAGTCATATCTATTTTAAAACTATTTAAAGAAGAATAATTGCCAAATAGTTTCCTTCATCAGACTAAATCCAGGTTTAGCTTTGGAAATTATAGTTTTAATTTTCATTACCTTAAAACTACATAGATTATATAATTAATGAATTATACAAATAATCATTCCATTAGCTTAAATGATCTCCATGTATTTTCAAAACATTAAAGGATTTCCTGAATATATTCAGTATAAACAATGAATTAAAACTAGAATATTTCCAAAGGTATATAGTATCATTTTCAAGTAAGTTATTCTAATATAAAATATAATGGTGCACCAAATATTTTGACTTAAAATGAATACATTATATTTTCCCTTTTCCATTTTCAAATAGATGTGTTACGTCATTTAATTGTTGTACTGAAGCCAAAATGTTTTAATGTTGGAAAATAAGTTTAATGAACTTACTTCCAAATTTATATAAGTATTGTATTATGATAAAATGATTTCGGCCAACATGAAATTAAATAAGCTTAAATGTAAAAAATTGACCTTAGGCATCAAATTAGTATTAAAGCAATAATTAAATTTGAAAGTGTTCAAAACATAACTATAAATATTCTAAATGATAGATATTGTTTTTATAAAATTTTAGAAACTAAATTGAGTTTATTTGGATTCATATTTTAAAAGTTATTTAAAATCTAGAAAACAGAAAAAGAAAAGAATAAAAGAAAAGGAAAAACTAACTGGGCCGAAGCCCAGTTTCTATCGCGCGCGAGCGGCGCGCGAGCGGCGCGTAGCGGCCCAACGCCCAGCCCGTATCCCCTCTTCCTCTCACTGACGTGTGGGGTCCACACGGCAGGTCGTCTTCAAGCTCGCGCCGAAGATCACGCGCCCCACAGTTTCGGGCGAGAATTTCTCGTCGTGATTCCGCGCGATTAAGAGGCTTAATGAGCACCCCGACCCTGCCCTATAAATCTACTACCTCTCCTCTCCCTTTTTCCCCAAGAAACCCTAGCCCGAGAGCCCCCAGGCTGCTCGAGTTCGTCCTCGGAGCTCCGCCACGGCCGACGGCGAACTTCTTCGTTTCCGGTGAACTCCGTCGACCCCGAGACCTCTTTTCATTTTCTTTCTCCTTGTTACATCCGCACGAACCTCACTGACATCTTTTCCCTAATTTTTCCGCTCCAGAGCAAGCAGTCCGTGCACCCCGAGGAGGACCGCCGCTGTGCGCATCTCCGGCGAGCAATAGGAGGCGAGAGGGAACGCACCGGAGACCAGTGTCGCGCCACCGTCTCTGCCTCGGTCTCCTCTTCCTTGCGGTATGATTCGTTGGTCCCCGTAAGCCGTAGACCGTAAGGAACAATTATCCGAGCATGTCGCCGCCGCGCACATCGTCTCCGGCGAGGTCCCCGGTGACCTAGCGCCGCCCGATTTAGGTCGCTCGATCTGCACCGTTAGATCTCCATCCATCAGCCACGATAGATTCTTTCAATCGAAGCGGTACGAATAGATCTGGACCGCCAGATCCAGATCTGACGACCCAGATTCTCTGCCTTATCCACGTCAGCACCAGAGTGTCAGCCCAGTCAGCGCACAGTCAGCAGCCACGTGGATTTTGATTTCTTTTAATTAGAGAAAATGGCAGTTTTGTAGAAAAGCCCCTATCACTTAGATCTGTCATAACTTTTTAACCATTTATCCAAATTCAAATATTTTTATATATTTGGAAAGCCCTTGACATATAGAATATTCTGGAGCTGTTAGATTTCAAATTTGACTTAGTTGTAAATATTCAAATTTCAAATGGTGAATTTGAGTATTTTTGTCATAACTTTAAATCTGTAAATCCAAAAATTACAAATAAAATTGTTTTAGGAACTTTAGAATATTTGTAAATTATTGCCACTGCTATAAAGTAGTTTTGATTAATTTTTGAATAAATTCATAGTTATGTATTTAATTTGAATGGTTTGAGTATTTTCAACATAACTATTAATAAAAATAGTATTTTTGATTAAAGAAAAGTGCTATAAATTTAATTAAAATACCTCTGTCTATTAACACTATTTATTAAATATATTATAAAAATTTAATCATAGAAAACTTTAATCTTATAATTATTCCTTTTATTATATTTTCCAAAATTAGAAGTTAATTAAATGGCATTTATAAATTCATGCATATTTATAAAGAAATCACAAAAGTTATTTTGATGTTTATTGTGATTAAAAATTTCATTTCATTCATAGCATATTTTATTCTCATAGGAAAACCCCTCTTCATTAGTTTTCTCTAAGTTAGAAATAATTTCAACTTTGCATTTTTGTGAAGTGCTACACTGAGACACTTAGTAAAATTCAGCATGGAGCTGGAAGACCAACCAGAAATATTTTCTAAGTCTTTCTCCCTCCTTCTTATGTTAGACTTCATGATGACTAAGTAAATCCAAGACCAGCCTCGAAGAATAGAACTAGTAATTTTCTCTAAGCATTGTTCACATCATGCATAAACATATTTCCTTAGAAAGTTTATAAAGCTTATTTATTCATCTAGTATGTGTTTTGTGTGTATTTTGGAGTTGTGCTTGCTGTTGATTGTGGTATTGTTGCTTGTCCATACTGTTAGATTGAACGGAGAGTCCCGAGTATCGTGGAAAAGAGTTGTGAACAACGACAACGTTCAAAGGCAAGTGGCACACCTCATAAACTTCCTATTATTTATAATGCATTACTTAGTATTTTTATATGCATGAGTAGGATAGTATTGCTATGCTAAACCTGTGTAGAATTCCCTTACTCCTGTGTCTAGCTTCCTATATCATACTTAGCAGAAATATTGATGCTATGCAATTGATGAAAAGTTTTACAAATTATTAAGTGGCTACTCAGGGTTGTGCTCATGGTTGTCGTCGCCTAGGATGAATTTCTATTCTACTTAGGGCCGTGAGCATGGTGGTTGTCAACCTGGGAGTACACATCCACTAAGTTAATGAAACACCTGGGTGGATTGGTTGAATGGTTTATGTTGAGTGGCTACTCAGGACTGTGTTTGTGGTTGTCTTTGCCTAAGGTAGTTTCTACTATACTTGGGGCCATGAGCATGGGGGTTGTCAACCTGAGAGTGCACTTGTGGATGGCCACCCAGGGAACAAAGGAATCTGAAGAACTCCGAGTGACGATAGCTTCCCGTGCAACCTTTTGACAATGGGCTCTGTCTAGAATAATTAAGTTGTGAGGGTGCAACCTGTCAGCTTGACAAGCAGATGTAGGGGGATGATAGGTGGAACGGGTCTTGCTAGTATGGTTGCATTCTTCTTCTGAAAGTTCTTGTCTCAATTCTCTCCTTTACTTAATACACTCCGCGTGTATAGGATTTCTCGGACAAATTGAGTCTAAAGGTGAAAGTGCACAACCTCTGCAGAGTGTAAAACTAAGTACTTAGACGTGTCCCCGGTACGGACAATTTGAGCAGCTGATCACGGACGTCAACGGAGGATTCCACCATTCCAACTTCAGAAATAAAACTTGATGGATGAACAAGGGAAGATGAGATTTATGGTTTTCATGCCATACTTGTCTTGATTTGAAGAAAGTGTTTTCTAAAAAGATAGAAAAATTGGCTTTATGCAAAATAGCCTTGAACTCCACCAGCCAAATATGCATATAGGCTATAGAGTTATTCCATTAAGTGTCCACCATAGTGTCACTTGCCAGACTCCATTTTTAATGGAATCTGACCCACGGTGTTGCAATATTTTTCTTATTGCAGATTGTTCAGATGACGAGTGAGGTTTCGTTTATAGGTTTCGAGTCTACAACCAACATGTTTTCGCCTGTGGCAGCATGAAAGTGATAGAGACTCACTGCTATTGTATTTCCGATGTGTACTTTTTCAATGCTAGCTTTATGCTATGCAACTTGTATCGAATACTCTGTAATTCTGGATCATCGATGTAATAAAATTGATGCTTTGTTGTGATATTACATCGTAAACTGTGTGTGCAAATGAATCGATCCAGGGATTTGCACTATACACAGGTATCTGCCTTATTTAAAGTGCAGGTACGCTACAGTCATCCTCCATGAGCTATATGAAATCTTCATTTGATGCAAGCCCATGGGAAGATACCTAACCTCATATAAAGATACCACACACACATATATCATGGGTTAGTTCACAAAGCTATGCGGACAAGTGTTTACCATCCCAAGAGATACATGATCGCTCTTGGTACATCTTGTAGCTTTGTGTGTTGATCAACATCTTGATCAACCTTGTATCTTCCAACATTTCTTCACTAATATGATGTCTTGAATCCTTCAAGACATACTTGCAATATGCTCCACTCAACACATAAGCTTCAAGAGTCCAACACATGAACTCCACAATTTCATGGGCATGATCTATAATGATATCTCAATGCAAACATTAGTCCATAGAGATTGTCATTCAATTACCAAAACCACACATGAGGGAAAATGCTCTTTCAACCCTCCAACAACGAAGCAGAGTACGAGGCCTTAATCCATGGAATGCGGATGGCCAAGAACTGCGGCGCCACTCATCTCATGATCTACGGAGACTCCTACCTCGTCGTACAGCAAACTATGAAGTCTTGCGACGCCATCGCCGACAACATGATCGCCTATAGAGACCTATACAACCAGCTGGAGGGCACCTTCGACGGATGCGAGTTGCAGCACATCGGCCGCGAGAGCAACGAGGAAGCCGACGTCCTCACCAACATGGGGTCAGATAAGGTACTAGTGCCACCCGTCGTCTTCCTCGAGCGCATCACGCAGCGATCCATTAAGTTTCGACCCGCGCCAGTCTCCTCCACACCTTCAACGAGCACTGCCAACCCGCCAAGCAAAGAAAAGGAGCCCATGGAGGTAATGCTGGTCGAAGCCACATGGACAGGCCCATACCTAGCTTACATGCTGCACCAAAAGCTGCCAATCGACCCAGTCGAAGCCAAGCGCATCATTCGGCGCTCCAAAAGTTTCACCGTCATCAACGGGGAGCTCTACAAGAGAAGCATCTCAGGAATTCTACAAAGGTGTGTAGATCCAGTCGACGGCCAAGCCATCTTACTTGATATTCATGCCAGTATCTGCGGGCATCACGCCAGCAGTCGGGACTTGGTGGCCAAAGCACTACGATCCGGGTTCTACTGGCCAACAGCTATGCACGACACCGAAGATCTAATAAGGAAGTGTCCTGGATGCCAGGAGTTCGCCAACAAGCCACACGCGCCGGCGTTCGCGCTAAAGACAATACCACTAGTCTGGCCCTTCGCTCTATGGGGGCTGGACATGGTAGACCCGCTCAAGAAATCCTCACCCGGAGGACACACTCATCTCCTGGTCGTAGTCGACAAATTCACCAAGTGGATCGAAGCCGTGCCTATCACAAGTTCGACCGCATCATCAGCAGTTAACTTCATCAGGGCCATCATATTTAGATTCGGGGTACCAAACGGCATCATCACGAACAACGGCTCAAACTTTACAGCCGAAGAATTCAAGGAATTCTGCTCTGATCAAGGCATCAAGCTCAACTACACATCTGTCTCGCACCCGCAGTCCAACGGGCAAGTCGAGAAAGCCAACGGTCTAGTCTGCAACGGCATCAAGAAGCGTCTGCGAGTGCCGCTGAGACGCGCCGCGGGCGCATGGGTCGAAGAACTGCCCTCAGTACTCTGGAGCCTGCGAACCACGCCAAACAGATCCACCCAATACACATTGTTCTTCATGGTGTATGGTGCATAGGCGGTCCTGCCCTGCAACATCAAGTTTAACGCACCACGGGTGGTGGCCTACGACGAGTCAGACACAGAAGAAGCGCTCGAAGACGACATGGACGTCCTGGACGAAGCCCGCGATATCGCCCTAGCACGATCAGCCGTGTACCAGCAAGACCTGCGCAACTACCACGGACGAAGGCTGCGGCCAAGAGCATTCGTCGCAGGCGACCTAGTCCTCCGCCTCAAGCAAAAGAAGGTGCACAAGCTCGCATCCCCATGGGAGGTGTGACGCCCTAAAATCGGTACTATGTAGATTTAAGCGATCCCGCCAAAATCCGCATAATAACGATTTTAGGTCGCCCACCAGACATAATGCGCACGCCGAAACATGCGCATTATGTGGGTGGAATTGTGATAACATTACAACAGTTCCGATACATCCACAAATACAACAGAAGATAAATTACAACAACGACTCGAACGATTCAAGATACAAATGAGACAATACAAAGATTCAAATGACAGCGGAAGCAAAATAGTATCCGACTACGGATAAGATGCAAATTGGACTAAGAGTCCTGAAGATAAGCGATGGCGCCATATCCCTGCCCAGCCAAGCCGGAGGGATTCCCAAGCTAACGTCGTCTGACTTCAAACCTGTTGACAGCACATAAAGCACATCCCAAAAGAGGGTCAGGGCACTCCCTGGCAAGCAAAACCGACTTGCCTACTTTCTACACCATCTCCCAAAATATAGGGGAGGTGGACTTAGCGGCAGCAGCACTAGCAACCTAAAGAGACACGCTACAACTTCCGTCTAATTAGAGAGGGATAAGAGAGCGCATAAAGTAAACATCTACAACTAACACCAAAACATAACCCATTCTCGAATTAACCCCCTCAACCAAATATGAGGAAGCAATTCGGGAAAACTCACACGTTAACAATTTTAATTACCATTTATGGTGTAAGTAATTCTATATTACTAGCCAATTTAATTAACATTAATTAGGTGTAAGTTGTCTAGATCTTGTTAGCCAGCATCATCACCAAAGTCGTCCATAACCGTGGACACGGCTCATCGATAAGATTATACCCTGCAGGGATGCACTACTGTACCCATACTCGTATGATCAACCCAAGCAAGCATCAGGGCATCTCAACACGACTCATTCCTTCACGACAGCAAGTCCAAGTGCCACCCATATGAGTTGTTACCCGCGTCAGGAGTCCGACCGAATCTCAATTGCGGACTCATTAGTTGGCGACTACGCCACCATGCGGCTCAAACCACAGTAGGAACTGTCCGCTTCGTGTCGTACCGCACCTATATGACCCCCCGTATCACATAACCTCTCATCATCATCATCATCATCATGCATATGAGCAAATGGAAAACCCGAACTACTTGCGGCACATGGACAAGCTGTAGATCCGTTAAAAGTCGAGGGGGGCTCCATAGGGCCTCCCACAAGTGGTTAGTGCGCTCAAAATTGGATCTGAGGACAAAATCTCAGTTCCTAGGTCGACACTGAGCAGAACAAAACACCTCGCAAGGCCTTCCGCCTGGTGCCTTATCATTTAATTATAATACCACAACACAAGATAGCATTTTATTAAAGTAGAACAATCTATCATACTAAGCAGATGAAACATAGGACCAGCAGACGACTCGCACAATCAACTCTAAACATGCGCTACGACTCGCAAGGCCAACAGATAAACAAACAACAGGTGATGGGATGTGGGGATAAAGCTGTATGGGCTGCAGAATAAACATGTGATGGGATCGCGATAAAGAATCGAATACTAGGGTAGCAGAGATCAACAGCAGGAATGAAAGACAATGTATAGGTAAACAAGCAAACTTTGCTTGCCTGGAATCCCGCAAGGAAGCAGATCTTGTCGTTGCTCACACATCTCAACGTCTTATCCGCGAAGAAGCAACAAACACTGGAAAGCGTAGAAGATGCATTTTATAACTACGGCAAAAGATCCAGCATGATCATATGAGAATGATGCATGGCATGGAAAGATGCAATACAATGCAGGTAATCCAAATTAAGCGGGAAAGCAACCCCGAAAATTAATATTTAGGTGCAAGTTATTTATTTACCAGCAATATTAAATGTTGGTTAGCATGGCAACACATGGCATGGGTGGTCTAATTAAATTAAATGGAATAGGGCATTATATATTTATTGCCCCACACATTCCATATTTATTATTTAGGTGATTTGCTACACCCGCAAACCCAAGAAAGGCAACACATGCAATTATGATGCGATATGCACAAGATAGATGACATTTAATGAAATAGGTTTAGGGTTTGGGTCCGTACGTCGGATCGGGAGAGATAGGGTTCGAAACCGAAGTCTTTGGTCCGTAGAGGAAGTAGTCGTCGTCGTGGAAGTAGTCGTCGCGGAACCGGGGCATCGTCGTTTGTCGGTGTCGTGGAAGTGGTCGGGTAGTCATGGCACGTAGGAGCGCGTCAATCGGACACCGGAAAGAAAGCGCGCACGGGCGGGCACCGAATCACAAACATGGGCAGTCGCGGCAACGCGGCGCCGAAAGGAGCACTCGCACGTAGCAACACCACGAAGGGTGGACAACTCGGACAAAAGTGGCGACGAAGTTCTTGCGGACATTTTGTCGAACACCTGGCGCGCGGCGGACGCGGGGGGAACACCGGACGGAGATGACGTGCACAACGCCGGAAGAAGCAGCAGGGACGGCGACGCGGCGCGGCGAAACGCACGGCGGCGGCGAGCGCATGGGGACGCGGGGAGTCGGGTGGCGGCGGTGCGGACGCGCGGACGGCGCGGGCGGATGCGGACGTGCGCATGCGAGCGCGCTGGCACGGGCGGACGCGGCGGCGGCGTGGGGCCGAGGGGGCGCGTGGTCGCGTGCGGGAGCGCAGCGGGGTGGAGGCGCGGCGGCGGAGGAGCTCGGGCCGGAGGCGCGACGCAGCGGCCGGCAGAGGGCGGCCGGGGACGCGGGCGCGGGAGCACGGCGCGGCGCGGCCGGCGGTGGGCGGCACGCGGGGCGCTGCGCCGGGCGGCGGGGCGCCGGACGGCGGGGACGCGCGCAGGGCTCGGGGCGGCGTGTCCGTGCGGGGCCAGGGAAGCGCGGGCGGCGGCGCGGCCGTGGAGAGCGGCGGCGTGCTCTGGCCGGAGGTGGCTGTGCGAGCAGGGGAGAGGCGGAGGAGCACGGGCGACGCGCGCGAGAGGCGAGGAGCTCGGGCCGCGGCGGAGGTGGCCAGAGGCGGCACGGCTCGGAGCAGCCGGGGCGGCGCAGGCGCGAGGAGGCCGGCCGGCGGTGGAGCAGGGCGCGGCGGCGGGGAACGGGCGGCGGCCGGGGACGCGTGAGCGGGAGGCGCGCTCGGGCCGGGGAGGCGCAGGGGCGACGCGGTCGCGAGGGCGCGCTCGGCGCCGGGGGCGACGCCCGGTGGCGGCGGCGGCGGGCCGGTTGGCGCGGCTGCGGGCGCAGGGAGGGAAGGAGCGCACGGGCTCGTGCGGCTGGGGAATTTTTCTTCCTCCCGTGCGGGCTCGTTGCGGGAAGGAGAAGAAGGAAAGAAAGGAAGGAAAAGAAAAAGAAAAGAAAAGAGAAGGAGGGGGGAAAAGAGAAAAGGGAAAAGGAAAAAGATGGAGGGGGCGGCTGCAAAAATTCCAGGGGGTGGGAAAGTTTTCAGGGGACAAAACCTAGGGTTTGGGGTTAGATGGGCTTTGGGCCTTATTTGTCACCGTTTATCTTTTTCAGTTTATATTTTTAGAACAAAATCGAAAATGAATTTGAACACGAATCTTATACAAAATATTTTTAGTTTTCAATAGACAATTTAATAAACTGGTTTTTAACATTTGCAAAATATTTTAAAAATAACACAATTTTAATTAATTTGAAATGTGTTTGAATTTAATTATGGAAATTTAATTTAAATGCAACAAATTAATTTAATGCGATGCCATGTCGATGCAAAAAGAAAACTCACCAAATTAAAAGGGGATAAAACCCGGGGCGTTACAGGAGGGCCCGTACATTGTGACAGAAGCAATCGGTGGCGGAGCCTACCGCCTGAAGGACTCGAAGACGGGAGCAGTCTGCAGCAACCCATGGAACGTCGCACAACTTCGTCGTTTCTACGCCTAGCCGACTCCATCATTGTACCAAAGCAAGCATGTCAAGACGGCATGTTTCAGACGCACTCTTTCCCTTACCAGCGTACCTAACGGGACTGGAAGGGTTTTAACGAGGCGGCCTGCTCGCAAGAATCAATAAAGTGATTTATGGAACAAGCTCTCCCCTTTACTTTTTCAGTCAAAAAGCAATTCCTAACCTAGGCCGCCACTCGAACCACTCGTGGGCAGCACCATACAAGTCAAATCAAAAGCCTAGGCTGCCACTCGAACCACTCGAGGGCTGTGCCATACAAGCCTTATTCACAAAATCCTAGGCCGCTACTTGATCCGTTCGGGGGCTGCGCCATACAGGTCAAGTCAAAAATCATAGGCCGCCGCCCGGCACACTCGGGGGATGTGCTTTACAGGTATCACTTGAAAACCTAGGCCGCCACTCTAACCACTCGGGGGCTGCGCCACACAGGCCTTACTCGCAAAATCCTAGGCCACCACTCGAACCACTCAGGGGCTGCGCCGTACAGGTCAAGTCAAAAATCCTAGGCCGCCGCCAGAGACACTCAGGGGTTGTGCTCTGCAGGTATCACTTGAAAACCTAGGCCGCCACTCGAACTACTCGGGGGCTGCGCCACACAGGCCTTACTCGCAAAATCCTAGGTCACCACTCGAACCACTCGAGGGTTGCGTCGTACATGTCAAGTCAAAAAATCCTAGGCCGCCGCCAGAGACACTCGGGGGCTGCGCTTTACAGGTATCACTTGAAAACCTAGACCACCACTCGAAGCACTCGGGGGTTGCGCCATACAGGTCCGTGAAAAAACCCTAGGCCGTCACCCGATCCGCTCGGGGGCTGCGCCACACAGGTAAAAGTTCATCCTAGGCCGCCACCCGATACACTCGGGGGTTGCGCCATATAGGTCAAGACAAAACCACAGTCCGCCACTCGGGGAATGCGTCGCACTCGAGGCACTCGGGGGGCCGCGTCGCACAAGTCACTTATATCTTAGTCGCACTCGGTACACTCGAGGCTGCACAACAAATATTCATACAGTAATGCAAACAATTTCAATTTGCTTACTCGGGGGCTCCCCCAACCTCATCTAACATACATTGATATTTACACTCGGCAAATTTGCCTCTTAGAACTAATCATGTACAACAGATGCTTGCTGCTTCTACTCCACAGGCTCATCCTTCGGCGCATCGACCCGCCCCACGAGACGCTCGCTCAGCCTTTGGACCTGCTGAATCATCTGGCGCGCAGTTGGCAGGGTCTCGGCGTAGTCATCCTCCTCAGGCAAACCACCTAGCAACCTTGCCAGAGGAAGATTCGGCCGATGCAGTCGGATGTACACCAACGCCATGTTCGCCCCAGCGACGAGTTGGGCGTCGACAACCTCCTTCAACGCGTCACCTTCGCGGAACCTCTCCAGCAATGTGGCCAACTCGTGGGGCTGCCCATTGTGCGGGAAGTACACGCGATGGATATGCCAGAGGGTCTTCCGACACCCTTCCAGAAGAAAAGCAGCTCGCCAAGTTCGGTCAAGCATACACGCGAGGATCCGCCCTCTCGATCTGTTCGACCAAAAGTGGCGCGCCTCATATGAGTCGCCAGTCGCCTCTCGGATGACCCGCTCATCAATCCGAGCATGCTCAGTTTGCCACATCTGCATCAGGACATCGCAATCAACACGTCGCAAGAAGGAAGAAGTCAAAAACGAAACGCTACCAACCTTGCAGCTTTCGACTGATCAGATCAATCTCGCCAAGCAGGAATTCTTTACGTTGAGAGAACTCTGCAACAGGGCGTGACTTGGAGCGCTCCAGCTCCAACTCGGCATTTTTCAGCTTCGCCTCGAGTTCGATCACCTTGTTCCTCATATAGGTGATCAACCGTTGGTCGTTCGCGCTTCGCCCAGGAGCCGAAGTTGTTCGACGATGGCGAAGAGCAGAATCAGTCGAAGGAGGACCTTCTTCATCACCCGCGCCAGCCGTCGCAGCAACTGGAGTGGAAACGCCCGTGTCAGGCTGCCAAGAATCGACAATGTCAAAGCAGGAAAAATAAAGGCAATTTCTCACTCAAGCCAAAATCGAAGGGAAAGAATCCAAAAAACTCCTGCACTAAACATGATTCAAGGTCAGAAGACCCGCAAAATATAATTCATTAGAAACCGACAACTCAAAAGCAGACCACTAGGTCCTACCCACAAGACTCCTACGCTACAGACTCCGACCGGGAGCGACTCCTCCGAGCAGCGGCCGCTTCAGTCGCCTTGGCAATCCCCCTCTCGAAGGTGGCAACATGCTTCACAGCCAACTGACTAGCCTGCGCCTTCACCCAGCTAAGAGACGGGGTCTTGCCGTCAGGCCTCCGAGAGAAGCCGTTGACAACTTTCTCGAAGTCGCCCGTGACTTGATGGCCAAGGAGAAGCTGGAAAGTAAGCTCGGAGCCGCGTACCGTCTGCGTCCGAGTGAAGTCCGCAATGGTGGTCGCATCGCCTTCAAAAGGCGCCGCGAGCGCATCCACGGCAGTCGGGGGCGGCACGCTGGGGAAGATACTCCGGTGCACAGTCGCCAGCGCCCCGGTAGACTTCTGTAGTGCCGTCGACGACTGCTCAACGCCGCGGAGGCATACGCGCAGACACGGTCGAGGAATCCGACCGCAGTTGCCAAGTCGACGTCGTCGCTGGACAAGCCTTCCGGAGGAGCGCCTCCACATTTCTCTGAACAAATATCAGAAGTCAACCCAAGGCAAATCAACCAAGGACAAAAGTAGGCACCAAGCCGAAAGACTCACCTCCGAGGACACCAGCGAGTGCAAGCAGGCGGTCGACCTGGGTCTTCTCCTGGACAACCCGCGCACGCTCGCGCTCCTGCGACTCGCGCAATGCATTCTCCAGCTCGGCTTGAGCCTGAAGCTTCTGCTCCAGCTCCGCAGCTCGACTCGTGGCCTGGTCCAGGGAGGCGCGCAACTGGTCCCTCTCCTTCTCTAGACGAACGAAGGCAGCGGCTGCCTCAAGCTGCTGGCACTAGTATGGCTGCAAACAAACAAGCATATATAAAGTTGTGGACGACTATCTTAGTCGCCCACACCTTCGGGGGCTACTCCCATCGGGAGCGCTGTTCGCGCATCCAATGAAACTACGGAAGAACAGTCAAAGAATACTTACATGGTCCAGGAGATCAGCATCCGCTGAAGTCGCCGCGGCAGCATCACTCGGCGCCATGGAACCACCAGCTCGCGCAGGTTCATCGGCCACCCGCCCAGTCAGCTCGGCTGAAGGAGCAGACGTATGCTCGACTTCATGCGGAGGGGAGTTGGTGCCACCAGAATGGTAACTGCCAAGCAACGCAAGAAAATTCAAAAAACGGAACCCGACATTCAGAAAGATAACTCGACACAAGACCAGAATCAGCATGTCTAACCTGGTGGCTTCGACGCCATCGTCGCTTCCCAAGGAGACGGAGGGCATCCTGGCGAACTGGAGAGGCGGTGCCGAACTGACCGGAGGTGTAGCCAAGGGCTCATCCCAGTCGCCCCGGGACCTTGCACCCGAAGATGACATGCCACCCTCCTCCAAGTCAGCAGCCGCATCCTTCGCAGGGGACGAAGCAGTCGCAGAGTCGCCGCTTCTGCCTCTTCCACGCTGGCTCCTCTTCATCCTCATCATCCTCCACCTCCTCACTTGGGGAGATGGCGGAAGGAATGTCCTCATCGTCACCCTCCTCCTCCACAAACTTCGCCTAGTCATGAGGCCCGTTCTCCAGAACCGGAGGAAGGCTGCCAAGGAAAGAGCGACCCTGCAACCAATAAAGACAGACGAATCAAGAAAAAAAGGATCAAGAAATCAAATAAAGAAAAGAAGAAAAAGGTAGAAACTTACCTCAGGAACAGGGTTCGTCGCTCCATACACGGCGACGGGACACTTGACGTTGCAGGGGTCTGCGGCTCGGAGACTCGTGATGCTCCTCACCTTGAACTCCACCTCCTCGTCGTCAAGCTGCGGGTCGTCGACGCCCTCAGCTGCCCACATCGGGTGGGGGCGAGCGCGGAGTGGCTGGACTCGGAGCCTGAAGAAGGTGGCCATAAGGTGGACGCCGCCCGACTCACGCCCCAAAGTCTTAAGCAGATTGCGGAGAAGGCTCAGCAGTGGCTTAACAGCCTCCTTCTCCTCCTCCGCGAGCGAGTGCGCCCACGCGTGTGTCTTCCGCAACTCGCGTTCGCCGTTGAAGTCAGGCAGCCCCTCCTGGTCGCACCTGACGTAGAACCACCGCTTCCGCCACCCTTGGACGGAATCCGACTTCTTCATCTGGAAGTACGCGGTGTCACCGCGCACTTGGATGTCGAAGCCGCCCACCGGGTATGTCAACCCGCTCTTCCCCACATTCTTCCTGACAAGGAAGAGCGACTTCCACAAAGCCCAGTGGGGAGAAATCCCCATAAAGCACTCGCAAAGCACGATAAAGCTCACGATGCTCAAGACGCCACTGGGGGTCAGATCGTGGATTTCGAACCCCATAGGCATACAAAAGACCACGAACAAAATCGTGGAGAGGGAACCCGAAGCCCCGTGGAAGGAAGTCCATGAAGCAAACGCGCTCCCCCTCACGAGGAGCAGGATAGACTTCCTTACCAGGGGCGCGTACCGTCGCCTGGTCCACCGGCGGCATCAGGCCCTGCCCGCATAGGACCTCAAAGTCAGTCTTCTTCACCGACGACTTCTGCCAGCCGCCGTCGGGCTTCTTCATCACGCCCGCTTCGGCGGCGGCGGCGCTGGTTGCAGCCTTCGACTTCCCCATCGCTCTAGTCGCTCACGGAAGGTGGAAGGACAAAAAGCAAGAGCTCAGAAAGGGGGCAAAATGGCGCAGGAAAAGGAGGCAACAGCAATTGGAGAAGATGACCTGTTTTCATGCCGCGGTACAATATTTATACCGCGCAGGCAGTCCATCTCGGCCGTCCCCGAATAAACTGTTCCCCGATGCTCCATCCAGCCGTCCACGTGTCACACGGAGAGACTAACCGTCACCGCCCACTTCGTCCACTACGCACGAGGATCAAGGCACTACACGCCGTAAAATTTTTGCGCCCAAGTCAGAGATAAGCGGGCAACCACTGACTACAGTCAACGCTGATAGTGGGGCCCCGTTTCTGTCACGTCCCATCGGACGCAGATGCGTGCTACAACGCGTCATCGCTGACGTCAACAAGGCAGATGCTCTAGGTAAGACGCAGAGCTGAGGGGGAACTCGAACAAATGATTCGAGTAGTAAACTTCATAGCTGAAATTACATCAGTAAGCCACAATGCTGATCCAGGAACCCGAAACATGCGATCGGGTGGCAAGAAAACCAAGTAAGCCCAACAAGCTGAAACAACTGATGGTATGCCAGCTGTCTGAACAGAAGCAAGTTCCACAAAAGCCACGACTTCAATAAGTCGACTGCAAACATTACTCCCATCGGGAGCGGGCTCTTCGACTGAAGAAAACGAGTCCAATCTCAAGTGCAAGCAACCAGGCGGTGTGCCCAGGAGGAAGGAGTCATCTGCCCGACTCTACGATTCGACCAAGCACTCGGGGGCTACTGACGTGGGGCTACTCTTCGACTACCCCACGATGAGGCTACCTGGGTCACGCCAAGACTGCGAAGGCCCAAGGAAGGCCCAGAAGGGGTATCATGTGGCCTAGTTCTAGTCGGTTAGGTCATACGACTCTTATCATATCTGTAATTGCCATCAGCACCGTTCACCTGAAACCTAGCCTACCTATAAAGGCTAGGAGGGTTGCTCGTCCAGGGGGACACGCTCACCACCACAAACCCTAGCGAGATCATCATCTCACCATTGTAACCACTACTAGCCATCAATATCAGACAAGCAGGAAGTAGGGTGTTATCCTCCGGGAGCCTGAACCTGGGTAAACGCCTTGCTTGTCAGCCGTCGTGATCACCAACGTTCATCTCTCTCCCCTAAATCAACCCGGGGTGGACAACCCTGTGATTTTCCGAGTTACACCCTCGTCACGTCCTCAACCCCGACGTTGTGTCCGCCGTCTGCAACGGCCACAATAAGCACATTCTATCCCCGATTTGGTTTGGGTTCGATTTGCAAGCACATTCTATCCCCGACTATGAAGCTCATGTGTAAAATTAGTCTAGTAGATGGTAAAATTAGTCTAGTAGATGTTAGATTCACAAGCAGATGTGTAGTAGATGCTCTGATCTGTGGCCTAAAACCGCATGTAGTGGTTGCTTTGGGTTTTTGGTCCAAAATGCATATGTGCTTGTGCATAGACTGCTTGGACATCGCTTGTGTATAAGTTGCCTGCGTAGAGGTTCTTGTGCATTGATCGTGCCTTGCCTACTAACTAACGTCAACCGTTTTGACAAGGTACCAAAGGCTGAGCAAGATATCAAAGCATATTCATGACAAGACGAATAATATTTATCTTACATTATATATGCTGGATATCACTTACTATATCCTTGCACAATCTTTATAAAGTGTGACTTTGCTCAAATCCAAAATGCAGGATAATTATGCATTGATTGAGTATTTGTGCAAGGCCTCAAGATACATCTAGAGATATAATTTTATGATCTTCTTATCATAAATAGGATTAAATGCCAGATCTTTCAATAGCAAAACACCAAGATTTCGGTTCTGCTGGTTGAATGTGAGTATTTAATACAGTACGTTGAAATGTTCTAAGGTTAATTGCTGCAACAATTAATAATTTAAGGAGTAAGAGTTATGAAACGATTACATATTTGCATACTGCATGCGTCGGTTTTCGATTGCTGGGAATTAAAGGTTTCGCACGGCTGATATAAAAGGATTACCAAGGTAGAGGTTGAGAGAACGAACCAGGCCATACAGAGCAGTGCCTACATAGATTTACACTCGGCTAGAGGAAGGATCAAAGACACAAAAGGTACATAAGTTTATCCCTCCTGCAGTTAAATCAAATTGTGCTAATAGACCATACCGTGGTGTGACTGATTGTTTCTTATATATTCGCATTGCTTTGTTTTCCATTTTTCTGTTTATTTGTTTGTTTGTGATTCCACGTATTGTTTGATCATTGGGTTCAAAGACATCTTTCTCTTAGTTTTACAACTATTGTAGTGGTTTTAGTTTAAATAAAGAAATCATGATAAGAATTATAAAAATGAGGCCCTTCGTTATAAATTATCTGTCACTGGTTTAGTACAACTTTACTAGTACAACTTTGTACTGAACCTATGGACTTAATTTTAAACAAAGGGAGAAGTAGATAGCATTGTATTATTCCTAAATAGGGATATCGCTCCTCTCCGGAAGAGTAGGAGGTAAAATGATATTGGTTGTGGAAGCCGTATGGTCCAAGATGGCCTTGCTGAAGGCCCAATACTACAATGGACCTTTTTACCCATCAAAATGGCCCACCAAGTGATACTATCAGTTATGGAAATCTTATTCATGGGGTAAGGACCTGACACAATACAGGGCCATGACGGCTAAATACCATTCCCTAAAAAAACCTGCCAAAGATTTGTAGGGTCAGTTTTCAAACCTGAATCTGCTATTTATTGCCAAAGATTTGTAGGGTCAGTTTTCAAACCAATTAGTCCCCTTTCTCATACTTCCAAGCAAAAAATGGCTTGCAAATTACTCCCTCCAATCCATAAAATATGTCGCCCATTTTGTACTAAGCTAGTACAAAGTTTGTACTAGAGGGAGTAGAAGAGATTTGTAGTGTCACACTGTATTTGCAATTTTCCGCTATTTTCTGCTGTAAAATAGGTGGATATCGGATAAGATCCAGCAGTTCCTGACAAGCCTTTGGTAGCACTAGTTGCAGCTTCTCCGCACATGGCATAAGCCATAAGCTTTGGCCCACTGTCAGACCATGAATTGATTAGCTTAGAACTCAGGAGCATTTCCTACCCATCGCCTCCAAGAACATGGCATCTACACGACTACACTTCCTAAGCTAACATTATGAACCGGGTGACAGTGTGCACATTGCACTTTCCTGGCGTTCGTCCGCAACTCTGAACTTATCTAATCGGTGCGTTTAGGCCATACTCCTTAGTTTATGTCTACTCTGCCTGATTCAGTATTGATAGGTTATCCTCGTTACCCGTGTTTCTTCTAATCATGTTTAACAACAGTATCCGGATCACATCCCAATGTTATTAGCGCGCGAACTCGCCTCGGCCCTCACGTTCAAGAAACAGAAAGAAGCCTGGACTCGTACTGATCACTGAATTAAACTCTAATAATCTCCCCTAACAAGCATTCTTACTACTGTAACCAGGTCAAATGCGTGCTGCACCATGCTTATAAACTACTTGTCCACAGATCGTACCGGCTGCAAATCCCGGTATGATATTTTTTCTATAGATCCCTGTCGCCGCAAGGAATGGCAAACAGTGTAGGTGCAGCTGCACATGGATAGGCATATATAGGCTACAAATATTTTCCCCGTTTGGATCTCGAGGATTAGGCAGATCGATCGGACGAACATACTGTGAGCCGGAGGCAGGCAGACCGACGAGTCATGAGCACATAAGGACCATCACTTGTCGGTACACACTAGACAAGGGAGAGAGGACAACCACATGTGAGTGAGTGAGGAGTGAGCCACCGAACCAAATTACTCTAAACATACAGCTAACCCATTCTGATGCGAATATGCAGGACATCAAATCGATAACTACTCCTATATATATCAGCAGCGTGAGCCCAAGAAAAAGCCAGCAAATTACATACTCTTCTAGCGCCCGTGTTATTTTCCGTTTCCTGTTCTTCGCTAAATTGACTCAAGCAATGATCCCTATTGGCAGTTTCACTCACTACTTTACCATTGTAAATATCTTGACATTGCCGTATAATGTCAGAGGATGCACATCACCTTGCCATTTCTTGCCATCACCCAGAACAGGCACTAACCTATGCTTCACCAGTTTACCGCTCCCGGCCTAGAAGCAGCAAAGGTCACCGAAACAGAGCAACTGCTCGAGTCACCAATACTACCCCCACGCCCACACCCCTACCCCTCCGTATGCAGATCCCTGTTATGGCTCTACGTTCGTGCTGTAGTGGGGCTCGTCAACCTCAGCCATCTACTACCTATACACTTTCATTCATTCGTCACACTAATAACGGCAAGGAGAAGGTAGATATTATCAGCACCAATTCATCATCATCGTCTCGTCGTCTTTCTTGCAAAAGTTTGGCGGGCAGGCGTAAAGTGGAGCCTCTTCTTGTTACCCGGTTAGGTTTGGTAATTGGTGCGCGCACCATTATTGCTACAAGCTCCCTCCTCCACCACCACTTACCGCTACCCGGCCAGAACATTCCACGACGCGCCTCTGGCTCCGGCGGTGGCAGGCTCCCACGGATTTTTGCAGCGACGGCTTGCATCGCATCGCATCGCATCCAGTAGGTGTGGCATCCTTGTCACTCTCCGCCGCTCTCCATCTCCATGCATTCTGCTCCGCGCCGTCCCAATCCATACACCCTGTAGCGGAGGTGACATACTACGAGCTTGTGTTGTGTTGTGTTGTGTCCGCAGGTAGCTAGCTAGCCAGCCAGCTCGCTGCAGAGAGATGGCGCCGGCGCTGAGGCTGGTGCTGGCGCTCACGGTGGCCGCATGCTGCGCCGCCGCCGTGTCGGCCGCAGGCGGGCGAGTCGACCTGTGGCCAATGCCGGCGTCGGTGAGCCGCGGGGCCAGGACGCTCTACGTCGCCAAGGACCTCAAGCTGTCGACGGCGGGGAGCAGCTACCGCGACGGGAAGGCCATCCTCGCGGACGCCTTCAGGAGGATGCTGGCCGTCGTCCAGATGGACCACGCCGTCAATGGCAGCTACGCCGGCCTCCCCGTGCTCGCCGGCGTCAGAGTGACTGTCAGCTCCCTGGACGATGAGGTATGACGTGTCTTGTGAGCAGCGCTGCAGGATTGCTTCCTTGGTTTGTCTTATGCTCTGCATTTTTACTCTGCAGCTCAAGTTCGGGGTGGATGAGTCGTACAAGCTCATTGTGCCTGCAACTGGGAACCCGATGTATGCCCAAATCCAGGTTAGTACAAGAGTTGTGCTCAATCAATGAACTAGGAACTCTTCGTTGCAGATTTTTTCCCAAATCCTATTTTATAGAAAAAATGTATGTGCTACACGGAGTTTACTTTTTCTTCGATACCACCCAAGGAATTAAAGCTCGAGTTCCACTATCAATTGATAACGGAAAAATACCAAATTTGGTTTAGTATTGTACAGAGGGTGACACAGAAATTTCCTAACAGATTTTGACGGTGTGCTGAATCTGAACTTATGAAGTGGCCACTTGCTTTCCTTCTTATTTTTAACCTAGAAGAATGCACTACTATGCACATGGAGGAATATATAAGAAAATGCTCCACTATGGTTTATACTGTAATGATACCTTATTTTAGATGTCCTCCCTGCGCACTTACCCTGTATCACCACCAACGAATCCTCTGACTGAATTGCAGTAGTCCTACCGTTTCCAGGTTTTTCTTAAAACAAAGAATTCTACCAGATGGGTCACAAATACTAAAGCGTTGAGTTTTTAAAATAGGAAGAACAATAAGATGTTCATACAAAGGTGTACAGTAATATTTTCACTTTTGTTTAACGTGTCTGAAGAATAAGGTTTGGCAATGATAACATACTGAGCACAAAAATCATTCGCTGTACAAACTCAAACTGTGACACACGGTTGATATCAGTTAACTATATTTTGCAGGCCCAAACAGTTTTTGGAGCGCTTCATGCTTTGGAGGTAAACTTTGCATGATTCATAAAATTATAGATAAAGTTCAGAAACAACATTCACTTCCAGATACCATAACACTTACTTTTTGTTATTGCAGACATTCAGCCAATTGTGTTACTTTGATTTTATTTTGAGTGTAACTGGACTTCATTCGGCTCCTTGGACTATCATCGACAAGCCCAGATTTCCTTATCGAGGGCTTCTTATTGGTACGATGTTATCTGAATTTTGCAATCATATTACAAAACTGTAAATGCCTTCACAATTCAGTGTAACAGAGCTTATCAATTGGACTGACCAGAGTTACTTACACATGGTCAATGTAGCTCCACTTCAATTGGTTCTGGCTGTTTCTCTGTTTATATAATCGCCTTTATAATGTCTCTCAAATATTATATTTCACTTTTTTTGCGGAGACTGAAATATAACATGACACTTGAATGGATTGACCACCAAGTTGCTATGCATAAACATCATAAATGGACCAACTGTGACATACTACTATAACACGGTAAAATTACACAAACGTACCCAACCAAGCATATCATAAGTCTTATTGTTACATGTCCTGAAATTTCCAATCATCTATGTTTGGGCACAGTATTCAGTCTATATTTCATCTTCTTGTCAACCAACATTGCAAGTTTTATCAAGATTGGTTAGCACATGTTTTACGCTTCCAATTTTGTATATGCTTCATATATGCATATAAGAACCTTCAGTTTCATTTTAAGAATGTGATATAGCTTAACTTTTATCCTCGCACTATTTGAAGAAAATTGTTGATATTACTTGCAGATACTGCAAGGCATTATCTTCCCGTTCCAGTAATCAAAGGTGTAATCGATTCAATGACCTACAGTAAGCTGGTATGTTTACCTTTCTAGACTCAAACAAGCTCTTTAATCCCCACTCTGACTTCTTTCCTTCATCATAATGGTCTCCTGTGTATGCTTCATAACTGAGTTATAGTTTCATTAGATGACATGCTTACCGTTTCACCATGCAGAATGTTCTTCACTGGCACATCGTGGATGAGCAGTCATTTCCTCTTGAGATACCTTCATACCCAAAGTTATCGAATGGTGCATACTCTTATTCTGAAAAATATTCAATGAATGATGCCCTCGACATTGTACAGTGAGTTTTCTTATACTGGCAGAGCTCTATCCCTTCAGTTATTAGCTAGACTAAGTAAGTACCAAAAGCTGAATATGCCAGAATTACTATAAAACTAGACCACTTACGATTGCACAGGGAACTCATAAAATAAGCAATAATTTTCTAAATCTAGCCATCTTCTCCTGAGATTGATGTGTTTGAAAGTAGATACCACCCGTCTATGTTGCTAGACTTACCAAAGCTTATCAACAATCTGCAGATATGCTGAGAAGCGAGGCGTGAATGTATTGGCCGAGATTGATGTCCCTGGCCATACTCGCTCGTGGTAAGACACTGGTTCTATGAAATTGTGCAATAAGAATCGTCTTTGTCTAGAATATGCTCTGCAGACAAGTTTATTGATGGATTTGTTTTGCTGTATTTTTTAATCCAGAAGGCAGAATTTTACTTATAAATGCAATTATGTAAAAGTAAGTATAACTGTAAGCATAAATAAAATTCCTAAACATCTGGTACATGTCTGTTGCTTTAGGGGCATTGGATATCCAGCATTGTCTCCATCAGCTACCTGTCAACAACCACTTGATGTCAGCAACGACTTTACATTTAAAGTGATCGATGGAATTCTTTCAGGTATTACACACACAATGCAATAAGCATAAATCGTGTTAAGACTTACAACATACCACACGTCAGCAATCTCTGAAATATCCAACTCAAATGTACCTTTGTCACAAAAAGGAAGAAAATTAGCGATTCATATTAAAGCCGGCAACAGCAACAAAAGATGGTAAAAATGGCCGGGATAAAAGTACATCCATTGACGTAGAAGAACATAACACAGTGCTAATGCTATTTTCTGCTGTCCATTCAGATTTTAGCAAGGTTTTTAAGTTCAAGTTTGTCCATCTGGGAGGGGATGAAGTCAATACAAGTAAGTTTGCAGAAATCTCTAGATCTTTATACGTTCAGGAATCAACATATTCATTCTTTTCTATGAATTTCAGGTTGCTGGACTACCACACCACGCATTAAAACATGGTATGCACTTTAGATACTCATAAATAAATTTAAAACTGATAGCTTGATATGTACTTTCGATAACCCCTTTTAATACAGTAATCAGTAAATGCTTGGTTACCAATCCATTTGGATTTTACTAATGTGCAGGCTGGTTCAACATGGTATGAATGAGTTGGATGCCTACAGATATTTTGTGCTAAGAGCTCAAAAGATAGCAATTTCCCATGGCTACGAGATCATTAACTGGTAGGGCAACTGGTATGACTAATCTCTTCCTATTCAAGTTTTCTACTAGCCATATGAACACTTCATCATGCTTGTAGGGAAGAAACATTTAACAACTTTGGGGACAAGTTGGACCGCAAAACTGTGGTGCATAACTGGTACTTCCTAAGTGTCTGGTGTTTTATTTTTCTACAAAATTACCGGCATGAGGATACTTGTTGAAAATAAAGTGTAGAATAAGTGCTTGTGCATCGGGTATTAACTGGTAGTTCTGTTATCATTAATTAATAGGCTTGGTGGTGAAGTTGCGGAGCAAGCGGTTTCTGCTGGTCTGAGATGCATTGTAAGCAACCAGGATAAGTGGTACCTAGATCACTTGGATGCTTTATGGCAAGGATTTTATATGAATGAACCATTGACAAATATCTACAACCCGGAACAACAAAAGTTGATTCTTGGTGGTGAGGTATGCATGTGGGGTGAACACATTGATGCATCTGACATTCAGCAAACAATTTGGCCACGTGCTGCGGCAGCTGCAGGTATGATGAGCAAAACATTTCTTTTAACCTTCAAACTGTATGAAAATAATGTACCAGATGTTTTGTATGCTATATCAGGAACAAAATACAAGATTTTTTTCATCTATATGTCACAGCACAATATATAAAACTTGTAGTGTTATGGTTGATCATCAATCATCACAAACTTGTCCAAAAAATAAATATTATCACAAACTAGCGCAATAGCATCTAGACCCTTCCTGCTGAATTGCTATATGAAATAGATAGATTGTCCTCTCTGTAATCTGTATATGAGTATACCTAGAAGAGCCAATCTTAATTGAGATGCAATGGATCATTCTATCAGAATGGACATATTTACATAAACCATGTGGTCTAGTCTGCCGCATGGTATTCAAAGGACAGACCCACATTGTGGGCATAGAAACTCCATAGTAAATTAATATTTCATTTTTGTAAACAATGAGAATATACAAGGCAAATACTCATTAATTGCAAATAAGGGAGTTTATAGGTACAGTAAACAAGCTTCATTCTGGTAATTTGTTGTGTATCGCTTTATATGTAACCAAAGGAGCAGAACATATGTGTGGTCTTACATATTGTAGCTTAGAATATTATATGTTAATCCCCTGCTACTTTAATATTGTCACAATATACCATAAAATGCATGAAAACTACCTCTCCATCATGTTGCTTTCACTCACCAATTCACTTATTGTATTGAAGAGCGGCTATGGACACCCATTGAGAAGCTTGCAAAGGACCCAACGGCAGTCACTGCAAGATTGGCGCGCTTCAGGTGTTTGCTGAATGAAAGAGGGGTCGCGGCTTCACCGCTAGCTGGATATGGCCGCACGGCACCATCAGAACCAGATTCCTGTATAAGGCAGTAGGATATTTATATTTGGTAAATATCATTCATGCAGGAATAAACATTTGATCCCAGACATTCTTTCCTCTGTTGTGGGCAATTGAAGAGCTCAGATGAAATGTAATTGGGGAATGTTCTGTGCTGAAGGGGGTGTTTCAATAATAAGGCATTCCCCTTTTACGTGGGTAATAACTGTGCTTGGTTTGCGATATGTGCTCATGCCTTAATCGAATGAAAAAATCAATCAGAAGTTCAAAGCCAACAACTCCTACCTGAATAGATAACTGCCTGCAACATTCAAATGGGGAAATAGCACTTGCACTATTTTTTTTAACCAAAGGATACAGCATTTAGAGATCGATACTAAACAATACTGGTGGAATCACCCGCTTCATGTTTACAGATGAAATTAAGATATACAACCCTGGGATGGAATCATGGAAAACAGTTCCCGCGGCTTGATACTGTAGTCACCAAAAGAAACAACCCTGTGGATGGAAAGCAGTTCTTGTGGCTAGGGCACGCGGAGGAACGCGGGTGAGTGGCCGTCGAACAGGAGGCGTCAGTACCTCAGGCCGTCGCGCGCAGCAGAGGCCTGGCGCTAGCTCTTCTTTCGGCTGCGGCCGCCTCACCGCGACGCGGGTTTGGAGCAGAAGATTTTCTTCACAATGCTGTTTTTAACTTTCTTTGAACCTAGAAAGTTTGAGGCCCATATAGTAATTTTTTTTGGGAGATCTCTCTGCAGAAAAATGTACGAATACCACTACAGTATATTGTATAACTGGACTA
Source organism: Poa annua (assembly GCA_026929855.1). Lineage (NCBI taxonomy): Eukaryota > Viridiplantae > Streptophyta > Magnoliopsida > Poales > Poaceae > Poa > Poa annua. Next base: position 85,502,404 of record CM049431.1, read on the forward strand.
CGGGTTCACCGTATAATTTGAAAGACTAAGGGTGTGTTCAGTTTCAGAACGAGGTGGAACGGAATAGAATGGTTCCGTACCTGGAGCCCGTTCTTGCGTTCGGTTGTGGAATGGAATGGAATGGAGTGGTTACTCAGAATGGAATATTCTCTCTAGATCCGGAATATGCCGGTCCGGCCGATTCGGCCGGACGAGGTGGAACGGGTGACTGTCACACGCTAATTAATCAAGTTTAGCATTATTTAACCTGGGTTAGCATTAATTAATTATGATTAGAAATAATTAATCAAATTTAGCATTAATTAATTCAGTTTAGAAAATAATTAATCGAGTTTAGAATAATTTATTCCATTTCATTCTCATTTCATTCCAAAACTGAACACAAGAATGGAATGGTTCCGTGATAATTTTTTGCCCAAACCGAACACAGGAATGAAACGGTTGCATGACAGTGGAATGGAATGGTTCCATTCCATTCCACTTCATCCCAGAAACGAACACACCCTAAAATTTTCAGTCGGATCAGGCCAACTTATGAACGGCACAAGCAATATTGAGTGGTAAACAAGGCTTGCCCCCTCTAACATCAAGGAGTTGTATTCATGAATGCATTGTATTTTGATTGTTTAAAATTATAATTTTACTAATTTATTTTGCTAATTCTTACTCGATTGGGATTTAACTAAATTTTAGTCGTATCTTTAACCGTAAATTAGTTACACATGAGTTGCAAATATGGAGAAATTCCCGGATCATTAGATTTTCATCATGGACCAACTTTTAGACGAATTTTCAAGTGGATGAGATCGGTCGACTAGCGCCTCATTCTTTTGATCTTGCATTACTCTCTTCCTTTCCTCCTTGCCCTAACTTGAACTGTCTGAAAAGCCAGACTTACTAATGCCTTATCCCGGCTCTAGTGATGATTTTCGCTAGCTCTTCTGTTCCCACCTGATATTTCAAAAGCAATAGACTATCCTAGAATTCGAATGATTATGTCACTCCGCATTACGGCACTTGCAAGCAATCAATAAGCGAGGAGATCGAATTATGGATCAAGGCTACAAATTGCACATGGATTTGTAAGTAAGATTTGGATGACCTCATAAAACTAAGATTTAACTAAAGGACTGTGCTAATAAGGGCACGTGCCCCAGATTAGTTTTCCGTGGGTACAGAAAGAATAGGGTAACCGAGCCATGCATGCACGTAGATTCCTTTTGTGTTTTAAACTTTAAAATGTTTTATTTCTTAGACCGTAAATCAAAATTCAAATCCGTTTTTACGGTTGGTTTTATCGCGATGAGATCTTCAAAACTAAATCTCATCTTGATATGTTTTGATAACTTTTTTTCCTGACCCAAGTTACCAGATTGTATTCACTTAGTCACCAGGTATTGTCATGTTAATTACCAGGTTTAAATCAAATGGTTACTTGTTTATTTGAACTTCTCTACTCTACTCACCAACGTAATCTTTTCACGACGGTATTTCATATTCTTAAGTGTTTAGAATGAATCTAATACTCACTATTTGAACATGAAGATTATGGATATGACAGTAAAACATGTTAAAATTGCATGGTAACGAGGCATTATTTGAATGGTAAATGTTAGATAGTAATATGGTAACTACAGTATTATAACCTGGTAACTGACAATGAAAAAAAAAGTTCGTCAAAACATATTAAGATGAGATCTTGTTTTGAAGTTCTCGTCGATGCGAAGCCATCGGTGAAAACGGATCGTCAATTGGATTAGCGGTTTAAGAGATAATTTATTTTGAATTTTCAGTTATGAAAAAGATTTCTTTCATGCATGTATGATCATCCGTTCCGCTTTCTTATAGGGGAGATGGTTAACATCCACCCGCCGGATATAGATATATCATCGGTTTTGCTAGTTCTAAGTCGACTGAGAACTCACGAGTTCTAAGTCGCGTCCACCACCATTTGATCATGCGTCAAGATGCGTGCGTTTTTCTTTTTTCTTTTCTTTTTCACGTTTTTTTCTAGTTACAAGTGGTTTGCAACTGAATTTTTTCCAGTTGCAAGTTGGTCGAAACTGATTTTTTTTTAGTTACAAGTGGGTTGTAACTAGATTTTTCGGTTGCAAGTGGGTTGCAACTGAATTTTTTGGAACAATTTTTGAATTTAAATATTTTTTAGCTAAAACTCATGCGTATGTCATGCTTACGTCACCCGACTTAGAACTCACGAGTTCTAAGTCGACTGAGCTCTAGGCACGCTCATATATCATAGGGCACGGACGCTAGTTAGAATAATCGTTAACTATATCCAGGTCGACTCAGTTGACACGGCTTTCCGTTAATATTATTATCGCGTGCCATAAGTGATAAGCTATTTGAAACCAACCAAAAAAGGAAACGAGATCAACATTCCCGGTTAAACGACACAAAAATTCATGTGCTACCCTAAAAATGCATGTCCTCTCGCAAGCGCTGGATGAACAGTTTTGACCTTTTCCTTGCTTTTGATCTCCCATCTCCTTTCCCTATTTCATCTACTCTACCTAACTCCCCGCGGTTAAGTTTAAGTTAAACTGGACTCTGAAGTCTGAAGTGTAAAACACACCAGACCGCCCGAACAGCAGCAGGGCGCCGCACTGCGCCGATCAGATCGACGTCCACCGGCGATCAGCCCCGCCGCCCGCCTCCTCCTCCTCCTCCGCCGCCGCACATCCTTCGCCGCTCAACGGCAAGGCCAGCCTCTAGCCGGGCTCTCCACAGGCGGCGGCGCCGCCGGCGCAACCGAACTCCGGGATCTCGAGGTAGTTACCTGCTCCATCTTCCACTGCTTTCTCCCTCTTCTCCTTCTTTGTCGGAGCGCCAACTCCTCGCGTGCCTCCTCATCGGATACGTGCGGGAGAGTGTGTGGCTTGGCGACCTGTCGGTTAGGATTTGGGGTTTGGAGTGTCAGATCTCCCGGTGATCTGCTCCGCACTGGAGGTTGGTGGCGGAGATCTTGCGAGTTAGGTGGACAATTCGGATTCGTAGATGCAAATGTGTGCCCATGTGGAAATAAATTCGGACCAAGATCTCCTTTTTACTTGGATAGCTTACCTCAAATGCGTGGGCATTATGTTCTTTTTTGGGAACCACATGAGCGGTAGTTCTTGCCTACATTTGGGCGTCCAAGCTTTGTTTTCGTCATGCCTGACGAAAACACTTACTCATGCCTGACGAAAACACTTATTACAGCATGTCGTGTAAACGGATTTTAGGTCTAAATGGGCTTGTTCAGTAGTTAGATTAGATATAGCATGTTCCCTTCATAAAAAGGCACTACAATTTATTAATATCTGTTGGGCCACGTTTTCTTTCCTTTTTCTGGAATGTAAAGGTTGTGACAGTCTAAACTATGTCCTGCAAATTGCAATTTGCAGTCCAAGCATAGTTGAGGCTAGTGTAGGATTCCAACTCTTTTCTCACATTGCATAATCGTAGACATCATTAATATTCATGGGCTTGATTCACTTAACTAAACTATGTTGGTTTTTCCATCTACATTGGGCAGGTCTCTTGAGTTAATGTGCAGCATATAGAAGCTTTCTCTGTGTTGACTTACTTATGCGATCAGTAAACTGCTATGGATATATGAAGCGCAGCTCAAGAATCCCACATTGTTTCACGTAGGTGAATGATCAGTATTTTGTCTGTTTCAGATCTTAGTATCCTTAAAGATGGAAGGAAGAAAGATATGTTTATGGTAAACCCTGGCGATTACTCGTGGGAGGTCAGCAAGTGGTGGCCTGATTAAGAAGACTGCTACAACACTTTCTGATCCGTCCCTAGTTAGTAATGGGGAGAATGAAGTTCCCAAGGCGTTATGTCATTGTACTGCTGACATTCATCTGCACAAATGTTTGTTACATTGAGCGTGTTGGTTTCTCAATTGCTTACACCGTAGCAGCTGATGCAATTGACACGAATCAAGCAAACAAGGGCCTGATACTATCTATGTTCTATTATGGTTATGTCTTGTCACAAATTCCTGGTGGGTGGGCAGCTCAGAGATTGGGAGGTCGACGTGTTCTGCTGCTGTCGTTTGTGCTTTGGTCTTTGATATGCGGTCTAATTCCACTGGACCCCAACAGAGTAGTCATTCTGGTCCTTTCTCGCCTTTTTGTTGGTGTAGCACAAGGCTTCATATTTCCTGCCATTCACACAGTCCTGGCTCAATGGGTGCCACCTCAGGAGCGCTCTCGCTCGGTGTCCTTAACAACCTCAGGGATGTACCTTGGGGCAGCGGGTGGCATGCTGTTTTTTCCAAGTCTGGTGAAGAACATGGGACCCCAATCTGTTTTCTTTGTCGAAGCAGTACTTGGAGTAGCATGGTCTATAATATGGTTGAAGTTTTCCAGTGAGCCACCTCGGGCAGACCTTCCAAAACTGTCAATGCCAAAGGTAGCATCACGAGAGAAGATTAAGGCACTAGCAGGAGGGGTTGTTGCACCTCGTACTGTAAAAATACCCTGGCGAAGGATTATCTTTAGTCTACCTGTTTGGGCTATTGTGGTGAACAACTTCACCTTCCACTATGCCTTGTATGTTATCATGAACTGGCTGCCTACCTATTTCGAGTTAGCCCTTAAGCTTAGCCTCCAGGATATGGGATCCTCAAAGATGCTTCCCTATTTCAACATGTTTATTTTCTCCAATATTGGTGGAGTGGTTGCTGATTACTTGATTACAAAAAGGATATTATCAGTTACCAAGACAAGGAAGCTCCTGAACACCATTGGGTTTGTTGTCGCAGCTGTTGCACTTATGGCCCTTCCTTCATTCGGGACGCCCTCGGGGACTGTTATCTGTTCATCGGTTTCTCTTGGTTTTCTGGCTCTAGGAAGAGCCGGGTTTGCTGTGAATCATATGGATGTTGCTCCCAAATTTGCTGGCATAGTCATGGGAGTTTCGAATACAGCTGGGACATTGGCTGGCATAGTTGGTGTTGGTCTCACGGGGAATATTCTGGAGGCTGCAAAGGCTTCTAAAATGGATCTAACAAGCACTGAAACCTGGAAAACAGTCTTCTTTGTTCCAGGATACCTTTGTATTTTTAGTTCAGTCATTTTCTTGATTTTCTCAACTGGTGAGAAGATTTTTGAGTGATTTTTTTGTATACTACGAGAATTTCCTCATTTACACCAGTGTTCTATACCAATAAAATGATTTCCGTACCTGAATTCTTATGTTCAGTTTTATATTTTAGTCTGTCATATTTTTCATATATTGTTTTTTCCAAGTCCCCTTGGTGCAGCGGTAAAGCTGCTGCCTTGTGACCATGAGGTCCCGGATTCAAGTCCTGGAAACAGCCTCTTATAGAAATGCAGGGAAAGGCTGAGTACTAAAGACCCCGATGCTTCGTTTGGATGTTTGCATTGGGGTTAGATATTGATATTCGGATGGTTTGAGTCCCGAATATCATGAGTGTCGCTGTTTGAATGTTTTTCCAAGTCCAAAGAAAGAAGGGAAGGGAAGTAACAAGGCGTACCGAGCTATATCTGTCTTGTTCTCCAAAACCGAAACGCTTCCGCTCCCTGAAATCCAAACCCTGGTGCCCGATTCGTGCCGCCACTGGGGTGAGGGGCCACAGGGCAACGGAGGCGCCTCCTCTTCTTCCACTGGAGGTGATTCCTTCCATTGGCTAGCAGTGTTGGTGTATATATTCTGGTCGGCTGCTGCTGAGTTTGTTTTGCTTGGGTCAGTGGTCGCTTAAGGTTCAATTTGTGCTGCAGACGACGCCCTCTTTTCTGTCTGTGACACGCGTCTTCGCGTGTCTCTGCTGAATTTCTTCTTCTGCGCGTGGTATCAAAGGAAATGTGTGGGTCTTTCCTTTTGCAGAGAACTAGCGCTTTGATGCGGCACAGTATACGTGCCCTGGAGGGATTGGAGCTCGGCAGCCTGGTGGACGATTGAGGTTTGGACGCATATGATGTCGGGTTTTGTGGACACAACGATGGGGCTTACCAGTTGTCTCCTATGGCGGAAAAGGTGCGACTCTCTCTCAGCGACTTTGTGTCCAGCAAAGCTGCCTTTTTTTGGCTATCAGTTGTGTTGATGGGGTATCACACCATGAATTAAAACATGGTAACCACTTTAGATACTCATAAATAATAAAAATAACTGATATCTTCATATGTGCTTTTGGTAACCCCTTTAATAACAGTCATCAGTACGTGTTTGGATACTAATCCATTTGGACATCTTTTTACTGATGTGGAGGTTGGTTCGACATGGTATGAAGTAGTCGGGTGCCTACAGATATTTGTGCTGAGAGCTCAAAAGATACTCCCTCCATTCCTGAATCTAAGGTGTATAATTTTCTGCACGGATATTAAGATATGGCTATTTGGCATATGTTAGACTCAATTACTTCTGGTACAATCAGAAAATATGAGTTCGTAATAGCCACAAATTGAAAATAATCCCCTTCATTACATATTGGGATTTTGTGGATGGGCAAAATTGTCCATAAATCACAGTAAACCTTATATTTTGGATTTTTTTTCTCTGAAAACTATACACCTTACATCCAAGGAATGGAGGGGTAGTAATTTCACATAGTTACGACATTATTAACTGGTATGGCGACTAGCATGACTAGTTTCTGTCTATTCAATTTTTCTTCTATCCGTTGAACACTTCATCTTGCTTGTAGCCAAGAAACATTTAACACTTTGGGGACAAGTTGGACTGCAAAACTGTGGTGCATAACTGGTACTTAATCATCATGAGTATTTCTTAAGTGCGTGATGCTTTATTTTTCTAAACAATTACCAGCATCCTACTGGAAAATAGAGTACATTTTTTTTAGAAAAGGGGGGTCCCGGCCTCTGCATCGGTTGATGCATACAGCCATACATCATGGGTCACTCAAGGTCGATACATGGATCAACCATCTAAAAACCAGAGAATACATGTAATGATACTGCATCAACATGTTATTCTTCTATCAGAACGCCAGCTGCATTGGTTATATAAATCCCATGCGACAGGCGGTTGCACCCAAAAATCATGGTGTCGCGCCTCTCCGCCGACTGTAGGTAGGACCACGTACGGATCCAATGTGTTGCCATCGGAATGACCTGCATGAAAGAAGTTGTTTTGGCTCTGTTAAAGATATAAGCATTCCGTATATTCCACATTGCCCAGAGTAAAGCACAAACTCCCACTCGGATTTGAACTTTCTCTCCTTTGGGGACACCTCTCAACCAATTACCAAACAAGTTATCTATACTAGTCGACGGTTGAATATTAAAAGACATGTGGACTATCCTCCAAACCATTTTAGCAAATGGACATGAAAGAAATAGATGATGAACTGTTCCACTTACGTTTTGTCAAGTTATCCTTAGTAAGTATGACTTTACGGTGTAGGAACCACATAAAGATTCTTATTTTTAGTGGAACCTTCATTTTCCAAATATATTTGCGAAGAAAGCTAGTATGACCACTCATGTAATCTAAATACATGGATTTAACCGAAAATTTCCCATTTCTCGTCAACTTCCACACAAAAGCGTCTTGCTGATTTAAAAGTTGGACATTCATTAAACGATCAACTAGTTGAAGCCAGGCTATCCATTTATCACCCGTCAAGTTTCTCCTAAAACCTATGTATATTGGAGGTGCTTGCCCTAGCAGAGTTGCTACCAAAACCTCTTTTCGTTGTGCTATATTATACAGGGAGGGATACTGGAAAGACAAGGGCTTATCCCCTAACCACGTATCCTCCCAAAACCGAACCCGCTCTCCATTCCCCACCACAAAAGCGCCTCGGTCAAAGAACTGATCTTTCACCTTTAATCAGTATTTGTGCACCAGATATTAACTAGTACTTATGTTATGACGAATTGATATGCTTGGAGGTGGAGTTGTAGAGAAAGTGGTTTGTGCTGGTCTGAGATGTATTGTAAGCAACCAGGATAAGTGGCACCTAGATCACCTGGATGCTTTATGGCAAGGGTTTTATATGAATGAACCGTTGACAAATATCTACAACCTGGAATAATGGTAGTTGATTCTTGGTGGTGAGTTATGCATGTGGGGTGAACTCATAGATGTATATTTACCAGATGTTCTGTATGCTATAGCAGGAACTAAATACATTTTTTTTTCATCTGTTAGTTTAGGAAGTTAACTTTCTCAATCTCAATGTTCCTTATGTGAAAAAGTAGGCAAGAAAGAAGCTTATCCCCGGTCAAATACAAGATTGATCTCTTAACTTTACACATCTCGTAGTCAATTTCAAAGCAGCTTTGTTGCTAGATGATGTTAATGTAATCATCTTCAAAGAACTTAGACCAACAAGTGCAATTTCGTGACATTTGACTTGAGCAGATAAAAATTAGAGGCACTTTTATGTCTATGTGCTGCGATGTTCAATATCCATGCTCACATAAGTTGCAGCTGAATTTTCTGCCGCAACCGCGCGGGGTATCCTCTAATTGTTGTTAGGTCTATGCCCTCCTTGTGGCACTGTTTCTGTTTCCCAAACCGATACAAACCCAACCAATCATTTCACGACTCGCTTATATCATATACTCCCTACGTATCTTAATATAAGACATTTTGATAGCATAAATTGAGCTACCAAAACATCTTATATTTAATTACAGAGGAAGCACCTAAAGCAAATATTTCTATCTTATGACAGTACTTTCCTTGTAGTTTATACACTGAGAGAAACCATTCAAGATCATATCCTTTCCATTTTAAATATGCAAGCGAATTAAACTCCCTCCAGCAGCTCAAACAAAAAAGGTTTTTGCAGGATCAGTCAAAAATGAGAATGCGCATCCGCCTAACCATCCGTAGCAGTAGCAAGAAGCAGAGAGCATGATATGTTGCTGTCCCCGGTCCGTGCCCACCATCTCTTGATTCCAGCTGAGTCAATCATTTGGTGGTGTTCCCGCCAAAAAACAAGTCTATCATCTCGTGGTCAGCTAATAGCGCTTGAATGTATTCAGTCATCGCCTACCTCCGAACAGACCCGAGTCGTCCAAGCCACACAAAAATCAGATATTAACTATTGTTAGACTCAGTTACTTCCGGTAAAAATCAGAAAATATGAGTTCGTAATAGCCACAAATTGATTAAGTACCAGTTATGTGGTGCATAACTGGTACTTAATCATCATGAGTATTTCTTAAGTGCGTGATGCTTTCTTTTTCTAAACAATTACCAGCATCCTACTGGAAAATAGAGTACATAATCAGTATTTGTGCATCAGATATTAACTAGTACTTATGTTATCACGAATTAAAAGGCTTGGAGGTGGAGTTGCAGAGAAAGTGGTTTGTGCTGGTCTGAAATGTATTGCAAGCAACCAGGATAAGTGATACCTAGATCACTTGGATGCTATGGCAAGGGTTTTAATTATTTGAATGAACCATTGCCAAATATCTACAACCTGGAATAATGGAAGTTGATTCTTGGTGGTGAGTTATGCATGTGGGGTGAACTCATCGATGTATATTTACCAGATGTTCTGTATGCTATAGCAGGAATAAATACAAGTTTTTTTTTTCATCTGTTAGTTTAGGAAGCTAACTCTCTCAATCTCAATGTTCCTTATGTTTTCTCAAAAAAAAAATGTTCCTTATGTGAAAAAGTAGGCAAGAAAGAGGCTTATCCCCGGTCAAATACAAGATTGATCTCTTAACTTTACACATCTCGTAGTCAATTTCAAAACAGCTTTGTTGCTAGATGATGTTAATGTAATCCTCTTCAAAGAATTTAGATCAACAAGTGCAGTTTCGTGACATTTGACTTGAGCAGATACAAATTAGAGGCACTTTTATGTTTATGTGTTGCGATGTGCTATTCAATATTCATGCTCACATAAGTTGCAGCTGAATTTTCTGCCGCAACCGCGTGGGGTATCCTCTAATTGTCGTTAGGTCCATGTCCTCCTTGTGGCACCTCCTTTGCCTTCAGACAACTATCATATACTCTCTCGAAATAGGCTTTCGCCCCGCTTTATAAATAAAGCCACACCGTTTGAGACCGCTGCTGGGCCAGACAGCACAACGCCCAAAAGACAAGAGAAGAGAAAATGAAAGAGAAAAACGAAGAAGAAAAATGCCGACAACGATGGCAAGACACCAGTAAGCAAACTCCACAACCGATGCACCCACCGGAGGCCTGCCACCAAGCTCCTAGTGCTCCAGAACGTCGGTACCAATCAACACCTCCAGTAAGGGATGCGACGATGACGACGCTGTTGCCTAGAGTTTCCCCCGGTACGCAACGAGGAGAGGAGGAGGGGCACCGAACGCCCTCCCGGAAGGACTGGCGGCACCCGCAAGCGCCACCGCGCCGGAGTCGAAAACGCCGACTAGGATTTCTCCCGACCCCCTCCATCACCCCAGACGCTCTAGAGCACTCCACCATACCGCCCACAACCCAGCGCCCGATCGCGAAGCCGTTCACACTGTCTCACCCCGGCACACAGAGGAAAGGCCTACACTCCGAAGAGGAAGAGCCGGGACTAGGAGCCGCAACACCGCCGACGTGCGGGAGGGACCAACCTCCACTGTCAAAGACAGTAACCGACCGGACACAACAGCAGGAACACACCAGGCCCGCAAACCTGGCCGGGCCCCTCGAGGCCCGTGAAGTTCCCGCCATCGCGTTGCAGAAGGCACGACGTTAGCGCTGCCGCCCCAGATCCGAGCTGCTCTCCGACACCAGAGCATAGAGGACCGTGCTATCGAGAACTCAGCATGACTCGCCTAAAACCTAGATGGGATCCGAAGATCCAGATCTAAGCCGGGGGCGGCGCGTCAATCCAGCACTACAACGGACACGGCCCTGCCACCAAGAGGAGGCGCCCCTACACTATGTCCGGCGTTACCCAACCCGGACAACCTCCGGACCTGGACCAAGGCACCGTCGCAAGCCGAGCAGCACCGCGGCAACAACACGCGGGTATGGACGGTCCAGACGCGGGAGGTGGGCACAGCAGCGCAGCCGCCGGCAGATCTGGATCTGGAACCACCTCGCCCCAGATCCAGCCCGCAGCAGCCAGCCACACGTGCACAACAACTATCAACCCTAGGGCCCAGATCTAGACCCGCCTGGCCCAGATCGGGCCCGTGAGCGTGTTGACGCCGCCGCCGTCACTGCAGGTCGCCGGAGCACTACGGGAGCACCAAGCACCGCCGCCACCAAGCAGCCGCCGCACGACGGCGCGTGCACGAGCCCGCGCCCGCTGCCCCGCCGCGCCCGCATGGACGCCCTCCTGCCGCGCCGCCGGCCCGTGCAGCCCGCCCACGGCACAGACCGGGCCCGGCAAACCGCCCAGCCGGCCAACGCCCTCGACGCGCTGCCAAGCAGCAGCCAGCAGCATCGCCGACCACCTCCATCGTGACGCCGCCGCGCCGTCTTCCGCCCCGCTGTGCCCAGTCCGGTCCCGCTCATCCTCGCATCTTGCCGTCGCCGACCTTGGAGCGCCAGAAATTTGAGGGAGGCGCCCGGCCGCCACCTTCCTCGGGCGTGCGCGGCTTTGCCGGCGCTTCCCTCCGGCGGCGGCGAGCAGTGGAAGGGACGGGACGACCTGGCGGCGGCGGATTTAGGGTTCCCCGAGCCGCCTCAGAGGAGGACGGCGCGGGGACGGGTCACCTCATGAGCGGTCCTTCAAGAAGAGGAAAAGGTTCACTATCATATACTCCCTACATATCTTAATATAAAACGTTTTGATAGCTTAAATTGAGGTACCAAAACATCTTATATTTAATTACAGAGGAAGCACCTAAAGCAAATATTTCTACCTTATGACAGTACTTTTCTTGTAGTTTATACACTGAGAGAAACCATTCAAGATATCATATCCTTTCCATTTTAAATATGGAAGAGAATTAAACTCCCTCCAGCAGCTCAAACAAAAAAAAGGGTTTTGCAGGATCAGTCCAAAATGAGAATGCGCATCCGCCCAACCATCCGTGGCAGTCATGACTTCGGAATATACTAGCAGAAGAAGAAGCCAGAGAGCATGATATATGTTGCTGCCCCCGGTCCGTGCCCGCCATCTCTTGATTCCAGCTGAGTCAATCATTTGGTGGTGTTCCCGCCAAAAAACAAGTCTATCATCTTGTGGTCAGCTAATAGCGCTTGAATGTATTCAGTCATCGCCTACCTCCGAACAGACCCGAGTCGTCCAAGCCACACAAAAATCTGCCACCAGCCGCAGGTTCATGGCGAATTCCGTTCGCCGCTGGTCAACAGGTTATAACGTCTCGCGACTCGTTCCTCCGCAACAGTTTCTGTGGTTGACTAACACTCGGCAGCCTCACTGATGTGGACGCGCCAGCGCCACCGTGCCGCCGGGGGAAGTAGACCGTGATGCGATCGCCCCCTGGTGCTGCGTGCGACAGGTACAAATAGCCGGCGCCGTTGCGTCAGAACTCGGAAGCAGGTACAGATCCTGGTCGATTGGCATAATTTACAGCAGCAGCTAGCGTGACCAGAGAGAATACGATCGAGATGGCAGCCGGCGCGCTTCCGGTGGGTGTGCTGCTCGTGCTGCTGTGTGTGGGTGCCGTGCGCGCGGCGGACACGGTCGCCGTGGGCCGGCCACTCACCTTTGGCCAGAAGCTCGTCTCTCCCGGCCGCAAGTTCGCCATGGGGTTCTTCCAGCCAGGTGAGTTCCCGTTCCGATGCATCTCCCTCAGCATGGCTGCTCAGCTCGGTGCGGTGTGATACTTATTACCGCTGTCTGTGTTCCCTGTTTATTCATCTGCCAGAAGGAGGAGCTGCCGGAAGCTGGTACGTCGGAATCTGGTACCACAACATCGCGGTTCAGACGCCGGTCTGGGTGGCCAACCGCGACAGGCCGGTCTCGGACCCGGCATCGTCACGGTTCGCGATCGCTCCCGACGGCAACCTCGCCCTGTTCGACGGCTCCGGCTCGATCGCCTGGTCCACGAATGCCAACACTACGGGCGTCGCCAACGCTACCGACACGGTCGCCGTCCTCCTCGACTCGGGCAACGTCGTGCTATCGCCGGCGTCCAACGCCTCCATGGTGCTGTGGCAGAGCTTCGACCACGTGGGCGACACTTGGCTCCCCGGTGGGAAGCTCCGGCGCGACAAGCGCACCGGCGAGATCCAGGGCATGGTCTCGTGGAGGGCCCTCGGGGACCCCGCGCCGGGGATGTATGCGCTCCAGCTCGACCCGTCCGGGGCGCCGCAGTACGTCTTGCTGGCCAACCGCACCCGGGAGTACTGGCTTACCGGCAACTGGACGGGCAAGTTCTTCACCGGCGCGCCGGAGGTCGCCGCGTCGAGCGGCGACTCCGGGTACAGCTTCGAGTTCGTGGATAACGACGACGAGAGCTACTTCACGTACAACTTCGCCGTCAACACGACGGTGTACCGGTTCGTGATGGACGTGTCCGGGCAGGTGAAGGGGTGGTTCTGGGTGGAGGCCACGCAGGGGTGGAACCTCGTCTACGCCGAGCCCAAGGCGCGGTGCGCCGTGCCCCGCGGCTGCGGCGCGTTCGGCGTCTGCAGCGAGGACGCAGCCACGGCGTGCGACTGCGCACGGGGCTTCCGCCCGCGGAGTCCAGCCAACTGGGGCTTCGGCGACTACATCGACGGCTGCGTGCGTAACGCGCAGCTGCAGTGCGCCGCCAAGAACAGCAGCCGCAGTGCTGCTTCCGGCGTGAAGAAAGCGGAGCAGGACAGGTTCCTCCGTATGGATGGCACGAGGCTCCCGGACGACGGTCGAGCAGGGGACGCGGCAAGCTCCGGCGACTGCCAGCGCGCGTGCCTAGGGGACTGCACGTGCTCCGCTTACGCGTACAACGGCAGCTGCTTCCTGTGGCACGGCGACCTGCAAAACTTGCAGGCCGGTGTCGGCGGCGACCAGGCAGGCTCGGGAACCCTGTACCTCCGGCTGGCCGCATCAGAGCTTCCAGGCGCGAGAAGCCACAAATGGCGGAGCATCAAGATCGCCGCCGGTGCACTCGGCATCGCCTGCCTCGTGGTGATCGCCGCCATTCTTCTCGTCCAGATGACACGGAGGAGAAGAACGGCGAGAGTGAACGGTCTCACCGTCGGCGATGCCTGTGTGAGCTACAAGTACAGTGACCTGCAATACCTGACCAAGAATTTCGCCGAGAAGATCGGCGCCGGCGCCTTCGGGTCGGTGTTCAAGGGCCAGTTCTCCGACAACACTGTGGTGGCCGTGAAGAAGCTGGAGGGGCTCCGGCAGGGCGAGAAGCAGTTCCGGGCGGAGGTGAGCACGTTGGGCACCATCCAGCACGTGAACCTGATCCGCATGCTCGGCTTCTGCTCCGACGGCGGCGCCGACCGGAAGCTGCTGGTGTACGAGTACATGCCCAACGGCTCGCTCGACCGGCACCTTTTCCGCGGCGGGACAGCGTTCTACGTGCTGAGCTGGAGGGTGCGGTACCAGGTGGCGCTCGGCGTCGCCAAGGGGCTCGCGTACCTCCACGAGAGATGCCGGGACTGCATCATCCACTGCGACGTCAAGCCGGAGAACATCCTCCTCGACGCCGCATTCGCTCCCAAGGTGGCGGACTTCGGGCTCGCCAAGCTCGTCGGCCGGGACTTCAGCCGGGTGCTGACCACCATGCGGGGAACCATCGGGTACCTGGCGCCGGAGTGGATCAGCGGCGAGGCGATCACGGCCAAGGCCGACGTGTTCAGCTACGGGATGATGCTCTTCGAGATCGTGTCCGGGAGGAGGAACGCCGAGCACGGGGAGACGACGCGGTTCATGGAGTCGTCGGCGGCGACAGGCACGGAGGAGCACGCGACGAAAACGACGACGACGACGTTCTTCCCGTTGGTGGTGGGGAGGAGGCTGGCGGAGGATGAGGAGGACGTGATGGCGCTGCTGGATCCCGAGCTGGAAGGGGACGCGAACGACGAGGAGATGAGGAGGGTGTGCAAGGTCGCCTGCTGGTGCATACAGCACGACGTCGACGCGAGGCCGACGATGGCGGAGGTGGTGCAGGTGCTAGAGGGGTTGACGGACGTCGAGATGCCACCGGTGCCACAGTACCTTGAAGTGCTCGTGGGACGGCCCATACAAGAGTCGGCGTACCATAGCGCGGAGCAGCTTGAAGTACTCACGGAAAGGCCCATACACGAGACGGCATACCAGAGCGCAGACCAGTTGTTTCGCTCATAGCTGCGTGTATGTGTACGTACTGTGACTAGCTCAAATAGCTGGCACGAAAACGCAGAGCCACATCATAGGCAGTGACAATCACAAGTGTACTTATGTATGAAGTAATTAAGTCTAATTTAAAATAGCATATCAACATCTATTATATATTAAAAGTAAAATGAGTTAGTTTTCGAAGCACCACGTTGATCCACATCATCTAAATTAATTTTGATGCTTAGATCTAAGTTAAACGGTTAAGATTTGACGACATATCGGTAACAACGTAACCTTTAATTATCAATATCAATGTCCAGCACGATTGTGATGTCACGTATTTACTGTCATGGGCAAAGCGACCCGATCGGTCAGCTTAACAAGAGTGCACACATTAAATTCGATCGCTGCACACGTAAAATAGAAGACCGACCGGTTGAGGCAGGCTGCATCGGTGCTCATAAAAAAAAGACCGATCCGTTGAGCCAGGATTGAACACGGGAGGCGACGGGAGACCTTGCCCAGCACCAGCACCCTGCAGCTAGCTAGACGCCGGCCGGCGCTTACCGCAAGAAATTAAATCCATACACCCACACATAGGGCCAGAGATCTGAATAATTGTAGCATCTCAACTAATTGAATCCAAATTTTGTGTGAACACACGGTGCTAATGCAAACACAAAGCTGATCTAATTTAATTAAAAACTAATTATACATGTTAAGCTATAAGTTATCATCTGGACCAATACAAATACATGGTTGAGTATATGAACAGAAATAAAATCAAAAGGAAATCATATTACCAATTACTCTATCAGAATCCAAACTAGATTAAAAAACTACGTAACCAAATCTAGCTGGCACAAGCTGAACGGGAATCCGACACCTAGAGGGGGGTGAATAGGTGCTATTACAAATTTTAGTTCTTTTCAAATTTAGGCTCAACACAAAGGTAAATTCTCTAGATATGCAACTACGGTGAATTTACCTAAATGACAATCTAAGCAATAACAGGATAAACAAGCTAACAAGACAAGCAAGTAAGGGAGCAAAGATAAGGGGAACCGAGCGAAGCACGCAGAGACGAAGATGTAATCCCGAGTTCCACCCAATGGTGTACGTCTCGTTTGGAGAGGTGTGCGCTACCACAACAGGTTAGCCGCAACGCCACAAAGGCTCACCTTCTTCTCCGATGAACTCAACCACAAAGGTTGCGAGTCCACCTTCCACTATTGATCCCCTTTTAGGGCGGAGATCGAATCCCTTACAAACGCTTGAGGCACACACCCACAACTTAATTGGGGGCTCTCAAGATGACCACAAAAGGTCAAGGACCACAAAAGGTCAAGGACCACAAAAGGTCAAGGCAACACCAAGATTACAACAATGGTGAGCTAGGTTTTCCCACCGGAAACCCTAGCCACGAAATCCCCAAGTGAATAAGGAGGAAATGCAAATCCCTTCGGTGAAGATGTAGATCCGGGCCTTCTCCTTCAATCCTCCAAAGATCAACGAATTTGGATGGAGAGATTGGGAGATCTTGTTGATTTGAGATTTCAAGAATAGTAGGAGAGAGAAAATCTGAGAGCTGACTATTTATACCCCCTCTCAAAATCTGGCCGTCGGCTGCCTCGGGGACCCGGAAATTCCGGTATAAGTGACACCCGGAAATTCTGGGTCACCCGGAATATCCGAGTTTGAGAAATATCCGAGTTGAATTTACGGTTGGGATCAGAGGGTGAGGAAATTTCGAGTCAGTGAAATTTCCGAGCTGAATTTCCGGTTGAAGTCAGAACCACTTTGACATCTTGACTTAGCCAAATTTCTGAGGGTGACTCGGAAATTCCGAGTCAGTGAAATTTCTGAGCTGAATTTCCGGTTGAAGTCAGAACCACTTTCTGATTTTTCCTTAGCCATTTTTCTGTTAGGTATAGGAGACCCGGAATTTCCGATCCTGGAAATTTCCGTTCCAATAATCCGATTCTGGGAAGAATTCCAGAAACTCTTTTTCTCTACATTTTGGCTTTGGGATATGTGATATGCAACTCACACAAACTGAAATACTTAGCAATATGATTAGTACATCATTGGTATTGTTAACTAACACTCAAAACACTAGGGATTAAGAAATGTTCTTTCAGTCTCCCCCTTTTTGGTGTTAGATGACAATACCAAGATTTGCAAAGAAACAAAATGCAATATCATGTTTTTGACAGAAAATGGCTCCCCCTAAACAAGTGCATGTAAGCAACACAATATGACAAAGGATAAGAGCAATTTTATAACAACAAACACAAGATATCACATAGGAGAAAGGAGACAAAATGTAAGGTTATGGTAGCATTTGAGACTAGATAGATTTTCATACCTTTTGTATATAGGATATGAAGAGAATACCAACACAATAAATTTGAAGTCTCAAGCATAGGATAATGATAGCATAACATTGTCTCAATACACATAGTCATCACACATAGAAAATAAAAGAGTTCAACAAATAACTTTAAACAAGATAAATGGACACAAGCGCAAATAAATGGTAAACGCATATGCTTGTGCCCGAACCCTTGCAAATCCCCGAAGTCCTACTAGAGCAACTTCTCCCCCTTTGGCATCTAAACGCCAAAAAGGAAGAGGAGCGATGCTACGTCCTATGAAGGTCTTCAGTCCGAGGGGGTCTCCTCATCATCATCATCATCCTCCTCATACTCTGCCTCCTCATCATCATCTTCCTCCTCCTCATCATAATCATGTCCAGTGGTGTAAGAGCTGCCGCCAAGGTCATGGTCAATCTGAGTCCACGGAGTCAAAGAACCCTGGTTCCACTGAGCAAAGGTCAGGGGATCAGAGAGTTCTGCAGGAGCAGGAGAGCCAGACGCATGATGAAGGATCAAGTCTTGCTTGTAGGCCAGCAGACGGCGATCCTTGTAGGCAGTGTATTGCTCCTTGCGGATGTCCACATTCATGCACAGGATGTTGCGTTGGAACCAATTCAGCTTCTTTACCTTCGCATGAGTGGCTGGGACATAAGTAGGAGTAGCAGCCCTCCTAGCATCACCCATAAAAGATCCACCCTGAGCTGAGCTAGAAGAAGGCCTAGGAGGGGGCTTGACCACTGTCTTCTTCTCATAAAGTTTCTTGAAGTCATGCGGCTCCATCTCATCATTGCTGAAGTTATAGTCAGGAAACTTGAACTTGATGAGTTTCATGATGTAAGGAGCATAGGGAATAGTGACCCTGGTGGTCATGGATTCATACATCTCATTGTAGATGTAATCCATAACATCCACACTCCAGTCTGCATCAGAACCCGGGTCCTCCACAATGCGGTTGGCATGAAGGAGCAAGTTGCATAGAGGGGTCACCACATTGTCGTTGTTGCCACCACTTGGTGCAATGTTCTCACGGAGGATGCGCACAAGAACATCATAAAGTGGAAGCAAGTCTCGAGAATTGTCAGGGGTGGCTCCCTCACCATATAAGTGCACTGTTTGCTTCTTGTTGAGCTTGTAAGGGTGGTGCATGCGATAGCCTTGAGGATTGTCACCATCAAACCTGTAGCCCAAAACCTTGGCAAACTCCTCAAAGTTGGACTCACAGAGAGATTCCCCAGTCATCCACTTCATAGTCTTCTTCGAGTCACCCTTGATCACTAGGGTGGCAAAGAACTGCATCACAAGCTGAGAGTTGTAAGGACAACGAGTGAGCACCAGCCTCTCCAATCCCATAGTCTTGACAATATGAATAGCTTCAACAAAGGAGGCTTTCTTCTGCAGAGTTGCAAGATCAAACGGATGCATAGGCCGAATGGGCTTCGACAGAGAGAGGTAGAGGTCCACGAGTATGTGCTCTTGCTCTTGACACCAATAACTGCGATCATCCAGAGAGTTGTCCCTTGGCCTAAGGTACCAATCCCCTTGTCTGAGCTGAGAGTATTCAACAGAGTTCATCTTTGAGTAGTTCTGACGTTGAGGAATAGGAGCATTCTTCCTTTTCTTGGATGGTGGCTTGCTAGCAACAGCTTTCTTCTGCCTTTGAATAGGTGGATTGCTGGAGCAGGAAGGACCCTTACCCTTGTTGACAGGGTTCTTGTGAACTAGTGCCCTTGCTGTGTTCCTTGATACCCCAGCGGACGGACTCCCACTAGAACCTGTGAATTTGAGCATAGTGGGAAGCATAAGGTAAGTGCACAACTAGTCATGAGATTATACACACATTAGGTAGGCATTTGATGAATCATATGTAGTTAAACATGAGTTAATCTTAAAACTGCAGTGTTTGGCTCGGAAATTCCGATTCAGACATAACCGGAAATTCCGGGGGACCGGAAATTCCGAGTCAAACTGAGTCGGAAATTCCGACCCAAACAGAAACAGTGCAGATCTGAGATTGACTCGGTCTAAAACTAGATCGATTCAACACAATGCAAAACTAATGTATGTAGATGGCAGGGAAAGGTGCTAGGAACAATCTCAACCAAGCAATATTGAAACAAATAACTCCACAACAAGATCCTAGTGCAAGCACATAAGGAAGAAGAAAAGTGAAGTTACCATCATCCATTGAGGCCATTTCTTGGAGGAGTGAGTTCCAGGGGCGGAGGAGGAGCAGATCCGGCCGAGAAAGAGGTTCCCCGGCGGTCGGAGTGCTCCGGAGGGATCTTGGAGCATCAGGGGTGGCGGTTGGAGGAGAGAGAGGTCGGGGGTGGAAGAAGGGCACGAATGAACCCTTCACCCCGAGCCTGCCCTTATATTTTTGGACAAGCCGCCCGACCGGATATTCCGAGTGTAACTTACACCGGATATTCCGAGTCACCGGATATTCCGATCCATAAATGAACCGGATATTCCGACCTGCTGAACTAAAATCCCAGTTTTCAAATGGATGACTTGTGTGCAATAGAGAGAAATGTTTTCAGGGGGAAGTAGGCTTGGGATAGATTTCCAAACTGTCATTGGTACACTATACTCAACTCACAAGTACCAAAACGAAACATAAAGCGCCAAGTTGAGTAGGTTTCCCACATGCATGAAAAGGAGGGCAAATAGCAACAATAAGCTCCAAATAAAATCAACTCTTCAAAGAGAAGAGGTCGGTGGCCGAGGCCACCATGTAGGAGAGTATGGCATCTTACCGCGAAGATGTATCTTGGGTACATAACCAATACTCGTCGTTTTAGCTCATTAGTCATAAGAATGAATATAGACATAAAAGAACACTTGCTATCGGCATAATGGGGGGAGGGATGGTCCAATGTATTAGGACCGCACTCCCCCTATTTCCATGCCTACATCTAAACAAGATAAAATGCAATTACGCCCTAGGTGAGTGTGCAAGCGATCAAGTTAAGGACCTCGAATCAATGATATTTAGCTCATTTCTCAAAAAAAAAACCTTCCTTCCTCAAGGGGCTTCGTGAAGATATCCGCCAATTGATCCCTTGTGCCCACATATGATAAGTCAATGTCTCCTCGGGCCACATGATCTCTTATGAAATGATGGCGGATCTCAATATGCTTGGTTCTTGAATGTTGCACCGGGTTGTAAGCAATCTTAATGGCACTTTCGTTGTCACATAGAAGAGGCACTTTGTCGCAATCGACTCCGTACTCCTTTAAAGTTTGCCTCATCCATAGCAACTGAGTGCAACAACTTGCGGCGGCAACATACTCGGCTTCGGCGGTGGAGAGAGATATACAATTTTGCTTCTTAGAAGACCAACTTACCAAGGACCTCCCAATAAATTGACAAGCGCCGGAGGTAGACTTCCTATCATCTTGATCTCCCGCCCAATCGGAATCCGTGTACCCACATAATGAGAAATTTGCATCCTTGGGGTACCACAATCCAAAGGTTGGGGTATAAGCCAAATATCTAAAGATCCTCTTGACCGCCATATCATGGCTTTCTTTAGGAGCCGCCTGATATCTTGCACACACTCCTACGGCTAGCACTATATCCGTTCTAGATGCACAAAGGTAGAGGAGAGATCCAATCATGGAGCGGTATACCTTTTGATCCACATCCTTACCCTTAGGGTTGAGCTCAAGGTGGCATTTGGTTTGCATTGGGGTAGAGGCACCCTTGAGCTCAAGCAACTCGTACTTCTTGAGCATGTCTTGAATGTACTTTGCTTGGTTGATGAACGTTCCTTCCCTCAATTGTTTGATCTCAAATCCGAGGAAGAACTTCATCTCACCCATCATAGACATCTCAAACCAGTCAGTCATATGCTTAGAGAATTCTTCGTTAAATGCTTTGTTAGTCGATCCAAATATAATGTCATCCACATATAATTGACAAATGAAAAGCTCTCCATTAACTTTCTTAGTGAAAAGTGTGGGGTCGATTTCCCCAACTTGGAATCCACGGTCTACAAGTAGTTCTCTAAGGTGCTCGTACCACGCTCGTGGGGCTTGTTTAATGCCATAGAGTGCCTTATCCAACTTGTAGACATGGTTCGGATACTTGAGGTCTTCAAACCCCGGTGGTTGCTTAACATAAACAAGTTCACTTAGTGGACCATTTAGAAAAGAGGATTTGACATCCATTTGTTGCAACTTAAAGTTATGATGAGAGGCATAAGCAAGAAGAATACGAATTGACTCAAGTCGAGCCACGGGCGCATAGGTTTCTCCAAAGTCAATGCCTTCAATTTGGGAGTAACCTTGAGCCACCAATCTTGCCTTGTTCCTCACCACCATGCCATGTTCATCTTGCTTGTTCTTGAAAATCCACTTGGTGCCGATAACATTGCGGCAATCTTTGGGTCTTTCCACCAACTTCCACACCTTGTTGCGCTCGAAGTTATTGAGCTCTTCATGCATAGCATCAAGCCAATCTTTATCTTCAAGAGCTTCAAAGACCTTCTTGGGTTCCACCATGGAAATGTGAGCTTGATGTTAACTAAAGCTTGCAAGTTGTCTTCGGGTAGAGACCTTGCTTCTCAAATCACCAAGCACCTTGTCAAGAGATAGAGCTCTTAATTCTTGTGAGGTGCCAACCCAATTCAAACGGAGGATCTCGATTTCCCTCCGAGTGGTGAGAGGAATCGCTTGATCATCTTGATCATTCATGTCTCTGCCTTGACAGATTTGATGGCCTTGATCAACGATTGGAGTGATGTCCATCGGTGAAGGAGAGGGTTGATCTTGGCCTTGCTGCGAGCTGCCACCGGGAATGTCAGCAGGACCGGATATTCCGGGTTCATGGACCGGAAATTCCGAATCACCGGAATTTCCGACTCCAGTTTGAACCGGATTTTCCGGCTCTCCGGAAATTCCAGGAGCAGCTGGAGAATCTTGTGCTTCTTCTTGGCTAGGCGTATTGGGCACGGTGTTGTCGATGGGTGTTTCTTGTGTTGGGGTGGCCACCACTTGTGAAGAACTTGATCCTTGTTGAGCAACCTCATAATAGAGTTCAACGGGGCGGTGGACTCCCAACCCCATTCTTCGGATAGCATCTTGAGGTTGATCATCACCTACAACGGAAACACCACTTTGCTCCACAAGGGAGCCGTCATTCTCCTCGAACACCACACTACAAGTTTCTATGATTATGCGCGAGGCCTTGTCATAGACTCTATAAGTGTGGGATTCGGACCCGTAGCCCACAAATGTCCCTTCAAGAGACTTAGATTCAAACTTGCCTAAACGAACACCTTTGATGAGATAAAAACACTTACAACAAAAAACTCGGAAGTAAGAGATATTGGGCTTGTTCCCGGTGAGCACTTCATAGGGGGTCTTCATGAGTCCTTTGCGGAAGAAGAGTCGGTTGGATGAATGGCAAGAGGTGTTGACGGCTTCGGCCCAAAAGTTGTGAGGGGACTTGAACTCGGCCATCATCGACCTTGCCATCTCAATAAGAGTGCGATTCTTCCTTTCGGCTACACCATTTTGTTGGGGAGTATAAGCAGCGGAATATTGATGACGAATCCCTTCTTCACTAAGGAATTCGTTTAAGGTGTAGTTCTTGAATTCGACCCGTTGTCACTTCTTATCACCAAGATAGGGACATTGTGTTGACGTTGAGCTTCATTGGAGAAGTCGATGATAGTTTGTTGAGCCTCCATCTTCGACTTGAAGAAGAAAACCCATGTGTATCTTGAATAGTCATCAACAATCACCAAGCAATATTTCTTGCCACCAAGACTAGCTTCCGGAATGGGACCAAAGAGGTCAACATGGAGAAGCTCCAAAACCCTTTTTGAAGAAATGATGGTCTTGCTTGGATGGTGAATGTCATGCATTTTTCCTTCAACACACGCCCTACACATTCGATCCTTCGAGAAAGAAACATGGTATTTCAGTCCTAGGATATGGCCACCCTTGTGGAGACTTTGCAAAGTCCTCATGTTGACATGGGCTAGTCTGCGATGCCATAGCCAACCCAAGTCCGCCTTTTCGAATAGGCACATTGTATGGGAAGTGGTGACTCCGGAGAAGTCAACCACATAGAGCCCATTCTCAATGTACCCAACGAAATACACATTGAGAGACTTGCTCTGCAAGAGAATGACCATTTCCTTTTCGAAGACAATGGAATAACCCAAACAAGTTAAGGAATGGACCGAGATCAAGTTGAAACCTAGGGACTCGACAAGCAAGACATTCACAAGTGTGATGTCCGGTTCCACTACCACCTTGCCGAGCCCTATTACCTTAGACTTAGAATTGTCACCATATGTAACGGTCATTTGATCATCATTGGGCTTCAACTCCGTTACAATCTCCTTGCTTCCGGTCATATGACTAGTGCACCCACTATCAATTATCCATTTCGATCCTCCGGAAGCAAGTCCCTACACACAATCAATTCTTTGGTTTAGGTACCCATTTTGCAATGGGTGCCTTTTGGTTAGCAACAAGGGTCTTTGGAACCCAAATAGCATACTCAATGTAACCATCAAAAGGACCAATGTATCTAGCATAGACATCCCCATAATAATCAACATATAAAGCATAGTTGGGGTTAGATATGCCCGCAAAGTCATCACGAGTGGGAGTGCCCCTTGTGGCATTCCCACTTGCGATATCATCTTTCTTGGCTTGTGCGGATTTGGTCTTCTTCTTGATCATCTTCTTCTTCTCCTTAGCGACATAACCTAGACCTTCCTTACCCTTGTGGAGCACTCGCTCATGAAGAGGAGAAGTGAGTGTCCCCTTGCCTTTATCAAGGGAGGTCTTGGGCTCGGTTGCCATGGAGGGAACAAACAAGATCCTAGCTTTATCCTTGACAACATTTGCATTAGTATTCCAAGGAGTAGAAGTACTAGGTTTCTCAACAATAGATATCCGAGTTTAGAGTTGATCACGAGACTTGAGGAGACGTTCGTGATCACTTGTCAATACCTTGTGAGTATTTTCAAGTGACTCGAAGTCTTCGCAAAGTCTAGCATGAGCAGCTACAAGCTCGGACTTTTCATTTTGCACAATTTTACATTTAGCAAAGTAGAGATCACGATCATTAGTGATCTTAGCAAGTTGCTCCTTGAGGAGAGCATGAGCTTCTTGTTCATCTTCGAGAGAGGATTGGAGGGACACCTTAGCGTGTGCATCCTCTCTCTCACCTTTTAATTCAAGCTCATCCTCAAGCTCACCTATACGACTCATAATTGAGCCAAAGTGTTTCTTTCCTTCTTCTTGCAAGTTAGTCATGAATTTATCAAACGCAATAATTTCTTCCTTGACTTCTAGGCTCATACCATCATCAATGTCATGGGATATGGAGGTGGAGGACAATTTTACCTCGGATCTCTTTGCCATGAGACATCTTGAATTCTTGATGATGGGGATTTCGTTTTGTGAGGAGAAGAGTGACGGAGGTGTGGAAGAAATGGCTAGTGCGGCCACTTGCGTTGGAGTATCCTCCTTGTCACTATCTTCATCATCGGTGGGATATTGCTCTTGAGTTACCAAGACAATCTTTTGGTTCTTCTTAAAGTAGGGCTTCTTCATGGGCATGGGCCCATTGCCCTTCGTCTTGGACACGAGCCTCCCACCATGATCCTCTCTTCTCTCCCATGGGCAATCTGCAACAAAGTGGCTTTTGTCATCACAATTATAGCAAAGCCTCACCTTGTTGAATGGCTTTCCTCCACTGGAGGGAAACTTCTTGTCAATCCTCGCTTTGGCCCTTCCGGGGTTCTTCCAAAACGTTCTTGCCGCAAGACCCATGTGTTGAGTAAGAGTACTTGAGAGGGTCTCACTAGATAGCTCGACTTGATCATCATACTCCTCTTCATCTTCTTCTTCAACGGTGGCCTTCAATGCAATTGAGGCATGCTTGTGCATCCCTATGGCTCTAGCTCTTGCATCTTGTGCAATCTTGGAGGCCACCTTGTATGCGGTCATCTCTTGCATGACTTCATTGGATGTCATCTTTGCGAAGTCATGTCTCCCTTGGAGTGTCTTAAAATCCGTTTCCTCAAAGGGCAAGAGAGCGGTCACAAACTTCCTCTTGATACAGGCATCATCAATGTAGACCGCCCCGAGGTTCTTGAAGGAGTTGGCAACCAACACCAACCTGAACGGATAGACGTCGCCTAGAGGGGGGGGGGGGGGGTGAATAGGCGATTTAAAACTTTTTCGAGGAGCCGGAATATCCGGTCCACGAATGACCCGGAAATTCCGAGGAGCCGGAATATCCGGTCCAAGAATGACCCGAAAATTCCGGTATGCTTGATAAAGGCGGAATAAAACTAGAGGTTTACTTTAACAAGCATACAACCTAGATATATAAACTAGGCTCACCTATGTGCACCAACAACTTAAGCTAAGCAATACAAGTAACAAGATGATAGAAAGATATATGACTTCAAGCACGAAGGCTATCATAATGTAAAGTGCATAAGTAAAGAGCTCGGGTATAGAAATAACCGAGGCACGCGGAGACGAGGATGTATTCCCGAGTTCCACTCAAAGGTGTACGTCTCGTTTGGAGAGGTGTGCGCAACCACAACAGGTTAGCCGCAACGCCACAAAGGCTCACCTTCTTCTCCTGATGAACTCAACCACAAAAGGTTGCGACTTCACCTTCCACTATTGATCTCCTTTGGGGCGGAGATCGAATCCCGTACAACTCTTGAGGCACACACCCACAACTTAATTGGGGGCTCCCAAGTCTTGAGGCACACACCCACAACTTAATTGGGGGCTCTCAAGTGACCACAAAAGGTCTTGACCACAAAAGGTCTTGGCCACAAAAGGCCGGCCACAAAAGGCGTCTAGGGTCCAAAGACCCAAGAGTAACAAGCTCACAAGTATCACCACCACGAATCCTCGTGGAGGGCTCAAACCGATGCAAATGCAATGGCAAGAGCACACGAAGTGCTCAAGTCCTCCACTCTCAAATTCCAACACAACAACAAATGTTTATGGGGGAATAAGAGAGGAAGAACAAAGGAAACCACAAAGGAGTCAAATCCTTCACTCCCAAATCCCACCAAAAGCAACTAATGCTTATGGGGGGAGAAGAGAGGAAGAACAAAGAAGAAGAACCACAAAGGAAATCCAAGAACTAGATCGACTAAGTTCTTCTCACTTAGAGGAGAGATTGATCGGTAGGATTATAGATCTAGATCTCCTCTCAACTTGCCCTAAAGAATATGCAAGAATCTATGGAGGGATTGAGAGGGAAGTGAGCTTTCCAAGGTCAACAATGGAGTAGGAGAGAGGGAAAAGTCGTGCTGCCTTGGATTGGCTGGGGAAGAAGAAGGGGAGAGGTATTTATACCCCTCCAGGAATATCCGGCCCCAATAATCCGAATCAGCAGAACACCGAAACGAAAACTGCTATAACTTTTGCAAATGAACTCCAAATGAGGTGAGACCAATTTTGTTGGAAAGATAGCGACGAAGACTACCCAACAAGTTGTGGGACTTTCCATAAATATTGCATCCCATAAATAGAGTAAAATCACCACACAAGGCAAGGTGTGGGACTTTCCTCACGGAAGAACCGACAATATTTCCGCCACCGAAAACGCAACAAGTTGTCCAAAGTAAAACCGATTTCGATGAACTAGAGCTTGACATGGAGATGAACCAAGCTCTAACTCCTCACCAACATAAAAGCCAAATAAGAACCAAGAAACATGATATGCCAAGTATGCAAAGGTTTGAGCTCTCCACGAGAATGCGATCAAGTTACTAACTTGAGAGCCCCTCTTGATAGTACGCCTATCTATCCTGTAGCCCTATCAAGATCATACCTTTGCCTTGAGCATTCCACTTGAGTTGGATGAAGACTATCTTGATCTCTTCAAGTGGTTCATCTTTCTTGATTGCGCGTCCAAGCACATGTTTGATGAAGACTTCTCCAAATACCCCCCCATGCTCACAATGGGAGAGTCTCGCTTAGCTTCATCTTCATGTATCCATTGCAAGCACCAAGCATAGGATCTCTTCAAGAAGCTTCTCTTGTTCTTGGTCTTGCACAACTCATCTTTTCTTCACTAAGATGATGTCTTGAATCTTCAAGACATGCTTGCAATAAGCTTCACTCAACACATGAGCTTCAAGAGTTCAACACATGAACTCTACAATTCCATGGACATGATCTATAATGATATCTCAATGCAAACATTAGTCCATAGATATTGTCATTCAATTACCAAAACCACACATGAGGGAAAATGCTCTTTCACAACCTCCGGTACATGTCCTCGTGGCTTTCTCCATCCAACTTGTAGAACCCTTCCACCTCATTGCATAAGGCATCATACCGGTTCTTCTTCATGCTCTCATTCCCGACGAAGATGTCGGAAAGAGCATTCCAAACTTCTTTGGCGGTGGAGAATTGTTGAATGAGCGCCATGTCCTTCTCTCCAACGGCCATTTGGAGTTGATGAAGAGCGGTGGCGTTGAGTTGGCTATCAACCACCTCTCTTCTTGTCAAGTTGGTTGGATCATGGGGCTTGTATCCTTCTTCAATGATGCGCCATAACTCAATGGAGGCATTACATAGATGAGACTTCATTAGAAATTGCCATTGAGAGAAATGAGTAGGTTTAAGCTTAGGAGGATCACTTCTAAGTTTTACATGAGGGTGAGGGATAGGAGGGTTAGGAGAGTAATTATGGTTGACATTATGAAATTCCTCTCCTTTGGGGGTGTTAGAGGAGCTAGGTGATTCATCCTTTTCCGCCTTCCCGAGGGAAACACTTGAAGTAACATCTTTATACCCATCCGAAGATGACTCCTTAGAGTTCTCAACATGCTCCTTCGGAGGAGGAGAGGGAGAAGTAGCCTCGGGCTCCTTAGACTTCAAGAGTGCCATGAGCATCTCATTCATCTTGAGGAGTTGGGCCTCCAAGGACGATCTCATATCAATAAGATCGGCCATGGCTGCCCCTTTGGCTTACGCCTCATTCTCCGCCTCTAATTTCTCACGGGCGGCCCTCTCGGCATCGGATTCCGTCATCGTTGCACTTAGGCGGTTAAGCCCTTAAAAGTGAACAAGGCTCTGATTCCAATTGAACGGGAATCCGGCACCTAGAGGGGGGGGGGTGAATAGGTGCTATTACAAATTTTAGGTCTTTTCAAATTTAGGCTCAACACAAAGGTAAATTCTCTAGATATGCAATTACGGTGAATTGACCTAAATGACAATCTAAACAATAACAGGATAAACAAGCTAACAAGACAAGCAAGTAAGGGAGCAAAGATAAGGGGAACCGAGCGAAGCACGCGGAGACGAAGATGTAATCCCGAGTTCCACCCAAGGGTGTACGTCTCGTTTGGAGAGGTGTGCGCTACCACAACAGGTTAGCCGCAACGCCACAAAGGCTCACCTTCTTCTCCGATGAACTCAACCACAAAGGTTGCGAGTCCACCTTCCACTATTGATCCCCTTTTAGGGCGGAGATCGAATCCCTTACAAACGCTTGAGGCACGCACCCACAACTTAATTGGGGGCTCTCAAGATGACCACAAAAGGTCAAGGACCACAAAAGGTCAAGGCAACACCAAGATTACAACAATGGTGAGCTAGGTTTTCCCACCGGAAACCCTAGCCACGAAATCCCCAAGTGAATGGGGAGGAAATGCAAATCCCTTCGGTGAAGATGTAGATCCGGGCCTTCTCCTTCAATCCTCCAAAGATCAACGAATTTGGATGGAGGGATGGAGAGATCTTGTTGATTTGAGCTTTCAAGAATAGTAGGAGAGAGAAAATCTGAGAGCTGGCTGTTCTTGAGTGAGTGAGGGGGTATTTATACCCCCTCTCAAAATCTGGCCGTTGGCTGCCTTTGGGACCCGGAAATTCCGGTATAAGTGACACCCGGAAATTCCGGGTCACCCGGAATATCCGAGTCTGAGAAATATCCAAGTTGAATTTCCGGTTGGGATCAGAACGTCTTCGACATCTTGACTTAGCCAAATTTCTGAGGGTGACTCGGAAATTCCGAGTCAGTGAAATTTCCGAGCTGAATTTCCGGTTGAAGTCAGAACCACTTTGACATCTTGACTTAGCCAAATTTCTGAGGGTGACTCGGAAATTCCGAGTCAGTGAAATTTCCGAACTGAATTTCCGGTTGAAGTCAGAACCACTTTCTGATCTTGACTTAGCCAAATTTCTGAGGGTGACTCGGAAATTCCGAGTCAGTGAAATTTCCGAGCTGAATTTCCGGTTGAAGTCAGAACCACTTTCTGATTTTTCCTTAGCCATTTTTCTGTTAGGTATAGGAGACCCGGAATTTCCGATCCTGGAAATTTCCGGTTCCAATAATCCGATTCGGGGAAGAATTCCAGAAACTCTTTTTCTCTACATTTCGACTTTGGGATATGTGATATGCAACTCACACAAACTGAAATACTTAGCAATAGGATTAGTACATCATTGGTATTGTTAACTAACACTCAAAACACTAGGGATTAAGAAATGTTCTTTCACAAACTTCATGACTATCCATTCTCAATCTCATAAAAAAAGACCGAGACAATTTTCACCGTAATGCAAGAATGACAAGATAAGTACAAATTAATACTATATTAATTGAAAGGCAAATTTTCACAGCATTTGTGGTGCAACCATATTTACTTTATGTTAAGAGAACATACGCTCGACTAAAAAATATATTGTAACCGGAAATCTCACTACTTAGAGCTAATAAACATCACATTTTTAGTGAGCATGCAACCGTGTTATTTTTAATAATAAAATATAATTATTACATAAAACATCAATTATGACACACTAAAGAAGATGCCCTCCCAATCGAGTCCTATATTGACTCAAATATTTCCGACAAATGGGCTTATTTACATGACATGATATTTTCTAAGCTATTAGACCCAATTGATCTAGCGAGCATGCTAGAAATTAGTATGGTTGGTGTCCGCGTGATCTCATGTATGTATGTATAAATTATATCGAATAAATGAGTTAATTTCATGAGATATGTAATTTTTTTTGCAAAACTATTTAGTCTCTTTTCTGCGCAATATAACCCTAGATAAAATAAATATCAACTTCACTCCTTCAATGTAGCAACATTGTCTAAATGGTGTGTATTTGGTATCAAATAAGTTAACATGATAAATACATATCTTCATACACCAAATTAACTAATTGAAACTTTCGACAAAACTAAGAGCGATGCCCTCGCATTTGCGAGGGCCACCTTGCTAGTTTTTTTATAATAAGAAAATACTCACATATTTAAAATGATAAGCAAACTCATTTGCTTGGACTATTAACCAATAGTTTTATTATCACCATTCATCAATGAATTGATCCAGATTTCAGAACTAGGTAGAAAACCAAGTTTGCAGTAGTTGGCATAAAAAGTTGTATCGATTTTCTTTGTTCGAGCTAACAAGGTATAGAGAAATAGAATCAAAGGGGGTACACAATATTATGTAGCCGCTTAATTCAACAAATTAAAAGGCGATTACCTTAACTAACATCCTGAAGGTTTGGCCAGACTGCCCATTAGCAGCAACGATTAGCGGTAGATGCAAGTTGTTTTCGCTAATACGTGAGTGCATGGAGAAGCCGACATCGGCGGCTTACGAACAGCGGCAGTCATCCTAGCCATATGAGGCGACAACCGACAGCGAGAGCGATCCAAATTGAGAGGTGAAAGGAGATGGTGGCCAAACAAGCAATTGGCTAGCCGACCGGTAGAAGAGAAAACCTATCAAGATCATACATTTGTTGTGACCATTCCGGTTGAGGTAGATAAAGACGATCTTGACTCCTCAAGTTGAAACACATTTTTTGATTATGCTTGCTAGCTCATGCTTGATGAAGATTTCTCCAAATACTCCCTTATACTCCATTATGGGAGATCTTTGCTTACCTTTGTTTTCATGTCTCTATTGCAAGATTCAATCAAATGATATGTTTTGAGCTAGATCATATTGAACGTGCACTTCGTAATCTTCTAAATGTGTTGATCATGTTTGACTTCATTGTCTTGATCAACTTAGCACTTTGCCTTAAATATAACCTTGATCGTCAAATAAGTTTTTAAAGTCCAACACATGAACTCCAAGGTTATCCCATGAACAAGATATATAAGGATATCTGAATGCAAATATTCATCCATAGAGATTGTCATTAATTATCAAGTTTCTGCACAATATATGAACAATGCAGCAATCAACCTTAGCGCAACCAAGGAGGTACCTTTTGATGCTAATATCAAAGAGCTAACGAAAGTGTCAAGGTGGCTGAAATTAGAAAATTGAGAACTCAAGGTTCTCAACTGCTCACATACAACCCCAAACTGACTCATGGCAGTGAAATCGTTGCAGGCAAGCTACCACGACATCAACATGGGGGGGGGGGGGGGGGGGGGGGGGTCCGGGAGGGCATTCGTCATAGCTTGGTCGCAGTAGGAGTCATCTTCCCGCTTGTCCGCTCACCATGGAGACAATACAGAACGATGCAATCTGAATTTTCAACATAAGGGGCAAGATTTCACAGGGTAAATAATAGAAGGGACAATATAGAACGATGCAATCTGAATTTTCGAAACTTCCAGTCAGTTCTGGTGAACTCAAAATGATTCAGATTTTTCATATATTTTTTTAGTTTCATTTCGAAAATAGTTCATCTTTGAAAAGTGGATCATGTTTTTAAAAAAATGTTCATATTTTTCATTTTGGTAACTCGTTTGTTTTTTAAATGGTTCCGATTTTAATTTTTGTAAATGGTTTGGATTAAAAAAATGCTCAAAATCTCTCAAACTTTTTTATTTCACAAATTTACCGTGACAAAATATTAGCAGATTTTTTTTGTTATTTGGTAAGCACATCCGATACTTCCTGGTGGGCTTGGCCCAGATCGTCCCGCTTCAGGCGTTACTAGTCGAAGCGACGCAACGAGCGTCCTATACGAGAGCCCTGATTAGTCTTGCAACGGGCCTGGGATAGGAGTCACCCTCTTTCTCTATCTAGCCTACTCGAGCACAGTCTATCAAAGTGAAGGCTTCCACGCAGCCCAATACTGAGTTCTAACCTTTTTCTCGTCCAGCGTGGCCTAGCCTGGGCTAGTATTCCGGTGTCCCAACTCGAGCCTCTCAAAACCGTCGAGCTTCGAGTTCAGGCAATGGAGCAGCGACAGACGCTAGCGCCTTGCACCGGAGATGAAGGTAAGTAAGGATGATGCGTTCTACTTTCTGGTAAGAAGAGGAACATGTGGCATAAAACCCAATGGTTGCTCTCGTCAGTCAGATCAGCCAAAGACTTAAATATATGATTTTTGGGGCAACAAAAGTAAATGGATGTGATTCATGAAATAATCTTGCTGCCATGCAACCGCTTCCATTGCTGTTCTCAGTCCTTCTCCGAGGCGAGAGCAGCAACACGTTGAGACAGGCTCGTACGATGTGCATTATATCGAGATGATTCAGAGTCACTGCCACCTGCACCATCACACGCTATCTCTGGATCATTTGATGATCAGAGAAAGAGAGAGAGGGAGAGAGAGATTCAGTAGCAGCAGCTAGGCAAACAATCTCTGATATCTTTCGGTGTCTGCAACAAAAGGATGTAGCGCAGGATGCAGCGAGGAGGATTAGATGATGATGAGAACACGCCATGCCTGATGATACGCGGGATGGTGCACTATGCACTGCATTGCATGCCTGCAGACGATGTACCATGCATGCATGTAATCCCTTTTGTTCCTCTCCGGTCTTTCCTCATTGTAATCTTCCGCTCAGCTAGCTTCTTCCCATCATCTCATTCTCTCATATGGTTTGAAGGCTGCAGTGTATCTGTAGCCCTTTTCCTTGTTCCTGTTGAGCACATTCGATCCATAGATAAAAATGGCGAGAAGGAAATAAGGACAGGCATGCGGGCTGACGGGCAAACTCCAAGAAGGAATGGTCAAACGCAAACTAGCTACAGATAGCCTGCCATGACATGTATCTTGAAGAGACGATCATAATCACAGGCATCTGGCGTTGGCACTGTCTACTTCAATGCCGTCCGTCTCCCTCCATGGCTTGAGTAGCTACCTTCATTCATGGTGTGCCAGGGCAAGGCCGACTGCCATGAAAGAGAAAGTGGGAGGAGGCAGAAGGCATTTCGCAGGGCGGTGACAGGAGACAAGTCGCACACATGCAGAGAGGGAAGGAAGAGCAGCGAGCAATGAAGGCAGGCAGGCCTCCCAAAAATGCCGTTCTGCAGGGAGAGATGTTCAATGCCGTTTCTTCATGCATGTATATTCAATGGAGTATATCCCCCTGCATTCATGGCTGCGCACCAACACGACACAACACAGGCGCCGGCCTTCTCTCTCCGGCCAGCTCTAGCTCTAGCACGCGCAGGCAGACTGTTTGCCCGGCGGAGCTGTATGCACATGTACGCGTGCATCACGCACTGGAGCTCTTCCTTGTGCCCACAGTGTGACGTGCATTTGAATGCGAATGCTTCCGCTCCGGTCCTGTCTAATATGTAGATGATCCATGGGTCTCCTCGATCCCTGTCCCTCCGTATGTCTGAACCTGAATACACCGTCGTCACACATTGAATGCTCCCAACAAACTCTGCTGCAATCAGGAATTCATATGTCTGAATTAACTTGTCAAAATATATATGAACTGAAACATGCATAGCACTCAAGCAGTTAATGCGTGTTATTTGCAACAGATTTTCTAATCCGCACTGTCTCAAGCTACTGTATTTAGGCATCAAGTTGAGATAAATATATAGGCTATGTGCAGAGAGAGCCAGAGACCGATGGTAATCATCTTCTACAAAAAAGTTTAAACATAGAGCCGTAGACTGATAGCTAGGGTTTCCTGACGGGCTAGCGGCAATGAGTTGAGAGAACAGTGGAGGGAAGTGTGTGGGCGTGTGGCACCAGTATATAAAGATTTGACTTGCAGGCCGGGTAGCAGAGGGGATTGACGGTGATAACATTCCACGGATGCAGCGCCATGTTCGAGGGGCTGCAGTCGATGCAGGCGATCGCCCGCCAAGGTCACGTCAAATCAGATTCAATGCACGAACTATTGTGGTGCGGCTGTGATTAGACTGGGTATATACGACGATGATCTGGGACCTCTGTTCCGTTTTGCAGGAAATGCAGTGTGGTAGGTAATTAAGCTGCTGTCCTGCTGGGGTGAATTTGTAATTCATTGAGAGATCACGATCACCCGCTTGGCTGATTAACTTTAGCTTGGCTTGCAAGCAGCGATCTTCATCCTAGAGGATTTGAAGACGACACATGCAGATCAGATACATACATAGGAAAGCAGCAGATCTACCTAGTTTAACAAAAAATGAATAATACCTAGCTAGCTTCTTACTACCTGAAGATCATGGCACGCACGGTCAGCGCAGCTAGCTAGTCTTCCTCACCTATAGTTCCATGCATGCATGCACCACAGACCTCTGTTCCGTTTTGCAGGAAATGCAGTGTGGTAGGTAATTAAGCTGCTGTCCTGCTGGGGTGAATTTGTAATTCATTGAGAGATCACGATCACCCGCTTGGCTGATTAACTTTAGCTTGGCTTGCAAGCAGCGATCTTCATCCTAGAGGATTTGAAGACGACACATGCAGATCAGATACATACATAGGAAAGCAGCAGATCTACCTAGTTTAACAAAAAATGAATAATACCTAGCTAGCTTCTTACTACCTGAAGATCATGGCACGCACGGTCAGCGCAGCTAGCTAGTCTTCCTCACCTATAGTTCCATGCATGCATGCACCACAGACCTCTGTTCCGTTTTGCAGGAAATGCAGTGTGGTAGGTAATTAAGCTGCTGTCCTGCTGGGGTGAATTTGTAACTCATTGACAGATCACGATCACCCGCTTGGCTGATTAACTTTAGCTTGGCTTGCAAGCAGCGATCTTCTTCCCAGAGGATTTGAAGACGATACATGCAGATCATAGATAGATAGATAGATAGATAGATAGATAGATAGATAGGAAAGCAGCAAATGTACATAGTTTAACAAAAAATGAATAATACCTAGCTAGCTTCTTACCTGAAGATCATGGCACGCACGGTCAGCGCAGCCAGCTAGTCTTCCTTACCTATAATTCCATGCATGCATGCTCCACAGTGTAGTGGTGGTGCTCACTTCTCGCCAGCTTTCGATCTGGGCCGGCTAACAGGGCTAGGCTGGGTTGGGCAATTGGCATGGCCCTGCTGCTCGCGCACTGTTCCAGCGTGCATGCATGCACACCATGGGATGCCTAGTTGCCTACCTCTAGCTTTTTCTCTGTCTGGAATATGCACGCATGCATTTAGTGCCAAGGCAGTATCTCGTGGTGTTTTCCGTGCAGCATGGGCATTTTACGGCTCATGCATATGCTTCCATGTTAAAATCTTCCTAGTCTCCCTAGCGTTAACCACGATAGATAGCCTTTTTCCAGTGTAAATCACTAGCTACGCATATAACCACCTGTAAAGAGTACTCAACACTACACTGTCTTTCTTCGAGAGTACGCCTAGCCGGCATACTCGAAATGTGTCTTCGTCTCCAGAGAACTAGTGAAACTGTCATTTTTTTAGTGTCATGTACTCTTGATTCCTATAAGATTGGGTATGGGAACTTTTTTAGCAAGGACTAAGAGATTTAGGATATTTTTGTATATAACTATATATTTTAATAGTTATTTCACACCTAGTATCCATTTTTAGTTAATTGCAAAAGTAGCGCGCCGGTCGGCCGTGCTATTGCTGAAAGCACATGTTTCGTCAGTGCTCGAGTCAACTGTCAAAAAGTGGACCACGGCCTACGATTAGTAGCGTACGTTTTTTCCTATAAGTGCTATAAAAATATGTATATGTTTTATATTAGATGTTGCATAAAATACGTATATATTCGTCAAAACGAGATAAATAACAACATAAAAACTGTGGGGACAAGAGAGATACATCTACTCATGAAAGGATATTTTAAACGGTCGACCGAGTGCGAGGAAATTGAAAAAAAATTGACGAACAATTATGTAAATTTGATCCAAAATTAGGAAATTATAGTCAATAAAACTCGAAATTGATCATTATATATATACCATTTTACCTATATATATATATATATATATATATATATATATAAATGCTTTCTACTCCCGGGTGTAACTACACCCATGTCTCGTATACCACCTTACGGAAGTATTTGTCATACTTTATTGGTTTGAGTATGTTCATATACTATATCTAAGATATCCTAAAATAAGTTTCGTCAAAAAATTGCAATTGTCCTAATATTTTACACTATATACTCAAAATACCGTCATATATGCATATATATGCATATAAAAGAGAAGTATGTAGAATTTTTTACATACTGCCTAAAAAGAAGTATCTTTAGTACTAAAATAACATTATATACTCCATACTACATGTTACATACCTCCCGGTATGATAGATACTCCATACTCACGTGAAACACACATGGGTGTAGTTACACCCGGGTGTAGTATGAATATTATATATATATATATATATATATTCTTGAATTATGATACGATTGTGTGACCTTCGTTTTAATCCAATAATTAAGAAGGAAAAGGCAAGGGGTGTCCTAAAGTGAGCAGGGTTTCAGTTCGAAACCATGTCGAAAGCTTGTTTCGACAATGGTAGTGTCGAAAGGACCAGTTTCGGCACTTGTACCGAAAGGGACAAATTCGGCTCTACCTGTACCGACAACACGTTATAGTTGAAATTGATTCAAACCATGCGCTAATTGTGAAATGTTGTTTTTAAAAATATGATTTAGAAAAAAAATCCCAAGAGTTAGCTAAACAAAGTGTGACTCAACCCAGGAAAAACAAAAGGCTTGCGCCAAGAGGTTGAAGTGGGTGAAATTTTCCTAAAAAAAAGTACAAATGAATTCTTACGGGGAAATGATATGGTTCAAATACATAGAAAAAATCCTAATAATTCAGATTGTCGAAAGATCGGATGGAATACCATGAGCTAATTGTGAAATATTGTTTTTTTAAAATATGATTTAGAAAAAAAATCCCGAGAGTTAGCTTAACAAAGTGTGACTCAACCCAGGAAAAACAAAAGGCTTGCGCCAAGAGGTTGAAGTGGGTGAAATTTTACTCAAAAAAATACAAATGAATTCTTACAGGGAAATGATAAGGTTCAAATACATAGAAAAATCCTAATAATTCAGATTGTCGAAAGATCGGATGGAATACTTTTGATTCAAAGAAGCCCCTAGTGTTTTGTAGGAACAACCAAGACTAATTTGGGGCCAAACAGTTTGAGCATACGGGTGCTTCTGTAATGTACAATCGCTGACCAGCATTCTGGTCAGGATATGACTCTTCCTGGTGGCTCTGATCATATCTGACGCTAATGCATGGTAGCTAGTACTCATTGCCTCGTGTGCCCTACCTAGCATCCAGCCTATGGGTAAAAGAGGTCCCGGTACTAGCTACTGTACTCTATCAATATCTACCTGTGCAGGAAGCAAAGTGTAGTTGCAGTCTCTCTACATTCATGTTTCTACAGAAGTCATCATCTACCAAGCTAGGTCATAAGTCAAAGTCTTGCATATCTACAAATTAACATACTTTTCAGTGTTAATGTACTACAGCACCTCCATTCCTTTTCCAAGATTTATCTTTACCAAGAATTAATCCATGTATATAAGAACTGTTTGACATACAATTGGTATCGTAAGAAAGTGTTTTTCAATACGAATCTAGCAATATCAATTATGTACTAACTAATCAAGATATCCTATGCACAGACATGTCACTGTTTCAGGCCAAAGTCAAGCAGACAGTCATCAGTCTTGATCTCAAAATAGAAGTTATCAGTATCATGTTTGATCCACTGACATTGTGAATTTGTAATACATTACTCCATACAAAATACAAGTAATGACAAAGTTGGGACAAGAAAGCAGCACTATTACATCGTAATGTAGCAAACAACACACACACCAGCTGCTGGGGAATCAGGATGCATATATGGTTCAACTTTACGGACAGAACAAAAAAGATAAGACAGCAATAAAATAATTAAACAAGCCGCAGGTGCTAATGTAATTCAAGAACTCCTTTTCTTCTGCACGTAAAGGGGAGTAGATCAACATCAGAAATAGATCTTCATTATGTTTCACCAGTTTAGTCTTCATTTCATCGTTGGTACCTCCTCAAATCATTTTATCTGCTGGGATGTATTGACAACTGAATTAGAGGATCGAATGAGAGAGCAAACAGTTGAGAAATATCAAAGTTTCTAGATCAACCTCCTTAATTAACTAGCTAGATTTTGCATAATGATTCTGGCTAGCAGCCAAGGACATATACACCTTGTTAAATGACACTATTCACAAAGATGCATATACTTTAGTAATTGGAGAATGAAGAATAAAATACAACGATTTTTGTGTCTTTCTTTGTAGTAAATTCCTTCATGAGTAAGGTATTTCTAACAGAAGACACACTTGACTAGCTACGACCTTGATTTATTTTCAAATATGTTTAAAACCTGCCATTGTAACAAATTTAGGGTCATCGCGTAGTTAATTTACCCAATTCTTTTCAGAGTGAAAGTCATCGGTATAATTGTTTTCTACACGGCAGCATAGTAGAAATTGTGCTACAAAATGGGCTACCATGATCGGCTAGCAGGTTAGCACATGTACAGAATGGTGATAAAAATGTCAGAGCCTTTTAGTACTCATGTTTTAAATGATCTTATATTATATTCGGAATTAATCTTGTTTTATTGGCTTCATTAGGCAGGCATGCATGTACGACATGAAATATCAACTTGTGTGTGCGTGCTCAAATTCCGAATGCATGTGGTACGGGGACACACTCTTTGCACCCATGTCAACTTTACAACGCATAAGTTAAGATATTTGCAGTTAGTGACATGCATGCATATGCTGTTTAATTACCATAACACTGTGAGGTTAACTGGTTTTGGTGCTTAATTAAAACGAATAAACTAATTTATAGTTCGATCATGGCCAAATGTTTCCCTACATGTCCTTCACGTACAGGGCATCCCAAACTGCCTAAATTCATTTTGTTCGCTGTAGCGAATATATGGACATGCATGTACATTGTTCAACAGTAACTCAGTAAGCAAATCAGAGAGCCTCTAAGTATGTTTCCGTGGTATATGTAGAGTGTAGACTCTAAATCAACAAACCAACTTGGATATGTACAGTGCAAACTGCAAACATATACATATATAGTTGCATATATGAAATTGCAAATTGGCAAATTAAACCACTTGACATGCATGCATGCATCTCATGCAGCATGCAGTGCTTGAATTGTTTATTCCTAAGCAAAATAGCAGATCATGAACAGTCGGTAATTAAGGGAAACCTAATAATTGTGCTGACGGCCGCGGTGGGGTTAAAGAAGCGCGAACCTGCGAAAGATATGGATGGATCGAACGCGCCGCTACTGCCCGGCCGTGTGCCGCTCGTCCCCGCCGGCGGTGCCAGGTTTTAAGAACGGTCCGCCGCCTAGAGGCCCGAGGCCGGACACCGGACCAACGCCCATGCCCGACGAGTACCCGAAGTCGTAGCCGCCGCCGCCGTTGACGCTGAGCCTGGCGAGGGCGCCCTCCCCCTCGTAGCTCCTCGCCAGCATCTGCACGGCCGCGAACTGGTCGTGCCCGAACCCGCCGACTCCCGCGCCGATCGCCGTGGAGTGGCTTATGTTGATGAAGTTCTGCGTGCAGTTCGGCACCCCGCTGCCGATGAAATCCGCCATCACCGGCGTGCACGAAACTGCCGCCGCAGCCGCCTGGACATACAAAGACACAGGCGCGATAAAACTCCCAAGTCGCAGCACGTAAAACTGCAAATACAATCATCACATTTCTAACCTATATATCTAGGTCGTGTACAAATACATGCGTACATACCTGGTACTTTGAGAGCTCGTAGCGAGCGCGGCTGAGGTCCTGCTGGAGCTGCCGGAGCTGGTGCTGGAGGACGGATATGACGCCGACGCAGCCGTAGACGGGGTCGCGGAGGCGCATGTCGGCCTCGTAGGCGAGCGAGTTCACGGCGTCCTCCCGCTGGTACGGGTTCAGCTCGTTCAGCAGCTTGGTGACGTTGCTGGCGCCGAAGACGCGGTGCACGTGCACGAACTTCTGCGGGTTATCCGGCGGGAAGTAGGGCGCGAACACGCAGTCGGGCTGGCACTTGCGCCGGAGGAACTTGCAGGCCGCGCACGGCGAGCCCGTGCCAGCCGCCCCGGAGCTCGCGGGGCCGACCGCCGACGAGGCCATGGTGATCACGGAGCCTGGCAGAGACGACGCCGACGAGGAGGCCATCGATCGATCGGGTCCAGCTAGCTTCCTGGCGAAGGAGAGAGATCCGAATCCCAAGCAAGAAAAGGAAGACAGAAGGTCAGGCGCCGGTTTCTCTCCTTGGTTTGGGAAATTGAAGCAGCGAATGGAAATGGGGAACGGGAAAGAATCATAAATTTTATTCTTGCCATATCTGCACACACTGCCCAGAAAGTGCAGATTATTCTTCGATCCCTGTCTACATAATTAGAAAAATACTTGGACAAAGAAGGAAACTGTTCATTTCTTGTCAAGAAATGCATATCATGATCCTTATTGATTTTATTTTCCTTCTCATGCTTGCCTGCCAGAATGAAAGAGCATGCATGCGCTACCACTGCTTGCTCCGAATACAAGAATCGAATAATAAGATCAAACAGATAGTGTAAGCATTGTCTGGGATCATCAGTGATCAGATCACAAAAAATAACTTATAGCCTGCAGGCAGAAAAGAAAGAAGCACCCGCGAGGAAAGCAAAGAACTGAGTGAGGAAGAAGACAGGCTTGGAAGAACCCAGTAGTAAAAGAGATCGACAAGGAAAATTAAAGAAGGAAGCAGCAATCGGATCGGAGGCGACGTACGCGCTGATGAACGGAAGAGTAGAATAGAGTACGCACCCTTTTCGTGGGACGAAGTTCTCTGCTCACTTCGTGCCGCTGCCGCGCGCTGACCTGAATCGCCTGCTCTCTCCTACTCCTACTAGCCTTCTGCAGTTCTGCTTGCGCTGCCTCCTCCTATTTAGCTGGGTGGCTCCTGCTTGCCTTTTTATTTCATACGCCCCTGGTTTTCTTCTCTAGATCGATAGCTAGTCTAGCTACTTGGCCATTTGTCTTAGAGAGACAATCGAGTGTGAAAGGGACGACCAAAAGATAGTGTGAAATGCGTGTGGAGAAGAGATGGGGGGATACGTACGGCCTACGGGGTTGGAAGGTTCAAAAGAAATAATCTCCTTCTTCATTATTGGAGGGTGGGTTATAATTAAGGAAGGATGGAGAGCTTCTGGGTTTAGTGTTTTCAAAGACCGTCATGTTTTTTTAGAGAACCAAGACCGTCATGTTGATGGATGATGCACAGCCAATGTTATGCACCTTTAGTGAAGAACCAATCTTATGGGCTAACATTTGTATTTTATAAAGAATATTAGATCGTGTTTCGCACCTCTCGTTTCATTTGGCGTAAATGGAAGGAAATGACACTTATTATTTTATTTGGTAGAAATGAAATCACGGTTTAGAGATATAAGACAGTCAATAAAATTTCAATTGAAACAACGTTTCAAATTACATGACGCCCAAACTATGGGTATGCTATCTCAATGTAATTCCATGATTCTGACTCGAAATGATGGATAGCAAACGAGTTCTCGGGTATTTTTGGCTCAATTGTACGTTTTCATTATGTAAAATGATTCACCATGATCTTAGCTCACACGTGTTGATCTAGATCCAATGCACTAATAGAAAACAGGCTAAAGGACCAAACAGAAATACCCCATTTGTCCCGGTCGTACTGCAAACCGGGACAGATGGGACCTAAAACCCGTCGAGCGCTATAGGCGACACCCATTTGTCCCGGTTCCAGCCACGAACCGGGAGAAATAAGTGAGCACCCGCCGAGTGCTTCAGGCGACACCCATTTGTCCCGGTTCGTGACTGGAATCAAGACAAAGGTCATTGTTTCAATTACGCGTGGAAATCGAGCCATCGCCGCGCATTTTTTCGACGCGCACAGAAGACGAGCGGAAGTACGGCGCCGCCGGCGATTCCTCTGCCCTCCGGCGATTAATTCCTCTGCTCTCCGGCCGGCGATTCCTCTGCCTCTCCGGCGCTATAAAATGCACAATACGGCTCCTCCACACACCATCTCTCTGGCTCCTCCATACACACCATCTCTCCTCTCTTTTCTCCAGTCCTATGGAGCCACTCGCGCGTCCGCCTCGATCCGAGTTGTACTACTACAAGAAGGAAGGCATGCGGTTCAAGGTGTGGGTCACCCTTCGTGCATGACGCGTGGAGAAGTGGATCCGCGACGTGAAGAACTACTTCCTCGATGCCGCTCCGATCAAAGCCGTTGGACTCGATTGCGAGTTCACCGACACTCGACGGAAGGATACTCCGCAGCGTGCCGCCGTCCTTCAACTCTCGGTGGCGACCGAGACTCTTGTCTGCCAAATTTACGAAGCTGATCGGGTGCCACAGGTCCTCGTGGATTTCATACGTGATGAGACAATCAATTTCTACGGCGTGGAAATCCATAATGACATGAAGATGCTAGCCTACTATGGAATTATTATTCGGTCCACAGTCGACATGCAGAGGGATCGCCGAAACCCTACCGACAATTTTACTCCGAGTCTCTATGCTCACTCTAATGATGTCATTGGGACAAATCTTGAGAAGAAGAAGAAGAAGGACACGGACGACGACAAGGATGACACGTTTGAAGAAGACCTAATTTTCGGATGGGGCAAAGTTCCATTGAGCAACGATCAAGTCGTATATGCTGCTTTAGACGCTCGACTTGGCTTCGAGGTTGCACGGAAGTGGGATAGTCTACGCGGCTATAATACTGAGTATGATCATCTTAATGTCGTTGATGAGTAGACTATCTATGTATTCGGTCACGCAAAAATTATGTGTGCGCGTGTTCTCATGTATTGACCGAAATATATCTGAAGTTTGCAAAAGTTATTCCAAAGTTTGCAAAAGTTTTTTCAAATTACAAAGTTTGCAAAAGTTATTTAAAACAAAAAACAGAAAATGGTTTTGTATTAGTTAGTCAAATTCAAACACTTTTCATATTCATAGTTTTTCCAAAATCCAAAGTTTGCAAAAGTTATTTAAAACAAAAAATAGAAAAAGAAAATAAAAACAAAAA
Source organism: Poa annua (assembly GCA_026929855.1). Lineage (NCBI taxonomy): Eukaryota > Viridiplantae > Streptophyta > Magnoliopsida > Poales > Poaceae > Poa > Poa annua. Next base: position 85,546,198 of record CM049431.1, read on the forward strand.
AAGAAAATGAAAAAAAACCCATCTATCCCGGTTCAGTCACAAACCGGGACAAATGAGCCGTCTTGTTGTCCCGGTTTGTGGCTAGAACCAGGACAAAAGGTGGGGGCCTATATATACTCATATCAGCAGCCCCCTCCCAAAACCATTGGAGGCATTTTTATTTACAATGGAAGGAGGGAGTGTGTGCTAGTCTATTTTTTTTAATTATGCACACAAGGTGTTCGATGAAATGCCCGAGAGAGTTCACGAAATGATTTGATGTACCCTTAAAGAAGTTTATCCTTATTTTCGATCAAGGTTAATATTTTTCTCATTTCATTTGTCATTAATTGATACCGTGCATGTTTAGTGGTTATTTCTCGATGGTCTGTAATGGTTATAGATATAGTTAATTATATAATGCAGATGGACCGACAATGGATGTATGGTGACCGACGCACTGCCGAGTACATGACGGGTTTGAGGAAATTTCTCGAGAAAGCCCACGCCCACAATACCAAGGGTTTCATGTGTTGTCCATGTGTGAACTGTCAGAATAAGACAGATCACCCAAGCGCGAGAACCCTTCAAAGTCATCTTATTCGGCACGGTTTCATGCCCAGCTATAATGTTGGACGAAGCACGGAGAAAAAGGGGTTAAGATGGAAGACAATGAAGAAGAGGAAGATGATGACAAGTATCATATGTTCCCGTAGTACGGAGATTATGCAACGGGGGAAGTGAAGATGAAGAGGCACCAGATGAGCCCGCTGACGATCTTGGTCGGGCCATTGCTGATGTAAAGAGAGAGTGCAGAACTGAAAAGGAGAGGTTGAAGTTCGACCAAATTTTTAAAGGGGTTACGATGCAGAAAACAATAATTTTTCTAGCGAACGAAACCCTAACTAGCCAGGATCTATCTATCTAGTACATGTGATAACGGTGGCGGAACGGGTTACATTACCTCCATGTAGACCGATAGCGGGGATTACGCTCCCGCACAAGCGTTGACGATGAAGTCGTACGTAGCCGACCTCGAGGTCGCGGAGAACTTGCCGCGATGACGAAGACGATGACACCGGGGTGTCGACGATGATCTGCGTCGACGGGCGTCGGGCGGAAGAAGGCGGGGCGCCGGCACCAGGGGTGGTGCGCCTGCGGCAGAGGAGGAGGCGGCACGGCGGCTGCAAGGGGGGGGGAGACGACGTCGCCCAGGCTCCTCGAAAGAGTTACCTCCGAGCACTCACAAACATACGGAGCTTAGCGACAACCCCCGGTCATTCAGATCCAGCTGAAATCGCAGGGGTAGATCTTATCTGGAATCCCGCAGGGCAACGATGCCCAGCGGTATAGCTTAGGTGGAGAGAGGGGGCAAAACGGGCGGAGAAACAGCTCGGCCGGCTTGCAATACAATTAATTGTATTTTCCAATCAATTAATCCAATTAATATGCCTTGCTATATAAAGGGGGAAGGGGGTGTGCAAACCGCCTAGCTCCCCCATGTGGGACTAAAGGAGGAGAGGGGGGGTGGCCGGCGCACCCTCCTAGTCCAACTCAGACTAGGGGCCCAAACCCCCCTTTCCTTGCTTGGTGCGGCTCCCCCTCTTGGGCCCTCTTAGGGCCCATGTAGGTGGGAGCCCCCATTTTCCTTTATTTAATTAATATTAAATTAATATAAAAATCCCATTAATTCATAATTAATATATTTATATATAATTCAATATCCCGTGACTCTGAAACAATTTTGGAACCACCCGAACAACTTTCGGACATCCCTGAAACCATTCCAGACCTACCCGGAACTCCTTCCGGACCACCGGAACTCTTTCCGGATCATTTCTCTCTCTCCAACAAACACCTATATTATTCCAGAACTCATCTCCTAGTGTCGCTAAGACCTTAAGTTTGTTACGCTACGGTTCGAGAACACTCCAGACATGGTTGAGACACTCCGCTCACCAACGACCGTCAGGGATACCTGGATGTACGGCCCCTGTGCATTGTACGAATATCGTCGTTGAACCATAAATATGATATTCATTCCCTTTGTCTCTGCGATACTACCTTGTCCGAGATATGATCGTAGACACACCGATGTCTTTGTTGTATCTCGTTACCGACGAAGGTTATTAACTCGTCTGCGATATTACATCTCCATGACCTAGTAATAAGTTGCGCAGCTATATAGATGCAATATCACCGAGTGGGCCCAGAGTATCTTTCCATTACAAGAATGGACAAATCCCGCTCTTGATCCTTACGTCTCGATGCTCTTTCGGAGTACCCAAGATGGACACCGTTATTGTCATGCTATATAAGACACAACGTTTGATGCTCTCAAAGCACCCCTACGAAACATCAATGAGTACGGTCTCACGGTCTAAGGACCAAGCTATCATAATCTTATCTATTGCAAATGACAAACATCGTAATACGATCTTATTGCAATACTTTGCGTATGTCCATCACCTTATTCAACTAACAAGATGACCCCATTGTCAACCGATGTCATTGTCCTTGATCGGGAATCTCGATCAACTGTTGCCCAATGGACTAGCTCATATAGAGGCTTGCTAGGGACCTGGTTGTCTATGTATCACACGTGTATCAATAATTCCGATTAATACAGTTATAGCATAATACACAAACTTATTATAAACTTATGAGATAATGCAATAAATACTACTTATTTATTTGCCTCTAGGGCACATCTCCTTCAGTCTCCCACTTGCACTAGAGTACAAATAAACTAGCTGCATTTTACTTTATCAGAATCGCTTATCAAATAAGAATCATTTGATAATGCTTGCTTGTGGAAGAGTGTTACTGCACAATCCATGATTGTACATGCCTTTGCGATTCACTCATATCAACTTGCTTGATATCACCATGTTGTCCAACAACATATATGCAAATACCGTAACTAAGTGAGACTTATGTTTCCCAGCGCTTACTCTGATTATACTAACCAGATAACTGCCCTGAAAAACACACTCAGCCATAGAGAGCCCCTTGTAACAATTACAAACTCGCGATATCTACATACTTTCACACCAATGTAGAAAACTTGACATTCTAACGTCAATCCAACAACTAACACACCTCTACTTCCAGTAAATTCTAAATTTACTTTTATAACTGCTCTTCTTCCAAGAACATCGGTTATATTTCATCGAGCAGATAATATGTTTCTGTATGATGTCTAATATTACATAATAGACTCACATGTCATACAACCATTACTTTCATGCATCATTACTCTTAATGATCAATTGGATTTCAAATGACCATCCTTTTGATTCTATTCTGACTCCTCAGATATAATCCAAAACAACTCGACTAACTATTTAAAATTCCCGTTCTATTTCAAAATAGACACTAACTTTCAAATAGTTTCACAACTTCATCCTATTCTATTGGTACAGTTTCACAATGTGTTAATCACACAAGATGAATTCGACTCCCACTCAAAACATGTTTCCACATATTTGAGAACACGAGCTCCCACTCAAAAACATGTTATCCACATATTTGAGTTCCTAAGCTCCCACTAAAAAATATGTTCTTTACATATTCCACCTGAGTGAACTAACATTGACTCCCACTTAAATCAATATTTTGGTCAAACCAAAATCATTGATCTATTATCAATTCGAGTTTAATACAAACTACAGTATTACATTAATACAAATCCCTCAGACTTCAAGCATGTCTACACAAATGTAGTCAACAAATTTGATCTTGTCCAAGACACATTTCTTGACAAGACATGCTACATCGTCTTTCTTATAGTCACATTTCTCATATAACACTTTATATGACGATTAAACAATCTTATTCGTCTAATAAGAATTGCAGCACCAATTACTCTCTTAATCCTTTCAAATATAACTTCGATTTCCAGGCTCAAAAAACCTTTGTTCGTACTCTGATATTTTCTCAACTTTCTTTGTATTCATATAGTGCACCTTGATCTGTCAACAAGATCTGAAACACTTAATACAGTGTTGTGACCTGACAGTAATATTAAATATAACAACACTTTATTTATAAGTTTCTTTTATGAAAGTGTTATGATCTTTATGAAGAGGATTGCAAGCAGAAACCAATTTTCTAGTCTCCCTCACTCTTAATCACCAAATTTTCATTAGCAGACATATACTCTTTGGAACACCTTCCAACATAGGTCTGACACTTTATTTCAAGCTTCTAATTCCAATTCATAAACCATAATTCGAAAAATCATATTTGCTCGGAATTTCATAGACAACAAACTAAGTTTTGTTTCTATCTGGTTTTGGAATACACTCTCATCCAATGCGAGTAATCTACAAAGAACTACTCATGTATATTCTGAATTATCGTATAATCATATACAAGTCGACACTACTGTCGATCCTACGAATTCTCGTTGAGGAAAATATTCATCTTCTAATGTGGACATCGACTATAATGTCTCGAACATATTAGGAGATTCTAGGACAAACTCTAACAGACCACTCTTTATTTAAAATAGAGTATGATTATAATACCCCATATATCACCATATATGACATTATAATATTGTGAAACATATTTCCACAAGTCTTTTATGTTGAACCCACAATTCAAAAATATTGTCCTTTGATCGAATCTTGTGAATATAATATTCACCATTCTTTCTTCTGAAAAAACCCATTTGATCTCTTATCAAATAATTTCAGACTTATGATTTGTCGGGCAAATACTCCTATTTACCAAAATCATAGAAGAATTCGGATCAAGCAATAAACACCATTAATTAATCATTAAAAATGACACTCAATTAATTTCCTCTGGTATTGCAACTTCAATACTTGATTTCAAGCTTTAATCAACTCGGCACTCGAAATACTTAAATGGACCAAAAACATCCATTAGTTCTTTCATTGCTTTCATGACTAAACTCGACGGTGTTTGTTCTAGTAATAGAACTCTTATTCATAGGACACGCTATTTTCATCATTTCTACAATTATGAATACTCATCATACAATCAATGTAACTGAGATGTGGAATCTTTATTCATAATATAAAACAAATGACTTGTTCCATAACATAAAACAACTGAACTTGTCTTATTACATGAATAACTTTGTCTTGCAACAATCAAGACACACACACTCGCTCACTATTACAAAAGATCTTATCTAAAACTATTAATGATAACTATGATAACTTGAGGACATGAACACCAAATGGCCATCAACTCCTTGACCACCAGCTTCAGCGCCAGGTCACATCAAACTGCGCCGCATATATGTGATAATTAGGACCTGTTTCACAAACAGAACAAGTATCAAATACTTCATCATATATCAAGAGGCGAATTCATAATTCTGTATATATCAAATATATACCTGTAGCATCGAAGATCTCTCCTTCGATGGAATCAACTTTCAGAGATTTGAATTCAGACACAAACTTGTAGAAGTTCATATCATCGGCCTTCAAAATGTACTTACGCACATGCTTCTCATAGCTAGGAGGTAGAGATATCAGGACAGTCCGAATGGCACAAGAATCTGCCATCCAGTAATCGAAGACCATCGTCAGCTGGAAGTAGATGTCATACAATCTCTTCAAATGTGTCTTCAGACAGGTATGCTCCTCCATGTGAATGGTCTGGAACATTCTAAGCTACCTGAATTGCTCACGCTTTAATTCATCCCCGAAGTGTGTCTTTATTGCATCAATCATAACGCTTGGCTCCTTGCGTCAAAATAACTCTTTCAACTCAGGTGCCAGGCATACGGTCATGGTGATCTCCACTTCAATGAATATGTCTCGACGCCTACGGAAATCATCTTCCTCCTCCTCGCTAGCAGAATCTCCTGGTCCTTCTCCTAACGGTTCATCGAGAACATATAGAATGTTGTTGTGTTCGAGCATGTTTCTAAAACCCTTGTACCATCTGATGAAGTTGGACCCGTCGGCTTCTAAGGTAGCATCCGGGCTCTTGAGGAAGTAACCGAAGTATAGTTGCGTAGTCTACAGATGTGATCGCAAAAGAGGTAAGGTAAAGTTTATAATACGTAGGTGAGTTTTAGTTTTATAATCTCATTATCTAAAAACACACCACACCAAGATTATTATCCCTAAAAATAATAATGGCGATAACACGACGCTCATCCACCACACCACCCCCGATCATCACGGCCGGCAGCATAGCTCAAAGGTGGACAAAAAAAATGTCGATCACAACAACTCTGTGACTCGTGCTCGATCTTTCGATCTTCCCGTGTTCCGAGGCCATATTTCTGGATATGCTAGGCTCGCCAATCAAACCTCGAAGACCCTGCGCGTGCAACATGGCTTACACCCACTGTATGCGAACGACGAGATGTGTGACACCCGATCATCACGGCCTGCCTCATAACGTAGAACTTTCTTGGTGGTGCGCAACGAGGGAGAACACAATTTTGGTATTTGTTAGGGATCATCCTATTTTTAATGCTACCGTTGTATATCTAGCATATAAGCAATCAATAGGATGCACACACAACAACACTCAATAATGATGCAATGAAGTGCGATGTGACATGGTCGATGCGCCTGGACCTTCATGGCGCCATGTGCCTGGCCCCCGGCGCCCCGGCATGGCTCCGAGTCTATAGAGCCCTCCATTGCCTCCGACAGTACGAGTAATATCAAAACTTACCGTAACCATGTCACATAAAATAACGCCTCTGCAAAACAAAGTTAGACGCCTCTAGCTTTATTTAGTTTTGCAAGTTTTACGTGGCATATAGGCTTATTCGTAAGAGAATCGCTTCCCTACCTACGAACTTTGTACTACAACGTCGATCGTATAATTGCATGTTTAAGCATCCCTTTAGGGCCCTCCATTGAAAATGCTTTGCCGACTAGAGAGAGAGAAACAGACACCCGCCAGCCACAGATACGGTGCAAGCCGTATATCAGTAGTGGAACCAGTCTCGTGTAAGTGTACGCATAAAGTCGGTCCGGGCCGCTTCATCAACTCAATACCGAAGGCATCGCAAGTGCACGCTAGAGGGTAGCAAATATAAGAAAGACGATCTCATTCAACATGAGTTCTAACCGTACCAGCAGTACTACGCATAGATCGGCTCTGATACCACTGAAGGGGTTACGGTGCAGAAAACAATAATTTTTCTAGCGAACGAAACCCTAACTAGTCAGGATCTATCTATCTAGTACATGTGATAACGGTGGCGGAACGGGTTACATTACCTCCATGTAGACCGATAGCGGGGATTACGCTCCCGCACAAGCGTTGACGATGAAGTCGTACGTAGCCGACCTCGAGGTCGCGGAGAACTTGCCGCGATGACGAAGACGATGACACCAGGGTGTCGACGATGATCTGCGTCGACGGGCGTCGGGTGGAAGAAGGCGGGGCGCCGGCACCAGGGGTGGTGCGCCGGCGGCAGAGGAGGAGGCGGCGCGGCGGCTGCAAGGGGGGGGGGGGGGGTGAGACGACGTCGCCCAGGCTCCTCGAAAGAGTTACCTCCGAGCACTCACAAACATACGGAGCTTAGCAACAACCCCCGGTCATTCAGATCCAGCTGAAATCGCAGGGGTAGATCTTATCTGGAATCCCGCAGGGCAACGGTGCCCAGCGGTATAGCTTAGGTGGAGAGAGGGGGCAAAACGGGCGGAGAAACAGCTAGGCCGGTCTGCAATACAATTAATTGTATTTTCCAATCAATTAATCCAATTAATATGCCTTACTATATAAAGGGGGAAGGGGGTGTGCAAACCCCCTGGCTCCCCCTTGTGGGACTAAAGGAGGAGAGGGGGGGAGGCCGGCGCACCCTCCTATCCAACTCAGACTAGGGGCCCAAGCCCCCCCTTTCCTTGCTTGGTGCGGCTCCCCCTCTTGGGCCCTCTTAGGGCCCATGTAGGTGGGAGCCCCCTTTTTCCTTTATTTAATTAATATTAAATTAATATAAAAATCCCATTAATTCATAATTAATATATTTATATATAATTCAATATCCCGTGACTCCAAAACAATTTCGGAACCACCCGAACAACTTTCGGACATCCCTGGAACCATTCCAGACCTACCCGGAACTCCTTCCGGACCACCGGAACTCTTTCCAGATCATTTCTCTCTCTCCAACAAACACCTATATTATTCCAGAACTCATCTCCTAGCGTCGCTAAGACCTTAAGTTTGTTACGCTACGGTTCGAGAACACTCCAGACATGGTTGAGACACTCCGCTCACCAACGACCGTCAGGGATACCTGGATGTATATGACGGCCCATGTGCATTCTACGATTATCGTCGTTGAACCATAAATATGATATTCATTCCCTTTGTCTCTACGATACTACCTTGTCCGAGATATGATCGTAGACACACCGATGTCTTTGTTGTATCTCGTTACCGACGAAGGTTATTAACTCGTCTGCGATATTACATCTCCATGACCTAGTCATAAGTTGCGCAGCTATAGAGATGCAATATCACCGAGTGGGCCCAGAGTATCTTTCCATTACAAGAATGGACAAATCCCGCTCTTGATCGTTACATCTCGATGCTCTTTCGGAGTACCCAAGATGGACACCGTTATTGTCATGCTATATAAGACACAACGTTTGATGCTCTCAAAGCACCCCTACGAAACATCAATGAGTACGGTCTCATGGTCTAAGGAACAAGCTATCATAATCTTATCTATTGCAAATGAAAAACATCGTAATACGATCTTATTGCAATACTTTGCGTATGTCCATCACCTTATTCAACTAACAAGATGACCCCATTGTCAACCGACGTCATTGTCCTTGATCGGGAATCTCGATCAACTGTTGCCCAATGGACTAGCTCATATAGAGGCTTGCTAGGGACCTGGTTGTCTATGTATCACACGTGTATCAATAATTCCGATTAATACTGTTATAGCATAATACACAAACCTATTATAAACTTATGAGATAATGCAATAAATACTACTTATTTATTTGCCTCTAGGGCATATCTCCTTCAATTTTAGAGGATCACAAGAAATTGTTGGATCCAAGTTGCGAAGATGGTAAGAAAAAGTAGAATTACTGCAGTGGAAGGCAGAGTGTGGTGTGACTGACAAGGGGTTTGGAAAGTTGCTGCAGATAATTAGGAAGATGCTTCCAAAGGTCAACGAGTTGCCCGGTAGCACGTACGAAGCAAAGAAGATTGTGTGCCCTTTAGTATTAGACGTGCAAACGATACATGCCTTCCCTAATGACAGCATCCTCTAGCGCGGTGAGTACGAAAATTTGGATGCATGTCCGGTATGCACTCCATTGCGGTATAAGATCAGACGAGATGACCCTGGTGAAGTTGAGGGTGAGCGTCCCCAGAAGAGGGTTCCTGCCAAGGTGATGTGGTATGATCCTATACCACGGTTGAAACGAATGTTCACGAACAAAGAGCATGCCAAGTTGTTGCGCTGGCACAAAGAGGACCGTAAGAGAGACGCGATGTGTAGACACCCCGTCGATGGATCGCAGTGGAGAAAAATTAAGAGAGAGTTCCCGGAAATTGGCAGATGACGCAAGGAACTTAAGGTTTGGTCTAAGTACAGACGGATTCAATCCGTTTGGGGAGCAGAGCAGCAGTCATAGCACCTGGCCTGTGACTCTATGTATTTATAACCTTCCTCCTTGGTTGTGCATGAAGCGAAAGTTCATTATGATGCCATTGCTCATCCAAGGCCCGAAACAACCTGGCGACGACCTTGATGTGTACCTCAGGCGATTAGTTGTAGAACTTTTACAGTTGTGGCGAGAAGAAGGTGTACAGGTGTGGGATGAGCACAAACAGGAGGAATTTGACCTACGAGCTTTGCTTTTTGTAACAATTAACGATTGACCAAGGGGTACAATGCATGCACACACTATTTCGGTGAGACTGAATGTTTATATTTGGATAAATGTAAGAAGTGTGTGTATCTGGGGCATCGTCGATTTCTTCCGATCAGGCATACCGCAAGGAAGAAAGGCAAGCATTTTAAAGGTGAGGCTGATCACAGTAGGAGGCCTGTCAACCGTACTGGTGAAGAAATATTTGATATGGTCAAGGATCTAAAAGTAATATTTGGAAAGGGTCCTGGAGGACAACAGGTTCCGAAAGACGCTAACGGGCACGCACCCATGTGGAAGAAAAAATCTATATTTTGGGAGCTACCATATTGGAAGGTCCTAGAGGTTCGATCTTCTATCGACGTGATGCATGTGACGAAGAATGTTTGTGTGAACCTGCTAGGCTACTTGGGCGTGTACGGGAAGAAAGAAGATACAGAGAAAGCATGGGAGGACCAGAAACGTGTGAAAGAACGAGACGACCTAAGTCCTGAACACTACGAAGGTCCTGCCAGCTACGCTCTTACCAAACAAGAGAAAGTAATATTCTTTGAATCCTTGAGCAGTATCAAGGTCACGGCTGGCTTCTCGTCAAATATAAAGAGGATAGTAAATGTGAGACTCCAAAAATTTCAGAACCTAAAGTCTCATGATTGCAACATGATTATGACGCAGTTACTTCTGATTGCACTGAGGGGGATACTACCGGAAAATGTTCGAGTACCCATTGTGAAGCTTTGTGCATTTCTCAATGCAATATCTCAGAAGGTAATCGAGCCGGCGAAATGATGTGGTCCAGTGTCTAGTCAGTTTTGAGTTGGTGTTCCCTCTATCCTTCTTCGATGTTATGACGCATCTCCTGTTTCACCTAGTCAAAGTGATTCAAGTTCTAGGTCCTGTATTTTTGCACAATATGTTCCCATTTGAGAGGTTCATGGCAGTGTTGAAGAAATATGTTCATAACCGTGCTAGGCCAGAAGGAAGCATCTCCAACGGCTACGGTAACGAGGAGGTCATTCAGTTCTGTGTTGACTATATTCATGACCTTAAGCCGATTGGGGTTGTTTTAGTTAGTCAAATTCAAACACTTTTTATATTGAAAGTTTTTTCAAATTCCAAAGTTTGCAAAAATTTATTCAAATTCATACTCAAACTAGTTTTAAACTAATTAAAATAATTATGATAGAAAACATAAAATGGGGTTGTATTAGTTAGTCAAATTCAAACACTTTTTATATTGAAAGTTTTTTCAAATTCCAAAGTTTGTAAAAGTTATTCAAATTCATATTCAAACTTGTTTTAAACTAATTAAAACAATTATGATAGAAAACAAAAAATGGTTTTGTATTAGTTAGTCAAATTCAAACACTTTTCATATTCAAAGTTGTTTCAAATTCCAAAGTTTGCAAAAGTTATTTAAAACAGAAAAAGAAAATAAAAACAGAAAATGAAAAAAACCCATCTATCCTGGGTGGTGGCTTAGACCAGGACAAATAGGTTGCTATCTATCCCGGGTGCAGCCACGGCCCGGGACTGATGAGCCCTATTTGTCCCGGGCTGAGCCACCACCCGGGACAAATGGGTGGGGGCTATATAGGCCACACTTAGCGCTCCGGGCCGAGCAACCACCCGGAGCAATTCCCCTCTCCTACCGAAATGCTGGCGAATTTTTTCGTCGAACCCTAGCTACCGCCGCTGCCGTCCCCCGACTCCGCCGCGCCTCCGTCCGCGCCTCAATTTTTTTTAAAACAGAACTGTTAGTTAATGTTAATTGTAGTATTAGTTAGTTGTAGTTAGAATGAGTTTCTAATGTTAGTTGTAGTTAGAATTAGTTTCAAAAATTAGTATTAAATTTGTCAAATGTTAGGTCTTAGGTTTATTTAGTTAAGTTCATAGAATTTGTGTTATGTAAATTTGTCAAATGTTTGTAATGCATGTTGTGAAATAATGTTAGTTGTGAAATAATTATTTACATTTTATCGTGTCATTCTTATGTTTGGTTGAATTAGTTTGAATAATGTTATTTAAATGTTATTTGAATAAACATAAAAAATATTTTAGGTAGTTGTTTATTTGTAGGTTTAGTTAGCTAAGTTTTTTGAAATTGTGTTAGTTAAATTTGTCAAATGTTTGTATTATCTAATGTTTGAATTGGTTAAATTTTCAGTGTTACAATGCAGATACTCGGAGCCGCCCCCGCCCTCTCGGAGCCCTAGCAAAGTTCGAGATACTACAAAGAGAAATGTAAATGAAATTGAAATACTCGAGACGATTGAAATGTGTTTGTACAATTGAAATGTCTTAATGTATTTGTACAATTCAAATAACTTTGCTCCGGGTTGAAATTGAAATGTGTTTGTACAATTGAAATCTCTTACAGAAACTATGGACACTAGTAGAAACCTTGAACAAAAAGTGGACATGTTCGACATCATCCGCGAAAGTGATGGATTGGACCCCGGTACAATCCTTCAACAAGAAGAGGAACACTTAGATGATTTCACCGGAAAAATCCTGAACGAGTCCGGTGATGGATCAGACGGAATAGACGTCACCGACAGTTCAGCTCACCGACAGTTCACCGACTCTATTGTTGGAAAGTCGTCCGCCGAGGTAGATATATGCCCTCAGGTGTTTGTCTCTGTTGAATAGATTTATGTGTATACATATATTAACTATCACGTTTTCTTGTTTTTAGCCGTCGGCGGACCACGAACCGGGACCAAGCAAAGAAGCATCTATGAAACAAGGTGGGCCACGAACCGGGACCAAAAAGCTGCAAGGGAAACAGAAGTACCACATCGACGTAATCAATGAAAAAGGCAAACCGATTGCTCCCGCTAACCACGCCAGGAAATTTGTAGCTCGGTGCGGAGTCATCGTTTGGGACAGACTCTCCATCAAGGCTCAATAATGGTATAAGCCCAAGGTGCCAAAAGAGGGGGTTATTTATGTCTCGGATGAAGACAGACAACTCCTATGGGACGAGCTCAAGCAAAATTTCACTTTACCGGAAGAGGAGGATGTAGAGAACCCGGTTATAGAGAATCGATGCAAGGCCTAGACTTATACGGAGATGGGTGAACTGTTCCGCAGCTAGAAGAAAAGGCTAAACAAGTTCATAACTGAAGGTAAGACTCAAGAATTTTTTGGAGTCTATGAAAAGATAAAAGATGAGTGGCGCGCATTTAAGGCGTACGAGCAATCGGAAGCCGCTAAGAAAATCTCAGCGAGAAATAAGAAAAATGAAGAGAAAAAGATATATCACCATATCATGGGGTCAGGTGGCTGAAGGGAATATGCCCTAGAGGCACTTAATAAACATAGTTTATTGGCAATATCCCAATTGTTCATTATATGTTTTACACCATGCTATAATTATATTAAGCGAAAACATTAATACAGGTGTGGTAGATAAACAACCAGGTCCCTAGTAGCCTCTACTAAGACAAGTTTCATTGCGCGATTGATGATCGAGGTTTTCCGATCATAGGGCATGGCGCCGGTCGGCAATGGAAGTCATATCGTCAGGTGTAACGATGTGATGGACATACCCAGTATTTATAGGACATAGTCATTACGGCTTAAGACCGTGAGATCAACTCTTATTGTTATCCCTGGAAGATACTTTGATCGCACCAAACGTCATGTCTTATATAGTGTGACAATGATAGGTGATACTTTTGGGTATCGGAAGGGGGTAGTTGAGACGAGGGGTCAACAGCGGGATTTGTCAGTCCGCATAGCCGGATAGATACTCTAGGGCCCACTCGGTGAGATTATGTCAAATGAGTTTGCAAACATGTGACTAGGTCACCAACTGACATAATATCATAGACGAGTAGAAGATAGCGATGTCGGTAACGAGATCATGCAAGGTATGGAGATATCTGAGAATGATGCTCCGACGCGCTAAGTATCGCCATGACAAAGGGTTTAAGACTAGACGTCCAGGTTTGATAGATGAAAGTCATTCGTTATATCACAGGGATTAATTCATGGGGTCCAGGCCTACGAGTTAGTCGTTGATCATAGAGGAATCTTGATCATACCTGTTATTACATCGAACCGCTAGGGTAACACACTTAAGGGGTTTCGACAAGACAACCGGAAAGGAAAGAGATCACCGGGAATGTCCCGGGAGGGGTCCGATGGAGATCGGGCAGCGCCGAAAGAGTTTTCGGAGCTAGGATAAATTATATATATTATGTTTGATATTAATTAGTGTAATTAATATGCAAATATGATTTTATATATTTATTTTCGAATTTATTTAGGCTGATTTCCCTAAATGGGCCTTCTGATCGAAAGAAGGCCCAAGAGGGGAAAATTCCCAAGGGGAATTCGGTGGGGGCTTGGGTGGCTGACCCAGGTGGGCCAAGAGGCCCACCAGGGGGCCGGTGCACCAGCCATGGCCGCACCAGGCATGTGGGGATAGTCCCACATTGCCTGGTGAGGAGGTTGGCTCCCCCCTGGGAGCCTATATAAGAAGGGGCACCCCTCACCTTTTAATTCACCAATTAATTCCCAATTTCTCTCTCGATCTCGTGGTTCCCTTATCGGAGTCGCGCCGAATAGAGGAGGGGGATCTCTTCCACCATAGCCCGCTGCCGCGCTGCTGGTATTCCGGTCCAAGTCTTCCGCTGCTCGTCCTGGACTGGACCTTCGGAGGCCGTCGTCTCCACCGTATGTGTGTGACGCCCTGCGAGGTGCTGCGCTAGCGGTACTCGGAGGCCTACTTCCTCCACCCGACCTCGGGGCCATCTTCGTCGTCTTCGTCGCGCTGAGTTCTCCGCGACCTAGAGGTCGGCTACGTCGTCTTCGTCGTCAACGCTTGTGCGGGAGCGTAATCCCCGCTATTCGGTCTACGAGGGTATGTATTCCGATCTCCGCCGTACTACTATATCTGCATAGTGTAGATCTTGGCTAGTTTAAGGATATCGTTGCTAGGAATTTTTTTGTTTTCTGCACACGATCCCCTTCAGTGGCTACCTGACGGTCATGCCTAAGTGGACGAAAATGGAGGATGAGTTATTGGCTAAAGGTATAGAGATCGAGACATTGGACTGGCCAGACCGGCTTAAGGCTTGGTTCTATGGGCATGGTGGAAAGTTAGACCCTGTAATAGGTGACTGTCTTTTTTCCAAGGAGCACGGAGCCGACCCTATTGAAGCACTCAGAGAGGTATGGAAGGAGCTCACGGAAGGCAGGTTCCACCCTAATAGAGAGAAGGACGAGCTATCGCGAGCCCTTGGGTATCCTGAACACAGTGGACGAACACGAGGAACCGTCGGCTCGTACCGTGGATACTTGGGTTTCCCAATGATGTTGGCACTTACAGAAGCCGAGCGAGAAATAAGAAAGAGAATGTCGACCGGGTCCAGAGGATGGAAAATAAACTACTAGAGCATGAGAAGGAGATAGCAGAGCTGAAGGCAGAGAAGCAGACTCGACGGATGCTCTGCGAATCTGAGACGCCCGAAGATCCTTCTCCTGATCCAAAATCAATGCGGAGAAGCAGCGTGGCTTCGACGGAGCTTGATCTCCACAATGATATGACGGGTCCTCGTCACCCCGTGGATAATATCGTGCAACGGGAACTTTGCGACCTACATGTGCCATGCTTGAACATAACCGTGAAGGTGGCGGAACGGTTGTGCCCTACCGCCTATACCAAATGGAACTTACCATTGCCGCCCTATTTCAGATGGCTATGCTGTTGTCGGGCTTGATGAGGTTATGAAGACATACGAGGGAATTAAGCTGGACTTCCCTACGGGTGAAGACGAGGTTGAGTTGAGATTTGCCTGCAAGAGTACCTGCTTATGGAAAAAGGAATACATCGTGTTCCCACACATGCAGAATCGCCCTCCCAGTCCACATGCCAGTCCACAGAACTACAACAACGACAACCAAGGCGCTAGTCCATCTCCGCCGTCGCGTGAGCGTACTCCATCGCCGCGTCAACGGACTCTGTCGCCTCCGCAAAAGAAGCGGAAGTCCACCGCTACGTCGACTAGTACACAGAAAAGCGAAACCGGGAAGTCTTGCTTTGTGAACTCTCGCGAAGATGTCGATATATGGGTCAACGAGATCCAGGCTGCCCAGAGAAAGATGGAAAAAAAGATGTCTTTGCCTTTTCCGGTATATTCCACGGATGCGATACGGTGGGACCTAGAATTTCTTACTTATCCGTCGCAATATGAACTAAATATGGACGATGACTACACACGCATTCTGGTGCGTACAGCTAGGAGAGTGCGGGAAGAACAAAAATTTGCTGCCACCCACAAGAGAGATGTTCCACAACTCGGAATGCAGGCGGGACAATCGCCCCCCCCCCCCCCCCCCCCCCACTCATATTGGCGCCTTACATTGAACCCGGTCGACGATGTACTTTCGCAACAAGCTAGAGATATGGGTTTAACTCTAGCAGAGCTTAAGGCATTACAATCTGGCGAGAGTGTCACCATACAGGAGGTGGTGTGGAAATATGTTAGAAGAGAAGATCTTGTCGAGCCTGCTATGGTGCGCACTCTACCAGCTAGGTTGCACCAACTATATGCATAGTACATGCGTACCACAAAAAGTCAAGACGGAGACTGGCTCTATGGGAAAATTCCAAAGGATTTTTATGGCCCAGGTGATGATGAGATTCAAATTAAGTATTGCGAATTATGGCAGTTATTCAATTTTGGCGCGCTCGACAAATCTATCATCCGTGCCTTTTGCATGTAAGTAATTAAATTATGTATATATGTCATTAATTCTCTATCTCAACTTATTTTTCATTGCCTGTAATTATCCTCATCACTATATTCCTTTTGTACTCTATTATGCAGGCTGAAAATTATACAATCTCAAAAGTTGGGACTCAATCACAAGATTGGATTCATTGACCCTAGTCGAGTTCATCATCAGGGTTTGGTAGATGACCCAGAGAATACGGAGGAGCTTTTGCTAACTTACTTGATGGTGCAACATTACAAAAACACCATAATTTTCCCGTTCAACTTCGAGTGAGTTGTTTACTTTCTTATACATACTCGATGTTAAGTATATGTAATTGATGATTTAATTATTAAAAAATATAAACATATGGCAGATTTCACTGGATATTATTTGAGATTGATGTTGAAAAGGCAATCGTTGGTGTCTTGGACCTATTATCGAAACCTTTAGAAAAGTTCGACGGCATGAAACAGATGCTCCTGAAAGGGCATGTGCCCTCATGTATGGTTTTGCTAATTAATGACAATCCCTAAGGACTAATGTGTGTTTTGAGCATATTGCAAGTATGGCTTGAAGTTGTCAAGCCATCACCTATATGAAGAAAAATGGTATCTTCCATGGGCTTGCAACAAGAAGATCAACTAATATAGCTCATGGAGGATGATGTCATGCCATGATCGTCATCAAGGTTGACTAGTGCAAGACCAAGGGAAGCTGCCGGAGACATGAAGACGAAGCTAAGCGAGACTCTCCCATGATGGAGTATGGGGGAGTATATGGAGGAGTCTTCATCAAGCATGTGCTAGCAAGCGCAATCAAGAAAGGTGGTCCACTTGAAGAGATCAAGATCGTCATCATCTAGCTCAAGTGGATTGCTCAAGGCAAAGGTTGACTAGTGCAAGACCAAGGGAAGTTGTCGGAGACATGAAGACGAAGCTAAGCGAGACTCTCCCATGATGGAGTATGGGGGAGTATATGGAGGAGTCTTCATCAAGCATGTGCTAGCAAGCGCAATCAAGAAAGGTGGTCCACTTGAAGAGATCAAGATCGTCATCATCTAGCTCAAGTGGATTGCTCAGGGCAAAGGTATGATCTTGATAGGGCTATAGGATAGATAGGCGTACTATCAAGAGGGGCTCTTGAGTGAGTAACTTGATCGTATCTTTGTGGAGAGCTCAAACCTTTGCATGCTTGGCATATCATCTTTCTTGGTTCTTATTTGGCTCTTCTACTTGTTGGTTTTTGGTGCTTGTCGTGATCTTCATGACAAGACCAAGTTCTTCAAAAACGGTTTTAGTTTGGAAAACTCGTGCGTTTTCGGTGTGGAAATATTACCGGTTCAACCTTGAGGAAAGTTCCACACCTTCACATGTGTGGGGACTTTGCTCTATTTATGGTTTTGGTAGCCCTCTCCTTGTCAGTGCCTTTCCAACGGAGTTGGTCTCAAATCATTCGGAGTTTATTTGCAAAAGATCTTTCAGTTCTATTGTTTCTGCAGTTTTTCAAAGGTACAGAAATGTCCGGACCTTGCTCGGAGATTTCCGAGCCCCAGTCCGGAGATCTCCGAGTGACAGAAGATTTTTGCGAAGTCCAGATCTCAGTTGCGTACTGACTCCAACTCAAGCTAAGCCGGAAATGCTCTAGGAGATTTCCGGCGCTCGGAGATTTCCGAGCCCAGTCCGGAGATCTCCGAGTGTCAGAAGTTTTTTTACCAAGTCCAGAACTCAGTTGCATACTGACTCAGTTCAGGTTTCCATCGGATTTTCTACCGGAGATGTCCGGGGTCCGGAAATCTCCGGCCCTGGTTCGGATATTTCCGGACAACGAGTTGCAGTTTTTCGCCAAGTCCTATTTGCCTTCAACACTGTTCCTTCAGCTCAGTTCGGAAATTTCCGGACTGGCGATTCCCAACGGCTAGAAATCAGGGAGGGGCTATAAATACCCCTCCCCTTCTTCTTCCTCAAGAGGACGACTTTCCCCTCTCTCTCTTGCCATTGTTGACCTTGAGAAAGTTTGCCCCCTCTCAAATCCTCCCATGATTCTTGCATATCTTTGAGGGAAAAGTGAGAGGAGATCTAGATCTACAATTCTACCAATCCATCTCTCCTCTGAGTGAGGGGAACTTAGTGGATCTAGATCTTTGAGTTCCTTTGTGGTTCTCCCCCTTTGTTCTTGCTCTCTCTTATCCCCCCATAAGCATTAGTTGCTTGTGGTGGGATTTGGGAGTGTAGGATTTGTCTCCTTTGTGGTTTCTTGGTTCTTCCTCTCTTATCCCCCCATAAGCATTTGTTGCTTTGTTGGAATTTGAGAGTGAAGGACTTGAGCACTTTGTGTGTTCTTGCCATTGCATCTTGCATCGGTTTGAGCCCTACACGAGGATTCGTGGTGGTGAAATTCGTGAGCTTGTTACTCTTGGGTCTTGGACCCTAGACGCCTTAGTGGCCGCCTTTGTGGCATAGGACCTTTTGTGGTCAAGGTCTTTGTGGCTTGTTGGGAACTTTGTGGTCAAGACCTCTTGTGGTCATTTGGGAGCCCCCATTTCGGTTGTGGGTGTGTGCCC
The DNA here is from genome assembly GCA_026929855.1 of Poa annua. Lineage (NCBI taxonomy): Eukaryota > Viridiplantae > Streptophyta > Magnoliopsida > Poales > Poaceae > Poa > Poa annua. The sequence continues at coordinate 85,565,323 of CM049431.1, forward strand.
CAAGGTTGTTGTACGGGATTGTTCTCCGCCCCAAAGGAGTTCATAGTGGAAGGTGGACTCGGACCTTTGTGGTCGAGTTCATCGGAGAAGAAGGTGAGGCCTTTGTGGCGTTGAGCAAACCTGTTGTGGTTGCTCACACCTCTCCAACAAGACGTACACCTTTTGTGGTGGAACTCGGTCATACATCATCGTCTCCGCGTGCCTCGGTTATCCCTATACCCGAGCTCTTTACTTATGCACTTTACTTGTGATAGTCATCGTGTTTGAAGTTCTTTACCTTGCTATCCCTTTGTTGTTTGTCTTGCTTAGCATAAGTTGTTGGTGCACATAGGTGAACCTAGTATATTTAGGTTGTGTCATTGATAAGTTAAACACTAAGTTTTATTCCGCATTTATCAAGACTAAATTGTAAAAAGTGTTCCTCGCCTATTCCCCCCCCCCCCCCCCTCTAGGTGACGTCTTTCCTTTCAGCTCCAGAGGTAATTTCGTTCATTATCACAATCGACTTCGTCTTTTCTAATAATATTGAAGGGGATCGTGTGCAGAAAACAAAAAATTTCCTACCAACGATATCCTTAAACTAGCCAAGATCTACACTATGTAGATATAGAAGTACGGCGGAGATCGGAATACATACCCTCGTAGACCGAATAGCGGGGATTACGCTCCCGCACAAGCGTTGACGATGAAGACGCCGTAGCCGACCTCTAGGTCGCGGAGAACTCGGCGCGACGAAGATGACGAAGATGACCCCGAGGTCGGGTGGAGGAAGTAGGCCTCCGAGTACCGCTAGCGCCGCACCTCGCAGGGAGTCGCACACATACGGTGGAGACGACGGCCTCCAAAGCTCCAGTCCAGGACGAGCAGCGGAAGACTTGGACCGGAACACCAGCAGCGCGGCAGCGGGCTATGGTGGAAGAGATCCCCCTCCTCTACTCAGCGCGGCTCCGTCAAGGGAACCACGAGATCGAGAGAGAAATTGGGAATTAATTGGTGAATTAAAAGGCCAGGGGTGCCCCTTCTTATATAGGCTCCCAGGGGGAGCCAACCTTGCCAGCCAGGCAATGTGGGACTATCCCCCATTGCCTGGTTCGGCCAAACCAGGTGCGCCGTCCCTAGGTGGGCCCCATTTGGCCGACCTAGGCCGTCCAAGCCTCCCCCACAAAATTCCCTTGAGGGTTTCCCCCCCATGGGCCTTCTTTCGACCAGAAGGCTCATTTAGGGAAATAAGCCTAAATAAATCCGAAAATAAATATATAAAATCATATTTGCATATTAATTACACTAATTAATATCAAACATAATATATATAATTTTTCCTAGCTCCGAAAACTCTTTCGGCGCTGCCCGATCTCCATCGGACCCCTCCCGGGACGTTCCCGGTGATCTCTTTCCTTTCCGGTTGTCTTGTCGAAACCCCTTAAGTGTGTTACCCTAGCGGTTCGATATAATATCAGGTATGATCAAGACTCCTCAATGATCAACGACTAACTCGTAGGCCTGGACCCCATGAATTAACCCCTGAGATATAACGAATGACTTTCATCTATCAAACCTGGACGTATAGTCTTAAACCCTTTGTCATGGCGATACTTAGCGTGTCCGAGCATCATTCTCAGATATCTCCATACCTAGCATGATCTCGTTACCGACATCGCTATCTTCTACTCGTCTATGATATTATGTCAGCTGGTGACCTAGTCACATGTTTGCAAACTCATTTGACATAATCTCACCGAGTGGGCCCTAGAGTATCTATCCGGCTATGCGGACTGACAAATCCCGCTTTTGACCCCTCGTCTCAACTACTCCTTTCCGATACCCAAAAGTATCACCGTTATTGTCATACTAAATAAGATACGACGTTTGGTGCGATCAAAGTATCTTCCAGGAATAATAATAAGAGTTGGTCTTACGGTGTTAAGGCGTAATGACTATGTCCTATAAATACTGGGTACGTCCATCACATCGTTACTCCTAACGATATGACTTACATTGCCGACCGGCGCCATGCCCTATGATCGGAAAACCTCGATCATCAATCGTGCAACGAAACTAGTCTTAGTAGAGGCTACTAGGGACCTGGTTGTTTATCTTCCACACCTGTATTAATGTTTCCGCTTAATACAGTTAGAGCATGGTATAAAACCTATAATGAACGATTGGGATATTGCCAATAAACTATGTTTATTAAGTGCCTCTAGGGCATATTCCCTTTAGTCTCCCACTTGCACTAGAGTAACACTTAATCTAGTTTACAACCTGGTAAAAGCTCAACACCCATAGCATCTTGGTGCCTGCTCGCCTCGTGGAAGAGGAATACAGTCAATAGACCTCACACATTGAGACCTATATGTGCTTTGCAACGCTTCTATGTCATCTAGTTTGACATCATCCCGTATCTTACGATGACGGTGAAATATATTCCTGTGGATGGAGTGAGACTCGAGTATTCGCGTAGCATGCACCTTAAAAGTCTGAAAGATCTATTAAGGGACCACCTACGCTCGGAAAACTGCTCAGTCCAATCACACTTGCTACTTCTAAAGTCGCGATATATTTCTATACCTATGTAGATTACGCGACATTGCATTCATATGCGACTTCGCAAACTAACCATGTCTTTCTTCAAAATAAAGGACATCTCCTATATGAGATTTCTAGTCGTATGGGTCAGTGTAATAACTTGCATCATTGTAACCGCTTTACGGCAACTTGCCATTACACTCTTACCCGTTACTAGAAAACCTATCTTCAGTTCTCATAGACACTGAAGAATAAACTTAACGTTTGTTCATTGATCCACACAAGGATCACTCTAGAACCTGTTCTTTAACCAAGAACTCGGGTCACACTAAGTCGAGCTTTCAGCCTGATAGACTCTATGTGTGATACATAGAGAATGTCGAACATCAATTTCTATCACTGAAAAAGCCAAGATTAACTTAATCTTTTACCTAGTCATACAAGTAAGAACCTCTTTCTTCGCTTGTCCTTTTCTGAAACACTTCAGAATCCTGACTTAGGAAATACTCCGACTTAATGTTATTAAGCCCCCTCTGATCTATACAATTATAAATCGGATGCCTAATACTCCTAACTTCATTTCATAGAAAATTTAACCACTTAAATAATCCTTTACACTCTACTAGAGGATCCGTGTCATTCAATATGTTGTTACATACCAAATCACGAATGACACCTAGCTCCCACTCAAATATGCCTTCCGCATATAAGATCAATGAAAAGCTACTTAGCTCCCACTCAAATATGCCTTCCGCATACAAGATCAACGAAAGCTACTTTGCTCCCACTCACTTCTCTGCAAATGTAGGTTTCTTCAACTATTTTGGACAACTCCAAAATCCTTTGATCACATTATCAAAGTGAAGATTCCAACTCCGATATGCTTGCTTCTGCCCATGAATGGACAACCGAAGTTTGCACACATGTTTAGCATCCTCAGGATTACAAACCATTCTTAATTACACTATTAAGAACCATGGTTCTCTCATCCATCTATCAATTTCTCATTCGAAATTATAGTAATTGCTAAACGACCCAGAATAGATTTAGGCTTCGCCACTTGAGACAAACTCTCATGTGGTATGTCGGAACTGTTTCACGACAAATCGAATCTGCTCAATGTCTACTCTCTCATAAAATTCCATATACTATTAACATCCTAGATACCATCAAGAAGATCTCCCAAGTCATTACCTGGTAATCGTATATGGATTTTATTTCGGATCATAAATGACTCATAGCCATTTCTCGGACTTAGGTCCACCATCTCTTCTTTGTAGTTCGTAGGTCTATCATATTCCATTAATATGACCTTCATAACAAGATTGTCGTAACACACAGTGTGGAACACAACCTCGTATGCCTACGCTCTTAGTATGAGCTCAGAACATCGTGATTTTGAATCATCAGCTTTTTCAAGCTGTGGAGCCTGACACCGAAAACACTTTCGATTGCGCCACTCTGATGTTTGGAGAGGAAGTTCACCAACTTCGTCTTGCTCTACTTTCTTTCTCACTTATACCCTCAGACAAGAAACTATTTCTTTCGCAAGGTATATCCCGGCAAAGATTTTGCCTATGTCGTGAGACATGTACCCAACTAACTCTTTAGGTAGGGTATACTATAAAGATTAATCCATTTTAGGTTCGATTACATCGAAACACTAAATTGCTGAAACGACAATCCAGGCTAAAAGCCACACCATTACTCATATGGCATTGTCTCCATGGATTCAAATGGTTTACCTATTTGCTAACGTGAGTGTTTACGTTTCTACCATATGACTCTATTGATCACAATAATTCGGTAAGAGATTTATTTACCACACACTATCCGATAGGGTGCGATTACGACGCCCTAACACACCATAACACTATGGTGTTCCATGCGACGTAATTTGTGGAACTCTTCTCACAAGTCTTCCAATGATGTGCCAACATTATAACTCAAATCTTTATTCCTCGATATGCATCGCGGGAATTCGATTTTCTTGTTAAGTTTATTTCCTACTTCATTCTGAACTCCGTTTGATCGAATCAAAAATTCAGACTAACATTCCCCGGAGTGGATATCCATATATCTACTCGGAATATTCATGAAGTCTATGAAATAAAGACTTCCACTACACGTTAAAGTACTTCATTGATTCACATACACCCATATGCATGATTCTCAACAAGCTATACTCAAAACGTTCAGTGAAGTTCACGAAATAAAGGTCTCCACTACCCGTCAATTACTTCATTGAACCACATACATCTCCATGTATGACTATCAATAAGTTATATGCCCGTTTTCCAAAAACGGTGTCACAGTTATTTTGCAAGTGTCAAAAGATCAAATCTTAGGACTTGTAGGTCCATCCAGTGTGGAGCTAATGCATATAACATTGACATGACTAAACGGTAGTGCCACACATATGTGGTGTCTTTATTAAGTTTGTATCCTTTGGCATTAATATTATGAATGTGGGAGCTTCTACCATCTAAATTCAAATCGGCATATGATCATTACTTCATAAATATAGGACACCAATTTTTCACTATCATGTATGAACAAGTGTCTCGCTAGAGGAGACACACTTGTAACGATCATACCAACCCCCGATCATAAAGAATTTACCCAAATGGTAGATCTAGAGGGAGAGTGTCTATGGCCATCACAACAACTTGATTGCCATTATCAACACGCAATGTCGTCTCATCATTTTAAGCTACTCAAGCAGTAAACCTGGTTTATCACAAAACATGACTAGTCCAAAACTTAGTCACTACTGCGAGTACTTGCTTAGCTAAAACATTCATAACATGTATATCATATATACAACATCATCATTGATGACTTCCGGCGATCTGTTTCATCTTCTTGATACTTCCACCGTAATCAAGAACCATGAAGGTGAACGATTCCCCTTGCATGACATAGTCTATGACAGAGGATTTGCACTTGGCAACGATGTCTGTCATCCAGTAATTGAGCTGAGCGAGGCGTCTCAATGTTCATTAATCATGAACATATGTCATTAAGTATGACCGCCACGTGCTCCCTCAATGTGTGCATTCTCTTCCATCTTGGTTGAGAAGACAACCAGTCAACGTACTGATAAACTTCATCAACCCAACTATAGAGGTACCCCGAGTTTAGCGACCAAATGTTCGCGATCTAAAAACTCGTACCCACCGTTGGTTCTTTATGGCAGAGATCACAGCATACACTTGACTATGATGATATCATCCGCACAAAATCCGATAATCAAAATTATCTTTTGTTAGCGGAATCTCCGGGTTTATCTCCTAGCGGGTATTGTATCACAAAGAGCTAACCGTTTAAACAAGGAGTATCCTCAAGCTAAAGTATAAAACTATGAAGTTTTGACCCAACCTTTTAAGTTTCTCAATCGCAGGAATGCGCCTAATTTGAAAAGATGCTATCACAATGGTTAATATCTACAAAGGTTTGCAAAACAGACTCTGTTCATTATATTCTGAGTTCTAGTATTTTAGAAAATAACTATCCGAACTCCCACTCAAACGAACATCCCTCCTGGTCGTTTAAGCGATTACACGACCCCCATCCATTGCACCACCCCTCATCATCAGAGCCGGCGGCACAACTTCAAGAGTAGACAATTGTCCGCCACACCAATTTTGTGACTCGTGCTCGACCTTTCGGTCTCCCTGTTCCGAGGCCATATTTCTGAATATGCTAGGCTCGCCACAAAAAACCTCCACGCTGACGCATGTGCAACATGGCTTACACCCACTGTATGCGAACGACGAGATGTCTGACACCCGATCATCACGGCCTGCCTCATAACGTAGAAATTTCTTGGTGGTGCGCGTTGGAGGGAGAACACTAGTGGTATTTTGAAGGGATCATCTTATATAGCTACCGCCGTGTAACTAATGTATACTATACACACAATCACACAATATAAGATGCACACAAAACATCAAATGTAATGCAATGTGATATAGTCCATTGCGCCATGGTCTTCTTGGCGCCCGCAGTTTATAAACAATTTAATAAACTTACCTTGACCATATCACATCGCCCCTGCAAAATAAAGTTAGACGCTTCTACTTTATCTTTTGCATATTTTGCGTGGCTTGGGGCTTTCGTAAATAGAACCGCTTCATACCTACGAACCTGATGACCACAACAACGATCCAATAATTGCATGTTTAAGCATCCCTTTCGGGCCCTCCATTGAAAATGCAAAGCCAACTAAAGAGAGAGAAACAGGCACCCGCCAGCCACAGATACGGTACAAGCCGTATGTCAGTAGTGGAACCAGTCTCGCGTAAGCGTACGCGTAAAGTCGGTCCGGGCCGCTTCATCAACTCGATGCCGCTGGAATCACAAGTGCACGCTAGAGGGTAGCAAATAACAGGAACGGTGCCCCCGTGCAGAACACGGGTTCTAACAGCGTACAGCTATATCTACGATAGATCGGCTCTGATACCACTGAAGGGGATCGTGTGCAGAAAACAAAAATTTTCCTACCAACGATATCCTTAAACTAGCCAAGATCTACACTATGCAGATATAGAAGTACGACGGAGATCGGAATACATACCCTCGTAGACCGAATAGCGGGGATTACGCTCCCCACAAGCATTGACGATGAAGACGCCGTAGCCGACCTCTAGGTCGCGGAGAACTCGGCGCGACGAAGATGACGAAGATGACCCCGAGGTCGGGTGGAGGAAGTAGGCCTCCGAGTACCGCTAGCGCAGCACCTCGCAGGGAGTCGCACACATACGGTGGAGACGACGGCCTCCGAAGCTCCAGTCCAGGACGAGCAGCGGAAGACTTGGACCGGAACACCAGCAGCGCGGCAGCGGGCTATGGTGGAAGAGATCCCCCTCCTCTACTCGGCGCGGCTCCGTCAAGGGAACCACGAGATCGAGAGAGAAATTGGGAATTAATTGGTGAATTAAAAGGCCAGGGGTGCCCCTTCTTATATAGGCTCCCAGGGGGAGCCAACCTTGCCAGCCAGGCAATGTGGGACTATCCCCCATTGCCTGGTTCGGCCAAACCAGGTGCGCCGGCTCTAGGTGGGCCCCATTTGGCCCACCTAGGCCGGCCAAGCCTCCCCCACAAAATTCCCTTGAGGGTTTTCCCCCCCATGGGCCTTCTTTCGACCAGAAGGCCCATTTAGAGAAATCAGTCTAAATAAATCCGAAAATAAATATATAAAATCATATTTGCATATTAATTACACTAATTAATATCAAACATAATATATATAATTTTTCCTAGCTCCGAAAACTCTTTCGGCGCTGCCCGATCTCCATCGGACCCCTCCCGGGACGTTCCCGGTGATCTCTTTCCTTTCCGGTTGTCTTGTCGAAACCCCTTAAGTGTGTTACCCTAGCGGTTCGATATAATATCAGGTATGATCAAGACTCCTCAATGATCAACGACTAACTCGTAGGCCTGGACCCCATGAATTAACCCCTGAGATATAACGAATGACTTTCATCTATCAAACCTGGACGTATAGTCTTAAACCCTTTGTCATGGCGATACTTAGCGTGTCCGAGCATCATTCTCAGATATCTCCATACCTAGCATGATCTCGTTACCGACATCGCTATCTTCTACTCGTATATGATATTATGTCAGCTGGTGACCTAGTCACATGTTTGCAAACTCATTTGACATAATCTCACCGAGTTGGCCCTAGAGTATCTATCCGGCTATGCGGACTGACAAATCCCGCTTTTGACCCCTCGTCTCAACTACTCCTTTCCGATACCCAAAAGTATCACCGTTATTGTCATACTAAATAAGATACGACGTTTGGTGCGATCAAAGTATCTTCCAGGAATAATAATAAGAGTTGGTCTTACGGTCTTAAGGCGTAATGACTATGTCCTATAAATACTGGGTACGTCCATCACATCGTTACTCCTAACGATATGACTTACATTGCCGACCGGCGCCATGCCCTATGATCGGAAAACCTCGATCATCAATCGCGCAACGAAACTAGTCTTAGTAGAGGCTACTAGGGACCTGGTTGTTTATCTTCCACACCTGTATTAATGTTTCCGCTTAATACAGTTAGAGCATGGTATAAAACCTATAATGAACGATTGGGATATTGCCAATAAACTATGTTTATTAAGTGCCTCTAGGGCATATTCCCTTCAAATATATCGTAATTAGTAAACTTCTTTACTAATTTTCTATACCGTAAACTTCAGGGTTTGGGACAAGTTCACCTCTTTTCATAAGAACGTCGGTATAGTCCGGAAGCTCACTTTTAAATGGCGAGAGGTAAGTCGTACTAGCTAGGTCGACGTATGCATATCTTTAATTTTAGTCTCACAATATCATTTTTTCAATATTTTTTATTATCATTTGATTGGTTTCTTATCTTATTCTCTCATAAAGTGCGCGAAGCAGCAACAGGGCATCAATTTTGTGTGGATTCTATGTCTGCGAGTTTATCCGAATTCACTTCAATGAGGGGGCAGACTGGAATGGCGTACGTTAACAATATATTCAAACTTGTTCACTTTTCAAATTGAATTATTTTCATGATGATTGATATATTGGTGTTGATCTCTCCTTTTTAGTTTGAGACGATCCGGAACAGGCTTGATGCAAAAGACCGTCTACTACCAATTGCGGAGGAAATTGCAGGCTTTTTGCTTGAGTAACATGCAAGAAGATCCGCTATTAGTCCAGCTGGATTGGTTTTTTACCTCTGTCCAATGGACCTTGCGTAACCCTAATACTACGGTTAGGCCTTTGGCAAAACCCACATCTGACCACACCCCTTGTGTCATCTCCATTGGCTCAAATATTCCCAGACCAGCTGTTTTTCGTTTTGAAAATCACTAGGTGCGGTTCCCTGGTTTCCTAGATGTTGTTAAGAGGATTTGGGATATTCACTGCACGGGTGACGCTGCTAAGTGCATCTCGGCAAAGTTAAAACTCCTCCGCAAATCTTTACGTCTCTGGAGCACCAGTTTTTCAGTTATGAATCATTTAATTGAAAACTGCAATACAATTATCCTGCGCCTGGATGATTTTGAGGAGCTGCGACCACTGCACCTTACTGAATGGAACTTCCGCAATATTGTCAAACGTAAACTGAAATTCTTACTCGAGTGTAAGTAGGAGTACTGGAAGAAGAGGTGTACTACCCGGTGGGCAAAATTCGGTGGTGAGAATACAAAATTCTTTCATTCCATGGCAACCATACGATATAGACACAATTGCATCTCCTCTCTCTCTCGCGAGGATGGCTCAGTTGCCACCACACATGATGAGAAAGCTGGAATCCTTTGCCACTCCTTCAAGGAGAGGTTAGGGGTCTCTGTCCCGATTGACCCGTCCTTTGACTTTGCACTCTATGTGAATCACATGGAAGGGCTTGAGGTGCTCTCGGCCCCTTTCTCTCACTAGGAGATTGATGTTGTGGTTGTTGCTTGTGCTTGTGACAAAGCCCCTGGTCCTGATGGTTTCTCTGGGTTGTTTCTGAAGACCTGCTGGCCGGTGATCAAATATGACTTTTACAGATTATGTGAGGATTTTTGGGCACATAGGGTAAATCTTCAAAGTGTAAACGACGCCTTCATCACTTTGGTTCCTAAGGTCCAGTCCCCAATTAGCCCTAATGATTTTCGCCCGATCTCCTTACTCAATTCTAGTCTGAAACTGCTCACAAAGCTCTTAGCCAATAGGTTACAAACTAAGATTCTGAACTTAGTGCACAACAATCAATATGGATTCCTTAAAAACCGTTCAATCCAAGATTGTGTCGGCTGGGCTTATGAGTATATCCATCAATGCAAACAATCGAGAAGGGAGGTGGTGATTCTCAAATTGGATTTTGCAAAAGCATTTGATATGATTGAACATCAAGCCATTATTAAAATACTACAGTGACGGGGTTTTGATGATCGTTGGGTTAACTGGGTCTCCGAAATTTTTGGTACAGGAACGTCCTCAGTGCTTCTCAATGGTGTGCCGGGTAAAAAATTTCAATGCAAACGTGGGGTTCGTCAAGGTGATCCTCTCTCACCCATTCTCTTTGTTGCCGGTGCAAATCTCCTCTAGTCTATGGTGAATAAGTTGGTTACGGAGGGTGAGCTGCGTCCCCCTTTGCCAATACCTGACATGGATTTCCCCATTGCTCAATATGCTGATGATACACTGCTCATTCTTGAAGCATGTTCGCAACAGTTGCTCGCGCTGAAGACTCTCCTACTCAGATTCTCCGATGCCACGGGCTTGCATGTAAATTATGGAAAGTCCTGTCTAATGCCTGTAAATATCCAACCAGACAGATTAACTGCCCTTGCTGCAACTTTTGGCTGTGCCACGGGTTCCCTGCCATTCACGTACCTTGGCTTACCATTGGGAGATTCCAGACCAACAGTTCGTGACTTGTCGCCCATAGTGGACCAGATGGAAAGAAGGCTTAATGCCAGTGTCAGATTCTTGGACTATGGCAGTCGCCTCACATTCATCAACTCCATCCTTTCAGCCATCCCTGTGCACCTCCTCTGCTCGCTGAAATTCTCTAAAACTCTCATTAAACTCATGGATAGGGTTCGTCGTCATGGCCTTTGGGCTAAGGAGGAAGATTCCACCTCTATAAACTCTTTGGCAGCTTGGTCGGTAGTCTGCCGTCCTAAGAAACATGGGGGACTTGGAATCCTTAACTTAGAGGCTCAGAACTCGGCGCTTCTGATCAAACAACTTCATAAGTTCTTTAACAAGGACGATATACCATGGATTAAGCTGGTATGGTCTCTTTATGATCCTTCAGTGCCCCCTCAGGCGCAGTCTGCACGAGGATCTTTCTGGTGGCGTGACATTGCCCAGTTTATGGATACATATCGGAGCATTACGACTGCGGTGGTGCGCAATGGCCAGACTACTTTGTTCTGGAAGGATTTCTGGCATAGTTCTGGCCTTCTCTGTGATAAATTTCCTCGGCTCTTCTCCTTCGCTCTGAATGCCGATGCTTCGGTGCATGATCTTGCTTCAGAGGTGAATCTTCAGCAATTCGCTTTGCCGCTCTCTCCTGAGGCCTTTATTGAACTCGAGCAAGTGACAACATTGCTGGCGGATCAGGACTGGACCACAAGGGGGCCAGATACAAGGATCTTCCCTTGGGGTAACTCCAAATACTCATCTTCGCAATACTACAAGTTCCTGTTCTCGGCGTTACCAACAGATGTGTCGCTCATGGCAATATGGTCCTCCAAACTCACTCCCAAACTTAGGGTGTTTGCCTGGTTGCTTCAAAAAGATCGCCTAAACACGAAAGACCTCATGCTACGGAAGCACTGGACTATTAATGAGGGCCCTGCATGTGTGCTTTGCAGCTCGGATATGTTAGAGACACGAGACCACCTCCTCTTTGAGTGTGCTTTTGCCACTGCCTGTTGGACGGAGATTGGCATCCATTGGGATAATTCTCTTGCTATTTCAGCTAGGCTGGAAACTGGTCGGAGAACCTTTGATGGGCCTTGCTTTATGGAGATTGCGGTCTGCGCCTGCTGGAACATTTGGAAGGTACGAAATGATCTGATCTTTAAAGATATCCAACCATCTTTGGCTCGTTGGCGGGTGCTCTTCCAGAATGACATCTTGCTTCATCAACATAGAGTGAAACCCCTTCTTGTACAACCTCTGGTTCAGTGGGTCCTTGACACCTTTACCTAGATGAATCCCTGTTTCCGTTCAGCTTTTCATTTTTTTCCTCCTTAAATTTTTGATCAGTGCTTGGGCTTGTAATTGAAAAACCACTGGTTTTTCCCTACTTTTATATATAAAAAATCCCATGCGGTAGGGGGTTCCCCCTACGGTTCACTGTTAAAAAAAATGTTATAAAGCCAGACGCATAATGCAGTATGATCCAGCCGAAAAAGATCATCCCGAGGAAAAAATAGGGTCTAATGCCTCTTCTGTCATGTAATGATCTCTGGTTGTAAATATTTAGACATGATCTTACGGTTGTAAATATTTGTTTCGGAGAAGTCGTGTATTACTAGTATTCGTGACCATTCCGAGAAAAAATCGTGTATTCATGATATATATTATATAGTAGCGTATAATATACAACTCGATCTTGTTTGAAATGAAACATAAATATCAAAAACAGAAACGCAAAAGAATCTGCAATAGAAAACAGTAAACAAAAAACAAAACAGGAAACAAAAAATAAAACAAAAAAAAAATCTTACAGACTGTCAACTGTCCTGGTTCGTATTACGAACCGATACAAATGAGAGCCAGCCAGATGCTGGCTCAATTGGCCACGTGCCCCCCCTATTGGTCCCGGGCCGTGGCGTGCCCGGGACAAATAGGGGAGGCTATTTGTCCCGGACGGGGTCCCGGACGCGTGCCCGGGACAAAAAGCCCTCTGGACCCGGGACGCTTAGCTCCTTCTGCTCTAGTGATGGTAGTTACCAACGACGACTCGACACATATAAAGCCAATCCTAGGGACAAAGCAAGGAAAAATGCCAACAAATCCTTTGTCTATACTCCCTGTCATGGTGGGGTCATCCACTACAAATAGACATTTGTCACTATATCAATCAAGGTTTTAAATTTTTTCATTGTGGTCTGCTCTTCTCCAGACCTCACTCCAAACCCTATCTATGGCCCCTAAAGAAGTGAAATTGGACAGCCTTCCATACAGGAATATCTTACGCACAGAACATTGTGTCAAATGTCAACTTCTAGTTTTCTACTCTTTTCCATAATGTTCTAGTTCAGTAATATTCCAAATAATCTTTGATCGAAGTGGACCTAACTGTATTACGATTATTATATCTACTACGGGATGCCCGAGCTAGGGTACTAAACCACGTACATTCTCTCTAGTCCTAATAGCTTAGATTCGTACACTCATGTCAACACATCAAAATTCCTAGTTAGAAGCCTTTGTTTTTTCCCTCTCTTCAAACTTTTCTTACTACCAACCTAAATACATCATCCTATTTAATGCAAGTAGCAAGAATATAACATGATTGAGGGCCCTATATTGTGTCCTTTTCTCACCCCTCCGCAGTCCTCTCACATTCAATATCGTGATGGTCACAACTCATGTTGCGGCCGGGGGTACTCTCATCATGTCACAAGTTGTTGTTTCTTCTTTTTTGAGGACTTGACAAGGTTAATTTGACATACATGAGTTTCACGCAAACATCCCCGACCATATCATTGTCACCGCAATAAGCTAGTCTACAGTCTGTGTACCACTATATACCTAGAAGAACATATTTTCACTATATTTGGAACAATTCGTTTTCATAATTATTTCTAAATTGGAGTGTCGTTGTAAACAAATTAACCAGTTAGTTCCTCAATAAGCATGAGTCGTGTGGGGACCTTTATTCTCATATTTTTATTTATACAATTGCATATATGTTGACCACACATCTATTTACGTATTAGCGTGTTGTAATGTATTTGTAAATTTCGTATAAGTTGTTTTTGTGTCTGATGCAAGGTGTTGGTTCTATGTTGCATATGCTCGATAGTTTTTCTGATTTTTTTATGAGAAATACGGATTTTCTGCATATACACAGAAATTACCCACATTGGCCTTTCTGAAACGTCGCTATGAGATCGTACGTAGGGGAGGCAGCCAATCGGTACCAACCTCCGCACGGTCGATCCTTAGAACTCCCCTTAAATTAAGGCCCTTATTCCATAAACCGATCCTACCCCAGCTCATTCCATAAGCTGAGCAGTTCATTACTCGCGGCTTCTATATTAGCTATGAGATAACTAGTTTAGAAGTTTCAACCATTAAGTTAAACGGCTTATGAGATAACCAGAGGAGGGGACAACTAATTTTTTAAGTCAGTAAAAGAATTGTCTGAAATTCCAAAACAGGTCGCCCATCAACCATATACATCGTTCTTTTTCTTGCACTCAACATAAGGCCTGGTACGTGAGAACTTGCCTCTGGCAAGATCATTAGGTGGGTGGTTGTACCCCCAGCCCATCAGAGTTCAAATTCCAGATTTGACGCTGGTATTTCTCATTTAGACGGAATATTTTTCAGTGGGAGGCGACATTCCCATCGATAGCGAGGCGTCAGTGGTGACTTCGTCAATCTCAAGACCTGATCCGTCGGATCAGTCTCTCGGAGGTGCTCATAGTGGTAGAGTGTGCGTGTTTGCGTTCTTACGCGTGAGTGTATACGCGTGTATATGTGTATATGAGCGGTTGCGTTGTAGTTCAAAAAAAAGGGCTGGTACGTGCATCATTCTCCTGATTAGTCCATACACCTGCAAGCAGCAGTAACCCCCAATCATTGGAATGAAGCTTAATAAATGTCCAAGATCCAGCCCCAAATGAACCTGCTACTCCTTGATCTAGCAATGATGAAGATGGACGACTACACCACACAGGGCAAAAATACACCCTGGCTAATTCCAAGTACCCTTACGGAGCGACGAGCAGGCAGCGTCCTTACCTCGGCAATAAATCCCATCATCGAATTTCCACATGACGAGAGCCTATGTATATGAGAGTTAATTCGGTCAGGCGGGGACAGGGAGGGGGAGGGGTCCGGTACTCCGGCGGAGTGGTACCGGAGTGGAGGACGATGTGAACCTTGGCATTCGTCTCTTGCGATTTACTTCGATGGATCGCCTGCAGGCTCAGTGCAGCTAGCTATAGATGATTTAACCCTGAACCCCTTGCATATGATAGGTCGCAGGGGTTAATTCCCCAGACATGTTGTACGCCGGTGTGGCATTGATTTTGTCGGCCGGCAGCGCGATCGATCGCGAGAGTGCGCGCGTACGTACTATAGAGATCGTGCGTGCACGCGTGATTGTTCGTCGAGTGCCCCCTCTCCGCATGTGTGGCCCATGCGTGCTTGCGTCCATGGCGCCATGCCCCGGCGGCCGGTTTCGTTTTGCCTTTCAGTGTCAGTTACTGTGGTCCAAGCAACAGTACACAGCTATCTATCCACGCCTTGACCGTACTATGTTCTTGCAAGAAACTTTGTTTGAGCTCATCGCGTGGTTCTGGTTTGTTGCTTTACCGGATGATCGAGCTAGGCAGGTGATCGATTGTGTATGGAGGTGTTGAAAGAGAATGTCGTACGTCGCGGCACTCTGCTAGTGGATCGCTGGGGGCATGCTAGGGCCGGGGCAGCTAGCCGGAGGTGGGCGCGGCCGGGCCGTGGAGGCGTGGTCCTCCCCGGCCGGCCGTCCGGCCGCGGCGGTCGGTCGAGATCGATGGACCGATCTGCGGGAGATATGTGCAGACCTAGCTGCAGTTGTGCCGTTGGTCGGTAGGCGCGGCCGGCCGGCGTACCAGCAATAAATAGCCGCTCTAGCTCGATCATGGTCGATCGCGCGCGCGCGCGGCCGAACGAACTGAAAACGAACCGCCGTGCATATACGCCGTCCTCTCCGGCCCGCTGTCAATCCGGCAGGCTCCGACGACACCGGCGGCGCGGCTCGCGCGCGCGGCCGGCCGGCCACATCGATCATTCCCTCCTAGTACGCCTCGATCGGCTGGTGCGTGTTCAGTGTGGACTGTGGAGCAGTTACTTACCTAGACTAGGCGTAGACGTGTCGGCCTAGGGTTAGCTGGGCGATCGTTCCAGGACGCCTGCTGGTTGATCGTGTTTCGTGTACGATTAACCTCGACGTAAACCTTGTCGTCGACACGTAACGCTCCGTGTCTGCAGGCGATAAAAATGGCGTCCAGGAGACATCCGGCCTTTTCCCGGATGTCAGATCGACCGCGCGCGACGCGAGAGCTACTGTTGCTATACAAAGTCATATGGTAGAGAAGAACTTCTCTCTCCCACGAAGCCACAAGCGATCGGGCCGGGCTCGATCATATGCATACTTAGAGATTCAGCGTCGGCACGCGATGTGATCTCCGAGCGATCGAGCTGGGCACGCGATCATCTGAAAGTGCAGTTTGAACAGTTCCGGTTCATATGCTACAGCGTCGAGGGGTGCATGTGCATGCACGTCGCCGGCCACTTCCGGGGCGAAGCTTGCATGGCTTTCCCGCGGCTCGGCCGTGTCTCGCTCGATATCATTTCTAGTCATCTCAATCAAGGGATTCAATTCAATACCCCGTGATGATGATGATCGATGATGCGCCTCTATATATCTGTCATTCTCGCGCGCGCACCACGACAAGAAGATTTTTGTTTTAAGGTACGACAAGAAGATTGATCGTTTTCAGTTCATTGAGGGCTGAGGCACACACGGAAGGAAATAACACACGCGGAATTTCCACGCATCCATCGATCGATTGATCATTGTCCGGCACACAAGTTGCCGCGCGTCGTCCAGTTCGTCGTCGGTCGGCAACGGAACGGCCGGCGTGGCGGCAAGCACAAATGACATGCACTCGTACCGTGAAAAACGGTGACCTAGAGAGTAGTTTTTAGTAGTGGAGTGGTTCGGAGCATGCGAGCGGGTCCCGCCCTCCATGGCAACGGCTTTCGGTTTGACTTCAAAGGTGAACAGGTGACGACGGATCGCTGTCGCCATGAACGGAAAGCGTGGAGCTGTCTGGCTCGATCGGCCTCTCTGCGTGCAACAGCGTACGCGTACATACACAGGATGAGGACGATGAGATGATGACTTGACTCGTCAACATCCAGGAGCAGAAACAGTGCCTCTCTCGATCCCATGCCCCGGCCCCTTCTTCCTCGACTCCGGGAGGAAATGCGAGCGATTCGATCGATAGAACGGTGCCGCGTACGGGCGCGGGGGACAAAACGGCGGGAGGCTGGCCGGTGGCGGTGAAAGGAAAGATGACTTGTTGGCGAACGAGCAGGGTCGGCGTGGACATCTCGCTGCCGCTGCAATGAGGCTTTCGTAGGTGGTCGTTTATTTTGTGTAGTCGGAGTCGCTTGCTTGAGGGGAGTAGTGATGACGATGTCGCCCTTGGACATTCTTCACCACGAAATAGGTTTTTATCCCGCTTTATAAATAAATCAACCATCCAGAGAATACAACAGCCAACATACCACAAGTCCAAAAAGTACAAAAAAGCCGTTGGACAATCTTAACAACAATCCTCATTTTTAACTATGTGCGTGTTGTTCGTGTTGGAAATCAGGGTGGTTGTGTGTGCCCTCGAAACAGTCACGTTCCCGTGCGTTCCCACGGAAAAACGGAAATCAGTTTTCGCTAGTACGAATATATGATTTCACTGACTAAATTATATGTTAATTTTCTTTAAAAAGTTACAACAGAAGTTTCTGGTATACATCCGAATATTTATGACCGTTCACAAAATTTCGTGGAAAATGATATTTTCGGTGGCCTGTGTAGAAAAAACAAATCACATTGCTTTAAAATGACTTTATACGAGACACATTTCTATCTTTTTGGCATGGCCGAAAGAAGATGTATTTTTTCCCTTGAATTTTTTTAGTGTTAACATAAAATTTCTAGATGTACCCTCAAAATTTAGTTGAATCTTTTCAACATTATAAAAATATGGAAAACTTTTTTTTATAACAGATGCATATAAAACCATAGTCAAAACACCATGTCCTGCGTGCCCATGCTCTCTCTGTCTATGACTGTTCAAACATGTTTATTCTCTCACCTGTTGGAGGCCGAGATCGGAATGAATGAATGAATCGGATGTGTCATAGCATGTACTGTATGCGTGAGGCGATGTGCCGTCCCATCTCTCTATCGCCTGTTACTTCTTGCTCCCCGGGCCCTGCCCGTGTTAAAGATGGCTTGGCTTTGGCATGTACGTGCTGGATCGCTGTCTTGGTCTCAATCCATCACATACATATGCTCTCCGCTCGTTCCTATACCAAAGGAAAACGAATTACACAGTGGGACGAGTGACAAAAGAGACATGTCGGTGCACCCCTGTGAGTCTATTGTGTTTGATAGCGCAATCCTATGCTGATTGCTAGGCCGTGGAATGTGAATGTACTCCCTTCCTAAATGTAACAGTTATCTAATCATGTCATGCAAAACTGTAAATTTTCGAATAAAAGGGTGCTCAGTTGCTGCTACCTGCACACATTTTTTTACATGTATAGTGCCAATTCTAAGCACAATTTTTCAACAATCCGAGGCTCGGTCTCTGTGCGCATGTGTACGTTTATAGGTCTGAG
Organism: Poa annua; assembly: GCA_026929855.1. Taxonomy (NCBI): domain Eukaryota; kingdom Viridiplantae; phylum Streptophyta; class Magnoliopsida; order Poales; family Poaceae; genus Poa; species Poa annua. The sequence continues at coordinate 85,583,965 of CM049431.1, forward strand.
TGTATGAACGTATACTACATTGTCTTCATTCTGTTCTGGATAGTAATCCTTAATATAAAAATAGCTCCATGAATAAAAACACCTATCATAATGAACCCCGCAATATAGTGGTAAGATTCCAAGCATGTAACTTAAAGTCGTGCCAACCAATCAATTATCTGTTGGTGTTCGAGAGAAACTACATCCATACATCAGAGAAGGTAGGCAGGCATCAGTGCATCTAAACTTATGATCCAAAACATATTTCCCAACTAGTATCAACTATTTTGGTAAATTGTGAGGTCCGCAACATGGAGATCAGTCAATCGAAGAAAGCACCAACCAATCTACCGTGCCACTAATTAACATAAACAGGTTAATCTACTAACTATCAAAGGACACAACATTCTATTTTGAGATATACAACAAGGCTAATCAAAATATTTTGCAAAATTCCATGTTCTCACTCCGTATCATAATATAAGATGTTTTAGCTATTCTGATATGGACTACATAGGAAATAAAATGAGAGAATCTACACACTAAAGTATGTCTATGACATATGTATGTTTGTTCATACTGAAACATCTAAAACATCTTATATTTTGTTATAGAGGGAGTATATTTTATTTATTTTCTTAATGTATAGTGGTTTTGTACATCAGAAGACTAAAACACCTTGTCAAAATATTTTATCAAGATTACTGAATGTACATTATCATTTACAGTGCACAAATTATACGACCATTGTGTCATTTGTGTGGTTGTGTAGATGCCATGAATGTATTTTTCTAATGTTCAGAATTCGAATGTAGTTTTTAGAAACACGAGTGCGTCATCGAAAAACATAATAAGTAAAAACAAAGTGGTAAAACCATTGATCAAGTTTTTTAAAAAAAAATTAAAAACCATTGATCAAGTAATTGTATACTCTAGCTCGAAAAGAAAGGTCCAGTGGGAAGATAATTGAGCCCAACCCGAACCCAAACTCATCAGACCTAAGTAACAAAAAAAAAACTCGGACCAAAAGATCTTCCAAACCCTCACCGGCAGTACCCGGCGCGGCCGCCATGCACGCCTCCGCCGGCTTGCTCCGCCGCCTCACCTCTTCCACCTCCGCCCGCTCGCTCCGCCGCCTCCCCTTCCGCTCCTCACCCCTGCCGCCCCCACGCCCACCTCCTCTGCCGCCCCTCCGAACCCTCGCCCTCCTCCCCCACCTTGCTGGCCGCCGCTTCTCCACCATCTCCTGCGCATCCACACCCTCTCTTCGCCCAGGGGAATGCGGCGCTCTGGGAATACCGGCGATACCGGAGGTGGAGAAATCCGAGGGAGAGGAGGAGGAGGTGGATTCTCCGACGGCGCGGCATGACACGGACGCCTTCGCGGCGGTGGAGCTGGCGCTGGACTCGGTGGTGAAGGTGTTCACGGTGTCAAGCGGTCCAAACTACTTCCTGCCATGGCAGAACAAGTCCCAGCGCGAGAGCATGGGCTCCGGTAAGCAACCCATCTTGGCAGTCTGACCGATATGTAGTAGATGTGGGATCGGCTTACTTTGCTGTTTACATCGGATAAAGAGAGTATCTTGTTCACATATATGTGGTCTTGTTCCTAATTGGGTATTTCTGGTACTATGGAGAATTTTAGCTTTATTAACAAGTAACTAAACATGGACCTTTATTTTTAAAAACTATATATTGGTTCCACTTCATTACTGGATTTGGATTGTGAGCTACTGAAATGTTCAAAATCGATAAGACTATACCATAAAGCATAAAAAATAAGTTCAGATAATGACATTATGTTAAAGGGTGGTTATTTTCTGGCCCCTTTTACCTTCAAATGGAGCTCATTCCTTAGTTCATCTTCTAATTTTGCATCCATGTTGTAGGCTTTGTAATTTCTGGAAGAAGGATCGTCACAAATGCTCATGTAGTAGCTGATCATACTTTCGTTCTTGTGAGGAAGCATGGATCACCTACAAAGTACAAGGCCGAAGTTCAGGCTATTGGCCATGAGTGTGATTTGGCTCTTCTGACAATTGAGAGTGAGGAGTTTTGGGAGGGAATGAACAGCTTGGATCTTGGGGACATTCCGTTTTTGCAGGAAGCCGTCGCTGTGGTTGGCTACCCTCAGGGTACGAGTTTGATGTTGGCACTCTACTATCTTTTTCTACAGTTCTTCATAGTTAGTCCTCAAACTCTTTAGCTATAGAATTTCCTCCACAAGTATCTAGTTAAGACGTCATACTTTGACCATCCTGTGTGCAGTAGCACAATGAAACTTAGTAGCAGGTTTTACTGCGAATGAGTGAAAATAATATATATGTTCACAGTTCACACAGAGACCTATTGCAGAACGCCATAAATCATAGCTTATACAATAAAGATTGGTCCCAGGTTGCAATCTTGAATCTCCAATTTGATTCAAGATACTGATCCTGGCAAATTCTAGTTCTAGTTTCTGCTGTTTCAGAAAATTCGCCTACTACAACAATTTGTTCAGCTCAGATTATATTGCTGCTGCATGGAGCGATCATCAGTTTATAAAAATGTGGACAACTAAATTGTCTCTAATTTTTTTGTGGTGCAGGTGGAGACAACATCTCTGTTACCAAGGGGGTTGTTTCTAGAGTTGAACCAACACAATATGCCCATGGTGCGACTCAGCTCATGGCTATACAAATAGACGCAGCTATTAATCCAGGCAATAGTGGAGGGCCTGCAATCATGGGCGATAAAGTGGCTGGAGTTGCTTTCCAAAATCTGTCAGGAGCAGAAAATATCGGGTGAGTGCTCTACTATTCTTGTCTTCGCATCAATTGAATTTTATTCTACCTGGAATTATGTGCTTAACCCTTTTCTTTGCAGGTATATTATACCTGTGCCCATAATTAAGCGTTTCATTTCTGGTGTGGAAGAGAGTGGTAAATATTCTGGGTTTTGTTCTCTTGGAATATCTTGCCAAGCCACTGAAAACATCCAAATAAGAGAGTGCTTTGGTATGCGGCCTGAAATGACTGGAGTGTTAGTGAGTAGAATAAATCCTCTATCTGATGCCTACAAAGTTTTGAGGAAAGACGATATACTTCTTGAGTTTGATGGCGTGCCTATTGCGAATGATGGGACAGGTGAGCTGGAAACTTCACAATATGCATTGGCAGCCATTTAATTATGCAAAATTTCATTTCTTATATTTTTATATTTGAATGCACTACTTGCGTTGCTTTTCTGTTTATAAAATATTTTAAGGCCGTCATTTGGCATACTATACAATGTTTTTACATTGGTGATCGATGAATATATGCATGTGCCACTGAAATATGAAGCATGCTAGCATCTCAGATTTCTACAATTGATGATAATTTCTTTTAATACTTGCAGTTCCATTTCGGAATAGAGAGAGAATCACCTTTGATCATCTTGTGTCCATGAAGAAGCCAGAAGAAACATCAGTTATCAAAGTACTAAGAGATGGCAAAGAGCATGAATTGACTGTGACACTTAGACCTGTAAGACCATGAAATGCTACTTGTACATTTTATCCGAATTTTTAATTGACCATTTGTGCATTTTATTGTTAGCACTTAGTTTCGTCTGTATCAAACATGGTGATGGGCTCCATCTTGATCGAACTGAACCCTAAAACGAACCTGCAAAACCCAACACCTATTACCTATTTTAGAACTCAATTCACAAATGTTTAGTCTGTAACACACTAAATTCACTATATTAGCCCAGTGGGTTCAGCCTGTAGACCTTTTCTACAGCTAATTGGACAGGACTGGGTCTGAGCGGATTTATGTATAGCCCAACTCATCTCGTGTGCTGGTTAAACAGTACTTCCCTCTGTCCCCAAATAGGTGGCATATAAATTGAATACAAAAGTCAATATTTTTAAGTTTCAAGATACATGCAAAAGTATGTAGATTTATAATACCAAATCAATACCAATTGAAGATATATTTTCGGATTTTCATAATATACTTATGAAATGTTGTAGTTTTTATTTACAGAAATGCTTTTCTACATGCACGCATGGGTGTGGGAGTTATCATGTCCCTACACATCATGTTCTCTACTTTGAGATCCGCATAAAAGTGTGGGGAGAGAAATGTTTTCCAGGATATTCATTCATTTTATCAACAGCTAGGTACTGTACTAGATTTGACAGAAAGTTTGCCAGGGGCCCGACAACCACGGCATTACAAGCCCATGATTCGCGGGTTGGACTGTACGATTCATGTCCCATATCGTGTCCTGCCCTCGTCCATGAGAGATTGCACACCCCGCACTTGTTCATTCACACCTACAAATCTAGTTGACTGTTCTGGTCAGGTACAGTTGTGGGAGGGAATTCATTTCAAAAATGGAGCTGCGCAACAATCCCAGACCTGCTACTGATCTTGTAGATCTCCGGCAGGACGATCGAGCAAAATCAGTAAACTAAACTTGACACGCTAACAGTTTCCTCGCAAGATCAGAACAGTGGACTGGAAGACTATCTAAGCTGAATCGTGACTGCAAAGGATGATGACCGAGGACTGTGTTTCAGAAACTTTTAATCTCAAAAGTCATCAGGCAAGAACAATGCAGCAGTTAGGCAAGAATTATGATTCAGCAAGCCAAATCATTAATATGTATGAGCTACGCTAATTAGGCACCAATTAGGAAACACAAGCATTTTTCAAACAAAGGTTTACAAGTCGCACATTACGAAACACAACATGTTACAACACATACACACCGAGCTACAAATTGAAGGGCTTTAAGAGCCAGTTCGTTGGACTGATTAGAGAGTTGGGCGAGAGGCAGAACATGTTTACGACAAAGTAAACATGGAGATACAAGGGCTTTAAGAGCCAGTTCATTTTCAAGCGGATGATTAGAGAGGTGGGCGGGACTACATCTAAAACAAAAACTAAAGCCTCTCACATACAGATAACATTATTAGAACATGCGAGCCCGGACACGGCGCCGCGTGATGTTGGAGACTTCTTTGTAGTCATCGGGTAGATGTCGGAATTCGCTGACGACATCATCGTCACCATCGCCGGCATGGTCGTTTTGGGCAAACAGCGACGCACCATCACCATCTTCAAGCTCCACGGCCTCTGCGCCATTTCCACCGACGCCGGCGACCATGTTGTCCGCCACATCTTCACCCTCCTCTCCACCTCCAGCAGAACCCTATGCAAGAAAAGATAACAAGAAAATGTGAGGTGATCGTTTATATCCAGATGAACAGACTCTAAGATGTTTGTACGATAAAAAAGAGAGGAAACCAGCACCCCATGTGTACTGTTTATGATCTATGAATGTCGGCCTGAGGCTACTGTCACTCTCATGTTGGTGCAGAGCAATCTAAACAAAACGTAGCCGGGGCAGCTGCAGAAGGCACGAAATGCCAATAGCTGATTATTAAGCATTAACAAGCCATTCTAATAACCTACAGTGGAAAAGCACCAAATTCCCCATCAATCCAACCAGCAACCCACGGTCAAATCTATATGCCCGACCAAATCCACCCCCGAGTAGAGGAGGCAGCAGGAGCAGCAACTGAGATCTGGCGGGGAGCAAGCGACGCACCTGACTTGATTGGTTTCAGGACGACGACGAATAGGAGGGCGGTGGGTTGGGGCCTGCATGTCGGGTGAGGAGTTCGTCGTAGGGCTCGCGGCGGCCTTCGGCCTGGCTGATCTGGGCGTCCCAGGTGAGCTGGGAGTTGAAGCGGTTGAAGGTCCAGAATCCGTAGGGGTGGAGCGGGAGAGCCCAGGCCGCCCTGGCCCCTGGTGCGCTCGCACCGCACCGCGCCTTGGCGTGTTCCAGAAATCGCCGGCAAGCTGAGCGACTAGCGACGTTCTCGACGGCACTGGGGGAGACGACGGCGACGAGGGGGTGGGAACCAAGCAGTGTCAACGAACGATTGAAATGTCCCTCCGCCCGCGTCAGAACCAACCAGATCGCCGCCGTCTCCCGGCTTGTGGAAATCAGATGGACCACCTGCATCGCCCATGACCTGAAAAGGGCAAGCAAACCATGGCTGTCAGCACTGATTCTTTGCAAAACACTGGCGAGATCCAGGGGGAGATTTGCAACACAAAAAAGAATAGAAGAAATGCTCGACAATGGATGAAGGGGAATGGTTCGGTAAACACATAACTTACTTGTCGAGCAGCCGGAGCAGAGTCGACGGGAGCTGTTTCGCCTGCGTGGGGGAGAGGGCGGGGGTGGAGTCGGGATGAATAGATATGCCAAAAACAGTACACAGTATGGCACCCGCACGGACTGCACCGTGCGACGCCATGCTTCTACTGTAGGTGAATCAGCCCACAACTTCCTTTAAAAAAAAGCCCACAACTGAATCGTCGTACAGCTTGCGACGCGACAGCTTATATCTCCACCACTACCAAAATGTTTCCTGGCACAGATCGCGAGGAACCAACCAACGGACAGGATAGGCCCCATACCCATGGGTGTATCTACAAAATCCATTCTCATTTATTTATTTATTTATTTTGCTCATTGCATTCATTCTCATTCAAATCTACTTATAAGGCATGTGAAGTACTAGTTGTGGACAAATCCTTGGCAGTGTATCAACTTGAGATTCTTCTTTCACTCTCCAGGAGTTCGGTCAGACATAGAAAGTATTGAATTTTTTACTCAATCTATAAGCCTCCTATTTGAGGACGGAGGATGTAATCCACACAAGTGGATCTATTGGTTTCCGTACACACTAACCCCCCAGATTAGGATTTGCATCCATCATTTGCTGGCACCTTTTCCCCCCTTCTTGTTGTAAGCCCTTCTTATTCATATGAATACATTGAAGTAAACCTTTATACATCTGCTTCTTCTTCTTATGCAGTTGCAACCTTTAGTCCCTGTACATCAGTTTGATAAACTACCCAGCTACTACATCTTTGCTGGTTTTGTATTTATCCCGCTGACCCAGCCTTATCTCCATGAATTTGGAGAAGACTGGTACAACACTTCGCCACGCCGACTGTGTGAACGTGCACTGAGAGAGCTTCCAAAGAAGCCTGGTCAACAGTTAGTAATATTATCTCAGGTACTACTACACTAAGTCACTATCTCATCACGCCTCAGCTTGTTGTTTCATGATCTTAGTAGGAAACTTCTTGCATTCATTTCCCCTGTATCTTTTTTTTTGTAATTACCGTTTTTCACTTTTTGTACTGAATGTGTGTTTCAGGTCCTTATGGATGATATTAATGTCGGTTACGAAAGGCTGGCTGAACTGCAGGTATTTTAATAAGAAAATCCACTACTACACACCACATCCTTACTTCCTTAGTGACCTTTATAGTTATCTCAGCTGACCAGGCTATATGATGTGATCAGGTAAAGAAGGTGAATGGTGTTGAGGTTGAGAACTTGAAGCATTTGTGCAGTATTGTGGAGGGCTGCACTGAAGAAAACTTGAGATTTGATTTGGATGATGAGCGGGTGATCGTTCTTAAATCTCAGAACGCAAGGCTTGCCACATCTCGGATCCTGAAACGGCACAGGATTCCGTCAGCCATGTCGAGTGACCTTGTCGATGAACAAGGGAGCGGTGAGGCCGAGGCGTCATGCACAAGCTGACACATTTTCGTAGGACCGATGTTAGCGCGGTTGTTTTTCCAGAGATGGATGCGGTAGGCCAAGGACCGCCTGGAGTTTTCCACTGGTTGCGGCGGCTCCTGCCTGGCTGACTCAGTTTTGATGGAAGGAAGAGGGGGAGTCTTCAGCAAATAAGAAGAATCCAAGTTCTTCAGCCTGAGATGTAGCACTATTATTCTTTGCTCCCCCGAACAATTCATCATTCTTTCTTTGTCACTGTAGGGTTGCGGTGCCCAGTGTTATATTCAGATTATGTACCATCACAAAAGCTTTAGGTTAGGAAACATGAGTTTCAAGAGTCAGACACATTTTCCAAAAATGTACAAGTTTTGCTGACATATTAATCTTTTTCGATGCTGGAGACTAATTTATAGAAAATTTACCAGACAACGGGAGACTTGAGTGTTTGGCCCTCTTGCCAGGTTGGTGTAGCAATTTCTTTGTGTCTGTTCCATGTTCTTGGTATCCTTTCGGTATTCCGTATGTAAGTTCCAGTAGTTATGAGATTTGGTCTTTATTCCATTCACTGGTTCATATTTCGCGTAACATGTCACCCTGGTTTGGGAAATGTTCAAGAGTTTACTTGGTAGGACGTATAGCAACGGTGAAATGTATTTCCTTGAATGATTATTGTGAGAACAATGAACTGTAAACCTGCTCATGTCAAACTCTGAAACAATCCCCAGGACAGCTCTGGATAGTAACGGCTTAGCATTTTAAGTTTTTTTTTGTGGTAAAATTCGTAAATATGGGGAATGCTATGAGCTTGTAATCAGCAAACATTGATACAAAAATATTGGTCTAGCATTGTGCAGAAGTTACAGTACAAAATTCTGTCGAATGCAAACTACATTGGCGTGGCTCAGTCGCTCACTGTAGTACTCTTGTTCAGTTCACTCGACCGGTTCACGCAGTGCCTACCTGCAGCAGGCTAAACAAATATCTCTCCGAGAATAGAAGCCGGAGTAGATTAGGCATCCAAACCACCGTAAGAATCACCACCTCTGCCGCTCCATCCAGTTTCGAAAGCAAGTTCTCGCGACAGCGCCAGCCGCCCCAGAAGTGTAGAAGAGGAGGCCCTCACAGAAGTCACGGAATGGCGTTTCGCTGCTCCCTGCCCGCGACGTGTTCGACGTTTTGCCTCATTGGAGCAGAGCACCCGAATTCGGGCTCTGTCAGCTTCAGCTCGTGCCGGTCATCTAGGACGAGCTCGGGGCTCGTGCTCGCCGCGCGCTCCTGGGCGCTGCGTGCGAGCGACCCCAAGGCCGGGCGGCTGGTGATCGGCGGCGGCCCGCGCAGAGACGACACCAGCTCCGAGTCCAGCGACGACGACGAAGATGACGAACCTCCACCGCCCATGACGGACCAGGAACGTAAGGCGCTGCGGAGGAAGATACGGGAGATGACGGACCGGATGCCGGGGATGGAGGAGCTGACCGACCCCGAGGAGAAGAAGGCCAAGGCGAGGGAGCTGCTGACCAAGTACGAGCTGGTCGTCGAGGAGGAGGACCCGGAGTGGCCCGAGGACGCCGACGACGGGATGGGCTTCGGCCTCGGCCAGTTCTTCGACAAGATCACCATCAAGGCCGAGAAGAGGGATGATGCCGACGATGATGATGCAGGGGATGGCACCAAGAAGGAGGTTGTCTGGGAGGATGACAACTACATCACCCCGGTCAGGGATGTCAAGACCAAGGATTGGGATGACACCGTGTTCACGGATTTTGGCCCGCTGATTGTGCTCGTACATAACCGGTACAAGAGGTATGTTTCTTTTCCTCAACTCAAGTGATATGGCAATTCAGCTGAAAATGTTACTCGTACATGTGTGCTATCTATACGCATTGTTCTGTCAATTCTTGCAAGATAGCTCATTACAGTTGATTTTTCAAGCACTATCATTTTGCCCAAAGAGTAACTTATGAGAGCGTGCAGTATTACTTTGATAATCACCATCAATTTGTTCGTTCTTGTAGTCCACAGGAGAATGAGATGGCAAGAACTGAGCTCGTAAAGGCAATTGAGACGTTCTGGGAACACGATCTGCCTTCACCAAGAGTACATACTTCTTTACGAATTTCTTTTGTAAACCTTTTCACGGTCGGCGCTACATATTCTGACTTCTGAGTGTTCTTGTTCACTCGCAGTGTGTTGCCGTCGATGCCTGCGCTGAGCCAGACCTTGTGGCCGCTCTGAAGGTGTCTGGTTTCCCCGAGTTGCTCTTCACCAATGCAGGAAGGATACTACACCGAGAGAGAGGTACCTTGTCCATTCATAAGATGAATATGCTCCTTCACTATAACCCTCATTCGGCCAACTTTTCCTGATCCAAAATCAATTCTACTAGCTGTCCGGTCGGCCGAGGTGTTGGCGAGGATGATAGCCTTCTTCTACTACAAAGCTGCGAGACCACCTTGCTTGAGCGAATCGGACGGTCAGGGGCAAGAAAAAGTCCCTCTGATGTCATGAAAAACAAAGTGGAAGGGTAGTTTGTTGTAGTAGTATTTTACATCAGTTTAACCGTCCGAGTTTAGTAGTAGGTCAGTAGAGTTACTGTCACGAGTAATCCTAATGCTATCTATCTGTCATGCTGACCGTGTCGCTTCTTATGCTCAAGTGATTGTTTGTAAGATCGAAAAGTCTCCGAAAGCACGCATCAAGCTGCAGAAGTAATCGTAACCACATTCGATTTCATCAGCATCTAATAATTCAGTGACGTTCTTTCGTTCCTTCAGGATTTTTCTTCTGGTAGAGCACAGCCCAAACATGTGAACCGTTTCAAGTTGGGCTGGCTTGGGCTTTGAGCCCAACTCGTCTAGAATTCCTCTCGAGAAGTACGTAATAACTCTACGGAAACGGAAACCATCCCCCTCCATCCTCGCCGGCCGACCACCGGAGATTTCTTTCTCTCCGTGGCGTAAGGCAAATCTTCCTCCGGCGGCGTTCCCCGAGCCTGCGCCGCGACGAGTAGTGCGCGCGCGCACGCGTCGCCCGGCCTTCGGTCCTCGCGCCGGCACGACGAAGAGAGCAACGCGGGAAGGGATCCATCTTGGTGGGCACATCGATCGTCTCGCGGCGTTCGGCGCGGCGAGGCGAGCCGCCACCGATGGATTCGGCTCGGCCCAGGAGGGTTCCCAACAAATCGCGCCGCCCGGACTGGAGAGCGGAGGTTCGTTCCATTCCCTCCCAGCCGGTCTCGCCGTGCGGCAGCTAGTTCTAGCCTCTAGGTATATGCCGCACGCGGGAGTCTGAACCCTTGTGTTACTGTTTGATTGATGGGAGTAATTGGTACCGGTGCCTTGCGCACGCACAGGGTGCTCGGTCAATTGCCAGAGCGGGTTGGTGCCCTAGCGCTGCCTCTAGGGTGCAAACAACCTCGATCATCATTCTCCTGCTATGTTTTTGTGAATCGTGATGTAGTAGCTCTTGAGTTGAACTGCTTCTAGGCTGTGCCATCTGCATCGAATGTTTCATTGAGCTGCGATCTCATTGCCCGTCCGTGCTGGGGACTAGCTATGTTTCAGCTGCTATATATGCTTCTTCAAATCGTTTTATTCATTATCTTTGCTTATCCCCTGTTATACTATCCACAGCTTAGGACGAATTGCTTGGAAAGAGTTAAAAATGAGAGAGTCGACTTGCTCTGGAAGATCAGGACACAAGGGCGGTTACCTGCTAATGACATGGTATCTAAATTTGGTGCATTATAATTTGTAATCATACTTTGCACAGCTTCATACAACTTAATGCTTATGTTCCTCTAGTACTTAAAGTATATAAAATTGACAAACTTTGCTCCTTTATCAGTGCAAGGTCCTAGTATAGTGTCTATCTTGAAGAGGTAAAACGGAACTGATTGATCAATGTTCATGTATGGTACCATTTCCAAACACTTGCAGTCTGCATCCTGCAGTTTAACCATAGACTTGAATAATTGATATTAAACATTTTGTGCTGTTGTTATTTATAGCTCTCATTCCCTTTCTAGTCTTGTTCAAATTTAACATACCTCACCTAAAAAATGGCATACCAATTGTTTTAGTTGAAATATGATGTACTGACTTGTAAGTCATAACACAGCAAGGACAAAAATAATTGTTGATGAATCTAGGGTTGTGCTGTTAAGAATTGCTCCTGATTACAATCTGCATCCCTCATTGATAATCTAGGTCTATTCTGGTTCCATTAGTTATCGTTATTTTCTAGACTTTTTATCTCTCTTAAAATAGTAGGCATACTGGCTTTGCCTCTGATAATAAAACTGGATACACTGTAAATACCCCAACTGACAAATATGGTGAAAACATACATGTCTTTAATTTCCTTCCTTTTTATATTTGCCTTGTCACTGAATTGTCTACATATGTCCACTGACAGAAAACGGTCAAATCTGCAGTCAGGAACATTATCTCTGATGAGGTTCAGAAACTCAAACAGTGTGTGGATGGAAAAGTGGACCAAGATGTTGATATGATATGGGAATATCAAGGGCCACAGGCAGCTGAGCCTGCTGAATTTGATAGTGAAGATATATTGCTTGAGATGGAAAGACTTCTTTACGAAGATCTACGGGAAGAATTAATTCGAAAAGGTTATTTTTGTGTGTACCTTTTGCTACTTTTTCGTATCGCTGCATAACAGCTCAAGCACTGGCCAGCAATCTGCTATGTTCACCTTTCTCTGGAGGTTTTAGCTGCAAATACAACCAAATCAACTTTTTCTCGCATCCCTATGCCTATATCTTTTCAACCATATGGAGGATGTCCAGGGACAGAGCAAGGAATACCAAATAAGGGGGGCCAATTGTATACTCCACAAGGGGGCCATAAATGTTAACTCTAGCAAATTTGGGGACCAAATCTTGATATTTCATAGGGGTGTTTCAGAAAAAATTCAAACAGGTCCTCAGGATGTCCTCAGTTTTATAGGCATGACTGCTCAAAGTTTGGAAATAGTCTATCTAGATTTTCTTTTTACCATTTTTAAAACCTTTGCTAATATTGTCTTTTATGTAGAAATAGAGGCCCTTGATGAGGAAGATGCATACTTAGCTCAGGCTGCTTTTGATCATATGCAACTAAACGAGGAGGTATGTGTTTTTATTTAACATTTATCTCATCAGTTTATGTATAATGCATTTATTTATTATTTTTCTCTGTACTCCCTTATGATTTATTTCTATGCCTGAGTTTATCTTTGTTCATGCCATTACTTGTCTTTCAAGGGCATGGTTGAATTGAACTGTTTTCTCCATGCTTCTGTTCTGTTTATCTGGGCGTGAGGAACAACTAGAGAGTTGCAAAATTTTCACAGTGACATTTATGTCAAACTTGTTGGGAAGATTTCTTAGTGAATGGTTCAGTTTGTCAATGTACTGGTATATGTGTTTCGATTTTTTTGAAAGGAGAGGTTTGATGCTTCTGAATGCATTGTATCAATTCCACTTCTTACTCGCAGTATGGAAACTACTCATAACTTGGTATAATGGTACCAAAGCTTGAACCTCAAGCGCTGACACTGAGTATATTCTGGATCGATTTTTTGTTTGTTTGTTTGGATTAGATATGCAGCATGACTTATCATGTCAATTAAAATTCATATTATCTATACTATTTTCCTCATTATTTATTGTGCCTTCCGTTTTGAAAGAAGACTTCATGTATGATATATTCTATTTAGGGTGGTGAAAATGCTAAGCTCTGGTGTCCAGTGTGCAAGCAAGGGGAGCTACGAGAAGCTCACAACCTCATACACTGTACTTTCTGTAAGATACGGCTTGACCTTGGAGAAGATAAGGTAGTTCCCATTTGCAACATTGCAGCTTTCCCCGACATATTGAGTCACTTATATGACACCATCTTATATGACGTGACAACTTCAATCTGTTCAATCAGGTGAACCTGGATTTTTTACGGGAACGGTTGGCTAATGTGCATATGGAGCATTTAGACAGAGGATGCACATTGTCACCCAAATTCTGCTTGCAGACCATGTTTGGGTTGAATGCACTCTACATACAGTGTGATAAATGCAGCACTTTTGACGTTGTGGTGTAAATATTGCAATGCACTAAAGAGACAAACCATATCACGCAACATGGAAGGTCGTGGCAGTATTCCTGAAGTTATTTATTGGAGATTTCTGTAAAAGGTACACATGTACCCGTGGTATGCTGAGGTGTATGAACAGTAGAATAACCATACAAATCTAATTGCATGTGTGCCAAACTTGTGTTGACATGTACCTGAAGTGCAGTGTAATTAGGTAGTTAGTCTTGGTCAATATTTGGTTGGCATCTTCTTTATGTCCTCATGCTGTGAACTCTCAGGGTTTAACCTTCTATATATGTTCCTTGTCTTCACTTCAGTCTTCAAGTGATGACATTTTCCATCTGCAGTTGACATTTTTACACCCATATTGCCCTGCTACTGGTAAATTGTTGTTGTCTTGGAGTAGTGGCGAAGTGTGTGAACTCAGCTGTTTCTCACCAGCTACTGGAGCAGTAGTATATTCCCAGTTTGCTGAATGTTGCGGTTATTCCTTCCTATCAGCTCCGGCCATAGAACTTTATAAGGTTTTCAAAGGAAGCAGCTGGGGATAGAAGCATAGCACGTTGAATGGATCTTGTCAAAGGTGCCTTGATAATATTGTTGTCGTTAGGTGTCATATTATCACGTTTGCCGGCTTGCTGCTGACTCCGCATTTCAAGCAATCACATTGTTTTAATAATAGTCAAGGACTCAAGATGGCAGCGTAACAGGTGAGCAGGTAATCGGATAGTGACTTTTGCAAGTATATCAAAATAAGGATAAGGGCCTGATTAATAGCGGCCCTAGCAGTAGATATGGCGGCTATCTCTAGAAGATGTTCATCAAATCGTCTTGGGGTCACTCGCGTTTGAGGTCTCAATTTGAACTTGGACTAGGACGACGCACATCTTACTGTCCGAGTCCTGTATCTGGATTCTATGCTTCGTGATCTTTCTGCCATGGAACATTTCCTTCCAAGAGGATCCTGAAAAATGTTGTCATCTAGCAGCGCAACAGTAACATTTCAGTTCCCCAAGATGGATAAGGGTTTTGATTGGTTCGTCGTTTAACAATACCATTCAGGGCTTGATTCAGTTTACCAACCAAGTGAGCCCTCGAGAGAATAGAGGGATAAACAATATACTCTTATCAGTGAGTAGAAGAACATTAGCGTTGCTAATCCTTGCACCATGAAACCTCATTTCCTTCCAAGTGGACCGTATTTCAGCGGACGACCAGTTCGGCCTGTATAATTAGGTAGTAAGGCAGCTAATGGAGGGTGCACGAAGCTCATAGTGCGATGTAACCTGCCACGGCAAGTAATGGATATGTTCTACTACTACTCTGTACGCGAAACTAGAAACTCAAGACATCTTCTGGACAGAAAAGTCGCCCAACCAAATCACCAAACCATGGGCGAAAGTTTCTTTCAGCAGTCTGCATGCGACGTAAAAAACCCACAATCATCGCACTACATAGCTCCAAATTGGCATAAATGAATTCAGAAGCAAATCGCCACACGCAAAAAAGGCTATGGCGCCGACGGTTTCTTGGGATGTGATGTGATGGAAGAGATGACGCTGTGTATTATACGAACGAATGTACAACTTGCATCGGTTGCGCCTACTCCCAAGAACAGGACATACGCATGAATACGTATTTTAAGAGAAGCCAGTCAAAAACCACCATTTCCATCGTCACACTCGGTGGTTTTTCATGGAAAATAAACGCGAGTAATAAAAACTACACGAGCTCTATTATTCACCTGCGATCTATCTGCACCGTCCGTCTGAGCTAATATTGTTTTCTCTCCAGACATTCTGTTTACCGTTTCAACACGCATGCAAAATGAAGATGAAAGAAGTTTGGTATAAAGAGTAGACTCTGAACCGGAGTACTACACACACATCCACCATTTCATTCATTCCCCACCAACCCCTCCTCATCTTCTCACCGCGACCTCGATCATGAGCTCAACGCAGGTGGAGGGCCTCCTCCCCTTCATCTACAAGGCCATCAAGGACCGCCGCCGGAGCACCAGCAGCCGGACCGCCTACCGCAGCGCTGAGGAGGAGGAGGAGGACGACGTCATGGACCTCGGAGACACGGAGCAGAGGAGGCGGTGGCTGGAGCAGGAGCTGCGCTCACCGATCCGCGCCGCCGGGCCGTCTTCGTCGTCGTCAGCGGCGGCCGAGGGACACGAACGGAACCGGTCGCTGGAGGAGCTGGCGGGCCAGGTGGGCGGCACGCCGGACCGGCGGCTGCGGGTGCCGCTGCCCAAGGCCAGGAGCGTCCGCGTCTTCTCCTGCATCGGCGCCGGCGCCGCGTGACCACCGGACCCACTGTAGGCGTAGCCGTAGAATTGTATACGACGTACGTTTGATTCGTGTGCAGGTCTAGCGCGGTGTGAGTTTTCATTAAGATGTACATATATACGAGTGATTGGTGATTGTAAAATGAACAGGTGCTGCTTCTTGTATCGATTTTGTTTTACATGTGTGTTGTTCTTTTTTTTTTTGAGATTGTTGTTCTTCTATTCTAACAGCGAATTAACCCTCTTTTAGCTGTTAGACTGGTTGGTAAAATTTGTCTTCACCGACGGTTTCATATTTCAAGGAAGGGATATAGATGTTGTATATTTTTTGTTAAGAAGAAGAAGAAGAAGAAGAAAGAAACAACATTATCTTACCGTTTATATTGATATTTCTTGGATCTTTATCAGTATTCGTATAGAACTAGAACGGATCTTTCCTGAAATATAGCCCAAGATGATGGTATCATTCTCTAGCTGAACGCGAAACATTCCATTGGGTAGGGCTTCCATAACTAAACCTTCGAAAGTGACTTTTGCTTCTCTCGGGTTTTTTTTCTCTCCCTTTTTTTCTATCATTTTTTTCTCCTATGTTTCCATTTTTAGTTCCTTCTATTAGTTATGGTGAATAAATCACATAACCTCACGAGGGACTCTCGAACATTTTTGGCAGCAGTCGAACATTTAACTGCGAGGTTTCTCGCTTCAAATGTCATAACGGGGTGTACTTAGTGTCGATATGTACTAGTAGTGTGCAGGTTCACTTATATATGTATGAACTCTAGCCGTAAAATAATGTGAAAATGCATCATACATAAATACTATAACATGTATGTTGATAATAACCGACAATGCTTTTTTATTTCCAATTCCCAATGTGGTTTGGGTTGCGCACGACCATTCTGATAGGCCGCTTTGGTTGTGCACAAATATTTTTATATATGGGCTTTCTAGCTATGGATTCTAATGCGGCTTGTACTAGTGGCGGTGCAATGGAGGAAGGGGAGCCGTCGAGTGAGGTCCCACAAGCTCGCTGGTGGGAGATGTCATTATGTTCATGTCATTTTCTTCATCAACAAACCATGCTTTATCTTAATGTTATATTTTATTACAACATATGATTATCATGGTCAAGTATGAGCCTACTCTATTGCTTGAGTGATAGCTCGGGTCAAACAGATCTTGGGTGCATCCAGCTGCTCTAGTATTCGGTGAGCCCGCTTGTCGGCATGTGCCCGTCATTTGATCTCTTGTGGGTTCTTTTTTGCTTACCTAACATCCGGTTGCCACCAATTATGCATGGACGCGCGATTCTACATAACACATGGTCGGTGGAGCCGTCCTACAAAAAATATTATGTGATACATACAACTTAGCTAAGATTTGATTTGCTCACTCAAACTCTGAATCTTTTGGACTAAAAGATACTGAGAAGATCCAAAAAATAATAATTTGGTGGCGGACACCAACAATATGTGTCGATTGTGAACTGTCTAATATGGAGAACCGAGAATGCATGATCGAAGATAATGTTATTATCTTACTAATTAAAACAGAACAGATATTTGAAGATAAGATTCCTCCAGCAAGGACATGGTTTTATTTGGAAGGCTGAGCATGTTTCTCTAATAAAGTCGACAAAAAGTTGTATTGTACCTGAAAACAAAAAACAAGTGTCCTTACATGGGAACTCTTAGAGTCTTTCCTTTTAAAAGTTTGAAACTGAATGCATGAGATAAATTACATTATTTCCAAAACTACACGCAAAGGGAAAAGTAGGTGATGTGAAACGTATGCTACATTAGTTGGCCCATGAATTATTTTTAACAAGTATCTTGCTAAAAATCCCTCACCTTCCTATTTTGCCCCTATGACTCCTTTTAAAGCCTATGCAGAGAGGCAATTCAATGCACACAAAGATATCAAGTATAACACATGTTCTCTTAGAAGGTCTTAACTAGAAGTTAGAGGGTGATTAGAGATGTTGCTCCTATCACCACCACCACTGTCACCTCCACCTCCAGCAGCACAATTGTTCATCACACCATATGAGTCAAGAAGCGATGATGTTGCGTCAGTTTCAAGTGGTTCTTACACACCGTTGATTGTGATTCTACTCATCATTGTGATCCTCATAATATCTTCCTTGGTTTTTGCGCAAGTCTATGTTAGACGTTGGTCGTCCGTCAATACTATGGAATCCGTCTTGGATCAAGAATGCGGCATGTGCGCTAGTGAGGGAATAACTAATGTTATTTCTCCTATGAAGAAGGAAGACGATACCGGCGTTGTAGCATCAGAGGAGTTGGACGAGTCAGATCCACCACAAAGTGAAGATGATGACGAGGATAGTTCTTCCCAAGAAGGTTTTTAAGAAATCCATCTATGCCGTACTTCTCTAGAAACTTTTACATCCCATGGTTTATTGCTTGAATGTTATGGAAGCATGTTGAACGTTATTTGGATGGATAATAAATTTGATCTTGGCGGATCTTTTTATTGTTATGTTTTGGCATTTATCTTCAATTGTGATTTTTGTATATTTTTTGAGTATTAAATCAAGTATTGAGTGGCTTATTTTTTTTGCTGTTTTGTTCGCGCCATATTTCAGGCATATACACTCTTTGATTAAGATTTAACGGCTTAACGAATATCGGAAAGAAGTTTGAACGGTCCATGCACGTACTTCCCCGTACATCTAAACCCACCCCTTAAACCATGACATCATGGATATCACGTGTTGTGGGAAAAAAACGTATTACTAGTTTAGCTTGCTGCCCATTTTATGAGTACATGAATTATGAAGTGTGGAGTAGTCCTCCATCAAAATTATGTTTTTCATTAGTTTGCAGTCAATCCTTGAAAACTGGAAATCTTAATTTTGCACGATGTAAATAACACATTACAACAGTTTGCACTTCTTGGTAGTTGGTACGTATTAAAGTTCGGCCACCCATTCGACAAGTTTAGCTTGCTGCCCATTTTAGAAAGACTGGTAAATTTCTATCACTTAGTTTGTACACTCTATTGTATTGTTCATGCATTTAAACATGTAATTTTTGGCAGCAATTAATTCTTCCGGGTGTGTGAATCCATTACCCTCTGTTGGGAAACCCATGTCACACGAGGAAGAGAACATGCAGATAAAGCTAAATTCGTGCCTCGAGAAACAAAATACGTTGTCGTCTTTTCTCTGCGAAAAAATTGTAGTCATATGATGCTGAAATTTCTTTGAGTATGATGTGCGCAAAGCTAAAAGGATGTATGCCAACGAGGCAACGAGCACTAGTGACGAAAATGGGCTGTTGCAAACCTTGCAATCGATATTGTGGTATTTTTCCTGTTCATGCAAGATTTGGGTGTGTACTTGGGTCATGGCCTACTTGGCTTTTAGTTTCATCAATTTACGACCTGCATTTCATAACAAGTCCAGTTACTATATATTTTAAGTTCGTCATACCTTCTATTAACAGAGGGAAATGAGTGACAAAAATCGGAAGTACTCCAGAACCCATTAAGAGGACAAGTTAAACTAAATAGCAAATACTTTCTTAATGTAGAGGTGAATTCGTTACACCATTTGCGTTCACTAAGCCCAACTTACTCATTATTAACTTCTTTTAACCCACGAAAGAAAATAGAGACGGAGAGTCCGCCACCCGCGTGGGTTGATGAAACAACGATGAATTGTATTGCCAAGATGTATACACAGTGTATAAGGTTCCACGTACATTGTCTTACTCTCATTACGTGGTCAGGATCGGCGCTATCGAGCGCGCCGCCACACCAGCCCCATCCACCCTCCTCCCGCTTCGCCGCCGCCGGAGGGGGCGCCGGCAAAGCCGTGCGCGCCCCCAGGGAAGGTGGCGGCGGGGCTTTCTCTCCTTGCTTCGCCGGCGACGGGAAGGATGGCATGGCGGCGGCGGCGGAGGTCTGTGGTGCGGCTGTGGTGTGGTTCGGCGCGGTGGCGGCGACTGGAGGATGGCGCGGAGGCGGCGGCGCCGTGACGCGGAGGCGCCATGGATTGGAGCGGCACGGCGCTGGATGCTCGGGCTGCATCTGGGCCCGAGCGGGCCGTCGTTGGGCTTCTCTGCGGCGGGATGGAGGAGCCTTTCCCGGTGGCGCAGGGGGTCTCTCGGCGCGGTGGAGGCGCCATTGGTGGCTGGCTGCTGACGGACGAGGTCGCTGGGCGCGGTGGAGACGCCATTGGTGGTCGGGCGTTCGGCGTGCTCCCGTGCGTGTGGTGGACGGGGTGGCAGCCCTCTTCCCCTGCTGTCTTCCTGCGTGGATGGTGGCCGCCGGTGCTGGCGGTTGCCTCGGCTTGGTGGCGCCCCGAGGTGCCAGATCTTGCCGTGGCGGGCTCGGCTCGATCTGGCCTGCCGGCTCCTGCTGGTGGCGTGGGGGGATGGTGGCCTGGCGAGGTGTGCGGGCTGGATCTGGGCCAGGCGGGCCCAGATCTGCCAATACGTGTTGCACTGTTACGGGTCGGATCTGGGCCAGGTGGGCCCGGATCTACCGGCGGCGGTGTCGCTATTCCCAACACCCGCGTAGGGTCCGTCCCTTCCCGTGCGCTGATGCTCCCTGGTGGGGAGCTCGGCCGCGGTGCTGCTCGGATTGCGACGGTGCTTTTATCCAGGTCTCGGGCAGTCCGGGTTGTGTTAGGCCGGTCTTAGGGCTGGGGCGCCTCCTCTTGGCGGCAGGACCGTGTTCGGTGTGGTGCTGAACTGACGCGCCGCCCCCGACCCAGATCTGGGTCTTCGGACCCCATCTAGGTTTTAGGCGGGTCAGTCTGAATCCTCGTTAGCGCGGTTCGTTATACACTGGTGGTGGAGAGCAGCTTGGAGGTGGGGCCGCAGCGCCAACGTCGTGCCTTCTGCAGCGCAACAACGGGAACTTCACGGGCCTCGAGGGGCCCGGCCGGGCTTGCGGGCTTGGTGTGCTCCTGCTATTGTGTCCGGTCGGTTACCGTCTCGGACGGTGGAGGTTGGTGCCTCCCGCACGTCGGCGGTGCTGCGGCTCCTAATCCCGGCTCTCCTTCTTTGGTGTGTAGGCCTCTCCTCTTTGTTCCGTGGGGAGACAGTGTGAACGGCTTCGCGGCCGTGCGTTGGGTGGTGGGCGGTTTGGTGGAGTGTTCCAGAGCGCCTGGGGTGAGGGGGGACCGGGAGAAATCCTAATTGGCATGTTCAATTCCGGCGCGGTGGCGCCTGCGGGTGCGGGTGCCGCCAGTCCTTCCTGAAGGGCGACGGGTGGTCTCCTCTCCTCAATCGCGTACCAGGGGAAACCCTTGGCGGCAGCGTCGTCGTCGTCGCATCCCTTCTTGAAGGTGTTGTTAGGTACCGGCGCTTTGGATCACTAGGAGCTTGGTGCGAGGCCTTGGTGGGCGTAGTGGTCGTGGAGCCTGGTCACTTCTGTCAATCCGCCGTTGTCGGCATTTGTTTCTTCTTTTTTTCTCTTCTCCTTTCTTTTGGGCGTGCTTTTGCTGTTTCCGCCCCAGCATCTACTTTTGGGCGTTGTGCTGTCTGGCCCAGCAGCGGTCTCAAACGGTGTGGCTTTATTTATAAAGCGGGGCGAGAGCCTGTTTCGAGGTTCCACGTAAAATGATAAAAGCAATGAACTACTTAAGCGACTGCAATGAATCTAGCAAACGCTAGTCCAAATATTGGATAGACAAGAAACCGGTGCAAGCGCAAGCACCTCAACATGCTTTTGTACCTAGTAGCCAGAACAAACAACCTATATGTCTCCAACGGCGGCATTAAAGACCATATTTATGGATTCATTAATGGACAGCCTTATGAATTACATGCAACTTATTTGAAGTTTTCGGATCATATATATACAGATCCTACAGGTGCTATATGAATTACAGTATTATTTCGACTTGGTTCAGTGCATTTCTAGAAGTGGCATAGTTGGATGGTTATCCCGGAGCTCACCGGAGGGTTCGTAACTCTCTGAAAAAATCCGAATCGTTTCAGCTAAAAATTCATTCAAAATTGAATTTGGACTGTATGAAAGCGGAAATCTCGAGGTAGAGAAGCTACTCAACCACAACTAGCGGAATTTCTTCAGCTTGACGGTAGCATACCAATTTGTCTACTACATTGATCGGGTTACTGTAGAACTCAAAATCGCAGCAATCTCCTCCTCTCAAGCGCGATGTTGTGCTCGTCAAAGGCACGACGACGAGGCGATGCTGTTCCGGCTCTGCGTCGGCACGAACGCCAGCGCTATGAGGATCGCCATGAGCCCGACGGGGACCAGCAGCAGTAGCGACGGCGGGGGCGGTAGCGGCGGCAGGACCAGCGGCAAGAACACCAGCAGCGCGGTCAGGCAGAGGAACAGCGCGGCCAGCTCCGCCGTGAAGTATCCCGCCGTCGCCTCGGGCACCGTCCGCTTCCCCTCGACGACGTGCGTTCGCCCTCCTCCGCCTGAGGCGGCTATAGACCCCTTCTTCCTCGCCCTCCTCTCCGTCGACATTCGGTAGTGGAATGTATGTCACAAACTTGAGAATTGCTATGGTGTTTGGGGGGAAGATGCTGCTATCTGATTGTATCAGTAGTGCACTAGTACGACGTAGTGCTACATATAGGAAGGCCTTGCTGCCCGCCGTTGTCTTCTTTGTAATCAAAGATGGCTCTGAATGCACGACGGCCGAGGACAGATACTGACTGATGTAGCTACCCCGGTCCCGGATGCGCAAACCGTACCCAGTTGCCCCAATTGGCTTGTGTTGGAGGGCAAACCCTGAAGATTTGGAGGTCCGGGTGCAATGTACCCGACGGTTTTACGTTCTTGGGGGAAGGGTTGTGGTGGTGCATCGACGTTGCAGGTCATGATCCTTTGACGTCCTTTTGCCCTAGTGTGATGCAAGTAGACGAGATCAGTACGAGACAGCCTCACGTGGCCTAAGATTCAGTGGTGTTAAGGTTCCTCCCCCCTGGAGAGAATGAAATCACACCCGCCCAGAAAATCTCGTCTCTGCACTCATCAGGTAGGGGTACTAGCTTAGCTAATTATATATTGCCTGGTTGACAGTCTCGACTACTGACGATTTGAAGTTATTTAGGGAGTAGTTCCCAGCAATGAACTCTATGTATTGGTGGCCGCATTGGTAGCCGGTCGTTGCAGGATCTCAAGCGAGATGTCCAGTATCTCTCCGCTGATAGTCTCATAGTGCCATTGTTGGCAGAGGCATGACAAGATCAAGCTAAGGATCAAACCGAAAACCTGCAATGTGCATGCACCGGATATTTGGTCGATTAAACGAGGCGACCGTGGTGTACTGCCAGAATCGCTCACGCATATCAGCGTATGTTTGGATATCTTTCTAGTGAAGCGAGCGCAAGTTGTCCGGGCTTGATGGGAATTGGGGTGGATTGGACTGGTTCGCTCGCAGCTCGCTCCTAGGGACGCATGAACGTACATGATCACTTGCTTCCATGTGAGTGACTGCGTGCGTCGCTCGGTTGTGTTGTGAGCGATGCTGGAAAGGAAGTGTCGAAGCAAGCAACCGGATGATAATGGTAGATTCAAGATGGGTTTGTATATAGTATATCAGCAACTCAGCAACCAGGCTCGTGAAAGTAGATGCAGGCTGAGGGCCACATTGTGCTAGTTGCTTCTGTTGCCTTGCCTTGCATTAGAGTCTGGTGATTGGCATCAAGGCTTTGGACACCGAGCGAAGAAAAAATTACCGGGGGGGCTCAGGATTGCTGGAGAATAACTTCCAACATTAAATTTGTCCGAAAATAACGATATGACATGGTGGAGACATGGCAGAAGATGCAATGTGGTTTCTAGAAAAAAGCAACATTAAAATCATGCTCACTATTCTTTGGGAATAATAAGAAAGAATGTGTGATGTAGATTTGGAAACGATAGCATTGGTATTGTGGATTTAGTTGCAAAATTATTAATCTCTATCTACTAGTAATATACTACTTTCGATCCACAATTTCTGTCGCAAACGTGAAAGCACAACTCGGTAGCTAAACTCGCAACACTTTTTTCAGACAGGAGGGAGTAGCTAAATATGCCCAGGTGTAATGTAAGTGAGGGCAACCTCTAAGGACCCTGTTTGGGAGCGCACACGCGCTTTTCTAGTTAGAGCGCACGCCGGAAGAAACAAGTGCTCAAGAAAAGGAATCACGGAACCGCGCGTAAGAGTTAAGCCAAAATAAAAAGAAAAGGTTCCCATCGTCTGACCCATGCAATCTGACGTGTAAAGGGCACATAAAAGATTGGTCTAAAGTTTAAAAATGTTTAACTTTCAAACCAAGCGTCCAAATCAAAATCGGTTTTGACCGTAGCGTTACTCGCGACAAGATCTAAAAAACTAGATCCTCATGGACATGTTTCGATATTTATTTTTTAAAAAACAACTTTTTATCATGGTAAAGCCAGTTCATGGTAAAAACATATTTTTCTATCTAGAAGTTGCTTTTAGAAAATATTCATCGGAGTATATAAGTATGAGATATTGTTTTGAATGTCTCATACCAAGGAGCATGACAGTCTCTCATAAACTAACAAGTTGACCATTGGTTGGATTTGAAAACATATCCCCACTCATCCTCACATTATTTATTGTTTACATAAGAAAAAATAATTTTATAGTACAAACTTTGTTTTTGTCATGAAAGTTGCTTTTAGAAATCAGAACGTGAGAGAAAGTGAAATGTATATGCTAGAAAAACGTGTCTCAACCAATAAATTGTTTTTTTGAACAAAAAAAACATTGGAGTAGAAGTAAGATTTTCTCTTTAAAAGCAATTTTATAGTACAAACTTTCTTTTTGTGCTAGTGTATACTACATAGCCGCTTTTGTTAAAAAACAAGTTTATACTTCAAAAGTTGACTTTGTAAATGCTTTGAAAACCAATTGTTATCACGAAAAAACAGCTTCTGGTCAAAATTTGCTTTTGTAGAACCGACAAGCTGTATCAATATTTTGAAAATATATTATACGAACTTTATGGCTTAGAAGTTGCTTTTAAAAATTAGAAAATGTGGTAGTACTATGCATGCCGACAGACAAGATTGCAGTATGCCTGTCGAGGGTGTAACTCGGCAAATCCCAGGGTTGTCCACCCCGGGTTGATTGAGGGGGAGAGAGATAAGCGTTGGTGATCACGACGGCTGACAAGCGGGGAATTTACCCAGGTTCAGGCTCCCAGAGGATAACACCCTACTTCCTGCTTGTTTGGTATTAATAGCGAGTGGCGATTACAATGGCGAGATTGCGATCTTGCTAGGGTTTGTGGCGGCTGTTGGCGTGTCCTTGAGACGAGCGACCCTCCTGGCTTTTTATAGGTAAGCCAGGTCTCGGGTGGTCGGTGTCGATGGCAATTACAGATATGGCAGGTTATCAGACCTAACCGACTTGGACTAGGTTACACGGCACCCCTAGTGGGCCTTCTGTGGGCTTTCTCCAGCTCGGCGCGGCCCAGGTATACTCATCGTGGGCTAGTCGAAAAGTAGCCCCACGTCAGTAGCCCCCGAGTGCTTGGTCGAATCGTAGAGTCGGGCGAAGGACTTCTTCCTCCTGGGCCTGCCGCCGGGTTGCTTATTCTCGAGTTCGAACTCGCTATCCTCAGTCGAACAGGTTACTCGCGATGGGAGTAATATCTGCAGTCGAATTACTTTGCCTTGGCCTTCTTGTGAAGCTTGCTTCTATTCGGCTTGTTGGCTTACTTGTAGATGGATTCGGCTGCTTGAGCTTACTCAATTTTCCTTGCCACCTGAATGGTTGTTTCGGGTTCTCGGATCAGCACCCTGTCATTGGTTGCTTTCATCTGTGAAGCTTACCACTCGAATCGGGCATTCGAGTTGTCTTGCTGCTTCACGTCTTCTTCAGAGCCATTAGCTTGATGACATCACTATGACGCTCTGTGGCATGCCTCTGCGCCCGATGAGACGTGACGTAGCGGGGCCCGCTGTCAGAGTTGACTATGGTCAGCAGTTGTCACGTCTTTCCGAACTGGGCGTGAAATTTTCGCGGCACGATGATGACGCCTTGATTCTCGTGCGTAGTGGACGGAGTGGGCGGCGACAGTTAGTCTCTCCGCACTACACGTGGACGGCTGGATGTAGCTGCTCGGAACAGTTTCTTCGCGGACGATTGAGATGAATTTCTGCAAGGCATAAGTACTGCGCCGCAGCGCGAGGGGATCATCTTCTCCAATCGTCTGCGCCTCCTTTCCTCTGCTTTCTACCATTCTTGCCTCCATCCAAGCTCTGTGCGTCTAGTCCTTCTACCTTCTACGATCCTTCGAAGCCATGGGCAAGTCGAAGGCCGCCGCTGGCACCTCCTCCTCTGCCGCCGGAGCCGGGTTGATGAAGAAACCCGATGGCGACTGGCAGAGGTCCATGGTGAAGAAGACGGACCTCGAGCTGCTGCGCATGCAAGGCCTCCTGCCACCGACGGACCAGGCCCAGGTACGTGCCCCTGGCAAGGAGGTGTACCCCGCTCCTCGCGAGGGGGAGCGCGTATGCTTCGTGGATTTCCTCCCACGGGGCTTCGGGTTCCCGCTCCACGATTTCGTTCGTGGTCTCTTGTATGCCTATGGGGTTCAGATCCACGATCTGACCCCCAATGGCGTCTTGAGCATCGCGAGCTTCATCGTGCTCTGCGAGTGCTTCTTGGGGATCGCGCCCCACTGGGCGTTATGGAAGTCGCTCTTCCTTGTTCGTAAGAACGTTGGGAAGAGCGGGTTGACATACCCGGTGGGCGGCTTCGGCATCCAGGTGCGCGGCGACACCGCGTACTTTCAGATGAAGAAGTCGGACTCCGTCCTGGGGTGGCGGAAGAGGTGGTTCTACATCCAGTGGAACCAGGACGGCCTGGCGCAGTTTGACGGCGAGCGCGGGTTGCTGAAGACTCGGGCCTGGTCGCACCCGCTTGCCGAGGAGGAGAGGGAGTCCGCAAGGCCGCTGCTGAGCCTGCTGCGCAACCTCCTTAAGACCCTCGGGCGCGAGTCGGGTGGCATCTACCTGATGGCCACCTTCTTCCGGCTTCGCGTCCAACCGCTTAGCGCTCGGCCCCACCCGATGTGGCAGTCGAGGGCGTCAGCGACCAGCCACTCGACGATGAGGAAGTGGAAACCAAGGTGAGGGGCATCACTAACCTCCGAGCCGCGGACCTCTGCAACGTCAAATGTCCAGTTGCTGCGTACGGAGCAGCGAACCCTGTTCCCGAGGTGAGTTCTTGATTTATTCTTTTCCTGGCTTGCTTTCTTCTTCTTTTGTTTCTTTAATCGACTTGGCTTTGTTTGCTGCAGGGTCGCTCTTTTCTGGTCAGCCTTCCTCCTCTCCCAGAGAACGGGCCCGACGACGAGTCGAAGATTGTTGAGGAGGAGGGTGACGACGAAGACCTCCCGTCCGCTCTCTCTCCTAACGAAGAGGTGGAGGACGATGACGACGAGGAGGAACCCGCACGGAAGAGGCAAAAGCGTCGAAGTGGTGGCGATTCTGCGACTGCTTCGTCGCCCGCGAAGGGTGCGGATGCTGATTTGGAGGAAGCTAGCGCGACATCTTCGGGTGTACGGTCCCAGGGCGACTGGGACAAACCATTGGCCGCTCCTCCTGTTAGCTCTGCGCCACCGCGCGAGTTCGCTCTGATGTCGTCTCTCTCCCTGGGGAGCGACGACGAGTTCGAGACCACCAGGTGAGTTTATTTTCACCTTGCTTTTCCGAGTTGTACTTTGGAGTTTCAATCTTCTAGTTGAGCATTGTATTGTTTTTGCTCCAGCCATCGCTCTGGCGATGTCAGCTCCCCTCGACGTGACGTGGAGCACACATCTGCCCCTTCGACAGAGCTGGTGACTCAGGTGGCGATCGAGGAGCGCGCGCCCACTGGTGGCCTTGCGGCGTCGAGTCGTGCTCTCCCAGCGGCTTCGGAGGGTGTCGAGCTCCTGGATCACGTAAGTCCTTTATGCTTGTACTTGTAGTCTTGAAATTTCATCGGGTGCGCGAACAGCGCTCCCGATGGGAGTAGCCCCCGAAGGTGTGGGTGACTAGTATAGTCGCCCGCAACTTTATATAACTTGTTGTTTCTGCAGCCGTACTACCGCCAGCAGCTCGAGGCAGCCGCTGCCTACGTTCGCTTGGAGAAGGAGAGGGACCAGCTGCGCACCTCTCTGGACCAGGCTACCAAGCGGGTTGAGGAGTTGGAGCTGAAGCTTTAGGCTCAGGCGGAGCTTGAGCGAACCCTGCACGAGTCCCAGGAGCGCGAGCGAGTGCGGGCCATCCAGGAGAAGACTCAAGTCGACCGCCTTCTCTCACTCGCCGGTGCCCTTGGAGGTGAGTTTTCGGCTTTGGCGCCTACTTGTATTTGCTTTGCTCTTTTCTAACTGTTGGTGTTTTTGCCCAGAGAGATGCGGTGGCGCCCCTCCGGAAGGTTCGTCGAGTGACGATGTTGACTTGGCGACCGTTGTCGGCTTCCTCGACCGCGTCTGCGCGTATGCGTCTGATGCGCTGCGGAAGTCGACGGCCGCGCTGCAGAAGTCGACAGGAGCGCTCGCGACGGTGCACCGCAACATCTTTCCGAGTGATCCGCCGCCGACTGTCGTTGATTCCCTTGCAGCTCCGTTTGAAGACGACGCGACCACCCTCGCGGACTTCAATCGGACACAGACGGTACGCGGCTCTGAGCTCACCTTCCAGCTTCTGTTAGGCCATCAGGTTGCTGGCAACTTTGAGAAGGTTGTCAGCGGCTTCCCTCGAAAGCCTGATGGGTGGACGGCATCTCTGAGCGGGGTGAAGGCGCAGGCTACACAGCTGGCTGTGAAGCTTGTGGCTACCTTTGAGAGGGCGCTCGCCAAGGCGACCGAGGCGGCTGCTGCTCGGAAGAGTCGCTCTGTAACATCCCGATATCTTGGAATGTTTAAAAATCACAGAAATTTAAAACTTTTGTTTTGATTAAAATAAATATTAAAATGCTTAAGAGAACCAACTATAAAAGACTTCAAGCATCTTGAAAAGATTTAATATTTCAAATATCTCAGTTCATAATTACTTTCAAAAGTTGTTTCAAGTTAAACAATTTATTATCCATTGTAGGTGTTAAACCTCAATATGTAATTTGACAAATGTTTTACAAAATTTCAAACCATTTCATATTAATAAAAGGTTTCCTTATAAGTATTTTATTTCAACCACTTAACCATAGCTATTCATAAATTAAAATAATATTTACTAGTATTCCTTTAAACTATGTAAACATAATCTATTTTGCCAAATGGATTTTCATTCTTCAACTAAGTTCAAACCTAGTGTTGAAATTACAACCCTATAGTTTATAACTTTAATAACTTCATATATTTCATAATTTATGAATTATCCAAATAAACATTTCATTAGATTAAATGATTTTCATTTACTTACAAAACATAAAATGACTTCAAGAATATATGTTCTAAATAAGAAAGGAATTAAAACTAAAATCTTTTCCAAAGTTGTTATGAAGTTCAATTGAAATTACCTTAAAAAAATATGATGGTGCACAAATTTTGTTGAATTAAAATGAATACATCAATTTTCCTTTTTATTTTCATAAGTGTTATGTTATTTAGTATTTTACTAAAGCCTAGAATGAGTTAAGTATTTAGAAATGAGTTTAAATAACTTAAATTGAAACATATTTTGAATATGGGTATCTTACAAATTTTATTCATCCAAAAGAAAATTTAATTAAATTATAATTTCAAATTTGACTTTAAGTGTCAAATTTGTATTTAATGAATATTTCAAAATATTAATTTTCAAAATTATTCAAAACATGCCCACAACTGGTTTAACACAAAGATAATAATTTTACAAATCTTTAGAAATTTGTTTGACTCCATTTGGAGTTTTAAATCAAAAGTTATAAAAGAAATAAATCAGAAAAGAAAAAGTGAAAAACCTGATAGGCGGGACCCACCTGTCAGGGCTTCATCCCTAACCTCTAGCCGTGATTTTCACCGGCGATTGCTCCACCGATTTCCTTCCAAATCCGGCGAAATCCTTGCGAGTTGTTTCCTTTGCTCTGGCTTATTTAAACACCACGACCTCCTCTTCCATTTGCCCCAAACCCTAACATCTAGGACGCCGCCAGGCCGGAGAAATAGATCGCCGGAGTTCTTCGCTACGCCGGCGAGATTTCTTCAAAACCGGTGAGCTCCGACGACCACTGCCTCTCCCACCTTGCCCATCCTATTCGCCGTCCCCGTGCGCGGCTCCTTACGCTTTCCTCGCCCCCCCCTACAGAGCAAAACGTGCACGGCAGGCACGACCGGAGGTCACCGGAGCGCCGCCGCATCCTTTCCGCCGCTCCCGGTCGTTCCAGGAGGAACGACTCGACTCCGTCGCCACCGTCGCCTCCAGGACATCGCGCCGCACACCTTCGTCTCTGTTCTGTGGCGGGGCGACCACCGGAGCCTCGCCGTCGACCTCGCCGAGCGCCGCGCCGCCGCGGCCTTCCTCTGCTCCGGCCACCCCGCGCCGCCCGGTATGACCACCTCCCCCAAACCGTCCGATCTTGATCCATCGGCTCCGATTTGATCACTTAAGTGAACCGGTACCGACGAATAGGAGCTGGCCACATCGTTGCCTCGTCAGCACCCAGTCAGATCTACGTCAGATGCCCAGTCAACGCCGCGTGGATTATAATTTAGTTAATTTAATTTAATTGACACTTTTGCAGAAACACCCCTGTCACTTAGAATAGTTATAACTTTTCACTCACGTATCCAAATTCAAATATTTTTATATATTTGGAAAGCCCTTAACATGAAGAATATTTTAGATCTGCCAAAATTCAAATTTTGACTTAGTTTAAAATATTCAAATTTCAAATGGTGAATTTGAGTAATTTTATCATAACTTTAAATCTATAAATCCAAAAATTGCAAATAAAATTGTTTTATAAACTTTATAAAATGTGTGATATGATGACTCTGTTATAAAATAATTTTTGAGAATTATTTTGATGATTTAAATAGTTGCATGTTTAATTTGAATAGTTTGACTATTTTTGACATAACACTTAATACAAACATTATTATTTTATTAAATCCAATTTTATAAATTTAATTAAAAACACTCTGTCTATTAACCCCATTTACAAATTTTTGTTATAAATAATGTTTGAACAATTTAAAATGAAATTAAAGGTTAGAGGCTTAATTTGATTTATTTTAGCACATTATAAGGTTTATTATTTTAAAATTTATTACTTTGCACCAAAGACATAAATAATTGTCCTTATCCAGAGAAAGCTCAAATTCTTGTTTAATAATATACTTCATGACATTAATAAGTAGGTTTTGTTTAAAACCTTTTAAATGATTTTAGTTCATTTACAAGTGCATATAAAAGTTATTGGTTAATGAAGTGTTACTAAAAATGTGATTTAAAACATTTTTCCATTTCAAATACTAAGTTATTATTAATACTATAAACCTTAAGTTGGTGATTAAAAATGTTTAGATATGAGAAAGTTAAGAAAATCTTGAATGTGAATTTGGTTAAAGTTAATTTTAAACATAACCTTGGGTAATTGTAATTTAATAAAGATAGTGGTATTAGAGTTCTAAACCTTGCTTTTAATTTGCGATTAAGCCTTCTTGATGTCCCTTTGTGTAAACTTTTGAAGACCATTTCATTAGAAACCTTGGAAACACCCATACAACATTTCGAGTTGAAAATGTTTAATTGACCCCAGACCCTTCCTTGGCGAAACCCTAAACCCAAACACAATTTCTTTTGTATATTGGATTATGTGACACCTCTGACCAAACCCTTCCGAGAAGACCGTTACGCTTGTATTTTTCAATATGTTTTGTGTTTGTTGAATTGCTTGTTTATGGGGTGTCCTTTTTACTATATAGTTGAAACGGGGAGCAACCTTTGACTTGGACAAGTGTGAGTGAGAATCGACAACTTTCATAAGGCAAGTGACTTCATAAATACCTACTATTTTATTCTATTGCATTCCTAGTGTTTTAAGCAGTATTTGCAAAAGTAGTATGCATGATAGGTTTTTGGGAGATTGTAGTATGCTATGCAAACCTGTTAGGTTACCCCTTAGAAATTCCAGTTAGACCCCTATTATAATTTAGTGGAAGTACCTGCTGCAAAAAATGATTGTTTTATGGTTGATGTGATAAATGAAAATTTCCACTAAATTAATTTAACGCCTGGGTGGATTGGGTCGATCGAGGAGGTTTCAAGTTGAGTGGCTTCTCAGGGCCAAGTCTCATGGTTGTCTTCGCCCAAGATAGTTTTCACTTACTTGGGGCCATGATATGCGGTGTTAACCTGAGTTGCTCACTTGTGGTAGGCCACCTAGGGCTATGAGATTTAAGTTTACACTGAGTGTAGTTGCTTATCGTGCAACCATTGGTCAATATGGGCTCTGTCTTGATGTAGTAAGTTGATGTGGACATGAGTCAAGAGATTGATGGCGGTAGAGTTGATAGGATGGTGGTAATATCTTAGTATGATCATGGGAAAGCAACTTCTGAAAAGTCTCGTCTTGATCTTCTCCTTTCCTTCTCACTAAAGGAGTGTAGAGGATAGTTTGGGTTGATTAAGTCTAATGGTGAAAGTGCACACACTCTCGAGAGTTAAAACCTAAGATCTTAGCCGTGTCCCCGGCATCGGACAATTTGAGTAACTAAACAAGACTGTCTTCTGAAAATCTCTTCATCCCAATTTCTTAATAAAACTTTGAAGGGTGAACATGGGTACGAGACATGGATTTGTCTCGAGATTGTCTATAAAGAGAAGTTATTGTTTCAAAAGTTGTTTACCAAAAGTAGGAGAAAACTTGCTTTGCGCAATAGGCTTGAGCTCCACCAGCCAAATAAGCATATAGATATAGCATAGTAGAATATTAGAAATTAAAGTCACTTGCCACCACAATTCAATCGTGCTGACCCTTTATAGCTGGGCTGCAACTAAACCTTGCAGATTGTTCGAATGATGAGTAAGGGGGTTGTCTTCGAGCTACAACCAACATGATTGCCAGTGGGTTCATGGAGATGATGTAGCTCCATGCTATCTTTAGAATTGTGTATGAAATCTGAAATAAAGTGTGAACTATTTATTTCAGCTAGCATTTCAGCTAAGCTGAGTTGTAAGGATTATTTGTTTTTGGATCATTCGTCTCGTTTTGTAATAAATTATGACATTGTACTGTGATATTACATCTTATTGGAAAATGCGAGACTTATATGATCCAAGTCTTCCGCACTATTCATATGTGCCATTGCTATCTTAAGCAAGGGCACTACACGCTCCCGGTCGGAGTTTGCTGCCTAGGGGCCATTGTAGTGTAGATTTCCTGTAGTCGCGGTGGCCTGTACTTTTTTTTTTTGCTTGTAATGACTGATGTTCTGTCGGGTCTTCTGGCCTTGAACAGTATTTTATGCCGAAATTAAGTGTTTCTTCCCCCCATCTTTACTTTTGCCGAGCATCGCCTTTTTGTATTGACTCTGCGCTTCATGGCAGACTAACGTGCGCGGAGGCACTTCCTCTGCTTCGGCGGCTGGCCCGAGTGGCGAGGGCTCTTCTTCGGGTGTGCGCCGTCGTCGAGTGACGCCAGCTCCTCCACGAAGTACGAACGACCAGCGAATAATCACTTATTTGCAGAATAAGGTGGTCGAGCTTGAGGCGAGTCTGAAGCATACCGAGTTGTTGCTGCATCGCTACAAATCACATCCTACAGCGGAGTTCTCACAGCGCGGGAATTTTTTGCTCGGGGAAATCAATCTGATCAGTCGACAGCTTCAAGGTTGGTATCCTTTGCGGCTGCTTTCTTTGTTGAAACTTGCTTGTTCTGACTTCTAGCTTTTGTATGTAGATGTGAACCCGGATTGGCAGGCTGAGCGGGATCGCGTTGAAGAGCGGGTCACCCGGGAGGCGGCTGGCGATTCATACGAAGCTCGCCAGTTCTGGTCGAACAAGTCGAGAGGGCGAGTCCTTGCGTGCATGCTTGATCGAACTTGGCGAGCTGCCTTTCTCCTTGAAGATTGCCGGAAGACCCTCTGGCATATCCATCGTGTGTACTTCCCCCACAATGGGAAGCCGCATGGGTTGGCTGGCTTGTTGGAGAGGTTCTGTGACGCCCTAAAATCGATACTATGTAGATTTAAGCGTTCCCGCCGAAATCCGCATAATAACGATTTTAGGTCGCCCACCAGACATAATGTGCACGCCGAAACATGCGCATTATGTGGGTGGAATTGTGATAACATTACAACAGTTCCGATACATCCACAAATACAACAGAAGATATAATTACAACAACGACTCGAATGAGTCAAGATACAAATGATACAATACAAAGATTCAAAAGACAGCGGAAGCAGAATAGTATCCGACTACGGATAAGATGCAAATTGGACTAAGAGTCCTGAAGATAAGCAATGACGCCATATCCCTGCCCAGCCAAGCCGGAGGGATTCCCAAGCTAACGTCGTCTGACTTCGAACCTGTTGACTGCACATAAAGCACATCCCAAAAGAGGGTCAGGGCACTCCCTGGCAAGCAAAACCGACTTGCCTACTTTCAACACCATCTCCCAAAATATAGGGGAGGTGGACTTAGCGGCAGCAGCACTAGCAACCTAAAGAGACACGCTACAACTTCCGTCTAATCAGAGAGGGATAAGAGAGCGCATAAGTAAACATCTACAACTAACACCAAACATAACCCATTCTCGAATTAACCCCCTCAACCAAATATGAGGAAGCAATTCGGGAAACTCACACGTTAAACAGTTTTAATTATAATTTATTGTGAAAGTAATTCTATATTACTAGTCAAATTAATTAACAATAATTAGGTGCAAGTTGTCTAGATCTTGTTAGCCAGCATCATCACCAAAGTCGTCCATAACCGTGGACACGGCTCATCGATAAGATTATACCCTGCAGGGGTGCACTACTGTACCCATACTTGCATGATCAACCCAAGCAAGCATCAGGGCTTCTCAACACGACTTATTCCTTCACTACAGCAAGTCCAAGTGCCACCCATATGAGTTGTTACCCGCGTCAGGAGTCCGGCCGAATCTCAATTGCGGACTCATTAGTTTGTGTCCACGCGCCATGCGGCTCAAACCACAGTAGGAACTGTCCGCTTCGCGCGCACCACCCCTATATGACCCCCCGTATCATGTAACCTCTCATCAATCATCATCATCATGCACATGAATATGAGCAAATGGAAAACCCGAACTAGTTGCGGCACATGGACAAGCTGAAGATCCGTTCAAAGTCGAGGGGGGCTCCATTGGGCCTCCCACAACTGGT
The DNA here is from genome assembly GCA_026929855.1 of Poa annua. NCBI lineage: Eukaryota > Viridiplantae > Streptophyta > Magnoliopsida > Poales > Poaceae > Poa > Poa annua. Next base: position 85,619,210 of record CM049431.1, read on the forward strand.
TAGTGCGCTCAAAATTGGATCCGAGGACAAAATCTCAGTTCCTAGGTCGACACTGAGCAGAACAAAGCACCTCGCAAGGCCTTCCGCCTGGTGCCTTATCATTTAATTATAATACCCATATATAAGACACCATTTTATTAAGGTAGAAAAATCTATCATACTAAGCAGATGAAACATAAGACCAACAGACGACTCGCACAAACAACTCTAAGCATGTGCTACGACTCGCAAGGCCAACAGATAAACATGCAACGGGTATTAGGTTGTGGGGATAAAGCTGTATGGGCTGCAGGATAAACATGTGATGGGATCGCGATAAAGAATCGAATACTAGGGTAGGAGAGATCAACGGCAGGAATGAAAGACAATGTATAGGTAAACAAGCAAACTTTGCTTGCCTGGGATCCCGCATGGAAGCAGATCTTGTCGTAGCTCACACATCTCAACGTCGTATCCGCGAAGAAGCAACAAACACTGGAAAGCGTAAAAGATGCATTTTACAACTACGACAAAAGATCCAGCATGATCATATGAGAATGATGCATGGCATGGCGAGATGCAATTTGAGATGCACTTAACTCAAATTAAGCGGAACCGGGGTTTCGACAATTAATACTTAGGTGCAAGTTATTTATCTACTCCACAAATTAAATCTTCATTAACATGGCAAGACATGGCATGGGTGATCTAATTAAATTAAATGGAATAGGGCAATATATATTTATTACCCCACATATTCCATAATTATTATTTAGGTGAATTACTACACCCGCAAACGCAAGAGATGCAACACACGTAATTATGATGCGAAATGCACAAGATAGATGGCATTTAATAAAATAGGTATAGGGTTAGGGTTTGGGTCCGTACGTCAGATCGAGAGAGATAGGGTCCGAAACCGACGTGTTCGGTCCGTAGAGGAAGTAGTCGACGTCGGGGAAGTAGTCGTCGCGGAACCGGGGCATCGTCGTTTGTCGGTGTCGTGGAAGTGGGCGGGAAGTAGTCGTACTCGGTCATCACCGTTGACGGGCGCGGGCATGTAGGAGCACGGCAACGGACACCGGAAGGAAAAGCGCACGGGCGGGCACCGCAACACGGACACGGCGGTCACGACAACGCGGCACCGGAGGAGGCACTCGCACGCGCATGTAGCAACACCTCGAAGGCTGGACAACTCGGACAAAAATGGCGACGCCGGGGTCTTGCGGGCATTGTGTCGAACACTTGGCGGGCGTCGGCGGCGTGCACGTGGCCGGGAAGAGGAGGCGACGTCGAGGGCGCGCGGCGGCGAGCGGGGTGGAGCGCGGAGGAGCGAGGGCGACGGCGGGCGCGTCGCGCGGGACGGAGCGCTCGGGCCGGCTCGGGAGGAGACGGAGGCGCAGCGGATGGCGGCGTGTGGGCGGCCGGCGGTGGAGGACGCGACGGCCGGAGGCGGGGCAGAGGGAGCGGCGACGTGCGGCGCGGGCGGCCGGCCGGGGGCGACGGGCGGATGGCGGCGCACGGGCGGCGAGCGGCTAGAGGAGGGGTGGCGACCGGCGACCAGTGGCCGGAGGAGGGAGGGAGGAGCAGCTCGGGCTGGTGCGATGCGGGGGCAGAGGAAAAGCACGGTATGAGCTCGTGCTGGGAGGAGGCGCGGCTGGGCGGCGCAGAGGCGAGGGAGTAGGGCCGGCGGGAGGCACAAGCGGCGGCAGGCGCGGCGCGCGCGGCGGGCAGGCGGCGGGGCTCGCTGCGGCGGCGGCTGCGGGCGGGCGCAGGCGGAGGGCGGCGGCGCAAGGGGCGGCGTCGGCCGGTGGCACGCGGGCGTGGCGCGGGCGGCGGCGGCTGGCGGCGGGAGGCGCAAGCGCTGGGGAAGCTCGGGCTCGGGAGGATCGGGCTGGCTTCTCCCGTGCGCTGCGGGAAGAAGAGAAGGAAAAAGAAAAGAAGAAGAAAGGAAGGAGAGAAAAGAAAAAGGAGAAAAGGAAAAAAGGGAAAAAGAAAAAGAGAAAAAGGGGAGGGGGCGGCTGCAAAAATGCCAAGGGGTGGGAAAAGTTTTCAGGAGACAAAACCTAGGGTTTGGGGTTAGATGGGCTTGGGCTTTGTTTTCTCCCATTTAAACTTTTATGTTTTATATTTTTAAAACAAAATACACAGGGAATTTAAACACGAAAACTATACAAAATATTTTTAGTTTTGAATAGACAATTTAATAAACAAGTTTTTAACATTTTTAAAAGATTTAAAAAATAACAAATTTTTAATTAAATTGAAATGCATTTGAATTTAATTATGGAAATTTAATTTAAATGCAACAAATTAAATTAATACGATGCGATGCCATGTCGATGCAAAAAGAAAAACTCACAAATCAAAAGGGGATAAATCCCGGGGCGTTACAGGTTCCGCGAGGGTGAAGCGCCGAAGGAGGTAGTCGACGCCCAACTCGTCGCCGGGGCGAATGTGGCGCTGGCATACGTTCGGCTGCACCGGCCGAACATTCCGCTGGATAGGCTGATGGGTGGCCTGCCCGGAGATGACGATTACGCCGACACCTTGGCGGCTGCGCGCCAAATGATCGAGCAGGTTCAAAAGCTGAGTGAGCGCCTTGTAGGCCCACTCGACGCGCCGAAAGACGAGCCTGCAGATTAGGGGTAGCTGTCTTCTGTTGTACAGGGTTAGCTATAGGGGGCGTGCCAATGTAAATGACAATGTATGAGGTTAAAAGAGTTCTCGAGTAATGAGAATGAAACTATTTGCATTACTGTGCGAGTATCTGCTGTGTCTTTGACCTGTATGGCGCAGCCCCCGAGTTACTTGGGTGACAGCCTAAGTCTGTGTTGTGAACCTGTGTGGCGCAGCCCCTGAGTTTTTCGAGTGGCATCCTAGGATTTTTCAAGTGAGACCTGTATAGCGCGGTCTCCGAGTGTGTCGGGTGGCGACTTAGGGTTTTAGGACTTGACCCGTATGGCGCAGCCCCCGAGTAGCTCGGGTGGCGGCCTAGGATTTTTCGAGCGAGGCCTGTATGGCGCAGCCCCCGAGTAGTTCGAGTGGTGGCCTAGGGTTTTTCAAGTGTTACCTGCAAGGTGCAGCCCCCGAGTGCGTCGGGTGGACACCTAGGATTTTTTGACTTGACCTGTGCGGCGCAACTCCCGAGTAGATCGGGTAGAGGCCTAGGTCTTTTTTTTCCGAGTGAGGCCTGTGTGGCGCAGCCCCCGAGTAGTTCGAGTGGTGGCCTAGGGTTTTTCAAGTGTTACTTGCGAGGCACAGCCCCCGAGTGCGTCGGGTGGTGACCTAGGATTTTTGACTTGACCTGTGCGGCGCAACTCCCGAGTAGATCGGGTAGAGGCCTAGGATTTTTTGAGTGAGGCCTGTGTGGCGCAGCCCCCGAGTGATTCGAGTGGCAGCCAAGGCTTTTCTTTCAACCTGTATGGCGCAGTCCTCGAGTGATTCGAGTGACGGCCTAGGATTTTTGTTTGACCTGTATGGCGCGGCCCCCCGAGTTGTTCGAGCGGTGGCCTAGGTTATTGGTTGCCTTGATTGAGAAGGTAAAGTGGACAACATTTTCTTCAAATCACTTTATTGATTCTTACGAACATGCCGCTTCATTAAAACCCTTCCAGTCCCCTTAGGTACCCTGGTAAGGGAAAGAGTGCGTCTGAAACCTGTCGCGTTGACATGCTATCCTTGGTACAATGATTGGGTCGACTATGCATAGAATCGACGAAGTTGTGCGACGTTCCATGGGTTGCTGTAGACTGCTCCTGTCTTCGAGTCCTTCAGGCGATAAGCTCCGTTGCCAATTGCCTCTGTCACAATGTATGGGCCCTCCCATGGGGAGGCGAGCTTGTGCACCTTCTTCTGCTTGAGGCGGAGGACCAGTTCGCCTGTGACGAAAGCCCTTGGTCGCAACCTCCGTCCATAGTAGTTGCGCAGGTCTTGCTGGTACACGGCTGATCGCGCCAGGGCGATGTCGCGGGCTTCATCCAGGATGTCCATGCTGTCTTTGAGTGCCTCTTCTGCATCTGACTCGTCGTAGGCGACCACGTCGCAGGGTAGTACCGCTTCTGCACCGTACACCATGAAGAATGGAGTGTACTGGGTGGATCTGTTAGGCGTGGTTCGCAAGCTCCATAGGACTGATGGCAGTTCTTCCACCCATGCGCCTGCTGCGTGTCTCAGCGGTACCCGCAGGTGCTTCTTGATGCCGCTGCAGACTAGGCCGTTGGCTTTCTCGACTTGCCCATTGGATTGCGGGTGCGAAACAGACGCGTAGTTTAGCTTAATGCCTTGATCTGAGCAGAAGTCTTTGAATTCCTCGGCTGTGAAGTTCGAGCCGTTGTCCGTGATGATCCCGTTTGGCACTCCGAATCTGAAGATGATGGACCTGATGAAGTTGACCGCTGATGATGCAGTCGAACTTGTGATGGGCGCGGCCTCAATCCACTTGGTGAACTTGTCGACCGTGACCAGGAGGTGAGTGTGTCCTCCGGGTGAGGATTTCTTCAGCGGGCCCACAATGTTCACTCCCCATTGGACGAAGGGCCAGGCTATCGGTATTGTCTTTAGCTCGGATGCCGGCGCGTGTGGCTTGTTGGCGAACTCCTGGCACCCGGTGCATTTCTTTACTAGATCTTCGGCGTTTTGCATAGCGGTTGGCCAGTAGAATCCGGCTCGCAACGCTTTGGCCACCAACGCTCGACTGCTAGCATGATGTCCGCAGATACCCGCATGGATGTCGAGTAGGAGGGCTTGGCCGTCGACTGGGTCTATGCACCTTTGTAGGATTCCTGAGATGCTTCTCTTGTAGAGTTCTCCGTTGATGACGGTGAAACTTTTGGATCGCTTGATTATGCGTTTTGCTTCGACTGGGTCTGCTGGCAGCCTCTGGTGCAGTATGTATGTCAGGTATGGCCCTGTCCAGGTAGCTTCGACTAGCATGACTTCCATGGGCTCCTTTTCTTGGCTTGGCTGGTTCGCGGTGCTTGTTGCTGGTGTGGAGGTGATTGCTGCGGGTCGAGTCTTGATGGACCTCTGCGTGATGCGCTCGAGGAAGATGCCAGGTGGTACTGGGACCCTATCTGATCCCATGTTGGCGAGGATGTCGGCTTCCTCGTTGCTGTCCTGGCCAATGTGTCGCAGCTCGCAGCCGTCGAACGTGCCCTCCAGCTGGTTGTACAGGTCTCTGTAGGCGATCATGTTGTCGGCGATGGCGTCGTAGGATTTCATGGTTTGCTGTACAACCAGGTAGGAGTCGCCGTAGATCATGAGGTGCGTGGCGCCGCATTTCTCGGTCATCCGCATGCCGTGGATCAGGGCCTCGTATTCGGCTTCGTTGTTGGAGGGTGTTGGGAAGTCCATCTGCAAGACATACTTCAACTTGTCGCCTTTGGGGGAGATGAGCACAACTCCTGCCCCAGCCGCCTTGAATTTCTTGGAGCCGTCGAAGTACATCGTCCATGCGTTGGACAAGTCGGGGACATCTGGTAGCTGAGCTTCTATCCACTCGGTAGTGAATTCTGGAAGGACTTGGGCCTTGATAGACTTCGGGTGAGCGTATTTCAGTCCCCAGGGTCCTAGTTCGACAACCCACTTGGCGACTCGTCCTGTCGCGCGCTGATTTGTGAGGATATCTGCTAGGCCGGAGGAGCTTACCACCGTGATCGGGTGCTCGGAGAAGTAGTGGACAACCTTCCTGGAAGTCATGAAGACCCCGTATGCCAGCTTCTGGTAGTGCGGGTAGTTTTGCTTGGACAGTGTTAGAACTTCGATGAGGTAGTAGACTGGCCTCTGGACAAGGTGACTATGCCCTTCTTCTTCCCGCTCGACTACGAGTACCGTGCTCACCACCCTGTTTGTCGCTGAGACGTATAGGTACAGTGGCTCGTTTTCCAGTGGTTCCACCAGGACTGGGGAAGTCGTCAGGGTCTTTTTGAGCTAGTCGAACGCCTCTTGCGCTTCTTGTGTCCACTCGAACTTGTCCGTCTTCTTCATCAGTTGGTAGAAAGGCAGGGCCTTCTCACCCAACTTACTTATGAACCGGCTGAGAGCTGCGACTCGGCCGGCTAATCGTTGCACTTCCGGGAGTTTGGTGGGTGCTGGCATCGTGAGTATGTTCTGCACCTTCTCAGGATTTGCTTCGATTCCTCTTGCAGAGACAAGGTACCCCAGTAACTCTCTGGCTAGCACGCAGAACACACATTTTTCTGGGTTGAGCTTGATCTGATATGCGTCGAGTGCCACGAAGACCTTGCGGAGGTCGTCGACTAGGGTGTCTTCTTTTTGGGTCGTGATGACGATGTCATCGACGTAGACTTGGACAATTTGCCCGATGAGCCCTTTGAGGCATGCTTGCATAGTGCGCTGATATGTGGCGCCAGCGTTCTTCAACCCGAAGGGCATCGTCTGGTAGCAAAAGACATCGTCGGGTGTGATGAACGCCGTTTTTTCTTCATCTTCGACTTTCAGCCTGATCTGCTGGTAACCTGAGTAGGCGTCCAGGAAAGACAGGCGCTCCCAGCCTGCTGTCGAGTCGATGATCTGGTCTATCTGCGGGAGCGGGAAGTGATCCTTTGGGCAACACTTGTTGACTGCAGTAAGTCTACGCATATGCGTAGTTTCTTCGTCTTCTTCTTTTCCACCAGGACAGGGTTGGCGACCCAGTCCGAGTCTTTGATCTCTCGGATGAACTTGGCGTGCAGCAGTCGGTCGATCTCCATGGTCATCGCATCCCGTTTGGGTCCTGAGAAGCGCCGCATGGCTTGTTTGACTGGTCTGACGTCCTTGTGGACTTTTAAAGAGTGCTCGGCGAGACTCCTAGGTATTCCTGGCATGTCGGAAGGTTGCCATGCAAAGATTTTCCAGTTCTCACGTAGAAACTCGACGAGCGCGCTTTCCTATGCAGGGGTCAAGCTAGATGATACTTTGACCGTCTTGCCGCTGTCAGTCGGGTGGACTTGGTGGGTTACAGTGTCATCATTTGTGTTGACGGCGGCGTCTTTGGCTGGCTTCTTGCGGGGTGGAAAGATGGTCTTGTCGTTGTCGACTGATATGGCCTTGAAGTGCTCTTCGACCCCGAAGAACTCAGAGATTCTGCTGAACTCACGGTCGCAGCTGTTGGAGCGGTCGAAGTCACCGCGCACCGTGATTACCCCTTTGGGTCCAGGCAACTTGATCATCAGGTAGGCGTAATGAGGTACTGCCATGAACCTGGCAAAAGTTGGGCGCCCGAGTATGGCGTGGTATTGTGACTTCCAGTCGACGACTTCGAAGTCAATCGACTCTTTCCTGAAGTGCTCGGGTGTGTCGAGGATGACGTCGAGTGTGATTGTTCCCATGGGCGTGATTGCTTGCCCTGGTACTATGCCGTGGAAGGTGGTTTCCGACTCTTGCAACTTCTCCGTCGACTTGTTCATTCTTCTCAGGGTGTCGGGGAATATGATGTTGATGCCGCTGCCTCTGTCCATGAATACCTTATTCAGGTTGTAGTCGCCAATTAGGGCTTCGATAAACAGAGGCGTGACTGGGTCGAGGTACCTCTGACGGGTGGTCTGCCCTGCAGAATGTAATTGGTGTCTCTGACCCTCTCAGGTAGTCTGGTACTGCGCGCGGGCTGGTGGTAGCCTGGAGTACTTGGCGGGTGATGAGCTTCTGGGCCCTGTTCGAAGGGCGTCCTTTTTGGATCATGTTGAGTTGTCCTCGCGCAGTCGGGTATGCCTCGTGCGCCGTCGTCTGGACTTCATGCCGCGGCTGCTGCTGGGGGAAGGTCCCAGCCGCTTGTGTTGCGTTGTTGTTTGCGGGTGCTGCCTGAATAGCGAGCTGTGGAGCTGCCGACAGTGCTTGCACGGGAGTGATGATCTGCTGCATAGCCTGGTAAATCTTGCGTGCTTTGCGGCAGTCCTTGAGCAGGTGGTTGGCACCCCACTTGCCTGTGTCCGGGTTACGGAACGAGTGATGCTTGCAAGGTTGCATTAGTTCTTCGGCTGAGTTCAGCGCACGCTTCCACTCGCGCTTCTGGCTTCCATCATTGTGCCTAATGCTGCCGCTACTGCGGTTGTACTGCCCCGACCTGGACTGTCGACCCTGATCATATTGGCGACTGTTATCTCGTGCGTCATCACGGGGGGTTTGATATCCCGCCGCTACTAGCTCGATTGTGTCAAGGTTGGTGAAACGTTGTTTCTTCTTCTGGCATCCGTCCCGCCAGTTACTTGTTTCGGCTTCTGTGACGCCCTAAAATCGGTACTATGTAGATTTAAGCGTTCCCGCAGAAATCCGCATAATAACGATTTTAGGTCGCCCACCAGACATAATGTGCACGCCGAAACATGCGCATTATGTGGGTGGAATTGTGATAACATTACAACAATTCCGATACATCCACAAATACAACAGAAGATAAAATACAACAACGACTCGAACGAGTCAAGATACAAATATACAATACAAAGATACAAATGACAGCGGAAGCAGAATAGTATCCGACTACGGATAAGATGCAAATTGGACTAAGAGTCCTGAAGATAAGCAATGGCGCCATATCCCTGCCCAGCTAAGCCGGAGGGATTCCCAAGCTAACATCGTCAGACTTCAAACCTGTTGACTGCACATAAAGCACATCCCAAAAGAGGGTCAGGGCACTCCGTGGCAAGCAAAACCGACTTGCCTACTTTCTACACCATCTCCCAAAATATAGGGGAGGTGGACTTAGCAGCAGCAGCACTAGCAACCTAAAGAGACACGCTACAACTTCCGTCTAATCAGAGAGGGATAAGAGAGCGCATAAGTAAACATCTACAACTAACACCAAACATAACCCATTCTCGGATTAACCCCCTCAACCAAGTATGAGGAAGCAATTCGGGAAACTCACCCGTTGAACAGTTTTAGTTATAATTTATTGTGAAAGTAATTCTATATTACTAGTCAATTTAATTAACATTAATTAGGTGCAAGTTGTCTAGATCTTGTTAGCCATCATCATCACCAAAGTCGTCCATAACCGTGGACACGGCTCATCGATAAGATTATACCCTATAGGGGTGCACTACTGTACCCATACTCGCATGATCAACCCAAGCAAGGATCAAGGCTTCTCAACACGACTTATTCCTTCACTACAACAAGTCCAAGTGCCACCCATATGAGTTGTTACCCGCGTCAAGAGTCCGGCCGAATCTCAATTGCGGACTCATTAGTTTGTGTCCACGCGCCATGCGGCTCAAACCACAACAGGAACTGTCCGCTTCGCGCGCACCACCCCTATATGACCCCCCGTATCAAGTAACCTCTCATCAATCATCATCATCGTGCACATGCATATGCGCAAATGGAAAACCCGAACTAGTTGCGGCACATGGACAAGCTGAAGATCCGTTCAAAGTCGAGGGGGGCTCCATAGGGCCTCCCACAAGTGGTTAGTGCGCTCAAAATTGGATCCGAGGACAAAATCTCAGTTCCTAGGTCGACACTGAGCAGAACAAAGCACCTCGCAAGGCCTTCCGCCTGGTGCCTTATCTTTTAATTATAATACCCCAATATAAAACAACATTTTATTAAGGTAGAATATCTATCATGCTAAGCAGATGAAACATAAGACCAACAGACGACTCGCACAATCAACTCTAAGCATGCGCTACGACTCTCAAGGCCAACAGATAAACATGCAACGGGTATTAGGTTGTAGGGATAAAGCTGTATGGGCTGCAGGATAAACATGCGATGGGATCGCGATAAAGATTCGAATACTAGGGTAGCAGAGATCAACGGCAGGGATGAAAGACAATGTATAGGTAAACAAGCAAACTTTACTTGCATGGAATCCCACATGGAAGCAGATCTTGTCGTTGCTCACACATCTCAACGTCTTATCCGCGAAGAAGCAACAAACACTGGAAGCGCAAAAGATGCATTTTACAACTACGGCAAAAGATCCAGCATGATCATGGGACAGATGAATGACATGGAAAGATGTAATGCGAGATGCACTTAATCCAAATTAAGCGGAACCGGGATTCCGACCATTAATATTTAGGTGCAAGTTATTTATTTACCAGCAATATTAAATGTTGGTTAGCATGGCAACACATGGCATGAGTGATCTAATTAAATTAAATGGAATAGGGCATTATATATTTATTACCTCACACATTCCACAATTATTATTTAGGTGATTTGCTACACCCACAAACCCAAGAGATGTAACACATGTAATTATGATGCGAAATGCACAAGATAGATGATATGTAATAAAATAGGTATAGGGTTAGGGTTTGGGTCCGTAAGTCGGATCGGATGAACTAGGGTTTGAAACTGACGTCTTCGGTCCGTAGAGGAAGTAGTCGTCGTCGGGGACGTAGTCGTCGCTGAACCGGGGCATCGTCGTTTGTCGGTGTCGTGGAAGTGGCCGGGGGAGTAGTCGTACTCGGTCATCCCCGTTGACGGGTGCGGGCACGCAGGAGAACGGCAAACGAACACCAGGAGAAACGCGCACGGGCGGGCACCGCAACACGGACACGGTGGTCACGCCAACGCGACACCGGAGGAGGCACTCGCACGCGCATGTAGCAACACCTCGAAGGGTGGACAACTCGGACAAAAAATGGCGACGCCCACGGGGTCTTGCGGGCATCGTGTCGAAGACCTGGCAGGCGTCGGCGGCGGCGTGCACACGGCCGGAAAGATGAGGCATCGGGACGCGTGCGTGCGGGACGGAACGCACGGCGGCGGTGAGCGGCGCGGGCGGAGGCACGCGGCATGGTGGCGTGGGACGCGGCGCGGAGGCGTGCGGGGCGGCGGCGGAGACGCGGCGAGCGGCGGCTCGGCTGCGCGGCGCGGGAGGCGGATGAGCGTGGCGGCGGGTCGCTCGGGGGAGCTGCGGCGTGGGGGCGCGTCGGCGCGCGGAGGCGGCCGGCGTGGGCAGCGCGCGGGCGGCGGAGGAGGCCGGTGCAGGGGCAAGGGAGTCGGGGCGGCGGCCGGCGGCGCGGGGGCGAGTGGCCGTCGAGGAGCTCGGGCTCCGGAGCGGCGGCGGGCCGGAGAGAGGAGGAGCGGCCGGCGGAAGGAGGAGGCGGCCGGCGCGGCGCGCGCTGGCGCGAGGCGCTGGGGCGAGCAGAGGCGGGGCAGGCCGGGGCGCGGGCCGGGGAGCGGGCGGCGCGGGAGCTCGGGCCAGCTCGATGCTGAGCATGGCTCGGGAGAGCTCGGGAGCGATTGGTGCGTGCGGGCTCGGGAGCCAGCTCAGGAGGAAGAAAGAGAAGAAAGAAAAGAAAAAGGAAAGGGAGAAAGAAAAAGAGAATGAGGGGGAAAAAGAAAGAAAAAGGGGTGGGAGGACTTTAGCAAATTCCAGAAAAATAGAGGAGGTGGCTGCAAAAATGCAGGGGGTGGGAAAGAATTTTTCCAGGGGAAACCCTAGGGTTTGCTTAGGTGGGCTTGGGCTTTTATTTTTCTCCCTTTATTCTTTTCTGTTTTGTATTTTTAAAACAGAAACGAAAAGGAATTTGAATACGAAACCTATACAAAATATTTTTAGTTTTGAATAGACAATTTAATAAACTAGTTTTTAACATTTTTTAAAAGATTTGAAAATAACACATTTTTAATTAATTTGAAATGCATTTGAATTTAATCGTGGGAATTAAATTTAAATGCAACAATTAAATTAATGCGATGCAATGCGATGCTATGTCGATGCAAAAAGAAAACTCACAAAACAAAAGGGGATAAATCTCGGGGCGTTACAGCTTCCTTCTTCAGAGAGGTGTCGCGGACGTAGTCCTCTCCCTCGGCCCACTGGTTGGCTATCTTCATGACCTCGATCGCGGTCTTCGGCTGGAGCCTACCAAATTCCTCGCGGAGGTCGCGGCAAGCGACGCCTTGCATGAAAGCATCCATCACCCGGTCTTCTGAGACGGGTTCCATAGCGTTTCGGAGAAGTGTCCACACGCTGGATGTACGAGCGGAGCGACTCGTCTCTTCCTTGTTTACAGGCTTGCAACTCGATGTAGGTCGTCGGCCTTGCGTATGTTCCAGAGAAACTTTTTATGAAAGTATATTGGAATTCTTCCCAGGTTCGGAAGTAGTCCTTGGGCTGGCTGGTGAGCCACCCGCGCGCTGAGTCCGTGAGCATGAGCTGGATGTACTGCATTGCCGTAGTCGACGTCCCGCCTTGGCAGGTGCAGGCGATGAGGTAGTCTTCGATCCACAGGCACGGGTCTTGCTTCCCGTCGTACCTGGGGGTTCCTGCTGTCAGCTTGAAGCCCTTGGGCATGCGGGTGTCGCGGATGTTGAAGCTGAAGCATGCGGCGCCGCACGGCTTGAAGTTGCGATCGGCCTGTTCGTCCAGGTTCGTCGTGTCAGCCGAACGCTGACTGCGGCTGCGGTCCACCGTCCTTTGCATAATGACGTTGCGAAGATCTTTGCCTGGTTGGGCTTGTCTTAGTGGTTGCACTGTCGGGACCCCTGATGTTGCTGGCTCGCGGGCTTGGTGCTCTCGCTCTTCACGTGCCCGGTTGCTTGGCGCCCTGGTCGCCAGAGCTTCCTGGATTGCCTTCATGGACATGATCTGCTGCTTGTGGAGAAGGGCGCGTGCGTTTCCCTCTGGCGGCTGCGTGAGCCGAAGATATGTTTCGACTGCTATGTGAAGGAGATATGCCCTAGAGGCAAATAAATAAGTAGTATTTATTGCATTATCTCATAAGTTTATAATAGGTTTATGTATTATGTTATAACTGTATTAATCGGAATTATTAATACACGTGTGATACATAGACAACCAGGTCCCTAGCAAGCCTCTATATGAGCTAGTCCATTGGGCAACAGTTGATCGAGATTCCCGATCAAGGACAATGACGTCGGTTGACAATGGGGTCATCTTGTTGATAGAATAAGGTGGTGGACATACGCAAAGTATTGCAATAAGATCGTATTACGATGTTTGTCATTTGCAATAGATAAGAGTATGATAGCTTATTCCTTAGACCGTGAGACCGTACTTATTGTTGCTTCGTAAGAGTGCTTTGAGAGCATCAAACGTTGTGTCTTATATAGCATGACAATAACGGTGTCCATCTTGGGTATTCCGAAAGAGCATCGAGACGTAAGGATCAAGAGCGGGATTTGTTCATTCTTGTAATGGAAAGATACTCTGGGCCCACTCGGTGATATTGCATCTAGATAGCTGCGCAGCTTATGACTAGGTCATGGAGATGTAATATCGCGGACGAGTTAATAACCTTCGTCGGTAACGAGATACAGCAAAGGCATCGGTGTGTCTACGATCATATCTCGGACAAGGTAGTATCGCAGAGACAAAGGGAATGAATATCATACTTATGGTTCAACGACGATATTCGTGGAATGCACAGGGGTCGTCATATATTTCCAGGTATCCCTGACGATCATTGGTGAGCGGAGTGTCTCGACCATGTCTGGAGTGTTCCCGAACCGTAGCATAACAAACTTAAGGTCTTAGCGACGCTAGGAGATAGGTTCTGGAATTTTATAGGTTTTTGTTGGAGAGAAAGAAATGATCCGGAAAGAGTTCCGGTGGTCCGGAAGGAGTTCCGGGGAGCTATGGAAGTGTTCCGAGAATGTCCGAAAGTTGTTCGGGTGGTTCCGAAATAGTTTCGGAGTCATGGGATATTGAATTATATATAAATATATTAATTATGAATTAATGAGATTTTTATATTAATTTAATATTAATTAAATAAAGGAAAAAGGGGGCTCCCACCTAAATGGGCCCTAAGAGGGCCCAAGAGGGGGAGCCGCACCAAGCAAGGAAAGGGGGGGCTTGGGCCCCTAGTCCGAGTTGGACTAGGAGGGTGCGCCGGCCTCCCCCCCTCCTCCTTTTAGTCCCACATGGGGGAGCCAAGGGGGTTGGCACACCCCTTCCCCCTTTATATAGCAAGGCATATTAATTGATTTAATACATAGGAAATTCAGTTAATTCCCAATTTCTCTCTCGATCTCGTGGTTCCCAAGTTGGAGCCGCGCCGAGCTGAGGAAGGGGGTCTCTCTCCACCTAAGCCATACCGCAGAGCGCCGTTGCTCTGCGGGATTCCAGATAAGATCTACTCCTGCGATTTCAGCTGGATCCGAATGACCGGGAGTTGTCGCTAGGCTCCGTATGTTTGCGAGTGCTCGGAGGCTACTCTATTGAGGAGCTTGGGCGACGTCGTCTCGCCCCCTGCAGCCGTCACGCCCCCCCCCTCTGCTGCCGGCACGCCAGCCCCGGCGCTGGCACTCTGCCTTCTTCCGCCCGACGCCGTCGTCGCAGATCATCGTCGACACCCCAGGCGTCATCGACTCCGACATCGCGGCAAGTTCTCCGCGACCTCGAGGTCGGCTACGTACGACTTCATCGTCAACGCTTGTGCGGGAGCGTAATCCCCGCTATCGGTCTACATGGAGGTAATGTAACCCGTTCCGCCACCGTTATCGCATGTACTAGATAGATAGATCCTGGCTAGTTAGGGTTTCGTTCGCTAGAAAATTATTGTTTTTCTGCACCGTAACCCCTTCAGTGGTATCAGAGCCGATCTATGCGTAGTACTGCTGGTACGGTTAGAACTCATGTTGAATGAGGGCGTCTTTCTTATATTTGCTACCCTCTAGCGTGCACTTGCGATGCCTTCGGTATTGAGTTTATGAAGCGGCCCGGACCGACTTTACGCGTACGCTTACGCGAGACTGGTTCCACTACTGACATACGGCTTGCACCGTATCTGTGGCTGGCGGGTGTCTGTTTCTCTCTCTCTAGTCGGCAAAGCATTTTCAATGGAGGGCCCGAAAGGGATGCTTAAACATGCAATTATACGATCGACGTTGTGGTACAAAGTTCGTAGGTAGGGAAGCGATTCTCTTACGAATAAGCCTATTTGCCACGTAAAACTTGCAAAACTAGATAAAGCTAGAGGCGTCTAACTTTGTTTTGCAGAGGCGTTATTTCATGTGACATGGTTACGGTAAGTTTTGATATTACTCGTACTGTCGGAGGCAATGGAGGGCTCTGTAGACTCGGAGTCATGCCGGGGCGCCGGGGGGCCAGGCACATGGCGCCATGAAGGTCCAGGCGCATCGACCATGTCACATCGCACTTCATTGCATCATTATTGTGTGTTGTTGTGTGTGCATCCTATTGATTGCTTATATGCTAGATATACAACGGTAGCGTCATAAATAGGATGATCCCTAACAAATACCAAAATTGTGTTCTCCCTCGTTGCGCACCACCAAGAAAGTTCTACGTTATGAGGCAGGCCGTGATGATCGGGTGTCACACATCTCGTCGTTCGCATACAGTGGGTGTAAGCCATGTTACACGCGCAGGTCTTCGAGGTTTGATTGGCGAGCCTAGCATACTCAGAGGTATGGCCTCGGAACACGGGAAGATCGAAAGATCGAGCACGAGTCATAGAGTTGTTATGATCGACATGTTATGTCCACCTTTGAAGCTGTGCTGCCGGCTGTGATGATCGGGGGTAGTATGGTGGATGAGGGTCGTGTCATCGCCATTATTATTTTAGGGATAATAATCTTGGTGAGGTGTGTTTTTGATAATGAGATTATAGGACTAAAACTCACCTACGTATTATAAACTTAACCTTACCTCTTTTGCGATCGCATCTGTAGACTACGCAACTATACTTCGGTTACTTCCTCAAGAGTCCGGATGCTACATTAGAAGCCGACGGATCCAACTTCATCAGGTGGTACAGGGGTTTTAGAAATATTCTCGAACACAACAACATTCTATATGTTCTCGATGAACCGGTAGGAGAAGGACCAGGAGATTCTGCTAGCAAGGAGGAGGAAGATAATTTCCGTAAGCGTCGAGACATATTCATTGAAGTGGAAATCACCATGACCGTATGCCTGGCACCCGAGTTGAAAGAGAGGTTTCGACGCAAGGAGCCAAGCGTCATGATGGATGCGATAAAAACGCACTTCGGGGATGAATTAAAGCATGAGCAATTCAGGCAGCTTAGAATGTTCCAGACCATTCACATGGAGGAGCATACCTGTCTGAAGACACATCTGAAGAGATTGTATGACATCTACTTCCAGCTGACGATGGTCTTCGATTACTGGATGGCGGATTCTTGCGCCATTCGGACTGTCTTGATATCTCTACCTCCTAGCTATGAGAAGCATGTACGTAAGTACATTTTGAAAGCCGACGATATGAACTTCTACGTATTCATACGTGAGTTCCAGTCTCTGAAGGTTGATTCCATCGAAGGAGAGATTTTCGATGCTACAGGTATATATATTTGATATATGCAAAATTATGAATTCGCCCATGGTATATGACGAAATGTTTGATGATTGCTCTGTTTGTGAAACAGGTCCTGATTATCACGTATATGCGGCGCAATTTGATATGACCTGGCGCTGAAGCTGGTAGTCAAGGAGTTGATGGCCTTTTGGTGTTCACGTCCTCAAGTTGTCATAGTTATCATTAATAGTTTTTGATACGATCTTTTGTAATAGTGAGCGAGTGTGTGTGTCTTGATTGTTGCAAGACAAAGTTATTCATGTAATAAGACAAGTTCAGTTGTTTTATGTTATGGAACAAGTCAGTTGTTTTATCCTATGAATAAAGTTTCCACATCTCAGTTACATTGATTGTATGATAAATATTCATAATTGTAGATATGATAAAATATCTTGTCCCATGAACAAAGGTTCTATTGCTAGAATAAACATCGTCGAGTTTAGTCATGAAAGCAATGAAAGAAGTAATGGATGTCTTTGGTCCATTTAAGTATTTCGAGTGCTGAGTTGATTAAGCTTGAAATCAAGTATTGAAGTTGCAATACTAGCGGAAATTAATTGAGTATCATTTTAAATGATTAATTAATGATGTTTATTGTTTGATCCGAATTCCTCCATGATTTTGGCAAGTAGGAGTATTTGCCCGATGAATCGTGGAGTCTGAGATTGATTTGATAATAGATCAAATGGGGTTTTTCAGAAGAAAGATTTGTGAACATTGTATTCACAAAATTCGATCAAGGACAATATTTTGGATTATGTTTTCAACACAAGAGACTTGTGGAAGTTTGCTTTACAAAATTATAATGTCACATATAGTGATATGTGGGGAATTATAATCATGCTCTATTTCAAATAAAGTGTGGCCTATCAGGATCAGTCCTAGAATCTCCTAATACGTTCTAAACATTATAGTCGACATCCACTTTAGGAAATAGATATTTTTCTCAGCAAGAATTCGTAGGATCGACAGTTGTGTCGACATGTATATGATTATGCGATAATTCGGAATATACATGAGTGGTTCTTTGTAGATTGCTCGTATTAAATGAGAGTGTGTTCCAAAACCGAATAGAAACAAAGTTCCGTTTGTTGTCTATGTAATTCCGAGAAAAGATGACTTTTCGAATTATGGTTTATGGATTGAAATTAGAAGTTTGGAATAAAGTGTCAGACTTATGTTGGAAGGTGTTCCAAAGAGTATATGTCTGCTACTGAAAGTTTGATGATTAAGAGTGAGGGAGACTAGGAAATTGTTTTCTGCTTGCAATCCTCTTCATAAAGATCATATTATTTTCATGAAAGAAACTTCTAAATAAAGTGCTGTCATATTTAATATTGCTGTCAGGTCACAGCGCTGTATTAAGTACTTCAGATCTTGTTGAAAGATCAAGGTGCACTTTATGAATACAAAGAAAGTTGAGAAAATATCGAAATACGAACAAAGGCTCTTCAGCCGGGAAATCCAAGTTACGTTTAAAAGGATTAAGAGAGTAATTGTTGCTGCAATTCTTATTAGAGGAATAAGATTGTTTAATAGTCATATAAGGTGTTATATGATAAATGTGACTATAAGAAAGACGCGGTAGCATGTCTTGTCGAGAAATGTGTCTTGGACAAGATCAAATCTGTTGACTACATTTGTGTAGACATGCTTGAAGTCTGAGGGATTTGTTTTAATACTGTAGTTTGTATTAAATTCGAATTGATAGCAGATAAATGATTTTGGTTTAACCAAGATGTCGATTTAAGTGGGAGTCATAGTTGGTTCGCTCAGGAGAAGTATGTGAAGAACATATTTTTGAGTGGGAGCTCAGGAACTCAAATATGTGGATAACACATTTTTGAGTGGGAGCGTGTGTTCTCAAATATGTGGAGACATAATTTGAGTGGGAGCCGAATTCATTTTGTGTAGTTAACACATTGTGAAACTGTACCAATAGAATAGAATGAAGTTGTGAAACTATCTGAAAGTTAGTGTCTATTTTGAAATAGAACGGGAATTTTAAATAGTTAGTCGAGTTGCTTTGGATTATATCTGAGGAGTCAGAATAGAATCAAAAGGATGGTCCTATGAAATCCAATTGATCATTAAGAGTAATGATGCATGAAAGTAATGGTTGTATGACATGTGGGTCTATTATGTAATATTAGACATCATACAGAAACCATATTATCTGCTCGATGAAATATAACCGATGCTCTTGGAATAAGAGCAGTTATGAAAGAAAATTTGGAATTTACTGGAAGTAGAAGTGCGTTAGTTAAGGGATTGACATTTGAATGTCAAGTTTTCTACATTGGTGTGAAAGTATGTAGATATCGCGAGTTTGTAATTGTTACAAGGGGCTCTGCATGGCTGAGTGTGTTTTTCAGGGCAGTTATCTGGTTAGTATAATCAGAGTAAGCGCTGGGAAGCAGAAGTCTCACTTAGTTACGGTATTTGCATATATGTTGTTAGACAACATGGTGATCTCAAGCAAGTTGATGCCAGTGAATCGCAAAAGCATGTACAATCACGGATTGTGCAGTAACACTTTTCCACAAGCAAGCATCATCAAATGATTCTTATTTGATAAGGGATTCTGATAAAGTAAAATGCAGCTAGTTTATTTGTACTCTAGTGCAAGTGGGAGACTGAAGGAGATATGCCCTAGAGGCAAATAAATAAGTAGTATTTATTGCATTATCTCATAAGTTTATAATAGGTTTATGTATTATGCTATAACTGTATTAATCGGAATTATTAATACACGTGTGATACATAGACAACCAGGTCCCTAGCAAGCCTCTATATGAGCTAGTCCATTGGGCAACAGTTGATCGAGATTCCCGATCAAGGACAATGACGTCGGTTGACAATGGGGTCATCTTGTTGATAGAATAAGGTGGTGGACATACGCAAAGTATTGCAATAAGATCGTATTACGATGTTTGTCATTTGCAATAGATAAGAGTATGATATCTTATTCCTTAGACCGTGAGACCGTACTTATTGTTGCTTCGTAAGAGTGCTTTGAGAGCATCAAACGTTGTGTCTTATATAGCATGACAATAACGGTGTCCATCTTGGGTATTCCGAAAGAGCATCAAGACGTAAGGATCAAGAGCGGGATTTGTTCATTCTTGTAATGGAAAGATACTCTGGGCCCACTCGGTGATATTGCATCTATATAGCTGCGCAGCTTATGACTAGGTCATGGAGATGTAATATCGCGGACGAGTTAATAACCTTCGTCGGTAACGAGATACAGCAAAGGCATCGGTGTGTCTACGATCATATCTCGGACAAGGTAGTATCACAGAGACAAAGGGAATGAATATCATACTTATGGTTCAACGACGATATTCGTGGAATGCACAGGGGTCGTCATATATTTCCAGGTATCCCTGACGATCATTGGTGAGCGGAGTGTCTCGACCATGTCTGGAGTGTTCCCGAACCGTAGCGTAACAAACTTAAGGTCTTAGCGACGCTAGGAGATAGGTTCTGGAATTTTATAGGTTTTTGTTGGAGAGAAAGAAATGACCCGGAAAGAGTTCCGGTGGTCCGGAAGGAGTTCCGGGGAGCTATGGAAGTGTTCCGAGAATGTCCGAAAGTTGTTCGGGTGGTTCCGAAATAGTTTCGGAGTCATGGGATATTGAATTATATATAAATATATTAATTATGAATTAATGGGATTTTTATATTAATTTAATATTAATTAAATAAAGGAAAAAGGGGGCTCCCACCTAAATGGGCCCTAAGAGGGCCCAAGAGGGGGAGCCGCACCAAGCAAGGAAAGGGGGGGCTTGGGCCCCTAGTCCGAGTTGGACTAGGAGGGTGCGCCGGCCTCCCCCCCTCCTCCTTTTAGTCCCACATGGGGGAGCCAAGGGGGTTGGCACACCCCTTCCCCCTTTATATAGCAAGGCATATAAATTGATTTAATACATAGGAAATTCAGTTAATTCCCAATTTCTCTCTCGATCTCGTGGTTCCCAAGTTGGAGCCGCGCCGAGATGAGGAAGGGGGTCTCTCTCCACCTAAGCCATACCGCAGAGCGCCGTTGCTCTGCGGGATTCCAGATAAGATCTACTCCTGCGATTTCAGCTGGATCCGAATGACCGGGAGTTGTCGCTAGGCTCCGTATGTTTGCGAGTGCTCGGAGGCTACTCTATTGAGGAGCTTGGGCGACGTCGTCTCGCCCCCTGCAGCCGTCACGCCCCCCCCCCCTCTGCTGCCGGCACGCCAGCCCCGGCGCTGGCACTCTGCCTTCTTCCGCCCGACGCCGTCGTCGCAGATCATCGTCGACACCCCAGGCGTCATCGACTCCGACATCGCGGCAAGTTCTCCGCGACCTCGAGGTCGGCTACGTACGACTTCATCGTCAACGCTTGTGCGGGAGCGTAATCCCCGCTATCGGTCTACATGGAGGTAATGTAACCCGTTCCGCCACCGTTATCGCATGTACTAGATAGATAGATCCTGGCTAGTTAGGGTTTCGTTCGCTAGAAAATTATTGTTTTTCTGCACCGTAACCCCTTCACTATGATGGTGGCGTTCGCCGTTTTGGGGACATGTATTCCGTTCTCGTCCTCGGTGACGAAGGACGAGTCGAGGTTGCGGGTGACACTTACTCGATCGGCGTCCGTCAAGAGGGGAACACGAGCTCTGTGTCGCCGTCCTCCTTGGTTAACTTCTGTGGAGGAAGTAAACAAGATGGCAGCCCGTCTGGCGCTCGACGCATCCGCGTCCCTCTTGCGCCTGAGCAAGCTCGGTCTTTTCGGCGCGAAGTCGCTCGCCTTCCTTGCGTAGCAAGTACTGGACCGCCAGATGATCCTCTCTAGGTGCGTCGGGTAGAGGGAACGTGCCATCATCGACATGCTTCATGGCCCTGATCCCTATGTCACGCGTGATGGTGAGTCGTGTCTGGTCAGGCATGATCACCTCCAGTGGATATGCGGGTTCCTCGTCGCCCTCTGGGGGCGCTGTGCCAGCCATGAAGACTTGCGCGGGGTAAACCTGGGTAGGAGTTGTTTACGCTGCCGCTGCTGCTTCCGTCGTCCGAATCTTGCTCTGGATCAAAAATTGCTGCTACATGGTGGGCAGCGCAGTCGTCGTTGCGTCTTCTTACGATCGGCACCGTGGTCGTGGAAGAAGATTTCGCAGTCGCCGGAGCGAGTGCGATTGGCTTGTGGTAGACTTGATGGGCCCACGAAGGTGCGCGCGATGCGGCTGTCGGCATCACGCCCTTGGTCGCATGCGCGGGTGCAGCCGTGGTTGAGGTAGATCTTGACTTTGCCGGCCGTGCGACCGAGATGGTTGGAGTAGACTCAATTTGCGCGGCCGTTGCCGAGGTTGTCGATGTAGTTGACGCAGGTACAATCTTCACGGGTGTGACAGATGCGACTCCCGCAGTGGGTGACGGCTATTGCAGCGCGAGGGTGACCGATGCGGGTGCTGCCGGCGCGCGTGGCTCGGTTGTCGTGGACCTGAATATTCCGCGACTGTCGACGAAACAGTATATGGAGCCAAAGGTGATGTGTATACCTTTGTACAGATCGGCGTACACCGAGCGGTGGGCCGACGGGTGGAAGACATACTCGAAGGAGCCGAAGCGGATGGGCTCTCGCGTGGTGCAAACGTCGATCTTCATTGCGGATGGAGCCGATGCGACCATGATTCCAACGCTTGTTGTGTCTTTCCCACAGACGGCGCCAATTGTCGAGGGTGTAACTCGGCAAATCCCAGGGTTGTCCACCCCGGGTTGATTGATGGGGAGAGAGATAAGCGTTGGTGATCACGACGGCTGACAAGCGGGGAATTTACCCAGGTTCAGGCTCCCAGAGGATAACACCCTACTTCCTGCTTGTCTGGTATTAATGGCGAGTGGCGATTACAATGACGAGATTGCGATCTTGCAAGGGTTTGTGGCGGCTGTTGGCGTGTCCTTGAGACGAGCGACCCTCCTGACTTTTTATAGGTAAGTCAGGTCTCGGGTGGTCGGTGCCGATGACAATTACAGATATGGCAGGTTATGAGACCTAATCGACTTGGACTAGGTTACACGGCACCCCTAGTGGGCCTTCTGTGGGCTTTCTCCAGTTCGGCGCGGCCCAGGTATCCTCATCGTGGGCTAGTCGAAAAGTAGCCCCACGTCAATGCCAAATTTCTTGTTTTTTGGACGAAATTTAGTTTATAATATAAAACGTTATTTTCATGTTGCTGTATACTACATGGTTACTTCGTGATAGAAAATGCAATTTTATATTTCAAAGTTGATTTCACAAAAAAAATTAAAACATTTTTTATCATGAAAAAACACCTTATGATCAAAATTTTCATTTGTACAATGAATCGACGAGTTAAACAAAATTTGTATCACAATAAGGCAATTATAAGAGGAAAGTTGCTTTCTGATAAAAAACAAGTTTATAATATAAAATTGCTTTTGAAAAATAATGATCAGAACATATCGTTTCGAGTAACACGATGGTGACAACCGATCTTAATTTAGACGTTCAGTTTAAAAGTTAATTTTTTAAAAAAAAATCAAAACCAGTTTTACATCCCCACTTGTTTCTGCCTGATAGGTGCACGGGAGGGAAAAGCGCACGCAGACCCAGCTAGACAAGAATCGGCCATTCGGCCGACAGCATCAGTCCTGATTGAGGGCCATGCAAAAGACAAACATTTGGCCCAGTATATACCAATGAACATATAAAGACAATCCGGCCCGCCTTCGACGCCCTCTCTGGCATAACACCGTCACGGCGTCATGGGCTCGAGCACCGGCGTGGCCCCCAAAAGGTGGGTTGGACTAGGGCAAAGGTCGGCCTTCACGAAGGGAAAAGCGGGAGCGAGCGTCCGCTGCCGTTGCGACACGTGGCGCAAATTAAGCAAGCGGTCCCGCGTATGTCCAGATCCATATTCAAATTCAGATCTAGATTTGGATCTATTATTAGACTTGTACAAAACACAAACTAAGATAGTACAGTAACGCAGAACGAGATCGTTGCGACACGTGGCGTGAAAAATAATGATCAGAACATATCGTTTCGAGTAACACGATGGTGACAACCGATCTTAATTTAGACGTTCAGTTTAAAAGTTAATTTTTTTAAAAAAATCAAAACCACTTTTACATCCCCACTTGTTTCTGCCTGATAGGTGCACGGGAGGGAAAAGCGCACGCAGACCCAGCTAGACAAGAATCGGCCATTCGGCCGACAGCATCAGTCCTGATTGAGGGCCATACAAAAGACAAACATTCGGCCCAGTATATACCAATGAACATATAAAGACAATCCGGCCCGCCTTCGACGCCCTCTCTGGCATAACACCGTCACGGCGTCATGGGCTCGAGCACCGGCGTGGCTCCCAAAAGGTGGGTTGGACTAGGGCAAAGGTCGGCCTTCGCGAAGGGAAAAGCGGGAGCGAGCGCCCGTTGCCGTTGCGACTTGTGGCGCAAATTAAGCAAGCGGTCCCGCGTATGTCCAGATCCATATTCAAATTCAGATCTAGATCTGGATCTATTATCAGACTTGTACAAAACACAAACTAAGATAGTACAGTAACGCAGAACGGGATGTACAACAACGCAGACCGGACTGTACAGCAACGCAGATCGGGTTGTACAGCAACACAGATCAGTTTGTACGTACAGCAACACAGACTGGGTTGTACAGCAACACAGACCGCGTTGTACATCAACGCAAACCGGATTGTACAGAAACGTAGACCGGGTTGTACATCAACAATGACCGGGTTGTACAGCAACACAGACCGGGGTGTACAGCAACACAGACCGGATTGTACGTACAACTACACCTAACAGGTTGTACGTACAACTACAAAATTCAGATCGTACGTACAATTACACTTAGGTTGTACAAAACAACACAATCCGAAGTACAAAAAAAAAAGTTTGTCGAAACCTATGAATATGACATCTAGTTTTGAAGATCTCGACGCGAGGAGTTCAAAAGTGAAAACGGTTCGTAAATCGGATAAACGGTTCTCAAGATATTTCGTTTTTAAAAAACGAATCTCAAAATAAATGCATATATAACCCTCTGTCCACCACCATGGAGCTGTCACTTGTCACCGCGTGGAAAAAAGGTGGAAGCAGAAACGAATTGTGACACTTGTCAGCATCGGAGGGCACGCGCGTAGACCTTTGCAAAGGGAAAAAGGATTTCCCCAAAAGGTGGATCCCGGACACGCAAATAGCGTATCACCACAGGGGCCTGCACGCAAAGGCGCCACCCGGCCACGCCGTGTTCCTTTCCTGGCGATCGATCGGCATCCCACCGCTCCACGCCTCCTCCCACTCCCTACTCCCTCCCTAGCGCTGGATTCCCAAATCCCACCGCTCCTTTAACACCTGCCCTGCATTGCCCTTGCTCGCGCGTCAAACTCGATTCCACTTCTCCTCCTCTCGCATCTGCTGCTCTCGCCCGCCCGCGATCGCCGCCGCCAGCCATGGATGAGGAGTACGACGTGATCGTGCTGGGCACGGGGCTCAAGGAGTGCATCCTCAGCGGCCTCCTCTCCGTCGACGGCCTCAAGGTATGCCGCTTCCCATCCCCTCCCCTCCCGATCGGTCGCGAGCTTTCCCCGCCCTAACCGCCCGTTTATCCCCTGCTGGGGTTTCGCTCCCCGACGGAGCCCCCCCGGCCCGCGCGGGGGTGAGTGGTTGCCGCTGCTGCTTCCGCGTAGTAGATCGGGCGACGGTACGGCTTGATCCGGGCCTGATGCTTAGGAATAGATGGGCGGTTGTTGAACCTCGGGGCACGCAATCTGTAGTGATGTGGAGGTAGGGATCCCCAGGCCATGCGCTAATAAATCAGAGGAGTGATGTGGAGTTTACGGACTCAGGGGCATGGCCGAATCAGAGTGTGAAAATTGCAGTGGGGTGACCCCAGCTGCTCTCTCCATGCCCCAGTTTACGCAAGGCGTAGATCATGTAGTTCCTAGAGCAGGGCCCGCTAGATGAGGCAGTGAGGAAAAGGAAAGGCCCCGCTATGAGTCGTGGTGGCTATGTCAGTTTGCCCTTTCTGGAACCATGAATTTTATTTAGGGTGTATTAATGGGAAGATACCGCAGACCCGAAAAGGGCAAAAGGGCGGGACATGTCTGTAGTCTGAAGGAGGGTGCTAAAAATTTGTTCTGAATGGGTCCTCCTCTGCTTCTGCAGGTTTTGCACATGGATAGAAACGACTACTACGGAGGAGAATCCACCTCTCTCAACTTGAACCAGGCAAGCAACTATGTTTCTGTATTTAGCAGTTTCAATTACAACTGCAACTGCCTAGGATGAGGTTATGAATGTCTCAGTGACTACTTCGTTGAAAATATTCTTATCAAAATTAAAGTCACTATATGTTTGTTTTGGTAGTTGATATCGGTTGGTTTAGCCTTGTGTTTTTCTTAGTCATATCTCTTTAATGTTTTTCTTTGTTGCTTACAGCTCTGGAAGAAGTTTAGGGGGGAAGAAAAACCACCGGCACATCTAGGCTCTAGCAAGGACTACAATGTTGACATGGTTCCAAAGGTGTGACATGCCCCTGTCGATTAAATCCATCTTTGTGCTGCCGCAAATATGAACTGAGTATACATAGGTTTACTTTTCTTCCTTGCAAAAATATGTACCAACTGTCTTTTGGTTATTTTGAGTGATTTAGCCATAAGAAAAGCTGTTGGTGGATGACCAGTTAATAGTGTTTAAAAATTAGTGACCGGATTTGCTGCAACACCCGTTGAAACTGGTCCCTGTTGAGGTTCAAAATTGATGGCAATCAGTAAAGATTTGCTGCCTGATTCCTTGATGGGTGCCAAACCAATGAATCAACAGAGAAATAGAAGACGGGTGGATATGATTTCTACCAGCCGCCACAGATATCGTCCTTGGGAGCCGAGCGACACGCAAGGATGGAGCTGTGACCTGCAGTCTTGAGGCCTTGACCACATGGTTGAGGTGGGCATGGATGTTTGGAGAGGATGAAATCAATGGGGAGACTTTCTTTAAACATGTTACTGTTTAGATGGAAAGGCAGCGCTGGTGCAGCAGAGGGCTAGGGAGATCTGGGCAACGTTATTTCCAATTTTTCATTTTGTCCCCTTCTGTGCCTAATTATCTGGTTCGCCTATCCTATCTCCAATTCTTGATCTCCATCTCCGTTTCGCGAATCAGAGATGCATATCCCACTAGGAAACTCAACTTTTGTGAAGTGGCGAACCCGTTGATCCACACATCTGGTACTATGCTTTGGAAAGCAGGTTAAAGAGTGATGTATGAGCCAGGCGGAGTGTTTCTAGCAGATAGAGGATGCGACACACAAGTTCTACTAAAAAAATTATAATGATTTGCGTACTTTGTATTTTCCTATATATGGCTAAAAACTATGAAACTTACCTTGTATATAGGGGCTGTACTACAAAATGTGTTGGTGCGATTCAACACTCACGGTAAAATAATACTGAAGTTTCAAAAATAGAATTAGTCCATGCTAAAATTTAGCATCATACTATGAGGTGTCAATGGCTTCACAACTTCAACACTTTCCATTTTTTTTTAATGTTTGCTTGCATGCTTTGTTGCATTTTCTAAGTCTGCCCAGTACTCCAGTAGTACATATATTATTTAACACAGCTCCCTTTATTTACAGTTTTGATCAATAGCCAATCAGCTCTCACCCTATGTTAGAACCCTTATCTTGAATTCTTGACTCCACAATCCTGACTGTGTTTCCTGTTACTTTTTTAGAAGGAACTTGTATTGTTATTATCAATAAACAATAGCTTGGTTCAAATAATGAAATGCCACAAGCCTACATGCTATGTATATATTTCTATGGTAAATACTTAATAAAATATTCTCTTTCTATATCTGACCAGTTTATGATGGCAAATGGAACCTTGGTTCGTACTCTCATTCACACTGACGTGACAAAGTATTTGTCATTCAAAGCTGTGGACGGAAGCTATGTCTTCAGCAAAGGAAAGGTGTTACTTTAGCTTACCCTCATCCTCCTATCTTGTTTGTATTACACCTTTGTTAGATTTGACATGAGTCGTTCTTTGATCTCCTATGTTCGAACACTATTATTTTAACTATTTTCCCACATTCTTGCTGTGTTGCATCTCTATCAGGTTCACAAGGTTCCTGCGACTGATATGGAGGCTCTAAAATCTCCTTTAATGGGCTTGTTTGAGAAACGCAGAGCAAGAGGCTTCTTCATTTATGTCCAAGATTACAACGAGGCTGACACAAGAACACATCAAGGATTGGACCTTACGAGGATGACAACTAAAGAGTTGATTGCGTAAGTATCTCATCTGATATGACATCAATGCTATATACTAGTTTCTTTTCTTTGGTAAAAAGGACTAGATAAGGAATTTGCTTGTTCAGTTCAGTGGCTGAAATGTACAAAAGCTAGTTTTGTCTGGCTCATTGTTATGCTATTACACATGCTTGTTGTAATTGCACATGCATCTTCAGTGTTACCTTTGTTCTTTTCTTTTCTCTTTCAGAAGTAGAGATTGGTTTAGTAATTTACTCTCTTCTGAGAAATTCGGTAAAGTTGCAGATCATTTCAGTATCATGTACTATTCTGCATTCTCTATTTTGTGGAAGGATATCCCTTGTTACCTCCTGCATCGCAATGGATCTTATTCTTTCTTTGTTATTGTTTCCAGGAAACATGGATTGAGTGAAGATACTATAGATTTCATTGGCCACGCGCTTGCTCTTCACAGGGATGATCGCTACCTAAGCGAACCAGCACTTGATACTGTCAAAAGAATGAAAGTATGTACTGGCTGAAGATTTCCTGACTTGTTAACATCATTATAACTTCTATGATCTGCTACCCTTTGTGTATTTCTTATTTGGTTATATTTCTGCTATTTAAATATATACTTTATTGATGGACTATAATCAAATTTCGCTTCCTACCGCTAGCTCTATTCGGAGTCTCTTGCACGGTTCCAGGGAGGCTCACCGTATATTTACCCATTATATGGGTTGGGTGAGCTGCCACAGGTCAGTTGTTTTATCTCATTTAGCTATTTTTTTTTGCTGCATGTTGATGCCTTTAATATGCTTACATGCTAAAAGTTCTATTTAACTGTTTAGGCTTTTGCACGTCTAAGTGCTGTTTATGGTGGTACTTATATGTTACATAAGCCAGAGTGCAAGGTAGGTCTTGTCTCTTCCTTGCTAATCATTTATTCCATTTGTGTGTGAATTCTTTTACCCAATACACTCTTTTGCAGGTTGAATTTGATATGGAGGGGAAAGTGTGTGGTGTTACATCAGAAGGTGAAACTGCCAAGTGCAAGAAGGTTGTCTGTGATCCTTCTTACTTGCCCAACAAGGTAGATTTCACTATTTTCAATTGATGCTATACTTCTGTTTGCATATGTTCAAATCCACTGAAATTCTTATGTTCTGTATGAACTTACTGAAGTTTTAAACCTTCATGGTTTGGTTTCTTATAATTCTCATTGACTATTTACTATTTTGCTACATAGCACTCTTCCATATTGAGGTTTACTCGGTTTGTGAACAGGTAAGAAAGATTGGAAAAGTTGCACGAGCAATTGCTATCATGAGCCATCCAATTCCAAGTGCAAATGAGTCCCATTCGGTTCAGATTATTTTACCACAAAAGCAACTCGGGCGCAAGTCAGACATGTGGGGACATCCTGTCTCATTTCGCAAATAATTTTTACTTGATGAATTTCTGAAGTTTTATTTCATTGTGACATTCATGTTGTTTATGTTTCTTAGGTATGTATTCTGTTGCTCATACACACATAACGTTGCGCCAAAAGGGAAGTTCATTGCATTTGTGTCTGCTGAAGCAGAGACTGATAATCCACAATCCGAACTAAGGCCTGGAATTGATCTACTTGGTCCAGTAGATGAACTGTTCTTTGATATGTATGACAGATTCGAACCAGTCAATGAACCATCTCTTGATAATTGCTTTGTCTCATCGGTAAGTTATGCGTTATATGAGAATACAGTGGTCAAATCTCATATTTTTAGATGTTCATGGCAGCTTTTTTCTTTGCAGAGTTATGATGCTACTACTCACTTTGAGACAACTGTGACAGATGTTCTTAATATGTACACATTGATTACTGGAAAGGTAAGCTTTGAGATTCACTCTTACCTTTGTTTTGCTGGTGAGCAATTATTTGTCTCTTATTATGGTGTCGAGATTTTTCAACTTGTTCCCGAGTTTCTACTTATATTTTGTTCACTAGGAATTCCTTGTTTGTCTCCTTTTGTGCATAAGATTGGGATAGCAAAATTAGTCCATCTTTTGTATCTAGCTCTTTGATACTGGTCCGAAAGCTGTTAAGGCATATATAACTCTGTTCTTCTTGCAGACTGTGGATCTTAGCGTTGATCTCAGTGCTGCCAGCGCTGCTGAAGAATACTAGATCTTATCCAACCCAGCATTTCTTCAAGGCAATACTTCCTAGAGGAATTCCACAGGACTCCTACGGCGTGATGATCTCGTGCTACATCAGCTGCGTACTGCTTAGGGGTTCAGGTCCATATGCTCGCTAGCAGCACTATGCAAAATCGTTGGCTGTGGAATGGTGGTGGTTTCCTTCGTTAACTTCCATGTTTGACCGACTGGTTAAACACTATTCTGTGGTTACGTTGGAGTTCATGTTCCTCCTGTCGATGTATTCTACAGTTATACATATTGATGTTTCGCCGTATTTTCCTTCTGAGTAAGGCCAGTTCGTGGTTTATATTTTCTAGACCATGTAGATGGTCTTTGAATGTTACATGAGGAAGGAGGTCTCGTACAAAAGCAAGTCAACGTGGTTTGGTTGATTCGTAGCTGATCTTTTCCATAAAGATCGGTAACACACTTGGCAAATTCGATAGAGAAAGCAAAAGCGATCTGACAGAGTTCATTGTCGTTTGAAAAATACTCTCGACATCTGGTATATACTGTTTCACAAAAAAAATACACAATGGGTGGAGCGCCGAAGGACCCCTCAGCTACTTTCATATATTCATATAGAACCATGAATCATGTGGCGGTACAAATTACAAATATACCCTTTTTAACACTTGCGTTAATGAACCTATAATTTGAGAATAAGGCCTCCCGTCTTACAAACACAGCTCTGAAACAAAAAAGATAAAACATCAGGTAAGGGGGGTCTCCACCACCAAAGCTCGCCGCCGACCTCCAAGTGCATGCCATGTCGAGATCAGAGAGGGAAAAGGCCGTTGTCTCTCCTCCGGTGAGGAGCCACTGCCACCGGCCTTCTGGGAACTACTGGGGACGTACCACTTGGCGACTGGGAGAAGTCGAGCTCCAGCGCATGGCTCAAAGAGCCTCCAACAACAACGGGGCTTGCTTGGGGAGGGAGGGAGAGAGCAGAGGAGGGGTTGTTTCACAATATACTAGGTGGTGTTGCATAGACATTCCGTCTACTTTTGAGGTTTAGCATTTGTCTCGCATGTCTTTGTTTCGTATCCTATTTCTCACTTCTATCATCTTTTCGGCAAGTTGCTAGCAGTGCATGCTCAAGGAACCAGTCATAGTCGAGCTATTTGAGTTTAAGCTGAAGACGGGAATTTGTGTACACTTGTGTAAGAAACAAAACAAGGATATGAAGATGGGCGATTCAGTGCACTTTTTCTCTTGTGGCGTGTGGATTCCTTTGGTTAAAGGTGAGGTCAGGTAGTTGGATGCTCCTATGGTGGGCATTTGTAGTGCCATTTTAGATGTGCAATTTAGACGCACTCCCAACTTTAGGTAAAATTGTAGAAAGTCATAAAATGAATTCACTTGAAGTTTACGATACGTCCAAACCATCATAAATAAAATATAATGAATCTTATGACATATGACATAATTACCATTCCTTTGACATTTTATATACATATTGTTTATGCATATCAAGAGAAAAAAATACATGAGTTGGAAACAATATAGTCTGAATTATCCATTACTCATAGCAGAATTTGCCTCTATTGAAACATTCACTGTAATCGGATCCCTTTTTTTAATTTCTCTGTAGCCAGAATACAAAAATATGTTGAAGTGAGATTTAGCACACTAGTAGGATATATCATTAAGTATATCTAGAATTTTTTTCTATATATTTTTAAAAACTTATAAATACGATTTATGTTTTATTAAATAAGGGAGCACGGGAGCCAAAAATCACTACTCATTATACATTTCTTCTTATATGCGACACACAAAATTTCCATATAAAAGCCTGTCCTAATTTAGCATGTTTATCTGTGATATAACTCGGGACATCTATAGGTACTTCACATCAACTTGCTCTTGATTCTACCATGTAGGATAACTATGAAGTAACCACAATGAGAAACGAGAGTAAGATGTAATGGTAACTCCTGATGTAGCACCTGTAATCAATGCCATTTATATGGGAGACAATTTCCTCATATCTTTATTCAACTTGTGTGAATGAGTGTGTGATATGCACCGACTTCGGATAAGAGGTGCTCGAGGAGTTGACCCAATTTTCATAACGTAGGATGAGCATAAGAACATGATACGTTGGTCAAATTTTTTTTTATTGCGAGTGAGTGAAGATTGTGCTAATTGGGGCCAGCAAACCGATTCACATCCCATGGAATAGCCCACACAACCATGATAAATTTTGTGGAGCATGAACCGGATACAATTTTCAAGGATGTATTTTGTCTGAACTTCTCTGATATTTTAGACACTTTGATTGGTGATTTATCTTATCTTCTGTACGCACCTCTAAGGTTCTGTTTGATTAGGCTTATTTCCTGACTTTTGAATTTTAGATAAGGCACAAAAGCACTTTTAGCTTTTTTTTTGTGGCTTATAAGTTTATTTTGTGAATGGAATAGCTTGAGACACACACCAACATCATCACCAATAATAATAATAATAATCGCATGACGCCCGAGGGACTGGATCTCAGTGACCAAGTCTAAGTTTTATCCAAGGACCTGCACGCGAAAGTGACGGGCCGTGTTGTGCTCCGAGTGCCATCGCACGCGCGTCCGACCTCTTCTGGATTCCCGAACTCCTCCAAATCCAACCCCAAACCCAACCGCTGCCCTTTTGTCAACTCCATTTCTCTTCACCGCCGCAGCATCGGCCTCCCGGAACCACTGCCAGCCAGGAGCTCGACGCCGCCGCCGCCATGGATGAGGAGTACGACGTCATCGTGCTGGGCACGGGGCTCAAGGAGTGCATCCTCAGCGGCCTCCTCTCCGTCGACGGCCTCAAGGTATGCCGCTTCCCATCCTTCCCTCCCGATCGCTCCCCGCCTCCGATCCGTCGCTTCCATGCTTGGATATCGCGTCCCTGTTACCGCCCAGTGCCCCCCCTGTCTCGCTTCCGTCGCCCGGGGTGGACCGGATCGCTGGAGCGCGCTGCTGCCTCGTACATCTGGCGGTGCTGCATGCGCATGTTTGATCTGGACTAGATTTGCTGCTAGCTAGATAAACCCTCCGTTTGTACCAGTGTATCTGTCTCCGCCTTACTCGATCCAAGGAGGCTAGCTACTGATCCGCCTATTTTTTTGAGCTTTCTGCTCTTTCTGAGCTGAGCGATGTGCGTAGTTCGAAGGGAGGGCGAGAGGTGTGTTGCATTGCCCAAGCTTCGCTAGCCTGGCTCTTCGTGTTGGATGTAAAGCAGCAAGCACAAAATTCATGATAGATCCAGACATCCGGGAGTCTTTGCAAAATTAAGTGGGCGCTGAGTAATTCATTTCATCGCAATGCCATCTGTTGGTGCCAAATCGGATGATTCATGTCGAATCTGGTGGCTTTGCGGTACATTCCGTTTTCGATGGAGAGACGCCGGACCTGGTCGAGCCGATACTCAATGAAGCTGTGCGGGCTCTGATGGCAGGGTGCCGGTTGCCAAGGCGCTTCGGCAGCTCCCTTTCCATGCCAGACCTCCAGTTGTTACCTAGTGTCCAGGGGTAGCTGTAGCTGTACCAGTAGAGTTTATTGCCTTTCTGCTTCCTTTGTTGCTAGTTTTCTACTTTTCTTAGCTTCTACTCCCTCCGTTCTGAATTACTTGACTCAGATTTAATCCCTCTTAATTGACTCAGATTTAGTAACTAAATCTGAGTCAATTAATTCAGAACGGAGGGAGTAGTTCTTTTGGGTAGCTAGCCTCTCTTCTGGTTTGTTTTGTTGCTGGTTGTACTTTGCATTGTCTTCGCTCTTCTTCTTCATGCAATATGACACATATTTAGATGTGTGTTTGAGCGAGAAACTTGAATGATGATTCAGATAATAACTCCAAAGTGAATGGACTATCACCACCAACTGGCCTCTATATAGGAGTAAAGGTTAGTGTGATACTATAATCCGGATTGGGAATGGTGCAGCATGAAGAATTTATGCATTCATTTTGTATAGTAAGCTGACATTGAACCAGCACACTAGCCTTGCGCCCTTGCTCAACTTGCAGCTGAGCTAGACTCTTGGTGGAGCTAAATTTGAACTTTAACCCCTCTGGTGCTCATGGTGGAGCTGCACACCTCTGTGACAGTGCCAGTGTCACTGTCCTTCCCACCAAACCACCTCTTGGTTCGAGCTCCAGTTCGGGCATAGATGCAGCCAATGCCAGGGGTGGGGGTGGAGCTGCACAAGGAACATCAGGTTGAGGTGAACCAATTGAAAATAAAGATAAAATTAGTGATAGTCACTATTGATTTAGAGGAGAGTACGCCAAAGTCGAGCAGCAGCAACAGAAAAGGCAAGAATATATGGCCAGCTATGCCTGTGATCTGAAGAGAAGAGCAGCAGAGACCATGGTCAGAGGAAAAGCGGAAACGAAAGATGGAAGGAAGCCATGGGACAAGATAAAAAAGAAACGGAGACATGTTGGGTCCACTGTACGATGTGGTGATGCGTCTGATTGTCCTGGGAGCAGACGAAGTTCTAGTCATTTGTCTAAACACAAACATTTGATATAAAGGTGTATATATCCTTGCGTTTGAAAAATAATTATTAGAAAATATTTATGGTAAATTTTAGAATCGACAAGGACATTGATTTATTAGGAGGATTTTGTCTGATGAGATAATGAGGTGAATTAATTGGAGGAATTTTATTAAGGTCTTTTTCTTAGCATTTATTCCAAGAGTGTATTTTCGAGATAGGATTTATTTGTATTTGGTTGGGTGAAGCAGTTTTCTCTACGAATTATCATTTAGTTGTTTCTTTGAGATGGAACTGGGGAATCAGAGGACGGTACATGTGTCTCCATGTGTCTTTCTCCCAGGTCTATTGAAAACTTGGTAAGAAAGAAAATTACCTCAAGCAGCTTACACAGATTCCTTCTAACAAAGAAACCTTGTTATTTTTTTCCGGTAACAATAGAATCTCTAATAACACTACCCCTGGTTCCCAACACGCCCCCGCCCCCTTCATGCCAAAAAAAAGTCGAAATCATATTGAGGGCCTGAACTATCTGACTATCCACTCCACTGATAGAACCAGGATCTTGAAAAGTACTTGCATTATAGGGAGCAATATACTAATGCTGGACATTCACTTTTTGAATCCCTTTACGAATGCGTGTGTGATGATATTGCAGGTGTTGCACATGGATAGAAATGACTACTACGGTGGAGATTCCACTTCTCTCAACCTTAATCAGGTAAGCATGTCTAATGAGTTTATTTCGATGCTGGAGGTTCTAGATCTGTTAAACCATTTCTTCTGAAGGACTTCTTTTATCAGTCAATCAAGTATTTTTGTTTTGGTGCTGGAACAGCTCTGGAAGAGATTTAGAGGGGAAGACAAGCCCCCGGCACATCTAGGCTCGAGCAAAGATTACAATGTAGACATGGTTCCAAAGGTACTACCAGTCTCCTCCCATCCAAAATATCTTTACAGCACAGCTATACCACCTGCGCTTGTGATGATGAAACAAAAAAAAGTCTCATGATGGAGCATTGTTTTTGTCTTGATGGGAAGCACATGGAATTTCTTTATGTGATACATGTGGTGATTCACTAATACAATAAAGAGTGAAAATCTCATGTAGTGCTAACAGAAAACAAAACATTTATGGTAGTTGTTCAGATTTATGTTTCTGTGTTCACTGATTATCACAAAACATTTTTGTAATCAGTTTATGATGGCAAACGGGACATTGGTTCAGACCCTCATTCACACTGATGTAACGAAGTATTTGTCATTCAAAGCTGTTGATGGGAGCTTTGTCTTCAGCAAAGGGAAGGTATATTCTTAAGCTTATGTCCTCCCTTTGTTTTTATTAACACCATATGTCCTATATAATCCATAGGTTGTTGGATTCTGTAATCTGATCCTATGCTAGATGTGCAACTTACTTTGTTTCTATCATCATGTTCAATCAGATCCACAAGGTTCCCGCGACTGATATGGAGGCTCTGAAGTCTCCTTTGATGGGCCTTTTTGAAAAGCGCAGAGCAAGGAATTTCTTCATTTTTGTCCAAGATTACAATGAAGCTGATCCAAAAACACATCAGGGGCTGGACCTTACAGTAGTGACAACTAAAGAATTGATAGCGTGAGTGCATCATTCTGTCCATTTTGCTTTGTCAGGGTGGCCCACAATGTTACAACAAATTGCAACACTCCCAAGTCGTCTACCCATTTTGGTCTACTGAATCACAGTAGTGTTGGATAGTTGGGATTAGCCCCACAACTATAGCGGTGTCAGGGTAGCGCACAATGTTTGGGAACCATAAAATATAAACGTGGTTCAGACAAATCAAGTACGAACATATGATTTGGTTTGAGTTGCACATATAGACTATCGTTCTATTCCATATTTTTAGTTTCCTCAGAAAATTGCGTAACATATGCTCCATCTCCCCTATCTTGAACCTACTTCAACATAGTTTTTTGCGTTTAAGAGTCCTTGACTTTCAATCTTCACATGTTGTGGAAGGATATTTGCTGTGCTTGCTGTTATCCCTTTCGGCATAAAAATAATTCTGTTTCCATCTGTGCTTTTTCAGAAAATATGGTTTAAGTGATGATACAGTGGATTTCATTGGCCACGCGCTTGCTCTCCATAGGGATGATCGTCATCTCAATGAACCAGCACTTGATACTGTGAAAAGGATGAAAGTAAGTCTTGACAAAAGCTCTGCTAGACGGTCCTTATTTGTTATTACAGTAACTTGAGTTGTCAATTATTCATAATCCAATTCCTGCAGTTATTCTTCCGTTTAACTGTGCTATTTGCTTTTGTTTGTTTGTGCTCTGTACAAGAATTTCAATCACATTTACCATCATTTTCTTTTAGTTATATTCAGAGTCTCTTGCACGTTTTCAAGGAGGCTCGCCGTATATTTATCCATTATATGGGCTGGGTGAGCTGCCTCAGGTCAGTCAGTTTTTAGTTTGCTAGTCCTTTATTTTCATACAACCTAGACATGCTATTGAGATGCTCATATACCACAATGTTTCTTACGCTACAGGGTTTTGCACGTCTAAGTGCTGTTTATGGTGGTACTTACATGTTAAGTAAGCCAGAGTGCAAGGTATTATTTGTCACTTGCCTATTAGTATTCACATAATCTGTATGCAAACAAATGACACTCTTTTCACCTGGTCACTTATTTCATGTAGGTTGAATTTGACATGGAAGGAAAAGCATGTGGTGTTACATCAGAAGGTGAAACCGCAAAATGCAAGAAAGTTGTTTGTGATCCTTCCTACTTAACCAACAAGGTGAATATTCTTCTTGCCTGTATTCTGTTAAGGACTAACTCATTGCAAACACATATAATCTAGCATTGGTCTTTATCTTCGTTTTTTGTCTTCCCTTCTTGACTACTACTTCATGTTTTACATTGCTTCCAAATGGTGATGTTTTGCACACGTTTTCCAACAGGTTAGGAAGATCGGCAAAGTTGCACGTGCAATTGCTATTATGAGCCATCCAATCCCGAATACAAATGAGTCCCACTCAGTCCAGATTATTTTGCCACAGAAACAACTTGGACGCAAGTCAGACATGTGAGGCCTATCTCAAGCCCAAACAGTTGTCGTTTGATGAATGACTATATTTATTGCTCATCAGTTGATTGAATTGATTATGCATGTGATCCTTGTTTATGCCATCATATTTTTATTGGTCCTCTCTTGTTAGGTATGTCTTTGGTTGCTCATACACTCACAACGTTGCACCCAAAGGAAAGTTCATTGCATTTGTCTCTGCAGAAGCGGAGAGTGATAATATACAGTCTGAACTGAAGCCTGGCATTGATCTGCTTGGTCCAGTAGACGAGCTGTTTTTTGATATGTATGACAGATATGAACCAGTGAACGAACCATCTCTTGATAATTGCTTCATCTCAACGGTAAATTTTACAGTATATGCATTCTGACAATTGGTTTCATTATTTAGAGTTTTAGATTGTTGGATGTTTACAACAATTCTTCTCCCTGCAGAGCTATGATGCTACCACACATTTTGAGACAACTGTGACAGACGTTCTTAACATGTATACAATGATCACCGGAAAGGTAACGTTTCATCTTCATTTTCCTTTTAAAATTTGCAGAGCTTCTTTGATAGTACTTTTAGCCTACTACGTGTGTACATCCTATTAGTATCTCCTTTTATTATGGTGTTTACTGTACTTCTCCTCCATGAATGGTTTGCTAAGGAAAAGGGAGTAAATTGCACAAGTATGCCTTGTAAGGTGGCTCCTCAATTTGGGGATAAATATTTGGGTAGGATTCAATAGGTCACAAAAACTGGTGCTGACTAGCTCTACATCACATTCTAACTTTATTCTCGATTTCTCATTGTAGGCTATTGATCTTAGCGTCGACTTGAGTGCTGCTAGCGCTGCTGAAGAAGATGAATACTAGATTTCATAATCAAAATCCGGTTACTCGTCCAAGACATACTCGCTCCCAGGGGACACCACGGGACAAACCATAACAAATGGCTTCTGTATTTCACCCCCAGATTAAACTTGGTTTTGTGTCCATTGTCTTTTGCATGCTTGTTTGCTATCAGCAATGTGAAAGTATTTGTTAAAGACGAT
Source organism: Poa annua (assembly GCA_026929855.1). NCBI lineage: Eukaryota > Viridiplantae > Streptophyta > Magnoliopsida > Poales > Poaceae > Poa > Poa annua. The sequence continues at coordinate 85,657,512 of CM049431.1, forward strand.
TGAGCTATGGTGGTTTTATTTACTACAGTAAGTATTGAAAGGTGTAAACACTGAGCAGGGTGGGTGAACTTTGTGGTTTTATGTATGTATCATAACTGCTGAGTAGTTTTACAAGTCTAGTTTCTTCCTTGAATAACTGTTACCATTGTACTAGCCTGGATCCGCATAACCAAAGGTAAACATCGTCTTGAATAATTTCTGGTGGGTATGTACATTATTTTGTTTCCAGGGTCCTTCAAAATTACTGGTAGATATGACTGTCTGTTTCCAAGGAAATGCAAGAGATACACATTCGGAGTCTAAAACTTTGTTTCCAGTGGGCCAACAAGTTGCAACAGCAAGGCCTCATACAAGTAAACACTGTCTGACATCGGCTCATCTTCAAATCGGCACTCCAAATTCTTGGCACATACCTGCCCCACTCACCTTTGTTTGAAAGGAAACTAATCAAGCAGCATAGATCCACGCAATGCCAGTGACAAGCTCTTTATTGGTGACATTGCCAAGGTCGAACTTGGTCGCCTCGGACTTCTTGTTGGTGAAGATGGGTTCCTACCAAGCTGTGATGCGGTGTCTGCGACGAGTTTTGTCGGCAGAATCTTTGACCCTCTTGGCACGCCCACAATGCTTGCGCAGTTCGTACTCGTCAACACAGCTGGTAAAGTTGGAGTTATCTTCAAGCTGAGCTTCCAATTCCAATTTTTCCCTAGCTTTCTCCTCATCTTCAAGCAGAGATTCCAGCTCGTTTCCAGGAAACTCGCCCATCCAACAAGGTGTGTATGTGAAAGATGTGACGATCCCTCGTTGGCCGTAATGGTAATCTTGTGGTTCCAAGCAGCCCAAGTACTGGAATCTTGAGGTGTTCCAATTATATGCCACTCCTCTCCCCATATCGAAATCCAAATAAACAATCTCCTTGTAAGGATGAAATCCAAGGAAATCATAACGTACATTATAGTCCTCATCAGCAGCATCTTCAATGTCAAGAACATTATCCTCGTCAGAGTTCCAATCATATTTTTTCTCCACCGGTGCTCTGCTGCACTTTATATATCCACCGTCCTCCTCGAGGAATTTATGGTGGTTAACATCCTGTAGTATCCATGGTCGGCCCATTTGTTGAGCAGGATCCTCCTCCCAGTAGTAAAACGTAAGGAAGTTGCGTGCAACAGTCTCGAGATTGATAGCATGCTCTAACACCCATTCGGTTTGATCGCGTGATTCATCGAGGTGCCAAAGCTCAAGCACATTCCGGGAATCACATTTGGCGCAGTATACCCCTCTCACCGATCTCCCCAAGTGCACTGTCAACTCATCGTCATCGGCACCTGGTAGTCTGATTACTCTGTACGTGTGATTTGTCAAAGAGATTCTACAAAATTTAAGATCCGATAAAGAAGTTAGTAACCACACGACCGAGTTAATCGTGCATATATTTGTTGAAGGTACAATGAGTACGTACCTCAAAAGAAATCCATATTGGCAATGGATGTAGAGCTTGCTTTGCCAGTAGACGGCGCGCTCTGGTTTCATGTCGGCGACGATCCCTGCGGCCTCCCCTTCCGGGAGAAACGTCTTCTCGTCCCACCAACCGGTCATCGACGAAAACACGAGCAGCACCAACGCGTCGTCGTCGCCCTCGTCATCGTCCGATTCGCCGGCGGTTGGCAGCCGCGGGATCACGAACACTTGGTAGTGCGGCGACACGGCGGGGTCGAATGCGAGGTAGGAGCTCTGGCCTAACCCCGACATGTGCGGCGTAGGGCGTCGGGGCAGCCGCGCCCACCGCCTCGTGGCCGGGTTGACGACGTACTCGCGCTCGCGCTCCAGGTCCCGGTCGCCGCAGAGCAGGAGCCCGTGGCAGTGGTCCGCGACCCTGACGCCGTCGGCGGGTAGGAAGTCGAGCCCGCCGCAGATCGCCGGCCCCGTCGAAGGGCGGGACAAGAAATCCGACAAGCTATACGCGGTGTAGTTGATGAAGATCCCGCGCACCGAGCGGGAGAGCAGGTGGTCGCGCAGACGGGCGTCGACGGCGTCGCGCCACGCCCTGCATACACGCCGGGAAGCGGCCAGGAGGAGCGGCTCGAGGCGCCGGAGGACCTCCGCGAGGACGTCGTCGGGGAGCGTGGTTGGCTGCGCTGCCATCATCGTCCGCGATCGCGACGATCAAACCCTGGGCCGGCGGCTTGGAGTATTTGTAGAGCACTAGAGCGGATCAAAGTTTAGGTCGGTACCGGTCTTTAAACGGAGATATGACCAAGGTTTTGGTTACCGGTAATTTCCCAAAAAAAAAGAACTTTTGGTTACCGGTAGAAAATAAATCCCGAGGACGGTTGGGATTTCCGGTTACCGGTTACCGGAAAATCTAGACCGGTTACCGGTCGAATTTGAAAATTTAATTTTTTGGTTCCTTATATTACCATTTACCGAAAGATTTCATTGAGATTCAAAAATTTGGGAGTTTTTTGCCGGTATGACCATTTCCCGGGGGTGCTCGGGATCTCTGGCTACCGTCCGTGACCGGATTTCCACCGGTAACCAAAACCATGGATATGACTATGTTTTTTCTTGAGGTGATTGCACCGCAGCCCACACGAACTTGACTTTGAAACTCCCCCCCCCCCCCCCCCCCCCCCCAAAGTTGAAAACTCAACCCAGCAGAGTCTGAATCTATGCCACACGAGCATTGATTCTTTTCTGTTTACCCGTCTGGATAGTCATGTTCGGTAAAAACAGGCCACCTTGACCAGGCCGACGAAAACATTTACGAAATGCCCCCTGCGTACTATCTCCTAAGAGCATTCCCACTCGCCCCCCCCCCCCAAGGCCCTGCGTCGGCGTAAAAAAACCCGTCCAGCCGCGACCCCTATTTTCTTAATCACGCCTACTCGGCCCAAATAGAACTCCGGCGTCCCCAGTCCGAACCCAATCCACATGGGGGCTAGCAGGGGCGCCGGATGTACGCGTGTTGCGTTGCGGGCCAGTTCTGGTAGCCTAATAGTAGCTTCTGCCGGTCTGCCGACGCGCCCTTCGACGGATACGCGGCGACGAAAATGCCCTCCACATCGTTCCTGTCTTCCCTTCCGCGCTTTCCACCGCGTTCCGCAATTTCTAGCTATATGCCCTCCACATCTCTCAGATCTATAAGCTCACTCGCCCATGGCCATGCCTTCGCCCAACGTCCCCACACCATCCTACGCAGAGGCGGAGGCGCTTTTCGCCTCCAACTACCCCTGCCACCCGGGCTACCGCGTCCCCGGACTGGAGGCTGAGCGCCGACAACGTTCTTGTCCCTCCAGTTCCTCAAGGTCTGGCGTGCCGGGTGGCGATCACCAACCATTATTACCTCGAGCTCACGCATGAGCAGCGGATGGACACCGCCTAGGACCCAGACAACCACGAGACCTGGTGACGAGGTTATACCAAATGGGTACCCCTTCATGTGGGTACCTGGTGCACGTAATGACTGGAGTCCAATTATCGATAGGCTGAAGAAGACCAACAAGCAAAGCTCAATAAGTGAAGCCCATGTCGAAGACTTCTACAATAGATAGCATAGTCGGTAGTACTTTCCATAAATGTAGTCCTAGTCGGTTACGACCCGAGACCTGTACCACTATTTAAAGGACATGAGGGCGCCCGATCAATGACACGCCCAACCAGAATCACCAAACCCTAGCAAGATCGACACCTTGCTAGACCTCTGTACTCGCCGCATATACACGATCAATAACAGACAAGCAGGAGTAAGGGTTTTACCTCACTCGAGGGCCCCGAACCTGGGTAATTCCCGCTTGTCAGCCGAGGAATCTACCAACACTACACGTTCTCTACCTCATAACTATTACCCTAGGCCAATAACCATGGGTATTGATGGGGACATCCATCGTCAATTGGCGCCGTCTGTCGGAACAGGTAGTGTTGGATCTACGGATTTTTCGGTCCAAATTTCAAACGGCGACCCGCCGACTCCTTCAAAGGGATGCACATCAGCAATAGCAGATCACATCCAGATCATAGGCGACCACTCGCCAAAAGCAGCGTCACCAGGAAGGATCAGGCCATACTCACCCAAAGCTCAGGAGATTTACTCCGATCTCGATTCAGGTTTTGATCTAACTATCGGGGAACATAACTTTTTTGTTGATCAGCTTGGTGTGCAGGATCTAGCCGAACAGATTGCAACTAAGCCACTCCAGGAGAGATCGACTGGGATCGCACCTTCGGCAAACAAGGAGGGTACCTCACCCCAGCTCGATCTGATCTCGACACCAAAATCCCCCCACGGATTCGATGTCATCAGCGGAGTTCAACAAATTCATGGCAGAAGAGTTCCCTGAAGAGGAAGGACCGTCGACTACCTCAGTCGACGATATGATCATATCGATGGCTTCGGCTGGAAGCACTGGAGCAGCAACATCACAGATCGATCCGATCTCATCCATAGCAGGGTCCATGTCCACACGAGAATTCAACGAGTTCATAATGCAAAACGAAATAAAAGAAGGAGTGCAATCAACCCTCCATATCAACCCAGTCGATGATCATATGCAGATCGATGCTCCAGAAGAAAGCTTCCACCTCTCCGAGTATGATGAGCCTACAGAAGACAGCATACGTCTGACCGACTTCGCCAACCCAGAGATCCAATCTCCACATCACGCTGTCATCGACTACGACGAATGTATGCAGCAAACAGAGGATGACGAAAACAATAAAAACAAAAATAAAAGCACATAGTGGGATAGCGACACCGAAGTAACATATGAAGAACACTCAGACTACACATATCCTTATCACATTCCCCATCAAGTTTACGTGGCAACAGCTGCGGAGACATCAGAAAACGCAGCCAATCGCCAACCAGTCGAGTACCCCCGCACGGTCACTCTACCAGATGGTACCACCACTCTGGATATCACGGCAGAGATGGCTGCAAAAGTGACAAAGGTCATTGAAGAGGGCATAATGATGCCAGAAGACGCAACTACAGATGAGTTGGCAACATACAACTACTATAACTGGCAGGAATCACATCGCTTGAAACAATACAGAGCGACACTCGAGGAACGAAGAAGGCAAGCAAGCATATCAAGCGCACGCAGACGACAACTATCTATGAGTTCTACAGGTGCACCCAAAGCACGACGCAGATCCAGATTCGACAGAATCCCTGAACACGAAAGGGCAGACGTCACTCGTAATCTTGACAACTCGTTCCTAACAGTCGACTCTAGTGGCATAATCCTACCCAAAACAGCAGAAGGAGCCCTCGTATCCATAAGAGCATACCTGCAAGCCGGAAAACCACCGACAGGTGATCCAGCTGAGGGAATATACCTCCAGCAAATGAAGGCGCTAGAAATTGCAGCAAAAGAACTAGTGAATGGTGGAAGGTGAGGACAAAGCTGAATTCACTCGAGAGGACGTCAAGGTCGCAGTCCTTAGCAAAGCAGCGGCAGAAAAAGCAGATCCAAGAGGCATATCAAGAAGCCGCTCAAGGAGCGGGTCTAGGGGATCAGGCAGTCGTGATTCACCTGACAATCGCAACGCAGGTCCGTGCGGAGCACAATGCTTCACTCGACGGATCCAAGAGGCAAAATTACCGAAGAAGTTTGGCTTACCAGCCATGCCAAAATTCAACTCCAAGCAAGAGCCCTCAGGCTGGCTAGAGGACTACAAATTGGCAGTCATATGCCAACGAGGAACAACAACAACAACACTACAATATCTACAGCTGATGCTTGAAGGCACATCCCGCGAATGGCTAAAATCATTACCTGCAGGAGCCTACGACTCCTGGGACCACTTCAAGGAAGACTTCATAAAATATTTCGACCCTCTTTGCGAAAGGTCGAAAACATTTGAGGAACTAAGAGCATGCCGATAAAAGACAGACGAGACGCTCAGCTATTACATCAGAAGATGGACCTCCATCAGGAATTCTATGGAGGCAATATCAGAGACAAAGCCATGGACGTCTTCACGAATGGAGTCTACAAAAAAGATTTCAGGGAAGCACTCGGACGACAAAAACCAAAAAACATGGTGGAACTCATGAAGCTAGCAACCGAGTGGGCGGATGGCAAAGACGCAGTCCAGAGCAAAACTCCAAACTCGCCACATCAACATCGTGATCGACGAGAAAGTCGAGATCACCGAGAAAGCCAAGATCGTCGAGATAGAGACGATAAGCGACGAAGACGCGACTACGATCGCAGGGGCAAAGACAATGTCAAATTCATGGCAGAAGGGTTCTCGCATAATGATCGCAATCAAGATGACAGAAAACAAGACAACCGTCGAGAAGCCAGAAACAACTACAAGAACGACAGAACAGTCGACCGACATGACAACAGAAACCGTGATCAGCGCGGAAGCTACAACAAACAAGATGGACAACAACGCTCGGATCCAAGGATAGAAAATCCATGCAGATTGCACTTATTCAAAGACCTAGAGGCTGGAAGATTAATATCAAGTCATACCATTGAAAACTGTCGAGAATTCGAGCAGTTGGCAATCGAGTATGCAAAAAGGCACATAAGCAATGCATTCGAGCATATGGTACCCACACCACAAGGCATAGCACTACCACCACCCCCATCATATGACCACAGTCAAGCCGCAGGAGCGGTATATTACACACACCAAAAGTCGACAGATCAATACTCTAATCATCAGAGGCAAGCATACATGATCTAGAAGGGGCGACCATCCAACAGGCAACAGAAGCTGCACGCCAGACATGTCAACATGACAATCATGGCACCACCAGCTGTACCAGAATACCTCCGAGAATCTGAAACATTAATCACATTCAGTCGAGAAGACCACCCACCATCTGTATATAGGCCAGGTCATTCCGCCCTGGTGCTAGAAGCTCAAATAAGCAGCTACAACATGACCAAGGTCTTCATGGATGGAGGAAGTGGCATCAATATCATCTTTCCCGACACACTGCGTCGAATGAACAAGTCAGTTGACAATTTACTTCTATAATCAAATACTTTTCATGGCATAGTTCCAGGCAAAGTCATTGTGCCAAAAGGCACGATACAACTCGATGTCACATTTGGAGATGCAACGCACTTCCGCACCGAGAGAATGGAATTCGAAGCCGCCGACTGGAGATCACAATACCACGCCATACTAGGGCGACCAGCGTTCGCCCGATTCATGGCAATATCACATTACGCATACCTCCAATTAAAGATGTCAGGCCCAAAGGGAGTAATCACAGTCAGCGGAAATTTTCAAAGGTCAGATGCTTGTGACCGCGACTTCAATAAGATTTCTGAGACATTCGGGGCAGAACAAACACTGGAGGAACTCTCGCTTCTTAATGATACAACATACATACCAGAGCACAAAAAACAGGACACCAACAAGGCATTCAACACTGCAGATGACACACACACACCAGGTCCATCCGACTGACCCGGCGAAAACAGTCAAGGTATCAACAAGCTTGCCTCTCACATACGAAGGCGCGCTCGTCGAATTCCTCCGTGAGAACTAGGATATGTTTGCATGGTCAACAACTGACATGCCAGACATACCTAGGGAATTCGCCGAGACTCTCTCCAACTCAGTCCAGGAACTAGGCCTGTCAAACAAACGGTACGACGTGTCTCAGGGCCTAAAAGAGAAGCAATAGAGAAGCATGTGAACAAGCTACTCAACGCAAACTTCATTCTAGAAATCAAGAAATCAGAATGGGTAGCTAACCCGTGATAGTCGAGAAAAAGAAGACAACCGAAACCAGGATGTGCATCGATTTCACAGGGCTGAACAAGTGTTGCCCGAAGGATCATTTCCCGCTTCCTCGCATCGATCAGATTGTCGACTCCACTGCAGAATGTGCTCGAATGTCATTCCTCGACGCATATTCTGGATATCACCAGATAAGGATGAAAGCAGAGGACCAGGAAAAGACAGCTTTCACAACTCCACTCAGAGTATATTGCTACACCATAATGTCTTTCGGCCTCAAAAACGCAGGTGCCACCTACCAGCGCATGATGCAGAATTGTCTGAAAACACAGATTGGGAAAAATGTAGAAGTCTACGTCGATGACATAGTGATCAAGTCAAAGAAAGAGGACACACTCCTATCAGACATAAAGGAGACATTCGACAACCTCAAAAGTTACATCATAAAATTGAACCTGGAAAAATGTACCTTCGGAGTACCAGCCGAAGAATTACTGGGCTACGTAGTATCAGCCAGAGTAATCGAAAAAAATCCAGAAAAAATATAGGCCATACTAACTATGCAAAGGCCTACAAAACTTTACGAGGTGCAACAGTTGACGGGAAGAGTGGCAACCCTCGGTCGATTCATAAGCAAGTTAGGAGAAAAGGCACTACCACTTTATCGGTTAATGAAGAAAACAAACAAATTCAACTGGATGGAAGAAGCAGAAGCAGCTTTCACCGACCTCAAGCAAACACTCACTAAACCCCCTGTTCTAGCTGCACCGAAAGAAAAGGAGCCACTATACCTCTATGTGGCAACAACAAACAGGGTGGTCAGCACAGTGCTTGTAGTTGAACGCACGGAAGAGGGAAAAACTCAAAGTATACAAAGACCAGTCTACTACATCAGTGAGGTGTTATCCCTATCAAAACAAAGATATCCACATTTTCAGAAGCTGGCTTATGTTGTGCTCATAACGACAAGAAAACTACGACACTACTTCACAGAGCACCCAATAACGGTGATCAGCAAATCAGCAATCGGAGACATACTCACCCATCCAGATGCAACAAGATGAGTCGCAAAGTGGCTCATTGAGATGGGGCCACTCGGGATCACGTATGATCACCCAAAAGCTATCAAAGCTCAGGTGTTACCTGATTTCACCACAGAGTGGATCGAATCCCAACTACCAGGAGTACCGGACATATCCAATTCATGGACAATGTACTTCGATGGATCCAAGAAAAATGAAGGAGCAGGAGCAGGGGTAGTACTCAATCCCCAAAAGGGGATAAGCTGAAGTACGTACTCCAAATGGACTTCCCAACACCATCCAATAACGATGTCGAATATGAAGGTCTAATACATGGTATACGAATGGCCAAGGCATTAGGATGCACTCGACTGATGATATACGGCGACTCAAATCTGGTGGTACAGCAGACAATGAAGGCTTGCGACGCAGTAGCAGATAACATGATCGCATATGGCGACTTATATAACACATTAGACGGAAATTTCGACGGATGCAAATTACGGCACATCGGGCGAGAAAGCAATGAAGAAGCATATATCTTTACTATTAAAGTAGAATGCGTGGTATGGTGTCACAATCTAAATGGTGTCACAAATCAAATGCCCTCACACTTTGAATTAATTACATGCCCTACCACCTATAAGTGCATACCGGTTAAAAAGAAAGATAGGTGGCACACAAATATCCTCACACTACAGAGTAATTACGCTACTCTGCCACCACCAACCATACCCGTGCCCTAGTCTCCCCCGACCCTGCTCCTCGCTCTTGGATTCGTGCTCCGTCTCCCCCAATCCCCAATCCCCATTACCACTACCCTCGATCCCCTCCATCTCCGGCAGATCGTAGCCGGTTTCGGCGAGCCCCAGCCTCGACGACCACGTCCCAGCAACCCGGCCTGCTTTTTTTCAAACCCTAGCCCACCTGTGAGGCCTCCATCGCCGCTCCCTATCTCGGGCGTCAAGACGCCGGCGGGACGTCTACTTGCCGACAAGGACGAGCAGAGGCGGAGGATCTCGACGAGAAGGAGGTCGCCGCTTTGCCTGCTCGTTTTGTTCAGCTCGAGCGGCACTGAGGGCGAGGAGGATGGAGGACAGAGCAACGGTGCTGGAGAGATGGGGAGATGGTCCTCGTAGAGCTCCAGTCGCTGCTCGTGACACGGGGCTGGGTGTTCTCCCTACCGCAGCTATTCGTCAGGGCCGGCTCGTCGGCGGCGTCAACGAGGTCAGGCAGCTGCCCGAGGCCGGCGAACTGCAGCGCCTCCTCGAGGGCGTCGGGGGGGGGGGGGGGGGGGGGGGGGGCAGGATCCGACCTTCGTATGCAGCGCCTGCGGGGGAGTCCAATTCATGCCTTCCCCGTCTTCGCTAGCTCCTGCAAGGTCTACGTCAAGGAGGAAGGATGCACCAGCCGCTACGGCGACGCTCCGACGCCATGGAATATGAGCGCATCGAGAAGCCATCGTTCCCAACTCAGGCAAGCGCTACGCAACACCCCGCCTCATTACGCCGCGCCGTTGTTTTTCGGGCTTTTGACCCTCTCCACTTTCTCTTGGTCAGTCCGACGGAGTAACGCGTGTTGTGTTAATTTGCTCACCTGGGCGGAGGGTTCTCCCCGAAGCGTTTGCACGCGATGCTGTTGGGTGTAGAGAGGAGGCGCAAGGACGCCGACGCCGGAGACGGCGACGACTAAGAGGAACAGGAGGAGTATGGTGCGGTAATTCCAGTCTGTCAGTTTGTATCATTTTCTTTGCCAATTTTGGGTTCAGTTTACTATTCCAGTCTGTCAGTCACCTGCATACTTGATTGTTTATGTATACATGATTAAGCTATGGGGCCTGAGATTGTTGATTTAATTAGTTGCTTAACAAAAATGAATTGAGCTTTTATTCACAAAAAATATAATTCTGAACTTCTGAAGGGGGAAATGGTGCTTTCCATACATGAATAACAAAACAAGTTGTATCATAGGCCAGTTAAGCTGGATAATAATTGAGAGACAGTTGTTACCTGAAAGTTGTATTTATTTCCTCGTTGATTTCACTTTCAGAAGTGTGAAACTGAGGCATTTGTTTTGATGTAGGAGGAGGTAGCATGTGCGAAGAATACAACAAGGACGTGGATATGGTGAGCAACATGTCAGGCAATATGGCTGACCGAGTTGTAGGAACTGGTTCATTTGGGATTGTCTTCCAGGTACAGCCCTTGGCCTTATGGTCAGCTTATGTTTTTGGTGTGTTGACACTTTGTTAATCCAATGCTTATCGAATCAAACTGCTTCTCACATGTAGGCTAAGAGCCTGGAGGATGGAGATACCGTGGCCATCAAGAAGGTTCTGTAGGACCAACATTGAAAGAAACGTGAGTTGTAGCTTATGCACTCCATGGACCACCCCAATGTCGTCTCTCTGGAGCACTGCTTCTTCTTCTCGACCACAAGCAGGGATGACCTTGTCATAAAGTATGGTCCCGAGAGTCTGTACCGAGTGCTCTAGAACTACATCAATACGAACCAGTGGATGTCGCTTATCTAGGTCAAGCTTTCATGTATCTATGAACCATCGTATTAACACTTGCATGGCTGCCTATACTTCCTTATTGCTTTGCTGAGGTTTATTTTTCCATGTTTGCAGCTTTTAAGAGGACTAGCTTATATTCATACCTCTCCAGGAGTTTGCCGCAAGAATGTGAAACCAAAAAATGATTTAGTATGTGTTGTGTGAACACTATTTCATTGTTTCTAAGATTTAATAGTTGGTTGTCTGATTCGGTCTCTACTCTTGCCAATACAGGTTGATCCTCTTACCCACCAAGTCAAGATCTGTGACTTTGGAAGTGCAAAAGTTCTGGTATGTTGATCTCCTCTCGCCTCTTATGGTTTAGTAGTTTGTTTCGGTAGTTGCATTCAATGTTTTTATATGTTATAGACTTCCTAGGGGCTGACTGGTCATTGTGTTTACACATCATGTGTTTATCTCATTAGTTTCACTTGTCAACACTAATATCCTATTTTTCCATGATAATTTTGCAAGATACTGAAAGTTACTGAGAGTCTATCCTGAGCTTTGAAACCACATCTTGAAGTCAGCTATAGTTTTTCTAAACTAACAGGGAATCCCCAGATTATCGATTTTTATGATTGAACTTGGATAATTGGTGTCTCCCTGTCTACTTGAATTATAGATTTGTACTTCCCATTGATCATCTCTAATCAGACGATCTAGATAGTACTCATAAATCCAACCCAGATTATTTTATCCATGCATGTATGCTATCTGGTTATGCAGAGAATGAGTACACATGCTCGTACTCCACTATTTTCTCGGATAGAAGTGAATTGTCCATTGTTACTACTTTGACCGGTACTTGTTTCTGATTTTCTTTTTCAGGGATACCTTGGCATGTTAAATATTCCTGCTGCCCTGTTAGTTTTAGCTAGAGTGCCGCTGAAGGATGTACATATCCCCAACTTTCAGTGTAGGCAGGTTAGTTTAATGCTTTTTTTTGAGATCAGATCAATACATGTACTTTCAAAAATGTATTCTCCACGAGCTGATCGGTCAGATGTCACTCGATATCCGCCAAGTTCTCCAGATCCAGACTCTAACGAATCTGGCGCATGTTACATAGTTGCGTAAGTCCTACCAATTGTTCAGACTCAGTTTATCTTTTTGTTTAGGTGTACAAGGAGTCAGGGAGATATGGACCAGGATGGAGGAGGAGAAAGGAGAGATGGTGACAGCGGAGCCTATGGACTCTACGACGTGAAAGCTTCACGACCCATAGTACTGAAGTATTACTACTTGTACGTCATAAGGTTTTCCATTACTAGACTAAACACCTTAAACCTAATGTGCAGTTGTACCTAGGAAGGAGCGCCTTCACATGTGTGATAATTTTTATGGGATTGCATCGCCTCCCAAGTTGTAGTAGGCCTGAATGAGGTCATCCAGGTTGTGTATTGTTTTATTGTGATCTAACATTTTTGCAGTTGATTCAGTTCATAAAAATAATATTGTATGATGACACTAGATTTAGAGTAACGACAGTAAAAAAGCTAACATTTGTATTCATTAACAATTTTCATGTTCATGAGAGAGGTAGAGATTTTATTGAGTAGGTGAGTTGCTAATGCGTACTGTACAGTCCCTATTACACAATGCAATCCAAATAAAACAACGGACTCCCAGGGAGATTTTATTGAGTAGGTGAGTTGCTAACTCACAGGGAAGAAAACAACTGACTCCCTGAAGATATATTTGTGTTATCTACGAGCAACGCGACCAACATAAATAAGCTAATCGACTATTTGTTTGTTTCCGTAGACACAATCATGGACAATATGGATTACATGAGTTAGTCACAAATAGCGATAACGTCAATGGAATAAACTATGCACGATTGACCTTTTTTAAGGTGCACCATAACTTCAATACAGTAGAGAAAGACGTAATGCCCACCGACATTCTGAACCAGCTCGTTTTCTTCAAATGAGAAAGCAATGCATATGTTTAAACTAGAGATATACTTCCGATGAACATTAACCTAGCCATCGGGCCGTGTAACAACATAGGGCTACTGGTCCATGGGTTCTAGGAATGTTACCAGTGTAGAGATCATGGTGGCATATCACGTTGGTCAGAGGGTGTTTCCTCCTTGAATACCTTTCTACCTTGTTAACAATGACATGTTCCTGTGTATAGACTAAAATGAAGTTGTTTCCGACCAGACTTAGCTTTGCCATGATGATCAATAAGGCACAAGAGCAGACCATCCTGGTTATTGGTGTGTGTGCCTACCAGAATGGATATTATCTCATGGTCAGCTCTTCACATCAAGGAGCAAAGTCAAGATCTTCACCATGAAGGATAAGGAAAGGACCGTGCCAACAATTCAAAGAAGTGAGGAAGGCTGGTCCTTTGTAACAAACACAGAGAACACGGTTTACAAGGAAATCCTTAGCAACTAATGTAGTTGGACCAAATTTGAGCGTCTTACTTAATAATTATCATGTGCCTACCCTTTGTGGCGTCTTAAAATATGTAATTGTCACCAATTTGAATTTTTAATTTTACATTGCTATATGTTTTATAACCGTGGGTGTTTTTATGATTACATTCAAAACATGTTTGACAGAAAAAAAAACCAGAACCCATTGCAAAGCACGGGCATTCAACTAGTATTAGCTAACATTGGGTCGACTAAAGCACAAATCCCCACATGCGTCTTTCTAGAGCGCATCACGCATAGATCCATCCATAAGAAGCAACCAGCAGCAAGCCCAAAGGAAGCTACAACAGGTAATACGCCCACCACGATGGACCCATCGGTCGAAATCCTGTTATGTCAGGGTACTCGTGTGGCTCCAGCCTGGACCGAGCCAATTCTAGTTTTCATGCTAAGGGAAGAACTACCAGATGACACAACAGAAGCTAGGAGAATAGCCAGACGCGCCAAATCATACACGATCATCAACGGTGAACTCTACAAACGAAGCACCTCAGGCGTTTTCCAAAGGTGCGTTGCATTCGAAGATGGCAAAACTATACTTTGTGACATTCATGCAGAAACTTGCGGGCATCACACCGGTAGTCGGTCACTGGTGGCAAAAGCCTTCAGAGCAGGGTTCTACTGGCCCACCGCACTCTAAGACGCATAAGATATCGTCAGAAGATGCATTGGGTGCCAGAAATTCGCAACCAAACCCCACGCGCCAGCATCAACGCTCAAAACCATACTATTAACATGGCCGTTCGCCCAATGGGGGCTCGACATGGTGGGGCCACTCAAAAAGTCATCACCTGGAGGGCATACACACCTACTGGTGGCAGTCGACAAATTCACAAAATGGATTGAAGCAATCCCAATCACAAGCTCAACAGCAACAACAATAGTCAAGTTCATACAATCCATAGTCTATCGTTTTGGTGTTCAAAACAACATCATCACAGACAACGACACAAACTTCACAACAGAATAGTTCCTAACCTTTTGCAAATAGTGGGATATTACACTCACCTACGCATCGGTAGCCCACCCGCAGTCAAATGGCCAAGTCAAAAAAGCAAATGGCCTCGTATGCGCAGGTATCAAGAAAAGGCTACTAGTTCCACTCAAGAGAGCTGCAGGCGCCTGGGTCGAAGAACTACCAGCAGTACTTTGGAGTCTCCGTACAACTCCAAATTCTTCGACTCAATTCACTCCATTTTTTATGGTTTACGGAGCAGAGGAAGTACTACCACCCGAGATCAAATTCAGTGCACCCAGGGTAGAAGCATACGAGGAAGAGGGCGCAAATATATCACAAGAAGACGCTTTGGATGTACTCGACGAAGCACGAGACACGGCTTTAGCTGGCACAACTGTCTACCAGCAAGACCTGAGGAACTATCACAGTCGACGTATCCGACCCAGGACATTCATGGTGGGGGACCTAGTACTACGACTAAAGCAGAAAAAAGTACACAAACTTGCGTCACCATGGGAGGGCCCATTCATCATTACTGAAGTTATTGAAGGAGGCACCTATCGACTGAAGCACGCACAGACAGGGGAATTATTACACAACCCATGGAACGTGGCACACCTGCGTCGTTTTTACGCATAGGTCTCTCGAAAAATCATTGTAAAAGACCAGTAGATTTCAGACGCGCTATTTTCCTTACTAGGGTACCTAAGGGGACTGGAAGGTTTTTAATGAGACGGTCTACTGAACATATGTTGGCAATAAAGGATATTTATCACATAGTCGATTATTCTACATCTTATGTCACATTCATATAAACCCACTCGATATACTCAGGGGCTGGGTCTTGTTGAGATTGCACAGTCATATAAACCCACTCGATATACTCGGGGCTGGGTCTTGTTGAGATTGCACATTCATATAAACCCACTCGATATACTCAGGGGTCGGGTCTTGTTGAGATTGGACATTCATATAAACTCACTCGATATACTCGAGGGCTGGGTCTTGCTGAGATTGCACATTCATATAAACTCACTCGATATACTCGAGGGGTGGGTCTTGCTGAGATTGCACATTCATATAAACCAACTCGATATACTCGGGGGCTGGGTCTTGTTGAGATTGCACATTCATATAAACCCACTCGATATACTCGGGGGCTGGGTCTTGTTAAGATTACACATTCATATAAACCCACTCGATATACTCGGGTGTTGGGTCTTGGTGAGATTACACATTCATACAAACCCACTCGATAGGAACGAAGATTGGGTCCTGCTGAAGCCAAGAAGGGTAGCACAGCTCATTCAAAAGAACATGAAAGCAGAGAACAAACATTCAACACTTATATCACAAAAATGTCGCCTTATAACAAAAATTCTACGCAAACTACAAAAGAAGCAGCTACTCACGAAATGCTACTTAGCCTTGCCATCGCGAGACCGGCGCTCAGCAGGTACGGCAGCCTGGCGACGCTCCCCAGTGCAAATACTAGCCTTTGCAAGGCGGGTGGCGGTACCAGAAATCCCCTGAAAGGACAAAGGCTTCCCGTTTGGCCTCTTCGGGTAATCTGACAAAGCAGCTTCATAGTTAGCTTCAACGCTATTCGCTAGCGGTAGCTTTAAAGTGACTTCCAAGCCACCAACTGTCAAGTCGCGTGCCCACGTGTTGATGGTCGCCGAGCCAGGAACCAACACCTTGGCAAACTCCTCCACAGTCGATGGTACATCAGTCCCAGGCAAGACCTCGGTGAAGACAACACCAAGTGTCTGGATAGACACATCCAATGAGCGTCGAGCGCTGTCCAAATCTTCACGAGTGCGTACTTGCTGTTCATGCAGTTGATTTTCCAGCAAGGCCAGCCAATCTTCAAGAGAAGCTTTCTCCTCTACAATAAACACAACACATAAATTTGATTCAAATACTCGGCATATGATTCAAGAGAGTCTTACGACTGATTCGCTCTAAATCAGAGAGCAGGCGGGTTCGCTCTCCCTCAGTTTGAACAAAGGCATGACCAACAGCGACCAAGCCGCTCACAGAAGGCTACAAAAGAAGCAGACGAAACATCGTCGAGTCAAAGGAAAGAAGTAATACAAGAGAGACAGGCAAAGCAAGAACCAAGAAACTTACATGATCAACCCAAGAAGAAGAGGCGGAGGGAGTCTGCCTAGCGACCCTAGAGGGAGGAGAGGGACGATCTTGCCTGACAAAAGAACTATTCGAAGGATCAAAACAAGGAACGGTGAAAACACATAGAGTATGGTCAGTTCAAAAAACTTACTCCTCAATATCATCGTCCGCAGATGAAGCCGCAACTGCCAACGACTGGTCAGCAGCAACAGGACAAGCATCGCTGGTTCGACGCATTCGACGACGCTTGACCAAAGGCTTAGTCGCATGGTCAACTATTGTCGAGCAGAATGGAGCCTCTTCAGCAGTCTCTACCCCAGGTGCAACAACACTACCCAAGGGATGGGAGGTTGCGACTGTGCCAGCGTCATTGATAGGAGTGGCCTCATAGATGGACCATATCCGGAAAGAGGCGGCAAGGAAGTAACAACTGATAGTCCCTGGGTGAAGCAAAAGAAAGAACAAGTCAATCAGGCACACATATACACAAAAGTAATACTTGTGGTCAATAAACAAGGACCTGCAAGAAAAGTTCAAAAGTACCTTGGGAATGGGAGTCCCAAGGCCGTAAGGGACTACAAAGAAGCATTATCGGTAGAAGAGATGTCGGTAATGTACTTGACATATCCATAAAATTCACAATCTACCAGTTCAACTTCACTCATACGAGTGGCATCAAGACACCCCTCATACTGCCATAAAGGATGCTCCCGTTGTCGCAAGGGCCAGACGCGGCGCTCCACATAAGTGCTGACTAATTGGATCCCTGGGACGGATTTGCGCATCTCTTCGACTCTAAGCATAAGAGAGGAGGCCACTTTTTCTTCCTCAGTCGACAAGCTATGCTCCCAAGACGCTAATTCTACAGGCGGGGCAGTCGAAAAAGCAGGCAACATACTTTGGGTGACTGGAACATAAAATCACTTCTTCCTCCATCTTTGGGCGGGTTCTACCGACGGCAGATCAAAATACTGACAACTATCACGCACTTCAATGCAGAAGCCACCAGTCGAAAAAGGACGGCCATCAGAGTGGAGCAGCCGCACTCGGAAAATACAATTCCAGAGAGCCCGGCTGGGGTAAACACCAAGAAAGCACTCGCACAAAACCACAAAACAGGCGATGTGCAAAACGCCGTGTGGGTCAAGGTCGTGCATCTGAATCCCATAAAAGAACAAAAGGCCTCGGACGAAATCATGCAAAGGAAAGTCAAACCCCCGGGGAAGAAAATCCGCAAAACAAACTCGCTCTCCAGGAAGAGGCATGGGAAATACCTCTTTTTGCACAGGAGCCCGAGCAGCAACAACCTCTGCGGACGACAGAATTCTCGCATGACGGAAATCCGCCAGCTTCTCTTCCGTAACATTGAATTTTACCCAATCCCCAGTGACTTTCTTCGCCACAGAAGCGGGGATGGAGGCGGAGTCACCCAAGATAGTTTGGTCTTTCTTCGACTGCATGGTGAAGGAGGAGATAAGGCCAGTGGAGGAGGAGACATTGTTCTGGGACGCCATGGCCAAAACAGGTGCAAGGACGTGAAGAGACGCAGAGATGAGCGCGAGGAAGAAGATGAAGCAGAAATGGCAAAGAACAAATGGCAAGGTAAAATTTAACGCCGCAGAAGATCCCATATTTACGGCGAGGACAACCATTCATCGCAACCGTCCAAGCAAAAGTTGCTACAACACGTGGCACAATCGGAGGGCAATCGTCACGGTCCGCATATCCCACTACGCACGCAGAACGAGGAGATCATCATTACCTCTAAGAAAATTCCGCCACATCGGGTCAAATCAGAACTGAACCAGCATTCACAACAGTCAAAAGGTGGGACCCATTACGTCACATCCCATCAAGATGATAATGGTACGTCAGGAATGCCATGGAAGACATCATTCGCCGGACAGACAAACAAAAGCATAAAACAAAGGAGCGTCACACTACGACTGGCAAAAAGAAAAACTCCCATCGGGAGAAGACAAAAAAATATTCGACTGACAAAAAGCAAATTTAGACTATCCTCTACTTCAAGCAATAAAGCACAATCTCGGGGGCTACTCCCATCGGGAGCACTGTCGTGTACCCGATAGAATCAAAAGCATCAAAAACCATAAGAATTCCCGAGTGAAAATCAGTCGATGATATCTCGGATGTTGTATACAAAAAATGTAAAGGTAAACCCATCGATTAGTCGAGTGGGCCGAGGAGCACTCCAGCAGTGTTTTAATCCTAGATATTTCTGTATCAACAGATACGAGGAAAATCCCGGCGGACGCGCTGGGTAGCAAATTGAAACTGCAGAACAATATCAGTAAGTCCATCGATTGGCCTGAGATGAGTTTGTCCAGTATGTTCCAGGCTTGAGCCCAAGGACTCGAAACCTGATTGAAAGCTAGTAAGGTTTTATCCAAGTGCAGTTAACTGGTTTCGACTCATCGAATAAATCCAGCCCTACTCAGTCGAAATCCTTCGTCATAATACATAATCAGAAAAACAAAAAATATCATATCAAAAGCATAAAACATGAGACATGCACTATGTAGTGAGTTCATGACTGATTCTCCGAATTAGCCAAGCACTCGGGGGCTAATGACAAGGTTATACCAGACGGGTACCCCTTCATGTGGGTACATGGTGTACGTAATGACTGGAGCCCAATTGTTTTTTTGAACAGTGAACCGTAGGGGAACCCCCTATGGTATGGGATTTTTTATATATATGCCATGGGAAAAACCATAGGTTTTCCTTACAATCCCAAGAACTGAACAAAAATTAGGGGGGAAAAATGGAAGGTAGCAAAATTACAGGGATACATCTCTAAGTAAAGAGCTCTAAAACCCATTGAACTAAAGGCTGGACTAGCAAGGGTTTAACCCTATGTTGATGAAGCATGATATCTTGTTGAAAAAGAACCTTCCATCTAGCAAGACTTGGCTGGATATTCTTAAAGATCAGATCATTTCGCATCCTCCAAATATTCCAGCACGCGCAGAATGCAACTTCCATGAAACATGGTCCAGTAAAAAGTCTCTGGGCCATAGCAATGTGATCAGAAATAGTCAAATAGCCATTCCATTGAATACCAATCGCAAGCCAGCAGGCCGATGCAAAAGAACATTCAAAAAATAGGTGATCTCGTGTTTCCAGTGTATCCAGGCCGCAAAGAACACAAGAAGATCCCGTAGTAACCTGCCAATGTTTTCTCAACATCAGATCTTTTGTATTCAGACGATCTTTTTGGAGTAGCCAAGCAAAGACACGAAGCTTCGGGGTTAGTTTTGAGGACCAGATTGCCATAAGCGAAGTATCCGTCGTGAGCACTGAGTATAGAAATTTGTAATATTGAGTCGATGAGTACTTCGAGTTGCCCCAAGGGAAGATTTTTGTATCCGGTTCAGTAGCAGAGCAATCTAACCCCTCAATCAGATGCATCACTTGTTGATGTTCTTGGAAAGCCTCCGGAGACAGGGGGAGAGCAAACTGGCGCAGATCTGTAGGAGCAACAAAATCTTTAACCGAAGCATCATCATTCAGAGCGTAAGAGAATAGCCGGGGGAACTTATCACAAAGAAGCTCTTGATTTTTCCAGAAATCCTTCCAGAAGAGTGTAGTCTGGCCATTGCACACAGAGGTTGTTGTGAGGCTCCTATAGGTATCCATGAACTGCGCAATATCTCTCCACCAGAACGAGCCTCTTGTTGACTGAGCTTGGGGAGGATTCGAGGGATCATACAACGACCAAACAAGCTTGATCCACGGAATTTCTTCTCTGTTGAAAAAATTATGAAGCTGTTTGAGGAGGAGCGCCTTGTTCTGAACCTCTAAGTTTAGAATCCCTAGTCCTCCATGTTTTTTAGGACGACAAACAGGTGTCCAAGCTGCCAAAGAGTGTACAGAGGAGGAGTCTTCCTCCTTAGCCCATAAGCAATGCCTTCGCACTTTGTCGATAAGCTTAAAAAGAGCCTTGAGGAATTTAAGAGAGCACAACAGATTCATTGGGAGCGCCGACAGAATGGAGTTAATAAATTGTAGACAGCATCCATAATCCAAGAATCTGACACTGGCATTCAGCCTTCTCTCCATGTGATCGACAATTGGTGACAAGTCACGAACAGTTGGGCGGGAATCACTGAGAGGGAGCCCCAGGTAAGTGAACGGCAAGGCTCCCATGGAGCAACCAAAAGTAGCAGCAAGAGTGGTCAGCCTCTCGGGGGTAATATTTATCGGCATGAGGCTGGACTTTTCATAATTCACATGCAGGCCCGTGGGTGACGAAAATATGTGAAGCAATGTGCGAAGAGCAATCAGTTGTTGCGGACAAGCCTCAATGATTAGCAGCGTATCATCCGCATATTGCGCAATCGGAAAATCAGTACCAGGAATTGGCAGGGGAGGCTTTAGAGCCCCTTCCGAAACAAGCTCATTCACCATTAATTGGAGAAGATTTGCGCCTGCAACGAATAGGATAGGCGAGAACGGATCTCCTTGACGAACTCCTCGCTTACATGGAAACTTTTTCCCCGGAACCCCATTAAGTAAGACCGAGGACGTTTCAGAAGAAAATATCATAGAAACCCAGCTTAACCAACGGTCATCAAAACCCCAGCAGCGCAAATTTTTTATTATGGCCTCATGTTCAATCATATCAAATGCTTTAGCAAAATCGAGCTTTAAGATAACCACCTCTTTGCGAGCCTGCTTGCATTGGTGGATATACTCATAGGCCCACCCCACATAGTCATGAATAAAGCGATTCTTAAGAAAGCCATATTGGTTGCTATGTACCAACTCAAGAATCTTGGTCTGCAGCCTATTCACCAAGAGCTTGGTAAGTAGTTTACGACCCGAATTAAGCAACGAAACGGGGCGGAAATCGTTCGGACCAGAGGGGGCTTGCACCTTAGGAATCAAGGTGATATATGCATCATTTATACTTTGCAAATTGACCTTGTTCGCCCAGAAGTCATCGCATAATCTATAGAAATCATATTTGATGACCGGCCAACAATTTTTCATGAAGAGCCCTGAAAAACCATCCGGCCCAGGAGACTTGTCGCTAGGGCAGGCCGCCACCACCTCATCAATCTCCTTCCGAGAAAACGGAGCTGAGAGGGCTTCCAAACCTGCCATGTGATGCACATATGTAGAGAAATCAAAGGTAGGGTCAATGGGTAACGAGACACCCAACTGTTCCTTGAAAGATCGCCACAGGATGCCAGCCTTTTCCTCATGCGTGGTAGCTGCAGAACCATCCTCTCTCGTTAAAGTGGAGATGCAATTATTTCTATAACGTATTGTCGCCATGGAATAAAAAAACTTAGTGTTCTCCCCACCAAACTTTGCCCAGCGAACCGTGCACCTCTTTTTCCAATATTCCTGTTTACAATCCAGAAGCAATTGAAGTTTGCGTTTGACAATATTGCGAAAATTCCATTCGGAGATATGAAGAGTTCGCAGCTCCTCAAAGTCATCTAGACGCAGAACGATAGCATTGCAATTTTTAATCAAGTGCTCCATGACCGAAAAACTAGTACTCCATAGACGCAGAGCTTTGCGGAGAAGTTTAAGCTTAGCCGATATACATCTCGCCGCATCACCCGGACAGTGGATGTCCCAGATTCTCTTCACCACATCAAAAACCCCGGGAATTTCACCCAGTGGTTTTCAAAACGAAAAACTGCAGGTTTTGGGATAGAGGAGCCAATAGAAACGACACATGGCGTATGATCTGAGGTGGGTTTTGCGAGGGGTCTAACCGTAGTGTTTGGATAGCGAAGGGTCCACTGAACTGAGGTGAAAAACCAATCCAATTGAACTAACAACGGGTCTGCCTGCATATTACTCCAGGTAAAGCAGCGCCCCTTAATCGGTAACTCGATCAGACCTTGGTAGCTAATAATTTCATTTAAAGTGGCAATGTCCTCAAGGTTTTCCCCCGGCCGATTACGACTATCAGTATAGCGGTAGAAGTTGAAGTCTCCCAGTAACAGCCAGAGAGCATCATCAGCTATGTCCAAGTGAAAAAGCCATGCAACAAAATTTTCCCGGTCAGTCCCCTCACACGGCCCATAAACATTGACCAGAACGAACGATTCACTGGAGCAACTTGAGGTAAAGGAAATGACAATTGCAAAGGGCTCCTCAAGCAGAACTTGGCCCACAAAGTTTCGGCTCGCCCATATCACTAAAAGCCCACCCGAAGCACCATCAGAAGGTACGAAGGCAAATTGATCAAATCGTTTAGGCGCGAAAGATCGAATAAACTTACTATCAATGTGCATTTTCTTAGTCTCTTGGAAGCAGAGGATCAAGGCGGCACTCTCCTCTATTTTGTCCCTGATCAGCGGCCATTTTCCAGAGCTATTGATCCCTCTAATATTCCAGCATAAAATATGCCATAGCAACCGAGCACAATCACGATTAGCAACTCAAGGTAAATGCGACATATTACTTTGGTAGCAAAATGAAACAAGGTTCAGCCACAGAACAACACAACAAAGTCTAGGATCTGGTGGAGTACAGTCAACAAGAAAACTAATCAACCCTGCTCTTTAAGAGTTGTTCTTCCGTCAACTCCGCCGGATCGATGTGGCAATCTTCTATGCCCAAACGCTGAAGCTTAGAAATCTGCAAAATAAGGGGTGGCTTGGCCTTGGATACTTGCGGCATCTTAGCTCCCACCACCTTATCCAGGATGGATGTAGCTTTGAATCCATCGTTAGCGAGGCGTGGGGAGCGTCTTGCTTGATTGCTTACTGAGGGGCTGACAGCCTTGGGCGCTCGGCGACGAGCACTAGCAGGAGACATATCAATGCGGTCTTGCTCAGCGAACACAGAGCAGAAATCAGGAATAACCGGTGGAAACAAGTGGTACTCAATCATACCTGCAGAGCCAGGGCACGGAGGACTGGAAGGAGAGTCATGAGCCTGAAGAACAGTAGCCTCCATGCCTCCATTTACAGGAGAAGGTGAAGGCTCAGAAGCCTCCGTGGTAGCAGCAGGCTCATCCCCAGAATCCTCAAGCATCACCAGCGTAGCAGAGTGGTCAGCGGTGAGGTCTGCAGCTAAGTTAACTTGGACTGGAGCCCAATTATCAATAGGCTGAAGAAGCCCAAGAAGTGAAGCCCAAGTCGAAGACTTCTACCATAGATAGCATAGTCGGTAGTACTTTCCATAAATGTAGTCCTAGTCGGTTACGACCCGAGACCTGTACCACTATATAAAGGACAGGAGGGCGACCGATTAAGGACACGCCCAACCAGAATCACCAAATCCTAGCAAGATCGACACCTCGCTAGACCTCTGTACTCGCTACATATACACGATCAATAACAGACAAGCAGGAGTAAGGGTTTTACCTCACTCGAGGGCCCCGAACCTAGGTAATTCCCGCTTGTCAGCCGACGAATCTACCAGCACTACGCGTTCTCTACCTCATAACTCTTACCCTAGTCCAATAACCATGGGTATTGATGGGGACATCCATCGTCACCTGGCCTTCTTCATCAACCGACGGGAGATGCAGCTCGCCAGGAATGAGGGGGGACGGCCCGCCTCCGTTGAACTTCAACGAGGTCGGTTGTCGGCTATGCTGGGATGGTCGGACGCTTCAGAGAGTCATGGACCACATCACGGTCGGCGACTACCTCCGGCTGCGCTATCCCTACTTCCAGCAAAAGAAGGACGACAACTGTAGTTGCAGTTGTCGTGGCGGCCCCGAACCCTCTCCTCCGCGCGGCCATCTCTGGCTCATGCAGACGCGGTCGGTCTGGCAAGTGACACCGGAATATGTTGTGGGCGCGCAACATGTTAGGCTTGCCGAAGGAGGAAGAGGCCTATCACGCACGCTATAGCGACGCCGGCGAAGGATGCAGCCACTGCGGGCACCTGTTACCGCAGCGTCCACCACTGTGGCGCTCTCCACGGTCGAGTTTCGCGCCGCGCGCGGCGTTTGACGACAACGGCGGCGAGTTCGACAACTACTCGGATTAGTACCACCGACGTAGGCAGGAGTATGATTAAAAATATGTGGTAGAATATTTTTTATGAATAAATAATGTTAGATTTTATTTGGTATTGGGGCTACACGCTGGGAGCCAACCAGCAGCACCCCCCCACCCCCCACACCCCAATATATTAATCGCGTCGGCGCCTCCTCATACGGGCCGAGTGGGGATGCTCTAACTATGGTACGTAGTCGAATAATGAAGCTCATAAGGAAATCATTAGAAAAAGGCTTCCCTTTGCAAAGGGAACTCAACGGACCGTGGTGTGATGACAAGTGTCAGTTTCTCCCTTCACGTGGGTCCCCGTGGGTGCGACAAGTGGCAGCGTGGGTGGGATTTCTTCTTCTCCATGCGGAGAGTTATCCGTGCATTTATTTTGAGATTTATTTTTTAAAATAATTTATCTTGAGAATCGTTTATCCAAATGATGAACCTTTTTCACTTTTGAATTCCTCGCATTGAGACCTTCAAAATTAGATCTCATGTTGATAGGTTTCGATCAACTTTTTTTTTCTGTACTTCCATATGTGTATAGTTCGTACAACCAGAGTGTAGTTGTATGAACAATCTAAATATGTGTAATTGTATGTA
Organism: Poa annua; assembly: GCA_026929855.1. NCBI lineage: Eukaryota > Viridiplantae > Streptophyta > Magnoliopsida > Poales > Poaceae > Poa > Poa annua. Next base: position 85,682,947 of record CM049431.1, read on the forward strand.
TAACCTGATATGTATAGTTGCACGTACAATCTGAGTGTAGTTGTATGTATAAGTTGGGTATACTTATACATACAACCTAAATGTTGTTGTACATACAAACTGAGTATCTGTAGTTGTACGTATAAATTGATTTGTGTAGTTTATTCAACGTGACGTTATGTACATCCAATTGTATTATAATACGTATATTATTTTTTATATGTGTACATCTAGATTTCGTGTGTACAATCGCATGTATTCGTTTGATACAGGCGGGTCTTTTTTTATGTACGAGGAGCCGCGTACATAATGTGTGGGTCATGTTCGATGGCTTCGGAAGGTAGCTAGGTCGATCGTACGCGCGTTGGGCTTATGAGTCGCGCCGCGGAGGCTTCATATCGGGGCCACGTGGTGCCTCCGCGCGCGCGTGAACGGTTGGGTGACCTTTCGAAAGGCTGGCCTTTTTCTAGGTACACCCAGCTCATAAGCGGGAGCCCCTATTCCCCGATCTGGTCGTGCACTAATACTGCACCTAGTGCATGACCACCCCCAACCCTTCTTTCTCCCAGCGCCCGCAACCGCCTCTCCCCGAACTCGCCCGCAGAGCTCACCCACCACCGCGCCGCACCTCCTCCTCCCTTATTTCTTTCTCGATCCGCCCGCCGCCGTCGGCCAGGCCGCCTACGTCCGCCCTCCGCGCTCGCCGCCGCTACCACGCCCCGCCCTCCAACCGCCGCCGGTCCGCCGCCGCCCGGCCGGCCATCCCTCTAAACCCCCCCCCCCCCCCACATCCACCTTCTTCTCCGGCGCCAGCCACCCTGCACCCCCCCCCCCCCCCCCCTCGTTAAGTTACTCCTCGCCGGCCGCCTTCTCCGCCGCGGCTTCGCAGCGGCGTCGCCAGCGCCGCCTCGGCATGGGATTCATACTCGACGTCGCCTTCTCCGCCGAGCGTCCGCGCCGGCGTCATCGGCGACGTCTCGGCTGGCCGCGCCTGCGTCTTCTTCCTTGCTCCTCTTCTATCTCTTAATGGGTCGGCCCAAAGCGCATCGTTTCCTTGCTCCTCTTCTATCTCTTAATGGGCCGGCCCAAAGCGCATCGGGGTGTGGTCGTCAAATAGGCGCCGCCCTCATAAGCTATGCTAGGAGTTCGACTGTAGCTGATCTGGGCCGCCGCTTGTGGCTTTCTTGCCCGCCCTCGGGCATGTCACTGAATAAAGCGGCCTGTTCCCCTAAAAAAAACTATCTGGACCGAGTATCTGGTCATACCCCTATTTTTTTTTATCTGCTCATAAATAAGCGGCATCATTGCAGCACCAAAATGCACATCATACGAGCCATGGCTTTAGACAATACTACTCAATATACTGACACTGCATCATTCTATGCTTTCAGCGGCATTGTTGCCTTCCCGCGCTGCTCGTTTCATCATTTCGATCTTCGCAGAAGGCCCCGCTGAATCGACGGTGCTCGTTGATCCAGCCGCGGTATTGCTCTTCTTGAACCCCTTTTTCAGCTTGACCTTCTCAGCCCAACCGAGGACACCCTGCTGCACATGCTCGTTGAAGATTTCCTTCTTATAGGAGCTCCCCATCTTTTGGCACAGGAGAGGATAAAATGCATCAATAATTAGTGTTGCCGAATATAAACATTTTAAGATACCGAAATATTGCCGCACCTGTGTTACTATTGCGTATAGAGGCAATGTGCTGTAGCTGCAGAGAACTTGAATTATGAGCCTGCAAGTAGAAGAATATTTGGATGTGTGAGTTGAAGAAATTTATGTTAGGCCTTTTTTCCTTTGGGAAAATAAGTTGGGAGACATGTGTCAAGTACCCAATAACAAGCCTCGGCACAATAAAACCAACTTGGCCCATGATGCAGGAGTTGAATCCATAAGTGGTCTACAAGAGAAATAGGGTAAATCGTTTTTCGACCAGTCATTAGATCCTAACAGAATGCAATTTAAAAGTGGCGCCCCCGATATATTTACCAGTATCCAGAAGAAGAATGCAATCTCAAAGGCGTTCTGGAAGAGGATGAAGTGGATTAAGAACAGGACAATCCTTGGCCGTCCAAACCAGAAGTGGTCATCTGATGGTTTTACAATCAAATCACCCTCAATCGCGGAGTTCTTCTCAGCTACATCCTGGGCTAACTGAGCTATGACGTGCTCCAATTTAGTGCCAACGGCTAACAGAAGCTGCAGCAAAATAGAGAGTGAGTGAGCCCATCGAACCTACTCGTTGCTCACTGTCATTGTGTGGTTGATATTTTCGCAGGACGCTACTTATTGGCATGCAAAAAAATGGCGTTAAATTGTCCATGTGGTAGTATCTGGTGTAATCATAGTCCGAGAGGCTCGTCGAGAACGTTATGTCATGACGTGATGTAACACCAACTGTCCTGAAGTGGTATTCACAGAGAAATTTGGTTTGGCTTATATGAACTTACAACAAGGGGAATGAATGCAATCCAGAAGTATGTGTGCCAGCCTGCAGAATAGCAAAATGGGGTGTAAGAACGCTTCCAGACGCTTAAATCATGAAATATTACTCACAAAGTTTAGGAAACCATTTTGCAGAACTAAACCATTCTGTGGCAGGTTCTGGTTTTCTCGCCCATTACGAGCGTAACTATTAAAGAATCCAATTCGAATTTCGAATGGGTAAACATGTCATATTTTTTACTGGAGCTTTTAGGAGCCTATTTTTTAAGTGCTGAAACCAGTGGTTTCTTCGAACCCAGAGTTACTTCGCCTAGCTGGCTGCTCTGGCTATCTAATGCCAGATTAAGAAACATAAAATTGGTCTGGTAAAGGGGTTCTATAGGAAAGAATAGAAGAGTGGGGATTTTTCACTCTAGTTTTAGGGATCGATCTATTTTTTATAAAAAAAGTGCATCTACATATTAACTTTCCAGAAAAAAACCATTTGCTATTTGCTAATCTCTCATTTCCAAAATATAGATCCCATATGTTGTGGTCTCAAGAATTCTTAAGTTTGACCAAGAATGTAGAAATAAATATCAGACTATTGACACAAAAAAGGCATTGTTTCTTTCTTCGGATAGCAATGCAGTCATTGTGGTTTTCCCTTTCTATGGTTATGCATCCGATCCATAACCGAGTAGAGGTGTTTTTTTAAAGTAAAGTGTAATGTGGTTATTCCATGACACGGGACAAGAATCATTAGAATAGCTATAATCCCAAATATATACATTATGAACATAGGACCTGCATTTTGCGGTGGAGCGGGTACTATAGGTCACACAAAGTTTTTTTTGCATCCCACAAATTAAACAATTACTATTAAACTTTGCAGATTTATAGTGCATTTGTGGGAAAAAGTACTTGTAAATTAATACGAAGGTATCACTTGATCTCGGGAGCCAAGAGCAATCATCGAACATACAAGTTGCCTTCAGAATGAATGTTCTACAACTTACCATTAACATTCAGCAACAGAAAGATCACCACGAAGACCCACAAGTACCAGCTAAAAGAAAGAAGACACTGCAAGGTTGAGTTAACTTGCATAGAAAACTTGTTTGTCATGGTACTATATAAATATATAAACATGAGTGATACTCTTTGGATTACCTTATGCCAACCACTTTCTTAAAATCAGACTCTAAAACCCTCAACATGTATTTATGGAAATCAAATTTCAGGTTTCCACGGCAGTGTGTCTGCAGTCCAAAAATGTCCTCATGTTCAGATACGAGAAAAGCACACAGGGTTAACTTATTAAAGCTGACACTTACCATGATAAAACCAAGACGCATTGTGCTGTAGTCAGATTTACCTACTGATCCGTAGAATTGCTTGAAAAAACTACGCTGAATGGGAAATGGAAAAGGCAAATTAGTTTATCAATACAACACTATCAGTATTGCTTCAAATAAAGCTATTTTTTATAAGGCGTAACTGCACCATAAAGTTGTGTATGGCAAAGAAAACTCTAATCCTAAATGCAGTTCCGCAACAAAAAATAAGGTATCTGAAAAAAGAGCTCATTATTACTTACCAGCCAACTCAATATACTAGAATCTTTGCCAATACCCTTAAAATGTTCCCTGATAAATTCGAAATTGTGTACACCGGTCACCTTCTTGGGCCCTGAAAGTTTACTATGAAATTATCATCCAGTTATAGATGTATCGGATCTAAATGAAGCTGCTTGTTTATCAGACACATTTATTGACTTCCAATTCAGGGAGAGAAAAAAAACTGCGGTCAAAACAGTGTTTCAAATACCATTTCCTGCAGTATCATAGGCATTATAATTAATACGAACAGTAAGAAACACTTAAATACCAGTTCCCACGGTATCTTTCTGAATTGCATCCTCCCACTGTTTCCATTGATGTATCTGAGTAAGAGAAAACAGAAAATTAGACTATCATAGCACACGGTTTTCCATGGCTAATGCGCAGCACACGTGGCCCGTCAGTGGCTTACCTTTGCACCTCCTAAAAGCATCGTCAAAACACTGAATACAACATGTGTAATAGCCAGCACAAATATGAAAATATGCAACTGATGTATAGCTTCAAGGGACATCAGCGGAACTTTTTCCTGTTAAAACAGACATAAAGAGTTTACAATAGCATTAGATCGAATGGAAAACTAAAGAATGTTCAATTCACATGGTGAAAAGCTCAACACAATTTGAAAATTAAAACTGAAGGAGTGGGAAGGATAAATGTAACATAGAAGCAATACAGTTTGGAATATTTTTTTCAGCCTTAGGATTCTCTTTGTAAGTAAATCATCGCAGTAACATAGCTGTCCATCTAACAGGGTTAAACGGCCTAACCTTAAAGAATGTGATTAAACTGACTATCCTGTCTGGGCTTTATGCAACCCAACTGCATGCTTACCCCTAGTGTCAGAAAGTGATGTTCCCCTCTTTTCAAAAATCAAAACAGAAAGAAAGTGATATTCACATTTAATAGTCGGTGCAACTGCACAAGCATGACAGCACAACACCGCTCTATCATATCCTAAGATTGACGACATCGCAGCAATAACACAACAGGGTGTCCCTCCCCGTGGCCCTGTCTGTTTGATCCAAATCAATTGGTAGCAAACTAGCTCTAGACGTCTTGAAAGTATTAAGTGTTTGCATGCTAAAAAATCAGAGTGGTGCCCAACTCTAACAGGATATTTTCACAAGTCTAACCAACCTGCTGGCACACTAGCTTATTTTTGGTGCACTAGCTTTCATTCACCTAAAAAAAGGAACAACCACAGGTTGCAGAACATCGAGCTGATATATACTGAACAGTAGCGCGGTCCAAATCACCTTCTGCTTGCAGATCTCAGCTCCCTCTGAGCCCTCGCTGAGCAGCCGCCTCCCGATTCTGCCGATGATCTGGGATGTAGTAACAACAAAATGCTCCTTCGGGGAGGCCACCTCACCGGCGGCCGGGCCCTCCTCCCGTTTGCACGGCAGCATGTGCAGTGCCCAGGCAGGGCTGATGCAGGTCCTCTGAATCATCCCCTGGAACACCGTCAGCAGCAGGGAGATGAACCCGAGAAGCATGAGCTCTGCATTCCACCAAAGCATGGACCATGGTCAAGGTGAGCAACCCGAAAAGCTATAATAGTACAACTATACACGGTCAGAAAGAGCGGACATGTTTTGACTACTTTCAGGTGAAAAGCTGCGAAAAGACACCACACCGCCCAGCAAATTTACGAAATTACCCCGCCACAAGAAAATTTCTGCGGTTTTTTCTTCCTTCCTTTTTGGCTCAGATCACATTCAAGACCACAATTCGGTCGAAATGATGCTGACCGTTTTGCATTGTAGATAGGAAACCAATGGATGGTAAAATTAGCGTTTTGGAGGGAGGGGGATTTACCTTCCTTGACCTTGAGGATGGCCTCGTAGAGCGGCTTCTGGTTCTTCCTCTTGAACGTCTGCACGCCGCACGCGCAATCATGTATCAGGAACAAGCAGGCAGTTAGCAGTCAATGAAAACGGAGGAACGTAATCATTCATGGCAGCGAAAGAGGGATGCGAAACGGCTGGAGCTAAAGCAGCACCAGCAGCAAGCGCCTCCAAGCAGCGATTGGTGGTTACCTACCTTGCCGAGGTAGTGGAGGCATCGCTCGGCGAGTAGGGAGATGAGCACGATGAGCGAGCAGACCGCCGCCACGATCCACGTCGGCGTGAACTCCAGCGTCGCCGCCTCCCCGACGGCCTCCGCCATCCGCCGCTCCCGTCCAGAAGACCAGAAGCCGAGGAGGGAAAGATCGATGTTTTGGTGGTGGTGGGAAACTGGGAGCGCCCAAAATCGGAGGAGAGCGTGGTTTTATTACAGCGGCAGTTGTTGCTGCGCTCCGGCTGAAAAACGGTAGGGAGTGGTGGGGGGCTGTGGAAGAAGACGGCCGGCCGCATGCGCCGTCGATTCGTTGCCTTAGCTGTAGACGTGTCTGCCATATTCAAGCTCACATGCTACAGCGTCTAACGCGGAAAAACATCTTCATTTCTTTCTAAATTCGTCGAGCTCTAAGTTTAGCGATGAATTAAACGCAGGCTGCATGGGCAGCAAGAGGAGAAACTTAAAAGAAAGGAAAAAGTGCAAAACAAACCTTGAATTCGTAGTAAAAAGCTAAATTGAACTCTGAATTTGTAATCCCCGAATTTGATACTCTGAACTTTACAATCCTGAATATTTTGAACCCTAGACCGTGATGATTCATAAAAAAAAAATGAAATGTTAAATAAATAATCCGTTGCTCACTGATAAGTAAGGCCCACTTGTCATCCAATTTAAAAAGTCAAAACTCCTCGCCCCCGCCTGACCGGACCGACGCCCATGGCTGGAGCTCGTCCGCGCCCGCGCGATGGCCAAAGCCCGTCCGCGCCCGGTCGCACCTGCCCATGGGCGGAGCTCGGCCGCGCCCGCACCTTGCCAGAGCACATCCGCACCCGCGCCGGAGTCTGTGCCCATGGCGGGAGCTTGTCTGCGCTCGCGCCTTGGCGGAGCACGCCCAGGCCCATGCCCGCGCCCGGTTGGAGCGCGTCTGCGCCATAGCCAGAGTTTGTGGCCATGGTCGGAGCTCGTCTGCGCTCGCGCCTAGCCGAAGCACGTTCTTGCCATGGCCGCCCATGGTCGGAACTCGTCCACGCCTGTGGTCTGTGCGAGGGTGCACGTGGTCTGCGTCACAGGCGACACGGTGGCGACGTCGCGCACGGACACATCGACATTTGTCTCCGCGGTGGTCAACGCCTGTGCCCGGAGCTCCTCTAGTCCCCTGTTGGATTTAGAGAATAAAATGAATTTTATTGATTATGACATGTGGGTCCCATATGTTAGTGTCACTAATCTGCAATCCCGGTCAGGATTATTGCTTTCCCGGTGTGCCAAACAGACGTAGGGTTTAAAATGTCCGGCATTGTGGAGTCCAGAGTACCAATTTCAGGGATTACAAGTTCAGAGTTCGATTTAACTTTTGGCTACAAGTTTAAGGTTTGTTTTGCACTTTTTCCTTAAAGGAAGCTAGCCTTCACATTTGGGGGCGGTGCTACACTGCTATCGGTAAATCACCATCCCCAACCAAAATGGCATGAACCATCGCACTGCTTCTGTGTCGGTTTAAACCGTTTGGCTCCACATGTCAGTTCTACGTGGTAAATTTAGATGAAGTTGTTAGACTGAACCATTAAAACAGTCATAGGGTCTACCTAGTGGACGTTGGACCCACATGTCAGGTCAACCCGTATCCTTTTCTACAAATCCTCGATCCCCTTTCTCCCAACTCATATCCAGGTTGACCCTTGTTGTGGCGCCACTCTGCCTCGTCGCTCCGGCTGTTGTCGGCGCCCGTGCCCATGCCACATCACGGTGCTGCCAGGCGCCACAACAGGCCCTTCGCGAGGCTCTGTCGACGTCCACACCGATCAGCACAAGTTTTGTACGACGACCACGTGCTCCAGGCCCCTGCCTAGTTCCTAGTTTGTCCAGGAGCACGTGATGGAGGTGAGCCTTAGCGTGGAGAGGCTCTGCTTTGGAGCTCTATATGAGATACAATGGGTGGATGAGGGAAGATGGAAGGGGGTCGAAAGCCATTGAAGAGGGCAACATCGATAACAATGTCCGCACAATGCGGGCGCTCCTCGACGCTGCCTTGGGATCAGAGCGCGTGGACGGACGACGGCTTCAGGGTTGGCGTCAACACCGCAATATGCAACATTTTCTTCAAAGATACCCTTTCCGTTTCTAAATATAAGATGTTTTAACTAGTTGCCACGTTTATATCTATGCACTCATCAATCCGTCCCAAAATAATTATCTTAAGTTTGGTTAAAAGTGGAGAAAGTACGTAACGTTTTAATTAATGATATGTCCACTCATTTTATTTAGATCAAGGGAATGTCTAAAACAGCTTGTACTCAAAACACTTGTGGGGTTGTTTTCTACTATCATTTCGTCCCGTGATGCTTTTGGGAACCACGGCACACGCCAAGGACGCGTTGGCTTCTGTCCACCAAGGCACGGTAGTCCGCGGCGCACGGCCGCAGGATCGAGACAGCAGCAACCTGCTCGCTGCCGTGCCGTGCAAACGACACGAGGCCGGTGACCTGCGAAAGCAATGTCGCTCTCGGCCGACCCGGCTGTAGCCTTGTACAGGATGTCTCTGTCTTCGCGGAATCGCGGTAGAGTCGCCGAATGGAGCGACACCGACAGCTCGCGTATTGCCAACAGCGGCTGGAGAGGGGAGACCGACCGGCCGCCGGCAGTACCACGCGTGCCGGGTGTCAAGGACCAGGTCGACTGATATCCGTGTCTTGATATTATTTTGTCCAATCAGGTATATTTTGTGGAGCTAACAGGGATTGTGCAACGGAGTCCAACTCCGACGTGTTTGCATGTATTTTTTTAATTATTATTCTATCATGCTCTCACGGTTCAGTTTGTACTAGTAGTGATATTCTCGACACGAAGGCAAGTGGCATAAAATATTTGGTCAAGGTTTTCTGCTTTAGGGAGTGGTGGGGAGTAGATGTTTACTTTAACTCCAGTCAAATTTTTACTCCGTAAGTATGTTTGGTCGCATTATCCCAAAAGATACAATTTCTTTCACCCGTGATAACTGAAATAACTTTTCATGTGATAAAGTGCAAATGAGACCTTAGAAAAACGAACCACTGTTCAAAAAAAAGAAAAACGAACCTAACCAGGACTAACAAATTCCACCTTTAAGAAAAAAAAATCAGAAATTCTACTTCTCACGGGAGTTTAACTCTGGTTGCTAGGCACGCCACTGCAACAATAGCAATTGGGCTAGTACCCCAAACCTGTTACATAAATACTATTATGATCGTCCAAATCGTTTGAATTGGAGAGTTCACATGACATATTTACAAAAAATAAACATATCAGTGGCCTTTATGATTTATTTTGCATAGAGATAGATCATTTCTATGACAAAATATTTAAATTATTGTATTATGATGAGCCTATATTAATATTCGGCTCAACAATACTCAATAGTTTCCTATTCTTTTTGGATCGTAGGCTATTACCGCCTCGGGTCATGGGTTTACTCCTTACGTCTCACCCAGTCAATTAAAGAACATAGAGACGCCAAACAGGACACTAGGCTTCCGTAACCCTGTTTCTCGTAATCTTGTATGGGAGAGAGGCAATCAAGTTTAAAACTTTCCCAAGAGTCATAAGGGAAGAACTCAGTTAATATAATGAAGAACTCAGTTAAGGGAAGAAATTTATCCAACCAAGGACAATGATAAGAGCTACTTAGGTGCTCAACTCCTCCTTCATTACTCTAGTTAACTATATACCAGTATGGCTTCTGCTATTTTTAAGGTCGATATTTCAATCACCGCTTGGACTAGCAAGACAGAAACACCAAACTTGTAAGTACTTAATAAATAAGAATGAGACACACTTCATCTGAGTAAAGCATGTATGCAGCAGAATGGAAATGAGAAAACTTACAGTAGGACTACATGATCTTCGACACTATTGTCTTTCCAATGTGCGAAGATGACCGTTCTAGTTTGCAGTGGCGCCATGGGCCACAACATTTTCAAATATTCCATTCTCACTCATTCTGCATGGGCAGCTCCTTTATTTCTATTATTCTCGCTTGGTTCTTGGTGCATCTATACAAATACAATGAATGATGGAGAATACAGACTAACATGGTTTCATTGTTTCTAAGACTGAAACATCAGTTGTCAAACAGAAAACAAGGTCACCCACTTCATAGAATTCTTTGAAGACATGACAAATAAGTACACCGCAAAAGCAAGGTAAGATCTAATACCGTGGCTAGAGGAATAGAGGCACAACTGGACGTCAGCAGATCAGCTACCAGAATTCGCTACAAGAACACTTCCCATCTTTGAAATGGTGATAACGGCTTGCATCTCTCACGCTGATCTGCCTCTGGAAAATTTCACTTATCAACTTCATCACTGTATGACAGTCCCCACAGACCCGGAGGTTTTTCACCACCCGGATCACCGACCCCGGAGGAGACTTGAGGATTCCAAATGCAACAGCCAGTCTCTCACTGTGCAAGAACAGATGGTGCTCCTTTTCATGCTCCTCCAAATCATGCATCACAGAACTGGTGTCAGGGACATACCCCCTCTGGCGCATTTGCGAGACCAATTTGTCAAGAAAAGCTAGAATTTCTTCTCGCACATCAAGTGGTACTTCCCCAGCATGAAAGAGGCGAGATTCCCTTCCAACTTCAATCCAGCTATACCCAGGCTCTTTCAGTATCTTCGTATTAGCCATCAGCTTTCTTACCATGCTCACAGAACTCCACTTGCCATTCACTGCATAAACATTAGATAACAAGATATATGTTGAAGGATCTTTTGGCCTCAGCTCTAATAGATTATCAGCAACCCTGATACACATCTCAGCATTGTTGTGTTTCTTGCATGCGCTTAGTAGGGACCCCCAAGCAGCTTCATCGGGCTCATATGGCATCCTAGTGATGAGTTCTTCAGCTTCTGACAAATAGCCTGAGCGACTAAGAAGATCTAGGTAGCATGTGTAGAGTTGCAATCCAGGATTGATGCCATACTCCCGCTTCACTGAGTCAAACAGTTGGCGCCCTTTCTGAACAAGACCAGAATGGCTACATGCGTAGATCAGCCCAACAAAGGTCACCTCATTGGGCTTCACTCCTGCAAGAACCATCCGGTCATAAAGAGCAAAAGCCTCCTCAGCTCGGCCATGTTGTGCCTCTCCAACAATCATTGTCGTCCATGAGATGATGTCATGCACCGTAATCTCTTCAAATACTTCTCTAGCCGACTGTATATCACTACATTTGGAGTACATGTCAACCAACGCGTTCTCCACCATCATGCTGGACAAGAAACCGAACCTCATGCACAAACCGTGCAACTGCCTGCCCAGAACGAGCACAGCCAGGTCCGCTGCCCCGCTAATTACAGCTGACAACACAAACGCGTCATCAATAGTGACAACATCTCGCCTCATCTCAACAAAGAGCTCCACCGCGGTAACACTCTCCCGGGATTTTACAAATCCTGATATGAGAGCAGTCCATGCAAAGAGGCCGCGACCAGGCATTCTCCGGAAAATCTCCAGTGCCTCATCAGTACAGCCGTTAGATGCGTACCCAGAAACAAGCGCAGTCCACACGACGCTGTTCTTGGTACTCATACCATCAAACACCTTCCTGGCTTCACCCGGGACACTACATTTGCAGTACATATCAATCAGTGACGACTTGACTACGTCGTCGCCGTTATATGGGGAAGCAACGAAGTGTCCATGGAGCTGCTTACCGAGGCTCAGGCTGCGCAACCTGGCGGATGCGCTGGCGATGGAAGCAAGCACGAAATGGTCGGGTTGGAGGGCGTCGACCGAGAGCATGCGGCGTATTAGAGGTAGAACAAGGGCAGGATTGTCGGAGTTGGAAATGGCGGTAAGCAGTGACGAGTAGAGGTGGAGATCCCGGCACGGGGATTCTTCGAACAGCTGACGGGCGTCGGGGAGGAGGCGGGATTTGGCATAGGCAGAGACGAGGAGGGATGGGGCGGGAGGGTGGAGAGCCAGGCCCTCTTTGAGGAGACGCGCGTGGGCGCCGCGTACGGACGCCGGCGACCCCGCCGCGGCACGGACAGCCGCAACGACGGCGGCGGCTGGGGAGAGCATGCATAGAACTCGCACCTCTGCAAAGCCCGTATTCTCCGGGAGCTCCTAGCGTTTTTCTTTTGAAATTGAGCTCCTAGCGTGGCAAATCCTAGTCTCCGCCTACTGCGGAGATAAGATCGCTCCGCGCACCCTCATCGTGCAGTAGGCCGGCCCAATAAGGACACCTCCAGCTACATTTGGTTTTTATTGCCTTCTTGTGATCTTTTTTTCCTATTTGCTTTTCTTTTTCCTTTTTCGTTTCTTTTTCTTTTTTTGTTGTTTCTCTTTTTCTTATTTTATGTTTACTTTTTTATTTACTTATATTGTACTATATATTCTCATTTTTACATTTCTATTTTACTTTTTTCCTCTTTAATTTTTTTCTAGTTTTTGGCTTTTCTTATTTACTTTTTCATTTTTAGATATTTTTTCTTTTTTTGATCGTTATTTTTTTAGATACTATTTTACGGAGTATTTTTGTCACCGCTATTTTTGTACTCATTTTTTGAAATCGTTACAAAATTGTTTTTGTTCACAAAGTTATTTATGTTCGCGGATAAAAAAGCGTTTAAAATTAGTTTTCGTTCATAGACATTTGTCCATCTTTAAAATCATTCAAAAATCTCTTTCGTTCATCGGCCTTTTCTGTTCATATTTAAAATTGTTCAAGACCAATACGTTAAACCAAATATTTGTTCAACATGTTTTTAAACACCATTCCAAAGTTTTTTTAAACCAAGTTTCTATTCAGCAGAGTTTCACAAAATCGTTCAATATAAAATTATGTTCAAATGTCTTTCAAAAATTGTTCAAGACCAAAATACGTTCAACATGTTTGAAAAAACTGTTCCAAAATCCGTTTAAACCAATTTTCTGTTCAATGTAGTTTTACAAAAACCGCTCAATACCAAATTCTTTCAACGGGTCTTTCCAAAATCATTCAAGACCAAATTACGTCAATATGTTTTTCAAAAGTCGTTCCAAAAATTCGTTTAAACCAAGTTTCTATTTGACAGAGTTTTACAAAATCGTTCAATACCAAATTCTGTTCAACGGGTCTTTTCAAAAAAATGCGTTCAATAGGTTACCAAATCTCGTTAAACATGTATTTCCAAAATCATTCTGAAATCCATTTAAAAAAATCCCATTCAATAGATATTTTTAGAAAATCGTTTCATACAATTTTTTCTCAACGGGTCTTATAAAAATGATGGTTTCAACATTCAGCAAGATCCCAATATATTATTCTAATATACATAGTACTTTTTTTTGTATGCATTTTCCAAATATTTTCAACCGCACGAAAAATATTAATATAGCCAAAAGCGGGCGAAACAGTACTCCCCAAAAGCACGAAAAAAATAGTCAAAAAAAGGTGGAGTCGCAACGAGCCTCGCATGAAGAAAGATGAAAAATCATGTGTCAGTTTAGTTGGAGGCAGCTAGCACCGCACAGCTAGCACCGCACGCATGCATGAATCCACCAACACTGAATCACGCATGTATTGCCGTAAAATAACGGTAAATCTATTTAACAAGGGTTCTCTATTTGGCAAAACGGGACGCTGCTTTGCTAACCGTCGGATTGCAAACGAACGGTCCAGATCAGCACGGAAACGGTCAATGGAAAGTGATGTACGGTTTGATCCTCCGTCGCGTCTTCTTCCACCCGATCCCATCTCGTTGTTCCCCGCCCGGCTTCCGCCACCGCCGCCTTCTCCGCCACAGCTGCTGCTTCGTAAACATGGGCACCCCAGCCACCGCTTCCGGGACCACGCTTCTCTCCGCCAAGTTCCCCCAGACCAGAAGCTCCTTACATGTGCCGTCGGGGAAGTCTCTTTAGGCGGAGGCGGGGCGAGCTCACCATTTTCGTGGGCATCGGCGCCGACGTTCATGAGCTTTGAGCTCCACCGATGGGAGGCAATGCTTTCCCCCAAGCAACGACTGCCAGAGGCTCACGGGCTAGGCTGTGCTTGTACGGCTCATTCAAGGCAAGAGGATATGGTAGTGGTGAAGAATCGGCGACGGTGCAAGCCATGATGAGAAATTTGATGAGGTCCCTCACCACTGGTAGCCAGGCCCTGTAGATTTTTCGTCCGGCACACTGTAGGCCGTGCGTACTCCGGCCTGGCTGCTTGATCCATCCAGCATTTTTTTGCCGCTAGCAACAGAAACGGAGTAGTACCAACATCGATGGATTTTTTTTTGCAGTTCATCTCTCAAGATTCCATGATGCAGTTCATTGGTTCTAGATGATCTTGATGTAGTTTCAGTCTTTATAATGTTAGTGTTTTTCGTAGATTAATGCAGCAAGTTTAGATTTTGTTGTGTAGTGTTTTTCGTAAATTAATATACTTATCATACTATCTTAGTAATATTTACCTACCCAATAAAGATAAACTTACCACCTGATACCTATGAAGTTATCCAACACGAAACTAAATATAAGTTATCATACTATTTTAGTAATATTTACCCACCCAATATAGATGAACTTATCGGTGGATCTATGAAGTTATCCCCACAAAATAAATATAAGTTACCATACTCTTTCAGTAATATTTACCAGTCCAATACTGCTAAACTTACCACCCGGTACATATGAAGTTAACCATGAAATCAATGTAGTTACCATACTCTTTCGATAATATTTACCCAGCCAGTACTGATGACTCACCACCCGATACCTATGAAGTTATCCACCACGAAATTAATGTAGTTGCTATACTCTTTCGGTAATATTTACCCACCCAGTACTTATGAACTTATCACCTGATATCTATGAAATTATTCACCGCAAAATCAATGTAATTACCATATCCTCTAAATAATCAATAGTTCCAAACATAATGCCCATCATACGGTGTAGTAGTCACTATGGAATCGATAGTTATCATCCTAATACTTATGAATTTGTACGGGTATTTTAATGTATGTTACCAACTTATGCACCATTCCAAAGTGATATCCACTTACGAAACACTAAGTGTGGTGATATCAAAACTCGACAAAAAAAGGTTATTTGAACCCGAAAACTAATTGTTAATATGATGGTAACTTATATAGTACGATCCTGATAACTCATGTGCTATAGGTTGATAACTTTTGGGACGAAAAAAGGATTGTCAGAATATATCAACATGGGACCTAGTTTCAAAAATCTCGTCGCAACTAGCTCAAAAGTGAAAACGGATTCTTAATTGGATACACGAGTTGTCCTACAAAACTTTTCAAATTTCCGAATTTAGCATCTAAAGCGGGATGAGTTAGGTAATTAATGCATGCATGCAAAAGGTAATATCTTTCTCACTCCGTGCGTACGATTATGCCATATATAAGGCGCCTGATGTATAGTCTGATCCTAAAATAAAAGGTCGGAACCAGGAAGCAGTAGAACAACAATAGAAGAGCGAACAAAAAACGGGCCGGCCCATTAGCGCGAGGGAACGAGGGAGGGGGTACGCGGAGACTCGTTATGTACGCATTACGCGGAAACTAGGCGTTCCCTCCTAGCGTTGCCTAAAGGGATTATACGTGGGCCGTTTTTTGACCCGGCCCATGATTAAAGTTTTCATTTTTAAATATATAAATATAAGAGTTATATATTTCATTTTACAAACTGAAGGGGATCGTGTGCAGAAAACAAAAAAAATTCCTACCAACGATATCCTAAAAGCTTGCCAAGATCTATTCTATGCAGATATAGTAGTACGAACGGAGATCGGAATACGTACCCTTGTAGACCGAAAGCGGGGATTACGTTCCCGCACAAACGTTGTCGATGAAGACTGACGAAGCCGACCTCAAGGTCGTGTAGAGGAAGCAGGCCTCCGAGTACCGCTAGCGCAGCACCTCGCAGGGAGTCGCACACGTACGGTGGAGACGACGGCCTCCGAAGCTCCAGTCCAGGACGAGCAGCGGAAGACTTGGACCGGAACACCAGCAGCGCGGCAGCGGGCTATGGTGGAGGAGACCCCCCCTTCCTCAGCTCGGCGCGGCTCTAACTTGGGAACCACGAGATCGAGAGAGAACTCGGGAATTAATTGGTGAATTAAAAGGCCAGTGGTGCCCTTTCTTATATAGGCTCCCAGGGGGAGCCAACCTTGCCAGCCAGGCAATGTGGGACTATCCCCACATGCCTGGCTCGGCACATGGTGCGCCGGCCCCTTGGTGGGCCCCATCTGGCCCACCTTGGCCGGCCACAACTCCCCCACCGAATTCCCAAGGGGGTTCCCCCCCCCCCCCTCTTGGGCCTTCTTTCGTCCGGAAGGCCCATTTAGGGAAATCTGCCTAAATAAATTCGAAAATAAATATATAAAATCATATTTGCATATTAATAACACTAATTAATATCAAACATAATATATATAATTTTTCCTAGCTCCGAAAACTCTTTCGGCGCTGCCTGATCTCCATCGGACCCCTCCCGGGACGCTCCCGGTGATCTCCTTCCTTTCCGGTTGTCTTGTCGAAACCCCTTAAGTGTGTTACCCTAGCGGTTCGATATAATATCAGGTATGATCAAGAATCCTCAATGATCAACGACTAACTCGTAGGCCTGGACCCCATGAATTAATCCCTGAGATATAACGAATGACTTTCATCTATCAAACCTGAACGTAAAGTCTTAAACCTTTTGCCATAGCGATACTTAGCACGTCCGAGCGTCGTTCCATAGATATCTCCATACCTAATCCCGACCTCGTTACCGATGACGCTATCTTCTACTCGTTCATGATCTCATGTCTCCGTGACCTAGTCACATGCTTGCAATCTCATTAGACATGATCTCCCCGAGTGGGCCCGAGAGTATCTATCCTGCTATGCGGACTGGCAAATCCCGCTCTTGACCCCTCGTCTCAACTACTCCTTTCCGATACCCAAAAGTATCACCGTTATTGTCATACTAAATAAGATACGATGTTTGGTGCAATCAAAGTATCTTCCAGGAATAACAATAAGAGTTGATCTCACGGTCAAAGGCGTAACTGAAGGAGATATGCCCTAGAGGCAAATAAATAAGTAGTATTTATTGCAGTATCTCATAAGTTTATAATAGGTTTATGTATTATGCTATAACTGTATTAATCGGAATTATTAATACACGTGTGATACATAGACAACCAGGTCCCTAGCAAGCCTCTATATGAGCTAGTCCATTGGGCAACAGTTGATCGAGATTCCCGATCAAGGACAATGACGTCGGTTGACAATGGGGTCATCTTGTTAATAGAATAAGGTGGTGGACATACGCAAAGTATTGCAATAAGATCGTATTACGATGTTTGTCATTTGCAATAGATAAGAGTATGATAGCTTATTCCTTAGACCGTGAGACCGTACTTATTGTTGCTTCGTAGGAGTGCTTTGAGAGCATCAAACGTTGTGTCTTATATAGCATGACAATAACGGTGTCCATCTTGGGTATTCCGAAAGAGCATCAAGACGTAAGGATCAAGAGCGGGATTTGTTCATTCTTGTAATGGAAAGATACTCTGGGCCCACTCGGTGATATTGCATCTATATAGCTGCGCAGCTTATGACTAGGTCATGGGGATGTAATATCGCAGACGAGTTAATAACCTTCGTCGGTAACGAGATACAGCAAAGGCATCGGTGTGTCTACGATCATATCTCGGACAAGGTAGTATCACAGAGACAAAGGGAATGAATATCATACTTATGGTTCAACGACGATATTCGTGGGATGCACAGGGGTCGTCATATATTTCCAGGTATCCCTGACGATCATTGGTGAGCGGAGTGTCTCGACCATGTCTGGAGTGTTCCCGAACCGTAGCGTAACAAACTTAAGGTCTTAGCGACGCTAGGAGATAGGTGCTGGAATTTTATAGGTTTTTATTGGAGAGAAAGAAATGATCCGGAAAGAGTTCCGGTGGTCCGGAAGGAGTTCCGGGGAGCTATGGAAGGGTTCCGAGAATGTCCGAAAGTTGTTCGGGTGGTTCCGAAATAGTTTCGGAGTCATGGGATATTGAATTATATATAAATATATTAATTATGAATTAATGGGATTTTTATATTAATTTAATATTAATTAAATAAAGGAAAAAGGGGGCTCCCACCCAAATGGGCCCTAAGAGGGCCCAAGAAGGGGAAACCGCACCCCACAAGGAAGGGAAGGCTTGGGCCTCCTAGTCCACCTCAGACTAGGAGTGGGAGAGCCCATGGGGGGTTCGGCCGAACCCCCCCTCCCCTCTCCTCCTTTTAGTCCCACATGGGGGAGCCAAGGGGGTTGGCACACCCCTTCCCCCTTTATATAGCAAGGCATATTAATTGATTTAATTGATAGGAAATTCAGTTAATTCCCAATTTCTCTCTCGATCCCGTGGTTCCCAAGTTGGAGCCGCGCCGAGCTGAGGAAGGGGGTCTCTCTCCACCTAAGCCATACCGCAGAGCGCCGTTGCTCTGCGGGATTCCAGATAAGATCTACTCCTGCGATTTCAGCTGGATCTGAATGACCGGGAGTTGTCGCTAGGCTCCGTATGTTTGCGAGTGCTCGGAGGCTACTCTATTGAGGAGCTTGGGCGACGTCGTCTCGCCCCCTACAGCCGCCGCGCCACCCCCCCTCTGCTGCCGGCGCGCCAGCCCCGGTGCTTGCGCTCTGCCTTCTTCCGCCCGACGCCCGTCGACGCAGATCATCGTCGACACCCCGGCGTCATCGACTCCGACATCGCGGCAAGTTCTCCGTGACCTCGAGGTCGGCTACGTACGACTTCATCGTCAACGCTTGTGCGGGAGCGTAATCCCCGCTATCGGTCTACATGGAGGTAATGTAACCCGTTCCGCCACCGTTATCGCATGTACTAGATAGATAGATCCTGGCTAGTTAGGGTTTCGCTCGCTAGAAAATTATTGTTTTCTGCACCGTAACCCCTTCAGTGGTATCAGAGCCGATCTATGCGTAGTACTGCTGGTACGGTTAGAACTCATGTTGAATGAGGGCGTCTTTCTTATATTTGCTACCCTCTAGCGTGCACTTGCGATGCCTTCGGTATTGAGTTGATGAAGCGGCCCGGACCGACTTTACGCGTACGCTTACGCGAGACTGGTTCTACTACTGACATACGGCTTGCACCGTATCTGTGGCTGGCGGGTGTCTGTTTCTCTCTCTCTAGTCGGCAAAGCATTTTCAATGGAGGGCCCGAAAGGGATGCTTAAACATGCAATTATACGATCGACGTTGTGGTACAAAGTTCGTAGGTAGGGAAGCGATTCTCTTACGAATAAGCCTATTTGCCACGTAAAACTTGCAAAACTAGTTAAAGCTAGAGGCGTCTAACTTTGTTTTGCAGAGGCGTTATTTCATGTGACATGGTTACGGTAAGTTTTGATATTACTCGTACTGTCGGAGGCAATGGAGGGCTCTGTAGACTCGGAGTCATGCCGGGGCGCCGGGGGCCAGGCACATGGCGCCATGAAGGTCCAGGCGCATCGACCATGTCACATCGCACTTCATTGCATCATTATTGTGTGCTGTTGTGTGTGCATCCTATTGATTGCTTATATGCTAGATATACAACGGTAGCGTCATAAATAGGATGATCCCTAACAAATACCAAAATTGTGTTCTCCCTCGTTGCGCACCACCAAGAAAGTTCTACGTTATGAGGCAGGCCGTGATGATCGGGTGTCACACATCTCGTCGTTCGCATACAGTGGGTGTAAGCCATGTTGCACGCGCAGGTCTTCGAGGTTTGATTGGCGAGCCTAGCATACTCAGAGGTATGGCCTCGGAACACGGGAAGATCGAAAGATCGAGCACGAGTCATAGAGTTGTTATGATCGACATGTTATGTCCACCTTTGAAGCTGTGCTGCCGGCCGTGATGATCGGGGGTAGTGTGGTGGATGAGGGTCGTGTAATCGCCATTATTATTTTTAGGGATAATAATCTTGGTGTGGTGTGTTTTTGATAATGAGATTATAGGACTAAAACTCACCTACATATTATAAACTTAACCTTACCTCTTTTGCGATCGCATCTATAGACTACGCAACTATACTTCGGTTACTTCCTCAAGAGTCCGGATGCTACATTAGAAGCCGACGGATCCAACTTCATCAGATGGTACAGGGGTTTTAGAAACATTCTCGAACACAACAACATTCTATATGTTCTCGATGAACCGGTAGGAGAAGGACCAGGAGATTCTGCTAGCGAGGAGGAGGAAGATGATTTCCGTAAGAGTCGAGACATATTCATTGAAGTGGAGATCACCATGACCGTATGCCTGGCACCCGAGTTGAAAGAGATGTTTCGACGCAAGGAGCCAAGCGTCATGATGGATGCGATAAAGACGCACTTCGGGGATGAATTAAAGCGTGAGCAATTCAGGCAGCTTAGAAATGTTCCAGACCATTCACATGGAGGAGCATACCTGTCTGAAGACACATTTGAAGAGATTGTATGACATCTACTTCCAGCTGACAATGGTCTTCGATTACTGGATGGCAGATTCCTGTGCCATTCGGACTGTCCTGATATCTCTACCTCCTAGCTATGAGAAGCATGTACGTAAGTACATTTTGAAAGCCGACGATATGAACTTCTACGTATTCATACGTGAGTTCCAGTCTCTGAAGGTTGATTCCATCGAAGGAGAGATCTTCGATGCTACAGGTATATATTTGATATATGCAGAATTATGAATTCGCCCATGGTATATGATGAAATGTTTGATGATTGCTCTGTTTGTGAAACAGGTCCTGATTATCACGTATATGCGGCGCAATTTGATATGACCTGGCGCTGAAGCTGGTAGTCAAGGAGTTGATGGCCTTTTGGTGTTCACGTCCTCAAGTTATCATAGTTATCATTAATAGTTTTTGATACGATCTTTTGTAATAGTGAGCGAGTGTGTGTGTCTTGATTGTTGCAAGACAAAGTTATTCATGTAATAAGACAAGATCAGTTGTTTTATGTTATGGAACAAGTCAGTTGTTTTATCTTATGAATAAAGTTTCCACATCTCAGTTACATTGATTGTATGATAAGTATTCATAATTGTAGATATGATAAAATATCTTGTCCCATGAACAAAGGTTCTATTGCTAGAATAAACATCGTCGAGTTTAGTCATAAAAGCAATGAAAGAAGTAATGGATGTCTTTGGTCCGTTTAAGTATTTCGAGTGCTGAGTTGATTAAGCTTGAAATCAAGTATTGAAGTTGCAATACTAGCGGAAATTAATTGAGTATCATTTTAAATGATTAATTAATGATGTTTATTGTTTGATCCGAATTCCTCCATGATTTTGGCAAGTAGGAGTATTTGCCCGATGAATTGTGGAGTCTGAGATTAATTTGATAATAGATCAAATGGGGTTTTTCAAAAGAAAGATTAGTGAACATTGTATTCACAAAATTCGATCAAAGGACAGTATTTTGGATTATGTTTTCAACACAAGAGACTTGTGGAAATTTGCTTCACAGAATTATAATGTCATATATAGTGATATGTGGGGAATTATAATCATGCTCTATTTTAAATAAAGTGTGGCCTGTCAGAATCAGTCTTAGAATCTCCTAATACGTTCTAAACATTATAGTCGACGTCCACTGTAGGAAATAGATATTTTTCTCAGCAAGAATTCATAGGATCGACAGTTGTGTCGACATGTATATGATTACGCGATAATTCGGAATATACATGAGTGGTTCTTTGTAGATTGCTCGTATTAAATGAGAGTGTGTTCCAAAACCAAATAGAAACAAAGTTCAGTTTGTTGTCTATGTAATTCCGAGAAAAGATGACTTTTCGAATTATGGTGTATGGATTGAAATTAGAAGTTTGGAATAAAGTGTCAGACTTATGTTGGAAGATGTTCCAAAGAGTATATGTTTGCCACTGAAAGTTTAGTGATTAAGAGTGAGGGAGACTAGAAAATTGTTTTCTGCTTGCAATCCTCTTCATAAAGATCATATTATTTTCATGAAAGAAACTTCTAAATAAAGTGCTGTTATATTTAATATTGCTGTCAGGTCACAGCGCTGTATTAAGTACTTCAGATCTTGTTGACAGATCAAGGTGCACTTTATGAATACAAAGAAAGTTGAGAAAATATCGGAATACGAACAAAGGCTCTTCAGCCTGGAAATCCAAGTTACGTTTAAAAGGATTAAGAGAGTAATTGTTGCTGCAATTCTTATTAGAGGAATAAGATTGTTTAATCGTCATATAAGGTGTTATATGATAAACGTGACTATAAGAAAGACGCGGTGGCATGTCTTGTCAAGAAATGTGTCTTGGACAAGATCAAATTTGTTGACTACATTTATGTAGACATGCTTGAAGTCTGAGGGATTTGTATTGATGTAATACTGTAGTTTGTATTAATATCGAATTGATGTTAGATCAATGATTTTGTTTTGACCTAAATGTCGAATTAAGTGGGAGTCGTAGTTAGTTTACTCAGGTGGAATATGTATGAAACATATTTTTGAGTGGGAGCTCAGGAACTCAAATATGTGGATAACGCATTTTTGAGTGGGAGCGTGTGTTGTCAAATATGTGGAGACATAGTTTGAGTGGGAGTCGAATTCATTTTGTGTAGTTAACACATTGAGAAACTGTACCAATAGAATAGGATGAAGTTGTGAAACTATTTGAAAGTCAGTGTCTATTTTGAAATAGAACGGGAATTTTAAATAGTTAGTCGAGTTGTTTTGGATAATATCTGAGGAGTCAGAATAGAATAAAAGGATGGTCCTTTGGAATCCAATTGGTCATTAAGAGTAATGATGCGTGAAGGTAATGGTTGTATGACATGTGGGTCTATTATGTAATATTAGACATCATACAGAAACCATATTATCTGCTCGATGAAATATAACCGATGTTCTTGGAATAAGAACAGTTATGAAAGTAAATTTGGAATTTATTGGAAGTAGATGTGCGTTAGTTAAGGGATTGACATTTGAATGTCAAGTTTTCTACATTGGTGCGAAAGTATGTAGACATCACGAGTTTGTAATTGTTACAAGGGGCTCGGCATGACTGAGTGTGTTTTTCAGGGCAGTTATCTGGTTAGTATAATCAGAGTAAGCGCTGGGAAGCGGTAGTCTCACTTAGTTGCGGTGTTTGCATATGTGTTGTTAAACAACATGGTGATATCAAGCAAGTTAATATCCGTGAATCGCAAAAGCATGTACAATCACGGATTGTGCAGTAACACTTTTCCACGAGCAAGCATTATCAAATGATTCTTATTTGACAAGGGATTCTGATAAAGTAAAATGCAGCTGGTTTATTTGTACTCTAGTGCAAGTGGGAGACTGAAGGAGATATGCCCTAGAGGCAAATAAATAAGTAGTATTTATTGCAGTATCTCATAAGTTTATAATAGGTTTATGTATTATGCTATAACTGTATTAATCGGAATTATTAATACACGTGTGATACATAGACAACCAGGTCCCTAGCAAGCCTCTATATGAGCTAGTCCATTGGGCAACAGTTGATCGAGATTCCCGATCAAGGACAATGACGTCGGTTGACAATGGGGTCATCTTGTTAATAGAATAAGGTGGTGGACATACGCAAAGTATTGCAATAAGATCGTATTACGATGTTTGTCATTTGCAATAGATAAGAGTATGATAGCTTATTCCTTAGACCGTGAGACCGTACTTATTGTTGCTTCGTAGGAGTGCTTTGAGAGCATCAAACGTTGTGTCTTATATAGCATGACAATAACGGTGTCCATCTTGGGTATTCCGAAAGAGCATCGAGACGTAAGGATCAAGAGCGGGATTTGTTCATTCTTGTAATGGAAAGATACTCTGGGCCCACTCGGTGATATTGCATCTATATAGCTGCGCAGCTTATGACTAGGTCATGGAGATGTAATATCGCAGACGAGTTAATAACCTTCGCCGGTAACGAGATATAGCAAAGGCATCGGTGTGTCTACGATCATATCTCGGACAAGGTAGTATCGCAGAGACAAAGGGAATGAATATCATACTTATGGTTCAACGACGATATTCGTGGGATGCACAGGGGTCGTCATATATTTCCAGGTATCCCTGACGATCATTGGTGAGCGGAGTGTCTCGACCATGTCTGGAGTGTTCCCGAACCGTAGCGTAACAAACTTAAGGTCTTAGCGACGCTAGGAGATAGGTTCTGGAATTTTATAGGTTTTTATTGGAGAGAAAGAAATGATCCGGAAAGAGTTCCGGTGGTCCGGAAGGAGTTCCGGGGAGCTATGGAAGGGTTCCGAGAATGTCCGAAAGTTGTTCGGGTGGTTCCGAAATAGTTTCGGAGTCATGGGATATTGAATTATATATAAATATATTAATTATGAATTAATGGGATTTTTATATTAATTTAATATTAATTAAATAAAGGAAAAAGGGGGCTCCCACCTAAATGGGCCCTAAGAGCAAGTCCAGCAGTTCCCTCAAACTCTCTCCTATACCTATTTTAGGGGAAAAAGCCCAAAAACAAGATCCCAGCAGTTCCCTCAAACCTTCCCCCATCTATCGGCGCCCCCGATCCATCTTTCTCCTTTCCCCTACAAGTCGGGGAGGTGGAAGCTCCCCTATCCCGGCGACGCGAGGAACTGCTCGTGGGGTGAACTTTCCTCCCGCGCTCTCCCGTGCTCGACAGGTTTGTGTGGTGTTCTTCCCCTTCTCGTTTTTCCTGTTTATCGCCAAATCGAGCCCAAAATCAAGTTGCAAATTGATCTAGAATTTCAAATCGGCAATGAAATCGATCTCCAAATCGATTCCTGTCTCAATTTCTGGGTAGGAAAGAAGAGTAGAGGTGAGGATAGGGGTTGGGGCCGACTTGCGGGACGCGGCGACTGTAGGGGCCTTCTTCCCGCCGCTGTAGCGTCCTGCTTCCCTGCCGGTGTAGCGGCCTGCTTGCCCGATCCTGTAGGAGCCTTCTTCCCCGCCGCTGTAGCGTCCTGCTTCCCCGACGCTGTAGACCCGTGCTCGTCGGCTGCCGTAATACTCTTAGGCTAATAACAATTGGACTGGACGTCTGTACGTTTCTGCGTAGCCTAATAACAACGTTCTAGTGTTGTGCTGTGTCGTTTCAATCTCCTTCTATCTCGCCTCTACCTGATACTTCCGGATCGAGGCGGCCGCCATTCAGTTGATGCTGCTGCATTATACATCGCCGCGGCCACCACCGTGAGGTTGTTTGACTGAACCTTCGGCTGCAAGGGGCAATCTGCGGCTGGATTAATTTGTCGTCGCCGTCGTTCAGTCTTTGCAGCAGTGCGTGCATCCATTCCTTGCTTTGTTTCTTGTTCTGCCAACACGTTGTAGCATAATTGTTCTCCTAGTTCTATATAGGTTGGGTTAGCATCAGGTTTGGTGGTCGATTCTTTTCATCCCTGTACTTCATCCATGTTCAGAGCAGCTAATTGTTTTGTAGCATCAATATTTGACTTGAAGCACCGACCCTCTAAAGTTCAGTTTTAGAATCTGAACGAAAATTGTAGGTCTACTTTCAGGCTTTCCATAGCATTTTCATTTGCGCATTTTGGTCAAACGGTTTGCCCGCAGCAGCCACTTTATTGTTCAGTCCAGAACTGAATATTTTCTGCACATGGTGACTTGTTTGCAACTTTAGGTCTTTTTAAATTTCGAATTTAATCTTTGCCAAAATAGGAAAACTGGAGAGAATGTTTTTCAGTTCTTAGAACAACTTTTGGTTGCTAGTTGTCGTGTAGAAGCGCCAGGCGCAAGTTACCTGCAGCAGGGACACGCCCCTGTCTACGAGGTGGCTGCTGGACAGCTCACCCCTGTTCTTCAGAAATTCAGATGTTTTCCTGATGTTTCTTCCCGTCCTCACATGACCAACAGTGTTTGATGTATGAGTAGTTGAAGCTATGACTATGGATTATGTTAAAAATAGCTATCATCAACCAGGTCAGTATGAAAATAATTAAACGATAAATGACATAATAGGGTAGTCTAGATATTTCACAACAACCTACCTCTAATCTGAATCTGGAGCTATCTTACCTACTGTTTACTTGTTGTCACTTTTGTGTAAATTAATGTCCAATATTTGTGAGCTTTTTTATACTGCAATATGTTGATATTAGTGAGTTTTTTGTTTATATTTCAGATTTTCGTGATGGACAATCAGAGTTATTTAGATCTTTTGCAAAGTGGTTCCGGATTGAATGATTTGGAGTGGCCTCAAGTAAATGCAGAACATAACATTGTTCCCGAACGGCATGAACAACCAAACATCGATCTAGAAGGGCAGGAAGTAGAACACATTGATCTTGAAGGGTCTCAACAAGCTACGCCTCTTGTAAAAGCAAGCACTAAGAAAACAAGGGCTTCAAAATCAAGCGGTAATAAGAGGCAAAAAAATTTCAGCAAGGCTGAAGACTTGACTTTGTGTGATGCATACCTTGAGATAACTCAAGATCCAATCATCGGAGTCGACCAATCTCGTGATTGCTATTGGAAAAGGATAAATGCTTACTTCCATGCTAATAAGACTGAAGACTCTGATAGAACACAAGGATCTCTTCAACATCGTTGGGCTGTTATTAATGAACAAGTGAGCAAGTTCTGTGCATGTTATGCTCAGGTTCTTGCTAGAAACCAAAGTGGGATGACGCGGGATAATAAGGTAAACACAAATGTTTTGCTTGGTTCATATTTTTGCTAGATTATGTGTTATGTCCATAAGTTTGGTGTACTGATGCATGTGTATGAATGCAGCTTTCTCAAGCACTGGATAAGTATGTCAATGATGACAAGGGAAATAAATCATTTGGCTTGATGCATTGCTTTAATAAGTTGGAAAACACTGAGAAGTGGAAATCTCGGTCGCAAGTGAAAAAACAGAAGACATCATCCAAATGGAAAAAGGGGGCTCCCACCCAAATGGGCCCTAAGAGGGCCCAAGAAGGGGAAACCGCACCCCACAAGGAAGGGAAGGCTTGGGCCTCCTAGTCCACCTCAGACTAGGAGTGGGAGAGCCCATGGGGGGTTCGGCCGAACCCCCCCTCCCCTCTCCTCCTTTTAGTCCCACATGGGGGAGCCAAGGGGGTTGGCACACCCCTTCCCCCTTTATATAGCAAGGCATATTAATTGATTTAATTGATAGGAAATTCAGTTAATTCCCAATTTCTCTCTCGATCCCGTGGTTCCCAAGTTGGAGCCGCGCCGAGCTGAGGAAGGGGGTCTCTCTCCACCTAAGCCATACCGCAGAGCGCCGTTGCTCTGCGGGATTCCAGATAAGATCTACTCCTGCGATTTCAGCTGGATCTGAATGACCGGGAGTTGTCGCTAGGCTCCGTATGTTTGCGAGTGCTCGGAGGCTACTCTATTGAGGAGCTTGGGCGACGTCGTCTCGCCCCCTACAGCCGCCGCGCCACCCCCCCCTCTGCTGCCGGCGCGCCAGCCCCGGTGCTGGCGCTCTGCCTTCTTCCGCCCGACGCCCGTCGACGCAGATCATCGTCGACACCCCGGCGTCATCGACTCCGACATCGCGGCAAGTTCTCCGCGACCTCGAGGTCGGCTACGTACGACTTCATCGTCAACGCTTGTGCGGGAGCGTAATCCCCGATATCGGTCTACATGGAGGTAATGTAACCCGTTCCGCCACCGTTATCGCATGTACTAGATAGATAGATCCTGGCTAGTTAGGGTTTCGCTCGCTAGAAAATTATTGTTTTCTGCACCGTAACCCCTTCAGTAACGACTACGTTCTCCAAATCTGGGTACGTCCATCACATCGTTCTCTAGCGATATGACTCTCATTGCCGACCGGCGCCATGCCCCATGACCGGGAAACCTCGATCATCAATCGCGCAACGAAACTAGTCTTAGTAGAGGCTACTAGGGACCTGGTTGTTTACGTATCACACCCGCATTAATGTTTCCCCTTAATACGGTTTTAGCATGACACAAAAACCTATTATGAACAAACGAGATATGATAAAGAATACACTTTATTAATTGCCTCTAGGGCATATCTCCTTCAGTCTCCCACTTGCACTAGAGTACAACTTAATCTAGATTACAACTTGGTAAAAGCTTAACACCCATAGCTAACTGGTGCTGTTCATGCTTATTAAGCGGAAGAGGCTTCGTCAGCGGATCTGCCACATTCAGATCCGTATGCACTTTGCAAATCTTCACATCGCCTCCTTGTACGTACTGATGTATCACATGGAAGCGTCGGAGAATGTGTTTGGCGGTGGAGTGAGACCTTAGCTCCTTGGCGTTCGCAATGGCACCCGTATTGTCGCAGAAGAGGATCACGGGGTCTTGCACGCTCGGGAACACTCCAAGTTCGATGACGAACTTCCACAGCCACACAGCTTCATTCGCGGCTTCGCAAGCAGCGATATACTCCGACTCCATTGTAGATTGTGCGACTATGGGTTGCTTCCCACTTCTCCAGCACACGGCGCCTCCATTCACCTTGAACACGTAACCTGTCTATGACTTACAGTCATCAGGGTCTGAGCAGAAACTTGCATCTACGTAACCCGTTACGCCAAGTTCTTCATCGCAGCCACCATACACAAGGAACATTTCCTTTGTCTTATTGAGATACTTAAGAATTCTCTTAACAGCCACCCAATGCGGCATTCCAGGATTACTCTGGAACCGGCTTGTCAAACTTAGAGCTAATGCCACATTTGGTCTAGTACTCAACATTGCATACATGATCGATCATATGGCTGAAGCATAAGGATGTTTCGTCATTTCGGCCTTACCCAGTTCCGTCACCGGACACTGCGTCTTACGCAATATCTTATTCTTGATAACCGGCAGAGAACCCTTCTTTGCCTTCTCCATACGGAAACGCTTCAGTATTTTATCAAGATAAGTACTCTGACTTAGTGCTAATAGGCGCCTTGATCTATCGTGATAGATTTTTATGCCTAAAACATACGCAGCTTCTCCTAAGTCCTTCATGGAAAATTTACTGTTTAAATATTCCTTCACGCTATTCAGAAGTTCCACATCATTCCCAATCAGCAATATGTCGTCAACATACAGTGCTAAGAACACAACCGAGATCCCACTCATTTTCTTGTAAATACAGGTCTCTTCCACATTCTGGATAAATCCAAAACCTTTGATTACCTCATCAAAGCGCAGATTCCAGCTCCGAGATGCCTGATTCAATCCATAGATGGGTCGCTGAAGCTTGCACACCTTGTTAGCATTTCCTGGATCGACAAAACCTTCCGGCTGTACCATGTACAACTCTTCCTCAATGTTTCCATTTAGGAAGGCCGTTTTGACGTCCATCTGCCAGATTTCATAATCATAGTAGGCAGCGCTAACAAAATCCGAATAGACTTAAGCATCGCTACCGGTGAATAGACTTGCGCCCTTCGGGAATATCCATCAAAGTCCACACTTTGTTATCATACATGGATCCTATTTTGGATTTCATGGCTTCAAGCCATTTCTTGGACTCTAGACTCTCCCTCGCCTCCTTGTAGTTCGTAGGTTCGTCTTGCTCGACTAGCATGACGGTGCAAACCATGTTGCCATACCATTCTGGTGCGATCCGAGATCTACCAGACCTACGAGGTAGAACATCTTCCTCGACAGTTTCTCCCACTCCTTCCACGGAGGACGTTTCCGGAATTGCTTCCGTTGCGCCACTCGGAATCTCGAGTTCAGGATCAACGATTTCATCGAGGTCTACCTTCCTCCCACTTACTCCTTTCGCGAGAAACTCCTTCTCTAGAAAGGTACCGGTCTTCGCGACAAAAGTTTTGCCCTCGGCTTGGTTGTAGAAGGTGTACCCAACGGTTTCCACGGATATCCTACAAAGACGACTTTCTCCGACTTTGGTTCGAGTTTGTCGGGCTGTAGTTTCTTAACATACGCCTCACAACCCCAAACCTCCAGAAACGATAACTTAGGCTTTTGGCCATACCATAATTCATACGGCGTCGTTTCAACGGACTTGGACGGAGCTCTATTTAAAATGAATGCGGCTGTTTCTAACGCATAACCCCAGAAGGACACTGGCAGATCGGTAAGAGACATCATAGATCGGACACTATCTAGTAGAGTACGATTACGTCGTTCGGACACGCCGTTACGCTGCGGCGTTCCGGCTGGCGTAAGTTGGGGTACTATGCCACAACTCTTCAGATGTGTGCCAAACTCAAAACTCAAGTACTCTCCACCGCGATCGGATCGGAGATGCTTGATTTTCCTATTAAGCTGATTCTCAACTTCACTCTGGAATTCTTTGAACTTTTCAAACGTTTCAGACTTGTGTTTCATCAAATAGATATAACCGTATCTACTCAAGTCATCAGTAAAGGTGACGAAGTAACGATAACCATTGCGTGTCGAAACGCTCATCGGTCCACACACATCTGTATGTATGATCCCCAACAAATCCGACGCCCGTTCCATGAAACCTTTGAACGGTGTCCTGGTCATTTTGCCCATAAGGCATGGTTCGTCTGTATCGAGGGATCCGAAATCCAACGAGTCCAAAATTCCATCGGAGTGGAGTTGCTTCATGCGCTTTACACCAATATGACCAAGACGGCAATGCCACAAAAACATGGCGGTATCGTCACTACACTTAATCCGTTTGGCTTCTATGTTATGGATGTGAGTACTACGATCGAGATTCAACAAGAATAAACCGTTATTCTCGGGAGCATCAACATAAAAGATATCATTCATATAAATAGCAAAATTGCTTGACACTGATTTAAATGAATAACCGTCTTGTAACAGGCAAGACCCACTTATAATGTTTACACTCAAGGATGGCACAAAATAACACTTATTTAAAACCAAAACTAATCCCGATGGTAGATGTAGAGGGAGCGTGCTGACAGCCACCACGTCGACTCTCGATCCGTTGCCGACGCGCATCGTCACCTCATCCTTCGCCAGCCGCCTTCTATTCCGTAACTCCTCCTAAGAGTTACATATATGAGCAACAGAACCAGTATCAAATACCCACGTGTTGCTCCAGGCGGATGTAAGGTACACATCTATAACATGTATATCAAATATACCTTGCTCTTTGTCGACCGTGTTTCCAGACTTCCTATCCTCCAGGTACTTGGGGCAGTTGCGCTTCCAGTGACCCTTCCCCTTGCAGTAGAAACACTCCACACTAGCTCTGGGACCAGACCTGTTAGTCCTGGTCTTGGCAGCCAACTTTGCCTCCCTCCGGGACTTCCAGCTCTGCTTTCCCTTGCCACCGGACTTCTTGAAATCAACGGTCTTGTTGACCATCAACAGCGTGTGCTCCTTCTTAATCTCTACCTCAGCAGTCTTGAGCATCACGAACACTTCACCCAGGGACTTAGCCATGCCCTGCATGTTGTAGTTCATGACGAAGCCTTTGTAGCTTGGCGGCAACGATTGCAACACCCTGTCAATCGTCAGCTCATCGGGAATCTTGCATTCTAGAGCATTCAAGCGTTGAACGTAGCCAGACATCTTGACTACATGCTCGCTCACACTGCTATGCTCTTCCATCTTGGCTGAGAAGAAAAGCTCAGAAGCCTCATATCTCTCAGCCTTAGCCTGCGGCGCGAAGACAACCTTAAGATCCGAAATGATCTCAAAGGCGCTCATCTTCTCAAAGCGCTTCTGCAGGTCGGCTTCCATGGCGTAGAGCATGCCACTCTGGACAAAGGCAGAATCCTCCGATCGGGTCTGGAAGACCTTCTTCTCATCCTCAGAGGCATCATCTGCAGGAGGGTCACCTATGGCGGCCTCAATGACGTAGGCCACCCTATGGGGAGTGAGGAGGATCCTCAGGTTGCGGAACCAGGCCATGAAGTTTGACCCATTGGTCTTAAGCTTTTCTTTCTCGAGGAACAGACCTAGGTTAAACGAGGGGCGAGACATCTACAATGGAATTTGCAACAACATAAGACTTTGTTCATAATAATTTTGAGTTATAGTTTTTTTATAGAAAATAACTAACATAACTCCCACTCAAACGAACATCCCTCCTGGTCGTTTAAGCGATTACACGACCCACATCCATTGCACCACCCCTCATCATCAAAGCCGGGGGCACAACTTCAAGAGTAGACAAAATCGTTCGCCACACCAATTTTGTGACTCGTGCTCGACCTTTCGGTCATCCTGTTCCGAGGCCATACCTCTGAGTATGCTAGGCTCGCCACCAAAGACCTCCACGCTGACGCTTGTGCAACATGGCTTACACCCACTGTATGCGAACGACGAGATGTCTGACACCCGACCATCACGGCCTGCCTCATAACGTAGAACTTTCTTGGTGGTGCGCGTTGGAGGGAGAACACTTGTGGTATTTTGAAGGGATCATCTTATTCAGCTACCGCCGTGTAACTAATGTATACTATACACACAATCACACAAAATAAGATGCACACAAAACATCAAATGTAATGCAATGTGATATAGTCCATTGCGCCATGGTCTTCTTGGCGCCCGCAGTTTATAAACAATTTAATAAACCTACCTTGACCATATCACACAGCCCCTGCAAAATAAAGTTAGACGTTTCTACTTTATCTTTTGCATGTTTTACGTGGCTTGGGGCTTTCGTAAATAGAACCGCTTCATACCTACGAATCTTATGACCACAACAACGATCCAATAATTGCATGTTTAAGCATCCCTTTCGGGCCCTCCATTGAAAATGCGAAGACCAACTAAAGAGAGAGAAACTGACACCCGCCAGCCACATATACGGTACAAGCCGTATGTCAGTAGTGGAATTAGTCTCGCGTAAGCGTACGCGTAAAGTCGGTCCGGGCCGCTTCATCAACTCAATGCCGCTGGAATACACAAGTGCACGCTAGAGGGTAGCAAATAACAGGAACGGTGCCCCCGTGCAGAGCACGGGTTCTAACAGCGTACAGCTATATCTACGACAGATCGGCTCTGATACCACTGAAGGGGATCGTGTGCAGAAAACAAAAAATTTCCTACCAACGATATCCTAAAAGCATGCCAAGATCTATTCTATGCAGATATAGTAGTACGAACGGAGATCGGAATACGTACCCTTGTAGACCGAAAGCGGGGATTACGTTCCCGCACAAACGTTGTCGATGAAGACCGACGAAGCCGACCTCAAGGTCGTGTAGAGGAAGCAGGCCTCCGAGTACCGCTAGCGCAGCACCTCGCAGGGAGTCGCACACGTACGGTGGAGACGACGGCCTCCGAAGCTCCAATCCAGGACGAGCAGCGGAAGACTTGGACAGGAACACCAGCAGCGCGACAACGGGGTATGGTGGAGGAGATCCCCCCTTCCTCAGCTCGGCGCGGCTCCAACTTGGGAACCACGATATCGAGAGAGAAATCGGGAATTAATTGGTGAATTAAAAGGCCAGGGGTGCCCTTTCTTATATAGGCTCCTAGGGGGAGCCAACCTTGCCAGTCAGGCAATGTGGGACTATCCCCACATGCCTGGCTCGGCACACGGTGCGCCGGCCCCTTGGTGGGCCCCATCTGGCCCACCTTGGCCGGACACAACTCCCCCACCGAATTCCCAAGGGGGTTCCCCCCCTCTTGGGCCTTCTTTCGTCCGGAAGGCCCATTTAGGGAAATCTGCCTAGCTAAATTCGAAAATAAATATATAAAATCATAGTTGCATATTAATAACACTAATTAATATCAAACATAATATATATAATTTTTCCTAGCTCCGAAAACTCTTTCGGCGCTGCCCGATCTCTATCGGACCCCTCCCGGGACGCTCCCGGTGATCTCCTTCCTTTCCGGTTGTCTTGTCGAAACCCCTTAAGTGTGTTACCCTAGCGGTTTGATATAATATCAGGTATGATCAAGACTCCTCAATGATCAACGACTAACTCGTAGGCCTGGACCCCATGAATTAATCCCTGAGATATAACGAATGACTTTCATCTATCAAACCTGAACGTAAAGTATTAAACCTTTTGCCATAGCGATACTTAGCACGTCCGAGCGTCGTTCCATAGATATCTCCATACCTAATCCCGACCTCGTTACCGGCGACGCTATCTTCTACTCGTTCATGATCTCATGTCTCCGTGACCTTGTCACATGCTTGCAAGCTCATTAGACATGATCTCACCGAGTGGGCCCGAGAGTATCTATCCTGCTATGCGGCCTGGCAAATCCCGCTCTTGATCCCTCGTCTCAACTACTCCTTTCCGATACCAAAAGTATCACCGTTATTGTCATACTAAATAAGATACGACGTTTGGTGCAATCAAAGTATCTTCCAGGAATAACAATAAGAGTTGATCTCACGGTCAAAGGCGTAACGACTACGTTCTCCAAATCTGGGTACGCCCATCACATCGTTCTCTAGCGATATGACTCTCATTGCCGACCGACGCCATGCCCCATGACCGGGAAACCTCGATCATCAATCGCGCAACGAAACTAGTCTTAGTAGAGACTACTAGGGACCTGGTTGTTTACGTATCACACCCGCATTAATGTTTCCGCTTAATACGGTTGTAGCATGACACAAAAACCTATTATGAACAAACGAGATATGATAAAGAATACACTTTATTAATTGCCTGTAGGGCATATCTCCTTCACAAACTTCATCAATCAGCTTGGTATGGAAAAAAATCATGTGGTGTGCTGTAAAAATAAATGCTCACGAATGTCGCAGTAAAATATCCGCGTAGCTGAAAATAATTTTTTGACTTATTTCCTATTTGTTCATATGTTAAGTCATACAAGGTTAAACAATGGATATGATATATTAAAATAAATGTTGAGGCTGGTTCTGCCAGGCAAGATTCCGGGCGGCGATTGCAGCTTCTTGCTCCCAAAGGGCCACCTTCTTCGGTTCTTCGTGTGGCCCCACTAATTCAGCGTCTCAACGACTCTCTACTTTGGATTAGAATTGGTGGGAGAGTGTGCTAAAGAATTGGTGGGAGAGTGGGCTGAAAGTGTGGGGTGGCTTGGTTTGGGAGAGGTTTGATTGAAAATTGTGAGGTCACTAACTTGCGGGTCACGGAGGACAAGAGCCTGGTGCCGATGGTCTCTTTCCCAACACAAATATGACACAAATTGTGTCAACAAATGGGTCAAAATTAACAAACTACGGACCAACTATCGTTTGCGGTTCCGTCTTGATCATGGTTTTTGTCCAGCGGGCAAAAATGGCGAACAAACCAAATGAGGTGGGGTGAGGGATTAGAGTTCAATTGTGTGTTGTGTCTGGCAAATTATTTTTGTTTTGGAAACATGCTATGTGTTCACAAATTCTTGTGATCTGTGTAAGAAGATAAAATTTGGTCCGAAAATAATTAAGCCTTTTCACAAGACATTTTTTTTATCTAACACGGAAAAATGTCGACTTACCACAAAATGACTTTGTGAACTCGTAGAGTATGAAGATGTATCCACAATTTTATTTCACATCATTCGATAATTCACAAAAAAATATTGAGTAATGGGTGCACATGCACGGGTAGCCAAAGTGACTTTCATTGCAGATGCCTATATGTTTGTAATCATGCATCCATCTGGCAAAATGTGTGCCAGTGACTGCCTCGAAGCTGGACCAGCTTAATTGCTAGCTCATGAGTGTTGTAATCAATATGCTTTTCTGGACCTTCTGTTTGTGCAACGGTAGCATTTCTCTGAAACTTTAATCAGGGCGCATGATACATGTTTTTTTTACTGAGAGTTGCTTCTCGCCCCGCGAAAGAAAAAGAATATTACTCCTTGGTAGGACAAAACACTAATTTTGGACTTAGGACAAACCAATGCACATTGTATTTATGGATCAGTTTCTTGTAATATGCTTTAGAGCTTCAAACTTAGACAGAAAAAATGTCTTGGGGGCAACTGTACATGGTCTACTAAATTTGTAAAACAGCTGATAATTTAGAACAGAGGGAATAGCTAATATCATTTTCAGAATGAGTAACTACGATATGGATACTAGCACTTGACTGCATGTTCCATCATATTTATACAACGTCTATACGGAAGCTGTAAAAATATAGGACATATGCCGAAACCTGTAAATGGAGCCGCGCTTCAAGGAGATCGTTTATTGATAAATTCAAAATCGCCACTTTTTAGTTTCAAAAGGTCGAAAACCAAACTCTCAAATGTAGATAGGTCGTGCTGTACAAGGGTGCAAAATTGAACTCACATCTTATTGCATTTTTGGGCTACACAAAAAAGACAAATCGAGCAAAATTTCAAGTTTTTGAAACTGTATATTGTTCACCTCTTAGATCCACCCATTTGTTATTTTTATCCAGCCCACAATACAATGAATTTCAGGTTAACATTTTGCACAGACTTAGATCGTATCACTATCCACATCTCTAGATTTGTTTTCTTGATTTTTTGAAACTTCCGAAATTCATTTTCGATTTTTTGAAAAACAAGCTCCTTGAAACTCAGGAGCCATTTGTCCTCTTTCATTCATATGTGTCTTTTTTTAAAAGAAAGACATCATTTTTGCTCAGTCACCTCGGGCGAATAGCAGCTAGAATGTGCAACTTTGCTGACAACATGACAGCTAAACGAGTGTTACAATTAATATGTAGCAGAAGAATCAGTTGTATATATGTCCCTCACCGTAGGAAATCTCCCAGTTACTGACGGCTTTATATATGCCGAAGTTTTTTTATCAGGACCGACGACATATAGGGCATGTGCCGATAGCTTAGGGCCGTCGGCATACAAGAGTATATGTAGATGGTTTTGTTCGTGCGACCTTACATCAACGGTACTCCTACAATCTAGTGTAACAAACATCCACGCTAGACTGCAGTGCATGACCCATTCCTATAACAACAAACTACTAGTGTTTCGTCATTATTTGCCAACGGATTTTCTTCCCTTATCAATCAAACAGCGGCCCTCAAGAAATAAAAATAAATCAAACAACACATAAACAACCAAACATCTCCATCTAGTCATTCTTTGCCGGGCACATAATTTAGTTAGCACAGAGGGTACTCTAAACATGCACGGCATATTGTCAGGAGCACTACGTCGACAGGCATGAATCAAGACTACAAGGGCTAGAACCAGGAAGAAGATGGGCCAAGCAAGAGGCCGGTCAGGTTAAAGAGAAGGCCAACCCGATGATTAGGGTGAGTGGCGTGTGTGGCGTGTGTCTTGCTATAACCAACGCTGGCTTGTAGCGTTGGGGAATTGGCGAGGATGTAGGAATAGATCGACATGAACTACTCGAACACGGCATGGTGGCTGAGGGAGGAGGGGTGGAACGGCCACCACCGTGAATTACCCCTTTGCTTATGATCTCCTGCATCGAATACTCTTGTTCTATCTTGTGGATCTAGCCAGGAGTTAACAATTGGTATCAGAGACCTTCGATCCTGGCGCTTCCCCATCATCGTTTCGCTACGCGTTTCAGAGATCGGCGGCGAGCAGAGATCATGGCGGATCTCTCGCCAGATGCGCGCGCGGTCTACGATCTACTACACACACAGATCGATGGATTGCTTGGGAGCAAGCTCACGACGCTCCAAGATGCGCTCACCAAGTCCATCGCTGACGTATCTGCGACCTTCACAACACAGATCGAGGAACTTCGGGATGACATCCATTTCGGCGCGATAGAAGGCACGGAGGTGTCCGATCCGGGCGGAGGGGATTCTTCTCTGACTTTACTCGAGAAGGCCAAGCACATCGCGGCATCTCCGACAGCACCACATCTCACGGCGCCGCCGCCGTCCTCAGCGACGCGGGTGGGTGAGCCTCCCGACATCAACAAGAACCCTGAAGGGTCCGGCTTGCACAAGTTACACCGGGGGCAGGGATACACCCCTCATCCGGCAAGAGGTACGCGCCCCGATCTGATCTCTGTTCCATTGCGACGTGCTACTATCCTGGAGTCTTCCGATACTGTTGATGTCTATGGGCCTGGCCCTCAGGTTGAATTACCACGCTTTGATGGTTCAAATCCACGCCTTTGGCAAGATAGATGTGAAGATTATTTCCATGTGTGGGGACGCCACAACATCTCTGGATTCAGTATGCTTCGTCCAAGTTTGATGGTGCTGCTGCTCGCTGGTTGGAATCTGCTCGTAGGAGGATTCCTAGAGCCACTTGGCCAGAATTTTATCAGCATATCACTGTTCATTTTGGTCGAAATCAGCATCGCATCATTGGTCCGTAAATTGGTTCAGATCCATCAAACAACTACAATTACTGAATATGTAGATCATTTCTCGGTACTGTTTGATCAGCTGTCAGCTTATGAGGTTGCTCCTGATCAAGTTCACTATACTACTCGTTTCATTGAAGGTCTGAAGCCAGACATCAGGATGGCAGTAGCTATCCAACAACCAGATGATTTGGACAAGGCTGTTGAGCTTGCTTTGTTACTTGAAGAACTGGAAGAGGAACCACATTTTGTGTCGGCTCCTTCATCTCCCTTGACTAGCACTACACCATTCCGTTATGTGGTGTCTCAGATGCCAAAACCAGCAACACCTCGTCCTGCACTTGAGAGAAAAGTTGTTGAACCTTCCAAACCATTGAACATCACAATAGATAAATGGAATCAGTTGAGGAATTATCGCAAGGCTCGAGGGCTATGTTTCACTTGTGGTGAAAAATGGGGGCAAGGACCATGTTTGCAGGAGCACAGTACAATTGCATGTAGTGCAAGAGATGTTGGAATTCTTACAAGCAGAAGAACAACAATACTTTGAATGTGAGGAAGCACAAGATGTTCCACCTAAGCAGTGTATGATGATTTCAGCTGCTGCAATAGGCCAAGGGGTTTCTCATCAAACCTTACAAATGAATATTTCTGTCCAAGGTAAAGAGCTTTGTGTGTTAATTGATTCAGGTAGCACACATTCTTTTCTAAATCAAGAATTGTTGATGGAATGCAATGGTGTTGTGCAAGTGAAGCCAATTCCGGTCAAGGTTGCAAATGGGGCACTATTGTATTGCAATGCTCAGGTCACTGATTGTGAATGGACAGCTGCAGGGCAGGTTTTCCACAGTAATTTTCGTTTCTTGCCACTGGGAACATATGATGGTATTCTGGGCTTAGATTGGTTAGCTCAACACAGTCCTATGGAGGTTGATTGGTTAGTCCTATGGAGGTTGATTGGTCTCAGAAGTGGATGAAAATTCCATACAAAGGTGGACATGTTACACTTAATGGTAAATGTGAAGGTGAGGTGGCTTATACTTTGGTGGAATTATCTGCAATTCTGGCAGAAGAAGATCAGCAGATTCATCCTGAGATTCAAGTCGTTTTGGATGAATTCACAAGAGTGTTTGCAACTCCTGAAGGCCTGCCTCCGAGAAGGCGTTGTGATCATCATATTCCATTAATACAAGGTGCTAGGACAGTATCCATTCGACCTTATCGTGTGGTGCCTGAATTAAAGTCAAAATTGAAAAACAAATAGCTGAATTGTTGGCGCAAGGAGTTATACAGCTCAGTAACAGCCCATTTTCTTCTCCAATTATCATGGTCAAGAAGAAAGACCTCACATGGAGGATGGTGATTGACTACAGGCACTTGAATGCACTCACAGTCAAAGGAAAATACCCATTGCCTATTATAGATGAGTAGCTCGATGAACTTGATGGTGCTTGCTTCTTTTCTAAGCTCGATTTAAAAGCTGGTTATCATCAAATCAGGTTAGCTCCCGGAGAGGAGTTT
The DNA here is from genome assembly GCA_026929855.1 of Poa annua. NCBI lineage: Eukaryota > Viridiplantae > Streptophyta > Magnoliopsida > Poales > Poaceae > Poa > Poa annua. The sequence goes on from CM049431.1 coordinate 85,722,719, forward strand.
AAAACTGCTTTTCAGACACATAATGGTCATTTCGAGTTCAGAGTTATGGCATTCGGCCTTACAGGTGCACCTGGCACATTTCAAGGAGCTATGAATGAAACCCTGGCACCTAAGTGTGCATTAGTCTTTTTTGATGATATATTAATCTACAACAAGAATTGGGAGGATCATTTGGAACATCTTCATCAAGTGTTGTCCTTGTTGTAGAAAGATGTATGGCAAGGGAAAATGTCCAAGTGTGCTTTTGGTCAAGAGGTAGTAGCTTATTGGGGCCATGTTATAAGCAAGGAAGGAGTGGCTACAGATGGCAGTAAAATAGCAGTGATTAAAAGTGGCCAGTACCTCAAAATGTCAAAGATGTCCGAAGAATTTTGGGTATGACAGGTTATTACAGAAATTTGATTGCTCATTATGGTGTTATCAGCAGGCCTTTAACAGATTTACTTAGAAAAGGGAACTTTTTTGTGTGGACACATGTGGAGCAAGAAGCTTTTGATATACTTAAGGCAACTCTTGTGTCAGCTCCAGTGTTGTCCCTGCCAGATTTCACCAAGGTGTTTGTGATAGATACTGATGCTAGTGACAAGGGAATTGGAGCAGTATTAATGCAAGATGGACATCCTTTGGCTTATGTGAGCAAGGCACTAGGTCCCAAAACTAGTACCTTGTTTGTGTATGAAAAAGAGTATTTGGCAATTTTGTTGGCAGTAGAACAGTGGAGACCCTATTTGCAAATGAAAGAATTCATCATTCGTACAGATCATAAGAGCTTGACTAACTTAAATGAATAGAGGTTGCACACCAATTGGCAACACAAGGCGCTTACTAAACTCATGGGGTTGCAATACAAGATTATCAACAGGAAAGGGATTGATAATGGGGTTGCAGATGCTTTGTCTAGAGTACCGCATGCTCATGCACATTTATGTGCTATCTCTTCGGTACAGCCAGTTTGGTTACATGATGGTCTGGATGAAAGGGGTTACGGTGCAGAAAACAATAATTTTCTAGCGTATGAAACCCTAACTTAGCCAGGATCTATCTATCTAGTACATGTGATAACGGAGGCGAAACGAGTTACATTACCTCCATGTAGACCGATAGCGGGGATTACACTCCCGCACAAGCGTTGACGATGAAGTCGTACGTAGCCGACCTCGAGGTCGCGGAGAACTTGCCGCGATGACAAAGACGATGACGTCGGGGTGTCGACGATGACCTGCGTTGACGGGCGTCGGGCGTCGGGCGTCGGGCGGAAGATGGCGAGGCGCCGGCACCAAGGGGGGGTGCGTCGGCGGCAGAGGGGGGTGGCATGGCGGCTGCAGGAGCGAGACGACGTCGCCCAGGCTCCTTAAAAAGAGTTACCTCCGAACACTCGCAAACATACGGAGCTTAACGACAACCCCCGGTCATTCAGATCCAGCTGAAATCGCAGGGGTAGATCTTATCTGGAATCCCGCAGGGCAACGGCACCCGGCGGTATAGCTTAGGTGGAGAGAGAGGGCAAAACGGGCGGAGAAGCAACTCGGCTGGCCTGCTATACAATTAATTGTATTTTCCAATGAATTAATCCAATTAATATGCCTTGCTATATAAAGGGGGGAGGGGGTGTGCAAACTCCCTAGCTCCCCCATGTGGGACTAAAGGAGGAGAGGGAAGGGGGGGTTCGGCCGAACCCCCCATGGGCTGGCCCCCTCCTAGTCCAACTCGGACTAGGGGGCCCAAGCCCCCCCTTTCCTAGGTGGTGCGGCTCCCCCTCTTGGGCCCTCTTAGGGCCCATGTAGGTGGGAGCCCCCTTTTCTCCTTTTTTTAATTAATATTAAATTAATATAAAATATAATTAATTCATAATTAATATATTTAAATACTATTTAATATCACGTGACTCCGAAACAATTTCCGAACCACCCGAACAACTTTCGGACATCCCTGGAACCATTCCAGACCTTCCCGGAACTCCTTCCGGACCACCGGAACTCTTTCTGGATCATTTCTGTCTCTCCAACAAAAACCTATATTATTCCAGAACCTATCTCCTGGCGTCGCTAAGACCTTAAGTTTGTTACGCTACGGTTCGAGAACACTCCAGACATGGTCGAGACACTCCGCTCACCAATGAACGTCAGGGATACCTGGATGTATATAACGGCCCCTGTGCATTCTACGAACATCGTCGTTGAACCATAAACATGATATTCATTCCCTTTGTTTCTGCGATACTACCTTGTCCGAGATATGATCGTAGACACACCTATGTCTTTGTTGTATCTCGTTATCGACAAAAGTTATTAACTCGTCTGTGATATTACATCTCCATGACCTAGTCATAAGCTGCGCAGCTATATAGATGCAATGTCACCGAGTGGCCCAGAGTATCTTCCATTACAAGAATGAACAAATCCCGCTCTTGATCCTTACGTCTCGATGCTCTTTCGGAATACCCAAGATGGACACCGTTATTTTCATGCTATATAAGACACGACATTTGATGCTCTCAAAGCACCCCTACGAAGCATCAATAAGTACGGTCTCACGGTCTAAGGAATAAGCTATCATATTCTTATCTATTGCAAATGACAAACATCATAATACGATCTTATTGCAATACTTTGCGTATGTCCATCTTCTTATTCAACTAACAAGATGACCCCACTGTCAACCGACATCATTGTCCTTGATCGGGAATCTCGATCAACTGTTGCCCAATGGACTAGATCATATAGAGGCTTGCTAGGGACCTGGTTGTCTATGTATCACACGTGTATTAATAATTCCGATTAATACAGTTATAGCATAACACACAAACCTATTATAAACTTATGAGATAATGCAATAAATACTACTTATTTATTTGCCTCTAGGGCATATCTCCTTCAGTCTCCCACTTGCACTAGAGTACAAATAAACTAGCTGCATTTTACTTTATCAAAATCCCTTATCAAATAAGAATCATTTGGTAATGCTTGCTTGTGGAAGAGTGTCACTCTGACAATCTGCATAATACATGATTGTGCATACTATTGTGATTCATGATATCAACTTGTTCGATATCACCATGTTATCCAATAACATACATGCAAATACCGTAACCAAGTGAGACTTATGTTTCCCAGCGCATACTCTGATTGTTCCAACCAGATAACTGCCTAGAAAAACACAATCAGTCACAATGAGCCCCTTGTAACAATTACAAACTCGCGATATCTACATACTTTCACACCAATGTAGAAAACTTGACATTCTAATGTCAATCCATCAACTAACGCACTTCTACTTCCAGTAAATTCCTAATTTACTTTTACAACTGTTCTTTTCTTAAGAACATCGGTTATATTTTATCGAGCAGATAATATGGTTTCTGTATGGTGTCTAATACTATTACATAATAGACCAACATGTCACACAACCATTACTACCATGTATCATTACTCTTAATAATCAATTGGATTTCAAAGGACCATCCTTTTGACTCTATTCTGACTCCTCAGATATAATCCAAAACAACTCGACTAACTATTTAAAATTCCTGTTCTATTCCAAATAGACACTAACTTTCAAATAGTTTCACAACTTCATCCTTCTTATCTATTCTACTGGTGCAATTTCACAATATGTCATTTACACAAGATGAATTCGACTCCCATTCAAAATATGTCTCCACATATTTGAGAACACGAGCTCCCACTCAAAAACATGTCATCCACATATTTGAGTTCCTAAGCTCCCACTCAAAAATATGTTATCCACATATTTCACCTGAGTGAACTAACCTTGACTCCCACTTAAATCGATATTTTGGTCAAACCAAAATCATTGATCTATTATCAATTCGAATCAATACAAACTACAATATTACATTAATACAAATCCTTCAGACTTCAAGCATGTCTACATAAATGTAGTCAACAAATTTGCTCTTGTTCAAGACACATTTCTTGACAAGACATATTTCCACGTCTTTCTTATAGTCACATTTTTCATATAACACTTTATATGACGATTAAACAATCTTATTTCTCTAATAAGAATTGCAGCAACAATTACTCTTTTAATCCTTTCAAATGTAACTTGGATTTCCAGGCTGAAAAAGCCTTTGTTCATATTCTGATATTTTCTCAACTTTCTTTGTATTAATAAAGTGCACCTTGATCTGTCAACAAGATCTGAGACATTCAATATTGTGCTGTGACCTGACAGCAATATTAAATATAACAACACCTTATTTAGAAGCTTCTTTCATGAAAATATTATGATCTTTATAAAGAGGATTGCAAGCAGAAAACAATTTTCTAGTCTCCCTCACTCTTAATCACCAAATTTTCATTTGTAGACATATACTCTTTGGAACACCTTCCAACATTCTACTTTTATGAATATAGGTCTGACACCTTATTTCAAACTTCTAATTCCAATCTATAAACCATAATTCGAAAAATCGTCTTTTCCTCGGAATTATATAGACAACAAACTAAGTTTTGTTTCTTCTTGGTTTTGGAATAAACTCTCATTAAATGCGAGCAATCTACAAAGAACTATTCATGTATATTCCGAATTATCATATAATCATATACACGTCGACACTACTGTCGATCCTATGAATTCTCGTTGAGCAAAATATATATTTTCTAAAGTGGATATCGACTATAATGTTTCGAACATATTAGGAGATTCTAAGACAGATTCTGACATACCACACTTTATTTAAAATAGAGTATGATTATAATACCCCATATATCACCATACATGACATTATAATATTGTGAAACATATTTCCACAAGTCTTTTATGTTGAAACCACAATTCAAAAATATTGTCCTTTGATCGAATCTTGTGAATATAACATTCACCATTATTTCCTCTAAAAAACCCCATTTGATCTCTTATCAAATTAATTTCAGACTTGTGATTTATCAGGCAAATACTCCTATTTACCAGTAATCATAGAAGAATTCGGATCAAGCAAAAACACCATTAATTAATCATTAAAAATGACACTCAATTAATTTCCTCTGGTGTTGCAACTTCAATACTTGATTTCAAATTTAATCAACTCGGCACTCGAAATACTCAAATGGACCAAGATATCCATTACTTCTTTCATTGCCTTTATGACTAAACTTGACGGTGTTTATTCTAGTAATAGAACTCTTATTCAAAGGACACGCTATTTTATCATTTCTACAATTATGAATACTTATCATACAATCGATGTAATTGAGATGTGGAATCTTTATTCATAATATAAAACAACTGGCTTGTTCCATAACATAAAACAACTGAACTTGTCTTATTACATGAATAACTTTGTCTTGTAACAATCAAGACACACACTCGCTCACTATTACAAAAGATCTTATAAAAAACTATTAATGATAACTATGATAACTTGAGGACGTGAACACCAAATGGCCATCAATTCCTTGATCACCATCTTCAGCGCCAGGTCATATCATACTGCGCCGCATATATGTGATAATCAGGACCTGTTTCACAAACAGAACAAGTATCAAATACTTCATCATATATCAAGAGGCGAATTCATAATTTTGTATATATCAAATATATACATGTAGCATCGAAGATCTCTCCTTCGATGGAATCAACTTTCTGAGATTTGAATTCAGACACGAACTTGTAGAAGTTCATATCGTCGGCCTTCAAAATGTACTTGCGCACATGCTTCTCATAGCTAGGAGGTAGAGATATCAGGTAAGTCCGAATGACACAAGAATCTACCATCCAGTAATCAGACCATCGTCAGCTGGAAGTAGATGTCATACAATCTCTTCAAATATGTCTCCAGACAGGTATGCTCCTCCATGTGAATGGTCTGGAACATTCTAAGCTGCCTGAATTTGCTCACGCTTTAATTCATCCCCAAAGTGTGTCTTTATCGCATCAATCATGACGCTTGGCTCCTTGCGTCGAAATAACTCTTTCAACTCAGGTGCCAGGCATACGGTCATGGTGATCTCCACTTCGATGAATATGTCTCGACGCCTACGGAAATCATATTCCTCCTCCTCGCTAGCAGAATCCCCTGGTCTTTCTCCTAACGGTTCATCGAGAACATACAAAATGTTGTTGTTCAAGGATGTTTCTAAAACCCTTGTAACATCTGATGAAGTTGGACCCGTCGGCTTCTAAGGTAGCATCCGAGCTCTTGAGGAAGTAACCGAAGTATAGTTGCGTAGTCTACAGATGTGATCACAAAAGAGGTAAGGTAAAGTTTATAATATATAGGTGAGTTTTAGTTTTATAATCACATTATCTAAAACACACCACACCAAGATTATTATCCCTAAAAATAATAATGGCGATTACACGACCCTCATCCACCACACCACCCCCAATCATCACGGTCGGCAGCATAACTTCAAAGGTGGACATAAAATGTCGATCACAACAACTCTGTGACTCGTGCTCGATCTTTCGATCTTCCCGTGTTCTGAGTCCATACTTCTGAATATGCTAGGCTCGCCAATCAAATCTCGAAGACCCTACGCGTGCAACATGGCTTACACCCATTGTATGCGAACGACAAGATGTGTGACACCCGATCATCACGGCCTGCCTCATAACGTAGAACTTTCTTGGTGGTGCGCAACGAGGGAGAACACAATTTTGGTATTTGTTAGGGATCATCCTATTCAAGATGCTACCGTTGTATATCTAGCATATAAGCAATCAATAGGATGCACACACAACATCACACAATAATGATGCAATGAAGTGCGATGTGACATGGTCGATGCGCCTGGACCTTCATGGCGCCATGTGCCTGGCCCCTGGCGCCCCGGCATGGCTCCGAGTCTACGGAGCCCTCCATTGCCTCCGACAGCACGAGTAATATCAAAACTTACGTAACCATGTCACATAAAATAACGCCTCTGCAAAACAAAGTTAGACGCCTCTAGCTTTATTTAGTTTTGCAAGTTTTACGTGGCATATAGGCTTATTCGTAAGAGAATCGCTTCCCTACCTACGAATTTTGTACCACAACGTCGATCGTATAATTGCATGTTTAAGCATCCCTTTCGGGCCCTCCATTGAAAATGCTTTGCCGACTAGAGAGAGAGAAACAGACACCCGCCAGCCACAGATACGGTGCAAGCCGAATGTCAGTAGTGGAACCAGTCTCGCGTAAGCGTACGCGTAAAGTCGGTCCGGGCCGCTTCATCAACTCAATACCGAAGGCATTGCAAGTGCACGCTAGAGGGTAGCAAATATAAGAAAGACGTCATCATTCAACATAAGTTCTAACCGTACCAGCAGTACTACGCATAGATCGGCTCTGATACCACTGAAAGGGGTTACGGTGCAGAAAACAATAATTTTCTAGCGTATGAAACCCTAACTTAGCCAGGATCTATCTATCTAGTACATGTGATAACAGAGGCGAAACGGGTTACATTACCTCCATGTAGACCGATAGCGGGGATTACGCTCCCGCACAAGCGTTGACGATGAAGTCGTACGTAGCCGACCTCGAGGTCGCGGAGAACTTGCCGCGATGACGAAGACGATGACGCCGGGGTGTCGACGATGACCTGCGTTGATGGGCGTCGGGCGGAAGATGGCGAGACGCCGGCACCAAGGGGGGGTGCGGCGGCTGCAGGAGCGAGACGACGTCGCCCAGGCTCCTCAAAAAGAGTTACCTCCGAGCACTCGCAAACATACGAAGCTTAACGACAACCCCCGGTCATTCAGATCCAGCTGAAATCGCAGGGGTAGATCTTATCTGGAATCCCGCAGGGCAACGGCGCCCGGCGGTATAGCTTAGGTGGAGAGAGGGGGCAAAACGGGCGGAGAAGCAACTCGGCCGGCCTGCTATACAATTAATTGTATTTTCCAATGAATTAATCCAATTAATATGTCTTGCTATATAAAGGGGGGAGGGGGTGTGCAAACTCCCTAGCTCCCCCATGTGGGACTAAAGGAGGAGAGGGAAGGGGGGGGGTTCGGCCGAACCCCCCATGGGCTGGCCCCCTCCTAGTCCAACTCGGACTAGGGGGCCCAAGCCCCCCTTTCCTAGGTGGTGTGGCTCCCCCTCTTGGGCCCTCTTAGGGCCCATGTAGGTGGGAGCCCCCTTTTCTCTTTTTTTAAATTAATATTAAATTAATATAAAATATAATAAATTCATAATTAATATATTTAAATACTATTTAATATCCCGTGACTCCGAAACAATTTCCAAACCACCCGAACAACTTTCGGACATCCCTGGAACCATTCCAGACCTTCCCGGAACTCCTTCCGGACCACCGGAACTCTTTCTGGATCATTTATCTCTCTCCAACAAAAACCTATATTATTCCAGAACCTATCTCCTGGCGTCGCTAAGACCTTAAGTTTGTTACGCTACGGTTCGAGAACACTCCAGACATGGTCGAGACACTCCGCTCACCAATGACCGTCAGGGATACCTGGATGTATACGACGGCCCCTGTGCATTCTACGAATATCGTCGTTGAACCATAAACATGATATTCATTCCCTTTGTTTCTGCGATACTACCTTGTCCGAGATATGATCGTAGACACACCGATGTCTTTGTTGTATCTCGTTACCGACAAAAGTTATTAATTCGTCTGTGATATTACATCTCCATGACCTAGTCATAAACTGCGCAGCTATATAGATGCAATGTCACCGAGTGGGCCCAGAGTATCTTTCCATTACAAGAATGAACAAATCCCGCTCTTGATCCTTACGTCTCGATGCTCTTTCGGAATACCCAAGATGGACACCGTTATTGTCATGCTATATAAGACACAACGTTTGATGCTCTCAAAGCACCCCTACGAAGCATCAATAAGTACGGTTTCACGGTCTAAGGAATAAGCTATCATATTCTTATCTATTGCAAATGACAAAATTCGTAATACGATCTTATTGCAATACTTTGCGTATGTCCATCATCTTATTCAACTAACAAGATGACCCCACTGTCAACCGACGTCATTGTCCTTGATCGGGAATCTCGATCAAATGTTGCCCAATGAACTAGCTCATATAGAGGCTTGCTAGGGACCTGGTTGTCTATGTATCACACGTGTATTAATAATTCCGATTAATACAGTTATAGCATAACACACAAACCTATTATAAACTTATGAGATAATGCAATAAATACTACTTATTTATTTGCCTCTAGGGCATATGTCCTTCACTGGATTCATATGTTGATGATCCCAAGGCTCAGACACTTCTTACTCAATTAGCATTGTCTCCTGCTACTGGTTTTGGTAAGTACAGATTGACTCAAGGCTTAATTCGTGTGAATGGGGCTTTGTGGGTTGGCGCTTCTCCTAACTTGCATATTAGGATTGTTAAGGTTTTCCATGATAGTCCAGTGGGAGGACATTCAGGTTTCCCAGTCACTTACAAAAGAATTCGCTCTTTGTTTAAATGGGTGGGAATGAAGAATTGCATACAACAGTATGTGCAAACTTGTTTGGTGTGTCAGCAAGCAAAACCAGAACGAATCCCATATCCAGGGCTGTTGCAACCATTGAAGGTGCCGAAAGGGGCATGGCAAGTGGTGACAATAGATTTTATTGAAGGTCTTCCTGCATCAGGTAGATACAATTCCATTATTGTGTTTGTGGATGCTTTCACTAAGTATGCCCATTTCCTACCTCTTTGCCACCCATGTACTGCTCAACAAGTTGTGGCTGTCTTTGTGGATAATGTGTACAAATTGCACATCATGCCATTGACTCTAGTTTCATACCGGGATAAAATCTTCACTAGTCAGTTTTGTCAAGGGGTTTGTAAGAGAACTGACACCTCTCTTCACATGAGTATGGCGTATCATCTTCAGTCCGATGGACAAACAGAGAGAGTTAATCAGCAAATTGAATGCTATCTTCGTTGTTTCATCAGTGCTCATCCCAAGCAGTGGGCTAAGTGGTTATCGCTGTGTGAGTTTTGGTATAACACTAATTGGCATTCAGCATTGGGCAAGTCGCCGTTTGAGGTGTCATATGGCTATCCTCCTCGTTACTTCGGCCTTTCAGTGGATGACACAACTCCTATTACTGATGTTCAGCAATGGTATGATCAAAGGGCTAGAATTCAAGACTCTGTTCGTTTACACTTGCTTCGAGTCAAGAAGAGAATGAAGACCCAAGCGGATAAGAATCGCACCGAACGTCATTTTGCTATGGGCGACTCGGTATTCTTGAAGTTGCAGCCATGTGCACAATCTTCGGTGGTTAGGCGTGCGTCTCATAAGCTCTCTTTCAAATATTTTGGCCCGTACACCATTGTGCAGAAGATTGGGTCGGTGGCTTATAATTTGGTGTTGCCAGCTACAAGTCGAATTCATCCGGTCTTTCACGTGTCACAACTCATACGTGCTTATCCCCAAAACATCAGGTACAGCCACATCTTCCGTCATCTGATGCTGATATGCAGGTTCCTATGCAAGTGCTGCAGCAACGATTTGTTCAGCGTGGTCGTGATGCTATTGTGCAAGTTTTTGTTCAATGGAGTGATTCGTCATTGGAGTTGGCTACCTGGGAGGACATGGAGTCGTTGAAGCAGAAGTTTTCTGCAGCTCTGGCTTGGGGTCAAGCCGGTTTTAAAGAGGTGGGGATTGTCAGGAACACTACGTCGACAGGCATGAATCAAGACTACAAGGGCCAGAACCAGGAAGAAGATGGGCCAAGCAAGAGGCCGGTCAGGTTAAAGAGAAGGCCAGCCCGTCTAGATGATTAGGGTGAGTGGCGTGTGTGGCGTGTGTCTGGCTATAACCAACGCTGGCTTGTAGCGTTGGGGAATTGGCGAGGATATAGGAATAGATCGACATGAACTACTCGAACACGGCATGGTGGCTGAGGGAGGAGGGGTGGAACGGCCACCACCGTGAATTACCCCTTTGCTTATGATCTCCTGCATCGATTACTCCTGTTCTATCTTGTAGATCTAGCCAGGAGTTAACACATATAATCCTCACCTTCTGCAGACAGTTTAGCAATGAGGAAAACACTATGCAAAAGGGCATGAGCAAAAGCTGCTGCAATAATCACATGAATTATTCCATGCACGACCAGTTAATCCTCTCCTCATCTGACACCTACCGCACCCTGCAAGTCTTCGCTCCGCTACTCATGCATGCAGATAGAAACAACACCTGCTGCAACGGTCTCACTCCAATCATGCTGACATTATTATTTCATGTGCCATCCAGATAAGATGTGAGAAAGAACTACTCCTACCTAAGGATTATATTTTTGATAATTACCACAGTGCACCAGCCGCATTTAGTTGTTAAACACATCAGTATGGAGTCTACTAATAAACCATCATTGCTGAAAAATATATTTGGACTGAACACATCTGAACTCAGTGGTCAGTGCTATATATCTGTAATTCTAGATCATATATACCACTTGACAAGTAATTGTGGAGGAGTAATGAAAGGGTAGAATATAAAGTCTAGGGTTGATGTTTTTTCAGAGCTAACCGTGGAGTGTGAATCAATTAACACAGGCAGCTGTGAGAACCTACGGATTATGCACAGCGCCACTGCCCACTCGTATGGGCAACCTCCTCTCAAGCCTGCCTTAACTTGGTTGGAGTGGAGTCACTTAAAACTAGAACTGTCAAAGTCCCGGCTGGCACTGGTCTCAGGGTGGATCCAATCCCAGAGCTTGTCGGAGACGGTGGCGGGTGACAATGGCAGGTCGCCGAGGGCCGCCATCGGCGGGGCCGGCGTGGGGAGGAAGTGGCTGCCGGTGTCCGGGTGGTTAGCGTAGGCCTGGCTGTGTCCCACCAGCCTGCTCAGCTCGTCCCCGGCCCTGGAGCTGCTGCCCATCATGGGTGCGTCTGCCATGGCCATGACCGAGTACGTGCTCGCGCTCTGGGCCGGCGCAGCCACAGTTGTGGAATACATCGAAGTCGCATACATGGACGGTCTCGGAGGAGCTGGCGGGGGCGGTGGAATCAAGTGAAGAGCATTGTGGACGGTAGCCTGGTCCATGATGGCTGGCAGCGGCCCCGACGAGCACTCGCCCTGGCCGAGTACGCCGTGGAAGCTGGATTGCTGCGTCGGTGACAGCGGCGTGGGCGACGGTGATGACACGAGCCGGCCAGCCGGTTCACTAATGGTGCGTGAGGTGCCCGGCCTCGCCGAGGCCGCTTGGACGTTGCTCGACGAGGAGGGCCGCCCGTGGCCGTCGTCGATGCCAGAGCGCTTGTAAACGCGGCACAGCGAGATCTCGGACTGCATGCACAAACATTAATTATGTCAAACTTAATCCGGATTAAACACTCGATCTAAGCACCACGATCGAACACATGAGTCAGACACTCAGACGTACTGAAACACAAAAGAAATTCAACATTTACCGCGACATGTCAAAGCTACAAAAGTTACCAAACATCTTAGATCCAGGGAGCACTGAGGAACATTATGCATGCTTTTCCCGTGAAGCGAGTGATAGCAGTAGGATGAACTGAGGAGGAGAATTTAATGCTTCAGTTAAGTTCGGATCTGAATATCTGGGCAAAGGGGAACTAAATTGACTGTTCAGCTTGGACATGCAAATAGTAGTAGTAGTTAATTTGGAGAATTTGCTGGGCATGCAAGGGGTATATCTAATTAGCTATATGAGAAAAAAAATCCGAGTTGAACAGGGTAGCTTTTGTACATGCCCATATGTATGACAAAAAGAAGGAGCAAAAAGCAAACCCTAAGTTCCTAGATCTGAATAGAAAGAGAAAGAAAGTCACGTGTTCTTGTAAATCATGGCAGCGGACAAAAAGCTAGCACTGAACAAAAAAAATAGATCAAATTAATGATTAGTAACCACAGTACCAGCAAGTATATACTCGCTCTTTATCTAAAAAGTATATACTCGCTAGCTTAGCTCGAACGAATTTGCCAAACTAAACGAATCAATCAAAGCGACAATTAGGAATTTTTCTAATGTCTGGGCATCAAAAAACCCTAGTCGAAATGTCTAATTAGCTCGCTAATTTCCTCGATCCCATTCCCATGAATTACCTTGTAGAAGAGATCGGCGTCGGTGGTTGGCGGCGGGAGGCGGTACTCGTTCATGATCCAGCTGCTGCGGACGCCCTTGGGGGCCTTGCCGGAGTAGAAGACGAGCGTCTTCTTGAGACCGATCGGCCTGCTGTTCTCGCCGCGGATCATCCTGTCGGCGCCCGTCGCCTTCCAGTACCCCGACGCCGTCACGCGGTTCGGCCGGTCGCCGTTCCGGTACTTGCGGTCCCGAGGCACGTAGAAGAACCACTCCTTCTCCCCAATCACCGCCATTGCTACAACAGCCAACCAAAATTAATCAAGACAGCTAACAGCCAAGATCACAAGATGAATTTGAGCTGAGGAGCGGCGTGTATGTGTTAGTGTGTACCGGGTAGCTCCCATGGGTCGAAGCGGTAGAGGTCGAGGAAGGTGATGAGCTCGACGTTGAAGCGCCGGCCCTCCACCTTGCGCCGGAGGTAGAACTCGATCAGCTCCTCCTCCGTTGGGTGGAACCGGAAGCCCGGCATCACCAGGTCGTTCTCGTGCGAGTCGACGGCTGCCTCGTCGCCGACGCCGGCCACCCCCTCGCCGCCCACTGCCCCTCCTCCTCCTCCTGCCGCTGCCGAGACGCTTGCTTCGTCGATGTCTCTGCTCATGGCTGCCGGCTCTCCCTCGCCGTGCCAATTGCCCGCATAGCGCTTCTGCGCACGATGGCGGCTGGCGGGAAAGCAAGGTAGCTTGCTAGGGCAAGCAGAGGCTGGGGAAAGGCAAAGAGCTTGAGGGTGCGTAAGTAGGTGGGGGGAGGAGGGAGGATAAGAGTGGTGTTTGCACCATCGATATATACTGGAGTGGAGGCTATGGTTAATGATGACATTGGCTTAGTGATAATTAGACTGAACTTTGACATGGCGGGGCGAAAGCCTATTTCGAGAGCTAGCTGGTGCTGAGGGTCTGGTGGATCGGTTTGTATGCTCACAGCTCGCTATTGGGCGGCTTGGTTGAGACCTTCGGGATTTAAATGATGTGTGTTGGTGTGTGAGTTCTGGGCATTTGGCTCTGATAGGTGCACCCCTTCATTAAGCTTGTAGGTGTAGCGGGTTTTCTCATTAACTGTGGCTTCCGGGCTTCTGACTATCGATGTATATCTTTGTAAGGCTTGATGATTTATGTTTTCTCTTATTATTAATAAAAACGGTTATGTGCATCATTCGGATGCAGAGGCTGGGGCTACAACCTCCATTTCGGAAAAAAAAAATCTAGCTGGTGTGGCTGCGAAGGAGTATTAGCCTTCTAGTGCCATAGTAGCTGCAGTCGTACTAATGATGAACCTTCTTAAAGATTACATTTTCAAATCATGTCGATATGGGACTAGTGTTGCGTAGAGTAGACTTGCAGCCTTGGAAGTGCTTCCTAGAGCCCGCGTCTCCCGCGACTCGACCCTAACCCTAGCCGCCGCCGCCGTCCGCGCCGCCGCCGCCGTCCGCGCCGCCGGCGGCGGGCTTGCCCCTCCTTCCTTCCTCCCCTTCCCCTCCCCCTCCCGCGTCCGCGCCGCCCCGCGGCGGCCGGGCGCGGCCGTGCCGCCCGCAGCCCAGAAACTTCACCCCCTCCCTCCCCTCCTCGCCGCCGCCGGAGGGCGCCACGGGCAAAGCCCGGTGGTGTCGGCGGCGGCGGGGCCTCCTTCCCCCTCGCGCGGAGCTTGGCGGCGCGGGACGCGGCGGCCGTTGGGGACGCGGTGCTGGCGCAGGGCACGGCGGTGTTGTTGGTCGGCGACGGCGCGACGGCGTGGCGGCTGCGAGGATCTGCGCGTCGAGTCCGTTGTGGCGGCGGGGTCCTCTGGCCCTGGGGTCGCCGGCGGGTTCCGGCGGGCGCGGGGTGGTGGTAACTGGTGGTGCAGGTTTGCCGACGCGTGTGCGGGCTGGATCTGGGCCAGGCGGGCCCAGATCTGCCGATGCGTGTTGCACTGATGCGGGCCAGACCTGGGCTAGGTGGGCCCGGATCTGTCGGCGGCAGTGCCGCTATTTCCAACACCCGCTTCGGGTCCCGCCCTGGTAGGGAGCTCGGTCGCGGTGCTGCTCGGCTTGCGACGGTGCTTTGATCCAGGTCTCGGGGCTGTCCGGGTTGGGTTAGGCCGGTTTTAGGGTTGGGGCGCTTCCTCTTGGAGGCAGGGCCGTGTCCAGCGTGGTGCCGGACTGACGCGCCGCCCTCGGCCCAGATCTGGGTCTTCGGACCCCATCTAGGTTTTAGGCGGGTCAGTCTGAATCCTTGTTTGCGCGGTTCTTTGTACACTGGTGGTGGAGAGCAGCTTGGAGGCGGGGCGGCAGCGCCAACGTCGTGCCTTCTGCAGCGCGACGGCGGGGACTTCACGGGCCTCGAGGGGCTCGGCCGGGCTTGCGGGCCTGGTGTGCTCCTGCTGTTGTGTCCGGTCGGTTACCGCTTCTGGCGGTGGAGGTTGGTCCCTCCCGCACGTCGGCGGTGTTGTGGCTCCTAGTCCCGGCTCTCCTTCTTCGGTGTGTAGGCCTCTCCTCTTTGTACCGTGGGGAGACAGTGTGAACGGCTACGCGTCCGTGCGCTGGGTGGTGGGTGGGTTGGTGGAGTGGTCCAGAGCGCCTAGGGTGAGGGGGGATCGGGAGAAATCCTAGTCGGCGTGTTCGACGCCGGTGCGGTGGCGCCTGCGGGTGCCGCCAGTCCTTCTGAAGGGCGTCGGGTGGTCCCCTCTCCTCAATCGCGTACCGGGGGAAACCCTTGGCAGCAGCGTCGTCGTCGTCGCTTCCCTTCTTGAAGGTGTTGTTGGGTACCGGCGCTTTGGAGCACTAGGAGCTTGGTGCGAGGCCTCGGTGGGCGTTCTGGTCGTGGAGTCTGGTCACGTTTGTCGATCCGCCGTTGTTGGCTTTTTTCTCTCCTTTTTTTCTCTTCTCTTTTCTTTTGGGCGTGCTTTTGCTGTTTCCGCCCCAGCAGTTTCTTTTGGACGTTGTGCTGTCTGGCCCAGCAGCGGTCTCAAACGGTGTGGCTTTATTTATAAAGCGGGGCGCGAGCCTGTTTCGAGAAATCATGTCGATATATATGCATGGAAGATCATTGATGCACTTTATGGCATGAATGCATGATGTAACACTAATAAATTTAATGTTTAGGAGGAATGTGCAAAACATTATATAAAGTTTTTTTTGGTAATTGGATTAATTACTGAACATGTTAAAAGAACAAAGAGAGAATATATATTAGACTAGGGTACATGTGTTCCTACTGATGTGATATGGTGTGTGCTTGTTCCTCTACCTAGGTAGCTAGCTCGATAAACTTGTTGGTCTTGAGCTGGAATTCCTTTGCAAGATCCAAAAAAGAGAGTAGATAATTGAACTTGAGCCGTCACCCATGAGTCCATGACCCATCACACGATTGAGCTGAACAAATCAACTTGCTTTCTACCACTCCTTATGCTATTCAACCAACCACTTAATGTTTTTAGGTCCCTGGCCTTGAATTGATGGAATTTCTGATGAATTTTATGAAACATAGATTCATAAAACGCTGATCCAACTTTGTGTGAGTAGGTAGGCCAGGCCGGCGGCCGGGTTGCAACAAAAGCAGACTATGCTAGTTGAGTTTCCGGACAGACACTTGTACAGGCCGGGGAACCATTCGATGGTCAGTCGAGAAACGGCAGCAGTGACCTTTTGGGAAGAAGTGGTCACCAACAAAGAGAGTTAAAGAGGGAAAAAGACCAGCCAAGATGAGAACAACTTTGGGCGGCTGCCCCTTCCCGCCGGCCTGCGATTGAGATGGATGCTTGCGTTTCTCATCTCTGATTTCCACATCCTGTCTAGTCATCCTGGTTTCTCGACCTGCAGGTCTTTTTCACGATATCTCTTTCGCGTTTCCGTTAAGAAAACACACAAATAATTGTTTTCATACTGCTGCAAACATGATATCTCTTTCTGCAATACTGTATTACTGCGCATGAATCTTACTGGAGTAGTGTACTTGGTTCTGAGAAATTAAGGCACCAAGTGAGCACTGTGACTCTGCCTAGCTCCTGCTGTGTGACAGTCCATCTCACTGTGATCCCAGACGCAAATCCATGCATTTCGTGGAGAGGATAGCTCATGTGTGGGCACTGCAGCGTGGTCCATGATGCACAAGCATGCATGGGAACGCGGCCGGTGTTCATGATTTAGCGGTGCGATTGGTGATCGATCGCTTGATCGACCGATGTGATATAAATTCTTTGTATCATGAGCTAGCCAGCGCCTTTTTCCTTTCTGTTCTTTGCCTTTAGCATTGGGTGGAGTCAAAATCTGAATAAGTACAGATCCCTCTCTCCGCCTCTCCGGCATCTTTGCTAACCCGTACGCTCGTCGGTCGTCTCTCAGACGTTTGAGGCTTGGAGCAAAGGAAGTTGAGCCAGCCCGGTTAGAGAATGATCGACTATACACACTCGCTCATCTAAACTAACTAGACATGCACATTGAATCTGAATCTCGAACAGTGATGTGTGATGTGCGGTTTGTGGAATTAATACTCATTTAGTACTACCTCCATTTCTGAATGTAATGTCTATATTTTTCTGCACGAAGATTGAGACATGAGTATTTAGCATATGGTAGACTCATTTTTAATAAAAAAAATCAGAAGAGATGAGTCCCTAAGAGACACCAAACGAAAACATTCCAGAAAATCCCTTCATTCGAGATTGGAACTCATTTTTTGATGGGTAAAATTGTCTCTAAATCGCAATAAATCCTACATTTTGGATTTTTTTCTTAAATAACTATAGGTCTTACATACAGGAATAGAGGGAGTATAAGTAAAAAGGCAGCGGCACAATTGTCGTTAGGCGGCTTCCTCCGGTTGTGGTCAGCAAAGAAAGCTGGAGAAGAGGGTGTCTTAGCTAGTGGTGGCACTGGATTGCGCGCAAAGATCTATTTTCACCAATTATTTGAGAAATACATATGTTATATGTACATTTGTTACATCACGGTCCAACAACTATACTCAGTTTGCCCTGATCTAAAATGATGCCTGCTTGCGCATTCGTGGAACTATTGCAGTGAGACTCAACATTTATTTTTTCTTTTTTTGTGAAACAACATTTGGTTTTAGTTAATAATAACATGTGACTAAGATTTTGTGGTGTTCGTGTGATGGATCTATGGTAGGTGTGTGCTTGTGCTTGTTATAGAGAAAACGCATATGATTTACTTTATAATAAATACACAAAAGGCATTGATAGTATACAGTTAAAATGAAAACAATACCAAAACAAGGATCACCGTTAACTTGTTCTGTGTAGTTCAGAAGCGCCAAGCTTGGCCAAGGAAAGCCATCCAATCAAACCTTTAGTTTGGCCTAAAGGATTCAAACAAAGAAGGGAATTATGTGTAGTGATATATAAGGGATCCATTGGGCGTTAAGCCAATATAAAACATAAGTCCATTAGAAGTGAGCTACGACACAATTGAAGAAGTTGTCAACACCCTCAATCTCTCTACAAAGATAACCCACAGTGATGGCCGCACAAATATGCTTTAAGGACATCTCCTACGGGGCTGCTCAATTGCCCCGGACAGTCCGGATTTGAGCAGCCCCGGACAAAACCAAGGCCCTGCGGGGCTGCCCAAACGGACTGATGTCCGTTTTTTGGTCCGCGGCTGCTCAAATCTGGACCAAATTTGGTCCACAATTGAGCAGCCTCCCGGACAACTCTGGACACAATGGTGTCCACTACTTGGCACCCTGGCCCACCAAAAAGAGGCACACATTTTGCCCTTTCCTCTCCCACCCCCAGCCTCCCGCCCGCCAAAAACACTATTCATGTCCCGCCCTGCCCCGCCGGTCGAACCCGCCGCCAAAGCCGATGCAAAAGCCGAAGGTGCTCACGGACGAACAGAGGAGGGAGCAGTCGGCCAAGAGGGCGGGGCGGAGGAGGAGAGCGAAGGAGGAGAAGTTGTCGCCGATGGACGACGAGCGTACCAGGATCGCCCAGGCGGCGGCGGAAGCGGTGATGAGCGTGCTGGGCATGCGTCTGGCGACCACGACCACGACGTACGTGCCTCCCTCGCAGGCTGCCAGCTCCAACACGTCCGCGGCCCGGTCGCGCTCCCCCCCCCCCCCCCCCCCCACGACGCCGACGCATCCCCCGCGCTGACGTACGGGTACTTGCCCGGCCGTGACCCGACGCCGCAGCCCTTCTACTCGATTGAAGTGGAAGATTCGTCGCCGCTCCGCGGCCCCGCCGTGGGATCGATCGATCTGAACACCGCGCCGGGCTCTGGGCTGTCCGCGCCCCGCAAAAGTTGCATCCGCGTTCCGCCGGGCGTTCTTCCCGTGCCCCGCAACCTGTTCGACGAAACGCCGGTCTCGTCGACTCAGGCGACTCCGGGACTGACGTTTGAGGAAGGCGACGCGTACATGAACGACTTCATCAACGAGAATGGCCGTGCGAGCTACATCGACGCCGGGGACGAGCTGGAGGAGGACGGAGCGGACGGAGCGGACGAACACCACATCGCCGGAATGCCGTTGTTCATGGACGAGCTCACCCAGCAGGCCAAGGCGGCGAGGAGGAACGTCAAGCGGGGCGCCGGCTTCACCGAGAAGGAGGATGAGTGTCTCTGCGACACATGGATGGAGGTGGGACAGAACACCATTATCGGGGCAGAGATGAAGGGCAGCGCGTACTGGGCGAGGATGTTCAGGAACTACCATGAACGGGCCCTCCTCCAGCCGTACTCCATGGCCACCACACGGACCGAGCTCTCCATCCAAAAGAGGTTCGGGCTCATCTCGCAAGAGTGCAGCAAGTTCACCGGCTCCTTCGAGCACGCCGCGGCCCGGCCGCAAAGTGGCATCGGCATCGCCGACTTGGTGAGTGACCCTTCCTTTCCTTGTCCATTTGTTGTTTGTGTAGTCGTTCCATGTCCTCCAATGGCCGTTTGTGTAGGCGTTCCAAGCGTTGGAGGTCTACAAAGCCGAGCATGGGGGCAAGTCATTCAACTTCGCCCATTGCTACCGGAAGCTCAAGGACAACCAGAAATGGAAGGAGCTTCACAGCGCCCTCAAGAAAGGAGTGGCCGTGCCCGGAGGGGTGCCACCAATGGCCAGGGGTTCCGCCGATGGTCCGGAAAGCGAAAGGCCAAGGGGAAGGGTCAACTCCAAGCTCGACCTGAAGCGGGACGCCACGACGATCGCGCTGCAGGAGACCCTCCAAGGCTTCATCACCCAGAAGGACAAGGAGACCGAGAAGAAGGACGAGAGGGACGAGAAGAAGCGTCGGGAGCGAGAGGAGGTGACGAAAAACTTCTTCCTCGTCCAAACGAAGAAGCTCGAGATAGAGGAGGAGAATGCAAAGACCAGGGCCTTGGAAGGCTCGACAAGGGCCATGGAGGCCGAGAACAAGAGGAGGGAGGTCGAGCTCGCTCTGGCCGCCCAAGAGGCGCAGATCATGGCCATGGACCTGACCTGTTTCACCCCAAGGAAGAGGGCCTACTACGAGAAGAAGCAGCAGCAGTACATGGAGGCCGAGGGCTGATCGGCATGGCCTGATCGTGCCCGACATGGCCTGAACCAGTGGCCGGCATCCTATTTTGTACATCTAGACTAGTCCATCATCCCGTGGCCGGCATGGCCTGATCGTGGCCGGCATGGCCTGAACCGTGGCCTCCTTTTGCATGTGCCAATTTTGGTTTTTTGGTATTTCTAGGGCATTTTCGTATTTGCCTATATGTGCAATTTGAAAACTCTCACAATTTGAGCAGCCCCGTAGGGCGCATGGCTCCAGTCCGCGCGGACACGCCCGCGGACGGCTGCTCAAACGGACAAAATCCGGACCTAATCGGTCCGGATTTGAGCAGCCCGTAGGAGATGTCCTAAGATTTTTTCTTTGGAAGGAAGTTCTCCCTTAAAATCCTCTCCGAAAATTTGAAGCACAAATGGGGTCCCTCAAAAGTTTCAATAGAATTTTAAAAATTCTAGAAACATTTTAGAAACAAGCACATGTTCATAATCGATGTCTTAAAGATCCAAAACCCCAAAGCTATTGCGTTTGCATATAGACTTCTACTTAACCGGTTTGTATTTATGTTTCTCTGACGAATTCCACAATGAATTTCTCTGACATTTGTATGTATCATCATGAATGTCTCCGTGAAAGGGGCTAAAACCAAGTGTGTTAGAGATATGCCTTAGAGAATATCATATATATGATTATACTTTGTTGTATCCGTGATTTGTTGAATGTTTCTTGAATACTATATTTGTATTGTCAAGTATGTGACTTGTTTATGAAACTCTATACTTGTAAGTGATTACTCTGAAGTGGTATGCAGTCAGAATTGATGTGAACTCAAATGAATATTAGAGTACAACATGTATTAGTTATTTACTATGTTTGACATTTCATAAAAATGGAGATGTCAACCCGATAAGGTGGAAACATGTTATAAACATGAGATTGGGTACACATAATGCTTTTAGTTCTCTCTAATGTATATGTTTTGTATTTAGACCCGAGATTGTATCATGTACTTTATATGTGAATCAACATCCATGGGATTACCAAACTCTATTCAGAGTTATGAATGCAAGTTTCGGAATTTACAATAAGCAAATCTCACCTCTCTCATTTACAGAGGAACAAATCACATCTCGATAGATCATGCCTCACACCATGCGTCGAAATAGATCCGAGAGTGTCTTGTATTAATATGATTCGTATAATTGATTCTATGAAGATTAATTTTAAAACCAGAGCTTCCAAATAGACAAAAATGAACTTGAAATTAACAATCTCCGTGTGCTTCTTTTGTCGTTCATCACCTGCAGAGTTATAAATAATACACTAAGTTAACATTTAAAAATAGTTTATGGCTAGAGGTGAAAGTGTTCCTCGTGACAAAGCATATATCAGACATGATTTGATTGATTCGCCTAGCTAGATGTAGCCATAGTTAGGGTTAGTGTCACATCCATCTAGATCATTGATCTCCTTTCTTTCTATCGTCCTCCGAAATATTTCTTTAGCCCCGTGATAGAGATCAACACAAAACAATGCATAAATTCAGACAACAATCTCTCAAGAAGGAAGCTGGTAGGTAGGATTTGCTGTCATCATGTTCCTACAAGCATTTGAGCATGTACGATATGACTGTAGCAAGTCAAGTGAAACCCGTGACCTCCAATAACTCACACATGCATAAAGAAATTATACTAGTAGTATGCTCCTTCACTCACGCGCATATGAACAGAGACCTGATTCAGTTTTCAGTATGCCGGATCTATTTTTTAATTTCCAGATCAGTTTTACTGTTGTGATGTTAATAAAATTAATCTATGATCTAACACACAAAACTAAGCACGGATCAAGCAGAGAATATCGATTAAAAGGATAACAACAAAAGTATTCAGAAAAATATGAATATTACTAGGCTAAACTGCTTGTGTGAAGCCGGGGTCCTCGCAAAATATACCGACCACGGTTAATCATAGAGTGGGTAACATTGGTTGGTAGTACAAGTCAACAAAGCAACTAATTAACACGTCGTTAATGTATACTTAACATTTAAGTTATCCACGTCACCCATTATTCTAGTCAATCAATTTTTCATTTCATATCCACTAGTTAATAATAATACATTTTTCATACGACCTATCCATATCAATATTTTCATTCACATAATTGTCCATCTTACTAATATTTAGTGCTAAGAGAAGCACCCAGGGGCTTACTGGCTAGCACCACAGATGGTGGACTAGACAGCCTGGGTTCGATACCTTCTACTCCCTCCATTCTAAAATAAGTGTCTCAAATTTATACAAAAGTGAATGTATCTAGACATGTTTCATATATAGATACATCCACTTTTGAGAAAAATTAAGACACTTATTTTTAAACGGAGGGAGTACTATATCAAAGTAGTGTCTAGTTCCTCGACACTCATTCATTTATTCTGAATTTTTAGTGCTAAAACATTCAATAGTTTTACACGAATTAAATTTAGTATCCCTAGTGTTGTAATTAATTGTTTCTTGATAGTTGAATGTTCCATGCATATTATACCCATTTTATTTAGATAATAGCTTTAGAAAGAGGATTCCACTACAACACACGGGATATTCCTCTCCCTTCGTACATAAAAGGATGTCTCTAAATTTGTATGTATCCAAACATGATTTTATTTTTAAATATATGTAAATTTAGACATCTTTTTTACTAACAAAGAGAGTAGTACTTATATTTAGAAGAAAAATGTTTACTCATTTTTTGTTACGAAACGAGCCTGTCGTGTCGGCCCATCGCACGTAGACACGAATGACCCTAATGACTCTAGCTAGTAGCTTGTCCGAGTGTCTGACAGCGTCTGCTGCTCTGCTTGTATGTATACTATGAATCGGCCATCGGGGACCGTATAGTACAGTCGTTAATTCATGCTTAGCTAGGTCCACTTCCACGTGAAAAGAACAAATGCTGCTAGCTACCGATGATTCTGATCTCAAGTCAAGCAGTACTAGTACTATACTATAGAGCTACTCCCTCCGTTCCGAAATGTATGACGTTTAAGCATGTCACATACAACTTCCGCGACTTTGCCAATCTTTTCAAGTTTCCCATTTTGCCCCCGCTCCGAAACGCGTCGCTCATCCGTTCCCCACACGGCTCATTCCTCGCGTCCCTCTCCCGTCTTCTCTCTCGCCGGCGGCGCGCCCTCTCTTCACCGGCGTTGCGCCCGCCTGCTCTCTCTCTCCGGCGCGACCTCTTGCTCTCTCTCGCGAGCGCCCCCCCCCCCCCCCCTCTGTCTCTATTCCACTCGCCGCTCTTGCACTCACCGCGCCTCGGGCCTCTTACCGCACCGATTTCCTCTGCGAGTAGGTCAAATATCGGATTTTTACCGCGCTGACGCTCGATCTGTGGGTGGAGATCCTCGATCTGCGGGAGGTGGAAGTTGATCTTTCCAACAGCGGTGCTGGAGCAGTGGGAAGAGGACGGCGGTGCTGGTCCTGCTGGAGCAGTGGGAGGATGGCAGTGATGTACTTTGTGCGTCCGGTAAGTTGCCTCCTCTCTTTGTCGCTGGATCTTGCTTGTTCCTGAACCATTTCGTTTTTCTGTTAATAAACCTGTTGTGGAGTACTGATTATGTCCCCATGGGATGTGGCACCTGGAGTAGTTGATGGATGCATGTGTTAGTTCATCGAATTTCTTGTTCTGATGCATGTCATTTGGGGCACCTGGAGTGTAAATCAGTGAGCTTGCTTGAGTAATGGAGGAAACTAAAACCAAACCTGATGCTTGCTTGCAGTAGTAGAGTAACAGTAAGCCAAAACTAAATTTGCTTTGTTTGCTTACAGACTTACAGTAGTTGAGTATTGCCTTAGGAAAATCTTCATGAGGTTAACTGATGATACGGTTTCAATTTGCTTAACTGAATTTTACCTGAACATTTGTTAGCAGTAGAAAGAACTTGCTTGTACCAAGAACTAGCCGTAGCAATTAAGCTACAGCTGCTACTCCTCTAAAGTTAATTGAAAACTTGAGTACTTGATGGTTTGTGTGTTGGCAAGAGCTTGTCTGTGTCTCTCATGGTTTGTGTGCAAGAACTGAACTTGAACAAATTGCACTAAATTCCTCTTTGGTTGTACTTAATCTGACTGTAGCAATTTCATTACAATATGCTTGCTTGCGGTTTGGTTACCATCTGTCAGTAGCAAGCTTAGGTGTGTGTGCTTTAGTTTGCACTGCTTGCTTTAAGTGAGTGCTTGTAAGAGGAGTAGTTCTTGCTCCTTGCAATTGTCATCATAGCTTGCTTCGTGTAGTACTGGACTGAATGTGTACAATGATTGATTGCTTTCTTGAGTAAATTTGGTTTCCTCAGCTGGTAGGTTATTTGACTGAATGCAATTTTTTAGATCCGAGTCGACGGTGCTGCTGCTGGGAGCGACATATAGGATCGCGAGGCGCTAGGCAAGGACATGGTCCGGTGACTGAGCTGCTGCTGCTGGGAGCGATGTATAGGACGGCGAGGCGCTAGGCAAGGAGGACATGTTCTGACGATGCACTGCTGCTGCTGTCGCATGCGAGGTGCTCTGCTGGTACCAGGATGGTCACGCGCTAGGAGCAAGACAGATGCTGCTGGTAGCTGGCTAGGTTCTCTGCTGGTACTTGAGAATTGATCTGGTCTTTTACATGGAGCTTTGGCACAGAGGAGCTGAGGCGAGTAACCAGGACGGAGAGGACCTAGAGATTTTTGCTGAGAGGAGCAGTTGGAGAACCAGCAACGACCTGGACTTGGGGTTGTTATAGGTGGACCTGGGAACCTGGGAGCGAACTGCAGGTTGGAGCGCCTCGGAGCGAGCTGCTGCTGGGGAGGAGTTGGCGAGGCCCTGAGAGGAGGGTGGCGATCTGCACCTGGGCGCTGCCCAGCCCCCCTCCGGCGATCTACAGTACCAGGTCTTGGAGACGACGTGAGTTGCCCTAGGGCAACCAGATCTGGCGAGGCGAGGCGCAGCGAGGAGGAAGACGCTCGCGATTCAAATCTGTGATCTGTTTCGCCCAGCGAAACGTTTTCCACTACGCGGTGGCATAAATTGTAATTCAAGTGCTTACCTATGGGTAAAAAGGTCATTTGTACGATTTTGGCTGTTTGTCGGAAAATTCTATAACGTCATATCGGAACGGAGGGAGTACTTGACTGACTATGCATATATGACAACCAAGTAAAGAATATATGGACAAGCAAGTACTCTAGGCGGCTGACACTCTCACAGTTACTGGATGCTCGTTCCAGGCCGTGACTTTAAGCACGCGTGCGTGTCACTTACTCCGTAGATACGTACTTGATCACAGGTGCATGTGACACTGCCGGCCGCGGGCAACGACCGGGCTTATTATTGATCTACTATATGTAGCTAAATTTAGATATGTTATATATAGATATATTTACATGGAACAAATGGAAGCCATCAAATTTAAAACAAAGGAAGTAGGTACGACGGTCGACATTGCCCGTGAAATTATCATCTCCGTTTAAAATCACCTTTCACACTTCCGATCACCAAGGTCTTGAGGGCAAACATGGGAACCGAATTGACGCGGGAGAGAACGTGGCTACCGACGGATTCGTCTACACCATGCGGTCGTCTAGAAGGAACATAATATAACTATATAAGGATGTTTCGAAATACTGCTCTGCATATGTCTGGTTCATCTTGCGTGGGAGAAGATCCGCATCATGCATATGCCCACATCCAAGTTCCTAGAGATTTAGCGGGCAAAAATCTGGTTTCTTTTCTTTTGTTCTGCTTTCCTCTTTTGCCTCACCAAAAATCATTATACAACATAATTTTCTATATAATCAAATGGTGGTTAAATCGCCTAAAAATTCAAAAGAAAAATTAATAACCCCTTAATTTTTGAACGATCCAACGAAGAAACAAAGAGAAATAGTACTTTGACCTTTGAGACAATCAATGGTTAATTTTTTCAGCGAGCTTGTGTAAAACTGTCAATAGTTTACATTGGTTTGTGCATTTTCCGCTGAACTATGCGAGACGAAGAATATTTTCACAGGGTATATTTCAGATGAAATCTGTAATACATAATACATATGGTAGATGGAGTGGAGTAGTACATGACCGAAATCAGGAGACTTAATTACGATGCTGAGTCTCTCTCTTGCAGGCGGGTCAACGCATATCATCTGCATGCATGCAGCTGGTAGCTTCACTCCAAGACGGCTCGTGCAGTCCTGTATTTTAGGCGTTTTGATGACTACAAAATATACGTACTCCTACACTGTATTATCGCCGCATGGAGCTATATACGGATAGACTCCACATCGAATTAGCTGGCGTGGTCCGTTGACTTGTGTTCATCGGCGGATCGGACCCTAGCTTAATCCGTCCTCATTGCATGTTGGAGACCCCTCTCCAGTGGTCCACGGTCCACAGATGCGATCCAACAATCGCGACAAACAGAGGTTGACCTCATTTGGAATTTTTCTAGGTGAATATCTTTTGGCATAATTCGCTCATGCATCACGGTCAAGGCGTATTCGATCTTGTAACGTTTGGACATGTCCCATCAAATTTTATACTTTGATCTTGTTGCTCAGCAACCATCTTTGTCGACATAAGATTGCATCCAGTAAATTATGTAGCTACTCACTCTGTTTCAAAATATAAAATGTTTCAGTGTCTCACTTATTATTTATTTTAGATAAAAGGGCTTCCTCTCCGATTTCATTGAAATCAAAACGACACAGCAATTATGACAACACCTAAGCAACATCCAGGCTCTGCGAAAATTCGCACCAAAGCAAGAGTAAAGCGGGGAGTCATAAGTAACAAGACAAAAAGAGCCTCTAAATTGCTACACCCTACGGCAGGAACTACGCCTCACGGAACTTCATCAGGAGCTTCCTGTAGGTTTGCAGTTGTAGCTCATCGAACTCCTTCGAAGTTGGTGCAGAGGGGTCTTCAGTCTTCAGGGTCTTGAACATCATTGCCAGGCAATCCGCATCACCTCACCTCGACGCTTGTTTAGGAGCAGCGCGTTTCTTGTCAGAAGTTTTGACACTGCATCCTTGGAGAGAATTCTCCACTGCTCGAGATCCACCGCAACACGACGTCAGATATCCTTCACCCCTGGCCAATGCATCCCCTGAAAGCACATATCATTACGTAACTTCCAGAGAGACCAGAGCACAGAAGTACAAATAATATTAATCACATCATTCTTATTATTGCTCAACCACCATCTTGCCACTGACTCAAAGTCTCGACCAACTTGACAGTGTCTCACTTATAGATATGTACATTATAACGTGTTTAGATACATGTGTATAGATATGGATATATATAAACATCTCAAACATCTTATATTATAAAACGGAGACAATATTAATTACATAAAGTAAACAGGAGCTAGCATTACTCGCACTGAAAAGAGAAGCCAAGAAGGCTAAGAGAGCATTCAATTCCTGCGGTGAGATGGATACATACACAGTTGTTTCTGTACGTGTTGGGATGGACGCTGTGGGGGCAAGTACGTAACGTTGATCCCTTGAACAGTGAAACTTAAAACCGGCGGTGAGGCTAGCTAGCTGTTCATTTGCCTCGCTCGCTTAATAACCAACACGTACGGCCGGTGGTCGATCGCTCCACCTCGGCGGGATCGTGGTGACATATATGCATTTTTAGTTAAGGAGCATATATTAATATTACGGAGATACCAATTACATTAAGACTCTGCAATAACACATTTTCCTACGGATGCACACAGCAAAAAAACAACAAGAATACAAAACAAGGAAAATAAGTCCGGCTACATTGATCTATTCTTTTAAACAGCAGTATTAACACCACCACGATAGCATCAAAAATTTAGCTTTTCTAAAAATAACGCCTCCAAGAAGGTAACAAGAGACATGTGTGTAGGTGGCTAGTCTGGTGGTGTCGAGGCTTCGGTTCTTGTGGAGCTCTTGTGCTACGGATTGTCTGGGATTGTGGATAGGGTTTTGGAGAGAAATTTTTATTGGCTCAATCGACATTGACACGGTTATTGATAGGAGTTTTTTTTGGAAGAAATTCATGTCGGCTCGGTCGACACCAACGCGGGACCGCTAGGGGAGGACCCACGTTGTAGCACCCGGGGTCACCGGGTAGATTTTCGTTTTACCGTATAAATATAGCTCACATATTGAGTGTGACACCCAAAAAAATTAGGTGGACACCGGAAGGGCCTTCCAGCCAGCAACGAAGCATGGCACGGCCCATCTTGTGCCCCTGCGCGCGGAGGGCAAAGCCCAATTAACGCCTTGGCAATCCCGGCGCCGGCCGGCCGGAAGCTGATCGATCTGCTCGCCCTAAAAAAATGAACAGAGAGAGCGGTTGAATTGCAGACTTGAAGTACTCGGGTTTACCAATTGGACGGGCTATTAATTCATCATTGCAATTTGGTTTTTTCTTGATCCTCCATTGACAGCTAGACGCACATGGATCAAAGGCGCAATGTCGCGTAAGTTTACTCCTCAACTCAATAAACGTACATCCAATTGAGAATTGATATACTTTACTTGTTCGTACTGTTGTGGCAGAAATTAATTATCTGAATTGTTCTAAAATATGTATTGGGAAATTGCAGAAACATTTTTAGAAATGTTTTGGAAAAAGAGGAAGACCACAGAAGATGAGAATGTTGGCCCGTCACACAGCGATCCCCTTGATGATGCCCCGTCGCATGAAGATGAACCGGATGTTGATGTTGTCATGGGTTATGATCGATTCTCGTTATGAGAATGTTTTGCATTGATGATGTTCAAGGCGATGATCTGATTGTCTAGCATAAATAATATTTGTGAGCTCTCTCAGAAAATGGTGGATATAAGGAATCGTATTTGTTGATGTTGCCTATGATGACCAACTCCTATCCATAATTCTGAAGTATAAGCTAGGAACATGCATGCCTTACCCTGAAAACTACGGAGTAGTCCACATGTGGCTTGCTTGGGGTTTGGCATCAGTGGCGGAGGACGAAGAAAAATTGAGGTCGGGCGAACTCTCAAGACCACTAAGATCACTACTTCTATTTTGACTGTACAATATCACTAATTCACACTAGGCACAATTAGTGAATTAGACAACTTCTCTGCAGCTGCCGCTAGCCATTAATGCACATAATTACAAATATTTAGAAAAATAATTAACTTTCCCCCTTTGTTGTCTGTTGTTGTCCGCTTCCCTTACCACTCTCATTTTTGCACTTGTGAAAATCTGATAATCATAAGGATAATCCTTTGTATTAAAACAAACAAAATCTGATAATACACAACAACAAAATCAGTACTCCCTCCGTTTGGAAAAGGTTGTCGCAGACGGATTTTTGTAAAAAAATCCCTCCTACATTGATTGGCATCAACCCGCACTCCCTCCGATCGACACGTCCCGTCGTCTGTCTCCCACTCGCAGTCGTCCCCCTGATCCCCTCTCTCTCTCTCTCCCAATCCCACTCACCGGTGGCGCCTCCGTCCTCTCTCCCATTGGCTGGCGCCTCCGGTCATCCGAGCTCGTCTGCAGGTTCTAGAGCTGGGGCAAAGTTGGTCAAGGGCAGCACGGCCTGGAGCACTGGAGGCTAGCCGGCCAGATCCTTGGCGACCTTGAACAACTCCTTGGGCTGCAGGAACTTGGAGACTGCGTCGATGGCGAGCGGGTCGTCGTCCTTAGACTGTGGCCTTGACCGACCCCGTTGCGCCCATCTTGGTGTCGAGCGCAGCGGTGTCGCCGTCCTTCTCGACGTCGAAGTTGTTGTCCTTCTTGGCCATGTTCGACGTGGCCAATGTGCTCACTTGCCGTTGTTGGACTCGAGGAGCTGCAGGGAGTAGTAGTCCGGCACGGCGTCGGCTGCGAGCAGGGACGCGAAGCTCTTGCAGTACTTCTTGGAGAGCTCTGTGATGTTGATCGGCGTCGATGCCGCCACGGGCGCGTCGGCCTTTGGGGACGCGACCACGCTCCTGACCTGGAGCACCGCCAGGTCGTAGGGGATCTCCTTGACGGCCTTGATGAAGCTCGCTGCCGATGAGCCGTCGGCGGCATCCTCCGCCGTGAACGTCACCTTGCCGCCGTGAACCACATAATTGGGAGGCTAGCCGGCCAGATCGTGTGAGCCGCGTAGGGGAGCTGGTGGAGACTCGTGGGGAGCTTCGGGATAGCTAGATGGCTGGGTCGCGTGGGGACCAGCCCGAGGAAGGGGAAGATCGATCATGTTCACTGAATCTGAGGGCAGATATGTTGTTTACCAGAATGTAGAGGGGTTTTCTGTAAAAATGGATTTAACAAAGGAGACGCGACAACCTTTTCGGAACGGGGGGAGTACGTATCAAAGACGATCCAAGAGTGTTTCTACTCAATAGATACTAATCATTAATCAATGAGTAGCTGGGCATGAAGTGAACAAATAAAGAAAGGCATCATTACCGCGCCATGTGCATACAGAAGAAACCTGCAAGCTGCTCGAGGTAGATGAACTGCGTGAGGGGCTGAAGGTCAGGATTGTACACATGGAATCCCTTGCTGTCGGCGCCGCTGTTCTTGCTGTCCATGCCTCCATGGTGGCGCGGTCCACCTGCCCGCAACTGAGCCGTGCGGTCGCCAGCTCCCTCTCCATTCAGTTTCTGTGCTTCCTGCCTCGGTCAGAGAAAGAACGATCCAGTTCAGCCCACCTCTTTCCAGTAACCATCGCAATAGGCCAGCGCTATGATTTTTTTTTAACAAGGGGGAGGGCACTTAAGTGCCCAATATCATTAGCTCAGAAGCATAGTATAGAGATGATTACAATGTCCTGAATGTTCAGGTTTTGGACATATTGTAAGACAGGACAACATATGTCGCTGTGAGCTGGGTTCCTGCATGAACTAGTAGGCTGCGAATTTAGGAATCGCAGAGACTGATGAGCGCAATTGTGAGCAATCAGATTTGTGTTCCTAGAAATGTGGCGAACTAAGCCTTGCAACGGTTGAATGAGATGCTTGATACTTGAGGTATAGGACCTGATCTCCCAGAGAGCTGATTGTTGGTTTGTAGAAGAGGCAGAGACGGAGGCAACCACATTGTTGCAATCAGAGAAGAGAAGAAAGTTGCAGAGTTTATCTCGAGTTTTGTTGCCAAGAGGAGAGCTAAGGCCTATGTCGAGGGCGCCGAGGGGACATTTGGCGCCTTGGCAAAGATGAAGACATCATTCCTGCCATGTGACTGAGGCCAAGTGGCAAAATTCCCAAGCCTGCAGTAGGCGAAACATTGCTTTGAATCTTTTTCCATGCTTCATCCACATAAAAGAGAGGCCCTGAAAGGAAAAGAAAATCATTGTCTATAGCCGGGTTCACATGGTTATGAGGCTTGACTTGGGAGGAGTTGGCTTCGCTGTCCATCTCTTGGTCCTTTGGAACAAGTGATCGTTGCGAGCTTTCCATAAACACCAAAGAAAAGTGAAGACAGAGACTATGGTAGCATGAGGGTGATTATTAGTTAGAAGATTGCCTAAGATTTGCGAGATAGAATTGCAGTTATCAGAGAGCACAGTCGTTTTCAGGTACCAAGGATGTTGGAACCATGCTGCCTTTGCGAAGGGGCATAGAAAAAGGATATGTTTGTCATCTTATTGCACTCCACACCTGCAGCAAAGAGGAGATATGTGTATTGATCTATTTGCTGACCTGACACCTGAAGGGAGAGCTCTTCGAAGAAGCCTCCAAGCAAAGGTTTTTACTCGAGGTATCAACTCTTTACACTTCCATATAGTGTTGAGCATGTGGAGTGTTAAGGCATCTGGTTTTGTTGGAGTTGGAGTGCCCGCTTCCTGCAAGTAGAAGACATAGGCGATATCGAGACTTTGTGTTGTACTTTCCATTAGGGGTAAGTCTCCAACAAAGTAAATCCATGTCAAAAGAGTGTACAATTGGTATAGATTTAATTACCTCAGCTGTTTGCTCATTGAAAAGCTGACTCACTAGGTCGTTGTTCCAAATGTGTTGGTTTGGGAACATTAGTTGACTTACCGTGGCAGGGTAGGAGTAAGGCGGTGACTGAATAATGAGGTATGTATGAATCTCCTTCCAAGCCTGACACCAGGGAGAATTCCAAATAGAAGAGTGAAAGTGCATGGTTGCCCCCATGCGTGATTTTGGTAATTAATGACAATCCTTATGGACTAATGTTTACATTGAGATATTCTTATAGATCTTGTCCATGGGAAATTATAGGAGTTCATGTGTTGGACTCTTCAAGAGACTTAATGACCAATGCTCTATTCAAAGGGTTTATATGAAGAATGGTCATGTGTAGAGTTGAGCTCATTGCAAGTATGGCTTGGAATAGAAGATTGAGTGAACAATCATGTTTAACCCCAAGCCATCATACATATCAAGAGAAGAAGATGAAGTGCAAGTTCAATATGATGCATATCGGAAGATATCCTTTGATTGAGTCTTGCAAATGAAACATGAAGACAAAGCCTAGCGAGTCCCTCCCATAACGGAGTATGGAGGAGCATTTGTAGAACTCTTCATCAAGCATGTGCTATCAAGCACAATCAAGAAAGGTGTTTCAACTTGAGAGAGTCAAGATCTTCATCATCGAGCTCAAGTGGAATGCGTAAGGCAAAGGTATGATCTTGATAGGTTTTCTCTCTTACCGGTCTCATGGTGTTAGTAGGAGACCAGGTTTTAGGATAGATGACGTACTATCAAGAGGGGCTCTCAAGTGAGTAACTTGATCGCATTGTTGTGGAGAGCTCAAACCTTTGCATACTTGGCTTCTCATATTTCTTGGTTCTTATTTGGTTTTTCTCCGTGTTGAGTTTTGTTGCTTGTCGTGATCTTCATGACAAGACCAAGTCCTTCGAAAATGGTTTTACTTTGGAAAACTTGTTGCCTTTTATCCATGTGAGGATTTAGAGCTTGGTTTATCTCCATACTAAGCTCTAGTTCATCAAAAACAGATTTCGTATGAATATCTTGTTGCGTTTTTGATGAAGGAGTTTTTACTGGTTTGCATTGTTTAGGAAAGTTCAACCTTTCCCCATTTGGTTTTATCCTCACATGATGGACTGTGATGTTTGTATGCACATTCAAGTAGAGCTCGTTGTAACGATTCCAACGAGCCAAAAATCATCGAAAACGGAGTCCGGATAGAAAAGATATTGACGTTTTCGTTTATCAGTTTCTGCTGTTTTTTGCTGTAGCGGTAGTACCGCCGCGGTACCGCCCGAGGTACCGCCGGAGCTAACAGAGAGCTGTTTTAGGCGGTACCGGGAGCGGTAGTTCCGCCGGGGCGGTAGTACCGCTGCCCGGGGCGGTAGTACCGCTGCCCGGGGCGGTAGTACCGCTACGGAAGCCTGTTTTCAGCCCGTTTTGATGCCCTAACTCCATATGGGGGCGGTAGTACCGCTACGGCGCGAATCTGCACCCAACGGTTGGAATTTGAGTTGACCTATTTAAGGGGCCTTCTGAAGGAGATATGCCCTAGAGGCAATTAATAAAGTGTATTCTTTATCATATCTCGTTTGTTCATAATAGGTTTTTGTATCATGCTAGAACCGTATTAAGCGGAAACATTGATGCGGGTGTGATACGTAAACAACCAGGTCCCTAGTAGCCTCTACTAAGACTAGTTTCGTTGCGCGATTGATGATCGAGGTTTCCCGGTCATGGGGCATGGCGCCGGTCGGCAATGAGAGTCATGTCACTGGAGAGTGATGTGATGGACATACCCAGTTTTGGAGAACGTAGTCATTACACCTTTGACCGTGAGATCAACTCTTATCGATATTCCCCGAAGATACTTTGATTGCACCAAACGTCGTATCTTATTTAGTATGACAATAACGGTGATACTTTTGGGTATTGGAAAGGAGTATTGAGACGAGGGGTCAAGAGCGGGATTTGCCAGTCCGCATAGCAGGATAGATACTCTCGGGCCCACTCGGTGAGATCGTGTCTAATGAGCTTGCAAGCATGTGACTAGGTCACGGAGACATGAGATCATGAACGAGTAGAAGATGGCATCGTCGGTAACGAGGTCGGGATTAGGTATGGAGATATCTATGGAACGACGCTCGGACATGCTAAGTATCGCCATGGCAAAAGGTCTAAGACTTCACGTTCAGGTTTGATAGATGAAAGTCATTCGTTATATCTCAGGGATTAATTCAGGGGGTCCAGGCCTACGAGTTAGTCGTTGATCATTGAGGAGTCTTGATCATACCTGATATTATATCGAACCGCTAGGGTAACACACTTAAGGGGTTTCGACAAGACAACCGGAAAGGAAGGAGATCACCGGGACAGTCCCGAGAGAGGTCCGATGGAGATCGGGCAGCGCCGAAAGAGTTTTCGGAGCTAGGAAATATTTTATATATTATGTTTGATATTAATTAGTGTTATTAATATGCAAATATGATTTTATATATTTATTTTCGAATTTATTAAGGCAGATTTCCCTAAATGGGCCTTCCGGACGAAAGAAGGCCCAAGATGGGGGGAAACCCCCTTGGGGAATTCGGTGGGAGCCTGGGGCCGGCCTAGGTGGGCCACAAGGGGCCCACCAGGGGGCCGGCGCCCCCCCTTGGCCGAACCAGCCATGTGGGAATAGTCCCACATGGCTTGGCTAGCAAGGTTGGCTCCCCTTGGGAGCCTATATAAGAAGGGGCACCCCCAGCCTTTTAATTCACCAATTAATTCCTGATTTCTCTCTCGATCTCGTGGTTCCCAAGTTGGAGCCGCGCCGAGCAAGAGGAGTCGGGGATCTCCTCCACCATAGCCCGCTGCCGCGCTGCTGGTGTTCCGGTCCAAGTCTTCCGCTGCTCGTCCTGGACTGGAGCTTCGGAGGCGTCGTCTCCACCGTACGTGTGCGACTCCCTGCGAGGTGCTGCGCTAGCGGTACTCGGAGGCCTGCTTCCTCTACACGACCTTGAGGTTGGCTTCGTCGGTCTTCATCGACAACGTTTGTGCGGGAACGTAATCCCCGCTTTCGGTCTACAAGGGTATGTATTCCGATCTCCGTTCGTACTACTATATCTGCATAGAATAGATCTTGGCTGTTTTAAGGATATCGTTGCTAGGAAAATTATTGTTTTTTGCCCACGATCCCCTTCAGTGGTATCAGAGCCGATCTATCGTAAGATATAGCTGTACGCTGTTAGAACCCGTGCTCTGCACGGGGGCACCGTTCCTGTTTTTTGCTACCCTCTAGCGTGCACTTGCAAATTCCAGCGGCATTGAGTTGATGAAGCGGCCCGGACCGACTTTACGCGTACGCTTACGCGAGACTGGTTCCACTACTGACATACGGCTTGTACCGTATCTGTGGCTGGCGGGTGACAGTTTCTCTCTCTTTAGTTGGTCTTCGCATTTTCAATGGAGGGCCCGAAAGGGATGCTTAAACATGCAATTATTGGATCGTTGTTGTGGTCATAAGATTTGTAGGTATGAAGCGGTTCTATTTACGAAAGCCCCAAGCCACGTAAAATATGCAAAAGATAAAGTAGAAGCGTCTAACTTTATTTTGCAGGGGCTATGTGATATGGTCAAGGTAGGTTTATTAAATTGTTTATAAACTCCGGGCGCCAAGAAGACAATGGCGCGATGGACTATATCACATTGCATTACATTTGATGTTTTGTGTGCATCTTATTTGTGTGTGATTGTGTGTTACACGGCGGTAGTTGAATAAGATGATCCCTTCAAAATACCACTAGTGTTCTCCCTCCAACGCGCACCACCAATAAAGTTCTACGTTATGAGGCAGGCCGTGATGATCGGGTGTCAGACATATCTTCGTTCGCATACGGTGGGTGTAAGCCATGTTGCACAAGCGTCAGCGTGGAGGTCTTTGGTGGCGAGCCTAGCATACTCAGAAGTATGGCCTCGGAACAGGAAGGCCGAAAGGCCGAGCACGAGTCACAAAATTGGTGTGACGGACGATTTTGTCTACTCCTGAAGTTGTGCCGCCGGCTTTGATGATGAGGGGTGGTGCAATGGATGGGGGTCGTGTAATCGCTTAAACGACCAGGAGGGATGTTCGTTTGAGTGGGAGTTATGTCAGTTATTTTCTAAAATACTATAACTCAAAATTATTATGAACAAAGTCTTATGTTGTTGCAAATTCCATTGTAGATGTCTCGCCCCTCGTTTAACCTAGGTCTGTTCCTTGAGAAAGAGAAGCTTAGGACCGATGGGTCTAACTTCGTGTCCTGGTTCCGCGATCTGAAGTCCATCCTTGAAACCCACAAGGTGGCCTACATCCTTGATACCCCCTTGGGTGATCTTCCTAGCACCGCCCCGGAAATCGATAGGATTGTCCATGGGGTAAAGGCGGAGATTTCTTCTTATGTCCAGAGTGGCATGCTTTTTGCCATGGAGGCTGACCTGCAAAACCGTTTCATGAAAAAGGGTGCTTATGATATAATCACTGAACTCATGGTGGTTTTTGCACGACAAGTCAAGGCTGAGACGTACGAGGCAACTGTGCTTTTCTTCTCAGCCCAAATGGAAGAGCACGGCAATATCAGTGAGCACTTGGCCAAGTTGTTTGGCTGCGCTCGACTTCTGAGTGATCTGGGAAGTGTAATCCCAGAGGAATTGGTGATTGATAGGGCGCTGATTTCTCTGCCCCCTAGCTATAAGAACGCCATAGTGGACTACGGCATGAAAGGGACGTCAAAACCCCTGTCGGAAATCCTGAAGATGCTCGAAGTGGCCGAATTAGAAATCAAGCTGAAGAAGATGGAGGTAACCATCGGATCACCTAAGCGCAACTGCCCCAAGTATTTGGAGGATAAGAAGTCTGGCAAGACGGTCGACAAAGAGCAAGGTATATTTGATATACATGTTATAGATGTGTACCTTACATCCGCCCGGAGCAACACGTGGGTATTTGATACTGGTTCTGTTGCTCATATATGTAACTCTCAGGAGGAGTTACGGAATAGAAGGCGGCTGGCGAAGGATGAGGTGACGATGCGCGTCGGCAACGGATCGAGAGTCGACGTGGTGGCTGTCGGCACGCTCCCTCTGCATCTACCATCGGGATTAGTTTTGGTTTTAAATAAATGTTATTTTGTGCCATCCTTGAGTGTAAACATTATAAGTGGGTCTTGCCTGTTACAAGACGGTTATTCATTTAAATCAGTGTCAAGCAATTGTGCTATTTATATGAATGATATCTTTTATGTTGATGCTCCCGAGAATAACGGTTTATTCTTGTTGAATCTCGATCGTAGTACTCACATCCATAACATAGAGGCCAAACGAATTAAGTGTAGTGACGATACCGCCATGTTTTTGTGGCATTGCCGTCTTGGTCATATTGGTATAAAGCGCATGAAGCGACTCCACTCCGATGGACTCTTGGACTCGTTGGATTTCGGATCCCTCGATACATGTGAACCATGCCTCATGGGCAAAATGACCAGGACACCATTCAAAGGTTTCGTTGAACGGGCGTCGGATTTGTTGGGGATCATACATACAGACGTATGTGGACCAATGAGCGTTTCGACACGCAATGGTTATCGTTACTTCGTCACCTTCACTGATGACTTGAGTAGATACGGTTATATCTATTTGATGAAACACAAGTCTGAAACGTTTGAAAAGTTCAAAGAATTCCAGAGTGAAGTTGAGAATCAGCTTAATAGGAAAATCAAGCATCTCCGGTCCGATCGCGGTGGAGAGTACTTGAGTTTTGAGTTTGGCACACATCTTAAGAGTTGTGGCATAGTGCCCCAACTTACGCCCGCCGGAACTCCGCAGCGTAACGGTGTGTCCGAGCGACGTAATCGTACTCTACTGGATAGTGTCCGATCTATGATGTCTCTTACTGATCTGCCAGTGTCCTTCTGGGGTTATGCGTTAGAAACAGCCGCATTCATTTTAAATAGGGCTCCGTCCAAGTCCGTTGAAACGACGCCGTATGAATTATGGTATGGCCATAAGCCTAAGTTATCGTTTCTGAAGGTTTGGGGTTGTGAGGCGTACGTTAAGAAACTACAGCCCGACAAACTCGAACCGAAGTCGAAGAAAGTCGTCTTTGTAGGATATCCACGGGAAACCGTTGGGTACACCTTCTACAACCAAGCTGAGGGCAAAACTTTTGTCGCGAAGACCGGTGCCTTTCTAGAGAAGGAATTTCTCGCGAAAGGAGTAAGTGGGAGGAAGGTAGACCTCGATGAAATCGTTGATCCTGAACTCGAGATTCCGAGTGGCGCAACGGAAGCAATTCCGGAAACGTCCTCCGTGGAAGGAGTGGGAGAAACTGTCGAGGAAGATGATCTACCTCGTAGGTCTGGTAGATCTCGGATCGCACCAGAATGGTATGGCAATATGGTTTGCACCGTCATGCGAGTCGAGCAAGACGAACCTACGAACTACAAAGAGGCGATGGAGAGTCTAGAGTCCGAGAAATGGCTTGAAGCCATGAAATCCGAAATAGGATCCATGTATGATAACCAAGTGTGGACCTTGGTGGATATTCCCGAAGGGCGCAAGGCCGTCGAGAATAAGTGGATCTTTAAGAAGAAGACTGATGCTGATGGTAATGTGACCGTCTATAAAGCTCGGCTTGTCGCAAAGGGTTTCCGACAAGTTCATGGAATTGACTACGATGAAACCTTTTCACCGGTAGCGATGCTTAAGTCTATTCGGATTTTGTTAGCGGTAGCTGCCTACTATGATTATGAAATCTGGCAGATGGACGTCAAAACGGCCTTCCTGAATGGAAACATTGAGGAAGAGTTGTACATGGTACAGCCGGAAGGTTTTGTCGATCCAGGAAGTGCTAACAAGGTGTGCAAGCTTCAGCGATCCATCTATGGATTGAAGCAGGCATCTCGGAGCTGGAATCTTCGCTTTGATGAGGTAATCAAAGGTTTTGGATTTATCCAGAATGTGGAAGAGACCTGTATTTACAAGAAAATGAGTGGGAGCTCGGTTGTGTTCTTAGCACTGTATGTTGACGACATATTGCTAATAGGGAATGATGTGGAACTTCTGAATAGCGTGAAGGAATATTTAAACAGTAAGTTTTCCATGAAGGACTTAGGAGAAGCTGCGTATGTTTTAGGCATAAAGATCTACCGTGATAGATCAAGGCGCCTATTAGCACTAAGTCAGAGTACTTATCTTGATAAAATATTGAAGCGTTTTCATATGGAGAAGGCAAAGAAGGGTTCTCTGCCGGTTATCAAGAATAAGGTATTGCGTAAGGCGCAGTGTCCGGTGACGGAACTGGGTAAGGCCGAAATGACGAAACATCCTTATGCTTCAGCCATAGGATCGATCATGTATGCAATGTTGAGTACTAGACCAGATGTGGCATTAGCTCTAAGTTTGACCAGCCGGTTCCAGAGTAATCCTGGAATGCCGCATTGGATAGCTGTTAAGAGCATTCTTAAGTATCTCAATAAGACAAAGGAAATGTTCCTTGTGTATGGTGGCTGCGATGAGGAACTTGGCGTAACGGGTTACGTAGATGCAAGTTTCTGCTCAGACCCCGATGACTGTAAGTCACAGACAGGTTACGTGTTCAAGGTGAATGGAGGCGCCGTGTGCTGGAGAAGTGGGAAGCAACCCATAGTCGCACAATCTACAATGGAGTCGGAGTACATTGCTGCCTGCGAGGCCGCGAATGAAGCTGTGTGGCTGAGGAAGTTCGTCATCGAACTTGGAGTGTTCCCGAGCGTGCAAGACCCCGTGGTCCTCTTCTGCGACAATACGGGTGCCATTGCGAACGCCAAGGAGCCAAGGACTCACTCCACCGCCAAGCACATTCTCCGACGCTTCCACGTGATACGTCAGTACGTACGAGAAGGCGATGTGAAGATTTGCAAAGTGCATACGGATCTGAATGTGGCAGATCCGCTGACGAAGCCTCTCCCGCTTGATAAGCATGAACAACACCAGTTAGCTATGGGTGTTAGGCTTTTACCAAGTTGTAATCTAGATTAATTTGTACTCTAGTGCAAGTGGGAGACTGAAGGAGATATGCCCTAGAGGCAATTAATAAAGTGTATTCTTTATCATATCTCGTTTGTTCATAATAGGTTTTTGTATCATGCTAGAACCGTATTAAGCGGAAACATTGATGCGGGTGTGATACGTAAACAACCAGGTCCCTAGTAGCCTCTACTAAGACTAGTTTCGTTGCGCGATTGATGATCGAGGTTTCCCGGTCATGGGGCATGGCGCCGGTCGGCAATGAGAGTCATGTCACTGGAGAGTGATGTGATGGACATACCCAGTTTTGGAGAACGTAGTCATTACACCTTTGACCGTGAGATCAACTCTTATCGATATTCCCCGAAGATACTTTGATTGCACCAAACGTCGTATCTTATTTAGTATGACAATAACGGTGATACTTTTGGGTATTGGAAAGGAGTATTGAGACGAGGGGTCAAGAGCGGGATTTGCCAGTCCGCATAGCAGGATAGATACTCTCGGGCCCACTCTGTGAGATCGTGTCTAATGAGCTTGCAAGCATGTGACTAGGTCACGGAGACATGAGATCATGAACGAGTAGAAGATGGCATCGTCGGTAAAGAGGTCGGGATTAGGTATGGATATATCTATGGAACGACGCTCGGACATGCTAAGTATCGCCATGGCAAAAGGTCTAAGACTTCACGTTCAGGTTTGATAGATGAAAGTCATTCGTTATATCTCAGGGATTAATTCAGGGGGTCCGGGCCTACGAGTTAGTCGTTGATCATTGAGAAGTCTTGATCATACCTGATATTATATCGAACCGCTAGGGTAACACACTTAAGGGGTTTCGACAAGACAACCGGAAAGGAAGGAGATCACCGGGACAGTCCCGAGAGAGGTCCGATGGAGATCGGGCAGCGCCGAAAGAGTTTTCGGAGCTAGGAAATATTTTATATATTATGTTTGATATTAATTAGTGTTATTAATATGCAAATATGATTTTATATATTTATTTTCGAATTTATTAAGGCAGATTTCCCTAAATGGTCCTTCCGGACGAAACAAGGCCCAAGAGGGGGGGAAACCCCCTTGGGGAATTCGGTGGGAGCCTGGGGCCGGCCTAGGTGGGCCACAAGGGGCCCACCAGGGGGCCGGCGCCCCCCCTTGGCCGAACCAGCCATGTGGGAATAGTCCCACATGGCTTGGCTAGCAAGGTTGGCTCCCCTTGGGAGCCTATATAAGAAGGGGCACCCCCAGCCTTTTAATTCACCAATTAATTCCTGATTTCTCTCTCGATCTCGTGGTTCCCAAGTTGGAGCCGCGCCGAGCAAGAGGAGTCGGGGATCTCCTCCACCATAGCCCGCTGCCGCGCTGCTGGTGTTCCGGTCCAAGTCTTCCGCTGCTCGTCCTGGACTGGAGCTTCGGAGGCGTCGTCTCCACCGTACGTGTGCGACTCCCTGCGAGGTGCTGCGCTAGCGGTACTCGGAGGCCTGCTTCCTCTACACGACCTTGAGGTCGGCTTCGTCGGTCTTCATCGACAACGTTTGTGCGGGAACGTAATCCCCGCTTTCGGTCTACAAGGGTATGTATTCCGATCTCCGTTCGTACTACTATATCTGCATAGAATAGATCTTGGCTGTTTTAAGGATATCGTTGCTAGGAAAATTATTGTTTT
Organism: Poa annua; assembly: GCA_026929855.1. NCBI lineage: Eukaryota > Viridiplantae > Streptophyta > Magnoliopsida > Poales > Poaceae > Poa > Poa annua. The sequence continues at coordinate 85,764,855 of CM049431.1, forward strand.
CTGCCCACGATCCCCTTCACCTTCTTCCCCAATGGTTCCCTAACCTTTCTAGCAAGTTTTGACCTCCATTGTTGACCTTCTTGAGCTTGCTATCTCTCCATCACTCCAATGATTCTTTCTAATTTTTGAGGGAAAAGAGAGAGGAGATCTAGATCCACCTTTCCACCAATCAATCTCTCCTCTAAGTGAGTGGAACCTAGTGGATTTAGTTCTTGGATTTACTTTGTGGTTCTTCTCCTTTGTTCTTCCTTTCTTCTCCCCCCATAAGCATTAGTTGCCTTTGGTGGGATTTGAGAGTGAAGGATTTGACTCCTTTGTGGATTCCTTGTTCTTCCTCTCTTCTCCCCCCATAAGCATTAGTTGCTTTTGGTGGGATTTGAGAGTGAAGGATTTGAGCACTTGTGCTCTTGCCTTTTGCATTTGGTGCATCGGTGTGCTCTCCACGAGGATTCGTGGAAGTTGAAAGTTTGTGAGCTTGTTACTCTTGGGTTCTTGGACCCTAGACGCCTTTGTGGTGGTTGGACCCTTGTGTGGTCACTTGAAGCCGTTCGGGAGCCCCCAATCCCATTGTGGGTTGTGCCCCGGATTGTTGTTGGAGGCCGTTCGGGAGCCCCCAATCCCATTGTGGGTTGTGCCCCGGATTGTTGTTGAAAGGCTCCGGATTCCGCCTCGAAGGAATTCCGATAGTGGAAGGTGAACCAAGCCTTTGTGGTGCGGTTCATCGGAGAAGAAGGTGAAACCTTTGTGGTTGTTGAACCGTTGTGTCGGTTCACACCTCTCCAACGAGACGTACTCCCTTAACAAGGAGGAACTCGGGAATACATCCTCGTCTCCGCGTGCCTCGGTTATTTCTATACCCGAGCTTTTACTTATGCACTTTACCTTGTGATAGCCTTCGTGCTTGAAGTATTCTATTGCTATCACCTTGTTGTTTATCATGCTTAGCATAAGTTGTTGGTGCACATAGGTGAGCCTAGTTTATTTAGGTTGTCGGCTTGTTAATTTAAACACCTAGTTTTATTCCACAATTATCAAGCCTAAACCGGAAAAGTTTTAAACCGCCTATTCACCCCCCCCCCCCCTCTAGGCGACATCATTGTCCTTTCAATTGGTATCAGAGCCTGGGCTCTCTTGTTGGGCTTTACCGCCTAGAGAGTAAAAGATGTCGTTTAGAGAATTAGTGCATGATCCCACTTTCATATTCGATGGCACAAATTATGATGTTTGGAAAATTCGCATGCTTAATCTATTTAGGGCCATGGGTCCAAATTATGTTAAGAGGATTGTAGATGTGTGTTTATCTCCTCCAAAGGATTCTCATGAATTATCTTTAGAGGATGAGATAAACTCTCATCTCGAGACTCAAGTTACTAATGGTCTTATGTGTGCTTTGACCGATGTAGTTCTTGCTTCAATCATGCCTTTTCGAAATGCACATGAGCTTTGGACCAAGCTTCAAGATATATATGAAGTGTCCAAAATTATTGAGGATGATTGTTCTTCCTCCACCTCCGGCCGTGATGAGTTCACAACTTCTTCCACTTCACCATCATGTGATTTGTCACACGGTAACGATATGGTGAGTGGCGATAGAAATTGCATTGGTGATGGTGAACTTACTATTGATTATACCTCTTCTCTATCACATTGTAATCTTCTATCTTTGGACTTAAAATCTTCTAGCACTCAAAATGTCATACATGCTAGAGTTGATTGTCCTTGCATATCAAGTAATAGTTGCTTAACTAAATATAATGATGATATGCTCTATGTCTTGTTGTGATGAAAATTACTCTTCCATATACTCTAATATTTGCATGACTAACAATGTAGAGGAATCCCAACACTTGTTGGAACAAGACATGGACCTAAATGGAGCTTCAAGTATTTCTTCATCCTCCTCACCCAGTAATCATGTTTGCCTTATGGCTAAGGATTCCGAGGTATCTTCCACCTCGAATCCAAATTGTGATGATGTGGATGAGGATTCTCATGAAGAAGGTTTTGACTTTGAATCCTTAACCAAGATGGGTGAGATGGTACTTGGTTCTCTCCCCAAAGGTAGTAAAGCTATCCCTCCTCTTTGTGAAATCATTGATTATGTTACTAAGAGTAGGGAATTCATTGAGGATTTGGAAAGTCAATTTGATGAGAAATGTCAAATTGAGAGAGATGACTCTATCACCATAGCTTCTTTGAAAGCTTCTCTTGAAGAGGAAGAAGAGCTTAGGGTTTCTCTTGAAGAGAAACTTGAATCCCTTGATGAGTCTAATGATCTTATTATTGCTAAAATCATTAAGGAAAGAGATCATGCTATTGCTAAATATAAAGTGCTTAAAAAGGAAAAAGTTGAATTTGATGTTGGCAATGCTAGACTAAGTGAGGACATAGAGAGACTTGACAAAGCTCACAAAACTTTAGAAAGTGAACACTCTCTCCTTATCATGTCTCATGATCAACTCCAAACTCAACAATCTAACAATGATAAGCTTTCCAAATTGTCTCCTTCCATTTTTAATGTTAATGATGCTTGTGCTACTAACTCCACTTCTCGTGAAGCATCTATTTTGAAGGAAAATGTTGAGCTAAGGGCTCAACTTGAGTTGCTATCTAGCAAGTATGGGAAATTGGAAGAAACTCATGAAAGGCTCTTTAGCTCTAATGACGATCTTCGAGCATCCCATGCTAAGCTAAAGTTAGCTAATGAGGCGATTATGTCAAAGGTAACATCTTGTAAGCCTCATGTGGACAATGGCACAACGTCTTCTCTTAATGCTATATCATCTTGTGCTAGTCCTTGTGATTCATCCACTCATAATGTTGCTACATATTGTGATGAATCACTTTCCATACCTTGTTGCTCTAACAATGAAGTTTCTACTTCCTCTAGCATTTGTGTTGATACTAACCATGTAGAGGAATTAAAAGAGCTCAAGGCCCAAGTCACTTCTTTGAATAAAGACTTGGAAAAGCGTCATGTTGGGAAGTCCACACTTGACAATATGTTGAGTGTTCAAAGACGCCCCAATGACAAGAGTGGACTTGGATTCAACTCCAATAACAAGAACAAGTCCAAGATCATCAAGAAGAAAAAGGGCCAAGAACAAGTCAAAGATTCGGCCAAAATTGTTTGCTTCAAGTGCAAAGTTGAAGGGCACCATGTTAGATCTTGCCCTTTGAACAAGAAGGCTCTTAGTGAGAAGCAACAAGAAAAGAAACCTCAAGTTCAAACTCAAACTCCTCAAGTTGAAGAACGGTCTCTTCCCAAGAAGAATCAAGCTACCCCTCCTCGAGTCAAGACTCCAACTAAGAATAGAGGAGGAAGTAGATGTTGCTACCTATGTCGTGAGAAGGGTCACCTTGCTTCTTCATGCACAAATGGTACCTTATCCAACCCCATTATAATTAATTATGTTTATTCTCTTCGGAAGGATAAGGTTGGCAATGTGTTTGCCAAATATGTTGGTACTCAAAGTGGTGTCAAGAAAAGAACCATTTGGGTTGGCAAACCTATTGTGACTAACCTCTTAGGACCCAACTTGGTTGGGGACCAACAAATTAAAACTTGATCAATAGGTGTTGTTGGAGGCATTGGAGACTTGGCTACATTATGAAGAATTAAGGGATCTTCATCAATTATATTCTCTCAAGTCAAGTCATATGGATCATATTGTTCTATCTCATATCCAATGTTCCTCCTTGCGGTAACTTTTATTTAAATCATATATACATTGAAAGTTGCTTGCACCCTTGCATGTGTTTGGCTTTGTACCTTGCTAGTGTTTGTATGTGTTGTGCTCTCTACTTACTTATCTTGAGAAATCAAGTATGTGTATGTTGGTTTGCACACCATTTACTAGTTTTGAGCCTTATTGTTTTTATTTGATATCTTATCTTGTTGGCTCTCTTTGAGAGATTAATGGACTATCATATTTTGGGGGAGTGATATGCTTCGTGCACTTCACAATCCTAAAATTGTGTATTCATGAGAAATACAACTTAGTGTTGATATTTTATATTATCTACTATCTATGTGGTATGTCATTCTCATGAGAAATTCAATTTCTATAATGTCCATTAATTTTTCGAGTTGGTTTTGTTTGCCTCTTGCTTTAAATAAATGGATTATCACATTATGGGGAAGTAATAAGCTATGTGTATATTACAAGCCTAGAAAATGTGAACATATGAGGTTTTGCCACCTAGAATTGATATTGCTAGTTATCTTGTTCCTATGTGGCATGTTGCTCAAACAAGTTTCCATTTACTTAAATATTTTTTGTCTCTCACTCTTTTGGATCTTGTTTGTGGAGGATGTTCTTGGTATGGCTTTCCCAAATATGTTCTCATGTATCTTTTGGTAAGCCAATTGTTTCAAGATACTCCTTGGAGTTGCTTTGCACCTTCGCATGGCTTTTAATTCCTATCATTTGCCATATGCTTATGTTTTGTGAATATGATCTTGAATATATCTTTGCAATCCACCCCCGAGAAATATCTCCATACATTACTTGTCTTGACAAGTGATAATCTTTTTGTGGTAAATATATTGATCATATTCGCTTTGGCTCTTGCTTTGAATTGCTTTATTTGATTGCCAAGGATTTGTTTTGATCTAACTCTCATTTGTCTTCATTGTATCTTTTGGATCCTTTATTGCTCTACTTAAAATGTATTTAGTGCTTTCTTGAGTTGGGAAAAGCAATGAACCAATTCTTGTGCATTGACATTCAAAAGTCATACTTCTTGATAATGCACTATTCTTTGGGAAGCTATCCTACTTTGAGTAAAACACCGTTCTTTAATTTGGTATTGCAATTTCTTGCCTTTCTTAAACATGACTAGTGTTTGAATAATATATATGGAGAGTGATGATCTCATTTGTGTGCATTGTGTATTCAAATGCAAAATCATAAATAATGCACACATCGTGGGGGAGCATTGGGTTGACCTATTTAAGGGGCCTTCTTCCCCAATGGTTCCCTAACCTTTCTAGCAAGTTTTGACCTCCATTGTTGACCTTCTTGAGCTTGCTATCTCTCCATCCCTCCAATGATTCTTTCTAATTTTTGAGGGAAAAGAGAGAGGAGATCTAGATCCACCTTTCCACCAATCAATCTCTCCTCTAAGTGAGGGGAACCTAGTGGATTTAGTTCTTAGAGTTACTTTGTGGTTCTTCTCCTTTGTTCTTCCTTTCTTCTCCCCCCATAAGCATTAGTTGCCTTTGGTGGGATTTGAGAGTGAAGGATTTGACTCCTTTGTGGATTCCTTGTTCTTCCTCTCTTCTCCCCCCATAAGCATTAGTTGCTTTTGGTGGGATTTGAGAGTGAAGGATTTGAGCACTTGTGCTCTTGCCTTTTGCATTTGGTGCATCGGTGTGCTCTCCACGAGGATTCGTGGAAGTTGAAAGCTTGTGAGCTTGTTACTCTTGGGTCCTTGGACCCTAGACGCCTTTGTGGTGGTTGGACCCTTGTGTGGTCACTTGAAGCCGTTCGGGAGCCCCCAATCCCATTGTGGGTTGTGCCCCGGATTGTTGTTGGAGGCCGTTCGGGAGCCCCCAATCCCATTGTGGGTTGTGCCCCGGATTGTTGTTGAAAGGCTCCGGATTCCGCCTCGAAGGAATTCCGATAGTGGAAGGTGAACCAAGCCTTTGTGGTGCGGTTCATCGGAGAAGAAGGTGAAACCTTTGTGGTTGTTGAACCGTTGTGTCGGTTCACACCTCTCCAACGAGACGTACTCCCTTAACAAGGAGGAACTCGGGAATACATCCTCGTCTCCGCGTGCCTCGGTTATTTCTATACCTGAGCTTTTACTTATGCACTTTACCTTGTGATAGCCTTCGTGCTTGAAGTATTCTATTGCTATCACCTTGTTGTTTATCTTGCTTAGCATAAGTTGTTGGTGCACATAGGTGAGCCTAGTTTATTTAGGTTGTCGGCTTGTTAATTTAAACACCTAGTTTTATTCCGCAATTATCAAGACTAAACCGGAAAAGTTTTAAACCGCCTATTCACCCCCCCCCCCTCTAGGCGACATCATTGTCCTTTCAAAGAGTTCCCTGCATAGGTCTGATAAAACGAATTGTTTTGAAGTAAGGGGATGACTTTAGGAGCAGCAGACCAAAAAGCAGACTTGGGCACATTTGGTTTGGGCCTCCAGATGGATGAGTCGTGAAAATATTTTGACTTGAGCACACGATATAGGTAGCTGTTGGGCTCGACTGCAGTTCTCCACAAGGCTGAAAGAATGAGGCTGTAGTTGACGACCTGTAAATTTCAAACACCAAGCCCACCTTCCCTTTTTGGCGCGCAAATGTCTTTCCAAGCTTTTAAACAAAGAGGCTTAGCATCTGAATTTGAATTAATTCTAGTCCACCAAAAAGTTCTCATGATGGAGGTTATTTTGGCAATAAACTTTTTGGGGAAAATTATGTTAGACATGTAATAAACTGGGATGAAAGCAAGAACAAAATTAAATAATTCTAATCTCGCAGCGTGAGACCGAGTATTAGCCTTGTAAGTTTCGAGCTTAGCCTTAAATTTATCAAGCACAAAGTTATAAGCTTCCGATCTGTTTTTGGCTGGGAGTACAAGGGGATGTCCTGAGTGAATGAATGTATCATCTATTAGAGGAATATGGAATATCCTAAGGATTTCTCTTTATCCATAGGTGAGACAAATTTGCTGAAAAATATACCTGATTTACTCCAGTTGGGTAGCTAACCTGAAGCCTGACAGAAGTTGTTCAATATTTGCTTCATCCCATAGGCCTCTTGAGGATTAGCTGCACCGCAAATTATGAGGTCATCTTCAAATAAAAGGGAGTGGATTGGGGGACAAGCAGGGCCAAGGACAATTCCATGAAGATTGGTTATTGAGAGAGCTTCGGGTTGGACTAGGGAAAGGGTGGCCTTCGTGAAGGTCTATTTCGTGGTCCCGCGCGTGAGCTGCTGCCGTCACGTGGACACGCAAATTGAGATGGTCCCGCGCATGGACAGATCCAGATTAAAATCCAGATCTGGATCTGGATCTATTATTAAATTTGTACAAAACACAAACTATGATAGTACATCAACGCAGAACAGGATGTACAGCAACGCAGACCGGGCTGTACAACAACACAGACCGGGTTGTACAGCAACACAAATCAGTTTGTACGTACAGCAACCCCGACCGGGTTGTACAGCAACAGAGACTGAAGGGGATCGTGTGCAGAAAACAAAAAATTTCCTACCAACGATATCCTTAAACTAGCCAAGATCTACACTATGCATATATAGAAGTACGGCGGAGATCGGAATACATACCCTCGTAGACCGAATAGCGGGGATTACGCTCCCGCACAAGCGTTGACGATGAAGACGCCGTAGCCGACCTCTAGGTCGCGGAGAACTCGGCGCGACGGAGACGACGAAGATGACCCCGAGGTCGGGTGGAGGAAGTAGGCCTCCGAGTACCGCTAGCGCAGCACCTCGCAGGGAGTCGCACACATACGGTGGAGACGACGGCCTCCGAAGCTCCAGTCCAGGATGAGCAGCGGAAGACTTGGACCGGAACACCAGCAGCGCGGCAGCGGGCTATGGTGGAAGAGATCCCCCTCCTCTACTCGGCGCGGCTCCGTCAAGGGAACCACGAGATCAAGAGAGAAATTGGGAATTAAGAGGCCAGGGGTGCCCCTTCTTATATAGGCTCCCGGGGGGAGCCAATCTTGCCAGCCAGGCAATGTGGGACTATCCCACAGCCTGGTTCGGCCAAGGCATGGTGCGCCGGCCCTAGGTGGGCCCCATTTGGCCCACCTAGGCCGGCCAAGCCTCCCCCACAAAATTCCCTTGAGGGTTTTCCCCCCCATGGGCCTTCTTTCGACCAGAAGGCCCATTTAGGGAAATCAGGCTAAATAAATTCGAAAATAAATATATAAAATCATATTTGCTTATTAATTACACTAATTAATATCAAACATAATATATATAATTTTTCCTAGCTCCGAAAACTCTTTCGGCGCTGCCCGATCTCCATCGGACCCCTCCCGAGACGTTCCCGGTGATCTCTTTCCTTTCCGGTTGTCTTGTCGAAACCCCTTAAGTGTGTTACCCTAGCGGTTCGATATAATATCAGGTATGATCAAGACTCCTCAATGATCAACGACTAACTCGTAGGCCTGGACCCCATGAATTAACCCCTGAGATATAACGAATGACTTTCATCTATCAAACCTGGACGTATAGTCTTAAACCCTTTGTCATGGCGATACTTAGCGTGTCCGAGCATCATTCTCAGATATCTCCATACCTAGCATGATCTCGTTACCGACATCGCTATCTTCTACTCGTCTATGATATTATGTCAGCTGGTGACCTAGTCACATGTTTGCAAACTCATTTGACATAATCTCATCGAGTGGGCCCTAGAGTATCTATCCGGCTATGCGGACTGACAAATCACGTTGTTGACCCCTCGTCTCAACTACTCCTTTCCGATACCCAAAAGTATCACCGTTATTGTCATACTAAATAAGATACGACGTTTGTTGCGATCAAAGTATCTTCCAGGAATAACAATAAGAGTTGGTCTCACGGTCTTAAGGCGTAACGACTATGTCCTACAAATACTGGGTATGTCCATCACATCGTTACACCTAACGATATGACTTCCATTGTCGACCGGCGCCATGCCCTATGATCGGAAAACCTCGATCATCAATCGTGCAACGAAACTAGTCTTAGTAGAGGCTACTAGGGAACTGGTTGTTTATCTACCACACCTGTATTAATGTTTTCGCTTAATACAGTTATAGCATGGTATAAAACATATAATGAACGATTGGGATATTGCCAATAAACTATGTTTATTAAGTGCCTCTAGGGCATATTCCCTTCAGTCTCCCACTTGCACTAGAGTAACACTTAATCTAGTTTACAACCTGGTAAAAGCTCAACACCCATAGCATCTTGGTGCCTGCTCGACTCGTGGAAGAGGAATACAGTCAATAGATCTCACACATTGAGATCTATATGTGCTTTGCAACACTTCTATGTCACCTAGTTTGACATAAACCCGTATCTTACGATGACGGTGAAATATATCCCAGTGGATGGAGTGAGACTCGAGCATTCGCGTAGCATGCGCCTTAAAAGTCTAAGAGATCTATTAAGGGGACCACCTACGCTCGGAAAACTGCTCAGTCCAATCACACTTGCTACTTCTAAAGTCACGATATATTTCTATACCTATGTAGATTGTGCGACGGTGCATTCATATGCGACTTCGCAAACTAACCATGTCTTTCTTCAAAATAAAGGACATCTCCTATATGAGATTTCTAGTCGTATGGGTCAGTGTAATAACTTGCATTATCGTAACCGCTTTACGGCAAGTTGCCATTCCACTCTTACCCGTTACTAGAAAACCTATCTTCAGTTCTCATAGACACTGAAGAATAAACTTAACGTTTGTTCATTGATCCACACAAGGATCACTCTAGAACCTGTTCCTGAACCAAGAACTCGGGTCACACCAAGTCGAGCTTTCAGCCTGATAGACTCTATGTGTGATACATAGAGAATGTCGAACATCATTTTCTATCACTGAAAAAGCCAAGATTAACTTAATCTTTTACCTAGTCATACAAGCAAGAACCTCTTTCTTCGCTTGTCCTTTTCTGAAACACTTCAGAATCCTGACTTAGGAAATACTCCGACTTAATGTTATTAAGCCCCCTCTGATCTATACAATTATAAATCGGATGCCTAATACTCCTAACTTCATTTCATAGAAAATTTAATCACTTTAAATAATCCTTTACACTCTACTAGAGGATCTGTGTCATTCAATATGTTGTTACATACCAAATCACGAATGACACCTAGCTCCCACTCAAATATGCCTTCCGCCTATAAGATCAAGGAAAAGCTACTTAGCTCCCACTCAAATATGCCTTCCGCATACAAGATCAATGAAAGCTACTTTGCTCCCACTCACTTCTCTGCAAATATAGGTTTCTTCAACTATTTTGGACAACTCCAAAATCCTTTGATCACATTATCAAAGTGAAGATTCCAGCTCCGATATGCTTGCTTCTGCCCATGAATGGACAACCGAAGTTTGCACACATGTTTAGCATCCTCAGGATTACAAACCATTCTTAATTACACTATTAAGAACCATGGTTTTCTCATCCATCTATCAATTTCTCATTCGAAATTATAGTAATTGCTAAACGACCCAGAATAGATTTAGGTTTCGCCACTTGAGACAAACTCTCATGTGGTCTGTCGGAACTGTTTCACGACAAATCGAATCTTCTCAGTGTCTACTCTCTCATAAAATTCCATATACTATTAACATCCTAGATGCCATCAAGAAGATCTCCCAAGTCAATACCTGGTAATCGTATATGGATTTTATTTCGGATCACAAATGACTCATAGCCATTTCTCGGACTTAGGTCCACCATCTCTTCTTCGTAGTTCGTAGGTCTATCATATTCCATTAATATGACCTCCATAACAAGATTGTCGTAACACACAGTGTGGAACACAACCTCGTATGCCTGCGCTATTAGTATGAGCTCAGAACATCATGATCTTGAATCATTAGCTTTTTCAAGCTGTGGAGCCTGACACCAAAAACACTTTCGATTGCGCCACTCTGATGTTTGGAGAAGAAGTTCACCAACTTCGTCTTGCTCTACTTTCTTTCTCACTTATACCCTCGGACAAGAAACTATTTCTTTCGCAAGGTATATCCCGGCAAAGATTTTGCCTATGTCGTGAGACATGTACCCAACTAACTCTTTAGGTAGGGTATACTACAAAGATTAATCCATTTTAGGTTCGATTACATCGAAACACTAAATTGCTGAAACGACAATCCAGGCTAAAAGCCACACCATTACTCATATGGCATTGTCTCCATGGATTCAAATGGTTTACCTATTTGCTAACGTGAGTGTTTACGTTTCTACCATATGACTCTAATGATCACAATAATTCGGTAAGAGATTTATTTACCACACACTATCCGATAGGGTGCGATTACGACGCCCTAACACACCATAACACTATGGTGTTCCATGCGACGTAATTTGTGGAACTCTTCTCACAAGTCTTTCAATGATGTGCCAACATTATAACTCAAATCTTCATTCCTCGATATGCATCGTGGGAATTTGATTTTCTTGTTAAGTTTATTTCCTACTTCATTCTGAACTTCGTTTGATCGAATCAAAAATTCAGACTAACATTCCCCGGAGTGGATATCCATATATCTACTCGGAATATTCACGAAGTCTATGAAATAAAGACTTCAACTACACGTTAAAGTACTTAATTGATTCACATACACCCATATGCATGATTCTCAACAAGCTATCCTCAAAACGTTCAGTGAAGTTCACGAAATAAAGGTCTCCACTACCCGTCAATTACTTCATTGAACCACATACATCTCCATGTATGACTATCAATAAGTTATATGCCCGTTTTCCGAAAACGGTGTCACAGTTATTTTGCAAGTGTCAAAAGATCAAATCTTAGAACTTGTAGGTCCATCCAGTGTGGAGCTAATGCATATAACATTGACATGACTAAACGGTAGTGCCACACATATGTGGTGTCTTTATTAAGTTTGTATCCTTTGGCATTAATATTATGAATGTGGGAGCTTCTACCATCTAAATTCAAAACGGCATATGATCATTACTTCATAAATATAGGACACCAATTTGTCACTATCATGTATGAACAAGTGTCTTGCTAGAGGAGACACACTTGTAACGATCATACCAACACCCGATCATAAAGAATTTATTCAAATGGTAGATCTAGAGGGAGAGTGTCTATGGCCGTCACAACAACTTGACTGCCGTTATCAACACGCAATGTCGCCTCATCCTTTCAAGCTACTCAAGCAGTAAATCTGGTTTTTCACAAAACATGACTAGTTCAAGACTTAGTCACTACTGCGAGCACTTGCTTAGCTAAAACATTCATAACATGTTTATCATATATACACCATCATCATTGATGACTTCCGGCGATCTGTTTCATCTTCTTGATACTTCCACCGTAATCAAGAACCATGAAGGTGAATGATTCCCCTTACATGACATAGTCTATGACAGAGGATTTGCACTTGGCAACGATGTCTGTCATCCAGTGATTGAGCTGAGCGAGGCGTCTCAATGTTCATTAATCATGAACATATGTCATTAAGCATGACCGCCACGTGCTTCCTCAATGTGTGCATTCTCTTCCATCTTGGTTGAGAAGACAATCAGTCAACGTACTGATAAACTTCATCAACCCAACTTTAGGGGTACCCCGAGTTTTAGCGACCATATCATATGTCCGCGATCCAATAACTCGTACCCACCGTTGGTTCTCTATGGCAGAGATCATAGCATACACTGGACTATGATGATATCATCCGTACAAAATCCGATAATCAAAATTATCTTTTGTTAGCGGAATCTCCGGGTTTATCTCCTAGCGGGTATTGTATCACAAAGAGCTAACGGTTTAAACAAGGAGTATCCTCAAGCTAAAGTATAAAATTATGAAGTTTGGACCCAATCTTTTAAGTTTCTCAATCGCAGGAATGCGCCTAATTTGAAAAGATGCTATCACAATGGTTAATATCTACAAAGGTTTGCAAAACAGACTCTGTTCATTATATTCTGAGTTCTAGTATTTTAGAAAATAACTATCCGAACTCCCACTCAAACGAACATCCCTCCTGGTCGTTTTAAGCGATTACACGACCCCCATCCATTGCACCACCCCTCATCATCAGAGCCAGCGGCACAACTTCAAGAGTAGACAATTGTCCGCCACACCAATTTTGTGACTCGTGCTTGACCTTTCGGTCTCCCTGTTCCGAGGCCATATTTCTGAATATGCTAGGCTCGCCACCAAAAACCTCCACGCTGACGCTTGTGCAACATGGCTTACACCCACTGTATGCGAACGACGAGATGTCTGACACCCGATCATCACGTCCTGCCTCATAACGTAGAACTTTCTTGGTGGTGCGCGTTGGAGGGAGAACACTAGTGGTATTTTGAAGGGATCATCTTATATATCTACCGCCGTGTAACTAATGTATACTATACACACAATCACACAATATAAGATGCACACAAAACATCAAATGTAATGCAATGTGATATAGTCCATCGCGCCATGGTCTTCTTGGCACCCGCGGTTTATAAACAATTTAATAAACCTACCTTGACCATATCACATAGCCCCTGCAAAATAAAGTTAGACGCTTCTACTTTATCTTTTGCATATTTTACGTGGCTCGGGGCTTTCGTAAATAGAACCGCTTCATACCTACGAACCTTATGACCACAACAACGATCCAATAATTGCATGTTTAAGCATCCCTTTCGGGCCCTCCATTGAAAATGCAAAGCCAACTAAAGAGAGAGAAACAGGCACCCGCCAGCCACAGATACGGTACAAGCCGTATGTCAGTAGTGGAACCAGTCTCGCATAAGCGTACGCGTAAAGTCGGTCCGGGCCGCTTCATCAACTCGATGCCGCTGGAATCACAAGTGCACGCTAGAGGGTAGCAAATAACAGGAACGGTGCCCCCGTGCAGAACACGGGTTCTAACAGCGTACAGCTATATCTACGATAGATCGGCTCTCATACCACTGAAGGGGATCGTGTGCAGAAAACAAAAATTTTCCTACCAATGATATCCTTAAACTAGCCAAGATCTACACTATGCAGATATAGAAGTACGGCAGAGATCGGAATACATACCCTCGTAGACCGAATAGCGGGGATTACACTCCCGCACAAGCGTTGACGATGAAGACGCCGTAGCCGACCTCTAGGTCGCGGAGAACTCGGCGCGACGGAGACGACGAAGATGACCCCGAGGTCGGGTGGAGGAAGTAGGCCTCCGAGTACCGCTAGCGCAGCACCTCGCAGGGAGTCGCACACATACGGTGGAGACGACGGCCTCCGAAGCTCCAGTCCAGGACGAGCAGCGGAAGACTTGGACCGGAACACCAGCAGCGCGGCAGCGGGCTATGGTGGAAGAGATCCCCCTCCTCTACTCGGCGCGGCTCCGTCAAGGGAACCACGAGATCGAGAGAGAAATTGGGAATTAATTGGTGAATTAAGAGGCCAGGGGTGCCCCTTCTTATATAGGCTCCCGGGGGGAGCCAACCTTGCCAGCCAGGCAATGTGGGACTATCCCACAGCCTGGTTCGGCCAAGGCATGGTGCGCCGGCCCTAGGTGGGCCTCATTTGGCCCACCTAGGCCGGCCAAGCCTCCCCCACAAAATTCCCTTGAGGGTCCCCCCCCCCCCCCCATGGGCCTTCTTTCGACCAGAAGGCCCATTTAGGGAAATCAGCCTAAATAAATTCGAAAATAAATATATAAAATCATATTTGCATATTAATTACACTAATTAATATCAAACATAATATATATAATTTTTCCTAACTCCGAAAACTCTTTCGGCGCTGCCCGATCTCCATCGGACCCCTCCCGGGACGTTCCCGGTGATCTCTTTCCTTTCCGGTTGTCTTGTCGAAACCCCTTAAGTGTGTTACCCTAGCGGTTCGATATAATATCAGGTATGATCAAGACTCCTCAATGATCAACGACTAACTCGTAGGCCTGGACCTCAATGATCAACGACTAACTTGTTGCGATCAAAGTATCTTACAGGAATAACAATAAGAGTTGGTCTCACGGTTTTAAGGCGTAACGACTATGTCCTACAAATACTGGGTATGTCCATCACATCGTTACACCTAACGATATGACTTCCATTGTCGACCGGCGCCATGCCCTATGATCGGAAACCTCGATCATCAATCGTGCAACGAAACTAGTTTTAGTATAGGCTAATAGGGACCTGGTTGTTTATCTACCACACCTGTATTAATGTTTTCGCTTAATACAGTTATAGCATGGTATAAAACATATAATGAACGATTGGGATATTGCCAATAAACTATGTTTATTAAGTGCCTCTATGGCATATTCCCTTCAGAGACCGTGTTGTACAGCAACAAAAACCGAGTTGTACAGCAACACACATATCGAGTTGTACAGCAATATAGACCGGGTTGTACAGCAACACAGGACATGTTATACATATAAATACATTCGGGTTGTACAAACAACTACGTGTAGCAAGTTATACGTACAACTACAAAATTCAGTTTGTACGTACGACTACACTTAGCGTGTACAAAACATACACAATCCAAAGTAAAAAAAAAGTTTGTCGAAACCTATCAATATGGGATCTAGTTTTGAATATCTCGACGCGAGGAGTTCAAAAGTGAAAACGGTTCATAAATCGGATAAACGGTTCTCAAGATATTTCGTTTTTAAAAAACGAATCTCAAAATAAATGCATGTACAACACTCTGCCCACCATCAGGGAGCTGTCACTTGTCAACGCGTGGAGAAAAGGTGGGAGCAGAAAAACGAACAAAATTGCGACACTTGTCAGCACCGGAGCGTACGCGCGTGGATCTTTGCGAAGGGAACCTTTTTTTAAGGATTTCCGAGAGCTTACTGCAGCTGTAAAGACAATTCACTGATCTATTATATACTAAAAATAAAATGAGTTAGATTTTCGAGACACCACGTTAAGCCACATCATCAAAATTATTTTAGCAGTTAGATCTAAAATCTATGTTTAGGATATGAATCCAAGTAACGCTGCCATATTATCTGTTTGACACTATCCACAAATTAGTTAGCGTTACGTAACATCAGATGTAAAAACTGTTTTCGTAGGCCCAACGATTTCTAAAAAAAAACATGCAAGCATAGTCACGTAACCTAAATAAGAAAAGGCTGTCAAACATAATCGCGTAACCCATGTAAAAGAAAAAGAAAAATCTGCGCATACAGAACCAACCGGCCGGCCGATGTGTGTTACGTTACAGACACGTCCTAATACCAGACGTGTTGGTCTCAAAAAAAAAACCAGACGTGTTGAACCATGATATATACGTAAAGTTGATTATTTTTTGCTAAATCAAATTTCTTTTACAGACTGACTTATAAGATATTGTTACGTATAGATTTGTTAGGCTGATTTTTTTTACGGATTGACCTAAGAGAATAGGTGTGAAAACTCGGTCTCTATGAAGCTGTCGCAGACGTGTTCCGGTCACATAACATGTCCTTGATGAGCTATATTTTATTAATTTTTAAATAAGACATATATTATCAATAAGAAAAAAACTGGTAGAGTTGGTACGAGTAAAAAAACTGCTCAAGGTTGCATGCCGCCAGGTCGGCTCGCGCCGTACACACGGTTTTGTGAATCAGGTTTCGTACGGTTTTGACCCAGCACCAACCATATCGGGATAAATCTTGCCACATCAGATATCAACTGGCCCTGAGTAGAGATGTTCGACGAGGAAGGCCACTAACACTGACATGCAGGATTTCGGCTTCAATCGCATTGGCTCAGGGGACAAATCTGAAAATAATTTTTCGGAGCGACATGCGCCAGACGGCATCGACATCGTCTTTACAACGCCGATGCTTTATTAAATTTAGAGTTGCTCTCCATCTACCCTTTGACGCGACGCTACGAGCTATGCAGCCATACGAAACCCGTGGGTACTCATATGTGGTGGCCACCCATCAAGCCATCATATTGTACTAGCTTTTTATTTATTGAGTATCAACCTAATATTTATATATTGTAGATTTATCAGAAGAAACAATCGTTATTGCTTAAATAATTTTGTTGTAAAATCAAATAGTAAGATAATTTTACTAAGTAAAATGTTTCAAATTTAATGTTCTTATAAGATGAAAGAAAAACAAAGGGTCAAAAGAGAGAGAAAACTTTAAAGGCTAATTAGTAACTATACGGGGAGACCACGCTTTAATGAAAAAGATGCATAAGATCCAATTGTTAACATACAAATAATAATTGTATTGTGCGGAAAGAAGAGGGTGACGGTTCGTATTAACTGATTGTTCTCTATGGTCTTAGCCATATTGGGATGCATTTGTAGTGGAAGATTAAAATCAAGAACTTCCTATAAACTAAGTATAGTGGCATTAGAAACTTAACTTTTAGAATAGAGCGATACAATGTTTTCAGCACGAAATGAAGATATGTGCTATTTTTTACGCAAAATTGACAATCGATATGAAGAATCACTATTTTATGATTCAATCGCTAATGTCCTATCACCTAAGAATACTAATATCCCTAGGAATAGAGCTTTCTCCTTCTCTCACATGTCCACATCATGGTGAACCCCACTCATATTTCACTTTATAAATTTCACTTTATATTTAGTTGTAGTTTAAAATTTAAATTTCATTTAATAAAATATTTTATTAAATTTATAATATGTTTGTACTTATCTATTAAATTTTTGGTGAAATAAAATTGGATTCCCATCTTTAAAAAAGCTCAATTTTCTCTAAAAATTACTCTTTTTGTGTAGACAAAATTACATAAAAACTTCTAAAGTGTGCATGCACGACATTCGCATGTTTTATTTAAAATTTTTGAAAACTAAACATGTTGTTTCATTTTTACATGTGGTGAGTTTGGAGCTACCGATTATATCTCATAACCCTCTCTCTTATCTACGTCTAGCGTCCACCATAGCCCTCCACCTGTGCCACACAACTATGTTTCTCTCCCTCCGCCTCCGTGGAGTCGTATTGTACCGAAAATAATCGTCTCTACGCCAAGTTTGCCCTTCTCTCCACACACCTCTGGCTTTGTCAAGCACTTGTGACTACATGACTAACATGACACCTTATTCCTAATGCCACATGACACCATTTCTCCCCTCCGCCTCACTCGAGTCGTATTGTACCAAAAACAATTGTCCCTACGCAAAGTTTGCCCTTCTCTGCACACACACATCTGGCTTCGTCAAGCACATGTGACTACACACCTACATTTCTGATGTGTAGCCTCAAATTCATTGTTAACTTGCACACACCACATGCGCTTCCCTCTGGTGGCCACCCAACACCAAGTGCATTGTTAACTTGCATGTCACGTGTGCTCCCCTCTGGTGCGTACCCAACGCCATTGAGCTAGCTTCCTACAATTCTCATAGTAGTTACATGTGAACACCCATATCGGCTCCCGCATCGGCCACCGCTGTCACAGTTGCTATTAGTACTGGTCGACTCTAGGAATGTCGCTTGTCAAGTCCATTGTTAACTTGCATGCCAAGTGCGCTCCCCTCTGGTGGCCATTCAACGCCATTGAGCTGACTTCCTACAACACTCACATTAGTAGATATAAAATGTATGTTAAAATAAGTGTATTCCTACAATTCAATATATAGTAGTTGGTGATATTCATACTATTTTTTTAATACAATCTAGATCCAATACACAAATTAATATTGCATGTTTAGATCTCAGTTTGCTCTATATTTTTGTGAATTATTTAGTATTTATTAGTGAAATATTCCTCTATTTTTATATAATATCGACCGTATTCAATGTAATTTATTTAAATATGTTAGCACACAATTATGCCAACTATTATTGATTTTGCGATAATTTATGTAGGAAAATATAGCTTGATTTCATTATATTAACATTAATGACCTTCATTATATGACCTTGATGGCTAATCTAACTCTTTGAGTTTGCAATGTTCATCATATTATATAATGTTTGTAGATTGTCGGGAATTTAAACAAATCATTATAGAACCATGTACATAATTTAACTTTCATGGCATTTCATAATCATCGCATCCTGATTATCTAACTGAGTCTGATTGTGTAAGTGAGTGTAAACTTTTTAAGTGAGGTCATGTTCTTTCGTTTAAGTGGTGTACTACTAACCTTAATACAACTAAATAATTGTGTCCTTCTCTACTTCTATGTAGTGATCGAGTTGTATTGTTTTTTCATTGTTAATATTGTTTTGCACGTATGTTTCATTAATTTTTTTTCTAATCTATCGTTGTTCGTAATATGACGGACGTGGCAACGCGCGTCTTTTCCTTCAAGTATACATCATTGTACGCATATCATAGTCTGTTACATCCAAAAGAATCGTATCTCAGAAACTACAACCAATGAGATCTACATACTTACACCTAAACATGATTCGATAGATCTTGATAGTTAGTTTTTAAAAAACCTCATCCATTAATAAAAAAGTATAACTCTACATGTTTGTTTTGTAGTATGATTGATTAGTACATGTGAAGGCTGATTTAAACATGTTATGTTTGCCATGTTTATCATGATTGGGCCTTTATGGAAATCATAGCCAATTAAAATTTCTTTTACCATCTTATAGTGTGTTGAATATTATTTTTATTCGTGATGTACATGTTTCACGAATGCTATAGCCAAAAACTGTTTGAGGAAATATTTCAGAGTAACATGATTATCACTGAAGGAGCATGTTGAAGAGATCGACATAGACAAACAAAAAAGATGGCGACTCCCACCCCCCCGAGCTCTGGCGACTCCCATGGCGATGGCGACTCCACCTAGGGTTCCTCTTCGTGCTGACCATAAGGAATGGATCCCTTCAATGATCCATCCTCCATTGCTCACATCCTGGATTTGTCTATTGGTCATCGGTTCAGATCTAAGGTTCGTGATCGTTTTCCCACCTCGGTTAGTCCAACCTCCTCCTCCCATCGTTTCTTCCGTGTGGTCTCTTTTGGTCGTGCTTCTTTTCGTCTGTATGAGCTCAATGTTAGTCTGGCCCTCTCGGCGGTTCTGGGTGTTGCTTACAATGAGATTGGTACGGAGTTTCTTGCGGAAAGGGTTTTCAAATTTGCAGTATGTTCAAAGGCAGTGGGATTCTTGATTTGCAATTTGAGATCAATAGTTTGTGGGCAGTTTAAATGTTACTTTCATATCTGGGGCCGTGGAGGTCCTAATTGGCAAAGGGAGGAACAGATCTGGTATGCACAGTCTGATTCGGAATGGATTTCTGTTTCTTCACGACGATCGGATACTCATGAAAAGCATAAACCCCTTGCTGTTAATCGGGTCTTTGATCGGCTGCGTGTTAATCTTTCTGTGCCTGTTCTTGCTGATCCTATGCTCTCGGGTGCTAATGTCATTCCTCTAGGCTTTAGATCTATGGATCATTCAGTAGATCATCAGGATCATGTTCAGCCGGTTATCACGGATCAGGCGCGAGATTCTCGTGTCCACAATTTGAACAAAACATCATGCTTGGTATGGAGGCCGGTGGCCCAACCTTCTAGCCCACATAGGGGGGACTGCTCTAATTCTTCGGAAAAAGCCCACCCAGCATCAGTTATCTCGGCCCAAACTGCTATAGCTGGAGTTGCATCAGGTTGCTCTCGCTGTCTCGGTTTTAATCACCTTCGTAAGGATTGTAAGAACCAGTTTAGGTGCAAAATCTGTTGGAATTATGGTCATATATCCAAGAACTGTTTTTCTCGCTTTAAACGGAAAGGGCTATTTCGTTGTGTCGTCCCCAAGGAGGACTCTGAGCTGAATATTTTATTACCAGACGACGGGATATCCCCTGTTCCTAACTCTGCTTTGCCCTGCAACCCTCGCCCCGGCGACTCCGCTTCCTCGCCTGCCATCGATTCCCTACACATTGTCGCCATGGCGAACTACCCTTGTGACCCCATCCCCCACCTTCCTCCTGGTGCTGGTTATGTACCGTTCAACAATCGCCATCCGCAACGAGGTTTTGTTGTGGTGGGAGGCTCCACCCCGGAGGTCTGCGACGACTGGGCGATTGTTCTACTCGAGCCAGAACCATCATGGGAGCAGTTTGAAGGTACCTCTATCCTGATCAGAGCCCAGATGGCCCAGCGTGGTTTTGATATTAGACAGATTAGCATATGTGCAATGGGGGCAGCTTTGGTCAGATTTGAGGGGGTTATTGATCGTGATAGTGCTATCAGGAACAGCCCTTACTTTATTGGAGACACTGTTTTGCGTGTCATCGAGCATGACAAGGGATTGAACTGGAGGTCGGCCACATTCACTCATGATGTTTGGCTAATGCTCCTTAACTTTCCACCTGAATGCTAGAATCTTAATACTATTATTACTACTCTTGCACCATATGGTCGTTTCCTGGTATGGAACAGAGATGATTCCAACAAAGCCAGGATTCTGGTGAAGATAAGAGCTTTTGACTTGGACTCGATTCCTGGCAGCATTGTGGTTGTTCAGAATTTCAGTGCGGAGGGTTATGGCAACTCTTGGTCATGCCCATGTTATATATTGAACACTAACATGCTAGGGGCTGGTGCTGGTGATGAAGACCCTTTGCCGCCAGATGGAGCCAACCCCCATCATGTTCCTATTATCATTGATGATTTTGCTATGTGGCAACAGGACGATGCCCCTGCAATGGCCCCTACAATGGCCCCCCCTAGCCGATCAGAACAATGAAGAACCTGTTTTGGTCACTCCTCCTCAAAGCCCTGCCCAGGTTATTAACAATGCACCTGTTATTGAGAAGCCTCTGGATGGCATACCTGCTGTGATTGAACCTGCCCTGCCTCAGATGGATGAGCAAGCACCTGATGTTTCTGCACCACAGCATTTCTTTGTGGAGGTGTTCCCACCTGTGCTAAATAGGCCTACTCAGTATGTTCCTATGTCTGAGAATAACTGCAACATTACCTCTGGGACATCTGCTGCAGTAGGACCTGTTATATCTGCTGCAGTTGATCTACAAAATCCAGAGGCCTCATCTTCTGCTAGTCAGATTCAGGTTAACCTCAATGCTCATGCTATTTCTGCTGCCTCCAGGAAGAGAAAAGGGAAAGGGAAAACACCTAGATCATGTGAACATGTTAGAAGAAGCTCCAGACTAGCCAAACTGAAAGATGGTTTCAAGGATGCTACATCAAATGATGATGCACAGGAGGAGGATGAGGAAGCATTCGAGGCAGAGTACTTTGCCCAGATTAGAGACCCTGATGCTGCTTCACCACCACACCTTCCTCTGAAGACTATTCAAGCCCTGGCCACTGGGCCATGCCAGATGCCTCTTGATGATGTGTCTGAGGAGAACCTGAATTATGATAGTACTAATGATAGTGTGGAGTAGCATGTATTTTGGGAGTGTGTTGGTCCTGTTCAGCTCTGCTCTTTTCATCTATCTGTGGGTTTTGGCATGTAATATTTTGGTACTTGGTTATCATATGTTGAACCTTTTATGTTTCTCTTATCTAGTTGATGAAGTACTATGTGATCATACATATCACCCACTTGAGCTATTTTGGTACCTGTTTGATTATCTCTGGATCCATTTATACCTGCTCTGGCTGTTCTGCTTGTACCACAGTTTGCCAATCCTCAGATATTCAGTGACCATTGATTTGCTGGGCTTTTTAATATTGCTCAGAGTTTCTACCCTTTTGTTGGTTATTTAATGAGTAGACAATGGATTGTCTTTGACTAGAATCTGAGAGGGATTAACTCCCAAATCAGATGGGACGATATTAGGAAGAACATTGAGAAATCTAACTGCAATATCATCTGTTTTCAAGAAACAAAAAAAGAAGTTTTTGACCTGTCATATATTAGGAAGTTTTGTCCGAGAAGATTTAATCAGTTCGCTTACTCTCCTTCAGTTGGTAGTTCAGGGGGTATCATCACCATTTGGAATGGCAGTCTTTTCAATGGGACAGAAATTTCATCTTCCAGATTCCATGTTACAGTGGAACTGATTTGTAAGATTAGTGGTCAGGTTTGGTGAAGGGAATATGCCCTAGAGGCACTTAATAAACATAGTTTATTGGCAATATCCCAATCGTTCATTATATGTTTTATACCATGCTATAACTGTATTAAGCGGAAACATTAATACAGGTGTGGTAGATAAACAACCAGGTCCCTAGTAGCCTCTACTATGACTAGTTTCATTGCGCGATTGATGATCGAGGTTTTCCGATCATAGGGCATGGCGCCGGTCGGCAATGGAAGTCATATCGTTAGGAGTAACGATGTGATGGACGTACCCAATATTTATAGGACATAGTCATTACGCCTTAAGACCGTGAGACCAACTCTTATTATTATTTCTGGAAGATACTTTGATCGCACCAAACGTCGTATCTTATTTAGTATGACAATAACGGTGATACTTTTGGGTATCGGAAAGGAGTAGTTGAGACGAGGGGTCAACAGCGGGATTTGTCAGTCCGCATAGCCGGATAGATACTCTAGGGCCCACTCGGTGAGATTATGTCAAATGAGTTTGCAAACATGTGACTAGGTCACCAGCTGACATAATATCATAGACGAGTAGAAGATAGCGATGTCGGTAACGAGATCATGCTAGGTATGGAGATATCTGAGAATGATACTCGGACATGCTAAGTATCGCCATGACAAAGGGTTTAAGACTATACGTCCAGGTTTGATAGATGAAAGTCATTCGTTATATCTCAGGGGTTAATTCATGGGGTCCAGGCCTACGAGTTAGTCGTTGATCATTGAGGAGTCTTGATCATACCTGATATTATATCGAACCGCTAGGGTAACACACTTAAGGGGTTTCGACAAGACAACCGGAAAGGAAAGAGATCACCGGGAGCGTCCCGGGAGGGGTCCGATGGAGATCGGGCAGCGACGAAAGAGTTTTCGGAGCTAGGAAAAATTATATATATTATGTTTGATATTAATTAGTGTAATTAATATGCAAATATGATTTTATATATTTATTTTCGAATTTATTTAGGCTGATTTCCCTAAATGGGCCTTCTGGTCGAAACAAGGCCCATGGGGGGGAAAACCCTCAAGGGAATTTTGTGGGGGAGGCTTGGCCGGCCTAGGTGGGCCAAATGGGGCCCACCTAGGGCCGGCGCACTGCCCTTGGCCGAACCAGGCATGTGGGATAGTCCCACATTGCCTGGCTAGCAAGGTTGGCTCCCCCTGGGAGCCTATATAAGAAGGGGCACCCCTGACATTTTAATTCACCAATTAATTCCCAATTTCTCTCTCGATCTCGTGGTTCCCTTGACGGAGCCGCGCCTAGTAGAGGAGGGGGATCTCTTCCACCATAGCCCGCTGCCGCGCTGCTGGTGTTCCGGTCCAAGTCTTCCGCTGCTCGTCCTGGACTGGAGCTTCGGAGGCCGTCGTCTCCACCGTATGTGTGCGACTCCCTGCGAGGTGCTGCGCTAGCAGTACTCGGAGGCCTACTTCCTCCACCCGACCTCGGGGTCATCTTCGTCATCTCCGTCGCGCCGAGTTCTCCGCGACCTAGAGGTCGGCTACGGCGTCTTCATCGTCAACGCTTGTGCGGGAGCGTAATCCCCGCTATTCGGTCTACGAGGGTATGTATTCCGATCTCCGCCGTACTACTATATCTGCATAGTGTAGATCTTGGCTAGTTTAAGGATATCGTTGCTAGGAAATTTTTTGTTTTCTGCACACGATCCCCTTCATTTGGTACCTTACTAATGTATATGGTCCTACTTCGCCTGCTGATAGAATTATGTTTCTTAATTGGCTAGTAAACATTGATACTTCTCCTATGCATCTATGGATGATTCTTGGGGATTTTAATCTTATCAGAGAGCCAGATAACAGAAATAGACCTGGAGGGGATGTCCACAATATGTTGGAGTTTAATAGATTCATTAGCCACCATGACTTGCTGGAAATCCCACTGAAGGGCGGATCATTCACATGGAGTAATATGCAGAGTGACCCTTTATTGGAGAAATTGGACTGGGTTTTCACTTCTTCTAGCTGGACTGGGTTTTTCCCTAATACCATTGCCTCCCCTTTGGCCAAGCTATCATCAGATCATGTACCCATTAAGATACAGATTGGACTTAGTATCCCAAAGGCCAAGGTCTTTCGTTTTGAGGAGTTCTGGCTGGATATGCAGGGTTTTTCTGAAACAGTTTCTACCTTTTGGCAGCACAATGGTGTTTTTAAAAATGTAGCACAAGATATCACTGCTCGTCTGAAATCCCTGAGATATGGTTTGAAAAAATGGAGCAAAAGTCTTTCTCAACTTAATAAGACAATTGACTCCTGTAACTTTGTTCTGGCACTATTGGATGGTCTAGAGGACCAAAGGTTACTTTCTCTGCTGGAAAAGAACTTTAGAAGATCGTTAAAAGCCCATTTGCTTAAGCTGCTTGAAGCCAAGAGGATCTATTGGAGGAATAGAGCAAAAATTAGATGGGCAAAAATGGGGGGTGAGAACACAAGGTTTTTTCACACCTATGCTACAAAAAGTTATAGATGCAATTTTATTGCTATGTTGAATACAGAGGATAACAGAATGGTTTGTGATCATGACGACAAGGCAGCTGTGCTATGGCATGCTTTTAAGCAGCGCATTGGGTGCTCTGATAACCCAACTATGGCTTTTGATCTAAACAATCTAATTGTCCCCAATCCGGGAATTGATTTTGCCAGCCTAGAGGTTCCTTTCACCAAAGAGGAGATTGATGAGGTGATCAAATGCATGCCAACAGATAAATCCCCTGGCTCTGATGGCTTTAATGGGGCCTTCCTAAAAAAATGTTGGAATCAGGTTAAAGAGCAGTTCTATCAGCTGTGTTTTAGGTTTTATGAGGGTAACCTTGATATTCATAGCATTAACTCTGCGTATATTATTCTTATTCCCAAGAAGAGTGATCCTGAGACTGTCAATGATTATAGACCTATTTCTCTGGTCAGCATAACTCTTAAGCTACTTACCAAGGTTTTGGCAAATAGAATGCAGAGGGTTATTGTTCAGGCATTACACAAAAATCAATATGGATTCATTAAGAGTAGAACCATCCATGACTGCTTAGCTTGGGCCTTCGAATATATCAGCCTTTGCCACAAATCTAAGAGAGAGATTATCATCCTTAAACTAGATTTTGAAAAGGCTTTTGATAAAGTTGAGTACAGTGCTATTCTTCTAATGCTGAAGAGTCTTGGTTTTGGGGATTTGTGGTTAAGTTGGATTGCTCAGATCTCATTTTCTGCTTCAACCTCTGTACTATTAAATGGGGTGCCTGGTAAGAAAATTTGGTGTAAAAGGGGTGTAAGGCAAGGAGATCCTCTGTCACCTCTCCTCTTTGTATCAACGGCAGAGTTGCTACAGTATGTTATTAATGAGGCCTGGCATACTGGAGAGATTGATTTGCCACTTGCAGATTCCTTTGGTTTGGACTATCCCATCATTCAATATGCAGATATTCAATATGCAGATGATACTCTGCTTATTATGCTTGCGTGCACTGAGCAATTGAGGAGATTAAAAATCCTTCTTGATAAATTCTCATCATCTACTGGTCTGAAGGTGAATTATTGTAAATCCTCTTTAATACCCATTAATCTTGACCATGAGAAAAGTTCAGATTTAGCCCAGGTTGTTGGGTGCAAAGTGGAGTCACTACCATTTACATATCTGGGACTACCATTGGGAACAACCAGACCAAAGATGTGAGATATGATTGGTATTCTCCACAGAATTGACATAAGGTTAATAGGTATTGCAGATACCTTATCTTATGATGGAAGATTAGTTGTTATAAAATCAATCATTTCTGCTATCCCAAATTTTGCTATGTGCACCTTAAAACTTCCTTTGGGGTTCCTGGATTATATTGAGGGTTCCACCAGAGGTTTTTTCTGGAGAGGAAAGGATATTCACCAGAAAGGAAAATGCTTGGTCAAGTGGGAAAATGTATTCAAGCCCAATAGAGTTGGGGGGCTGGGAGTTCTAAACCTAAGAAAGCATAATATTGCATTACTCATGAAGCACCTGTTTAAATTCATGAATAGAGAGGACCTTCCATGGGTAAAGTTGATATGGCAGGCTCATTATACTCATGACAAGTTGCCGCAAAATTCAGGATCTGTGGGATCCTTTTGGTGGAAGGATTGTATCAATATTCTGAATACCTTCCTAGAAATTGCTGCTTGTACTCTAGGGGATGGAGGAACCATTAGATTATGGTTAGATCAATGGACTGATGAGATGCTGCGATATAAATTGCCTCACCTATGTTCCTTTGCTAAGTCACAGTCCATTTCACTAAAGCAGGCAGTTGCTATTTGTGTGGATGAGGATATTGCTGATATGTTCCACATTCCTCTCTCAGTTGTTGCTGACCAGCAATGTGACCAATTGGAAACCCTTCTTGCCACTAGCACTGAGCCTAACTTGTTGGATAAATGGACTCTGGCCCCAAATGGAAAGCCTTACTCTAGTAAGAGAGTATACGACAGCCTGATGCCAACTGAGTTGGCCCCTCCTCCTTTAGGTGGATATGGAAATCTTGCACACTCCCAAAACACAAGATATTCTTCTGGCTCATGTTGCAAGATAGACTTAACACAACAGAACTATTAGCCAGGAAAAATTTCGTGATTGAGGATTATGATTGTGTGTTATGCACACAGGGAGCTAGTGAAGACTACTTACACCTTTTCTTTGAGTGTGACTTCAGCAGAAACTTTTGGTGGAAGCTCTTGCTAGAATGGAACAATGATCTTGATTTTATCTCTATGTTGCTCGCAGCAAAAAAGAGTTACAAGTTGATCTGTTTTAAGGAAATCCTGATTGTGGGATGTTGGAGCCTATGGAATCACAGAAACAGAAGTATCTTTGATAACCAACATGTCTGTCTGGATAGTTGTTTTCAAGACTTTATTTATTCGTTCAAGCTTATTATGCATAGAGCTAAACCCTCTCTTAAAGAGGGTATGACCCAATGGGTCGATACATTATGAATATTTCTTGTATGTACAGTTTGGACTGAGTGAGAAAATAGAAAATTAAGCAGTAGGGATTTTTCCCTACTGTTTTGCGCCTTAAAAAAAAGGAGCATGTTGAAGAACGCTAAGTGGATGGCATGTTGACCACCATTTGTTCTAAATATGAACCTTATTGTTAGAGATAGATCCAATTATACATGTAAACACAAAATATGAACACAAGAAACAAGCACAAAGAAAAGAGGCGCAAAGCTATTGACCTACTCTACCAAACACACGACAACTGATCTTGCATGGACACTTAGTTATGTCCGTGTCTTCCTCACTTCACGTTTAACCGTATAAACATGTGACTGTGAGAAACAAAAATATCATCATTTTATTTTCTGTAATATAATTACATACAAAATGAAACGTCAAAATTATTGATTTACAATTTTATTTTGCCTACAATATTGTTTACCTTTCAACAAAAGAAATAAACAAGAGAGAAACATATAAATAGAATAAAATGTAAGAATGCCCTCGCATTTGCAAGCGCCACCTTGCTAGTTGCAAGGACAAAAAGATAAGGCGATAAAGGACATCCTTGTCGTATACCTCTGTCAGATGCGAATCTTGCGAATGGTTGACCATTAATAATAATAGAAAAGGTGGCAGCGCTATGTAAAAGAGGCCCAGTAACCAGCCGTCCATCCCACCTCTTTCCTTCTTTTCCCTTTCTTCTCCAATCGCCGCCGTCAGAGAAAGACCGACGAACATAATGACAAACGGAACGAAACTGACATATACTTGACTTTTTGCCAAAAATCAAGGTAGGGCGGCTGCCCTACCTCGCCCTAGGGGTCCTCCGCCACTGTTTGGCATGTCTCACTACAAAAACATACTCCCTTGGGTCTGTTACTACGTTTTATGTGTCGAGGGACTTTCACGTACCTAACACAATTTGCTAGCTATACTAACACACTTATTACAGACCAGAGGAGTAGTCATTATTCAGTATACATGGTTTCCCTGTTGTTGGAGTTTTTCTCAATGTACTATTATATTTCGCAATTCTAAGTTCAGCAGTGCAATCATTTTATTATAAACATATTGGAAGATTTGAGCTAACTGCACACGCTTCTATGTTCTATAATAAGTAACTTGTGGATGGTGTAATTGACACTTCGCAATCGAATCTCGTGTCACCTCATACTCGAAACATATATAAACATTCTGATAGTATCTGTTTCAGCGCGTTTCGAGGAAATCATGGAGAATTGTGAAACAACGACACTGCTGAGCGCTGAACAAGACTAACTCTAGAAACTAGCAGCATCCTATTTTTGACTATGTTCCAGACATTGCTGAAGAACGTCCGTGCATGTGGCATCCAAGCAACAAGCAGCACCCTATTGTTGACTTGTATGTAGTACGTGGCATCCAAGCGGCCACAGGTGAGCCAGCGCCGCCCAGTCTATAAATTCGGATAAAAGCGAGCATGCATGGCATTCGACTGATCCAGTGAAGAGAGCTAGCCAGTAGCCACCATGACGAACGGATACGTGTTCCGCGAGTACATCGGCGCGCAGTTCACCGGCGTCCGGTTCTCCGACGTGCCCGTCAACACCGGCCTCAGCTTCCACTTCATCCTGGCCTTCGCCATCGACTACATGGCCAGCAAGTCGTCGTCCCCGCCGGCGCCAACCAACGGCGTCTTCACCCCGTTCTGGGACACGGGCAACCTCTCCCCCGCCGCCATATCCGCCACCAAGGCGGCGCACCCGAACCTGAGCGTCATGGTCGGCCTGGGGGGCGACTCCGTGCAGAACACGGGCGTGAAGGTCGCCTTCGCGCCGTCCGGCGTCGACTCGTGGGTGGCCAACGCCGTCTCCTCCCTGTCGACGATGATCAACCAGTACGGGCTGGACGGCGTGGACGTGGACTACGAGCACTTCGGCGCCGGCGCCGACGTGAACACCTTCGTGGAGTGCATCGGCCGACTCCTCACGCAGCTCAAGGCGCGCTTCCCCAACATCAAGACCTCCATCGCGCCCTTCGAGGACCCCGTCGTGCAGAGGTACTACCAGGCGCTGTGGGGCAAGTACTCCGGCGTCATCGACTACATCGACTTCCAGTTCTACGGCTACGGCGCCAACACCGACGTCAAGACCTACGTGATGTTCTACGACCTGCAGGCGCGCAACTACCCCGGCTCCGGCTCCAAGCTGCTCGCCAGCCTAGAGACCGGCAACATCACCCAGCAGCTCGGGCTGCTCTCGCCGGACCAAGGCATCAGCGGCGCCCAGGAGCTGCTGCGGCAGGGAAAGCTGCCGGGGTTCTTCATCTGGTCAGCGGATAGCTCCAAGACGAGCACCTACGGGTTTAAATACGAGACCATGGCGCAGCAGATCGTGGCCAATCACTGAACTGAAGGATAGTCTCTGTTTGCGGCCACACGAATCACCATCGTCTATATACACTTGGATTGGATAAGACACCATTTACCAACTCCGGATTGTACGGGGAGCTATAAAAATAAACAATTTCCTTGTACCAGTGTACGTACTCAAGTTTGAATAAGCGGCACCTAGTCGGTTTGCCATATCTCTATCTCTATCTCTACTATATAATACGGCCTAAGGTGTCCGGTATGTTATTTTCTATACTGATTTTACCCCTATGAGTTCGGACATATTACAAGGTATGCCACCACTAAGTGGATGGTAACGATTCATTTTCTTTTTCTCCTCGCTCGTGTATCACTCGACAGCCCTGCGCAGAGAGAGAAGACAAGGCCAGCACAGCAAATCAAAATTGATCAGCGAAATCGGAGCAACCTCCACTACGGGCTGCAAGATTGAGCGCCCCCGACGCCCACGATGACACCGACGCCGAGGCACCTCCCTGAACACGTCCTCGCCGTCATCCTGTACGAATCGAGTGGAGGTGCCCTGGGACCTACGTTGCACGGATACGGCAGAAAACCAGCGTATCAAGGTTTGGATACGCGGGGATACGCGGATACGCGGATACGTCGCCGGATACGTATCCCAGCCGTATCAGACGATTTTCCGTTTAAAACAATTAATTAAATAAATCGGATACGTATAGGATACATCAGGATACGTTTCGGATACGAAAATACCCTAATCCTCACGTATAAAGCGACCAAAGCAGCAACGCCTCGTCGTTTCACCTCCTGTACTCGTGACCTGGGCGCCTCCGCCACCACACAACAATCTCCGACAGCCTGCGCCGCCGCACCGGAGAAGAGATCCAGCCGTCGTCCGCCGGGAAGCCTCCGCCGCCGACGCCGCCTTCCGCTGGACTGAGCCGAACTGCAGGTTAGTTTCCCATGATCCCATCTCACTTCTCTTGGTCCAAATGATCCCATCTACTTCCGCTGCTGTAGATTCTAGCCCAAATGATGAACTAGCTCCTCTATCCCATGATCCCATCTCACTTCTTGGTCCAAATTCCGTACTGTGTCGGACTGACTGATTCTTCTTGCTGCGCTACGCCGGCGTTGACGCCTTACCTAGCTAATTCCTTTTCTTGTAGGTCAGCAATGTCTAACTCGAACGCTGGAGTCCAGATGTTGGATGGTGTTCGTGTCATGTTATTTTGTCATGTCATGTCGACTATCTACTAAATTCATACTCTTATTAGCTGGTTTTATAACTTTATTGGATGCACTTTGCATTGTTAAAAATTGTTGGTGAATTTGTGGTCAGATTATCAAGTTATGTCTCTGCCATCTACTAGAAAGGTACTCCTATATACCCTGATAATATTTCTGATTTTGGTGCAAAATTAGAAATTAGTATTTTTTATATATTATTAATTTTTGTTATACATATGTAAACGTATCCCCTTATCCGTGTTTTTGGAAAATCGCCGTATCGCGGTATCCCCGTATCCGTATCCGTATCCGTATCCGTATCGCTGTATCCGGGCATCCTAGCCTAGGACGAGCGAATCGGAGCCTTTTTATCAGAATCCGGCCGGCCAACATTGTACGTCTCCATGTACTCTGACCACGTGTGAGCTGCTGCGGCTCGCTTAGGAGATGAATTCCTGTGATGCCTTGCTTCGCTGCTCCGACTCGAGGAGACGAGGATGGTGGGCGCGCATTTAGCGGCCTCTAGGTGCGGCGATGTCGCCCTCTACATGCTCGCCACTGGCTTCTATTTTGTGATTTTAAAATTGGAGTCGGCAGCGATGACAGTTTGAGTATAGAAATAGAGCCGGCAACGATCTTGGCTAATGACTAGGGGAAAGGATCGATAATCTGTGCCTGCAGGATAAATCAATGGTAACCATTGTTGGGTCTTGAGTAAGGGACTGTCAGATACGGTACATCACATAATAAAACCTGTATAGACCCTGTTCAGAGGTATTTGGAACCGTAAATTCTAGCCTTATGTGGTGGTCGTGGCATGAGAGAAACTAGGAGAACCATAGCAAATGCCAAATAGAGAGCCTCCATTGGCATGTCGTCGAGTGGGCGGAGCAGCTGAAAGCAAGCCTCACTGAAAGCCGTCACTAGAGGAGTTTGTCAAGATTAAATGCTGATGTCATATAATCTATATAATAATAAAATTAAATCGAGAGGTTGGGAGTGCTTTGCTGAGATTATACAGCTGGTGTCTACTTTGCAGCTGCAGGTCCTCTTGTGAGCCTATCGGACCCTCTCAAGCTTGGTTTGATGAAGGCCATTAAAGTTGTTGATTGGCTTGGCTTGGCTTAGGCGTGAATGGAGTTATAGTTTAGGCTAATAAGTACTCCCTCCGTTCCATATTAGATGAATCTATTTTGTCAAAAAAAAGAGTTATCTAATTAAGAACGGAGTGAGTAGTGAACAACGAACTGAAGGATGCTCTTAGCTTCATAGCTTATGGCCACGCTCCCCTCTTGCATGATGTTTTATGACTTAACTTAAGTTCCGTCTTTGTACTCAGTTGATTAAGGTGCATATTATAATTTTTACATCTTCTTCTTTATATGAATGACTATTCTGTTATATGGATTGGGGCGTTACATAAAAATAGTATAGATCAAAGAAATATATGGAGTGAGAATTAGAGAATACATCTGAATGTTATTTCAAACCAAAACTACAATTTTTCTAGATAGCTATTCAACATGACATATAAAGAGCGGGTTGTCATTAGGTGGAGTGGTTTAGCCCGGCAAGCCACGAAGTCTAATGGGATCGTAGGTGTCGGCGACAGTTGTGTGGTAGGCAGCCTGGTTGGTGGGCTTGAGGTCGTGGAGGGTGGTGCACGACGGCTTCAAGTAGATTTTATCTCTCGTTGCAACGCACGGGCATGTTTACTAGTATCTAATATACTAGCAAAATACCCGTACGTTGTAACACGGGTCTAAAATAAATAGATATATGTTGGCAATGTAACAAACATCTTAAGTTTTATTCTGGTTTTTACTTTCACTTCAGATTATTTCATTTGGGGACAATTAATTAAAGAATAATATTGAGGAGGAGAAGCAGATTATCAACACTCGTCTGGTGGACCCGCACACCAAGTTAGAAATATGTTTTATAAAGCCAGACCTGCACATAACTAAGATGTAATGTTAATGAAAATTTATGCTGAAAATATCTTCATTGAATTAGCAACACTCACCATCTTAGGCGATATACAAATTTCGAATTTCCAAACAATTATATCTTGAATAAACTATAAGGGCATGGTTAGTCTGAAATCCTAATTGTTTAAAGAAACACACGCGAGGTGCATAACTAATCTGTAGCATTGATCCTAGCGTCATATTAAGGCGTATGACCTCCATCCGCTTCTTCTGCTGCAAAAGAAAAGAGAGGGTGACTTCTTTTGGTCTCCTGATATGCATAAGCTAGCATTGAACATCAAATAAGTAAAAACTTTACAAACCCACGAAGTCTAATGGGATCGTAGGTGTCGGCGACAGTTGTGTGGTAGGCAGCCTGGTTGGTGGGCTTGAGGTCGTGGAGGGTGGTGCACGACGGCTTCAAGTAGATTTTATCTCTCGTTGCAACGCACGGGCATGTTTACTAGTATCTAATATACTAGCAAAATACCCGTACGTTGTAACACGGGTCTAAAATAAATAGATATATGTTGGCAATGTAACAAACATCTTAAGTTTTATTCTGGTTTTTACTTTCACTTCAGATTATTTCATTTGGGGACAATTAATTAAAGAATAATATCGAGGAGGAGAAGCAGATTATCAACACTCGTCTGGTGGACCCGCACACCAAGTTAGAAATATGTTTTATAAAGCCAGACCTGCACATAACTAAGATGTAATGTTAATGAAAATTTATGCTGAAAATATCTTCATTGAATAAGCAAAACTCACCATCTTAGGCGATATACAAATTTCGAATTTCCAAGCAATTATATCTTGAATAAACTATAAGGGCATGGTTAGTCGAAATCCTAATTGTTTAAAGAAACACACGCGAGGTGCATAACTAATCTGTAGCATTGATCCTAGCGTCATATTAAGGCGTATGACCTCCATCCGCTTCTTCTGCTGCAAAAGAAAAGAGAGGGTGACTTCTTTTGGTCTCCTGATATGCATAAGCTAGCATTGAACATCAAATAAGTAAAAACTTTACAAACCAACAGATATCTCCAGGCAATTTATATGAGTTTCTACCCACCACAGTTTCTCCCCACCAATATTACACAAACCGGCCTATGCATAATCAAGAACCCAAAAAAAGTGGCCCTAATATGTCTAAATTAGGGCCTACTAAAAAAATGTAGTGAATATGTTCGAATCAGGATAAATTTACTATTATATCATTTACAATCCTGAACTCAATGTAGTTAAGTTAAGGCAGCATCAGGTTGGGTTGTGGACGGGAGATTCGCCAACCAAGGGAGCAGCTTCTCATGCACAAGGTCCGGCCGATCATCGTGCGGGCAGTGGCCAACTCCCTCCAGCATGTAGAGGCTCACATTAGAAAGTTGGGACGGGAGTCCAGAGAAGTACTTCCCCACAGGCCCATCGATCGGGGTGAAAGGATCGTTGTCCCCCCATAAAATCAAGACCGGAATTTTGATCTCTGGCATAAGGGCTATCGGACTAGGGCCTGGCGGGCCTGTCACTGTCGACACGAACGCGTCCAGAGCACCTTCAGTATCAGCTGGCCCTCTTATGATCTGCACAAGACTTAGCATGAGCCATTGGTCTGCCACTCAGAACTCTGAAATGTGACGGATTGTTGAAAAAGCAAGAGAAGCATGGTTCAAGAAATGCTGGGCATATTACCTCTACTAACTCATCATCCACGGCGTCTTTGTTTCCATATACAGACAGTAAGATGTCCTTCAGATTCTTCCTGTTTCAGCTTAGGAGTGAGTACACATCACCATGTCAATCGATTAGAATGGGCAACTGATACAATCGTAGTGAGACATGCCTTTCTTTTACACGCCCGAATAGTGCTGACGCTATGCTCTTTTGTTTTAGCAGGAAGTCGATTAGCCAAAGCAGAGGCAGGAGCAGCTTAATCCTCCAGTCATCCACGATAGCTTTGTTGTTCATCCCACCTGAGCAGTTGAGTAGAACAAGACCCCGGACAAGATCTCTGGTGGAGTCTGTTTTTTACAGCATTAACAAACAGAGTCATCACTTATATATAAGTAAAACAAATGTCATCGTTTCTGAGTAAACTGAGAGCCTACAGAATCAGGGAGTCTTTTGGAATGATTAAAGAAAAAGTTTGCATCTGCCTAGTTGGAAAGATCCCTATCTGAAGAATTTAGAAGTAGGTCATGCTGCAACTACTCTGTGGTATGGGCACATAATTTCCAACTGAAAAAAATCATTCTTCAGAACCAGCTACTTTAGGTGGTTTGAACTAAAATGCGGTAAGAAGGGATGGCCATTCTTGCCAGGATGCGGCCTCAGCCCTCAGGCCGGAGATGCCTAACCTGAGGCAGCAATGACACAAGCAAGGCTGCCTACAGAATTGCCAACGAGCACAGTGGGCCTCTTGACGACCTCCTCCAAGAACTCCAGAATCAACTGCTTGGCACAAACCAGAAACGCAATTTCTTAAAGAAAGCTTCACGCCGTCAAACCAATTAACACGCTATGATCTGTTGTTGTTAGCTCGAAGCAAAAGTCAGGACTCACCTCTGCCCACGTTTCCATGGTGTAGGAGAACCCGGGAGGCTTGTCCGACGCCCCAAACCCGAGCAGATCGATCGCATAAACCGTGTTGGATTCAGATAACACGCCGATGTTCCTGAAAAGAGATGTTCAGTAAACAAAGCATCAACGTCTGCAGAACCTCAGCCGGTTCATCGATCGAGAACACTCCGTGCACAACCGATCACATGCAAGCTTTGCTCGATTTTTTACAGCGCAATGGTCGCCGGCCCTGTTCGGGCTTGCTCACCTGCGCCAGTGCGCGACGGAGGCGCCGAAGCCGTGGACGAGCAGCACGGGCGGGCCCTCCCCTCTGACCAGGTAGTTCACGCGCATCCCTCTCCATGTCCAGCTGGTGCAGCTCCGGGAAAGCTCCTCTAGCGACGACGAGCTGGCGGCCGGGGCCGCGCTGCCGCCACCGGCGGCGTGCCGGAGGACACGGGCGCCTCTGGGGCGGCCATGGGATGGAGGCAACGAGGAGGAGGACGGGAAGGGGAGCGAGGAGGAGCGGCGGTGGTGAATCGCGGAGGAGGCGGAGGAGAAGACACGGTGGTGGGCGGCGGCGAGTGCGGCCATATCCACCGCGGCCTCGTCTGCTCCCGGTGGCCACTGGTTGATTTCTTTTGGCGCCGTCGACAGAGTATGCGACTTTTCGCTCGGTTTTCCTTGGACGTCGAGTGGACTGGATACGATTTGCAAATCACCACAAATCCCGAACAAAATGTAAATTTTGGTGCACCGCCTGCCATGGTATCCTCTATACGTAACCTTTTTTTTTTGCCGAAATACACCGTCGCATACACACAAATACACTTACTCACATGAGCACCTCTATAAGACCGACTCTTGTCACCCGTCCTTAAAATTGAAAAAGTTATGTAAAGATTTTGTTTTGTCTTTAATTACGTGACTAAAGCTTCTAGAGACGATGAAAATTTGTGAAATTATTTATTTTGAAATGAGGAAACAAACTTACCATTTTTATTAAGATTTCAATTTTTTTGCTTAAGACTAGGTCTTTACACGTGAGCCTACTCGCCCGCCATTATATAACTTAAGACCTCGCCCGCCATTATATAACTTATAAGACGTTTACTCCTCCAACTCTAAATCCTGGTCTCTTATTGGACCCTCACAATTATAATGGTTAGAATTACCCTGAAATTTTGCCCTTGCTTGCTTTTCCATTTCATATTGCAATCTTTATCCACCATTTTCGGACTAGGAAAGACATGATTGAATTCCAATTTCAGGTGATACTGATATTTTGTAATCATATTCTGTAATGAACACATTTTAAATAAATTCTACATAAAACTGAAATAAACATGCCTTTTCTGAAAATTCAACACACCGCAACACATCACCATAGAAAAAATAGAAAGAAAACCAAAAGCATATTGACATTTAACACTATAGAAAAAACGTAAGAAAACACTTTGAACACAAGGATGCACCCCATTCTCGGTTCAATAAAAGTTAATTTATTTTTAGTCACCCAATTACATATACAATTCATGTGCAATTACAGAGACATGCGTAACTCTCAACCATATGGGGTCACGATGCAAATCTCATGGTCAAAAATTTGATCGGGTTCTAACTTAAATTTCGATTGACAGATAATTAGCAAAAGGCTAAACATAAACCACCTAAGAAAAGTTATGGGTTTACCCACTTCAAATGGCCTCAAGTCTCACCCATTTCAAAGTCACAATAGGTTAAACCCTACCAAAAAATTGATAAAAAATACCCCTCGGAGGGAGTAGTACGTACTACTGTAGAAGGAAAAGGTGTAGTGAAATTGACTTAACACGAGTATAGATATGATGACGATAAATTCCATAAAGGCAAAAGATACGATGACACATGCCCCAGCCCAGCCACTTCCTCGACCAAAAAGCGGAAAACCAAGGCCAAATCCTTTGCCCAAAAATTTTATTAAAGAACCTCACCACTCCCTGCAACTGCGAGAGCGAGAGCCTGAGCCTGCGACCCTGTCCTCTCCACCTCCTCGTGCTCGCCTCCACCCTCTCCTTCCCGCCGCCGCCGCCTCATCCTCCCCCTCTCCTCCTCGCCGGAACCCTCAATGGACGCCGGTGCCGGCGCCGGCGCGCCCTACGGCTCCCGCACGGCCGAGGAGGTCTTCCGCGACTTCCGCGGCCGCCGCGCCGGCATGATCAACGCCCTCACCCTAGGTACCCTCTCCCTCCTCTTCCTCGCTTCCGGATTTTTTTCCCGTCCGTGCGGCCGCCCTGACGCGCCTTCTCTGTTTGCTTGGTTGGTGTTTCTTTTTTGTGTGTGCAGAAGTCGACAAGTTCTACCAGCTATGCGACCCCGGTGAGTCCGCTCGATCGATCTCTCCCGTTGTAGGCTTTCGCGCCGCCCAAGCTGCCGGCTTTGCTTGCTCTGGGCCCTTTGGTTTCTCCGCTGGGAATCCCGGAGCTAATTTTGTGCGCCTGGAGCTCGGCGACCGTCGTCGCTGCCGTCAATGCGGCGATGAACTGGGGCGTTGCGTGGATTGGAAGTATATACTGGAAAGGAAATATGGTTTACTAGTTTTCGGAATCTTCGAATTGGGGGTACTCTGTGGTTTTTTTGCTTGGTTATTTGCGGGTGGTGGAGTTTGAAATAGAAAACGGGTGCTAGTTAGGGAGTTTTGAACTAGTGATGTATGTGCTGTGTGTTATCTCTTTGTCGGTTTGCTCTTTTTTGTTGCTTTTAGGTGCAGTCCAGGTTCATAGCCCGTCTGTTATGCTTAGCGCAGATGTTCTGGCGGAATCAGCAAGTTTGTAGGTGCTATTGCACCATGGGGTTGGATTACAAGTGTGAAGCTGCTTGGTTCGTGCTGTCTGATTACGGAACCAATGAGTGTTATCTCCGTTTCTATTTCTTGCTTGCATTACACCCAGTCTCTATTTTGGCCCTTGCACTGAACTGAGCAGATTCCGCAAGTACTACTCGTACTACCAAATTCTATGTATCTGCTAATTATGTTTATTTGAACAGAGAAAGAGAACTTGTGCCTTTATGGGCACCCTAATGAGACGTGGGAAGTGACCTTGCCTGCTGAGGAAGTTCCCCCCGAGATTCCGGAACCGGCACTAGGAATCAACTTTGCAAGGGATGGCATGAACGACAAGGATTGGTTGGCACTGGTTGCTGTTCATGGCGATTCCTGGTTATTGGCTGTTTC
Source organism: Poa annua (assembly GCA_026929855.1). Taxonomy (NCBI): domain Eukaryota; kingdom Viridiplantae; phylum Streptophyta; class Magnoliopsida; order Poales; family Poaceae; genus Poa; species Poa annua. The sequence continues at coordinate 85,803,896 of CM049431.1, forward strand.
GTTCTACTTCGCAGCACGGTTTGGGTTTGACAAAGAGGCAAGGTAATGATTTCATCAAACCTTTATAGTTTCCTTAAACAAGAATATATGTATCCATAGTTTCATGCCCTTCATTTGTCATTCCTTGATTGATTTAATCTACAGTTTTTGGTCAGTCCTTGATCAAGGTTTATGTAACACTCACTAAAAAATCCCCATTTGCTAGCTTTTTCTTCTCTTCTTAAGATATTGTTATTCTCCTCTTTTAATTATTTCTTACCTTGTCTCTTAAATATCTTATCATAAAAAAATGAATGGAAATCTTTGTTTATGGGTTCTCCCATGTGCTGGTTTTGTCATTCTGAAAAAAGGAATTGAGTTCATGCCCAGATGCTCTTAATGTTATCAAAGAGAACACGCCCTTCAGAATTATTAATACTACAAAACTTTGGGGAACACTAGAATACTTTATATGCCATATCGTCTGAGTTATGTGCCGTATCATTCTTGTGCAGGACTACAATTGAATCCCATTGTTTTGAGGTTGTTTTGTCTTCCCGCACCTACCATCCACTGTTGCATTCAAATTTAGGATCTTTGACCATCAATACTGCTGCTTTTTTACAACTTTATCAACCTTTGACTATTGTTATACATCAAAATATCTAGAGTAGCCATGTAAATATGTTACTCATGGCTTTGCTTGAAAAATAGCCTCAAGAATAAGTATTAAAATGATCAGTCACATGCACACCCTGGGGACTTTCATGTCTAGAATATCATAGTACATTATAAACGAAGAAAGTAGTTCAGCATATCTCTGTGAGTTCTTTTGACCTTCTTTGTGATATTATCTATTTTCAGATTAACTTCTTGTCATCGAGCTGTTATTGTTGAGTAGTGCAAGAGAGTTAATCTATCCTCACAAAACTTAATAAGCTGATATTTGTCGCAGAATGGCAACACACTAGAAGTTGCGGTCACATTTAATCCCAGAAAACTATTGCATTGCACATTGGAAAATCACTACATTAACTACTGGCAGTCTGGCATTACTAAAGAGTCACGAGAGTCAAAATGCTATTGCTGTGGCAATCTAGATTCTAGACGAAACGCGTTGCTTCCAAAAGTTTGTTTCATCTATATAATTTTGATTCATGGCCTTGCAACTTGTAACACTTTCCAGACAACTTGAGAATTAATCACTACTTATTGGTAGTGAAGTTCAAAACAAAATTACATTAGAGACATTGAGTTCTAGCACCAATTGCATGCATAAGGCAGATTGACCTGGGTTGGACTGGATTCAGATGAGTTAGCTCCTCCTCATAAATATTTATCCAGTTTGTCCAAATGATCTATATTATCACCCTGATATTGACTTCTGCCTCAACCTAGTTGTGCGAAGGCACCTTTAGTACAGCAACTATTGCCTTATGTTTAGGTGGAGTATCTTTGTTCCAGTGCCTGCAGTTTGTTCTGGAGTCTTGCAAAATTATGTAATAATTAGACTAACATTCTAATTGACAGCTATCTTAAAATGTATTTAACTTGAACATCATGATGAATCTTGAACTGGCTTTTCTTTATATGTGAAGACAAAACATGATATACTTTGAATTTTTAATAATCAGTATTCAAGACAAGTGGTATAAATATAATTTCCCTTTGAATGAAAATTAAGATTAGGTGGTGTAGTTATTTTTGCCAGCATAAATTAAATGCTCAGATTGATTTGAAAATGACATGAGGATGTAGTATCTGCAAATAATTTATGTAGATAGTATCAGTATGGTAATTTTAGATACGATATTATAGTTGATTCCACAGATGAATCATGTTATGGATCTAACACATGATATTTCATACTATGAGTCTATGATACAGATCTAGCTCTGAGTTCTGTTTTCCTTTGCTGAGATACATTTTGTGTCAAAATGGTTTAGAACATTGGAAATTTATAGTGGAAACAAGGTTTAGTTCTAATTCTTGAAAACTAGAGTATAACAATGTAAAATAGACACAATGAATTATAATCTGAGTTTTAGAACTTAAACATCTTGTTAGCAAATAAGATTTAAGATGCAAGCAGCAAATGCTACGATTAAGTTAAACATCCCAAAGAAAATAGCATCAAGTTAACTAAAGAGTGTAGCTCAACCAGTGGCGAAGCTAAAAAGAATCATCATTGGGTTCATAACTACACGTGAAGTTAGTAATTTGGAGCAAAATAAGTGTAATTATAAAGGGATTATCTTGATCTCATTGGGCTCAGCTGTATGCTGGCTCCGCCACTGAGCTCAACATGACCTTTAACATCGGGACATCTCTAGAAAAGCCTCTTATATTCAATACTACGGAAGTCATGACATTAACACCAGAAAGTACTAAAGTGCACGTGTCCGTAATGACTGGGCGGCTGCTAGGCTTTATGAGGATATGAAAGAATGCATCCAAGCCTAGTTAATTTCTCGAGCCTAATTTAGTGATTATGGACCACTAGAATAGCCAAGGGCCCTCATGATGGGTGTGTTCATTGTTCAGATAGGTTTCTATCTTTGTGATTTTCGATGGCTTGTCATATGGGGAGATTAGCTGTGAGATCTTCATTGTTTTTTTAGTTCAAAATCAAGTGTCAGAAGGTGAAAGTGGTCAAATCCCAAGTCTGTCGAACTGCAATTCGCATTAAAAAAATGAGGCGATTTTAATGCTATGACGGTAAATTGCCTAACTGTTATTCACATTAATTTCTCGAGCCTAATTTAGTGATTATGGACCACTAGAATAGTCAAGGGACCTCATTGATGGGTGTGTTCATTGTTCAGATAGGTTTCTATCTTTGTGATTTTCGATGGCTTGTCATATGGGGAGATTAGCTGTGAGATCTTCTTTGTTTTTTTAGTTCAAAATCAAGTATCAGAAGGTGAAAGTGGTCAAATCCCAAGTCCGTCGAACTGCAATTCACATTAAAAAAATGGAGTGATTTTAATGCTATGACGGTAAATTGCCTAACTGTTATTCTTGGGCTACTTCTGTTTGATATTGGCGTATTCCACTTCATGGGCAGAGTTATTTGGGGCCGGCATGGACCCTAGCCCCCCCAGCCTATAAGAAGTAATTATTCAACAGCTAATGTGTAGCCCAATTGGTTACATAATTAATAAGCCTCTGCAATGTCTAAAAGCCCATGAATTGTCACTCATTGTCTTCCCTACCAACCAAAGAATCCACCAGTTCACATGTCCACTGTCCAAAAGTCCAAACTTGAGAGAATTGCATTGTGTTACTACAAATTCTATCATTTTAATAGCCTTATGGTAGTTTGATAGCATTTCAATAGTTTGAATTGTGATTTGGCCCCTCATAATTCACTGAAGCTCTACTGTTCCACCTGATATCTTGCCACTATTATCTTGTACCATTGCCGAGAGTTTGGGATACTGCGTAACTATCCATTTATAATCCGAAGGGCCCTTGAGTGTACTATAAGTCCTTACCTGCTAATAGAAGGTAGTGCTACTGCCTGTTTGTCAAAAGAAGTGACATATAGATGGTTTTACTGTTTCGGCCAGCTAACACCACTGAAGACCAAATATATATATTTTTGGGGTGTTTATCCTTTGGCGAGCATCAGCAAATTTATCTCGGCGTTTTTTGTACAATTCAGTGAGGTGAACTAAATTCTTCATCAGAGAAACATGAAGCTACGCTGCAATTTACCTTTGGCATAATGTTTTATGACCATATACTTAATCTAATTAGTGACAACAATGCACTGTCAGTTTAGTAAAAGTGTTCACTGCTGACATGGGTGTTTCACAACCTCTGTTGTGTTTTATCTCTTACACAGGAGACGACTCTTCAACATGATAAATACCCTGCCTACAATATTTGAAGTTGTGACTGGGGTTGCAAAGAAACAAACCAAGGAGAAGCCTCCCAACAGTACTAACAAGAGCAATAAGCCAAGCACGAAACCTGTAAGTGAGACAATTTTTATGGGTCTTTGCAGTAAAAGATGTCACTAATACCATTCTATTCTGTAGCCCTCAAGGCCCGAGTCCCACTCGAAGGCCCCAAAGATGGCAGCGCCCCCAAAGGATGACGATGAGAGTGGCGAGGACTACGGGGAAGCGGAGGAAGAGCGCGACAACACCTTGTGTGGAACCTGCGGAACAAACGATGGCAAGGATGAGTTCTGGATTTGCTGCGACCTCTGTGAGCGGTGGTACCATGGGAAATGCGTCAAGATAACGCCAGCTCGAGCTGAGCACATAAAGCACTACAAGTGCCCAGACTGCAGCAACAAGAGGGCGAGAGCATAGCCGCAACAAGCACCAGCAGTACTCGTAAGGGAACCAGCGCCGACGCCGAATCGTCAATGTCTGCAGATATGGCCTAGCTTTCTAGCTCGTAGACTTGCTTTTCATTTCAATCAAACACTGTTAATTCACTCTTGACCCTGCAGTTCATGTTGATCTTGACTCTCGAGTCGTGTTTAAACTGTTGGTTGGCGTTGTAGTTACCAGCTTCGATCTCTTCAGCGGAATATGTCAAAGACGTTCTTCAACTGAGAGAACCTGAAAGCTGACCGTTTTTCTGTCGTTGTAAGCCTCGTTCCAGCGCATCCATCTTGATGTACCTTGCTTACGTATTTGTGGGGCTTAACATTCCCTTCCCACATGCGCGAATTCTAAGATAACTCTTGGTCATAACTTTTTTTTAACATAAAAAGGTAGAGTTGTCTGTACCTTATTTAAATACAGCCAGGTTTATATACAAGGAGCAGCCTGCATGGGAAGGATACTTAAGAAATCTCGCCCTCTTAGTCCGATGGATGAGTGGAGAACCTCCATGCCCGCAACCTCAACGCTTCTCACTTGGCAATGGCTTGCTCATCATATCCAATGAATTTTTGTAGGTATGATATGCGATAACCCTCCAAGGATTGATGAAAATTGGTGAAAGCATCAGCTAGGTGAAAACCCCTCCAAAGATTTATGTCGACAATTAATGCATATGTAGCATGAAGGACGGCATCTCGAAGACCCTCATGCCCTACATGTCATACTACCATGGCGGCGCGCCTAGATGAGGCCTCCTAGGCTCCCTTCCAGCAAACTTTCATGGATTTTTTTAGTTTATTTAATAAAAAATGGCTTCCTGCATATGACCGGACAAAAGAATGTCCTCTTCTAAAAAGGTCAACGACTGTGGCAATTTTTTTTCCAATTGAGCAAGATTTTGAGATCAAACAGTAGACAAGGTGACCAGAAGTTAGTTCCGTTTTGGACGCATTACAATAAAAGATCTTGCAAGTTGTGCACAAAAATGAGTACACATTTATGATATAATGTTAGTGCTTGTGTGCACAGTAGCACACAAATGTCAACTTGCCAAAGTAACTGGGATTTTAGGAACTTCTATCTCTGATTCTTGTAATATGATCAAAACTCGATTTTCAATGCCAATATTTTCTGAAAATAGTTGAATGTGCAACTTGGAATAGTTAGAACCAGAGTAATAGTTTTATCTTTAACATAAGCGACTTAAATTCAGTAGTTTATAAGTGTTTTTTTACAGATCCAATCTCATCTTTCATCGCCTCAAATCACAAAAAATCATCTACTTAGTGATGGATAAACGCTCTTTAGTGTTGATCGTCTCAACTTTTGTGTTGCTCTGTTCTTAAAACTGTGCAATAACCTGTACATTCACCTTTCTGGTTGATTGATATAGGTATACTGTTTTGTGCCCCCTACTGTTACATGGTTAAATAAATCACATGCTTGAACATTTTGTAAAATGGCATAAACGAATCACCAACAAAATAAAAAATCAAAAGAAATGTGAATAAATCATTGTAACAATTATAAAGTACAAGAAAAAGAAGGAAATTAAGAGAACGAAAAGGAAAAAAGATATAAACAGGAACACAAGAAAATAAATAAATAAGAGTTGCATCAAATTTGTAAAAAGCTTCTTCACACGCAAAGACTTTCTACAGTCATAAAAATTGGGGTCATTTTTCTTCACCACGTGGTGCGTCAGTTTACACCCGAAGCTCGTTAAAAAACATACATGTCATGGTCACACTCACACAGATGGTTCGCAGCAATTATATTGTGTTCGATGTGGCCTGCAGTACATTTGTCTCGTCGTATAATCGCCGTCACTGAAGACTGAGGCTGCTAGTACAGTACGTGTTACGTACGTGTCGTATTTTCACTTGCTGATCTCAGCTTGTCTTGACCGCTTACCGTCGATCACGAATCAATAAAACCACTCTGCTCAGAAATTGAAGAGGTCCATGTCCATCCAGCCACCACTAGCTTGCCTTCAGCAAAAATGGCGCTGCTTGCAGTACTGCTATGGCTGGCGCTACCACCTGCAGCAGCGCAGCGAACGCCGGGTTGCCGGCGGCAGTGCGGCAACGTGACCGTCCCGTACCCGTTCGGGATCGGAGCACGTTGCCACCACGGCGGCGAGGACCGTGGGTTCCGGCTGGACTGCGACGACACCCGCCACCCGCCGCGTCTGACCGTGGCCGGCTACAGCCACGAGGTCGTCGACATCTCGCTCGCCGCCGCGGAGGCCACCGTGCTGCTCAACGCCAGCCATGCTTGCTATGACCGCACCTCCGGCCGTGTTCTTGGCCGTCGAGAGTACCCCATGGCCCTCAACGGCAGCGTCTTCCTCTTCTCCTCCATGAAGAGCAAGTTCGTGGCGATCGGCTGCCCGGACCTGGCCTACTTCGTCGACGACGGAGGGTACTACGTCACGGGTTGCATGTCGGTGTGCCGTCCCTCCGCGCGCGCGCTTCCCGGGTCGTGCCGGGGAGACGACGGGTGCTGCCAGAGCAACATCCCGCTGGGGCTGGGCTCGTACCGGCCGCACATCCGAAGCTTCGGCAGGCGCCAGCAGCCACAGCAAGGGACGTTCATGGCTAACTCTACGGCCTGCGCCTACGCGTTCATGGTGGATGCGTGGTGGTTCTGGTACGCCGGCTCCCACTTCAACAGGACGGGCGACTTCGCGGTGCCCGTCGTGCTGGACTGGGCTATCAGGGCCGACGGCAGCTCCTGCGCCGCCGCGCGGGAGAAGGCCACCGCTTACGCGTGCCGGAGCGAGCACAGCGTCTGCCTCGACTCGAGCAACGGCCCGGGGTACGTCTGCAACTGCACCGGCGGGTACGAGGGAAACCCCTATGTCACCGGCGGCTGCAAAGGTATTACAGTATTTTTGTTTCGTCGAGGTTGTCAGTGTCACCTCTGTGGTCTCGATCAGTTATTGACTTATGTATGGCTTATCAATCGCTTACTCGAACGGAAGATGTGGACGAGTGCGCGCACAGTGATTTGTACCCGTGCTACGGCGTGTGTATCAACACTCCAGGCGGCTACCTCTGCACATGTCCAAGCGGATCCACTGGAAACGCCACCGTGCTGGATGGTTGTCACCAAAAAGACAAATTCACATCAGCGCTCAAGGCCGTCACAGGTACTGTATGTAAAAGCACAAGAAAATTATGACAGCACTAGTGTAAATCAGTTTCTAAGATGCAATTCATTCCATTTGTGCGCATCAGGTGTAAGCATCGGCGTGTTCCTGGTGATCTTGGTGAGCTTGTCGGCACACCTGAGTGTTCAGAAGAGGAAGACGCTCAGAGCGAAGCAGAGGTTCTTCGAGCAGAACGGTGGCCTCCTCCTCCAGCAGCAGCTGGGTTCCCTGGCCAGCTCCGGCGTGGCATTCAAGATCTTCTCCGAGGAGGAGATCAACAAGGCCACGGGCAACTTCGACGAGGCGCGGGTCCTCGGCCGAGGAGGCAACGGCGTTGTCTACAGGGGCGTCGCCGCCGACGGCTCCACGGTTGCCGTCAAGAAGTCCAGGCTGGCCAACGAGAAGCAGCTCAAGGAGTTCTCCAAGGAGATGCTCATACTCTCGCAGATCAACCACCGGAACGTCGTGAAGCTGCTCGGATGCTGCCTCGAGGTCGAGGTGCCCATGCTGGTCTACGAGTACGTCCCCAACGGCAGCCTCCACCGCTACATCCACGGCGGCGCCGACGGCAAGCCCATGCCGCCGGGGGAGCGACTTCGCGTCGCCGCGGAGTCGGCGCGCGCCCTCGCGTACATGCACTCGTCCGCCTCGCCCCCGGTCCTGCACGGCGACGTCAAGTCCGCCAACATCCTGCTCGACGGCGAGCTCGCGGCCAAGGTCTCCGACTTCGGCACCTCGAGGCTCGCGCCCTCCGACGAGGCCCAGGTGGCGACGCTCGTCCAGGGAACCTGCGGGTACCTCGACCCGGAGTATCTACTGACGTGCCAGCTGACCTGCAAGAGCGACGTGTACAGCTTCGCGGTGGTGCTGCTGGAGCTCCTCACCGGGAGGAAGGCGTTCTGCCCGGACGGCCCCGAAGAGGACGACACCAGCCTCGCCTTCTGCTTCGTCAATGCTGTACAGGGGGGACGGCACCGGGAGATCATGGACGAACATGTCAGGGAGGAACTCGGGGTCGACGTGCTAGACGATGCTGCAGAGCTGGCTATACGGTGCCTGAGCTTGACCGGTGAGGAGCGGCCAACCATGACGGAGGTTGCCGAAGAGATCGAGAGATTGAGAGGCTCTGCGTGCCCAAATGCAATCATATAGTACTACCTCAGTTTCAGGGTATAAGGTTTATATTATTTTGTAAAAATCAATCCATGTAAAATTAAATCAAGTTTTTATAGAAAAATAGTATAACATGCAAAATATAAAATCAATGTCATTAAAAACATAATAAACTATATTTTCATATGATGTCAATTTATATCATATTTTTAATATATATTTTTCTAAAAGTTTGGTCAAACTTACTTGGCTTGACTTTTCTAAAAAATATATAAGTCCTATTAATCGGAACAAGGGGAGTAGAAACAGTAGTTGCTCGTACAGATAGTTTGTGTCGGTCATGACTCATGAAGTACAAGTATTCTTGACACTCTAAATATTGGGTTGAGCACCATGATAGGGGTAATTTGGTCCTTAATTAACATTACTTGTAGTCGCTCCTTTCTGATATACTTGCCTCTGAAATAAGTGTGACATGTATGAAGTCTTAGAGCATCCAAGTGGTTGCAATTCTCGAAAAAAATGAAGGGCCAAATAAGAAAATATTAGATCTTTCTAGCAAAATGTCTGTGTGTTGCAAACGGCTCTCAAATAAAATCATAATAAAAATTGGGCTCACATGAAAAAAAATTGAAGCTCAATTTTAATATATCAAACTAGATCAGGGTTTGTAGTGTAAAATTATTACAATTCAAAGCGTTTGCAGTGCAGTATTATTAGATGTCTCCTTTTTAAATCGTTTGGAGGGCAAGGTCCGAATGATTGTGGACAAGAGTTACCGGATCTACGCTTTAAATAATCTAAAAACCAGACAAAATGATTTATTAGTACTAGGCAAGCTAACATCACGGAATCCTGCTCTGACAGGATATTGTGACTTTGTTTTCTAACATAACGCTAGGATCTGGTGTTCAAGGTCCAAACACAGGAAATGAAACATAACCCTTAACGACACAGTGAAGACACCCAAAATACAAATTTCAAACAGAGCTCCTCTTTAAGTAAAAACTGGCATTTACAGCAACCGGGGTCACGGGAACAGCGAGAAACCACAGCACCGCAAAGTTCCTGGGAAAAGAACTAGTCATACTCGATACAATAACTCAACGGACGGACACCTGGACCGGCTACAAATAGGTCGGATATCTGTCTTCCTTATACACCACAAACGCATATACAACTTCTTGTTAGTCAGTTTTTTCAGTTAGTTTACAGGCTCCCTCACGGTCCTTCCATGAGCCAGCAGCCCAGCAAGCCTCTCTGAGTTGAGATGTTGGCAAGCTGCAAACCAAGTACTAGTCCTTCTTACCAGTTTGGTGCATGACGAGCACTTGAACGGAATGAGGTTGACTTGCTAAGAACTTGTCGACTCATGTGGGCCACGGACTCCAATGTATGAAAGAATTATCGCATCCTGTTGGTATTACTCGGTATTACTCATGGTGGTATTACTCAGCACAGCCGAGCTCGGCCAGGGTTGAGCAGCGATTCTGACATTATCCATCCCTGTGACACCAAAAGTTAGAGCTATTAATAATCTGCATGACATTACAGTAATGTAGGGGATATGATCAGGCTATCAGGCAATTTGCTCATTAGTAGAATATAAGCAGAGTCAAGACACATAATGTTGATCATGAAGGAAGTAACGTCACCTGTTCCCTTGCTTTCCTCTTGAATATTCCGTACGACGATGTAACGATCTTGCAAGATTCTTCAATGTGTGGTAGGAAGTCCATGTTCAGTGGGTTCGGGTTAACATACTGGTGTGAACCTCCCTTAGAGTTCATGCGCTTCCGTGCTTTCAGATTAGCATGTGATGCATTAATGAAATGCAGCAAGACATGTGCCTGTAAGCCAAATCACATTTGAAGAGGGGTAAATAACTGCAACCAACCCAAAACTATGCAATACTTACAAAACTAGTTAACAATCATTGCTTACATGGAAGGCAGCTTTGAGAATGTCATCTTGCTTTGCTTGGTCCTTGAGCAAAGCATAAACCCTGTCCTTCGTAGGGTTATATGTAACGATGTATCTTTCATCCTGTAACCATATACATAACAATTTCACATGCTAATCTTTGAAACAGAAGGAACAGAAACACCATGTTGGGGGACAACACTCAATGGAGTGAACAGGATAGTACCTCAAATAAAGGCCTTGTAGCAACAAATGAAGCAGGTTCTTGAAATGCCTCACCAAATCTTGAACCTATCGCAACTGGTTGATGCCTCCAAGGCGGATTAAATACTGTCTCCTCTGCGTTTCCTTCCTTCAACGAAGGAACGTGCCCTGCATTGGGGTAATCAGAGACTCAGATGTTAGATTGAATACTCCAAGCTTTCATGGATTTTGAAAATTACTCCACATTTAAATATATAATGGTTATACTTTATTATTCAAGAAGTTCTACACTAATTCGACCCAGTAGCACTCAACAATGCTCAGTTTGTGTATTAGTGAAATAATCTTCAAAATACATTTGACATTTCTCAAATGTATACGTTGTATCCAAAACATGATGTTACCAATGTGGTGCTTGCACTATATTTGAGGAAAACTGCTATGTCCTTTTTTTCTTTGACAAATCATGAAAAAGTTTGACCAGGAGGATAAGTTTCTAACACACACTGCTCACTTACCAGTCTTTACGAAGGAATCCACTGCCACGGTGAATCTTGCTGTATTTAGCGTATTCAGCACAACAGACCTCACCTGGTAACAGAAAATGAATTTATCTCATTAACTGATAAGTTTATCGGAACGATTTGACCATAATAGCAGCAAACAAAAATCAGAAGCAAACCTCTTGATATGAACTAAGGAGATATCCACAAGACAAGACCGCAAATGAAGCCACCAATGATGGATTCCTCTTGGAGATTAGAATGCTCATGCCAGTTCCCAACTTCATAAAAGAGGTGATAAATAAAAAATTAGATAGCTAACATATGCTACATTTTAGATCAGTAACATTCATGCAAAAGCACACAGAAAATTTAGTAGTTCAGCCAACACTGAAAACATCAACAGCAGATAAAAAACAGGAGCACCACATGTTAAACATAAATGGTTACCAGATCAGCGATGTTCCCAACACTTTCTCCTTTCGCAGTAACATCTCCAATATTTTCTCCTTTCGCATATGCCTTGTATATCGGTGTGCGGGTTGAGGTAGATGTAACAGCAGCAACATTCTGAACAGAAAATTTTATTCTATCAGCCTTTTTGCAAGTAATGAAATAATAGGTTGTATTACTACCATAAATTAATGCAGTTAAGGCACGAAGCCAAACCTTGACAACATTTGCCATGCAAGCCAATGGCAGGAAAAGGTGAGGGAACGCTGCAGTAGCTAACTCTATCCCAGCTCCAAGTTCCATCATGAGATCACCAGAAAAGCGGAGCTGTAGTAAATATTGATTTGAATGAGTTTACCAGAGAACAAAACAGAAAGAATTAGAAGGTCTGCAAACCATTGGTTTCGAATATTATACCTGCTTTAGGTCACAGTCGAATTTCTTCCCTTGACGTGCAAAAAGCATTTTTCCGACACGTCCAGCGCCATCCTGTAGTAATGGAAAACAACATAACTGTCAGATGATGATCAAATCACTAATAGTTCAGGATGACCACACAAACAATAGAAAAAAAACATGTTACCTTGAGTATCCAGTTAATAGCCACAGCACCGGATGTAGCCCTGCTTTGTGAGACTCCCACTGAGTTTAACAAGGCTCTTGTCGTAAATACACTCATTGCTCCCCCAAAGAAATGCTGAGAAGTGGAGAAGCAAGGTTTAACAGGATATATCCAAATCTAGTAAACAATGCAAATGAACATAAATCTAGAAAGCATACCTTCAGTGCTCTCCATGTCATGTATGGAACATATGAAGGAGTCACACTGTCGGGAAAACCTTCAGGCACAACATATGATCTTATGAAGGCCATAATTTCCTGCAACAGCAGTTACGTAGAATCATTATTGTAGTTCATCCTTAGTCATGGTAAGTCAACAGGAACTCAATATTCATCACTTTCACAACGAAAAAAAACTCCATAATCATGGTGTGGGATAAGAAAACAAAATAAGGACTTTAGCACCATCTAGCAAGCAAGTACTAGCTTCCAAGACACATGGGCATCACTTTTTGTCTGAGTTTTGCAACTTCGTTCCTGAGAAAGGCCTTAGACAAGATAGAATCAAACGGTTTGTAGGGTAAGTAACACAAACCAATTACAGTTGCAATTCCATCGACAGGAAGCTAACCAAATGGAGACAGAAGTGGCCACCCACTAAATGAACTTAAATTGTGCATTTCACGGCCCGAATTGGGGATCACAAATGAAGTAATTAGAACAACTACCAAAAAGAGGCAGAATCAACCAACAAACTCTATATTTTTGACGAGTGATAGCCATGTGGGGTATGTATGATTCCGGATCCTAGACAGTAGCACTTGGAAACGATAAATTAGGAGAACTTGCCACAAAAGCAGCCGCACAGGTACAATTAACCACGCCTTGACACATTCTCAACAGAATTCGCATCTCATCGAATCCTCATATCTAGAAGCCTCATATGTATAACTGGAAAACAAATCAAATTCGCCACGAAGAAAAGAAGGGCCCAAAAAAAACCCTAGAAACGTTCACCTCTTCCATCTAAACCGGATCTAGGCATCTAGCGACGGCCACACGCATGTGCGCCATGGCAATCTCCAATCAATCCCACCACAAACCAAACCAAGAGGGACGCTAGAAAATATTCACCTCGGCGGGCGGTAGCGGGGACTGGAGCGGCACGGCCCTGAAGGTGGCGCCGACGGTGGGCGCGGCCCTGGCCCTGGCGCTGACCCTGCCGGGCCTCACCGGCTGCGCGGAGGACGCGGAGCCCTCGACGACGTAGCTCCACCGCCTGCCGTCCACCTCCTCGAGGCACAGGACCCCGTCGACCGCGGCCGCCGGCGCCGACAGCATCGCCGGCGCCCTCGCGGCGTTGGTGTCCGGCACGGCGACGCGCACGACGTCCCGCACGGCTGGCGTGGGCAGCGTGATGGTCTGCGTGGCCGTGGCCGCCGCCGCCGCCGGCCGCTTGAGCCCCATCGCCGGAGCCATGCGGGCGGTGGTGGGGGGTGGGTGGCTAGGGGGTGAGATTTAGATGGGTTTGCAGTGGTGCGCGATACAGCCAGGCAGGCCCGCCACGGACATAGCGCAAACGATTTTATACCCAGGCCCAGGCGTCGACGTGGCAATCAGCCCACATGCACGGTCGGGACTACGCGGTACTCACTCAGTCTCGCTGACGTGTGGGGTCGCGCGTATGTGGGGTCAGGTGTCAGTGGCGTAGAGGAAGTAAAGAGGCGGTGGGATGGAGATGGGTGGTCGGCTGCTGGTGCCAGCTTGAGCGAGTTTTTTTTTCAGGGAAGCTTATTTCCGCAAGTTGCTACTTGTACCGCTGTGATCTTCTGTCAGGGAAGAGATGTGGGACCGGATAGAGTAACGGGCCCATGTGTCATTGGGTGAGGGTTGTTTGTGGGGACGGGAGGGCGGTTGGCTGGTGGACCGTTGGAATAGAGGGATGGTGGAGCCGTGGAGGCGGAGGGGCTTATTTGGCTTCTCGATTTTTAGTGGCGTCAAGGCCATCTGTATCATTTTTGGGATGCATATTCTAACAATCAACAACAAACAGACCATGTGTGTGGCTGTTTTTTGAAATCAAGTGATTTACAGGGACACACCATGTGCCTTGTTTGGGATTTTTTTGCTGTCATCGGACTCGGATCTCAAAGCACGTCGTGCGGCCGAGATAATCCGAGAGGATCTAGCCTTCTCATATGCAATAAATGGGTAGCATTTGGGATTAATAAGATTATAACAGTTTGGGATTTGGATTCACTTTGGAAGGACAAACATGACACGCTCACGGTATGGCATGGGCACGATCATGACATCGGTTGCTTTGGGCACGAGGATCCAACCTTATCGATGCAACATTTTGATACACATATTTTTTTTTGCCATGGATCGTGCCACGGTTCAACCATTTTTCCGGAATCAGGCATTCGGAGTTGTTTCTTTACTTTTGGATGACCAAACACCGCACACTCACGGTATGACGCGTCACTGACATGGACTTTGTCGATATATCAACCGCTTCCATAAACTCTGCAAAATGTGCTTTCTTGTTTTCTTTTATTGAGTGTCGTAATATGCAAGGTAAGGTTTATGTTCTTCTATTTAATACAGAACCAAAAGCATGTCATGGTGCTCAGATAGCATGACGATCTTACCTGAGTGATGTGGCGTGTTTATCAGGGTTTTATTTGCTAATCATGTATGCCACATGATAGTGATGTGGCGTGTTGATACACATAGCTTGGTGTCATAGATCATGTTATTACCCTTCCATGTTTAAACCTTGTATTCTGATTTGAATTATTTCTCGATGCACAAACAAAGCAAGCTCATGAATGATGGGGCACTAACATACAGTTTGTCGATACATCGGCCACTTGTGGACATTTTGTGAACTCAATTTTCATTGTTTTCCTTTAGAGAGGGATAATGAACGGGTGCGGTGGTTCTTCAACTTTTGGGTACATATCCCAAATAAGTCGTGTGACTGAGATAACACGATGGTATTTTTGATACACGAACACAACACACTCATGTCACGCCACATACACTTTGTCGACACATCACTGTTCTTGGAAAGTTAGTGAATTTGTTTTCTTATTTTATTTACAGAGAGGCATAATATATAGATGTACTGAATACACAACGTAAAGCATGTCATGGACTCATGGGTTTGAGATAACAGGAGAACCCAACATTTGTCGATGCAACGTGTTGGTACACGTAGCTTTTGTCGTATCGTAAGACGCCTTTTTCTAGAAGTTGTATTTGAAGATTTGGTGGATGCAGTATGATGCGACATTGTTGACATACATTTTGTTGATACATCAACCACTTTTTGTTTTTGGAAGATTTGTGATTTTTTATCTTAATTTTCTTTACAAATTAACATGCATAACATATCGTGGTATTGGATTCTTTTTTGTATATTAGATGGAGAGCACAAAGCACCTCGTGACACTTAGGTAACACAAGGATCTGCCTTGACGATGTAATTAACATTTGATACATGTAATACTTTGTCATGGATCTTGCCATGATTCACACTTTCTAAAATCTGCATTTCACAATTGATGCATCACTCAAAATTCGAAATTAAACTACACTGGCCGGTTGTAACAAAAAGTACAAGTATATAAACAAAGCATGATAAAAATTACACATACGTACGTGCACACTTTTATTGTAATCCAAAATTCCCCACCACCACACGAATTGCTTCATGGAAACCCTGGTTAGCCGCGAAAAGACAAAATGAAAAATCACTGATGGAGCCACGCAATATTTCCCTTTCGTGCAGATCCCGCGGGATCGCGAGGGCGTGGGCAGTGGATGGTTTCATGGTTGGTGGGCGCCGCCACCTGCCATGGATGGCGCGTGTGAGCCGCGCGAGAGATTCTCGTCGTCGGCGAGGGGCCCGACCGGCTGTGCGGCAGGCGCCGCCCAGCCACGCGTACGCGGGCCGGCAACCACTCACTCCATCGGAGTTAACGCTGTTGATCTACGACCCTTTCTTCTTCTTCCCGGCCGTCCAGATCACCGTCTCCCTTTTTTCGTGCGGACGCAGCCACTTTTCACTCGGTTCACCGTCCATCTGCTATCTCTCCGGTCGCCGTCGAGCTCCGTAATTTTTTATGGCCGCAGCACGCAGGTTTCGTATTCGCCGCCGGCCGGCCTCGTGGACGCACGTACTCGCAGCCACGCCAGGTGCGTCTTCTTCGTTTTTCCTCGGCTTCTCGAGGGACACCGGCCTAGCTAAATTACGTCAGGATCGATGGGAAAGAAGTACTGTAGTAGAAATTTGGGAGAGATCCATCATCCATACTTGATCTCCCGCTCGATCAAACACAAAGAAAGAGACACGGATCGACCTCGTGCCTGCCGACGACCTACACCGGCGACGGCAATCCGATCCAACCATATTACGCGCTCGGTTTGATGATTCATTACTTCCATCTCCAACGCCGGCCGATGCCGGTGCCGCTGCTGCATTTTCGGCCTGACTTGAAGGATTGGCTTCCTCCTACTACCCACCCGCTACGATTACACGGTTCACTCGATCGCGACGATCGGGTGACCATGCTCCGACAACGATGGAGTCATGGAGTCACTAGCACTGATCGGTGTACTAATAAAGGCCTTTATCTTTCCTGGCATAGGAAACACGTTGATTCTTGATTCTCGATTCTCTCATAGCACAGCGCAACCAGATCAATTAAGTGGTTCGATTAGCTCACAAGGTTGCGATTTTTGATGACGACTTTCGTTGTCACCTTCTTGTCTAGCGTTGCAAAGAGTCAAAATGGTTGTCCTCATTTATGTATTTTGACCTCGCGTGCCTAGCAGCTAGCATTAGCATGGCCGGCTTCATATTATGTTGAAGAACCATTGATTACAACATACACATATGTACATCAGTACACGCTCTAACTTGCACAGATCTACACAATATGACTAGATGCAGAGCTTTAAATTATTGTTGTAACCACATGCATATATCGGCATCAACCACGGAACATGGCTTCAACTACAAGGATATTCCACCTTAATAAGATACATTCGGCATAAATTTGGCATTGTGTGTGTTATGGTAATCCTTTTTTTTTCAACCATCTTTCATTGCATTATGGAACCAAAGTTATATCAAGTACGTAGAGGGGCACAAGCATGTGGTACCCCTATACACAAATAACAGTAAGACATAAATTTGCTTTTAATCTACGATAGCGACTCGCATAACAACCTGGGATATCTACAATGCTAGAGAAGAAACTGGTAGCGATGTCGACGATGCTTCTAGAACCCGTTTGAGTTCAACCACGAGGAAGCGACGACGAGCCTCCTCAATCTTGATGAAACAATCATGAGTAACTCTCTCCCGGTCCTCTAGGAATACCAAAAAGCTTGATCCACATCACAAATTGTTGAGTAGCTCAAAGAGGCTTTTGATGGAGTGATGTAGAATCATAAGAGCCAATGATTTTTAAACTTCCATAAGGAACAAGGTGCAAAGACTAATACCATGTAGGTACAACATATTATTTTTTGCCAGGCCAATAATAATCCAAAGTGTCCACATTAGCAAAATCATCACATATAGGAAAACTACGAATGGGCAAGACAAAACTGCTGAAACAATGCATTACAAACATAAGTGCGGAATAGACTCTGGTTTAGCATAGGAAACAGAAGAAATGACATCTAGTTACTGAATTTTGGCGAGGTAATTCCCGGTGAGTAAATTGTTGTGAGCAAGTTACCCAATAACAACCTTTGTGCAGGGAGCAAGGCTAGCTAACCGGAGAATACCCTTTCCCACATTGTTCACAATTTGGTACGTAGAGGATCTCAGTCTATTTTTGTCTACAAGTTTGCTTAATCCCGTCTCAAGTTGGAACGTTATAAACTTGATGAAGTTTATATGAAAATTTAACATCTAAGCTATGATATCAATACCACTAGATTCATCATGAAACATGTTTTCATAATGTGTATAGGTTGATACTTTCAGTATACTTGATCAAACTTAAAATAGTCCGACCAAATACAATATTAAGTGGCCTTGAATATAAAATAGAGTGGATGACTACATATTGACATGAAGGGTGGTGCATCTACAGTCAATAAAAAAAGGGTGGTGCATCAGAATAGACACGTCCCACCCTATAGTCAAGATAATGTGTGGGAAATTGGACAAGAAGTCATTCCAGCATTGCATCAAACCCATCTCATGTCGATCTCTGAAATCGACTTCCGTGGACAAGTGTTTTCTTGCTATCCTTTGTTTGATAAACAATGCTATTGATATCGTGGCTGTTTTTCACTGAAAGAATTCAACACAACATATTTCACAAAACGTAAATCGAGTCTTGATGCTAGTTTGATCACTATAGTCAAGATAATGCGTGGGAAATCGGACAAGAAGTCATTCCAGCATTGCATCAAACCCATCTCATGTCGACCTCTGAAATCAACTTCTGTGCACAAGTGTTTTTTTGCTATCCTTTGTTTGATAAACAATGCTATTGATATCGTGGCTGTTTTTCACTGAAAGAATTCAACACAACATATCTCACGAAACGTAAATCGAGTCTTGATGCTAGTTTGATCACTATAGTCAAGATAATGCGTGGGAAATCGGACAAGAAGTCATTCCAGCATTGCATCAAACCCATCTCATGTCGACCTCTGAAATCAACTTCCGTGGACAAGTGTTTTTTTGCTATCCTTTGTTTGATAAACAATGCTATTGATATCGTGGCTGTTTTTCACTAAAAGAATTCAACACAACATATTTCACGAAACGTAAATCGAGTCTTGATGCTAGTTTGATCACTATAGTCAAGATAATGCGTGGGAAATCGGACAAGAAGTCATTCCAGCATTGCATCAAACCCATCTCATGTCGACCTTTGAAATCAACTTCCATGGACAAGTTTTTTTTGCTATACTTTGTTTGATAAACAATGCTATTGATATCATGGCTGTTTTTCACTGAAAGAATTCAACACAACATATTTCACAAAACGTAAATCGAGTCTTGATGCTAGTTGCTAGGCACAGAGTTTGATCTTTGGTGAGTTAAAATCAATGAAAAAAATAGCACGCTATATCGACGTTTATAGCGCGTTATAGCGTTTCTGAGGAGGCTACGCTATATTTAGCCTAAAATGCTCGCTACGACGCTACACACGCTATATACGTGCTATAGCGCGCTATACCACGCTAAATAATATAGCGTATAGCACGCTACAAAAAAACTAGAAAACTGGATCTGGAACCCATTGGCCCAAACAAAAGCCCAGCTCCCATCGGTCCAAATATGTAACAAAACTACAAAAGTCCAGCTCCCAAGCTCCTAAGAAGAACATCACAAGGAAATAGAGTTCCTACTTCCTACTTCCTAGGAAGAGCTTCCAAGCTCCTATGAACCTGATGATATACAAGTTGAAGGATCAACATCACAAGGAAAGAGAGTTCCTAGGAAGAAGATGTTTCCTGTCTTCGGTAATGATGATGGTGTGCAATCTGGTTGTTCGTCTAGTGAAGAAGAAGATGATGTCAATAATTCTGATTAATGTTGTACATGTGGTTCTGTTTTAAACCTTGTTATTTTGTTCACGGATATGTATCTCCTATTTTACGTTTGTGCCATGGATCTGGTTAAGTGGGCTGGTTTTGCAAGTATTACTGATTATTTCTGTTGAAAAAATCCTTAATATTCACTTATTCAGACTATATATTACAGTTTTTTTATCAAACGCTATTTCAAAAATAGCACGCTATAACACGCTATAGCGTTTGTAGCATTTTGAAAAGGGCCACGCTATATTTTGTAGCGCGCTATTTTTTCATTGGTTAAAATAGAGCTGGCCACCTCAAAGAAAAACAATGGTTACTCGGGGCGTATTATTAGTGCATCCCAACGAATTAATACCAGTAGAGTAGACCACTACGGGTTTCTAGGTTCATGAATCTAGTCAGCATTCTGTCATCCAGTAGATAAACAATCGTTGAAGAGCTTCCTGGTATGCGATGACTAGGCAGTCTTATTTCTTTTGTCAGACAGTCGTGCCTAAACAGACAGAGCACACGACGTGGCAAAATAAAATTCATTGGTAGAAAAAATGTACGCCAAGTCAGGAGAGAATGAGCCAAACTATGAATATGGAAGAATGGAGCAAGACCAAGATGACCAAATGCTTTGTGACTTTCACTGTCCAAGATCAAATACAGTAGCGCCATTTTTACTCTGTTTCTGCGTTAGCTCCAGCCGGCCGGGGCCCCTGGCTCCTTTTCTCTGCATAAACAGTCAAACACGCTAGCTTAATCTGGCGCATCTTCTTGGCTCCTCCTCACCTGGCACAAATATTGGGCAATGATTTTGATTGAGTATTTGAGTAGTTGGAGAGAAAATCATCTGCCAGTGGGAGATTATATAGGTCAAATTCTTGGGTTGGCTGAACAAACATTTTCTTTGGTTTCTTGAGAGAGGGACCAAAACAAACGCTTTCAATGAAAGAGGGTGTTGTGTCAGTGTTGGAGTGCTTTGCTCCTTTTCTTGCGCGTTGAGCACGCCACTAGCTAAACACTATTGGAGTATTGGTTTATGGTCACACCTAAGTCAAACAGTCCATTTCTGATGGCTATGTATGGTCGTTACAACACCAGCTTTTGCAAGAAGAAGAAACAGCAGCCAGCAGGAGGAGCAGGAGGTTCAGTGCAGACGATAGTAAACTACCATATGAAGTATTGAAGTTTGATTCGTTAGTAATCTAAACCTATCAATGTTAATATATTGAAGTGCCCCATACTACCGGAGGTCCACTTTGTCTCATTGGAGAATATACTCTCACCGTTAAAAACACATCTAAAAAATTAAAATAATTTGATTTTTCGGTGTATGTCCGCACACAAAATTTTACCCCAGAATGATTAAAACAATGGCGGGGACTGTCTAGAGAAGTCAAAACAAAAAACTTATGATAAGCCATTTGGAGTACCAAAATTTGTTTTTACAGTAAAACTTTGTGTTTAGATGCATACCCGAACTTTTTATGGATTTTTTTGATAACTGAAATGTTTTTAAAATATATTTTCTAAAATAGAATCATCTGCTCCTGTGAGCCAAAACACAACCTCTCCATATTATGTAATACAGTACCAATCTGGTCAGGAGGGAATTTCCTGTAATGGATTGATATACAATTGATAGCGATTGCCGATTTTATTATTAATAACTGAAAGCTCAGCATGAGCAAACACGAGCAAAAACAAAATATCCTACAATGGAAACTATGCAAACTATCATAAATTTTTATATCTATATTTCCGTGTTAGAACTATATTTTGTGTGTGCAAGGACACACAATTTAGTTAATCTCAGTATAAGCAGTCAAAGAAACTTCAAATTTTGTGAACAAACTGCTCTTGGCAATGATAAACGTATATGCATAGCTACATTCATTTGTTGTCAATAATTTAAAGATGTGTCAGTGTCCATTTGCATCATTAATCGGGAGGCAAATACACAAAACCAACAATATTATTGCCGTCTTTTTGGTTGGGCTATGGTTCTATGGAGGTGCCTCTTTTGCTTTGTTTTTCTTAGATTCAGCAAAAAATCGTACAATGACCATACTTTTTTTATAAGCAGTGTCATGCCAACAATGTCGCTACATTACTACAGTAAAATTTGCCAGCGTGTCACTTGAGGTAGGACATTTCACGCTCCAAGTCTCCACGTCTTGCTCGCTTGTCATGTTCTACTTTTCTAAAACTGGTCAATAAACATAAGCAAAATTTATTGGCCGAGTTTTTCAGGTGCCACCCAATCTTTATGCGGGTCATTGTCAGTCAAATTCAATGAGAATGAAAGAAACTTAAGATTCTAGCAGGTTCTTTTTCTCCTTGAATTTTCGATCACATGTGCTCGTCGAGTCGCCCATGTTCCCAAGCATGGTTGGCAGCGATGCTGACCTGGCAGAGGATTAGATGGACCAAGCCGCTGACCAATGCCATGCCAGGGTGCAATTCCCAGCTGTCCAGTTATGGATATCCTAAGACGTATAGTGGACAATACCAATATTTTTCTTCTTCTTGTGAACGAGTAGGTACAGCTTACACAGATTTTGTGTAAAAGCTGGTGGAGAAGTGGGGTAGTGAGCTTCATAACAATCTTTTTTTACAACCTTTGGTTTGATCAGTGAGCTGCCTAGCCGGCCTCGGCTATAGCTACCAATTGTTTTTTTTTAGGTATTAGCTACCAATTGTTAGGTTTATTTTTTCAAAGCGTTTGGTAATTTCCTTTTTCTTGTGAACAAGACTGGAGTAGTGAAGTTAGTGCAATGTTTTGCGGCGGTTCTATATTATTTCGTGTCTCAAAGTTTTAGGTAAAGCCGTAAGATTTCTTGTACACTGACACAGAATCAATGTTCGTACTGGCTGGCTGATGTGCAAGTCTGACCTCTCATGTGACCATTATCTGTGGAATGCATCGTGTACGTCAATCTCTTATGCCGTTTCATTTCCCTTTGATACTCTAGAAGTCAACTGAAATTTAGTTGAGCTGAGTGAATGTATTTCACTTACTAGTACAGCCAAAAAAGAACGAGAAAAAAACTTCTCAAACAAAGAAGGCCACTGGCCCAGCCCTTCTGACCTAGAGCTGAAAACTTAAGCCCAGTCGGTCCAAGTTGCTGCTGTGCCGGCCCATTGGCGTGTTGGGTTTCTTCGTTTTGTTTTTTTTTCTCAGTTGTTTTTAGAATTTACAAATTTATTTTCCTTTCTTTGTATGTATGTTTCTTCTTTCATGAACCTGTTTGTTTTGGCTAGGGTTTAAGCTTCTTCCATGTTTGGTTTCTATAAGTGATTCTCATATTTGTACTAGGAGTGTAGAAGCACGCCCGTAGGCGTTTTCTGTAGCTTGTAACTTAAAAGTCGAATCAATACAATACTTCCCTTTGAGTTCGAGTTATCTATGACTAAATGCCGCCGTACATATAAGAGAAAAACCAACGATCTGATGGACTGCACACACAAGACACAAAAAGTTATGCTAAGTTTAGATTCCAGATACATAAAAGTAACAACCCTACTAATGGCAAGTATATGATGTTTTAGGTTTTGTACATATTATCTAGATTCAAAAGTGTATATATACACACTAAAATATGTCTAGATACATGAATACACATATAAATGTGGTAAATGCCTAAAGCATCTTACATTGTAAAACGGAGGGAGTACAATGTAAGATCATGAATGCCGATCGGGAGGCCCCTACCTCGGTTTATATAGCCATACAAGGCAGCAAGGGTAGCGTTATATGTACCGGATTGATGTGCTCATGTACATATAGGGTATGAATCGCTACGTATATAGTCGGATATCCCAAACAAATCTACTTGTCGTCTTGTGTTCCAAGTCGGTCCAACACTCAGTACGTAGCAGTCGGGCTCCATGTGTTGGTCCGTCCACCTAGGTAAACCATGAAATTAGGCCTAGTGTCAAAATTAAATCCAAATCAGGCCACAACATTCTAAAACAACGCCAAGCGGCTCAAGGGCCAAATAAATGTATTATTGCGAGCTATTGGGACCGTGTTTTCCTTGCTTTAGAGTTTTGTTTCATTTCTATATGCTTCTGAGTAAACCAGAGACAAAAAAAACCCTTTCTTTTACCCTTACGTATGTGATCTGAACGGTTAATTTGAGTGATTCCTAAGATGTTGCATCATTATGTGACCACAAACATATTTGGCTCTCGATCAAGTGCTCGCCCTAGTTAAAAAAAAAAATAGTAGTTTTAAGAAAATCTAAAAGCAATCTTAATCTTGCCAATGATGTATCCCACAATCACATAAAATATTTATTTGAAATACTTTATGTTATGGGCTACAAAAAAGACAAATGTTGTATATTTAATAGATTTAAAAGTGTGTACATTTAAATCCACACATTTGTCAACTTTGTGTGGATCCAAATGGAAAATGTTTCAAATCAAGATTTTGCACATTTGTAAATACATCATTGACAACATGGAAGATTCTTTCAGAATTTTTCGAAACTTATAAATACGAATTTTGATTTTTTTTATTAGAGGGAGCACGGCAGCCCGGGAGCAAGAAATCTCTACTCGGCACTTGAGTTGCTAATTAATAAGTCTATAGATCACTAGAATCCAATGGAGTCGAGTAGAAAACAGAGTGTTTTCTCAAATGAAGGGAGCACATTTCTCATGAAATGATGGCAGACAGTTTTTTTTTTGTAAGATCACATAAAATAAATAGCAGCAGGCCGCCTCATTAAAAACCCTCCAGTCCCCTTAGGTACCCTGGTAGGGAAAAGAGTGCGTAAAAAAACCTGATGCGCCAAGGATTACACTGTGTTTTTACAAAAATCTTCAGCTAATGCCCGGCTAATTTTAGGAGGAAGGTTGTCCAACCAAACAGCAGTGCGATGCTCAACTCTACCTAACCTAGCTAAGGCATCACTCACACCATTTGCATCCCTTCCTATCTTAGCAATTCTAGCATCTCTCTCATGTAAGAGCTCCTTGATGGCGGCGACTTGCACCATATAGGAGGATCTGTTGGAAGTAGTATCAGAGATAAGCACAATAGCCTCTAGGCAGTCTGTTTCAACAACAAGGGGCAGGTGGGTCCACTGCAATGCCAGGTTTAGCCCCTCTTGTAATGCCGCAAGCTCGGCATCAAGAGCATCATCACAATTATAAAACTCCCTGGCCGCGGCAAAGATTACCATGCCATCATTGTTCCGCAGCACCATACCAGCTCCCGCCCCTCCGTTAGTGACAAAGGACCCATCCACATTTAATTTAGCATATCCGGCATCAGGCGGCTTCCACTTCTCCTTCTCCCTTTGCCCCTGCAGCGATCGCTTCTCTTTTTCCATACCAAGGTTTTGATCAACTACCATCTTCCCTTTCTCAATATCCGCTCGGGGATGTTGTTTAATGAGTATGAGAGAGTCCATGTAACTCTGCAAAAAACGTTTTGAACCCTCGACAGATGGCAGCGAATCTGTCAGCGGCTTGTTGTGGGTCACTTCATTATGCGCATACCAGGTTCTCCAAATAAACATAAGTATCCTAGCCCGCTGCGTCACTGTGACGCCATGCAACAGGTGTAACAACCACTCAGAGCCAGGGTGCCCAACCGTTTCAATTGCAGGAAGGTCCAGCCAGGGCTTGCCATAGTGCCATTGCATGGGGGCACGGCAGGAATACATGAAATGACGTTTCATCTTCTCTTCCACAAATGAGGCAAGTATTTGGCGTCTGAATGCCCCGCCGTCTCTTGTTTACCTGGGTTGCTATACCATTCTTCGCAATACGCCAGGCTAGATTTCTTACTTTCGGAGGTACAGGACACTGCCAGATAAGTTTCCAGACTGGACGGTCACCATCGGGTCGAGCGCTCGACGCCCCAACATTTTCTGCCATCATCTTCTCATTAAAGGCCAGTTCATAGGCACTCTTAACCGTAAATATACCTCTTTTATCTGGTTGCCAAGCAATAATGTCTGTATCTTGTCTCTGTGACGGCTTGATCTTCAAGATATCATCAACATCAATTGGTAGGAAATACTGGCGCAATCTCTGTATGTCCCAAGTACCATCATGCTGGATAAAATCCGAGACCCAGCGCATTCTGCATCTTCCTTGTTGAGAGATCGGTTTGAAAACCGTGCTCCTGGGTATCCACGGGTCACGCCATGCACGGACACTTACTCCATTTCCGATCCTCCATATGACGCCCTTCTTAAATAATTCAAGGCCGTACTCAATAGCTGTCCATGTGCTCGACTTATTACCTGTAAAAACAGTGTCAAGGAGGGAGCCATTAGGATAGTATTTAGCACGTAAAAGCTGAGCACAGAGAGTGTTAGGAAACTGTATAAGACTCCACGCCTGACGAGCAAGAAGCGCTTGATTGAACAGACGCATATCCCTAAAGCCAATCCCTCCTCGGCACTTTGGGCGTAGCATCATGTCCCAAGAAATCCAAGGCATTTTCCTTTTCCCATTCTCCTTACCCCACCAGTAATCTTTAATCATTTGCGTAAGCTCATCACATAGTCCAAACGGTAGTTTGAAGACCTCCATCGCATAAATTGGTAGTGCAAAGGCTACAGCCTTGATCAAAATTTCTTTTGCCGCTTGTGTTAGCCAATTATCATCCCATTCCAGAAGGATGCTTGCTAGCTTAGATTGGAGACTTTGGAATTTGTCCTTACTCATCCGACCATCCGGAGTAGGAAGCCCCAAATATTTTGTTTCGAACGCTTCTTGAGTCACTTGTAAGATATGTTTCACCTCTTCCCTAACAGGTTCAGGACACGATTCACCAAAGAGAATAGAGCACTTCTGAGGGTTTAAAAGTTGTCCCGTACTCGTTGCATATTCATCAAGAATAGACTTAATTGTGGCTGCTTGTTCTGGACATGCTTTAAAGAACAACAAGGTATCATCTGCAAAAAGTAAATGAGATATACCTGGCGCTCCCCTACAGATTTTAACAGGTGATAAATTTCCCATTGTCACTTCACGTTGTATTAGCGCCGACAAACCATCTGCAACAAAGAGGAACAGAAACGGCGATAGGGGATCACCTTGACGCAGACCACGAGAAGGCGAGAACGAATCCAGGAGGGTCCCATTAAATTTGACCATATATCTCACAGTGGTGACGCACTCCATAATCCAGTCAACCCACCTGTGAGCAAACTCCAACCTTTTCATCGCTTCCTTTAAATATCCCCAATCGACTCTGTCATAAGCTTTGGACAGATCAAGTTTATACGCACAAAAATTATTTGCTTCATTCCTATTAGTCTCCATATAATGCAGACACTCAAAAGCAACAAATGCATTGTCAGTAATGATGGCAGACAGTTATCATGGATCCGTGGAGGAGCAACATGGTCATAGCCTCATAGGGCATTATACCATAGCTCATGAGAAATGATTTGCTTGCGTGGTGCTGCATAATCATACGGTGATCATGATTTAACCGTAGAGGGACAGGCTTACTAGGAGGCAAGTGAGCGATCTTCATGGTATTGCAGTCTGTACCTTCTCTGGAACGAGTAGTTCAGGGCTCTGCCTATCCAAACATTTCTACTTGCAGAAACCAACCAAACATCAAAATTTGTGTTTAACAAAATTTTACCATACCGGCATCACCGTGAGACAAACATGATGTTATCGGCCGATGAAAATAAATTTAATTGATAACCATAGCTGTCCACAAGAACATCAACCACTTGACATGTTATAACTGTTTCTTGTACAGACAAAAACCTTATTATTGTCTAGAACTAATCAAGACTATTTCATCGAACCATCGATCAACCACGTTAACTAAGTATGACCAATAATTTTAAACATCAAGCATCGACTCGGCGTGGGCAATTATCTTCCACAACGACCATTCGTCCAAAGATAAGCAGTATAGCACATATAGCGATGCATCAAGCCTGAAGACATTTGGCGTCCGTCCAGTCATATGCATCAGGAATCATTTCCAGCAGTAGACCAGGTTTGCAACCTGTTCAAATCATGGTCATCTCAGGCAAATCGATACTCATAAGTACGATCACTGGCCCGTTTTCACACGTTTCATCCCGGCAGAGTTGAAGGGTGATACACTGGGACTGAGGTGGGTGCTCGGGCTTTCCTCCCTTAGAGTGCCATTTAGTATTGCCAATTCTCTCAGCTGCTGCTTCTTGAAGTAGTCCATGGATTCATCCTGATTTCAATACTGTTAGCAACAGAGGTAATGCCAGCTTCAAAGTGAAAAATGAAGACACAGAAAAGTGGGAACTGAGACAGGACATACTACTGGTTTGAGAAGATCCTCCAGTATGGCCACAGCTTGGTTTAATCGGGCATCAATGATACCCGCCGGGAACTCAGCTTCGACAAGTAAATGAAGTGGTTCATTCAAGTGCTCATAGCCAGGCTTATCTCTAAGCTTGTTTTCCTATTCAATAAGAAAAATCAGTTTTTTGGAAACCTTTCCAATGATGTTTAGTAGTCGGGATACGACATAAATTGTTAAACACTATAGGCAATTCTGTTGAAACATTGCTTACAAGTTCATCTTAGCGGCTATAGAAAATAGAACATAACAAGTAACTGAGCAGAACTGGAGCAGTACCTTTAAACTTCAGTTAATAATAATACTGCACATTACTAATTCAACTTCTATCAGCATTTAACAGTTTTAGCCATAGTGTCATTCTGAAAGACAGGTATTTTCATATCAACCAGAAGAATTCAGGATCATCCTTGGGTTTATAAACATAGCTTTTTTTGCATGAATAAACATAGCTTATTTAATTTACAGCCATACGTATCATATCAGTATTAATGTGCATAATAAGTATTGAACTGAAACATGAGTGGTTCTAAATGCCTTGAAAAATAGGTCCTAAAGTGTTCCAAGCATGTTGGTATGTAATAGGCAACTGCAAAGATGGTGGTTACAATATGTGTTAATTACCTTAACAATATCTTTTACCGAACCACGCCCACGAATATAGACTCTACACTGAGTTGTAGCTTCAACTCTTTTCAGGGAGTTTCCTCGTGGCCCCAGCAAACGACCAACAAAGTTGAACTAATTATAACAAAGATTGTGGATGATTTGGATTCAGCATAGCACATAAAATAAATTTTAAAATAGTGTGTCCCACCAAATTGAGATAAAAAAGTCATACATACATTTGGAAACTTGTCTGCAGGAATATCTATCCTGACAAGTTTCTTCACAATAGGGCTGCCTATAACTCCAGGAGCACCATTCCAGCCCATGGATGGTGATTGCATCCCCATATGCTGAAGAAAGGCATTTAATATAAGAAAAAAAAAATACAGAAAATGATTCTATAGGGCGCTGAGATATGGCTGGTATTGCACATTAAGTATCACAAGAACAAATTATAAAACGTATTAGTGATAATATGAATAAAACAATACGAAGAGTCCATATACTCATGTCACTTACTTGACAAAACACAAGTTTTTTCTTGAACTGGAAATGACAAAACACAAGTTGTTTCCATATTGTGCATTGTTCCTTATCTAAGCATACTGTGCATTGTTTTGATGGGCAGAAGAAATTGCTAGCATGTTATAAACATTGGTTAAAAGAATGACTGAATGAGGTTTTTCCCTGTATCAAGATGCTATCGTTTAAATATTACCTTTATGGGTAGAACCAGTGGTTTCTTATCATTTAAATCTCATAGGAACTATTTCAGATCCAAGACTTAGATGAAGATCACCAGTCAGCTAGCAAAAAAACTTGCTAGTTTCGCGAAAGGAAAAAAAGTTGAAACATGCCAGCCTTGAATTATGTAGAGCTATAAATATATGTAAGCAACAACTGTAACTTGATTAGTGTTTTCGAAACCATTCGTATCAGTATGGCTCTGTATCGCTAGCCGTTTTTATTCCATGTTAACGAACTGGACTGATGTAGTGCTGTCAAGACTTGATCCTGGATTAGTTCACTCGTCTGTGATGTTTTTGGATAGCTACATGGATAGCAGGCACTAGTTAGCAGTACAGGCATAGATTATGTAATTGAAGCAACCGTATTAGAACAAAAAAATAGAGAAAGATATCAGCAAGCTAGCATTTCCCTAGCAGCTATATGAAACCTTAGGCAGTTAGAGCTTGTAAAAAGAATAATATATGAATATGCACAACCTCTGCTTGCATTCCTGTCCATCCCTCCAGATCCACTGGTTGGCCATTCATAGGATGGCCACCTAATCTTAATGGGCTACCGTAGTCAATTCTCTCAGATTCAACAAAATTTGGGTTAGGTGGCAAAGAAGATACCCGCAAAATTTCTGCATTGAAGAAAAAAGCAGTATGAGACCTGTTAGTTCTTTTTGTGCTAATTTAAATCAGGAAGAAAAAGTTTATGCTAGAAATTCATGTCTGTAACCTGGAATCACCTAGGTGTTAGTGTAGGAATCGCCACTCAAGTTATGTAACAGTTCCATTGGGATAAGAAAGGATTAAATAAGCATGTTAACTGAAAGATATGAGTAGGACTGAAGAACTTCACGGTGCTTGACTGTCTATTCGTATTATCGTTTCGCAACGGGTTAGTTTCTGTCTATCCTTCAATCTATGGCAAGCAACTTCTCTGTTTATCTACGAATGCCATGGATTTGGTAATTTTGAAGTAATGGGTACGGTGGGAATCCTAAATGTATAGGACGAATAAGTCTACATATCCTGGTGAACTAATTATGTAACCCTAACAAGACTTGTGACAAACAACTTCACAACACAATCTAACAAAAATCCTCACGGGTATATTTTCAGGCCGAAAAGGACATGATTGTCCCAAGAAGAATAGCAATTTCTTCTGACAAGTAGCAAGGATAGGAAAAAATAGCAATTTGGTAACTTTAACACTCTAGTAGCAACTCATATAAAAAACTATTAAAAACTGCATAGATAACTAGTATCGGTGTAATATCCGAGAAACAAAAAAATAGCAAAGGAAACCAACCTTGGTTTAAAAGCCTGTTACAAAATGGAAGAACTTGCAAGAAGGGGACTAATTTCTGTCTTTCAGCAAGTAACTCCGCAATATATCTGCAAATCAAGCAATCTCATTACTAAGGTCGACTGTAAGCATTGCAAGCACTGAATTACTTAAGAACCAAAAATAGAGAATACCACAAAACAAGACTAAAAATTCCCTCAAAATAAGGATGACATTTACAGCATGGTGAATAACACCAAGAATTTGTTACCGAATCAAAAGGCATAATGGTGGGCGCTCTGCCAATGACTTTGGCATCTATCGTAGTCCAATCAAGTTTATCATAGTTATTTTGTCCTAATAGCAAGCACAAATCTATCATTAGCAGGCAATCCTCAACTTGGTAGATCACCACAGCGACGGGACATGATTTGATCAACGGCACAACCACACCAAGATGGTTCAGATTAACAACAAATCTCGCACCACCGGGATCAAATATCTCAATCTCGTGACGGTTCAAGCTAACAGGATCGACACGAAGATTTTTAAAAAAAATTAAAACTTCACAGCAGTTCACAACAGGAGGGGGGAGGGAACTGGGAAGAGCATGCACCGACCTCTCCCTGTCGGAGACAGACGACCTCATGGGATTGTGGTGGCGAGGGGAAGAATGGACACCAGATGGAGATGGCGAGTACTGGTAGAAAGGGGGCGGCGGGATCCTCTCATCCATGGCTCCCAGCCGAAACAAAGAATTCAGAGAAGAACACTACAAGATTGCAATCTTTGTGGGCATGGAAGAGACTAAGAAAACAGAGAACGAGCAAACAGCTGGGCAGCTATCAAAGCAAATGAATGTGGTGGAGGCCTATATGGAATCCAGTGAAATCTAGAAAAGACAGAAAGGTGCCAAGAACCAAAAAATGAGTATAGGGATGGGTGGGATTATATATGCTGTAAATTGAATAAAAATGGAAGGTAATAGCTGGTTTTTTTGTCAATCAATTATCAGAGCCCAGGCTGTGCAGGGTTGGCAGCGGCTCTTTGTGGCTGCCTGTCTGCCTGCCCGCTGTTGTTGTTCTTGCTTGCTCTGCCACCCCTCTCTAGTCTCTACTACAACGACACACAAACCCTTTGGAGAAGGGGGTGGGTGGGAGGCGAGAGAGAGGAAGAGACAAGCCCAAACGAGAACCTCGGATGCTCTCTCACGGTCTCACCTCACCTCACTACTCTATGCAGCTGGATTTGTCTTGACAGTCCGATTAGGCTATTTTTTTTCAAGATTCCCAAAACACGGTTTAATTTTTCACTTTTCACAGAGACATCAGTGAAAAAGTCTCTGAAAACTCTCTAACCACCCTTTCATGCTATAGAATTTGCTTATATCACTTCTATACGGTTTGAAACGCAGGGCCAGTACGTATTCTGTGGATGTTTACTGTATCTGACAAGTTGGGCCACTGTTTTATGAGCCTGTGGCATGTGGGAACCTGGTTACATGAAAAGAATCTTGCCACTAGTGTGGTTATACACCAAATGGGTGACTAACTCAAGTCAAACATGTCTAACATATGGCGTGGCAAAGTGTGACAATCTAGTATATACGAATCAAACAGACGGAAATCTACAATGGCTTGTAGGAGCTCGTACGGCTAATAAACACATTTGAAAATAAACAGTTTCAAAAAAATTAGGTGAACATCAATACATTATATATTCTCACACAGAGTTTTGTAAACACATTTTTTGTGTAGATTATGCCGGCGCCCCCTCCGGCGGCGGCGATGCGGGGACGGGGCGTTCTCTCGGGGCTCTCCCACGGCGTTGACGGCGATGCGAGTTTCTGTGGCAGCGGCGGCGCAGCTGCGGCGCGGAGGCAAGGCGGCCAGGAGGTGCAACGGCGAGGGGGCGCAGAGGTGGTCCGGCGGCCTGGGCTCGATCTGGCCGGCCGGGCTCGATCTGGGCCGCGGCCGGGCCGAGCGGGCCGCGGTGCTATAGGAGGCCGGCGTCAGGCAGGATGGCGGCGGTGTGGGCTGCAGGGTGGTGGCTCCGACGCTGTGGCAGGGGTTGACGTCTCCTGCCCGTGCTCCGGCGTCCGGGAGGCGTGGAAGCCGGGGCGGCGGCCTCGGACCGGTATTGCTGCGGCGGTGCGGAAGGGCAAGGGTGCCACGGCCATGGGTGTCGCGACTGCCATGGCGTGTAGAGGTGCTTGGTGGTCGGCACTGTTTCTCGTCGCCATGTTGGTTGCTCCTCCTGCTTTGTGGTCAGATGGATCTCCTGGGCGAAAGCCCTGCACAAACTTCTGTCTGTGCCGACGGCGGCGGCGCCTTTGGCATCGTTCCTCTCTTGTTTGCGTCGTTGTGGTGGTTCCATCTTGTCCGACGTGTGTTGTCCTGTGGTATCCGGGTGAAAACCTAGGCTCCTCCGGAGCCGGCGGCGGCAACGGACGCGTTGCGACCTTCTTGGAGGCGTCGTCTTGGAGACACATGCCACCACGGTGCGGTTGGATCGCAGCGGCTGGCGGGTGAGTTTCGGTGATCGGGGGAGGTGGATCCCGGGGCGGCGGCCCCGAACGGTGGTGGACGTCGAGGTAGTGGCCTCGAGCTCCCACGCTGCGACGGTTCTATGAGGCAGGACCGTTGGCTTGTGTGGGTTTGGGTGACGACTTGTGGCTGCATGGGCAGAGAGTTCGTCGACTCGGCTGGATCGCCCTCGGGCTATGCGAAGGTTGATCTGGTTGTTACGTCGAGGCGGCGGCCCCGGAACTTAGTGGTTTTGGTGGCAACCTTGATGAAGATTGCGTGGGCAGAAGGTTCGTCGACGACTGGATCACTTTCGGGCTATGCGAAGATTGATCTGGTTGTTACGCCGGGGCGGCGGTCCCGGAGCGGGTGGTGTGTGTTGTGGCGTTTATCGACTTGGATCGTGTGGGCGGCGGGTCACTTCGTTTGTGTGATTCTTTTGTACAGATTATATGATTTTTAGATCCGGTTTCCCTTATAAACTGGGTCAACTCTTTTATCTATTTGGGCGGTGGATACGACCACCTTATACCTAAAAAAAAAATAACAAAATGATCAGCCTTAGGTGGTAGTGTTTCGTGAAGATTTCTTACTCCTGAGCACAGGTGCTACCTCTATTTGAAACAATTAAACAAAATATTTGAAGTTTAAAAAGAATCTGAAAATACATACATGTTCTCAAAGATGTATTCTACATGCAAGTAAAATCACAATGTGAAATAATTTAGATTTTTAGATACATAAAAATGAGAAATATACAAATCTGAATAGAGTTGTTTCAAAATTACAAATATTATTATTTTTGTGTAGCCCATAATACAAAAGATATTACATTTTTTCACACGCCTTTCTACATGATTAAGAACATGCTGATTGTTTTTCATAATTTTGGAACTTTTAAATATATATGTTTTATTTTTTTCAAACAGCGGGAGCACCTCTGCTCAAGAGCCAAAGTGACTTTCGGTTTTGTTTTCTGATGAAACCATGTCCTTTGGTTTTGTAGCAGTCTTCACTTAGATTGACATAGAAGTTTGTCTGGCCCAATTTTTTTTTGTTTTGACAGAGTCCAAGCCAAATTGCTTCTTTCCGAGTCCAGCGTCCAGCCCAATTATGTGCCAGATCTCACACTTGTTAGGGAAGGCGATCGAACATTTCCACGCCACACTAGTTTTTTTGAGAGTTCAAACACTTTATTGATCAAATCATGTCAATACAAAGTTTGTCCTGGATAAACTCTGGCACCAAAACACGAAAGAAGCTATTACCAAACTGTTCCGCTCTACGCGCTAGCGAGTGTGCTGAATTATCACATAACCGACCAACGTGACGGAATGTCACAGAAGCAAAAGAAGCAGCGATGGATTTGAACGCCACGCTAGTTGAACTGTTATGCTTGAAAATCTCAGACTAACCTACACTACCACCGTCCCACGCCATTGCAAAACGAAAATGGCTCTAAACGAGGAAAATGCAACTCCACACCTAAGAGAATGTCCTCCTCTTATCTCATAGGTCCAAAATGCTTTACGATGCATACACAAATGATGAATGAATCTTCAAATATCAATGCATTATCATTAATTTATGGATTAACACAATTTAGTTTTTTAGATTCATGAAGTGACATAAAATTTATATACACACATTGATATGAGATTAAAACCACACATTAAGATATATATATTATTAACATATCAAATGGTAGAAATAATATCGTTCATAGGATGCAAAATCAACGGTCATGACAAACGGTGGGCAATGGGCATCCTCATAGCTGTGGAAAAACCGTGTTGATACTTGATAGAGGCCATGAGAGCATCATCCAGCCAAAGAAACGCGCCAAGGCCATGGGAGCATCATCCGAGGAAGGCCGTCTGAGTGGCCTCCCAGACGACGTCCTCCACTCCATACTCAACGGGCTTACCTAAAGCGTGCTATCCTTGAAGGGGATCGTGTGTAGAAAACAAAAAATTTCCTAACAACGATATTCTTAAAACATGCCAAGATCTATTCTCTGCAGATATAGTAGTACGAACGGAGATCGGTATGTAGGAATACATACCTTTGTAAACCGAAAGCGGGGATTACATTCCCGCACAAACGTTGTCGAAGAATACCGACGAAGCTAACCTCAAGGTCGTGTAGAGGAAGCAGACCTCTCAGCACCGCTAACGCAGCACCTCGCAGGGCGTTACACACGTACGGTGGAGACGACGACCTCCGAAGCTCCAGTCCAGGACGAGCAGCGGAAGACTTGGACCGGAACACCAGCAGCGCGGCAACGGGCTATGGTGGAAGAGATCCCCCTCTCAACTCGGCCAACTCCGACAAATGGAATCACGAAATCGAGAGAGAATTGGGAATTAATTGGTGAATTAAAAGGCCAGGGGTGCCCCTTCTTATATAGACTCCCGGAGGAGCCAACTTGCCAGCCATGCAATGTGGGACTAATCCCACATGCCTGGTGCGGCATGGCTGGGTGCGCCGGCCCCCTAGTGGGCCCCTTGGCCCACTTGGGTCGGCCCCCAAGCCCCCCACCGAATTCCTTTAGGGAATTTTCCCCTCTTGGGCCTACTTTCGCCCAGAAGGCTCATTTAGGGAAACAATCTAAATAAATTTGAAAATAAATATATAAAATCATATTTAGACATTAATTACACTAATTAATATCAAACATATTGTATATAATTTATTCTAGCTCCAAAAACTATTCCGTCGCTGCCCGATCTCAATCGGACCTTCTCCCGGGACGTTCCCGGTGATCTCTTTCCTTTCCGGTTGTCTTGTCGAAACCTCTTAAGTGTGTTACCCTAGCGGTTCGATATAATAACAGACATGATCGAGACTCCTCTACGATTAATGACTAACTCGTAGGCCTGGACCCCATGAATTAATCTCTGTGATATAACGAATGATTTTCATCTATCAAACCTAAACGTAAAGTCTTAAACCTTTTGCCATAGCGATACTTAGCGTGTCCGAGCATCGTTCATAGATATCTCCATATCTAGCTTAATATCGTTACCGACAATGTAATCTTCTACTCGTCTATGATTTCATGTCTCCGTGACCTAGTCACATGCTTGCAATCTCATTAGACATAATCGCACCGAGTGAGCCCTAGAGTATCTATCCTGCTATGCAGACTGCAAATCCCGCTCTTGACCCCTCGTCTCAACTAGTCCTTTCCGATACCCAAAAGTATCATCGTTATTGTCATACTAATTAAGATACGACGTTTGGTGCAATCAAAGTATCTTCCAGGAATAACAATAGGAGTTGGTCTCACGGTCAAAGGCGTAATGACTACGTCCTACAAATATGGGTATGTCCATCACATCGTTCTCCAACGATATGACTTGCATTGTCGACCGGCTCCATGCCCTATGATCGGGAAACCTCGATCATCGATCGCGCAACGAAACTAGTCTTAGTAGAGGCTACTTGAGACCTAGTTGTTTACGCATCACACCCGTATTAATGTTTTCGCTTAATACGGTTATAGCATGACACAAAAACACATTATGAACAAACGAGATATGATAAAGAAATACATTTTATTAATTGCCTCTAGGGCATATCTCCTTCAGTCTCCCACTTGCACTAGAGTATAAATTAATCTAGATTACAACTTGGTAAAAGCTTAACACCCATAGCATCTTGGTGTTTTTTTATGCTTGTCAAGCGGAAGAGGCTTTGTCAGGGAATCTGACACATTCAGATCCGTATGCACTTTGCAAATCTTCACATCGCCTCCTTGTACGTACTGTCGTATCACATGGAAGCATCGAAGAATGTGTTTGGCGGTGGAGTGAGACCTTGTCTCCTTGGCGTTAGCAATGGCACCCGTATTGTCGCAGAAGAGGATCACGGGGTCTTTCCCGCTCGAGAACACTCCAAATTCAATGATGAACTTTCTCAGCCACACAGCTTCATTCGCGGCTTCACAAGCAGCAATGTACTCCGACTCCATTGTAGATTGCGCGACGATAGGTTGCTTCCCACTTCTCCAGCACACGGCGACTCCATTCACCTTGAACACATAACATGTTTGTGACTTAGAGTCATCGGGGTCTGAGAAGAAACTTGCATCCATGAAACTTGTTACGCCAAGTTCTTCATCGCAGCCACCATAGAAAGGGAACATTTCTTTTGTCTTATTGAGATACTTAAGAATGCTCTTAACAACAATCCAATGCGCCATTCCAGGATTACTCTGGAAACGGCTTGTCAAACTTAGAGCTAATGTCACATCAGGTCTTGCACTCAACATTGCATACATAATCGATCCTATGGCTGAAGCATAAGGATGTTTAGTCATATCGGCCTTATCCTGTTCCGTTACCGGACATTGTGCCTTTCGCAATGTTTTATTCTTGATAACCGACAGAGAACCCTTCTTTGCCTTCTCCATACCGAATATTTTATCAAGATAAGTACTCTGACTCAACGCTAATAGACGTCTTGATCTATCACGATAGATTTAATGCATAAGACGTATGCAGCTTCTCCTAAGTCCTTCATGGAAAATTTACTGTTTAAATAATCCTTCACGCTATTCAGAAGTTCCACATCATTCCCAATCAGCAATATGTCATCTACATATAGTGCTAAGAACACAACCGAGCTCCCACTCGTTTTCTTATAAATGCAGATCTCTTCCAAATTTTGGACAAATCTAAAACCTTTGATTACCTCATCAAAACGAAAATTCCAGCTCCGAGATGCTTGTTTCAATCCATAAATGGAGCGATGAAGCTTGCATACCTTGCCAACATTTTCTGGATCGACAAAACCTTCAGGTTGTACCATGTACAACTCTTTCTCAATGTTTCCATTTAGGAAGGCTGTTTTGACATTCATCTGCCATATTTCATAATCGTAATAGGCAGCAACTGCTAACAAAATCGGAATAGACTTCAACATCGCTACCGGTAAAAAAGTTTCATCGTAGTCAATCCCATGAACTTGTCGGAAATCTTTTGCGACAAGCCGAGCTTTATAGACAGTCACATTACCATCAACATTAGTCTTCTTCTTAAAGATCCATTTATTCTCGACGGCCTTGCGCCCTACGAGAATATCCATCAAAGTCCATACTTTGTTATCATACATGGATCCTATTTCGGATTTCATGGCTTCTAGCCATTTCTCGGACTCTAGACTCGCCATTGCCTCCTTGTAGTTCGTAGGTTCGTCTTGTTCAATTAACATGACGGTGCAAACCATGTTGTCATACCATTCTGGTGCGATACGAGATCTAGCAGACCTACGAGGTAGAATACTTTCCTCGACAGTTTCTCCCACTCCATCTGTGGAGGACGTTTTCGGAACAGCTTCCGTTGCGCCACTTGGAATCTCGAGTTCGGGATCAACGATCTCATCGAGGTCTACCTTCCTCCCACTTACTCCTTTCGCGAGAAACTCCTTCTCTAGAAAGGTACCGGTCTTCGCGACAAACGTTTTTCCCTCAGCTTGGTTGTAGAAGGTGTATCCTACGGTTTCCCGCGGATATCCTACAAAGATGACTTTCTCCGACTTCGGTTCGATTTTGTCGGGCTGTAGTTTCTTAACATACGCCTCACAACCCCAAACCTTCAGAAACGATAACTTTGACTTCTTGCCATACCATAATTCATACGATGTCGTTTCAACGGATTTGGACGGAGCCCTATTTAAAATGAATGCGACTGCTTCTAACGCATAACCCCCGAAGGATACGGGCAAATCGGTAAGAGACATCATAGACCGGACACTATTCAGTAGAGTACAATTATGTCGCTCGGACACGTCGTTACGTTGCGGTGTTCCGGCAGGCGTAAGTTGGGGTACGATGCCACAACTCTTCAGATGTGTGCCAAACTCAAAACTCAAATACTCGCCACCACGATCGGATCGGAGGTGCTTGATTTTCTTGTTAAGCTGATTTTTAACTTCACTTTGAAATTCTTTGAACTTTTTAAAAGTTTCAGACTTGTGTTTCATCAAATAGATATAACCGTATCTACTCAAGTCATCAGTGAAGGTGACGAAGTAACGATAACCATTGAGTGTCGATACGCTCATTGGTCCACATACATCTGTATGTATGATCCCCAATAAATCCGACGCCCGCTCAACGAAATCTTTGAACGGTGTCCTGGTCATTTTGCCCATAAGGCATGGTTCGCATGTATCGTGGATCCAAAATCCAACGAGTACAAAAGTCCATCGGAGTGGAGTTTCTTCATGTGCTTTATACCAATATGACCGAGACGACAATGCCACATATACATGGCGGTATCATCACTACACTTCATTCGTTTGGCTTCTATGTTATGTATGTGAGTACCGATCGAGATTCAACAAGAATAAACCATTACTCCCGGTAGCATCAACATAAAAGATATCATTCATATAAATACCACGACTGCTTGATACTGATTTAAATGAATAACCGTCTTGCAACAGGCAAGACCCACTTATAATGTTTACACTCAATGATGGTACAAAATAACACTTATTTAAAACCAAAACTAATCCCGATGGTAGATGTGGAGGGAGCGTGCCGACAGCCACCACGTCGAATCTCGATCCGTTGCCGACGCGCATCGTCACCTCATCCTTAGCCAGCCGCCGTTTATTCCGTAACTCCTCCTGAGAGTTACATATATGAGCAACAAAACCTGTATCAAATACCCAAGTGTTGCTATGGGCGGATGAAAGGTACACATCTATAACATGTATATCAAATATACCTTGCTCTTTGTCGACTATCTTGCCAGCTTTCCTATCTCCAGGTACTTGGCACAATTGCGCTTCCAGTGACCTTTTCCCTTGCAGTAGAAGCACTCCACGCCAGCTCTGGGACCAGATTTGTTAGTCTTGGGCTTGGTAACCAGTTTGCCCTCCCTCCTGGACTTCCAGCTCTTCTTTCCCTTGCCACTGGATTTCTTAAAATCGACGGTCTTGTTGACCATCAATAACGTGTGCTCCTTCTTGATCTCCACCTCAGCAGTCTTGAGCATCACGATCACTTCACCCAGGGACTTAGCCATGCCCTGCATGTTGTAGTTCATGACGAAGCCTTTATAGCTAGGGGGGCAACGATTGCAGCACCTTATCAATTGTCATCTTATCGGGAATCTTGCATTACAGAGCATTCAGTCGTTTAACGTAGCCAGACATCTTGACCACGTGCTCGCTCACACTGCTATGCTCCTCCATCTTGGCCGAGAAGAAAAGCTCAGAAGCTTCATATCTCTCAGCTTTAGCCTGCTGCACGAAGACAGCCTTGAGATCAGAAATAATCTCAAAGGCGCTCATCTTCTCAAAGCGTTTCTGCAGGTCGGCTTACATGGCGAAGAGCATGCCACTCAGAACAAAGGCGAAATCCTCCGATTTGGTCTGTAAGACCTTCTTCTCATTCTCAGAGGCTTCATATGCGGGAGGGTCACCTATGGTGGCCTCAATGACGTAGGCCACCCTATGGGGAGTGAGGAGGATCCTCAGGTTGCGGAACTAGGCCATGAAGTTTGACCCATTGGTCTTAAGCTTTTCTTTTCAAGGAACAGACCTAGCTTAAACGAGGGGCGATACATCTACAATGGAATTTGCAACAACATAAGACTTTGTTCATAATAATTTTGAGTTATAGTATTTTTAGAAAATAACTAACATAACTCCCACTCAAACGAACATCCCTCCTAGTCGTTTAAGCGATTACACGACCCCCATCCATTGTACCACCACTCATCGTCAGAGCCGGCATCACAACTTCAAGGCTAGACAATTGTTCGTCACACCAATTTTGTGACTCATGCTCGACCTTTTGGCCTCCGTGTTCCGAGGCTATATCTGCATATGCTAGGCTCGCCACTATAACCTCCACGTAACGCTTGTGCAACATGGTTTACACCCACTGTATGCGAACGACGATATGTCTGACAACCGATCGTCACGGCATGCCTCATAACTTAGAACTTTCTTGGTGGTGCTCGTTGGAGGAAGAACACTACTGGTATTTTTGAAGGGATCATATTATATATAATTACCGTCGTGTAACTAATATATACTAATATATATAATCACACAATATAAGATGCACACAAAACATCAAATGTAATGCAATGTGATATAGTCCATTGCGTCCTGGTCTTCTTGGCGCCCGCAGTTCATAAACAATTTAATAAACCTACCTTGACCATATCACATAGCCCCTGCAAAATAAAGTTAGACGCTTCTACTTTATCTTTTGCATATTTTACGTGGCTTGGGGCTGTCGTAAATAGAACCGCTTCATACCTACGAACCTTATGACCACAACAACGATCCAATAATTGCATGTTTAAGCATCCCTTTCGGGCCCTCCATTGAAAATGCAAGACCAACTAAAGAGAGAGAAAGAGGCACCCGCCAGCCACAGATACGGTACAAGCCGTATGTCAGTAGTGGAACCAGTCTCGCGTAAGCGTACGCGTAAAGTCGGTCCGGGCTGGTTCAGCAACTCGATGCCGCTGGAATCACAAGTGCACACTAGAGGGTAGCAAATAACAGGAACGGTGCCCTCGTGCAGAACACGGGTTCTAACAGCGTACATCTATATCTACGATAGATCGGCTCTGATACGACTAAAGAGAATCGTGTGCAGAAAACAAAATTTTCCTAGCAACGATATCCTTAAATCATGCCAAGATCTATTCTATGCAGATATAGTAGTACGAACGGAGATCGGAATACATACCCTTGTAGACCGAAAACGGGGATTACGTTCCCGCACAAACATTGTTGATGAAGACCGACGAAGCCGATCTCAAGGTCATGTAGAGGAAGCAGACCTCCCAGCACCGCTAGCGCAGCACCTCGCAGGGCTTTACACACGTACGGTGGAGACGACGGCCTCCGAAGCTCCAGTCCAGGACGAGCAGCGGAAGACTTGGACCGGAACACCAGCAGCGCGGCAGCGGGCTATGGTGGAAGAGATCCTCCTCTCAACTCGGTGCAACTCCGACAAAGGGAATCACGAAATCAAGAGATAATTGGGGAATTAATTAGTGAATTAAAACGCCAGGGGTGCCCCTTCTTATATAGGCTCCCGGGTGGGGGAGCCAACTTGCCAGCCAGGCAATGTGGGACTAATCCCACATGCCTGGTGCGACATGGCTGGGTGCGCCGGCCCCCTAGTGGGCCCCTTGGCCCACTTGGGTCGGCCTCCAAGCCCCCCCCCACCGAATTCCTCTAGGGAATTTCCCCTCTTGGGCCTACTTTCGCCCAAAAGGCTCATTTAGGGAAATCAGTCTAAATAAATTGTAAAATAAATATATAAAATCATATTTAGACATTAATTACACTAATTATTATCAAACATGTTGTATATAATTTATTCTAGCTCCGAAAACTATTTCGTCGCTGCCCGATCTCCATCGGACCTCTCCCGGGACGTTCCCGGTGATCTCTTTTCTTTCCGGTTGTCTTGTCGAAACCCCTTAAGTGTGTTACCCTAGCAGTTCGATATAATAACAGACATGATCGAGACTCCTCTCCGATCAATGACTAACTCGTAGGCCTGGACCCCATGAATTAATCCCTGTGATATAACGAATGACTTTCATCTATCAAAGCTGAACGTAAAGTCTTAAACCTTTTGGCGTAGCGATACTTAGCGTGTCCGAGTGTCTTTCATAGATATCTCCATATCTAGCTTGACCTCGTTACCGACAACGCTATCTTCTACTTGTCTATGATTTCATGTCTTCCTGACCTAGTCACATGCTTGGAAGCTCATTAGACATAATCTTACCGAGTTGGCCCTAGAGTATCTATCCTGCTATGCGGACTGGCCAATCCCGCTCTTGACCCCTCGTCTCAACTACTCCTTTCTAATACCCAAAAGTATCACCGTTATTTTCATACTAATTAAGATACGACGTTTGGTGCAATCAAAGTATCTTCTAGGAATAACAATAGGAGTTGGTCTCACGGTTAAAGGCGTAATGACTACGTCCTACAAATATGGGTATGTCCATCAAATCGTTTTCCAAAGATATGACTTCCATTGCAGACCGGCGCCATGCCCTATGATCGGGAAACCTCGATCATCGATCGCGCAACGAAACTAGTCTTAGTAGAGGCTACTAAAGACCTGGTTGTTTACGCATCACACCCGTACTAATGTTTCCGCTTAATACAGTTATAGCATGACACAAAAACATATTATGAACAAACGAGATATGATAAAGAAATACACTTTATTAATTACCTCTAGGGCATATCTCTTTCAGTCCTCACTAGCGCTCTCTCCATGAGGTGGGAGTGCCTGTGTTTCCACGCGGGGCTCGCCGACCTGACATAGCTCTCCCTTGACCGCGTCAACGTCACTGGTCCGGGACGTTGTCTCCCAGTGCCGCATGATCGAGTTTGAAGGGGATCGTGTGCAGAAAACAAAAAAATTCCTACCGACGATATCCTAAAAGCATGCCAAGATCTATTCTATGCAGATATAGTAGTACGAACGGAGATCGGAATACATACCCTTGTAGACCGAAAGCGGGGATTACGTTCCCGCCCAAACGTTGTCGATGCAGACCGACGAAGCCGACCTCAAGGTCGTGTAGAGGAAGCAGGCCTCCGAGTACCGCTAGCGCAGCACCTGGCAGGGAGTCGCACACGTACGGTGGAGACGACGCCTCCGAAGCTCCAGTCCACGACGAGCAGCGGAAGACTTGGACCGGAAGACCAGCAGCGCGGCAGCGGGCTATGGTGGAGGAGATCCCCTCTTCCTCAGCTTGGCGCGGCTCCGACTTGGGAACCACGAGATCGAGAGAGAAATCGGAAATTAATTGGTGAATTAAAAGGCTGGGGGTGCCCTTTCTTATATAGGCTCCCAGGGGGAGCCTACCTTGCCAGCCAGGCAATGTGGGACTATCCCCACATAGCCTGGTGCGGCTAGGGAGGTGCGCCGGCCCCCTTGGTGGGCCCTTGGCCCACCTGGGGCAGCCCCTCCTGGCCCCCACCGAATTCCCCTTGGGAATTTTCCCCTCTTGGGCCTTCTTTCGTCCGGAAGGTCCATTTAGGGAAATCTGCCTTAATAAATTCGAAAATAAATATATAAAATCATATTTGCATGTTAATAACACTAATTAATATCAAACA
The DNA here is from genome assembly GCA_026929855.1 of Poa annua. Classification (NCBI taxonomy): domain Eukaryota; kingdom Viridiplantae; phylum Streptophyta; class Magnoliopsida; order Poales; family Poaceae; genus Poa; species Poa annua. The sequence continues at coordinate 85,848,325 of CM049431.1, forward strand.
TAATATATATAATTATTCCTAGCTCCGAAAACTCTTTCGGCGCTGCCCGATCTCCATCGGACCTCTCCCGGGACGCTCCCTGTGATCTCCTTCCTTTCCGGTTGTCTTGTCGAAACCCCTTAAGTGTGTTACCCTAGCGGTTCGATATAATATCAGGTATGATCAAGACTCCTCAATGATCAACGACTAACTCGTAGGCCTGGACCCCATGAATTAATCCCTGAGATATAACGAATGACTTTCATCTATCAAACCTGAACGTGTAGTCTTAGACCTTTTGCCATAGCGATACTTAGCACGTCCGAGCGTCGTTCCATAGATATCTCCATACCTAATCCCGACCTCGTTACTGACGACGCTATCTTCTACTCGTTCATGATCTCATGTCTCCGTGACCTAGTCACATGCTTGCAAGCTCATTAGACATGATCTCACCGAGTGGGCCCGAGAGTATCTATCCTGCTAAGCGGACTGGCAAATCCCGCTCTTGACCCCTCGTCTCAACTACTCCTTTCCGATACCCAAAAGTATCACCGTTATTGTCATACTAAATAAGATACGACGTTTGGTGCAATCAAATTATCTTCCGGGAATATCAATAAGAGTTGATCTCACGGTCAAAGGTGTAACGACTATGTTCTCCAAATCTGGGTATGCCCATCACATCGCTCTCCAGCAATATGACTCTCATTGCCGATTGGCGCCATGCCCCATGACCGGGAAACCTCGATCATCAATCGCGCAACAAAACTAGTCTTAGTAGAGGCTACTAGGGACCTGGTTGTTTACGTATCACACCCGCATTAATGTTTCCGCTTAATACGGTTCTAGCATGACACAAAAACCTATTATGAACAAGCGAGATATGATAAAGAATACACTTTATTAATTGCCTCTAGGGCATATCTCCTTCAGTCTCCCACTTGCACTAGAGTACAACTTAATCTAGATTACAACTTGGTAAAAGCCTAACACCCATAGCTAACTGGTGCTGTTCATGCTTATCAAGCGGGAGAGGCTTCGTCAGCGGATCTGCCACATTCAGATCCGTATGCACTTTGCAAATCTTCACATCGCCTCCTTGTACGTACTGACGTATCACATGGAAGCATCGAAGAATGTGTTTGGCGGTGGAGTGAGACCTTGGCTCCTTGGCGTTTGCAATGGCACCCGTATTGTCGCAGAAGAGGATCACGGGGTCTTGCACGCTCGGGAACACTCCAAGTTCGATGACGAACTTCCTCAGCCATACAGCTTCATTCGCGGCCTCGCAGGCAGCAATGTACTCCGACTCCATTGTAGATTGTGCGACTATGGGTTGCTTCCCACTTCTCCAGCACACGGCGCCTCCATTCACCTTGAACACATAACCTGTCTGTGACTTACAGTCATCGGGGTCTGAGCAGAAACTTGCATCTACGTAACCCGTTACGCCAAGTTCCTCATCGCAGCCACCATACACAAGGAACATTTCCTTTGTCTTATTGAGATACTTAAGAATGCTCTTAACAGCTACCCAATGCGGCATTCTAGGATTACTCTGGAACCGGCTTGTCAAACTTAGAGCTAATGCCACATTTGGTCTAGTACTCAACATTGCATACATGATCGATCCTATGGCTGAAGCATAAGGATGTTTCGTCATTTCGGCCTTACCCAGTTCCGTCACCGGACACTGCGCCTTACGCAATATCTTATTCTTGATAACCGGCAGAGAACCCTTCTTTGCCTTCTCCATATGAAAACGCTTCAGTATTTTATCAAGATAAGTACTCTGACTTAGTGCTAATAGGCGCCTTGATCTATCACGATAGATTTTTATGCCTAAAACATACGCAGCTTCTCCTAAGTCCTTCATGGAAAACTTACTGTTTAAATATTCCTTCACGCTATTTAGAAGTTCCACATCATTCCCTATTAGCAATATGTCGTCAACATACAGTGCTAAGAACACAACCGAGCTCCCACTCATTTTCTTGTAAATACAGGTCTCCTCCACATTCTGGATAAATCCAAAACCTTTGATTACCTCATCAAAGCGAAGATTCCAGCTCTGAGATGCCTGCTTCAATCCATAGATGGATCGCTGAAACTTGCACACCTTGTTAGCACTTCCTGGATCGACAAAACCTTCCGGCTGTACCATGTACAACTCTTTCTCAATGTTTCCATTCAGGAAGGCCGTTTTGACGTCCATCTGCCAGATTTCATAATCATAGTAGGCAGCTACCGCTAACAAAATCCGAATAGACTTAAGCATCGCTACCGGTGAAAAAGTTTCATCGTAGTCAATTCCATGAACTTGTCGGAAACCCTTTGTGACAAGCCGAGCTTTATAGACGGTCACATTACCATCAACATCAGTCTTCTTCTTAAAGATCCACTTATTCTCGACGGCCTTGCGCCCTTGGGGAATATCCACCAAAGTCCACACTTTGTTATCGTACATGGATCCTATTTCGGATTTCATGGCTTCAAGCCATTTCTCGGACTCTAGACTCTCCATCGCCTCCTTGTAGTTCGTAGGTTCGTCTTGCTCGACTAGCATGACGGTGCAAACCATGTTGCCATACCATTCTGGTGGGATCCGAGATCTACCAGACCTACGAGGTAGAACATCTTCCTCGACAGTTTCTCCCACTCCTTCCACGGAGGACGTTTCCGGAATTGCTTCCGTTGCGCCACTCGGAATCTCGAGGTCAGGATCAACGATTTCATCGAGGTCTACCTTCCTCCCACTTACTCCTTTCGCGAGAAACTCCTTCTCTAGAAAGGTACCGGTCTTCGCGACAAAAGTTTTGCCCTCAGCTTGGTTGTAGAAGGTATAACCAACGGTTTCCCGCGGATATCCTACAAAGACGACTTTCTCCGACTTCGGTTCGAGTTTGTCGGGCTGTAGTTTCTTAACGTACGCCTCACAACCCCAAACCTTCAGAAACGATAACTTAGGCTTTTGGCCATACCATAATTCATACGGCGTCGTTTCAACGGACTTGGACGGAGCCCTATTTAAAATGAATGCGGCTGTTTCTAACGCATAACCCCAGAAGGACACTGGCAGATCGGTAAGAGACATCATAGATCGGACACTATCCAGTAGAGTACGATTACGTCGCTCGGACACACCGTTACGCTGCGGCGTTCCGGCGGGCGTAAGTTGGGGCACTATTCCACAACTCTTCAGATGTGTGCCAAACTCAAAACTCAAGTACTCTCCACTGCGGTCGGACCGGAGATGCTTGATTTTCCTATTAAGCTGATTCTCAACTTCACTCTGGAATTCTTTGAACTTTTCAAACGTTTCAGACTTGTGTTTCATCAAGTAGATATAATTGTATCTACTCAAGTCATCAGTGAAGGTAACGAAGTAACGATAACCATTGCGTGTCGAAACGCTCATTGGTCCACATACGTCTGTATGTATGATCCCCAATAAATCCGACGCCCGTTCAACGGAACCTTTGAACGGTGTCCTGGTCATTTTGCCCATGAGGCACGGTTCGCATGTATCGAGGGATCCGAAATCCAACGAGTCCAAGAGTCCATCGGAGTGGAGTCGCTTCATGCTCTTTATACCAATATGACCAAGGCGGCAATGCCACAAAAACATGGCGGTATCGTCACTACACTTAATTCGTTTGGCTTCTATGTTATGGATGTGAGTACTACGATCGAGATTCAACAAGAATAAACCGTTATTCTCGGGAGCATCAACATAAAAGATATCATTCATATAAATAGCACAATTGCTTGACACTGATTTAAATGAATAACCGTCTTGTAACAGGCAAGACCCACTTATAATGTTTACACTCAAGGATGGCACAAAATAACATTTATTTAAAACCAAAACTAATCCCGATAGTAGATGTAGAGGGAGCGTGCCGACAGCCACCACGTCGACTCTCGATCCGTTGCCGACGCGCATCGTCACCTCATCCTTCGCCAGCCGCCTTCTATTCCGTAACTCCTCCTGAGAGTTACATATATGAGCAACAGAACCAGTATCAAATACCCACGTATTGCTCCGGGCGGATGTAAGGTACACATCTATAACATGTATATCAAATATACCTTGCTCTTTGTCGACCGTCTTGCCAGACTTCTTATCCTCCAGATACTTGGGGCAGTTGCGCTTCCAGTGACCCTTCCCCTTGCAGTAGAAACACTCCACGCTAGCTCTGGGACCAGACCTGTTAGTCCTGGGCTTGGCAGCCAACTTTGCCTCCCTCCGGGACTTCCAGCTCTGCTTTCCCTTTCCACCGGACTTCTTGAAATCAACGGTCTTGTTGATCATCAACAGCGTGTGCTCCGTCTTAATCTCTACCTCAGCAGTCTTGAGCATCACGAACACTTCACCCAGGGACTTAGCCATGCCCTGCATGTTGTAGTTCATGACGAAGCCTTTGTAGCTTGGCGGCAACGATTGCAACACCCTGTCAATCGCCAGCACATCGGGAATCTTGCATTCCAGAGCATTCAGGCGTTGAACGTAGCCAGACATCTTGACTACATGCTCGCTCACACTGCTATGCTCTTCCATCTTGGCTGAGAAGAAAAGCTCAGAAGCCTCATATCTCTCAGCCTTAGCCTGCGGCGCGAAGACAGCCTTAAGATCCGAAATGATCTCAAAGGCGCTCATCTTCTCAAAAACGCTTCTGCAGGTCGGCTTCCATGGCATAGAGCATGCCACTCTGGACAAAGGCAGAATCCTCCGATCGGGTCTGGAAGACCTTCTTCTCATCCTCAGAGGCTTCATCTGCAGGAGGGTCACCTATGGCGGCCTCCATGACGTAGGCCACCCTATGGGGAGTGAGGAGGATCCTCAGGTTGCGGAACCAGGCCATGAAGTTTGACCCATTGGTCTTAAGCTTTTCTTTCTCAAGGAACATACCTAGGTTAAACGAGGGGCGAGACATCTACAATGGAATTTGCAACAACATAAGACTGTTCATATAATTTTGAGTTATAGTATTTTAGAAAATAACTAACATAACTCCCACTCAAACGAACATCCATCCTGGTCGTTTAAGCGATTACACGACCCCCATCCATTGCACCACCCCTCATCATCAAAGCCGGCGGCACAACTTCAAGAGTAGACAAAATCGTCCGCCACACCAATTTTGTGACTCGTGCTCGGCCTTTCGGCCTTCCTGTTCCGAGGCCATACCTCTGAGTATGCTAGGCTCTCCACCAAAGACCTCCACGTTGACGCTTGTGCAACATGGCTTACACCCACCGTATGCGAACGAAGATATGTATGACACCCGATCATCACGGCCTGCCTCATAACGTAGAACTTTCTTGGTGGTGCGCGTTGGAGGGAGAACACTAGTGGTATTTTGAAGGGATCATCTTATTCAGCTACCGCCGTGTAACACAAAATCACACAAAAATAAGATGCACACAAAACATCAAATGTAATGCAATGTGATATAGTCCATTGCGCCATGGTCTTCTTGGCGCCTGCAGTTTATAAACAATTTAATAAACCTACCTTGACCATATCACATAGCCCCTGCAAAATAAAGTTAGACGCTTCTACTTTATCTTTTGCATGTTTTACGTGGCTTGGGGCTTTCGTAAATAGAACCGCTTCATACCTACGAATCTTATGACCACAACAACGATCCAATAATTGCATGTTTAAGCATCCCTTTCGGGCCCTCCATTGAAAATGCGAAGACCAACTAAAGAGAGAGAAACTGTCACCCGCCAGCCACATATACGGTACAAGCCGTATGTCAGTAGTGGAACCAGTCTCGCGTAAGCGTACGCGTAAAGTCGGTCCGGGCCGCTTCATCAACTCAATGCCGCTGGAATACACAAGTGCACGCTAGAGGGTAGCAAATAACAGGAACGGTGCCCCCGTGCAGAGCACGGGTTCTAACAGCGTACAGCTATATCTACGATAGATCGGCTCTGATACCACTGAAGGGGATCGTGTGCAGAAAACAAAAATTTTCCTACCGACGATATCCTAAAAGCATGCCAAGATCTATTCTATGCAGATATAGTAGTACGAACGGAGATCGGAATACATACCCTTGTAGACCGAAAGCGGGGATTACGTTCCCGCACAAACGTTGTCGATGCAGACCGATGAAGCCGACCTCAAGGTCGTGTAGAGGAAGCAGGCCTCCGAGTACCGCTAGCGCCACACCTCGCAGGGAGTCGCACACGTACGGTGGAGATGACGCCTCCGAAGCTCCAGTCCAGGACGAGCAGCGGAAGACTTGGACCGGAACACCAGCAGCGCGGCAGCGGGCTATGGTGGAGGAGATCCCCTCTTCCTCAGCTCGGCGCGGCTCCGACTTGGGAACCACGAGATCGAGAGAGAAATCACGAATTAATTGGTGAATTAAAAGGCTGGGGGTGCCCTTTCTTATATAGGCTCCCAGGGGGAGCCTACCTTGCCAGTCAGGCAATGTGGGACTATCCCCACATAGCCTGGTGCGGCTAGGGAGGTGCGCCGGCCCCCTTGGTGGGCCCTTGGCCCACCTGGGACAGCCCCTCCTGGCCCCCACCGAATTCCCCTTGGGAATTTTCCCCTCTTGGGCCTTCTTTCGTCCGGAAGGCCCATTTAGGGAAATCTGCCTTAATAAATTCGAAAATAAATATATAAAATCATATTTGCATATTAATAACACTAATTAATATCAAACATAATATATATAATTATTCCTAGCTCCGAAAACTCTTTCGGCGCTGCCCGATCTCCATCGGACCTCTCCCGGGACGCTCCCGGTGATCTCCTTCCTTTCCGGTTGTCTTGTCGAAACCCCTTAAGTGTGTTACCCTAGCGGTTCGATATAATATCAGGTATGATCAAGACTCCTCAATGATCAACGACTAACTCGTAGGCCTGGACCCCATGAATTAATCCCTGAGATATAACGAATGACTTTCATCTATCAAACCTGAACGTGTAGTCTTAGACCTTTTGCCATAGCGATACTTAGCACGTCCGAGCGTCGTTCCATAGATATCTCCATACCTAATCCCGACCTCGTTACTGACGACGCTATCTTCTACTCGTTCATGATCTCATGTCTCCGTGACCTAGTCACATGCTTGCAAACTCATTAGACATGATCTCACCGAGTGGGCCCGAGAGTATCTATCCTGCTAAGCGGACTGGCAAATCCCGCTCTTGACCCCTCGTCTCAACTACTCCTTTCCGATACCCAAAAGTATCACCGTTATTGTCATACTAAATAAGATACGACGTTTGGTGCAATCAAAGTATCTTCCGGGAATATCAATAAGAGTTGATCTCACGGTCAAAGGTGTAACGACTATGTTCTCCAAATCTGGGTATGCCCATCACATCGCTCTCCAGCAATATGACTCTCATTGCCGATCGGCGCCATACCCCATGACCGGGAAACCTCGATCATCAATCGCGGAACGAAACTAGTCTTAGTAGAGGTTACTAGGGACCTGGTTGTTTACGTATCACACCCGCATTAATGTTTCCGCTTAATACGGTTCTAGCATGACACAAAAAACTATTATGAACAAACGAGATATGATAAAGAATACACTTTATTAATTACCTCTAGGGCATATCTCCTTCAGAGTTCCTTAGCCTAAGCAGCTGACACCTCCTTGCGTCAGTGAGTGTCGCCGGCGAGAGGCTGAGGGGCCTGGAGATCATGGGTTGTCTGGCCATGCGCGACCTGCACGTGGGCGCACTCGTGCTAGATTCGTTCGCATTACATGGCGAGGTCATCTACTCTAGAGACAAGAAGGATGTGGAACGAAGATGTTGGAATAATCCTGTGTGTTCACTCTCCCTCTACATAGTTCTAGAATGATCTACCCTGTACTAGTAGTCTGTTCAGCTTAGTAGCTAAGGTAGAAACTAGCAGCAGTTTCTAGAATACACAATAGTTCTAACCTAGTGGAAGTAACCTGGTAGAAGACACTAGAAGCTTGTAAGGTTGCTTGTGAAGTCCTATAAATAGGACATGTACCCCATGGTTGTAAAGAGAGCTGAGAGCAAGTTGCAAGCTAACACATAGCAATAGAGCTTCAGTGTGTACGTGAGCTGTATCCAATACCTCTCATTCCACTCAAGTGTGTGTTCGTGTGAGCCAAACTAGCTAGCTGAGAGCATCAGCCCGGGACATCAAAGTGGTATCAGAGCCATGTCGAAGTCTCAGGAGGTCGGCGAGAAGGGTGAACGCAGCGGGTCCAAGACGCCGCCGCGGGTCGCAGGGCGACGCCCTTCCACATATCCGATGCCTCGTCAGGGTCGCAGCCCGACACGTCGCGGTGGCGGCGAGCTGGTGGTGCGCGAGCGTGTCGTGAGGGAGAGCACTAGCTCAGCCCAATATCCGACGCTTACCCGCTCAAACTATGCTGAGTGGGCGATGGTGATGCGCGTCCAGCTCCAGGCTCAGCACTTGTGGGATGCCATCGCGTTTGGCGCCGACGACGAACACGACGATCGAGCAGCGCTGGCAGTCTTGCTCCGGGCCGTTCCACCGGAGCTGGTGCGTACGCTGGCAGCAAAAGACAACGCAAAGGCAGCATGGGACACGCTCAAGACAATGCGTCTCGGCTCTGAGCGCATTCGTGAGGCAAAGGCACAGACAAGACTTGCGAGTTCGAGGAACTTCGTTTCTGCCCCGGTGAGTCAATCGAAGATTTCTCAATCCGACTAACAAGCATCGTCAGTGATCTCGAGCTCCTCGGCGATCCCATAAGCGAGTACAAGGCAGTGCTCAAGTTCTTGCGCGTGGTGCCGCGCAAGTACCGACCGGTGGTGATGGCCATCGAACAAGTTGTCAACCTCCGGGAGTTGACAATCCAGGAGCTGTGTGGTCGGCTTCTCACCGCAGAGGAGGGTTACGACCTAGATGATGCTACTGACGGCGTCAACAAGCTTCTCCTCACAGAGGAGGAATGGGCGATCCGTCAACGACAACATGGAAAGAGTGTGCCCAGTAGCGATAGCAGCAGCAGGCCGGCATCCAGGCAGAAGCAACAAGGTGCACAAGGCGGCAACACAGGCTCAGGTGAGCATCGTAAAGGGAGTTGTCGGTATTGTGGTAAGCTTGGGCATTGGGCAAAAGAGTGCCGCAAAGCAAAGCGTGACCGCGAACGACGTGGCGAGGCGGCTAACTTTGTGCAGGCTGAAGAAGAGGACAACACGCTGCTAATGGCAACCCATACCGAGGTTGCAGAGGCAGTGGCTGTGCCTGCGGTGGATACGGCGAACCCCTCTACACCAACTCTAGGGGAGCAGGTCTTCCTCAACGAAGAACGTGCACACGTCGAGCTGCGCAAGTCCACGACTGACACCGACACGGCATGGTACCTGGACACAGGCGCCTCAAACCACATGACTGGGGATGCAACTGTCTTCGCTGATCTCAACGAGAAGGTCTCCGGCACGGTACGTTTCGGTGATGGCTCCCTCGTCAACATTTGCGGACGTGGCACAGTGATGTTCGCAATGGATGGAGGACGCCACAGGGCGTTGACAAACGTCTATTGGATCCCACGGATCAAGACGAACATCATTAGCATCGGACAACTCGATGAGACTGGGTGCCCAACACATGTTGAAAATGGCATGATGATCATCCGCGACCGGCAGAAGAAGCTCATCGCCAAGGCTCCTCGCATGCGAAATCGGCTGTACATGGTACATCTCCAGATCGAGAAGCCGGTATGTCTAGCCGCTCATATGGGCGAGGACCCGTGGATATGGCACGCGCGCTTTGGCCACCAGAATTTTGAAAGTCTCGAGAAACTTGCTCGGAAAGACATGGTTCGGGGCCTTCCCATGATCAAGCACGTGGAGCAGCTGTGTGAGGCGTGCCTTGCCGGCAAGCACCAGCGCGCCCCATTTCCTCAGGTGGGAAAGTACCGTGCTACCAAACCACGGGAGCTCGTGCATGGTGATTTGTGCGGTCCTATCTCGCCGCCCACGCCAAGAGGAAAGCGCTACTTCCTTCTCCTCGTCGACGACTACAGCCGGTACATGTGGATCTTCCTCTTGCGTACGAAGGACGAAGCACCGGCGGCCATCCGTCGCTTCCAATCTGGTGCAGAGGTGGAGTCACGGCACACGCTCCGCGTCTTCCGCACCGATAGAGGCGGGGAGTTCACCGTGAAGGAGTTCGCGGACTGGTGCGCTGATCAAGGGATCAAGCGGCACCTCACTGCTCCATACTCACCCCAACAGAACGGCGTGGTGGAACGGCGTAATCAGGCGATCGTCGGCATGGCGCGTTGCATGTTGAAAGGCACCGGCATGCCAGCACAGTTTTGGGGAGAGGCGGTCACCACGGCCGTATTCGTTCTCAACCGTTCATTCACGAGGAGCGTGGACGGGCGTACTCCATACGAGGCATGGCACGGTATGAAGCCAAATGTACACTTCCTTCGAGTTTTTGGTTGCAGGGCTCACGCCAAGATCACCACACCAAACCTAAAGAAGTTGGATGACCGAAGTAAGCCCATGGTGATGCTCGGGTACGAACCCGGCAGTAAGGCATACCGTCTCTACGACCCGGCGACAAAACGTGTTCATGTCTCCCGCGACGTTATCTTCAACGAGAGTGTTGGTTGGGACTGGAGCACGGACAACATGGCAGAAGATTATGGCGGAGGAGAGTTCACCATTGAATACTCCTACGCGCCGGCACCGACGACATCACCCACTTCGCCAAACCAGTCCACTACCGCCACTCCTGCCCCGACAGAGATTCAGCCCGAAAACAATTCGGAAGCAAAGTCTACAGTGAGGATGCCCACAACACAAACCTCAGAACAAGTGAGGTTTGCCACACCTCCGTCCACAGCAGACTCGGAGTTCTTCGACGAAAGCAATGATCCAGATTATCCACACCGCTACCGTCGCGTCCTCGACATGGTGGAGCCCGACGCACAGGTGCCAGGGCAGGCTGAGCGCCTTCTACTCACTCCCTCTGGTGAGCCATCCACGTATGCAGAGGCGGAGCACGACGAGCAATGGCGCACCGCGATGCGTGAAGAGTTGAGGTCTATTGAGGAGAACAAGACATGGACCCTCACTGACTTGCCTGCAGGTCACAAGCCAATCGGTCTCAAATGGGTCTTCAAGCTCAAACGAGATGCCAACGGCAACGTGTTGAAGCACAAGGCGCGCTTTGTGGCGAAGGGCTATGTGCAACGGTCGGGGATCGACTTCGCCGAGGTTTTTGCCCCGGTGGCGCGTCTGGACTCTATTCGTCTACATCTCGCCGTTGCTGCGCAGAAAAGGTGGGAGGTGCACCACATGGACGTCAAGACTGCGTTCTTGAATGGAGAACTCGGCGAAGAAGTATATGTTACGCAACCGCCGGGCTTCACGACCTCCGCCACGTCAAGCAAAGTACTGCGCCTTCACAAGGCACTATATGGTCTTCGTCAAGCCCCTAGAGCGTGGAATACCAAGCTCGACAGCGTGCTGGTGTCACTCGGGTTCACTCGTAGCCCATCTGAGCATGTTGTGTACACCAGAGGCGAGGATGGTGAGCGGCTTCTCCTAGGCATCTATGTTGACGACTTGATCCTGACAGGAGCAAGCACCAAGACTATCTCCAAGTTCAAAGAGGAGATGAGCAGAAGATTCTGCATGAGCGACCTAGGATTGTTGACGTTCTATCTTGGCATAGAGGTCAAGCAATCACCAGGTGAGATAACCCTGAAGCAGGCTGCGTTCGCTAGCAAGCTGTTGGAGAAGGCGGGCATGGAGGATTGCAACGCCGTACATGTTCCCATGGAGCCGCGCTTGAAGCTATCCAAGGTAAGCACTAATCCATCTGTGGATGTCACTAAGTACATGAGCATTGTCGGCAGCCTCCGTTACCTTGTGCACACACGGCCAGACATTTCCTTCGCCGTCGGTTACGTCAGTCGCTTCATGGAAAAGCCAACAACCGAGCACATGAGCGCCGTCAACCATATTCTGAGGTATATCCAAGGGACACTACACTACGGCTGCAGGTACAGTTGCAGCGACAACAAAGACATACACCTAATTGGATTTAGTGATGCCGACCACGCCGGAGACATCGACGACAGGAAGAGCACAACGGGGACTCTCTTTTTCTTTGATAGCTGCCCGATCACTTGGCAGTCTCAGAAGCAGAGGGTGGTCTCCATATCATCCTGCCAAGCAGAGTATATTGCCGCTAGTACCGCGGCATGCCAAGCCGTTTGGCTCGGACGGCTCATAGGCGATCTTTTCGCTAAAGACCCCATGGTCCCTACACTTCTCGTGGACAACAAGTCAGCGATCCAACTAAGCAAAAATCCGGTCTTTCACGACCGGAGCAAGCACATTGAGACCCGCTATCATTTCATACGGGAGAACGTCGAGAGCGGCAAGATTTTTGTCGACTACATCAACACCGACGATCAGCTAGCGGACATCCTGACCAAACCACTTGGTCGAACCAAGTTTCAGACTCTACGCAAGAAGATTGTGAAAGAACATTTCTATGATCTCTGTGTTTTGTGTGTTAGTTAACAACATGTGGATGTATTAAGTTGGTGTTAAGTAATGCAGGATAATCTAGGAACTCTTCAGATGCATCAGCACCAAAAGAGGAGAAAAAGAGACAACACTGAAAGTGTGCTCAGCCCCTGGTGGGGGCCGGAGTTTCCGGCCCAGGGGGCCGGAGTTTCCGCCCATGCCTGAAGTTTCCGGTCCCTGAGGACCGGAATCTTCTCCGATGCTCGGTTGCCGAAGTTGTGCTCAGCCCCTGGTGGGGGGCGGAGTTTCCGGTCCCATGGACCGGAGTTTCCGCCCCAGGCCAAAGTTTCCGGCCTCGTGTATCTCAAAGATGTCCAAGTTCAGATTGAAGATCTGGTGTTCAGCCCCTGGTGGCCCCCGGAGTTTCCGGCCTCCCTAGGCCGGAGTTTCCGCCCCTGGCCGGAGTTTCCGGCCACTAGGGCCGGAGTTTCCGGCCTGGGATTTGGCTGCAACGGCTACATCTTTGGAGGGGTATAAATACCCCTCCTCCTTCCTTCAGAAATGTGCTTGACCTAAAATAAGAGGAGCTCCATTGTTGCAAGCCAAGAATCCCAAGATCTCCCAATCCCCCCATTCAAACTCGTTGATCTTTGGAGGATTGAAGGAGAAGGCCCCGATCTACATCTTCACCGAGCCGTTCTTCATTTCCCCCTCATTCGTTTGAGGGAACACTTGCTAGGGCTTCCACTAGGAAACCTAGCCCATTGTTGTACTTACCTATTGTCTTTGTGACAGATTGTAGCTGTTCGGGAGCCCCCAAGCCCTTTGTGGGTCGTGCCCCGAATCGTTGTTGTAAAGGCTCCGGATTCCGCCTCGAAGGATTCCGATAGTGGAAGTGGACCAAACCTTTGTGGTGCGGTTCACCGGAGATTAGGGTGAGGCCTTTGTGGCCGTTGAACCATTGTGTTGGTTCACACCTCTCCAACGAGACGTACTCCCATTCAAGGGAGGAACTCGGGAATACATCCTTGTCGTCTCGTGTCTTCACTTCGGTTACTTCTATCCTTATTTATTGCCTTATTATATCTTGCTTAGTTGCTAGCTTGTCATATAGGAAATTCACCTTAGTTGCATATCTAGTGAATTTACCTTTTGTGTCAAGCCTAATTTGAAAAAGAACTAAAATTTGAATTAGCACCTATTCACCCCCCCTCTAGGTGTCATACCGATCCTTTCAATTGGTATCAGAGCTAAGGCTCTCTTTTCGGGTTTAACCGCCTAAGAGAAGTATGACACAAAGTGAGGATGAGACCGCAAGGCTTGCCGAGGCTAATGAGTCCCTTAAAAAGGACCAAGCCACCGCGGCATCCATGGCCGATGTCAAAGCTTTGGAAACAACTTTGACATCGTCCATGGATGCTAGGTTTAATGAGTTTCGTGACTTGCTCAATAAACTCATTAACAACAAGCCCTCGGATATCATCCCGCTTGAAAAAGCTTCTAACTCCGATGAGGGTGGACCCAAGGAGGATAAAGAGCAAAAAGAGAAGGAGGTGAAAGCAAATGATAAGCCTAAGTCATCTCCCAACTTGCATGAGGAAAAGGAAGAGTATCATGCCGTTCGGGGATGGTACTCTCCCGATCCAAGTATCACTACCCGCATAAACCCTTTAGGTCCCCCACCTAAGCTTAATGCATTAGCTTTTGCTAGTTGGCAACGCTCAATGAAATCTCATGTCAACAGTGCCTCCATCGAGCTTTGGAGGATTATTGAAGAAGGATACATAGTGGAGGATCCAAGCAACATGACCAAGAGAGAGTTCGCCGAAAAGCAACTAAACGCTTCCGCTCTCCATATGATTGAACTCTCTTTGAGCGACAACGACAAGCATCATGTTCTACATGCCACCACCGCCAAAGAAGCTTGGGATTGTCTTGAGCGTGCCTTCCTTGGAAATGAAAGCATGAAGAGAAATAGATATGAATCTTTGAGCAATGCCGCCGAAGGTTTCTACATGCTTGACAACGAGACCCATGAAGAGATGTATGGTAGACTCAAGACTCTTGCCAAAGCCTTTTATGATGTGGGAGCAACATATGTTGATGATGCTTGGGTCAAGAGGAAGTATGAGAATGCTCTCTTGCCCTCGGAGCCAATGGAGTTGAAGTCTATTCAAGGAAGATACAACTACCTTCAATTGTCTTCCCATGAAGTTATGCAAGAAGTCCAAGCCTCCAAGGTTGCCACCAAGAATGCCGAAGATAACCGTGCTAGGGCCATGGGAATGAGGCAAGGCCCCTCTCTTGCTTTGAAGGCCAAGGTGACTTGCCCAGATGCCAATGATGAAGTTGAAGCTTGTCCTGGCAACATTGCTCCACATGATCTTGAGCAAGCCCTCAATGGTCACATTGCACTTGCCACAAGAGTGTTTTGGAATGACCCGACTAGTGCTAAAGCTCGTGTTGATCGAGATAACAACTCAAGTGGCAAGAAAGAGCTTGCCTCAAGGACAAAGACATGCTACAATTGTCATGACAAGAACCACTACATAAGAGAGTGCCCTTATGAGAACCGTGAGCAAAATGGTGGGAAGCTTATCCCAAAGGATCACTCCAAGTTGATTCAAAAGAAGCCCGCAAGACCAAGAAAGCCCTTCTTCAAGAAGGCACCGAGAATTGTGTTGGTGGCACAAGAGGAATATGCCACAAGTGATTCCGAAGATGAAGATGCACCTAACAAAGAGGTAGCCGCATTGGCTATTGTCTCCACTTCATCATCATCTCTCTTTGAATCCCCCAATGAGAACCTCTCCATCAACACCGCTCGTTGCCTCATGGCTCATGTCACCGAGGTATCATCCCCTTCTCCTAAGACTATGCATGATCAATCTAGTCTTGAGATTAAGAAGGAATTAGTTGCCTTCGATACTTTTGTGACTAACTTGCAAGGTGAGGCAAAGGAACATGTTGAGTCTCTCATGAGACAACTATGTGCGGCCGAAGAACTTCTTCAAGAAAAGAGTAAGATTGAGAGAGAGGTTTCTCTCACCATTGCTTCCTTGAATGCTTCCATAGCATCCTTAAATAGCTCTCTTGATGAAGAAAGTGAATATAGAACCACTCTAGAGGAAAGACTTGAATCTCTTGATGCTAAAAATGATGAAATCATTAGTAAAATCATTAAGGATAGAGATCATGTTTTTGCCAAATATAAAGTGATTAAAAAGGAGAAAGTTGAACTTGGGGTTGCAAATACTATACTTCTTGAGGATATGGAGAAGCTTGATAAAGCTCACAAGGTCTTGAAAACGACCCACTCCATCCTTGTTAAGTCACATGAGCAACTCCAAACTCAACTCTCTATAACTTGCTCAACTAGCATAACCATTCTTCCTCGTGTTCATGAAAATGTCATTGAAGAAAATGCTAGGTTAAAGGTGGATCATGCTAAGACCTCTATTCCTAAAGGTAACGATAAGGGTTTTGCCTATTTGTTTGAGCTAAAACCACACAAAGGAAAGGAAGGTCTTGGGTATGTGGCCGAGGCAAAGAAGAAGGTGAGCAACACCAAGGAGAACAAGACCAAGCCCGCACAAGCTAAGTCTAACATTGCGAGTGGTAATGCCACTAGGGGCAAGACCACTCGTAGTGACTTTGCGGGGCATAACAATCCCAACTACATTCTTTATGTTGATTATTATGGTGATGTTTATGCAAAATATGTTGGTCCTTATGATGGTTACATTGACTATTCTATTTGGGTTCCTAAGACCCTTGTTGCTAACCGAAAGGGATGAGAAATGGGTACCTAAATGCAAGAAATGATTTCTTGTAGGACTATGCTTCCGGTGGATCTAAATGGGTGATTGATAGTGGATGCACTAGTCATATGACCGGAAGCAAGGAGATCATGACGGAGTTGAGACCAAATTTAAATCACTCAACCGTCTCTTATGGTGATAAGTCCAAAGCCGAGGTATGGAGTCTTGGCAAGGTGGTAGTTGCAAGGGATATCACCCTTGTAAATGTCATGCTTGTTGAGTCTCTAGGTTACAATCTTATGTCCGTTCGTGCTCTTAATAAGATGAACTTTGATGTCTATTTTACTCTTGATATGGTGGTACTCTTGAGGAGCAAGACTCTAAAGGTCATGTTCGTTGGGCATGTTGAAAATGAGTTGTTTGTGGTAGAATTTTCGGGGTCAACCAACACTCAAGCAATATGCCTATTCGGAAAGGCCGACGTGGGGTGGTTGTGGCATCGCCGCTTGTCCCATGTTAATATGAGAACTTTGCAAAGTCTCCACAAGGGTGGCCACATTCTTGGACTAAATGAGAATGTTTCTTTTTCTAGAGATCGTCTTTGTAGGGCTTGTGTTGAAGGAAAGATGCATGATTCTCCCCACCCAAGCAAGACCATCATTTCATCATCAAGGGTATTGGAACTTCTTCATGTTGATCTTTTTGGTGCCGTACCTCAACCTAGCCTTGGTGGGAAGAAATATTGTTTGGTGATTGTCGATGACTATTCAAGATTCACTTGGGTTTTCTTCTTCAAGACGAAGGATGAAACTCAACAAACCATCATTGAATTCTCCAATGAAGTTCAACGTCAACACAATCTTCCCATATTGGCCATTAGAAGTGACAATGGCTCTGAGTTCAAGAACTACACCCTAAATGAGTTTCTTAGCGACGAGGGAATTCGATATCAATACTCCGCCGCATACACTCCTCAACAAAACGGTTTAGCCGAGAGGAAGAACCGGACTCTTATGGATATGGCTAGGTCCATGTTGGCGGAGTTTAAGTCTCCACTCTTCTTGTGGGCCGAAGCTATCTCCACGGCGTGTCACTCCTCCAACCGGTTATTCTTTCGCAAAGGGAAGAAGGAAACTCCATATGAAATGCTTACCGGCAACAAGCCCAACATCTCCTACTATCGAGTCTTTGGTTGTAAGTGTTTCTACAAAATCAAAGGTGTACATCTTTCTAAGTTTGAAGTTAAAGCCTTAGAAGGTGTTCTTGTTGGGTATGGTGCAAACTCTCACACTTATAGAGTCTATGACAAATCCTTAGGGAGAGTTGTAGAATCTTGTAGTGTGAGGTTTGATGAGAATGACGGCTCCCAAGTGGCGCAATTTCATGTTTGTGATGTAGATAACGAGGAACCTCAAGATGCAATACAAAGGATGGGTGTTGGATTTCATCGCCCCATCGAGATTCATCATGAGCCTCCTCAAGGAAGTACAAGCTCCACTCAAGTGGAGATTCCATCATCACAAGTTGAAGTGGCACCCTCTATGGAAGAAAATGAGACACCTATCCAAGAACAAGATCAAGTTCCTCCTCAAGTTGACCAAGAGGTCTCACAAGATTCAAGAACTCCTATTCTCAACCCTAGTCAAGAGGAAGAGCATCCATCTTCTCCCATCATTGAAAATGTGCAACAAGATGGCAATGCTCATCAAGACCGTCAAGACGGGGACTCAAATGATCTAGGTGATCAAGCCGAAATCCCACGCAAAAATGGGGATATCGAAACCCGTCGTCAAGAAAGAGTCAAGAGAAACTTGGAAATCAAGTGTCACAAGCTTGAAGCCATCATTGGTGATGTATCTCGCAAGGTTTCCACAAGAAGTCAATTGGCAAGCTTTAGTGAACATCAAGCTCATATCTCTATGATTGAACCAAAGAAGGTGTTTGAAGCACTTGAAGATCCGGATTGGTTGGAAGCCATGCATGAAGAACTCAACAACTTCAAGCGCAACAAAGTATGGAATCTAGTAGAAAAGCCAAAGGATTGCCGCAATGTTATTGGCACCAAGTGGATATTCAAGAACAAGCAAGATGAGCATGGATTGGTTGTAAGGAACAAGGCGAGATTGGTAGCTCAAGGGTACTCTCAAGTTGAAGGCATTGATTTTGGAGAGACCTATGCTCCCGTGGCTCGTCTTGAGTCCATCCGTATCCTACTTGCCTATGCATCTCATTTTAATTTTAAGTTGCAACAAATGGATGTGAAGAGTGCATTTCTTAATGGTCCCTTAAAGGAGTTGGTATATGTAAAGCAACCTCCGGGATTTGAGGATCCACACTTCCCAAACCATGTCTACAAGCTTGATAAGGCCCTCTATGGTCTCAAACAAGCACCTCGAGCTTGGTATGAGCACCTAAGAGAGCTATTGCTAGACCGTGGCTTTGAAGTGGGGCAAATCGATCCCACTCTCTTCACAAAGAGGGTAAAAGGGGAGCTTTTCATATGTCAACTTTATGTTGATGATATTATCTTTGGCTCATCTAACAAAGCTTTCAATGATGAATTTTCAAAGCTTATGACGGATAGGTTCGAGATGTCCATGATTGGAGAGTTGAAATTCTTTCTTGGTTTTGAAATCAAGCAATTAAGTGGAGGGACTTTCATCTCTCAAGCCAAATACATCCAAGACATGCTCAAGAGGTTCAAGATGCAAGATGCAAAAGAGAAGAGGTTTCCTATGGACACCAAATGCCATCTTGAACTTAGTCCAAAGGGTAAAGATGTCGATCAAAAACTCTATCGCTCTATGATTGGTTCTTTTATTTATCTTTGTGCATCTAGATCCGATATTGTGTTGAGTGTAGGAGTGTGTGCAAGGTATCAAGCGGCTCCTAAAGAAAGTCACTTGATAGCGGTGAATCGAATCTTCCGATATTTGGTTTATACCCCAAGGTTTGGTTTGTGGTATCCTAGGGGGTCCAACTTCTCTCTTGCCGGTTACACGGATTCGGATTGGGCCGGTTGCAAGGATGATAGGAAGTCTACTTCCGGTGCATGTCAATTCCTTGGGAAATCTTTGGTGAGTTGGTCCTCCAAGAAGCAAAATTGCATATCCTTATCTACCACCGAAGCCGAGTATGTGGCGGCCGCTAGTGCTTGCACTCAATTACTTTGGATGAGGCAAACTTTAAAGGAATACGGTGTCCTTTGTGACAAAGTGCCTCTTTTATGTGACAATGAAAGTGCTATCAAGATTGGTCACAACCCCGTGGAGCACTCAAGAACGAAGCATATTGAGATTCGCTATCATTTTATTCGAGATCACATCAACCGGGGTGACATTGAGCTTGATTATATTCCAACGAAGATTCAACTTGCCGATATGTTCACCAAGCCACTTGACGAAGCACGGTTCACCTTTTTGAGGCATGAGCTAAATATCGTGGATTCTAGGAGCATTGGTTGACTACCTTGCATGCACACCTCTATCTCAACTTTCTATTTTGGTCTAGGTGTAGGCATGGACATAGGGGGAGTGTTGTCCTAATCTATTGGACTTCTCCTCCCCCCATTATGCAAATAGTAAGAATTGTTTTCGTCTCATTTTGTTCATTCTTATGAATTGTGAGCCTAAATGTTGAGTAATGGCGGTGAACCCAAGATATATCTTCGCGGTATCACACCACATAATCTCATACATGGTGGCCTTGGCCACCAACTTCTTCTTTGTGAAGAATTGATACTCTTGTGGTGTTATCTTGTTTTCTTTGTTTTCATTCTTGCTCTTATGGAAAATGCACTCAAGTGTTGCTTCTTAATGTCGCTTTTGTTGTTTCTTACCAAACTTGAGTGCATGGTACCATCTCCAGTGACCATTTGTCTTATCCCAGGCCTACCTCATCTTAAAACCTGCTCCTCTTGCCTTTTGCATGTCCAAAACACATAAAAACCTGGAATTTGGAGTCGGTGGGACCGGAAACTCCGGTCTTCCAGGCCGGAGACTCCGGTCTGACTGAAGTTTCCGCCCCTAGAACCGGAATCTCTGGCCAATGCCGGAGACTCCGGTGTCTAGGGCCGGAAACTCCGGTCTGGGCAGTTTCGCTGGGATCTTCAAAGGGGATCGGGGTGAGGAGTTGTCCCACAACTCCCCACACACCCCCGACCCCCACACTTCTCCCAGCCGCCGCCGCCTCCGAGGACCCCTCCGGCCGCTCCCCGCCGCCGGAATCCGCCGTGCCACCGGCCCCTCCTCCGTACAAGTGCTAGGGATCCTTCTCCCTCGCATTTGACCTCCACCATGTCGGGTAAAGGTTTTTCTTCTCTCTCTCTCTAGGTTTTCACTCTAGATCTTGTTTTGAGAGAAGTTCTACCTGTGCTGCATGGTGTAGAACCCTAGTGGTGGCATTTCAATCTCTAGAAAATTAGTTGTGCTCAATTTTTCCTTAGATTTAAACTGGATTTCAGTTTTCCTGCCACAGGGCGGAAACTCCGGTCCCTCATGCACCGGAATCTCCGGTGTGGACCGGAATATCCAAAGTGCCCACACTTGATCGCTCTACCTTCATCAAGCATGCCAAGGGTACTCTCCATATTCTCTCCAAGCACACAAAGCAAGCTTCATCCTCTCATGCACCTCCTCCCCAAACTAGTGATGAAGAGGACGCTCCCTTACCTAAGAGGAGAAGCAAGAATGCCGATCCCCCCACTAGCCTTCAAGGGAAGGCCAAGGTAAACGCAGAATTTAGCAAGCTCTCTTGGTGGAAGAGGAAACTGTTATGCATGGATGTTGCTATTCACAAGGAGAATCATGGGTCTTATGTGTGAGAGAAACACATTTTGAGCAACCAAAACTTGATGATCAAGGAGATGCGCAAAATGAACAATGGAAATGTTACTCCTCCTCCGGAAGAAGATGAAGCTGGCATTCCCATCATTTCCTCATCTTCGTCTGACACGGTCCCTATTGAGCAATGGAATCAGGATGTCTTTCCTTGGGCTGATTATTCGGATGTGACCTCCTTTCCTACCTCGTCTCACAACCACGGCAAGGCTTCAATGAACCTCTCCGATGAGGACTACGACAACGAAGAAGATGACGACATGAATGAAGACACCGAGTGATCTTCATGGGCCCGCTAGTTATGCTCTTTTCCCCTTTTTGGTGTCTCGGTGCCAAAGGGGGAGAAGTAGTTCTATTAGGTTCTCTCCGGGATTTGCATGGGTTGGGACACAAGCATGTGCCTCTATCATTTTATTGCGCTTGTGTCCTTGTTATGTTATTTGAATTTTGAACTCATTTGCCTTCTCTTTGTCATGAACTATGTGTGTGTAAGACATTTGGATTTCTTATATTATGTGGTTGAGACTACTATTGTGCCTTGATTATATGGGGTTAATATCTTCAGTTTTATGCACAAGGTATGGTTTATCTCCTAACACTCAACCCATACTATACTATGTCTTTTTTGTGAAATGTATTGCCTACTTATCATGCTTGCATATTGTTGTTCGAATTTGCCTCTATATGTGTGCACGTGCATTCCAAAGCAAATATTCTTGATGCACACATCTAGGGGGAGCTCTTTCAGCTATCATCACATGTTAGTGAAATTACTGTTATTGCAAATCCATATGTTGTCATCTAACACCAAAAGGGGGAGATTGAAAGAACATTTCTATGATCTCTGTGTTTTGTGTGTTAGTTAACAACATGTGGATGTATTAAGTTGGTGTTAAGTAATGCAGGATAATCTAGGAACTCTTCAGATGCATCAGCACCAAAAGAGGAGAAAAAGAGACAACACTGAAAGTGTGCTCAGCCCCTGGTGGGGGCCGGAGTTTCCGTCCCAGGGGGCCGGAGTTTCCGCCCATGCCTGAAGTTTCCGGTCCCTGAGGACCGGAATCTTCTCCGATGCTCGGTTGCCGAAGTTGTGCTTAGCCCCTGGTGGGGGGCGGAGTTTCCGGTCCCATGGACCGGAGTTTCCGCCCCAGGCCAAAGTTTCCGGCCTCGTGTATCTCGAAGATGTCCAAGTTCAGATTGAAGATCTGGTGTTCAGCCCCTGGTGGCCCCCGGAGTTTCCGGCCTCCCTAGGCCGGAGTTTCCGCCCCTGGCCGGAGTTTCCGGCCTGGGATTTGGCTGCAACGGCTACATCTTTGGAGGGGTATAAATACCCCTCCTCCTTCCTTCAGAAATGTGCTTGACCTAAAATAAGAGGAGCTCCATTGTTGCAAGCCAAGAATCCCAAGATCTCCCAATCCCCCCATTCAAACTCGTTGATCTTTGGAGGATTGAAGGAGAAGGCCCCGATCTACATCTTCACCGAGCCGTTCTTCATTTCCCCCTCATTCGTTTGAGGGAACACTTGCTAGGGCTTCCACTAGGAAACCTAGCCCATTGTTGTACTTACCTATTGTCTTTGTGACAGATTGTAGCTGTTCGGGAGCCCCCAAGCCCTTTGTGGGTCGTGCCCCGAATCGTTGTTGTAAAGGCTCCGGATTCCGCCTCGAAGGATTCCGATAGTGGAAGTGGACCAAACCTTTGTGGTGCGGTTCACCGGAGATTAGGGTGAGGCCTTTGTGGCCGTTGAACCATTGTGTTGGTTCACACCTCTCCAACGAGACGTACTCCCATTCAAGGGAGGAACTCGGGAATACATCCTTGTCGTCTCGTGTCTTCACTTCGGTTACTTCTATCCTTATTTATTGCCTTATTATATCTTGCTTAGTTGCTAGCTTGTCATATAGGAAATTCACCTTAGTTGCATATCTAGTGAATTTACCTTTTATGTCAAGCCTAATTTGAAAAAGAACTAAAATTTGAATTAGCACCTATTCACCCCCCCCTCTAGGTGTCATACCGATCCTTTCAGATTGGCATCGTCGAGATCAAGTGAACGCATCAGGATTAGGGGGGTGAATGTTGGAATAATCCTGTGTGTTCACTCTCCCTCTACATAGTTCTAGAATGATCTACCATGTACTAGTAGTCTGTTCAGCTTAGTAGCTAAGGTAGAAACTAGCAGCAGTTTCTAGAATACACAAGAGTTCTAACCTAGTGGAAGTAACCTGGTAGAAGACACTAGAAGCTTGTAAGGTTGCTTGTGAAGTCCTATAAATAGGACATGTACCCCATGGTTGTAAAGAGAGCTGAGAGCAAGTTGCAAGCTAACACATAGCAATAGATCTTCAGTGTGTACGTGAGCTGTCTCCAATACCTCTCATTCCACTCAAGTGTGTGTTCGTGTGAGCCAAACTAGCTAGCTGAGAGCATCAGCCCGGGACATCAGAAGACACGTCGGAGCTGCGGGCACACCTACTTGTCCCACCTAGCATTCGGCGGGTACGAGTGTCCTCTGTATTCACTTATAATGAAGGCATTACGCTAAGATACCAATTGTATCACTAGGTGAGACAATAAACACCGTGTGATCAAACGATTCGATCACTACATATGTAAAGTCGTACTGATAGCATTCTCCTTTTCTCATTCATATTCCGATGTACTTGAAATAAATCACATTGCGTCTGGCCAGAAACAACAGTGATACTCAGAAGGCCTATAGAGTAAGTAACATTTTTGAATAATCTCAGTTACATTACACGTTATATTCAAAAGTCACCGGTATAATTCCATGTTAAGGTAGACAGTTAATGCCAATCAAAGCATAATTTTCAAGTGTGCGATCACTGGATGTTCTCATGGTATACGATGTTAGATCCTATTAACTGTTAGGAGTAGATCCTTTTGGTAGAAACATCTGTGCATTGAGTCCATGTAGTTGATAGAGAGAAACAGAGAGAGGGAGAGGGAGGAATATGGCGTACCTTGGCTCTGGCTCGACGAGTTCGAGTCTGATGCCATTGGTGGTCGACGGTGGCGGTGTGTGGGCTAGTGACGGCGGCGGTGGTGCTTCCCGTCGGCAGGCGCTAACCCTAGATCGGTAGGGATTGTTGGTGGGGTTTGGCGGCGCACGGTTAACCTCGTGAGGTGTGCCTGCCGGACCCCACCCTTTATATAGCGCTGCGACAGGGGCCCACCGTCCATAACGGAACGGGCGCCCCCGATCAGGGCGCAGTCAAGGGGATCGTGGAGCCGTTGGGCTCGTACGACCAGGAGATCAATCTAACATTCTCCCCCTTGATCTCAACTTTTACTTTTACCTTTCACTTTACTCGTTTCAGCACGGATTAATACATAGAGCATGTTTCATCGTCACAGCTCAATTGCCGATGGAATCAGACAGCCACTATATACTTTTCTGTGTTGAAACAAATCCTGTTACTTTTGGGCCTCTGTAATCCAGAAATCATAGGCTTTCCATTAAACCCATGCCGGCTGTGTGTTCCTGGAACACACTGGGTGGTAAGCCTTTCGTTAGCGGATCCGCAAGCATCTCCTTTGTCCTTATATGCTCGAGACTTATAGTTTGATCCTGGATTTTATCTTTCACAACATAATACTTTATATCTATTGCCTTTGTAGCATTACTCGACTTGTTGTTGTGAGCATAGAATACTGCGGGCTGGTTGTCACAGTACATCTTTAGTGGTTTGTCAATACAATCTACCACTTTCAAGTCGGGTATAAATTTCTTTAACCATACTGCCTGCCCCGTGGCCTCATAACATGCTATAAACTCTGCATACATCGTGGACGATGCAACTAATGACTGTTTAGAGCTTTTCCACGAAATAGCCCCTCCTGCGAGAGTGAACACGTATCCTGACGTGGACTTTCTATCATCTTTATCTCCCGCAAAATCTGCGTCTGAATACCCTCTTATTTCTAGGGAATCAGATCTTCTATATGTTAGCATGAGGTCTTTTGCGCCTTGCACATAACGCAAAGCTTTCTTTACCATATTCCAGTGCTCTTGGCCTGGATTTTCTTGATATCTACCGAGTACCCCGGTGATAAAAGCTAAGTCAGGGCGAGTGCACACTTGTGCATACTGTAAGCTTCCAACAGCCGAAGCATATGGTACTGCTTTCATTCGATCGATCTCATATTGGTTTTTGGGACATTGAAATTTCCCAAAACGGTCACCCTTGACTATAGGAGCAGGTGAAGTACTACTTTTGTGCATATTATACTTCTTTAGAACCTTTTCTAAATATGCCTTTTGTGATAGTCCTAGCACTCCATTCTTTCTATCCCGGTGAATTTCTATGCCCAAAACATAAGAAGCTTCACCAAGATCTTTCATATCAAAATTCGAGGACAAGAACTTCTTTGTTTCTAGTAGTAGACTGACATCATTGCTCGCAAGCAGAATATCATCCACATACAGAATTAGGAAAATATATTTCCCACTTTTAAACTTTGCATAAATGCAGTTGTCCTCCACATTCTCTTTAAATCCAAAACTTTTAATTGTATTGTTAAACTTTAAATACCACTGTCTAGAGGCTTGCTTTAACCCATAAATGGATTTCTTTAGGCGGCATCCCATATGTTCCTTCCCCTCCATGAAAAAACCCTTCGGTTGTTTCATGTAAACATTCTCTTCTCAATCTCCATTTAGAAATGCCGTCTTTACATCCATTTGATGTAACTCTAAATCAAAATGAGCAACTAGTGCCATGATGATTCTGAAGGAATCCTTACATGAGACCGGAGAAAAAGTCTCATTGTAATCTACTCCTTCTCTTTGCGTGAAGCCTTTTGCCACAAGTCTTGCTTTATACTTTTCTACTTTCCCATTGGAGTCATACTTTATTTTGTAGACCCATTTGCAGCCTACTGTTTTGGCTCCTTTAGGAATTTCCTCTAAATCCCAAACATTGTTAGAACTCATTGATCTCATCTCATCTTCCATGGCCTCCATCCATTTCGAAGAGTGAACGCTACTCATGGCTTCTTCATATGAAGTGGGATCTCCTTCCACATGAACTGTTTTTGTGTTATAAACTTTATAATCAGTAGAAATAGCTGATTTCCTAGCTCTTGTAGACCTTCTAAGAGTCTCATTCTCTGGCACATTATGTGTCTCAATTTGCGACTCTTCTTCTATTTGTGGTTGTCGCTGCTCCCTTTCATGCTCAACAACGGGTTGATTCGGCTCCTGGCGGACAGGTTCCGAATTTTGCCTCGTTGAAGTCACAGGTGGAGTTACAACAGGTGCTTGCATCACAACCTCTGGGATTGTCGGTGCAGGTACAACAGGTAGGGCGAAAAATGGCTCATGGATCATCGGAAAAGGTGCACACACCCTCTTCTCCTCAAGATCAATTTTCCGGCCTACCATGCTCCCCCTCATCATTTCGTCTTCTAAGAAGACTGCGTGTCTCGTTTCTACAAACTTTGTGTGTCTGTCTGAACAGTAGAAACGATACCCTTTTGATCTATCAGGATAGCCAATGAAATGGCAAGTCACTGTTTTGGGGTCTAATTTTGCAATATGTGGATTAAAAACTTTTGCCTCAGCTGGGCTCCCCCAGACTTTCAAGTGGCTTAGAGAAGGAACTCTCCCTGTCCACAACTCGTACGGTGTTTTGGGCACCGATTTACTTGGTACTCTGTTGAGAATGTGGATGGCGGTTTTTAACGCCTCCATCCATAATCCCAATGGCAGTGTGGAATAACTCATCATACTGCGCACCATATCCATAAGAGTACGGTTACGCCTTTCAGCTACTCCATTTTGTTGCGGTTCGCCCGGCATAGAATACTGGGCGACTATTCCATTTTTCTGTAAGAACCTTGCAAAAGGTCCAGGTACTTGACCATATGGAGTGTGCCGACCGTAGTACTCCCCCCCACGGTCAGACCTGACTATTTTAATTCTTTTATCATGCTGATTTTCAGCTTCAGCTTTGAATATCTTAAATTTATCCAATGCCTCGGATCTTTCTTTAATTGGATAAATATAACCATATCGGGAATAATCATCTGTGAATGTTATGAAAGAGTCATAGCCATCCACACTTTTCACCGGAAATGGTCCACAAATGTCGGTGTGAATAATTTCTAGTGTCGCTGTGCTTCGGTTTGCACCCTTTTTAATTTTTTTTACGTATTTTCCTTTTATGCAATCTATGCATTGTTTGATATCTGAGAACTCTAACGGAGGAAGAATATCATTTTTAACGAGGCTTTCTATTCTTCCCCTCGAAATATGGCCTAATCGACAGTGCCATAACTTCGACGAGTCATGAGTTCGCTTTCTTTTCTTTTGTTCTTTGTTCGACAAGGGAATTTGTTCATTCACATTACAAACAGAATGCACTTTTTGACGCAAGGATAACAAATAAAGCTTATCATGAAGTAAAGCAATACCCACACAAGCATCTTTAATCCATATGGCACACTTGCCATGACCAAAATAACATTCAAAATTGTCTTTATCCAAGCACGATACACTTATTAAATTTCTGTGAATGGAAGGAACAAATAACACATCTCTAAGCATAATATTAAAACCATCAGCTAGCTCCAAGGAGACGTCGCCAACAGCCTCAACTTCTGCTTGAACTCCATTCGCGACTTCAATGTGTCTTTCGCTTCTTTGCAAAGTCCTTGTCGAATGGAATCCCTGTAAAGAATTTGCAACATGAACAGTTGCACCTGAGTCAATCCACCAAGTAGATTTTGAAAACTGTGTATACAGGGATTCATTTACAAAAGAAACTATATCAATACCTTTCTTTGCCATTATGCTCTTGAGCCAATCAGGGCAATCTTTCTTGTAATGCCCTTTCTTCTTGCAGTGGAGGCATGTGTCTTTGTCCACTGGAAGCTGGTTCTCATACTTCTGATGCCCTTTGCCATGTGGCTTATACTGATGAGGGCCTTTGCCATACGGCTTAGAAGGAGAACCATTGTAGCTCCTGTTCTTGTTGTCCTTCACGTAGTTCAAGGAGCCCCCATTCTGGGACTTCAGCATTTCCTCTTCTTGTGACAGCATCGCAATTGTCTTTTCAATGTCCCATTTTTCAGGCGACACATTGTAGTTGATGATAAAATTTTCAAATTGTGGTGGCAGTGAAGCCATCACCAAGTGAACTATAAGTGCAGGCTTGAGCTCCAGATCAGCCTCCATGGACTTAAGCTTAGCAGCCATGTTGCTCATTCTGAGAATGTGCTCCCTTATACCATGTGTACCTCCATGATACTTTTCTGTCACCAGCTGTCTGAGCAACTGGGTAGCATATGTCTTTGAAGAACCAGTAAACTGACTCTTTATCTTTTGGAGATACTCTCCTACAGAGGCAATCTCTTCAATTGAGCCCACAATAGCGGTCTCAACTGTGTTCTTTATGAATGCCATGCACTTTTTATTGGCGTTCACCCACTTTTGGTTCTCTAGGGTGTAGCCCATCTCTACTGGAGCATAGTCCAGCTCTTTTTTCTGCCAAGCAGAATCATCATCATCAGATGCTCTCACTGGCTTTGCTGGCTTGACTGGCTGTGGAGTAGTCACAACCCAGTCGACCTCAGCACAGACAAAGGCCAGTTCGACTTTCTTCCACCACTCAGAGTAGTTGTCACCTCTGAGCGTAGGAACATCCTTCAGGCAGCTCATCAGGTGAAAACTTCCTGAAACCAGAAGGATATAAGATAACAAAAAACAATTGCATACATTTAATCCAACGTTGGTATAAATTAAAGCATACAACTGTTGTGCATTTAAATAATATCACCGTTGGGTAATAAAAGAAATAAATGCACCATTTTAACATACTATATATGAATCATGATAATGCTATTAACAACGTTGGTCATATAGTAACATAATCATAATCATCTTTAATATCACTTTTAATCATGCTTTTAATTCTCACTTTATTGCTTTTAAGTAATTATTACTTTTAACTATTTGCAGCGGAAAAAAATGAATAAAAAATTCATAAACTTTATACTTTTCAGAAGCATTCTGTATACTTTTGTATTTCCTAAACAAATTTTCGTTGGAATAAATTGAATAGAAAAAACTGAATGAAATTTGCTCAAAAACTGAACAAAAAACAATAAAAACTGCTTCTTTAAAAAATAAAACTGTCAGAAAACCACTCAGGAAAAAAAAATGGCCTAAGGCCCAGCCCACAGCGCGCTATCTGCCGCGCGCGGCGCTGCGGCCAGGGACGCGGCCCATGGCCCGATTTCCTTTCGGCCCAGCAGGCCCGCGGCGCGCTAGGGTTTTAATCTCAGCCGTTCGTTGCGATCCGACGGCCGCGCGCCGTTTCCGGCCGAAGAAAACGACCGGCCCGAGCCCCGACCTAACCCTAACCGCATTTTTCTCTCATTTCCCTCCGCGCCTCTCTCTTTCCCGAAAAACGGCGGCGGGGCGAGGCCGTGGCTGGCAGCACGCCGGCGACGGCGAGCGCTGCGCCGCGCCGGACCACGCCGCGACGAGCTCCTCCCCTTCTCTTGCCCTTCTTTCTTCCTTTCCCGGGCTCGTTTCTTTCTTTCTCGCTCGAAAATCGGCTGCGGGGAGAGCCCGTGGACGGCTACGCCGCGACGAGCTCCTCACATCTGTCCGCGACGAGCTCCTCTCTCTGTTTCTTTCTTCTTTCTTTCTCTATTCTTCTTCTCCACCGAAAAAACGAATAGCCCGAGGGCCAAATCGGCCGGAGAAGATTGGCGCCCCTCTGTCCCCTTGCCGGTGTGCGCGAGCTCCCGAAGGAGAGCGCGCCGCCGTCAAGTGGCGCAGCGGCGGTGCCCTTTGCGGCGACCGGCCGGTGAGCTCTTTTTCCCCTTCCCCTCTTTCTAGTTAGGGTTAGGGTTTCTTTTATTTTTCTTTTGCGGGAAGGGATTATGATCTGTTCTTTGCCCCCCGAGGGGGGGTGTTCTTCGTCCAGATACCCCACTCGGGTGCGTATCTGGATCGAGCGGAACTGGCGCGGCCTTGCGGCGGCGCTGCTTTTCCGGCGAGCCAGAGGGCATCCCCGGTGCCTTTTTCTTTGCTACCGAAACAAAAGTTGGATCATAAACATGCTCTGATACCATTGTTAGATTCTATTAACTGTTAGGAGTAGATCCTTTTGGTAGAAACATCTGTGCATTGAGTCCATGTAGTTGACAGAGAGAAACAGAGAGAGGGAGAGGGAGGAATATGGCGTACCTTGGCTCTGGCTCGACGAGTTCGAGTCTGATGCCATTGGTGGTCGACGGTGGCGGTGTGTGGGCTAGTGACGGCGGCGGTGGTGCTTCCCGTCGGCAGGCGCTAACCCTAGATTGGTAGGGATTGTTGGTGGGGTTTGGCGGCGCACGGTTAACCTCGTGAGGTGTGCCTGCCGGACCCACCCTTTATATAGCGCTGCGACAGGGGCCCACCGTCTATAACGGAACGGGCGCCCCCGATCAGGGCGCAGTCAAGGGGATCGTGGAGCCGTTGGGCTCGTACGACCAGGAGATCAATCTAACATACGAAAACTTTATAATCACTTTGCTAACTCATTAACATCAGCTTGTCTCTTCGGAAGATCACATATTTAGGTCCGTTCGGTACTATTTTTATGCTAACAATATACCCTTATAGCTGGTTGACTTACACAAACTCCGCGATGATCATCCAACAACATATAAAGTAATCTTAGAGGCTAGATTATGAACACTTGTTTGTTCATATTTCTACAAGTGCTTGAAGAATTTGGACATAAATTATAATTTAATATTATTATCTCTAAGGTATACCTCCAACGGATATGGGGGAGCCAACTTCCGGTACAAGGATACAAAGCGTATCTTTGGAGTTGGCCAATAAGCCGGCGATGGTTGTGGCTAGGGCTTAAGGTCCTGTTGTTTACTCTATCAAGTATGCTAGTTGTGGTGATTTTCATGCTTTAGCGGTTTCAGACTGTATGTTTGTTATTGTAAAGCTATTTGCATGTTTATGTTTATAAATGTAATAAAAAGGTATATACATCGCTTTGATGCAGAGGCCACAGACATCCCCTATTTCAAAAATAAGGAGCAATATAAAGTGGAAGAAATACATCATTGTTTGTGCTGACAAAATATGCCGATGTTTATCCTGACTTGCAAAACTCGTAGGGGCGACAACAAAATAAAACAATCCCTACATTGATATACTTACTTCTTTATATGTTTTTTATTGCTTTGTTGAAACGCAGGGACATGTGTATTATTCTAATACTGTAAGTTGTTTTAAATATTTCGAACTACACACTGACGTATCTAGACGTGTACTACTGTGTAGATTAACTCATTTCACTCCGTTAATTAAAAAAAAACTCATTTCACTCCGTACGTGTCCACATTCAAATATCTAAAACATCTTATAACTTGGTAATGGAGGGAGAGTAGTAATTATTTAGGTTTAGCACATGTAGATACTTATTATAGTCTAGAACCAATAGCTCACATTAGTACAGTAGAGCAGCATGCACGTAGGGTCATATGGATCCAATAATCCATGGAACTTCAGGACAAGATGTCCGGCACGCTGAGCCGCCGTGTGCAGCGATCGATCAGTTCAGTTGGCCTCCCTCATCTCGTAGCCGAGGTGGAGAGCGGTGGGCGGCGCGGCCGCCGCCTGGTCCTGGCGTGGCGGCGCCTGAGTCTCGGGCTGGGAGTAGCGGGAGGAGGAAGCCGCCGCAGCCTCCTGCAGCATGTTCACCTGATGGTGGTAGTAGCCCCTCGCGTCGAACGTCGGGAGCGCCTCCAGCTCCGCCCCGCCTGACGCCGGCGGCGGCGGCGGCGCGAGGGCCAGCCTCTCCACGTCCGCCACCTGCATTCATACATAGACGTGCGATATATAACCAGAAGATCTTCTTGACTAGAGTATTGCGAAGCGTATGCGGACCGGAATGCGCGTACGGTACGTACCTTGGCTCTGAGATACATGTTCTCGCTCTGCAGATCCGCCTCCTGCATGGATCGACAAGAAGAGGAACGAACGATAAGCGAAAACGCACGAGCAATTGTTTGATTCTACTATACTGGGAATCGAATCGATGGGCCGTATGTATGTTCATTACCAGTTTCTGCATGTACTCGATCTCTGCGAACAGCAGCTCATGCTGGCAACCAAAGTGCAGAAAACATGTAGAGCGTTCAGATGATAGTTTTGTGCAGTGGACTCGATCTGGAAACTAACTAATTACGAGCAATTCACCTTCTTCGATCGGATACGGCCGATGCCCTTCTCCAGCCTGTTCTCGAGGTTCTTGAGCTCCTTGAGGCTCAAATTGCCAACGGATTCGCCCATCAGGTTCCTGAAGAAAATTAGTTTAAGAAGATTTAGGTAAGCATAGTAGCATACATAACCGAGTCGGTTGAGTAAGTGTTTCCTTGGGAGATCAACTGAGGGTGCGTACCTGTTTGAATTTTGGAGGGACTGTATCTGGTGGCGCATTTTTGCCGATTCTTGCTGAAAGTATTGCTGGTCAAAATAAAGTAAAACGGTTGGACGAGTTAGCTTGTTTCTAAACGAAGAACACATCAGATTAATATGCAATAACTTTGCTATGTGCTTATCAAGTGTGTGTGTGTGTGTTGACATCAGACGATTATATATATCCGCAGACAGGAGAAGATTGATTATGTTGGGGCGAGGGCGCAGCCACTTCTACCGTTCTACGTACATAGTTCAGTTCAGTCGAAATAGATGCGAGCATGGATGCGGCGTAAATCATGCATGCTACTTAGAGGGAAGCGAAGAAGGATGATACGTTGGCATCAGAAAGAAACAGTATATATTCACCTGAGAATTGACGTCTATAGCTGGAGCAGAGCCTGATGCGCTAGCACAAGCCTTCTTGTACCTGTCGATCGTCGATCTCGTGCTATGTTCAGAAACAGAAAAAGAGTTAGCTAGACATCGTTTCCTGAATAAGCTCATTACGCATGTACAAAGCTGTAGCCGATAGAATATTCAAGACCAGTTCATCCTACTTAACTGTGCATGCGACGATGGGAATGTATTTCCATACACTAATAAGCTAGAGAGAGAGAGTCATACACTCATACTCGTATCTTTGGACTTCTCGATCAAGTGGAAAAGCTGGGGAGTGGTAGCTCTTTAACTCCGTTAGCATGGCAGAGGTAAGGGAGCAGGAAAAACCTGTGCTTTCCATCACGATGCAACTGCAACGATCCACCACACGTACGCGCGCATGCATTTACATGAGGAACACATCCACTTCGATCGCACTCTGCCCAGTGCACATGCATGAATGAATGAAAGAAAGATGGAACCACCTTTCATTTCAGGGGCGTGCCATGCCCTGCTGCATGTAGTAGTCGACGCATGAACACACGCAGTGACAGCCGACTGAAGTCTAAGCTACGGCGAGTTCTCGATCAGGGACACTCAAACGACAGTATGCGTAGTAAGGGAAATTAACACCCAGAAGAAGCAGATAAAATTTAGCTTGTTGTGGGTGAATTTCCCTAGTTGTGTGTACAAATTGGGCCTGCTTGCATTGCCATGTTCCATGCATGCATGCATGACAGTGTGTGGTCAGTTTTGTATTCTTGGTTTCCGCCGTATTTTACTTTCGTTTCGAAAAATTGAACAGGGTAACAATCTTCTTAATTGATGAGATGAGGAAAAGAATCTGCCTCCGTTTCGAAAAATGTATTTGTTAGTAGATCATAATATCATATTACACTTCTACTCATTAGCGCGTTCAAACAAAAGCATATATGGTATGTAAGCAGTCCTGTATGTAAGTATGTTGTTTCGTTTCTTTTTTAAATCATGCAGATCGAGCAAATATATATTGCACAGTTTTGTTGTGACTGAAAATGCATAGGATCATTTCTCCATGCATAGGCCTTCTTGCATGGTTTGGTTAGATATGCTATGAACTAAAAGTCGGGTTTAAAAGGATGACTAATCATGCGCAGATACCTGTTACTAGCATACTCATAGAGACGGCCACGGCTGGAGAAGACGATCAAGGCGATCTCGGCTTCGCAGAGGACGGAAAGCTCATAGGCCTTCTTGAGCAACCCGTTCCTGCGCTTGCAGAAGGTCACCTGACGGCTCGTCGTGTTCTCGATCCTCTTGATCTCAATCTTTCCCCTCCCCATGGTAGCTAACAATCCCAGCCCTGAAACAAAAGTTAAATTAATCAAGTAAAGACGTGTATATATACATGTCAAATGAACTGTATTAATTACAACTTCGCAAGAGATCTAATTGTAGGATGAAAATTAGTTAAGAGTTGCATGCAAAGTGTGTACATGTATGTATGACCTAGAAAAAGGCAGCCGTTAGCCTGAACTTTTAGATCAAAGGTATCTAAATCACGAGATTAAACTCATGCTTGTAATATATAGCTAGACACCTAGATCTGGTAGCCGCAAAAGGAGTGTGAATTAAGAAAACAAGATCCTGCAAAGAAATGAAGAAGCTATAAAAGAGATTCTAGCTAGTAAAGTGGCTAGATCTGAAACATCTTCAGAAACTCTTGTGCTGCAAACACTCCATATAAGTTGTAAAAGGAAAATAGGAAGCAGGTTATCATAAAACAAAGTCGAGGAAGGGAGGTGTGCTTCACAGACTCCGAAGGCGGGCAACATCATTTCTAGAAATAGAAAGAGGAAATTAAACCCAAAAATTAAGGAGGCAAGGGCAAGCTCTCCTTGCAGCAAACATCAGCAGAACACGATCCATGGAGAAGCACGACAAGGGCAGAAAGATCAGTGTCCTTGAGGACTCTATTCATTTCCAACCTCAAAGCAAGCCCTAAGCTGAACTGATAAAATTACCCCCCAAAATATCTACATGCGCACGTACGTAGGGAGCGCTAGAACAGACTGAAAGTAAGCGGGCTTTGCAGAGGTTGCAGCTCGACCTCCCATGGCTCCCTTTCCAGGCATGGAAGTAAGAAATGAACCAGGAGTAGAAGAAGCCCGGCAAATTAAGAAGCTGTAGCTAGCTAGAGCTACGAGGAAGCAGTAGCACAGATCGTTTCTCGAACAAGCATACCGAAAAAAAAACACTGAGATGAAGTGGAGATCTCTCTCGTGTCCCGAAATCCAATCCCGAAGCGGAGGTGATGGACAGGGGGAGAGTGAAATCAGGAAGCTGCAGCGGGAAGGGCAAGTGGAATGGGTTGCTCGATCTTGCTTCAGCTAGCTAGGTTTCCTTTTAAAGGAGGAAGGAGAGTGGTACGGTACGGTGCAGTGTGTGCCTGCGGGCTAGGCCGCTAGGATAATATTGACTTTTCTTGTTGAGTTCTTTTACGGCGGTAGCATAACTAATGCGGAGTATGAATCCATGTGTCGAGAGAAATACTTACAAAAGTTGAGTTTGCTTCAAATCTTTACAAAAGATGTGTATGCTTGCAGCTAGGCTGAACCGTGCATGCACGGGCAAACTCTCCTAACCATATTAGAGTAACCATGCATGAAACTTTTGAAATGAAGATTGTACATGCATGCATAATTAGGCAAACCTCGCGTTTTAAGATAATTTAAACTTCTGGCTGATTCTTTTGCAAACACACCCACACGAGAGTGTCCGTCTATGCATGTAGAATGCACATGTGTACACAACCACTTGCTACATGAAAACAATACAATCCGCATGAAAAGTCGCCTGGGACACAATGAAGAAAGAAAATTCTGTCTCAAGACACCTCAATATCACCCATGCTGGATAATGAACTCCCTACTAATGAGTAACCACCATCCACTACTAGATATCCAAGTATAGCCGAGGGTCAAATTACCGTCAGATATTTTAGTTTCCCAACGGAGATCACTATAACCGACGGTATAACATCGGATATCTCCCCTCAGGTATGCTCGATCGACCATTACACTAATATCTACAGCCGAGCACAACCACTAACAACACCTCTTGTTCCCTCAGTCCATCAAGCATATCTACCTATACGAGAGTCCTCATAAACATGCCAATTCATTTTTTCTACATCAATGAAACGGCTAGCCTCTTGTCCGGTTTTAAAACTTTATACGAGAGAGAGATATTTTCTTTAACTCCCAAACAACAAAACATTTGAATTTGAAAATTTGCACACCTGAACAAAACATTAGTTTTGCGTTGTGCACAAAATTCAGATATTTTGATGCACGAGAAATATCTTAAATGATAATTTTAGGTTAAACTTTAGCATTCCGATATTTCTTTTTTCACCAGAAATTATGAAATAACTTATGCACAATGTAGTACTCATGTTTTGTTGACATGAAAAGTTTGAAGTTCAAATTGTTTTTTGTTTGGTAGAAACAAAAAAGAGAAATATTTTATGCAGGACCTGGTGCATGAAAACCGGAGGACTTAGGTAAGAGGTGCACGTGCACCTGTGTGGTTGTTCAATCACAACTTTCCCCATACTTACTAGTTGTACAAAACTAAACAACACGTAAAGGAGAAGTAATATATTCTTTCTTACGAAAGACATCATTGTTATTATAAATTCAGAATTACCAACACAAAGCAGCCACCTCGATCGTGTGTCCGGGATTAGAGTCGTCAATGTTTTATGTAGTCTTGATAGCTAAAAAAGTTGTGATTTCTCGTGTATTACTGACAAAAAAAGTCATAAAAATATATTGTTCATCCTAACAATGTTTAGCTAAAAATAGTCTCCTTCTTAAGAAGTCAATCATATGAAGTGGGACAACTAACATTCGTGAAAGGTACTTAGCATACATATAGTTCATCCTACTTCCTCATATCTAGCTAGAATTCCCCGAGGTTGCATGCAAGGTCGATCGATGTGAACGGCTTCACTTTCAGTCATAGGTTTATCACCTTAAGCAACCTACCAGCATAAATAGGTCATTCGTATTCTTATGTGCATACATACATCTCGATCGACAGGACACAAACAAGGTTATCTAAACAGTTTGGGCTAGTAAGTCACAAGTAATCATCCTAACTCAGAGCTTAGTAGGTTAATAGCTTAACATGCATGCATGGCTGGTAGCTACACAACCACACAAGCATATAACAGGAACATCCCAATGTAAAGTAGCCTGTCCCGGCTACCGGCGCAGCAAGAACGACGAGAGCACGATCCAAAGCGAAAGGCTAGCTAGTAGCAAAGCTAGCACGCGTAGTAATTCATGTCGCCCTCAGAGTTTCCATTCTCCAGGGCAAGGGCCACCGCGCGCGTGAGTGACACCATAGATTCACGTTTCCCGTCTCGGCAGAAAGCAGCTGGAGAGGGCGCGTGCATGCACTGACGACGCACGAACTAAATTGCCAATCTCTCCCTCAACAGGGAGCCTTGCTTGTGTGGTGAGGCCGCTCCGTTTCGGGAGCCCGTATCCAGGCTTGGAAAACGTTGGGGCCAACCATTTACGCTCGCTTCAAGACCGCGACAACGACTCGCACTTGGTAGCTGGTGCCATTCGAGCAGTGCCATTAGGCAAAAGATGAGGAAACAAAAGAGGGAAAAAGTAGTTAAATCCACCGGCTACTTACTGATATATTTTGTTGGGAGCACTCCAGCACTAGTAGTAGAGAGAAGAAAGATGAAGAAAATGTGACTGAAATCATGGGTGGTTCTTACTGCCACTACGTTGTTCATCTTTCTCTCGGTGCCAGCACGCAGGCAAATGATGGACCACTCAGATCACGTTGTGGTCGATCTTTTATGTATGGAGGCCCTTTGCATTTACCCATCCGTTGCCTCTCTTGAGAGACGAGGTTTGCTAGTTGGCTTGCAGAGAGGCCATGGCTCAGAAACGAGCATCTGGCTCATTTCAGGTAAGAAGATATATCTATCATGATTCATATAATCATTGCTCGCTTGCTTCCAAGTGATGGCAAGAAAGAAGCAATATGTGCTCGCATTCAGTTTCATAGATCTACACTGGCGTTTCATTTATCAGCAAGCGACTCACATCTTGTATTTTGGGGAGATGCATTACAGCCCAGCATCAATTTCTGCTCACAAATCTTCCTGAAGCAGAGCTGAAGAAATAGAAATCATGTACAATTACCAGGTACATTTCGCTCCAGGTGTGACATTTTTTGTTTCTTTGTAAGGTTTACATCGGGGCTTACCATGCACTCTAGGTACGTCCCTTTCAATCAGGGAATTTATTAGTATCTGTCTCTGGCGCTGAATACGAAAACTGAAGTCAGGTTGACTGATTCTGCAAGACTCTGGTGCTGACTACGAAAAACTGTGACATGTTAGCTAGTGGCATAATTACAAATTCACATGAACAATCTAATACTCTGAAAAAAGTGATATGAGACCAGAAAAGCATCAGGCCATCAGCAGAAGTGAAGTATAGATACAAGCCAGAGTTCGATGTCTACACTCGCTGCAGATTTGCGTTGATCCAATACAGCCAAGAGGCACAGCGCAGTAGAGATGTATATATGCAGGATTCTCATAACTTAAAGAATGTTTCAAAAAACTTGACACTTGCAAGAAACTATTCTCATGGATCGTGAGTGCCAAGATATCCACCATATATAATACTACAGTACATTAGACCTTCCCCGGGAGGTCTGTCTAAGTTTAAATACAACAAATTCTTTACATTAACATGAAAACGATGTGATGATCTGCCAGTAAAACCTGTGAACAAAAAGAATTTTAATATTAAAATCAGTCAAGAAAAGATTCCATAGTGCTCTGTGTTGTCTAAGCTTTGTTGTGTACCATAAAAAAAATTAACTGGCCAAACCATGATGCAAGTTAATGTGCCAAGTATACCCATCTATTTATGATTTTCACATGTATTCATGCAACAGAAAGAAGTTTGCTTAGAATAAGAAAAGGTTATCTGTGAAACATAATATTCCATAGTTTAATAACATGTGATTTCTCATCCACTCAAACCTTCCTCAAGTAACCTAATATACTGTACAATGCTATAGCCTATACGCAGTGCCTAACCTCTCAGCATTTAACCAAGAACTTACAAAGTCACCATAAGAGTCATAGCAGAATTATTGCAACGATTGTGTAGATTGAACCAGAATTATTGCAACCAAGAACTTACAAAGTCACCATAAGTGCCAAATATTCTATAGTTCAATAACATGATAAAAGGCCATAAGCCCATAATACAAATTTTAGTTAGCAATAGCAAGAATCTAAGAGTTGCACCAGTTTGATTAATAAACAACCTCAATTTAAGCCTATACTTCATTTTCAGCTGTGTTTTTGCTACTCATTGATACAATGCGATCAATAATTAAGTAAAGAAATAGAAGGCGGTTACTAAAAATCTGGGTTCCAGAAGATCCTGTAAGCGAATAAAGTAACAAAATGAGACAGGTGCAGGTAGAAATTTCAATTGGCTACTTCAAATACAATTTAAAATTACGCATTGTATAAATGTATGCTCAAGCTACCATAGGAAATTACAAATATACATTATCAAACCTCTATGCTAACATAGATGATAGATATTACCTTGTCAGCCAAGATACTCTTGCTGTACAAATA
This sequence comes from Poa annua, assembly GCA_026929855.1. NCBI lineage: Eukaryota > Viridiplantae > Streptophyta > Magnoliopsida > Poales > Poaceae > Poa > Poa annua. The sequence continues at coordinate 85,887,902 of CM049431.1, forward strand.
AAAGACCTTTTCAATCTCTAAGACCAAGCTCCATCTCGATGTCATCATCCTCTTCAAATAGCTTCAACAACCGTGCATGTTGTTCCTCTCTTTTCTTCTTCTGCCAATACTTGAAAAGGAAGAATGATAACACAACGGCTGCTCCGATTCCTAGAAGTACAAACAAAACTGTTTGGCCAGTATGACTTTTTGACTGAACTTCAGCTTTGTTATCATCCTTGGATGGATCAGCAGCTAGTCCTGCAAACACCAAATGCATGTTTCAATGAGCTAAATTCATGATTGCGGACTGGAGCAGACAGATAACTGAAGTGATTCAATCTACATGTGTTCCAAGGTTTTCAGAAAGTATGGCCTTCAAATCTAAATATAAAGGAAACCACATTGTCTGGTCGATGAACACCCTACGGTAGCTGCATAGCGTTTCAGACTTGGTTTGTTCCTGCTGGATACTAATTTGCACTACAATGTTACTTGGTAATTTGTTATGCTATAATGCTACTTCAGCTGATTATAAACCATATAGGACGAATAAACTCATCCGGGACAAGAACTCGTTGCAACAAGATGGTTACAACCGGTTTAGTTTCTTGGTCTTTTGGAGAACAAAAATAACAAACTAGAAAGAAAGACCTTGGTGTTCCAGTGAACGGAGTAAGAAAAAGTGGCACCTGGCCATACGAATAATAACTCCACAATCACAGCTTCAAGCTACTATGAACAAATGTCAAGAAGCATGAATATGCAACACATCAGAGTAACTGATTTCCCTTAGTTTATGCGGATTAGATAAATGAATGTGCAACACGTCAGCGTAACAGATTTCCCTTAGTTTATGCGCATTAGATAAATGAATGTGCAACACGTCAGCGTAACAGATTTCCCTTAGTTTATGCGCATTGGATAAATGAATGTGCACCACATCACGGTAACTGATTTGTCTTAGTTAATGCACACTAAAATAAAACGATAAAACAAAACCTAGGCTAAAACATCACTCCTGACAAAGGCTTCTATGTTAATTAGTTTCTTTATATTGTGAATGGCTTTGTGCACTTCGAGGAAATGAATGTCTGGCTAAGTAACATTTCTAACAAAAATAAGGCAAATATTTGACAGGTGTATAGGCAACAGAAACTTAGAGCATATGAAACATGGTAGTGCAATCCTTTAAAACTATACACTTCTTTAACCATGTTGCTAGTTTTTGGCAAGGTTATAAAAAGCGCGCTTAAGCGCACGCTTAAGCTCGCTTAGGCGCTGAGCGGAGCAAAACGCCTAGCGCTCAACTGCGCTTAAACGTGCGCTTAATCGCGCTTAGCGCTTTAATCCTTTAGAAAAGAGAAAAGCGGAGACAAAACGCTCAATTAGCGCCTAGCGCTTAATAGAACCTTGGTTTTTGGACATCACCATCAGACGCCTAAGCAAATATTTTAGCAAACATTCTTTCATACTCGGCAAATCCCCAAATAAGTCTCAACGATTAGTCTAGCAGATTTGCATATTCATCACGAGGAGTAGTTTCTTCTTTCGACTTCCACGAGAAGCAGTACAACTAATCAATCCGCTTCTTCCGGAACGGGATCCTGAAACTGACACGGGATTTCGCACTCCTTGGCCCAAATCCCAATCTGCCTAATTAACTAGAAACTCGCAAGCCATAATAATTACGGCATACGGCAGGGGATAAGAATAAACGGATCCCATCCCACGCCAGGCCTCCCCTCAACCAGATTCCCACGTACGGCACACGGATCTCGGCGGGCTTACAGCAGATCGATCGAGCGGGGCCAGAAGGGGCACGCACCTGTGGCGAACTGGGCGCAGATCGCGGCGGCGACCAGGAAGAAAGCGGCGGCCGGCCGGGTGGATCTGCTGCAGCATGCGCCGTTCGGCCGTCTCATCTCCCCCTCTCCCTCCTCCGACGGCGACGAGTGCGCGTGGCGTGTTGGAGGTGGATCGGAGGTCGGAAGCTTCCGCGTTCGGTGCGGTGTTGTCCGTTGCTTTATGATTTGGGATTTTCTGGTGGGTGGGTATCGACCGGAGTCGGACGGACGCGTTGTGCTTGCCGCTCCGTTCCATTGCGAACCAACAGGGTAGAGGTTAATTTCAAAAAAAAAAAAAAAAAAAAAACAGGGTAGAGGTTGGCGGTCGTTCTCGGCGTCTCCGCGACGCTGGCAATGGGCCTGGGATGGCCCGTCCGTAGTAGAACGGTTAGGACTCCACCCATCAGAATTCAAAAGTGGTTTGGAATATTTTTCGGTGCAAGATGACGTATCTAAAAGACGTATGCAGTGATTTTATCAATATTAAAATTTACTAGAAACATGCCCGTGCGATTGCTACGGCTTGATCTTATTTGAACATAAAAGTCATATGATTTAAATTTTTGAAATGTTTCAGGCACAACAATGTCGAACACCGGAACTTGCAATTAAGCCAAAGATATTAATCAAGGGACTTTAGTATTTACAGGACCTCGGAGAGCCGAAAATCCAAAGTGTAGTCGATATCGGACATCCCATGGCAATGTCGAACACCAGAACTTGCAATTGAGCCGAGATATTAATCAAGTGACTTTAGTATTTACAGGACCTTGGACAGCCGAACATGTAATCCCATGAGGGCGTGCTCCGGCACCCCAAAATCTATCAAATCATACAAATGTAAACTTAGCGTGCCCTCTCTCCATTCTCTCTTATTCAACAAAGCACAAGCGGCGGCTTATCTCCTTATAGCAAGTTCATCTAAACTAAGAAATATCTCATCCACCCCTCAAAAAAGTAAAAGAAATACCTCATCCGATTTATGCCGATATTTTAATATACTCTCTAATTGTCACGCTATATTGCACATGTCTATATTTTTGTATTTTCTTATAATTGTCAAATCGATATAACACAACAATATGCACACACAAAACCCTAATAATTGAAATTACAGATAAGGTACACAAACTTAAATGATCAACAATTTAAATACTATATTTTAATTTTATTTAATATTAGTTCTAAATCTTAGTTGTAAATCTTTTTTTGCTATCGTTTTATTTTATAAAGTCAAGCCTTGATCTTATTCACAAAACGGAACATACAGTAGAGAATATATTATTCTGTAAACGGGGTAAGATTAGTTGACCTGGTGACCAAATAAGCAAGAAAAATCTAACCATCATTAAAATCTCCTACTTTTCACCGTCAACTTTGTGTCAGCAAGAGTAAAAATATATATATATACTTTCAGAACAATATATTCTTAGTCAAAGCAGCAACCAAATTCCCTACATGTTTGGTTAGACTTGCCAGTTATGGCTGAAGTCTTCACTGTATCAACCAGAAACCATCTCAGAATGAAGTAGAAACTCTACCAAGCTCCCATCTAACTCCTCCGTTCTAAACCACACTGTCGTACTATTGAACAACCACGCAGATATATATGTATGACCATCTGATGCCGCTGCAAGGCTGCACATGACAATTAGTCAGCATCTGAAAACAGAGTGAAACGGTAGTCCGCAAATAAATAACAGACAAGAATTAGTAAAAGGCTGTTACATGACTATCAATCCTCCTAACAGCTCAACAATAGTAGCATCTCCTGAGTAAAGATTGGAGCAATAATTTGTATCTACCACCTCGAATAAGCACAGGCGTATGTCCTCTTCTCACGCAGAATCACCATGAAGTACATGGCAAGCTTGATGTCTTTGGTATCCGCTTCTTCATGCCCATGTTCAGTTGTGCGTTGATCAGCTCCACGAGAAGAGCATCAGAGATTCAGAGGAGACAACACTAACCAATCCACATTCAATTTTCCCTGAGGGATTTTACCTAGCAGATTACATGATGAGTATAATAGCTCCTTCGCTCATTATGGACCTGAACCATGCGCATGCAATGCACTCGCACGGGAGATCGAGCGATACCCACTTTTGAGACATGGTGCGATGTTCTGGGCTACGCTGACGAAGCCCTTTCGGTAGTTTCCCATGGCGATGGCAGAGGGGGCGCCGTAGCGCGGTGAGGAGCTGGTTCACATCTCCGACTGGCTTCCCGTCGTAGTCCCCGGCCTTCCGGAACTTCTTATTTGCGCTCCTCTACGGCGTCGGGGTCGCGGGCAGCAGATCAAGGAAATCTGGTGGCACGTCCAGGTCGTCTGTGCCCTAGTGCGCTTGCTGCTCGCTGGCTCCAGGCGTGCCCTCTTTGCGCTGCCTCCGGCGCCACCGTACGAGTCGTAGTATCTTCTGCTGAGTTCATTCAGCTGCGGGCGGCGCGAGATCCTCTTCCAACGGCCGCGGGCAGCCCGCCGTGCGCTGGGGTCGATTAGATGGGGAGGATTTGGGGAGCGTGCGGGTGGCCGTTGGCAGAGAGGTCCAGGACTGTGGACCGGCGACATCGAAGAATACAGTGGGTGGCCGCTTGGCGGCGGCGGCGCTGTGTTGCGGGAGGGCGAGGACGGGAGGTCACGGGAGTGCGAAGATGCGAAACAGACGAGGCAACATAAAACGTGGACTGCGGGTTGATTTCCCAATTTCCGAGGGGCTAAAGTGCAAAAACGGCGCGACGTACCATCCTCACCTTAACGAATATTATATAGTAGAGATTAATCGGTTGGCTTAGTCTCTTGAAAATGATTATAGCAATAAGGTATGTGTGAGTGTGTTCACTAGAGTGAGTGTTTGTATGTGAGCATCTCTGTTATAGAAAATATCATAACCATCAAATGGAACATAACCATCAAATGGAACCGAGCAAAGGTAGGGGTTCATGTTTTATCTAGTATTCATCTCAACTTATTATAACGTCAACTTTATTGTAATTCTTATTTTGTTGTCTTATGTATAATCAAATTACCCGGAATTTCACTCTGTCCACGGTACCATATGCCCTCACTTTGTCAAAACAATTAGAAAAAATATCGTTGTACATCCGGATATTACATGGGAAAAAGATGTTTGTATGGCATGTGTAAATATACAAAAAAAAACTTGTGCAATGTCATCTCGAAGCATAGAAATTTGTCATTTTTGCGGAGACAAAAAATTATATATTCATGACAAAATCTGTACGTTGCGCACACTCAATTTTTTAGGATACTTTTACATTTTGATATGCATTTAAAATATGTTTTCTAAAATTTGAGCGTTTACCCTATGAGCCAAAACACCCCCTTCAAGATCACTTCTATATGTTATCGTAAGTTTGTGAATTTAAAATATAGAACTACGTGTTGATAGAGTTACCCCTCCTTCACAAGCTGAAGGGTAGGGTCTATGGCTACGGAACGGCTAGAGGTTAATCAATTGTTGTACTCCCTCCGATCCATATTAATGGACTCAACTTTGTCTAGATTCGTATGTATCTAGTTAAGTGTTTAGACTAGATGCATTCGTATCTAGACAAAGTTGAGTCCATTAATATGGATCGGAGGGAGTATGTTTAATGCCATAGGATGAATTGGTTGCCTCGGTCCGATGACGTTCTCTGGTTCCGTAAGTGGGAAACCTATTTTTGCCGTTTTCGTTGCATAATTGGTTTTTCGCTATGTTTCTTCATGAAAACTGCGGCTTAGTCTCCCATCGGATATCACGTCTCCGGACGAGTTTGTTGCCTTTCGATTGTACGTCCACCTCGGTCACATCGGTTTTTCATTGCTCGAGACTCGTTTGTGTTTTAGACGGTTTGATTTCCGAAAAAAAATGATGATTGTGTGACGTTTAATGAGTCAGTATGGGGCAACTATGGCTACCAGACGGTTAGAGGTTAATATGTGGGGTGTTAGTTTTATGAGAATGTGTTGTTATCTCTCCTATCTAAAAAGAAAGTTGTGTTCCTCTTTCTGCCCACCTTTTGTCCGACCTCCATTTTTTCCTTTTTTTCCACGCTTATTACCTCTTTGTTTTTTCTTTCCCATCCTCAGTCAACGTTAAATCAGGAATAATTAATGCTTTCCGTTTCAGCAGCAATCAGCAGCAGAGAAACGCTTCGTCCTACATGCCTTCCTCCGATCTGCTTCAAAATCCACCCCATGGTCCCCTGCCCCATTCAAGACAGGGTCGCCGTCCTTCACCCCATGTTCGGCGCCAGCAGCGTCGGCCTTGAAGACCCCGCCTTGAAGACAACGAGCGGCCTTGGCGCACAGGCACCACATCTCATCTTCTTCGAATCTTGCTGGCACCGATGCGGCGGGCATGAGTGGAGGGGTCCTCCGTACCGACGGTTCCCGCTTGCACAGCTGTCGCCCGCCCCTCTCATGCGCTACGTCGCCGCCTTCCCCTTCCTACCTTACCGTGATCCGGCACGCTCCCTCATCCCTCACCATCACCAGATCCCCTGCCTTTTATTGGCGAGAGACGAGTTTGCCGGCGCGGAGCTACTGTGGCTTCGACAAGCGCGGTCGGCGCCGACTGGCTTCGTTGGCGTCGATCGAACCCCGGGTAAGATGGGCGCAGGAGTGGGAACGGCCGTAGCTCCTGGCATGCGTGACGAGCTCGTGGTTGACCCGTTGTTCGTGTACACTGTCTCCATCAACGGCCCGCTGATGTGTGTCTTCCTTGGTGACTGGTTCGATGTCGCGTTGACCGCGCTCTAGTGCATGGTCGACGCCATGCACGCCTGGAACCTGTTGATGCGGCTCTAGATGGCTTGCACGGACGAGGAGGAGGCCAAGACACAGGGGAGCGGCCGCGGCAATGACGGCGATCGTGGTGCCGGCTCAACTGTCGAGGTCCAAGAGAGGGCTCTTCTTGGACCAGTTCGTCCTTCTTCCGGTTGCTGCAGCCTACAAGTGCGTCGTGCATGGTTAGAATGGGAATGGTCTCACTGACTAATTAAGTCGCATAGATTTTTTTCTTATTTCAACTTTTTCACCTGTTAATCGTTGGGTAAGAAGCATCATTCAGATGCAAACAATTTTGTAATGGCCTATACAATATCAAATTAGACTAGAAGGCTTGTCAGAAACACTTGTAAGAAATCGAGACTTTGGATAATATCAGCTGTGTGTAGTTTTTTGTTCTACATAGGACATGGATGAACCAATATTAACAGTTGAGTTCTATTTGGATGCTGGGAAGATGTGACTACTTCTGAGTTCTGATCCGCGTTCTGATCCGTCTCATTTATTACGGGGGTGGAATTCTTTGGTTCTTCATTCTGTTATCTTTGCCTACCTGAAATCATGTTCGGTTGCTGTAACCTGTAAGGTATACCATGTTGTTTTGTCATTGTCTTCCTTTTTAGCTTGGATGATTATATTGGTAATATTGATTTGTGTAAATTTTTCCTATTAGAATGGTTGGTCATTCTCTGGTTATCTTCTATATATAACACACAAATCGTATGTAGATTTAAGAATTCTTATGTAGATTCCGCTCAGCCCAATGGAAGTGATTTGAAACTGTCGATGGAACATTAAAAATGATCACAAGGAACATTAATGACATTATTTGTCATACCATGCCTACCATTACACATCATGATTTTCTTGTGTTAAAGTTGGGGAATTAGTGAGGACATTTAGGTTAAAGTTTATTTGTTTCTTTTGGGACTACAAAGTTTGCAATGTCCCTGAACAAGTCCTTCGGTTTGTTGCCTCCAGCCAATTCTGTACGTTGCAAGTCATATACGAGGTATGGACATTTGAAAAACCCTCAATTGTTAAACTAGAGTAAAATCAAGAAAACATGTGGCTTAGGATGTGTAGGGATAAACAAGATGCAACAATGTGCGGCATCATGGTATATGTATAAGTGGCACCAAATTTCCATTACGTACATGTGGTATCCTGAGGTTATGCACAAAACAAGAGTTCAAGTTGTTACAGCAAAAACAAGAGCTCCCATTATCCAGTTGGTACCTACGTACTCGGAGAACATTGTCTATAGAGAGATCCTTACATCATACTCCCTCCGTTCCAAATTAGATGACTTGCATCTGGCTAAAAGTGGATATATCTGGACTTACCAAATGCAAGTCATCTATTTTGGAACGGGGAGTATTAGATATATTCCACTAAAAATTTCAGTGATCACTTATATTTGGAATATAACTTCGTTTGTGCCGATTAGTAATGTGCGTTTCTGAGAGAAACATATTGTAATATTTGCTATATGGCACCAACATGGTGGGATATGAGATGAAGGTCTTTGTATATTTTTCATCACTTTTATGGATTTCTACAAATAAGCTATTTGTGTATGGTCAAAAAATGCATTCATTTTATCAATCATTTGAAAAATAAATTATGTATTGCCCCGTAGCAAAGCACGGGCATCTTGCTAGTTTACAATGGATAATATTCTCGTGTTTAGGCTTCGTTCGGTTGCGTGGGGTTACATCCCCTGGTGGATACAGACCTCGCATGGATTGGGTGAACCCGAACTGTCACCGTATTCCCTGCCGATCCCTCCCCCGTATTCCATGATGTTTTTGCACATTCGGTTAATCCCTGCGACTGTGCACTGGAGCAGGTCCCCGCAAAAACAAAATAAAATAGCTGGAGTAGCTGAGACCGCCCGTCCTATCCTGTCCGTTCGTGCTCGGAAGATCCGGGCGGGTTTTGCCATATATTTTTGTACAACTAGCAGCAATCATCAATTCAGCAGCAAGCACCATCAGGTTCAAACAGCAATCATCAGAAACAAACATAGGCTCCAAATAGCAACTCCAAACAGGAAGTATTACCAGAAACGGAGAGATACAAACAACAACTCCAAACATGAAGTATCAGAGACATACAGACATAGGTATCTCCAACTAATCTTGATTACTTCAAGTATCAACACAAGAATTGATCGCCACAGCATCCTTGCCTTTCTTCTTCTAGAGCTTTCTCATAAGAACTCTTGTTCCTTACCCTCAAGATTATACCTATAATTTCAAGCTAAAAATGTAAATAGGTTATAATAAGAAAGATCCTGGTCTTTCACAAGTAACATTTATCATTTACACAAGTATCGCCTAGTATAATTATAAGAGCAAGTTTAAAATATGAGAAACGCAAATGTCAAGTTTAATTTGGGAGCAGATAAAACAAAGCTCTAGAAGATTAATAATGAGACAAAATGAACTTTGTGATATTTAGGGAGTAGTGTTGCTGATTGAAAATAAACATGAGACAACATGAACAGTCACATACAGCTACATGTCAGGACATCATCTGAAAAGAAAACGAGTAGTGGTGCCTACATTCTATCATCTACACAATTGTCAGCTCCTAAAACAGATCATTGCAATACTAGGATTGCTCTATTTTGCTCTCAACTCAGAGAAGTAATCAACTAGAAATGCTAGGTGGAGTAAATAACTTACTACTACAGCAATGCAACAATAACTTTGTCTATTTCCCATGTATAACAAAAATAAGTGATGGAGGCAAAAATAAGTGATGGAGCAATGCAACAAAAATATTCAAAGATAAGTGATGGAGGCAAAAATTCAGACTAATTCACAAGATCCAGATGCTAGTAACAGATGTAAGAATGCCAACATAGATGAATTGCAAGAGTGCAAGATTTTTTACCTTTGCTATACCATTTCCATGCGCAGCCACATCAGAGCAACCTCCAAGTCTACGCACATGAAGAGCTCGCGATTCTCTGGATTTTTGAAGACACTAAGAGCTTTCGCCTTCTCCTCCTTTGACAATTCCATGGTGTTTAGCCTTCCGACGCAATTCTTTATGGAGTACTCATCAAGGTTCCTTGATTCAGTTTTTGCATCCTCAATCTGCACAGTTTTCAGCTCAATGTACCTCTCCATAACTGCAGCTACATCTCCGGTGGTTCGGCGCCTCTTCGGTTCCTTATCGGTACTTGTTGATGGCGCAGCAGCCACACTTTGGTGAGTCTGATCAGTCTGATCATTCGGGACATTGCTTGACTGGTGGTTAGCCTCTTGCATCCCTCCTTGTCCTTGAGCATCCACTGAGACCTCTCTAATATGTGATTGGGGGAATATGACCTCTACCGAACTGACCTCGGGATCGATATCCACTTGCTCTTCTGGTGGTTGATTGGATCGCTGGGCTGAAGTGAAGTTATAGGTCCCTTCAGCTATTTGTCCATCATATAGCTCTCCCAAGGCATCAAAATGAGGGAAGCCCTTAGTTCGGAACTTCCCTATCTTAGGAAATGACTGCATGACAGAAACATACATGAGTAATGCCTACCGCAACAAGGATATAACCAGAAGTGTGTAAAGAGCGGACAAGATAACTTACAATGATAAGGTTGTTCCACAGCTCTTCTTCAGCCTCAATTCTCCATCGCTTCTCGTTCCAGGAAACTCCGCTTTGGTGTCGTGCCTCCTTGAGCATCCTATATTCTCTTTTAAGTTCCTTTTCCTTCTCTTGGATCTGCAGCTTGGTGTAGCTCACATAAGGATGGCTTTCATGGAATTTTCTGACTATTCTGTTCCAAGTCTCCGAGGACCACCCATTCTGGCCCTTATATTCTGGTGTGTTGTGCTCATGGAGCAAATCAACAAGAGTCTTTTCCAGCTCTAGATTCCAAGAGGCTCTACCTGTTTGCAAGTTAGGTGAAATAGATTGCATGAGCTAAATAGTTATGTATCCAAAACAGCAGGTGAAATACATTGCATGAGATTGCAAAAACAGAAGAAAAAAATCAGAAACATATTAAATATAACCTTTAGATGATGTTGCCTTTTTTTCCATGACTTTTGGTGAAAGCTTCTTCTCGGAAACTTTAGACTGCATGAGATTAAGCCTTGGAGATCCCCTTGCAGTCATCATGCCCCCTATACAATACTCATGAGATTGCAAAATATTCACAAACACAAAAACAAGTTCAAATGCCACCTACTTTATTACATTACAAGAAAAGAAGTTCAAATGTCAATAACTTATTACATTACATAAAAGAAATTAAAATATCACTATTTCATTACAAGTCTTTAAGACCTTCTAACTAATGCATGTAATCCGCCCACATCTGATTCGCAATCGCATCTCTAAGAATGTTGCCTTCATTGTTCACTTGATGGTTTTGAGGAAGATCACCATCGGGCAGATCCACAAAGTTTGCTGGAGGTATGTTTTAGGGTTGGTTATTTAACCACCCATCATCTCCCTTATGCAAACGGATTATGTTATGCAATATTGCTGCAGCCGCCGGTAACTTTACTTGATTCTCTATAAGGTGATGTGTTCCCACTTTGAGAATGGTGAATCGTTTCTTCAAGACGCCAAGTGCGCGTTCAATATGATTCCGTAATACAGCATGACGGTAATTGAACAACTCCTTGTAGTTTTGAGGTGCACGGTGACCATGCCCATACTCCTTCAAATGGTAACGGACACCACGATATGACGCAATAAAGAATGGAGTATTTGCATAACCCCCATCTACAAGATAAAACTTTCCTTGAGGCACCTTAAAACCCTTTTGAAGTGCTGACCTAAGAACCTTAGCGTCAGTTGCAGACCCCTCCCAACCACAAGAAATAAATGTGAAGTTTAGATCGAAGTCACATGCAACCATAACATTCTGGCTGATTGTCTTCTTTCTATTTCTAAAGGGGGCTGCCTTGTCAGCTGAAATATTCATGGGAACATGAGTCCCATCGATGGCTCCAATGCAGTTCTGCAAAGAAAAACCTAGAAGTTATGATTTTGGTCTAAAAAAGAAAAACCTATAAGCTATGATTTAGATTCAAGTTTTAGGAAAAACCTGAAAATAGGGGAAGAATCTCGGGTTATATAGAATTTTTGGATGTACTTGAGCCAGATTTGGAGGCTTGAGAAAATGCTTCGCTAGAACAGGGATGATGTTGAAGAAAATCTTCATGTGTCGATGAAAGGTGTCGGGGCTGCGGTTGAATTGGAGTTCGAGGTCTTGGAAGGAGGAGTTATGGGACAACATCCATAGAAAGGCTGCTAGTTTCTCTTCAACGCTAAGTCGGCTGTCACCTACCAACTTCTCTCGTCGAAGAAAACCAGCCAAAGCCCTAAAGATATGGGGCTCCATCCTAAACGCTACTCGACATCTTTTTACCTGCCCTTCAAGCAACTCCCTTACAACCTCCTCGCCCGTTCGCATCAATGTATGCCCGACACTTTTACCCTTGGTTCACTTGCAGCCAACAGATGTAGCGCGGGTAAAAGAAAAAGCATCATATCGTCATCATCCTCATCCTCCTCCTCTCTCTTCCTAATACGATCCCTCATTCTCAAATCCATTCCAAGACTAAGAAAAAAAAGTACTGGCATACAATGGAACCAGATATATTATAACAGAAATAATCACAATTCGAGTACACAAAATAGTACAAATTGTGAACAATTGCCTATTTTAGCTTGTAACAACAACAACAGGTTGAAACAGCATACATGAAGCTGTAAATAAGCTATTGAGAATGCACCAACGAAAGCATGATATATATTGATCTAAAAGACCATGGACTGACAGGTTACTACTCATCAAACCAGAAAATATAACGATATCAACTACACCAGGAACCATAGCTGGCGACATTCATCTAAGCCACATATAGGCAAAGCGATCAACCTAGCTCATCATGTTGAACGAGGCATATTACACCAACAATGATCCAACCAATAACAATATATCAAGCAGTATACAGGTATGGAGAAAAATTATGGAACACAAGCTACCACTAGAATCGGTTATTCCCAGTTAGCAAACAAGCAGGAACGGGGGACCTAGTGTATTTAACATGCACAGAACGATCCAACCAATAGCAACAGATCAAGCAGCACACAGGCATGGAGAGCAAAACTACGGACCACGAGCCACCACTAGAATCAATCTCATGTATTCTCAATAGACCAAGAAGTAGCAACACTACTGTGAAATACAATCAATCTCATGTACCGAACATGCCAAGAACCCTAGAATTTCTTACCCAACATGCCAAAATCTAGAAACAGAGGGGGAGGAGGAGGAGGCGGCGCTTACCAGTGCAGCCGTTGGAGATGGAGAGGACGGTAGAGGTGAGTCTGGCGTCGCCAAGTTCGGATAGAGGTGGGATCTATGGGTTGCCCGGTGGAAAGGTTTGGGGAGGAAGAGAGACGGCGAGTTCCTTCGCCACCGCCGTCCCTTCGCCGCCGCGCCGCCGCCACCGTCCTTTCGGAATCGCCTGAGAGACGCGTGCGGCGACCGTCTCGTGGATTCGATCCACGGGATAAGGGCCGTGGTTTAATTCCCGGCGATTTTGGACGGGATCGGCGTGGATTAGGACGGGGTCGAATCCTCGTCGGGCGTAACCGAACGTGTCAAAGCAAAGTAGCGGGATTTATCCCCCGGGGGTCTGATCCCGGGTGGCAGGCGGGGATTTCGCCCCGATCCCGGCCGGGGTGGGCTGAACCGAACAAACCCTTAGGGGGATAGATGCCACACCCCTCTGCCAACCACAAAGATGTCGATGCCAAACCAGATTACGGGTGAAACAATGACTATGCATGATAGCCCTATACAAATAAAACTGAGTATGGTCACTGCTCACATGGAAAATCATCATGCATGTGAAACATTTAAATTGTTTGATGGCTGATTGGCAGTCCTCCTCTCTGCGTCTATCCTCCTCGTCCCAGAGCAGGCCAACGAAGGCAACAAAAAAAAGATGTAGCAGCCTTCCTAGATACAATCGTATACTGTTCTCCTCCTCAGGTTTTGAAACCTGGCCCAGCTAGATATAAGCAGGCTTCAAACGTGCCTTACAAGAAGGCCAGCCCAGGAAAATAGTCTGCCAGACCAGCCATAACGAGACGCTGGACGGCTGGAGTCGTCACTGGAAGCTGGATTTCAGTTTTTTTTTCCGTATCAGAAGTTCTGAACTCGCCCTTAATCTTTTAACAACCCAAAACCTGATTTTCCAGCCCCCTCATGTCTCCACGTCACCTCAATTACCAGCTTCTCCACCGTTTTCACGTTTCCTCGTGGTTGTCTTCCAATCCGCGCCGCATGGGTCTCCGGTCGTCCACATAGATGGGCTTGGTCATCCCCTGCGCTATCCCTTCGTTGCAAATCCTCTTTACTGATGTTGCGACAATCCTCTTTACTGCCATCCCGAACTCCAGATTCATGGTCATAATTCCTCCTCACTGCCCGATGGCCTCCACCTCTTACAACTGCCGCACCATGCCCATCATTTATCACCCACAAATGACAAGAAATTGCTTGACTCCATTCAGCTCCTCACCAACGCCTCCTTCATGTTTAAAAGCCTTCCTGTCTTTCCATGGACACGAACCTCACCAGCCAGCTCGCCTCACAATCTCACAGGTTGTCGTCCGCCTCCATGGCTGCTCCATGTTTTCCCTCCGTTGGATTTAATTGGAATTCCATTGCATCCTCTGTGCTGCTCACTGGATTTGATTGGCTTCCTGTTGGATCTGAGTACGAAGAGGCCAGCAGCCCGATTTGTTGTTCTTCCGATTGGATTTCTGCTCCCGCTTGCCCAAAAGGAAGAGGAAAGAGCTAGCCGTCAGTTATACGGGCCTGGTGAACAATCCATCATCACTTACACTTCTTTGTTTGATTAAATAAATTACTATATACGTACTCACTTTTCTTACTTTTGCTACCGATTATACCTGTTTGCTGCTCTCAAATTTTACATTCTAGAATTTTTAGAAAAATATACTAAAAACTGCGACATGCTCTATGTTGGGGGGACCGTAACCCGGTAGGCCCACCGACATGAAAGATAAGCCGGCCTGACAGGAGACTGGGCCGGATTAAGCATAAAAGACATGGGTCGGGTGATACGTAAGCCGGTGCGCGACGTATGCCTTGGCCCGCAAGCAAGAAGGATCCAGAAGGCTGGAGACCAAGTACAAGACGGAGTCCTGCTAAGGAAAGAAGATGCTTAGAGGACTTAGAGTAGAGTCCGGGTATGATAGGTACCCGGACTCGGCTTTGTACCTCCAGCGAGACCCGCCGCCTATATAAGGGGGTCTCCGGGCTCCTAGAGATCTAAGTTCCACAGAGAGACACAATCGATAGCGATAGTAGACACCTTGTAATCTCGAGACCCGAAAGCTAAGGCGCCGAGTCCCGAAACCCAAATCAGTAAAGCCGAATCAGGAAGTAGGTCTTTACCTCAAGACGAGGGGCAGAACCTGGGTAAACCCTTGTTTCCCCACGCCACGCTAGACAAGCTCCTGATGTCGGAAGCCGCCATGCCCCATATCTCAAGTTACCTCCGGGTAATATCTGCCGTGACAATCCCACGACAGTTGGCGCCCACCATGGGGCCTGCGGCCAAGAGCACCACTTTTTCAGGAGAAGCGCGGCGAGGTATGGAAAACCTAGCTATCGGCCAGATCCACACGCTCCCAGGAGGGGAACGGATCGTGGACGACTCCGACTGGACAGAAGAGGCGGATTTCTTGGAAACCGGATCTATGTTCATCTTTGGACAGATCGATGTCTTCGTAGGTGTGATCCGGTCTGATGAAGCTGACACGGAGCAGTACAAGCCGGAGTTCGAGTCAGAGTCCGGGTCAACCACGATGGCCCAGACGGACGGGGAGGAATCAGTTGGATCACCAGAAGAGGGAGAATCGGTGAACCGGGTCAGGGAGGACTCTATTGTCACCCCCATTAACATATCATATCTGGATACAGACACAAAGTCAATCTTACCCTTGTTCGACGATCGCTTTGGAGACGGGTTTGTAGATGAAGATTACCCGGCGCCCTTGGGACCCGTGCGTCACATGACGGTTCACGTGGTAACCCGGGCACCCCCGGCTGACGGAGCATCGGCTTCCGTGAGTGATGAGACAAGTGCCGAGGCAAGGCAGAACAAAGATAACTGGGATCAACATCAAGCTCCACCTGCAGCAAACTATGCACCTCCCAATCCCGTAGCAGGAGGAATCTTACCGACTTTCAGTTCATTGGCTCATGTACAGACACCAGCTGCGGGAATCCCCCTCGGAAACCCGATAGTCGCTCCAAACCCGGCCAACTTAGTCAGACCTCCACCGCCGCAGCAGGCGCTCGCAGGAACGTCGGCAAGTCCGGCACAAGGGGAAATAACAAACAATAGCACGACTATGATGAGAGAGATAGAAGAACTAAGACAAGCGGTGGCAAGGGCGAGCCAAGAGCGTGCGGCGGAGAACCGGCGTATTCAAGAAAGGGAGCAACTCGTGATCCAGCAAGAGCAAAATCTGCTGGAAGAGAGAAACACCCTCTAGAGGAGAAGGGACGAGTTAACTGCTATCCAGAACAGAAGGCGCGGAAGCCGGCTCCATCTCTCGACTGGAACAAATACCATAGCACCTTTGGCCTTGGAGTTCCAGACAACACCAAACCCGGCGCCCGTGGCGGCACCGGTAGCAATAGTTCACCCGGCGCCAGCGGTTGTCCTGCCAGGAGCACCAGCAAGAGACTTGGCAGAAGCCGGAGCAACAGTCTGAAGGGGATCGTGTGCAGAAAATAAAAAATTTCCTAGCAACGATATCCTTAAACTAGCCAAGATCTACACTATGCAGATATAGTAGTACGGCGGAGATCGGAATACATACCCTCGTAGACCGAATAGCGGGGATTACGCTCCCGCACAAGCGTTGACGACGAAGACGACGTAGCCGACCTCTAGGTCGCAGAGAACTTGGCGCGACGAAGACGACGAAGATGACCCCGAGGTCGGGTGGAGGAAGTAGGCCTCCGAGTACCGCTAGGGCAGCACCTCGCAGGGCGTCACACACATACGCTGGAGACGACGACCTCCGAAGCTCCAGTCCAGGACGAGCAACGGAAGACTTGGACCGGAACACCAGCAGCGCGACAGCGGGCTATGGTGGAAGAGATCCCCCTCCTCTACTCGGCGCGACTCCGACAAAGGGAATCACGGGATCGAGAGAGAAATTGGGAATTAATTGGTGAATTAAAAGGCCAGGGGTGCCCCTTCTTATATAGGCTCCCAGGGGGAGCCAACCTTGCCAGCCAGGCAATGTGGGACTATCCCCACATGCCTGGTGCGGCTCAAGAGGGTGCGCCGGCCCTAGTGGGCCCCCACTAGGGGCTGGCCGAACCAGCCCTTCTCCCTTGGGGGGAAGCTTCCCCCCCTCATGGGCCTTCTTTCCACTAGAAGGCCCATTTAGGGAAATCTGCCTTTAAAAATTCGAAAATAAATATATAAAATCATATTTAAACATTAATTACACTAATTAATATCAAACATATTTTATATAATTTATTCTAGCTCCGAAAACTCTTTCGTCGCTGCCCGATCTCCATCGGACCATTCCCATGACGTTCCCGGTGATCTCTTTCCTTTCCGGTTGTCTTGTCGAAACCCCTTAAGTGTGTTACCCTAGCGGTTCGATATCATAACAGGCACGATCAAGAATCCTCTATAATCATCGACTAACTCGTAGGCATGGACCCCATGAATTAATCCCTGTGATATAACGAATGACTTTCATCTATCAAACCTGGACGTCTAGTCTTAAACCCTTTGTCATGGCGATACTTAGCGTGTCCGAGCATCATTCTCAGATATCTCCATACCTAGCATGATCTCGTTACCGACATCGCTATCTTCTACTCGTCTATGATATTATGTCAGCTGGTGACCTAGTCACATTTTTGCAAACTCATTTGACATAATCTCACCGAGTGGTCCCTAGAGTATCTATCCGGCTATGCGGACTGACAAATCCCGCTGTTGACCCCTCGTCTCAACTACCCCCTTCCGATACCCAAAAGTATGACCTATCATCGTCACACTATATAAGATATGACGTTTGGTGCGATCAAAGTATCTTCCAGGGATAACAATAAGGGTTGATCTCACGGTCTTAAGGCGTAATGACTATGTCCTATAAATACTGGGTATGTCCATCACATCTTTACACCTAACGATATGACTTCCATTGCCGACCGGCGCCATGCCCTATGATCGGAAAACCTCGATCATCAATCGCGCAACGAAACTAGTCTTAGTAGAGGCTACTAGGGACCTGGTTTTTTATCTACCACACCTGTATCAATGTTTTCGCTTAATACAGTTATAGCATAGTATAAAACATATAATGAACGATTGGGATATTGCCAATAAACTATGTTTATTAAGTGCCTCTAGGGCATATTCCCTTCAGTCTCCCACTTGCACTAGAGTAACACTTAATCTAGTTTACAACTTGGTAAAAGCTCAACACCCATACCATCTTGGTGCCTGCTCGCCTCGTGGAAGAGGAATACAATCAATAGATCTCACACATTGAGACCTATATGTGCTTTGCAACACTTCTATGTCACCTGGTTTGACATCATCTCGTATCTTACGATGACGGTGAAATATATCTCAGTGGATGGAGTGAGACTCGAGCATTCGCGTAGCATGTGCCTTAAAAGTCTAAGAGATCTATTAAGGGGACCACCTAAGCCTGGAAAACTGCTCAGTCCAATCACACTTGCTACTTCTAAAATCGCGATATATTTCTATACCTATGTAGATTATGCGACAGTGCATTCATATGCGACTTCGCAAACTAACCATGTCTATCTTCAAAATAAAGGACATCTCCTATATGAGATTTCTAGTCGTATGGGTCAGTGTAATAACTTGCATCATCGTAACCGCTTTACGGCAAGTTGCCATTCCACTCTTACCCGTTACTAGAAAACCTATCTTCAGTTCTCATAGACACTGAAGAATAAACTTAACGTTTGTTCATTGATCCACACAAGGATCACTCTAGAACCTGTTCTTCAACCAAGAACTCGGGTCACACTAAGTCGAGCTTTCAGTCTGATAGCATCTATGACTGATACATAGATAATGTCGAACATCATTTGCTATAACTGAAAACGCCAAGATAAACTTAATATTTTACCGAGTCATACAAGCAACAACCTCTTTCTTTGCTTGTCCTATTCTGAAACACTTCAGAATCTTGACTTAGGAAATATTCCGACTTAATGTCATTAAGCCCCTTACGATCTATACAATTATAAATCGGATGCCTAATACTCCTAACTTCATTTCATAGAAAATTTGATCACTTAAATAATCCTTTACACTCTACTAGAGGATCTGTGTCATTCAATATGTTGTTACATACCAAATCACGAATGACACCTAGCTCCCACTCAAATATGCCTTCCGCATATAAGATCAAGGAAAAGCTACTTAGCTCCCACTCAAATATGCCTTCCGCATACAAGATCAAGGAAAGCTACTTTGCTCCCACTCACTTCTTTGCAAATGTAGGTTTCTTCAACTATTTTGGACAACTCCAAAATCCTTTGATCACATTATCAAAGTGAAGGTTCCAGCTCCGATATGCTTGCTTCAGCCCATGAATGGACCACCGAAGTTTGCATACATGTTTAGCATCCTCAGGATTACAAACCATTCTTAATTACACTATTAAGAACCATGGTTTTCTCATCCATCTATCAATTTCTCATTCGAAATTATAGTAATTGCTAAACGACCCAGAATAGATTTAGGCTTCGCCACTTGAGACAAAGTCTCATGTGGTATGTCGGAACTGTTTCACGACAAATCGAATCTGCTCAATATCTACTCTCTCATAAAACTCCATATACTATCAACATCCTAGATGCCATCAAGAAGATCTCCCAAGTCATTACCTGGTAATCGTATATGGATTTTATTTCGGATCATAAATGACTCACAGCCATTTCTCGGACTTAGGTTCACCATCTCTTCTTCGTAGTTCGTAGGTCTATCATATTCCATTAATATGACCTTCATAGCAAGATTGTCGTAACACAAAGTGTGGAACACAACCTCGTATGCCTACGCTCTTAGTATGAGCTCAGAACATCATGATCTTGAATCATCAGCCTTTTCAAGCTGTGGAGCCTGACACCGAACACACTTTCGGTTGCGCCACTCTGATGTCTGGAGAGGAAGTTCACCAACTTCGTCTCGCTCTACTTTCTTTCTCACTTATACCCTTGGATAAGAAACTATTTCTTTCGCAAGGTATATCCCGGCAAAGATTTTGCCTATGTCGTGAGACATGTACCCAACTAACTCTTTAGGTAGGGTATACTACAAAGATTAATCCATTTTAGGTTCAATTACATCGAAACACTAAATTGCTGAAACGACAATCCAGGCTCAAAAGCCATGTCATCACTCGTATGGTATTGTATCCATGGATTCAAATGGTTTCCCTATTTGCTAACGTGAGTGTTTACGTTTCTACCATATGACTCTAATGATCACAATAATTCGGTAAGAGATTTATTTACCACACACTATCCGATAGAGTGTTATTACGACGTCCTAACACACCATAATACTATGGTGTTCCATGCGACGTAATTTGTGGAACTCTTCTCACAAGTCTTCCAATGATGTGCCAACATTATAACTCAAATCTTTATTTCCTCGATTTGCATCGCGGGAATTTGATTTTCTTGTTAAGTGTATTTCCTACTTCATTATGGACTTGTTTGATTGAATCAAAATTTCCAGGCCAACATTCTCCGAGTGGATATCCATATATCTATTCGAATGTTCATGAAGTCTATGAAATAAAGACTTCCACTATACGTTGAAGTACTTCATTGATTCACATACACCGAAATGCACGATTCTCAACAAGCTTTACTCAAAACTTTCAGTGAAGTTCACGAAATAAAGGTCTCCACTACCCGTCAATTACTTCATTGAACCACATACATCTGTATGTATGACTATCAATAAGTTATATGCTCGCTTTCCGAAAATGGTGTCACAGTTATTTTGCAAGTGTCAAAAGATCAAATCTTAGGAGTTGTAGGTCCATCCAGTGTGGAGCTAATGCATATAACATTGACATGACTAAACGTTAGTGCCACACATATGTGGTGTCTTTATTAAGATTGTATCCTTTGGCATTAATATTATGAATGTGGGAGCTTCTACCATCTAAATTCAAATCGGCATATGATCATTACTTCATAAATATAGGACACCAATTTGTCACTATCATGTATGAACAAGTGTCTCGCTAGAGGAGACACACTTGTAACGATCATACTAACAGGCGATCATAAAGAATTTACCCAAATGGTAGATCTAGAGGAAGAGTGTCTATGGCCATCACAACAACTTGATTGCCATTATCAACACGCAATGTCGCCTCATCCTTTCAAGCTACTCAAGCAGTAAACCTGGTTTTCACAAAACATGACTAGTTCAAAAGTTAGTCACTACTGCGAGTACTTGCTTAGCTAAAACATTCATAACATGTATATCATATATACACCATCATCATTTATGACTTCCGGCGATAGGTTTCATTTTCTTGATACTTCCACCGTAATCAAGAACCATGAAGGTGAACGATTCCCCTTGCATGACATAGTCTATGACAGAGGATTTGCACTTGGCAACGATGTCTGTCATCCAGTGATTGAGCTGAGCGAGGCGTCTCAATGTTCATTAAGTATGAACATATGTCATTAAGTATGACCGCCACGTGCTCCCTCAATGTGTGTATTCTCTTCCATTTTGGTTGAGAAGATAATCAGTCAACATACTGATAAACTTCATCAACCCAACGTTTGGGGTACCCTGAGTTTAGCGACCATATCATATGTTCGCGATCTAAAAACTCGTACCCACCGTTGGTTCTCTACAGCAGAGATCATAGCATGCACTGGACTATGATGATATCATCCGCACAAAATCTGATAATCCAAATTATCTTTTGTCAGCGAAATCTCCGGGGTTATCTCCTAGCGGGTATTGTGATACAAAGAGCTAACGGTTTAAACAAGGAGTATCCTCAAGCTAAAGTATAAAACTATGAAGTTTGGACCCAACCTTTTAAGTTTCTCAATCGCAGGAATGCGCCTAATTTGAAAAGATGCTATCACAATGGTTAATATCTACAAAGGTTTGCAAAACAGACTCTGTTCATTATATTCTGAGTTCTAGTATTTTAGAAAATAACTATCCGAACTCCCACTCAAACAAACATCCCTCCTGATCGTTTAAGCGATTACACGACCCCCATCCATTGCACCACCCCTCATCATCAGAGCCGGCGGCACAACTTCAAGAGTAGACAAAAGTCCGCCACACCAATTTTGTGACTCGTGCTCGACCTTTCGGTCTCCCTGTTCCGAGGCCATATTTCTGAATATGCTAGGCTCGCCACCAAAAACCTCCACGCTGAAGCTTGTGCAACATGGCTTACACCCACCGTATGCGAACAAAGATATGTCTGACACCCGATCATCACGGCCTGCCTCATAACGTAGAACTTTCTTGGTGGTGCGCGTAGGAGGGAGAACACTAGTGGTATTTTGAAGGGATCATCTTATATAGCTACCGCCGTGTAACTAATGTATACTATACACACAATCACACAATATAAGATGCACACAAAACATCAAATGTAATGCAATGTGAAATAGTCCATTGCGCCATGGTCTTCTTGGCGCCCGCAGTTTATAAACAATTTAACAAACCTACCTTGACCATATCACATAGCCCCTGCAAAATAAAGTTAGACACTTCTACTTTATCTTTTGCATATTTTACGTGGCTTGGGGCTTTCGTAAATAGAACCGCTTCATACCTACGAACCTTATGACCACAACAACGATCCAATAATTGCATGTTTAAGCATCCCTTTCGGGCCCTCCATTGAAAATGCAAAGCCAACTAAAGAGAGAGAAACAGGCACCCGCCAGCCACATATACGGTACAAGCCGTATGTCAGTAGTGGAACCAGTCTCGCGTAAGCGTACGCGTAAAGTCGGTCCGGGCCGCTTCATCAACTCGATGCCGCTGGAATCACAAGTGCACGCTAGAGGGTAGCAAATAACAGGAACGGTGCCCCCGTGCAGAACACGGGTTCTAAAAACGTACAGCTCTATCTACGATAGATCGGCTCTGATACCACTGAAGGGGATCTTGTGCATAAAACAAAAAAATTCCTAGCAACGATATCCTTAAACTAGCCAAGATCTACACTATGCAGATATAGTAGTACGGCGGAGATCAGAATACATACCCTCGTAGACCGAGTAGCGGGGATTACGCTCCCGCACAAGAGTTGACGACGAAGACGACGTATCCGACCTCTAGGCCGCGGAGAACTTGGCGCGACGAAGACGACGAAGATGACCCCGAGGTCGGGTGGAGGAAGTAGGTCTCCGAGTACCGCTAGCGCAGCACCTCGCAGGGCGTCACACACATACGGTGGAGACGACGGCCACCGAATCTCCAGTCCAGGACGAGCAGCGGAAGACTTGGACCGGAACACCAGCAGCGCGGCAGCGGGCTATGGTGGAAGAGATACCCCTCCTCTACTCAGCGCGACTCCGACAAAGGGAATCATGAGATCGAGAGAGAAATTGGGAATTAATTGGTGAATTAAAAGGCCAGGGGTGCCCCTTCTTATATAGGCTCCCAGGGGGAGCCAACCTAGCCAGCCAGGCAATGTGGGACTATCCCCACATGCCTGGTGCGGCTCAAGAGGGTGCGCCGGCCCTAGTGGGCCCCTTGTGGCCCACTAGGGGCTGGCCGAACCAGCCCTTCTCCCTTGGGGGGAAGCTTCCCCCCTCATGGGCCTTCTTTCCACTAGAAGGCCCATTTAGGGAAATCTGCCTTTAAAAAATCGAAAATAAATATATAAAATCATATTTAAACATTAATTACACTAATTAATATCGAACATATTTTATATAATTTATTCTAGCTCCGAAAACTCTTTCGTCGCTGCCCGATCTCCATCGGACCATTCCCGGGACGTTCCCGGTGATCTCTTTCCTTTCCGGTTGTCTTGTCGAAACCCCTTAAGTGTGTTACCCTAGCGGTTCGATATCATCACAGGTACGATCAAGACTCCTCTATGATCATTGTCGTGGTGGTGTCACGGCAGATGCCATAGGATGGCTAATTTGTGGGGCCGATGGACGTTGGTGGATCCGGGGAGGGATAGCGAGCTGAAGAGCTCACGCGGGGAGGATCCCGGTAAAACCGAGATCTCCCAAGAACAGGGAACAAGAACAAAGTGCAAAGGGGAAGATCTAACAAATACAAAGAAATGCACGAAGGCACACGACACACAGACGATATACCCAGGTTCAGGGCCCTCGTGAGGAGGTAACACCCCTACTCCTGCCTTTCCTCTCTATATATTGGTGATATAAGGACTACAACCTGCTACAAGGTCTCTCAAAGTGATGAATATGAAGAACTAGATGAACTCAAGGTGAGAGGGGAATAACTGCTCTAAGAGTAAATGTAACTATAGCTTTGGCTCTGAAGTTGGTCTCCCCCTCTCAGGAGCAGTTATGGCGCCTTTTATAGAGGTCCGGCCGGGAGGGTCGGAAACCCTAATTTGGCTTGGCCCCACCGGACAGGCCTAGCCGGGATGTCGTGACCGGCTAGTGCGACCTAGTCGCCGGGCTATCCGGCGTAGCCCCTTCGTCATCATCTCGTTAAGGACGGCAGGCGCCGTCCTGCATCATCATTGTCCCCTTGTCAGAGATAAGACATGTCTTTGCCCATCCCGGATAGCCTTTTCCGGATTGCCGGGCTAGGCATGTCAGGGCTTGTCGTACCACGGTCGTACCGGCTGACGCGCTCCCGTGTCAGGCGGGAGGTGACCATGCTTCCGTGTCAGGCGGGAGGTGACCATGCTTCCGTGTCAGGCGGAATGGTACTTCCCCCCGCTATAAACGGGAAAGCCTGCTACGGACCGTTGACGGCCTACCGGAAGCCCTCACGCCGGCTACCTCCTCGCTTGCCACTTAGTCTCTTCTGCATAAGATCAACACCGAGAGATACATTCCGGTTAGTATTTATCCGGAATACCTATCCGGTAAAGCCGAATACTCCTTCATCCGAAAGTCTCCCCGGAGTCCTAGATCCGGGATCCTTCCCGGAGACGTCCGAGCTCGTCTCAGGATGCGTATCTCTAGGCCTAGCCTCCCGAAGATGTCTTAGCCTACCAGCAAAGACATCTTCGAGAAGCTAGTTCTTAGAGGAACCATCCGCTCATGTTTGTACTGCGGCTGTGAGGACCGGGGGTGTCTATTTATAGCTGCCAGAGCTGACCCTTGCGGTTGCCAGGAAACACTTTGCCCTCTTCCAGTACCTAAGGGTCAGGTTGCCCTTTCGGCACACTAGGAGGTGTCCCTTGCTGTCGCCAAAGGTCAAGCACTGTTGATATTTACCGGTTTACACCGGGATCTGCCCCTACCCGGGGGTAGCCCCCCGACACTAGTCCCCGAAGCTGGTGCTGCATAGCAACCTCGGATGATGTGCGGGATCAGCTTTAAACAACAACCATTTTCCGAGAACCAATTATACCATCCTTTTATTCCATGTCTAGATCGATTCTTCCCGAGATCTTTTTACCGAGCTCGCCTTAACCGGGAGGCGAAGCCTGCGACCGGATAGTACCATGCCAGCGAATCTCGACCGTTGATCTCCCGATGAATTCGAGACACTAAGGCAGGGCCCACCCGACGTCCCGTCTGCGCAGAGGCGCACTCGAGTGCCTCCGCGCACGCACGGTGTCGCTTGGGTTCCCGCGCCGGGTAGCCGCAGCCGATCCGGAATCCAACCGTTGGGGCCGTGTGGCCCTCGGTGTGGCCGGATCGGGCGCTCCGGATAGTGCCACGTGTCCTGCGGCACAAAACAGATCCCACCCACGATCGTGGAGATCGTGGGCGGGAAAATCGGAAACCGCTCTGGAATCCCCCCCATAAATAGGGGGCCGGAACGGTCTCCTTCACTTCTTCTTCTTCACTTCTCTTCTCCTTCACCGTCTCGAACTCGTCGCCGCCGCTGCGCTCGTCGCCCGCACGACGTCCCGCTCGCCGTTCGCCGGAGCTCGCACCCCGCCGTCCCTCTCGCACGCCGTCGATCTCCTCCTTCACCGGTGAGTTATTCTTCTCCGCTCCGGTGCTTTTCTTCGGTAGAGTAATCGCCCGACCCCGGCCGTGCCATAGCACGAGCACGGTTGCGCCGCCGCCGGTGAGAACACCCGAGCGGCGCGCGTGAGGTGCACGGCGATGAATCATCGTGACGCTAGAATGTATATCGGTCCCCTGCATTTGTGCCTCGCTTGAGTCTAGCGCGAGCCTTTTTTCCTCCCTTTGTTTTGGTTATTTAGCACATGACAGATCTTGCTTCCCACCAACTCGGTAGTGTCGAGCAGTTTGTGCCCCGACATCCTCGTTTCCGATAGACTAACTCCGACTAACCGCCGCTACGTCTGCAGAGTAGCCCGGATACCCCTGCATACTTCTCCGACATGGGTGAAGAACGTGCTCGGGGGTGCTGGGATGGGTCCGAGACGAAGCAGTCGGATCTTGATTGGCTGTATCGGACTCACCGGATTCCTCCGGAAGTCGAGAGCCGTCTCCCGGGAGAGGAGATTGCACCGGAACTCCAACCCGGGGAATACGTAGTATTCCTCGCGCACTTCGAGCGCGGGTTCGGGCTTCCGGCAAGCCCCTTCTTCCGCGACTTCCTCGACCTCTACGACCTTCAACCTCACCATCTTCCCGCCAACGCCATAATGATGCTCTCGGTCTTCACCACATATGCGGAGGCATACCTCGGCATCTGGCCCTTCTTGGATCTCTAGGCCAAGTACTTTATTCTCCATCGCCAAGCCATCCCCAATCCGGATAAGAAGGTTAAAGACTTAGTGGATTGCGGAGCGGCCACCATCATCCCCCGCGCGGATTCCGGATTCCCCATAGTTAAGGGACTAGAGTCCTGCCGGAAGTGGCAGCGGAGTTTCTTCTATGTGAAGAACCGGGAGCACTCTGGAGATGGTCCGGGATCCTCGAACCCGGATTTCATCAATCTGCCGGAGTTCATTATTGGTCCTCCGCGCGAGTTCGGTCTCTGGAAGAAGCTTCCGGATAGCGATGAGCTTACTTTCATGCACGAGGTTCTGCACGTGCTAACACAGAAGATGACCGGGGATGATCTCCTGCGGTGCTTCATTGTTCGCCGGGTCTGCCCTCTTCAAAACCGAGTGCACAAGATGTGCCACATGTCCGGGAACTATGATCCCACTAGGACTAGTATCTTTGGGCTAAGCCATGCCGGGGTCGTCCGTCGCGTTCGAGCTATTGCCCGGACGGAGATGACGGAGGACTACATTTGGGGGGTCCTTGGGGGATGTCGGAGAAGACCATGCGACCAGGTGCTTATATCAGTCTTTCGTGCCTTCGCCTTCGTGCATGCGTTCACCTGGACACCGACACGGCCTAACTTGTTTGCGCAGTTTTTCGAGCGTCAACACGAAGAAGACGCCGTCTACGTCAACGGGAATTACACGCCGGACTTCCCGAAACCGGACGTGATGCCGAGAGAGGATCCCGACGGCGAGGACCACCTCGCCATCCCTTTCGTCAAGGCCCCGGGTAATCCTTCAACTCCAGAGGCAGTTTTCATTTCTTCGGATGATGAGGATGAGATTGACTGCGAGATTCTCGATGTTATTGATGCTCTCCCTTTGAATTGGGCCTCAGCTGTGGTTCCGAAACCGACAACCGGGACCAAACGGGCCGAGAGCCGGAAGCGCGCGGCTTCCGACACCGAGGGGGCCGATAATCCCGGCAACCCCCCCAAGAAGAGCAAACCGACTAAACAGACAACCGAGAAGCCTGCTCGGCGCCGGCAGAGGGGTCCTCCCCTTGTGGATTCCGGGTACGTCTTTCTTGCCTCATGTTATTTGACTTTGTTTTCTCCACAACTTTTACTAAGACATTTCCTTTCAGTGACGCGCTCGAGCTCCCGACACCTGCTGTTCCTCCTCCTCCGGGAACTCGGACTCCCAGCCCGGCTCGGGCCTCTCCTTCACCTCTTTGCCCTTCTGCTCGAGGAAGTGAAGCCGCCGCCTCCGGTGCCGCACCGGCAAGCGTCGCGACCTCGGATGCACCTCCGGTGATCGACGAGACCGCGGTGCAGGCCACAACCATCTCGGGAGAAGTGCTTCTTCCGGATAGCCCGCGCCGGGTTCCCGGGCTGGAGGCAGAGATCCTCAGCCCTCGCCGGGAACCTGCGGCAAGTGGCGCCTCTCGGCCAGCCGCGAC
Source organism: Poa annua (assembly GCA_026929855.1). NCBI lineage: Eukaryota > Viridiplantae > Streptophyta > Magnoliopsida > Poales > Poaceae > Poa > Poa annua. Next base: position 85,915,944 of record CM049431.1, read on the forward strand.
TAAGACCATCCCGGAGAAGCAGCGTACAGCCTCCTCCCGGCCAGCAAATCAAGCTCCCAAGTCTCGCAGCAAGGCTGCTGGGCAGAAAACGCCTTCTGCCCCACCCGCAGCTGCCCCGACATCCTCGTCTCAGGACTTGGTGCTGCGCCCGGGTACGTTTTCCTCGTTACCACCGCCTCCCGCCGAGATCCCTACTGCTGCCTTGCGGATGTTGCGAGCAACGGTCAGCTCCTTTGTATCTTCAGGATCCTGGGATGTTGCTGCTACCCGCGCTGCCGACAGCTCCGGCATTCGGGTTGTTGATGACTTCAACAAGGCCTGGCTTGCCGCCGACGCTTCCGAGACTGCAGGGGACTTGCACGCTACAGGCCCGAGCCGCAGCGCTCAAGCCCTGCATGCTCTCCATGTGGCCGCGCTGGATGTCACCCGAGTAAGCGAGGTAAGCTTTTCCTCTTTCAAAAAACGCATTTGTTCCTTCCACCACCACTAGTCCCCGAGATTGGTGCTTAGTGCTCTAGATTCCACCGAATAGCAGATCACTAGGTTCCAATCTTAGAGAAAAATCCAGGACTTGGACACCGAGTCCCCGAGATCCTCCCAACCGGATAGGTTGCTTCGAAATTTGCTCCACCACTAGTCCCCGAGATTGGTGCTTAGTGCTCTAGATTCCACCGAATAGCAGATCACTAGGTTCCAATCTTAGAGAAAAATCCAGGACTTGGACACCAAGTCCCCGAGATCCTCCCAACCGGATAGGTTGCTTCGAAATTTGCTCCACCACTAGTCCCCAAGATTGGTGCTTAGTGCTCTAGATTCCACCGAATAGCAGATCACTAAGTTCCAATCTTAGAGAAAAATTCACGACTCGGACACTGAGTCCCCCAGATCCTCTCACCTGGGTTTTTTACACCTTTTCCATACTAACTTCGCCTTCTTTGTCTTGCTTTCAGGAGTGCAGCCAAAAACGCCGCAACATCTTCAACCGGGTTCTCGCTGAACTCGGTCAATCCAAGAAATCCGAGGAGCGCTTCCGGGAGGAGCGAGACGCGGCACGCCAGATCTCGGTGGACCAGAAGACTGCTCTTTCCACCGCGCAATCCGAGATCGCGTGGCTGAACGGCGAGCTCGGAAAGGTCCAGGCTGCTATGTCCGAGATGAAGACGCGCTTCATCGAGGCGACCAAGAAGCAGAAAGAGACCCTGGACCAATCGGTGGCGCGCGCGGATAACGCCGAGACCGAGCTGGGTCTTCTCCAGTCGCGCTCTGATACTTGGCTCACCGAACTTTACCGTGTTGAACCGGGATCTCAACAGTGAGTAATCCGACATCCCTCTTCTCCTGTTACTTCCTTTATTTGCTGTTGCTTTTCTTATGACTTAGCCGTTTGACAGCTCTTCTTTTTAAAGGAGAGTTTGAGCACTCCCGGGAAGCTGCCGCCAAAGCTGTTGCCGCCTCCGCGAGAAGCGCGCCGAGAAGGGTCCCATCTCGGATGCCTGGGACATCGAGGATCACCTCGTTGCCCTGAAGGCCCGGATAGTACCCCTCCGGTCTATCGGGACGGATCTGCTCAGCGCCGCGATCCATGTCCATGGCGTATTGTGGCCAAGCATCCGCGGGACGCTCTCGATTCCGCAGCTCGCGGGCGCACTCCGGGGTGCCGGGAGTCGCCTCCACGCGTGGAAGCGTTCCGGTGCGCGGGCTGGTGCCGACCAGGTCTTGACCCAAGTACTTAGCTGGTACGAAGGTCTTGACCTGGCGGGGATTCAGCGCCTGCGGACGGTGTCGCCATGGGTGAACGATCCGGAGAAGGTCCAGCAGCGGCAAGAGGTGGCGCACCGCATCGCCAAGTGGTCCAACATCCGTGCCTTCACCGCCAGCCTCGTTTCCTCAGAGTCTGAATCAGACTATGCGGATTCCGAAGAAGATGATGCCGCTTCTGGCGAGGCGGAGGACGAGGTCCCGGAAGGAGATGACGCTGCTTCCGATGCTGCGCCCGAGAAGGTGACTCCCCGGGATGCAACGTCTTCTCCGATACCCGAGGCCACCGAGACCGAGGTGCATCCCGACGCCCCAAGTGGTGCTGCCGATCCTGAAGGCGAAGCTGCTCCTGCTGCTGCCGGTGCTGCTTCCGAGGTCTCCGCTCCCGAGGTTGTTGCTCCCGAAGTCGCCGCTTCCGGAGTCTCCGCTTCCGAAGTGTCCGTTGAGAAGCCCACTTCCCCTACTGCATAAACACTTAAGTAGCATATTCGTTAAATCCCCGGGATGCCGGGTGCAAGATGTATCGTACACTTATGCTATTTCTGTTTCGCCGTGAACTATTTATCCGAACAATTTATGCCAATGTATTCTGTTTTGAGTTCCGGACTTGCTTTTCATGTTTACCGTACTTAGGTAATTTCTGCTCTTGTCTACCATTTCGGCGTTCGACAGTCGAGTCACAAAACTCCACATACGGCATACATTACTTAGAACAACCCGAGTTCCGGATAACCGAATTCCCGACATAAACAACAACAAAGTTAATAAAAAACAAGTATGCCGGATAAGTTCCTGCTCCGAGTCCCCGAGACCGTTTTCGTGTTTCCCACCTTCCCTCTCTTTGCTCTTGACTACCATTTCGGCGTTCGTCAGTCGAGTCACAAGATGATTTCACATGACATACATTACTTTGTCCTTGAGAATCGAACTCGGAACTTTCCCGGCATACAAAAGTAAAGTAGAGAACAGCTATCCGGCAGTCCCCGGGTTCCTTCCCGAGATGCCGGTACAAAATAGTAAATAAACTTAACAAAACAGAAGTAAAAAAGAGCACAGAACCAGGCAGTCCCCGGGTTCCTCCCGGGGTGCCTTACTTCTATAAATATTGAAAATTGAGATACACATACACTGAGCCCTTTAAGTGTAAAAGGGGCGAAGTAGAGCTACATTCCATGGACGCTTGGTTTCCTCACCGGATTTGTCCATTACACCTTTCCTAGCCTCCTGTGCATCTACAAGGTAATAAGAATCATTGTGCAATGCCCTGCTTATCACAAAAGCTCCCTCCCATGGAGGTGACAACTTATGCATTCCGGCCGTGCGTTGGATGAGCCTCAGCACCAGATCTCCCTCCCGGAACACCCTTGGGTGTACTTTCCGGCTATGATAACGACGGAGGTTCTGTTGATAAATTGCCGACCGAGATAGTGCCAATTCTCTGGCCTCTTCGAGTAAATCAACATCATCTTCTCGGGCCTCCTTTGCCTCAGTCTCGGTGAACATTGTTACTCTCGGGGAGTCATACTGTATGTCGGTTGGAAGTACTGCTTCAGCACCGTATACCATGAAGAATGGCGTGTATCCGGTAGATCTATTCGGTGTAGTCCGGAGACCCCATAATACTGCCGGTAATTCCTCTATCCAGCATCCCGGAGTTCTCAATAGTGGTTCAATCAAGCGAGCTTTGATGCCAGCTAAGACTAAGGCATTTGCTCTTTCGACTTGCCCATTTGCTTCCGGGTGTGCGACTGATGCTACATCCAGCCGGATTCCCTTTTCAGCACAAAATCGAGCGAATTCCCCCACAGCAAAGTTTGTTCCATTATCTGTGATAATGCTGTGTGGGTATCCGTATCTCAAGATGATGTCTTTCAGGAATTGCACAGCGGTGTGTCCATCGCACTTCCGGATTGGCTTGACCTCTATCCACTTTGTGAACTTGTCCACCATGACAAGAATGTGTGTCATATTGCCCGTTGCCGGCTTGAATTGCCCGACCATGTCCAAACACCATACTGCGAATGGCCAAGTGATGGGGATTGTTTTCAGTGCTGACGCCGGCATGTGTATCCGGTGAGCAAATCTCTGACATCCCCCACACTTCCGGACAATATCTTCTGCTTGCTGCAATGCAGTGAGCCAGTAGAACCCATGCCGGAACACCTTTGCCACCAGGGCCCGGGATGATGCATGATGCCCGCACTCTCCTTGATGTATTTCCACCAGCATCTCTTGTCCTTCTGCCGGTTCCACACATCTCTGGAGTACCTCGGTGACACTTCTCTTGTACAGCTCTTGATTGATGACAGTGTATGCCTTTGATCTTCGCAATATTTGCCGGGCTTCCACTTCACTCTCCGGGAGAGTTCCCTCCAAGATGTAAGCCATAATGGGCTGTGCCCATCCCGGGACAGGTCTCTCCGGGAACATGGGAGTGTCTATGTCCATTGGTTCTGCCGACATCACCTCTATCATCATCTTTCTCTGCCTCTCTGAGCACTGGGACGCAGTCCCCGGGTTCGATGTTATGCTCCCGACATCTGCTTCCATGGGTACGGCATCTGAACCAGGCTCCTTGGGGATGAAGATAGATTCTGACTCGGGTGATGGTTGAATAGATGGCTTCCTCAGATGCTCTAGGGCTATCCCGGGTGGGATGGCATCCCGGGATGACCCTAGCTTGGACAAGACATCCGCTGCTTCGTTTTCTCCTCTGGGCACATGTTTGAACTCGCACCCTTCAAAAAATCCGGAAATTTTCTGCACATGAAACCTGTACAAGGCCATGTTTGCATCCAGGGCATCCCAATTCCCCGACACCTGTTGTACTACAAGATCCGAGTCACCAAAGCACTCTATCCGGCGGATACCGATTTCCTTGGCGACGCTCAGTCCATGAACCAAGGCCTCATATTCTGCGACATTGTTGGATGCCCGAAAATGGATCTGCAGCACATACTTCAGTACATCTTGCTTTGGGGAAGTGAGGACCACTCCGGCACCCAACCCGATCTTAGCCTTTGAGCCATCGAAATGCATCCTCCAGAAGTTGTAATCCGGTATCGGAGGTTCATATTGCATCTCGGCCCAGTCTACCAAAAAGTCCGGCAGCGCCTGCGACTTGATGGCATCTCGTCTCTCGTATGCCGGAGCATACAGAGACAACTGGATGGCCCATTTGGCTACCCGGCCGCTAGCATCCTTGCAACCGATGATCTCGGCGAGAGGAGCTTCGCACACCACTGTGACCGGATGTTCCTGAAAGTAGTGCTTGAGCTTGGTCACTGCCATGTATACCCCATATGCCATTTTCTGGTAGTGCGGGTAGTTCTGCTTTGATTCCGAGATCACCTCACTGAGGTAATACACCGGCCTCTGTATCAGCTTGCCCCCCTCTTCCCTTTCTACCACCATTGCGTCACTGACTACCCGGTTGGTTGCAGCAATATATAGCAACATAGGTTCCTTGGGTAACGGGGATGCCAACACAGGTGCTGTTGAGAGCATTCTCTTCAGATCATTGAACGCCGCATCAGCCTGCGGGGTCCAAACAAATGTCTTGCTCTTCTTCATCAGTTGATACAGAGGCAAGGCTTTCTCCCCAAGTCGGCTCACAAACCGACTTAGGGATGCCAGACACCCGGTAAACTTCTGCACATCCTTGAGACGCACGGGCAACTTCATGCTCTCAATAGAACGAATTTTACCCGGGTTGACCTCTATTCCTCGGCTGGAGATGAGGAAACCGAGTAACTTCCCTGCTGGCACACCAAATGTGCACTTATCCGGGTTCAACCTCATCCGGAATCTTCTCAGGTTCTTAAATGTTTCCCTCAGATCATCTATTAACGAGGCTTTTTCTTCAGTTTTTATGACTATGTCATCGACATAGACCTCGGCATTTCGGCCTATCTGGTCATGCAAGCATTTCTGCATGCATCTCTGGTATGTAGCACCAGCATTTCTCAACCCGAAAGTCATAACACGATAGCAATAAGCCCCATAAGGGGTAATGAAAGCAGTTTTCAATTGATCATCCGGATTCAAAGGTATCTGGTGGAAACCAGAATAAGCATCTAGAAAAGTTAAAAGCTCACTCCCGGCAGTGGAGTCTATCACTTGATCTATCCGGGGCAGCGGAAAGGGGTCTTTCGGGCATGCCTTGTTGAGGTTGGTGAAGTCGATGCACATGCGCCACACCTTAAGCAGGAGGGGATCATCTTTCTTCTTCTCAACCAGGACCGGATTCGAAATCCAATCCGGGTGCAGCACCTCCATGATGAATCCGGCGGCCAGCAGTATAGCCAGATGCTCCATGACAGCAGCTCTTCTCTCATCCGAGAGGCGCCTAGTTGGTTGCTTCACCGGCTTCGCATCCGGTCGAACAAACAGAGAGTGCTCAGCCAACTCCCTCGGGACGCCTTGCAGATCGTCACTCGACCACGCAAAGGCATCCCGATTCTCACGGAGGAAGTCGACGAGCTCGCCTTCCTATTTGCTGTCCAGGTTGCTGCCAATGATAACTTGGCGCTCCGGGTTGCTGGGGTCCAAGCACACCTTCTTGGTCTCCTTTGGGGGCTGAAATGATGCCGCCTGCTCCGGGTTCACCATCCCGGGCATCCCTAGTTGGGAGGTCTTGGCCATCGCCACCACCTGCTGGATCCTCTTCTTTTCTTCCGCGATCACCAGGGACTCAGCTAAGCACGACCCCGCCGAGGCACACTCCATGGAGCGCTTGTGGTCTCCCGAGATGGTGATTACACCGTTAGGTCCCGGCATCTTCATCTTGAGGTAGCCCACGTGAGTCGAGATCATGAACTTGGCGAGGGCTGGTCTGCCGATCAGGGCGTGATACGGGCTCTCGAGGTCCACGACCTCGAACTCCAAGCTCTCGGTCCTGCAGTTCTCCCGAGTTCCAAATAGCACCTCCACCCAAATCTTTCCCATGGGCGAGCAAGAGACTCCGGGCACAATGCCATGGAAGGTTGTCTCGGTGGGCAGAAGGGTGTTCATGGATACTCCCAGCTTCAGCATCGTGTCCTTGTACATGATGTTGATGGCACTGCCATTGTCGATCAGGACCCGGCTGAAGCGGACGTTGAGGTTAGGTCCGACAAAGGTTGGGTCCACCACTAAGGCATACGCTCCCGGCTTGGGCATAACCCGTGGGTGATCCTTCCGGCTCCAGGTGATCTCCATCTCGGACCAGTGCAAGAATTTGGGCACCGTCGGGATCACAGCATTCACCTCCAGGGCACGCTGCCGCACACTCTTTCGGTCAGTGGGCTCGGCCACGAAGACCACATAGCTCTGATGTGCCTCCCGGAAGTTGCTCTGCTGGTGTCCGGCTTGGTTACCGTTGTCGTTCCGGGTATGCACCACATTCACTGGGCGAGGTGGGGGTCCTCTCGGAGGAGGGGGAAGTCGCACAGCGTTGGCCCCCGATGTCGGAGGAGGGGGTCTCGGGATATTGGGCCGAGATGTCGGAGCATTCTGCCGAACAGCTCCCGAGCTACCCTTCTGCAACGTGCGCTGATACCAGTTGCACTGCCGAGTAGAGTGGTTCGCGGGCTTGTTGGCCTCCAGAGTGTGGTAGCAGCATGGCTTATTCAGCATTTCTTCATACGTCAGGGGCTTCTTTTGTTCCACCCAAGTCTTCTGCACCTCCTGACTTTGACCCCAAGCCGGGCCACTTGTCTTCTGACGCTGGCTGTTGCCGGCATCCTCCTGCTCCCGGGTCACTGCTGCGACATGCTGCGCGGCATGGTGGTACTCGGGCTGATTCCTCTTGTGGCCGAACTCCTGGCGATCATGGCTCCTGCTCGGTCCTGAACGCTGAGGTCACGCATTCCTCCTGTTGGAGTCTCCGACATCCACCAGGGGTTGCATGGGATCTCCAAGCGTATAGGTATCGGCGATGCGCATGGTCTCTGCCAAGGTTGTTGGCATCTTTCTTTGTAATTTTTGCCACAACATAGAGCCATGCCGACATCCTTGCGCAAACCAGGAGATGGCCTGTGCCTCCACCACTCCTTCGCAAGAGTTGCGAATATTGCTCCACCGGGTAAGGTATTCCCGGTCAGTCTCATTGCTCCTTTGCCTACAGATGGCGAGCTGTTGAGGCCTGTTGGGCCTCTTGTACGTGCTGGTGAAGTTGCTGATGAACGCCTCCTCGAAATCTAACCAGCAGTCTATACTGCCAGTTCTCAGATTGTTCAACCAGATCCGGGCTGGTCCTTCCAACATCTGCGGTACATAGCGTACCGCCCATCGTCTGTTTCCACCGGCTATGCTTACTGCAGTTACATAGTCGGTCAGCCAGTCCTCCGGCTTCTTGCTACCGTCATAGGTCTTGGCACCTCGGTTGAGCTGAAAGTTCCGAACATGAGGTTCCCGCATGATCCGAGGTCCAAAGCAGGCAGGTCCCGGAGGTCCTTGCTCTTCCACCAACTCGGATTGGTGAATCCGGTCGAGGCGGAATCTGGCGTCTGCCGGGTTCAGCTGCCTGGTTCCTATCCGAGATCCCAAAGGGTTCTCGTCTAGCTGGTATCCGAGCTGCTGCAACCTCGAGTTGCCATCATTGAGCCTGTCTTGTGCAGGGACCAGGGCCTGCTGGGGAACGGAGACGACCTCCCTCTGCGGGTTTCCCTGATCGTGAGGAGGATTCCGAGGCGGATTATCACGGCCAACCGGGTTATTGTTTCCTACACCTCGGTTACCATCCCCACGGGTACTTCCCGCCTGTCCTGAGTTACGCTGTCCGGCCTGCCCGGCTTGCTGGATACCGGCGAAGGCCGGATCATAGGTCTGTAGCTGCTTGTTCTTTCCGGAACCTCGACTCCGGCTCCGGCTCTTGCTCTTGCTCTTGCTTCTGCTCGGATGCGGGGAAGAGGCCTCCCCATCCGACCTCTGGCTGTCGGGTCTGGCTGAGTGCACCTGGGATCCTGCCCCGGGGTTCTTCTTCTTGAAGGCCAGATTCTGACGATTGGCTTCAATTACCAACTCGTTTACCCTCTCCTTCTGCTTGCGCAGGGCTTCGCCGGATAGCCCCACCAACTCGGCCATGGCGGCTTCGGCGGCCCTAAGGGTTTTCGCCAGTGAGCTGTACACCGGCTTCCCCGCAGAAATCCGACTTCCTGTGTTACTGGTGGTAGCTCCACCAGCCAGCTCCTCATTCACTATTCTTCCTTTCTTGCGCAGATCTTCAATGCGCTTCTCCCGGGAGTCAATTTTAGGGAATCCGTGAGCTGCATTGTACTCCCGGAGGCTAGCGCTGAGCTCGCGGCGGATCTCGGCGATCTCCTGCGCCTCAGCGAGTAGTAATTTCCGCTGCTCTTCTAGCTCTGCCGAAGTAGACTGGGCATCTGCTCCGGTAGCTACCGGTACGGCCAACTTAGCCACGAGTCCCGAGAGGGGATCCGGACGGCGTCGCGGGTGAGATGACTGCGGATCACCATCCCGGGCCGCAGGCCTCTCCTGCGGGGGTTTGGCCAAACGGGGGTGGCCGTCGGTATCACCGTCAGCATCTTGATACTCCTCCTTGGTTGCCCCCACCATCATCACTGCGATGGAACTCGGGGGGCGATCGGCACGCAGACCCCGAGCAGCGCGGAGCATGGGAGGGTCCTCAGCTTCCAGGACTACTTCCGGGTAGCTACAGACAACCTCGGTGGCCACGTAGGTGGTGAAACCACCGAAATCGATGAGACATCCGTTCACCGGGAACGGCTTGTTCCGGAAGCAGCCAGCATTGTCGCAGACGAAGTCCATCTCCCCTAGCCTTACGACTAAGCCAGAAAGAACCCGAACGCCGAAACGAACGGGGGAGCCCGTCCGGATGTGTACACCAGCCAACGCCTCTGTCAGCCCCACGGTGGGCGCCAACTGTCGTGGTGGTGTCATGGCAGATGCCATAGGATGGCTAATTTGTGGGGCCGATGGACGTTGGTGGATCCGGGGAGGGATAGCGAGCTGAAGAGCTCACGCGTGGAGGATCCCGGTAAAACCGAGATCTCCCAAGAACAGGGAACAAGAACAAAGTGCAAAGGGGAAGATCTAACAAATACAAAGAAATGCACGAAGGCACACGACACACAGACGATATACCCAGGTTCAGGGCCCTCGTGAGGAGGTAACACCCCTACTCCTGCCTTTCCTCTCTATATATTGGTGATATAAGGACTACAACCTGCTACAAGATCTCTCAAAGTGAGAACTGCTCTAAGAGCAAATGTAACTATAGCTTTGGCTCTGAAGTTGGTCTCCCCCTCTCAGGAGCAGTTATGACGCCTTTTATAGAGGTCCGGTCGGGAGGGTCGGAAACCCTAATTTGGCTTGGCCCCACCGGACAGGCCTAGCCGGGATGTCGTCACCGGCTAGTGCGACCTAGTCGCCGGGCTATCCGGCGTAGCCCCTTCGTCATCATCTCGTTAAGGACGACAGGCGCCGTCCTGCATCATCATTGTCCCCTTGTCAGAGATAAGACATGTCTTTGCCCATCCCGGATAGCCTTTTCCGGATTGCCGGGCTAGGCATGTCAGGTCTTGTCGTACCACGGTCGTACCGGCTGACACGCTCCCGTGTCAGGCGGGAGGTGACCATGCTTCCGTGTCATGCGGGAGGTGACCATGCTTCCGTGTCAGGCGGAATGGTACTTCGATCAACACCGAGAGATACATTCCGGTTAGTATTTATCCGGAATACCTATCCGGTAAAGCCGAATACTCCTTCATCCGAAAGTCTCCCCGGAGTCCTAGATCCGGGATCCTTCCCGGAGACGTCCGAGCTCGTCTCAGGATGCGTATCTCTAGGCCTAGCCTCCCGAAGATGTCTTAGCCTACCAGCAAAGACATCTTCGAGAAGCTAGTTCTTAGAGGAACCATCCGCTCATGTTTGTACTGCGGTTGTGAGGACCGGGGGTGTCTATTTATAGCTGCCAGAGCTGACCCTTGCGGTTGCCAGGAAACACTTTGCCCTCTTCCAGTACCTAAGGGTCAGGTTGCCCTTTCGGCACACTAGGAGGTGTCCCTTGCTGTCGCCAAAGGTCAAGCACTGTTGATATTTACCGGTTTACACCGGGATCTGCCCCTACCCGGGGGTAGCCCCCCGACAATCATCGACTAACTCGTAGGCCTGGACCCCATGAATTAATCCATGTGATATAACGAATGACTTTCATCTATCAAACCTGGACGTCTAGTCTTAAACCCTTTGTCATGGCGATACTTAGCGTGTCCGAGCATCATTCTCAGATATCTCCATACCTAGCATGATCTCGTTACCGACATCGCTATCTTCTACTCGTCTATGATATTATGTCAGCTGGTGACCTAGTCACATGTTTGCAAACTCATTTGACATAATCTCACCGAGTGGGCCCTAGAGTATCTATCCGGCTATGCGGACTGACAAATCCCGTTGTTGACCCCTCGTCTCAACTACCCCCTTTGGATACCCAAAAGTATCACCTATCATTGTCACACTATATAAGATATGACGTTTGGTGCGATCAAAGTATCTTCCAGGGATAACAATAAGAGTTGATCTCACGGTCTTAAGGCGTAATGACTATGTCCTATAAATACTGGGTATGTCCATCACATCGTTACACCTAACGATATGACTTCCATTGCCGACCGGCGCCATGCCCTATGATCGGAAAACCTCGATCATCAATCGCGCAACGAAACTAGCCTTAGTAGAGGCTACTAGGGACCTGGTTGTTTATCTACCACACCTGTATTAATGTTTTCGCTTAATACAATTATAGCAAGGTATAAAACATATAATGAACGATTGGGATATTGCCAATAAACTATGTTTATTAAGTGCCTCTAGGGCATATTCACTTCACAGTCATCGAGCAACAACCACCACCACCCAGGTTTGATCCTCCCCCGTGTCATTACAATAACCCAGTTGACAATATTTTTGCAGCCACGCACGCCCTAGAGGAGATACCTTTCGATAATTCACCGGACGACTTAGAGGCAAGGAGGGCCGTGGATCTGCTAAGGACGACTGTAGTTCAACAGAACAACAACCCACGAGGTTCAAAAGCTTTCAACTCAGAGCCGGCAAGGACCCGTACCAGAACTCGACAGCCAGAGCCGGTGGTAGCAAGATCAGTTCAAAATAGGTTAGGACCGGCAAACCGGCGAGCCCCGCAACCAGTTCAACAGCAACAGCAGCAGCAGGTGCACAAACCATGAAGGATGGCCGCGCCTGCCATCTCCGCTGCCTAATCCATAGTAGACAGTTCAAGAGCAAGACGCGCGGCGGCGGTGGTAGCCACACCTGAAGCCGAAGCGAGAGTCGGAGCCACAGTTCAACCCAGACCCGTCGTGAATTCACCTGCGCCGGGTCACGGAGGAGGCTCGTCTGTAAACTTAACAGGGCCCAAGCGTCTGTCAGACGCGATCAGATTAGAACCCTTCCCAGAAAAATTCAAAGAGCCGAGTAAGGTTGTTAACTATGAGCCGAACATGAACCCGGAGACATGGTTGAGCGGATACAGTATGGCCATGTACATGAAGAACGCAACGCCGAACCTGTGTGCTAGATTCCTATATCTGATGATGGCGGAAGGTGCACCCATAATTTGGCTGGACCGGCTTCCACCAAACAGCATCCATTCATGGGAGGAACTTAAGACGGCATTTATTTCAAATTTCACCGGGACATGCAAGAATCAATACACTGAGGCAGATCTAGATCGGTGTGTCATGAGGAAAACCGAGTCAGCAAGGCAATGGGTAGCACGGATCACAGAGATTCTGCAGTCTTCAATCAATATTTCAGCTCACACGACAATAACCACGATGGAGAAGAACTGTGCTTTCGATTCTTTAACGCACAAGCTAGGACGCACGAGAGAAGACCCGGCTCGCCAAGACATCACCATCGGAGAGGTGGTCTCAATTCCTTACAAATATGCAGCGACAGACAAAAGAGTAGGCGAGACGGAAGAGCAACAGAAGAGCAACCGGGTCAACGCAGCGCGTAACCCGGCGCCAAATCAGAACAACGGAAATCAAAACAATAAAAGACCCTACGAGGGAGGAAACTCAGAATTTGTTGAAACCACCCAGGCCTCAGGTTACAGAGGACCAAGACCCGGCGGAAACTTCGGAGCCGGTCCCCCAAGAGGACCAAACATCAGTGAAATATATAACATGTCGTGCCCTAGGCATGCCAGGAACGGTAAACCAGCCAGTCACACGTTAGCACAATGCGCTGACATGAGGGCATGGAGAAAACACGAGGAGTCTTTGGAGCAGAACCAAGGCAACTTCAACGGAAGTAATGGGAACAATGGTAATCATGGAAATCACGGCAACAACGGTAACCAGGACAATCAGGGTACAGGATCCGGGTCTCAAGCACCGCCAAATAACAACGCCGGGTACAGTCAGCATCAGGGCGGAGGTTATCAACAAACACCGAAAGAGCTCCACAGTCAAGGCCAATATCATGTGTTTACCACCAACACATGTAGGAGAGAGCAAAAATTAAAAGACAGAGAGGTCAATACAGTAGCAACAGCCTTAGCAAAGTACCTGAAGTGGTCAGAGCAACCAGTTACATGGAGTAGAGAGGACCACCCGGAAAGAATAGAACACCCGGGTCTCCTAGCCTTGGTAGTGGCGCCACAAGTAGACGGTTTTCGTTTGAACAAGGTCCTAATGGACGGAGGGAGCAGCATCAACATCTTATATCTGGATACTATCCAAAGGATGGGTCTGTCTGAAAGCCGGCTAACGCCAACATCAATAATTTTTCATGGAATAGTACCAGGAAAGTCGGCTCACCCAATCGGCAAAATCAGACTGGAGGTAGCTTTCGGAGTAAGCAAGACCCAATACGGGTCAGAATACCTGACATTCGAGGTGGTCGACCTAAAAAGCCCGTACCACGCTTTATTCGGAAGGCCGGCTTACGCCAAGTTGAAGATACCGGGTCCCCAGGGGATCATCACCATTGATGGAAGCAAAGACATGGCAATCGAGTGTGACCGGGGTGACGCCATCATGGCAGATCAGGCCTGCTCAGAAGAAGAGTTGAAATACTACAAGTCTCAGGTAGACCCGACTGACAAACGTGTGCTGGATAAGCCGGCCCACGAGGAAGAAAAGAAAAAATTCAAGTCAACCCAGGATACCAAGATGGTCGATTTTTTGGAAGGAGATTCCTCCAAGCAGTTCTCGATCGGGTCTCATATGGACCCAAAATAGGAAAGCGCGCTCGTCGAGTTCATCCGTGAGCACCGTGACATCTTTGCATGGTCCTCCTCGGACATGCCGGGTGTCCCGAGTGAACTCGCCGAGCATAGCTTACATGTTGATCCAGCAGCAAAACCAGTAAAGCAAGGTCTGCGTCATTTCAATGCAGACAGGAAAAAAGTTATTGGAGAAGAGATAGCCCGCCTTCTAGCGGCTGGCTTTATCATGGAAGTGTATCACCCGAAGTGGCTGGCTAACCCGGTCCTTGTGCTAAAAAAGAACGGAGAGTGGAGAATGTGTGTCGATCACACAAGTTTGAACAAAGTCTGTCCAAAAGATCCTTTTACGCTACCTTGGATAGATCAGATAATTGATGCCACAGCCGGCAGCGAACTACTGTGATTCCTGGATGCTTATTCCAGGTATCACCAGATCAAGCTCAAACAAGAATACCAAGAGAAGACATCATTTATCACACCCTTCGGAGCTTTTTGCTATAAAATAATGTCCTTTGGCCTCAAGAACGCAGGGGCAACATACCAGAGATGTATCCAGAAGTGCTTTGAAGATCAGATTGGCCGCAACGTCCATGCTTACGTTGATGATGTTGTGATCAAATCTCAGAAAGCCGGGTCACTCCTAGATGACCTGAAAGAGACCTTTACCAATCTCCGCAAGTACCAGATGAAGCTTAACCCGACCAAGTGTGTATTCGGGGTTCCAGCAGGCATGTTACTCGGCTTCATAGTTTCAGAAAGAGGAATTGAGGCAAACCCGGCCAAAATCAAGGCGATCATGAACCTCAAGAAGCCGGAGTGCGTAAACGACGTCCAGAAATTGACGGGTTGCATCACAGCCCTAAGCCGGTTCATAGCAAGGATGGGAGAGAAAGCACTTCCATTATACAAGTTACTGAAGAAATCAGACAAGTTCATATGGGACCAGGAAGCGGATGATGCCTTCGAAGATCTGAAGAAAACACTGTCCACATCACCAGTCTTAGAAGCTCCTACGAGTAAGGAGCCAATGTTGTTATATGTCTCCGCCAACTCACGAGCCGTCAGCGCCGTGGTCGTCATAGAGAGGAAAGAGGAAGGAAAAGAATACCCAGTTCGGCGGCCAGTTTACTATGTCAGTGAGGCCCTGACCGAGTCAAAGCAGAGATACCCGCAATGGCAGAAGTTGGTCTTTGGAGTCTTCATGGCAAGCCGGAAAATGCCACACTACTTCTAGGAACACCCCATAACAGTGGTGAGCTCAGCTCCCTTAGCAGAAATAATCAGAAACAGGGAGGCGATAGGAAGAGTAGCAAAGTGGGCCATTGAGTTGGGGCCCTATCACATAAACTATGAGCCAAGAACAACAATCAAATCTCAAGCCTTAGCCGACTTCATCAATGACTGGACCGAGTTTGACCCCTTGCCTTCAGCACCAAATATCAAGCATTGGACCATGCACTTTGACGGGTCTAAGCTATTCGGAGGATCTGGAGCCGGCGTGGTTCTAACTTCGCCAAAAGTAGATAAGATGAGTTATGTCTTACAGATACACTTCGAGCCCTGCACGAACAACATTGCCGAGTATGAAGCTCTGTTACACGGCCTGAAAGTCGCCAAGGAGATGGGCATCAGGAGGATCATGTGCTATGGGGACTCGGACTTAGTGGCACAGCAAGTATCAGGGACCTAGGATAGAAAGGACCCCAATATGGCAGCATACAGAAGAGAGGTTGACAGGGTAGCCGGGTTTATTTCCGGGTATCAAGTGGAACACATTGATAGAAGAAAGAATGAGGCGGAAGACGCTCTATCAAGAATCGTCTCCAGGAGAGGCCCGATACCACCTAATGTATTCAAGGCCGAGTTATATAACCCATCCGTCAAGCTGCCAACCGAGGAAGAACTTGCAGTCCCTGATGACCCGGGGTCCCAGTTGGTTTCCGCCTTACATCAAACACCGTCATGGACAGCGCCGTACCTAGCTTATCTACTCAGAGAGGAGCTACCACAAAATGAAGTTCTGGCAAGACAAATTGTACGCCGGACTAATGCGTATGTCATCATCAACGGCGAGTTACACAAGAAGAGCACTTCAGGAGTTTTTCTGCGATGTGTCTCACCAGAGGAAGGCCGGAAAATCCTATAGGAGATCCACTCAGGAGATTGTGGACACCACACATCAACAAGATCAATGGTAGCCAAGGCATATAGACACAGTTTCTTTTGGCTGACGGCTTTGGCAGACGCGGAGAGCATATCCCGGGTTTGCGATGGATGCCAGAGATATGCAAGGCAGATTCACGTACCGGCTCAGGACCTAAGGACAATACCAATCACATGGCCTTTTGCAGTATGGGGTATGGACATGGTTGGACCCTTCCAGCCGTCACCCGGCAAGAAAACTCATCTCCTGGTAGCAGTGGACAAATTCACAAAGTGGGTCGAGGTACAAGCCGTCAACAGCTGCTCAGCAGCTACAACAGTCAAATTTCTAAAGAGAATCATATTCAGATTCGGGTACCCCCACAACATCATCACAGACAATGGGACAAACTTCTCACTCAGAGAGATGCAGAAGTTCTGCGGAGACAATGGAATCCGGCTTGATCAGGCTTCGGTGTCACATCCTCAGTCAAACAGCCAAGTTGAAAGAACAAACCAGGAGCTCCTCAGGGGCATAAAACCAAGGCTCCGGGTTCCGCTAGTAAGAGCAGCCGGAGCCTGGGAAGAAGAACTGCCATCAGTCGTCTGGAGTATCAACACAACCCCAAATAGATTCACAGACTTCACTCCTTTCTTCATGGTATACGGAGCAGAAGCAGTCTTACCCAGCGACATCATTCATGATTCTCCAAGAGTTGCAAATTACGTGGAGACCGAAAATGAGAAAGCCCGACTCACATCAGTGGATTTACTGGAAGAAGCAAGAAAGCTAGCCCTGGAAAGATCAGCTATATATCAGCAAGACTTAAGACGGTATCACAGCCGCCGGGTTAGATCCAGGACTTTCTAGGAGGGAGATTTGGTCCCCAGATTGGCTCAGAACAGAGCCGGCTTTCATAAGATCACTCCCCCATGGGAAGGACCTTTCGTGATAAGAAGAAATCTACACAACGGATCCTACTATCTGGTGGATCTAAGGGAAGAAAACACAGTGACATGGCCAAACACAGATCAGGTACCCAATGACAGAGAACGATAGGCCATGGAACATAGCAGAGCTTAGGCCATACTACACATAGGCAAAGGGAAACCCGGATGGACGGACTCCATACCTATTTTTGTATCTTTTACTGAGAAAGCAGCAGATTTCATACGCACTCTTTTCCTTACCAGGGTACCTAAGGGGACTGGAAGGTTTTTAATGAGGCGGCTTGCTAGCTATGTACATATCTTGTGCTAAATAAAGAAAACTTCTCTGAAGAAAAGAGTTTGTTGACAAAAGTGCCCAGATGTTACACAATAAGGGGTCTTGGGGGCTTACTAACTAAAAGTTAGAAGTTGAAAACTCAAGACCCGGCATAGACGCCACAAGGTTTATATTCTTACTCCTTCCAAGGGTCTTGGGGGCTTACTAACTAAAAGTTAGAAGTTGAAAACTCAAGACTCGGCATAGACGCCACAATTTCTTAAAGAGGTCTTGGGGGCTTGACAACTATCAGTTGCAAGTTGAAAACTCAGAACCCGGCATAGACGCCACAATTTCTTGGTTATACTTGCCTGCTAGCTCGAAGTTATTCTAACCCGACAAAGAAGCCACCGTGACCAGATGTTACAAACCCGGCTTTCAATCTGACTATGATGCCCCTGAGGACTTAGCAGACCCTGATCGGCCTTGAGTTTCTAGCACAGGATGTCAAAAAGGAAACCGGCTATAAAGAGGCAAAGGAAACCGAAATGGTCATCAACACCAAATACAAGATCACAAAATACGGCTGAGGCCGGGTATAAAATTAAAGCAAGTGTATCAGGCGCACGAAGGCGCATCGGCACAGGTATAGCTCCATAAAGTTAAACCTAACCTATTACAGGCTGTACAAGCCAAAAGAATACGAGTTTCAGACAAAGTGCAGAGGTGAAACATATTACAAGCCGGTTTATACTGCCGGGCCAGATTCACTAGGAACAACCGGGGTCTCGGAAGCTAAGCCGGACGAGCCAGAGGCGGCGGATTTCTTCTTCGACTTCCTCTTCGCCAAGCCCTTGGCATCCTCCCAGGAAATCTCGAAGACGCTTGAAAAGGGGCCAGAGGCCGGGTGAGGAGGAGCCGGCGCGTTGGATGTCCCGGACCCAGAAGCCACTTCCGGCTGAGTCGGCAGAGGAGCACGGTAGCTCGTATCAAGCCCCATCAAGGCCGGCTCTTTGGGAGAAAGCTTGGCTCCCTCAGCCGTACACCCCACCTGGAAAGTGCTAAGACTGAGGTTATCAGTCAGCACTGTTGCATGGTGCCGGGTCTTCACATCTATGGCCTTGATGTCCTCCTTGGTGAGAGGAGTACCGTCACTCTTGCAAGGCCACCCCTTGGTGAGAAGTTCCATGTCGACGTCCGGGTAATGCGCCTTGGTCAGGGCCAAGATGCGCATCGAAGCACGCCGGGCTGCAGACCTCCTCCAGTTATCCAGCCAAGCCGGCAGAACATGAAGTTGTTGGAGGAACTTGGCCTGCATCGTGGGCGGCTTCTCCCAGCTGTGACAGACCATCAACGCCTTGCCAACTCTATAATACAGCTGCTGCACAAGCGTATAGACGGCCTTGAGCTTCCCCTCCGGCTCAAGTTTGCAGATGGGGTTCCAAGACCCTGAAAAAAGAAAGCCAGAAGTGTAAGTCGGAAGAACAAGCTATGACAAGTGACAGTCAAAAATAGAGCCGGCTTACCAAAGAGCGCGGTGGTTATCTCAGCAAGAAACGTGACAAGCTTCGTGTACTTGGCGTTGGAGGCGTTCAGATCCTCTTGCAGCTTGTCACGCTGCTCCGTCCAGTTGGTCTCATGCTCCTCCATCTCTCGATGGGGGAGGGAGTTTTCTTCAGCAACTTCGCCGAGCTTCTTCTCAAGCTCGGCGATCTTCTTGACAACGTCAAGGGCATGGTCCTACTGGCGGGTCTGGTCTTGAAACAAGAAACACAAGCAAATGGTCAGGATGCCGCGAGTAAGAACAAGAAAGCCCAAATTGTTATAAGTCCCAGGTCGCGCAGGCTAAGACCGGACACTTGGGGGCTACTAAATTGTGTGCTCAAAATCAAAGTTCAACAAGAAGACCCGGAGTATCGCAGACTGATAACCCGACTCTTGGGGACTACTCAGTTGAAACTAAAGGCAAAAGAGCAAACGAAGACCCGAAACACTGCAAGCAGTCATTCCGACTCTTGGGGACTACTCAACAAAGAACATCATCAATCAAAACGAGACAAATTGGAAGTCCCGAGTCATCGCGGGCTGATAACCCGACACTTGGGGACTAGGAGAGATATACATGCATACCTCAAACTTTTCTTGGAGTTCAGACAAGACGTTGTCCTCCGCTTGGCGTGACTCCCCGACACGCCTGTGAAGCTCCCCGAAGAGAGCTGTCAAGTCCAAGTCTTTATAAGATTGGAAGCCGGATGCCTTGCCGGTTGAAGATTTTGAGGTGGCGGCACCCGGCGCGGCGGTCTTGGCGATGCGGGAGTCGAGGGGCTTGTCACCCTTGGCAGAGCCGGTGATCTCCACATCCGGCAAGCCAGACGTCCGAGGAGAAGCCGGAGGCGGCGCCGGCTTAGCGACCCCTCCTTCAGTACGGAGGGGCGAGGTGACAGCGGTCTCATCCACAGCCGGAGAAGGCATGGGCATAGTGCGAGCTCTGCAAAACGGGAAGAAGGTTACAACAAAGACAAATAAGCAAACATAAAAGGTGAGAGAAAGGCGACATACCCCTTATTGACAGCAAAGCCGCCAAAAAGATCATCGCTCGAATCTGAAGACACCGAGAGAGACCGCTGCTCAGTCCCGGCTAAAGGATAAAGAACGGAAGGGCGTGTCTGCGGAGGCTTAACCCGGCGAGGAGTGGGGTTACGGGAAATACCTTCGAACAGTGGCTCGTCAGAGTCGGAGTATCGAAGCCGGCACTTTTGGCGACGAGCTTCCCTTTCCTCCTGTTAACACAAGACGAAGTCAGTAAGGCCAGAACTAGAATATGCAAGCAGGACAAGCCCAAGCACGATGGAGTTACCTCGGCGGAGTCGGAGCAGAGCCTCCTCTTGGTAGCCGACGGGGCCGGGTCTAAAGATGGAAGAACCGTATCTGATATATTGGCCTCATCACTAGAGGGAGACCTGATTTCCCGAAGGTCGGCATCCATTAAGTCAAGGAAAAGCCAGGTGGTGGAGTCTAACTCACCTTCTGCTTCTTCCACGCCGGCTTCGGAGCCGGCCTCTTCAACATCGTTACCCGACTCATCGGCCGAGTCAGGCGAGGAAGGCAGAGCCGCAGACCACCAAGTATCGTCCGCCTGAAGAGTTTGAGGTTATTGACTCAGAGAAAGCTTCAAAACATAAAGAAAAAGACAAAGGAAACAGAAAAATACCGGCTTTAGCTGATTGGAGGCACAGAAGGGAGGAAGGCCGGTACTCGCCAGAGAATCCGGAGATTCATTGACGATCTGCCGGATAACCCGGACCAACGCCTCCTCTGACTGACCGCTTCGGTTGAAGCGCATTGGGTCGTCCGGAGACCCGGAATATTGGCAGAGGAGGCCCGGCCGGATGCCGAGTGGCAGGATGCGCCACCCAACCCAGTAGCGGACCAAATCCGCGCCCGTCAGACCGTGGGCTAGAAGGGCGCAAACCCGGCCAACCAGTGGCTTGATAGCCTCCCGATCAGCCGGGGAGGCGAAGGAGTTCATATTCTCGTGGAGGGTGAGCCTATTAGCTCGAAAGCCGGGAAGGGCCGGCTCACCCTCAGGAGTGAGTGACTGGCAGTAGAACCAAGTCTTCTGCCAGTCCTTCGGGTGTGAGTGAAGAACCACACCCGGAAAGATGATGTTGCGGCGGCGTTGGATAGTTACGCCACCTCAGGTGAAAAGGGGCCCCGCCGGGTATTCCCGTTGGGGCTTGCAGTAGTAGAATTCGAGAAAAAGAGGAAGACTGGGAGCGATGCCGAGATAGGCTTCGCAGAGAACGATAAAATGAGTAATGTTTAGCACCGAGTTTGGTGCTATGTCTTGTGGACGGATGTGGAAGTAATCAAGGATTTGGCGGAAGAAAAGGGAACCCGGGGGCTTGAAACCCCGGGGGATGTGATCGGCGAAGAGAACTACCTCGCCGGGTCCTGGTTGCGGCAGGGTCTCTTCTTCGTCCGGGGCGCGCCAGTGGGCCTCCGACTGAGGCGGAAGCATGCCGAGTTTCGCCAGCTCTTGAAGCCGGCTATCACGGACATTAGACTTGCCCTAGTTGCACCCGGTTTTGCGCTTCGCCTTCTCGGCGGCGACTGTGCCGGAAGACCCGACGCCGCGTGTGCTCTTGACCTTCTTAGGACCGCGTTGAGCAGCGGACTTAACCGGCATCGTGGTTGCTGGAAGCCGGAGATCTACAAACAAGAAATAACAGAGATAAAGAGTTAGAACGGATCTACGGGATTACATGAAATAACAGGAAAAAGAGAGATCAAAAGATCGACAGTACAATTCATACACATAAACAAGCAGTGGGAAACAAGAAGTTGAAGATAGGGAGAGCCAGAACAAGATCTAAGTGATCTTGGGAAAGTAAGATTAAAATAAGATGTGCAAGAACGTGAAGAACGCGAGTTCATCTACGATGGTTCAACCAGACCGAGAAAAACAAGAAAAGCAGTGAACAGCGGGGGGGGGGGGGTCGAAATGGATCTAAGGACCCCCGGAAAGTCAAAAACAAAGAGGAGTGCATCAAGAGCATGAAGAGCACGTAATCATCCGAAGAGCTTGGAGAGCGTGAAAGATAGAAAAGCTTACCAGTCAAGAAGAATCGAGATTTGGCTCGCGCACGGGCGGGTGCGCGGGTGGAGTTCTTGTCCGAGATCTTGAAGTCCGAGCGATGCGCGAAGACGAACAGCTCGAGGGCTTGGCTCGGAGGAAGGAGGAAAATGCGGGCGGAGAGCTCGGGAAGAAGATGAACAGTGCGAGGAGGCGAAGCGCTCGAGGCGTTGAGCTCGAGCAGGAAGATGAAGGGAGCGTGCGTGGGGGAGAGTGAGCCACTGCTCACCGCGGCCCCTCCTATTTATAGAGCCTTAAGGTTGACCAAGGGGCAAAAGTGGAAAGATAAGAAGATAATGATTATTTTGTGGGGACAAGATCTGTTTTACAGGAGATATTCCTGACAAGATTTTTGTTTCCACGAGGTGGTTATTGTCTCCTTGATTCTCGTGCATGGATAGACATTAAATATGTCGTTGACCGAGAAGGTTGACCGAAAGACAAGAGAGAGAATAAAGAAAGAAGAAAGTCAAAGACTTAGAGAAGAGAGAGCCGGCAAGTGGTGGCCGGGTTACGAGCGGCTGACCAAGCATCAGTCCGGTTGTGTAAGTAATCCGAGCGCCTGCTTGTCTAAAAATTTATTTACTGTTTTTCAGATAACCCGGACAAAAGGACTGACGGCTTCCCCTAGAAACATGCTCCAAGGTGCAAAGGTGAAGCAAGTCCAGTCTGATGTCCAAGTTATCCTGGGGGCTACTGTTGGGGGGATCGTAACCCGGTAGGCCCACCGACATGGAAGATAAGCCGGCCTGGCAGGAGCCTGGGCCGGATTATGCTAAAAGACATGGGCCGGGTGATACGTAAGCCGTTGCGCGATGTATGCCTTGGCCCGCAAGCAAGAATGATCCAGAAGGCTGGAGACCAAGTACAAGACGGAGTCCTGCTAAGGAAAGAAGAGACTTAGAGGACTTAGAGTAGAGTCCGGGTATGATAGGAACCCGGACTCGGCTTTGTACCTCCAGCGAGACCCGCCGCCTATATAAGGGGGTCTCCGGGCTCCTAGAGATCTAAGTTCCACAGAGAGACACAATCGATAGCGATAGTAGACACCTTGTAATCTCGAGTCCCGAAACCCAAATCAGAAAAGCCGAAGCAGGAAGTAGGTCTTTACCTCAAGACGAGGGACCGAACCTGGGTAAACCCTTGTTTCCCCACGCCACGCTAGACAAGCTCCTGACGTCGGAAGCCGCCATGCCCCATATCTCAAGTTACCTCCGGGTAACATCTGCCGTGACAATCCCATGACACTCTAGGTAGGAAATTTGATGCAATTGCTTTCTCTGCTATTGGTGAAGAATTTGAAGGGGTTACGGTGCAGAAAACAATAATTTTTCTAGCGAACGAAACCCTGACTAGCCAGGATCTCTCTATCTAGTACATGTGATAACGGTGGCGGAACGGGTTACATTACCTCTATGTAGACCGATAGCGGGGATTACGCTCCCGCACAAGCGTTGACGATAAAGTCGTACGTAGCCGACCTCGAGGTCGCGGAGAACTTGCCGCGATGACGAAGACGATGACGCCGGGGTGTCGACGATGATCTGCGTCGACAGGCGTCGGTCGGAAGAAGGCGGGGCGCCGGCACCAGGGGTGGTGCGCCAGCGGCAGAGGGGGGGGGGGGCGCGGCGTGGCGGCTGCAGGGGCGAGACGACGTCGCCCAGGCTCCTCAAAAAGAGTTACCTCCGAGCACTCACAAACATACGGAGCTTAGCGACAACCCCCGGTCATTCAGATCCAGCTGAAATCGCAGGGGTAGATCTTATATGGAATCCCGCAGGACAATGGTGCCCGGCGGTATAGCTTAGGTGGAGAGAGGGGGCAAAACGGGCGGAGAAACAGCTCGGCCGGCCTGCAATACAATTAATTGTATTTTCTAATGAATTAATCCAATTAATATACCTTGCTATATAAAGGGGGAAGGGGGTGTGCAAACCCCTTGGCTCCCCCATGTGGGACTAAAGGAGGAGAGGGGGGGGGGGAGGCCGGCGCACCCTCCTAGTCCAACTCGGACTAGGGGCCCAAGCCCCCCCTTTCCTTGCTTGGTGCGGCTCCCCCTCTTGGGCCCTCTTAGGGCCCATGTAGGTGGGAGCCCCCTTTTTCCTTTATTTAATTAACATTAAATTAATATAAAAATCCCATTAATTCATAATTAATATATTTATATATAATTCAATATCCCGTGACTCCGAAACAATTTCGGAACCACCCGAACAACTTTCGGACATCCCTGTAACCATTCCAGACCTACCCGGAACTCCTTCCGGACCACCGGAACTCTTTCCGGATCATTTCTCTCTCTCCAACAAACACCTATATTATTCCAGAACTCATCTCCTAGTGTCGCTAAGACCTTAAGTTTGTCACGCTACGGTTCGAGAACACTCCAGACATGGTTGAGACACTCCGCTCGCCAATAACCGTCAGGGATACCTGGATGTATATGACGGCCCCTGTGCATTCTACGAATATCGTCGTTGAACCATAAATGTGATATTCATTCCCTTTGTCTCTCCGATACTACCTTGTCCAAGATATGATCGTAGACACACCGATGTCTTTGTTGTATCTCGTTACCGACGAAGGTTATTAACTCGTCTGCGATATTACATCTCCATGACCTAGTCATAAGCTGCGCAGCTATATAGATGCAATATCACCGAGTGGGCCCAGAGTATCTTTCCATTACAAGAATGGACAAATCCCGCTCTTGATCCTTACGTCTCGATGCTCTTTCGGAGTACCCAAGATGGACACCGTTATTGTCATGCTATATAAGACACAACGTTTGATGCTCTCAAAGCACCCCTACGAAGCATCAATAAGTATGGTCTCACGGTCTAAGGAATAAGCTATCAAATTCTTATCTACTGCAAATGACAAACATCGTAATACGATCTTATTGTAATACTTTGCGTATGTCCATCACCTTATTCAACTAACAAGATGACCCCATTGTCAACCGACGTCATTGTCCTTGATCGGGAATCTCGATCAACTGTTGCCCAATGGACTAGCTCATATAGAGGCTTGCTAGGGACCTGGTTGTTTATGTATCACACTTGTATCAATAATTCTGATTAATACAGTTATAGCATAATACACAAACCTATTATAAACTTATGAGACAATGCAATAAATACTACTTATTTATTTGCCTCTAGGGCATATCTCCTTCAGAATTGGTTGAGCGAGATGCCATCCAGGCCTCTCAAAATATGAAAATGAATCCTTCAGAGCATATACTGCCATTGGTAGAAACAAACATTTCCTTATAGGAACGAAAGTTGATTCTGCATCCAGGTTTCCAGCAAGTTATGTGATTAAATAGAGCTTTTCAGTCAACAATGCGCAAGTGCTTGCATCCATAAAGGTTAGACGATCCCAATTTCAAATGATATACTTCTTCCTCACTTCAGCCATGTTAACTGATATTTCCACATCAAACATGTCCAGGCATCTACATATCAGGAACTTATTGCCAAGCCATCTCCAATCATGAGTATCCATAGGTTTCCATCAATCCTAAAATTTAACTTACATACTATATAATTGGACATGCTAACCAAAGCTTCGTGTTTGTTGTTCAAGCAATACTGCAATAGCCCGCCGGATCTACACAACGCAACACCTTCTTTTCGGGACCCATCATCTATTAACACCACCGGCATAAACAAAGTCAAGTATTTTTTTATATAATTATGTGTATTGATTTCTTTGGCTTCTTTGGATTCGACATCATTTTGAAATTGCGGTTATTTTTTACAGCAGCACTACGGCAAAAAGAAGAATTCAGTTTACAGAACATGGTACAGAAAACCGAGAATGGTACAAAAAGAGAACATATATTATAGAAGATTTGCAATTTCTCACATTTTCCCATTTTGAAATGGCACAACGAAAAAGTCGAAGATCTTCCCACTGAAGAACTAGAACTTCAGAGTGTCAAGCGACATAAACAACAATATTTACATCCCCTCATATCACATACAAACTAGCACTTTCACAACTCTCATTTCTTGTACTCAAATAGAATTTCAGACAACAATGATGGAGCAGACAAGTAAGAAAGGAAAAATGATAAACAATAAAAGGAAATAGGTATCGTCATTTTTTATTTCAGTGCAACAGAACACAGTCCTGACACAAATTTTAACAGTGCTGATCTTTTTAACTGAAGGGGATCGTGTGGAGAAAACAAAAAAAATTCTACCAACAATATCCAAAAAGCATGCCAAGATCTATTATATGCAGATATAGTAGTACGAACAGAGATCGGAATACGTACCCTTGTAGACCGAAAGCGTGGATTACGTTCCCGCACAAACGTTGTCGATGAAGACCGACGAAGCCGACCTCAAGGTCGTGTAGAGGAAGCAGACCTCCGAGTACCGCTAGCGCAGCACCTCGCAAGGCGTCACACACGTACGGTGGAGACGACGGCCTCCGAAGCTCCAGTCCAGGACGAGCAGCGGAAGACTTGGACCGGAACACCAGCAGCGCGGCAGCGGGCTATGGTGGAAGAGATCCCCCTCCTCTGCTCGGCGCGACTCCGACAAGGGAGTCACGAGATCGAGAGAGAACTTGGGAATTAATTGGTGAATTAAAAGGCCAGGGGTGCCCCTTCTTATATAGGCTCCTAGGGGGGAGTCAACTTGCTAACCAGGCAATGTGGGACTAAACCCCACATGCCTGGTGCGGCATGGGAGGGTGCGCCGGCCCCCTAGTGGGCCCTTGGCCCACTTGGGTCGGCCCCTCCTGGCCCCCACCGAATCCCCAAGGGGATTCCCCCCCTCTCGGGCCTTCTTTCGACCAGAAGGCCCATTTAGAGAAATCAGCCTAAATAAATTCGAGAATAAATATATAAAATCATATTTGCATATTAATTACACTAATTAATATCAAACATAATATATATAATTTTTCCTAGCTCCGAAAACTCTTTCGGCGCTGCCCGATCTCCATCGGACCCCTCCCGGGACGCTCCCGGTGATCTCTTTCCTTTCCGGTTGTCTTGTCGAAACCCCTTAAGTGTGTTACCCTAGCGGTTCGATATAATAACAGGT
This sequence comes from Poa annua, assembly GCA_026929855.1. Classification (NCBI taxonomy): domain Eukaryota; kingdom Viridiplantae; phylum Streptophyta; class Magnoliopsida; order Poales; family Poaceae; genus Poa; species Poa annua. Next base: position 85,942,973 of record CM049431.1, read on the forward strand.
ATGACCAAGACTCCTCTATGATCAACGACTAACTCGTAGGCCTAGACCCCATGAATTAATCCATGTGATATAACGAATGACTTTCATCTATCAAACTTGAACGCAAAGTCTTAAACCTTTTGCCATAGCGATACTTAGCGCGTCCGAGTGTCGTTCCATAGATATCTCCATACCTAATCTCGACCTCGTTACCGACAAACGCTATCTTCTACTCGTCTATGATCTCATGTCTATGTGACCTAGTCACATGCTTGCTAGCTCATTAGACATGATCTCACCGAGTGGGCCCGAGAGTATCTATCCTGCTATGCGGACTGGCAAATCCCGCTCTTGACCCCTCGTCTCAACTACTCCTTTCTGATACCCAAAAGTAATACCGTTATTGTCATACTATATAAGATACGACGTTTGGTGCGATCAAAGTATCTTCCAGGAATAACAATAAGAATTGATCTCACGGTCAAAGGCGTAACGACTACGTCCTCCAAATCTGGGTATGTCCATCACATCGTTCTCCAACGATATGATTCCCATTGCCGACCAGCGCCATGCCCCATGACCGGGAAACCTCGATCATCAATCGTGCAACGAAACTAGTCTTAGTAGAGGCTACTAGGGACCTGGTTGTTTACGTATCACACCCGTATTAATGTTTGCGCTTAATACGGTTCTAGCATGACACAAAAACCTATTATGAACAAACGAGATACGATAAAGAATACACTTTATTAATTGCCTCTAGGGCATATCTCCTTCAGTCTCCCACTTGCACTAGAGTACAAATTAATTTAGATTACAACTTGGTAAAAGCTTAACACCCATAGCTAACTGGTGTTTTTCATGCTTATCAAGCGGGAGAGGCTTCGTCAGCGGATCTGCCACATTCAGATCCGTATGCACTTTGCCAATCTTCACATCGTCTCCTTGTACGTACTGACGTATCACATGGAAGCGTCGGAAAATGTGTTTGGTGGTGGAGTGAGACCTTGGCTCCTTGGCGTTAGCAATGGCACCCGTATTGTCGCAGAATAGGATCACGGGGTCTTGCGCGTTCGGGAACACTCCAAGTTCGATGACGAACTTCCTCAGCCACACAGCTTCATTCGCGACTTCGCAAGCAGCAATGTACTCCGACTCCATTGTGGATTGTGCGACAATGGGTTGCTTCCCACTTCTCTAGCACACGGCGCCTCCATTCACCTTGAACACATAACCTGTCTGTGACTTAGAGTCATCGAGGTCTGAGCAGAAACTTGCATCCACGTAACCAGTGACGCCAAGTTCTTCATCGCAGCACCCATACACAAGGAACATTTCCTTTGTCTTATTGAGATACTTAAGAATGCTCTTAACAGCTATCCAATGCGGCATTCCAGGATTACTCTGGAACCGGCTTGTCAAACTTAGAGCTAATGCCACATCCGGTCTAGTACTCAACATTGCATACATGATCGATCCTATGGCTGAGGCATAAGGATGTTTAGTCATATCGGCCTTATCCAGTTCCTTTACCGGACACTGTGCCTTCCGCAATATCATATTCTTGATAACCGGCAGAGAACCCTTCTTTGCCTTCTCCTGTAACATCCCAATTTTCAAAAAATTTAAAACTTTTCATCCATGCATCATCATCATTAAACTTTTCAAAAGGATCTATTTTTAATAAGCTTTTCAAATTATATTTTTATGAAATTTTCTGAGAAGTTTTGATATAGTTTTGAAATTGTTTTATACTCAAAAGATTTAAAAACAGAAAAATGAATTATAAAAAGAAAAATCGAGCCGGGCCAGCAAGTGGGCCGAAGCCCACAAGCTATCTAACGCGCGCGCAACACCGCAGCCCGCCGTCCCGCCGGCGCGCGCGCGCTCTCTCTGGCAGGTGGGCCCCACCTGTCATCCCTTCCACGACGACGACTCGCCCCCAAATCACGCCCGCGATGACGCCGAGAAACGATCGAATAATTTCGATTCATTGCAGAGGATCCATTGCTCCATTTACGTCGCCGATTCTTGCTATAAGAACCCCTCGATCACCTCTCCCCTTTGCCCCAAACCCTACCACCCGAGAGCCACGAGGCTGCCCGCACGAGAACTCGATTTTCCGCCGCTACCGCCGGTAAAACTCGCACCGTGTGCTCAACTCCGGCCACCCCGGACCTTCTCTCCTCTCCCCTTCGTTTTGTTTCATCCTTGCGCATCATTGTGACACGATTTCACATTCTGTCTCGCAGCGTGTCGTCGTGACGGTGCACTACCGAAGCAACCCGCCGCCGCGCACAACTCCGGCGAGCAATCCCAGGAAGCAAAGGACGCCCCAGCCCCCACGACCTCGCCATCGTCTCCACGTCGACCTCCTCTGCGTTCTGGTATGCTCCGTTCGTCCCATAGCGCACTAGATCTTGTAGAACGTCCGTCGACGGCGCGCCGCCGCCGCGGGACTCACCTCCGGCTAGGTTTCCGGCGACAGCGCCACTCGGTTCTGGTCGATTTGATCTGAACCTTTAGATCCCCGTGCACGGCTAGGATTAGATCACTTAAAAATGAATCGGTACGCTTGCGTGGCACGCACAGTCAGCGCCGCGTCAGCGCACAGTTAACGCCACGTCCGAGCCACGTAAGCGTAGGTTTTTCTGCGATTTTCTTAAATAGAATTAAAATGGCAGTTTTACAGAAAACCCCCTACATCTTGTTTTTATCATAAATTTTTATCTGTTTAACCAAATTCAAATATTTTTATATATTTGAAATCCTTAGAACCAGTAGAATATTTTGGCTTCATTAGTTTTCTGTTTTCACATATTCAAAATTTTCAAATATTTTTGAGAGTAGTTTAAGTATTTTTGACATAACTTTAGTTAGAAAAATCATTTTTGAGTAAATCAAATTGCTAAAAACTTGTTAAGATGCCCTCTGCCCAAATGTCATTTTTTTTACAAAATTTGGTGATGAAATTTTATTTAAGTAAACTAAAATTCTTGATGTTACCCGTGTGCATAGCATATATTTTTCATTGTATGAATATTGCTTGTGTGTTTATGTGTGGCTTTTTATTTCTTTTGTTAGACTATTCGGAGGGAAACGAGAATCTTTGCAACTGTAACTGCTGTACTCCCGGTTGTCAAGGCAAGTGGCACACCCCCATAAAAATCCTATTATTTTTTATGCATGAGTAGATTATTTTTCTATAAGCATGTGTAGGATAGTATTGCTATGCAAGCCATGTTTAGACTTCCTTATTCCTGTGTCTAGGTTCCTATGAAAATACTTAGTAGAATTGTGATGCTATGCAAAACAATTTTTGATGAAATGTTAAATTCTACTAAGTTATAATCAAACACCTGGGTGGAATTGGTTGCTTGGTTGTATGAGTTGAGTGTTGTCCCCAGGGGATGTACCTGTGGGATATTTACTTGTGGATGGCCACCAAGGAACAAAGGGATCTGAAGAACTCCGAGTGAAGATTGCTTCTCGTGCAGCCATTGCCAATATGGGCTCTGGCTAGATCAACTAAGCTGCGTGGACTCGCCCCGGCCTGACAAGTGGAGGTAGTGGTTTGTAGGTGGAGCGCGTCAGGCCAGAGTGGGAGGGAAAAATGCTTCTGAAAGATCTCGTCTCATTCTTCTCCTTTCCCTTATCACAAATGGTGTGTAAAGGATAGTTTGGGTTGAATGGGTACAATGGTGAACGTGCACAACCTCTGCAGAGTTAAAATCTAAGTACTTAGCCGTGTCCCCGGAAACGGACAATTGAGCAGCTGAACGAGGACGTCAACGGAGGATTCCACCACTCAAATTTTTAAATTAAAAACTTGATGGGTGAACAAGGGTAGAATGAGACTATGGCTTTCATACCATATTTGTCTCAACGAGGTAAAGTTGTTTCAAAAAGTTAAGGAAAACCTTGCTTTCTGCAAAATAGCCTTGAGCCCCACCAGCCAAATAAGCATATAGGTCATAGAGTTATTCCTCTAAATGTCCACCATAGTGTCACTTGCCATCCATTTTTAATGGTTCTGACCCACGTTGTTGCAATATATATATCTTATTGCAGACTGTTCTGATGATGAGTGAGAATTTTACTAAGGGTTTCGAGTCTTCAACCAACATGCTCGCCTGTGGCACATGATGATGATTGGGGACTCCATAAAGAATAATTTTCCGCTGTTTACTCTGTTCACTGCTAGCTTGATGCTATGCAATTTGTAATGAATATTTTCTAAGTCCGGATCAACGTTGTAATAAATTGATACTTTGTTGTGATATTACATCGTAACTGTGTGTGCAAACGAATCGATCCAGTGATTTGCACTATACACAGGTACCTGCCATATTTTAAGTGCAGGTACACTACAGATGGTATCAGAGCACTGTGTTGCCTGTAGGTTCGAGCCCTTAGGATTGGAAAAACATTTTGATCATAGTATTATCTACTTAAGTATTTTGGATCCTAGCGGCATAGTGAGATGAAGCGGTCTGGAAACAAACATTACATGTCCACGTACATGAGACATGTTCCACAATTAAGTGGCTGTCTGGGTGTCTGTCTGTCTCACTATAGTGAATATCCAATTTACAAAGAGTTGTTAATATTTGTTGATCACATTGAGATTTGACTTAGTATTGTTTCTAAATTAAAAATGCACATATGACTAGTACTTCTTTACCTTATACATTTCTTGTTTTAAATTATTTTCTTTCTACCTAAAGGATGACGAGCTTCCACTTCACCACTTTGGAGGACTTCGAGGACACCCGTTTTGGCTGCTACCTTCTCGACATTGGCGAGAAGATAGGTTTACCGCTACCTCAAGTTAAGGGCTTCATTCTGAAGAAGTTTAACAAAGAGGGCTGTTGGGGAATAAAAGCAACTCAGCCAGGACGTGGAGAAGAGCCCCCATTGGAAATCAAAATTGTTAGTGACTCCAAAGATAAAGGACTCAATCTAGTCATGCAAGACCTGATTGGGCGTATCTGTGGACGCTACAACACAGAGTTGAGGGGCCACTACTCCATTTTCTTTGGAAGGAGAAACGAGGATGGAGAACCTTACCTATTTGATGTCGGAGATAGAGGCAAAGCAAAGCCCCTTAGTCTTTATTTCCAGGAGTTGGAGATCCTCGTCACAGAACTTTATGAGGATAGGCGCACTGAGCTCCTGAAAAACGATGAGCTATGTGCCTTACTCAAGGAGAACGAGGAAAAGATGAAGGCTCAGGAGGAAGTGACTAAGGCCCAAGAAGAGAGGTTTGCTGCACAAGAGGAGAAGTACAAGAGACAGGAGAAAAGGGTTCAAGAGAAGAACAAGACTATCAGAGAACAGAAGGCAGAACTCGAGAGCAATGAAGTCGAGTTTGAGGCTGATAGTGACTTGATCAAGCGGCTCGTACTGAGAAGAGGGAGCTGCAAGAGAAGAACCTTGCCCTGGAGAAAGAAGTGAAGGAATTAAAGGAAGTACTCGACAACGAAGGAATCGAGATTCAGGAGATTGAAGAAGAAGAAGATGACATGGTCGAGTAGTTAGTTAGTGAGACTACCATTTACTTTACACCATATCGTTATCTTAGTCTTGTATTGACTTACCAACTTGTGGTAAGGCAGTACTTTCCCTTGTATCCCCGGAACCTCGCGAGTTTTATTTTCCAAAAAATTTCATGTCTTTTTAATCCAAAGGTTGAGTTGTGTGATTGTTGTTCTTATAAGTTGTTTGCTTGTTGAGGTATTTTCTCTTTAGACCTTCCCGTCTAAAAACTCATCTATGCAAAAACCGCAGATGCCTCCCCGCCGTGTGCCCGATAACAACAACAACAACAACGACCACAACAACAACGATGCTATACAAAAGTTGATGGCCGCCCAAGCTCAGCTAATGACTATGATGACCCAGTTCATTGCGGCGACCAACAACAATAACAACACCCATAACCACAACCCACCACCGCCACCACCCCCCCAAGTGGACAGACTTACCAGATTTCTGAGGCTCCGGCCTAACAAGTTCTCCACTACAACTGGGCCAATTGTGGCAGATGACTGGCTGCGTTCCGTGGACAGAGATCTAGTGACTTGTGAATGTACCGACGCTGAGAAGGTGAGGTTCACTACTCATCTGTTGGAAGGACCAGCAATTCAGTGGTGGGAAACTTATCAAATCACTCACCCACTAGAAACCTTGACTTGGGAAAACTTCAGGGAAGGTTTTCGTAATGCTCATATCTCCTCGGGTATTATGAACTTGAAGCAAGAGGAATTCAGAAACTTGAGACAAGGAAACAGGAGCCTTAAGGAGTACATGGCTGATTTCCATGCCCTTTCTCGATATGCCCCTGAGGACATCAACACGGAGGCTAAGAGGAAGGCAAAATTCCTAAATGGGCTGAGTGACGAGCTAAAGATTCCTTTAACAGTAGCATATGCCCCAAATTATCAAATCCTCCTAGATCAGGCTATCATACTGGAGGATAACATCAAGAAGGCTGAAAACAGGAAGAGAAAAAGTTGTTGCTGTGACGAATTGGGAATCACCCAAAAATGTGGGAGAAATCCGCAGTTTTCTAGGACTGGCAGGATACTACCGGAGATTCATTGAAAATTTCTCCAAGATTGCCAAAGCCTTGACTGAACTACTGAAGAAGGGAAAGAAGTTTGAGTGGACAGAAGCTTGTGAGACCAGTTTTCAAGAATTAAAGAAACGCTTAGTGTCTGCACCAGTATTATGCTTACCAGATCTAGAGAAAGATTTCCAAGTTTATTACGACGCTTCATATCGTGGCCTAGGAAGCGTATTGATGCAAGAAGGCAAAGTAGTGTCTTACGCCTCAAGACAACTCAAAAATCATGAAGTAAACTATCCCTTTGATGATCTAGAGTTAGCCTCTGTGGTACATGCGCTAAAGATATAGAGACCATATTTATGGGGAAAGCGATGTGAAGTTTTTACAGATCATAAAAGCCTCAAGTACTTCTTTACTCAGAAGGAATTAAACATGCGACAAAGGAGATGGTTAGAATTGATCAAAGACTATGATTTAAGTCTACAGTACCACCCAGGGAAAGCCAACGTAGTGGCTGATGCCTTGAGCCGTAAGACTTATGTAAACGGACTCACGGAAGGAGAATTGCCTGAAGATCTATGTAAAGGATTTAAGGACCTTCGATTGGAAGTGGTACCTGAAGGATTCATAGCATCCTTAGAAGTTCAACCTCTCCTATTTAACAAAATCAAGGCAGCTCAGTTAGAGGATAAAGCAGTAAAGGAAATCAAGAAGAACCCAAGTGAAGGTCAAGCAAGGGACTTTAGGGAAGATGAAGAAGGAACCGTATGGTATAAGGAACGCATATGTGTCCCTGACGATGCCGATCTTAGGAAGTTAATACTTCAAGAAGCTCATGACTCACCTTATTCCATACATCCGGGTAACACCAAGATGTATATGGATGTAAAGGAGAGGTATTGGTGGATTAATTTGAAGCGAGATATTGCTGAATACATTGCAAAGTGCGACGTCTGCAGTCGTGTGAAAGCAGAACACCAAAAACCAGCAGGGTTACTGCAACCCTTACCAATACCAGATTGGAAATGGGAACACATTGGTATGGATTTCATCACTAGTCTGCCCAGGACTAAATCAGGGTACGATTCTATTTGGGTTATAGTCGACCGTCTGACGAAAGTATCTCACTTTATACCCGTAAAGACTACTTACACTAGTACCAAGCTAGCTGACATCTATATAAAGAGGATTGTGTGTCTACACGGGGTTCCCAAGAAAATTGTGTCGGATAGGGTTACTCAGTTTACTTCTCATTTCTGGAATCAATTACATGAGTCTCTGGGAACCAGATTAGAATTCAGCACAACGTTCCATCCGCAGACGGATGGACATACAGAAAGAGTAAACCAAATCCTAGAAGATATGCTGAGAGCGTGCGCTCTAGATTATAACTCAAGCTGGGATGATAATCTCCCATATGCCGAGTTCTCCTACAACAACAACTATCAAGCGAGCATAGAGATGTCGCCATTTGTAGCACTGTATGGAAGAAAGTGCACTACCCCACTACTATGGAGTGGCGTAGGAGAACGTAGTTTGTTTGGACCAGACAAAATCAAGGAGGCTGAGGAAAAAGTCAGACTGATTAAAGACCGTTTAAAGATAGCACAATCCAGACAGAAGAGTTATGCGGACTCCAAAAGGAGGCAAGTCACGTATGAAGTAGGCGATCGAGCCTATCTCAGAGTTTCACCTATGCGGGGAGTTAAGAGATTTGGAATCAAAGGAAAATTGGCACCTAGATTTATTGGACCTTTCAAGGTATTATCCCGCAAAGGAGAGGTTGCCTATGAATTGGAACTCCCGGAAGCACTTTTCGCAGTTCACAGTGTGTTTCATGTCAGCCAGCTGAAGAAATGTCACCCAGAAATGGCAGAAACGCTGCTAAGAGATATGGTGCCACTAGAGGAAGTACAACTAGAAAGTGATCTCACTTATGAAGAAAAACCCATAAATATTTTGGATACAGCAGAACGTGTCACCCGAACCAAGACCATCAAATTCTGTAAAGTACAGTGGAATCACCATTCAGAAGAGGAAGCAAATTGGGAAAGAGAAGATGACCTGAAAGAAGACCACCCTCACCTATTTGCTAGCCAATCTGAATCTCGAGGGCGAGATTCATCTTAAAGGGGTTAGGTTTGTAACATCCCAATTTTAAGAAAAACTTAAAACTTTGCATCCATGCATCATCATCATTAAACTTGTCATTTAAATCACATAGAATTTAAATTAAATCATTATATATGTTTTTAATTGATTTTATGTCCATAAAATTGTTATTTTAATTTATAATAATATTCCTTTTTATTCTATTTTTACTTTAGACAAAATAATATCAAAAGGATCTATTTTTAATAAGCTTTTCAAATTATATTTTTATGAATTTTTCTGAGAAGTTTTGATATAGTTTTGAAAATTTTTTATACTCAAAAGATTTAAAAATAGAAAAATGAATTATAAAATGAAAAATCGAGTCGGGCCAGCAAGTGGGTCGAAGCCCACAAGCTATCTACCGCGCGCGCAGCAACGCAGCCCGCCAGCAGCCCGTCCCGCCCGCGCGCGCGCTCTCTCTCTCTCTGGCAGGTGGGCCCCACCTGTCATCCCTTCCACGGCAACGACTCGCCCCCAAATCACGCCAGCGACGACGCCGAGAAACGGCCGAATAATTTTGATTCATTGCGGAGGATTCATTGCTCCATTTACGCTGCCGATTCTTGCTATAAGAACCCCTCGATCACCTCTCCCCTTTGCCCCAAACCCTAGCACCTGAGGGCCACGAGGCTGCCCGCACGAGACCTCGACTTTCCGCCGCTACCGCCGGTAAAGCTCGCACCGTGTGCTCAACTCCGGCCACCCCGGACATTCTCTCCTCTCTGTGGGTGGCAAATCCTGTACTCGTTCCAAAGAAGAATAAAGAGCTGAGGATGTGTATCGACTATACTGGTGTTAACAAGTGCTGCCCAAAGGATCCCTTTGCGCTGCCTAGGATTGACCAAGTCGTAGACTCCACAGCAGGCTCCGAGCTGCTTTGTTTTCTGGACGCCTACTCAGGATACCACCAAATCAAGATGAGAGAGTCAGATCAGCTGAAAACATCTTTCACAACTCCATATGGGACTTTCTGCTACATTACAATGCCTTTTGGCCTGAAGAATGCAGGGGCAACATACCAGCGCTGTATGCAAAATTGCCTGCACGAACAGATCGGCCGCAATGTTCACGTCTATGTAGACGACATCGCGGTAATGTCAAAAAAGAAGGCAGATCTCCTAGAGGACTTGGAAGAAAATTTTCAGAATCTCCGGAGGTATCAGATGAAACTCAATCCCGCCAAGTGTGTTTTCGGCGTCCCAGCCGGCAAACTCCTCGGATTCATCGTCTCAGAATGAGGGATTGAGGTTAACCCGGAGAAGATCAAGGCCATCCAAAACATATCCAGACCTACTTGTCTGAAGGACGTGCAGCGCCTAGCCGGATCGGCGGCAGCCGTCAGTCGTTTCATAAGCCGCCTAGGGGAAAAGGCAATGCCTCTCGACCGGCTACTGAAGAAATCCGACAACTTCGAGTGGACAGCAGAGGCAGATGCCGCCTTACAACAACTTAAGGAGGCCCTCACATCCGCTCCAATATTGGCAGCACCTCGATCACAGGAACCAATGCTGCTGTACATCGCGGCAACAGGAGCTGTTGTCAGCGTTGTCTTGGTTGTGGAAAGAAAGAAGAACGAAGCCGCGACGTGTGAGCAGCGACCGGTCTACTTCATCAGTGAAGTATTCTCCGCCTCCAAGCAGAGGTATCCGCATTACCAAAAGCTGGCTTATGGTGTATTCTTCGCCGCCAGAAAGCTTAGGCATTACTTCCAGGAACACACAGTAACAGTAGTCAGCAAGGCACCGTTGGGAGACATAATCAACAATGCAGAGGCAACAGGTCGAGTTGCCAAATGGGGCATCGAACTCGCCGCCTTTGATATAGTCTATAAACCACGGACCGCCATCAAATCTCAAGCACTTACAGACTTTGTCGCCGACTGGACAGAGGCAATGGAGGAAACAACACTCCCCGAGTCAGAATATTGGGTCATGCACTTTGACGGATCAAAAATGCTCAAAGGCTCGGGGGCTGGAGTCGTTCTACGTACGCCTAAAGGTGACAAGCTTAGCTACGTGTTACAAATCCACTTCACAGCAACCAACAATGTTGCCGAGTACGAAGCCTTGCTTCATGGGTTACACGTGGCAAACGACGTAGGCGTCAAAAGAATCCTCTGTTATGGCGACTCAGATTTGGTCGCGCAGCAAGTAAGCGGAACATGGGATGCGAAAAGCGCAACAATGGCGGCTTACAGAGCCAAAGTTGACGAATTTGCAAAAAACTTCGTAGGCTACGAAGTCCGACATGTTCCAAGAGCTGAGAATGAGGCGGCAGACACACTTGCAAGACTGGGATCGGAACGCAAAAAGGTACCAAAAGATATCTTCCTGGAGCAATTGCACAAGCCATCCATTAAATGCGCCGATTTGATGGACCCCGACTCAGAAGAACCGGTAGAAGCGGCAAGTCTCGCTGTCTACTTAACACGGCCGGATTGGACAGTCCCATACCTCGATTTTCTAATCGATCAAAAGCTGCCGGAAGACGATGAGGTGCTAAAGAGGCAGATCATAAGGCGAGCCAAGGCATTCACGATAATAAAAGGCGAGCTATATAAGCAAAGCACTTGCGGCATCTGTCAGCGGTGCATACAGCCGGAAGAAGGCCGGGAAATTCTGAAGGACATACATATTGGCGCCTGCGGGCATCATGCTTCCGCTAGGTCCATTGTATCCAAAGCTTTCCGCCAAGGTTTCTACTGGCTCACCGCCAAAGAAGACGCCGAGAACATCGTAAAGACATGCAAAGGTTGCCAGATGTACGCCCGTCAACCTCACTTGCCGGCACAGGAGCTAAGGACGATCCCAATCACCTGGCCGTTCGCGGTCTGGGGCTTAGACATGGTGGGTCCCTTCAAAAAGGCGCGCGGTGGGTACACTCACCTATTGGTCGCTGTCGACAAGTTCACCAAATGGGTCGAAGCTAAGACTATCAGCAAACTTGACGCACGAACATCCACCAATTTTCTCTGGGGAATTATCTCTCGGTTTGGAGTTCCACACAGCATTATCACCGATAATGGCAGCAATTTGTCTCAAGGCGACATAGAAGAATACTGCAGCGATCTGGGCATCCGGCTTGATTTGGCATCCGTGTCACACCCTCAATCCAATGGACAAGTAGAGCGTACAAACGGCCTAGTCTTATCAGGACTTAAGCCTCGTCTCGAAGCTCCATTACATAGGGCAGCCGGCGCTTGGGCAGATGAGTTACAGTCGGTATTATGGAGTTTGCGCACAACGCCAAACAGATCTACCGGCTACACTCCTTTCTTCTTAGTATATGGCGCAGAGGCAGTGCTACCTACCGACATGAAGTACGATTCCCCAAGAGTCCAAGCCTACATCGAGCAAGACGTAGAAGGTGCAAGACAGGATAGCCTAGACCTGCTAGACGAAGAAAGAGACGTCGCTCTCCATCGCTCCGCCTTGTACCAGCAACAACTTCGCCGCTATCATAGCCGGAGAGTGCGGAAGCGAAGCTTCAGAACAGGTGACCTGGTTCTCCGCCTTTTCAAGACAGAAAAGGCTTGCACAAGTTATCCCCGCCATGGGAAGGACCGTTTATAGTCACAAAGGCGCTGCTCAATGGTTCCTACTACCTAGCCGACATCCGCGACGAAGAAGAAAAGAAAATGCGCAAGAAGGCGGCAGGAAAAAGGGGAACCAAGCGCAAGAGAGGCATTGACGATCCGTTCGAGCAAACAAGACGACCTTTGAATATTGAGCAGCTACGTCCTTTCTACACTTAGCAATTTATAATTGTAATAAGTTAAATATGATTATGAAATAAAAGTCTATGGTTCCTCATCTGTGTTGAGATGCATGCCATCTTTTGTCTTTTCTTGCAATCATATTTCCCCTATGTATCTAAGTTACCTATTTTCTAGCTCCGTGCAAAGATTCAAACTGGTAGATACTTGCAGCTTTCGAGCCAACCCAAAGCAAAAACAAACTTTTTGCGCCGCCTAATTCCTTTACCTCTGATTACTTATATGTGGTTCGCCTAGTAGTATGTCTTTGACACCAACATGTTGGCTTTGGTCTCTGACTCTAAACAAATGGTCTAGCCCTGGTTGTTTCAGCTAAATTTACCGGCTGAGGTTTCGTCAACATACAAAAAGTCAAGCATATAAGTCAGGGTAAAATTAAGGCGGGCCATATAAATAAAGACAAAGTAAAACTTGTCAGCCAGTTTCCGCCTAGTGAAGCAGCAACAAAAGTATATACAAATATTACAAGTTAATGTTGCATTGTTTCAGGGGCCGACAAAATAAGGCTGGTGGGAGGCAAGGACAAGAAAAGATATGGCTCGGGGGAGCATCTACATCAGACTTGGGGGCTGACAACTTCAGCCCCAGAACTATCACTCCCCTCCGCCTCAGCCGCGCCGGCAGCTCCAGCTCCCTCTCCGCCAGGCACAGGATGGCGCCGGTAGAAGATTGAAGTGTCCACCATGTCGGCGACTCGCGTGGCGTAGCCGGCAACGCTGTCCAGAACAGCGGCCGGCTCAACCTCGCTACCGTCTTCATACGTTGACGGCATGCCTTCGGTGACAGCTTCTATCTCCGCCTCGGGGTAGTGCGCCATGAACAACCCAAGGGCGGTCTTGGCTCCACCCCGCGCCGCCGACTTCAGCGAGCTTTTGTGCAATTTGGTCGCCTGCTCCAAGATGGCGGGCACGTCGCTGAACTCGGTCGGCTCCTGGCTGCCAGACGAAGTGAAGAACTTGGCGGCAAACCGCTTGGACGCCGCCAAAGTCTCGGCGATCAGCTCGCCCAGACGCGCAAGGCGATCCAGGCGGGGGCTGACAACCTTGTCATCGCCTAAACCGGCGGGAACTGCATCAAAAATAAAGCCATAAGTTTGGCTCAGGCTAAAGCAACATGGCAGTATCAAAAAAGGAGCAAGAAATTACCAAGGACCGAGTTATGGAAAGCCGACAACTCAATCATATGAGTTGCCAGCGCGTCCTCTGCAGTTTGGGCGCGAGAAGTCTGCTTGGATATCTCTTCCGCAGCCATCTTCTCCGCCTCCGCCAACTTGTTGCGCAGGCTTTCCAGCTCACCAGTGAGCTGGCTGGATTCCTGCGCAAACTTGAGTTGCTGGGCCTCCATCTCCTTTTGATGAGCCTCCTTCAACTCCAAGTTGGCGACCGCCAAGTCTGAAGCTTCATTCATAAGAGCTTGCATATCAGTGGACGCCTTCAGGATATCCTGGGCGTGGTCTAGCAGTTCTACAAATATGGATTCGCTAAGCTAAATGATTGACGGAAACATAGGTCAAAAGCATAGTTGGAGAAAGGGATCAACCCTACCTTCATCTTTTTGGCGGGCCGCCTCCAGTTCGGCGATCCGCCTGTCCTTGGCCTCGCACTCCTTCTTCAGGTCGCGGTGGCGCCGGTTTATCTCGACTCGGGAGGAGACGAGCTCGACGTTGGCGGACACAAGGCCCTGCAAGAAAAAACAAAGGCATATAACATATTGTCGAATAACCACTAAGCCGGCAGTCAAAGTTTCTTTTGACTTGCCATCTAAGTGCTCGGGGGAAAGACTATGTATATGCCGGAGGGGTAGAAACTTACAGATAGGTCGTCCCTGACTTTGCCGCCTCCCGCAGTCGGGGCTGCCCTCCGAGACCCGCCGGCAGTCGACTCCAGCAACCCTTCGTTGGCGGCGCGCGATTGCGCGGCATCATCGGCTGTAGCCTCAGCCAGCAGAAGGGGAGTTTTGGGCGCGCGGTCGGCGGAAGGGGCCCTTGGCGGAGCACCTGAGGCCGGAGCTGGGGGCTGACGTCGAGCATCGCCCATGAAGCTGCCGGCGTGGAGCTGAGGGGTTGGCGGCACGGTGGCCGGCGAGCCGCCTTGCGGCCGCTTACCTTTGCCAAGGAGCCTGGTCGTCAACCGGGAGGTTGCGACCCTTTCCCTGTTAACAAAAAGCAAGCACAGTCAATTGGCCAGTATTGAAGAGTTTTGTCGTCTGATAAAGGCAAAGTTGAGTACCTTCGGGGGATGTTAATCCCCGCGTTCTCGCCAATGTTGGCGAGAGTCGGCTCGGTAACCGACGCGATCCGTTTCCTCCTCTCGGCATTCGCCGTAGAGGAAGCAGCGCCGGACGCCTTGCGCTTCTTCGTCTTCCCGGCTTCCGACTCGTAGAAGTCGGGAGCCAGGTCATCCTCTGTAATGCCCCAATCCATAAATTATACAGTGATGCTATGTGTCGGTGGTCATTCTACATAATCGAAGGTTACTGGGGTTACCACTCCCAGGCCGAGTAAACATCGGCAGGCGTGCTCGGCATGGATCATCGGCAACACAACCCTTCGATCATGCCATATCCAAAGCATAGCCCTCAAAGTATAATAAAGAGACTAAGACACCGGAACACCTGGCACATGACAGACCCTACGACTCAAGATAAATATAGTTCAACTCTTAGTAGAGAAAGATAGCAAATATTACAATCCAAGGTCACAGACCCATCAGTACATCAAGCGGAAGCAAATTAAGTTGTTCTAAACAACAAGATCCAAATATGGCCTAAGAGGCCTACAGATAAACAATCCCGTGCCAGCTGGTTCCTAGTTGCCCCAGGCTGCCACCCGGGAACCCCAGACTACTCGTCGATGTCAATAAAGAACCCACCTTCGGGGTAGGTAAAGTCCTCCTCTGAAACAAAAATAAACAAGGGTGAGTTCGACGAACTAAACAAGATTTTGAGCTATTTGCTCCATGATTGGCTCTCAAGGTTTTATGGATGTTTTGCGTAAAGCTGATTTTATTCTTAAAATATGACTCCAAGGCATCGACTAACAGAATATTTTCGAAGAGGGGTAAGAAGTAACTCTTTTTCTTTTGATTCACCTTCTCATCCTCTTCCACCACTGTACCTGTTCTTCAAAGGCACCTCCCCGAATCACCCTCGAGGAAGTCAACCTTACAATCGTGAGTGGTACCTTTAGTACCCAGTTTTTAATCATTCCGTTAAAGTTATTCTATGATCCCTGAATTCGTCACCAAGTCGTCCTTAACCGTGGACACGGCTTTTCGAAAAGATTTATCCCTGCAGGGGGTGTACAATGTGAAAGGCGCCAGGTTCCCGAGGGACCTCCCAGCTCCTTATCCATGCGTACCGTCCGGCCCATTGCCTGTACAACTAGCTCTCTTCCGGGGAAAGCCGGCTGGGTGGGAGCGGCTACGACCTTTACCTCGCTTTGGACTAACCTAGGATCATCAGTGACCGTAGGACAAGTTCAGTGCCTCCAACACCCTGCCCCGCGGCCACTCATTTTCCTACCACCATCATCCTCATCTCAGTCTTGGCCACCATCTCAACACACGCGCAAATGGAAAGCCAAACTAGAGGACCCTCGGCTAGTCCGCCACAAGTTAGTCGGTCGATGAGGTTCCATATGCCCACGCATGGTAGCACGCTCAACTTGGTTCGAAGGCGAGAACTCGCACCGAGGCGGCGAGAACGAGACAACCCATCACATACCATGTGGCCTCTCATCCCCACCTTTTAGCATTTTAATAAATATTACCACCATTTCTCCGCCATCATCCGCGGAAATTCCACATCTGATCCCAACATGAATATCAATCGGACCACTAAGCAGTTAACTAAGCATGGCTAAGCAACGACCTAGCATAGTGAATTAATTCAGGCCATCAACACAATCCTATGGATAATAGGAGGGAAAACAGGTAATGGCATCGGTAACTTAATGCAACTATAGGATACTCTAATCCAATCAAATTGACATTTGGAACCGCATGCAATATTATAGTGGAGAAAATAATTTGCGGAAAATAGGATAAGATATGCAAGAGGGTGGGGATCACGCTTGCCTTGCTCAACAGGCGGGTAATACTGATCGTCGGGGTAATGTGGCGAGACCCCAGTTCCCTGATCTATCGATGTTTAAAAACACCGGAAAGAACACAATCAATACAAGAAATTCATATGCAATGCGCAAACACATGATGGTATGACATTTTAATGCACTGAATTATTATAACCATTATATCGCATTTACATGGGATGCTAGGAATATTTCTTCAACTATAGGAAATATATTTTCCTATTTGTTTTTATGCCCCCTTACCCTTTTAATTCAGGTAACATGCTTGAAATGATTTTGAATGTGTAGAACCAGTGCTTATTAGCATTTCTACTTAGAGGGTGCAATTCTAGCAATTTGAGGAATTTATTATGAATTTAGACTACACCTTTTTATTTCTACCCCTTTCTTCATTTTAGCAAAACAGAAAAATACAATATCAGTAATGGAAGTGCAAACCATTCTATTAGATAGCATTTATTTTTCTGAGCATTTTGGTATATTATTTGCTAAATTTGGATAAGTATTTTGAAAGTTATGAATTTTTGAAGTTTGAAATATTTTCTGTCTTTTTATTAATTCGCAGAAAAATATCCCGGGCGTTTTTCACCGCGCGCGCAGCCAGCCCGAGCCACTGACGCGCGGGCCAGGGGCCAGGGTGGCGCTGACGAGGCGCTGACGCGGCGCGGGGCTGGCTCCGGGTCACTGACGCGTGGGCCCAAGCGGCAGCGCACGCCGGAGCGCACGGCCGCGGTGGACGCCGGCGGCGAGGTGCACGCGCTCGGCGTTCTACGGCGCCAGGGATCTCGCGGTGGGGCGCGTTCGACGCGCGCGCGCGCACGGGGAGCATTTCTACGGCGGCGCCGCTACCTATTGGTCGCCGGAGCACATCGACCAGCGACGGCGAGCGGCGGCCGGCGGCGAGCTCGCGGGAAAAGACGCTACGGCTCACGCGCGGATGAACGGAGGGCAAGGTCGGGTGCGGATGCTCACCCTCGTCGCGTGCACGTGCTCGGAGTGGAGGGAGGAGCGCTGTGGCGGTGGCGAGCGTGCTCGACGCGTGGCGGCCGGAGTCGGGGAAGAAGCGGACGGCGCGGTCGACTTCGAGTTCCCTGGCACGGGTCCTTCGGCGGAGAGGGAGAAGGCGAGGCGGCGGTGCTCGTGGTGGTGCTGGATGGTCTCGGGGCGTACCCAAACGCCGGCGATGCGACGGCGAGCTACTCCTAGGGTTCGGCCATGGCTGGGGAGAAACAGAGGAAAAGATCGGGGGAGAGAGAAGCAGAGCAGCGCGGTGGCGATCTTATCCTCTCACGGCAGCAGAGGAGGAGAGGGGGGGGGGGGGGGGGGGGGGTCCGGGCGCGGCGCACTGGAGGTCGACACGGCGACGGGGTGCGATGGGGACGACGCGCTCGGTCGCTACAGCGAAGAAGATGGAGTTTTTGCAGAAAGCCCCCTGCCCGATTTATTACTCCTCACAAACAGGTCCTTTTTCCTTTCTTTTAAAACCAGTGCACTGTTTTGATTTAATTGAGGCAGTTAAACATTTTATAAAAATTTGAGAAAATTCAGGGAGCCTCCCCATACCATGTAGAGGCACCACAAAAATTGGCTCCTCAAAATAAAATGTTTTGGTGCAATTTTGTTCATAGGTGTTAAAAAGGGCATTTTGTTGATATTTCCATAAGTTGCCACTTTAATGATTTGGAGACAATGCAAATATAATATTTGGAACTCTTGGAACTTCCCTGACAAATATGCCATTATTCAAAATAGTTTGTTCTTAGCAAGTGCAAATATCTCATGTTGAACTCCTGGAACTTCCTTGACAAATATGCCAAATTCAAAGTGTTAGGATGCAATTGACATAATAGTAGCAAGTTGATATGAATGCCATGATGCAATTACACAAAAGTGGAAAAATTACAGAGGTTTTTAGGTTTTAAACCTTGGGCTGTTACAAATCTACCCCCCTTACAGGAATCTCGTCCCGAGATTCTAAAGTTGCGGAACAAAGTCGGGATATTCCTCACGAAGACTAGACTCTCTTTCCCAGGTAGCTTCTTCTTCGGAATGGTGAGACCACTGAACTTTGAAGAACTTGGTAGTCTTATTCCGAGTCTTCCTTTCTGCTTCATCTAGGATACGTATGGGATGCTCGCGATAGGTGAGATCCGCCTGGATATCCAGCTCCTCATGACTGACTCCACGGATAGGATCCTTGAAGCAACGGCGGAGTTGGGATACATGGAACACATCATGCACATCCGGGAAGTTGGTTGGGAGTTCTAGCTGGTAGGATAGATCTCCTCGTTTGGCTAGAATGGTGAAAGGGCCAACATAACGAGGGGCCAATTTTCCCTTGATTCCAAAGCGACGAACACCACGAAGAGGAGAGACGCGTAGATAGGCCTTGTCACCAATCTCATAATGGACCTCCTGATAGTGCTTATCATAGTAGCTCTTCTGCCTAGACTGGGCAATCTTCAGATTCTCTCGTATTATTTTCACCTTCTCCTCGGCTTCATTGATCACATCTGGACCCAAGAGTTGCCTCTCTCCGGTCTCGGACCAATTTAGCGGAGTTCGGCATTTTCTTCCATACAGAACCTCGAATGGGGCCATACCCAGACTCGCTTGATAGCTATTGTTGTAGGAGAACTCAGCGAAGGGAAGGTATTTTTCCCACCCCTTTCCAAAAGAGATTACACAAGCTCGAAGCATGTCCTCTAGAACTTGGTTCACCCTTTCGGTCTGTCCATCAGTTTGGGGATGGAAAGCTGTGCTGAAGTTGAGGCGGGTTCCCATGGCTTGTTCGAAACTCGTCCAGAATTTCGAGGTAAACAAGCTGCCACGATCAGAGATTATCTTCTAGGAACACCGTGAAGTACGATGATCCGGGAAGCATAAAGGTCAGCCAGCTTTGCAGCTGTGATGTCGACTCGCACTGGGAGGAAGTGAGCCACTTTGGATAGTCGATCGATGATTACCCAGATAGCATCGTTGCCCCTGGGAGACTTCGGCAGACCCGTAATAAAGTCCATACCAATCTCGTCCCATTTCCATTCTGGAATCGCAATAGGGCGAAGAGTGCCAGCAGGCCTTTGATGTTCAGCCTTTACACGACGACAGGTGTCGCATTCAGAAACATACTTGGCGATTTCTCTTTTCATCCGAGTCCACCAGAATAGTGGCCGGAGGTCTTGGTACATTTTAGTACTACCGGGAAGAATAGAGAGAGGGGAATCATGCGCTTCTTTGAGGATTAACTCCCTCAGATTCTGTTCCTTTGGCACTACCATACGGTCACCAAAGTACACAATTCCCGCTTCATTCTCCGAGAAGCATTTGGCCTTTCCACTAGCAATGTTCTTCTTGATATTAAGAATGCCAGTATCTAGTTTCTGCGCCTTCTTTATCTGGTCTACCAGAGTAGATTTGATTTCCAGATTTGCGAGGTAGCCAGAAGGGACAATTTCTAGGTTCAAACGGGCGAACTCTTCATGGAGAGCAGGTTGAGCCTTCTCAACCATCAGGTTGTTGCTATAAGCTTTTCGACTTAGCGCGTCAGCCACGACGTTCGCCTTGCCGGGTTGGTAATTCAGACTCACATCATAGTCTTTAATTAACTCCAACCAACGTCTTTGCCTGAGATTTAGATCCGGCTGAGTGAAAAGGTACTTCAGACTCTTGTGATCTGAGTAAATCTCGCAACGGTTACCAAACAGGTATGGTCTCCATTGCTTCAGAGCATACACCACTGCGGCAAGCTCCAAATCATGAGTTGGGTAGTTTTGCTCATGTGGCTTCAATTGGTGAGAGGCATATGCCACTGCATGGCCATCTTGCATTAACACACAGCCCAAGCCTAGCAGAGAGGCGTCACAGAAGACCACGAAATCCTTGCTTGCGTCTGGCAGGGCAAGCACAGGAGCAGAAGTGAGTTTGGCCTTCAGGGTTTTGAAGCTCTCTTCAGCTTGGTCCGTCCATACGAACCTTGTATCCTTCTTGAGAAGGTTGGTCAGAGGCTTGGCTATTTTGGAGAACCCTTCGATGAATCGGCGGTAGTAACCTGCCAATCCCAGAAAGCTTCGGATGTCCTTGACAGACATGGGAGTTACCCAATCCATAACAGTTCGAACCTTGTCGGGAACGACAACCACTCCACTTGCGGAAATCACATGGCCGAGGAAGACGAGATTATCCAACCAAAACTCACACTTGGAGAACTTGGCATAGAGGCGGTGTTCTTGAAGGCGTGTCAGGATCAAACGAAGATGTTCGGCATGCTCTTCATCGGTTTTGGAGTAGACGAGAATGTCATCGATGTAAATGACAACGAACTTGTCGAGATAATCCATGAAGACGGAGTTCATGAGCCTCATGAACGTCGCCGGAGCATTGGTGAGACCAAAGGACATAACGGTATACTCATATGAGCCATAGCGAGTAACAAATGCCGTCTTTGGAATATCCTGCTCTCTGATCTTGATCTGATGGTACCCTGATCTCAGGTCCATCTTAGAAAATACCGTTGCTCCAGCTAGTTGATCCAATAGATCATTGATGCGAGGAATAGGGTACTTGTTTTTGACTGTCACCGCATTTAACGGCCTGTAGTCAGAGACTAGACGAGGCACGGTAGAATCCCTCTTCTTGACGAAGAGTACGGGACAACCCCAAGGTGAACTGCTAGGCCGAATGAACTCTTTCGCTAACAGTTCATCAATTTGCTCCTTTAACAGCGCCAGCTCCTCCACCGGCATCCGGTAGGGCTTCTTGGCAACCGGCGCGGTACCGGGAAGCAACTCTATGACGAACTCCACACTTCGATCAGGTGGCATGCCAGGCAATTCCTCCGGGAACACATCCGGGAAGTCACACACAACGTGGATGTCTTGGATTTCAGGAGGGGATAAGCCTTCCATAAGGCAAAGGAGAAGCTCAGGTGAGTGGGGCATGGATGGAGATGGAGGTCTGGACTGTGCAGACCAATACTCCACAATTTCGCCGGAAGATGTGGTCACAGTGATGGTTCTGGCAGCACAGTCGAGGTTAGCCTTGTATTTCCCTAGCCAGTTCATGCCCAGTATGGCATCAAAGCCGGTTGAATTGAAGGCTATCAGCGGAAACGGGAAGGGGAATGAGCCTATATTAATTGAAACTTCCGGGGTCACCCTTTTGGTTTGCCAACGAGTACCAGGGCTGGTGACATATAACGGTGCTTCCAACTCTTCAAACGGTATATTGTTTCGTTGTGCAAATGCTACCGAAATGAATGAATGCGATGCTCCAGAATCAAACAGGTCTGTAGCTAGAGCTTTATCAATTCGAAGCGTACCCATGAGAACACTGGGGTCGTCCTCCACGTCTTCAACAGTGACGTGGTTCAGGCGACCACGACTAGCCGTACCCGTCTTGGCTACGGGCGTGGCAGGAGCTGGTGGTGGCGCCTTCCTAGGGCATTCTCTGGAGTAGTGGCCGGGCTGGCCACAGCTGTAGCACGTGCTTGTCGGTGGTGCAGGGAGTTGAGGACGATAACCACTTCCGCCCGGGCCCATTTTTGGAGTAGGAGGGCGCGGCGGAGGTGGCCTGTACTCCGAGGTCCTTGGCACAAACGGAGGACGGGGCACGGAGCTATAGGGAACGAAGACCCTACGCTTCTTGCCGTCAGCAGCCGAGGAGCTCTGATGATCCCCCTGAAGTGGCCTCTTAGTGGCCTCTAGTTCCTTCCTTCCCTGTTCCAGGGTGAGAGCCTGGTTGTACAGTTCCTGGTAGCTCGGGAACTTGAAGGGCAACAACTCGTAACGAAGCCTTGGGTTGAGCCCTTTGCGGAATAACTCCTGCTTGTCCGCATCATTGGTCACATCCCGAGGGGCGTAACGGGAGAGACGGCTGAACTCATGACCATAGAATGGAATGTCCATCCGTCCCTGATGCAAGTCCAGGAACTCCCTCCTCTTCAAGTCCATGAGGGGCTTGGGAATGTAGGCCGCGCGGAAGGCAGTGCGAAACTCCTCCCAGGTGAAAACATGCCCAGCAGCGAACATCGCCTGGTGCCTTTCCCACCACGCGCCCGCTGCACCCGCCAACAGGTAGGTGGCGAAGTTGGCTTGTTCCACAGCTGGAACATGCAGGGCAGCGAACTTGCGCTCCAGTGCACGCAGCCAGTCGTCTGCGTCCAAGGGCTCCTTAGCATCGGAGAAGGACGGTGGCTGGGACCGCAGGAACTCAGTGAGAGTATGACAATCGTTATTCCTCCGGTTCCCTTGGTGCACCAACTGCTCGAGGAGTCGGTCGCTGCGCACACGGCCCTCCTCCATAAGCAGGAGGACCTCCGCCATGGTGGGAGGTGGCGGTAAGTCTTCGCCGCGGCGACGGCCCGTCATTCTGGATATTGACAAGGACACAGTTAGAATCCCATCGTGTCATCCTTGTACACAAAAATAGGGACAGCAAAACTGGTAGTAGCAACAGATAGAACGACATGCACATCACTAGACGCACGCATAGATGGAACTGAGTTCACAAAATATAGGTTCTAGTACAAGCCACAGTTCGCTGAGAGAGAGGTACAGGCCTCATACATATTACACTGAATGGGTACTAGGAAGATAACAGTGACGAGTCTATTACATAACGAGCTCTACTGCTCCAGGCTCCAGAGATACAAACCAAGGAGTATTTGGCACAACTCGCAGGAAGGCACAATTACTCGAGCATCTCCTGGTAGCACACATGGCTAGTAGTACGCCATGACATCCTCATCAAGTGGCGCCGGGGAGTGTGGAAGCGGCGCGCACTGGCAGGCTGGTTGCCATACGGCGACTCGAGTGCAGTAAGCCTCGGGTCTCGGTGAGGACCGGTAGGCGGGGTTACGCCACCAACTCCCGGACTGCAAACGTCGGTAGGCAACTGCTCCAACGGGGGTGGGCGAAGTAGTGTGAGAGGAAGCGTCCCATCCATGACATACGGGCGCACACTCATCAGAGTATGACGGTGACTAGCGCGCGCAGAAACAGCGTAGAGGTACCACTGCCGGGCTCGACGGTCCAACGCTCGAACTAGCTCAATCAGTGCCCGGTGCCTGCTGTCCGACTCCATCTCGCCGCTGCTGTACACAGCTCGGTAAACACCCGACGTGCTGTCGTCGGCAGCTGGGAAGTGGCAGAAATCCGACGCCTGGTTAGCGAGGTACAGACAGTAGCTGCGGTAAATAGAGAGGCCGTTATACGCGGCCTCCTGAACCGCCTGCTCCACGGTCATACCCACGCCTCCAGCTACGTTCTCGACGCGACCCTCGTCGTTGAGCACGTGCACCTTACAGAAGAACTGCGCCTGGCTGTACGGTGCATACTCCTCATACACCGTGTACTCCGGGTACCACCTACAACCCTGGCTGGCCAAAGCTGCGGCAAACAGGGCGGGGAACCCTCGAACACCCTCACATCGAGTGAGGCGAACAACCAAGCCCGAACCAGTCATCTGTATCAAAAATAATTCAAATGTCAGGTCCGGAGACTCTAGAGTCAGGAATGAAAGTAGAACTCGGGTAGAGACTAGGAACAGCAAGGAAAATGATCCTGAAAGCAAACAGAGGGACGGGAGCCCCAAAAGCTGGTCGCCCCACGCCCTGAAACCCAAAGTGAGTAAGTGTATGACACGTCATGCGCGGCGGAAGCGACACGTGATAAGGCTCCAAAACAAATAGAGGTAAGATTGCTCCGAGATTAGAGGGTAACTAGATAAGGAGTAAAAAGAATCCTAAGATGGTTTTCACAACTCTTTTTTTTTTTGGTTAAAAATATTTTTACCAACACTAGACTCAACGTCGACCAGTAGTAAGGGTTTCCTATAGGCGGTACTGCTCTGATACCAAGTTGTAATGCCCCAATCCATAAATTATACAGTGATGCTATGTGTCGATGGTCATGCTACATAATCGAAGGTTACTGGGGTTACCACTCCCAGGCCGAGTAAACATCGGCAGGCGTGCTCGACATGGATCATCGGCAACACAACCCTTCGATCATGCCATATCCAAAGCATAGCCCTCAAAGTATAATAAAGAGACTAAGACACCGGAACACCTGGCACATGACAGACCCTACGACTCAAGATAAATATAGTTCAACTCTTAGTAGAGAAAGATAGCAAATATTACAATCCAAGGTCACAGACCCATCAGTACATCAAGCGGAAGCAAATTACGTTGTTCTAAACAACAAGATCCAAATATGGCCTAAGAGGCCTACAGATAAACAATCCCGTGCCAGCTGGTTCCTAGTTGCCCCAGGCTGCCACCCGGGAACCCCAGACTACTCGTCGATGTCAATAAAGAACCCACCTTCGGGGTAGGTAAAGTCCTCCTCTGAAACAAAAATAAACAAGGGTGAGTTCGACGAACTCAACAAGATTTTGAGCTATTTGCTCCATGATTGGCTCTCAAGGTTTTATGGATGTTTTGCGTAAAGCTGATTTTATTCTTAAAATATGACTCCAAGGCATCGACTAACAGAATATTTTCGAAGAGGGGTAAGAAGTAACTCTTTCTCTTTTGATTCACCTTCTCATCCTCTTCCACCACTGTACCTGTTCTTCAAAGGCACCTCCCCGAATCACCCTCGAGGAAGTCAACCTTACAATCGTGAGTGGTACCTTTAGTACCCAGTTTTTAATCATTCCGTTAAAGTTATTCTATGATCCCTGAATTCGTCACCAAGTCGTCCTTAACCGTGGACACGGCTTTTCGAAAAGATTTATCCCTGCAGGGGGTGTACAATGTGAAAGGCGCCAGGTTCCCGAGGGACCTCCCAGCTCCTTATCCATGCGTACCGTCCGGCCCATTGCCTGTACAACTAGCTCTCTTCCGGGGAAAGCCGGCTGGGTGGGAGCGGCTACGACCTTTACCTCGCTTTGGACTAACCTAGGATCATCAGTGACCGTAGGACAAGTTCAGTGCCTCCAACACCCTGCCCCGCGGCCACTCATTTTCCTACCACCATCATCCTCATCTCAGTCTTGGCCACCATCTCAACACACGCAAATGGAAAGCCAAACTAGAGGACCCTCGGCTAGTCCGCCACAAGTTAGTCGGTCGATGAGGTTCCATATGCCCACGCATGGTAGCACGCTCAACTTGGCTCGAAGGCGAGAACTCGCACCGAGGCGGCGAGAACGAGACAACCCACCACATACCATGTGGCCTCTCATCCCCACCTTTTAGCATTTTAATAAATATTACCACCATTTCTCCGCCATCATCCGCGGAAATTCCACATCTGATCCCAACATGAATATCCATCGGACCACTAAGCAGTTAACTAAGCATGGCTAAGCAACGACCTAGCATAGTGAATTAATTCAGGCCATCAACACAATCCTATGGATAATAGGAGGGAAAACAGGTAATGGCATCGGTAACTTAATGCAACTATAGGATACTCTAATCCAATCAAATTGACATTTGGAACCGCATGCAATATTATAGTGGAGAAAATAATTTGCGGAAAATAGGATAAGATATGCAAGAGGGTGGGGATCACGCTTGCCATGCTCAACAGGCGGGTAATACTGATCGTCGGGGTAATGTGGCGAGACCCCGGTTCCTTGATCTATCGATGTTTAAAAACACCGGAAAGAACACAATCAATACAAGCAATTCATATGCAATGCGCAAACACATGATGGTATGACATTTTGATGCACTGAATTATTATAACCATTATATCGCATTTACATGGGATGCTAGGAATATTTCTTCAACTA
Source organism: Poa annua (assembly GCA_026929855.1). Taxonomy (NCBI): domain Eukaryota; kingdom Viridiplantae; phylum Streptophyta; class Magnoliopsida; order Poales; family Poaceae; genus Poa; species Poa annua. The sequence goes on from CM049431.1 coordinate 85,969,286, forward strand.
TAGGAAATATATTTTCCTATTTGTTTTTATGCCCCCTTACCCTTTTAATTCAGGTAACATGCTTGAAATGATTTTGAATGTGTAGAACCAGTGCTTATTAGCATTTCTACTTAGAGGGTGCAATTCTAGCAATTTGAGGAATTTATTATGAATTTAGACTACACCTTTTTATTTCTACCCCTTTCTTCATTTTAGCAAAACAGAAAAATACAATATCAGTAATGGAAGTGCAAACCATTCTATTAGATAGCATTTATTTTTCTGAGCATTTTGGTATATTATTTGCTAAATTTGGATAAGTATTTTGAAAGTTATGAATTTTTGAAGTTTGAAACATTTTTTGTCTTTTTATTAATTCGCAGAAAAATATCCCGGGCGTTTTTCACCGCGCGCGCAGCCAGCCCGAGCCACTGACGCGCGGGCCAGGGGCCAGGGTGGTGCTGACGCGGCGCGGGGCTGGCTCCGGGTCACTGACGCGTGGGCCCAAGCGGCAGCGCACGCCGGAGCGCACGGCCGCGGTGGACGCCGGCGGCGAGGTGCACGCGCTCGGCGTTCTACGGCGCCAGGGATCTCGCGGTGGGGCGCGTTCGACGCGCGCGCGCACGGGGAGCATTTCTACGGCGGCGCCGCTACCTATTGGTCGCCGGAGCACAGCGAGCAGCGACGGCGAGCGGCGGCCGGCGGCGAGCTCGCGGGAAAAGACGCTACGGCTCACGCGCGGATGAACGGAGGGCACGGTCGGGTGCGGATGCTCACCCTCGTCGCGTGCACGTGCTCGGAGTGGAGGGAGGAGCGCTGTGGCGGTGGCGAGCGTGCTCGAGGCGCGGCGTCCGGAGTCGGGGAAGAAGCGGACGGCGCGGTCGACTTCGAGTTCCCTGGCACGGGTCCTTCGGCGGAGAGGGAGAAGGCGAGGCGGCGGTGCTCGTGGTGGTGCTGGATGGTCTCGGGGCGTACCCAAACGCCGGCGATGCGACGGCGAGCTACTCCTAGGGTTCGGCCATGGCTGGGGAGAAACAGAGGAAAAGATCGGGGGAGAGAGAAGCAGAGCAGCGCGGTGGCGATCTTATCCTCTCGCGGCAGCAGAGGAGGAGAGGGGGGGGGGGGGGGGGGGTCCGGGCGCGGCGCACTGGAGGTCGACACGGCGACGGGGTGCGACGGGGACGACGCGCTCGGTCGCTACAGCGAAGAAGATGGAGTTTTTGCAGAAAGCCCCCTGCCCGATTTATTACTCCTCACAAACAGGTCCTTTTTCCTTTCTTTTAAAACCAGTGCACTGTTTTGATTTAATTGAGGCAGTTAAACATTTTATAAAAATTTGAGAAAATTCAGGGAGCCTCCCCATACCATGGAGAGGCACCACAAAAATTGGCTCCTCAAAATAAAATGTTTTGGTGCACTTTTGTTCATAGGTGTTAAAAAGGGCATTTTGTTGATATTTCCATAAGTTGCCACTTTAATGATTTGGAGACAATGCAAATATAATATTTGGAACTCTTGGAACTTCCCTGACAAATATGCCATTATTCAAAATAGTTTGTTCTTAGCAAGTGCAAATATCTCATGTTGAACTCCTGGAACTTCCTTGACAAATATGCCAAATTCAAAGTGTTTGGATGCAATTGACATAATAGTAGCAACCAATTACACAAAAGTGGAAAAATTACAGAGGTTTTTAGGTTTTAAACCTTGGGCTGTTACATCCTCCCTCAACTCGGAGAGCTGAAAAAGAAGACATGTTAAAGGAACTCAATCCTAGCCGGCAAAGCTGTCAAACAAGGGGCAAAGGAAGAAAATATTCACCTCGAGGGGAGGGTTGTCGTGGGTGTGCATGGGCACGCCCTCGGCCGCCTTCAACGACCCCGCCTTGACGAGGCTGCGGAGCCGGAATGCCAGGTCGGCGACCGGCAATATCTCTTCGCTCACGCGAAGAGAGGCTGTGTCAGTAGGCGAATACTGACACATCTTGTGCGGGCTGTACCGCAGGGGGAGGATTTGCCGGCCGAGCCAGCAAATGACGGTGTCGACCCCATCCAGCTGGGGGGGAGCCATCGTCCTCGTGAGGAACTCGATCCGCCTTTGAATAAGGCGGAGTTCCTCCGTCAACTTGGGCACCGCCTCGTCCCAGCATGGGCGAGGCATGGGTGGCGCGTTGACGAATGCCGGAATGCCGACTTGACGGCCCGGCGCTGCCATGTCTTGGCAGTAGAAGAATGTGGAGGTCCAGCCCTTGACGGACTCAAGGTATGGTATCTTAGGATACCATTGGCGATCCTGGCGGCAGTTGAAGGTGACACTGCCGCAGGTCGCCAGCCCGCCGTCCGGCACCGTCTGTCGCCGGCAACGGAAGCAGTATCTGAAGAAGTCTAAACTAGGCCTAATACCTAGGTAGCCTTCAAACAGAGCTGTGAAGCCGGCTAAGACTAATATACTATTGGGTGCGATGTTATGGGGCTGGAGCCCGTAGTGATCCAAGACCTCGCTAAAAAAGGCGGAAGGCGGAAGTGCCATTCCCCTGACAAGGTGGGAGGTAAGGATTACCCGCTCTCCGGCTTCCGGGGCCGGGATGATGTCTCCCAAGGCGGCCATCCACCGGAAATCCTCCCGAGTGGGGAGGTAGCCGACAGCCTCCAAATCTTGGAGGGCGTCTTCGTCGACGATAGAAGGCAGCCAGTAGCGGGACCCGAGGTCCGCCACTTCTTCTTCCTCGTCGCCGGGGGCGTTCGCCGTCGATGTTGCTGTGGTGGTCGGTGGAGGAGCCGAGGAGCCCGCCGCGGGTGCGCGCGCGGAGGAAGTCCGAGGGACGACGGCGGTGACATTGCCCGCCGTCGCCGCCGCCGCGGGACGGGTTATGGCGCCGCCCATCGACGCCGCGAGCGCGGCCTCGGTCGCCGGACCGCTCGACGTCGTCGAATGGGTTGGACCGGTGGACATCGCCGCGAGAAAAGGTCGTCGGAGGGGAGAAGTTCGCCGGAGCTCGTTCGGAGGCAGGGAGCAAAGAAGTGGAAGAGGCAAGGGCGCATGGAGAGCAAAGGCTGGGTAAAGAAAATGGACCGTTTGGCTACCTATTTATAGGGCCAGGCGTTGCTCCCTGTGCAACGGCGTTTTTAGTCGGACACGTGTCCAGCATCCGTTGCAGCCCATGATTGTACGATCTCCACGCCTCCTCTTTTCCCGCAATTTGTGATCATGGCGAGATTCCCGCCTAGGCTGTTTTCAAACTCTCGTGAAGTCGGCTAGGTGAAAACCGCCAAGAAGAATGCTCGGCAAAGATTGCCGAGTAGCCGTCTTTTCCCATGATGGACAAAGGCGGCCGCATGTCAACATCAAGACACGCGTGCCTCGTTCATTTTCAGAATGGTTCAAGTCCTGCAGCCGCCAACCTTGGCAGATGAAGAATCAATGAGAAGCCGGCGCCTGGAGAACTTCAACCTTTCTGGGGGCTAATGTTGGGGATATATCAACTAGGGGTATAACCAGCATGGATCAATCCGGCTAGTCCAGGGTGGCCCAAGGGTGGTAAGGCCAAGGCCTGCCGGGCGGCCCATATAGCTGACGTGCAGGGAAGTAGGCGGACGGTCGAAGGAAGGCGGAAGGCCTAAGCCCATTCAAGCCACCGAGCCCAAGACGGAAGGCGGCAACTAAGCCGGCTAGGTCTAGGACTCTGTTTACTTGCCGGACAAGTACTTACCTTGTACCCTGGGGTCTGGCCTCCTATATAAGCCGGCCACCCGGGAGCCTTTAGGGAGAGCTGAGAGACAATCTCTATAGGCATCATACCCATTGTAACCTGTTCACGGCTATTGCCTCATAGTGAATTATAGCAGCACGTAGGATCCCGCCACCGCTATGGGATCTGAAGCTGGGTAAACTCGCCATGTTCAATCCCGACCTCGACGACACCAACCTTCTTCCCCACAATCCATACGTAGGCTAGAGGACCCCCGTCTCCTATGAAATATGCCGATACCACGACACTCTCCCCTTCGTTTTTTCATCCTTGCGCATCATTGTGACACGATTTCGCATTCTGTCTCGCAGCGTGTCGTCGTAACGGTGCACTACCGAAGCAACCCGCCGCCGCACACAACTCCGGCGAGCAATCCCAGGAAGCAAAGGACGCCCCAGCCCCAACGACCTCGCCATCGTCTCCGCGTCGACCTCCTCTACGTTCTGGTATGCTCCGTTCGTCCCATAGCGCACTAGATCTTGTAGAACGTCCGTCGTCGGCGCGCCGCCGCCGCGGGAGTCACCTCCGGCTAGGTTTCCGGCGACAGCGCCGCTCGGTTCTGGTCGATTTGATCTGAACCGTTAGATCCCCGTGCACGACTAGGATTAGATCACTTAACAGAATCGGTACGCTTGCGTGGCACGCACAGTCAGCGCCACGTCGGAGCCACGTAGGTGTTTCTTAAATAGAATTAAAATGGCAGTTTTACAGAAAACCCCCTACATCTTGTTTTTATCATAATTTTTTATCTGTTTAACCAAATTCAAATATTTTTATATATTTGAAATCCTTAGAACCAGTAGAATATTTTGGCTTTATTAGTTTTCTGTTTTGACATATTCAAAATTTTCAAATATTTTTGAGAGTAGTTTAAGTATTTTTGACATAACTTTAGTTAGAAAAATCATTTTTGAGTAAATCAAATTGCTTAAAACTTGTTTAGATGCCCTCTGCCCAAATGTCATTTTTTACAAAATTTGGTTATGAAATTTTATTTAAGTAAACTAAAATTCTTGATGTTACCCTTGTATTCATGTCTAAATAAATGAAAACAAATTAAAAACTGTTCATGCATATGTCATAAAAAAAATTCTAAGAGATGCATATATTAGTTTCCTGAAATTTAAAATAAATTATTGCATCTCATGCATAGCATATATTTTCCCTTGTATGCATATTGCTTGTGTGTTTATGTGTGCCTTTTTATTTCTTTTGTTAGACTATTCGGAGGGAAACGAGAATCTTTGCAACTGTAACTGCTGTATTCCCGGTTGACAAGGCAAGTGGCACACCCCCATAAAATTCCTATTATTTTCTATGCATGAGTAGATTATTTTTCTATAAGCATGTGTAGGATAGTATTGCTATGCAAGCCATGTTTAGACTTCCTTATTCCTGTGTCTAGGTTCCTATGAAAATACTTAGTAGAATTGTGATGCTATGCAAAACTATTTTTGATGAAATGTTAAATTCTACTAAGTTATAATCAAACACCTGGGTGGAATTGGTTGCTTGGCTGTATGAGTTGAGTGTTGTCCCCAGGGGATGTACCTGTGGGATATTGACTTGTGGATGGACACCCAGGAACAAAGGGATCTGAAGAACTCCGAGTGAAGATTGCTTCTCGTGCAGCCATTGCCAATATGGGCTCTGGCTTGATCAACTAAACTGCATGGACTCGCCCCGGCCTGACAGGTGGAGGTAGTGGTTTGTAGGTGGAGCGCGTCAGGCCAGAGTGGGAGGGAAAATGCTTCTGAAAGATCTCGTCTCATTCTTCTCCTTTCCCTTATCACAAATGGTGTATAAAGGATAGTTTGGGTTGAATGGGTACAATGGTGAACGTGCACAACCTCTGCAAAGTTAAAATCTAAGTACTTAGCCGTGTCCCCGGAAACGGACAATTGAGCAGCTGAACGAGGACGTCAACGGAGGATTCCACCATTCCAATTTTTAAATTAAAAACTTGATGGGTGAACAAGGGTAGAATGAGACTATGGCTTTCATACCATATTTGTCTCAACGAGGTAAAGTTGTTTCAAAAAGTTAAGGAAAAACTTGCTTTCTGCAAAATAGCCTTGAGCTCCACCAGCCAAATAAGCATACAGGTCATAGAGTTATTCCTCTAAATGTCCACCATAGTGTCACTTGCCAGTTCCATTTTTAATGGTTCTGACCCACGTTGTTGCAATATATATATATATATATCTTATTGCAGACTGTTCTGATGATGAGTGAGAATTTTACTAAGGGTTTCGAGTCTTCAACCAACATGCTCGCCTGTGGCACATGATGATGATTGGGGACTCCATAAAGAATAATTTTCCGTTGTTTACTCTGTTCACTGCTAGCTTGATGCTATGCAATTTGTAATGAATATTTTCTAAGTCTGGATCAGCGTTGTAATAAATTGATACTTTGTTGTGATATTACATCGTAACTGTGTGTGCAAACGAATCGATTCAGCGATTTGCACTATACACAGGTATCTGCCATATTTTAAGTGCAGGTACACTACAGATGGTATCAGAGCACTGTGTTGCCTGTAGGTTCGAGCCCTTAGGATTGGAAAAACCTTTTGATCATAGTATTATCTACTTAAGTATTTTGGATCCTAGCGGCATAGTGAGATGAAGCGGCCTGGAAACAAACCTTACATGTCCGCGTACATGAGACCTGTATCACAATTAAGTGGCTGACCGGGTGTCTGTTTCTCTCACTATAGTGAATATCCAATTTACAAAGAGTTGTTAATATTTGTTGATCACATTGAGATTTGACTTAGTATTGTTTCTAAATTAAAAATGCACATATGACTAGTACTTCTTTACCTTATACATTTCTTGTTTTAAATTATTTTCTTTCTACCTAAAGGATGACGAGCTTCCACTTCACCACTTTGGAGGACTTCGAGGACACCCGTTTTGGCTGCTACCTTCTCGACATTGGCGAGAAGATAGGTTTACCGCTACCTCAAGTTAAGGGCTTCATTCTGAAGAAGTTTAACAAAGAGGGCTGTTGGGGAATAAAAGCAACTCAGCCAGGACGTGGAGAAGAGCCCCCATTGGAAATCAAAATTGTTAGTGACTCCAAAGATAAAGGACTCAATCTAGTCATGCAAGACCTGATTGGGCGTATCTGTGGACGCTACAACACAGAGTTGAGGGGCCACTACTCCATTTTCTTTGGAAGGAGAAACGAGGATGGAGAACCTTACCTATTTGATGTCGGAGATAGAGGCAAAGCAAAGCCCCTTAGTCTTTATTTCCAGGAGTTGGAGATCCTCGTCACAGAACTTTATGAGGATAGGCGCACTGAGCTCCTGAAAAACGATGAGCTATGTGCCTTACTCAAGGAGAACGAGGAAAAGATGAAGGCTCAGGAGGAAGTGACTAAGGCCCAAGAAGAGAGGTTTGCTGCACAAGAGGAGAAGTACAAGAGACAGGAGAAAAGGGTTCAAGAGAAGAACAAGATTATCAGAGAACAAAAGGCAGAACTCGAGAGCAATGAAGTCGAGTTTGAGGCTGATAGTGACTTGATCAAGTGGCTTCGTACTGAGAAGAGGGAGCTGCAAGAGAAGAACCTTGCCCTAGAGAAAGAAGTGAAGGAATTAAAGGAAGTACTCGACAATGAAGGAATCGAGATTCAGGAGATTGAAGAAGAAGAAGATGACATGGTCGAGTAGTTAGTTAGTGAGACTACCACTTACTTTACACCCCATCGTTAACACAAATGGTGTGTAAAGGATAGTTTGGGTTGAGTGGGTACAATGGTGAACGTGCACAACCTCTGGAGAGTTAAAATCTAAGTACTTAGCCGTGTCCCCGGAAACGGACAATTGAGTAGCTGAACGAGGACGTCAACGGAGGATTCCACCATTCCAATTTTTAAATTAAAAACTTGATGGGTGAACAAGGGTAGAATGAGACTATGGCTTTCATACCATATTTGTCTCAACGAGGTAAAGTTGTTTCAAAAAGTTAAGGAAAAACTTGCTTTCTGCAAAATAGCCTTGAGCTCCACCAGCCAAATAAGCATATAGGTCGTAGAGTTATTCCTCTAAATGTCCACCATAGTGTCACTTGCCAGTTCCATTTTTAATGGTTCTGACCCACGTTGTTGCAATATATATATATATATATATATCTTATTGCAGACTATTCTGATGATGAGTGAGAATTTTACTAAGGGTTTCGAGTCTTCAACCAACATGCTCGCCTGTGGCACATGATGATGATTGGGGACTCCATAAAGAATAATTTTCCGTTGTTTACTCTGTTCACTGCTAGCTTGATGCTATGCAATTTGTAATGAATATTTTCTAAGTCTGGATCAGCGTTGTAATAAATTGATACTTTGTTGTGATATTACATCGTAACTGTGTGTGCAAACGAATCGATCCAGTGATTTGCACTATACACAAGTATCTGCCATATTTTAAGTGCAGGTACACTACATCTCCATATCGAAACGTTTCAGTATTTTATCAAGATAAGTACTCTGACTCAGTGCTAATAGGCGCCTTGATCTATCACGATAGATTTTTATGCCTAAGACATACGCAGCTTCTCCTAAGTCCTTCATGGAAAATTTACTGTTTAAATATTACTTCACGCTATTCAGAAGTTCCACATCATTCCCAATCAGCAATATGTCGTCTACATACAGTGCTAAGAACACAACCGAGCTCCCACTCATTTTCTTGTAAATGCAGGTCTCTTTCAAATTTTGGATAAATCCAAAACCTTTGATTACCTCATCAAAGCAAAGATTCCAGCTCCGAGATGCCTGCTTCAATCCATAGATGGATCGCTGAAGCTTGCACACCTTGTTAGCATTCCCTGGATCGACAAAACCTTCCGGTTGTACCATGTACAACTCTTCCTCAATGTTTCCATTTAGGAAGGCTGTTTTTACGTCCATCTACCAGATTTCATAATCATAATAGGCAGCTACGGCTAACAAAATCCGAATAGACTTAAGCATCGCTACCGGTGAAAAAGTTTCATCGTAGTCAATTCCATGAACTTGTCGGAAACCTTTTGCGACAAGCCGAGCTTTATAGACGGTCACATTACCATCAGCATCAGTCTTATTCTTAAAGATCCATTTATTCTCGACGGCCTTGCACCCTTCGGGAATATCCATCAAAGTCCACACTTTGTTATCATACATGGATCCTATTTCGGATTTGAAAGAACATTTCTTAATCCCTAGTGTTTTGAGTGTTAGTTAACAATACCAATGATGTACTAATCCTATTTGCTAAGTATTTCAGTTTGTGTGAGTTTCATATCACAAATCCCAAAGCCAAAATGTAGAGAAAAAGAGTTTCTGGAATTCTTCCCAGAATCGGATTATTGGAACCGGAAATTTCCTGGATCGGAAATTCCAGGTCTTCTATACATAACATAAAATTGGCTAAGTCAAGTTCAGAAAGTGGTTCTGACTTCAACCGGAAATTCAGCTCGGAAATTTCACTGACTCGGAATTTCCGAGTCACCCTCAGAAAATTGGCTAAGTCAAGTTCAGAAAGTGGTTCTCACTTCAACCGGAAATTCAGCTCGGAAATTTCACTGACTCGGAATTTCCGAGTCACCCTCAGAAAATTGGCTAAGTCAAGTTCAGAAAGTGGTTCTGACTTCAACCGGAAATTCAGCTTGGAAATTTCACTGACTCGGAATTTCCGAGTCACCCTCAGAAAATTGGCTAAGTCAAGATGTCAAAGTGGTTCTGATCTCAACCGGAAATTCAACTCGGAAATTTCATTGACTCGGATATTCCGGGTGACTCGAAATTTCCGGTGTCACTTATACCGGAATTTCCGAGTCCCCGACGCAGCCAACGGCCAGATTTTGAGAGGGGGTATAAATACCCCCTCACTCACTCAAGAACAGTCAGCTCTCATATATTCTCTCTCCTACCATTCTTGAAAGCTCAAATCAACAAGATCTCCCAATCCCTCCACCCAAATTCGTTGATATTTGGAGGATTGGAGGAGAAGGCCCGGATCTACATCTTCACCGAAGGGATTTGCATTTCCTCCCCATTCACTTGGGGATTTCGTGGCTAGGGTTTACGGTGGGAAAACCTAGTTCACCATTGTTGTAATCTTGGTGTTGCCTTGACCTTTTGTGGTCCTTGACCTTTTGTGGTCTTCTTGAGAGCCCCCAATTAAGTTGTGGGTGTATGCCTCAAGCGTTTGTAAGGGATTCGATCTCCACCCTAAAAGGGGATCAATAGTGGAAGGTGGACTCGCAACCTTTGTGGTTGAGTTCATCGGAGAAGAAGGTGAGCCTTTGTGGCGTTGCGGCTAACCTGTTGTGGTAGCGCACACCTCTCCAAACGAGACGTACACCCTTGGGTGGAACTCGGGATTACATCTTCGTCTCCGCGTGCTTCGCTCGGTTCCCTTATCTTTGCTCCCTTACTTGCTTGTCTTGTTAGCTTGTTTATCTTGTTATTGCTTAGATTGTCATTTAGGTAAATTCACCGTAGTTGCATATCTAGAGAATTTACCTTTGTGTTGAGCCTAAATTTGAAAAGACCTAAAATTTGTAATAGCATCTATTCACCCCCCCCCCCCCTCTAGGTGCCGGATTCCCGTTCAATTGGTATCAGAGCCTTGTTCACTTTTAAGAGCTTAACCGCCTAAGTGCAACGATGACGGAATCCGATGCCGAGAGGGCCGCCCGTGAGAAACTAGAGGCGGAGAAGGAGGCGTTAGCCAAAGGGGCAACCATGGCCGATCCTATTGATATGAGATCGTCTTTGGAGGCCCAACTCCTCAAGATGAATGAGATGCTCATGGCACTCTTGAAGTCTAAGGAGCCCGAGGCTACTTCTCCCTCTCCTCCTCCTAAGGAGCATGCCGGGAACTCTAAGGAGTCATCTTCGGATGGGTCCAAAGATGTTACCTCAAGTGTTCCCCTCAGGAAGGCGGAAAAGGATGAATCACCTAGCTCCTCTAACACCCTCAAAGGAGAGGAATTTCATAATGTCAACCATAATTACTCTCCTAACCCTCCTATCCCTCACCCTCATGTAAACTTTAGAAGTGATCCTCCTAAGCTTAAACCTACTCATTTCTCTCAATGGCAATTTCTAATGAAGTCTCATCTATGTAGTGCCTCCATTGAGCTATGGCGCATCATTGAAGAAGGATACAAGCCCCATGATCCAACCAACTTGACAAGAAGAGAGGTGGTTGATAGCCAACTCAACGCCACCGCTCTTCATCAACTCCAAATGGCCGTTGGAGAGAAGGACATGGCGCTCATCCAACAATTCTCCACCGCCAAAGAAGTTTGGAATGCTCTTTCCGACATCTTCGTCGGGAATGAGAGCATGAAGAAGAACCGGTATGATGCCTTATGCAATGAGGTGGAAGGGTTCTACAAGTTGGATGGAGAAAGCCACGAGGACATGTACCGGAGGTTGGTGTTGGTTGCCAACTCCTTCAAGAACCTCGGGGCGGTGTACATTGATGATGCTTGGATCAAGAGGAAGTTTGTGACCGCTCTCTTTCCCTTTGAGGAAACGGATTTGAAGACACTCCAAGGGAGACATGACTTCGCAAAGATGACATCCAATGAAGTCATGCAAGAGATGACCGCATACAAGGTGGCCTCCAAGATTGCACAAGATGCAAGAGCTAGAGCCATAGGGGTGCACAAGCATGCCTCAATTGCCTTGAAGGCCACCGTTGAAGAAGAGGATGAAGAGGAGTATGATGATCAAGTCGAGCTATCTAGTGAGACCCTCTCAAGTACTCTTACTCAACACATGGGTCTTGCGGCAAGAACGTTTTGGAAGAACCCCGGAAGGGCCAAAGCGAGGATTGACAAGAAGTTTCCATCCAATGGAGGAAAGCCATTCAACAAGGTGAGACTTTGCTATAACTGTGATGACAAAAGCCACTTTGTTGCAGATTGCCCATGGGAGAGAAGAGAGGATCATGGTGGGAGGCTCGTGGCCAAGACGAAGGGCAAGGGGCCCATGCCCATGAAGAAGCCCTTCTTCAAGAAGAACCAAAAGATTGTCTTGGTAACTCAAGAGCAATATCCCACCGATGATGAAGATAGTGACAAGGAGGATACTCCAACACAAGTGGCTGCACTAGCCATTTCTTCCACACCTCCGTCACTCTTCTCCTCACCAAACGAGAGCCCCATCATCAAGAATCCAAGATGTCTCATGGCAAAGACATCCGAGGTACAATTGTCCCCCACCTCCATATCCCATGACATTGATGATGGTATGAGCCTAGAAGTCAAGGAAGAAATTATTGTGTTTGATAAATTCATGACTAACTTGCAAGGAGAAGGAAATAAACACTTTGGCTCAATTATGAGTCGTATAGGTGAGCTTGAGGATGAGATTGAATTAAAAGGTGAGATTGAGAGAGAGGATGCACACACTAAGGTGTCCCTCCAATCCTCTCTCGAAGATGAACAAGAAGCTCATGCTCTCCTCAAGGAGAAACTTGCTAAGATCACTAAGGATCGTGATCTCTACTTTGCTAAATGTAAAATTGTGCAAAATGAAAAGTCCGAGGTTGTAGTTGCTCATGCTAGACTTTGCGAAGACCTCGAGTCACTTGAAAATACTCACAAGGTATTGACAAGTGATCACGAACGTTTCCTTAAGTCTCGTGATCAACTCCAAACTCGGATATCTATTCTTGAGAAACCTAGTACTTCTACTCCTTTGAATACTAATGCAAATGTTGTCAAGGATAAAGCTAGGATCTTGTTTGTTCCCTCCATGACAACCGAGTCCAAGACCTCCCTTGATAAAGGTAAGGGGACACTCACTATTCCTCTTCATGAGCGAGTGCCCCACAAGGGTAAGGAAGGTCTAGGCTATGTTGCTAAGGAGAAGAAGAAGATCAAGAAGAAGACCAAGCCCGCACAAGCCAAGAAAGATGACATTGCGAGTGGAAATGCCACAAGGGGCACTCCCACTCGTGATGACTTTGCGGGCATATCTAACCCCAACTATGCTTTATATGTTGATTATTATGGGGATGTCTATGCTAGATACATTGGTCCTTTTGATGGTTATATTGAATATGCTATTTGGGTTCCAAAGACCCTTGTTGCTAACCAAAAGGCACCCATTGCAAAATGGGTACCTAAACCAAAGAATTGATTGTGTGTAGGGTCTTGCTTCCGGAGGATCGAAATGGATAATTGATAGTGGGTGCACTAGTCATATGACCGGAAGTAAGGAGATTGTAACGGAGTTGAAGCCCAATGATGATCAAATGACCGTTACATATGGTGACAATTCAAAGTCTAAGGTAATAGGGCTCGGCAAGGTGGTAGTGGCACCGGACATCACACTTGTGAATGTCTTGCTTGTCGAGTCCCTAGGTTTCAACTTGATCTCCATCTATTCCTTAACTTGTTTGGGTTATACCGTTGTCTTCGAAAAGGAAATGTTCATTCTCTTGTGGAGCAAGTCTCTCAATGTGTCTTTCGTTGGGTACATTGAGAATGGGCTCTATGTGGTTGACTTCTCCAGAGTCACCACTTCCCATACAATGTGCCTATTCGCAAAGGCGGACTTGGGTTGGCTATGGCATCGCCGACTAGCCCATGTCAACATGAGGACTTTGCAAAGTCTCCACAAGGGTGGCCATATCCTAGGACTAAAAGACCATGTTTCTTTCTCGAAGGATCGAATGTGTAGGGCGTGTGTTGAAGGAAAAATGCATGACATCTACCATCCAAGCAAGACCATCATCTTGTCAAAAAGGGTTTTGGAGCTTCTCCATGTTGACCTCTTTGGTCCCATTCCGGAAGCTAGTCTTGGTGGCAAGAAATATTGCTTGGTGATTGTTGATGACTATTCAAGATACACATGGGGTTTCTTCTTCAAGACGAAGATGGAGACTCAACAAACTATCATCGACTTCTCCAATGAGGCTCAACGTCAACACAATGTCCCTATCTTGGTGATAAGAAGTGACAACGGGTCCGAGTTCAAGAACTACACCTTAAACGAGTTCCTTAGTGAAGAAGGGATTCGTCATCAATATTCCGCTGCTTATACTCCCCAACAAAATGGTGTAGCCGAAAGGAAGAATCGCACTCTTATTGAGATGGCAAGGTCGATGATGGCCGAGTTCAAGTCCCCTCACAACTTTTGGGCCGAAGCCGTCAACACCGCTTGCCATTCATCCAACCGACTCTTCTTCCGCAAAGGACTCATGAAGACCCCCTATGAAGTGCTCACCGGGAACAAGCCCAATATCTCTTACTTCCGAGTTTTTGGTTGTAAGTGTTTTTATCTCATCAAAGGTGTTCGCTTAGGCAAGTTTGAATCTAAGTCTCTTGAAGGGACATTTGTGGGCTACGGATCCGAATCCCACACTTATAGAGTCTATTACAAGGCCTCTCGCATAATCAAAGAAACTTGTAGTGTGGTGTTCGAGGAGAATGACGGCTCCCTTGTGGAGCAAAGTGGTGTTTCCGTTGTAGGTGATGATCAACCTCAAGATGCTATCCGAAGAATGGGGTTAGGAGTCCACCGCCCCGTTGAACTCTATTATGAGGCTGCTCAACAAGGATCAAGCTCCTCACAAGTGGTGGCCACCCCAACACAAGAAACACCCATCGACAACACCGTGCCCAATACGCCTAGCCAAGAAGAAGCACAAGATTCTCCAGCTGCTCCTGGAATTTCCGGAGGGCCGGAAAATCCGGTTCAAACTGGAGTCGGAAATTCCGGTGATTCGGAATTTCCGGTCCATGAACCCGGAATATCCGGTCCTGCTGACATTCCCGGTGGCAGCCCGCAAGGCCAAGATCAACCCTCTCCTTCACCGATGGACATCACTCCAATAGTTGATCAAGGCCATCAAATTTGTCAAGACGGAGACATGAATGATCAAGATGATCAAGCGATTCCTCCCACCACTCGGAGGGAAATCGAGATCCACCGTTTGAATAGGGTTGGCACCTCACAAGAATTAAGAGCTCTATCTCTTGACAAGGTGCTTGGTGATGTGAGAAGCAAGGTCTCTACCCGAAGACAACTTGCAAGCTTTAGTGAACATCAAGCTCACATCTCCATGGTGGAACCCAAGAAGGTCTTTGAATCTCTTGAAGATAAAGATTGGCTTGATGCTATGCATGAAGAGCTCAACAACTTCGAGCGCAACAAGGTGTGGAAGTTGGTGGAAAGACCCAAAGATTGCCACAATGTTATCGGCACCAACTGGATTTTCAAGAACAAGCAAGATGAACATGGCATGGTGGTGAGGAACAAGGCAAGATTGGTGGCTCAAGGTTACTCCCAAATTGAAAGCATTGACTTTGGAGAAACCTATGCGCCCGTGGCTCGACTTGAGTCAATTCGTATTCTTCTTGCTTATGCCTCTCATCATAACTTTAAGTTGCAACAAATGGATGTCAAATCCGCTTTTCTAAATGGTCCACTAAATGAACTTGTTTATGTTAAGCAACCACCGGGGTTCGAGGACCTCAAGTATCCGAACCATGTCTACAAGTTGGATAAGGCACTCTATGGCCTTAAACAAGCCCCACGAGCGTGGTACGAGCACCTTAGAGAACTACTTGTAGACCGTGGATTCCAAGTTGGGGAAATCGACCCCACACTTTTCACTAAGAAAGTTAATGGAGAGCTTTTCATTTGTCAATTATATGTGGATGACATTATATTTGGATCGACTAACAAAGCATTTAACGAAGAATTCTCTAAGCTTATGACTGACAGGTTTGAGATGTCTATGATGGGCGAGATGAAGTTCTTCCTCGGATTTGAGATCAAACAATTGAGGGAAGGAACGTTCATCAACCAAGCAAAGTACATTCAAGACATGCTCAAGAAGTACGAGTTGCTTGAGCTCAAGGGTGCCTCTACCCCAATGCAAACCAAATGCCACCTTGATCTCAACCCTAAGGGTAATGATGTGGATCAAAGGTATACCGCTCCATGATTGGATCTCTCCTCTACCTTTGTGCATCTAGATCGGATATAGTGCTAGCCGTAGGAGTGTTTGCAAGATATCAAGCGGCTCCTAAAGAAAGCCATGATATGGCGGTCAAGAGAATCTTTAGATATTTGGCTTATACCCCAACCTTTGGATTGTGGTACCCCAAGGATGCAAATTTCACATATGTGGGTACACGGATTCCGATTGGGTGGGAGATCATGATGATAGGAAGTCAACCTCCGGCGCTTGTCAATTTATTGGGAGGTCCTTGGTAAGTTGGTCTTCTAAGAAGCAAAATTGTATATCTCTCTCCACCGCCGAAGCCGAGTATGTTGCCGCCGCAAGTTGCTGCACTCAGTTGCTATGGATGAGGCAAACTTTAAAGGAGTACGGAGTCGATTGTGACAAAGTGTCTCTTCTATGTGACAACGAAAGTGCCATCAAGATTGTTTACAACCCGGTGCAACATTCAAGAACCAAGCATATTGAGATCCGCCATCATTTCATAAGAGATCATGTGGCCCGAGGAGACATTGACTTATCATATGTGGGCACAAGGCATCAATTGGCGGATATCTTCACGAAGCCCCTTGAGGAAGGAAGGTTTTGCTTTTTGAGTATTGAGCTAAATGTCATTGATTCGAGGTCCTTAGCTTGATCGCTTGCACACTCACCTAGGGCGTAATTGCATCTTATCTTGTTTAGATGTAGGCATGGAAATAGGGGGAGTGCGGTCCTAATACATTGGACCATCCCTCCCCCCATTATGCCGATAGCAAGTGTTCTTTTATCTCTATATTCATTCTTATGACTAATGAGCTAAAACGACGAGTATTGGTTATGTACCCAAGATACATCTTCGCGGTAACATGCCTTACACTCCTACATGGTGGCCTCGGCCACCGACCTCTTCTCTTTGAAGAGTTGATTTTATTTGGAGCTTATTGTTGCTATTTGCCCTCCATTTCATGCATGTGGGAAACCTACTCAACTTGGCGCTTTATGTTTCGATTTGGTAGTTGTGAGTTGAGTATGGTGTACCAATGACAGTTTGGAAATCTATCCCAAGCCTACTTCCCCCTGAAAAAATTTCTCTCTATTCCACACAAGTCATCCATTTGAAAACTCGGATTTTGGTTCAGCAGGTCGGAATATCCGGTTCATTATGAACCGGAATATCCGGTGACTCGGAATTTCCGGTGTAAGTTACACTCGGAATATCCGGTCGGGCGGTTTGTCCAAAAATATAAGGGCAGGCTCGGGGTGAAGGGCTCATTAGTGCCCTTCTTCCACCCCCGACCTCCCTCTCCTCCAGCCGCCGCCCCTGCTGCTCCAAGATCCCTCCGGAGCACTCCGTCCGCCGGGGAACCTCTTTCTCGGCCGGATCTGCTCCTCCTCCGCCCCGGGAACTCACTCCTCCAAGCAATGGCCTCAATGGATGAGGGTAACTTCACTTTTCTTCTTCCTTATGTGCTTGCACTTGGATCTTGATGTGGAGTTATTTGTTTCAATATTGCTTGGTAGAGATTGTTCCTAGCACTATTCCCTGCCATCTACATACATTAGTTTTGCATTGTGTTGGATCGATCTAGTTTTAGACCGAGTCAATCTCAGATCTGCACAGGTTCTGTCTGACTCGGAATTTCCGACTCAGACTGACTCGGAATTTCCGGTCCCCCGGAATTTCCGGTCATGTCTGAATCGGAATTTCCGAGTCAAACACTGCAGTTTTAAGATTAACTCATGTTTAACTACATATGATTCATCAAATGCCTACCTAATGTGTGTATAATCTCCTGACTTGTGTGCACTTACCTTATGCTACCCACTATGCTCAAATTCACAGGTTCTAGTGGGAGTCCGTCCGATGGGGCATCAAGGAACACAGGAAGAGCTCCTGTCCACAAGAACCCAGTCAACAAGGGAAAGGGTCCTGCAATTCAAAGGCAGAAGAAAGCTGTTGCTAGCAAGCCACCATCCAAGAACAGGAAGAATGCCCCTATTCCTCAACGTCAGAACTACTCCAAGATGAACTCAGTGGATTATTCTCAGCTTAGACAGGGGGATTGGTACCTTAGGCCAAGGGACAACTCTCTGGATGATCGCAGCTATTGGTGCCAAGAGCAAGAGCACATACTCGTGGATCTCTATCTCTCTCTGTCGAAGCCCATTCGACCCATGCATCCGTTTGATCTTGCTACTCTGCAGAAGAAAGCCTCATTTGTTGAGGCTATTCATATTGTCAAGACCATGGGCTTGGAGAGGCTGGTGCTCACCCGTTGTCCTTACAACGCTCAGCTTGTTATGTAGTTCTTTGCCACCCTAGTGATCAAGGGTGACTCGAAGAAGACTATGAAGTGGATGACTGGGGAATCTTTCTGTGAGTCCAACTTTGAGGAGTTTGCCAAGGTTTTGGGCTACAGGTTTGATGGTGACAATCCTCAAGGCTTTCGCATGCACAACCCTTACAAGCTCAACAAGAAGAAAACAACGCACTTATATGGTGAGGGAGCCACCCCTGGCAATTCTCGTGACTTGCTTCCACTTTATGATGTTCTTGTGCGCATCCTGCGTGAGAACATTGCACCAAGTGGTGGCAACAACGACAATGTGGTGACCCCTCTATGCAACCTGCTCCTTCATGCCAACCGCATTGTGGAGGACACTGATTCTGATGCCGACTGGAGTGTAGATGTGATGGATTACATCTACAATGAGATGTATGAAGCCATGACCACCAGGGTGACTATTCCCTATGCTCCTTACATCATGAAGCTCATATGTTCAAGTTCCCTGATTATAACTTCAGCAATGATGATATGGAGCCGCATGACTTCAAGAAGCTGTATGAGAAGAAGACAGTGGTCAAGCCCCCTCCTAGGCCTTCTACTAGCTCAGCTCAGGGTGGATCTTTCATGGGTGATGCTAGGAGGGTTGCTGCTCCCACTCATGTCCCAGCCACTCATGCGAAGGTAAATAAGCTGAATTGGTTCCAACGCAATGTCCTATGCATGAATGTGGACATCCGTAAGGAGCAATACACTGCCTACAAGGATCGCCGTCAGCTGGCCTACAAGCAGGGCTTGATCCTTCATCATGCATCTGGCTCTCCTGCTCCTGCTGATCTGTCTGATCCCCTGACCTTTGCTTAGTGGAATCAGGGTTCCTTGGCTCCGTGGACTCAGATTGACCATGACCTTGGTGGCAGCTCTTACACCACTGGACATGACTATGATGATGAGGAGGAAGATGAGGATGAGGAGGCATAATATGAGGAGGATGAGGAGGATGATGAGGATGACGATGATGATGATGTTGAGGATGATGATGAGGAGACCCCCTCAGACTGAAGACCTTCATGGGACGTAGCATCGCTCTTCTTCCTTTTTGGCGTTTATATGCCAAAGGGGGAGAAGTTGCTCTAGTAGGGTTCGGGCACAAGCATATGCGTTTACCATTTTTCTGCGCGTGTGTCCATTTATTTGTTTGAATTTATTTGTTAAACTCTTTTATTCTCTATGTGTGATGACTATGTGTATTGAGACGACAATGTTATGCTATCATTCTACTATGGTTGAGACTTCGAATTTATTGTGTTGGTATTCTCTTCATATCCTATATACACAAGGTATGAAAATCTATCTAGTCTCAAATGCTATCATAACCTTACATTGTGTCTCTTTTCTCCTATGTGATATCGTGTGTTTGTTGTTATAAAATTGCTCCTATCGTTTTTCATATTGTGTTGCTTACATGCACTTATTTAGGGGGAGCCATTTTCTGTCAAAAACATGATATTGCATTTTGTTTCTTTGCAAATCTTGGTATTGTCATCTAACACCAAAAAGGGGGAGATTGAAAGAACATTTCTTAATCCCTAGTGTTTTGAGTGTTAGTTAACAATACCAATGATGTACTAATCCTATTTGCTAAGTATTTCAGTTTGTGTGAGTTTCATATCACAAATCCCAAAGTCCAAATGTAGAGAAAAAGAGTTTCTAGAATTCTTCCCAGAATCGGATTATTGGAACCGGAAATTTCCTGGATCGGAAATTCCGGATCTTCTATACATAACAGAAAATTGGCTAAGTCAAGTTCAGAAAGTGGTTCTGACTTCAACCGGAAATTCAGCTCGGAAATTTCACTGACTCGGAAATTCCGAGTCACCCTCAGAAAATTGGCTAAGTCAAGTTCAGAAAGTGGTTCTGACTTCAACCGGAAATTCAGCTCGGAAATTTCACTGACTCGAAATTTCCGAGTCACCCTCAGAAAATTGGCTAAGTCAAGTTCAGAAAGTGGTTCTGACTTCAACCGGAAATTTAGCTTGGAAATTTCACTGACTCGGAATTTCCGATTCACCTTCAGAAAATTGGCTAAGTCAAGATGTCAAAGTGGTTCTGATCTCAACCGGAAATTCAACTCGGAAATTTCATTGACTCGGATATTTCGGGTGACTCGGAATTTCCGGTGTCACTTATACCGGAATTTCCGAGTCCCCGAAGCAGCCAACGGCCAGATTTTGAGAGGGGGTATAAATACCCCCTCACTCACTCAAGAACAGTCAGCTCTCAGATATTCTCTCTCCTACCATTCTTGAAAGCTCAAATCAACAAGATCTCCCAATCCCTCCGCCCAAATCTGTTGATCTTTGGAGGATTGGAGGAGAAGGCCCGGATCTACATCTTCACCGAATGGATTTTGCATTTCCTCCCCAATCACTTGGGGATTTCGTGGCTAGGGTTTCCGGTGGGAAAACCTAGTTCACCATTGTTGTAATCTTGGTGTTGCCTTGACCTTTTGTGGTCCTTGACCTTTTGTGGTCTTCTTGAGAGCCCCCAATTAAGTTGTGGGTGCGTGCCTCAAGCGTTTGTAAGGGATTCGATCTCCACCCTAAAAGGGGATCAATAGTGGAAGGTAGACTCGCAACCTTGTGGTTGAGTTCATCGGAGAAGAAGGTGAGCCTTTGTGGCGTTGCGGCTAACCTGTTGTGGTAGCGCACACCTCTCCAAACGAGACGTACACCCTTGGGTGGAACTCGGGATTACATCTTCATCTCCGCGTGCTTCGCTCGGTTCCCCTTATCTTTGCTCCCTTACTTGCTTGTCTTGTTAGCTTGTTTATCTTGTTATTGCTTAGATTGTCATTTAGGTAAATTCACCGTAGTTGCATATCTAGAGAATTTACCTTTGTGTTGAGCCTAAATTTGAAAAGACCTAAAATTTGTAATAGCACCTATTCACCCCCCCCCCCCTCTAGTTGTCGGATTCCCGTTCATGATTTCATGGCTTCAAGCCATTTCTCGGACTCTAGACTCGCCATCGCCTCCTTGTAGTTCGTAGGTTCGTCTTGTTCAACTAACATGACGGTGCAAACCATGTTGCCATACCATTCTGGTTCGATCCGAGATCTACCAGACCTACGGGGTAGAATAACTTTCTCGACAGTTTCTCCCACTCCTTCCACGGAGGACGTTTCCGGAATTGCTTCCGTTGCGCCACTCGGAATCTCGAGTTCAGGATCAACGATCTCATCGAGGTCTACCTTCCTCCCACTTACTCCTTTCGCGAGAAACTCCTTCTCTAGAAAGGTACCGGTCTTCGCGACAAAAGTTTTGCCCTCAGCTTGGTTGTAGAAGGTGTACCCAACGTTTTCCCGTGGATATCCTACAAAGACGACTTTCTTCGACTTCGGTTCGAGTTTGTCGGGCTGTAGTTTCTTAACGTACGCCTCACAACCCCAAACCTTCAGAAACGATAACTTAGACTTTTGGCCATACCATAATTCATACGGTGTCGTTTCAACGGATTTGGACGGAGCCTAAATGCGGTTGTTTCTAACGCATAACCCCAGAAGGACACTGGCAAATCGGTAAGAGACATCATAGATCGAACACTATCCAGTAGAGTACGATTGCGTCGCTCGGACACGCCGTTACGCTGCGGTGTTCCGGCTGGCGTAAGTTGGGGTACTATGCCACAACTCTTCAGATGTGTGCCAAACTCAAGCACTCGCCACCGCGATCGGATCGGAGGTGCTTGATTTTCCTATTAAGCTGATTCTCAACTTCACTTTGGAATTCTTTGAACTTTTCAAAAGTTTCAGACTTGTGTTTCATCAAATAGATATAACTGTATCTAATCAAGTCATCAGTGAAGGTGACGAAGTAACGATAACCATTGCGTGTCGAAACGCTCATCGGTCCACACACATCTGTATGTATGATCCCCAATAAATCCGACGTCCGTTCAACGAAACCTTTGAACGGTGTCTTGGTCATTTTGCCCATAAGGCACGGTTCGCATGTATCGAGGGATCCGAAATCCAACGAGTCCAAAAGTCCATCGGAGTGGAGTTGCTTCATGCGCTTTACACCAATATGACCAAGACGGCAATGCCACATATACATGGCGGTATCATCACTTCACTTAATCCGTTTGGCTTCTATGTTATGGATGTGAGTACTACGATCGAGATTCAACAAGAATAAACCGTTATTCTCGGGAGCATCAACATAAAAGATATCATTCATATAAATAGCACAACTGCTTGATACTGATTTAAATGTATAACCGTCTTGTAACAGGCAAGACCCACTTATAATGTTTACACTCAAGGATGGCACAAAATAACACTTATTTAAAACCAAGACTAATCCCGATGGTAGATGTAGAGGGAGCATGCCGACAGCCACCACGTCGACTCTCGATCCGTTGCCGACGCGCATCGTCACCTCATCCTTCGCCAGCCGCCGTCTATTCCGTAACTCCTCCTGAGAGTTACATATATGAGCAACATAACCAGTATCAAATACCCACGTGTTGCTCCGGGCGGATGTAAGGTACACATCTATAACATGTATATCAAATATACCTTGCTCTTTGTCGACCGGCTTGCCAGACTTCCTATCCTCCAAATACTTGGGGCAGTTGCGCTTCCAGTGACCCTTCCCCTTGCAGTAGAAGCACTCCACACTAGCTCTGGGACCAGATCTGTTAGTCTTGGGCTTGGCACTCATCTTGCCTTCCCTCCTGGACTTCCAGCTCTGCTTTCCCTTGCCACCGGATTTCTTGAAATCAACGGCCTTGTTGACCATCAACAGCGTGTGCTCCTTCTTAATCTCTACCTCAACAGTCTTGAGCATCACGAACACTTCACCCAGGGACTTAGCCATGCCCTGCATGTTGTAGTTCATGACGAAGCCTTTATAGCTAGGGGGCAACGATTGCAACACCCTGTCAATCGCCAGGTCATCGGGAATCTTGCATTCCAGAGCATTCAGGCGTTGAACGTAGCCAGACATCTTGACTACATGCTCGCTCACACTGCTATGCTCTTCCATCTTGGCTGAGAAGAAAAGCTCAGAAGCCTCATATCTCTCAGCTTTAGCCCGCGGCGCGAAGACAGCCTTCAGATCAGAAATAATCTCGAAGGCGCTCATCTTCTCGAAGCGCTTCTGCAGGTCGGCTTCCATGGCGTAGAGCATGCCACTCTGGACAAAGGCAGAGTCCTCCGATTTGGTCTGGAAGACCTTCTTCTCATCCTCAGAGGCATCATCTGTGGGAGGGTCACCTATGGCGGCCTCAATGACGTAGGCCACCCTATGGGGAGTGAGGAGGATCCTCAGGTTGCGGAACCAGGCCATGAAGTTTGAACCATTGGTCTTAAGCTTTTCTTTCTCAAGGAACAGACCTAGGTTAAACGAGGGGCGAGACATCTAGAATGGAATTTGCAACAACATAAGACTTTGTTCATAATAATTTTGAGTTATAGTATTTTTTTAGAAAATAACTAACATAACTCCCACTCAAACGAACATCCCTCCTGGTCGTTTAAGCGATTACACGACCCCCATCCATTGCACCACCCCTTATCATCAAAGCCGGCGGCACAACTTCAATAGTAGACAAAAGTCCGCCACACCAATTTTATGACTCGTGCTCGACCTTTCGGTCTTCCTGTTCCGAGGCCATATTTCTGAATATGCTAGGCTCGCCACCAAAGACCTCCACGCTGACGCTTGTGCAACATGGCTTACACCCACTGTATGCGAACGACGAGATGTCTGACACCCGATCATCACAGCCTGCCTCATAACGTAGAACTTTCTTGGTGGTGCGCGTTGGAGGGAGAACACTAGTGGTATTTTGAAGGGAACATCTTATATAGCTACCGCCGTGTAACTAATTTACACTATATATACAATCACACAATATAAGATGCACACAAAACATCAAATGTAATGCAATGTGATATAGTCCATCACGCCATGGTCTTCTTGGCGCCCGCACTTAATAATTTTTTTTAATAAACCTACCTTGACCATATCACATAGCCCCTGCAAAATAAAGTTAGACGCTTCTACTTTATCTTTTGCATATTTTACGTGGCTTGGAGCTTTCGTAAATAGAACCGCTTCATACCTACGAACCTTATGACCATAACAACGATCTAATAATTGCATATTTAAGCATCCCTTTCGGGACCTCCATTGAAAATGCGAAGACCAACTAAAGAGAGAGAAACTGACACCCGCCAGCCACATATACAGTACAAGCCGTATGTCAGTAGTGGAACCAGTCTCGCGTAAGCATACGCGTAAAGTCGGTCCAGGCCGCTTCATCAACTCAATGCCGCTGGAAGACATAAGTGCATGCTAGAGGGTAGCAAATAACAGGAACGGTGCCCCCGTGCAGAACACGGGTTCTAACAGCGTACAGCTATATCTACGATAGATCAGCTCTGATACCACTGAAGGGGATCGTGTGCATAAAACAAAAAATTTCCTACCAACGATATCCAAAAAGCATGCCAAGATCTATTCTATGCAGATATAGTAGTACGAACGGAGATCGGAATACGTACCCTTGTAGACCGAAAGCGTGGATTACGTTCCCGCACAAACGTTGTCGATGAAGACCGACGAAACCGACCTCAAGGTCGTGTAGAGGAAGCAGACCTCCGAGTACCGCTAGCGCAGCACCTCGCAGGGCGTCACACACGTACGGTGAAGACGACGGCCTTCGAAGCTCCAGTCCAGGACGAGCAACGGAAGACTTGGACCGGAACACCAGCAGCGCGGCAGCGGGCTATGGTGGAAGATATCCCCCTCCTCTCCTCGGCGCGACTCCGACAAGGGAATCACGAGATCGAGAGAGAAATTGGGAATTAATTGGTGAATTAAAAGGCCAGGGGTGCCCCTTCTTATATAGGCTCCCAGGGGGGAGCCAACTTGCTAACCAGACAATGTGGGACTAAACCCCACAAGCCTGGTGCGGCATGGGAGGGTGCGCCGGCCCCTAGTGGGCCCTTGGCCCACTTGGGTCGGCCCCTCCTGGCCCCCACCGAATCCCCAAGGGGATTTCCCCCCTCTTGGGCCTTCTTTCGACCAGAAGGCCCATTTAGGGAAATCAGCCTAAATAAATTCGAAAATAAATATATAAATCATATTTGCATATTAATTACACTAATTAATATCAAACATAATATATATAATTTTTCCTAGCTCCGAAAACTCTTTCAGCGCTGCCCGATCTCCATCGGACCCCTCCCGGGACGCTCCCGGTGATCTCTTTCCTTTCCGGTTGTCTTGTCGAAACCCCTTAAGTGTGTTACCCTAGCGGTTCGATATAATAACATGTACGACCAAGACTCCTCTATGATCAACGACTAACTCGTAGGCCTGGACCCCATGAATTAATCCCTGTGATATAACGAATGACTTTCATCTATCAAACCTGAACGCAAAGTTTTAAACCTTTTGCCATAGCTATACTTAGCGCGTCCGAGTGTCGTTCCATAGATATCTCCATACCTAATCTTGACCTCGTTACCGACAAACGCTATCTTCTACTCGTCTATGATCTCACGTCTACGTGACCTAGTCACATGCTTGCAAGCTCATTAGACATGATCTCACCGAGTGGGCCCGAGAGTATCTATCCTGCTATGCGGACTGGCAAATCACGCTCTTGACCCCTCGTCTCAACTACTCCTTTCCGATACCCAAAAGTATCACCGTTATTGTCATACTATATAAGATACGACGTTTGGTGCGATCAAAGTATCTTCCAGGAATAACAATAAGAGTTGATCTCACGGTCAAAGGCGTAACGACTACGTCCTCCAAATCTGGGTATGTCCATCACATCGTTCTCCAACGATATGACTCCCATTGCCGACCGGCGCCATGCCCCATGACCGGGAAACCTCGATCATCAATCGCGCAACGAAACTAGTCTTAGTAGAGGCTACTAGGGACCTGGTTATTTACGTATCACACCCGTATTAATGTTTTCGCTTAATAGGGTTCTAGCATGATACAAAAACCTATTATGAACAAACGAGATATGATAAAGAATACACTTTATTAATTGCCTCTAGGGCATATCTCCTTCATTAATCACCCACAGGCATCATCAACCACACATGAAAACACCTACAAACTTTATTATCTACTACCTCGGTTTTTGTTGCTGAAGAATTGGTCGACCAAGATGACATCCATGATTATCAAAATAGTATTGTTGCTTACTTTAAGAGTTACTGTTTCACTTGATTGATCAGTTTATAGTGTACTACATAATAACTCAAGATGATGCAATGGGCATCGCAATTGATATCTTTGATCGCCAGTTCCATATAAATCACTCTAAAATTCCGCCGCAACGCGTGGGGTTTCATCTAGTTATAAAAGGAGGGAGTAGATGGAGCAGCTAGGAGCCTAGGAGTGCTAACCTAAGGAGTCCCAGTATACATGAGAGCAGTGTGGTATCCATCACAGCCAAAATGAAGGATAAACGGTATTGGACATATTGAATGCATCAAAATCATACATTGGAGCAAAAATTGGTGTTTGGTGTCCTCCGTTACGATTATCTATATAACCTCCAAACACAACCAAAATAGGCCAAATGGTGCTGATTCTAGTAGAACCGAGAAGATACGCAAAGTTCAAGTCAACATTTTAGCACCTCCATACTTTTGTAATATATTAATCCAAATATTTCCTATCTTCAAAGTGATCCATGCGATGAATGAGACCCTATGAGTTCGCAGCTTCACTATGTTAGCTTGAAGGTTTAATATAAGTCACTAGCTATTTCGTCATCTAGAACACAAATATAAGAAACCGATGGTGTATGATCTTACAGGTAGATCAAGAACTGAATTCCCGTTCCTACTAGATGAAGGTACACGTAACCCATGGCATGGTTTAGCAACATAACAACAACCGGATGGCGCGAAGGTGGAGTAGGTAGCACCCATAACTATCCTCATAGGGGCTGGCGGTTTATAGATTATTTGCCTCTCTAAGCACCGACCTGATGGATAATTAGTTTAGGATGTGTCCAGTTACTCACATAAGATTAAGAAAAAGGAGAGGACGATGAAGTAGAACTTAAAAAATGTTGGCGTTTTTCTAGCGATTTCCCACAAAAAGCTATGTATGATCCTCATGAATGTTCTTTGTCATGGGTTAACTTCTAGGGTCTGTCTAGCGCTCAGTGAACTGAGAACTAGCTTAGTTCTTAGTCGAATGACATCATGACTTCTTCCCCATCTTCGGCCACCACCTCCCCCGTGACGAGCATCGACCTAACCGGTGTCCACCCCGGCCATGACCGGTGCACTCCCGCGACGCCTCACTGCCTCGCCCTGCCTCGAGCTCGCCGGTCCATTGCCACTCCGACCAACCCTCTAAACCCCTTTTCTCAGGCACCGCTGAAACCATGCCCTAGTGGATGAATTGACTGAGCACTAAACTAATTCTCAGTTGACTGAAAATTAGCAAAACCGTAAGTTTTAAGTGGCCAAACGGCCCATATACTCGTAAGTCCAATAATCACGGACTGGGCCTTTTGGTTTTAGCCTGTCTACGTGTACCCACAGAACCGCAAAACCATACTTCCATTGCCAAATCACGGGCACAGTGCTGCACTCGCCAGCTGCGGTCGGCCATTGTTTGTTGCCGTCACCACCATCCCTCGCGTCGTCGCAAGCACGCGCCCCAACAGAGCCCCATTTACTCCTCGTCTCCATGGCAGCAAGCAATGGCAGGAGCCGCATTTACTCTTTCCCTCATCCACCCACCAACTATCCCCCAAAACCCTCTCCCCTTTCACTCTCCCTCTATATACAAGGCAAGCTACGCTCATCACTCCACAGTCATCTCCTGCCATACCTAGCTAGCTAGGCAAGCTCTCCAAAGCTAGCAGCCATGGCCTCCTCCACGGCGATGACGGTGCTCCTTCTAGTGCTCCTCGCGTGCGGCGGCGCCACGGCGCAGCTGTTCCCCCGGCCGTTTCCCCGACCGCCGCTGTTCCCGCGCGCGCCGTGGAACTTCACGCTCCCGACGGGGCCCGGCGACACCAGCGGCGGGAGCGGGGCGACGACCTCGGGCGGGGGCCCGTCGGTGCCGGCGATGTTCGTGTTCGGGGACTCCCTCACGGACAACGGCAACAACAACGACCTCACCTCGCTCGCCAAGGCCAACTACCTCCCCTACGGCATCGACTTCGCCGGCGGACCCACCGGCCGCTTCTCCAACGGCTACACCATGGTCGACACCATAGGTACGTGCCCCGCGAGCTCATGCATTGCTGCATGCACACATGTTTCCTTCTGCTGCATGCAGCATGCTCCCCGTCCCCGCTGCATTTTTCTGGAGCTTCTTGGGTGCTTCAGAGGTAGAAGTCACAACCACAAGTAGTTTCTTCTCACTAGAGAATAAGGTCACAAAATCCATGCATGCTGCAGGGTAGTGTATGTATAATATGATGTGCTATTTCGCATACAAATGGAACAATTTTGCTGCTTGCAGAAGTAGCAAATCAGCTGTCGAAGTACCTTGCTTCTTTTGAGTAGAATTGCTAATTTTAGTACATCCTAAGATGAGCTTGTCATATGGCAAATAATGCAATGAAGCTAGAGCATCATGAAACCCGTGATCTATCGTCTGGTACACCCATACTGGCACTTCAGGACTTACATACAAAAATGGAATATTGGTGTATTTTAGTCTTTTTATATACAGAACATTATCAAGTGGGTCTAGGCTATGTTTTCCTGGAAGAATGTTTTTCAAATCATAAGTATGGATAGCTGGAGATTGGTATATGTTGACCATACTATTAAATAAATTCATTATTGCTTGTATCGCCCTCTTTGGTTTGGCTTATTTTGGCTGTTTTTTTACTTTGACTTACAACTTATAAGCCAAATTGCTATGTAAGGGTATAAGTCAAAAGTCAAAAACCGAAAGGACCTATTTAGAATTTTAGATGATTTCTAACTTATAAGCCAAAAAGTCAAAAGTCAGCTTTTAAACCCAACCAAACACGCAGTCTATGCATGCATGCAAGTTGTTACTGCAATTTTACTTTGACTTATATAAGCCACAAAAACACCTAACTTTTGGTTTTTGGCCTTTTACTTACATTGTTGTGTAAGGGTATAAGTCAAAAGCTATAAACCGAAGCACCTATTTAAAATTTTAGATGTTTTCTAACTTATAAGCCAAAAGTCAGTCAGCGTTTAACCCAAACAAACAGGCCAGTCTATGCATGCATGCAAGTTGTTACTGCAACTAACAAAGTAACAGTGAATGCAACATCTGATAAACAGTTAATTAAATTTTGCATGCAGCTGGTTTGATGGAACTGGATATACTTATATAGGGTAGCAGTAGTACGTTTCTCAGGGTTTCTATATAGATCTATATATGCGCCCTCAATAATTATTGACTAACAAGGAATTCATTTTGTCCAACGTTAGGCTAGCTGGCTAGCTTCTCTTTTTTCTTAGAAGAAGCAACGCAATTACTGGTACTGTATAAAAATGCATGTACTACTGTCCCCTTCTCACATCTTTCGTTTTGGAATCCAATCAAAGTTTGCATAGTGCCATAGTCCATGCAAACAAATCCAAATGATTAGCTCACTCTACCTAATCACTGAGATCCTACTAGAATAGTATCATAGCTTGTACTGTAGTAATAACTATTGACCGGCCTCCTGCATGTGCACATTCAAGTTGATGTGAGAGAGTGAAAACCACACCAATAGTACGAGCGATGGTGTAGCACGGCGGTACTCAATTTTCTCCGGGGATCATAAAACCTTGCCATTGATCAACACATACAGTGCACATGACGCGATGAATTCACCTAGTCAAAACGTTGTGTATATGGTAGGAGTAGCGTCAATGTGTCCATGTGACCCTAGCCAGGGCTAGGACTCTTTAAATATGTACGGTGGAAAATATTAAATGCCTGCCTGCATGCAGTCCAGGCTTGTCCCCGCCAATAATTCACCACACAAGAGGGTTTACAACTGTGTTAAATCTCAGTTTACAGTGCACTTAGATCTGCGTGTTATTACTCGAACGTATTATACGTGTTGAGGTTAGCTATAGTTAGTTAAACAGAACAGCTTCATCACTGATTAATTCAAACCTATTGTTGTTCATAATGCAGCTGAGCTTCTTGGGCTTCCCCTGCTGCCTTCCAACCCGGAGGCCTCCAGCCCCGACAGCGACGGCGGCGCCCTCCACGGCGTGAACTACGCCTCGGCCGCCGCCGGGATCCTGGACAACACCGGCCAGAACTTTGTACGCGCCCTGAATGAAAGCTCATGAATTCTCCTATTCACTCCGGTCCTGCTTCTACTATATATGTAGCAGCAGATCTAGCATAGTGGTTGTACTACGTGGTGGTAGCAAAAACAAATCCATTCATGACAGTGTTTGTACGTGGTTGCATGCAGGTGGGTCGCATCCCGTTCAACCAGCAGATCAAGAACTTCGAGACGACGCTGAACCAGATCCGAGGGAAGCTGGGCGCCGGCAACCTGGCCTCGTCGCTCGGCCGCAGCATCATCTACGTGGGCATGGGCAGCAACGACTACCTCAACAACTACCTGATGCCCAACTACAACACCCGGAACGAGTACAACGGCGACCAGTACTCCACGCTCCTCGTCCAGCACTACACCAAGCATCTCACCGTAAGCTAGCGACTACTTAATCCACGCTTGACGATCGAGCCATGCAAAGCTTCTGATTATATTCCTTGCATAAAATGCATGCAGAGCCTGTACAATCTGGGTGCCCGGAGGTTCGTGATCGCGGGGGTGGGGTCGATGGCGTGCATCCCCAACATGCGGGCCAGGAGCCCGACGAACCAGTGCTCGCCGGACGTGGACGAGCTCATCGTCCCCTTCAACAGCAAGGTGAAGGGCATGGTGAACACCCTGAACGTCAACCTGCCCCGCGCCAGGTTCATCTACGTCGACACCTTCGAGATGATCTCCGAGGTGCTCAGGAACCCCTTCAACTACGGCTTCAGCGTGGTGGACCGAGGCTGCTGCGGGATCGGGAGGAACCGGGGCGTCATCACCTGCCTGCCCTTCCTGCGCCCATGCCCCAACCGGAACACCTACATCTTCTGGGACGCCTTCCACCCCACCGAGAGGGTCAACGTCCTCCTCGGCAAGGCCGCCTACTCCGGCGGCCAGGACCTCGCCTACCCCATGAACATCCAGCAGCTCGCCGCATGGCAGCCGTAGGAGCACCGGCGTTTCTTTAATTTTCAGGAGGAACTTGCTTAATTAGCTAGCTGCGTGACGGTGTTGTGTAAGTTTTTTTTAGCTTGGATCGTGAGGAGTACTGTGTTTCAGTGGCTGTTTGTGATCGATCGCTGAGTGTGTTGTAGTGGATCAGTCGTACTTGTAAGAGAGATCGATCGATTGATATTGCTTTGTTCGTTCTAATGCTAGTTTAACTATGAGCGCTAGCTGGATTGGTTATGCGGTGATCCATCATCCAAGACGCACGTAGAGTACTCTGCATGCGTACAGGTACAGGCTCAATCAAGGCAGACGGTGTTCATGCATTTATCTGACTTAACTAGCTACAGTGCCTCTAATTACTGGCGCGATGTATGCACAGTAGCCGCTGCATTCACGCAATATAAATTGGTACGCGGTGCTTGTTGTTTTAAATTTCTGCGTTCTGCTACTCTCTGCGTGCACAATAGAATAGAGATCGATGCTTGATCCTTGGAACATGGAGGAACACCAGTTAGCTCTGCCATCTACTCCCATTCAAGCGTGTATGGATTACACTACACCGGCATAGGCATTTTCTACAACTCTCTTTGAAAGAGTAAAGCTAGAAGTTTGTTCCTAGGGTGTCTATAAGGAATCGAATACTTAAGTGGAAAACTTGAAGTTAGGACTAAGGAAATACTAAGACATGTCAATTTGCCAAACCGAAATCGCCCCCGTAGCTCAGTTGGTTAGAGCGTTGGTCTTATGAGCCGAAGGTCGCGGGTTCGAGCCCCGCCGGGAGCATCCTTATATTTTTCTAAGTGCTCTTTATTATAAAATAATCGTAAATAAAATCTTTAATTTTTCTAAGTGATCTTTATTATAAAATAATCGTAGATGATTGTACCAGTTCTCCCGTAGCTCAGTTGGTTAGAGCGTTGGTCTTATGAGCCGAAGGTCGCGGGTTCGAGCCCCGCCGGGAGAATAATTTTTTTATTTATTTTTTCTTTCCGATTTTGTTTTTCCGCCGGGAGAATATTTTTTTTATTTTTTCTTTCCGATTTTGTTTTTCTATGTGCATTTTTTCTTTTCATAATTCTTTTGAGCTATGGCTGTACACAACGTTTCCTCATTTTCTCTTCGAATCTTCATGTACAATACGTGGGTAATGTTTGTGAAATTGTCTCGAAAAGAACTTCGAATCTTCGCGCCAAAACGTGGGTAATGTTTGTACACTTTTTACTTAATAATCGTTGGGACTGTCTATTTGTAAGCTAGCTGATTTCTAATTCGTGCACAGTTAGATTTTTTCGACCAACTAAACGTTGGCACATGGCCGCCTAGAGCAACGGACACCAGACTTTCGCTAACAGAAGTAAGAGCTCCCGTGCGCACGGCCCAGAGCCTGTTGAGAAAAAAGATCAAACCTGACCCACAAAAAAAAAGAGGTTTATCTGGTCCGCGCGCGGCAAAAAAGCCAGCCAGATAGCAACTTGTCGCAAGCAACGATCTTCTTCCCCAAGAAAAGAAGAACACATCTATTACCCTCCCACCCCTGCTGCCCCTCGCACTCCAATGAACCAGAGATAAAAGGACGAAAAAAACCGGAAAAAGAAGGGGATCAAAACCTGGGATGTAATATCTGTGAGGAGAATCAACCACAAAAAGATGGATCCAGATGGGGAGAGAGGTAGATCTGACGGGATGGATGTGTACCTGGGAAAAGAGAAGCAACCACTCCTTCAAAATTGGTGTATACAGTACATGTGCACACACAAGAACTAGAATCCTCATCATTATGCTAGCTTCACCCCACTATTGAGAAACTATTTAGACACACACACAAAAAAAGACACAACCAGCTACAAAGCTATCCATACATTATGATGCCTGTACATGTTTTATACACAGATTTATGTACCTTGTGATACATGTACATGTTTTATGCATAGAGTATGAACAGTTCTTATATGTATATGGAAATTCATAAAAAAGCATAGCAGTACATAACACATAAAAATAAAAATAAAGAACAAAAGAGAAGAGAAAATAAACCTAGAGAAACTAAAAAATCCATTTCAGAGAAATCAAAAAAGAAAAGGTAGAGTTTTAAATTCATGGATTACGGTGCAAAAAGAAGCTAGCTAGCATCTATGTTTGAAAAAAAATGAATAGGTGATAGGACATAACAAGGAAATAGACTAAGCTCAAATAATTTTGGGACAGCCTAACACTGAAAATGGTATCCAATGAAAACGCGTCTAGATCTTCTTTGCGTTTCTCTATCGATAATCATCAGAACACTTCCATGTAAAATAGTAGGACAAAAACCGCAATTGAAGACAACTAGTTGAAAAAGAGGATACAAAAAATGCTGCTCCTAAACAATCATGGTGCAAACCAGGAACTCTAGAGAAGAAAAAGAACAAGAAAACCAAAAAGATAAAAAAAATAGTGATAAAAAAATAGTAATGCATATTATTCAGAAAATAAGATACCCTCCTCCTTTATCCGGGCTTGGGACCGGCTATCCAATCTGAAGACAAGAAAACATCTTGTATTACGGATAGGCGGAGTTCCCCCTCCCACGCCCCCCCCCCCCCCCCCCCCCCAAACCCCATCCCACAACCGTAAAATGAAAAACTCAAAACAGTATGTGTACAGAAAAATGCAAAACAGAGTTCAAACCAAGATAACTCAAACTCACTTAAACAAACGATTTCGTGTGGGATAAGGAACCAGTGCGAGAGAATGACACAGAGACTGAGAGAATACAGGGACAAACAACTGATTCACTGAGACACTAAAACAGTGAGGGAGAGAGAGATAGAGAGAGATAAATGAGAGTAACAATGAGAGAGAGGCCCTCAGAGGTTGAGAGAGAGAGAGATAGATGTGTGCACAGATAAATGAGAGTAACAATGAGAGAGAGAGAGAGAGAGAGAGAGAGAGACCAGAGGTTTAGAGAGAGATAGAGAGAGAGGCCAAAAGTTGAGAGAGAGACAGAGAGAGAGGCCAGAGGTTCAGAGAGAGACAGAGAGAGGCCAGAGGTTCGAGATCGAGATTGAGAGAGAGAGAGAGAGAGAGAGAGAGAGAGAGAGAGAGAGAGAGAGTAAGTAGAGGTTCAGAGAGAGAGCAACAATAGAGGATTGAGAGAGACTGAAACTGAATGACAACATTGAATCAAAGAAACTGGCAACAAACTGTAAACTGAAACTAACTGAGAGAGAGAGACACAGAGAAGAATGAGAGAGAGAAACTGAATGACAACGCTGAATCAATGAAACTTAACTGAAAACCGATCCATTGAGAGAGATATAGAGAACAAGGACCATGACACACTGTGAAATGTAACTGAAACTGATCCATTTAGAGAGAGAGAAATAGAGAGAGAAGCATGAGATAGAGAGAGACTAAAAATGAAACTAAACTGAAGACGAATGATTGCGAGAGAGAGAGGCTAAATGAAAGACATAGACACATAGAGAGAAAATAAAAGGAAATGCAAAAAGAGAGAATACTGATACATGAGGAGAGAGATTAAAACATAAAAGAGAGATAGACTAAATTAATGACACAGACGCTGAAGGGAATATGCACTAGAGGCACTTAATAAACATAGTTTATTGGCAATATCCCAATTGTTCATTATATGTTTTACACCATGCTATAACTGTATTAAGCGAAAACATTAATACAGGTGTGGTAGATAAACAACCAGGTCCCTAGTAGCCTCTACTAAGACTAGTTTCGTTGCGCGATTGATGATCGAGGTTTTCCGGTCATAGGGCATGGCGCCGGTCGGCAATGGAAGTCATATCGTTAGGTGTAACGATGTGATGGACATACCCAGTATTTATAGGACATAGTCATTACGCCTTAAGACCGTGAGATCAACTCTTATTGTTATCCCTGAAAGATACTTTGATCGCACCAAACGTCATATCTTATCTAGTGTGACAATAACGGTGATACTTTTAGGTATCGGAAGGGGGTAGTTGAGACGAGGGATCAACAGCGGGATTTTTCAGTCCGCATAGCCGAATAGATACTCTAGGGCCCACTCGGTGAGATTATGTCAAATGAGTTTGCAAACATGTGACTAGGTCACCAGCTGACATAATATCATAGACGAGTAGAAGATAGCGATGTCGGTAACGAGATCATGCTAGGTATGGAGATATCTGAGAATGATACTCGGACACGCTAAGTATCGCCATGACAAAGGGTTTAAGACTAGACGTCCAGGTTTGATAGATGAAAGTCATTCGTTATATCACAGGGATTAATTTATGGGGTCCAGGCCTACGAGTTAGTCGATGATCATAGAGGAGTCTTGATCGTACCTGTTATTATATCAAACCGCTAGGGTAACACACTTAAGGGGTTTCGACAAGACAACCGGAAAGGAAAGAGATCACCGGGAATGTCCCGGGAGGGGTCCCATGGAGATCGGGCAGCGCCGAAAGAGTTTTCGGAGTTAGGAAAAATTATATATATTATGTTTGATATTAATTAGTGTAATTAATATGCAAATATGATTTTATATATTTATTTTAGAATTTATTTAGGCTTATTTCGCTAAATGGGCCTTCTGGTCGAAAGAAGGCCCATGGTGGGGAAAACCCTCAAGGGAATTTTGTGGGGGAGGCTTGGCCAGCCTAGGTGGGCCAAATGGGGCCCACATAGGGCCGGTGCACCATCCCTAGCCGCACCATGGCTGTGGGATAGTCCCACATTGCCTGACTAGGGAGGTTGGCTCCCCCCGGGAGCCTATATAAGAAGGGGCACCCCTGGCCTTTTAATTCACCAATTAATTCCCAATTTCTCTCTCGATCTCGTGGTTCCCTAGTCGGAGCCGCGCCGAGTAGAGGAGGGGGATCTCTTCCACCATAGCCCGCTGCCGCGCTGCTGGTGTTCCGGTCCAAGTCTTCCGCTCCTCGTCCTGGACTGGAGCTTCGGAGGCCGTCGTCTCCACCGTATGTGTGTGACGCCCTGCGAGGTGCTGCGCTAGCGGTACTCGGAGGCCTACTTCCTCCACCCGACCTCGGGGTCATCTTCATCGTCTTCGTCGCTCCGAGTTCTTCACGACCTAGAGGTCGGCTACGTCGTCTTCGTCGTCAACGCTTGTGCGGGAGCGTAATCCCCGCTATTCGGTCTACGAGGGTATGTATTCCGATCTCCGCCGTACTACTATTCTGCATAGTGTAGATCTTGGCTAGTTTAAGGATATTGTTGCTAGGAATTTTTTTGTTTTCTGCACACTATCCCCTTCAGTGGTATCAGAGCCGATCTATCGTAGATATAGCTGTACGCTGTTAGAACCCGTGTTCTGCACGGGGGCACCGTTCCTGTTATTTGCTACCCTCTAGCGTGCACTTGTGATTCCAGCGGCATCGAGTTGATGAAGCGGCCCGGACCGACTTTACGCGTACGCTAACGCGAGACTGGTTCCACTACTGACATACGGCTTGTACCGTATCTGTGGCTGGCGGGTGCCTGTTTCTCTCTCTTTAGTTGGCTTTGCATTTTCAACGGAGGGTTCGAAAGGGATGCTTAAACATGCAATTATTGGATCGTTGTTGTGGTCATAAGGTTCGTAGGTATGAAGTGGTTCTATTTACGAAAGCCCTGAGCCACGTAAAATATGCAAAAGATAAAGTAGAAGCGTCTAACTTTATTTTGCAGGGGCTATGTGATATGGTCAAGGTAGGTTTATTTAATTGTTTATAAATTGCGGGCGCCAAGAAGACCATGGCGCAATGGACTATATCACATTGCATTACATTTGATGTTTTGTGTGATTGTGTGTTACACGGCGGTAGCTGAATAAGATGATCCCTTCAAAATACCACTAGTGTTCTCCCTCCAACGCGCACCACCAAGAAAGTTCTACGTTATGAGGCAGGCAGTGATGATCGGGTGTCACACATCTCGTCGTTCGCATACAGTGGGTGTAAGCCATGTTGCACAAGCGTCAGCGTGGAGGTCTTTGGTGGCGAGCCTAGCATACTCAGAGGTATGGCCTCGGAACAGGAAGACCGAAAGGTCGAGCACGAGTCACAAAATTGGTGTGGCGGACAATTGTCTACTCTTGAAGTTCTGCCGCCGGCTCTGATGATGAGGGGTGGTGCAATGGATGGGGGTCGTGTAATCGTTTAAAAGACCAGGAGGGATGTTCGTTTTGAGTGGGAGTTCAGATAGTTATTTTCTAAAATACTAGAACTCAGAATATAATGAACAGAGTCTGTTTTGCAAACCTTTGTAGATATTAACCATTGTGATAGCATCTTTTCAAATTAGGCGCATTCCTGCGATTCAGAAACTTAAAAGGTTGGGTCCAAACTTCATAGTTTTATACTTTAGCTTGAGGATACTCCTTGTTTAAATCGTTAGCTCTTTGTGTTACAATACCCGCTAGGAGATAAACCCGGAGATTCCGCTAACAAAAGATAATTTGGATTATCAGATTTTGTGCGGATGATTTCATCATAGTCCAATGTATGCTATGATCTCTGCCATAAAGAACCAACGGTGGGTACGAGTTTTTAGATCGCGAACATATGATATTGTCGCTAAACTCGGGGTACCCCAAACGTTGGGTTGATGAAATTTATCAGTACGTTGACTGACTGTCTTCCTCAACCAAGATGGAAGAGAATACACACATTGAGGGAGCACGTGGCGGTCATACTTAATGACATATGTTCATGCTTAATGAACATTGAGACGCCTCGCTCAGCTCAATCACTGGATGACAGACATCGTTGCCAAGTGCAAATCCTCTGTCATAGACTATGTCATGCAAGGGGAATCGTTCACCTTCATGGTTTTTTATTACAGTGGAAGTATCAAGAAGATGAAACAGATCGCCGGAAGTCATCAATGATGATGGTGTATATATGATATACATGTTATGAATGTTTTAGCTAAGCAAGTGCTCGCAGTAGTGACTAAGTCTTGAACTAGTCATGTTTTGTGAAAACCCAGGTTTACTGCTTGAGTAGCTTGAAAGGATGAGGCGACATTGCGTGTTGATAATGGCAGTCAAGTTGTTGTGACGGCCATAGACACTCTCCCTCTAGATCTACCATTTGAATAAATTCTTTATGATCGGGTGTTGGTATGATCGTTACGAGTGTGTCTCCTCTAGCGAGACACTTGTTCATACATGATAGTGACAAATTGGTGTCCTATATTTATGAAGTAATGATCATATGCCGGTTTGAATTTAGATGGTAGAAGCTCCCACATTCATAATATTAATGCCAAAGGATACAAACTTAATAAAGACACCACATATGTGTGGCACTACCGTTTAGTCATGTCAATGTTATAGTCAATGCATTAGCTCCACACCGGATGGACCTACAAGTCCTAAGATTTGATCTTTTGACACTTGCAAAATAACTGTGACACCGTTTTTGGAAAACAGGCATATAACTTATTGATAGTCATACATGGAGATGTATGTGGTTCAATAAAGTAATTGACGGGTAGTGGAGACCTTTATTTTGTGAACTTCACTGAACGTTTTGAGTATAGCTTGTTGAGAATCGTGCATATGGGTGTATGTGAATCAATGAAGTACTTTAACGTATAGTGGAAGTCTTTATTTCATAGACTTCATGAACATACGAATAGATATATAGATATCCACTCGGGGAATGTTGGCCTGGAAATTTCGATTCAATCAAACAAGTCCAGAATGAAGTAGGAAATAAACTTAACAAGAAAATCAAATTCCCGCGATGCAAATCGAGGAAATAAAGATTTGAGTTATAATGTTGGCACATCATTGGAAGACTTGTGAGAAGAGTTCCACAAATTACGTCGCATGGAACACCATAGTGTTATGGTGTGTTAGGACGTCGTAATTGCACCCTATCGGATAGTGTGTGGTAAATAAATCTCTTACCGAATTATTGTGATCATTAGAGTCATATGGTAGAAACGTAAACACTCACGTTAGCAAATAGGGAAACCATTTGAATCCATGGAGACAATACCATACGAGTGATGGCATGACTATTGAGCCTGGATTGTCGTTTCAGCAATTTAGTGTTTCGATGTAATCGAACCTAAAATGGATTAATCTTTGTAGCATACCCTACCTAAAGAGTTAGTTGGGTACATGTCTCACGACATAGGCAAAATCTTTGCCGGGATATACCTTACGAAAGAAATAGTTTCTTGTCCGAGGGTATAAGTGAGAAAGAAAGTAGAGCAAGACGAAGTTGGTGAATTTCTTCTCCAGACATCAGAGTGGCGTAACCGAAAGTGTGTTCGGTGTCAGGCTCCACAGCTTGAAAAAGCTGATGATTCAAGATCATGATGTTCTGAGCTCATACTAAGAGCGTAGGCATACGAGGTTGTGTTCCACACTGTGTGTTACGACAATCTTGCTATGAAGAAGAGATGGTGAACCTAAGTCCGAGAAATGGCTGTGAGTCATTTATGATCCGAAATAAAATCCATATACGATTACCAGGTATTGACTTGGGAGATCTTCTTGATGGCATCTAGCATGTTAATAGTATATGGAATTTTATGAGAGAGTAGACATTGAGCAGATTCGATTTGTCGTGAAACAGTTCCGACATACCACATGAGAGTTTGTCTCAAGTGGAGAAGCCTAAATCTATTCTGGGTCGTTTAGCAATCACTATAATTTCGAATGAGAAATTGATTGATGGATAAGGAAACCATGTTTCTTAATAGTGTCATTAAGAAAGAGTTGGTGATCCTGAGGATGCTAAACATGTATGCAAACTTCGGTGGTCCATTCATGGGCTGAAGCAAGCATATCGGAGCTGGAATCTTCACTTTGATAATGTGATCAAAGGATTTTGGAGTTGTCCAAAATAGTTGAAGAAACCTACATTTGCAAAAAAGTGAGTGGGAGCAAACTAGCTTTCCTTGATCTTATATGCGGAAGTCATATTTGAGTGGGAGCTAAGTAGCTTTCCTTGATCTTATGTGCGGAAGGCATATTTGAGTGAGAGCTAGGTGTCATTTGTGATTTTGTATGTAACGACATATTGAATGACACAGATCCTCTAGTAGAGTGTAAAGGATTATTTAAGTGATTAAATTTTCTGTGAAATGAAGTTAGGAGTATTAGGCATCCGATTTATAATTGTATAGATCAGAAGGGGCTTAATAACATTAAGTCGGAGTATTTCCTAAGTCAGGATTCTAAAGTGTTTCAGAAAAGGACAAGCGAAGAAAGAGGTTCTTGCTTGTATGACTAGGTAAAAGATTAAGTTAATCTTGTCTTCTTCAGTGATAGAAAATGATGTTCAACATTCTCTATGTATCAGACATAGAGTCTATAAAACTGAAAGCTCGACTTAGTGTGACCCGAGTTCTTGGTTAAAGAACAGGTTCTAGAGTGATCCTTGTGTGGATCAATGAACAAACGTTAAGTTTATTCTTCAGTGTCTATGAGAACTGAAGATAGGTTTTCTAGTAACGGGTAAGAGTGGAATGGCAACTTGCCGTAAAGCGGTTACGATGATGCAGGTTATTACACTGACCCATACGATTAGAAATCTCATATAGGAGATGTCCTTTATTTTGAAGATAGACATGCTTAGTTTGCGAAGTCGCATATGAATGCACTGTCGTACAATCTGCATAGGTATAGAAATATATCGCGACTTTAGAAGTAGCAAGTGTGATTGGACTGAGCAGTTTTCCGAGCGTAGGTGGTCCCCTTAATAGATCTCTTAGACTTTTAAGGCGCATGCTACGCGAATGCTCGAGTCTCACTCCATCCACTGGGATATATTTCACCGTCATCGTAAGATACGGGATTATGTCAAACTAGGTGACATAGAAGTGTTGCAAAGCACATATAGGTCTCAATGTGTGAGTTCTATTGACTGTATTCCTCTTCCACGAGGCAAGCAGACACCAAGATGCTATGAGTGTTGAGCTGTTACCAAGTTGTAAACTAGATTAAGTGTTACTCTAGTGCAAGTGGGAGACTGGAGGGAATATGCCCTAGAGGCACTTAATAAACATAGTTTATTGGCAATATCCCAATTGTTCATTATATGTTTTACACCATGCTATAACTGTATTAAGCGAAAACATTAATACAGGTGTGGTAGATAAACAACCAGGTCCCTAGTAGCCTCTACTAAGACTAGTTTCGTTGCGCGATTGATGATCGAGGTTTTCCGGTCATAGGGCATGGCGCCGGTCGGCAATGGAAGTCATATCGTTAGGTGTAACGATGTGATGGACATACCCAGTATTTATAGGACATAGTCATTACGCCTTAAGACCGTGAGATCAACTCTTATTGTTATCCCTGAAAGATACTTTGATCGCACCAAACGTCATATCTTATCTAGTGTGACAATAACGGATGATACTTTTGGGTATCGGAAGGGGGTAGTTGAGACGAGGGATCAACAGCGGGATTTGTCAGTCCGCATAGCCGGATAGATACTCTAGGGCCCACTCGGTGAGATTATGTCAAATGAGTTTGCAAACATGTGACTAGGTCACCAGCTGACATAATATCATAGATGAGTAGAAGATAGAGATGTCGGTAACGAGATCATGCTAGGTATGGAGATATCTGAGAATGATACTCGGACACGCTAAGTATCGCCATGACAAAGGGTTTAAGACTAGACGTCCAGGTTTGATAGATGAAAGTCATTCGTTATATCACAGGGATTAATTCATGGGGTCCAGGCCTACGAGTTAGTCGATGATCATAGAGGAGTCTTGATCGTACCTGTTATTATATCGAACCGCTAGGGTAACACACTTAAGGGGTTTCGACAAGACAACCGGAAAGGAAAGAGATCACCGGGAATGTCCCGGGAGGGGTCCGATGGAGATCGGGCAGCGCCGAAAGAGTTTTCGGAGCTAGGAAATATTATATATATTATGTTTGATATTAATTAGTGTAATTAATATGCAAATATGATTTTATATATTTATTTTCGAATTTATTTAGACTGATTTCCCTAAATGGGCCTTCTGGTCGAAAGAAGGCCCATGGGGGGGGAAAACCCTCAAGGGAATTTTGTGGGGGAGGCTTGGCCGGCGGGCCCACCTAGGGCCGGCGCACCATCCCTAGCCGCACCATGGCTGTGGGATAGTCCCACATTACCTGGCTAGGGAGGTTGGCTCCCCCCGGGAGCCTATATAAGAAGGGGCACCCCTAGCCTTTTAATTCGCCAATTAATTCCCAATTTCTCTCTCGATCTCGTGGTTCCCTTGTCGGAGCCGCACCGAGTAGAGGAGGGGGATCTCTTCCACCATAGCCCGCTGCCGCGCTGCTGATGTTCCGGTCCAAGTCTTCCGCTGCTCGTCCTGGACTAGAGTTTCGGAGGCCGTCGTCTCCACCGTATGTGTGTGACGCCCTGCGAGGTGCTGCGCTAGCGGTACTCGGAGGCCTACTTCCTCCACCCGACCTCGGGGTCATCTTCGTCGTCTTCGTCGCGCCGAGTTCTTCGCGACCTAGAGGTCGGCTACGTCGTCTTCGTCGTCAACGCTTGGGCGGGAGCGTAATCCCCGCTATTCGGTCTACGAGGATATGTATTCCGATCTCCGCCGTACTACTATATCTGCATAGTGTAGATCTTGGTTAGTTTAAGGATATCGTTGCTAGGAAATTTTTTGTTTTCTGCACACGATCCCCTTCAGACGCAGAGAGAGAGAAAATAAATAGAGACTAAAAAAAGAGATATAGAGAGAGAGAATGAGAGAGAGACATAACATGTACCGTCTTATTTAAATTTAATTTTAAAAATAATGTATGTTCTACAGGATCATACACGGCGGAAAGAATGACAAGCTAGGAGCCTCAAGATTTGACGACCTACTCTAAAAGGTATGATATAGTGTGCATCAATGGATAATGAAAAAAAACCAATATGCTATTATCATGGAGCAGGGGGATTTTACATATACAAGATTGCTGAAAGGAGATTTTGACACACTCTACACATCAAGCAATGCATCAATGCATGTAACCGTTTGTCTCCTTTATAAGAAAAGATATGTAATATGACAAACAATAAAATGACGTTATTATCAAATGTTCATGCAGAGAGTCCATGAAATTGCGACGAGAACTTGTTCAGGTTTCAACCAAGAACATAACGACAAATTGTATAATCCAAAAAGTGACGCAAGACAGGTATTGCCCACCAAAAATGCATATACATAAGGTGCTACGGAGGGAGAAAATCATTGTATGGACACTTGTACAAACATATAACAAAAAAATGATGATGCTTATTTGCATGATATCAAATGCTTATCTTGGGCAGCGAATTGTAGTGGTCCACAATCTTCGTCTATTCAGAATGGAACCCCTAGAGAACACAAAGATATCGCTGATGAG
Source organism: Poa annua (assembly GCA_026929855.1). Classification (NCBI taxonomy): domain Eukaryota; kingdom Viridiplantae; phylum Streptophyta; class Magnoliopsida; order Poales; family Poaceae; genus Poa; species Poa annua. The sequence continues at coordinate 86,012,896 of CM049431.1, forward strand.
GAAAAGGTTTGCTCACAATGAAGTAATGATAAAACATGTAAAATACTTGACAAAAAATACTAATCACATATTTTGCTAAAAAATGATGCATGATGACAAGAGCTTGTACATATCAGTTGAGGAAAATCCTTGGGGGCATAAGTTATTTCAAAACATCCAAAACAATGAGGTATACTTCTGAGACTGGCTGTTAGTACAAAACAAAAAGGAGATTTAAGAAAATATAGATACTAATAACAAAAACACTACTATACTGCATTCTTACTGTTTTTCAGGTAGACAATGCATCAACAAATGGTTCACGCTACTACTGTGAGCGAACAAAGCAACACGACTGAAGGACATACTGAGAGCCGCACAGAACAAGGAGGCCGATCTAACAACTCAAATTAAGAGTAGCAACAACAAATATGTGAGGAGGATATTGAAAACTTTCTGGAAAATGAGGATACACTATCACGGGAGGGTAAAGACTACTCAATTGACAAACAAAATGATACCACACTTAGGGATGCAAAATTGAGCAGCTCGAGCCAATCATTGAAATTCAGAGACCTGAACTAAAGTAAAAAAAAGGTGGATGCATGAAAAATATAAGAACAAAATGGATTCAATCATATCAACCTCAAAAAGCAGACCTGGACTAACATACTGCTGCAAACGTAAAAATACATACGTAGACATGTACAAAATTCGAGCTAAAATAGAAGATCTGAAGCGTGAAAGCTTTACCTCCTGAAACTTTCAAAGACTGTAATAAAATACACACTAGTGACCAATATTACCAAATGCAAGAACTGAACCGTATGAATTAAGTACATTAGAAATTTGAATCAGTAATTTACGCAACAAACAAAGAAAAACTAAAACTCAATATGAACGATACAACAAATGCAAGAGGGGAGAGTTGGACAATAATCTAAAAATCTGTAGCGATATAGAACTAAAACATATGATGAAGATTCAGATTTCATATCACATGATTGAGATATGAGATAACATCGGTACATCACGACAGGTGCAGATCATGACATGCAAATAAATAGACTGAAGGGAATATGCCCTAGAGGCACTTAATAAACATAGTTTATTGGCAATATCCCAATCGTTCATTATATGTTTTATACCATGCTATAACTGTATTAAGCGGAAACATTAATACATGTGTGGTAGATAAACAACCAGGTCCCTAGTAGCCTCTACTAAGACTAGTTTCATTGCGCGATTGATGATCGAGGTTTTCCGATCATAGGGCATGGCGCCGGTCGGCAACGGAAGTCATATCGTTAGGAGTAACGATGTGATGGACATACCCAGTATTTAAAGGACATAGTCGTTACGCCTTAAGACCGTGAGATCAACTCTTATTGGTATTCCTGGAAGATACTTTGATCGCACCAAACGTCGTATCTTATTTAGTATGACAATAACGGTTATACTTTTGGGTATCGGAAAGGAGTAGTTGAGACGACGGGTCAACAGCGGGATTTGTGAGTCCGCATAGCCGGATAGATACTCTAGGGCCCACTCGGTGAGATTATGTCAAATGAGTTTGCAAACATGTGACTAGGTCACCAGCTGACATAATATCATAGACGAGTAGAAGATAGCGATGTCGGTAACGAGATCATGCTAGGTATGGAGATATCTGAGAATGATGCTCGGACACGCTAAGTATCGCCATGACAAAGGGTTTAAGTCTATACGTCCAGGTTTGATAGATGAAAGTCATTCGTTATATCTCAGGGGTTAATTCATGGGGTCCAGGCCTACAAGTTAGTCGTTGATCATTGAGGAGTCTTGATCATATCTGATATTATATCGAACCGCTAGGGTAACACACTTAAGGGGTTTCGAAAAGACAACCGGAAAGGAAAGAGATCACCGGGAACGTCCCGGGAGGGGTCCGATGGAGATCGGGCAGCGACGAAAGAGTTTTTGGAGCTAGGAAAAATTATATATATTATATTTGATATTAATTCGTGTAATTAATATGCAAATATGATTTTATATATTTATTTTCGAATTTATTTAGTCTGATTTCACTAAATGGCCCTTCTGGTCGAAAGAAGGCCCATGGGGGGGGGGGGGGGAACCCTCAAGGGAATTTTGTGGGGAGGCTTGGCCGGCCTAGGTGGGCCAAATGGGGCCCACCTAGGGCCGGCGCATCAGCCTTGGCTGAACCAGGCATGTGGGATAGTCCCACATTGTCTGGCTGGCAAGGTTGGCTCCCCCTGGGAGCCTATATAAGAAGGGGCACCCCTAGCCTTTTAATTCACCAATTAATTCCCAATTTCTCTCTCGATCTCATGGTTCCCTTGACGGAGCCGCGCCGAGTAGAGGAGGGGGATCTCTTCCACCATAGCCCGTTGCCGCGCTGCTGGTGTTCCGGTCCAAGTCTTCCGCTGCTCGTCCTGGACTGGAGCTTCGGAGGCCGTCGTCTCCACCGTATGTGTGCGACTCCCTGCGAGGTGCTGCGCTAGCGGTACTCGGAGTCCTACTTCCTCCACCCGACCTTGGGGTCATCTTCGTCATCTTCGTCGCCCCGAGTTCTCCGCGACCTAGAGCTCGGCTACGGCGTCTTCATCGTCAACGCTTGTGCGGGAGCGTAATCCCCGCTATTCGGTCTACGAGGGTATGTATTCCGATCTCCGCCGTACGACTATATCTGCATAGTGTAGATCTTGGCTAGTTTAAGGATATCGTTGCTAGGAAATTTTTTGTTTTCTGCACACGATCCCCTTCAGTGGTATCAGAGCCGATCTATCGTAGATATAGCTGTACGCTGTTAGAACCCGTGTTCTGCACGGGGGCACCGTTCCTGTTATTTGCTACCCTCTAGCGTGCACTTGTGATTCCAGCGGCATCGAGTTGATGAAGCGGCCCGGACCGACTTTACGCGTACGCTTACGCGAGACTGGTTCCACTACTGACATACGGCTTGTACCGTATCTGTGGCTGGCGGGTGCCTGTTTCTCCCTCTTTAGTTGGCTTTGCATTTTCAATGGAGGGCCCGAAAGGGATGCTTAAACATGCAATTATTGGAAAGTTGTTGTGGTCATAAGGTTCGTAGGTATGAAGCGGTTCTATTTACGAAAGCCCCGAGCCACGTAAAATATGCAAAAGATAAAGTAGAAGCGTCTAACTTTATTTTGCAGGGGCTATGTGATATGGTCAAGGTAGGTTTATTAAATTGTTTATAAACTGCGGGCGCCAAGAAGACCATGCCGCGATGGACTATATCACATTGCATTACATTTGATGTTTTGTGTGCATCTTATATTGTGTGATTGTGTGTATAGTATACATTAGTTACACGGCGGTATATATATAAGATGATCCCTTCAAAATACCACTAGTGTTCTCCCTCCAATGCGCACCACCAAGAAAGTTCTACGTTATGAGGCAGGCCGTGATGATCGGGTGTCAGACATCTCGTCGTTCGCATACAGTGGGTGTAAGCCATGTTGCACAAGCGTCAGCGTGAAGGTCTTTGGTGGCGAGCCTAGCATATTCAGAAATATGGCCTCGGAACAGGAAGACCGAAAGGTCGAGCACGAGTCGCAAAATTGGTGTGGCGGACGATTTTGTCTACTCTTGAAGTTGTGCCGCCGGCTCTGATGATGAGGGGTGGTGCAATGGATGGGGGTCGTGTAATCGCTTAAACGACCAGGAGGGATGTTCGTTTGAGTGGGAGTTCGGATAGTTATTTTCTAAAATACTAGAACTCAGAATATAATGAACAGAGTCTGTTTTGCAAACCTTTGTAGATATTAACCATAGTAATAGCATCTTTTCAAATTAGGCGCATTCCTGCGTTTGAGAAACTTAAAAGGTTGGGTCCAAACTTCATAGTTTTATACTTTAGCTTAAGGATACTCTTGTTTAAACCGTTAGCTCTTTTGTGTTACAATACCCGCTAGAGATAAACCCGGAGATTCCGCTAACAAAAGATAATTTTGATTATCGGATTTTGTGCGGATGATATCATCATAGTCCAGTGTATGCTATGATCTCTGCCATAAAGAACCAACGGTGGGTACGAGTTTTTAGATCGCGAACATATGATATGGTCGCTAAACTCGGGGTACCCCAAACGTTGGGTTGATGAAGTTTATCAGTATGTTGACTGATTGTCTTCTCAACCAAGATGGAAGAGAATACACACATTGAGGGAGCACGTGGCGGTCATACTTAATGACGTATGTTCATGATTAATGAACATTGAGACGCCTCGCTTAGCTCAATCACTGGATGACAGACATCGTTGCCAAGTGCAAATCCTCTGTCATAGACTATGACATGCAAGGGGAATCGTTCACCTTCATGGTTCGTGATTACGGTGGAAGTTTCAAGAAGATGAAACAGATCGCCGGAAGTCATCAATGATGATGGTGTATATATGATATACATGTTATGAATGTTTTAGCTAAGCAAGTGCTCGCAGTAGTGACTAAGTCTTGAACTAGTCATGTTTTGTGAAAAACCAGGTTTACTGCTTGAGTAGCTTGAAAGGATGAGGCGACATTGCGTGTTGATAACGGCAGTCAAGTTGTTGTGACGGCCATAGACACTCTCCCTCTAGATCTAGCATTTGAATAAATTCTTTATGATCGGGTGTTGGTATGAGCGTTACAAGTGTGTCTCCTCTAGCGAGACACTTGTTCATACATGATAGTGACAAATTGGTGTCCTATATTTATGAAGTAATGATCATATGCCGGTTTGAATTTAGATGGTAGAAGCTCCCACATTCATAATATTAATGCCAAAGGATACAAACTTAATAAAGACACCACATATGTGTGGCACTACCGTTTAGTCATGTCAATGTTATATGCATTAGCTCCACACTTGATGGACCTACAAGTCCTAAGATTTGATCTTTTGACACTTGCAAAATAACTGTGACGCCGTTTTCAGAAAACGGGCATATAACTTATTGATAGTCATACATGGAGATGTATGTGGTTCAATGAAGTAATTGACGGGTAGTGGAGACCTTTATTTCGTGAACTTCACTGAAAGTTTTGAGTATAGCTTGTTGAGAATCATGCATATGGGTGTATGTGAATCAATGAAGTACTTTAACGTGTAGTGGAAGTCTTTATTTCATAGACTTCATGAATATTCCGAGTAGATATATGGATATCCACTCCGGGGAATGTTAGTATGAATTTTTGATTCGATCAAACGAAGTTCAGAATGAAGTAGGAAATAAACTTAACAAGAAAATCAAATTCCCGCGATGCAAATCGAGGAATGAAGATTTGAGTTATGATGTTGGCACATCATTGGAAGAGTTGTGAGAAGAGTTCCACAAATTACGTCGCATGGAACACCATAGTGTTATGGTGTGTTAGGGCGTCGTAATCGCACCCTATCGGATAGTGTGTGGTAAATGAATCTCTTACCGAATTATTGTAATCATTAGAGTCATATGGTAGAAACGTAAACACTCACGTTAGCAAATAGGGAAACCATTTGAATCCATGGAGACAATACCATACGAGTGATGGCATGGCTTTTAGCCTGGATTGTCGTTTCAGCAATTTAGTGTTTCGATGTAATCGAACCTAAAATGGATTAATCTTTGTAGTATACCCTACCTAAAGAGTTAGTTGGGTACATGTCTCACGACATAGGCAAAATCTTTGCCGGGATATACCTTGCGAAAGAAATAGTTTCTTGTCCGAGGGTATAAGTGAGAAAGAAAGTAGAGCAAGACGAAGTTGGAGAACTTCCTCTCCAGACATCAGAGTGGCGCAATCGAAAGTGTTTTCGGTGTCAGGCTCCACAGCTTGAAAAAGCTGATGATTCAAAATCATGATGTTCTGAGCTCATACTAAGAGCGTAGGCATACGAGGTTGTGTTCCACACTGTGTGTTACGACAATCTTGCTATGAAGGTCATATTAATGGAATATGATAGACCTACGAACTACGAAGAAGAGATGGTGAACCTAAGTCCGAGAAATGGCTGTGAGTCATTTATGATCCGAAATAAAATCCATATACGATTACCAGGTAATGACTTGGGAGATCTTCTTGATAGCATCTAGGATGTTGATAGTATATGGAGTTTTATGAGAGAGTAGATATTGAGCAGATTCGATTTGTCGTGAAACAGTTCCGACAGACCACATGATACTTTGTCTCAAGTGGCGAAGCCTAAATCTATTATGGGTCGTTTAGCAATTACTATAATTTCGAATGAGAAATTGATAGATGGATGAGAAAACCATGGTTCTTAATAGTGTAATTAAGAATGGTTTGTAATCCTGAGAATGCTAAACATGTGTGCAAACTTCGGTTGTCCATTCATGGTCAGAAGCCAGCATATCGGAGCTGGAATCTTCACTTTGATAATGTGATCAAAGGATTTTTGGAGTTGTCCAAAATAGTTGAAGAAACCTACATTTGCAAAGAAGTGAGTGGGAGCAAAGTAGCTTTCCTTGATCTTATATGCGGAAGGCATATTTGAGTGGGAGCTAAGTAGTTTTCCTTGATCTTATATGCGGAAGGCATATTTGAGTGGGAGCTAGGTGTCATTTGTGATTCGGTATGTAACAACATATTGAATGACACAGATCCTCTAGTAGAGTGTAATGGATTATTTAAGTGATTAAATTTTCTATGAAATGAAGTTAGGAGTATTAGGCATCCGATTTATAATTGTATAGATCAGAGGGGGCTTAATAACATTAAGTCGGAGTATTTCCTAAGTCAGGATTCTGAAGTGTTTCAGAAAAGGACAAGCGAAGAAAGAGGTTCTTACTTGTATGACTAGGCAAAAGATTAAGTTAATCTTGGCTTTTTCAGTGATAGAAAATGATGTTCGACATTCTCTATGTATCACACATAGAGTCTATCAGGCTGAAAGCTCGACTTAGTGTGACCCGAGTTCTTGGTTGAAGAACAGGTTCTAGAGTGATCCTTGTGTGGATCAATGAACAAAAGTTAAGTTTGTTCTTCAGTGTCTATGAGAACTGAAGATAGGTTTTCTAGTAACGGGTAAGAGTGGAATGGCAACTTGCCGTAAAGCGGTTACGATGATGCAAGTTATTACACTGACCCATACGACTAGAAATCTCATATAGGAGATGTCCTTTATTTTGAAGATAGACATGGTTAGTTTGCGAAGTAGCATATGAATGCACTGTCGCACAATCTACATAGGTATAGAAATATATCGCGACTTTAGAAGTAGCAAGTGTGATTGGACTGAGCAGTTTTCGGAGCGTAGGTGGTCCCCTTAATAGATCTCTTAGACTTTTAAGGCGCATGCTACGCGAATGCTCGAGTCTCACTCCATCCACTGGGATATATTTCACCGTTATCGTAAGATACGGGTTGATGTCAAACTAGGTGACATAGAAGTGTTGCAAAGCACATATTGGTCTCAATGTGTGAGGTCTATTGACTGTATTCCTCTTCCACGAGGCGAGCAGGCACCAAGATGCTATGGATGTTGAGTTTTTACCAGGTTGTAAACTAGATTAAGTGTTACTCTAGTGCAAGTGGGAGACTGAAGGGAATATGCCCTAGAGGCACTTAATAAACATAGTTTATTGGCAATATCCCAATCGTTCATTATATGTTTTTGAAGGAGATATGCCCTAGAGGCAAATAAATAAGTGTTATTTATTGCATTATCTCATAAGTTTATAATAGGTTTGTGTATTATGCTATAACTGTATTAATCGGAATTATTAATACACGTGTGATACATAGAAAACCAGGTCCCTAGCAAGCCTCTATATGAGCTAGTCCATTGGGCAACAGTTGATCGAGATTCCCGATCAAGGACAATGACGTCGGTTGATAATGGGGTCATCTTGTTAGTTGAATAAGGTGGTGGACATACGCAAAGTATTGCAATAAGATCGTATTACGATGTTTGTCATTTGCAATAGATAAGAATATGATAGCTTATTCCTTAGACCGTGAGACCGTACTTATTAATGCTTCGTAGGGGTACTTTGAGAGCATCAAACGTTGTGTCTTATATAGCATGACAATAACGGTGTCCATCTTGGGTATTCCGAAAGAGCATCAACACTAGTAGAAAACAGGCTAAAGGACCAAACTCCAAAACCCCATTTGTCCCGGTCGTACTGCAAACCGGGACAGATGGGGCATAAAACGCTACAACTAGTTCAGGCGACACTCATTTGTCCCGGTTCGTGGCTGGAAGCGGGACAAATGATGTAGCACCCGCAGGCGACACCCATTTGTCCCGGTTCCAGTCACGAACCGGGACAAATGGGCATGGTTTCAGTTACGCGCCACCGCCGCGTTTTTTCGACGCGCACGGAAGACGAGCGGCGCCGGCGATTCCTCTGCCCTCCGGCGATTCCTCTGCCCTCCGCCGGCGATTCATCTTACTCTCCGGCGCTATAAAATGCACTGCACAGTACGACTCTTCCCACACCATTTCTCCGGCCATCTCTCCTCTCTTTTCTCCGTCCACGTACACCATTTCCTATGGAGCCACTCGTGCCTCGGTCCGATGAGTTTTATGGCTACGAGAAGGAAGGCATGCGGTTCAAGGTGTGGGTCACCCTTCGTGCATGGCGCGTGGAGAAGTGGATCGGCGACGTGAAGAACAACTTCCTCGACGCCGCTCCGATCAAAGCCGTTGGACTCGATTGCGAGTTCACCGACCCTAGACGGAAGGATACTCCGCAGCGTGCCGCCGTCCTTCAACTCTCGGTGGCGACCGAGACTCTTGTCTTCCAAATTTGCAAAGCTGATCGGGTGCCACAGGTCCTCGTGGATTTCTTAGGTGACGAGACAATCAAATTCTACGGCGTGGCAATCCATAATGACATGAAGATGCTAGCCTACTACGGAATTATTATTCGGTCCGCGGTCGACCTGCAGAGGGATCGCCGAAACCCTACCGGCAATTTTACTCCTAGTCTATATGCTCTCTCTAATGCGGTCATTGGGACAAATCTAGAGAAGAAGAAGAAATACAAGAAGAGGAAGTACACGGACGACGACAAGGAAGACACGTTACAAAAAGACCTAATTTTCGGATGGGGCAACGTTCCATTGAGCTACGATCAAGTCGTATATGCTGGGCCTCCTTGTTGTCCCGGTTTGTGACTGAAACCGGGACAAATGGGGGGTGTGCCTATATATACTGATCATCAGCAGCCCCCTCCCAAAACCATTGGAGGCATTTTTTTTTGGAATGGAAGGAGGGGGTGTGTGCTAGTCTGTTTTTTTTGTATGCATGCAAGGTGTTTGATGAAATGCCCGAGAGAGTTCACGAATTGATTTGATGTACACTTAAAGAAGTTTATTCTTCTTTTCGATCAAGGTTAATTTTTCTCTCATTTCATTTGTAATTAATTGATACCGTGCATGTTCAGTGTTTATTTGTCGATGTTCTGTAATGGTTATTGATGTAGTTCATTATATAATGCAGATGGACCGATAATGGATGTATGGTGACCGACGCACTGCCGAGTACATGTCAGGTTTGAGGAAATTTCTAGAGAAAGCCCAGGCCCATAGTACGAATGGTTTCATGTGTTGTCCATGTGTCAACTGTCAGAATAAGACAGATCACCCAAACGTGAGAACCCTTCAAAGTCATCTTATTCGGCATGGTTTCATGCCCAGCTATAATTGTTGGACGAAGCACGGAGAAAAAGGTGTTATGATGGAAGACAATGAAGAAGAGGAAGATGATGACAACTATCCTATGTTCCTGGAGTACGGAGATTCTGCAACGGGGGAAGCTGAAGCTGAAGAGGCACCAGATGAGCCCACTGACGATCTTGGTAGGGCCATTGCTGATGCAAAGAGAGAGCGCGGAACTGAAAAGGAGAGGTTGAAGTTCGACCAGATGTTAGAGGATCACAAGAAATTGTTGTATCCAAGTTGCGAAGATGGTCAGAAAAAGCTGGGTACCACACTGGAATTACTGCAGTGGAAGGCAGAGTGTGGTGTGACTGACAAGGGATTTGGAAAGTTGCTGCAGATAATTAGGAAGATGCTTCCAAAGGTCAACGAGTTGCCCGACAGCACGTACGAAGCAAAGAAGGTTGTGTGCCCTCTAGGATTAGACGTGCATAAGATACATGCCTGCCCTAATGACTGCATCCTCTACCGCGGTGAGTATGAGAATTTGGATGCATGTCCAGTATGCACTACATTGCGGTATAAGATCAGACGAGATGACCCTGGTGAAGTTGAGGGTGAGCGTCCCCGGAAGAGGGTTCCTGCCAAGGTGATGTGGTATGCTCCTATAATACCACGGTTGAAACGCCTGTTCGCGAATAAAGAGCATGCCAAGTTGTTGCGATGGCACAAAGAGGACCGTAAGAAAGACGCGATGTGTAGACCTCACAATCACAATAAATTTGTCCACTACCTCGCCTGAACCTATGAAAAAAAAGACCCCGCTGATGGGTCGCAGTGGAGAAAAATTGAGAGAGAGTTCCCGGAATTTGAAGATGACGCAAGGAACTTAAGGTTTGGTCTAAGTACAGACGGTTTCAATCCGTTTGGGGAGCAGAGCAGCAGTCATAGCACATGGCCTGTGACTCTATGTATTTATAACCTTCCTCCTTGGTTGTGCATGAAGCGAAAGTTCATTATGATGCCATTGCTCATCCAAGGCCCGAAGCAACCCGGCGACGACCTTGATGTGTACCTCAGGCCATTATTTGAAGAACTTTTACAGTTGTGGCGGGAAGAAGGTGTACGGGTGTGGGATGAGCACAAACATGAGGAATTTGACCTACGAGCTTTGCTTTTTGTAACAATTAACGATTGGCCTGCTCTTGCTAACCTCTCAGGGCAGTCGACCAAGGGGTACAATGCATGCACACACTGTTTGGGTGAGACTGAATGTTTATATTTGGATAAATGTAAGAAGTGTGTGTATCTGCGGCATCGTCGATTTCTTCCGATCAGGCATACCGCAAGGAAGAAAGGCAAGCATTTTAAAGGTGAGGCTGATCACAGTAGGAGGCATGTCAACCGTACTGGTGAAGAAATATTTGATATGGTCAAGGATCTAAAAGTAATCTTTGGAAAGGGTCCTGGAGGTCAACAGGTTCCGAAAGACGCTAACGGGCACGCACCCATGTGGAAGAAAAAATCTATATTTTGGGAGCTACCATATTGGAAGGTCCTAGAGGTTAGATCTGCTATCGACGTGATGCACGTGACGAAGAATGTTTGTGTGAACCTGCTAGGCTACTTGGGCGTGTACGGGAAGAAAAAAGATACAAAGGAAGCACGGGAGGACCAGAAACGTGTGAAAGAACGAGACGGCCTAAGTCCCGAACACTACGAAGGTCCTGCCAGCTACGCTCTTACCAAACAAGAGAAAGTAATATTTTTTGAATGCCTGAGCAGTATCAAGGTCACGGCTGGGTTCTCGTCGAATATAAAGAGGATAGTAAATGTGAGACTCCAAAAATTTCAGAACCTAAAGTCTCATGATTGCCACGTGATTATGACGCAATTGCTTCCGATTGCACTGAGGGGGCTACTACCGGAAAATGTTCGAGTACCCATTGTGAAGCTTTGTGCATTCCTCAATGCAATATCTCAAAAGGTAATCGATCCGGCGATTCTACCAGGGTTGCAAAATGATGTGGTCCAGTGTCTTGTCAGTTTTGAGTTGGTGTTCCCTCCATCCTTCTTCGATGTTATGACGCATCTCCTGGTTCACCTAGTCGAAGAGATTCAAGTTCTCGGTCCTGTATTTCTGCACAATATGTTCCCATTTGAGAGGTTCATGGCAGTCTTAAAGAAATATGTGCATAACCGTGCTAGGCCAGAAGGAAGCATCTCCAACGGCTACGGTAACGAGGAGGTCATTGAGTTCTGTGTTGACTTTATTCATGACCTTAAGCCGATAGGTGTTCCACAATCACGACACGAGGGTAGACTTAGTGGAAAAGGCACACTAGGAAAGAAAACAAAAATTTGTATGGATGGACATTCTTTCACTGAAGTATACAGTTCTACAAAGTTCTACCTTGGTGGCCCCGTATATCGATGAACATAAGAATTTTGTACGCTCTCTACACGCGGGGAAGTCTGACAACTGGATTGTACGTACACACATGGCCACGTTCGGCGGTTGGTTGCGAGCACATCTTGAAAATAAAGACAAGGTTGATGAAGAGTTACACTTGTTGGCCAGGGCACCATCTACAACTATATGTACTTTCCAAGGGTACGAGATAAATGGAAATACATTTTACACGAGTGTCCAAGATAAAAAGAGCACGAACCAAAACAGTGGTGTTCGCATTGATGCAACAAACAACAATGGGCAGAAGAACACATATTATGGTTGCATAGAGGAGATATGGGAACTTGACTATGGACCTTCTTTTAAGATCCCTTTGTTTCGGTGCAAATGGGTCAATCTGAAAGGCGGGGTTGAGGTAGACAAGATGTACGGAATGACAACAGTGGATCTAAACAATCTTGCGTACAGAGACGAACCATTCGTGCTAGCCAATGATGTGGCTCAGGTTTTCTATGTGAAAGACATGTCTAGCAGACCCAAAAAAAGAAACATCCTGGGAGTGGAGGAGCCTAGGCGTCACATAGTTCTTTCAGGCAAAAGAAACATCGTGGGAGTGGAGGACAAGACAGACATGTCAGATGATTATAATAATTTTGATGAAATTCCGCCTTTCGTAGTGAACATTGACCCAATCATCAAGTTGATTGAAGAAGATGCTCCATGGTTCCGACGCAGAAGAACTGGCGGTGTTGTGTGATGGAGAGGTTGGTGCGATATGTAATAATTAATATATTAAACTTTTGATACGAAGAAGATGCTCCATTTTTACCTGCATATCAAATGGATTCGTCGGCGTTGATAGAACAAAACACACGATTTCACCTGCATACAGCCCCACGGTGGCTCTTGATGAGTGCCTGCATATCAAATGCACCGTGGGGCGTATGCAGGGAATCCGAGTAATTTGTATATATTCCTCAGTAGATGAATTGAACTATTCTTTTGATAGAACAAAACACACGATTTCACCTGCATACAGCCCCACGGTGGCTCCTGAGTGCCTGCATATCAAATGCACCGTGGGGCGTATGCAGGGAATCCGAGTGATTTGTATACCACACACCACCCGGCTAGGCACTAGAAGGAGGAAACACTGAGTGCTCGCCTCGTCCGAGAGGGGGCTATATATAGCGTCACGGGCTCAACCAGTGGTACTGATAGTGTTGATCCAACAGCTATCAAGTGCTCAAAAGAAGCACACCCCTGATCCAACGGCTAACAAGTGTTTCAAAGAAACACACGATCTGTGTGCTTCTTTAGTCCCGGTTTGAAACTGAAAGCGTTAATCGAACAACTCAGAAGCAATCCAAAGAAACACACACCTGATCAAACGGCTTACAAGTGCTTGAAAGAAACACACGATCCGTGTGCTTCTTTAGTCCTGGTTTGGAAGTTAAAGTGTTGATCGAACAGCTCAGAATTCCAAAGTTTGCAAAAGTTATACAAATTCACATTCAAAATAGTTTTAAACTAATTAAAATAATGGTTATAGAAAAGAGAAAATGTTTTTGTATTAGTTAGTCAAATTCAAACACTTTTCATATTGAAAGTTTTTTCAAATTCCAAAGTTTGCAAAAGTTATACAAATTCACATTCAAAATAGTTTTAAACTAATTAAAATAATGGTTATAGAAAAGAGAAAATGTTTTTGTATTAGTTATTAGTCAAATTCAAACACTTTTCATATTGAAAGTTTTTTCAAATTCCAAAGTTTGCAAAAGTTATACAAATTCACATTCAAAATAGTTTTAAACTAATTAAAATAATGGTTATAGAAAAGAGAAAATGTTTTTGTATTAGTTAGTCAAATTCAAACACTTTTCATATTGAAAGTTTTTTCAAATTCCAAAGTTTACAAAAGTTATACAAATTCACATTCAAAATAGTTTTAAACTAATTAAAATAATGGTTATAGAAAAGAGAAAATGTTTTTGTATTAGTTAGTCAAATTCAAACACTTTTCATATTGAAAGTTTTTTCAAATTCCAAAGTTATTTAAAACAGAAAACAGAAAAAGAAAAGAGAAGAAAAAGAAAAAGGAAAAGAAAAAAACCCCATCTATCCCGGGTGGTGGCTCAGCCCGGGACAGATGGGGTGCTATCTATCCCGGGCTGAGCCACCACCCGGGACAGATGGGGTCCTATCTGTCCCGGGTGCAGCCACCACCCGGGACAGTTGAGTGCTATCTGTCCCGGGCTGAGCCACCACCCGGGACAGTTGAGTGTTGCTATATAAGCAACACTTAGCCATGGGTGGTGGCTCAACCCGGAGCCAAATCAGAACGACGCCGTAAGGCTACCAAAATTCCCCTCGAGCGCCGCCGCCTCCTTCCTCGCCGTCCCCGCGCCTCCGGCCATCCCGACGCCGCTGCGCACTGCTGCGCCCTCGCCGTCCCAGCGCCTCCGTCCTTCCACGGGTGAGTCCGGAGACCGGAGCTGCCGCCCTCGCCGTCCCGCCGTTCTTCCTCGCCCTTACCAGAGCTCCGCCGAGCCATTGCCGAGGGTGAGTCCTCCTCCCTCCCTCACGACGCCACCGTGCCGCAATCCGCCGCCACCGCGTGCGTCACCTCCTCTACCGTGGATTCGGTTCACCATTGATGACGTCTGCATGACGTCATCATTTTCAGAAGCTTTTGTGTCATTATTTTTATCAAAATGTTATCATAAATGTCGATTCTACTGTGGATTCGGTTCACCTCCTCTACTGTGAATACAAACTTTTTATCAAAATGTTCATAAAAATAAAATACATGTTGTTGTGTCATTATTTTGTGTGTTTGAATAAGTTTGAATAAACAAAATAATTGTGGGAATATCGTTGCAAATGCAAATGTGATATTATTTTGTTGAACTAGTGTAATGTGTTGAATTATTGTAATGTGTAATGTGCAAATGCAAAAAATTGTTGTAATGTGTAATGTGCAAAAACCTGTGTATGCAAATTAGGGTTTCCGGCGGAGTTTGGCCATTGTTAGGGTTTCCGCCGGAGTTCGTCGCCGGTGACCGCCGGAGTTCGTCGCAGTGAATCAATAGATTGATGTTCAGAAAAACTTATACAAATGCAAACTTTATATCAAAATGTTCAGAAAAATATAATCTATAATGTTGTATCATAAAAATGTTCATATTAATTCATATCAACTGGATTCATATCTATTTTTTTCTTACTTGGATTTTGCGTGCAGGTACTCGGATTTGTCACCGCGTCGTAGCCGCCGCCCTCTCGGAGCCCTAGTAAAGTTCGAGAGACTTCAAAAGAGAAATGTAAATAGAAATGAGATACTCGATATGATTGAAATGTGTTTGTAAAATTGAAATGTCTTAATGTATTTGTACTATTCAAATAACTTTGCTTCAGGTTGAAATTGAAATGTGTTTGTACAAATAAATGATAAAAGATGTTGAGTTAGATTTAGTTGTATGGCATATCGGTAAAGTTATTTAGATGTTGAGTTATTAAAATTATTTAAATGGATTTAAATCTCTTGCAGAAACTATGGACACCCGTAGAAATCTTCAACAAGAAGAGGACATGTTCGGCATCATTCGCGAAGGTGATGAATTGGACCCCGGCAGAAACCATGAACAAGAAGAGGAACACGTAGACGATTTCACCGGGCAATTTCTGAACGAGTCCGGTGACGGAATAGACGTCACCGACAGTTCAGCTCACCGACAGTTCACCGTCTCTACTGTTGGAAAGTCGGCCGCCGAGGTAGATATATGCCCTCAGGTTTTTGTCTCCGTTGAAAAGATTTGTGTGTATACATATATTAACTATCACTTTTTCTTGTGTTTAGACGTCGGCGGGCCATGAACCGGGACCAAGCAAAAAAGCAGCGGTGAAACGAGGCGGGCCACGGACCGGGACCAAAAAGCTTCAAGGGAAACAGAAGTACTACATCGAGGAGATCAATGAAAAAGGAAAACCGATTGCTCCCGCTAACCACGCAAGGAAATTTGTAGCTCAGTGCGGAGTCATCGTTCGGGACAGACTGTCCATCAGGGCTCAAGAATGGTATAAGCCAAAGGTGCCAAAGGAGGGGGTTATTTATGTCTCGAATGCAGACAAACAACTCCTTTGGGACGAGCTCATGCAGAATTTCACTTTACCGGAAGAGGAGGATGTAGAGGAGCCGGTTATAGAGAATCGATGCAAGGCCTGGACTTATATTGAGATGGGTGAATTGTTCCGCAGCTGGAAGAAAAGGCTTAACAAGTTCATAAAAGAAGGTAAAACTCCAGAATTTGTCGGAGTCTATGAAAAGATAAAAGATGAGTGGCCCGAATTTAAGGCGTACAAGCAATCGGAAGCCGCTAAGGCCATGTCAGACAGAAATAAGAAAAATGCAGACAAAAAGATATATCACCATAACATGGGGTCAGGTGGCTACCTGACGGCCCTGCCTAAGTTTCTGAAAATGGAGAAAGAGTTTTTGGCTAAAGGTATACAGATCGAGACATTTGACTGGCCAGACCGGCTTAAGGCTTGGTTCTATGGGCATGGTGGAAAGTTAGACCCTGAAACAGGTGACTGTCTTTTTACCAAGGAGCACGGACCTGACCCTATTAAAGCTCTCAGAGAGGTATGGAAGGAGGTCACGGAAGGCAGGTTCCACCCTAACAGAGAGAAGGACGAGCTATCGCGAGCCCTTAAGAATCCTGAACACAGTGGACGAACAAGAGGAACCGTCGGCTCTGTACCGTGGATACTTGGGTTTCCCAAAGATGTTGGCACTTATAGAAGCCGATCGAGAAAGAAGAAAGAGATTGCCGACCGGGCCCAGTGGATGGAAAATTAATTACTACAGCATGAGAAGGAGATAGCAGAGCTGAAGGCAGCGCAGACTCGACGGATGCCCTGCGAATCTGAGACGCCCGAAAATCCTTCTCCTGATCCAAAATGAATGCGGAGAAGCAGCGTGGCTTCGACGGAGCTCGATCGCCACAATGATATGCCGGGTCCTCGTCACCCCGTGGATAATATCGTGCAGCGGGAACTTTGCGACCTACATGTGCCATGCTTGAACATAACCGTGAAGGTGGCGCACGGCTTTGCCCTACCGCCTAGCCCAAATGGAACTTACCATTGTCGCCCTATTCCAGATGGCTATGCTGTTGTCGGGGTTGATGAGGTTATCAAGACATATGAGGTAATTAAGCTGGACTTCCCTACGGGTGAAGACGAGGTTGAGTTGCGATTTGCCCTCAAGAGTACCTGCTTATGGAAAAAAGAATACATCGTGTTCCCACACATGCAGCTAAATCGCCCTCCCAGTCCACAAGCCAGTCCACATAACTACAACAACGACAACCAATGCGCTAGTCCAGACACCCCCCACAACGATAACCAAGGCGCTAGTCCATCTCCGCCGTCGCGTGAGCGTACTCCGCCGCGTGAGCGTACTCCGCCGCGTCAACGGACTCCATCGCCTCCGCAAAAGAAGCGGAAGTGCACCGCTGCGTCGACTAGTACTCAGAAAAGCGAAACGGCCGGGAAGTCTCGCTTTGTGAACTCTCGCAAAGATGTCGATACATGGGTCGAGGAGATCCAGACTTCACAGAGAAAGAAGGCAAAAAAGATGTCTTTGCCTGTTCCGGTTTATTCTCCGGAAGCGATACGGTGGGCCATAGAATTTCTTACGCATCCGTCGCAATATGAACTAAATATGGACGATGACTACACACGCGTTCTGGTGCGTACATCTAAGAGAGTGCGGGAAGAACAAAAATCTGCTGCCACCCAAAAGAGAGATGTTCCACAACTCGGAATGCAGGCGGGACAATCGGCCCCTCCACTCATATTGGCGCCTTACAACCGGAACCCGATCGATGATGTACTTTCGCAGCAAGCTAGAGATATGGGTATAACTCTGGCAGAGCTGAAGGCATTGCAAGCTGGCGAGAGTGTCACCATACATGAGGTGGTGCGGACATATGTGAGAGGACAAGATCTTGTCGACCCTGCAATGGTGCGCACTCTACCAGCTAGGTTGCACCAACTAAATGCATGGTACTTGCGTACCACGAAAAGTCAATACGGAGACTGGCCCTATGGGAAAATTCCAAAGGATTTTTTTGGCCCAGGTGATGATGAGGTTCAAATCGAGTATTGCGAATTATGGCAGTTATTCAATTTTGACGCGCTCGACAAATCTATCATCAGTGCCTTTTGCATGTAAGTAATTAAATTATGTATATATGTCAGTAATTCTCTAACTCTACTTATTTTTCATTGCTTGTAATTATCCTTATCACTATATTACTTTTGTACTCTATTATGCAGGCTGAAAATTATACAATCTCGAAAGCTGGGACTCAATCACAAGATTGGATTCATTGACCCTAATCGAGTTCATCATCATGGTTTGTTACATTACCCAGATCAAACGGAGGAGCTTTTGCTTACTTATTTGATGGCGCAACATTACAAAAGCACCATAATTTTCCCGTTCAACTTCGAGTGAGTTGTTTACTTTCTTATACATACTCGATGTTAATTAAGTATATGTAATTGATGATTTAGTTATTAACAAATATAAACATATGGCAGATTTCACTGGGTATTATTTGAGATTGATGTTGAAAAGGCAATCGTTGATGTCTTGGACCCATTATCGAAACCTGAAGAAAAGTTCGACGACACGAAACAGATGCTCCAGAGGTAATTTCGTTCATTATCACAATCGACCTCGTCTTTTCTAATAATATATAGTAATTAGTTAACTTCTTTACTAATTTTTCATACCGTAAACTTCAGGGTTTGGGACAAGTTCACCGGTTTCCACAAGGATGTCGGTATAGCTAAGAACCTCACTTTTAAATGGCGAGAGGTAAAGACGTATACTAGCTAGGTTCCACATACGCATATTCTTAATTTCAGTCTCACAATACCATTTTTTCAATATTTATGATTATTTTTTATTAATTTCTTATCTTATTCTATCATAAAGTGCGCGAAGAAGCAACAAGGCACCAATTTGTGTGGATTCTATGTCTGCGAGTTCATCCGAATTCACTTCAATGAGGGTGTAGACTGGAATAGGGTATGTTAACAATTCATTCAAACTTGTTCACTTCTCAAATTGAATTATTTTCATAATGGTTGATATATTGGTGTTGATCTCTCCTTTTTAGTTTGAGACGATCCGGAACAGGCTAGAAGCAAAAGACCGCCTACTACCAATCGCGAAGGAAATTGCGGGCTTTTTGCTTGACTATGTCATAAAGCCAGGCGCAGAATGCAGTATAATCCGGCCGCCAAAAAAGACCATCCCGAGGAAAAAATAGGGTCTAATGCTTCTCTGTCATGTAAAAAATATTTGTACTTAGCCGTGTCCCCGGTACAGACATGATCTTCCGGTTGTAAATATTTGTTTGGGAGAACTCGTGTACTAGTAGTATTCATGACTATATCCCGAGGAAAAAATCGTGTATTCATGATATATATTACATAGTAACGTATAATATGCAACTCGATATTGTTTGAAATGAAACATAAATGAAAAAACACAAACACAAAAGAATCAGTAACATAAATAGAAAACAGAAACAAAAATAGAAAATAGGAAACAAAAAAACGAAACAAAAAAAAACATATATACTGTCCCGGTTCGTATTACGAACCGGGACAAATGAGTCGCAGGCAGAGCCTGCCTTGATTGGCCACGTGGCCCCCCTATTGGTCCCGGGCCGTGGCGTGCCCAGGACAAATAGGGGAGGCTATTTGTCCCGAACACGCTGTCCCAGGCGCGTGACCGGGGCAAAAAGCCCTCACGGCCCGGGACCAGTGGCCTGTTTTGCTCTAGTGCAATACGTAAGGATCAAGAGTGGGATTTGTTCATTCTTGTAATCGAAAGATACTCTGGGCCCACTCGGTGATATTGCATCTATATAGCTGCGCAGCTTGTGACTAGGTCATGGAGATGTAATATCGCAGACGAGTTAATAACCTTCGTCGGTAACGAGATACAGCAAAGGCATCGGTGTGTCTACGATCATATCTCGGACAAGGTAGTATCGCAGAGACAAAGGGAATGAATATCATATTTATGGTTCAACGACGATATTCGTAGAATGCACAGGGGTCGTCATATAGTTCTAGGTATCCCTGACGATCATTGGTGAGAGGAGTGTCTCGACCATGTCTGGAGTGTTCTCGAACCGTAGCGTAACAAACTTAAGGTCTTAGCGACGCTAGGAGATAGGTTCTGGAATTTTATAGGAATTTGTTGGAGAGAGAGAAATGATCCGGAAAGAGTTCCGGTGGTCCGGAAGGAGTTCCGGGAAGGTATGGAATGGTTCCGGGAATGTCCAAAAGTTGTTCGGGTGGTCCGAAAGAGTTTTCGGAGTCACGGGATATTGAATTATATATAAATATATTAATTATGAATTAAT
Organism: Poa annua; assembly: GCA_026929855.1. Taxonomy (NCBI): domain Eukaryota; kingdom Viridiplantae; phylum Streptophyta; class Magnoliopsida; order Poales; family Poaceae; genus Poa; species Poa annua. The sequence continues at coordinate 86,033,361 of CM049431.1, forward strand.
GGGATTTTTATATTAATTTATTATTAATTAAATAAAGGAAAAAGGGGGCTCCCACCTACATGGGCCCTAAGAGGGCCCAAGAAGGGGGAGCCGCACCCCACAAGGGGGGGTGGGCCCCATTGGAGGTTCGGCCGGCCCATGGTGGGGCGCACCACCCCCCTCCTCCTTTAGTCCCACATGGGGGAGCCAAGGGGTTTGCACACCCCCTTCCCCCTTTATATACCAAGGCATATTAATTGATTTAATTCATAGGAAAATCCAATTAATTCCCGATTTCTCTCTCGATCTCGTGGTTCCCAAGTCGGAGCCGCGCCGAGCTGAGGAAGGGGGTCTCTCTCCACCTAAGCCATACCGTAGAGCGCCGTTGCTCTGCGGGATTCCAGATAAGATCTACTCCTGCGATTTCAGCTGGATCTGAATGACCGGGAGTTGTCGCTAAGCTCCGTATGTTTGCGAGTGCTCGGAGGCTACTTCATTGAGGAGCTTGGGCGACGTCGTCTCGCCCCCTGCAGCCGCCGCGCCTCCCCCCTCTGCTGCCGGCGCACCAGCCCTGGTGCTGGCGCTCTGCCTTCTTCCGGCCGACGCCCGTCGACGCAGATCATCATCGACACCCCGGCGTCATCGGCTTCGACATCGTGGCAAGTTCTTCACGACCTCGAGGTCGGCTACGCACGACTTCATCGTCAACGCTTGTGCGGGAGCGTAATCCCCGCTATCGGTCTACATGGAGGTAATGTAACCCGTTCCGCCTCCGTTATCGCATGTACTAGATAGATAGAGCCTGGCTAGTTAGGGTTTCGTTCGCTAGAAAATTATTGTTTTCTGCACCGTAACCCCTTCAGTGGTATCAGAGCCGATCTATGCGTAGTACTGCTGGTACGGTTAGAACTCATGTTGAATGAGGGTGTCTTTCTTATATTTGCTACCCTCTAGCGTGCACTTGCGATGCCTTCGGTATTGAGTTGATGAAGCGGCCCGGACCGACTTTACGCGTACGCTTACGCGAGACTGGTTCCACTACTGACATACGGCTTGCACCGTATCTGTGGCTGGAGGGTGTCTGTTTCTCTCTCTCTAGTCGGCAAAGCATTTTCAATGGAGGGCCCGAAAGGGATGCTTAAACATGCAATTATACGATCGACGTTGTGGTACAAAGTTCGTAGGTAGGGAAGAGATTCTCTTACGAATAAGCCTATTTGCCACGTAAAACTTGCAAAACTAAATAAAGCTAGAGGCGTCTAACTTTGTTTTGCAGAGGCGTTATTTTATGTGACATGGTTACGGTAAGTTTTGAATTACTCGTACTGTCGAAGGCAATGGAGGGCTCTGTGGACTCGGAGCCATGTCGGGGCGCCAGGCACATGGCGCCATGAAGGTCCAGGCGCATCGACCATGTCACATCGCACTTCATTGCATCATTATTGTGTGCTGTTGTGTGTGCATCCTATTGATTGCTTATATGCTAGATATACAACGGTAGCGTCATAAATAGGATGATCCCTAACAAATACCAAAATTGTGTTCTCCCTCGTTGCGCACCACCAAGAAAGTTCTACGTTATGAGGCAGGCCGTGATGATCGGGTGTCACACATCTCGTCGTTCGCATACAGTGGGTGTAAGCCATGTTGCACGCGCAGGGTCTTCGAGGTTTGATTGGCGAGCCTAGCATACTCAGAGGTATGGCCACGGAACACGGGAAGATCGAAAGATCGAGCACGAGTCATAGAGTTGTTATGATCGACATTTTATGTCCACCTTTGAAGCTGTGCTGCCGGCCGTGATGATCGGGGGTGGTGTAGTGGATGGGGGTCGTGTCATCGCCATTATTATTTTAGGGATAATAATCTTGGTGTGGTGTGTTTTTGATAATGAGATTATAAAACTAAAACTCACCTATATATTATAAACGTATCTTACCTCTTTTGCGATCACATCTGGAGACTACGGAACTACGCTTCGGTTACTTCTTCAAGAGCTCGGATTCTGCCTTGGAAGCCGACGGGTCCAACTTCATCAGCTGGTGCATTGGTTTTAGAAACATTCTCCAAACACAACAAACATCCTATATGTGCTAGAACATTAGTTAGGAGTTAGACCAGATGATTCGGATAGCAAGGAGCAAGATGATGAGTTCCGTAAGCATCATGACATGTTCATGGAAGTGACGATCGTCATGAGCGTATGCCTAGCACCTGAGTTGAAAGTTGTTTCAACACATGGAGCCATATGTCGTGATTGATGCGATCAGAGGTCACTTCAAAGATGAATTGAGTCTTGAGCAGTTCAGACAGCTTAGAAAGTTCCGGACCATTCACATGGGGAGCATACCTGTCTGGAGACTCAGTTGAAGAAGTTGTGTGACATCTACTTCAGGCTTACGAATATCTACGATTTCTAGATAGCGAACTCCAGTGCAATGGAGATTGTGCTTTACCTCCTAGCTGTGAATAGCATGTGCGTGAATATGCTATAGAGACACGGTGACCTTCTTCACATTCGTGAACAAGTTCAAATCTCTAAAAGTTAATTCATCGAAGAAGAGTTCTTCGACGCTATGATGAAAAGTGTTTGATAATTGTTCTGTTTGTGAAACAGTCCCTGATTATCACAAGTATGTGGCGAAGGGTGACGTGACAGTGCACAAGTGATGGCAAGTTAATGGCCAGTAGTGCTCACGCCCTCGAGATATCATATTAGTTATCATCAATAGTTTTTTATAAGACATTTTGTAATAGTGAGAGTGTGATCTAGTTTGGTGTCTTGAATGTTGCAAGACATAATTATTCATATAGAACACATCAGTTGTTTTGTGTTATGAAGCAAAGCAGTTGTTTCATATTATGAGTAATTTGCATCACATCTCAATTACATTATGCGTATGATATACATTTATAGCGGGAATGATAAAATTATGTGTCCAAAGAACAAACACCATCGAATTTAGTCATAAAGGCAGTGAAAGAAGTAATGGATAATTTTGGTCCATTTAAGTATTTCGAGTGCCAAAATTGATTAAGTTTGAAATGCAGTATTGAAGTTGCAATACTAGAGGAAATTGATTGAGAGAAATTTTTAATGATTAATCAATGGTGTTTTGCTTGATCCGAATTCTTCCATGATTTTGGTAAATAGGAGTATTTGCCCGATAAATTATGGAGTCTGAAATTAATTTGATAATAGATCAAATGGGGTTTTTCAGAAGAAAGATTAGTGAATATTGTATTCACAAGATTCGATCAAAGGACAATATTTTTGAATTATGGTTTCAACACAAAAGACTTGTGGAAATTTGTTTTCACAATATTATAATGTCATATATGGTGATATGTGGGGAATTATAATTATGCTCTATTTTAAATAAAGTGTGGTCTGTCGAATCTGTCTTAGAATCTCCTAATATGTTCAAAACATTATAGTCGATGTCCACTTTAGAAAATAGATATTTTTCTCAGCGAAAGTTCGTGTGATCGACAGTAGTGTCGTAATGTATATGATTATATGATAATTCGGAATATACATGAATAGTTCTTTGTAGATTACTCGCATTGGATGAGAGTGTATTCCAAAACCAAATAGAAACAAAACTTAGTTTGTTGTCTATGTAATTCCGAGGAAAATATGAATTTTCGAATTATGGTTTATGGATTGGAATTAGAAGCCTGAAATAAAGTGTCAGACTTATGTTGGAAGGTGTTCCAAAGAGTATATGTCTGCTAATGTAAGTTTGGTGATTAAGAGTGAGGGAGACTAGAAAATTGTTTTCTGCTTGCAATCCTCTTCATGAAGATCATAATATTTTCATGAAAGAAACTTCTAAATAAAGTGCTGTTATATTTAATATTGCTGTCGGGTCACAGCACTGTATTAAGATCTTGTTGACAGATCAAGGTGCACTTTATGAATACAAAGAAAGTTGAGAAAGTATCGGAATACGAACAAAGGCTCTTCAGTCTGGAAATCCAAAGTTACATTTGAAAGGATTAAGAGAGTAATTGTTGCTGCAATTCTTATTAGAGGAATAAGATTGTTTAATCGTCATATAAAGTGTTATATGAAAATGTGACTATAAGAAAGACGTGGTAGCATGTCTTGTCAAGAAATGTGTCTTGGACAAGATCAAATTTGTTGACTACATTTATGTAGACATGCTTGAAGTCTGAGGGATTTGTATTAATGTAATACTGTAGTTTGTATTAAATTCGAATTGATAGCAGATCAATGATTTTGGTTTGACCAAAATGTCGATTTAAGTGGGAGTCATAGTTGGTTCACTCAGGTGAAATATGTGAAGAACATATTTTTTGAGTGGGAGCTCAGGAACTCAAATATATGGATGACACGTTTTTGAGTGGGAGCTCGTGTTATCAAATATGTGGAGACATAATTTGAGTGGGAGTCGAATTCATCTTGTGTGGTTAACACATTGTGAAACTGTACCAATAGAATAGGATGAAGTTGTGAAACTATTTTAAAGCTAGTGTCTATTTGGAAATAGAAACGGAATTTTAAATAGTTAATCGAGTTGTTTTGGATTATATCTGAGGAGTCAGAATAGAATCTAAAGGATGGTCCTTTGGAATCCAATTGATCATTAAGAGTAATGATGCGTGAAAGTAATAGTTGTATGACATGTGGGTCTATTATGTAATATTAGACATCATACAGAAACCTTATTATCTGCTCGATGAAATATAACCGATGTTCTTGGAATAAAGAGCAGTTATGAAAGTAAATTTGGAATTTACTGGAAGTAGAATTGCGTTAGTTAAGGGATTGACATTTGAATGTCAAGTTTTCTACATTGGTGTGAAAGTATGTAGATATCGCGAGTTTGTAATTGTTACAAGGGGCTCTGCATGGCTAAGTGTGTTTTTCAGGGCAGTTATCTGGTTAGTATAATCAGAGTAAGCGCTGGGAAGCAGAAGTCTCACTTAGTTACGGTATTTGCATATATGTTGTTAGACAACATGGTGATATCAAGCAAGTTGATGCCGGTGAATCGCAAAAGCATGTACAATCATGGATTGTGCAGTAACACTTTTTCACAAGCAAGCATTATCAAATGATTCTTATTTGATAAGGGATTCTGATAAAGTAAAATGCAGCTAGTTTATTTGTACTCTAGTGCAAGTGGGAGACTGAAGGAGATATGCCCTAGAGGCAAATAAATAAGTGTTATTTATTGCATTATCTCATAAGTTTATAATAGGTTTGTGTATTATGCTATAACTGTATTAATCGGAATTATTAATACACGTGTGATACATAGACAACCAGGTCCCTAGCAAGCCTCTATATGAGCTAGTCCATTGGGCAACAGTTGATCGAGATTCCCGATCAAGGACAATGACGTCGGTTGACAATGGGGTCATCTTGTTAGTTGAATAAAGTGGTGGACATACGCAAAGTATTGCAATAAGATCGTATTACGATGTTTGTCATTTGCAATAGATAAGAATATGATAGCTTATTCCTTAGACCGTGAGACCGTACTTATTAATGCTTCGTAGGGGTACTTTGAGAGCATCAAACGTTGTGTCTTATATAGCATGACAATAACGGTGTCCATCTTGGGTATTCCGAAAGAGCATCAAGACGTAAGGATCAAGAGCGGGATTTGTTCATTCTTATAATGGAAAGATACTCTGGGCCCACTCGGTGATATTGCATCTATATAGCTGCGCAGCTTGTGACTAGGTCATGGAGATGTAATATCGCAGACGAGTTAATAACCTTCGTCGGTAACGAGATACAGCAAAGGCATCGGTGTGTCTACGATCATATCTCGGACAAGGTAGTATCGCAGAGACAAAGGGAATGAATATCATATTTATGGTTCAACGACGATATTCGTAGAATGCACAGGGGTCGTCATATATTTCCAGGTATCCCTGACGATCATTGGTGAGTGGAGTGTCTCGACCATGTCTGGAGTGTTATCGAACCGTAGTGTAACAAACTTAAGGTCTTAGCGACGCTAGGAGATAGGTTCTGGAATTTTATAGGAATTTGTTGGAGAGAGAGAAATGATCCGGAAAGAGTTCCGGTGGTCCGGAAGGAGTTCCGGGAAGGTGTGGAATGGTTCCGGGAATGTCCGAAAGTTGTTCGGGTGGTCCGAAAGAGTTTTCAGAGTCACGGGATATTGAATTATATATAAATATATTAATTATGAATTAATGGGATTTTTATATTAATTTAATATTAATTAAATAAAGGAAAAAGGGGGCTCCCACCTACATGGGCCCTAAGAGGGCCCAAGAAGGGGGAGCCGCACCCCACAAGGGGGGGTGGGCCCCATGGAAGGTTCGGCCGGCCCATGGTGGGGCGCACCACCCCCCTCCTCCTTTAGTCCCACATGGGGGAGCCAAGGGGTTTGCACACCCCTTCCCCCTTTATATACCAAGGCATATTAATTGATTTAATTCATAGGAAAATCCAATTAATTCCCGATTTCTCTCTCGATCTCGTGGTTCCCAAGTCGGAGCCGCGCCGAGCTGAGGAAGGGGGTCTCTCTCCACCTAAGCCATACCGCAGAGCGCCGTTGCTCTACGGGATTCCAGATAAGATCTACTCCTGCGATTTCAGCTGGATCTGAATGACCGGGAGTTGTCGCTAAGCTCCGTATGTTTGCGAGTGCTCGGAGGCTACTCTATTGAGGAGCTTGGGCGATGTCGTATCGCCCCCTGCAGCCGCCGCGCCTCCCCCCTCTGCTGCCGGCGCACCAGCCCTGGTGCTGGCGCTCTGCCTTCTTCCGCCCGACGCCCGTCGACGCAGATCATCATCGACACCCCGGCGTCATCGGCTTCGACATCGCGGCAAGTTCTTCGCGACCTCGAGGTCGGCTACGCACGACTTCATCGTCAACGCTTGTGCGGGAGCGTAATCCCCGCTATCGGTCTACATGGAGGTAATGTAACCCGTTCCGCCTCCGTTATCGCATGTACTAGATAGATAGATCCTGGCTAGTTAGGGTTTCGTTCGCTAGAAAATTATTGTTTTCTGCACCGTCCCTAGTAGCCTCTACTAAGACTAGTTCCATTGCGCGATTGATGATCGAGGTTTTCCGATCATAGGGCATGGTGCCGGTCGGCAATGGAAGTCATATCGTTAGGAGTAACGATGTGATGGACATACCCAGTATTTATAGGACATAGTCATTACGCCTTAAGACCGTGAGATCAACTCTTATTGTTATCCCTGAAAGATACTTTGATCGCACCAAACGTCGCATCTTATCTAGTGTGACAATAACGGTGATACTTTTGGGTATCGGAAGGGGGTAGTTGAGACGAGGGGTCAACAGCGGGATTTGTCAGTCCGCATAGCCGGATAGATACTCTAGGTCCCACTCGGTGAGATTATGTCAAATGAGTTTGCAAACATGTGACTAGGTTACCAGCTGACATAATATCATAGACGAGTAGAAGATAGCAATGTCGGTAACCAGATCATGCTAGGTATGGAGATATCTGAGAATGATGCTCGGACACGCTAAGTATCGCCATGACAAAGGGTTTAAGACTATACGTCCAGGTTTGATAGATGAAAGTCATTCGTTATATCTCAGGGGTTAATTCATGGGGTCCAGGCCTACGAGTTAGTCGTTGATCATTGAGGAGTCTTGATCATACCTGATATTATATCGAACCGCTAGGGTAACACACTTAAGGGGTTTCGACAAGACAACCGGAAAGGAAAGAGATCACCGGGAACGTCCCGGGAGGGGTCCGATGGAGATCGGGCAGCAACGAAAGAGTTTTCGGAGCTAGGAAAAATTATATATATTATGTTTGATATTAATTAGTGTAACTAATATGCAAATATGATTTTATATATTTATTTTCGAATTTATTTAGGCTGATTTCACTAAATGGGCCTTCTGGTCGAAAGAAGGCCCATTGGGGGGGGGGGGGAACCCTCAAGGGAATTTTGTGGGGAGGCTTGGCCGGCCTAGGTGGGACAAATGGGGCCCACCTAGGGCCGGCGCATCAGTCTTGGCCGAACCAGGCATGTGGGATAGTCTCACATTGCCTGGCTGGCAAGGTTGGCTCCCCCTAGGAGCCTATATAAGAAAGGGCACCCCTGACCTTTTAATTCACCAATTAATTCCCAATTTCTCTCTCGATCTCGTGGTTCCCTTGACGGAGCTGCGCCGAGTAGAGGAGGGGGATCTCTTCCACCATAGCCCGCTGCCGCGCTGCTGGTGTTCCGGTCCAAGTCTTACGCTGCTCGTCCTGGACTGGAGCTTCGGAGGCCGTCGTCTCCATCGTATGTGTGCGACTCCCTGCGAGGTGCTGCGCTAGCGGTACTCGGAGGCCTACTTCCTCCACCCGACCTCGGGGTCATCTTCGTCATCTTCCTCGCGCCGAGTTCTCCGCGACCTAGAGGTCGGCTACGGCGTCTTCATCGTCAACGCTTGTGCGGGAGCGTAATCCCCGCTATTCGGTCTACGAGGGTATGTATTCCGATCTCCGCCTTACTACTATATCTGCATAGTGTAGATCTTGGCTAGTTTAAGGATATCGTTGCTAGGAATTTTTTTGTTTTCTGCACACGATCCCCTTCATAGACGTGTATCTGAATCCATGATGTGTGCCTGAATCTTGAACATTAATCCTAGAGTTGATGAAACCAACAAATCAGATCACTTGTTAGATAATTCACAAGCAATAGATCTGAGTCCACATTATCCACAACTAGCAAAAGCAACTACTACCGTCAGATTGTCTCATGTCCATACAACAACGCCGCTCACATGCTTCTTCACAATTGCATAGAAGCAAATAAACGAGGCCACAAAAAGATAACAGAGAGAGAGATGGACAGAGATGATGATCCCAATTAACTAAATACAATTCAGAGATGCACGGATAAATACCTCTACTGACGAGCAACAAAGCAAAACATGAGGCCTCCACGCACCAGATCTGAGGACGGCCAGGTCCTGATATTACGACAAGGGGGACAGGAAAATCACCAAAAATTGCACGCAGCAGACACAAACCACTGAAACAACACTGCTTAGATCCTACAGACAGGTACACTCAAACAACACCAAAATCATCTCGCTATCCACCTCCGTGAGCACCTAAACACAAATTCAGAGCACAAACACACGCCGACCATCATCTTTCTACACTGACACCAACAAGACCACGCACCTAACAGCGCATGCGTGAGGGTTCAGATCATCAGCAGCCACCTAAACATGACCTGAGACAAAGGAGAACGATGAGACACCACGCCGACAACACAGAAATCCGCCGCGCCATGCGAGCGTTCGAGAGCAACAGCGGCCGCGGCTGCGGCACAAAAAGCAGAGGGCAAGGAAGATAGAGACGGCAAGCTACGGCGAGGGGAATCGATTCTACCTGACGCGTCGTTGAGGCCGCCGCGCCCCTCCTGTTAGATCCTTATTAGCTGTTAGGATTAGATCCTATTCGGTAGTGCTACTATTGCATCGAGTTCGTCAAGATAACAGAGAGAAAACAGAGAGGGAGAGGGAGGATCGGATAGGCATACCTTGGCTCTGGTTCGAGGAGCTCGAGTCGGAGGCCATGGTTGTCGACGGCGGCGGCGCGACGGAGGAGGCAGTGGTGCTTCCCGTGAGCACTGCGCTAACCCTAATCGGAGGGGTGTGTCGGTGGGGAAACTGGCGGCGCGGTGAACCTCGTACCGTGTGCCCCGGCCCCCACCTCTTTATATAGCGCAGGTCACAGGGGCCCACTGCTCCATAACAGGAAACAGACGCCCCCGATTAGGGCGCAATCAAGAGGATTGATTTGACCGTTGGGCTAATCAATTCGGTATTAATCTCATTAAAAACGAGATCAATCTAACATTCTCCCCCTTGATCTCAACTTTTACTTTGTTAACTTTTACCTTACTCGTTTCAGCACGGATTAATACATAGAGCATGTTTCATCGTCACAACTCAATTGCCGATAGAATCAGACAGCCACTATATACTTTTCTGTGTTGAAAACAAATTCTGTTACTTTTGGGCCTCTGTAATCCAGAAATCATAGACTTTCCATTAAACCCATGCCGGCTGTGTGTTCCTGGAACACACTGGGTGGTAAGCCTTTCGTTAGCGGACCCGCAAGCATCTCCTTTGTCCTTATATGCTCGAGACTTATAGTTTGATCCTGGATTTTATCTTTCACAACATAATACTTTATATCTATTGCCTTTGTAGCATTACTCGACTTGTTGTTGTGAGCATAGAATACTGCGGGCTGGTTGTCACAGTACATCTTTAGTGGTTTGTCAATACAATCTACCACTTTCAAGTCGGGTATAAATTTCTTTAACCATACTGCCTGCCCCGTGGCCTCATAACATGCTATAAACTCTGCATACATCGTGGACGATGCAACTAATGATTGTTTAGAGCTTTTCCACGAAATAGCCCCTCCTGCGAGAGTGAACACGTATCCTGACGTGGACTTTCTATCATCATTATCTCCCGCAAAATCTGCGTCTGAATACCCTCTTATTTCTAGGGAATCAGATCTTCTATATGTTAGCATGAGGTCTTTTGCGCCTTGCACATAACGTAAAGCTTTCTTTACCATATTCCAGTGCTCTTGGCCTGGATTTTCTTGATATCTACCGAGTACCCCGGTGATAAAAGCTAAGTCAGGGCGAGTGCACACTTGTGCATACTGTAAGCTTCCAACAGCCGAAGCATATGGTACTGCTTTCGTTCGATCGATCTCATATTGGTTTTTGGGACATTGAAATTTCCCAAAATTGTCGCCCTTGACTATAGGAGCAGGTGAAGTACTACTTTTATGCATATTATACTTCTTTAGAACCTTTTCTAAATATGCCTTTTGTGATAGTCCTAGCACTCCATTCTTTCTATCCCGGTGAATTTCTATGCCCAAAACATAAGAAGCTTCACCAAGATCTTTCATATCAAAGTTCGAGGACAAGAACTTCTTTGTTTCTAGTAGTAGACTGACATCATTGCTCGCAAGCAGAATATCATCCACATACAGAATTAGGAAAATATATTTCCCACTTTTAAACTTTGCATAAATGCAGTTGTCCTCCACATTCTCTTTAAATCCAAAACTTTTAATTGTATTGTTAAACTTTAAATACCACTGTCTAGAGGCTTGCTTTAACCCATAAATGGATTTCTTTAGGCGGCATCCCATATGTTCCTTCCCCTCCATGAAAAAACCCTTCGGTTGTTTCATGTAAACATTCTCTTCTAAATCTCCATTTAGAAATGCCGTCTTTACATCCATTTGATGTAACTCTAAATCAAAATGAGCAACTAGTGCCATGATGATTCTGAAGGAATCCTTACATGAGACCGGAGAAAAAGTCTCATTGTAATCTACTCCTTCTCTTTGCGTGAATCCATTTGCCACAAGTCTTGCTTTATACTTTTCTACTTTTCCATTGGAGTCATACTTTATTTTGTAGACCCATTTGCAGCCTACTGTTTTGGCTCCTTTAGGAATTTCCTCTAAGTCCCAAACATTGTTAGAACTCATTGATTTCATCTCATCTTCCATGGCCTCCAGCCATTTCGAAGAGTGAACGCTACTCATGGCTTCTTCATATGAAGTGGGATCTCCTTCCACATGAACTGTTTCTGTGTTATAAACTTTATAATCACTAGAAATAGCTGATTTCCTAGCTCTTGTAGACCTTCTAAGAGTCTCATTCTCTAGCACATTATGTGTCTCAATTTGCGACTCTTCTTCTATATGTGGTTGTCGCTGCTCCCTTTCATGCTCAACAACGGGTTGATTCGGCTCCTGGCGGACAGGTTCCGAATTTTGCCTCGTTGAAGTCACGGGTGGAGTTACAACAGGTGCTTGCATCACAACCTCTGGGATTGTCGGTGCAGGTACAACAGGTAGGGCGAAAAATGGCTCATGGATCATCGGAAAAGGTGCACACACCCTCTTCTCCTCAAGATCAATTTTCCGGCCTACCATGCTCCCCCTCATCATTTCGTCTTCTAAGAAGACCGCGTGTCTCGTTTCTACAAACTTTGTGTGTCTGTCTGAACAGTAGAAACGATAACCTTTTGATCTATCAGGATAGCCAATGAAATGGCAAGTCACTGTTTTGGGGTCTAACTTAGCAATATGTGGATTAAAAACTTTTGCCTCAGCTGGGCTCCCCCTGACTTTCAAGTGGCTTAGAGAAGGAACTCTCCCTGTCCACAACTCGTACGGTGTTTTGGGCACCGATTTACTTGGTACTCTGTTGAGAATGTGAATGGCGGTTTTTAACGCCTCCATCCATAATACCAATGGCAATGTGGAATAACTCATCATACTGCGCACCATATCCATAAGAGTACGGTTACGCCTTTCAGCTACTCCATTTTGTTGCGGTTTGCCCGACATAGAATACTGGGCGACTATTCCATTTTCCTATAAGAACCTTGCAAAAGGTCCAGGTACTTGACCATATGGAGTGTGCCGACCGTAGTACTCCCCCCCACGGTCGGACCTGACTATTTTAATTCTTTTATCATGCTGATTTTCAACTTCAGCTTTAAATATCTTAAATTTATCCAATGCCTCGGATCTTTCTTTAATTGGATAAATATAACCATATCGGGAATAATCATCTGTGAATGTTATGAATGAGTCATAGCCATCCACACTTTTCACCGGAAATGGTCCACAAATATCGGTGTGAATAATTTCTAGTGTCGTTGTGCTTCGGTTTGAACCCCTTTTAATTTTCTTTACGTATTTTCCTTTTATGCAATCTATGCATTGTTCGATATCTGAGAACTCTAACGGAGGAAGAATATCATTTTTAACGAGGCTTTCTATTATTCCCCTCGAAATATGGCCTAATCGACAGTGCCATAACTTCGACGAGTCATGAGTTCGCTTTCTTTTCTTTTGTTCTTTGTTCGACAAGGGAATTTGTTCATTCACATTACAAACAGAATGCACTTTTTGACGCAAGGATAACAAATAAAGCTTATCATGAAGTAAAGCAATACCCACACAAGCATCTTTAATCCATATGGCACACTTGCCATGACCAAAATAACATTCAAAATTGTCTTTATCCAAGCACGATACACTTATTAAATTTCTGTGAATGGAAGGAACAAATAACACATATCTAAGCATAATATTAAAACCATCAGCTAGCTCCAAGGAGACGTCGCCAACAGCCTCAACTTCTGCTTGAACTCCATTCGCGACTTCAATGTGTCTTTCGCTTCTTTGCAAAGTCCTTGTCGAATGGAATCCCTGTAAAGAATTTGCAACATGAACAGTTGCACCTGAGTCAATCCACCAAGTAGATTTTGAAAACTGTGTATACAGGGATTCATTTACAAAAGAAATTGTATCAATACCTTTCTTTGCCATTATGCTCTTGAGCCAATCAGGGCAATCTTTCTTGTAATGCCCTTTCTTCTTGCAGTGGAGGCATGTGTCTTTGTCCACTGGAAGCTGGTTCTCATACTTCTGATGCCCTTTGCCATGTGGCTTATACTGATGAGGGCCTTTGCCATACGGCTTAGAAGGAGAACCATTGTAGCTCCGGTTCTGGTTGTCCTTCACGTAGTTTAAGGAGCCCCCATTCTGGGACTTCAGCCTTTCCTCTTCTTGCGACAGCATCGCAATTGTCTTTTCAATGTCCCATTTTTCAGGCGACACATTGTAGTTGATGATGAAATTTTCAAATTGTGGTGGCAGTGAAGCCATCACCAAGTGAACTATAAGTGCAGGCTTGAGCTCCAGATCAGCCTCCATGGACTTAAGCTTAGCAGCCATGTTGCTCATTCTGAGAATGTGCTCCCTTATACCATGTGTACCTCCATGATACTTTTCTGTCACCAGCTGTCTGAGCAACTGGGTAGCATATGTCTTTGAAGAACCAGTAAACTGGCTCTTTATCTTTTGGAGATACTCTCCTACAGAGGCACACTCTTCAATTGAGCCCACAATAGCGGTCTCAACTGTGTTCTTTATGAATGCCATGCACTTTTTATTGGCGTTCACCCACTTTTGGTTCTCTAGGGTGTAGCCCATCTCTACTGGAGCATAGTCCAGCTCTTTTTTCTGCCAAGCAGAATCATCATCATCAGATGCTCTCACTGGCTTTGCTGGCTTGACTGGCTGTGCAGTAGTCACAACCCAGTCGACCTCAGCACAGACAAAGGCCAGTTCGACTTTCTTCCACCACTCAGAGTAGTTGTCACCTCTGAGCGTAGGAACATCCTTCAGGCAGCTCATCAGGTGAAAACTTCCTGAAACCAGAAGGATATAAGATAACAAAAAAAACAATTGCATACATTTAATCCAACGTTGGTATAAATTAAAGCATACAACCGTTGTGCAATTAAAATTGTATCACCGTTGGGCAATAAAATAAATAAATGCACCTTTTAACACATAATAAACAATCATGATCATGCTATTAACAACGTTGGTCATTTATAACAAAATCATAATCATCTTTAATATCACTTTATTACATCCTTAAAGAATTAATTATCACTTTATTGCTTTGAAGCAATTAACTATTTTGCAGCGGAAATTATAAATAAAATTCATAAACTTTATACTTTTCAGAAGCATTCGGTATACTTTGTATTTTCTAGACAAAAAATTCGTTGGAATAAATTGAATAAAAAAAACTGAATGAAATTTGCTCAAAACTGAACAAAAAACAATAAACGGTTTCTATAAAAGAAAAAACCGTGAAACAATTAACAGGAAAAATGGCCTGAGCAGCGGCCCACGGCCCATCTTCCCTGCGCTTTCGGCCCGATGGCCCTAGGGAAACTAGGGTTTCGATCCCGGCCGTCCGTTGCAATCCGATGGTCCAGCGCGAATCGCGCTTGGGTCAAACTGACCGAACCGGTCAGTGCGGAAAAAAACCCTAGCCTCCATTCTCTCTTTCCTCTCCCTCCGTGCCTCTCTCTCTCTCCCGAAACCGCGTGCGCCGGCGGCGGAAGAACCGCCCCGGCCGCCGGACGCCAGCCGCCGCGACCGTGCCGCGTTGCTCCGCGCCGTGCACCACGCCGGGCTGCGCCGTCCGTGCGCCTCGTGGCGAGCCCACGCTCCCGTGGCTTGGCGGCTGGTCGGGGCTGCCCGTCGGAGACGGCCGAGCCGCGCTGTGGCGGCGATGGCGCGGTGCGCCCCGCCCCGCGCCTCCCCTTTCCCCTCCTGTTTTTCTATCTTTTCCTCAACCAAAACAGCCCGTAGGCAAAACCGGCCGGAGAAGACACGGTGTCTCCCCTGCTCCCCTTGCCGGTGTGCGCGAACTCCCGAAGGAGAGCGCGCCGCCGTCAAGCGGTGCAGCGGTGGTGCCCTTTTCCGGCGACGGCGCAGGTGAGACTCTTTCCCCTTCCCCTCTTTTCTGATTAGGGTTAGGGTTCAAATTTTTCTTTTCTTTTCCTCCGAGGAGGTTGTGTTCTTCGTCCAAATGCCCCACTCGGGTGCGCATTTGGATCGAGCGGAACTGGCGCGGTCGAAACGGCGGCGCTCTTTTCCTTTTCTTTTTCAATCACTACCGAAACAAAAATAAGATCATAAACATGCTCTGATACCATTGTTAGATCCTTATTAGCTGTTAGGATTAGATCCTATTCGGTAGTGCTACTATTGCATCGAGTTCGTCAAGATAACAGAGAGAAAACAGAGAGGGAGAGGGAGGATCGGATAGGCATACCTTGGCTCTGGTTCGAGGAGCTCGAGTCGGAGGCCATGGTTGTCGACGGCGGCGGCGCGACGGAGGAGGCAGTGGTGCTTCCCGTGAGCACTGCGCTAACCCTAATCGGAGGGGTGTGTCGGTGGGGAAACTGGCGGCGCGGTGAACCTCGTACCGTGTGCCCCGGCCCCCACCTCTTTATATAGCGCAGGTCACAGGGGTCCACTGCTCCATAACAGGAAACAGACGCCCCCGATTAGGGCGCAATCAAGAGGATTGATTTGACCGTTGGGCTAATCAATTCGATATTAATCTCATTAAAAACGAGATCAATCTAACACCTCCATCTCCAGCCATGACTCGCCATGGGGAGCTCCCCTGTTCCGCCGCTTACTCCTTCTCTCTGACTCGAAATGAAAATAGACAAGCGGAGGACAGCGGCCCGCAAAAAAGCCCAGAAAAAACGGCCGGCGCTCTCACTCGAGCCGCACCGCGCGCGGGCAGGCGCAGACAAAACAAATCAGCACGAATCGCAAAGAGGATGAACGGACAAGAAAGTGACTGTGCACAAAAACGAAAACATACAGCTGAGAAACAGCAAAATCCTAGTAATCGTTTGTACGCGTATGAGTGTCTCCGATCGTGTCCTGATCGTTTCGGTTTCCTTGGTCCAATACAACTCCCACTCCTGATGCGATTCCACCTATTTGTCCTGATCGTGCCCCACGCCTGTCGTCCGATGGATGGGATCTTTTCCTACGCGTGGGTCGGCCAAGCGCCGGAGGAGATGCCGGTGATGCACGTCATGGTCGGCGCCGGCAGCCAGGACAACCAGCTCGTCCATGGCGAGGACGTAGTCGACCGTCGGCGTCCATGGTCCGCGTGTGGTGAAAGACCTGCAGCAGCTAGCTGCCGTTCGCGCCCGGAGGAAGAGCCGATCGATCAATCATGGCGTGCTCGCCGCTGGTTCCTAGCGCGAGCAGCTAGGTCGTCCATGGCATGGACGTACGTACGTGGTCGTCGACAACCACGGTCCTGGTGCCATGAAGGACCGGACATGGAGCTGCTGCCGTAGGCGTTGGAGGAAGAGCTGCTCATGCCAGTGTGTGCTCCCTCCGGCAGCACGCTAGCTCGACCAGGGCGTCCATGGCTCCCACGCCGTCCACGTTCAAGACGAGAACCATGATGTACATGCTGAGCACGGGGACTTTCAAATAGAACAGTCTAGACATTGTAACAGAAAAATCAGCCAAAAGTTTACGGAATATCTACATTTAGAACGGTCGGTAGAATTTCTTACGGGGCGGACCAATCACGTCCACGCGCTTGTGGGCCACCGATTGTCGTGGTCCTACCTGCATGTCGCGTCCGTCGCTATCAGTTAGCATGGAAGATCGTTCACATGCATGCTACAGTAGACCGTGTCACCTGCATAACTAGTTTTCTCGTGCTCTACTTTCTTTCTCTCACGCCTAGCTCTTAGGATGGATCATGGATGCATGCAAGCAGAGTCCATCCATCGGCTCAACAAGATCCATTGTAGTACAAAGAAGCTAGATGCACGAAATTTTGAAGGAGCCATTTAGTATTAACGTATTTGATTACATGAGTACGTGGTGGTTAACTGTATCAGTATTTGATTGATAACTATTACCGTTCGAGTATGTTAACTACGTCGATTCTTTGGTGGATAACTATATCATGAACATATGGGTAACTTCATCAGTACATGGTGGGTAACTCCATCGATACAATGTGAGTAACTCTATCAATATTTGGTGGGTAAGTTTTATCGAGACAGTAGGGTAACTGCATCAATTTTGTTGTGGATAACTATATCATGAACAAATGGAGCAGTACTGGATGGGTAACTTTATATGTGCTATGTGGATAAGTTTATCAGTACAAGATGACATGAGAAAAGACAGTCTAAAAAGAACGTCGACATTGACGTTCTAGATGCACTGGATATACTCTCGTGTCGTACAAAACTTGTACTGCGTCGTACAACCTGTTTATAGTGCGGATAACTTACGGTTTACAACATGGATAACTTATGTACTATAGTCGGGATAACTCACGGGTTATGCGTGGGTAACTTTTAGGTTCGAAAAAAATCTCGTCGAAAACATACCAACATGGATCTAGTTTCAAAGATCTTGTCGCGATTAGTCCAACGGTGAAAACAGATTTTTAATCGGATAAACGAGCTATAAAACATTTTAAATTTGTGGATGCTTGCATTAAATGCAGCTGACATGAGCAACTAATTACATGTAGGAATTCTGTCTAACCCGCACGCCTAGTTTGATATTGTTTTTGACTTTTGTGTTTATTAATGAGCTAAACAGATTTAATTAGCCATTGGGCTTTTGCTTTCACGTGAACGTGTTGGCAGTCCAAATATGTGGGATGCTCGTCGGATGTTCTACAGATTTGCTTAACTGTAGAACGTTCTAAACCTAGTCGCGTCCAAAGTTTAATATTTCATCGCAAGTCGCTACGCACGGGCATGTGTACTATTGTCTCTAAGAGCGCACTTTTTACTTGATAATATTTTTACAATTGTTTCTAAGAACCTCTTAAATCTCTACTATATAATAGGTGAGGCGTCGTACGTCTTGGTCATTTTGCGATTTACCCCTTCCTTTTTTGTACAATTAACCCGCAATCCAGGAATTCGACGTGTTTGCAATTTAGTCCCTCAACCTTATCCACTCGCCTCCTCCTCTCCTCTCTCGACGTCAGGTCCACGGCCTCTGCCCGCCGCGCCGCTCGACGACTGCCTACGCCTCCTCCGCGTCGACCGCGTCGACGAGCACCACGTTCGCGCTCGCTGACTCGCCTCCCTACTCTCCCTCCCTCCCCTCCTGTCCTTTGACTACTCCGCTAGGCACCCGCTCCCGCTTGCCGCCGGCTCGCCGCCGTGATCGCTTTCGCCGCAGAGCTCAAGGGGGTCACCTTTGTCTCCGTGGAAGAAATCACTATGGAGCTTGTGGCCGAGCACCTGCCGCCTCCGGTACAAGGAGCATGTGGCTGCGCTGGTGCGTGCCGCTGCCGCACACAAGCTGCTTCCCTGGGGCTCCAACGTCAATGCCAAAAACCTTCTGCACAGCGCCCCCATGCTGCTCTATCATGGAGATGCACTCACAGTCTGCCCAGCCGAAACTGTAGTTTCAACAGAGCTTACGTCCAGACATTGCCAACATCAATATGCAGGCGTACTCATCTGTATCTCTTGACGATGACGAATCCAAGTACCTCCACACTGATCCCTTTGATTTCGATTTCAAGACAGCTTATGGGCAAGATCAGTTGAAGGAACTATAGGATTTGAACATCTTAGAGGGATGCATGTCAGATACGTGCCTGAATGTCCTGAAGAGGATTGCTCAGCTAGAGGAACTTGGGAACTTTGGTAAAGTTCCTACCAGGAGGAAGCGGTGGAAGAGAGATCAGTGGGAGCTGGAAGGCTGGAACCATGGGACGATAATGCCCAGCCGACCGAGAAGAAAACCCTCGACGACGAACCAGAAATTGACGTTGGCTATGATGCACCTCCTCCATCGTTTACTGCTGGAATCGATTCGCAGAAGCGGAGACGAGCACGGATTGAAGCTGTCAAGTGTCGGACCAGTCAAATCAGGAAGCCTCGTATTGCAAATGGAATTGATTCACCGTCTGCTCTTGGACATGAAGATGTCTGTCCACCACAACAAAATATCAGGAAAAATCAATGGCGAAGAGACGAGATGGCAAGGATTATCCGACAGGGATTTCAAATGCTACAGACTACTCTGTGTGAAGAAGAGAAAGAAAAGAGACTCATGTAATGGTATTGACGGGAAAGATTATGTTATTGAGCTCCTGTTATTACATGGTGCAAATGAAGCAGAGATAGAACAAGGCCAATACAATATGCAGGAGAGCGCACTTTCCTACAAGCTCAGAATGAAGTACCAGTTTCATAGATTGACTTACATGCCAAGTTCTGATTTTTTGTTAGTTGTATCCACTTCATATGGAAAAAGTAATGCCCTTTAGCCAATTTGGATCATTGATGAATTGACAACCCAATTTATATTCATAAAAAGTGCAGAAATCCAGATTGTTGTTTCATCATCCTTTCGAAGTTATTCACTTCCAGTTTGGGTTGAGTGCTCAAGGATGTTTCTCTGTCAGATTGTTCACAATATAAATTGACCATCACAATATTTGCAGCAATTCACATTTGACCATTTGAGTTCTTTTTTCTCCGGTGTGAAATGACAATATGGATGCCTACCATGGAGCATGCAGATGAATCAAATGGAGAAATTTTTGGCAAGGGCTACATATGTGCTATAGATGGTAGTTTTCTTGCCAGGTGTTTTTAATTAAAAAATGTAATTGCATCCGAAAGAACGATGTTCATTGTCAAAAATATGTATCATGCAAAATATAGGAGTATCTTACAAGAATTTTGGAGTCGGTACGTTCGTTTATACTTGAACTTATTCATTTTTAGAGAATGAACATATTTTTTTTAATGCCCATGGCAACGCACGGGCATTTAACTAGTAGAAATAAGTGCAGTTGAGCGTAGTCCGACACAATGGTTTGTACTTCTGTATTTTTTTCACCGAGTGAAATAGCGTAAGACGGTAGCTGCTACACTTAAATTCCACCATGTTAGGGTCTTGATGCATAATTTACTGGTTCACATTTTTTTCTTTGAAAATCTTAACTCGTCCTTAGCTGAAATTGACATTGTTTCTGGCCATTGTAGCCCATCAGCAGGACGACATGACATTGCGACATACAAGTCTAAATTTTGGATATTTTTACAATTTTTTGGAACCACGTGTTAGCTCATCAATATCTCTTCCTATATCAACAAATCTAACAATCAATTTGAGGTGGAAAGCATGACGCGACTGTGACCCCGAGCAGCGTCATTTTAACCCCAACCATAGTCGTCGTTTGTGGTAAGACTTAAGAGCTTGCTCACGTTGGCTCTTGTTGTTGTCACAGGACCAAGTACACGCACACCAACGTGAACGGGCGCCTGCAACAGTAATAGGTGTCGACATGTGTATGTTACACGTGTTTCAGGTGCCACGTCGTCGTCCCTACCAACTTCTACTCCCTCATTGCCTCCCTCCTCATCGGGGTATTTGAAACGAAATCTGCAATATTATAAATATACTTGAAAACAATTTTTTATACCAAAGTAGGCCTAGATGTGGTAGTTTATGATATTAACTATGTGTTTGCATACTCTCGAAAAAAAAACTATGTGTTCGCATATATTATTGTTTTGTGTACTATTAACCCCCATAGCAAACTAGTTCATCTTAAAAATGAAGTTTTGATTTGTGGTGCTATCTTGCGCGTACATTTAAATAATTGGATATTTTGAATGGAATTATTGTGAAAAACCTAATCCGTGTGTACAAAGCTGATAATTAAGGGGTGGAATTTTCCTCGCAAGTACGGAGAAACAAAATTGCTATATGGATACATTAAAAATAAAGATAATGCAATGTCATGTGCACCTTTTGCTTGCTTGTAGCCTTGCAGCCAGATACAGACAGATAAGAAAGATCCTTTGGAAAGATGATGAAAGACGCTTTCTCCGTCACGAAACCCGCCTCCTGACACCAAGAAACATCCACTCGGTCAGCTCTCCTGCTCCTGCGGCTCCACACTTCTCCGACCCGCCGGAGCGGAGCCACCGTTCCCTCTCACTCACGGACATGTGGGCCCTCAACATGAAGGCCGGCGGGCCGTGCCTCACGCCGATTCGGGCCGGGAAGCCCCTCGCCGCCGCCGGCGGCAAGACGGGCCCGTGGTCCGCGTGGCGGGTGCGTGGCCCGGCGGTAAGGCCGCTCGTGGCCGTGCGCGCGTCGGGGAGGAGTGGCGACGACGGGGCCGCCGCCGGCGGCGGCGACGACGAGGAAGCCCTGGCCAAGAGCAAGGCATCCTCGTCAGGTTAGCCGCCATCTCTGCTAAGTAGAGTATCTGATGTTCTCGATGCGAGCTGGTGCAGCTAGCGCCTGAATTGTGTGGTCTTGGCGCGTTCGGATGTGGACCATTTCGCAGATATATTGCGAGTGGTGGGGGCTTGAAGACGACTCTTGGATGGGCGCCAATTTTACAGGCTGGTGCTGGTTTTGGTGGATTTGACCGGCAAGGGAAAACTGGGGATTTGGGTTAGTAGGCAAAATTGGAAGAGTAATCATTACCCATTCCTGATATTAGTGTCTTCAGATGAAAATTCAGAGAACCGGTAGTTCTAGTGTAACTAGTGGATGAACGTTGGAATCATCGTGCGTCCCTAGGCTATGGTTGGTTTCGTTTGGGAGTTGTGGTATTGAGCTACCAGTTGAGTTCTGGGTGGGGGTGCTTTTGTTTGGATGGAGTTTCCCGAGTTGCAATGTTTATTAGTACTTTTCAAACCCCAAAACCAGTGTTATGTGGGATACTTTGAGTAAAAATACTGGAAAAACATCATCGGGTGCTAAGTTTCTAGTGAAACCAGTCGACTAGTGTTGCCAATATAAATCAGAGTTCATTCATGGCATGGTACTATGTATTATGTCGAAAAGCGTGAACAAGAATGACGGCTTGAACTGAGTTGCATGACTTCTTCATGTAGGAGGCGGCGATGCATCTGTTCCCACAGGAGATAGCTCTGATGGATTGAACGAACCACCTGGTGAATCAGAATCCACTGAACCGATTAATATTTCAAATAACGGTTACTGGAGAGATGTCAGAGCGAACCTTGTGCGACGGGAACAGGTGAGTGTGGCGTGTTTGTATTGACAACCCGTAGACCTCATAGCTTTTCTTTAGGTTCTAATTATCTACAATTCAACATGCATTTGGGTCATGTAGACATTAGTGATTACTCACTGTCTGCCAAGAAAATTAGGGACGGTGTTGATCTTAGCTAGTTTCACTGGTTGTGTATAATAATATTGTATAATGTGTCTAATTTGTGTCAGTACTGATACCGATATATATCATGACACCGACCATATTAAAGAAGATATGAATGCACAATGTCTTCAGTTGGGCATTGTATTAGAATATGACGCATGCTTGAAATTTATGCTTTCTGTTATAACTTGGTATATTTGTGTTCAAATGTTCAATGTGAGGTCCAAAGAAAACTTAATATGAAAAGTTTAGAAAGCATTCTGCAAATGGATCCTATCTGGCACCTTATACAGTTCCTAGTATATGAAGATTTTCATCTGATAAGCTACTGTTTCTCAAAGCTTGTTACATTTACTAAATATTCCTTTCATAGTTTTGAATTGTTATTAGCACAGAGCTAAAGTTTTTTAAAAGAAAAGAGAAGCAAAGCAAATACTTTCCAACCAACTTGGGTCATATCATAGTATCTCTGTATCTCTTTTCTGCTTTACTTATCAAATCCTTGGATCAGGAGCTACTGGTAGATCCAAGTGTTCCTGAAGAGTCGAAGGCATCCTCCGTAGAACCAGTACAGAAGCTTCCTCGAAAGTGGGCTCACCCTATCACAATGCCGGAGGCAGGGTGTGTCTTGGTAGCTACTGAGGTCCTTGATGACGACAGCATCTTCGAAAGAACTGTTATTCTCCTGCTCAGACTTGGGTCGAGAGGTACCTTTGATGGCCCATTTGGAGTCATCCTGAACCGTCCGCTTTATACAAAGATCAAGAATGTGAATCCATCATCATTCCGAGACCAAACAACCCCTTTTGGTGACTGCGCCCTCTTCTTCGGAGGTCCCGTTGACATGAGCATGTTCTTGGTACGTACTAAAGAAAGCTCACGTCTCAAGGGGTTCGAGGAGGTGATACCAGGCATCTGCTTCGGCTTTCGAACTGAGCTGGAGAAGGCCGGTCTTCTGATGAAGAGTGGTGCGGTCAGGACCGATGACCTTAGATTCTTTGTGGGGCACGCAGCCTGGGATTACGAGCAGCTATTAAGCGAGATTAGGGCGGGATACTGGGCTGTTGCTTCCTGTAGCACAGAGCTGATCAGTGACGCCGTGTCGACCGATCCTTCTCACCTCTGGACAGAGATATTGCAGCTGATGGGAGGGCAGTACTCGGAGCTCAGCCAGAAACCGAAGCAAGACAGTGCGTAGATGTTGCTCCGTACATAATTGCAACAGGTAGTGTTGTTGCCAATCTGTACATAATTGGAACCAGTGTACATCTCACATGGAATTCGTTTATGGTGTAAATGTATGGTCTGGTCGTACTCAAATAACCTCTATGTTGTTGGTTTATATGTTTCATTCACAACCAAGAACAGTTCTAAAAGCAAATTTTCGATACAGTTGAAGCTGGGGTACTAGTTTCTAAATTATCTCTTGGACCAACTGAGCTTAAGCATGCTTGCATTTGCCAGATCCTGTGGACTTACTGTGTACTCACTCGTGCTCTACCCTTTCCCCATAGCCACTATCAGATGGTCAAAAGCCACGAGCATTTCGTGGACCAGAAAGAACCCTTGTTTCTGGAACCTTCTGTGGTGTCAAACAGAAGGTCAAAGGCAGTGTCATTTCTGGCTGGCAAGTCAACATTCAGCAGAGCAAAAAAAGGGGTTAACAGCTCTCATTATCTTAGGTCTGGCTGACAAATTAACTAATCCACTGAGTCCAGTGATTCTACATCTGGTTCATGAACTTGCTGACCATGGGCTTCAGAACTTTGCAGGAGTAGCAATTTTCCACCATAGTCCTCATGACATAACCCCTTCAACCGAGCAGGTTATCAAGGTTCCAGAGAATAGAAGCTCCACACCTCTCTTTTTTCTAGTGCATGTCTCTGTAGGAATTGGGCATGTTGGAGCACTGAACTCTTCGTTCTCTCTGTTTTCCTTTTGTTTGCTGTCATTTCAAGTTACTATAACGAAAGCAAGTGCAGACACGCATTCACGTGCACATCACATGGACACACCCACGCTCTCTAGCCCCTAATCACGCACTAAAAGTTTTGACGCCATTGACCATGTGTTATATGCATATCGCAAGATCTTCCTTGGGCACTCCTCCGATGAAACAGTCAAAGTGCTGGTGCATTTCATCCCACTGCTTTCTTCTACACCTCTTTTCGTAAGGTAACATCACTCCTTCTAGGATTAAGGAGGTGGTTTCGGCAAGGGCTCTGGACTTTGAGAGGGTTAATTATCAGTGATGATCATGTTTTTTTTTTCTTATATACTTTGTGCTATAAGAGTTTCATGAACATATTCTTGCCGAGTTGAACTAGATAGAAGAGAATAACCATGTTAAGTGTTAGTCACAAGTCACAACACATGTTTCAACTGTTGAATAATTAGGCGATTTAGCATATAATTTAATTCCCAATAACAGTGAACAATTCATGACTAGAATAATATAGATTAAACTAATCATGTGATCTACGCAAACAGTAGATAAACAGATGCAGTATAGAGCATATACTATAAGTAAGAACTCTAGCAAAACATCATATAGGAAGATCAAGAACACGTACGGTGCAGCGGCAGTCGCACCACTGGAGTTCCCCGTGTCGTCGCCCATATTGTCGATGAAGATGCTGGCGATGTCGGGGAAGAAGTCGTCGTTGGGGAAGAACTCGAAGCCAGTAGTCGCGCGAGTGCGCTCCCCAAAAACTTGATCGCCCCTCTCCCGTACAGGATCACAAGAGGCGGGGTTCCGGAGGCCTACTGTCCCTTCAACCGGTGAACGCCGGAAGACGGGATGGAGAAGACTTGGTAGACGGCGGCGCAATGCTCTGGAACGGTGTGAGACCATGTATCTCGTGGTGGTGACTAGGGTTTGCCCCGGGCTGTATATATGGAGCGAGTCGGGTAGGACGTGGGCAGTAAGCCACGATCGAGTCGGTAACGCCCCACGATCCTATTGGAATCGGAAACGGCAAGGTAATTAACGCGTCCATTAATTACTAATCAATGACTCATTAGTTTTCCCGGACTGCAAAAATATAAGCTCGGCTCGGCGAGATTCCCGCAACCCGCGGCGCGTCGTGACGTGTCGTGACGAGGCGAGGCGATGCGTGGCGAGGCGAGCGAGGAGGAGGAGCGCCCGTGTGGCACTCTTCATCTTCTTTTGTTCTCACTAGCTCATACTAGTACTAGAACATCCCACTATATAAAGTGGTGCAGCTCACTCTCCACTAGCAGTATGGGACTAAATATTAGTCACGTACATGCACAACCAGCCAACTAGAATGGGCCATGAGAATTTCGGATTTTAGTTGGGCCTTAGCCCAAGTACACTAAAATTCCAGCAATCCCCCACAAAGTCTCATTTGGCACATTGTACCACTTTGTTCCAAAACATTGTTTTATATACCGGTACTTAGTGGGGACTGTTAAGTTGAACTCCACTTAGAAACTTATGCTACGTTAGGCCACAACTTGAATAGTGGACTATGCCTTGAACTACAAGTTTGCTGCGACCTAATTTCACACAAGCCCTTGACCGATACTAGGCTACCGCAAGGCTTCCCCGCGGTGTGGAGCTTATACGTCATACTCCAAGGCCTTTCATGAGTTTACTAAAGAGCACCCGACTCTCATAGACTGCGACGTTTAACAGTCAGACTCATATAGGTGTATTTCTCAAGAGATGCTCTGCAGGATAACATCTCTGCTTATAAAAGTAAGCCGCTTGTAACACATTAAGATAAATATCAACCTGCCATGCAGATCAGGAGAGTATTGCATCTTTGCGGAGTGGGATCGTAAAATGTAAGGATACTCTCCTCCCAGCCGACCAACAACTTGTCTCCCACTTCTAATTCACGGGATCTCCGATCACATAGAGTCGGTTACCACTGTGGACAACTCATACGGTGGGTCTCAAACCCATCTCCCTCGATGCATTATCTATCACATTACGTGATAAACTCTTTGTGAAAGGATCTGCCAAGTTTTTAGACGTTTGGATATAATCCAACGCAATAACTCCAGAGTTCTTCAATTTTCTGACAGATTTTAATCTCCTTTTCACATGCCTTGATGACTTCAAATTATCCTTAGAACTTTTAATCTTAACTATCACAGTTTGATTATCACAGTTCATAAGGATAGCGGGTATGGGTTTTTCAACCACAGGTAAGTCCATCAAAAGCTCTCGAAGCCACTCTGCTTCAACAGTGGCTGTGTCTAATGCTGTGAGTTCTGCTTCCATAGTTGACCTCGTTAAGATGGTCTGCTTGCAAGACTTCCAGGAAACAGCTCCACCACCGAGTGTAAACACATAACCACTTGTGGCCTTAATCTCATAAGCATCAGATATCCAATTGGAATCACTATAACCTTCCAGTACTCTAGGATAACCAGAATAGTGAATTCCATAGCTCACAGTGCTTTTTAAATAGCGCATAACTCTCTCAAGTGCATGCCAATGATCTGAAGGAGATATGCCCTAGAGGCAATTAATAAAGTGTATTCTTTATCATATCTCGTTTGTTCATAATAGGTTTTTTGTGTCATGCTAGAACCGTATTAAGCGGAAACATTAATGCGGGTGTGATACGTAAACAACCAGGTCCCTAGTAGCCTCTACTAAGACTAGTTTCGTTGCGCGATTGATGATCGAGGTTTCCCGGTCATGGGGCATGGCGCCGGTCGGCAATGAGAGTCATATCGCTAGAGAGCGATGTGATGAACATACCCAGATTTGGAGAACGTAGTCGTTACGCCTTTGACCGTGAGATCAACTCTTATTGATATTCCCGGAAGATACTTTGATTGCACCAAACGTCGTATCTTATTTAGTATGACAATAACGGTGATACTTTTGGGTATCGGAAAGGAGTAGTTGAGACGAGGGGTCAAGAGCGGGATTTGCCAGTCCGCATATCAGGATAGATACTCTCGGGCCCACTCGGTGAGATCATGTCTAATGAGCTTGCAAGCATGTGACTAGGTCACGGAGACATGAGATCATGAACGAGTAGAAGATAGCATCGTCGGTAACGATGTCGGGATTAGGTATGGAGATATCTATGGAACGACGCTCGGACGTGCTAAGTATCGCTATGGCAAAAGGTCTAAGACTTTACGTTCAGGTTTGATAGATGAAAGTCATTCGTTATATCTCAGGGATTAATTCATGGGGTCCAGGCCTACGAGTTAGTCGTTGATCATTGAGGAGTCTTGATCATACCTGATATTATATCGAACCGCTAGGGTAACACACTTAAGGGGTTTCGACAAGACAACCGGAAAGGAAGGAGATCACCGGGAGCGTCCCGGGAGGGGTCCGATGGAGATCGGGCAGCGCCGAAAGAGTTTTCGGAGCTAGGAAAAATTATATATATTATGTTTGATATTAATTAGTGTTATTAATATGTAAATATGATTTTATATATTTATTTTCGAATTTATTTAGGCTGATTTCCCTAAATGGGCCTTCTGGTCGAAAGAAGGCCCAAGAGGGGAAAATTCCCAAGGGGAATTCGGTGGGGGCCAGGAGGGGCTGCCCCAAGTGGGCCAAGGGCCCACTAGGGGGGCCAGCGCACCCTCCAGAGCCGCACCAGGCATGTGGGACTAGTCCCACATTGCCTGGCTGGCAAGGTAGGCTCCCCCTGGGAGCCTATATAAGAAGGGGCACCCCCAGCCTCTTAATTCACCAATTAATTCCCGATTTCTCTCTCGATCTCGTGGTTCCCAAGTTGGAGCCGCGCCGAGCATAGCAAGGGGATCTCCTCCACCATAGCCCGCTGCCGCGCTGCTGGTGTTCCGGTCCAAGTCTTCCGCTGCTCGTCCTAAACTGGAGCTTCGGAGGCCGTCGTCTCCACCGTACGTGTGCGACTCCCTGCGAGGTGCAGCGCTAGCGGTACTCGGAGGCCTGCTTCCTCTACACGACCTTGAGGTCAGCTTCGTCGGTCTTCATCGACAACGTTTCTGCGGGAACGTAATCCCCACTTTCGGTCTACAAGGGTACGTATTCCGATCTCCGTTCGTACTACTATATCTGCATAGAATAGATCTTGGCATGCTTTTAGGATATCGTGTGTAGGAAATTTTTTGTTTTCTGCACACGATCCCCTTCAGTGGTATCAGAGCCGATCTATCGTAGATATAGCTGTACGCTGTTAGAACCCGTGCTCTGCACGGGGGCACCGTTCCTGTTATTTGCTACCCTCTAGCGTGCACTTGTGTATTCCAGCGGCATTGAGTTGATGAAGCGGCCCGGACCGACTTTACGCGTACGCTTACGCAAGACTGGTTCCACTACTGACATACGGCTTGTACCGTATATGTGGCTGGCGGGTGTCAGTTTGTCTCTCTTTAGTTGGTCTTCGCATTTTCAATGGAGGGCCCGAAAGGAATGCTTAAACATGCAATTATTGGATCGTTGTTGTGGTCATAAGATTCGTAGGTATGAAGCGGTTCTATTTACGAAAGCCCCAAGCCATGTAAAATATGCAAAAGATAAAGTAGAAGCGTCTAACTTTATTTTGCAGGGGCTATGTGATATGGTCAAGGTAGGTTTATTTAATTGTTTATAAATTGCGGGCGCCAAGAAGACCATGGCGCAATGGACTATATCACATTGCATTACATTTGATGTTTTGTGTGCATCTTATTTTTGTGTGATTGTGTGTTACACGGCGGTAGCTGAATAAGATGATCCCTTCAAAATACCACTAGTGTTCTCCCTCCAACGCGCACCACCAAGAAAGTTCTACGTTATGAGGCAGGCAGTGATGATCGGGTGTCACACATCTCGTCGTTCGCATACAGTGGGTGTAAGCCATGTTGCACAAGCGTCAGCGTGGAGGTCTTTGGTGGCGAGCCTAGCATACTCAGAGGTATGGCCTCGGAACAGGAAGACCGAAAGGTCGAGCACGAGTCACAAAATTGGTGTGGCGGACGATTTTGTCTACTCTTGAAGTTGTGCCGCCGGCTTTGATGATGAGGGGTGGTGCAATGGATGGGGGTCGTGTAATCGCTTAAACGACCAGGAGGGATGTTCGTTTGAGTGGGAGTTATGTTAGTTATTTTCTAAAATACTATAACTCAAAATTATTATGAACAAAGTCTTATGTTGTTGCAAATTCCATTGTAGATGTCTCGCCCCTCGTTTAACCTAGGTCTGTTCCTTGAGAAAGAAAAGCTTAAGACCAATGGGTCAAACTTCATGGCCTGGTTCCGCAACCTGAGGATCCTCCTCACTCCCCATAGGGTGGCCTACGTCATTGAGGCCGCCATAGGTGACCCTCCTGCAGATGATGCTCTGAGGATGAGAAGAAGGTCTTCCAGACCCGATCGGAGGATTCTGCCTTTGTCCAGAGTGGCATGCTCTACGCCATGGAAGCCGACCTGCAGAAGCGCTTTGAGAAGATGAGCGCCTTTGAGATCATTTCGGATCTTAAGGCTGTCTTCGCGCCGCAGGCTAAGGGTGAGAGATATGAGGCTTCTGAGCTTTTCTTCTCAGCCAAGATGGAAGAGCATAGCAGTGTGAGCGAGCATGTAGTTAAGATGTCTGGCTACGTTCAACGCCTGAATGCTCTGGAATGCAAGATTCCCGATGAGCTGGCGATTGACAGGGTGTTGCAATCGTTGCCACCAAGCTACAAAGGCTTCGTCATGAACTACAACATGCAGGGCATGGCTAAGTCCCTGGGTGAAGTGTTCGTGATGCTCAAGACTGCTGAGGTAGAGATTAAGAAGGAGCACACGCTGTTGATGGTCAACAAGACCGTTGATTTCAAGAAGTCCGGTGGCAAGGGAAAGTAGAGTTGGATGTCCCGGAGGGAGGCAAAGTTGGCTGCCAAGCCCAGGACTAACAGGTCTGGTCCCAGAGCTAGCATGGAGTGTTTCTACTGCAAGGGGAAGGGTCACTGGAAGCGCAACTGCCCCAAGTATCTGGAGGATAAGAAGTCTGGCAAGACGGTCGACAAAGAGCAAGGTATATTTGATATTCATGTTATAGATGTGTACCTTACATCCGCCCGGAGCAATACGTGGGTATTTGATACTGGTTCTGTTGCTCATATATGTAACTCTCAGGAGGAGTTACGGAATAGAAGGCGGCTGGCGAAGGATGAGGTGACGATGCGCGTCGGCAACGGATCGAGAGTCGACGTGGTGGCTGTCGGCACGCTCCCTCTACATCTACCATCGGGATTAGTTTTGGTTTTAAATAAATGTTATTTTGTGCCATCCTTGAGTGTAAACATTATAAGTGGGTCTTGCCTGTTACAAGACGGTTATTCATTTAAATCAGTGTCAAGAAATTGTGCTATTTATATGAATGATATCTTTTATGTTGATGCTCCCGGGAATAACGGTTTATTCTTGTTGAATCTCGATCGTAGTACTCACATCCATAACATAGAAGCCAAACGAATTAAGTGTAGTGACGATACCGCCATGTTTTTGTGGCATTGCCGTCTTGGTCATATTGGTATAAAGCGCATGAAGCGACTCCACTCCGATGGACTCTTGGACTCGTTGGATTTCGGATCCCTCGATACATGCGAACCATGCCTCATGGGCAAAATGACCAGAACACCGTTCAAAGGTTTCGTTGAACGGGCGTCGAATTTGTTGGGGATCATACATACAGATGTGTGTGGACCGATGAGCGTTTCGACACGCAATGGTTATCGTTACTTCGTCACCTTCACTGATGACTTGAGTAGATACGGTTATATCTATTTGATGAAACACAAGTCTGAAACGTTTGAAAAGTTCAAAGAATTCCAGAGTGAAGTTGAGAATCAGCTTAATAGGAAAATCAAGCATCTCCGGTCCGATCGCGGTGGAGAGTACTTGAGTTTTGAGTTTGGCACACATCTGAAGAGTTGTGGCATAGTGCCCCAACTTACGCCCGCCGGAACGTCGCAGCGTAACGGTGTGTCCGAGCGACGTAATCGTACTCTACTGGATAGTGTCCGATCTATGATGTCTCTTACCGATCTGCCAGTGTCCTTCTGGGGTTATGCGTTAGAAACAGCCGCATTCATTTTAAATAGGGCTCCGTCCAAGTCCGTTGAAACGACGCCGTATGAATTATGGTATGGCCATAATCCTAAGTTATCGTTTCTGAAGGTTTGGGGTTGTGAGGCGTACGTTAAGAAACTACAGGCCAACAAACTCGAACCGAAGTCGGA
Organism: Poa annua; assembly: GCA_026929855.1. Lineage (NCBI taxonomy): Eukaryota > Viridiplantae > Streptophyta > Magnoliopsida > Poales > Poaceae > Poa > Poa annua. The sequence goes on from CM049431.1 coordinate 86,065,143, forward strand.
GAAAGTCGTCTTTGTAGGATATCCGCGGGAAACCGTTGGGTACACCTTCTACAACCAAGCTGAGGGCAAAACTTTTGTCGCGAAGACCGGTACCTTTCTAGAGAAGGAGTTTCTCGCGAAAGGAGTAAGTGGGAGGAAGGTAGACCTCGATGAAATCGTTGATCCTGAACTCGAGATTCCGAGTGGCGCAACGGAAGCAATTCCGGAAACGTCCTCCGTGGAAGGAGTGGGAGAAACTGTCGAGGAAGATGTTCTACCTCGTAGGTCTGGTAGATCTCGGATCCCACCAGAATGGTATGGCAACATGGTTTGCACCGTCATGCTAGTCGAGCAAGACGAACCTACGAACTACAAGGAGGCGATGGAGAGTCTAGAGTCCGAGAAATGGCTTGAAGCCATGAAATCCGAAATTGGATCCATGTATGATAACAAAGTGTGGACTTTGGTGGATATTCCCGAAGGGCGCAAGGCCGTCGAGAATAAGTGGATCTTTAAGAAGAAGACTGATGCTGATGGTAATGTGACCGTCTATAAAGCTCGGCTTGTCGCAAAGGGTTTCCGACAAGTTCATGGAATTGACTACGATGAAACTTTTTCACCGGTAGCGATGCTTAAGTCTATTCGGATTTTGTTAGCGGTAGCTGTCTACTATGATTATGAAATCTGGCAGATGGACGTCAAAACGGCCTTCCTGAATGGAAACATTGAGGAAGAGTTGTACATGGTACAGCCGGAAGGTTTTGTCGATCCAGGAAATGCTAACAAGGTGTGCAAGCTTCAGCGATCCATCTATGGATTGAAGCAGGCATCTCGGAGCTGGAATCTTCGCTTTGATGAGGTAATCAAAGGTTTTGGATTAATCCAGAATGTGGAAGAGACCTGTATTTACAAGAAAATGAGTGGGAGCTCGGTTGTGTTCTTAGCACTGTATGTTGACGACATATTGCTAATAGGGAATGATGTGGAACTTCTGAATAGCGTGAAGGAATATTTAAACAGTAAGTTTTCCATGAAGGACTTAGGAGAAGCTGCGTATGTTTTAGGCATAAAAATCTATCGTGATAGATCAAGGCGCCTATTAGCACTAAGTCAGAGTACTTATCTTGATAAAATACTGAAGCGTTTTCATATGGAGAAGGCAAAGAAGGGTTCTCTGCCGGTTATCAAGAATAAGATATTGCGTAAGGCACAGTGTCCGGTGACGGGACTGGGTAAGGCCGAAATGACGAAACATCCTTATGCTTCAGCCATAGGATCGATCATGTATGCAATGTTGAGTACTAGACCGGATGTGGCATTAGATCTAAGTTTGACATGCCGGTTCCAGAGTAATCCTGGAATGCCGCATTGGGTAGCTGTTAAGAGCATTCTTAAGTATCTCAATAAGACAAAGGAAATGTTCCTTGTGTATGGTGACTGCGATGAAGAACTTGGCGTAACGGGTTACGTAGATGCAAGTTTCTGCTCAGACCCCGATGACTGTAAGTCACAGACAGGTTACGTGTTCAAGGTGAATGGAGGCGCCGTGTGTTGGAGAAGTGGGAAGCAACCCATAGTCGCACAATCTACAATGGAGTCGGAGTACATTGCTGCCTGCGAGGCCGCGAATGAAGCTGTGTGGCTGAGAAAGTTCGTCATCGAACTTGGAGTGTTCCCGAGCGTGCAAGACCCCGTGATCCTCTTCTGCGACAATATGGGTGCCATTGCGAACGCCAAGGAGCCAAGGTCTCACTCCACCGCCAAACACATTCTCCGACGCTTCCACGTGATACGTCAGTACGTACAAGGAGGCGATGTGAAGATTTGCAAAGTGCATACGGATCTGACTGTGGCAGATCCGCTGACGAAGCCTCTCCCGCTTGATAAGCATGAACAGCACCAGTTAGCTATGGGTGTTAAGCTTTTACCAAGTTGTAATATAGATTAAGTTGTACTCTAGTGCAAGTGGGAGACTGAAAGAGATATGCCCTAGAGGCAATTAATAAAGTGTATTCTTTATCATATCTCGTTTGTTCATAATAGGTTTTTTGTGTCATGCTAGAACCGTATTAAGCGGAAACATTAATGCGGGTGCGATACGTAAACAACCAGGTCCCTAGTAGCCTCTACTAAGACTAGTTTCGTTGCGCGATAGATGATCGAGGTTTCCCGGTCATGGGGCATGGTGCCGGTCGGCAATGAGAGTCATATCGCTAGAGAGCGATGTGATGGACATACCCAGATTTGGAGAACCTAGTCGTTATGCCTTTGACCGTGAGATCAACTCTTATTGATATTCCCGGAAGATACTTTGAGTGCACCAAACGTCGTATCTTATTTAGTATGACAATAACGGTGATACTTTTGGGTATCGGAAAGGAGTAGTTGAGACGAGGGGTCAAGAGCGGGATTTGCCAGTCCGCATAGCAGGATAGATACTCTCGGGCCCACTCGGTGAGATCATGTCTAATGAGCTTGCAAGCATGTGACTAGGTCACGGAGACATGAGATCATGAACGAGTAGAAGATAGCATCGTCGGTAACGAGGTCGGGATTAGGTATGGAGATATCTATGGAACGACGCTCGGACGTGCTAAGTATCGCTATGGCAAAAGGTCTAAGACTTTACGTTCAGGTTTCATAGATGAAAGTCGTTCGTTATATCTCAGGGATTAATTCATGGGGTCCAGGCCTACGAGTTAGTCGTTGATCATTGAGGAGTCTTGATCATACCTGATATTATATCGAACCGCTAGGGTAACACACTTAAGGGGTTTCGACAAGACAACCGGAAAGGAAGGAGATCACCGGGAGCGTCCCGGGAGGGGTCCGATGGAGATCGGGCAGCGCCGAAAGAGTTTTCGGAGCTAGGAAAAATTATATATATTATGTTTGATATTAATTAGTGTTATTAATATGCAAATATGATTTTATATATTTATTTTCGAATTTATTTAGGCTGATTTCCCTAAATGGGCCTTCTGGTCGAAAGAAGGCCCAAGAGGGGAAAATTCCCAATGTGAATTCGGTGGGGGCCAGGAGGGGCTGCCCAAAGTGGGCCAAGGGCCCACTAGGGGGGCCGGCGCACCCTCCAGAGCCGCACCAGGCATGTGGGATTAGTCCCACATTGCCTGGCTGGCAAGGTAGGCTCCCCCTGGGAGCCTATATAAGAAGGGGCACCCCCAGCCTTTTAATTCACCAATTAATTCCCGATTTCTCTCTCGATCTCGTGGTTCCCAAGTTGGAGCCGCGCCGAGCAGAGCAAGGGGATCTCCTCCACCATAGCCCACTGCCGCGCTGCTGGTGTTCCGGTCCAAGTCTTCCGCTGCTCGTCCTGGACTGGAGCTTCGGAGGAGTCGTCTCCACCGTACGTGTGCGACTCCCTGCGAGGTGTTGCGCTAGCGGTACTCGGAGGCCTGCTTCCTCTACACGACCTTGAGGTCGGCTTCGTCGGTCTTCATCGACAACGTTTGTGCGGGAACGTAATCCCCGCTTTCGGTCTACAAGGGTACGTATTCCGATCTCCGTTCGTACTACTATATCTGCATAGAATAGATCTTGGCATGCTTTTAGGATATCGTCTGTAGGAAAAAAAAAATCTGCACACGATCCCCTTCATGATCATCTCCCGGGTTGGAAACAAACCGGCTCAACTTGCTTACAGCAAAAGAGATGTCAGGCCTCGTGGCACAAGCCAAATACATAAGCGAGCCAATGATCTGAGAATATCTCAGTTGATTTCTAGCAATGCCCTGATTCTTTCGAATCAACACACTGAGATCATATGGTGTCGGAGAAGGCTTGCAATCGTCATACCCGAAGCGACTCAAGATCTTTTCCACATACTGGGATTGAAGCAGTGTAATCCCACCATCACCATCTCTCAGCAGCTTGATGTTTAAGATTACATCAGCTACTCCAAGATCCTTCATCTCAAAACAGTGAGATAAGGAATCCTTAACCTCCTTGATTAAATCAAGATTGGTTCCAAACATCAGTATGTCATCGACATACAGACATAGAATAACTCCCTCGCCCCCACCATGGCGATAGTATACACACTTATCGGATTCGTTAACAACGAAACATGCAGCAGTTAAAGTTATTTCAAACTTCTCATGCCACTGCTTCGGAGCTTGCTTAAGGCCATATAAAGACTTCAATAGCTTGCACACCTTTGCTTCCTGACCCGGTACTACAAAACCATCAGGCTGATCCATATAAATTTCCTCGTCTAACTCTCCATTTAGGAAAGCTGTCTTAACGTCCATTTGATGAACAAGAAGACGATGCGAGGCAGCCAATGAAAGTAGCACCCGAATCGTGGTCAGTCTAGCCACAGGTGAGTAAGTATCAAAGAAGTCTTCTTCTTCTTTCTGGGTATAACCCTTGGCCACAAGCCGCGCCTTGTACTTCTCTATAGTACCATCAGGCCTAAGCTTTTTCTTGAACACCCACTTACATCCTACAGGTTTGCACCCATAAGGACGGTCAGTAACTTCCCAGGTTCCGTTAGCTAAGATGGAATCCATCTCACTACGGACAGACTCCTTCCAGTAGTCAGCATCAAGAGATGCATAAGCTTCTGAAATGGTACTGGGGGTGTCATCCACAAGATACACAATGAAATCATCACCAAAGGACTTAGCAGTCCTCTGTCTCTTGCTCCTAATAGGAGCTTCATTGTCATCCTCCATGGGATTATCAGTGTGTTCTATTGGAATGGTAGGATCAGGAATCTCAACTAATTCCTGACTAGATGTATTAGGTATATCCTGATTTGATGAGCTAGACATACCCTTCATGGGAAAGATGTCCTCAAAGAAAGTCGCATCATTCGACTCCATAATCGTACGAACATGCATGTCGGGTACCTCAGATTTGATTATCAAAAATCTATAGCCAATGCTATGAAAAGCATAGCCCAGAAGAACACAGTCCACGGTTTTTGGTCCTAGCTTGCGCTTCTTGGGAATTGGAATATTGACTTTCGCCAAACAACCCCAAGTACGTAAGTAAGAGAGTCTCAACTTTTTTCTTTCCCATTCCTCAAATGGAGAAACAGATTTGTTCTTTGTGGGAACTCGGTTTAGGACATGACAAGCTGTCAATAGCGCCTCCCCCCACCATGCCTTGGAGAGACCCGAAGTGTCTAACATGGCGTTAACCAAATCAGTTAGAGTTCGGTTCTTTCTTTCGGCTACCCCATTTGACTGAGGTGAATAGGGAGGCGTCCTCTCATGGATTATACCATGTTCCGCACAAAAAGAATCAAACTCATTGGAAAAGTACTCTCCACCACGATCAGACCTTAGCCATTTTATTCTTAGATCAAGTTGGTTCTCTGCCTCAGCTTTATAGTTTTTGAAGAAGTTTAAAGCTTCATCTTTTGTTTTCAGGAGATACACATAACAATATCTAGTGGAGTCATCAATAAGCGTCATGAAATATTTCTTTCCGCCTCTCGTCAATATACCATTCATCTCACAAAGATCTGAATGTATAAGTTCCAGTGGTGCCAAGTCTCTTGCCTCCGCAGCCTTATGTGACTTGCGAGGTTGCTTAGCTTGAACGCACACTTGACACTTGGAACCTTTCACATTAGTGAATTTCAGAATTAAATCCAAATTAGCTAGTCGCGTCATGCTACCGAAATTAATATGACAAAGTCGTGAATGCCAAAGATTAGACTCAATTTCGTGGCAAACATGATTAATAACTTTGGAGCAAATATCCGATAAAGATAGGCGGAACAAGCCTCCGCACTCATAGCCTTTTCCAACAAATTGTCCATATTTAGATATTACAACTTTATTGGACTCGAAAACCAACTTAAAACCATCTCGACACAACAAAGATCCGCTGACGAGATTTTTATTGATGGCAGGCACATGATGAACGTTCTTCAGACGCACGGTCTTCCCCGAAGTAAACTTCAGATCGACTGTACCAACTCCACGAACAAAAGCATGTGACCCATTACCCATCAGCACGGGGGAAGTCCCTGTGATCTGGTAAGAAGAGAACATCGAGGCATCAGCACAAACATGTACATTGGCACCAGTGTCAATCAACCATTCAGGTGAATGACAAACTGAAAGGATGGTGGGAAATATTCCGTACCCTGGATCCTTCATCTCAGTATCGCCAATGACAACATTGGCACTCTTGCCATTGTTCTCAGGTTCGCGCAGCTCATGGCGGTTGGGACAACGGGGTGCCCAGTGATTTGGATCACCGCAAACATGGCATGAACCCTTCCTCGGTTTATTGTTCTTCTTCTTGAAGTTGGTAGGCTGTGATGGCTTGAACTTTCCATCAGGCTTGCCCTTACCCCCAGAATTGTTCTTGTTAAACTTGGGCTTGTGGGGCGGCTGGTAATTCTTCTTTTGTACCACATGGGCACTAGAACCAGCCTCGGTAACACGAGCATGTGTATCATTCGCTCTCGCCTTCTCTTCCACATCAAGTGACCCAATGAGATCCGAAACGGAAAACTCTTGTCTCTTGTGTTTCAGAGAGGTAGCAAAGATGCTCCACGAAGGTGGAAGCTTGGCGATAATGCCACCGGCGACAAACTTGTCCGGTAAGATACACTTAAAGTGCTCAAGTTCCTTAGCGAGTGACTGTATCTCATGAGCCTGTTGAACAACAGGGCGCTCATCAGTCATCTTGTAGTCATAGAAAGTTTCCATGACATACAACTCGCTGCCAGCGTCCGAGACTCCAAACTTGGCCTCGAGCGCATCCCATATGTCCTTGCCGTTAGGAAACGACATATATGAGTCCACAATTGTCGTGGTGGTGTCACGGCAGATGCCATAGGATGGCTAATTTGTGGGGCCGATGGACGTTGGTGGATCCGGGGAGGGATAGGGAGCTGAAGAGCTCACACGGGGAGGATCCCGGTAAAACCGAGATCTCCCAAGAACAAGGAATAAGATCAAAGTGCAAAGGGGAAGATCTAACAAACACAAACAAATGCACGAAGGCACACAGCACACACACGATATACCCAGGTTCAGGGCCCTCGTGAGGAGGTAACACCCCTACTCCTGCCTTTCCTCTCTATATATTGGTGGTACAAGGACTACAACTTGCTAAAAGATCTCTCAAAGGAAGGAGTACAAAGAACTAGATGAACTCAAGGTGAGAAGGAGTAACTGCTCTAAGAGTAAATGTGACTATAGCTTTGGCTCTGAAGTTGGTCTCTCCCTCTCAGGAGCAGTTATGGCGCCTTTTATAGAGCTCCGGCCAGGAGGGCCGGAAACCCTAACTTGGCTTGGCCCCACCGGACAGGCCTAGCCGGCATGCCGTCACCGGCTAGTGCGACCTAGTCGCCGGGCTATCCGGTGTAGCCCCTTCGTCATCATCTCGTTAAGGACGGCAGGCGCCGTCCTGCATCATCATTGTCCCCTTGTCAGAGACAAGACATGTCTTTGCCCATCCCGGATAGCCTTTTCCGGATTGCCGGGCTAGGCATGTCAGGTCTTGTCGTACCACAATCGTACCAGCTGACGTGCTCCCGTGTCAGGCGGGAGGTGACCATGCTTCCGTGTCAGGCGGGACGTGACCATGCTTCCGTGTCAGGCGGAACGGTACTTCCCCCCGCGACAGACGGGAAAGCCTGCTCTAGACCGTTGACGGCCTACCGGAAGCCCTCACGCCGGCTACCTCCTCGCTTGCCACTGTGAGCCCCCTCTGCATAAGATCAACACCGAGACATACATTCCGGTTAGTACCCACCGGATAACCTATCCGGTAGAACCGACTACACCTCCTTCCGGGAGCTTCCTTGGACCGCGAGACTCGGGACCCTTTCCGGATACGTCCGAGCTCGTCCCAGGATGAGTATCTCTAGGCCTAGCCTCCCGAAGATGTCTTAGCCTATCAGCAAAGACATCTTCGAGAAGCTAGTTCTTAGAGGAACCACCCGCTCATGCTTGTGCTTCGATTGTGAGGGCCGGGGGTGTCTATTTATAGCTGCCAGAGCTGACCCTTGCGGCTGCCAGGAGGCACTTTGCCCTCTTCCAGTGCCCAAGGGTTAAGCTGCCCTTTCAGCACACCAGGAGGTGTCCCTTGCTGTCGCCAAAGGTCAAGTACTGTTGGCACTTACTGAATTATACCGGGATCTGCCCCTACCCGGGGGGGCAGCCCCCCGACACTAGTCCCCGAAGCTGGTGCTGCACAGCGACCTCGGATGATGTGCGGGATCAGCTTTAATAACAACCATCTTCCGAGAACACATTACACTATCCTTTTATTCCATGCCGAGATCGATTCTTCCCGAGATCTTCTTACCGAGGTCTTCCCACCGAGACTGTCTTAACCGGGAGGCGAAGCCTGCGACCGGATAGCACCATCTTAGTGAATCTTGACCGTTGGCCTCCCGATGAATTCAAGACAGTGAGCCAGGGCCCACCCGACGTCCCGTCTGAGCAGAGATGCACTCGAGTGCCCCTGCGCGAGCACGCCGTCGCTTGGGTTCCCGCGCCGGGGAGCCGCATCCGATCCGGAATCCAACCGTTGGGACCGTGTGGCCCTCGGTGTGGCCGGATCGGGCGCTCCGGAAAGCGCCACGTGGCTCGCGGCACAAAACAGATCCCACCCACGATCGTGGAGATCGTGGGCGGGAAAATCGGAAACCGCTCCGGAATCCCCCCCCCCCCCCATAAATGGGGGATCGGAACAGTTTCCCCTCCTTCCTCTCCTTCGCATTCTTCTTCCTCGCCGTCTCGAGCGCCCCGCAGCCGCTGCCTTCGTCGCCGTTCGCCGGAGCCTAGACACCGTCGCAATCGCCGTTCGTCGGAGCCCGGACACCGTCGCCCTCGCCGACCTTCTCTTCTCCGGTGAGTTCCTCTCCTTCGCTCCGATGACTTTCTCCGTTAGAACAACCGCTCGACTCCGGCCGTGCCATAGCACACGCGCGCTTGAGCCACCGCCGGCGAGCACAACTTGAGCGCCGCGCATGAGGCGCACGGTGGTGATGCACCGCTACGGTAGGATGTAGATTGCTCACTCTCTTTGTGCCTCGCCCGAGTCCAGCGCGAGCCTATTTTCCCCCTTTTGTTTTGATTATTTAGCACACGGTAGATCTTGTTTCCCAGGAATCCGGTAGTGTTTAGCAGTTTGTGCTCCGACATCCTAGTTTCCGGTAGATTAATTCCGACTAACCGCCGCTGCGCCTGGAGAGTAGCTCGGATACCCCTGCGTACTTCTCCGACATGGGCGAAGAACGTACTCGGGGATGCTGGGATGGGTCCGAGACCAAGCAGTCAGATCTGGACTGGCTGTATCGGACTCACCGGATTCCTCCGGAAGTCGAGAGCCGTCTCCCGGAGGGGGAGGTTGCACCGGAACCCCAACCCGGGGAATACGTGGTATTCCTCGCGCACTTCGAGCGTGGGTTTGGGCTTCCGGCAAGCCCCTTCTTCCGCGACTTCCTCGACCTCTAGGACCTCCAACCTCACCATCTTCCAGCCAACGCCATTATGATGCTCTCGGTCTTCACCACTTACGCGGAGGCATACCTCGGCATATGGCCATTCTTGGATCTCTGGGCCAAATATTTCATCCTTCGCCGCCAAGCCATCCCCAATCCGGATAAGAAGATAAAAGACTTAGTCGATTGCGGAGCGGCCACCATCATCCCTCGCGCGGACTCCGGATTCCCTATAGTCAAGGGACTAGAGTCCTGCCGGAAGTGGCAGCGCAACTTCTTCTACGTGAAGAACCGGGAGCACTCGGGAGACGGTCCGGGATCCTCGAATCCGTACTTCATCAATCTGCCGGAGTTCGTTATTGGTCCTCCGCGCGAATTCCGTCTCTGGAAGAAGCTTCCGGATAACGACGAGGTCAGTTGCATGCACGACGTTACGAACATGCTAAATGAGAAGATGACCGGGGATGACCTCCTGCGTTGCTTCATTGTTCGCCAGGTCTGCCCCCTTCAAAACCGAGTGCACAAGATGTGCCACATGGCTGGGAACTTTGACCCCACTAGGACCAGTATCTTTGGGCTAGATCATGTCGGGGTCGTCCGTCGCGTTCGAGCTATTGCCCGGACGGAGATGACGGAGGACTACTCTTGGGGTGTCATTGGGGGATCACGGAAAAAAACATGCGACCAGGTGCTCATATCTGTATTTCGCGCATTCGCCTTCGTACATGCGTTCACCTGGACACCGACACGACCTAATCTGTTTGCGCAGTTGTTCGAGCGTCAACTCGAAGAAGACGCTGTCCACGCCAACGGGAATTTCGTGCCGAACTTCCCGAGACCGGACGTGATGCCGAGAGAGGACCCCGACGGCGAGGACCATCTTGCCATCCCTTTCGTCAAGTCTGCTGCTCCGGGTAATCCTTCAACCCCAGAGGCAGTTTTCATTTCTTCGGATGATGAGGATGAGATTGACTGCCAGATTCTCGATGTTATTGACGCTCTCCCTCTGAATTGGGCCTCAGCAGTGGTTCCGAAACCGACAACCGGGACCAAACGCGTTGAGAGCCGAAAGCACGCGGCTTCCGACACCGAGGGGGCCGATAACTCCGGCAACCCCCCCAAGAGGAGCAAACCGAGTAAGCAAACGACCGAGAAGCCTGCTCGGCGCCGGCAAAGGGGTCCTCCTATTGTGGATTCTGGGTATGTCTTCCTTGCCTTATGTTATCTGACTTTGTTTTCTCCATAACTATTACTAAGACACTTCCTTTCAGGGATGCACTCGAGCTCCCGTCACCTGCTGTTCCTCCTCCTCCCGGGACTCGGACTCCCAGCCCGGCTCGGACTTCTCCTTCACCTCCTCGCCCTTCTACCTGAGGAAGTGAGCCTGCCGCCTCCGGTGCCGCAGCGGCTACCGTTGCGACCCCGGAAGCACATCCGGTGATCGAGGAGACCCCAGTGCAGGCCACGACCACCTCGGGAGAAGTGCTTCTTCCGGAGAGCCCACGCCGGGTGCCCCGGCGTGAGGCAGAGATCGTTAGCCCTCGCCGGCAACCTGCGGCAAGCGGCTCCTCTCGGCCAGCCGCGACCAAGACCATCCCGGAGAAAGAGCCTACAGCCTCCTCCCGGCCAGCAGATCAACTTCCCAAGTCTCGCGGCAAGATTGCTGGGCAGAAAACACCTTCTGCCCCGCCCGCAGCTGCCCCGACATCCTCGGCCCGCGTCTTGGTGCCGCGCACGGGTACGTTTTCATCTTTACCACCGCCTCCCGCCGAGATCCCTATTGCTGCCTTGCGGATGTTGCGAGCAACCGTCAGTTCCTTTGTACCTTCAGGATCCCGGGATGTTGCCGCTACTCGCGCGCCCGGCGGCTCCGGCATACGGGTTATTGACGAATACAACCATGCCTGGCTTGCCTCCGAGATCACGGGAGACTTGCACGCTGCAGGCCCAAGCCGCAACGCCCAAGCTCTGCACGCTCTCCAAGTGGCCGCACTGGATGTTACTCGGGTGACCGAGGTAAGCTTGTTCTCTTTCTTTTATCAAAAAATACTTGTTCCTTCCACCACCACTAGTCCCCGAGATTGGTGCTTAGTGCTCTAGATTCCACCGAATAGCAGATCACTAGGTTCCAATCTTAGAGAAAAATCCAGGACTCGGACACCGAGTCCCCGAGATCCTCCCAGCCGGGTAGGTTGCTTCAAAATTTGCTCCATCACCACTAGTCCCCGAGATTGGTGCTTAGTGCTCTAGATTCCACCGAATAGCAGATCACTAGGCTCCAATCTTAGAGAAAAATCCAGGACTCGGACACCGAGTCCCCGAGACCCTCCCAACCGGGTAGGTTGCATCAAAATTTGCTCCATCGCCACTAGTCCCCGAGATTGGTGCTTAGTGCTCTAGATTCCACCGAATAGCAGATCACTAGGCTCCAATCTTAGAGAAAAATCCAGGACTCGGACACCGAGTCCCCGAGATCCTCCCAACCGGGTTCCTTACATCTTTTCCCGACTAACTCCTTCTTTGTCTTGATTTCAGGAGTGCAGCCAGAAACGCCGCAACATTTTCAACCGGGTTCTTGCTGATCTCGGTCAGTCCAAGAAATCCGAAGGACGCCTGCGGGAGGAGCGCGACGCCGCGCGCAAGGTCTCGGTTGACCAGAAAAATGCACATGCCACCGCGCAAGCCGAGATCGCGCGGCTCAACGGCGAGCTCGAAAAGGTCAAGGCTGCTACGGCCGACATGAAGACGCGCTTCATCGAGGCGACCAAGAAGCAGAAAGAGACCCTGGACCAGTCCGAGGAGCGCGCGCAGACTGCTGAGACTGAGCTTGCTCTTCTCCGGTCCCGGTCTGATACTTGGCTCTCGGAGCTCACAGTATTGAACCGGGATCTGAACAGTAAGTGGATCGACATCCCTCTTGTCTTCTCTTTGCTTTCTTTCTTGCCGTTACTCTTATGACCTAGTCGTTTGACAGCTCTTCTTTTTAAAGGAGAGTTCGAGCACTCCCGCGAGGCTGCCGCCAAAGCTGTTACCGCCTCCCGCGAGAAGCGCGCCGGGAAGGGTCCCATTTCGGATGCCTGGGACATCGAGGATCACCTCATCGCCCTGAAGGCCCGGATAGTACCTCTCCGGTCTATCGGGATGGATCTGCTCAGCGCTGCGGTCCACGTTCACGGCGCACTGTGGCCGAGTATCCGGGGGACGCTCTCGATTCCCGAGCTCACGAGCGCACTTCGGGGTGCCGGGAGGCGCATCCACGCCTGGAAGCGTTCCGGTGCGCGGGCTGGCGCCGGCCAGGTCTTGACCCAAGTACTTAGCTGGTACGAAGGTCTTGATCTGGGGGCGATCCTGCGCCTGCGGACGGTTTCTCCGTGGGTCACCGATCCGGAAAAGGTCCAGCGCCGACAAGAGGTGTCGCACCGCATCGCTACGTGGGCAAGCATCCGCGCCTTCACTTCTAGCGTCCTTCCTTCCGACTCGGAATCAGATTACGAGGACGACGAAGAAAGCGACGCGAGCGGCGACGCGGAAGACGAGGCCCCGGAAGGAGATGACGTTGCTTCCGGTGCCGCGCCCGAGAAGGTGGTTCCCCGGGATGCAGCGACTTCGCCAAGACCCGAGGCCCCCGAGATCGAGGTGCTTCCCGAGGCCCCGAGTAGCGCTGCCGGAATCGAAGCCGAAGTCGCTCCCGCTGCTGCTCCTGCTGCCACTGCTCCCGCGGCTGCTGCTCCCGAGGTCTCCGTCGAGAAGCCGACTTCCCATACCGCTTGAAAAACTTAAAGAGTAGATTCGTTAAATCCCCGGGATGCCGGGTGCCATATGTCATATACACTTATACTATTTTCGCTCCGTACTGAACTACTTACTCGAACCATTTATGTCAATTTATTCTGCTTTGAGCTCCCGAATTGCCTTTCATGTTTACCGTACTTAGGTAATTTCTGCTCTTGTCTACCATTTCGGCGTTCGACAGTCGAGTCACAAAACTCCTCATAAGGCACACATTACTTAAAACAATCCGAGTTCCTACTAACCGAATTCCCGACATAAAAAACAACTAAGTTAATAAAAAACAGGTATGCCGGATAAGTTCCTGCTCCGAGTCCCCGAGACCATTTTCGTGTTCCCCACCTTCCCTCTCTTTGCTCTTGACTACCATTTCGGCGTTCGTCAGTCGAGTCACAAGATGATTTCACATGACATACATTACTTTGACTTTGAGAGTCGAACTCATAACTTTCCCGGCATACAAAAGAAAAGTAGAGAACAGTTATCCGGCAGTCCCCGGGTTCCTTCCCGAGATGCCGGTAAAAAATAGTAAATGAATTTGACAAAAATAACAACAAGACAAGCTCATGACCAGGCAGTCCCCGGTTTCCTCCCGGGGTGCCTTACTTTCATTAATACTGAAAATTGCGATACAACATACACTGAACCTTTTACGTGTAAAAGGGGCGAAGTAGAGCTACATTCCATGGACGCTTGGTTTCCTCACCGGATTTGTCCATTACACCTTTCCTAGCCTCCTGTGCATCTACAAGGTAATAAGAATCATTGTGCAATGCCCTGCTTATCACAAAAGGTCCCTCCCGTGGAGGTGACAACTTATGCATTCCGGCAGTGCGTTGGATGAGCCTCAGCACCAGATCTCCCTCCCGGAACACCCTCGGGTGTACTTTCCGGCTATGATAGCGACGGAGGTTATGTTGATAAATTGCCGACCGAGATAGTGCCAACTCTCTTGCCTCCTCGAGTAAATCTACATCATCTTCTCGGGCCTCTTTTGCCTCGGTCTCGGTGAACATTGTTACTCTCGGGGAGTCATACTGTATGTCGGTCGGGAGTACTGCCTCAGCACCGTATACCATGAAAAATGGCGTGTACCCGGTAGATCTGTTTGGTGAAGTCCGGAGACCCCATAGTACTGCTGGTAACTCCTCTATCCAGCATCCCGGAGTTCTCAATAGTGGTTCGATCAAACGAGCTTTGATGCCGGCCAAGATTAAGGCATTTGCTCTTTCGACTTGCCCATTTGCTTCCGGGTGTGCAACTGATGCTACATCCAGCCGGATTCCCTTCTCAGCACAAAATCGAGCGAATTCCCCCACAGCAAAGTTTGTTCCATTATCTGTGATAATGCTGTGTGGGTATCCGTATCTCAAGATGATGTCTTTCAGGAATTGCACAGCGGTGTGTCCATCGCACTTCCGGATTGGCTTGACCTCTATCCACTTAGTGAATTTGTCCACCATCACCAGTATATGTGTCATATTGCCTCTTGCTGGCTTGAATTGCCCGACCATATCCAAACACCATACGGCGAACGGCCAAGTGATGGGGATTGTTTTCAGTGCCGACGCCGGCATGTGTATCCGGTGAGCAAATCTCTGACATCCCCCACACTTCCGGACAATATCTTCTGCTTGCTGCAATGCAGTGGGCCAGTAGAACCCATGCCGGAACACCTTTGCCACCAGGGCCCGGGATGATGCATGATGTCCACACTCCCCTTGATGTATTTCCACCAGCATCTCTTGTCCTTCTGCCGGTTCCACACATCTCTGGAGTACCTCAGTGACACTCCTTTTGTACAGCTCTTGATTGATGACGGTGTATGCTTTTGATCTTCGCAGTATTTGTCGGGCTTCCACTTCATTCTCCGGGAGAGTTCCCTCCAAGATGTAAGCCATAATGGGCTGTGCCCACCCCGGGATAGGTCGAACCGGGAATACGGGAGCGTCTATGTCCATTGGTTCTGCCGACATCATCTCTATCATCATCTTTCTCTGCCTCTCCGAGCACTGTGTCGCAGTCCCCGGGTTCGATGTGATGCTTCCGACATCTACTTCCATGGGCACTGCATCTGGCCCAGGTTCCTTCGGGATAAAGATAGAATCCGATTCGGGTGAGGGTTGGATAGATGGCTTCCTCAAATGCTCCAGAGCTATTCCGGGTGGGATTGCATCCCGGGATGATCCTAGCTTGGACAAGACATCCGCTGCCTCGTTTTCTCCTCTGGGTATGTGCTTGAACTCGCATCCTTCAAAAAATCCGGAAATTTTCTACACATGAAACCTGTATAAGGCCATGTTTGCATCAAGGGCATCCCAATTCCCCGACACCTGTTGTACTACGAGGTCCGAGTCACCAAAGCACTCTATCCGGCGGATGCCGATCTCCTTGGCGACGTTCAGTCCATGAACCAAGGCCTCATACTCTGCGACATTGTTGGATGCCCGAAAATGGATCTGCAGCACATACTTCAGTACATCTTGCTTTGGGGAAGTGAGGACCACTCCGGCACCCAATCCGATCTTAGCCTTCGAGCCATCGAAATGCATCCTCCAGAAATTGTAATCCGGCATCGGAGGTTCATACTGCATCTCGGCCCAGTCTACCAAAAAGTCCGGCAGCGCCTGCGACTTGATGGCATCTCGTCTCTCGTATGCCGGAGCGTACGGAGACAACTGGATGGCCCATTTGGCTACCCGGCCGCTAGCATCCTTGCAACCGATGATCTCGGCGAGCGGAGCTTCGCATACCACTGTGATCGGGTGTTCCTGAAAGTAGTGCTTGAGCTTGGTCACTGCCATGTACACCCCATATGCCATCTTCTGGTAGTGCGGGTAGTTCTGCTTGGATTCCGAGATCACCTCACTGAGGTAATACACCGGCCTCTGTATCAGCTTGCCCCCTTCTTCCCTTTCTACAACCATTGCCACACTGACTACCCGGTTGGTTGCGGCAATATACAGCAGCATAGGTTCCTTGGGTAACGGGGATGCCAACACAGGTGCTGTTGAGAGCATTCTCTTCAGATCATTGAACGCCGCATCAGCTTGTGGGGTCCAAACAAATGTCTTGCTCTTCTTCATCAGTTGATACAGAGGCAAGGTCTTCTCCCCAAGTCGGCTCACAAACCGACTTAGGGATGCCAGACACCCGGTAAACTTCTGCACATCCTTGAGACGCACGGGCAACTTCATGCTCTCAATAGCACGAATTTTACCCGGGTTGACCTCGATTCCTCGGCTTGAGATGAGGAAACCGAGTAATTTTCCTGCCGGAACACCAAATGTGCACTTGTCCGGGTTCAACCTCATCCGGAATCTTCTTAGGTTCTTAAATGTTTCCCTCAGATCATCTATTAACGAGGCTTTTTCTTTTGTTTTTATGACTATGTCATCGACATAGACCTCGGCATTTCGGCCTATCTGGTCATGCAAGCATTTCTGCATGCATCTCTGGTATGTAGCACCAGCATTCCTCAACCCGAAAGTCATGACACGATAGCAATAAGCCCCATAAGGGGTAATGAAAGCAGTTTTCAATTGATCATCCGGATTCAAAGGTATCTGGTGAAAACCAGAATAAGCATCTAGAAAAGTCAAAAGCTCACTCCCGGCAGTGGAGTCTATCATTTCATCTATCCGGGGCAGTGGAAAGGGGTCTTTCGGGCATGCTTTGTTGAGGTTGGTGAAGTCGATGCACATGCGCCACACCTTAAGCAGGAGGGGATCATCTTTCTTCTTCTCCACCAGGACCGGATTCGATATCCAATCCGGGTGCAGCACCTCCATTATGAATCCAGCGGCCAGCAGTATAGCCAGATGCTCCATGACAGCAGCTCTTCTCTCATCCGAGAGGCGCCTAGTCGGTTGCTTCACCGGCTTCGCATCCGGTCTAACAAACA
This sequence comes from Poa annua, assembly GCA_026929855.1. Taxonomy (NCBI): domain Eukaryota; kingdom Viridiplantae; phylum Streptophyta; class Magnoliopsida; order Poales; family Poaceae; genus Poa; species Poa annua. The sequence continues at coordinate 86,082,257 of CM049431.1, forward strand.
GAGAGTGCTCAGCCAACTACCTCGGGACGCCTTGCAGATCGTCACTCGACCACGCAAAGGCATCCCGATTCTCACGGAGGAAGTCGACGAGCTCGCCTTCATATTTGCTGTCCAGGTTGCTGCCAATGATACCTTGGCGCTCCGGGTTGCTGGGGTCCACACACACCTTCTTGGTCTCCTTGGGGGGCTGAAATGATGCACCCTGCTCCGGGTTCACCATCCCGGGCATTCCGAGTTGGGATGTCTTGGCCATCGCCACCACCTGCCGGATCCTCTTCTTCTCCTCCGCGATCACCAGAGACTCAGCCAAGCACGATCCCGCCGAGGCACATTCCATGGAGCGCTTGTGGTCTCCCGAGATGGTGATTACCCCGTTAGGTCCCGACATCTTCATCTTGAGGTAGCCCACGTGAGTCGAGATCATGAACTTGGCGAGGGCTGGTCTGCCGATCAGGGCGTGATACGGGCTCTCGAGGTCCACGACCTCGAACTCTAAGCTCTCGGTTCGGCAGTTCTCCCGAGTTTCGAATAGCACCTCCACCCAAATCTTTCCCATGGGCGAGCAAGAGACTCCGGGCACAATGCCGTGGAAGGTTGTCTCGGTGGGCAGCAGGGTGTTCATGGATACTCCCAGCTTCAGCATCGTGTCCTTGTACATGATGTTAATGGCACTGCCATTGTCAATCAGAACCCGGCTGAAGCGGACGTTGAGGTTGGGTCCGACAAAAGTTGGGTCCACCACCAAGGCATACGCTCCCGGCTTGGGCATAACCCGGGGGTGATCCTTCCGGCTCCAGGTGATCTCCATCTCGGACCAGTGCAAGAATTTGGGCACCGCCGGGATCACAGCATTCACCTCCAGTGCACGTTGCCGCACGCTCTTTCGGTCAGTGGGTTCGGTCACAAAGACCACATAGCTCTGATGAGCCTCCCGGTAGTTGCTCTGCTGGTGTCCGGCTTGGTTACCGTTGTCGTTCCGGGTATGCACCACATTCACTGGGCGAGGTGGGGGTCCTCTCGGAGGAGGGGGAAGTCGCACAGCATTGGCCCCCGATGTCGGAGGAGGGGGTCTCGGGATATTGGGCCGAGATGCCGGAGCACTCTGCCGAATAGCTCCTGAGCTGCCTTCCTGCAACGTGCGCTGATACCAGCTGCACTGCCGAGTAGAGTGGTTTGCGGGCTTGTTGGCCTCCAGAGTGTGGTAGCAGCATGGCATGTTCAGCATTTCCTCATACGTCAAGGGCTTCTTCTGCTCCACCCAGGTATTTTGCACCTCCTGGCTCTGACCCCAAGCCGGGCCACTTGTCTTTTGACGCTGGCTGTTGCCGGCATCCTCCTGCTCCCGGGTCACAGCTGCGACATGCTGCGCAGCATTGTGGTACTCGGGTTGATTCCTCTTGTGGCCGAACTCCTGGCGATCATGGCTCCTGCTCGGTCCTGAACGCTGAGGTCCCGCATTCCTCCTGTTGGAGTCTCCGACATCCACCAGGGGTTGCATGGGATCTCCAAGCGTGTAGGTATCGGCGATGATGTGGGGACCCCGGACTAGCTGTCCGAAATACCCTTGTGCCTACAACATCAGCGATCCCGTGATCAGTCTGTCGCTGGGCACAATCGACTGGTATCAAAAGAACATCCATAATTACCGAAAGAATTACTTACTTGAGTGAAGCCATAATCTTCAATAAGTTATTGCAGCGGAAAACACCAATCAACGTGGGGCCCGAGTCATTTGCCAAGACACCTACAGGCAGCTGACTGGGAAGACGGCCTAGTTTGCACAGACGTCATCGGTCTCTCGGTCTTCATCATGCTTCTTCTTGAACTCTGGACATGGGAATATCCAGGGACACAGCCATGAGTACTTTTACGTACTCGCAAACTACCCCAACATGAGCATGCGCTATTCTTTTATTTGTTTAATTAAAACTTTGTTTGCCTTGAAAACTCTAAATCTTTATTAAAAGGGGAAGAAGGTTTTCAGAACTTTTCCCATAAATCTGCCTTTGCAAGAAGTCTCTTTAATACTTTTTCCCAAAAAAAAAAAGTACACCCTTGTGAAAAATGGTAAGAAGTCTCTTTAATAAACATTTTTCCTCCGAAAATCATCATTGTATCTGTTTATCCAAAACTCCTTCTTGTTCTGACCATACCGTCATGGTACATAATCTCCAACCACCTCATACCGGTCCGTTGGTAGAGGTGTATGGAACATCCTCCACTTCCTTTGTAAAACTCAAACCTTTTTCCGAAACCATCTCCAACAACCTCATACCGATCCGTTGGTATAGGTGTATGGATCATTCTCCACTTCATTTTGTTTTTAAAAACACAAATCTTTCCAAAACTTGCACATGGTCAAAGTAGGGCCTCTCAACTGTCCATATCCGAGGACTCGGCTATTCGAATAGTTTTAACCCTCTGCAGAGGTAGCACGCTTTTCCCACACCCATCCGATAACTCATCGTGTCTGCCACGTCTCGCCATACCAGGGGTATGCGAAGTTGAGTCACCGACCCTAGTCTGTCCTTTGCTCATGCTAGTATAGGATCCTGCCCATATGATACTTTCCATCGACACTTAACCCAGCCCGTCGGAATCTAAGTGTGAGGACTCATAGGTTTTATCTGGCGGTGTATAGAGGACATCCTTCTATCCTCCTCCTTATCTACTCATAGATGTTGAGCGAGGACCCAGGTCAGGGGTAGGTCGTCAAACCATTCCCTCATGCATAACAGAGTCATCTCCGTTGATGTAGTGTCCCATACTAATAAGAGCAAACTATATGACTAGGCCCTTTCCCATATGTGGGTAAATGTGGTCGCACAGAGTATCGGCTGATCGACGTAAGTACTAAGACACAATGTGCTTTTCTCAAAAACCACCTTTCTCCATTTCTTTACTTCAACACCATATCATAGTGCTTTATATCCACACAAGTTTTCAAAGGAGTTTTGAATAAACAAATCTTGGTTTTTCCATCCTATAGTTTGAAAAAGAATTTCCATCTAATATCTCCATACAGGGTGTCAAAATAATATACTGGTATTTTGGGAAAAAGGGTTTTCAAACTCATAGCCTTAGTGGCAACCACCACTTAAATTACATATGCTCTTTATAAGTAAAACCTGTGAACCAAATTAGGTGTATAAAGATGCAAGCTCAGGGAATAGCTTGCCTGATTCCAGTATGATGTTCTTGGACTTCTTCTCACCGCTCAAGAGATAAATATCATCCTCCTCCGATAAATCCTTTCCAAATACCACTCCGGTAGCGTTTATAACTAGCGTCGCAACATGAAAATAAACAACACGCAATAAGCAAACCAATCCACGAGTGGCATATAAACAAGGGACAAACCACAAGTATCCACCTAATCACTCAAGCCACATACATAGCACTAGTTTAATCAAGCAACGAACTAAATCTATATTTACTAGGGCATTATACTCATAGGAGTATAAGACCATACACATGCCAAAATATAGAGCACCAAGGCATCCTCAATTAGAGGTAATTAGTAACCACTTTTCTCTGATCAGGAAATACTTCAGACAAAAGTTAAGTCACCAATTAATCTCTATAATTTAAATACCTCAACAAGCTAAGGTGGAGACACTAACAAGATATTTAATCTATTATTCCACCCCAAGACTATCAAGTCCATCAAGCCATGCAAACATATTACTCACCAATGTGTCTAACCACTAACACTAACAGTACTAACATATTATAACATGCCAAACTACAACAACTAGCAAGCAACAGCAGCACAACAATCATTACAGCAATGCAACCTTAAATTCTCTAAATAGTCACTTCATATATCAAGCAACACAATTTGGTTTCAATTTAATTGAATTAGCCATTATTTGATTATGTCTTACTTATGGCAGAAACTAGTTGAACATGTTTAATTACATATCTTAAGTTCTGTTGATCACAAAAATACAAACTAAATTTCTACAGAAAGCTACTGATGTATAGAAGACAACACAATTGGATTTGGGTCAATTGGAGTTACCAAACTCCCTACACAATGGTCTCAAACCAGAAGCATACTAATCAAGTTTTAGCTATCAATTACATTCGGTTGTTCTAAAATTAAATCCTTTTAGGGGTGACTAACCATAACTAAATGTGACTCAATAAAATTGGTCTCCACTAATTTTGACTAACAGAGTATCAGAAACAAACAAGTTTAGATTTTAAACCCTTCGTGGTATTTTGAATAATACATTTTCATTATGTATCTAAATGAGGTGAAACCACTTGGGTTGGTTAGAAAACTTCATAAGCTTTCCAGAAAATTTTAATTTGATTCATTTGGAGTTATAAATATCAAGATATTGAATTTACACACTTAACCCTATTTCTGTTATTTGTAGTATTTACAGAAAAAGGCCAGAAAAGACCCAAACCTTCTAATTGTCACCACAGTAAATCAGTGACTCCTAAATTCAAACCAAGCTAGGGATATGTTCTCCTATACATATAGAAGACAAACCAATTGGATTCATTCCAAAATTCATCTCCTAAAAATCTACAAAAATCACCAAAGTGCCACTAGTGTGTTTACAAGAATGGATAGAACTTATGTTTTATGTTTCATTTGCATGCAAGGCTTAAATATCTAGAAAGGTATCACTTCAGGCTATCCATAGAATTTTAGTTTGCAATATTTGGATTTATAAAACTCTAGATATTAACTATTTAGTGAAAAAGATACTTTTTACAAGATTGAATCTAGACAGCACTTAAAGTCATATTTTTGCAAACAATCAGTGTCGCATGTTTAAGAAAACACACAGGAATACTAAAAAATTTGAACCACTCCAATATCTATCACAGATTTACCACAAAAGATTTAAAGGTACACTGCAATTTTTAACAGAAATTAAACCATATATTGCATTTACTGGGAAAAAAATAAGGTTGGGCCGGATCTGGCCCAGACCTGGCCGTGCGAAGCAGAGGGCAGCCCAGCCCGTGGCCCACGCGCGGCGAAGCGATACGAGGCGTCCTCTTCTTCCTCGACACGAACAGAGGCTCGGGGGAAGGGGATGGCCGGAAGTCCGGTGAGGGCGGGTGCGGTGCTCCGGTGAACCTGCGACGAAATCGTGAGCACCACGCGCTAGAGAAGAGGAAGGGGAGCACAGGAGTGAAGAAATGGCAGGGAACGGTGGACGGAGCTGCTCATGGGTTTGAAGAAACGGGCGGCGGCCGGAGAGGAAGAAACCGCGGCGCGGCGGCGATTCGCGGCCTCCCTGGTCGATTGCTTCTACGGGGAGGGAGAGGAGATCGAGGCGGAGCTGGGGGTGGTCTTCATTTGGCTCGGGGTGGCACCTACCGCCGGTGAGGTGCGATGCCCCGCTCGGCTCCGTCTCGGTCTTGGAAGAAGAAAAGGGGAGGGAAAGAGGAGAGGGGGAGGAAGCCGGGGAGCAGAGGAGCGTCTCGGGGGGGGGGGGGGGGGGGGTCTTATGCCGCGGGGTAGAGGAGGGGGGCCCGGGCAGTGGACGCCTGGGGAGAGGGCACGGCGGGAGGCGCACGTCGCCATGTCGTCCGCGGACATGCCGCGCGGCGGCACGGGCGCGTGCCCAAAGGGGAGGGGGGTGAGGCGCGGAGAGGGAGGGGTCCGGCGGCGACGCTGCAGCGAGGGGGGGGGGGGCGGGCGGCGACGGCGCAGGGGGAGAGCGAGGAGCACGGCAGCACTGGCGCCATGCCGTGCTGCGGCTACAGGAAGATGGGGGCTTCGCAGAAAGGTCCTGGCAAGATTTTTCCATCACATCCAAGTCCTTTTTCTATTTCTGTTAATTCCTTTTGAAAACCAGTAGCTTTTAGGGATTTTATTTGGGGTACTAAAACATTTTATAAAAATTTGAAAATATTTGGGTAGGCTCCCATATGCATGTATAAGCTCCACAAAATTTGGTATTTGAAAATAAAATGTTCTGAATAACTTTTGTTCACAGGGTTTAAATATGGCATTTTTCTCAAAACCCTTTTTATAATCTTTTAGAATTTTTTTTAAAGCAAGTCCAAATATTAATTTGAACTCTTGGAACTTCCTTGACAAATATATTAACTTAAATTAGAATTTATTCTCATAAGAAAGTATTTGTTTGAAGAAAATAGATATTAAAATAGGGAAATTAATTTATTTAGATCATTTCTTTAGCTCATGATTTAAATTCCCATTTGTTGATTAATTTGAGGAGTTTGTTTCTATTCAAGTCTCACCCAACTTTGTTATCAAGTGTGTCTTCAATTTAACACTTAAAGTATTTTGGTGTAATTATTCATCCAAGTAAACAATACAATAATCATCACAATCAAGGCCACAACATTCAAACCCTAGAATTAATCATATCACCATTCAAATAGCAAGTCACACAAGTTCGAACATAGCAATGGGAAGGGAACACAATCATTAGTGAAACATTTCAAAATGTTTTTGTTGGTTCTGAATTTTGGGTCTGGTAAAAATAAATTTTTCTTGGTTCCAAAATTTGGGATGTTACAGATGCGCATGGTTTCTGCCAAGGTTGTTGGCATCTTTCTCTGCAATTTCTGCCACAGCATAGAGCCATGCCGGCATCCTTGCGCAAACCAGGAGATGGCCTGTGCCTCCACCACTCCTTCGCAAGAGTTGCGAATATTGCTCCACCGGGTAAGGTACTCCCGGTCAGTCTCATTGCTCCTTTGCCTACAGATGGCGAGCTGCTGAGGCCTGTTGGGCCTCTTGTACGTGCTGGTGAAGTTGCTGATGAATGCCTCCTCAAAGTCTAACCAGCAGTCTATACTGCCAGTTCTCAGATTGTTTAACCAGATCCGGGCTGGTCCTTCCAACATCTGCGGTACATAACGTACCGCCCATCGTCTGTTTCCACCGGCTATGCTTACTGCAGTTACATAGTCGGTTAGCCAGTCCTCCGGCTTCTTGCTACCGTCATAGGTCTTGGCACCTCGGTTGAGCTGAAAGTTCCGAACAGGAGGTTCCCGCATGATCCGAGGTCCAAAGCAGGCAGGTCCCGGAGGTCCTTGCTCTTCCACCAATTCGGACTGGTGAATCCGGTCGAGCCGGAATCTGGCGTCTGTCGGGTTCAGCTGCCTGGTTCCTATCCGAGATCCCAAAGGGTTCTCGTCTGGCTGATATCCGAGCTGCTGCAACCTCGAGTTGCCATCGTTGAACCTGTCTTGCGCAGGGACCAGGGCCTGCTGGGGAACGGAGACGACCTCCCTCTGCGGGTTTCCCTGATCGTGAGGAGGATTCCGGGGTGGATTACCACGGCCAACCGGGTTATTGTTTCCTACACCCAGGTTACCATCCCCACGGGTACTTCCCGCCTGTCCCGAGTTACGCTGTCCGGCCTGCCCGGCTTGCTGGATACCGGCAAAGGCCGGATCATAGGTCTGTAGCTGCGTGTTCTTCCCGGAACCTCGACTCCGGCTCCGGCTCTTGCTCTTGCTTCTGCTCGGATGCGGGGAAGAGGCCTCCCCATCCGACTTCTGGCTGTCGGGTCTGGCTGAGCGCACCTGGGACCCTGCCCCGGGGTTCTTCTTCTTGAAGGCCAGATTCTGACGGTTGGCCTCAATCACCAACTCTTTTACCCTCTCCTGCTGCTTGCGCAGGGCTTCACCGGATAACCCCACCAACTCGGCCATGGCGGCTTCGGCGGCCCTAAGGGTTTTCGCCGGTGAGCTGTACACCGGCTTCCCCGCAGAAATCCGACTTCCTGTGTTACTGGTGGTGGCTCCACCAGCCAGCTCCTCATTCACCATTCTTCCTTTCTTGCGCAGATCTGCAATGCGCTTCTCCCGGGAGTCTATCTTAGGGAATCTGTGAGCTGCATTGTACTCCCGGAGGCTAGCGCTGAGCTCGCGGCGGATCTCGGCGATCTCATGTGCCTCAGCGAGTAGCAACTTCCGCTGCTCCTCTAACTCAACCGAAGTGGCCTGGGCATCTGCTCCGGCAGCTACCGGTACAGCCAACTTAGCCACGAGTCCCGAGAGGGGATCCGGACGGCGTCGCGGATGGCATGACTGCGGATCACCATCTCGGGCCGCAGGCCTCTCCTGCGGGGGTTTGGCCAAACGGGGGTGGCCGTCGGTATCGCCATCAGCGTCTTGATACTCCTCCTCGGTTGCCCCGACCATCATCACTACGACGGAACTCGGGGGGCGACCGGCACGCAGACCCCGAGCAGCGCAGAGCATGGGAGGGTCCTCAGCTTCCAGGACCACGTCTAGGTAGCTACAGACAACCTCGGTGGCCACGTAGGTGGTGAAACCACCGAAATCGATGAGACATCCGTTCACCGGAAACGGTCTGTTCCGGAAGCACCCTGCGTTGTCGCAGACGAAGTCCATCTCCCCTAGCCTTACGACTAGGCCAGAAAGAACCCGAATGTCAAAATGAACGGGGGAGCCCGTCCGGATGTGTACACCAGCCAACGCCTCTGTCTGCCCCACGGTGGGCGCCAACTGTCGTGGTGGTGTCACGGCAGATGCCATAGGATGGCTAATTTGTGGGGCCGATGGACGTTGGTGGATCCGGGGAGGGATAGCGAGCTGAAGAGCTCACACGGGGAGGATCCCGGTAAAACCGAGATCTCCCAAGAACAAGGAATAAGATCAAAGTGCAAAGGGGAAGATCTAACAAACACAAACAAATGCACGAAGGCACACAGCACACACACGATATACCTAGGTTCAGGGCCCTCGTGAGGAGGTAACACCCCTACTCCTGCCTTTCCTCTCTATATATTGGTGGTACAAGGACTACAACTTGCTACAAGATCTCTCAAAGGATGGAGTACAAAGAACTAGATGAACTCAAGGTGAGAAGGAGTAACTGCTCTAAGAGTAAATGTGACTATAGCTTTGGCTCTGAAGTTGGTCTCTCCCTCTCAGGAGCAGTTATGGCGCCTTTTATAGAGCTCCGGCCAGGAGGGCCGGAAACCCTAACTTGGCTTGGCCCCACCGGACAGGCCTAGCCGGCATGCCGTCACCGGCTAGTGCGACCTAGTCGCCGGGCTATCCGGTGTAGCCCCTTCGTCATCATCTCGTTAAGGACGGCAGGCGCCGTCCTGCATCATCATTGTCCCCTTGTCAGAGACAAGACATGTCTTTGCCCATCCCGGATAGCCTTTTCCGGATTGCCGGGCTAGGCATGTCAGGTCTTGTCGTACCACAATCGTACCAGCTGACGCGCTCCCGTGTCAGGCGGGAGGTGACCATGCTTCCGTGTCAGGCGGGACGTGACCATGCTTCCGTGTCAGGCGGAACGGTACTTCCCCCCGCGACAGACGGGAAAGCCTGCTCTAGACCGTTGACGGCCTACCGGAAGCCCTCACGCCGGCTACCTCCTCGCTTGCCACTGTGAGCCCCCTCTGCATAAGATCAACACCGAGACATACATTCCGGTTAGTACCCACCGGATAACCTATCCGGTAGAACCGACTACACCTCCTTCCGGGAGCTTCCTTGGACCGCGAGACTCGGGACCCTTTCCGGATACGTCCGAGCTCGTCCCAGGATGAGTATCTCTAGGCCTAGCCTCCCGAAGATGTCTTAGCCTATCAGCAAAGACATCTTCGAGAAGCTAGTTCTTAGAGGAACCACCCACTCATGCTTGTGCTGCGATTGTGAGGGCCGGGGGTGTCTATTTATAGCTGCCAGAGCTGACCCTTGCGGCTGCCAGGAGGCACTTTGCCCTCTTCCAGTGCCCAAGGGTTAAGCTGCCCTTTCAGCACACCAGGAGGTGTCCCTTGCTGTCGCCAAAGGTCAAGTACTGTTGGCACTTACTGAATTATACCGGGATCTGCCCCTACCCGGGGGGCAGCCCCCCGACAACAATGGAATCGTCAAGAATACTCAAAAGGGCACTCTTAAACATGTTGTCGAGCCTCTCGAAAGACTCCTGCTGTGCAGGGTCAAGCTCGCCATCAGGCTTGCCTTTGGTGGCAGCATAGCAGTTCATGTTCTGAAACCATAACACTGCTCTCATGCGCCACGCTTATACATAACCCCTTTAAAGGGAAACGGCCTCGTTGACGCGATAAAGCCAGCAGTTGCTAATTGCCTATAATCAGGTTTTTGGATTGTTGAATAATTAGGCGATTTAGCATATAATTTAATTCCCAATAACAGTGAACAATTCATGACTAGAATAATATAGATTACACTAATCATGTGATCTACGCAAACAGTAGATAAACAGATGCAATCTAAAGCATATACTATAAGTAAGAACTCTAGCAAAACATCATATAGGAAGATCAAGAACACGTACGGTGCAGCGGCAGTCGCACCACTGGAGTTCCCCGTGTCGTCGCCCATATTGTCGATGAAGATGCTGGCGATGTCGGGGAAGAAGTCGTCGTTGGGGAAGAACTCGAAGCCAGTAGTCGCGCGAGTGCGCTCCCCAAAAACTTGATCGCCCCTCTCCCGTACAAGATCACAAGAGGCGGGGTTCCGGAGGCCTACTGTCCCTTCAACCGGTGCACGCCGGGAGACGGGATGGAGAAGACTTGGTAGACGACGGCGCAATGCTCTGGAACGGTGTGAGACCATGTATCTCGTGGTGGTGACTAGGGTTTGCCCCGGGCTGTTTATATGGAGCGAGTCGGGTAGGACGTGGGCAGTAAGCCACGATCGAGTCGGTAACGCCCCACGATCCCATTGGAATCGGAAACGGCAAGGTAATTAACGCGTCCATTAATTACTAATCAATGACTCATTAATTTTCCCGGACTGCAAAAATATAAGCTCGGCTCGGCGAGATTCCCGCAACCCGCGGCGCGTCGTGACGAGGCGTGGCGAGGCGAGCGGGGAGGAGGAGCGCGCGTGTGGCACTCTTCATCTTCTCTTGTTCTCACTCGCTCATACTAGTAATAGAACATCCCACTATATAAAGTGGTGCAGCTCACTCTCCACTGGCAGTATGGGACTAAATATTAGTCACATACATGCACAACCAGCCAACTAGAATGGGCCATGAGAATTTCGGATTTTAGTTGGGGCTTAGCCCAAGTACACTAAAATTCCAGCAATCCCCCACGAAGTCTCATTTGGCACATTGTACCACTTTGTTCCAAAACATTGTTTTATATACCAGTACTTAGTGGGGACTGTTAAGTTGAACTCCACTTAGAAACTTATGCTACGTTAGGCCACAACTTGAATAGTGGACTATGCCTTGAACTACAAGTTTGTTGCGACCTAATTTCACACAAGCCCTTGACCGATACTAGGCTACCGCAAGGCTTCCCCGCGGTGTGGAGCTTATACGTCATACTCCATGGCCTTTCATGAGTTTACTAAAGAGCACCCGACTCTCATAGACTGCGACGTTTAACAGTCAGACTCATATAGGTGTATTCCTCAAGAGATGCTCTGCAGGATAACATCTCCGTTTATAAAAGTAAGCCGCTTGGAACACATTAAGATAAATATCAACCTGCCATGCAGATCAGGAGAGTATTGCATCTTTGCGGAGTGGGATCGTAAAATGTAAGGATACTCTCCTCCCAGCCGACCAACAGCTTGTCTCCCACTTCTAATTCACGGGATCTCCGATCACATAGAGTAGGTTACCACTATGGACAACTCATACGGTGGGTCTCAAACCCATCTCCCTCGATGCATTATCTATCACATTACGTGATAAACTCTTTGTGAAAAGATCTGCCAAGTTTTTAGACGTTTGGATATAATCCAACGCAATAACTCCGGAGTTCTTCAATTTTCTGACAGATTTTAATCTCCTTTTCACATGCCTTGATGACTTCAAATTATCGTTAGAACTTTTAATCTTAACTATCACAGTTTGATTATCACAGTTCATAAGGATAGCGGGTATGGGTTTTTCAACCACATGTAAGTCCATCAAAAGCTCTCGAAGCCACTCTGCTTCAACAGTGGCTGTGTCTAATGTTGTGAGTTCTGCTTCCATAGTTGACCTCGTTAAGATGGTCTGCTTGCAAGACTTCCTGGAAACAGCTCCACCACCGAGTGTAAACACATAACCACTTGTGGCCTTAATCTCATCAGCATCAGATATCCAATTGGAATCACTATAACCTTCCAGTACTCTAGGATAACCAGAATAGTGAATTCCATAGCTCGCAGTGCTTTTTAAATAGCGCATAACTCTCTCAAGTGCATGCCAATGATCATCTCCCGGGTTGGAAACAAACCGGCTCAACTTGCTTACAGCAAAAGAGATGTCAGGCCTCGTGGCACAAGCCAAATACATAAGCGAGCCAATGATCTGAGAATATCTCAGTTGATTTCTAGGAATGCCCTGATTCTTTCGAATCAACACACTGAGATCATATGGTGTCGGAGAAGGCTTGCAATCGTCATACCCGAAGCGACTCAAGATCTTTTCCACATACTGGGATTGAAGCAGTGTAATCCCACCATCACCATCTCTCAGCAGCTTGATGTTTAAGATTACATCAGCTACTCCAAGATCCTTCATCTCAAAACAGTGAGATAAGAAATCCTTAACCTCCTTGATTAAATCAAGATTGGTTCCAAATATCAGTATGTCATCGACATACAGACATAGAATAACTCCCTCGCCCCCACCATGGCGATAGTATACACACTTATCGGATTCGTTAACAACGAAACCTGCAGCAGTTAAAGTTCTTTCAAACTTCTCATGCCACTGCTTCGGAGCTTGCTTAAGGCCATATAAAGACTTCAATAGCTTGCACACCTTTGCTTCCTGACCCGGTACTACAAAACCGTCAGGCTGATCCATATAAATTTCCTCGTCTAACTCTCCATTTAGGAAAGCTGTCTTAACGTCCATTTGATGAACAAGAAGACGATGTGAGGCAGCCAATGAAAGTAGCACCCGAATCGTGGTCAGTCTAGCCACAGGTGAGTAAGTATCAAAGAAGTCTTCTTCTTCTTTCTGGGTATAACCCTTGGCCACAAGCCGCGCCTTGTACTTCTCAATAGTACCATCAGGCCTAAGCTTTTTCTTGAACACCCACTTACATCCTACAGGTTTGCACCCATAAGGACGATCAGTAACTTCCCAGGTTCCGTTAGCTAAGATGGAATCCATCTCACTACGGACAGCCTCCTTCCAGTAGTCAGCATCAAGAGATGCATAAGCTTCTGAAATGGTACTGGGGGTGTCATCCACAAGATACACAATGAAATCATCACCAAAGGACTTAGCAGTCCTCTGTCTCTTGCTCCTAATAGGAGCTTCATTGTCATCTTCCATGGGATTATCAGTGTGTTCTATCGGAATGGTAGGATCAGGAATCTCAACTAATTCCTGACTAGATGTATTAGGTATATCCTGATTTGATGAGCTAGACATACCCTTCATGGGAAAGATGTCCTCAAAGAAAGTCGCATCATTCGACTCCATAATCGTACGAGCATGCATGTCGGGTACCTCAGATTTGATTATCAAAAATCTATAGCCAATGCTATGAAAAGCATAGCCCAGAAGAACACAGTCCACGGTTTTTGGTCCTAGCTTGCGCTTCTTGGGAATTGGAATATTGACTTTCGCCAAACAACCCCAAGTACGTAAGTAAGAGAGTCTCAACTTTTTTCTTTCCCATTCCTCAAATGGAGAAACGGATTTGTTCTTTGTGGGAACTCGGTTTAGGACATGACAAGCTGTCAATAGCGCCTCCCCCCACCATGCCTTGGAGAGACCCGAAGTGTCTAACATGGCGTTAACCAAATCAGTTAGAGTTCGGTTCTTTCTTTCGGCTACCCCATTTGACTGAGGTGAATAGGGAGGCGTCCTCTCATGGATTATACCATGTTCCGCACAAAAAGAATCAAACTCATTGGAAAAGTACTCTCCACCACGATCAGACCTTAGCCATTTTATTCTTAGATCAAGTTGGTTCTCTGCCTCAGCTTTATAGTTTTTGAAGAAGTTTAAAGCTTCATCTTTTGTTTTCAGGAGATACACATAACAATATCTAGTGGAGTCATCAATAAGCGTCATGAAATATTTCTTTCCGCCTCTCGTCAATATACCATTCATCTCACAAAGATCTGAATGTATAAGTTCCAGTGGTGCCAAGTCTCTTGCCTCCGCAGCCTTATGTGACTTGCGAGGTTGCTTAGCTTGAACGCACACTTGACACTTGGAACCTTTCACATTAGTGAATTTCGGAATTAAATCCAAATTAGCTAGTTGCGTCATGCTACCGAAATTAATATGACAAAGTCGTGAATGCCAAAGATTAGACTCAATTTCGTGGCAAACATGATTAATAACTTTGGAGCAAATATCCGATAAAGATAGGCGGAACAAGCCTCCGCACTCATAGCCTTTTCCAACAAATTGTCCATATTTAGATATTACAACTTTATTGGACTCGAAAACCAACTTAAAACCATCTCGACACAACAAAGATCCGCTGACGAGATTTTTATTGATGGCAGGCACATGATGAACGTTCTTCAGACGCACGGTCTTCCCCAAAGTAAACTTCAGATCGATTGTACCGACTCCACGAACAAAAGCATGTGACCCATTACCCATCAGCACGGGGGAAGTCCCTGTGATCTGGTAAGAAGAGAACATCGAGGCATCAGCACAAACATGTACATTGGCACCAGTGTCAATCAACCATTCAGGTGAATGACAAACTGAAAGGATGGTGGGAAATATTCCGTACCCTGGATCCTTCATCTCAGTATCGCCAATGACAACATTGGCACTCTTGCCATTGTTCTCAGGTTCGTGCAGCTCATGGCGGTTGGGACAACGGGGTGCCCAGTGATTTGGATCACCGCAAACATGGCATGAACCCTTCCTCGGTTTATTGTGCTTCTTCTTGAAGTTGGTAGGCTGTGATGGCTTGAACTTTCCATCAGGCTTGCCCTTACCCCCAGAATTGTTCTTGTTAAACTTGGTCTTGTGGGGCGGCTGGTAATTCTTCTTTTGTACCACATGGGCACTAGAACCAGCCTCGGTAACACGAGCACGTGTATCCTTCGCTCTCGCCTTCTCTTCCACATCAAGTGACCCAATGAGATCCGAAACGGAAAACTCTTGTCTCTTGTGTTTCAGAGAGGTAGCAAAGTTGCTCCACGAAGGTGGAAGCTTGGCGATAATGCCACCGGCGACAAACTTGTCCGGTAAGATACACTTAAAGTGTTCAAGTTCCTTAGCGAGTGACTGTATCTCATGAGCCTGTTGAACAACAGGGCGCTCATCAGTCATCTTGTAGTCATAGAAAATTTCCATGACATACAACTCGCTGCCAGCGTCCAAGACTCCAAACTTGGCCTCGAGCGCATCCCACATGTCCTTGCCGTTAGGAAACGACATATACGAGTCCACAATGGAATCGTCAAGAATACTCAAAAGGGCACTCTTAAACATGTTGTCGAGCCTCTCGAAAGACTCCTGATGTGCAGGGTCAAGCTCGCCATCAGGCTTGCCTTTGGTGGCAGCATAGCAGTTCATGTTCTGAAACCATAACACTGATCTCATGCGCCATCGCTTATACATAACCCCTTTAAAGGGAAACGGCCTCGTTGACGCGATAAAGCCAGCACTTGCTAATTGCCTATAATCAGGTTTTTGGATTGTTGAATAATTAGGCGATTTAGCATATAATTTAATTCCCAATAACAGTGAACAATTCGTGACTAGAATAATATAGATTAAACTAATCATGTGATCTACGCAAACAGTAGATAAACAGATGCAATCTAGAGCATATACTATAAGTAAGAACTCTAGCAAAACATCATATAGGAAGATCAAGAACACGTACGGTGCAGCGGCAGTCGCACCACTGGAGTTCCCCGTGTCGTCGCCCATATTGTCGATGAAGATGCTGGCGATGTCGGGGAAGAAGTCGTCGTTGGGGAAGAACTCGAAGCGAGTAGTCGCGCGAGTGCGCTCCCAAAAAACCTGATCGTCCCTCTCCCGTACAAGATCACAAGAGGCGGGGTTCCGGAGGCCTACTGTCCCTTCAACCGGTGCACGCCGGAAGACGGGATGGAGAAGACTTGGTAGACGGCGACGCAATGCTCTGGAACGGTGTGAGACCATGTATCTTGTGGTGGTGACTAGTGTTTGCCCCGGGCTGTATATATGGAGCGAGTCGGGTAGGACGTGGGCAGTAAGCCACGATCGAGTCGGTAACGCCCCACGATCTCATTGGAATCGGAAACGGCAAGGTAATTAGCGCATCCATTAATTACTAATCAGTGACTCATTAATTTTCCCGGACTGCAAAAATATAAGCTCGGCTCGGTGAGATTCCCGTAACCCGCGGCGCGTCGTGACGTGTCGTGACGAGGCGAGGAGGAGGAGCGCGCGTGTGGCACTCTTCATCTTCTCTTGTTCTTACTAACTCATACTAGTACTAGAACATCCCACTATATAAAGTGGTGCAACTCACTCTCCACTAGCAGTATGGGACTAAATATTATTCACGTACATGCACAACCAGCCAACTAGAATGGGCCATGAGAATTTCGGATTTTAGTTAGCCCAACTACACTAAAATTCCAGCATCAACACACTTTGTGAGAGTGATGTGGGTCATGTATTAATAGTAGTACTCCCTCCGTTTCCAAATTAGATGATTTTTATTTGTACAAAATTGAATGTTATCTACGCATGTTATACAACTAACAATTATACATTTTGCATATTAAATCGATTACTGATGATGTGGCCATAAGATATAGCTAGCAGACGCTGATCCCAAATTACGAGAAAATGTTCAATGAATAACAACCCTTCAATGAAACATGAAGTCTAAGTTATGGAACGTAGGATCCAAATTGTTCAGATGACATCATAAGATATTCATTTTCATTTCATTTTGCATTTAAAATCTGCTCTCCGGGGTGAATCCATCACCCGGCCCCGGCCTTCATACGACAATCGAATGGCATTCCCTTCTTGGATGTGTTGCTTTCGGTGTGGTAGATGGTGATATTGGCTGAGTTTAGGTGTTAATTAACAGGTTGTAAGTATGTGCTTTCTTGTGTATCAACTTTATTCCTTCTAACAGAAATTTATAATAGAGCTTCTGCTTATATTTGAAGAAAAAATGCATTCCAGTATACCACGTCATCAGATTTCGAACAGGAGTAGCACTGCACTGTTAGCAGGCTGCAGGCGTATACTTGCTGAATCTTTACTTGAAGGACGAAGTTCTTTTCGCAACGATATTGAGTTTGCACAAAAAATCGATCTAAAATGACTAGAACATCACGATCTCCATGTCATCTACGCTAAGTTCCCCGTAGACAAGCTGCTCGCTACCAGTGCTGCTGCAGCTCCTCCAGCCCCCATCTGCCACTTGCTCTCCTGCACCTGCACCACCTTGTGGGGTGCCAATGCCGGCGGCAGCCACCGCCTCCTGGCCATCTGGCAGCGCGGGGTCACGCTCGCGCAGCTCCACAAGCTGCGCGTCGGCGGCCATGCCAGCGTCCGAGGCCACACGCTGCACCGACCGTGGCGACAGCTGCTGGTCCGCAGTTCGTGACGCCAGACGAAGGACGTTGCCGTAAGCGGCCGCACGGCCCGGGAAGTTGAGGCCGCGGGCGCCGCCGCGGAGGAGGCAGACGGCGGCGTCGTGCGCGACGGCGGCCGCCTCGGCGGTGGCGTAGGAGCCGAGCCACAGCCTCTCCCGCGTCCCGGGCACCCGGATCTCCGACACCCACTTCCCCCACTGCCGCCGCCTCACGCCCTTGTACCGGCACGGCCGCTGGACGTGCCCTTCACCGCCGCGAGCCGCCCGCCGGCCCGTCGGTCGCTGCGTCTGCATATCTAGGTACTCTCCGGCGAGGCACGCCGGCCGACAGACCGATCTCTCACCTGGGAACTCTTGAGGCCACGCACGTACGTGAACGTGATCACCTACGCGCCGCGCGCGCTTCGAGTTCTTGAACCGTTCGAGCACATGGCAGCGCGTATTTATAGGTGCCGATCGATCGGAGGTCAGCGCCACTGAGGGGTTGACATTTTCGGGCGTGAATACATTATCAACCGTGATTGTTCGGTCAAAATCCACTTATAATTTGCACGTGTGGTATATGTACGTGGCCGGTGCGATTAACAGGTAAGATATCGCGGTCTTGCCTCGTTGGTCATGGTCAAAATATTCAATGGTCAAATTCCAAGACATGGTGCTGAGGCGTGCGTGAGTGACTACTGAGTGTGCTACTGTGCTTCCTTGATCTTTTCTCGCGGTGGCTTGAACTCTTCTTGGCTAAAGGTGGAATATTTGCTGATGTCGGCTATGAGGTGTCACTACGGGACTAACAGCCAGCCTGACAACAAATGCCGTCGGGCTCACGCTAAAAACCGTCGGTGTACACGAGCCCGTCGGCATTACAACTAGGACGCCGATGGTAAAACGACGCAGTTGGTTTTTTCGTTTCGTCGGTTTCACGTTGTGACGCCGACGGCCCCCGTCGGCGTTGAAATGACCGTCGGGCTGGGCTGTGTTTCCCGTAGTGTGTGCCTCACTATCGGAATATCACTGCTTACCGAGTGCACCAGCTCTCTAATCTTTAGTTCTCTACCGAGTGTCTTTTTTATGCCACGTGTCTGATGAACGAAGGTACTGCCTCCGTCTATGATGTCGTTAAAATGGATGTTGTCGGGTTATTGGATTATTAGACACGTAAGGAGGTGCCATGCTCTAATAGTGAAGAGAGAGGGAAGGCATGAGGGTTTCTAGGATCGGAATAGCACACAAGGGTTACCCAGTTTCAGACCTTGCAGCGGTGACAAGATCCTACGTGCTCTATAGTTCACTAGATGTGAATATGTGTACATGTTAGAATGTAGGTTATAAAGCGTGTTCCTTGAGGAGAACAGGAGGCAGGCTTATATAGGCGTCGTGTCTTCTCCTACAAGGAAAGGCTAATTGACCTATATTAAGAGTCCTGGACTAACACGGGATAAAATCTAACTTGTTCTCTAAGGCGAACGTCGGTTCGTCTGGATTCTGTTTAGCTTGTCCTCTTGCGCTTCAGCCTACTGGGCCGCCCAATAAGCCAAAAACCTGAAGGAGATATGTCCTAGAGGCAATTAATAAAGTGTATTCTTTATCATATCTCGTTTGTTCATAATAGGTTTTTGTGTCATGCTAGAACCGTATTAAGCGGAAACATTAATGCGGGTGTGATACGTAAACAACCAGGTCCCTAGTAGCCTCTACTAAGACTAGTTTCGTTGCGCGATTGATGATCGAGGTTTCCCGGTCATGGGGCATGGCGCCGGTCGGCAATGAGAGTCATATCGCTAGAGAGCGATGTGATGGACATACCCAGATTTGGAGAACGTAGTCGTTACGCCTTTGACCGTGAGATCAACTCTTATTTTTATTCCCGGAAGATACTTTGATTGCACCAAACGTCGTATCTTATTTAGTATGACAATAACGGTGATACTTTTGGGTATCGGAAAGGAGTAGTTGAGACGAGGGGTCAAGAGCGGGATTTGCCAGTCCGCATAGCAGGATAGATACTCTCGGGCCCACTCGGTGAGATCATGTCTAATGAGCTTGCAAGCATGTGACTAGGTCACGGAGACATGAGATCATGAACGAGTAGAAGATAGCGTCGTCGGTAACGATGTCGGGATTAGGTATGGAGATATCTATGGAACGACGCTCGGACGTGCTAAGTATCGCTATGGCAAAAGGTCTAAGACTTTACGTTCAGGTTTGATAGATGAAAGTCATTCGTTATATCTCAGGGATTAATTCATGGGGTCCAGGCCTACGAGTTAGTCGTTGATCATTGAGGAGTCTTGGTCATACCTGATATTATATCGAACCGCTAGGGTAACACACTTAAGGGGTTTCGACAAGACAACCGGAAAGGAAGGAGATCACCGGGAGCATCCCGGGAGGGGTCCGATGGAGATCGGGCAGCGCCGAAAGAGTTTTCGGAGCTAGGAAAAATTATATATATTATGTTTGATATTAATTAGTATTATTAATATGCAAATATGATTTTATATATTTATTTTCGAATTTATTAAGGCAGATTTCCCTAAATGGGCCTTCCGGACGAAAGAAGGCCCAAGAGGGGGAAAAATCCCTAGGGGATTCGGTGGGGGCCTTGGTGGCCGGCCTGGATGGGCCAAGGGGCCCACCAGGGGGCCGGCGCACCAAGCCTAGCCGCACCAGGCATGTGGGGATAGTCCCACATTGCCTGGCTGGCAAGGTAGGCTCCCCCTGGGAGCCTATATAAGAAGGGGCACCCCCAGCCTTTTAATTCACCAATTAATTCCCGATTTCTCTCTCGATCTCGTGGTTCCCAAGTTGGAGCCGCGCCGAGCAGAGCAAGGGGATCTCCTCCACCATAGCCCGCTGCCGCGCTGCTGGTGTTCCGGTCCAAGTCTTCCGCTGCTCGTCCTGGACTGGAGCTTCGGAGGCCGTCGTCTCCACCGTACGTGTGCGACTCCCTGCGAGGTGCTGCGCTAGCGGTACTCGGAGGCCTTCTTCCTCTACACGACCTTGAGGTCGGCTTCGTCGGTCTTCATCGACAACGTTTGTGCGGGAACGTAATCCCCGCTTTCGGTCTACATGGGTACGTATTCCGATCTCCGTTCGTACTACTATATCTGCATAGAATAGATCCTGGCATGCTTTTAGGATATCGTCGGTAGGAAAAATTTTGTTTTCTGCACACGATCCCCTTCAAAACCTTATCACCTCTTGGACCACCCTGGTAAGCTGGTTTAGCCCACGTGGTCGTCATACCCGTTTGGTATATCCTCCACAGTAGTCCCCGGAAAGGTTGGACCACTCCAGCTTGTTCGTCTCAATCTTTACTGTGAAGCTTTCGTCTTCGTCTTCTTGATGAACTGCTGCAGAGCTTGAACCATTCACTATATAACTGAGGATACAGCTTTCCAATAAGCCGAAAACGACCGTTGCACTTATGGACACACAAGCCGAATAATTCGTCAACTGATGGACAGAGAAAAAAATTCCTCGTCAGACTGGGATCAAGTCTTGTCAATGTTCAGTCCATGATAGTCTAGACTGTTGACTAGGCCAAATATAATCATTACGATTTTCTCGCGCATGACCCGAGGCTTTCGGGAGAAAGAAAACGGCTCCCTCAATTTCTCTGCTCCACGTGGCGCGGATCGAGCGGTGCGAATCCAACCGTTGCGGAGATCGTGGGGCAGACCATAAATACCCTCCCGTAATTCGAAATTAAATCACCGATTCACTTTCTCTGTTCATCTTCTTCCTCCCACTCGAGCGCTCTCTCTCTCCTGCACACACGAGCACATTGCCTTCAACACCCACACCCAAAGCCATGGAGCAAACCATCACTTTCGCGGCGGCGCGTTCGGCGGCGGAGGAGGATGCGGCGAGGGCAGCTAAAGCTGCGACGAGGGGCTTGGCGGAGGAATCCACCGCCGGCGGCGCATCTTCCTCGGGCACCGCCGCGGAGGCGCTGCTCGCGGAACCAATAATCAGGCTCTTCCCCGGGGAGAAGATGCCCACTTATTCTGGTGACGCCGCCGCGGCCAATGCCGAGGAAGAGGATGATTCATCGTCGCGCCACTGGCTCCCCTCCACCATCACCGAGGATGATCTGGTGGAGCAAGAACGCGAAAGACTTCTTCCTCCTCGCGCAGTCTGCAAGTGGTGTTCGGCTTTCGAGCACGCCACTCCGGCTCTAGAAGGCGACGAGCGGGTAATACTTGTTTCCCACTTGCATCGCGGCATGGCTTTGCCGCCGTCGTCTTTCTTCATTTCCGTCTTAGATTATTACAGCTTACAGCCGCACAACCTAGGACCCAATAGCATTTTGTACTTAGCTGGTTTCCAAGCCTTATTCGAAGGCTATTTAGGAATGGCGCCCAGCTTAGATTTCTTTAAGTATTTCTTCCACTGTAAACGCCAAACAGAAGGCGACGAGCTGCTCACTTTGGGCACTGTTAGCCTTAACTTGCGTAGAACTAGGGCTTGGTACCCTAAGGTTCCCAAGGTGGACTCTGTCCGTAGCTGGGCGAGCACCTTTTTCTACTGTTCAGACATAGCTCCTGCGGGGAAGACGATAGGTCTCCCGCATTTTGTTAATGGTGCCGCTTCTCCTCGCCTCTCGTGGGACGAGAAGCCGGAGAAAGTTCTGCATGCACACCTCCAGCTCATCCAGAAACGGATTGAGTATATGACGACGGAGGCGAAGCCGAAACTTATAGGCACATATACGATTCTTTGCTGGCTCAAAAGGCGGGTGCAGCCTCTCCGGGAAAACAAAGACTTGTTGTGCACGTACAGTGGTAATCGGGATGATCATGTCCGCGTCTCCAAGGACGACTTGACGAACAACGCCTTCTTGATGCGATTCAAGAAGCTGCTCAAGGAGAGGACTCAATGCACCGAGTCTTTTCCCATCTACACCTCCATCAACAAACCGTCACCGGTGAGTGCCTCGTATGTTTACGTGTTTTGCATTTGTTCGGCTTATTATCTATCTTACTTGTATATTTCCTTTGTCAGCTCGATTATTCCTCTTCTTCGGCTATTGCCACGAGCACTAAGACGTGCAAGCGTAAGGTTGGTGCCGATAAGGCGGCATTGACCGAGGCTGCGCTAAAGAAGAAGAAGAAGGAGGGCATCTCCTCTATCCCCAAGGGCGTGCGTGCCGGCTCCTGCATCCCAGAAGGTGAGAGCCGACATCGACATGCCGGACTCGATCTTGGAGAGGACGGAAACTGCTGAGAAGACGGCTGCTACTGCAATGGCAGTCGTTCTTGAGGAAACCAATAAGGTGGAAGATTCGGCTAATGATGCCTTCGAAGAGGTAAAACAAGAAGTCTTTGATGACGAGGGATTTCTTTTCCCTTCTATCGCGACAAGAATTGCTGCTGAAAGGGAAGCTGCCGGGCCTTCTTCGCCTAAGCCGATCACCACGGCAGTTACAGTGCGCAAGCTTGAAGACAACTGCGACGCGCTGTATGCCAAGATGAAGACTGGCTATCGGCTTTTGAAGAAGCATGTTAAGGTAAACTTTATTTCGCCTTATCCATATTCCCAGTCCCCGGGTGTCTCTTTGATCTAATGAGTTTAGTCAAAGTGACGGCCTTGAATTTGATAACATTGTTGACCAGTCGCAAAGTGTACTTTACTTGACCCTTTTTTCTTGCATTTTTCTATGATTTTTTTGAGAGGGCGAGGACTAACCGCGACTTGTGGAATTCCTTGGTCGCGCAGCGCCAGGAGCTCAAGTTCGCCAAAAACAAGGCGAAACATGATGCTGGTATGTAATACCCTCATTGGCTTTGCTTTTTGGTTGTTGTATTTTGTCGCCTAAGTTTCTCATTTCTTATGAAAAATGATATACTTTGCAGATCTGCCTGCAAAGGCCCAACAAGCTGCTGAGGAGTCTGGCGACATTGCTGTCGTTAGGCTTGAAAATGAGGCCCTCTTGAAGCAGATCCAGGAGAACTAGAAGCTGGTTGTGGATGGCATGAAGGCACTTCAGGAGAGTGCAGAGGCTGAGCAGTCCCGTCTTAAAGACGAACTGGCTGCAGCTCGCCAAGAAGCCGAAGACGCCAGGAAAGAGATGAAATCTCTTACTGAGAAGGCGGAGCTGCGTATCCAAGAGCTTGAGGGCCAACTGGAGAGTCGGAAAGACGAAATCCAAGCTTCGGATGACAAGATTATTGGTATGTTTCCTGCCTTTCTTTTTCGTCTTTCGTCTTTTTGAACGAGGTTTTTCGCTTTTGCCTTATTTGCTTTTTTGATCTAGCTCCTGCTAGTCTTGGCGATAATGACGATGCCACTCGCCTGGAGCTTTTGTTGGAGTTTGGCGAGCTAATTACTCGCCAAACTGCTGCTGGGAAAGGCTTGTTAAGCCAGATGTTCCCGAAGCAGCTGCCTTTGGCAACCAACATGAGGACTCTGGTGCCTCTGCTTGAGGACTGCACCATCAACACCAAGGAACGTCTTCGTGCTGCCGCTCGTGGAGGTGCCAAACTTGCCTTAGGCAATGTTATGGGCCACCATCCCGAGATGGATATCAAGAGGGTGGTGAGATGCTTGCCAACCCATGATGCTGATGGCAACGAGATCAACTCGGCTGCTGTTTATAACTCTGTGACGGGCTACGCCTCCTTCATTGCTGACAAGATCAACCCTAAGGTGGTATATGCTTGCCAGGACATGCCTGAACTTCTACGAAGCTCGTCAGAAGACGAAATCTCAGAGCAGACTGGCCCCCAAGGCGAAGAGCAGGAGGAGACTGCCACCTCACAAGCCAAAGGCAATGCTGATGCGTGCTCTAAGTCCAGTGCACAAGATTGAAAGAAAAAATGTTGTGTTATGAAGTCCTTATTTTTAAGGCGAACAACTGTTTTATTCATTAAGTCTTGAAATATATTTTGTGAACAAGTTTGTCTTGTGATGCATAGCATGCTCTTTTGGTACTTAACTGAAGCATTGCTAGCACTATGCCATGTGACTATGTTCTTTGCCCGTTTTTTAATTATCTGGTTTATGTCTTTAGCCTTTTCGTATGTTAGCGAAACCACAAAGACGGTGACACTTTGTTAGGCAGCAGGGCCATAGTCAATCTGCTTACACCTAATGCCCGTGCCGCCTTTGGTCGCATTAAACATCTAGTGGGGCAACCCAAAACATAAACTATCAGAGGAAAAATCTTAGACGGACGCAGTTTTTTTTTTGAAGTGCAAAACAGTAGGGAAAATCCCTACTGTTTAATTTTCCATTTTCTCATTCAACAGTAGAAAAACAATTACAAAAGAGAGTGTTCATAAGGTATCTAACCACTGGGACATACCCTCCTTGAGAGAGGGTTTAGCTCTATGCATAACAAGTTTAAAAACACAAATAAATTCCTGGAAACCTACATCCAAATCAATGTCCTGATTGTCAAAAATACTCTTGTTTCTGTGATTCCATATAGCCCAGCATCCAATAATCAAGGATTCCTTGAAACAAATCAATTTATATCTCCTCTTTGCCTCCAGTAACATGATCATCAGATCAAGATCAGTATTCCATTCCATATTCAACTTCCACCAGAAATTCCGACTGAAATCACATTCAAAGAAAAGGTGCTTGTAGTCTTGAGAATTGGAATCTTGACAGAGAACACAGTCATAGGACTCAATGATGAAATTCTTTCTAGCCAATAACTCTCTTGTATTCAATCTTTCTTGTAGAAGCAGCCAAAAGAAAATTTTATGTTTCGGAAGAACACAAGACTTCCATATCCATCTCATAGGTATAGGGGCCAATCCCGGTGGTGATAAACTGTCATAAACACGCTTACTTGTGTAAGGTTTGTTCAATGATGAAATCTGCCATAGATCCGGAGTGGCAAAGTGCTCTCTATTAATCAGAGTGTTCTCGAGCTGGACACATTGCTGAGCAGCTACAGTAGATACTGGGACATGAAACATATCATATATATTCTCATCATTGCAAATAGCAATAGCTTGTTTCAAAATAATATTCTGGCTACGGGCAAAGGAGCAAAGGTGTGGCATCTTATTGCGAAGAAGATCATCTGTCCATTTGTCAAACCAAAGCCTAACCGTAGCACCCTCTCCAGGGGTACAGGCTGCAATCTCCAAGAAGGTACTCAAGAGTTTCAGACAATCCTTCCACCAAAAAGAGCCGACAACATTGGAGTTTTGTGGGATTTTTCCATTTTGATAATGTGCTTGCCATATCAATTGGACCCATGGGACATCTGCCTTGTTCATAAACTTAAAGAGATGCTTCATCAGAAGAGCAATGTTCTGTGTTCTGAGGTTTAATACACCTAGGTCTCCAGCCTTTTTAGGTTTGCATACAGTCTCCCATTTGACTAAACATTTCCCTTTTTTATGAATATCTTTCCCTCTCCAAAAGAAGCCTCTGGTATTGCCTTCCACATAATCCAGGAAACCAAATGGTAATTTCAGTGTGCACATGGCAAAATTGGGAATAGCCGAGATGATAGACTTAACCACAATCAATCTGCCATCATAAGATAGTGTATCAGCAATCCCCACTAACCTTCTGTCAATTCTATGGAGGATACCAAATAAATCCTCCATCTTTGGTCTAGTCGTGCCCAGAGGTAAGCCAAGATAAGTGAAGGGAAGTGTTTCAATCTTACATCCAAAGTTCTGTGCAAGTTCCTGAGATCTCAACTTCGGTACATTAATAGCTACCAGAGATGATTTAGCATAGTTGATTTTGAGTCCAGTTGATCGTGTGAAATTTTCCAGGATAATCTTTAATCTGGATAGCTGATCATTGCAAGCTGGCATGATCAATAGAGTATCGTCCGAATACTGAATAATGGGATAGTCTAAACCAAAAGAATGATCTAGTGGTAAATGCAAATCTCCAACTCTCCAAGCCTCATTGATAATGTATTGGAGAAGTTCTGCAGTAGATACAAATAAGAGAGGAGATAGGGGGTCGCCCTGTCTGACTCCTCTTTTGCAAACGATTTTTTTCCCAGGAACTCCATTAAGGAGTACACAAGCTGATGCAGAATAGAGGATGGACTTAATCCAGTTGATCCAGACATCACCAAATCCCATATGCTTCAGCATAAGAAGGATGGCACTGTATTCCACCTTATCAAAGGCCTTTTCAAAGTCAAGTTTAAGGATAATAATCTCTTTTTTGGATTGATGGCACAAGTGGATATATTCAAAAGCCCAAGCTAAACAGTCCTGAATAGTCCTGCTTTTGATAAATCCATACTGATTCTTCTGAAGGATTGTAACAAGAACTCGTTGGAGCTTGTTGGCCAGCAATTTGGTAATCAACTTGAGAGTTAAGATCACTAAAGATATTGGCCTGTATTCATTGATCCCCTCAGGATTGGCATTCTTGGGTATTAGAGTGATAAAGGCAGTGTTGATGCTAGAGAGATCTAAATTCCCCTCATGAAATTTGAAACAAATGGAATAGAACTGCTCCTTTACAATATCCCAACAGTTCTTTAGAAAAGCACCATTAAAGCCGTCAGGTCCCGGAGATTTATCAGATGGCATCTCCTTCACAATGTCGTCAATCTCAGCTTTAGTGAAAGGAGCTTCTAATGCAGGAAAATCGATCAGTGGATTAGGTACTACCAAGTTGTGCAACTCAAATAACATGGCAGGCTGATCAGTACATCCAATTCTCTGCTTAAAAGCATGCCACAGAACGGCTGCTTTATCCTCATGATCACACACAATCCGACCATCATCTGTGGTGATGTTGGCAATGAAATTGCTCCGAAATCTTTTAGTAGCATAGGTGTGGAAGAAGCTGGTGTTCTCGCCACCCAGTTTAGCCCATCTAATCTTAGCTCTATTCCTCCAATATATTCTCTTGGCCTCAAGAATTTTGGAGAGATGAGTCTAATAGCTTTCCTAAATACAAACTCAAGAGATGATAGCAGCCTCTGCTCTTCAAGACCATCAAACAAGCACAAAATAACAAGAGTCTATAATCTTATTGAGTAGGGACAAACTCTTACTCCAATTCTTTAAACCATAACGCAGAGATTTTAGTCTGGCAGTAGTGTCCTGTGCCACATTCTTATAGATACCAGTATGTTGCCAATACTTGGTAACAATATCTTTAAAACCATGCATGTGGACCCAATGTTCTTCAAACCTAAAAATCTTAGGCCTAGGCACATCAATACCAATCTGAACTTGCATTGGGACATGATCAGAAGATAACTTGGCCAGAGTATTAGCCAGGGTATTAGGAAAAACAGTAGTCCAATTGGCAGAGGTAAACACCCAATCCAGTTTTTCCAACAGAGGTTGAGTCTGCATATTGCTCCAGGTGAATGCTCGACCTTTCAATGGTATTTCAACTAGGTCATGGTGACTAATCAGTCTATTAAAAGCAAGCATATTGTTAACATCACCGCCCAGTATGTTCCTATTTTCAGGTCCTCTGATGAGATTAAAATCTCCCATAATTATCCAATTTGCCATGGGTGCAATATCAAGGTTATGTAACCAATTGGTAAATAATTCTCTCTCTTGTGGTTGAGTAGGTCCATAAATATTAGTAAGGTACCATATATGGCCACTAATGTTGCATGTAAATTCAACAGTGATATGGTATCGGGAGATACTGATATGCTGTCCCGAGAAAAGATGACTGTTCCATATTGTGATAAGGCCGCCAGAGCTACCCACAGAAGGTGAATAAACAAACTTATCAAAACGCCGAGGACTGAATTTTCTGATATAAGAAATATCAAAGGTTTCACGTTTAGTTTCTTGGAAGCACATAATATTGCAGTTGGATTCCTCAATATTTTGCCTGATATCATCCCATCTCAACTGAGAGTTGATCCCCCTTAAATTCCAGTCAAAAATAATCCATTTTCTACTCATTGATAACCAATTCAGTTGAAAAGAGTCTGAGCAAACATAATAAGCTCAGATCGCATGCAAGATAGCAAAGGTAACTAGAAATCACACAGTACCAAATATGCCCATAACATGCATAGAACCATAAGTGCCCACAATAACAGTAACTGATAAGTATATTGTAAATTGTAAACCAATTGGCAGAGCTGGCACATATCAAACAATTGTCAATAGACAAATACTGTTTGGAGCAACTTGGACTGTACCACTGAATGATCACAAGGCAAACACACAAAATCACAAGATCCACAATACAATGCCAATGAGAAAGTGCAAAACATGACAGTAGACCAACAGAATAACCAACAAGCACATTTAGATAGCAACACCACTGCCAAAATAAGTTCACCATGTAGCACAGAACCCAGTACTGATAAATTACAGTCCACAGACTCACACAGAGACAAAATAGAGGATGATAACAGACAACAGGAACATAAAGACTGCTAGGAGACACACTCAATCCCTCAGACTCCCTGGTATCTTTATTCGACACTATCATTAGTGTTGTCATAGTTTAGGTGCTCCTCTGATATCTCATCAAGAGACATCTGACATGGTCCAGTAGCCAAGGCTTGTAGCAAATCCAAAGGTAGGTGTGGAGGGGCAGGCGCTTCAGAGTCCCTATTGGTAACAGCATAAGCATCTTAGTGCTCCTTAGCAAAAACTGCAGCATCACTTGGGTCTTTGAAGCCATCTTTAATCTTAGCAAGTCTGGTGCTCCTCCTGACAAGATCAGTAGTGTTGGGCGCCTTGCTCTTTCTTTTTCTGACTGATGGAGGTGCAGGTACCATCACTGTACCACAATCTTCTAATTCAGTGATCTTAACTGAAGAAGTATGTTTAGGGCTGGCAGAGATAGTATTAACTTGAAGGATGCACTTGCTCTGTACAATACCCTCGTTCTCCACTTCAACAAGTCTGCAAGAGGTACCTGTTACTTTACTGTCTGACAGGGCAGATAACAGTCCATTAGGGGAAGAAGTGATAGAAGCTAGTAGGTTCTGAACTGCAGCAAGGTGGTTGTGTGTTGGGGATAGTTCAACTGCTGCAACAGAATCAGTTGAAACAAAATTAGGAGATGTAGCATCATGTTGCTGCACCAGGTCAGCTGGTACAATATTCTCTGCAGCATCAGGTTCCAACTGAGCATCCTGGACATCCTCTTCTATAACAACATTCCCAGCTGTCTCTTGAACAAGTTCCTAGGCAATTTCATCAGTAGCATGAACAACATGATCCCCAATATCATGTGCCGCCGGGCTTTGTGGTGGTGTCATCAGTACAGGCTACTCATTGTGTTGGACAGGTGCAACTGCAGGGCCAGGACCTTCATTCTGTGTGTGCCACATTGCAAAACCATCCACGATAATAGGAATAGGATGTGGATTCTCACCATTAGGAGGAAGAGGATCCTCATCTCCAGCTCCAGCACCTAACATGTGTGTATTAAGCAGGACACACGGGCAAGACCAGCTGCCTCCCTGACCTTCCTCACTGAAGTTCTGAATAACAACGATACTGCCAGGGATCTTGTCAACATCAAAAGCCCTAATCTTAACTAAAATCCGGGCTTTCTTTGAATCATCACGGTTCCAGATAAGGAAACGACCATAGGGTGCAAAGGTGGTAACAATAGAGTTAAGATTCCAAAATTCAGGAGGGAAATTCAGTAGCATAATCCACACATCATGGGTAAAAGTAGCAGATCTATAATTCATGCCCTTATCATGCTCAATAACTCTGATAATAGAATCACCAATAAAGTAAGGGTTGTTTCTAACTGCACTATCTCTGTCAATAACCCCATCAAACCTGATTAGTGCCGCACCCATAGCACAACGACTGATCTGACGCAACTCAATGCCACGTTGTTCGAAGAAAGCTGTAAGCAGTGCAGAAGTACCTTCGAACTGTTCCCAACTCGGTTCAGGTTCCAATCTGATGATCGCCCAATCATCCGCCACCTCCGGGAAGGATCCTCCGAGCACAACATAGCCGCGTTGGGGGCGGAGGTTGCTGAAGGGGATAATGCCGGTGCCAGGTGGAAGATGAGGAATAGGGTCGCAGGGGTAGTTAGCCATGGCCACAGAATCGACGAGGTGGTGCACGGGAAGCTGGGCGGAGTTGCCGGGACAGGGGGTGGTGGTGGTATCGAGGGTTTGCTCAAACTGGGGAGACGAGTCGACAAGGTTCTTATGTAGTGCTAAAACAGAGTTCTGATTGGTGATGACTCGGTACTTCTGTTTACGGTTAAGAGCGGAGAAACAAGATTTGGCAAGGTGACCATAATTCCAGCAGGACCGACAACGAAGCTTAATTTATGGCAATTACCACGAGTATGCCTGTAATCAAAACACCGAGAGCAACTCAATTTCTGTAGAACAGCGCCTGGGTCATCTGTTGCTGGGCCGGATGGGCCAGATGAAGATGAAGGTTGATCCTCTCGGATAGTGGGCCGTGCAATGACTCTCCATTGCAACCTAGCCTTAGGATGAGAAATCAAATCGCTTGATTCCCGCTCAATAGGATCTGGACGTGATGAACATGCAAAAGGATCAATACCGACTGCTGCATCTGGGGGGCTAGATCTCGTCCCAAGAGGAACCAAGTTGACACCAGTCAAAGGTGAGATCAGCTGATTATCATGAGTGTTGAGGTGAGTGTGAATCCGATTAAAAATACCTTGAACACTAGGTAATTGAGGCTTGGTAAGAATATGGCACAAATGAGAACGACGGGCATCACCTCGTGTAATCCATTCAGCCTCAGATTCACGATACCAGGACTGTTCCTCTCTTTGCCAATTTGTCCCCCCACGGCCCCAGAGATGAAAGTAGCAAACGAACTGACTGCACTTGATAGATCTCAAATTCTGAATCATAAACCCCACTGCTTTTGAACTGACGGCAAACTTGAACACCCTATCAGCCAATCGAGTCGTACCAATCTCGTCATAAGCTGCCCCCAGAGATGCCGAGAGGGCAAGACTAACGTTGATCTCATCCAAACGAAAGGAAGACCGGACAAAAGAGACAACGAGAAAGAACCGATGTGCACCCGAAACAGGGTTCACAGAGATTGCGAAAAGATCATGAACCTTGGAACGGAAACGGTGTCCGATCGAAAAATCCAGCGAGTGCGCAATGGAGGAAGGATCATTGAGTGGATCCATGCCTCCAGATCCGTAGATGTCCCGCGAGTAATGGCCTAGATGGTGGCGGCGCCGCCATCGCCATGGGCGTCGCCAGAGGGGAGGGTGGGTGGGAGTGCCATCTCCGCAGTTTTATTTTTGTAAGGCAGTGAGCCGAACTTGTCATGCTTAGTTATTCGTGTTAACAAAATTGACATGTTCAAGTGAGGAATATGATCATTGGGAAATAAAAGATGGATGAGTAAGTGTAATACTATCAAGTATAAATTTTGGCAATCCAAGACTTTTTATTTCATGAGCATAGACATATGTTTACAATAGAATTGCTAAGTGTTAAAAGGACGTAGCTTCTCAATGTTCCAAGTGCGTTTTGACTCGCTGAGCTTCGCTTCTTCGCCTCTTTTCCTTTTGCGTCATTTTTTCTTCTTCTTTTTGAGATCTCTAAGGTCCATAGGATAGTATGCCCCGCTCTTGAGCGCTTTGCTGATAACGAAGGGTCCTTCCCGTGTAGGGGATAACTTGTGCTCCTTTTTCTAAACTATGCGGAGCACCAAATCACCTTCTCGAAACGATCTTCGCCTTACTCTCCTACTATGATATCTTCGTAGGTCTTGTTGGTATATGGCGGATCTCTGGAGTGCAATCTCCCTTTCTTCTTCGAGTAGGTCTAAGTCGTCTTGTCGGGCTTCTTATGCGTCTGCTTCAACGTAGGCTGCAACACGGGGAGAATCATGTATAACGTCTGTTGAAAGAACTGCTTGTGCGCCAGATACAAGGAAGAAAGGTGTGTAGCCGATTGATCTATTGGGTGTTGTCCTGATGCTCCATAAGACGGCGGGCAATTCTTTTACCCAAGTTCCAGCTGCCCTGTGTAATGGTACTTCCAAGCGTGGCTTTAAGCCTTGAAGAATTATGCCATTGGTTTGTTCGACTTGTCCATTGGATTGTGGGTGTGCCACAGATGCCAAATCAAGCCGGATGTTGTTCCTGTCGCGATATTTTTCAAGTTCTCCAACGGCGAAATTTGTCCCGTTGTCGGTGATTATGTTGTGGGAGACGCTGAAACGACGTATGATGTCTATGACAAACTTTGTGGCTGTTTCCCCGTCTACTTTTTTGATAGGCTTGGTTTCTACCCACTTTATGTACTTGTCCACTACTACAAGTAGGTGTGTTAAGCCGCCTCTGGCTGTCCTGAATGGACCAACCATGTCAAGTCCCCAGACTGCAAAGGGCCATGTGATGGGAATTGTTCTTAGTTCTTGAGCCAGCATTTTCGGTTGCCTTGCGTAGCGTTGGCAGCATGCACACTTATTGACTATCTATTCCGCGTCTAGCTTTGCGGTGAGCCAGAAGAAACCGTGCCTAAAGGCTTTGGCGACTATGGCTTTTGAAGAGGCGTGATATCCGCAGCATCCAGAGTGTATTTCTTCCAAGATTTCTTGACCTTCTTATGGGGAGACACACCTCTGGTATATCCTAGTGGTGCTTCTTTTGTAAAGTTATCCCTTGATGATTGTATAGGCTTTTGCCCTGCGTATCACTTGCCTTTTCAGTACTTCGTCTTCTGGTACTTCGCCGTTGATGAGGAAGTTGATGTAAGGTTGAGTCCAATCTGGCGTTATCAGTAAGACTGCTACGGACTTAACCGAATTTGGGTCTTCACTATCTCCGCCTTTGATTGAAGGCTTGTACAATTGTTCCAGGAATATATCCTTAGCAACTTTGTCTCTTCGTGAGCCCATTCTTGCTAAGGTGTCTGCGGCTTCGTTTTCTTCTCTTTTGATATGCCGAACTTCAAGCCCTGTAAAGCATCTACCGAATTCGTCAATTGTGCGCCGATATTCCGCCATTGTTGCGCTTTTGGTTCCCAGGTGCCGTCAAGTTGTTGCGCCACCAAATCTGAATCGCCATAGCAAAGTAGCCTTTTCACGCCAATGTCCTTAGCGATGTGAAGGCCGTGCAATAAGGCTTTGTATTATGCAACATTGTTTGTGGCGTCAAAATGAATTTGGAGAACGTAGCATAGCGTGTCTCCTTTTGGTGTGGTTAGCACCACGCCTGCCCTTGAGCCTTTGAGCATTTTTGAGCCATCAAAATGTAGTACCCAATACCTAGAGTCTGGCAAAGGTGTTTCATCCATAGCCTCCATCCAATCGGCGATAAAATTGGCTAATGATTGGGATTTGATGTCTGTTCGTGGTTTATAATGGATATTGAATGCTGCTAGTTCGATTCCCCACTTAGCGACGTGTCTTGTGGCGTATGTGTTGTTGTTGATGTCTCCAAGAGGTACTTTGCTCACCACTATGATGGAGTGATCTTGAAAATAGTGTCGTTAGTTTTCTTGCGGTGGAGAATACGATGTATGCTAACTTTTGATAGTGGAGGTACCTTTGCGTAGACTCTGAAAAGACTTCGCTTATGTAATAGACTGGTCTTTGCTCGGTAATTGTTTGTCCCTCCACTGGTCTTTCGACGACTATGACTGCGCTGATCACCAAGTTTGTTGCTGACATGTATAGTAGCATTTGTTCCAGAGGTCTTGGTGATGCGAGTATTGGTGCGCTGACTAAGGCTTCTTTCAATTGAGCTAAGGCGGTTTCGGCTTCTTCTGTCCACTCGAATTTGCCTGACTTTTTGAGAAGGCGGTAGAGGGGTAAAGCTTTGTCACCAAGCCTGCTTATGAATCGGCTTATAGCAGCTGTTGATCATGTTAAGCGCTGGATATCTTTGAGGCATGTAGGCCGCTTGATATCCATGATGGATTTTATTTATCGGGATTAACTTCTATGCCTCTCTCAGAAACTATGAAACCAAGGAGTTTTCCTGCTAGGACGCCAAAAAAGCATTTTCCTGGATTTAACTTCATCTTGTACTTTCTCAAGTTATCAAAAGTTTCTTTGAGATCGTCTAATAGATCGTCTTTTCGTTTTGTCATGACTGTAATGTCATCGACATACGCGTGTACGTTACGGCCAATTTGGTCGTTTAGGAATCTTTGGATGCACCTTTGGTACGTCGCATATGCGTTTTTTAGCCCGAAAGGCATTGTTAAATAGCAGTAGGTACCGAAAGGCGTGATGAAAGAAGTCTTGATTTGATCAGACTTCTTCATCTTGATCTGGTGGTAACTGGAGTAAGCATCCAAAAACATAGTAATTTTTCCCCTGCAGTAGCATCTACAACCTGGTCTATTCGCGGAAAGGCGAAATGGTCTTTCGGACAGGCTTTGTTTAAGCCAGTGAAGTCGATGCACATGCGCAACGCCTTCGTGTCCTTTTTGGGTACTAGTACAGGGTTTGCAGACCATTATGTATGAATGACCTCCTCTATGAAGTTTGCGACTGTAAGTCGCGCTATTTCTTGTCCTATAGCTCTCTTCTTCTCTGGACCAAAACGCCTAAGGCCTTGCTTGACTGGCGTGGCGTCTTTTGCGACATTGAGGGAGTGCTCGGTAAGTTCTCTCGGGACTCCAGGCATGTCTGATGGAGACCATGCAAAGATGTCACGATTCTCACGGAGGAATTTGACGAGCTCGGCTTCCTATTTGTCGCTGAGGAAGGTGCTGATGTTCGTTGTCTTCTCAGCATCCTTGTCATCAATTTTCGCCTTCTTGGAGTGGGAATCTGTTGTGAAGGTGACGTCGTGTGCAGTTGGAGGCTTCTTTATGTCCAGCATAGGTTCCTGCTTGACTTCCTTCAGGTAACCTGCAAGTTCTCCACTGCTGATGACGGTTTCTGCGAAGACGGCGTTGCCCAGCTCGCACTCCCGCGCCTTCTTGTAGCTACCGCTTATTGTTATGACGCCGTTGGGTCCAGGAATCTTGAGCTTGTTGTAGACATAGCATGGTCTTGCCATGAAGGTGGCAAAAGCCGGCCAGCCAAAGATGGCATGGTAGGCGCTTTTGAAGGGTACTACCTCGAAGGATACTTCTTCTTGTCAGTAGTTGCCCTCTTCGCCAAAGGTAACTTCCAAAGTAATTTGTCCAATGGAGTTTGCCTGTCGTCCTGGGACTATACCATGGAATTTGACGTCGATGTGCTTGAGCTGGGTTTCAGATAGGTGCATGCGTTTGAGGGTTTCTAGGTACAAGATGTTCATGCTGCTGCCACCATCCATAAGTACCTTTGAAAGCCGACAATTTGCCACTATGGGATTGACGACGAGAGCAGAGTACCCTGGGTATTGGGGAATGCGATCTGGATGATCATTGTGATCCCAAGTGACCGGTACTTCGGACCAAGTTGCGTACTGGGGAACAACTGACATAGTAGCATTGAGTTCCTTCCAGATGGCCTTCTCCTTCTTAGCCGAAGGGGTTGCCAGAAAAGTGACGAAGATTTCTTCAACCCTGTGGAACTTGTTGTTCTTCTTAGCCTTTGCTGGTTCTTCACCTTGATTTGATGAGCTGTAACGTCCGCCTTTGCCTCTTTGGCTGCTTCCTGGACTTTGCGCTTGTTGTTCTTGCTTGCCCGATATCTAGCTTCGGGGTCTTTTTTCATGTCGTCATTGATCCTGCACTGCCGGTTGGTGAGGGTGCTTTTGCCAAACTTGCAATGATAGGTACATGGGAGATCCTTGACGTCGTCGTACGTGACCTTGATGTTCTTCCCGCCTTTGCTATCGTTGTTTGGCTTCCACGGGCATCCTCTTTGGTTATGTCCGCCTTTGCTGTAAGCAAAGGCTACTTCATTGGGGGGACCTGCATTATCATTGGGATGTGCTTTTTTCTTTGTCGACTTGCCCCGCTTTTCGCTGTTGTTGATGGAGATATCGAGCTTTGCGTCTCCATCATCAGCACGAGCGTCGTCTTCTGCAATTGCGAGGTTATTTGCACCTTCAAGCAGATCTCCAAGGGTGGTGATTCTTTGGCTTGACAAGATGTAACGCATCATGTTTCCTTTCTTCAAGCTGTGCATGAAAGCATGGATAGCTTGCGTCTCAGAGACACCTTCGCAACTGTTTTTCATCTCTGTCCATCGTGCGATGAAATCGCCACTAGACTCATTCGTCTCCTGAGTGCAACGTAAGAGCTGTGGATAAGCCTTTGGACGTTTGACGTGCAGGAGAAGTGTTGTGTGAAGCAGCGATTCATGTCTTGCCAATTGTGCATACTTTTCTCCAGCAGGGTGTTGATCCAAAGGCATGCAGTACCTTCTAACATAAGGGGTAAGAAACGGACTGCGACTTCATAGCCTCTGTTGTAAATTCCCACTGTGTTGAGGTAGTCGGGCAGCCATGTCTCGGGATTATCCACGCCGTTGTACTTGTTCAAAATTTTCTTGACATTGCCGAGCGCCTCTGGGTGCTGCACCTTACGGATTGCCGGGCCAAAGCACTTGGGACCTAGATAGGTTTGTTCCCTTGCGGCTATGATCTCATCTAGGCGAGTGCGGGCATCTGACACTTGGGTCTTTTCCTTTGTGGCGTCGCCTTGTTGATGCCGGCTTCCGTTTTGACGATGTGGTGATCGAGATCTTGAGCGCCTGCGTTGGCGGTCTTTGTCGGCATTCTCGTCGTCTCTCATGTGAGGAGGCCGAGGCATGTTAAGCCGATCATCATTACGTTCTGGGGCAGCTTCTTTGTCACGATTCTTATCGCGGCTCTTCTCACACCTTCTTTCCTTCCTGGCGGCCTTGTCTGCCTTGTCCTTTTGACGTTCTTCCCTGTGCCGGTTAGATCCCATGCCTGATACATCGTCGCGTCGTCGAGCCGGCTTTTCAGGTTGTTTGCCTTTGCCATGGCTGCTAGACTCGGATGGATCATTGGGTGGTCCTACGCCGGCTCCGACTTTGCATAGGATGGTGTTGTCAGCAAGGCGGCCGCTTGAGGTGGCTTCCTCTTGTAGGCTTGTAGCTCTTCTGCCTTTTTGAGTAGTGCTTTTGAATAAAACACTTTCTCGTCAATTGGGATTTCTTCGTCTTCCATGATTTCCCGTGCGACTTCCATGTTATTTGCAGGGGTGGAGAAGTATATCAAATCGTCTTTGTCTACGGTGTAAGGGTATCTATGCCACGCCTTTTTCTTTTGAGCTGACGGTCGATCGAAGTTCTTCGTGAGATCTCTATGGAGGAGAGGGTCGTGAGTGTCCTTCACGCGCCGAAATTTTTCTCTTTCCATGTGGCGGCGAAGATCTTCTTTGTCCTGAGCAGTGGCCTTGAGGGCTTTTTCCCTGTTTTGCAGAACCAGGTTATGACGAATGCCTAACTCTGACTCACGAAGGAGGTACTGGCGCCTTTCTTCGAGTTCCTATGGGGTTTCATTGGGACCGAGCGGCGTCTTGAGTATGTCAAGTGCTTTCTTGCGCGCTTCGGACGTTAGCTCAGCCTCCAGATCTTTGTCAAGGTTTGCTTCATGGGGGGAATTGCCTTTTGGCTTGCTTTCGGACGCCTTTATTGTATGGACATCAACCTGTGACTCTAAGCTGGCAGATTTGGAGGGCGACTTTGACCCATCTGCATGCTTGCCAGGTGCATTTGTTTCCATAGGAGTTGGTCCTGCCATCATGACTTCTTTGGAACCTCCTATGTTGAAAGAGGCGACTTTTCTTGCGAAGTCGATGTCTGTGCTTTCGGTATCTGTGTTTTCCGTCATTGGGGTTGTGTTCTCAGATCCGACTTCTGAGTCTGGACCAACTTGCAGAACTGGTATAATGGACTCAGGATCGGAACCTGTCGGTTGATCGCCGATGGTTGCGATTGTTCCTACAAATTGAAAGTCGAACTCCATGTAGCCTTCTGAGAAGCTGGAGCCAGTTTCTCTTTGTGAATCTAGATCGTAAGCTACAAAGCCTTTAGACGATGCCGGATGCGATCCGTCTTCTGGGTGGTGGGCGGGGAAGAATTTTCCAGATCCCCTGGGGAATCCGTACGCGGCGACTGTAAAGCCGGTGAAGATGTTAATGTCGCCGATGGGGATGATGAAGCTGGAGACGAGATCGTCGTCTGCCGGAGTCCATGAATCTGTCTCGACGAAGCCGACATCGCCATCCAGATTGGCGCGGCCTACCGCCATAGATCTTCCGATCTCGCCCAGAGCTCCCGCCTTGAAGGTGACGCCTAACGCCTATGGCCCTACAGTGGGCGTCAACTGTCGAGTTATTGGATTCTTAGGCACGTAAGGAGTTGCCATGCTCCAATGGTAAAGAGAGGGGAAGGCATGACGGCTTCTAGGATCAGGATTGCACACAAGGGTTTACCCAGCTTCAGACCTTACAACGGTGGCAAGATCCTACATGTTGCTATAAATCACTAGATGTGAATATGTGTACATGTTACAATGTATATTGTAAGGTGTGTTCCTTGAGGGGAACAGGAGGCAGGCTTATATAGGCGTCATGTCTTCTCCTACGAGGAAAGGCTAACCGACCTATATTAGGAGTACTAGACTAACACAGGATAAACCCTAACTTATTCTCTAAGGCAAACGTCGGTTCGTCTGGATTCTAATCAGCTTGTAGGCTTCCTCTTGCACTTCAGCCTACTTGGCCGCCCGATAAGTCGAAAATCTAATCACCTTTTTGGCCACCCTGGTAAGCTGGTTTAGTCCACGTGGTCGGCATATCCGTTTGGTATATCCTCCACAGATGTATCTATATTTTATCACTAGTTACATATATGGTCGGGCCCACTGTGGTGCCAAGTGTGCCAGCCGCACATGGGCCATAAATTTTTGTGAGTAAAATCTATGAATAGTCACTGAACTTTGTGGCGAAAATCAATTCAGTCACCGTACTCAGCGAATACGTGTTTACGGTACCTAAAGACGCGACGATGTGTCACGGAAGGTCACCGCCAAACTTGTACCCGTGTATTTGCTGACGTGGCAGGTGCGGGCTCCACTGTCAGTACAACTGAAGTGCTAGGTTCGGATAAGCGTGTTTGTAAGGGTTCTTTTGGCGAAAATGATGATGGAATAGATGAGTTGATCCCCTCTGTGCCTTGGTCGCCTCTATTCTTTCCCCCCCAGCTCTGCTTGCTCTGCTCAAACCTAGCTCGGCGACAGGAGAGCGGCCGCGAGATTGAGAGCTGCCGCGCGGGTCGCCGGAGCCCGGCGGAAGTGCCGCCGTTCTCCGCCATGGCCGGCGGAAGCCCGGCGGATCCCGCTGTGCGCTCGAACGCCGAGGCCCTCGATTTCCCCGCATCCCATGCCCGTTTATTATCGCATGATCTTTATGGCCTAGCTGGATTAATTTGTCCCCGACCGTCTTACCTAGATTTGTTGTTTTCAGGACTGTGACCGTGAGTGGTGCCATGGACGAGCCAGCGCCGCCACCGGCTGCCGGATGTGGTCAGGAAAAGGAGCCTTAGTCTGCAAATGATCCGTCGGTGCTTGATCCTGTGGGAGACGGTCCGGACGAGGGAGCTTGGTGGTGGGGAGGTTTGCTGTCTGCACCCATCTCTGCAGGATGCTTCTGCAGAATGGAATGTTGTGTTGTTGCGGGAGTTACTGCTTCGCAAGGAGGAGCATCATCTGGCATGTTCAACAAGTTCAGCAAGGCAAGTGGTGCGAGCAGAAGATTGGACGAGCTCGTGCTGCTACTGAAGTTAATTGCGGCTATGTTGTGTGTTGTTTGTTCTGCTCGTGCTGCTACTGAAGATTGTTCTGCTCGCTGTGAAGAAGTGAACTGCAGCATTGCTATGTGTGTTGTTTAGGTGTTGTTGATTGTGTGTCGCAGCACACGCTTTTGTGTATCAAATGTTGGTGAACTATGTACTGGCCCTAGCAGTGTAATGGATGTAAAAGTAGGCATGTAAGATATACTGGAATCCATATGTGAAATATATGTGCACTGTGTTCTGTTTAACAAATGTTTGGAAAGATATATAGCACAATGTCCATTGCCAGTTTTGGATTGAGATCGACTCTGAGAAATTGAACTGCAAAATGCATTTAGCTATAGTATATCACATACTGAAAATATAATTGAAGATGATAATAGCACAGGATGCTGATAATAGCACAGGAGTAAAGTACACACTCTATGCTTGCACAAAACAGTGAAGCAGAGACCAAAACACTACATAGTTTAGCATGGATTGTGCTCTTAAGATAGACTACACAGAATTCCTCTTAAGATAGACTACACAGAATTCCTATTTTTTCCGGGGACACCTCAGCTCGTCAAACATGCTAACTTTTTTGGACTGAGGAGGGACAACTTCATTCTGTTCTTGATGCCTTCTGTATTCTTCTATTTCAGCAGCTCGCTCTGCTTGTTTTTGAGCCAGGAGTGCTTGAGCTTTAGCCTTCTTCTCAGCTGCTTTCTTCTCGGCATCAGCTAACTTCTTCGTCTGGGCACATGCCTTCTTTACCTCTGCTATGATCTTCTTAGTCTCTGCCTTGGCCTGCTTGTTCAGCTCGGATTCTTGCCTCCTCTTCTCTCTTTTCTCTGCAGCTTCTCTCGCTTTCACCATTGCTAGCTCAGCCTTCTTGACTTCTTGCTCTAGCTTCTTCTTAGCCTTCTCCTCTGCCTTCTTTAACTCAGCTTCATATTTAGCCTCAAGTATGGCAACCTTTCTCTCTTCATTTGCCCTGTTCTTATCTTGTTGCATCTGCAGCAACTGTCGAGCCAAATCACCTTGCCTGATAGTGCTAGTGGAAGGAGCTGCTTGGTTCACCAATGCTTGAGCAGCTGTGATGAAAGATGAATCAGGAGTAGGCCTTGCTTCCATGTCCCTCTGCTCTGGTCTCTGCAAATTTAGTGTATCAATTAGTATAGTTAGTTCACAATTGCTTTAGCAAGGACAGAGAAAGGGGATTTACATAAATAATTACCTGCTGAACCAATGTGTTGACAAAAAGATCTTGGTTCATAGCAGCTGCAGTGTTGATAGCTGGGTTTTGTGCCTACCAAGTGAAATACACTTCATGGTCAAACAGGAAATGCAATATCCAGAATAAAGACACCATGAAAATGACATAGGAAAATAAAGACACCATGAAATACACTTCATGGTCTAACCTGTGGTATGACCCTAGGTTCCACATCAGGAGGAGGCACATCTTGTTCAGGTGCATTTGGTGGAGGGAGACCCGCCTTGAGGTATCTGCAACCAGCTATGTTGTGATCAGGAAGCTGACAATAGTTGCAGTGCATTATGACACCATGTCTCGACATTTTCTTCCCTCCTCCTCTAGCATCTATCTCTCCCGGTGCTTTCCTTCTGACCTTTGTTGGTCTTCCAACATGTTTAGTGTACTGTGGAGGCAAGATAGGAGGGCCATTCATATTTTGCCATTCTGTTCTGTCTTTGCATGGGTACACTATATTTTCATACGCTTTTCTATGCATCTCCACTGAGTAGCAGCTGTCAACCAATGTAATGGGATCAATCTCTTCATGCCTCAAACAAGATATTACATGAGGACATGGTATTCCAGTCTTCTGCCATCTCATGCAACTGCATGTATTGTGCTTCAGATCAACTACGTATTCCACTGGTTGAGATGAAACTAGTTCTCCTACTGCAAACAAACCATCCCCTGCTCCATCAGCATATACATTGTTGGACCACTCAATGTTCTTATCAAGTTTCTTTTTTATCTTAGGACATATAGGACTAGTCCAGGTTGTTGACTCTTTCTGCTTGGTGTAGTGCCTGGTCATAAGTTGAGACTTGACCCTCTCGAACATAGATAACACTGGCAATTCTCTCGCTTCTAAGATATATCTGTTTTAGAACATAAAGTTAACCTCCAGTAGCTGACATAGGAAACATAAAAGGATTTGACTAGCTAAGACAATAAACATAAAAGGATTTTTGACTTACTTGTTAAAAACCTCACAATTATTGTTGAGAAGTACATCACATTTAGGAAGGTCACTCTGAAATGCCTTGACCCATGTGCTAGGGTCTAAATTGTTTAACCAAGCATAAGCATCAACATTTAGTGCCTTCATCTGTTCCATATGCTTATCAAACAGTTCAACTGTGTTGCTCCTTGCTATTTTCCACAATTGGTTCTTGAGGACATCTCCTTTGAACACCTGCTGGAAATTCTGCCACATATGTCTAACGCAAAACCTATGTTCTGATTGCGGAAACACATCTCGGACAGCGTTGATGAGACCCTGCAATTAATAAGCATAAAATGAGTCAACAACTGGTACAAGATAAATTAAGAATAGACAGTCTATTATCTATTCTACCTTTTGCTTGTCCGACATAATTGTCCAGGGTGCAGTGTTGATTATTCCAAGATCAGCCTTAAGAGTATCAAGAAACCATGTCCAAGAAGCAGTGTCTTCAACTTCAACCGATGCCATAGCAATTGGGAAGATGCAATCATTTGGATCCATCCCTACAGCTGTCAACAATTGACCACCATACCTAGTTTTTATATGACAACCATCAATGAATATCACTGGCCTGCAACCAGCAAGAAATCCTCTTTTGCATGCATCTAATCCCATGTAACATTGCTTGAATCTTCCATTTGCATCAAGTGATACAAAGACGGTACTCCCTGGATTACTTCTTCTGATCTCGTTTGCATAATCCCATAGCATGGTGTACTGTTTTTCTTCATCTCCATAGATTATCTTCATTGCAATTCTCCTAGCTCTCTGTAATTTACTCCTACTTGGTGTCATGTTCCACCCTTTTTGAACCACCCTTGAAAAATTCTTCAAATTCATATCTTGATCAGCTCTGAAGCTCTCCAAATACTTGTCTGCAATGAATTTTGAAGTGAAAGCATAAACTTTCCACTTTCCAGTGCAACTGTGCTCAGCTACATACTTCTTTACCATGAAGCTTTTGGTCCTGGAGTCGAAACTAGCCCATAAATACCAAGTACATGATTTCTTGTTATTCTTACAAACTGCTTTTACCCTCTGTTTATCATTGATTGGAAGTTTAATATCCTTCCTATGTATGCAGCTATATGCCCTGACTGCTTTCCTAAGTAACTCCACTGAACCAAAGACTTGGCCTACATGAAACTTGGGGTCATGTAAATCGACCTCTCTGAATGTTTGGAATCTGAAATGCATTTGATCGTCATCCGAGTCAGGTGCCCATAGGTCTTCTCCTTCGGACTCCTCATCTTTAACCTGAATATCTTCTGATCCATTCACAGTTGAACTCTGCCCTTGTGAAGCTACGGCAGTACTGGCACCAGCTGAATTTGGAGCATCTCCATCATCTATTTTATCTGCATTGAGGTTATCATCGCCTTCACTGACTTCATTATCTGAATCCACACAGTCAAAATCCGAGTCATTTGAATCATCACCATCACTGACTTCCTCTTGATGTCCACACTCGTTGTTCCTTGTCTTCCTCTTGCTCTGCCTTGTTGATCCACCAACTAACTCTGCATTTGGTACTGCATTAGCTTCCTCAACTGGTTGTTCCTCAGTATTCAGATACACAACTTCAATTGGTACTGCATTTGCCTCCTCCACTGGTTGTTCCTTGCTGACATTCTTTGTGTTGCTACTACGCTTGATCATAATGCTCTTCTCATGATCAATATATAAACTAAAGCAATGGTGGCCAATGTCAACCAAAGATACCATTGTTTGTGTGTCATTCTCATCTCTGATCTCCCTCAGTCCATTGTTACGTATGGAGAGCATAGGAACACAGTACCAAACCTTCATTCTGCCTGCCATCTCATAGCCTATTTCCTCCACAATCTTCTCTACCATTAGTGGAGACCAAGTGACTGAATCAACATTATCATACCAAATCTTTTCCCCGTCAACATACACACGGTTGCTAGCATTGCCCATAAAACACCCACCATGATTGATTTCAATTGTGAAATGTGTACTGCGAGCTCCTGTCAATTTAAAAAAACAGTACAGTCAACACTAAAACTGAAAAATTCAGAAATAACAGTACAGTCAACACAAATTCAGAAAAATTCAGAAATAACAGTACCAATTTCATGTCAAAAAAGTTA
Source organism: Poa annua (assembly GCA_026929855.1). Taxonomy (NCBI): domain Eukaryota; kingdom Viridiplantae; phylum Streptophyta; class Magnoliopsida; order Poales; family Poaceae; genus Poa; species Poa annua. The sequence continues at coordinate 86,126,749 of CM049431.1, forward strand.
ACTTTAACTAGTCCATGCAACAATCCTACCCCAAACTCCTCCCAAATCGCACTCATATGAACATTACTAGTGCAAAACAAATCTAACATTGGGTAACCCCTTCCGCACAGCCCCCCAAACCTCATCTAAAATCCCCTACTCAAACCAAGCAACAACAAACTGCTAGCCTTACAGAACGAAAATTCGACCTCCTGAACACTGATTCTGCAAGAAAAAACATCGATTTGTGCCTACTTTTCATCAGCGGACAGTTCAAGGTGGTGCCTTACCGTAAACGGGAGCAGGGGAGCCTTCCGGCCGCCGATGCGGCGACATTGCCGCCTACCACGACAACCAGCAGCACGCGTGGGAGCGGGAGATCCTTCTCCACCTTCCCGGCGATGGAAACCTCCGGCAGAACTGATCGCGGACGACGAAGGAGAGGTCGTGGCGGCGAAGGCGTAGGACGCGGCGTAACTGATCGACCTTCCTCGAACTGATCGTGGTAATTGATATGGGAAGATCTTCTCAAGGGTGTTTCTGCTAATTGTTGCCCTATCCCGAGATTTCTTAAAAAAAGAGACACTGACAGTGGAACCCGCACCTACCACGTCAGCAAATACACGGATACAAGTTCGGCGGTGACCTTCCGTGACACATCGTCGCGTCTTTAGGTACCGTAAACACGTATTCGCTGAGTACGGTGACTGAATTGATTTTCGCCACAAAGTTCAGTGACTATTCATGTATTTTACTCAATTTTTGTAAAGGCAGTATGCCAGTATACAAGTTACTACTTACTAGGGATGGGTCGCAATTTTTGCCAAGCGACGCCCGCGCATCTGCATCCGCATATGAGTTGAGCACGTGGCTGTGGGCTCTTGGGCCTTTCGCATGGCTCCTTCACTTGAATATTTAGTCAGCCGTCAGAGTTCCTCTACACCTTCTTGCACACGTGTGACGACTGATCAGAAAATCGCAAATAGAATCCAACCAGGTACGCGCACGGCGTTCTTATTTTCGATGCCCTAGGCGTGTGCGTCTTTTCTAATAATCTCAAGCAATTTCTACAAGGCGTTGGTCCTTGCATTTTTGAAGAAAAAAAATTCGATAAAGAGCGCTTCTAATAAATCTCAAGCAATTTCTTTTTTCGATAAACCATCAATCCGGTGACCAAAAGCGCAAACAAAACATGATTTTATTCATTCTCAAAGAGTTTTGGACAAGTTTACTATAAAAGTACCACAAGTGTTAATTAATCAGTTGATTTGATCCTTCTACTCTTACAATTACAATTATTTTTCTATAATGATTTTACAGATGGTTAGATAGTGACAGTGAAGATCATATAAGTGTTAAATTGAATAATTCACCTGTTGCAAATGTTTAAATATTAAAGATTTTGTGTTCATAATTACTAACAGAATAATTATGTTCAAATAAGTATTATGCAACCATTATTTGACTAGGTATGGTTTATTATATAGCCAATTTTTATGCAAGATATTATGCCATATACTGGTTAGTTCTTTTATTATACTCATGTAGAGCCCCGTTTTAGAGTTTCGCACAGGGCCGGCCTGGCCCTGGATACATCTATTTTTAGTGACATCCTTTTACAGACGGAGGGGTATGAGATACCGGCAAAGGAGTGACACTTTTTGATGAAAGGGGGGCACCCTACGGAGGTGGTATTTTACTCATAGGAGTAGATACTCTCATTATAAAAAAAATATTTTTAAATGTTATAAAAAATTGAAAATTATATTCGAGCGTGTATCATGCTCCTTCCGTATCAAAATGTAAGATGTTGGACCCATTTTTTATCATTATGTATCTAGACATGTTTTAAAACCTTACACTAAAACATGTCTAGATACATAATGATAAAAAATGGGCCCAACATCTTATATTTTGATATGGAGGGAGTAATATGTAATGTTGACATACCATTTTTTATAGAAAAGAGATATTTTGTGTGGCTTGTGTAAAGAGATAAATGGGATGCTACAAAATGACTATTGAGGAGACATTGTTTTGTCTTTCTAGCATAGGCCATAGAAAATGTCATTTTTCGTGAAATTCCATGTATTCACATAGAATGACGGGATCTACACCTAGAATATTTTTTTGATTGTTTTGACATCTCAAAAAAAAAATCAATGGGAGCATATTGCTCCTTCAAGCCGAACTGGATTCCCCGCATGCTACCTTCTTTACCAAGGGGCACACTCGACAAATGTTCTTCTTTTATTCAACATGTTCAAGGGATATATTTCTATTTTTTGGTACCTGAGATATCAATACTAAACCAATAATTTATATGCCTGTTTAAGTTTTGCCTGTGAAGTTGCATGATAAAATATAAGTTTTACGATAGCAAATGCTAGCTTTTCAGGATTTAATCGGCGCTATGCTTTCAGTAGTAGGTGACGTGTCCGTCAACAGCGACACGTCCGTGGTGACTTCGTCAACCTCAAGATATGTCAGACCAGTCTCTCGGAGGTGCTCATAGTGGTAGGATTTACGTGTGTGTGATCATAGTGGTGTATGTACGTGCGTGTTTATGAACGTCTGCGTCTAACTGTGTTTCTAAAAAAAATGCTAGTTTTTTTTTCCTTCTAGGAGAATGTGAAGTGAACTTTGCTTTCTAGAACTTAGGCTGGCCCAACGCGACAAAATATCTAGCCCAGGCCATAAGAAAAGTGATCTGAGGCTGCCCCGAGCCCGTCCAGCTTGGGTTATTGGCCTTTGCTGATTCTTTCTCAAAAACAAAAACTGGTTATGTTTAAAGGCGCCGCGACCGCGCGAGGCCCTCAAGATTTTCATTTTCTTCCATGCTCATTCTGGACGATCGATCGGCTAGCTCTCACATGCACGTCGCCGGTCGGCCTTAATTTGCCCGCGTAATTAGTTAGACGTCCCGCGGAAGTTGATCATGCATGGCGCCGTTGCTGTCACTGATCTAACAGCAGATTCAATGATCAGTTGAAAGCGAAAGAGAACCTAAACTTAGCTTACTATACGTACGTACAGTACGTGGTTGGTGTTCGGATGATTGCATCCCTCAGTGATACGGCACTCGTGCAACGCTACCCGGTCGGCCCTCTTTAATTTGACCAAAGTTGGACTTCCCCACTTTGAGTCTCCGGCCGACATGCTAAGAGTATATTGTTGGAATGCCATGTTCGACATAACTAGATGCGTGTACAGTACTCTTTCGGTTTTAATTTAGTTTACGTTCTCGGTTCAATCAAAATCAAACTTTGTGAAGTTACTATGTACAACATGTACTAGTCAATATTGAAATAGAGTGTCCTACTTACATAAGTGAACGGAGGGGGCACTGTTATTATGGTTGTTATAATTAACTTGAGTAATCACTCACTTCTAAGGTTCACTTAACTTTCTCGTATACCAACACTTAACCAGCTTTTGGTTATCGGAATTGTTTCACGTTCGATGATTCTCCAACGACTGTCTGCTTGTTTGCTTAGCCAGGCAGCTAGCACTCCCTCCTCTCTGATTTATGTATTTTTCCTTTGATCTAGCCTTCTCTAAAACTAACTATGTATATGGTTGTACACATTAAACATGTATGCTAGTTTTTACCGCTGAGAAAACATATGCAATCTAATTATACATGACCTATTTAACTAATTACACGGCAGAAATAAGTCATGATCGACATTTAGATTAATCTACTTTAGATCGTAACAATATTATTTGTGAGATTAAACTAATCTAGATCAAGTGTATTTGTTATTTTGATTAATTTAATCTGGAGCGATATTTAAGCATTCATTTTTAGCTTATCTGTTATTTAAAAATATATTCTTTTCTTGTGTTTTTCTTTGGCTCCCACACTATTTTTCATGTGAATATATTGACGGACGCATTTTTGTCAGAAAAAATTGGCTGAAAAAGGAGCCAAATTAGCAGGAAATAAATAGTACAAATAAAATGGATCCGGTAATCGGCTACACGGTGCGTGGCCCTGGGCCCTAGATCCGGCAAGCAACAAATATGTGTTGAGTAGTGTTAGCTTTAGTCGCTAGGATAATTTGGTAATCGACACGTGTGGGGGAGCAGCCTCGGGGTCTGGCGTGGATTTTATAGTGACGAATTTGTATATTGCTTCTGTCGTTGTGTCTAGAGGTTTAGGTATCGACTTTGTTGGTGGACGAATTAGTCATCAACTCCTTACACTGCGTTCAGCGGCCAGAAACGGATGGCGCCGCCTATGGCAACGGATGATCCTTTAAAAGGAAGGCCGATGACACTATAATGGATGGCCCTTTAAAAGGAAGGCCGCCGACACGGTCTTCCAAGCCATTGATGGTCGACGCTAATGCCTCAGACGGTGACGCAGATACTGAAGCGGCGGGCGCAATCTTTCCTCGAATCGTCGCGGTCTCGAAAGATAAAGTGAACGCCGCGATCGCTGACGCGTGGGGTCGGATCAAAAGGGGATGGACACACGCGAACACATCGGATCGTCCGTAATGGCTGGAACGAGTTAGCACATCCGTTCAAGTCTGTGTGCAAAGGGATAAACCGTAAACACAAAAAAGATAATACTAAGTGGGACGTACCACGTTCTGATCCAAACCTAGCCCCGACCCAAAACCAAGCCTGTATGCGGAAGGGTGATCGGACGCAGATCAGACGTGTTTTATCGGACATATAGCAGCGCCGTTTGGTTGGTTATATATGGACATGGCAATGTCTGCTTACTGTGCCATGCCATCATGAGCTTCTCCTTAACTGTTCTTTCTCGAAAGATTCTAACATTAAGTTCCACGTATAGGCGCGTATAGTTCCCACTAAACATGCTTCCGTGCATCCATAATTGGCAAACCATGTGGCTCTCATGTGGCTAATCACACACACACATACCCCCCCACACACACACACACACATATAGCTCTCCCTTGTTGGTGGGACCGATTGCTACACCACTGCGTCCACCACCGTAATCATTTGTATTTTTTTTAGAAACCCACCGTAATCATCTCACAAGCACGCATGATGGTTCGATGCCCACTATCATATGTAGACTAACCTAAAAATGGTGTTAAGTAATATGAGAAGCTGATGCAACATCGGCAGCGAGTGCGTGCTTAGGTCATATAGCCGTTGCATATACCCTGTGTGCTCTGACCTGAGGGGAAAGAGCCCCTTGGTATTTCAATATTCCATTAAGAGATTGGTGTGTACGACACCGGTTTACCGCACTCGAATTTAGAGGATCAGGACGTGTCGGCTCTTTCAAGCGACCGCGTTACGACTAAGATTTTTTCACATAAATATTCTCTCCCTATCCATAAATGTCTCAACTTTATCTAAACTTACATGTATCTTTCGACAAATTTGAGACAACCTTTTGTGGTCGAAGAGAGTACTAGAAAAAATCAACACGAAACTCATGTATTGACGTTGACGACGCGTGTGCAGGGCGTCGTCAGGGAAGCCGTGCCGATGTGAACATGTGGATAGCGTTGGTCGACGTGTCTTATCGTTTCTGCGCCCGTCAAGGACTATGTGTGTCGTTATTGTGAGGCGTGCATACAGACGATGACACCTTGTCGCCTCGCCATTAATCAGGCAGAACGATCTCTTCGTAACCTATTTAACCGAAAGCGGGTACTAGGCACAATCCCAAAACCAGGTTGTCCCGTGACCTTAGGCACAATTTGCATTAACGTATATTAATTAGGCTGCAGTGTTTGGAAGGCCACCAACAGGAGGGGATCGTGTTTGGACTCGCGAAAGCCCACGAAGGTCGAGAGGACGCGGACGGCGAGCTTCATCGGCGGGCTGCTCCTGAGCCATGGAAACGTGAAGGATGAGGAGAGCAGATTGGGTTCTGTATGTCTCCCGTACTCCATGGCTATTAAAAGGAAGGCTCGCGCTTAGATTTAGGTTTGGAATTCGAATTTTCACAGAGATCGGACGCCATGATTTACAGAGCAAAATTTTTAGGATTAAGAAGGAAAGTTCGGCGCGAAGAGGAATTTGTACGTAAACATGGCGGGAGTATCGGAGGGAAGAAGGAGAAGCATGGCGCGATCTGGGAGAATTGATCTCAACCAATATATGCAGCGAAAAACGGCAGTTTTCTGACAGTTAGCTCCGACAGTTATTAGAAGGAGAATTAGGTGCAATCCCGTAATTAGCTCCGACAGTTATTAGAAGGAGAATTAGGTGCAATTCCTCACCTCCCCTCATTAAGTCTCTCGTTTCTACCGCCACGGAGGGCCAAAACTGAGCCAATAAACAACAACCTAGGTCTAAGAGATTTGCGAATTGTGCCTAAGAGCAAGTTCAATAGTATAGCCAACAGTTGGCTATGAGAAATTGCCATGTCATCAATAGCCAACTATATAGTCAACATATACAATAGTTAGATGTAAAGATGTACTACTTTATTAAAATATGGCACACCACCCACACTCACAAAGTGCCTAAGAGCACGTGCTAGAGCTGGCTATTGCATAAGAGCCCACTCCCCTTCTCTCTGCTCTTCTCTCTCCTCCATGTCATCTAATAAATACTATTCTATTCCTTATAACCAGCTTACATAAGCTTATTGTACTTGCTCTAAGACTAGTCATAGTGGGAGTAACATAGGTAGTAACATAAGTGCCACATAAGCAAAAATGGTGATGTGGCAAGTATTTAATGAAGAAAGAGGTGATGGTAGTATCATAGGTAGATACCGTAACATAGCGGATTTCGAGACAAGATGAGTCTATAGCCTAATAAATGCATGATTATATGATACTACAATTATGATACTCCCCACTATTGAGATAGTATCATAGAGTGGTATCATGGACTAGTCTAATACACCAGGACGGAGGGAGTAAAATAGCCCAGGTGGCACTTTTGGAGTGGTACTGGGTCATTTTTAACGTCCGGATCCCCATTTGATTTTGTAGTGTCGTTTGGAGAGTGTAGATGCTATTAATGTTCTTAATTATGCTATAAGTATAGGTTATAAAAGCAGCAACCGATGGAGGTATCTTTTGACGTCCCCGGCTGGTGATCGATCCGATCGATCGACCGAGTATTCAAAAGACGAAGGCCATGTGAGGTGACGTACCTCTCTCTCGTGCACGCACTTGCCAAGCAATCAAGCAACGAATTAATCCACTAATCCGCATGCAGTCCCAAAACACACACATTCGGCCTGTCGAGGCAGAGACCAGAGAGGAATATATTAAACGGGCGCGTAACGTGACCTCGATCGCGCGATGTATGTAGATGTAGATCCGGGAGGGAGGGTGCGCATGTGGCCTTCAGGCCTTGTTCTACTTTTTTGCAGTCGGCGACTGGTCTGTGTGATCCATCCGTCGTCCACGCTCTGCCTGCATCTACATGTAAACATGTGGCCGTATTTACTGCGCCGCACCGCGCGCGGTTGTACCCGCCGTGGACGGTGAACTCGTGGTGTTGGCACGGAGAGTATGTGAGTCCACGCCCATCCATCCGGCCATGGAAACCTTGCACATTGCAGGATTTAGCATCTCTCCCAGATGTCCTTTGTACGCATGTGACATTTTACTACCTCCGTTTTCTATACATTTTCTATAGATGCATACTAAAATCAGTGGAAATACACACTAGATCAAAAATACGTGTAGATACATCTATATGTATAAGCGTGGACAAAATCTAAACCGTCTTACATTTGAAAACGGAGGGAGTAGCAGATAGATTGATCACGTGACTATGTGAGCTACGTAGACATAGTAGCTGCAGCAACATTGGCATATACGTCTGGCCATTTTCCTTTATTTTTTTCATGTAACAAGTGTCTCATTTGTGTAATATAAACATCAATTACAAGTCACGTACGGCCTAACATGACAAAAATGATAGGAAAAAACTTGAGTTCAAAAAGAAACATACTATCCGAACAGAGCAAACCCCTGAGTGAGATACCAACATTTGTCACTCGCCCTCGACGCCCCCGTAGCCGGCAACCACAAAAAGGTGGATATCACCTCTTCATCAGAGCTCAACGTCGTCAGTTTCAGTGTCGGAGCCGGTATCAGAAGCTTGTGATGTCAAATACATGTGTTTTCACTAATTTATAAATTTCTGCACATGATTTATGCTTGTGTGCAAATGATTTAGTACCAAAAACATATGTGGTTCCATCTTCTATCGTAAAACTTTTACGGAGGGAGTACCACCTGGCTCCATCCGCCGAAAAGAAAGTACAGTATAACACTGCGTCAGAGAAGGATCCGAAACATTTTTTTATCACCGTCATCGAGACCAAAACGTTGCGCGGCAGAGAACCTAAAGACTAACTACGGAGGACCTAACCTCGAGCTAAACACGTCGGCACATTGTGAGCGCCGACGCCGAGGAAACCTGTGTGGAATTTATGATTGCTCGCCGGCCCTGGATTGCTGGTGTGCAACTTGAGCAAATAAAGACGCGTGGAAACGTACAAATAAGTAGCCAGCTACCTACGATCGTTCCTCGTGCCGTGTCGCGCGTACAGATACAGCTTTATGTACGTGGTCCATCACCATCCCTATCTACGGCCACTGCACTGCACGGAGGATGGGCCATCGTCTTGCCATTAATTATTTCGGTTCAGGAGAAGAAGGACAAAAGGAAGGAAACACTTGACCAGACAATAGCATGTCTCTGAATGATTATCGATCGAGGAAAACATTATTTATTTTCTGAACGATAAAAAAGGAATGATCAGATATATATAGGGAGAAAATTAAACTCCATCCAGTTTCCTGCCCCACAACCATTGAAATATGCAGCTCCATAATCCTAAGGCAATCGCAGTCGTTGGCTCTTGCCACGTGCTCTTGCTTTGAAACATGTATCCCCTGGGAAACCCATCTCTCTTTTCGCCAGTAGTTTGAAACTCATCTCGTGTACCAAATCCAACCATCTGAGAACTTACAGCCACTACTAAGCGCTGCTTTAGGTGAGGCGACGCGCATGGCGATTCGCCGGCGCCGGCTCAATCTGCCGCCCGACGGGCTCCCGGCGGGGTCTCTCGTGAGCCCAACGTCTTCCGCGTCTGCATCGGTCTCGCGTTTCTCCTGTCTACAAGAGGAGGCAGAGATCGTTGAGGGTTTGGATGATGACGATTGTGCTTCGGAGACACCATTCGAAGCGGCGCTCGAGGTGCTGGAAGATGATTCCTTGGAGAGTAGCTGGACCACCGTGTCAAGGAAGGGGACGATCTCGGATGAGGAGCTCGCTCAGCAGTTCTGGAACGAAATTGGTTTCCCGACGCCGGCGTCCAGGTTCTGGGAACGGGGATCCTCTTCGTCTCCGTCGAGTTCTTCGTTGTCTCGTGCGACTCCGGCCACCGGGCAGCCGTGCTCGCAGCTGGGGATGCCAACGGTGCCGAGCCCGAACTCACCAGCGACGCTGGTACGGCGGGGGAGCGTCGTATCTCGGCCGGTGAGGTTAGGATGGCGCGGTCCTTTGCCCCGCCCCCGCCTCTCACCCTTGGCGACGTTGGGCATGTTCTTGCCCACCTCGCCGGAGAGCCGTGTTCCCGACGCCGACGAACCTTCCGACGATCGCGGCGTTGCCGATCTTGCTGACGCGGATCGCGTGGATCAAGCGCCTGCTGCGGTTTCGGAGGAAGTTCAAATTCCAGTCGCTGCGAGTGGGTCAGCCATGCATGAAGATCTTGACCGTCCGTTCACCTGGCCGCATCTGAGACGCCGGTTAGCGGGCCTTTGGAGTCGAAGCAACTCGTCTAGGGTTCTGCCGAACCAGTCTACGCCGCCTAACGCAGTTCGTCTCTCGATCCCATCGCAACAGAAGTCTGCGCCTACTCCGTCATCACGGGAACCTGTGCCTCCGCTGTGCGTGGTTCTCGCCCCGCGACTGTACTCAAATCGATCGCCGGGGACGCGCACGTTTGCGCAGGTTGCCGCAGCAATGTCGGGAGCACGTCCAGGAGGCTCCTCCGTTGCAGGCTCTTCTGCGGGGGTGGCAGCGGGCGGGAATCAAGCCGCAGCAGCTCCAGCAGGCGGGGCGGCACCTGTGCTTCCCCAAACACGACCGCCAATGCTGTTTGGCCGGACGGCCGGACCGGGAACCGGCAGGGGAGGCCCGGTGACGATCGGTTTGGCGGGGGGCCGTGCAACGACTCCTACTCCTACACCGTTGGTCCCTGCCCATGTGACGACCGTGCCGTTTGCTTTGGGCGCGGTGGTTAACAACATCAACAAGAAGAAAAGGAAGAAGAAGAAAATGCCGGTGCCGGCTGTGGTAGGGGCTGGTGTGGTAGCGGATATGCCGGCTGCTGGTATTCCAGCTGGTTCTGTGACGACACCGGTTGCGGATGTGGTTGTGCCAGTGGCCACTGTTGCTAAGAAGAAAAAGTGTAATCACTGCAAACTGGATACCCATGCCACAAATGATTGCACTGTTGATCGGTATTGTTATTTCTGTGACAAGATTGTTCATCCCACTGATCGGTGCCCTATTTTGCGACTACCGAAGCCATATGCAGGGCTGGCGGGTATTGGGAGTAATGACACAATGTCCAGCCATTTGCCGGACGGGGTTTTCAAGCCCCATCTTGCTCCGAGTACTTTGCCGGTGGCGTTGGTGTCTGTGGAGGGGGATCCTGTTGCTAAAGAGTTTGTGCAGACTTTGGTAGCACGATTTTGCCCAGCCGAGTCATCCTGGTGTTGGGAGGCAATGCCACATAAAGATAATTCTTTCTTGGTTAACTTCCCGTCATTTGCTGATTTGGAGAGGGTGGATGGGTTTGAGCTTGGGGTGCCACATCAGAAGTCTAAGATCACTTTTAGTGTGTGGAAGACTGACGATATCGTGCATACAGCAGAGTTGACGCCGACTTGGGTGCATGTGACGGGGGTTCCGAACTCGCTGCGCCACTTTCTGGGCATTTGGGCTGTGGGTACTCTCATTGGCAAGACCATGGATGTTGATCTTCTTGCTCTACGCCGCCATAATATTGTGAGAGTTTTGGTGGCGATGTCTGACCCTAATGTGTGGGATGCAAAGGCTGTTAAGGCTGATGCCTTTGTTTTACTCAAAGGGTATGTCTTCAACTATACAAGAGAGGAGGCGGATTTTGTCCCTGAGCCGGATTTTGTACCCTTTTTGTGGAGAAGGCAAGAGAAAGATGATGATGGTAATGGTTATGATGATGTGCACCGTTCAACACCTGATCTGCAAGGAAATTATACGAAGTCAGATGGAGATACACCCATGCCTCAAGCAAATGTGTCTGGGCCGGGAGCTAAATCTTTGCCGCTGTTTCCGAGTGGGCTACAAGGTATTTCGGTGACCCCTTTTAATTCCAAACCTCAAACGCAGCGTGGAAAAGAAATTGTGGCACAGTTTATCTCTTCGGAGTTCTTGGTGGAGCATCAGGTTGAGCAGTCGGGCGTGCATTTTATGTCAGGACCAGTGCCAGCCAACTTTGAAGAGCATGTGCAGAAGCAAGCGGCACATAGCAGTGCAACACATGAGGGCAGCATGCTGGGAACTGCTGCTGCTGAATCGTCCCAGGCCACTGCAGTGCAGCGTCTACGAGCGGCAGCCAGCATTCCGGTGCCGGCGAGCTTAGCACAGCCTGCTGCGCGGCCTAAATCCTGTACGATGGTGCGGCCGCATCAGTTGGCGGTACAGCCCGCAGCTGCACTCTCTCCTGACTGCGCGCATGCTTGCATTCCGACGCCCGCGAGCTACAGACAGAGCACAATACGGCCGAGTGCAGGTGTGATGCTCTCAGCTCCCAAGCCCAAGAAGCTGGACTTTAATCTGAACGAGGACAGCAACAAGGGCACGAGCGAGCGGGCGGATGATTGTGTTATGATCTGTCAAAATGCTAGTAACTCTCCTACGCGCACGCTGCCTGCTGTGACGGAGGCCATGGACGTAGACCAAACGGTGGACGTTATTGCTCCGGGGAGTACTACGGCGCAGGAGACACCCACGCCTCGTGTCACACCCGGGGTTCACTCTTCTTCGCCACCGTTGACCCCGGGGTCGACACCACTTAGGAGGAGTGGGAGACATGCTGTCGCATTGGACGGGTCCTCCCATTCAGACGAGGACTCCATGAGGAAGGCGATGCGGCGTAAGATGGAACAAAACCTCGACATTGCTGGTACAGAAAAATCCCACAAGTCTTTCCTTGCATTTCAAATTCAAATATTACTGCGAAATTGAATAGTGTAGGAGTTTCTTTGGGTAATAATAGTAGTAGCATTTCGTTATCGACTAGAGCACTGAGACACTTGGAATATGACCGGTTAACAGTCACTCCAAAATTTTCGTGTAAGTCATATACTCCACACCCGGATGAGGAGGAGCTACATGACACAATTGATGTCCAGCTCCTTGCAAATCTGGTAGGGGAGGTCACTGAGGGAGGCTTGGATGAGGCGGTGTTAAGTTCATTATATGATCTTAAAGCATCCGACCGGAAATCTAAAGCTTATTCCTCAAAGAAAAACAATAAAACAAAGCCACAAAAAAAGGCGAAAGTATCCACAACCCCAATTGTTTCCCGATGAATGGCATGTTCGCGAATAGCAGAGGTCTTCGGGACTTGGCTAAACACGCACGCATTGCTGATTCTATCAGGGATCATAAATTGGACTTTGTGGGGATTTCGGAAACTGGAAAACGGGACTTCTCAGTGAGTCTACTAAATCGCCTATCTGGTGGTGTAGAGTTCACATGGGTATCCCGTCCACCACGTGGCAGATCCGGGGGCCTATTACTAGGTGTTAGACAAGAGACCATGGATGTGTTGGCTAGTTCGGAGGGTGACTTTCATATAAAGCTCCATATCCGTAACAAAGCCGACAATTTCACATGGAGTCTAATATCCGTGTATGGGGCAGCCCAAGATGAGCACAAACCTGCTTTTCTCCGTGAATTAGTAAACCTTGCAAGAGATAATTCATACCCTATAATTATAGGTGGTGATTTCAACTTGCTAAGGTTTGCACATGAGAAGAGTAGGGGGAGATTTGACAATAAGTGGCCTCTCTTATTCAATGCAGTCATTGACAGCCTTGATTTGCGAGAGGTTACGATGGTTGGGAGGCAATTTACTTGGGCAAATAGCCTCCCAGAGCCGACATACGAAAAGTTGGACCGGGTACTAATGGACTCAGATTGGGAAAATAAATTCCCTATGGTCTCGGTACGGGCACTTGAACGTATAGAGGCATTGTCAGATCATGCTCCCATACTTATAACTACTGGGACGCCTAGACCAATATGTAAGCAACCATTCAAATTTGAATTAGGTTGGTTACATCGGGAAGGATTCTTTGAGATGGTTAAAAAGTTATGGGAGAGACCAGTCAGAGGTCAAACACCGATCCAAAGGTGGAATAATAAAATTTACGCATTGCGTAAACACCTACGTGGATGGGCGAGACATCTGGTTGGCCAATTAAAAAATGTGAAACTTCGTTTGTCTACAATTATAGACGAGCTGGAGGCTTTAGCGGAAATGCGCCCACTGTCTCCGCAAGAGATTGACTATAAAAATAAGTCCAATGCGGAGATGGCCGGAATTCTCCGTGAAGAGGAGCTCAAATGGTACCAGAGATCGAAAGCCCAATTTATTTTGGAGGGAGATTCGAATACGAGATACTTTCATAGCCTTGCAAATGGCAGGCATAGAAAGAAACTCATTCATTCACTTAATCAAGATGAGGGTAGGATTGAAGGACATGAGCAACTCAAATCTTATATCACGAGATATTATAAAAATTTGTTCGGTGCATCCGATGAGAGTGATTTCTCAATGGATGAAACACGAACAAATGATATCCCGCAAGTTTCCGAGGAGGAGAACGCCCACCTCACTTCTCAGTATTCTGAGGAAGAGGTTAAAAAGGCTGTTTTCCAAATGGAACACAACAAGGCGCCAGGTCCCGATGGTTTTCCTGCTGAGTTTTATCAGAATTTTTGGGAGATAATCAAGTTGGACTTGCTTGAGTTATTCCAAGCGTTACATGCTAGACAACTCGAGATTTTTCGCCTAAATTTTGGAGAGATCATTTTGTTGCCAAAGGTTAATGAAGCAGAAAGGATCCAACAATTTCGGCCTATCTGTCTTCTTAACGTTAGCTTCAAAGTTTTTACCAAGGCATCAACTATTAGGCTAAATTCCGTGGCTGATCATGTGGTACGTCCAACTCAGACGGCTTTCATGCAGGGCCGCAATATCCTTGATGGGGTTGTGGTTTTACATGAAACAGTTCATGAATTGCATCGGAAAAAGCTTAATGGGGTAATACTCAAGATAGACTTTGAAAAAGCTTATGATAAAGTCAAGTGGTCATTTCTTCAGCAAACACTTAAAATGAAAGGGTTTTCTGATGAATGGCGTGCCATGATTAATAACTTTGTTTCGGGAGGGAGTGTAGCCATCAAAGTCAATGACGACGTTGGCAAATACTTCCAAACGAAAAAAGGTCTACGACAAGGCGACCCATTATCACCTATACTATTTAATATAGTTGCTGATATGCTAGCTATTATCATTGAGCGTGCTAAAACAGAAGGCCAAATTGTGGGGGTAATTCCACATCTAGTTGATGGGGGGTTATCTATCCTACAATATGCCGATGACACAATTATTTTTATGGAACATGATATGGAAAAAGCGAAGAACATGAAATTAATATTATCAGCGTTCGAGCAACTCTCCGGTCTTAAAATAAACTTCCATAAAAGTGAATTGTTCTGTTTTGGTGAGGCCCAAGACGTGGCTGCCCAGTATGCTGAATTATTTGGCTGTGGGCAAGGCCAATTTCCAATCAACTATCTAGGCATTCCGATCCATTTCAGAAGGCTTACGATCGCACAATGGAAACACGTCGAGGAAAGGCTTCAAAAAAGACTATCTGGCTGGAAAGGAAAATTATTGTCCCTAGGTGGTAGACTGGTTCTTGTTAATTCAGTTCTAACCAACATGGTTCTTTATATGATTTCTTTTTTCCAATTGCCAAAGGGAGTCTTATATCGATTGGATTACTTTCGATCGAGATTTTTTTGGCAAGGGGACAATGAGAAAAAGAAATATCGACCGGCTAAATGGAGTATAGTGTGCCGCCCCAAGGAATTTGGTGGTCTGGGGATCCATGATCTCCAGGCGAAAAACCGAGCTCTTCTCGGTAAATGGCTGTTTAGGCTATTATCTGAGGAAGGGGTTTGGCAAACTATACTAAGGAGAAAGTATATTGGAAGGAATGCGGTTTCCCAGATTTCCTGGAAATCAGGTGATTCCCATTTTTGGGCTGGCCTAATGGTTACGAAGAAATTCTTCTTC
This sequence comes from Poa annua, assembly GCA_026929855.1. NCBI lineage: Eukaryota > Viridiplantae > Streptophyta > Magnoliopsida > Poales > Poaceae > Poa > Poa annua. The sequence continues at coordinate 86,142,068 of CM049431.1, forward strand.
CCACATGGTACTTTTTCCATCATGGATGGGTCGGAGATAAGTGTCTGGGAAGATAGGTGGCTAGGTTCTACCTCCCTCCGAGAACAATATCCGGCTTTATACAATATAGTCATGGGACGTCACAAAAGTGATACACTTTCTAAGGTGTTGGAGAATTTCCCACCAAATGTGACGTTCAGAAGAGATCTTATTGGTCCCCGACTAGCATCTTGGAATGAGTTGCTACAACGGCTGGCTTCGGTCAACCTGTCACAGGGGACTGATGAGTTTCGCTGGAATTTACACAAATCTGGTAAATTCACAGTGGACTCTATGTATAAAGCTTTAATCCAACTAGACGTGCCAGTGGAGAATAATAAAAAACTCTGGAAGATGAAGATACCACTAAAAAACAAAGTCTTTGCATGGTATCTTTGTCGAGGGGTTATATTAACAAAGGATAACCTTACGAAACACAATTGGCATGGAAGTAAAAAATGTGTATATTGTCACAAAGATGAGACAATTAAGCACTTATTCTTTGAGTGCAAATTTGTTAGTTCTATATGGTCAATCATCCAGATAGGTTCTACCTTATACCCACCTACAAGCGTCGCCAATATTTTTGGTGCATGGCTCAATGGTGTGGACGATAGGTTCAAACAACTTGTTAGGGTGGCAGCAATGGCCGTAATATGGTCGATTTGGCTATGTAGAAATGACAAGGTTTTTTATGATAAAAGTTCTTCTCTTATACAGGTTATCTACCGGACTACTGCTACACTCCGTTCATGGTCTCTGCTGCAACGTGTGGAGCATCGAGACCTATTTATGGAGGTGTGTACAAGACTGGGGGATACGGCGAGAGTCTTTTTATCCCATCATGGATGGCAACATAATTTGCGGATCGGCCCTACTACATCTTAGGCGTCTTTACACTTTCTCATCTTGATTTATAATACGTCTACCGTACTTTTTATTTACTTTGAACTTCGAATATTGCGGCTGTGTGCAACTTCGTTATGCAGAGGCCGGGTGTAATGCTTAATACTCTTTAAGTAATAAAACTCCCTTTATCGAAAAAATCCAACCATCTGCTAGTATAAAAGTTGTAAAGATATTTGTTATTCTAGCTTGAAAAGATGTGGAACGATGGCTGCGCAAATCTTAAAAACATGTTCCCGCTAAGCTCCATAAAGGCAGACAGCCAGCCGCACAAGACCTTAAACAAAGAAGAACACACTAGTAGAAAAAGGCGAGATGAGCTACTCTATTTAATTATGCACTATTAGATTTCTCTTTGCGGAGTGGTATATGATGCTGCAGTGCGAGCATCCGGTCTAATTGACTGACAACGAAATTTTGAATTGAAATAGGCTGCAGCCTTCAAGAAAAGCACATACGGTGGTTTGCTAGGTGGAATAGCAGCTCATACGAGACGGTACAAATTTTGTGGCAACAATCGATCGGCCTAAAGAGGCTAGAGCCCACTGTTTAGACCAAGGTTTACTGTATGTATGTCCTGTTTTATTTCACTGTAGTAGTTTGCAAACCCTGTTGCAGAGATTTTACGGCAATCTAATTCTTGAAGAATCGAAAGTAGAAAATGTTCCTTTTCACATCCCATTTTAGGTGGATCGAGAGAGCTTCCATCTGAGGAAGAGCCTACTCTTCCTCTCGCAAACTCGTTAAGGGCAACCGGTCTCCTATTATTCGGCTCTATTTGCTTTGGGTTTCTGGGTACTATTTGTATCCTGTGGCTAAAATAGTTCGGTCAAATTTATGGTGTTGATCGATGTATATATATGCTAATGACGACCTCCTTGTCCTGCTTCCTAGTGTACTCGTACGGTAAGATCTAACTAGCATTGCACATGTTATATTTGGATGTGAAGATACTATTGTGATCACCATTCACTGAGAGGTAGATGTCGGGGAAAATGACCACAAAGCCACTCGCAGAAGATGGTGTCACAACAAAACAAAGGTATGCACATGAGATGATAACTCATTGTTTTGCAAAGAAATATATATAGTGTCCGAGGTATAGAATGCACCCAAATGGTCACATGCCGATCCACCCCCTCACGATCATCTTCGTGATCAATTTCTCTTGTATCCCGCCAGTGGTTCGATGATGTCGTCGAGAGCACCTATAACTGTCAAAGAAGATTGCCCTACGGACAAATCCTCTTTATATTTAGGATTCTCGTCAAATTTTCTTTAGCTCGACAATGACTATACGCCCCTAAAGGTTAAGCGGTGGCCAAACCTAGACATAACTATAACACCGACTTCCACAAGGTCTAGAGAGTAGAGCTCCTGCGTGTCACACTACAACAATTTGATCTTAGGTTGCTTCTACTCACTCCGACCCACTTTTAAGTGTCGTGAAAATATATTTGTTTCACAGATTGTTTCTTCATATATCCATTTGTTTCTATGACCCACCGTTCACATTTACCTGGATGAAAGTAACGTTGTTTTAGAAAAAGAAAAAGGAATTAACAACATTAGTCGCTGGTTAGTAAAGCCTCGTCGGCCGCAACGGTTAGTAAACTTGATTGACACTCACACACTCTCCGCTCCGCTCTCCTCGCACCTAATCCGGCCTCAAGAAAAGAATCCCTTCCTTCCATCTCCCCGCTCCGCTCCGCTCCCCGTCGCAATAAACGCCGCCGTACGTTGCTATCACCAGCCGCGCTAGAACTAGAACAAACAAACCAAATCCAGGACAGCTGCCTCGCTCGCTCGCTTTCGGGAGCACGGGGGTCTCGCACTCTCGCCTGCTCGCCACCACCACCACCACCAGAACAAGAAGGGAGGCGACAGTGCGAGCGAGCAGCAGTTCCTTCCCGGATCTGAGCCGCCGCGCCGCCGGATCGCCGTCCGGCTCCAGCCAGGGACCGGGTTCTTGGCCCTGCTACAGTACACGGCGGGCTGCTGCTGCCTCTCTATCTGAACCGCCACCACCCTGCACCTTTCCTCTTCCTCCGGCCTACCCCGAGCTCCAATCCGGCCCAATGCCGGTCTAGTCGCATCTCTCCTGGACCGCACCGCCGCCGTGCCCTAGAGCAGCCGCCGTCTGCACTCCCTCCGCAGTCTTTCTTGGGCGCTGGGTTTCCAGGTACGAGCTTTTACTCCTCCGGTGATTCTTGCTCCTACTCCGGAGTACTTACTAAAAACCACGCCGAATTCCGCTAATTTTGGGTGCATACCCGGCACGCCGTCTAGATCCACCCCTGAGTCTCGGCAAGGGCGTAATCTAGGGCGTGGTTGCCGCAAGATTTTCCTCCAAAAGTTTCTAGATTTAGTCTTGGTTTTCCCTCCTACAAGTCCATACCGGGGGACAACGTCTGGGGGTTTCCAGCAGTCGAAGCGACCATTATTCTTGCGGCGAGCTTGAGGTGTTCTACCGTGAATTCTTTGCGCATTTTCTTTTCAAAATCTTCACCCGGAGGAAGCTCCGGTTCAAGCACCTTGTTTTGGATGCGGATCTTTTTTCGTGGGGTTACGTTTACTTGTGTTTTGACTAGTTGTCGGATGTACTATATTTCGGAAATTTCGTGTTGGTGATGTGTTGTCTTCCGAAGGTAGGTGTAGTGAGACAGATGTTAAGGGCCCAACGCTGCAGTTGGAAGTGACCACGATCCATGAATTAATTTGCGGCGACGGGAAATTATTAGTTCCAAGATAGCACTTGTTGTTCAATTGAAAAGTTGCTACTCAGGCATGATGCTGTTCTTCCTTGCTACATAGTAGCACTTGTTCTTACAAGAGACGCCACTAGTTGGATTAAAATCATGGTGGTTAGTCGGATTTAGAGATTTTCTAGTGGACCTAGGCTCCACTTATCTGACTCCTGAATTTGCTGGGAAAACACTAGATATTTCTATACAAACAGTATATAACTTTTGTTAGTATAATCTTGTGCTTGATTGTCTTAAATGAATCTTTAGGTATGGCTTTCTACTTATGACTATGTCTGGTTTGATTTTACAGGGTTTGGAGCAGAAATTACAACTGTAATGAATTAGACGTGCAATATAGTATGGCGACAGAAGTCAATCAAAACTGTTTTGCTTGGCCACATGAGGAATCATCCGCACAAGATAGTTCTCAGGTAATGTCTCTCATGGTATATTTAATTTTAGACAAATATGTACGTCATATAATAAATGGCCAATCATTGCACGGTAATTAGTATGTTGTATTATGTATGTCTGTGTGTTAAGGAACCATTTCTTTATTAGCACTTATGATGTTCACTCAAAGTAAAGATTGATGATAGACTAAAAATTACCTATCCACCAGATGAAACTGAAATTGCTAGAAGTCCATGCTAAATTCTGTCAGACATCTCTGTATTAGTTAGTTATCTGAACTAGGCTTCTTAGGAGTTAATTGCCTTCAAATGAAGAATCCCCGCCTTTGGTAATAATCTCACTCTTTTTCCTTATTTCGTTTACAGACAACAACACAGGTTTTTGACCATGGTTCCATATCTTTTGGAAGATTTGACTTGGAATCGCTAGCATGGGAGAAGTGGTCTGTTTTTACCAATGACAGGCGTACTGAGGAGTTTGTTAAATTCAACGGACTAGTTGCTAAGAAGAAGGCGTACTTTGAAGAATACTTTAAGAGGATTAGGGAGCTAAAGGCTTTACAACAACAAAACCAACAAACCGAGCTTAATCTAGAGTATAGTGGTGATGGTAGTGATTCTAGTCAGACAGGAGAAGACGAACCAGTTGCAAAGCATGCTTCTCCTGCTGGATCTGGAACACATACTGCTGATACCATGGGACAAATAGCAGCTGAGGCCACATCTGAGCATGGACTGGGATGCTACAACCATCATAAGGAGAGGTTAAGTGATGGATTTTCCTCAAGGACTCATTCCTTATCAGTTGGAGGCTTACAGATGATTCGTGAAGAAACCGGAGAAAATAAAAGCGGTGAAAATAGTTCTGTCATGATGGATATGTTACAGCAAAATGCTAAATGTAGTGAAGATGAACTGGTGATGCCCCATGAGACTAAGGTTAATCTTAAGAGAACTATTGAGAAATGCTCCCAAATCAGTCAAGCTTCAAAAATTATTCCGAAGACGGTTAAGACAACTTCTAGTTGTATTCCTGATCACACGTATGTCAATAAGGTAATGGCACACTTAATTTGGATGCTTTATTGACTTCTTCATTCAGCTTGCTAGAACAGATAAATGTTGCTCCTATCGACATTGCCTTATTTTCTGATAACAATCATTATGGCCTGGACCCCATAATGATGAGTTGATGACCAACTGTTCTGCAAGCCACACAATAAATACTTGCAATTATGATAAAACTTTTTCCCTAACGAATAATATAGTTTTCATGTACAATTTTCAGGGGCCTCAATCAGGCAACCCCATTGCGATAAACCAGAAAACCAAGCCGGGAAATCTTCAATCAGTGCGAAAGACAAAAGCAGCAACCAGCTATGTGATTGGCACCACAGGTAGAAGCAAACTTGTGGCAAAAGAAGATACTGGTGCTATAGCTCTTCGAAGACCTTCCTCAGCAGCATCGCAACGGCCGTCCACAAGGGAGCGACGACCTGTCACCAGAGACGGTTCAAGGGACCCTGCTGGTATGGCTAGTCCATGTCGCCCCTTCGCTGCCGAAAGACACCCTGCGACCAGAGATCTGGCAGCAAATCAAACATATATTGTTAGCCCACATCGACCATCAACTGCTCATAGGCGCCCTATCACCAAAGAGCTGACGCCAAAGAATGCCAACATTGCTACCCCACGCCGGCCATCTACTGCCGATAGGCGCCCTATTACCAAAGAATCGTCACCAAAGCATGCCAACATTTCTACACCCCGTCGACCATCTACTCCTGATAGGCGCCTTGCCACCGGAGAACCAACACCAAAGCTTGCTAATGTTGCTACCCCACAGCGACATTCTACTGCTGAAAGGCGCCCTACAACCAGAGAGATTGCACCAAAGGTTGTTGGTATTGCCAATCCATGTTGGCCATCTAGTGCTGGGGGGATTGCACAGAAGCATGCTGAAGTTGTCAGCCTGCGGCGACCTTCTACTGCTGAGAGACGCCCTGTTGCTAGAGAAACTGCACCAAAGCATGCCAATGTTATTCCTCTTTGCAGGCCTTCAACTGCCGAGAGACGCCCTGTTGCTAGACAAACTGCACCAAAGCTTGTCGATGTTATTCCTCTTTGCAGGCCTTCTACTGCCGAGAGACGCCCTGTTGCCAAAGAAACTGCACGAAAGCTGGCCGATGTTATTCCTCTTCGTAGGCCTTCGACTGCTGAGAGACGCCCTGTTGCCAGAGATTCTGTGCTTAAGCATGCTAATGCAGGCAGCCCCTGTCACCCTTTGACTCCTGAACGCTGCCTCAGCAAGGGAAGTGCACCAAGGCATGCTGATGTTGCCATCACCCCTTGTCGCCCTTCAACGGGAGAAAGACGCCCTACTGCAAAAGAGGGTACCATAAAGTTGGATCCAAAAACACCTATAAGGTTGAGAGGAATGCCGGGTAACTCAGATGGTAGTATGGCCACAGCAGTACGTCCAATCCCTTTTCTTAGCATAACATGTCATTAATTATAATTTCCTAGGCATGCTGAAAGGGCTTAGCTCTTTGTTGCAGTCAACCATAGAAAATAAAGAAAATATATTTCTGACTATTTCTTCTCTCTGTTCCTCACGCAGGCTACTCCCCAAAAGGCAATTACTCCAAATCATGTTAAGACTAGCAAACCAGAAATGAAAAGGTACTGTTACAAACTTACATGCTTATATAGTTGTTCCATGCCATATTTTGATGGGTCCCTGACTTCCTGTTGCATTATTTGGCAGCTATGTTCAGGAAAAGTTGGAACTTCATGTTGGCGGGAAACAAAAATCAAGGTGCTGATTTTGATGGAGTTGTAATGCTTTGTATTGTCAGAATTGGTTTAATCATAATGCTATAACAACAACTACTCTTTATTGTGTAGTTCTGTTAATTTTCCTCCACGGAAAATCTTGACTTCAAATGTTAGAGCCAATCGAATCACAGAGAACACCAGAAAGCCAGATAAACAGGTAACGAACTGTGAACCTGCTTTTGTTTGGTGCTATTGATCCAATATACATGCATGTAGTAAGACATCATTGTGCTTAATTTTCTAGCTAAGATGATTGAATGGTGTGTTTCTCGCGCGTCCTGCTTGCTTCTCTCTTGACTCACTATATGCTGATTCTTCTTTGAGTGGATATTAGTTGTATGTAGCTGCAAGGAAGTCGAAAATGTAGAACTTATGCTATTCAATTGTGTAAACAGCTTACACCTCATTTTGGGACTTCGAAATTTGAATAGGCTTTACAATCTCCCATGGTACATCATAATCTTATAACAGACAAATTGCAGTTGTAATGTAATGAGAGAATGTGAGTTCATAGATAAACACCGCAGATATAATCGTTATTATGATTTTTTTTGTAGGGCATCCAGGAGACAGTTGGATCTCGCGTATCTGCATCAAAGAATGTAACTCCTGTGCAGAGTGGAAGCGTAAAGACAAGGGCACCAAATGTATGTGCTGTTATTTTGTTACAGTATAGTAGCCATTGGAATTTGTAAAATTATGCATGATTAGATGCAGAATTTAAGGTGTATATCTTGACATTGGTTTGGACCTTTTGCTCACTTGATCTGCAGCCACCACCACCTCCCCCGCCACCACGCCGGCCATCTCAGACACCTAGCAAGCCAGAGCCCAACAAGCTTTCGGCTGGTGGAAGAAAGCCAAAGTAAGCAATTGATAACGAGCACACAAATTTTTTACCTTACCGAAATGCTGAATATTGTCATGTCGCTGTATTTTTTTGTGTGTACACCACATCTACATACGACTTATAAGACACGAATCGTGTGTCAATGCAGGGCTTCTACTCCACACTGGCACTAACCCGACGTGAAGGCTCCGTCTCTAGGATCCTGCAGAACAAGATAGCTTTGAACCAGAAGGATTTCAGCGCACTCCGCGCAGCTGAACCATCATCCGTGCTATTCCCCGTGGCCACGGTCGATGTTACGTTGCGTTCGCTACCACCACATTTTGTCACTCCTTAACCGTAGTAGCGTATGTACCTACGTGTATCATATCCACTAATGCCGTAGTTTCTAGTGCCTAAGAATTACTTAGGACATTGTATATACCTGAAATAAACGGAGCTTTAGCTGAAGAGCACTGACCCCCGGAGGTTGGGAATTTAAGGGAGTAATCCTTTACCTGTTGTTAATGTTCATCTGGAACAGTTGTTCCATTCATAGATAATTGGCCGTGTATCCTGTTTCCGTCTATCTTTTGAACCGATTGAATGCCCTGTGGTCGGTTCTGTCAAGAATCGATTGGTCTGTTTATCATCGTCCATTTATCCAGAGAATCCATGTTGTACGTCAGGATGCAAGGATCCGTCTGATCTTTATTGGGAAAATTAGCACTGTAAAGCTGTGTTAAATAGAAAATCCTTAGACAGGATACAAGGATTCATCTTCGATCTTCCATGTAGCTACATGCCAATTTGCCACATTTGTAAAATTAAGAGCATTTCAATTAGGGTTCCATTAGGGCCTCCAAATTCGTCCCCTCAACAACAGGCACCTCTCAAATGAGCCCTAATTGGAGGGTGACAGACAGGAGGGTGTACCCCACAGCGGGCCCCTTCCAAACCAACACCCAAATTCTTTTATTTTTTATTTTTGCACTTTCCTTACTTGAAACATAATGAACACATATTACAGTTTATGATTTTAAATAGTATATGAAAATGTAAAGTCTAGCTGCTGATACTACTACAATTACAACTTGTTCTTGATGAAGACCCGCTCTTGTCGTGACGACTATACACGACAACCTCATTCTGACATAAAGAACCGTCGAATATCTATATGAAGAAGCTGTTGTCACCGTCGAACTCGAAGCACAACCAGTTCTGGTCAAGGACAGTCTTCTTCACCGCCCACCTGCCGTTCTCCATCCTCATATGCATTGTACGTGGCACCCTATATTCGAGCTTCTCCACGAACGTCGTCGGGAGCCTTAGAGGCCCCACGATGCTATTGTACAGAGCAACATGAACTCGAAGCCTCTCGTCCCTTCGTCGATATAGTAACATTTCGCCATTTACGCCGATTGAACCGCCTCATGCACGATGATATTAACTACTTTTACGCTGTTTGTGTATATAGAGACCCTTTCGAAGGTGTTGGGCATGAAATAACTCGGAACAGAGGTTTGTGAGTGCCGTTGAGAGCCTTTTTTTTCGTCCAGACCCTAATAAGCTTTCATAGGGTCGTTTGAAGGTCTCGATATAGATGCTCTAAAGGACATTTGGAAGCATGATTCACCTAACTTGAACCAGGACCATCCATATATGCCTAGACACCCTACCCACCAACGGACAGGATTCCCCTTTCCCCATCTGACGACACGAGTGCGGGCATCTAAAAAAAGAATATAAAAATGTAAAAAAGGGAAAATAAAGACCCGGCCCACGGAAAGCCCAGGTCGGTGGGTACCCTAACCCTACCCTACACCGAGAGGAGCGTCCGGTGTCCACGCTTTGACGCCTACTACCATCCACGCGCCGCCGACCCCTTTCCTTTTCCTCCAAGACACGGAAACCTTCTCGAACCTCCCTCATCCCCAAAACACCCCTCCACCCACGTGCCTACCGTCCCCAAACCCAAGGGGCAGCATCGTACTTCCACCTCCGCCGTTGGACCGGTCTATACAACACAGCCCCCACGAATTCGCCAGCAGCCAGACAGGCGAGCAAAAGTTCCCCTTGGCCTCTCTCTCCCCCTCTAGTCCCCTCTCCGGCGAGTCTCTCCGTGCGGCGGCGGCGTCGATGGCTTCGTTCACGGAGGCTCCCCCCGGCAACCCCAACGCGGGCGAGAAGATCTTCAAGATGAAGTGCGCGCAGTGCCACACCGTCGACCAGGGCGCCGGCCACAAGCAAGGTAAGTAACAACAGACACACGGCTCCTCCCCCTCAATTACTCCTGCGCCCAGCATCGGGGTATATGGATTGTTTCGTTGGATCTTTTTATTTTGTTTAGATAGGTAGTTCAGATCAGATCGGTACTTGTGCCTGTACGGGTAGATCTGCGTGTGCCCCCTTTAGCTGCGAGGAATATTGATTAGATCTGTCGCGGTTGCTGGTTCTGGGTGGTCAATTGAGCGCAGGGATTTGGCGCTCGATAGCTAGATGCATCTTAGTTCCCGACTTCTGGTGCTATGAATCCGTATCTGCCTAGAGCTTTACTGCTTTGTCGCTCAATTCACGGTCTAGTAGGTATGGTAGGGCATGCTGCGTCCACGACGGTTCGTTGTTTCGAAATGGTGCGGTTGGCTTAATCTCCTGATGTAGTTGGTTGTGCTTATTAGGTACATGATGTTAGGCATCTGCTTATTCTGTGATTGGTGTGAAGACATGTATGCATTTTCATGGTCTTGCTATTGTGCCAGATACGCTACCAGGAATTGGTTACTTTTCTGGTTATTTTCAAGATTGTTATGTAACATAGTATCTCCTGCAAATGCATATTAGTTGATGTGTGTTAAATTAATTTTCTGCTAGGATGCAACCTTGTTAACATACTATCTTACTATGAATACATGAGTATATGCTGCTAGATTGGTGTGACTGATTATGGAAGTTGTTTGTTCTTTGCAGGTCCTAACTTGCATGGTCTGTTTGGGAGGCAGTCGGGTACCACCGCTGGTTACTCCTACTCTGCGGCAAACAAGAACAAGGCTGTGGAATGGGAGGAGGGCACTCTTTATGACTACTTGCTTAACCCTAAGAAGGTATTGTTAATAATCACTTGGTTACTCTAGAAGTTTCATTTGCTGCGGTTGTGCTTACTCTGGAATGCTTGTGATGGGCTTAGCTGTTATCCACTGTGTGATCTCATATGTGGCGGTGCGCTCCTGTTTGAGATTTATAATTGGAAGTATTCTTGAACTGTGTGTGATATATACATGTTTATTATAGAACTGCATAGAAGGTCAGGGAACCATGTGATTTAGTGAAATGCATTATGGTGTTGCTGTTGGTATGATTGCCCACTTCAGCCTCTGAAAGTATGTACCTGAGAGAGTTATATTACGCACGGTTATTTGTGTTACTACTGTATGCATAATGTTATCTAATTTGTGATTTTATATGTTGAGGTGTGGCGCCTGTTGTTTACTTGTCTTACAAAGCTGTAGAGAACCTCATCGATGTAGTTGAAGATAATTGCCGTTGGCAACTCTTGAATGTTATTTTTGTATATGGGTAAATACATGTTCTTTTCTTAATTGGAGGAAGCTAAGAGTAGCTATCAACAGATTACAGATGTTACTACTCCCTCCGATCCATAAAAAGTGTCGCCCATTTTGTACTAAGCTAGTACCAAGTTTATACTAGAGGAGCGACACTTTTTGTGGATCGGAGGGAGTAGTGTATTTAAACTGTGTTAATATGTTGGTTTCTTGCATACTCAGTATCTACACATCACCTAACAGTTGGTTATTGTTAGTTATGCGCAAGCAGTCCAATATAAGTCTGAAGCTAGTCCTCTGCCATATTACCTGATTTCCTTCAATCCTCGTTTGTATTGTTGGCTATGTCTTCCTCCTTGATGATAATTTATATGCAGTATGATTGTTATCTTCGTGGATTACAGTTTCGACTTTCGGCCTATTGGGAGCTTTAAACTTGTTTTACATTTTCTATGGAATTCTAGTTCATATTCTGTATACTTGTCTTCCAGTTCGTAGCATCTCATCTTCATGTTTTCCTTCTCTTCAATGGTATCTTCCTAACACAAACCTTGTTATTCCCTTACAGTACATTCCTGGAACCAAGATGGTCTTCCCTGGACTGAAGAAGCCGCAGGACCGTGCTGATCTCATTGCTTACCTGAAGAAAGCCACCTCCGAATGAGAGGATATGATGCTATGATCTTGTCGTGATGAGTGGATTCATTTTACAGTTAATAAAAAAAGGATTAGACGTTACTAGTCACTCTGGTTTAACAGAGTGCAGTTCACGAGACATTTATCTTTGGAATATCGTTTTTATGGTATGGGTTCCATATCACTAGGATTAGCTGCAAAAATCTTTGACAATCTTTTGATTGAGTTGCTGGAAATCCCAGTATGCACATTTTGACCACCAGGTGGCGGTGGGACTCATGTTGATGAACATGAGATCTTTAAAGTTGTGATATCAAAGCTTTCTGCCTATGTTACTGAGTTATCGAAGTCACTTGTTTTCATCTCGTGTCATGTGTCTTTCTAGTTGTGATTTTGATGTTTCTAATCATCCCATATTGTCTGTGTGTTAACTTGTTGGAAGTCTTCTTGCATCTGCCTCGACTGCAGATAAAGTAATGAGTGTTATGCGCTGCTTAAGTTCCCCTGTTGCCATACTTAAAACAAGTTGATTATGCATAGTCAGGCCTTTGCTGGAATTGTGGCGCCTTTGGCTGGGTCACGAAGTGATAGTGCGTGATATCACGTTGGGATTGATCATACAGAAAATATTTCTTTCGAGCACAAACAAGTACTGATAGTCTGATACCTATGTTCTATCAAGAATTAAGGAACGGAGGCAGTATATTTTACTGTTTTTTTATATAAATTAATAGGTGGCACACTAAAGAATGAAATCGAACTTATGGCAGCTAATAATTGAAAACTATTTATCAATGAGTTTGGTTTCATCAAACGGCAAAAACTGAATACCAAAGGACTTACGACCAACGGCAAAAGCTGAATACGCTCTCACTGTATTCCGTTCTTATACTTTAAAGTCGATGAAAAGACATAATGTGGTCGTGCCGGAGTGGTTATCGGGCATGACTAGAAATCATGTGGGCTTTGCCCGCGCAGGTTCGAATCCTGCCGACCACGTTTTTTTATTGCATATTTTTTTCCATGAGCATTTATAGGGTAGGCAAGAGTGGCGGGACATATTGTTCTTCTCTTTTGCTCACATGAGCTAGAGTCTAGATGTAGTTCTTGTAACCTCTAAATCGGTATGTTCACGCAATCTTAAAGGTTAACAAAGGATGGAACAATCCATCCTTGCTCCTTGGCAATACGTTGTCAAGTACTTCTTATTTTAATTTTTCAAGAGTCAAACGATGAAATTTTCATCAAATATGTAGGAAAAAAACATCCACAACACCAAATATATGAATAAAAAAAATATCTCAATCAACTTGAAGAAACTGTTTTTCCAACCACGGTCACTTATAGATAGATAATTCCTATGTGTAGGGAAGAAGAACTATCAATACATCTATAGCCGCATTGAAAATATGAAACTTTTTTCACACCGTTTACGGGGATAAAAAATGTAGAAAATCAAAGATAAACATATACAAGTTTTACTCATACGAGCAAATTTTCGTGATGGAATAACATTTATGATGCTCTATGCTAGAAAAAAACCCGGTGGCCACTGATCTTTTTTCATTCGGACAGAGTAACACAAAGGTCAATGATTTGTCTCCAGTTAGTTTAAGTTTTTAATGAATATTTTAGTATTACTTTAATTTTTTTAATCAGGCAAGAGCATATGAGCTAGGTTGCCAAAGTGAATCTTCGATTCCTTGTTAGTTACGAGTGTATGATATCACTGTTATTTCTGTCAAAGTAGTTTGGGCGTTAGACCGGCCACAATTACAGTGTGACGCCCGTCCATCAAAAAACTGTAGGACATAGGAATCATGATACATATATTGCAATGTATTGAATTACTTCAAGAATGAGCGAGGAGGCGGACAACAGAATAGACAAAGCAAGTATTTATCACTCATGCGGAGGACTTAACCTCACCAGCAACCATATGCTCGTATCCGTCGGGCTGTGTCGTGTTAATGTGTAGCATCTTATTCAATTGTCCAAATAGATAGAAAAGAATTGACCCAATTTATAAGTGAAACCGGATCCAAAAACCATACAAACTGTATAAAAGAATCACACAGACGAAGCGATTCGCCGCCCACAGGACACAAGTCGAACAAACGCCACAACACACATCACCCGCTTCGGAGCCGCCGCCCCGACGTAGCAACCAGATCGACATTCGCATTACCCGAAAGCGATCCAGTCATAGTCGACGAACCCTCTGACCCCGCAGTCTTTATCTAGGTTGCCACCAAACCACCATGTTCCGAGGCCGCCGCCCCGGCGTAGTAACCAGATCAGCCTTCGCGTTGCCCGAAGGTGATCCAGTCAGGTCGACGAACCCTCTGTCCATGCAGTCTTCATCCAGGTCGTCACCGAGACCCCCGCTAGACAAGGGTTCCGCCTCATGGAACCATCGTAGCGTGGGAGACCGACACCGGCGTCTCGACGCACCGCCACCGTCCGGGGCCGCCACCCCGATCATCCGCTTCCCTGACAATAGAACCGCCCTCCCCAAGCGTCGCGAGCCCATCGCACCGTGAGGGGCTAAGAACTTTCAAGGCGGCGTCTCCAACAAGAAAACGACGCGTCCGTCGTCGCCGCCCGCTCCCGATGGAGCTTAGGCTTTCACCCGAAAATCTTAGCACCACCCACGTCGGGTGATAACGAGCACTCCGCTCAGCGACGCCCCCAAGAGGAAAAACGACGCCCAAAAGCGCCGCCGTCACTGGCTCCGACAAAGTCGGAGCAAGGCTTTCGCCCGGAGGTCGTCCCGACCGCAAAGCAAGGGAGCGTCGCCACAGGTTGTGCCGCCCAACCGCCATCCACCAAGCTCGACCACCGATCGGAACCCAACCGTGGCGCCTCTTGCCACGGTGGACGCTTCCGCACCTCCGCAGCAACTCTGGTCCAGGGCCGCCGCCCCGGCTTCCACGCCTCCCCGACGCCGGAGCACGAGCAGGAGAGCCAGCTCCTGCCCCCACGCCGGAGGCTCCGCCTCTGCGCCGGTCAACACGTCCTCCGGAGCCGGGAGTGACCCCCTGCCACGCATCGCAGCAGACCACGCGCCGACGCGCCTCCCGCATCCTCTGCTCAAGCCGACGCCGAGCTCCCTCGTCCAGTGAAAGCCCGACCGCGGCCCGTCCCGGCCCAGATCGGGCCAGAGACACGCCTCCTCGCCCTTGCGTCTCCCGCTGCTCCGCACGAGGCTCGCCGTGCTTGCTGCTCCGCTCGCCGCTGTTCCGCCCGCCGCCGTCCACGCCCATCGCCGCCGCGCCGTTCGCCGCGCCCAGACCCGCCCATCCTCGCCTCCTGTTGTAGCCGTCCCGGGAGCGCCGGAAAACTGGGGGAAGCGCCCGACCGCCACCATCCTCGGGCGCGTGCGGCTTTGCTGGCACTTCCCTCCGGCGACGGCGAGCAGTGGGAGGCGTAGGGAGGCACTGGCGGCGGTGGCTATAGGGTTCCCTGAGCCGCCTCAGAGGAGGACGGCGTGGGGCTCGTGCAGCACGGTTTTTCAGAACCTACTGAATTTCGTTGTTTGCTTTTTTCATCTCACGAACAAAAGAGTGATGCTCTACAACGTAATAGATCCGGATCAAACAAAGGTTTAAACTGCTTTTCCACCACAATGCGCTTGTTCTTCATGATTTTTTCGGAGCGATAGCGCTTACTGCAGCTCCAGCCCTACTTCTAGGGATCCATTGATGTGATGTCAAACAAACAATAAGGTGTATGGTAGTGCTCACTCCGTTTATAAAAGGATGTCGTATAAATTTGAGACATCGTTATAAACGGAAGACAGAGAAACTCATCGCTTCAAGTTGGAAAATGGACATGTACAAAAGTTTGGCCAAACGGATGCGTACATGCATGTGATGGGACGAATAGGTTGTGACCCAACCGTCTACGAATCACACCAGCTTCACGCACTTGTCTCGGACAGAGATCAGGTGACATGCACCTTTTACATGTCACACGGTGACATGCGGCATAAATTCAAATTTAAACATTGTAAAAAAATCATGTTCACAACACATATTTAGATAATCCATAAAAAAAACTCAAAATTCAAAACATACATAGAGAAATAAAAAAGAGAAATTCAAATGTGATTCACATGTCATGGTGTGACATGCACCAGTGTGACATGCAAAAGGTGCATGTCACACAAAAGGTACATGTCACGTGATCTCTGTCTGTCTTCAACCCCCAAGTTTTATGAAAGGAAACTACGCATTTCCTCTGGGGCACACAAGGGTGGCACGTTGTGGATCGTCCTCTTTTGAATCGGACGGTCAAACACGACCCACGGCACCGGGGCCCACCATCCACCTCTTTTTTTCTTTCCCGGGAAGAACAGTGTCGAGCAGACAGGTGAGAAAATTGCAGATAACACCAACCTTTGGTGTAAAAGTTGCACAAAACACAGAAATCAAACACCTTTTGCGGCTAGCCCCGGGTTTTCGCTTAATAAGTTGCATCTAGCACAAAACATTCTTTTAGGGGCTTAACATTTAACTAATATGAGTATTTACATACCACATATCATAATTATAGGAGAATTTATATCATCTATAATATTTGATAGTTGGATCCAAAATTTATGGCTAATAATTAACAAAAAAATTATAGATATGTTACCCAATAATCTAGATTGGCGGGATTAAGTTGAATACTGTCAACATGAAAAATCATTACGTACATAATAATCAGGTACGCGTATATTTTTTATTCAGCGGTCCATTTTATCCATTTTAGACTATCAAATTTTTTGTTACAGAAAAACTGATCAGACGAGAAGAGCGTTTATGAATATTATTAAAACTAGTGTGTCAAGATAATATAGAGTATAATGATCATGTACCCTCACGGTCAGAAAAAATCATATAATTATGATATACATTGTAAAAATACAGTATAATGATCATGGACCCACACGTCAGATTCATGTTAAGCTCCTAAATCAATGTTTTGGGATAGATGCAACTCATTAGACAAAAAACTGATGCTAGCTGCAAAAACTATTTGATTTTTGTATTTTATGCAACTTTTGTTCTCTGCAATTTTCTCCAGACAGGTTGACAGAGCAGTAGAGCACCCACCGCTCCTCTCCTCGTAAACCTCCCCGCCGCTTAAACCCCGCTCCTAATTTCTTTCTTCTCCAAACTCTCATCAATCTCCTCCCCACTCCACTCCACTACCACTACCAGTACTACTCCTACCACCTAGGGGAGGGAATCCCGACCGCCAGCCCAAAAATCCCCACCTTCATTCATTGCTCCACCCACATTCCATTTCCAACCCCTAACAAAACCCTCGCCGCCGGATCCATGGGGAAGCGCAAAGGCAGGAAGCCGGCCGCCAAGCCCCGTGCCGTCCAGAGTGGGGTTGGGAGCGAGCCGCCGCCGCTGAGCGAGACCGAGGGAGAAGCCGAGGGGGAGACCGATTTCTGCTTCGCCTGCAAGGACGGCGGCGACCTCCGCCTCTGCGACTACAGGTTCCTTCGGAACCCCTCCCTCCCCTCGTCTTTTTTTCCACTCTCCGCATCTTCGCGTGGCTGCTGGCGGCCTCTGTTGCAAACTTCGGGCATGTGATTCGCTTCCCCTGTATGTCAGTCGTGGAGCCAAGAGAAACAGCCAAGTGGCGTGCTAGATCTAACTGGTTTTGTGTGAGCCATGTTGTCCGCTTTGTCTTGTGATATCCAAGTGCATGATACACTGCCATATTCAGGGGCGGAGCCAGGATTTGAACTTAGGGGGCGAGCAATAAAAATCTCGGAGCTAGCCGATGTCTTCGAGAGGCTAGCAATGGCAACTTCGTGCACAAATACTTAATTCTGACATAAGTACTACAACATACAATGATTAGCTATGGCCATTAGTATGTATTAGTATGTTCTACTCAAAATTAAATGGAATAAAGCAATAAATAAATAAGTACCCAACACATTCTATTTTTATTATTTAGGTGAATTACTAAAATATAACTAAAGAACTAGATGCAAGATGTAAACATGATCATGGATGGTAAATTAATATTCATTATATTTTTCTGATCAAAATTTATATATAACATATTCATATTAATCTATAAAAATATAGTCATAATTTGCAAAAATGAAAAAAATGTATAATAGAAAGAGAGAAAGGTGTTGTAGTTGGGTATTGAACTTGGGTCTCCCTGTGTGTAGTAAAAGTACACAGCCATTGGGCTACGAGAGAACTTCTGCTATCTTAAGCATTTGATGGAAGATAAAGGGTAAACACGACCGAATCTGAATAAACATGTACTAATTGGTGCTGTAATTTCTTGAGGGGGGCGAAAGGTTGGGGGGGGTCTGACCCCTGCTAGCCCCCCCCTGGATCCGCCCCTGGCCATATTGCCATGATAGTGCCAGGTGTTGTGGACTTATGGGACGAGTATGGATGGACCCTCTTCCTCCGTCTTTTGTCCATGTGTGTGTGCCAACGATCTACATCTGGTTACCTTCACAGAGTCAGGCACAAAACTGAGGCCCTGTGGGGAACTAGAAATTAAGCCCTCCACATAACCATGCAAGTATCAGAGTGGTGGTATTGGTAATATGAAGAATTACGCCTAAGAAATGTGATTATTAGAATTAACAAGTTCCACGACTTTGTTTAGTAGCTTGCTTTTCGCAAAACCAAAGTATTATGAAACCATGGTATTTCAAGCCTGGGCATGAGATATTAAATTTTCAGAAAACCACAGTTTTGGAGAAAATATGATTCATACCTCTTTCATCTATAGCGTAAAAATTCACTCAGTTATTGAATTACCAAGGTTTCGAAGCTGTAGTATTTTATTGTAGCCAGCAGCGTACCTTGGACCTGTTCATTGCAACAATAAACAATATTTTGGAAACTTGTGACGGAATTAATCCACCAAGGATCTGTCATTGGAAGACAAATACTCGCTCGTGCTGCTGGAAGTGAACGAGAAAGAGAATAGGCACACAGGCGTGCATGAGTTAGGGCCGAGTTAAGTCGCTGGCCGATTTCCAGGCAGAGTTATTGCTCAAGTCATCGATTAGTCCCAACTAAACTGGTCATTAACAGCACTAAGTAATAGTTTACCGGAAAAAATGGGGGCCCTCCAAATTTGGAGGCGCTGTGTAGTCGAACACTCTGTACATGCTTCTGGTACGGGCCTGGACAGAGTTGTGCTGGCCTTTGGATGCGTCGCCCCGCCTTAGCTTGTTGTGTATTTGAGTTACCGACCTGTTTCTGTGTGCTATGCATGTAAACATACTTCTAGTCCATAGCATTGTTCCAGAGTCACCGACACGTTTCGCCAGATATATTTATACCCATTACTATCTTCCAGGAACTGCCACAAGGCCTACCATGCTCACTGCGCGGGGAAGGGTGAAGACTTCCTCAAATCGGATGAAGATTTCATCTGCAGTGAGTGTCTACATGCCTCCTTTACAATTGCTATGATGCCATTGTTGTGGAACACTTGTGGTTATGTACATGAATAAAGTTGCCTCATGAAATCTGTAATACTCCCTCCGTTCCTTGATATAAGGTGTATAGTTTTTCCTGAAAAGTCAAACTCGACTAACTTTGACCAAGATTTTAGCAAAAACTATTAATATATTGAATACTAAGAAAACAAAATACGAAAATATATTTTATGATGAATCTAATGTCAATGATTTGATATAGTAACTGCTAATAATATTTTCTATAATCTTGGTCAAAGTTAGCCAAGTTTGACTTTTCAAGAAAAACTATACACCTTATATCAAGGAACAGAGGGATTAGTTTTTATCTAATGTGAATACATATACACTGTCTGCTCCTTTTAGCTAGCTCTTACAGACACAATATGATGGAGCAGTCCTAATACATGCTACCAAAAATTCCTTATTAGAATTTAACATGGCTCCTGCTACCAAAAATTCCTTATTAGAATTTAACATGGCTCCTGAATTTTGTTGACATTTTCTGTTGTTCAAATTGTCTTCATTGCCATGTTATTAGTTGTATTGGTTACGGACCACTAACTACTGCTAAATGTGGCAGGGTGGCACACATGCTTTATCTGCAAGGGGCGTTCATACTTTCGGTGTCTCTGCTGTCCGGGTAACTCAGTATGTCGTGGTTGCCTGAGAGAGGCAGAATTTGCCCATATCGGGAAGCAAACAAAGGGATTCTGTACCAACTGTCTAAGGATGGCAATCATGATTGAGAAAAATATTGAAGTTGATTCTGATGGGGTAACTAAGTCCATATCCTTATGAGCATTTAATCCACCTTACTACGAAATGCAGATCCCCTGGAGTGACCCCCTAACTAGATTTCAGCAGATTAATCCCGGCCATCTTTTTCCGCTATAGACCAGATAACCAAAGGCACTACTAGTTGTTGTTCTGCTGAAATACACCCCTTCTCCCTATGTCACAACTTACGTAACCCCCCCAAAAAAAAGAAATAGCTAAAATCTCTTGAATACCTCAATACTCGATGGTGAGTAGCATGCTGGTATTGACATGCTGTCGGTAGACTTTGGTTGTGGGTGTGGCTCCTGATTCCTGAACCACATCCCTTTCTTCTCCCTATGTTACATCTTATCTATGCATTTAGATAATTAGATCTGAAATAGCTAAAGTTTCTTGAATACCTCAATACTCGATGGTGAATAGCATGGTGGTATTGACATGTTCTTGGTAGACATTGGTTGTGGGTGTGGCAAGCTGGCAAGTTGTCACTGGAAAGTGGCGACAAACACCCTTGATAGCTAGGCATCGATGCCCGGAAAAGGAAAATCAGTTGTTTGTAGAGGATATGGGTGTTTTAACAATCTGGACATTCACAGCAATGTGATGCTTCTGTAATAGAAGCAATGTTCTTTATTTATACCATTGATTCAAGTTGTCCGGAGATCTTTCTTCTTGAACCAAATTTTGTGTAAAAAACTACGGGATGCACAGCAGTGTATAACCGGGTAAGATAGCCACATTTATGCAGTCTTGAGCCATTTCAGTTGTCGATGTGTGCTTGGGAGTTCCTTTTAGTGGGTCGAGTACAGTCCTATGCAAACAAAAACTTGGATTTAAGTAGGAGTAGCTGTTAATAAGAATAACAGAAACTCTGTTATAGTCAAACGTAAGTGGTAAAGATCTGCTGAAATGTACTTAGTGTAGTAGGGACAACTCTAGGGGATCCATACGCATTACTGACATGCCATCAATTATTGAAGCTTAGCATTCTTTCATTATCTAATGATCTTTGATAACCTTGTATACTGGAAATAACTGTTGTCTTGTAGGCTGTAGCTCTAGTCATTTTGTGCCCTTTGGTTTGACATGCCTGTTTCTCGCATCATAGTCGTGTGATACTTTGATATTTATGTGCATATTATTTGCTTGGATGATCTATCCTGTACTTATTTCTACTTTCTAGCAAAAACAAATTTTCAGTCAAGGTAACATAAGACATCTAAAATCCATACCATCTGACACATATGAAATTTGTCTTATGTGCACATTTTCTGATGGTAGTTAGTAGTTACTCTTCTTTTTGACAAAACGTTAGCAGTTACTCTTTGACGATTATGTTTGGCTCCTCAAGTTTCTTTTTCTATATCCTCTATACATATGTTCTGATGGTAGATTCTCTATATTTTCTAGGAAAAGGTTGATTTCAGTGACAAGTCAACTTTTGAATTCTTGTTTAAAGATTACTGGGAGATTGTCAAGGAAAAAGAGGGCTTAACATTGGATAACCTTCAAGAGGCTCATGCTTCTCTAGATAATGTGTCAGATTCAGAGAATTTTCCTAAAGATCACTGCTCAGATGATGATTTCTTGGACAACAGTGATGATGGCGATGATGAGCCAATACGCCTATCTAATGTAAATGGAGCATCAAATAAAGTGAAAGCCTTAAGGAAACCAGGAAAATCAAAGAAGAATGTATATGTTGGCTGGGGTTCAAAACAGCTTATTGAATTCCTTGCATCAATTGGAAAAGATACATCCGAGTCTCTAGATCAATTTGGTGCTGCTGAAGTTGTCAGGGAGTACATTCGTCAGGAAAATCTTTTGCAGAAAGATAGGAAAAAACATGTCAGATGTGATGGCAAACTCCACCTTTTGTTTAAGAAAAAAGAGATTAGGTTCACCAAGATATATAGCCTGCTCGAACGGCATATTGCTGCAAATGCCTCGTCCGAGGATGAAACACAAGCTAGTTCCGAGGATAACAGTGATTCAGTTAGGAAAAAGAAAACTCGGACCGTGATCTCTGAGTCTGGTATTTCAAAAGAAATTTCTGAAAGAATCAGGACATGCTTTGCTTCTCTTGTTCGAGACAACATTAAGCTGATTTATTTGAGGAGATCGTTAGTTATGGATTTGCTGAAGCAGCCAGAGACATTTGAAAATAAAGTTATTGGCTGTTTTGTTAGAGTAAAGAATGACCCCAAAGACTACACTTGTAGGTCTAAAAGAATGTACCAGCTTGGACAAGTGACTGGTAATGTCAAATTTTCACATTCCATATTATGATCTTTGAGTACTCTATGATCCTTTTACCCTTTTTAATGCTCTTCTTGGAGTATTGAACTGGATTGGTTTGACATGCATATAGTTAAGTTATTTCCTTTTTAGAATTTGATAGTCTTCCAGCAAGTATGTAAGAAGTAACAGTTAATTCCATATATTAACATGAGCTAAATTCAGGACATGAGAATAAATACTATGTACTGTAACTCTTCATGGCAACACCTTGATTTGTTATATGCTGATGATAGATATATAACAGGCATTAGGAAATCCTCAGAAGAATACAACGTAAGAGGCATATCAACAAATATGCTGTTGTGTATTTCCAGCTACTGGTCTGAAGTCAAGATTTCTATGTTGTCAGATGAAGACTTTGAGGAGGTACTGCCTAATGCGTTTTCATGGGAAAATTGTAATATTTTTATGTTCCAACCTTAATCAAGCAATTGAAAGAAAAGTACTGGAATATTGACGCTAGTTACTATTTATCAAAATGCATTTATCATGTATAACTCATATATTCTTGAATGCATATGTTTTTCAAATTATTTTTTCTTGGTAATAACAGGATGAATGTGAACATCTTCGTCTGTTGGTCAAGAAAGAACATTCTCAAAGGCATACTGTTGTAAGTTTAATCTTTTTCAATATCTACTTTCCCTAATTACATTTGTCCTGGTACTGTTAGATGCAATGCAGCCTACTATATTTTTTTTTTGTTCCAAACGGCATACTTCAGTGCTAGAAAGGCAGAAATTATAGGAACCAGATAACTCTCAAAACTAATATGTGACTAATGAAGTATATTGCAACACCAAATATGATGATTTTTATATCAACACCTCACATGTAGATGTTTTACGTTTCTCAGTTTCTCACCATATGTCTATAGATATGCTTGATCCCCTTCATGCAGTGTACTCGCTCATATTCGTTTTTCAAACATATTGACCCCACAGCCATGCTTGCATCCTTTTTCCTTGGCATCCGCTGCATGGCTTGGAAAGGATCTGGAGATTGTCATCTAATATAGTATTTGCAATATTGTCACACATAGTGTGTTGTAGTTTAATTGCCCTTGCCACAAGTGCGTTCATTAAATGTGGACCTGAGATGGTATGCCTACGCTCTTGAATTGCTCGGGCGTGAACCTGTGATATCTGTGGATGTGCTAGATAGTTCTGCCACGCATGCAGATAATTGATTGGAGTTTCAAGTTTAATTTTCTATGAGAAATCGACCCAACAACATTGTTAAATTACAATAGTGTTACAACTAATTTTTAAAATAATTGAAAATGAAATCTAGTGTGGAAGTTAGCCACTTGTGCCATGCTATATTTTGTGAAGATTAATGCACACCCATGGTATGTAGCTGATGTATTTGTGTGATGTACTTATCAGAGAGTGACACCAACCATTCAGTAGTTACCTGTAGTCTTGGATGGCAGTTATTTGACATACTTTTTTCCTGCTGCTCATGCTTTTTTCGTTTTGGATTCTTACAGATATTTGAGTCTCTTTTTACCTGCTATATTTGGGTTTTTAACAGGCAGAGTTTGATGAAAAGGCGAGAAATTTACACAGAGACATAGTCAGTCATGTAAGTCTGTTAGGAATGTAGACTTTTTCGTCTGTTTGATTCTTGTACCATTTGTTTGAAATTCAAAAGTGGTACTTTAGTGGCATAGTTTAGAGTCTAGACTTTCATCTCCTATTTTATTTACCTGTTAATTCTGTTAAATGTTAACAAAGTTTTCGTTCCCCCATTCTAGTGGATCGATAAAGAACTTCCAAGACTGGAAAAATTAATTGAAGTGGCCAATGAAAAGGGTTGGCGCTATGAATATCCTTGTCAGACTAAGATCTTTTTGTCATTTAATGATTTTGCGACAAAAAATTATTCCGTGTTTTACTGTTTATACTTTTCAAAATAAAGCTATCTTTGGACTTGCAAGCACACTTTATACAGTTATATCCTTGACTGAACTTTACGATGAATGAATACATTGAGAAGAGACAGCTATTGCGCACGCCATCCGAAAGACAACGTCTTCTTGAAGAGGTCCCTCGAGTTATTCCAGATTTAGAAGATGAGAAAGACATTAAATTATTTGTTGCGGCATCAGACAAGTCTTTTCAGATAAATACATCTGTGTTACAAGGTGATACTCTTAGCTATGTTAGCTGGCCTGTCACATTGGTTAATAGATTCCAACTACTGTCAAATTAAGCTTCTACAGAAATCTATGTGAACAACTGGGTCGATAACATAAACTCACCATCTATTTGGCTATTTGCATAATTATTTCATATATCGGATTCTTCTTATTTTACTTATATTTGTTATATCTGGCTTACTGCAGCATGTATCTACACTGCTATTTTCCACCAGTAGATCACTAATACAACAAAACTAAATGTACCCAGAAGAAAAACTGAAGATCTAACTTCATAATAGAGTATTCATTCAGTTGTGAGCATGAGATTAAACACTTAGAATTTTTGTTTGGCTACACAGGGGGAGAAAGCAGTTTATTTGACATAATGTGCACTGAATGGTTTAGAATAGCAATAAACACATATTTTTGTGTAGTGGCCAATTGGAGGGATGTTTGCTTAAAAAAGTTGCTCAGACGACAAATATAAAGGTCTAAGTACATATGGGGCACTTAATATTTTTTAAATGATGGTAGAACTCACTAATCTTTGTGTAGGTTCCAATAAGGAGAGAGCTCCTTGCTTGAAAAGTTGCACAGAAGATAAATCTGAAGGTGCGCTTACATAATGTTCACTGAATTATTTCAGATATTGTTAAACCCTTTGACTATTTGTGCAGGTGTCAATGAGAAAGCTATTTGCCTGAAAAGTTGCTCAGAAGAAAAATCTGAAGGTTTGCTGACATAATTTACACTAAATTGTCCTGAAAGGTTGTGTAACACTCCTGATTTATTGTAGGTGCCAATGAGAGAACTATTTGCTTCAATCATTTGTCAGAAGAAAACCCTAAAGGTGTACTTATATAATCTGCCTTCAGTTGGATTCTGTTTTTTGGAAAATGATACAGCTGCATTATATAAAGTTGTATTTCCAGTTTACATACTTGATGTTGGAGCTACTTTGAGTTGGGATTTGTTTACACTTGTAATGTTTTTTTTATAAAAAAAAGTTATACCTGTTTTGATACTCTTACTGTTATTCTCTTTTGCCATGAACCATAGTCTTTGAAATGGTCACCAAAAGAGCACTTGGAAGATTTCATTTGAATCATTCTACGCATATCTAGATTAGGCAACTTAGCAAGCTATAAGTGCTATCCTCATATTTATAAGTAACCATACTGCTGTAGGGTAGTGCCCTCTGATAACAGTACATCGACAGTTACGAGTTGGCTCTGGTTGACGGTTCTCTTGGGTTTGAAAATTAGAGTAGACCCCTAAATATTTTTGAGCTGAGGCGCAGAAAACCCGATATCTAAGCAACAGTTTAACTCTGGTTTGATGAAAAGGATCTTACGGAATTTCCATATCACCTGTTTATCTCGCTCCCTTTTTTGTGCTGCCTGTCTGGTTTCACTTTTCATGTAATACATTATGCAGCTACTGAAGCTGACGCCTGTACACCAGAAACATGTGTTCAAAATCAGGCCATTGCAGGTTTGCTGGACTTCCTTGCACTACTATGCTATATTTTCTGCTTCAAGCCTTTACTTCAGCTGATGTTGTACACTCATTCTAGTGAAAGTATTCCCTCCGTTCCAAAATATTTGAATTCCATTTGTCCACATATGGATGTATCTAGACATGTTTAGTAGGTAGATACATCCATATCTAGACAAATGGAAGTCAACTATTTTGGAACGGAGGGAGTACCTACCATTCTGGGCTACCTGTTTCTCATAGTTTATGCTTAACACGCAGTTAAATCCAATGCTGCTGATGAGACACCCAGAACATATGTCCAAAGTCAAGGTACTCTGGGTTAGCTCACACTATGTCACTATCTGTCATTTCACTAATTATGCTACATTTTGAGGATCACTCCTCCATACCCGCCCTTTCTAGAGCTGCTTTTGCATTTTCATTCTGTTGATATACCAGCTGTTCTCAGCTACCTGACTTTCTACTATTCCTATTTAACAATGTCAGGTAGCAAAGACAATGCTGCTGACTATAGACTGGGAATTCATGCTCAGAAGCAGGGTACTAAAGGTTTTTTCTGACTACCATCCTTTTATTTGTATACAAGTTTTACCATACTTGGTAATTTTACCCACCATTCATCCACTCTAATCAAACGGTAGAAAAATTAGAGCTACCTAAAACTACCTGAAACTACCAAAAAATAATTATTTTAATGTAAAATAAAAGGACATGGTGGTAAGTTCCTGCACCAGGTGCAAGTCGCCGGCGTGGCGCACTGCCGCACCATCTTTCCCGGCGGCTCGCGCCACCCTCTCGCCCGGGCGGACCTCCCTGCGCGGCGCCGCGAGCAAGAGACCCAGGCCATGCCGGGCGGCAACCAGGGCCAAAGAGGCCTCGAGCGCGGGCCCAACGCCGTTTGCGCTGGCCAAGGAGGCGCACAAGTATTTCAACTGCGCGGGCGACGGTGGCCACGGCGCCGTCCTCAACATGCCGCCCAGCCCCTCAGCCCCTCTGTGGGCGTGTAAGCCATGCCTGTGTGAGTGTGCGTGCTTGAGTATGTGTGTGCGCGTCCGGGAGCGTAGGTGAGTTCAGTTAGCTGTTACTCTGTTAGTGAGTCAGTTAGCTGTTAGAGAGATTAGGGGATCGTGTATAGGCTGTTGGAGCGGACGTGGGCACGATCTGATCGCGAGTGGGGTGGGCATCGTGCGTGCGTGCTGCAGCTATAGAGCCCAGCCCTCCGTAATCGCCATTGTACCATGAGTTTAAGGAGTAAAGGAACTCGGGCGTTCGTGCGCCGGCCGGCGAAATCTCCTGCGTCTCCACCCCGGCCACCATGTCTCCACCTCCATTGCTTGTCCGTGCGAGCTTGAGAGGTTGAAGAGAGAGATGCAGCCAGAGCTGCACCAACACCCTCCATGGACGCCACCCCTAAATCTCGCGGCGGCGGCAGGGTGCTGTACGCCGACGAGACCGAGGAGCGGTAGTTGGGGTTCGTTTCCAGGCCTGACTTCTTAGGGAAAAAAAGTTTCGGTGCTTGAACGGTTAGTATAATTTAGAGATGAAGGAGATCAAATCAACGGTTGACTTTTTTTAGAATGGAAACTACCCAAAACTACCCATGTAGTTTCAACAAGCACCGTAAAAGAGCTCTTATTTGTAATAGTACTAAAGGTTTTTTTCTGACTACCATCCTTTTATTTGTAATAGTAAAATAAAAACTACTGATTTCTTAGAGGCACCTTGTTTTGCCTTTTGAGTTAATACGTTGTAGCCTAGAAGTCACCTTTGAATTCGTATGATAAAACATTACATGAACTCAGTTATTTAAAATGATGGTTTTGCATTTTTGTTTTGCATTTTGCTCACATTTTCCTTTCCTGCACACATATAAGTAGTTCAATGAACCGATGAGGTTGACCAAAAGTTTTACATGAAAGGAGCACCTTTGTTACCACTGTTTGCTGATGCCGATTGCTGATATATAATTTGGCATGCTATCGCTGGTCCTGTATAAAACTAAAACTGTTATCCTGTTGTTTAACCTGAGCAAGACATGATTGGTGTAGCTGATGCAGCGGGAATCACAGCCGAAGTTATCATCATTGATGACGATGAAGATGATGCTATGCCCGATGAAGGCGCCAACATCTCTGTTGCCGATCTAGACGCAGATGAACCCCGGGATACTTGTGGGGCGCATCAGGAGACAAGGTGGTCTTACATCGATCCTCAGGATGATGAGCAAGGCCCGTTTAAGATAGAGCTTCTGCGTGGCTGGAAGGAAGACGGTTACTTCGAAGACGACTTCAGAGTATGGAGAGAAGGCGAATCTAGCGACTCCGCCATTTTGCTTACGGATGCTCTGCTCCTGAAACGCTGAAAGTGTGGCCGGCGGCAACCTCTGGTCCCCTTGTTATGGCAAGTTTAGTTCACGTATGCAATCTCAGGATGAGAGGTGGCCTCATTCTTGTAACATATTCCGTCCTGGATTCTCTAGATTATTCCTAGTAGTAGTATAATGGTTGGGAGGGCAGTAAGACACTCGGCACTGCAGGCATTACCTGGACGTAGCAAGGTTTACCCTGTATCTTGATTGCAATTTGCAAGACGGCCTTTACCTTTTGGCCTTGGGATGGATGTGCAGTATTCCGTAATTCGTACCCATAAGTTAGCTTCGAGGTCAGTGTCAGTGTGTGTCCAAAGATGTGAAATTTATGTGTGGTTACGCCCTCCTTGTTTTACTGATAGAAACAATGTAACCTGCCCATATTGAACATGCGTCTCCGAGAGTCCGAGTTCACTTTCTAGCGATTGCACGCTTAGGTTTTTGATCTGGAACTTTCCGTGTATGGCTGTATGATCTGGTAGCCGCTATGCATTCCTTGTTTTTGAGAGAGAAAGCGATGTTCGCTGTTCTTTCCGAGCTGCATGATTGTACATCAGGTTTGTGATGAGACTCGCAAAGACGCAAGTCGCATCGCATCGGAAATTCCGTCAAATAGAGCCTACGAACGAGTCCTTGTCCACCTCAATTACTGAATTACAACGCAACTCATGCTCACATCGACCCTTGCGCACGGCAACACGATCTGAACACAGACCGATACCCAATATCCAAATCCATCTCCAGTCGGTTCTGGTCCTACCCTACCCCGTCGCCAACAAAATCCCACCTAAACCGATCAAACAGTAACAACCTGCAAGGGCACCCGAACATCATCGAGCACACGCCATGGCCACCTCACGACTCTTTCACGTCCTACTACTCGCGCTACTCGCCGCGGCCACCGCGGCGCGTGACGTCCCCGCCGAGCCGGTGGTCGGCGCCGACGAGCCGAGCGCGTACGAGGATGCTGGAGAGGTTCGGGTTCCCCAAGGGCATCCTCCCGGTGGGCGTGACCGGGTACACGCTCCGGTCCGACGGCGCGTTTCAGGTGTTCTGGGACAGGGACTGCGAGTTCGAGGTCGACGGAGGCTACAAGCTCACCTACCAGCGGACCATCTCCGGCAAGGTGGCAGGGGGCAGCCTCCGGGACCTCCGCGGCGTCTCCGTCAAGATCTTCTTCGTCAACTGGGGCATCGACGAGGTGTTCATGGCGGACGCCGACCACCTCATGTTCTACGTCGGCCCGCTCTCGCAGGCCTTCCCCGCCGACAACTTCGACGAGTCGCCGCAGTGCCGGTGCCGCGGCGTGCTTGATGGCGTCGCGGGCGTTGGAGCTGGCGTCGGTGTGGCGGCGATATAGGATCGTTCGATTGGGCCGTTGGTTAGTTACAAGGGGGCGTAGTTACAAAGAGTACTTAGGTGTAACTCTGTACGTAGCATACTACGATCGGTGTGTGCAGGGGCTTGCACGTGATTTTGTGAATCAATTGATGTTAATCGATGCACGGCATAATTGGTGCGTCCAATGCAAACATACTGCAAACGTAGGAAAAAATCGAGAAAAACGGGATGTCAATATTTTGTTGTGATATTTATGAGTTTTTTTGCAGGGTTATGATTTCTTCGTCTTTACTACTCCCTCAGTGTATCAAGTTTGTCAAAAAGAAGATGTATCTAGACAAAATCATGTCCAGATACATTTTCTTTTTGACAAATTTGAGACACTTATTTGTGAACGGAGGGAGTGTAGTATACAATTGTCGATAAAATGCTTTGTTTGGACTCGACTACTTGAGTAGGATTAATTGTAGGCTGTTGAGCTAACGACACATAATCACCAAATCAGTAATTGATAACATATACTAGAAGGATATGACGCGCTTTGTTACGCCCAGTTTTGTTGGTTGCGGTGAGGTATTTCATCTTCTTTCTCTTGGTAGTACGATAATATTGAGAAGACTCATAACCATTTATTCTATCAGCCAGACCAAGAAAAAAATAAAAAATCCCTTAACTCAGTTAGCTAAATTGCTGGCAACAAGTAGTACAGATACAAAAGGAGGGGCTAGATCAGCCCACTTCTCTCTAAACCCAAACTGAATGTGGCCCTTTGTTGCAAATATGCTGGTAGAAGCTGAACTCGAATGAGTAAAAGGAACTAATACAATTGCTCATTATATCACGCAATAAAACACCAACTCCCGCCAACCCGTGAGAGCCAAACTTCAGTGCCTTGACCCAAACCTAGGAATTACATTTAAAAAATTACCCTGTGAAATCTACAACTACTCCTTCAACCGCTCCTGAACAAGCTTCTGCTTCTGCCTAGAGTGCATCATGCAGTTTTCTCACTGCTACAAAATCCCATGCATCATCATTGTTTCTTTCCTGGAATGCGGCCTCAAAGTTTACCTTCACCTTCCCAGCTAGGGGCTTAAACCATTTCATTGTTGCCGGATGGAGTACTGTAAAATTTAATAAATCGGCCACAACCCAAACAAACCTCGGTTGAGTGAAGTGAACATGGTGTCTCTGAATAGTATTGCAAAGACTAGTTTCCTAACAAAATATGATCATACAGAAAATGGGTTATTAAAGGCACAACACATAAATGCAAATGGATAGAGAAAAATCACATCTTGATGCATAAGAAACAAATAACAAAACCAGTTGTCTGCTTGGATTGAGAGTACATGCATGGTGCAATACGATGATAATCGCTATTTGACATGAGAGGGAAGCAAACCATGTTAAGGATCAGCCATCAGAAGGAGATTCACCTTAACATTGAATTACCATGATAGTGATGATATGTACATTAATAGCCCCCCAAAATCGTGTTACTTGGACTACCAAGCTGCTGGAAACACAATACAGAAGTAAAAAAACCTCCTTTGTTTTAAATCGCAAATTTTCTATGGTTTGCTGGCAAGGGCTCTAAATTTCCGAACTTTATATGAGCTGAGAAAAAATGTTATCAGGTTCTCAAGCTTGTAAAGAAGTACAGTACGAAAATGAAACACCACTTGTTTCTGGTAAACTATTTCAAATTTAGAATTTACTGTAACCATGAGTTCATAATGTGCAAATCACTCTATTCAATAGCCAGAATCCATCTATACCTCCTTTTGTATCAAATCAGAAGTCAAATGGAAAAAACATTAAGTTGTTGACCTTACTCGGATGCTCTTATACATATGTAGTGTAATGAACTAAGCACTAACAAATAGTAGTGGCCATTTGACAATACCAAAATTAGTGAGTAAGAACAAAACCCAGTTTAGGTCAAAAGAATATAATATAGCCTAATAGACTTTACAGAAATGGAGCTTCGTGACATACCTTACTTTCAACCTTGCGAACTTCCATGATACTACTACCATGTGTACCACAAACTTGGTTTGTAATTATTAAGACTGAAACTTAGAGACTAAAGAGAAACACCATTTGTCTGATCAAACAGTTAAACCAGTGCCACGGAAATAAGTGTGGTGACCCAGCATACCACTGCATGGTGTAGTATGCTATAGTCGTTGACATAGCACCAATGGATCACCGTCCACCAGTGTTACATCATCAGAGTGGTACAACAGAAACATCGCAGGTCCAAGGCATGACTATAGATTACAAACAGAAGATCCAAAACAACAGATCTATAGAACCTCCTCGAAACAATGAGGCAAGGTCCTAATAAAGGAAGATCAAATGAAAAATCTCATAGGAACTAACCTATACTAAGCCTACTGCTAATACTGTTAGGCTTGCGATTGCGTTATAGCAACGCCTACAGAGATAGGTTCTATGACTAGGAATCTGTCCTCTTCTACACTACGCCTTCATTTGTCCTCCGTCTTCCTTCAATTGCATCAACTCGATGTAGTTGCCTTCTTTGGTATCTTGAGTTTATCCGCCTTCGGAGTCTTCATAGCCTAAAGTGTTGCTTTCTTGTGGTTCTTCATGTCTAAGAAGGGGTTTAAGAGGCAAGGGTGAGTAACAGCGTTACCCAGCAAGTTCAATATATATAAGGTGGGAAGTTTGATGCATATACACAACCACGGACAATGGATTGTCGTAGGCTGATGCAAGTTTTCGAAATCATTTCTTCAACATGTTGCTTTTATTCTGAAGACTATGCTCGTCAGGAGTCACAGGGCTAGGGCTTTGAGGAGCCTCCTTTCCTGCTGCGTTCGTCGTTCCGTCCTGGAACGTGGAGTAACATGTCACATTCATACACTCTGCAGAGGTGCGCTGTTTTACCCATAAGAGATCAAGACCTTGTTGCACAACCGGGCGATCTTCCCGTCCACACTTCCTTGGTGTGGGGCCCAGTCAGTAATCCAAACCAATCACTGCGCCTTTCCACCATCCCCGCACACCCCCCATTACGTCAGTTGCAAGCTAGTGGGAACCATCCCAACCTACAACTTGCTGACTCGTGGGCGCCATCCCAACCTAGTCCTAAAGCCAACCTTCAATAGATGCTCGAAGCCACAACCCGAAGGTGAGGTTATTATCCTGGCCACCTCAAGCTCAGCGGATTTACACATCGTCCGTCTTTGATCTAGTCACCCGTTGGTGTACGAGAGGAAAATGATACAACTGACTTCTCCGTCCCATTTCAGATCTCATGGTTGCGCGTGATATACGCGCAAGAATCACTGGCGACATTTGTTATTAAGTCCTAGGTCATACTTTCCCGTCAAATGGGACCTCCACCACAACATTCTTACCGTGGTCCCATCTGCCAACCATATGAGATTACCACCTCACTGGTGGATAACCATAGTCATATTATTATAAAATAAGTTTTCTGCCCTTTTTGTGTGATATGCTATACTAACAATTTGAAAATAGTTTCTTAACAAATACTTCAAGAGGACATGAATAAAAGGGATGAATTTGCCTTTTGACTGCAAGATTATGCAGCCAAGGTCTTCGATATAATATAAACTCCAAGAAGTCTGAAACAACATCATTGGTCCGGTAAGGACTAATGTTTAAAGAAACAGTATGATTAATGCATAAGTATGTGATGCATCGCAAAGTACCCCGTAACTAACTCTCTGTGGTTGAGGTTGTTTGAGTTTGGGTGATTTCATTTAGAATTCTTATCTTCAAGTTTACTTCACAAGAAATATGAGTGCTTTAATATGAATGTCCATGTATCATATTAAGCATGAGGGTAAAGTAAACCACATATAAACGCTCAATGGTTGCTTTAGGTTGTGTTCATCTTATGTTGATAGAAGACATGTATGAACTTTAATTAAGTAGAGAGTTAGTGTTATATTACATGATGGCAAAAAGAATAACTTTTGAAGAACAAAAATAATGTAAACTATTGTTGGTATCATATGAAGTAGTTAAGAGAAAAGTTATATGATTATTCTTTTTTGTGTGTTTTACCCAAGACTTTGCATTATGAACATATTTTAATTCAATCAGGCACTTATTTCTTAACTATGCATTGTTTCTTATTAATGACTGTTTTTTTATTATAGAATAAAACAAGTTGCATTGCTACCTAATTTTATGAACTTTTGAGTTATTTCCTACTTATTTTACTTCATCAATTATAAGTAAACATGAGGTTAGTAACTGATGCAATAAGTAAAACGTTTATTCAGATAAGACTTAGTAATTTAATAAGACTTAGTAATTTATTTGATATTTGTTTTATCATAAATGATTACAAAATGGTATTACAATATCTTTCATAAGCTTATAATTTTATTTTTGAAAATTCTGAAAATAATACTTATTTATTCTTTTCTAAATTAGATTATTATTTTAAAAAAGCAATTATTGTAATATGGATATTACATATTATGATGAAAATATATTTTCAAATGTAAAGTTATGCATGTGAAATAATTTAAGTGAAGTTTGAAATGCATCCAAGATAGCATTTTAAATGACTTCATATTTAAATGATTAGGTGATTTGTATTTTAAATTTTATTAAAATACACATTATAAGGATATAGTTAATTAGATTTTATTTTTCTGAATATTTTGATATAAGGATTGTATTTTTCTGATTTAAAATGAATTATTTATGCAGTTTCTAAGTTTAAATCAATTTCCGAAATTATTAATTGAAATTGGGCCCACCTGTCATAGATTTTATGATTACGAAAATGATTTTCCTAAATGACTAAGTTCCTGACAGAAGGGTCCCACATGTCATAGACTTTACTTCTACAAAATAATATCAGGAATGAATTTTATTTCGGCCGATGACGTCAGCATGACGTCATCAATGGAGGGTCCCTCCTGGCCGAACACCAATTGCTCGAACGCGAGCGACTTGGGACGAATTCGAGCCACCATATGCTACTAGGCGACACGGCGGACTATTTGGTGGCGGCGCCGCTCACTTTGGGTCGCCGGAGATGCTCCGACGAGCACATGTCATGGCGGCCCAAGGTGGAGCGCGGTGACCAGACGAATTAGTGGGAGAGAAAAGGGGAAAAGGGGTGCGGAAGCACCGTATGCTCACCAGGAGCGCCATGGAGGGGTCGAGGTGACCGGAGGAAGTCGAGGATGGCCGAAATCCTCTAACAAGCACGGCGGCCGGAGTTGGAGAAGATGCTGAAATACTCGTGTCACGAGCTCCTCCGCACGAACGGATCGTCTAGGAGGAAGAGGGCTTCACGGCGGAGATTCCCAGCCACTCATCACGCCAAGAGGAGACCTCCATCGCCGGCAATCGACGATACATGGCGGCGGCCGGAGAGACCAGGGTTAGGGTTTGGAGATGGACATAGAGGAAGGAAGAGGAAGAGAGGGGCGTGAGTGAGGGACGAGAGATATGCGGACGACTCCACGGCCTCCTTATCCGCTCGAGAGGCGAGGAAATGGAGCACGGCTTCGCAGCGGCGGCGACACGCACGGCTGCTGTCCTTCTGTCTCAAGGTTGAAGAAAGAATTGAAAAGAAATTTTTGCAGAAAACCCCCTGTCTTAAAGAGAAACTACATGAACAATTGAAACAGGCCCCTGCTCACTGTTTTGGTTTTTTTTTTTATTCTGAAGCTTACCAAGAGGTCCTGGAAAGGTTAAGTTTGGAATAAAATATTTATTTCCACTTATATAAGTTTATTCCATGTTATAATTTGAGTGTTAGTGTATTTTGTATTCTTTTCTCCTATGAATGGAATTTAGACATGTTTTCCCATTTTCTTTCATTAACTTTATGTTTTGCTTTATTGAACTTTAGTGATGCCCTTTTTCAACATGAGGATATTTGTCCCTCTGTTATAATTTAATTTAGGGATTTGTTATCTTCCAATTCTCAATTGGTTTGAGATTTTAACTTAGAGAATTTAGGTAAATATAAATATCCCACTTTAATATAACTTAGGGTTTTCACTTAATTGTTTTTGTGGTGCTTTATAACCAAGCGAAAATTATTTCTATGGCCTTATTTCTTTATTTCTATTTTGTTCCCATCAACTTCTAAAATGATCTAGATTATGGATTTTAAGATATTGAAATATTGGAGTACACCAATTGGTGGTATAGTGATTTAAGTATTTCATACCACACCAAGTTATGGTTTGATGGAAATAACAAAATGGATCAGTGTGGGTCCTAAGAAGAGTATGCGCAATGCACTATGTCAAATCCATGCTAAGCATGAGAGATTGCCAATGGCTTTTATTTGTGATCCATAACAAATAAATCATGTAAGAACATGATCAATTGTTTATGAAAGCACAAGATAGGAATTCCTACCTAAGGTTAGGTCTTATGGTGATAAGATGTTGAGTTAAGAATTCTTCTCATTCCATCATCCATTTAGGTGAAGTAAGAAGGATGTACCCACCTAATAGGGTTAACGTCTTTGGAATATATATCTAAAAGTAGATATATATGAGTTTGTGAAATGGATATTCTTGAACATAAATCAGCTGATGCTTCGAGGGAATTCAATAATCTATATGTCTAAGTTCATATCTTTTATTGAGAATAAATTCTTGATTCCATCAATACATCATTACCTATTGATGACTGGTGGACCCTCTCTTATATAACTTCTTTATTCAGCTGATTTTGAAGAATAACTCATGTGATGTCTAGATATGAATATTTCTCATATGGAGTTATGCTTTGGTTTTACTTTCTCCTTGGTTATGATTCCCTTTGAGAAACACCATAAATCCATGTGTAACTTAACTTTGGTATTTATCCTTCTAAATAAGAAGTAGATAATCAAGACATGTTCTTCTTGTCCCATATTGAAGTTCCAACATCACTTGCCTCGCCCTTGTGGTGAGGATAATTCAATTTAACCAAGCCAATTTTCTTTGATTGGTGGTATATGAATGTATGTGTATTTTATGACATCAAAGAACTTGATGTACTGGATGATCTCTCCTACTATTCATGTGTATATGGCACTCCATTGTTTGTGCATACCAAAATGAGTTGTCAACAAGGTTGCAAAGCTTGTTATCAACCTATTTATATATAACACTAACATTGTAATGTCATATCATTTCTAGAGGTATTAACATGGATGGATTAGGATGTAAGAGTTCCAGTTCTTCATGATAGATGGACATAATACTTCTATGCCCAACTAAAGATTGCTTCTCAAAGTCTTCTTGTTGTATTGCTTCCTTGCTTGCTATGTTATCTTGTTGATACCTTCGAGAAGATTGGGAGATAAAGAAAATATGATGTCTAGATCAAGTAAGAGGATCTTGATTAAGGTTTAGGTAATTCAGTTTGGTCTCCAAGAATGTCATGGTTTCCATGTACTAGGAATATGTCTAGCACAATCGATAAGAATAGATGATCAGAGAATAACTAAGAATAGTTGTTTTGGTCGTTAACTCCTAAATAACGTTTTGGTGTATTAGGTTTTATGTCACTTGGTTTTATGTTCACTTGGTGTAACATTGTATCGTATATCTCTCTACCCCAAAATTAAGGTTTAAACCAATATCATCTCAAAGTTTATAACGCTCAAGTTGATGATCTACTTCAATTCCACCAACTCAAGTGAAACTTCAATCACTTAGTGTTTTGAAAATTAAATGCGCGAAAATTATCCGGATTTTCTGATGCATGAATGCAATGCACAATCCTGTGTCCTCTATATTTCTGGACTCTAAATCCTGGGATGTTACAATAAGAGTGACCACTGAGTTAGCTATTAGGTCCTGGGCAGACTCAAGTCAGGAGTGAAAGAAGGATAATAACAGTAGTAATGTTCATTAAGCAAAAATAAATAGAACAATGTAAATGTGGGAGATATCAATTGATATGTAGAACTTCGGTACTTAATTAATTGAATCTCCACATGCTTCAGTTTAGCTAATTGATTCAGTCTAAAGTATGAGCACAATATAGTGTGTGTATACCAGTTATCAGGTTATTTCCTCGCTTATCTTGTGTCGCGGGCTCGCGGCCATATCAGAGCCAATAGTTGGCCCTTGGCCCCTTCCAAAATTATGTCCTGTAATTCAAATGATAATGAGTAAGGAGAACACATGTATGGAACACTGAATTGACACAAAATAGTCGTGAATTGACACTAAATAACCAGCACTGGCACACTGCTTAATTTTGTACTTGGACTCTAAGATCCGTAGCATATGTAAAAGAACAAACACAGACAACTATCCTTGCTGATATGCAGCCTTAATTTGCAATTCGATGGTTGCCACTTGGCAATAGATGCAATCAGCTGCAGTTATTAGTTACAACTTGAGGTCTGTGGTCCTCTTTTTTTTATGAACATTACATTCACTGTTTGTCTTTAGTCACTGTATTTACAGTTTGGTTTCAGTTAAGTTCTGATCAAGCAGAACATCATATCTTGACTTGTATACCCCGTCAAACATGACGTAAACTTCAAACCCTAGTAATGTTTGTGAGAAGTGAACATAACATTTTTTATTTAAATGTAGGCACAAATCATAAGGATTAAAACAAAGGGCCACGACTTCAAGATAAAAGTGCGGGCGAAAGAATAGCAGCACACCTGCAAATCAACCTGGCGGTACATGTAACCTGGACCGTCATCTTTGGTCTACAAGAAGGATGTTTTATTTGATTCTAGTTAGAATAAAACAAGGATTCAGCCTCTAGGTTAACAAATTAGAAATCAGAGATGCAAATTTCCTCTATTTGCTCTAGCTTCCTGGCAAACAAAGTTATAAGTTGTACCTTACCGACTTCTTTTTCAGCTTGCTTCCTCTACTCAACTGCACGCATCTCATGTCTTCTTATTCATCAAGTTTCTGGATCACCATTGCACATCTACAACCCAAATCAAACAAAAATCCAACCCAACTTAAAAACCATGACAAAATTAAGCCCCAAATAATAAATCCAACCAAAATCGAGTTAAATCGGCCAATCATTTTCTGGAGGCAAACGACGGCATGGGATTAGGCTTGTGGGTGAAAGCCTGGGGCAGCAGTGGGATGCGCACCTGTGGAAGACGGCGTTGATCAAATTATTCCACTACTTCGTCATGGTCTTCTTCACCTGCTTCGCGCCCTCCTCCTGCAGATCCACCACCGTGTATGTGACCAGCTCGACCCTCCTGTATTGTGGTGTGAAACCAACGCCTCAACTTGTCCTCCTGCTAGAGGTCCCCCGACGGGCGGGGAGCGGCTGTCAGCGGCCATGACCCGGTAGAAGGGCCGGTTCCTGCAGCCGAAGCGCGCGAGCCGGATCCACACTACCATTTCTGATGCTTCCTCGGGGCGGAGGTCGCCGGTCTTCTCGTTAATCTCGCTCACGCATGCTGCACACAGGAGAGAGTGGTGAGATCGAGCCGCATATGCAGGAGGGGAAGAGAGCAAAGGACATGGCGAGACGGGAGAAGTCCGGACGCCGGAGCTCTAGGCAGGGGTAGGAGGGCGGCGAGCTGCGTAAAATCACCTGTGCGGACGGTGGAGCTCGGGGGATGTGCGTCCGTTGTCGGAGCTCGGTGTAGAGGTCCCGACCTGCGGGGAGAGCAGAGAGAGGTTGGAGGTGAAGGAGATATCCTGTAGAGGTAAATAAATAAGTATTATTTATTGCATTATCTCATAAGTTTATAATAGGTTTGTATATTATGTTATAACTGTATTAATCGGAATTATTAATACACGTGTGATACATAGACAACCAGGTCCCTAGTTAGCCTCTATATGAACTAGTCCATTGGGCAACTGTTGATCGAGATTCCCGATCAAGGACAATGACGTCGGTTGACAATGGGGTCATCTTATTAGTTGAATAAGATGATGGACATACGCAAAGTATTGCAATAAGATCGTATTACGATGTTTGTCATTTGCAATAGATAAGAATATGATAGCTTATTCCTTAGACCGTGAGACCGTACTTATTGATACTTAGTAGGGGTGCTTTGAGAGCATCAAACGTTGTGTCTTATATAGCATGACAATAACGGTGTCCATCTTGGGTATTCCGAAAGAGCATCGAGACGTAAGGATCAAGAGCAGGATTTGTTCATTCTTGTAATGGAAAGATACTCTGGGCCCACTCGGTGAGATTACATCTACATAGCTGCGCAGCTTGTGACTAGGTCATGGAGATGTAATATCACAGACGAGTTAATAACCGTTGTCAGTAACGAGATACAACAAAGACATCAGTATGTCTACGATCATATCTCGGACAAGGTAGTATCGGAGAAACAAAGGGAATGAATATCATATTTATGGTTCAACGACGATATTCGTGGAATGCACAGGGGCCGTCATATACATCCAGGTATCCCTGACGGTCATTGGTGAGCGGAGTGTCTCGACCATGTCTGGAGTGTTCTCGAACCGTAGCGTAACAAACTTAAGGTCTTGACGACACCAGGAGATAGGTTCTGGAATAATATAGGATTTTGTTGGAGAGAGAGAAATGATCCGGAAAGAGTTCCGGTGGTCCGGAAGGAGTTCCGGGAAGGTCTGGAATGGTTCCAGAGATGTCCGAAAGTTGTTCGGGTGGTTCGGAAATTGTTTCGGAGTCACGGGATATTAAATAGTATTTAAATATATTAATTATGAATTAATTATATTTTATATTAATTTAATTATTAAATAATAAAGGAAAAAGGGGGCTCCCACCTATATGGGCCCTAAGAGGGCCCAGGGGGGGGGCGCACATCAAAGGGGGTGGGCCCCATGGCTGGTTCGGCCAGCCCATGTGGGTGCGCCACCCCCCTCCTCCTTTGTTTAGTCCCACATGGGGGAGCTAGGGAGTTTGCACACCCACTCCCCCCTTTATATAGCAAGGCATATTAATTGGATTAATTCATTGGAAAATACAATTAAGTTTGTAGCAGGCCGGCCGAGCTGTTTCTCCGCCCGTTTTGCCTCCTCTCTCCACCTAAGCTATACCGCCGGGCGCCGTTGCCCTGCGGGATTCCAGATAAGACCTACCCCTGCGATTTCAGCTGGATCTGAATGACCGGGGGTTGTTGTTAAGCTCCGTATGTTTGCGAGTGCTCGGAGGTGACTCTTTTGAGGAGCCTGGGCGACGTCGTCTCGCCCCCTGCAGTCGCCGCGCCGCCTCCCCCTGCCGCCGGCACACCCCCTGCCGCCGGCGTCTCGCCATCTTCCGCCCGACGCCCGTCGACGCAGGTCATCGTCGACACCCCGACGTCATCGTCTACGTCATCGCGGCAAGTTCTCCGCGACCTCGAGGTCGGCTACGTACGACTTCATCGTCAACGCTTGTGCGGGAGCGTAATCCCCGCTATCGGTCTACATGGAGGTAATGTAACCCGTTCCGCCACCGTTATCACATGTACTAGATAGATAGATCCTGCCTAGTTAGGGTTTCATATGCTAGAAAAATTATTGTTTTCTGCATCGTAACCCCTTCAGTGGTATCAGAGCCGATCTATGCGTAGTACTGATGGTACGGTTAGAACTCATGTTGAATGAGGACGTCTTTCTTATATTTGCTACCCTCTAGCGTGCACTTGCGATGCCTTCGGTATTGAGTTGATGAAGCGGCCCGGACCGACTTTACGCGTACGCTTATGCGAGACTGGTTCCACTACTGACATACAGCTTGCACCGTATCTGTGGCTGGCGGGTGTCTGTTTCTCTCTCTCTAGTCGGTAAAGCATTTTCAATGGAGGGCCCAAAAGGGATGCTTAAACATGCAATTATACGATCGACGCTGCGGTACAAATTTCGTAGGAAGGGAAGCGATTCTCTTACGAATAAGTCTATATGCCACGTAAAACTTGCAAAACTAAATAAAGCTAGAGGCGTCTAACTTTGTTTTGCAGAGACGTTATTTTATGTGACATGGTTACGGTAAGTTTGATATTACTCGTACTGTCGGAGGCAATGGAGGGCTCCGTAGACTCGGAGCCATGCCGGGGCGCCG
Organism: Poa annua; assembly: GCA_026929855.1. Lineage (NCBI taxonomy): Eukaryota > Viridiplantae > Streptophyta > Magnoliopsida > Poales > Poaceae > Poa > Poa annua. The sequence continues at coordinate 86,183,943 of CM049431.1, forward strand.
GGTGCCAGGCACATGGCGCCATGAAGGTCCAGGTGCATCGACCATGTCACATCGCACTTCATTGCATCATCATTGTGTGCTGTTGTGTGTGCATCCTATTGATTGCTTATATGCTAGATATACAACGGTAGCATCATGAATAGTATGATCCCTAACAAATACCAAAATTGTGTTCTCCCTCGTTGCACACCACCAAGAAAGTTTTACGTTATGAGGCAGGCCGTGATGATCGGGTGTAGAACATCTCGTCGTTCGCATACAGTGGTTGTAAGCCATGTTGCACGCGCAGGGTCTTCGAGATTTGATTGGCGAGCCTAGCATATGCCGATATGGCCTCAGAACACGGAAAGATCGAAAGATCGAGCACGAGTCACAGAGTTGTTGTGATCGACATTTTATGTCCACCTTTGAAGCTGTGCTGCCGGCTGTGATGATCGGGGGTAGTATGGTGGATGAGGGTCGTGTAATCACCATTATTATTTTAGGGATAATAATTTTGGTGGGATTTTGTTTGATAATATGATATAAACTAAAACTCACATATATTATAAACTTTACCTTACCTCTTTTGCGATCACATCTGGAGACTACGGAACTACGCTTCGGTTACTCCTCAAGAGCCCGGATTCTACCTTAGAAGCCGACGGGTCCAACTTCATTAGCTGGTACATTGGTTTTAGAAACATTCTCCAAACACAACAAACATTCTATATGTCCTAGAACATTAGTTAGGAGTTAGACCAGATGATTCTGCTAGCAAGGAGGAAGATGATGAGTTCCGTAAGCATCATGATATTTTCATGGAAGTGAAGGTCGTCATGAGCGTAAGTCTAGCACCAGAGTTGAAAGTTGTTTCAACACATGGAGCCATATGTCGTGATTGATGCGATCAAAGGTCACTTCAAAGATGACGTGGGGCTACTCTTCGACTACCCCACGGTGAGGCTTCCTGGGCCGCGCGAAGCTTATGGAGGCCCACAGAAGGCCCGCTAAGGGTATCGTATAACCCAGTCCTAGTCGGTTAAGTCGCACAACTTGCCATATCTGTAATTGCCATCGGTACCATTCACCCGAGACCTGGCCTACCTATAAAGGCCAGGAGGGTTGCTCGTCTCAGGGACACGCTCATAGCCGCCACCACAAACCCTAGCGAGATCGCAATCTCGCCATTGTAATCGCTATTCGCAATCAATATCAGACAAGCAGGAAGTAGGGTGTTATCCTCCGGTAGTCTGAACCTGGGTAAATTCCCCGCTTGTCAGCCGTCGTGATCACCAATGCTTATCTCTCTCTCCCCTCAATCAACCCGGGGTAGACAACCCTGGGATTTGTCGAGTTACACCCTCGCCAATTGGCGCCGTCTGTGGGAAAGAACAAGCATTGGAATCATGGTCGCACCGGCTCCATCCGCAAGGAAGATCGACGTCTGCACCACCCGGGAGCCCATCCGCTTTGGCTCCTTCGAGTACGCCTTCCTGAAAGTGCATGGTTGCCCCCATGCGTGGTTTTGGTAATTAATGACAATCCTTATAGACTAATGTTTACATTGAGATATTCTTATAGATCTTGTCCATGGGAAATTATAGGAGTTCATGTGTTGGACTCTTCAAGATGACTTAATGACCAATGCTCTATTCAAAGGGTTTATATGAAGAATGGTCATGTGTAGAGTTGAGCTCATTGCAAGTATGGCTTGGAATAGAAGATTGAGTGAACAATCATGTTTAACCCCAAGCCATCATACATATCAAGAGAAGAAAATGAAGTGCAAGTTCAATATGATGCATATCGGAAGATATCCTTTGATTGAGTCTTGCAAAGGAAACATGAAGACAAAGCCTAGCGAGTCCCTCCCATAACGGAGTATGGGGGAGCATTTGTAGAAGTCTTCATCAAGCATGTGCTAGCAAGCACAATCAAGAAAGGTGTTTCAACTTGAGAGAGTCAAGATCTTCATCATCGAGCTCAAGTGGAATGCGCAAGGCAAAGGTATGATCTTGATAGGTTTTCTCTCTTACCGGTCTCATGGTGTTAGTAGGAGACCGGGTGTTAGGATAGATGGCGTACTATCAAGAGGGGCTCTCAAGTGAGTAACTTGATCGCATTGTTGTGGAGAGCTCAAACCTTTGCATACTTGGCTTCTCATATTTCTTGGTTCTTATTTGGTTTTTCTCCGTGTTGAGTGTTGGTGCTTGTCGTGATCTTCATGATAAGACCAAGTCCTTCGAAAATGGTTTTACTTTAGAAAACTTGTTGCCTTTTATCCATGTGAGGATTTAGAGCTTGGTTTATCTCCATACTAAGCTCTAGTTCATCAAAAACAGATTTCGAATGAATATCTTGTTGCGTTTTTGACGAAGGAGTTTTTACTGGTTTGCATTGTTTAGGAAAGTTCAACCTTTCCCCATTTGGTTTTATCCTCACATGATGGACTGTGATGTTTCTATGCACATTCAAGTAGAGCTCGTTGTAACGATTCCAACGAGCCAAAAATCATGGAAAACGGAGTCCGGATGGAAAAGATATTGACGTTTTCGTTTATCAGTTTCTGCTGTTTTTTTGCTGTAGCGGTAGTACCGCCGCGGTACCGACCGAGGTACCGCCGGAGCTAACAGAGAGCTGTTTTTGGCGATACCGGGAGCGGTAGTTCCGTCGGGGCGGTAGTACCGCTGCCTGGGGCGGTAGTACCGCTACGGAAGCCTGTTTTCAGCCCGTTTTGATGCCCTAACTCCCTAGGGGGGCGGTAGTACCGCTAGGGCCAGCGGTAGTACCGCTACGGTGCGAATCTGCACTCAACGGTTGGAATTTGGGTTGACCTATTTAAGGGGCCTTCTTCCCCAATGGTACCCTAACCTTTCTAGCAAGTTTTGACCTCCATTGTTGATCTTCTTGAGCTTGCTATCTCTCCATCCCTCCAATGATTCTTGCTAATTCTTGAGGGAAAAGAGAGAGGAGATCTAGATCCACCTTTCCACCAATCAATCTCTCCTCTAAGTGAGGGGAACCTAGTGGATTTAGATCTTGGAGTTACTTTGTGGTTCTTCTCCTTTGTTCTTCCTCTCTTCTCCCCCCATAAGCATTAGTTGCCTTTGGTGGGATTTGAGAGTGAAGGATTTGACTCCTTTGTGGATTCCTTGTTCTTCCTCTCTTCTCCCCCCATAAGTATTAGTTGCTTTTGGTGGGATTTGAGAGTGAAGGATTTGAGCACTTGTGCTCTTGCCTTTTGCATTTGGTGCATCGGTGTGCTCTCCACGAGGATTCGTGGAAGTTGAAAGTTTGTGAGCTTGTTACTCTTGGGTCCTTGGACCCTAGACGCATTTGTGGTGGTTGGACCCTTGTGTGGTCACTTGAAGCCGTTCGGGAGCCCCCAATCCCATTGTGGGTTGTGCCCCGGATTGTTGTTGGAGGCCGTTCGGGAGCCCCCAATCCCATTGTGGGTTGTGCCCCGGATTGTTGTTGAAAGGCTCCGGATTCCGCCTCGAAGGAATTCCGATAGTGGAAGGTGAACCAAGCCTTTGTGGTGCGGTTCATCGGAGAAGAAGGTGAAACCTTTGTGGTTGTTGAACCGTTGTGTCGGTTCACACCTCTCCAACGAGACGTACTCCCTTAACAAGGAGGAACTCGGGAATACATCCTCGTCTCCGCGTGCCTCGGTTATTTCTATACCCGAGCTTTTACTTATGCACTTTGCATTGTGATAGCCTTCGTGCTTGAAGTATTCTATTGCTATCACCTTGTTGTTTATCTTGCTTATCATAAGTTGTTGGTGCACATAGGTGACCCTAGTTTATTTAGGTTGTCGGCTTGTTAATTTAAACACCTAGTTTTATTCCGCAATTATCAAGCCTAAACCAGAAAAGTTTTAAACCGCCTATTCACCCCCCCCCCCTCTAGGCGACATCATTGTCCTTTCAATTGGTATCAGAGCCTGGTCTCTCTTGTTGGGCTTTACCGCCTAGAGAGTAAAAGATGTCGTTTAGAGAATTAGTGCACGATCCCACTTTCATATTCGATGGCACAAATTATGATGTTTGGAAAATTCGCATGCTTAATGTTTTTAGGACCATGGGTCCAAATTATGTTAAGAGGATTGTAGATGTGTGTTTATCTCCTCCAAAGGATTCTCATGATTTATCTTTAGAGGATGAGATAAACTCTCATCTCGAGACTCAAGTTACTAATGGTCTTATGTGTGCTTTGACCGATGTAGTTCTTGCTTCAATCATGCCTTTTCGAAATGCACATGAGCTTTGGACCAAGCTTCAAGATATATATGAAGTGTCCAAAATTATTGAGGATGATTGTTCTTCCTCCACCTCCGGCCGTGATGAGTTCACAACTTCTTCCACTTCACCAACATGTGATTTGTCACACGGTAACGATATGGTGAGTGGCGATAGAAATTGCATTGGTGATGGTGAACTTACTATTGATTATACCTCTTCTCTATCACATTGCAATCTTCTATCTTTGGACTTAAAATCTTATAGCACTCCAAATGTCATACATGCTAGAGTTGATTGTCCTTGCATATCAAGTAATAGTTGCTTAACTAAATATAATGATGATATGCTCTCTATGTCTTGCTGTGATGAAAATTACTCTTCCATATCCTCTAGTATTTGCATGACTAACAATGTAGAGGAATCCCAACACTTGTTGGAACAAGACATGGACCTCAATGGAGCTTCAAGTATTTCTTCATACTCCTCACCCATTAATCATGTTTGCCTTATGGCTAAGGATTCCGAGGTATCTCCCACCTCGAATCCAAATTGTGATGATGTGGATGAGGATTCTCATGAAGAAGGTTTTGACTTTGAATCCTTAAACAAGATGGGTGAGATGGTACTTGGTGCTCTACCCAAAGGTAGTAAAGCTATCCCTCCTCTTTGTGAAATCATTGATTATGTTACTAAGAGTAGGGAATTCATTGAGGATTTGGAAAGTCAATTTGATGAGAAATGTCAAATTGAGAGAGATGACTCTATCACCATAGCTTCTTTGAAAGCTTCTCTTGAAGAGGAAGAAGAGCTTAGGGTTTCTCTTGAAGAGAAACTTGAATGCCTTTATGAGTCTAATGATCTTATTATTGCTAAAATCATTAAGGAAAGAGATCATGCTATTGCTAAATATAAAGTGCTTAAAAATGAAAAAGTTGAATTTGATGTTGGCAATGCTAGACTAAGTGAGGACATAGAGAGACTTGACAAAGTTCACAAAACTTTAGAAAGTGAACACTCTCTCCTTATCATGTCTCATGATCAACTCCAAACTCAACTATCTAACAATGATAAGCTTTCCAAATTGTCTCCTTCCATTTCTAATGTTAATGATGCTTGTGCTACTAACTCCACTTCTCGTGAAGCATCTATTTTGAAGGAAAATGTTGAGCTAAGGGCTCAACTTGAGTTGCTATCTAGCAAGTATGGGAAATTGGAAGAAACTCATGAAAGGCTCTCTAGCTCTAATGACGATCTTCTAGCATCCCATGCTAAGCTAAAGTTAGCTAATGAGGCGATTATGTCAAAGGTAACATCTTGTAAGCCTCATGTGGACAATGGCACAACGTCTTCTCTTAATGCTATATCATCTTGTGCTAGTCCTTGTGATTCATCCACTCATAATGTTGCTACATCTTGTGATGAATCACTTTCCATACCTTGTTGCTCTAACAATGAAGTTTCTACTTCCTCTAGCATTTGTGTTGATACTAACCATGTAGAGGAATTAAAAGAGCTCAAGGCCCAAGTCACTTATTTGAATAAAGACTTGGAAAAGCGTCATGTTGGGAAGTCCACACTGGACAATATGTTGAGTGTTCAAAGACGCCCCAATGACAAGAGTGGACTTGGATTCAACTCCAATAACAAGAACAAGTCCAAGATCATCAAGAAGAAAAAGGGCCAAGAACAAGTCAAATATTCGGCCAAGATTGTTTGCTTCAAGTGCAAAGTTGAAGGGCACCATGTTAGATCTTGCCCTTTGAAGAAGAAGGCTTTTAGTGAGAAGCAACAAGGGAAGAAACCTCAAGTTCAAACTCAAGCTCCTCAAGTTGAAGAACAATCTTTTCCCAAGAAGAATCAAGCTACCCCTCCTCAAGTCAAGACTCCAACTAAGAAGAGAGGAGGAAGTAGATGTTGCTACCTATGTCGTGAGAAGGGTCACCTTGCTTCTTCATGCACAAATGGTACCTTATCCAACCTCATTATAATTAATGATGTTTATTCTCTTCGGAAGGATAAGGTTGGCAATGTGTTTGCCAAATATGTTGGTACTCAAAGTGGTGTCAAGAAAAGAACCATTTGGGTTGCCAAACCTATTGTGACTAAGTTCTTAGGACCCAACTTGGTTGGAGACCAACAAGTTAAAACTTGACCAATAGGTGTTGTTGGAAACATTGGAGACTTGGCTACATTATGAAGAATTAAGGGATCTTCATCAATTATATTCTCTCAAGTCAAGTCATATGGATCATATTGTTCTATCTCATATCCAATGTTCCTCCTTGCGGTAACTTTTATTTAAATCATATATACATTGAAAGTTGCTTGCACCCTTGCATGTGTTTGGTTTTGTACCTTGCTAGTGTTTGTATGTGTTGTGCTCTCTACTTACTTATCTTGAGAAATCAAGTATGTGTGTATGTTGGTTTGCACACCATTTACTAGTTTTGAGCCTTATTGTTTTTATTTGATATCTTATCTTGTTGGCTCTCTTTGAGAGATTAATGGACTATCATATTTTGGGGGAGTGATATGCTTCGTGCACTTCACAATCCTAAAATTGTGTATTCATGAGAAATACAACTTAGTGTTGATATTTTTATATTATCTACTATCTATGTGGTATGTCATTCTCATGAGAAATTCAATTTCTATAATTTCCATTAATTTTTCGAGTTGGTTTTGTTTGCCTCTTGCTTTAAATAAATGGATTATCACATTATGGGGAAGTAATAAGCTATGTGCATATTACAAGCCTAGAAAATGTGAACATATGAGGTTTTGCCACCTAGAATTGATATTGCTAGTTATCTTGTTCCTATGTGGCATGTTGCTCAAACAAGTTTCCATTTACTTAAATGCTTTTTGTCTCTCACTCTTTTGGATCTTGTTTGTGGAGGATGTTCTTGGTATGGCTTTCCCAAATATGTTCTCATGTATCTTTTGGGAAGCCAATTGTTTCAAACTACTCCTTGGAGTTGCTTTGCACCTTCGCATGATTTGTGAAGCTATCAAGAATATCTATATATCTAAGCATGGCTTTTAATTCCTATCATTTGCCATATGCTTATGTTTTTTGAATATGATCTTGAATATATCTTTGCAATCCACCCCCGAGAAATATCTCCATACATTACTTGTCTTGACAAGTGATAATCTTTTTGTGGTAAATATATTGATCATATTCGCTTTGGCTCTTGCTTTGAATTGCTTTATTTGATTGCCAAGGATTTGTTTTGATCTAACTCTCATTTGTCTTCATTGTATCTTTTGGATCCTTTATTGCTCTACTTAAAATTTATTTAGTGCTTTCTTGAGTTGGGAAAAGCAATGAACCAATTCTTGTGTATTGACATTCAAAAGTCATACTTCTTGATAATGCACTATTCTTTGGGAAGCTATCCTACTTTGAGTAAAACACCGTTCTTTAATTTGGTATTGCAATTTCTTGCCTTTCTTGAACATGACTAGTGTTTGAATAATATATATGGAGAGTGATGATCTCATTTGTGTGCATTGTGTATTCAAATACAAAATCATAAATAATGCACACATCGTGGAGAAGCAATCCTATATGCTTTTTGAACATTAGTTGTCTTCGTTTGATATTTGATCCCGATGACGTGTCTTCTTGGAAGACAAACATTCTTCGTCTTGGTACCTTGTGCCATCATGAAAAGTGTAGAGGGTTTGGTTTATTCCTTGATGATATTTTTCATCAATTGGTCTCTTGTTTTCATTGGTATCTTTTCAAAGTGATATCTTCAATCATGTGTTGATTTGGGTATTTGATACAATTTGGATAATTTATTTTCTTGTCACACTTGTGTGTGCTTTGTTGGTTTACTTGGTGTTTCATCTAAATTATATCTCGCTTGGTTCTTGTAAGTCTTGTGCATGCATATTTATTATATGTATATATTATGGCATGCTTACTTTCGTTGATCCAATATATAGGATAAACTCCATCAAATCCTAAATGGCTAAGATGTGCATGAAATTCAATTTCATATCAATATGCACATATTTATGTGGAGTTTGTCCTATGTGTTGTAGTTCCTCTAACTACTTTGGACCCAATTAGTTTGGGTACCATGTTGTACTTAAATTTGTTTTAGGTACACTTGAGATGCATTGGAAGCTTGTCTCATCTACAAGGTGGTGTCACCATGTGTTCATTGGAGCCAAGTTTGGATGATGGTTCACTCTTATCTTCTACATCACCAATGCTATCTCGGTAACAAGTATCTACCTCATGCATACATTTCTAGCTTTCAACCTTGTGTAGGTTGTATCTTGGCATGAATCTTTGTGTTGCAATTAATTTGGTTCTTGAAAAACATCCTTATTGCAAATATGAGTAAGCCGGGATGATTACATATAAGGGGACTATATATTCATTTCTATGATTCATCGATCCCAAGTATGTCAATCTAGCACTTTCTACTTAAAGTCTCTCATGTGCAATATTGATGTTTCTTCAAATCATTTGCCTTTCATGATACTTGTTATCTTACTCGGAGCATCCATTTGTTAACCTTTATCCCTTGTGGATAATTTTTGATGCTATGATGAGTATGTGGTGTAAGTTCACTTATATTCCGTTAAGATATAATTGGGATTTGTGCTATGCTTTTAAGCAAAGATCTTATTGGTGTATTTATGACTTCCTCCTGTATATCATAATCTTTACCCGTGTATCTATCTTGTGTGTACATGTTTATTTGTAGACCCATATCTTAGTGATTAGTGTCTACTTAGAAACTTATACACATGCGATTAGTTACATCTTTTATTGATATTCCAATTCTTTAGTGACCACCTCCTTTTGCTTTTAGTTCTTTGGTGGTTTCTAAAAGTAACAAGTTTTATTTTTCATGTGTTATGCTTTTTGCATTTTACTAAGCTTGTGGAGTTATTTGCTATACCTCTTTTGGTGTGTGGGTATGGGAAAGACACGATATGCACTATGTGCAACTCTTCTTGAAAGACTATGGTGATGCTATCATCCTTGTATTAGTCTCCTATAATGTCTTTTTATCTCACACCCATTATTTGATTTACCGCTCCTTGCTCTTGTTGCAAAACATTTTATTAGGTGAAAGTTGTTTTGCCTCCTTTATCATTTACATTCTCTTGCATGAGCTTGTGTTCGAATTTATCTAGGCGGGAGTGAGGATTCCATGTTGTGCACACTATATTGAAACACAAATCCTATTTGTGCACGTACCTTGGGGAGTTCCCTCATGATATTTAGAACACTTTTCAGATCCTTTTGATTGCTTGCTTCTTTCGTTGAAGTATCTTTCCATTTGAAATTCTTTTGCAATCTTTGGATCCTCTATATAGTTTGATCTCCCTCCATCTATTCGTCATTGGATATGTGCATTTGATTTCACTCATATTATGAGAAATGCACACATTATGGGGGAGCTCTCACTATATTTGCGTTCTACGCTTTTCTTCCTATTTCGGCAATCGATGCCAATGGGGGAGAAATTTAGAGGGTTTAAGGGAATATGGGTTTATTCTCTTGCGGTTCTCTTGCATCCTTGCTCTTTGTGTTGCATGGTTGCTTAAATTCATTATATAAACCCACGTAAAAGGGATTGTCATCAATTACCAAAATGGGGGAGATTGAAAGTGCATGGTTGCCCCCATGCGTGGTTTTGGTAATTAATGACAATCCTTATAGACTAATGTTTACATTGAGATATTCTTATAGATCTTGTCCATGGGAAATTATAGGAGTTCATGTGTTGGACTCTTCAAGATGACTTAATGACCAATGCTCTATTCAAAGGGTTTATATGAAGAATGGTCATGTGTAGAGTTGAGCTCATTGCAAGTATGGATTGGAATAGAAGATTGAGTGAACAATCATGTTTAACCCCAAGCCATCATACATATCAAGAGAAGAAAATGAAGTGCAAGTTCAATATGATGCATATCGGAAGATATCCTTTGATTGAGTCTTGCAAAGGAAACATGAAGACAAAGCCTAGCGAGTCCCTCCCATAACGGAGTATGGGGGAGCATTTGTAGAAGTCTTCATCAAGCATGTGCTAGCAAGCACAATCAAGAAAGGTGTTTCAACTTGAGAGAGTCAAGATCTTCATCATCGAGCTCAAGTGGAATGCGCAAGGCAAAGGTATGATCTTGATAGGTTTTCTCTCTTACCGGTCTCATGGTGTTAGTAGGAGACCGGGTGTTAGGATAGATGGCGTACTATCAAGAGGGGCTCTCAAGTGAGTAACTTGATCGCATTGTTGTGGAGAGCTCAAACCTTTGCATACTTGGCTTCTCATATTTCTTGGTTCTTATTTGGTTTTTCTCCGTGTTGAGTGTTGGTGCTTGTCGTGATCTTCATGATAAGACCAAGTCCTTCGAAAATGGTTTTACTTTAGAAAACTTGTTGCCTTTTATCCATGTGAGGATTTAGAGCTTGGTTTATCTCCATACTAAGCTCTAGTTCATCAAAAACAGATTTCGTATGAATATCTTGTTGCGTTTTTGACGAAGGAGTTTTTACTGGTTTGCATTGTTTAGGAAAGTTCAACCTTTCCCCATTTGGTTTTATCCTCACATGATGGACTGTGATGTTTCTATGCACATTCAAGTAGAGCTCGTTGTAACGATTCCAACGAGCCAAAAATCATGGAAAACGGAGTCCGGATGGAAAAGATATTGACGTTTTCGTTTATCAGTTTCTGCTGTTTTTTTGCTGTAGCGGTAGTACCGCCGCGGTACCGCCCGAGGTACCGCCGGAGCTAACAGAGAGCTGTTTTTGGCGGTACCGGGAGCGGTAGTTCCGTCGGGGCGGTAGTACCGCTGCCCGGGGCGGTAGTACCGCTACGGAAGCCTGTTTTCAGCCCGTTTTGATGCCCTAACTCCCTAGGGGGGCGGTAGTACCGCTAGGGCCAGCGGTAGTACCGCTACGGTGCGAATCTGCACTCAACGGTTGGAATTTGGGTTGACCTATTTAAGGGGCCTTCTTCCCCAATGGTACCCTAACCTTTCTAGCAAGTTTTGACCTCCATTGTTGATCTTCTTGAGCTTGCTATCTCTCCATCCCTCCAATGATTCTTGCTAATTCTTGAGGGAAAAGAGAGAGGAGATCTAGATCCACCTTTCCACCAATCAATCTCTCCTCTAAGTGAGGGGAACCTAGTGGATTTAGATCTTGGAGTTACTTTGTGGTTCTTCTCCTTTGTTCTTCCTCTCTTCTCCCCCCATAAGCATTAGTTGCCTTTGGTGGGATTTGAGAGTGAAGGATTTGACTCCTTTGTGGATTCCTTGTTCTTCCTCTCTTCTCCCCCCATAAGTATTAGTTGCTTTTGGTGGGATTTGAGAGTGAAGGATTTGAGCACTTGTGCTCTTGCCTTTTGCATTTGGTGCATCGGTGTGCTCTCCACGAGGATTCGTGGAAGTTGAAAGTTTGTGAGCTTGTTACTCTTGGGTCCTTGGACCCTAGACGCCTTTGTGGTGGTTGGACCCTTGTGTGGTCACTTGAAGCCGTTCGGGAGCCCCCAATCCCATTGTGGGTTGTGCCCCGGATTGTTGTTGGAGGCCGTTCGGGAGCCCCCAATCCCATTGTGGGTTGTGCCCCGGATTGTTGTTGAAAGGCTCCGGATTCCGCCTCGAAGGAATTCCGATAGTGGAAGGTGAACCAAGCCTTTGTGGTGCGGTTCATCGGAGAAGAAGGTGAAACCTTTGTGGTTGTTGAACCGTTGTGTCGGTTCACACCTCTCCAACGAGACGTACTCCCTTAACAAGGAGGAACTCGGGAATACATCCTCGTCTCCGCGTGCCTCGGTTATTTCTATACCCGAGCTTTTACTTATGCACTTTGCATTGTGATAGCCTTCGTGCTTGAAGTATTCTATTGCTATCACCTTGTTGTTTATCTTGCTTAGCATAAGTTGTTGGTGCACATAGGTGACCCTAGTTTATTTAGGTTGTCGGCTTGTTAATTTAAACACCTAGTTTTATTCCGCAATTATCAAGCCTAAACCAGAAAAGTTTTAAACCGCCTATTCACCCCCCCCTCTAGGCGACATCATTGTCCTTTCACTTCCACCCGCCGGCCCACCGCTCGGTGTACGCCGATCTGTACAAAGGTATACACATCACCTTTGGCTCCATATATTGTTTCGTCGACAGTCGCGGAATATTCAGGTCTACGGCGACCACGCCACGCGCGCCGGTGACACCCGCATCGGCCACCCTCGCGCCGTACCCGCCGTCGTCTACCGCGGGAGCCACATCTGCTACAACTGCGAGGATCGCATCTACTTCGACTACATCGACTACTTTGATAGCGGCCATGCAGATCGAGTCTACTTCAACCACCTCGATCGCACGGCTGGCAAAACCAAGATCTACCTCAACCGCAGCTACATCGATTGCACCCGCACATGCGACCAAGGACGCGCTACCGACAGCCACGTCGCGCGCATCCTCGTGGACTCATCAAGTCTACCCCAAGCCGACCGCACTCGCTCCGACGACTGCGAAATCTCCTTCCACAAACGCTGTAAAGATCGCAAGAAGACGCAACACCGGCTGCGCCACCCGCCATGTGGCAGCAATTTTTGATCCAGAGCAAGATTCGGATGAAGGAAGCAGCAGCGGCAGCGTAAACACCCCTACCCAGGTTTACCCCGCGCAAGTCTTCATGGCCGGCACAGCACCTCCAGAAGGCAACGATGAACCTGCATACCCACTGGAGGTGGTCATGCCCGACCAGACGACTCGGCTCACCATCACGCGCGACATGGCGATCATGGCCATGAAGCACGTCGACGACGGCACGTTTCCACCACCCGACGCCCCTCGGGAGGATCAGCTTGCAGTCCAGTACTTGCTACGCAAGGAAGGCGAACGACTACGCGCCGAAAAAGCCGAACTTATCCGGCGCAAGAGGGATGCGGACCCGTCAAGCGCCAGAAGGGCTGCCTACTCGTTTACTTCCTCCACCGAGGTCAGCCAAGGAGGACGGCGGCGCAGAGCCCGCGTTCCCTGAAGGGGATCGTGTGCATAAAACAAAAAATTTCCTAGCAACGATATCCTTAAACTAGCCAAGATCTACACTATGCAGATATAGAAGTACGGCGGAGATCGGAATACATACCCTCGTAGACCGAATAGCAGGGATTACGCTCCCGCACAAGCGTTGACGACGAAGACGACGTAGCCGACCTCTAGGTCGCGGAGAACTCGACGCGACGAAGACGACGAAGATGACCCCGAGGTCGGGTGGAGGAAGTAGGCCTCCGAGTACCGTTAGCGCACCACCTCGCAGGGCGTCACACACATACAGTGGAGATGACGTCCTCCGAAGCTCCAGTACAGGACGAGCAGCGGAAGACTTGGACCGGAACACCAGCAGCGCGGCAGCGGGCTATGGTGGAAGAGACCCCTCTCCTCTACTCGACGCGGCTCCGACAAGGGAACCATGAGATCGAGAGAGAAATTGGGAATTAATTGGTGAATTAAAAGGACAGGGGTGCCCCTTCTTATATAGGCTCCCAGGGGGAGCCAGGCAATGTGGGACTATCCCCACATGCCTGGTGCGGCTAGGATAGGTGCGCCGGCCCTAGGTGGGCCCCATTTGTCCCACCTAGGCCAACCAAGCCTCCCCCCCAAAATTCCCTTGAGGGTTTCCCCCCCATGGGCCTTCTTTCGACCAGAAGGCCCATTTCGGAAAATCAGCCTAAATAAATTCGAAAATAAATATATAAAATCATATTTGCATATTAATTACACTAATTAATATCAAACATAATATATATAATTTTTCCTTGCTCCGAAAACTCTTTCGGCGCAGCCCGATCTCCATCAGATCATTTCCGGGACGTTCCCGGTGATCTCTTTCCTTTCCGGTTGTCTTGTCGAAACCCCTTAAGTGTGTTACCCTAGCGGTTCGATATAATAACATGTACGATCAAGACTCCTCTATGATCATCGACTAACTCGTAGGCCTGGACCCCATGAATTAATCCCTGTGATATAACGAATGACTTTCATCTATCAAACCTGGACGTCTAGTCTTAAACCCTTTGTCATGGCGATACTTAGCGTGTCCGAGCATCATTCTAAGATATCTCCATAGCTAGCATGATCTCGTTACCGACATCGCTATCTTCTACTCGTCTATGATATTATGTCAGCTGGTGACCTAGTCACATGTTTGCAAACTCATTTGACACAATCTCACCGAGTGGGCCCTAGAGTATCTATCCGGCTATGCTGACTGACAAATCCCGCTGTTGACCCCTCGTCTCAACTACCCCCTTCCGATACCCAAAAGTATCACCGTTATTGTCACACTATATAAGATATGACGTTTGGTGCGATCAAAGTATCTTCCAGGGATAACAATAAGAGTTGATCTCACGGTCTTATGGCGTAACGACTATGTCCTATAAATACTGGGTATGTCCATCACATCGTTACACCTAACGATATGACTTCCATTGCCGACCGGCGCCATGCCCTATGATCGGAAAACCTCGATCATCAATCACGCAACGAAACTAGTCTTAGTAGAGGCTACTAGGGACCTGGTTGTTTATCTACCACACCTGTATTAATGTTTTCGCTTAATACAGTTATAGCATGGTATAAAACATATAATGAACGATTGGGATATTGCCAATAAACTATGTTTATTAAGTGCCTCTAGGGCATAGTCCCTTCAGTCTCCCACTTGCACTAGAGTAACACTTAATCTAGTTTACAACCTGGTAAAAGCTCAACACCCATAGCATCTTGGTGCCTGCTTGCCTCGTGGAAGAGGAATACAGTCAATAGAACTCACACATTGAGATCTATATGTGTTTTGCAACACTTCTATGTCTCCTAGTTTGACATCAACCCGTATCTTACGATGACGGCGAAATATATCCCAGTGGATGGAGTGAGACTCGAGCATTCGCTTAGCATGCGCCTTAAAAGTCTAAGAGATCTATTAAGGGGACCACCTATGCTCGGAAAACTGCTCAGTCCAATCACACTTGCTACTTCTAAAGTTGCGATATATTTCTATACCTATGTAGATTATGCGACAGTGCATTCATATGCGGCTTCGCAAACTAACCATGTCTATCTTCAAAATAAAGGACATCTCCTATATGAGATTTCTAGTCGTATGGGTCAGTGTAATAACTTGCATCATCGTAACCGCTTTACGGCAAGTTGCCATTCCACTCTTACCCTTTACTAGAAAACCTATCTTCAGTTCTCATAGACACTGAAGAATAAACTTAACGTTTGTTCATTGATCCACACAAGGATCACTCTAGAACCTGTTCTTCAACCAAGAACTCGGGTCACACCAAGTCGAGCTTTCAGCCTGATAGACTCTATGTGTGATACATAGAGAATGTCGAACATCATTTTCTATCACTGAAAAAGCCAAGATAAACTTAATATTTTACCTAGTCAAACAAGCAAGAACCTCTTTCTTCACTTGTCCTATTCTGAAACACTTCAGAATCTTGACTTAGTAAATATTCCGACCTAATGTTATTAAGCCCCTTCTGATCTATACAATTATAAATCGGATGCCTAATACTCCTAACTTCATTTCATAGAAAATTTAATCACTTATATAATCCTTTACACTATACTAGAGGATCTGTGTCATTCAATATGTCGTTACATACAGAATCACAAATGACACCTAGCTCCCACTCAAATATGCCTTCGCATATAAGATCAAGGAAAACTACTTAGCTCCCACTCAAATATGCCTTCCGCATATAAGATCAAGGAAAGCTACTTTGCTCCCATTCACTTCTTTGCAAATGTAGGTTTCTTCAACTATTTTGGACAACTCCAAAATCCTTTGATCACATTATCAAAGTGAAGATTCCAGCTCCGATATGCTTGCTTCAGCCCATGAATGGACCACCGAAGTTTGCATACATGTTTAGCATCCTCAGGATCACCAACTCTTTCTTAATGACACTATTAAGAAACATGGTTTCCTTATCCATCTTTCAATTTCTCATTCGAAATTATAGTGATTGCTAAACGACCCAGAATAGATTTAGGCTTCGCCACTTGAGACAAACTCTCATGTGGTCTGTCGGAACTGTTTCACGACAAATCGAATCTGCTCAATGTCTACTCTCTCATAAAATTCCATATGCTATTAGCATCCTAGATGCCATCAAGAAGATCTCCCAAGTCAATACCTGGTAATCATATATGGATTTTATTTCGGATCATATATGACTCATAGCCATTTCTCGGACTTAGGTCCACCATCTCTTCTTCGTAGTTCGTAGGTCTGTCATATTCCATTAATATGACCTTCATACCAAGATTGTCGTAACACACAGTGTGGAACACAACCTCGTATGCCTACGCTCTTAGTATGAGCTCAGAACATCATGATTTTGAATCATCAGCTTTTTCAAGCTGTGGAGCCTGACACCAAAAACACTTTCGATTGCGCCACTCTGATGTCTGTAGAGGAAGTTTACCAACTTCGTCTTGCTCTACTTTCTTTCTCACTTATACCGTCGGACAAGAAACTATTTCTTTCGCAAGGTATATCCCGGCAAAGATTTTGCCTATGTCGTGACACATGTACCCAACTAACTCTTTAGGTAGGGTATACTACAAAGATTAATCCATTTTAGGTTCGATTACATCGAAACACTAAATTGCTGAAACGACAATCCAGGCCCAAAAGCCATGCCATCACTCGTATGGTATTATCTCCATGGATTCAAATGGTTTCCCTATTTGCTAATGTGAGTGTTTACGTTTCTACCATATGACTCTAATGATCACAATAATTCGGTAAGAGATTTTTTTACCACACACTATCCAATAGGGTGTAATTACGACGTCCTAACACACCATAACACTATGGTGTTCCATGCGACGTAATTTGTGGAACTCTTCTGACAAGTCTTCCAATGATGTGCCAACATTATAACTCAAATCTTCATTGCTCGATATGCATCGCGGGAATTTGATTTTCTTGTTAAGTTTATTTCCTACTTCATTCTGGACTTGTTTGATTGAATCAAAATTTCCAGGCCAACATTCCCCGAGTGGATATCCATATATCTATTCGAATGTTCATGAAATCTATAAAATAAATACTTCCACTATACGTTAAAGTACTTCATTGATTCACATACACCGAAATGTACGATTCTCAACAAGCTATACTCAAAACGTTCAGTGAAGTTCACGAAATAAAGGTCTCCACTACCCGTCAATTACTTTATTGAACCACATACATCTCCATGTATGACTATCAATAAGTTATATGCCCGTTTTCCAAAAACGGTGTCACAATTATTTTGCAAGTGTCAAAAGATCAAATCTTAGGACTTGTAAGTCCATCCAGTGTGGAGCTAATGCATATAACATTGACATGACTAAACGGTAGTGCCACACATATGTGGTGTCTTTATTAAGTTTGTATCCTTTGGCATTAATATTATGAATGTGGGAGCTTCTACCATCTAAATTCAAATCGGCATATGATCATTACTTCATAAATATAGGACACCAATTTGTCACTATCATGCATGAACAAGTCTCGCTAGAGGAGACACACTTGTAATGATCATACTAACAGGCGATCATAAAGAATTTACCCAAATGGTAGATCTAGAGGGAGAGTGTCTATGGCCATCACAACAACTTGATTGCCATTATCAACACGCAATGTCGCCTTATCCTTTCAAGCTACTCAAGCAGTAAACCTGGTTTTTCACAAAACATGACTAGTTCAAAACTTAGTCACTACTGCGAGTACTTGCTTAGCTAAAACATTCATAAGATGTATATCATATATACACCATCATCATTGATGACTTCCGGCGATCTGTTTTATTTTCTTGATACTTCCACCGTAATCAAGAACCATGAAGGTGAACGATTCCCCTTACATGACATAGTCTATGATAGAGGATTTGCACTTGGCAACGATGTCTGTCATCCAGTGATTGAGCTGAGCGAGGCGTCTCAATGTTCATTAATCATGAACATATGTCATTAAGTATGACCACCACGTGCTCCCTCAATGTGTGTATTCTCTTTCATCTTGGCTGAGAAGACAATCAGTCAACATACTGATAAACTTCATCAACCCAACGTTTGGGGTACCCCGAGTTTAGCGACCATATCATATGTTCGCGATCTAAAAACTCGTACCCACCATTGGTTCTCTATGGCAGAGATCATAGCATGCACTGGACTATGATGATATCATCCGCATAAAATCCGATAATCCAAATTATCTTTTGTTAGCGAAATCTCCGGGTTTATCTCCTAGCGGATATTGTATCACAAAGAGCTAACGGTTTAAACAAGGAGTATCCTCAAGCTAAAGTACAAAACTATGAAGTTTGGACCCAACCTTTTAAGTTTCTCAATCGCAGGAATGCGCCTAATTTGAAAAGATGCTATCACAATGGTTAATATCTACAAAGGTTTGCAAAACAGACTCTGTTCATTATATTCTGAGTTCTAGTATTTTAGAAAATAACTACCCGAACTCCCACTCAAACGAACATCCCTCCTGGTCGTTTAAGCGATTAAACGACCCCCATCCATTGCACCACCCCTCATCATCAGAGCCGGCGGCACAACTTCAAGAGTAGACAAAAGTCCGCCACACCAATTTTGTGACTCGTGCTCGACCTTTCGGTCTTCCGGTTCCGAGGCCATATTTCTGAATATGCTAGGCTCGCCACCAAAAACCTCCACGCTGATGCTTGTGCAACATGGCTTACACCCACTGTATGCGAACGACGAGATGTCTGACACCCGATCATCACGGCCTGCCTCATAACGTAGAACTTTCTTGGTGGTGCGCGTTGGAGGGAGAACACTAGTGGTATTTTGAAGGGATCATCTTATATAGCTACCGCCGTGTAACTAATGTATACTATACACACAATCACAGAATATAAGATGCACACAAAACATCAAATGTAATGCAATGTGATATAGTCCATTGCGCCATGGTCTTCTTGGCGCCCGCAGTTTATAAACAATTTAATAAACCTACCTTGACCATATCACATAGCCCCTGCAAAATAAAGTTAGACACTTCTACTTTATCTTTTGCATATTTTACATGGCTTGGGGCTTTCGTAAATAGAAATGCTTCATACATACAAACCTTATGACCACAACAACGATCCAATAATTGCATGTTTAAGCATCCCTTTCGGGCCCTCCATTGAAAATGCAAAGCCAACTAAAGAGAGAGAAACAGGCACCCGCCAGCCACAGATACGGTACAAGCCGTATGTCAGTAGTGGAACCAGTCTCGCGTAAGCGTACGCGTAAAGTTGGTCCGGGCCGCTTCATCAACTCGATGCCGCTGGAATCACAAGTGCACGCTAGAGGGTAGCAAATAACAGGAACGGTGCCCCCGTGCAGAACACGGGTTCTAACAGCGTACAACTATATCTACGATAGATCGGCTCTGATACCACTGAAGGGGATCGTGTGCAGAAAACAAAAAATTTCCTAGCAACGATATCCTTAAACTAGCCAAGATCTACACTATGCAGATATAGAAGTACGGCGGAAATCGGAATACATACCCTCGTAGACCGAATAGCGGGGATTACGCTCCCGCACAAGCGTTGACGACGAAGACGACGTAGCCGACCTCTAGGTCGCGGAGAACTCGACGCGACGAAGACGACGAAGATGACCCCGAGGTCGGGTGGAGGAAGTAGGCCTCCGAGTACCGCTAGCGCAGCACCTCGCAGGGCGTCACACACATACGGTGGAGACGACGGCCTCCGAAGCTCCTGTCCAGGACGAGCAGCAGAAGACTTGGACCGGAACACCAGCAGCGCGGCAGCGGGCTATGGTGGACGAGATCCCCCTCCTCTACTCGGCGCGGCTCCGACAAGGGAACCACGAGATCGAGAGACAAATTGGGAAATAATTGGTGAATTAAAAGGCCAAGGGTGCCCTTCTTATATAGGCTCCCAGGGGGAGCCAACCTTGCCAGCCAGGCAATGTGGGACTATCCCCACATGCCTGGTGCGGCTAGGATAGGTGCGCCGGCCCTAGGTGGGCCCCATTTGGCCCACCTAGGCCGGCCAAGCCTCCCCCACAAAATTCCCTTGAGGGTTTCCCCCCCATGGGCCTTCTTTCGACCAGAAGGCCCATTTAGGAATATCAGCCTAAATAAATTCGAAAATAAATATATAAAATCATATTTGCATATTAATTACATTAATTAATATCAAACATAATATATATAATTTTTCCTTGCTCCGAAAACTCTTTCGGCGCTACCCGATCTCCATCGGACTATTCCCGGGACGTTCCCAGTGATCTCTTTCCTTTCTGGTTGTCTTGTCGAAACCCCTTAAGTGTGTTACCCTAGCGGTTCGATACAATAACAGGTACGATCAAGACTCCTCTATGATCATCGACTAACTCGTAGGCCTGGACCCCATGAATTAATCCCTGTGATATAACGAATGACTTTCATCTATCAAATCTGGACGTCTAGTCTTAAAACCTTTGTCATGGCGATACTTAGCGTGTCCGAGCATCATTCTCAGATATCTCCATACCTAGCATGATATCGTTACCGACATCGCTATCTTCTACTCGTCTATGATATTATGTCAGTTGGTGACCTAGTCACATGTTTGCAAACTCATTTGACATAATCTCACCGAGTGGGCCCTAGAGTATCTATCCGGCTATGCGGACTGACAAATCCCGCTGTTGACCCCTCGTCTCAACTACCCCCTTACGATACCCAAAAGTATCACCGTTATTGTCACACTATATAAGATATGACGTTTGGTGCGATCAAAGTATCTTCCAGGGATAACAATAAGAGTTGATCTCACGGTCTTAAGGCGTAACGACTATGTCCTATAATTACTGGGTATGTCCATCACATCGTTACACCTAACGATATGACTTCCATTGCCGACCGGCGCCATGCCCTATGATCGGAAAACCTCGATCATCAATCACGCAACGAAACTAGGCTACTAGGGACCTGGTTGTTTATCTACCACACCTGTATTAATGTTTTCGCTTAATATAATTATAGCATGGTATAAAACATATAATGAACGATTGGGATATTGCCAATAAACTATGTTTATTAAGTGCCTCTAGGGCATATTCTCTTCATTCCCCTCATGACGAAAGCCGATCGAGCCAGGATCACCCGCAACCTTGACTCATCCTTCGTCACCGAGGACGAAAACGGGATACCCGTCCCAAAAACGGCGAACGTCTGCATCATGGCAGTCGAAACGTACCTTCGGCTCACACAGCCTCCGGAGGGAGACGCACGAGCCCTTCTCCGCAAGCAACAGATCCTGTCCATGAAGGCAATCGAAGAAGCCCTAGCGAACAAGGCGCCAAGCAACCGGGCACGTGAAGAGTAAGAACACCAAGCCCGCGATCCGGCAACACCAGATGTCCCTGCAACACAGCCACTGCGACAGCCGCAACTAGGCGAAGACCTTCACAACGTCATCACGCAAAGGACGGTAGACCTCAACCGCAGCCAGCGTTCGGCTGACACGACGAACCCAGATGAGCAGGCCGATCGCAACTTCGAGCCGTGCGGCGCCGCATGCTTCAGCTTCAACATTCGCGACACCCGCATGCCGAAGGGCTTCAAGCTAGCAGCAGGAACACTCAGGTACGACGGGAAACAAGAGCCGCGCCTTTGGCTCAAAGACTACCTCATCGCCTGTACCTGTCAACGCGGGACATCGACCACAGCAATGCAGTACATCCAGCTCATGCTCACGGATTCGGCACGCTGATGGCTCACCAGCCAACCCAAGGACTCTTTCAAGACCTGGGAAGAGTTCCAAGATACCTTTATCAAAAGTTTCTCTAGAACATATGCAAGGCCGACGACCTACATCGAGTTGCAAGCCTGTAAGCAAGGAAGAGGTGAGTCGCTCCGGTCATACATCCAACGGTGGACACTCCTCCGCAATACCATGGAACCCGTCTCAGAAGACCGGGTGATGGACGCGTTCATGCATGGCGTCGCTCGCCGCAACCTCCGCGAAGAGTTCGGTAGGCTCCAGCCGAAGAACACGATCGAGCTCATGAAGATAGCCAACTAGTGGGACGAAGGAGAGGACTATGTCCGCGACACCTCTCCAAAGAACGAAGCCGGAACAAGTAACTGGCGAGATGGACGCCAGAAGAAGAAACAACGTTTCCGACTCGATCGAGCTAGTAGCGGCGGGATATTAAACCCCCCGTGATGATGCGCGCGATAGCAGTCGCAACTATGATGAAGGTCGCCAATACAGTCGAAACAGTGATCAAGGTCGACAGTCCGACCCAGGACAATACAACCGCAGCAGCGGCAGCATTAGCCGCAATGACGGAGGCCAGAAACGCGAGTGGAAGCGCGCACTGACCCCAGCAGAGGAGCTGATGAAACCTTGCAAGCATTACTCGTTCCGCAACCCGGAAACGGGCAAGTGGGGTGCCAACCACCTATTGAAAGATTGCCGCAAAGCACGCAAGATTTACCAGGCGATGCAAAATATCATCACCCCTTTGCCAGCGCTGCAGCCAGCCCCGCAGCTTGCCATTCAGGCAGCACCCGCGAACAACAACCCGACACAGGCAGCGGGCACCTTCCCCCAGCAACAGCTATAAGAAGCCCAGCCGATGGCACACGACGCGTACCCAGCTGCGCGAGGACAACTCAATATGATACAAAAAGGACGTCCTTCAAACAGGGCGCATAAGCTAATAACCCGCCAAGTACTGCAGGCCACTACTTGCCCACCCGCAGTACCAAACTACTTGAGAGGGTCAGAGACACCAATCACGTTCTCCAGGGCAGACCACCCGTCAGATGTACCTCGACCCGGGCATGCCGCCCTAGTCGTGGAAGCCCTAATCGGAGATTACAACCTGAAGAAGGTTTTCATGGATGGAGGAAGTGGCATCAACATCATATTCGCCGACACCCTGAGAAGGATCAACAAGTCGACAGATAAGCTGCCAGAGTCCGAGACCACATTCCACGACATAGTACCAGGGCAAGCAATCACACCCATGGGAACGATCACACTCGACGTCATACTCGGGACACCCGAGCACTTTAGGAAAGAGTCGATCGACTGGAAGTCACAGTATCATGCTATCCTGGGGCGCCCAACTTTCGCCAGGTTCATGGCAGTACCTCACTACGCCTACCTGATGATCAAGCTGCCTGGACCCAAATGAGTAATCACGGTACGCGACGACTTCGACCGCTCTAACAGCTGCGACCGCGAGTTCAGCAGGATCTCTGAGTTCTTCGGGGTCGAAGAACACTTTAAGGCCATATCAGCCGACAACGACAAGACCATCTTTCCACCCCGAAAGAAGCCAGCCAAGGATGCCGCCTTCAACTAGAGGGACGACACGACAACTCACCAAGTCCATCCGAGTGACAGCAGCAAGACGGTCAAAGTGTCCTCAAGCTTGACACCCGCATAGGAAAGCGCGCTCGTCGAGTTTCTACGTGAGAACTGGAAAATCTTTGCATGGCAACCCTCTGACATGCCAGGAATACCCAGGAATCTCGCCGAGCACTCTTTAAAAGTTCACAAGGACGCTAGACCAGTCAAGCAAGCCATGCGACGCTTTTTCGGACCCAACGGGACGCAATCACCACAGAAATCGACCGGCTGCTGCACGCCAAATTCACCCGAAAAATCAAGGAGTCGGACTGGGTCGCCAACCCTGTCCTAGTAGAGAAGAAGAAGACGAAGAAGATACGCATGTGCGTCGACTTCACCGCCGTCAACAAATGCTGCCCCAAGGATCACTGCCCGCTACCGCGGATAGACCAAATCATCGACTCGACAGCAGGCTGCGAACGCCTGTCCTTTCTGGATGCCTACTCAGGTTACCAGCAGATCAGACTGAAAGTCGAAGACGAAGAAAAAACGGCGTTCATCACACCCGACGGCGTTTTTTGTTACCAGACAATGCCCTTCGGGTTGAAGAACGCCGGCGCCACGTATCAGCGCACAATGCAAGCATGCCTGAAAGGGCTCATCGGGCAAATTGTCCAAGTCTACGTCGATGACATCGTCGTCACGACCCGAAAGGAAGAGACCCTAGTCGCCGACCTCCGCAAGGTCTTCGCGGCGCTCGACGCATTCCAGAGCAAGCTGAACCCAGAAAAGTGCGTTTTCGGCGTACCAGCCGGAGAGCTACTAGGGTACCTCGTCTCTGCAAGAGGAATCGAAGCAAATCCCGAGAAGGTGCATACTATACTCACGATGCCAGCACCCCACCAAGCTCCGTGAGGTACAACGACTAGCCGGCCGAGTCGCAGCTCTCAGCCGGTTCATAAGTAAGTTGGGTGAGAAGGCCTTGCCTTTCTACCAACTGATGAAGAAGACAGACAAGTTCGAGTGGACAGAATACGCACAAGAGGCGTTCGACCAGCTTAAGAAGACCCTGACGACTTCCCCAATCCTGGTGGCACCACTGGAAAACTAGCCGCTATACCTTTACGTCTCAGCGACAAACATGGTGGTGAGCACAGTACTCGTAGTCGAGGGGGAAGAAGAAGGGCATAGTCACCCTGTCCAGAGGCCAGTCTACTACCTGAGCGAAGTCCTAACACTGTCCAAGCAAAACTACCCGCACTACCAGAAGCTGGCGTACGGGGTCTTCATGACTTCCAGGAAAGTCATCCACTACTTCTCCGAGCACCCGATCATGGTGGTAAGCTCCTCCGGTCTAGCAGACATCATCACAAACCAGCGCGCGACAGGACGAGTCGCCAAGTGGGTTGTCGAACTAGGACCCTGGGGGCTGAAGTACGCTCACCCGAAGTCTATCAAGGCCCAAGTCCTTCCAGAATTCACCACCGAGTGGATAGAAGCCCAGCTACCAGATGTCCCTGACCTGTCCAACGCATGGACAATGTACTTTGACGGATCCAAGAAGTTCAAGTCAGCAGGAGCAGGAGTCGTACTCATCTCCCCAAAAGGCGACAAGCTAAAATATGTTCTGCAGATGGACTTCCCGACACCCTCCAACGACGAAGCAGAGTACGAGGCCCTGATCCATGCCATGCGTGACGAGGTGCTAACTCGACAAGTCCCAGGGTCGTGCACCCCGGGTTGATTGATGGGGAGAGAGATGAGTGCAAGGTGATCACGACGGCTGACAAGCGAGGTTTACCCAGGTTCAGGCTCCCGGAGGATAACACCCTACTCCTGCTTGTCTGGTTATTGATGCGAGTAGCGATTACAATGGCGAGATTGCGATCTCGCTAGGGTTTGTCGTAGTGGTTATGAGCGTGTCCTCTAGGACGGGCAACCCTCCTGGCTTTATAGGTAGCCAGGTCTCGGGTGGTTGGTACAGATACGGTAGGTTACAAGACCTAACCGAGTTGGACTAGGATACGAGGTACCCCGAGTGGGCCTTCTGCGGGCCTTTCCATCCTTGGCGCGGCCCAGGTAGCATCATCGTGGGCTACCCGCAAGGCAGCCCCACGTCAGTAGCCCCCGAGTGCTTGGTCGAAGCGTAGAATCGGACAAAGGACTCCTTCCTCCTGGACGCGCCGTTGGATTGCTTGATCTTGAGCTTGAACTCGAATTTCTTCAGTCGAACCCGCCACTCCCGATGGGAGTAATCTGTGCAGTCGAATTACTGTGACTTCATCTTCTTGTGAAGCTTGCCTCTACTCAGCCGGTTCTGGCTTACTTGTTGGATGGATTCGGCTGCTCGAGCTTACTGCGTTGCCACTCGAATGGTTTCTTCGGGTGCTCGGATCATTGGCTGATCCTACCTTGTTGATTTCAGCTGTGAAGCTTACCACTCGAACAACTCTTTCGAGTTGCTTCGGTTGATTTTGGAGCCGTTGGCTTGATGACGGCATTGATGACGATCTGTTGCACGCCTCTGCGCCCGATGGGACGTGACGTGGTGGGCCCCGCTGTCAGAGCTGACCACGGTCCACAGTTGTCACGTCTCCGAAGTGGGCGCGAAATTTGCGCGGCACGATGACGACGCCTCGGTTTTCGTGCGTAGTGGAGGAAGTTGGCGGTGACGGTTGGTTTCTCCATGCGACACATGGACGGCTGGATGTTCCCGCTCGGAGCCCTTGTTCAATGGACGGTTGAGATGCCGATCTTCGAGGCATAAGTACTGTGTCTTGGCGTTTGGGATGTCATCTTCTCCAATCGATTCTTGCCTTCTTTCCTCTTGCGCTCTACCATTTCCGCCGCCATCCCGAGCTCCGAGCAATCCGTCCATACACCTTGCGACCTTGACAATGGGCAAGCCGAAGAGCGTCGCTGGCTCCTCCGCCGCCGCCGATGACGCCGGGGTGATGAAGAAACCGGAGGGCGACTGGCAGAGGTCTTCGATGAAGAAGACCGACGTGGAGCTGTTCCGCGCGCAGGGTCTGCTGCCACCTGCCGACCAGGTCCAGGTACGCGTCCCTGGTAAGGAAGTATTCCCCACTCCGCGCGATGGGGAACGCGTTTGCTTCGCGGACTTCCTTCCGCGCGGCTTCGGGTTCCCCATGCACGATTTCGTGCGCGGTCTCCTGTTTGCCTATGGGGTTCAGATCCACGATCTGACCCCCAATGGCGTCTTGAGCATCGCGGGCTTTATCGTGCTCTGCGAGTGCTTCTTGGGCGTCGCGCCCCACTGGGCGTTGTGGAAGTCCCTCTTCCTCGTTCGCAAGAACGTAGGGAAGAGCGGGTTGACCTTCCCCGTGGGCGGCTTCGGAATCCAGGTACGCGGTGACACCGCGTACTTTCAGATGGAGAAGTACGACTCCGTCCAAGGATGGCGCAGGAGATGGTTTTACGTCCAGTCGAACCAAGACGGACTGGACGCGTTCGACAGCGAGCGCGGACTGCGGAAGACCGGCGCCTGGGCGCACCCACTGTCC
Organism: Poa annua; assembly: GCA_026929855.1. Taxonomy (NCBI): domain Eukaryota; kingdom Viridiplantae; phylum Streptophyta; class Magnoliopsida; order Poales; family Poaceae; genus Poa; species Poa annua. Next base: position 86,211,093 of record CM049431.1, read on the forward strand.
GCCGTGGAGAAGGAGGCTGTGCGGCCCCTGCTGGGCCTGCTGCACGAGCTGACTCAGACCCTTGGGCGCGATGCGGGTGGCGTCTTTCTGATGGCCACCTTCTTCCATCTTCGGGTGCAGCCGCTCAGCGCCCGGCCTCACCCGATGTGGGCCGCCGAAGGCGTCAGCGCCAAGCCGCTGGATGACGAGGAGGTGGAAGCCAGCGTCAGGTCCATCACCAACCTCCGAGCCGCGGACACGTGCAACGTCAAGTGCCCAATTTCTCCTTACGGGGCCTCGAACCCCGTTCCTGAGGTAAGTCTTGTCTTGTCTTCTCTCTGCCCTTGTTCGACTTGAGTCTACCTTTCTTTTTGATTCGACTTGTGTCTACTTGTTTCAGGGCCGAGATCTTTTCATCAGCTTTCCTCCCCTCCCTGAGAACGGACCCGACGATGAGTCGAAGTTTGTCGAGGAGGAGGACGAGGACGAAGAGATTCCCTCCGCGCATTCTCCCCGCGACGAGGTGGAGGAGGAAGATGAGGTGGAGGAACCCACGAGGAAGAAGCGGAAGCTTACGAGTCGCGGCGGGTCTGCCACTGCGTCGTCGCCTGCCCGGGACGTGGACGTTGCTGAGGAGGAGGTCGTCGTGACGTCTCCGGGTGCTCGGTCTTCGGGTGACTGGGAGGAACCTCTGAACGTTCCTCCAGTCAGCTCCGCAGCACCACGCTCGTTCGCGCGGATGCCTTCGCCTTCCCTGGAGAGCTACGACGACGCCGGCACCCCCAGGTGAGTTTCTTTGCAATGTGTCCTTCGAGTTGTACTTTGCAGTTTGGACGTTTTGATTCGACTGGTGTTCTTGGTTTTGCTGCAGCCATCGTTCTGACGATGTTAGCTCCCCCCTTCGGGACGTGGAGCTCACATCCGCCCCTTCGACTGGGTTGGGGACGCCAGTGGTGGTGGAGAAGGTGCATGCTGAGCCTGCCGGTATTGCATCCTCTAGCCGCGTGCCTCCTTCGACTGCGGAAGACCTTGAACTCCTGGACCACGTAAGTCTTGCATGCTTTTTCTTTCGTTCTTGATTTTTCATCGGGTGCGCGATCAGCGCTCCCGATGGGAGTAGCCCCCGAAGGTGTGGGTGACTAGTATAGTCACCCGTAACTTTAATGACATCTTGCTTTTGTTTCAGCCTTACTATCGCCAACAGCTCGACGCAGCCGCATCTTATGTTCGCCTGGAGAAAGAGAGGGACCAACTGCGTGCCTCGCTGGACCAGGCTACTGGGCGGGTTGATGAGCTTGAGAAGGCTCTTCACGAGTCTCGAGAGCGGGAGCTGGCGCGGGTCGCCAAGGAGAAAACTCAAGTTGGTCGTCTCCTTTCGCTCGCCGGTGTACTTGGGGGTAAGTTTCGGCTTGACGCCTACTGAGTCTTTCTTCTTTTTCTTACCCTGAATTTGAATTTTTGCGCAGAGACTTGCGGTGGAGCTCCTCCAGAAGATGCGTCGAGTGACACGGTTGACCTGGCGACCGCTGTTGGCTTCCTCGACCGGGTATGCGCCTATGCTTCGGACGCGCTGAAGAAGTCTTCAGCCGCGTTGCAGAAGTCGACTGGAGCTCTGACCGTGGTGCACCAGAGCATCTTACCGGGTGACCAGCCGCCGGCGACCGTGGACGCCCTGGCTGCACCGTTTGAGGACGCGACCACCATCGCCGACTTCACGCGGTCGCAGACGGTACGCGGCTCCGAGCTCACCTTCCAGCTCCTATTAGGCCACCAAGTTCCAGGTGACTTCGAGAAGGTCGTCAGCGGTTTTCCTCGCAAACCCGATGGCCGGACCGCGTCGCTGAGTGGCGTGAAGGAGCGCGCCTCGCAGCTAGCTGCGCAGCTTGTGGCACTCTTCGAGAGGGCCCTTGCTAAGGCGACTGAGGCGGCTGCTCGGAAGGGCCGTTCCCGGTCGCAGTCCGCGGCCTAAGAGTAGGCATAGTTGTAGGAATGCGGCAGTCGCCGCGATCTGTATTTTGAACTTCATGCTTGTAATGAATATTGCCCTGTCGGGTCTTTTGGTCTTCAATATTAATTTTGCTGGCTTTATTTCTCCTGAGTTGATCTGTACTTCGCAGTCGCATGGTTATATTGACTCTGTGTATCCCTGGCAGAGTGCTGCGCGCGATGATGCTCCGCCTTCTCCAGTGGCCGTGCCGAGTAGCGCGGCTTCTTCTTCGGGTGCTCGCCGTCGTCGGGCGGTGCCGGCCCCTCCACGCAGTGCAAATGATCAGCGGGTAATCACATGTTTGAAGAACAAGGTGGCGGAGCTTGAGGCGACCCTAAAGAATACGGAGCGGCTGCTGCATCGTTCTCAGTCGCATCCCACGGCGGAGTTCTCGCGACGTGAGGATTTTTTGCTTGGGGAGATCGACCTGATCAGTCGGCAGCTGCAAGGTATGTATCCTTTTGGCGGCTGCCGTCCTTTGTGGCTTTCCTCCTCGTTCTGACTTGCATTTTATGTGCGCAGATGTTAATCCCGACTGGGAGGCTGAGCGGGTTCGCGTTGAGGAGCGAGTCACCCGAGAGGCGTCCGGCGACTCCTACGAAGCTCGACAGTTCTGGGTGAACCGGTCGAGGGGGCGCGTCCTTGCCACCATGCTTGATCGTACGTGGCGCGCTTCTTTTCTTCTGGAGAGCTGCCGGAAGACACTTTGGCACATCAATCGTGTGTACTTCCCGCATAATGCGCAGCCGAACGGGTTGTCTGCCTTGCTGGAGAGGTTCCGCGATGGCGAAGGGTTGAAGGAGGTCGTCGACGCCCAACTTGTGGCTGGTGCGAACGCGGCGTTGGCATACGTCCGGATGCACCGGCCACATCTCCCGCTGGAGAGGGTGCTTGAAGGCCTGCCGGGTGACGACGACTTCGACGAGACCTTGGCGGCTGCGCGTCGGATTATCCGGCAGGTTCAGGACCTGAGCGAGCGCCTTGTAGGGCCCCTTGATGCGCCGAAGGCTGAACCTGCAGTTTAGAGTAGATGTTGTCTGTTGTACAGGGTTAGCTATAGGGGGCGAATGTGCCTATGTAAGTATGATGACAGATTGTAATACTTTCGAGTTATGAGAGTTGATCTTTTTACTCGAAAGTGAGAGTGCCTGATTTAATATGCAACCTGTATGGCACAGTCGCCTAGTATGCCAGGCAGCGGCCTAGGTTTTTCAAGTGTTACCTGTATGACGCAGTCTCTGATTTTATCAGGTGGCGACTTAGGATTTTTGTAACTTGACCTGTATGGCGCAACCCCCGAGTCGCTCGAGTGGTGGCCTAGGATTTTTGCTAAGACCTGTCTGGCGCAGCCCCCGAGTAGGTCGAGTGCCGGCCTAGGATTACAAGTGTTACCTGTTTGGCGCAGCCCCCGAGTACGTCGGGTGGTGACCTAGGATTTGGAACTTGACCTGTGCAGCGCAGCCCCCGAGTGGGTTCGAGTGGCGGCTGAGGATTTTTCTGAAAAGGCCTGTTTGGCGCAGCCCCCGAGTAAGTCGAGTGGTAGCCTAGGGTTACAAGTGTGACCTGTGTGGCGCAACCCCCGTGTGTGGCGGACGGCGCCCTAGGATTTTGAACTTGACCTGTATGGCGCAGCCTCCGAGTCGGTCGAGTGGCGGCCTAGGATTTTTTGACTTTATGCTTGTATGGCGCAGCCCCCGAGTAAGTTGGGTGGCGGCCTAAGCTTTTATTTCAACCTGTGTGGCGCAGCCCCCGAGTAGCTTGTATGGCGCAGCCCCCGAGTGGTTCGGGTGGCGACCTAAGCTTATATTTCAACCTGTGTGGCGCAGCCCCCGAGTGGTTCGAGTGGCGGCCTAGGATTTTTGAGCTTCCTCTGAGTGACATGTAAAGGGGACAAAATTTCTTCAAATCACTTTATTGATTCTTGCGAGCAGGCCGCCTCATTAAAACCCTTCCAGTCCCCGCAGGTACCCTGGTAAGGGAAAGAGTGCGTCTGAAACCTGTCGCGCTGATTTTCTTGTACAATGGCTGTTTTGAACTAGGCGTAGAACCGGCGGAGTTGTGCTACGTTCCACGGGTTGCTGCAGTCTGCTCCTGTCTTCGAGTCCTTTAGGCGGTAAGCTCCATTGCCTATTGCTTCTGTTACGATGTACGGGCCCTCCCATGGGGAAGCGAGCTTGTGCACCTTCTTTTGCTTGAGTCGAAGAACCAGGTCGCCTGCAACGAACGCTATTGGTCGCAGCCTCCGAGTGTGATAATTGCGCAGGTCTTGCTGATATACGGCTGATCGTGCCAGGGCTATGTCGCGCGCTTCATCCAGGGTGTCTCTGCTGTCTTCGAGTGCCTCCTCTGCTTCCGACTCGTCGTAGGCGACTACTCTTGGTGCGTCGAACTTGATGTCGCAGGGGAGGACCGCTTCTGCACCGTACACCATGAAGAATGGGGTGTACTGGGTGGATCTATTTGGCGTTGTTCGCAGACTCCAGAGGACCGATGGCAGTTCTTCCACCCATGCGCCCGCTGCACGTTTTAGGGGCACGCGCAGTCGTTTCTTGATGCCGCTGCAGACGAGGCCGTTGGCTTTCTCCACTTGTCCGTTGGACTGCGGGTGCGAGACAGACGCGTAGTTGAGCTTGATCCCCTGTTCTGAGCAGAAGTCCTTGAATTCTTCGGCTGTGAAGTTCGAGCCGTTGTCGGTGATGATCCCGTTTGGTACCCCGAATCTGAAGATGATTGACCTGATGAAGTTGACCGCTGTGGATGCAGTCGAACTTGTGATGGGCACGGCTTCGATCCACTTTGTGAACTTATCGACTGCAACCAGGAGGTGAGTGTGACCTCCGGGTGAGGATTTCTTCAGCGGTCCTACCATGTCCAGACCCCATTGGGCAAAGGGCCAGGCTAATGGGATTGTCTTGAGTTCTGACGCTGGGGCGTGCGGCTTGTTGGCGAGTGCTCGGCGAGTTCCCTGGGTATCCCTGGCATGTCAGAGGGTTGCCATGCAAAGATTTTCCAGTTCTCACGCAGGAACTCGACGAGCGCGCCTTCCTATGCGGGGGTCAGACTCGATGAGACCTTGACCGTCTTTCCGCTGTCAGTCGGGTGGACTTGGTGGGTGACAGTGTCGTCATTCGTGTTGAACGCTGCGTCTTTGGCGGGCTTCTTGCGAGCCGGGAAGATGGTCTTGTCGTTGTCGGCTGATATTGCCTTGAAGTGCTCTTCGACGCCGAAGAACTCGGAGATCTTGGCAAACTCGCGGTCGCAGCTGTTGGAGAGTCTGAAGTCGCCGCGGACGGTGATCACTCCTTTCGGCCCGGGCAACTTTATCATCAGGTAGGCGTAGTGGGGTACTGCCATGAACCTGGCAAAGCTTGGGCGTCCGAGGATAGCGTGGTATTGTGACTTCCAGTCGACGACCTCAAAGTCTATCGACTCCTTCCTGAAGTGCTCGGATGTACCGAGGATGACGTCGAGTGTGATTGTTCCCATGGGCGTGATTGCTTGCCCTGGTACTATGCCGTGGAAGGTGGTTTCCGATTCCGGCAACTTCTCTGTCGACCTGTTCATTCGTCTGAGGGTATCGGCGAATATGATATTGATGCCGCTGCGTCCGTCCAGGAATACCTTCTTCAGCCTGTAGTCGCCGATCAAGGCCTCAATCACGAGTGCGGCGTGCCCGGGTCGGACTACCTCCGCTGGGTGATCTGCCCTGGAAAATGTGATTGGTGTCTCCGACCCGCGCAGGTAGTCTGGTACCGCGCGCGGGCTGTTGATGGCTTGAAGTACTTGGCGTGTGATGATTTTCTGCCTCCTGTTCGACGGGGGTCCCTTCTGGATCATGTTCAGTTGTCCCCGTGCGGCTGGGTACGTGTCGGCTGCTGCCGACGGACCTTGCTGCTGCTGCTGCGGCTGGGGGAACGCTCCTGCCGCCTGCACTTGCTTGTTGTTTGCGGGTGTTGCCTGGATGGCTAGCTGTGGTGCCGCTTGTATGGCCTGCACCGGGGCGATGATTTGCTGCATGGCATGGTAGATCTTTCTTGCTTTGCGGCAATCCTTCAACAGGTGGTTTGAACCCCACTTTCCTGTTGCCGGGTTGCGAAATGAGTGATGCTTACATGGTTGCATCAGTTCCCCTGCTGGGGTCAACGGGCGCTTCCACTCGCGCTTCTGACTTCCATCATTGTGGTCGATGCTGCTGCTGCCGCGGTTGTACTGACTCGAGCTGGGCTGTCGACTTTGCTCGTACTGTCGACTGCCGTCACGCTTGTCCTCACGGGGGGTTTCGTACCCTGCCGCTACTAATTCGATTGAATCATGGGTGTAACGTGCCTTCTTCTTTTGACGTGCCTCGCGCCAGTTGCTTGTTTCGCCTTCCTTTTTGGGAGAAGTTTCGCGGACATAGTCCTCTCCTTCGGCCCATTGGTTGGCTGTTTTCATGAGTTCTATTGTGGTCTTCGGCTGGAGCCTACCAAATTCCTCCCGGAGGTCGCGGCGAGCGACGCCATGCATGAAGGCGTCCATCACTCGATCCTATGATACGGGTTCCATGGTATTGCGGAGGAGTGTCCACCTCTGGATGTAAGAGCGGAGCGACTCATCCTTCCCTTGCTTGCAGGCCTGCAACTCGATGTAGGTCGTCGGCCTGGCGAATGTTCCTGAGAAACTCTTGATGAAGTTATCCTGGAATTCCTCCCATGTTCGGAAAGAGTCTTTGGGTTGGCTTGTGAGCCACCCGCGTGCCGAATCTGTCAGCATGAGCTGGATGTACTGCATTGCTGTAGTCGATGTTCCACCTTGACAGGTGCAAGCGATGAGGTAGTCCTCGAGCCATAGCTTTAGGTCTTGCTTCCCGTCGTATTTTGGTGTGCCGGCCGTCAACTTGAAGCCTTTAGGCATGCGGGTGTCACGGATGTTGAAGCTAAAGCATGCTGCGCCGCACGGCTCGAAGTCGCGGTCGGCGTTGTCGTTCGCGTGTGCCACGCTAGCCGAACGCTCCTTGCGGCTGCGGTCCACCGTCTTCTGTGTCAGGACGTCACGGAGGTCCTTGACTGGCTGTCGCTGCGCCGCTGGGATGCCCGATGTCGTTGGTTCATTCGCTCGGTTGCTTGGCCCCTTGGCCGCCAGAGCTTCTTCGATTGCCCTTATGGAGGCAATTTGTTGCTTGTGGAGAAGGGAGCGCGCGTCCCCCTCCGGTGGCTGCGTGAGCCGGAGGTATGTCTCGACTGCGATCAGGGCGGCATTCGCCGTCTTTGGGACGGGTATCCCGTTTTCATCTTCAGTGACGAAGGACGAGTCAAGGTTGCGGGTGAGCCTTGTTCGATCAGCTTCTGCCATGTGGGGGACACGGGCTCTGGTTCGCCGTGCTCCCTGGTTCACCTCTGTGGAGGATGTGAAGGAGAGGGCGACTCGCCTGGCACTCGATGCATCCGCGTCCCTTTTGCGCCTGAGAAGTTCGGCTTTTTCGGCGCGAATTCGTTCGCCTTCCTTGCGTAGCAAGTACTGGACCGCCAGGTGATCTTCTCGAGGTGCGTTGGGTGGCGGGAACGTGCCTTCGTCCACATGCTTCATGGCTTGGATCGCCATGTCCCGCGTGATGACAAGTTTCGTCTGGTCCGGCATGTCCACCTCCAGTGGGTATGCGGGTTCGTCTTCGTCGTCACGCGGTGCTGTGCCGGCCATGAAGACTTGCTTGGGGTAGACTCGAATTGGAGAGTTGGTGCTGCCACTGCTGCTTTCGTCGCCCGTTTCTTGCTCGGGGTCGAAAATTGCCGCAACGTGGCGCGCGGCGCACCCGCTGTCGCGTCTCTTCGCGATTGTCCATGTGCTTACACTCGCCGGGGCGAGTGCGATTGGCTTGGGGTAGACTTGAGATCTCCACGAAGGCGAGGGCGCGCGTGACATGGCTGTCGGACGCGGGCCCCTGGTCTCCCGTGCGGGTGCGACGACGGAGGTGGATCTTGACTTGATCGACCGCACGACCGAGGTTGGGGTAGCAGACTCGATTCGCGCGGCCGTTGCCGAGATTGTCGATGTAGATGTCCTCTTTGCGGGTGCAGCTGGCGCGACCTCTGCGGGTGCGACGGATGCGATCTTCGCGGGTTCGGCGGTCACGATCTCCGAGGGTGCGGCAGATGCGATCTTAGCGGGTCCGGCGGTCGCGATCTCCGCGGGTGCGGCAGATGCGATCTTAGCGGGTCCGGCGGTCGCGATCTCCGCGGGTGCGGCAGATGCGATCTCGGCGGCTTCAGCGGGCGCGATGGTCGGCGATTTTGGTGACGCCGTCGCACGTAGCGCAGTAGTCGTAGATCTGAGTATGCCACGACTATCTATGCAGCAGAATATGGAGCCGAAGGTGATGTGTATACCTTTGTCCAGATCGGCGTACACCGATCGATGAGTTGGCGAGTGGATGACGTACTCAAAGGAGCCGAATCGGATCGACTCCCTGATGGCGGATGCGCCGATCTTCATTGCAGATGGGGCCGGTGCGACCATGATCCTAGAACTTGTTGAATTTCCCACATACGGCGCCAATTGACGAGGTGCTAACTCGACAAGTCCCAGGATTGTGCACCCCAGGTTGATTGATGGGGAGAGATATGAGTGCAAGGTGATCACGACGGCTGACAAGCGAGGTTTACCCAGGTTCAGGCTCCCGGAGGATAACACCCTACTCCTGCTTGTCTGGTTATTGATGCGAGTAGCGATTACAATGGCGAGATTGCGATCTCGCTAGGGTTTGTCGTAGTGGTTATGAGCGTGTCCTCTAGGACGGGCAACCCTCCTGGCTTTATAGGTAGCCAGGTCTCGGGTGGTTGGTACAGATACGGTAGGTTACAAGACCTAACCGAGTTGGACTAGGATACGAGGTACCCCGAGTGGGCCTTCTGCGGGCCTTTCCATCCTTGGCGCGGCCCAGGTAGCATCATCGTGGGCTACCCGCAAGGCAGCCCCACGTCAATGCGGATGGCCAAAAACTGCGGCGCCACGCACCTCATGATCTACGACGACTCCTACCTCGTCGTACAGCAAACCATGAAGTCCTGCGACGCCATCGCAGACAACATGATCGCCTACAGAGACCTGTACAACCAGCTGGAGGGCACATTTGACGGATGCGAGTTGCGGCACATCGGTCGCGATAGCAACGAGGAAGCCGACGCCCTCGCCAACATGGGGTACGACAAGGTACCAGTGCCACCCGGCATCTTCCTCGAGCGCATCACGCAGAGATCCATCAAGACTCGCCCCGCAACAAAACCTTCCACACCAGCAACGAGCACCACCAACCCGCCGAGCAAGGAAAAAGAGCCCATGGAGGTCATGCTGTTCGAAGCTACATGGACAGGACCATACCTTGCGTACATACTGCACCAGAGGCTGCCAACCGATCCAGTCGAAGCAAAGCGCATCATCCGGCGCTCCAAAGGTTTCACCGTCGTCAATAGGGAACTCTACAAGAGAAGCATCTCAGTAATTCTGCAAAGGTGCGTAGATCCAGAAGACGGCCAGTCCATCCTACTCGACATCCATGCGGGTATCTGCGGGCATCATGCCAGCAGTCGAGCCTTGGTGGCCAAAGCGCTGCGAGCCAGGTTCTACTGGCCAACAGTTATGCAAGACGCAGAAGACATGGTAAAGAAATGCCCCGGGTGCCAGGAATTCGCCAGCAAGCCACACGCACCGGTGTCCGCGCTCAAGACAATACCACTAGCCTGGCCCTTCGCCCAATGGGGGTTGGACATGGTAGGCCCGCTGAAGAAATCCTCACCCGGAGGGCACACTCACCTCCTGGTCACAGTCGACAAGTTCACCAAGTGGATTGAGGTCGTGCCCATCACAAGTTCGACTGCATCGTCAGCGGTCAACTTCATCAGATCCATCATCTTCAGATTCGGGGTACCAAACGGGATCATCACGGACAACGGCTCGAACTTCACAGCCGAATAGTTCAAAGACTTCTGTTCAGACCAAGGCATCAAGCTCAACTATGCATCTGTTTCGCACCCGCAGTCCAATGGGCAAGTCGAGAAAGCCAACGGCTTAGTCTGTAGCGGCATCAAAAAACACCTGCGAGTACTGCTGAGACGCGCCGCAGGCGCATGGGTAGAAGAGCTGCCATCAGTCCTCTGGAGTCTGCGAACCACGCCAAACAGGTCCACTCAGTACACTCCATTCTTCATGGTGTATGGTGCAGAGGCAGTTCTCCCCTGCGACATCAAATTCGACGCACCACCAGTGGTCGCCTACGACGAGTCAGATGCAGAAGAAGCACTCGAAGACAGCATGGACATCCTGGACGAAGCCCGCGACATCGCCCTAGAACGGTCAACTGTGTATCAGTAAGACCTGCGCAACTACCATGGAAGGAGGTTGCGACCAAGGGTATTTGTCGCAGGCGACCTGGTCCTTAGACTCAAGCAGAATAAGGTACACAAGCTCGCCTCCCCATGGGAGGGCCCATATGTTGTGACAGAGGCAATCGGCAACGGAGCTTACCGTCTGAAGGACTCGAAGACGGGAGCAGTCTGCAGCAACCCATGGTACGTCGCGCAACTTCGCCGGTTCTACGCCTAGTCGACAGAATCATTGCACCAAAGAAAGCATGTCAACGCGGCAGGTTTCAGACGCACTCTTTCCCTTACCAGGGTACTAAGGGGACTGGAAGAGTTTTAATGAGGCGGCCTGTTCGCAAGAATCAATAAAGGAGATTTACAGAAAAAGCTGTCCACCTTACCTTCTCAGTCAAGGCAATTAATAACCTAGGCCGTCACTCGAATCACTCGGGGGTTGTGCCATACAGGTTGAAACAAAAATCCTAGGCCGTCACTCGAATAACTCGGGGGCTACACCATACAGGTTGAAAAATAAGCCTAGGCCGCCACTCGAATCACTCGGGGGCCGCGCCATGCAGGCCCTACTCGTAAAATCCTAGGCCGCCGCCCGAACCACTCGGGGGCTGCGCCATACAGGTCAAGTCCTAAAATCCTATGCCGCCACCCGACACATTCGGGGGCTGCGCTTCACAGGTATCACTTGAAATCTTAGGCCACCACTCGAACTACTCGGGGGCTGCGCCATGCGACCCTACTCGTAAAATCCTAGGCCACCACCCGAACCACTCGGGGGCTGCGCCATGCAGGTCAAGTCCTAAAATCCTAGGCCGCCAATCGAAACACTCGGGGGCTACGCTTTACAGGTATCACTTGAAATCCTAGGACGCCACTCGAAATACTCGGGGGCTGCCATACAGGTCCACGACATAGCCATGGCCGCTACCCAAGACACTCGGGGGCTGCGCCGTACAGGTCCACGACTGAACGACAGTTGACCACCTAGAGGGGGGGGGGGTGAATAGGTGGTGACCAATTTTTATATGTTTTTCAGTTTTTAGGCTAGCGGAAAGTAAGTTGTCTAAATGTGTAACTAGGTGATACAAGTGAAAGACAACTAGGAAACTAAACAAGAAATGAATGCAGTAAAGGAGAGTGGAGCAAGACAACCATAGGAACTCGAAGACACCGATTTTATCCCGAGTTCCACCACAAAGGTGTACGTCTCGTTGGAGGGGTGTGAGCTACCACAAAGGTTTGCTCAACGCCACAAAGGCCTCACCCTATTCTCCTGTGAATTCGACCACAAAGGTCCAAATCCACTCTTCCACTAAGGACTCCTTTAAGGGCGGAGAAGATCCCGTACAAACACGTGAGGCACACACCCACAACTGAATTGGGGGCTCCCACAACGACCACAACAGGTCAAATCCACAAAGGAATCCACAAAGGATCAAGAACACACAAAGATGAACCTAGCTATCCACAAAGGAACCCTAGATTCGTTGCCCCTCAAGAAATAGAGGGGGAAAATCAAATCGCTTCGGTGGAGTTGTAGATCGGTGACTTCTTCCTCAGATCCCCAAGTATCAAAGGATTTGAGTGGCTAGATTGGGAGATCCGGAAGAAACGAGCTTCAGCACCAATGGAGGAGAGAGAAAATCTGGAAGCTTGGTCTGCTGGAGGTAGGTGGAGGGGTATTTATACCCCCTCTCAAAATCTGCCCGTTGAACAGCCGCCAGCCCGGAAATATCCGGATTGAGGACCGGAGATCTCCGGACTCCGGAAATCTCCGGCAGGAAATCCGGCTGAGCGAGGCTTGGGGTCAGTACTGATTTAGCTTCTTGACTTGGTCGAAAAATCTCTGGCGCTCGGAGATCTCCGGACTGGGGCTCGGAAATCTCCGAGCTCCGGAAATCTCCGGGAGCATTTCCGGCTCAGCTTGATCTGCACGAAATTTTGACAGATTTGAACAAAATCTATCAACGAAAAACAGATATGTGCACGTGGAGTGTAGAGCATGCCAAGGGGAGCAATTCTACCAAAGGAAACAAGCAACAACCTCCTAAATCGGCTAGGTTAAACGAAAACTAGTTTCGTCCTAGATTTGAAAAACGAGGAGTTACCAGAAGACATCGCGGAAAGTGTGCGGATGAAAACGAAGCCCTCGAGGAGGAGAAGAAGATCCCCGAAGCACGCGAGAAACCTTCGAACGATCCACCCGCAGCAAGGAACGGAAGATTTGGAGATTTTCGGAGGAGAGAGAGGAATAGGGCACGGGGTGGATGAACTGGCCCAACCGGCCGGTCCACCCGTGCCCTTATATAGGCAGGAAAATTTTGAACCGGAAATCTCCGGATTGAGGCTCGGAGATCTCCGGGTGCCGGAGATTTCCGGGGCTATTTACGGATACGGACTTAGCCCTGGAAAACTTTTGCACGCTCGGAGATTTCCGGACATCGGACCGGAGATTTCCGGACCACGGAGATGTCCGGCTCTAATTCCGATTCAGCTTCGCCTGAGGTCAGTACCGAAATTGAAAAGGACTTAGGTGCCGAAAAATCGCAGGGGCCGGAGATTTCCGAGTCTCAGCTCGGAAATTTCCGGACACCGGAAATATCCGAGGCTATTTCCGGTCAATAATCATCACAGGTCAGTGCTGATTTTTGAATGGACTTAGTCTCGAAATTCTCTGGTGGACCGGAGATTTCTGAGTAAGGCTCGGAGATTTCCGTTCAAACCCAAAAACTCCAGGAACAAGAAACAAAAGGGGACATGAGTGGGGAAAAGCATGTTTAAAGATAGTGAAAGGCTTAGGATAGACACTCAAACTGAAAAAGAAGACACACTCAAGTTGCAAGAAACGTAAAGCACAAGAGAAGACCAACCAGGAGTGTGTTTTCCCAAAAAGAGCCAAAGACAATGCAAGTGAGAATCAAAGAATAAAACCAAAAAGAGTCCAAAGAAAAAAGAGTGTTGGTGGCCGAGGCCACCTTGTATGAGTTGTAGCATGGTACCGCGAAGATATATCTTGGGTCCATAACTACATCTCAACATTGAAGCTCACAAATTATATTTAATTTGAAGTTTTAGCAATGATATGTCACTATATGCATATTAGGGGGAGGAAGATTCCAATGTATTAGGAAAACACTCCCCCTAAGTCCATGCGTACCTCTAGGTCTAATAAAGCCTTAAGCGTTGGAGTGAGTGTACGGAGTTCAAGCCAAGGCCCGAGAATCTATGATATTGAGCTCATTCCTCAAGTAGCAAAAACGGGCTTCATCAAGGGGCTTCGTGAAAATATCCGCCAATTGATCCCTTGTACCAACATATGATAGATCAATATCTCCTCGAGCCACGTGATCGCGGATGAAGTGATGACGAATCTCAATGAGCTTGGTTCTTGAATGTTGCACCGGATTGTATGCAATTTTGATGGCACTCTCATTATCACATAAAAGCGGCACTTTGTCCAAGAGGACACCGTAATCCTTTAAAGTTTGCCGCATCCAAAGAAGTTGAGTACATCCGCTTGCGGCAGCGACGTACTCGGCCTCCGCCGTGGATAAAGAGATGCAATTTTGTTTCTTCGAGGACCAACTCACCAAAGATCTTCCAAGAAATTGACACGTCCCGGATGTGGACTTCCTATCATCAATGTCGCCCGCCCAATCGGAGTCGGTGTATCTACAAAGAGACAAGGTGCCATCTTTGGGATACCACAACCCAAAGCAAGGGGTATGAACCAAATATCTGAAGATTCTCTTCACGGCCATCAAATGACTTTCCCTAGGCGCGGCTTGATAACGAGCACACAGTCCAACGCTTAAAACGATATCGGGCCTAGACGCACACAAATAAAGAAGAGACCCAATCATAGAACGATACTCCTTTTGGTCTACCTCTTTACCGTCGGGGTTGAGTTGGAGGTGGCACTTGGTTTGCATAGGGGTAGTCACACCATTAAGTCCAAGCAATTTGAATTTCTTGATCATATCTTGAATGTACTTGGCTTGACATATGAAGGTCCCTTCTCTCAATTGCCTTATCTCAAAACCAAGAAAGAACTTGAGTTCACCCATCATGGACATCTCGAACTTGTCGGTAATTAACTTGGAAAACTCATCATTGAACACACGGTTAGTAGAACCAAAGATAATGTCATCGACATATAGTTGACAAATGTAAAGTTCACCATTAACCTTTTTAGTGAAAAGAGTGGGATCGATTACCCCAACCTCAAATCCACGGTCTACCAAGAACTCTCTCAAGTGCTCGTACCATGTACGGGGGGCTTGTTTAAGGCCATAGAGAGCTTTGTCCAAGACATAGACATGGTTAGGATGGTTGGGGTATTCAAAACCCGGGGGTTGTTTAACATACACAAGTTCTTGCAAGGGACCATTAAGAAAGGCGCTTTTTACGTCCATTTGCTGCAATTTGAAACCATGGTGAGAAGCATAAGCGATAAGAATGCATATCGATTCGAGTCTTGCAACCGGTGCAAAAGTTTCTCCAAAATCGATAGCTTCGACTTGAGAAAATCCTTGGGCCACCAACCGTGCCTTGTTCCTTACAACGATACCATTTTCATCTTGCTTGTTCTTGAAGATCCACTTAGTGCCAATAACGTTGCGGCTTCTCAACTAGGCGCCACACTTTGTTGCGCTCGAAGTTGTTAAGTTCTTCATGCATAGCCCCTAGCCAATCGGGATCTTCAAGAGCATCGAAAACTTTCTTGGGCTCGACCAATGATATATGTGCTTGATGCTCACTAAAATGAGCTAATTGACTTCGTGGGGAGACCTTTGCTCGTAAATCACCAATGACCTTGTCGAGAGATAACACCCTAAGTTCCAAAGACTTAGCAAAGCGAGCTTGACGACGAGTTTCAATTGCCGCCCTTGTTGAGGGGACAATTTCTTGACCATCTTGATCCTTTGGATCCTCGTCTTGACCTTCTAGAGGGCCTTGATCATCATGAGAAGTCTCTTCGTTTGGTGGAGAAGGATGATCTTTCCCTAGAGTAGAACTTGGAGAAGTGGAGTTTTCTTCAATAATCTTGGTGGAGGAGACATGATATTTTTGATGATGATCCTCTTGAGTTTCAACTTGATAAGAAATAGTATGCTCCTGTTGAGAAAGATCTTGAGATTGTTCTTGAGGGGATTCATCATTTGCTATGGGTGAGCCACCTTGTGGTTCTTGTGATGGTGAGGTCACCTTGATGGGACAACTTGCGACTTCTTGAACAACTTCTTGATGGACTTCAATGGGGCGAAGAAAGCCCACCCCCATCTTCTTAATGGCATCAAAAGGTTGTTCATCACCTACATCACAAACACCAACTTGCTCCACTTGGGAGCCATTATTTTCATCGAATTCCACACTACAAGACTCTATGATTGAAGGGGTTACGGTGCAGAAAACAATAATTTTTCTAGCGAACGAAACCCTAACTAGCCAGGATCTATCTATCTAGTACATGCGATAACGGTGGCGGAACGGGTTACATTACCTCCATGTAGACCGTTAGCGGGGATTACGCTCCCGCACAAGCGTTGACGATGAAGTCGTACGTAGCCGACCTCGAGGTCACGAAGAACTTGCCGCGATTTCAAAGTCGATGACGCCGGGGTATCGACGATGATCTGCGTCGACGGGCGTCGGGCGGAAGAAGGCAGAGCGCCAGCACCAGGGGTGGTGCGCCGGCGGCAGAGGGGAGAGGGGCGCGGCGGCTGCAGAGGCGAGACGATGTCGCCCAGGCTACTCAAAAGGAGTTACCTCCGAGCACTCACAAACATACGGAGCTTAGCGACAACCCCCGGTCATTCAGATCCAGCTGAAATCGCAGGGGTAGATCTTATCTGGAATCCCGCAGAGCAACGGTGCTCAGCGGTATAGCTTAGGTGGAGAGAGACCCCCCTTCCTCAGCTCGGCGCGGCTCCAACTTGGGAACCACGAGATCGAGAGAGAAATCGGGAATTAATTGTATTTTTCAATGAATTAATCCAATTAATATGCCTTGCTATATAAAGGGGGAAGGGGGTGTGCAAACCCCTTGGCTCCCCCATGTGGGACTAAACAAAGGACAAGGGAGGGGGGGTTCGGCCCCCACATGGGCTGGCCGAACCAGCCAATGGGGCCCACCCCCTTTGGTGGTGCGGCTCCCCCTATTGGGCCCTCTCAAGGCCCATGCAGGTGGGAGCCCCCCTTTTTCCTTTATTTAATTAATATTAAATTAATATAAAAATCCCATTAATTCATAATTAATATATTTATATATAATTCAATATCCCGTGACTCCGAAAACTCTTTCGGACCACCCTAACAACTTTCGGACATTCCTGGAACCATTCCAGACCTCTCCGGAACTCCTTCCGGATCATTTCTCTCTCTCCAACAAATTCCTATAATATTCCAGAACCTATCTCCTGGCGTCGCTAAGACCTTAAGTTTGTTACGCTACGGTTCGAGAACACTCCAGACATGGTCGAGACACTCCGCTCACCAATGACCGTCAGGGATACCTGGAAGTATATGACGACCCCTGTGCATTCCACGAATATCGTCGTTGAACCATAAATATGATATTCATTCCCTTTGTCTCTGCGATACTACCTTGTCCGAGATATGATCGTAGACAAACCGATGTTTTTGTTGTATCTCGTTACCGACGAAGGTTATTAACTCGTCTGCGAGATTACATCTCCATGACCTAGTCATAAGCTGCGCAGCTATATAGATGCAATATCACCGAGTGGGCCCAGAGTATCTTTCCATTACAAGAATGAACAAATCCCGCTCTTGATCCTTACGTCTTGATGCTCTTTCGGAATAACCAAGATGGACACCGTTATTGTCATGCTATATAAGACACAACGTTTGATGCTCTCAAAGCACCCCTACGAAGCATTAATAAGTACGGTCTCACGGTCTAAGGAATAAGCTATCATATTCTTATCTATTGCAAATGACAAACATCGTAATACGATCTTATTGCAATACTTTGCGTATGTCCATCACCTTATTCAGCTAACAAGATGACCCCATTGTCAACCGACGTCATTGTCCTTGATCGGGAATCTCGATCAACTGTTGCCCAATGGACTAGCTCATATAGAGGCTTGCTAGGGACCTGGTTGTCTATGTATCACACGTGTATTAATAGTTCCGATTAATACAGTTATAGCATAATACACAAACCTATTATAAACTTATGAGATAATGCAATAAATACTACTTATTTATTTGCCTCTAGGGCATATCTCCTTCAGTCTCCCACTTGCACTAGAGTAAAAATAAACTAGGTGCATTTTACTTCATCAGAATCCCTTATCAAATAAGAATCATTTGATAATGCTTGCTAGTGGAAGAGTGTCACCGCACAATCCATGATCGTACATGCTCTTGCGATTCACTGATATCAACTTTCTTGATATCACCACATTGTCCAACAACATATATGCAAATACCGTAACTAAGCGAGACTTCTGTTTCCCAGCGCTTACTCTGATTATACTAACCAGATAACTGCCCTGAAAAACACACTCAGCCATAGAGAGCCCCTTGTAACAATTACAAACTCGCAATATCTACATACTTTCACACCAGTGCAGAAACCTTGACATTCTAATGTCAATCCAACAACTAACACACCTCTACTTCCAGTAAATTCTAAATTTACTTTAATAACTGCTCTTCCTCCAAGAACATCGGTTATATTTCATCGAGCAGATAATATGGTTTCTGTATGATGTCTAATATTACATAATAGACCCACATGTCATACAACCATTACTTTCATGCATCATTACTCTTAATGATCAATTGGATTCCAAAGGACCATCCTTTTGATTCTATTCTGACTCCTCAGATATAATCCAAAACAACTCGACTAACTATTTAAAATTACCGTTCTATTTCAAAATAGATACTAACTTTCAAATAGTTTCACAACTTCATCCTATTCTATTGGTACAGTTTCACAATGTGCTAATTACACAAGATGAATTCGACTCCCACTCAAATTATGTCTCCACATATTTGATAACACGAGCTCCCACTCAAAAACGTGGCATCCACATATTTGAGTTCCTAAGCTCCCACTCAAAAATATGTTCTTTACATATTCCACCTCAGTAAACTAACTATGACTCCCACTTAATTCGACATTTTGGTCAAACCAAAATCATTGATCTACCATCAATACGAATTTAATACAAACTACAGTATTACATTAATACAAATCCCTCAGACTTCAAGCATGTCTACATAAATGTAGTCAACAAATTTGATCTTGTCCAAGGCACATTTCTTGACAAGACATGCTACCGCGTCTTTCTTATAGTCACATTTCTCATATAACACCTTATATGACGATTAAACAATCTTATTCCTCTAATAAGAATTGCAGCAACAATTACTCTCTTAATCCTTTCAAATGCAACTTTGGATTTCCAGGCTCAAAAGCCTTTGTTCGTATTCCGATATTTTCTCAACTTTCTTTGTATTCATAAAGTGCACCTTGATCTGTCAACAAGATCTGAAATACTTAATACAGTGCTGTGACCTGACAGCAATATTAAATATAACAGCACTTTATTTAGAAGTTTCTTTCATGAAAATATTATGATCTTTATGAAGAGGATTGCAAGCAGAAAACAATTTTCTAGTCTCCCTCACTCTTAATCACTAAACTTTCATTAGCAGACATATACTCTTTGGAACACCTTCCAACGTAGGTCTGACACTTTATTCCAAACTTCTAATTCCAATCCATAAACCATAATTCGAAAAATCATCTTTTTCTCGGAATTACATAGACAACAAACTGAACTTTGTTTCTAATTGGTTTTGGAATACACTCCCATTCAATGCGAGTATTATACAAAGAACTATTCATGTATATACCGAATTATCGTGTAATCATATACATGTCGACACTACTGTCGATCTCACGAATTCTCGTTGAGAAAAATATCTATTTTCTGAAGTGGACATCGACTATAATGTTTCGAACATATTAGGAGATTCTAAGACAGATTCTGACAGACCACACTTTATTTAAAATAGAGCATGATTATAATTCCCACATATCACCATATATGACATTATAATATTGTGAAACGAATTTCCACAAGTCTTTTGTGTTGAAACCATAATTCAAAAATATTGTCCTTTGATCGAATTTTGTGAATACAATATTCACTAATCTTTCTTCTGAAAAACCCCATTTGATCTATTATCAAATTAATTTCAGACTCCATAATTTATCGGGCAAATACTCCTATTTACCAAAATCATGAAAGAATTCGGATCATGCAATAACACCATTGATTAATCATTAAAAAAGACTCTCAATCAATTTCCTCTAGTATTGCAACTTCAATACTGCATTTCAAACTTAATCAATTTTGGCACTCGAAATACTTAAATGGACCAAAAATATCCATTACTTCTTTCATTGCCTTTATGACTAAATTCGATGGTGTTTGTTCTTTGGACACATAATTTTATCATTCCCGCTATTATAAATGTATATCATACGCATAATGTAATTGAGATGTGATGCAAATTACTCATAACATGAAACAACTGCTTTGTTTCATAACATAAAACAACTGATGTGTTCTATATGAATAATTATGTCTTGTAACATTCAAGACACCAAACTAGATCACATTCTCACTATTACAAAATGTCTTATCAAAAACTATTGATGATAACTAATATGATATCTCGAGGGCGTGAGCACTACTGGCCATGAACTTGCCATCACTCGTGCACTGTCACGTCACCCTTCGCCACATACTTGTGATAATCAGGGACTGTTTCACAAACAGAACTAGTATCAAATACTTTTCATCAAGTATGAGAAGAATACATTTATATCTTCGTATATCAAATATACCCGTAGCGTCGAAGAACTCTTCTTCGATGGAATCAACTATTAGAGATTTGAACTTGTTCACAAATGTGAAGAAGCTCATCAAGTCTCTATAGCATGTTCACGCACACGCTATTCACAGCTAGGAGGTAAAGCACAATCTCTATTGCACTGGAGTTCGCTATCTAGAAATCGTAGATATTCGTAAGCCTGAAGTAGATGTCACACAACTTCTTCAACTGAGTCTCCAGACAGGTATGCTCCCCATGTGAATGGTCCGGAACTTTCTAAGCTGTCTGAACTGCTCAAGACTCAATTCATCTTTGAAGTGACCTCTGATCGCATCAATCACGACATATGGCTCCATGTGTTGAAAAAACTTTCAACTCAGGTGCTAGGCATACGCTCATGACGATCGTCACTTCCATGAACATGTCATGATGCTTACGGAACTCATCATCTTCCTCCTTGCTATCAGAACCATCTGGTCTAACTTCTAACTAATGTTCTAGGACATATAGGATGTTTGTTGTGTTTGGAGAATGTTTTAAAAACCTTTGTACCATCTGATGAAGTTGGACCCGTCGGCTTCCAAGGTAAAATCCGAGCTCTTGAAGAAGCAACCGAAGTGTAGTTCCGCAGTCTCCAGATGTGATCGCAAAAGAGGTAAGATAAGTTTATAATATAGGTGAATTTTAGTTCTATAATCTCATTATCAAAAACACACCACACCAAGATTATTATCCCTAAAAATAATAATGGCGATTACACGACCCTCATCCACCACACTACCCCCGATCATCACGGCCGGCAGCACAGCTTCAAAGGTGGACATAACATGTCGATCACAACAACTCTGTGACTCGTGCTCGATCTTTCGATCTTCCCGTGTTCCGAGGCCATACCTCTGAGTATGCTAGGCTCGCCAATCAAACCTCGAAGACCCTGCGCGTGCAACATGGCTTACACCCACTGTATGCGAACGACGAGATGTGTGACACCCGATCATCACGGCCTGCCTCATAACGTAGAACTTTCTTGGTGGTGCGCAACGAGGGAGAACACAATTTTGGTATTTTGTTAGGGATCATCCTATTTATGATGCTACCGTTGTATATCTAGCATATAAGCAATCAATAGGATGCACACACAACAGCACACAATAATGATGCAATGAAGTGCGATGTGACATGGTCGATGCGCCTGGACCTTCATGGCGCCATGTGCCTGGCCCCCGGCGCCCCGGCATGGCTCCGAGTCTACAGAGCCCTCCATTGCCTTCGACAGTACGAGTAATATAAAAACTTACCGTAACCATGTCACATAAAGTAACGCCTCTGCAAAACAAAGTTAGGCGCCTCTAGCTTTATTTAGTTTTGCAAATTTTACGTGGCATATAGGCTTATTCGTAAGAGAATCGCTTCCCTACCTACAAACTTTGTACCACAACATCGATCGTATAATTGCATGTTGAAGCATCCCTTTCGGGCCCTCCATTGAAAATGCTTTGCCGACTAGAGAGAGAGAAAAAGACACCCGCCAGCCACAGATACGGTGCAAGCCGTATGTCAGTAGTGGAACCAGTCTCGCGTAAGCGTACGCGTAAAGTCGGTCCGGGCCGCTTCATCAACTCAATACCGAAGGCATCGCAAGTGCACGCTAGAGGGTAGCAAATATAAGAAAGACGACCTCATTCAACATGAGTTCTAACCGTACCAGCAGTACTACGCATAGATTGGCTCTGATACCACTGAAGGGGTTACGGTGCAGAAAACAATAATTTTTCTAGCGAACGAAACCCTAACTAGCCAGGATCTATCTATCTAGTACATGCGATAACGGTGGCGGAACGGGTTACATTACCTCCATGTAGACCGATAGCGGGGATTACGCTCCCGCACAAGCGTTGACGATGAAGTCGTACGTAGCCGACCTCGAGGTCACGAAGAACTTGCCGCGATGTCGAAGTCGATGACGCCGGGGTGTCGACGATGATCTGCGTCGACGGGCGTCGGGCGGAAGAAGGCAGAGCGCCAGCACCAGGGGTGGTGCGCCGACGGCATAGGGGAGAGGGGCGCGGCGGCTGCAGGGGCAAGACGATGTCGCCCAGGCTACTCAAAAGGAGTTACCTCCGAGCACTCACAAACATACGGAGCTTAGCGACAACCCCCGGTCATTCAGATCCAGCTGAAATCGACGGGGTTGATCTTATCTGGAATCCCGCAGAGCAACGGTGCTCAGCGGTATAGCTTAGGTGGAGAGAGACCCCCCTTCCTCAGCTCGGCGCGGCTCCAACTTGGGAACCACGAGATCGAGAGAGAAATCGGGAATTAATTGTATTTTTCAATGAATTAATCCAATTAATATGCCTTGCTATATAAAGGGGGAAGGGGGTGTGCAAACCCCTTGGCTCCCCCATGTGGGACTAAACAAAGGACAAGGGAGGGGGGGTTCGGCCCCCACATGGGCTGGCCGAACCAGCCAATGGGGCCCACCCCCTTTGGTGGTGCGGCTCCCCCTCTTGGGCCCTCTCAAGGCCCATGCAGGTGGGAGCCCCATTTTTCCTTTATTTAATTAATATTAAATTAATATAAAAATCCCATTAATTCATAATTATATTTATATATAATTCAATATCCCGTGACTCCGAAAACTCTTTCGGACCACCCGAACAACTTTCGGACATTCCTGGAACCATTACAGACCTCTCCGGAACTCCTTCCGGACCACCGGAACTCTTTCCGGATCATTTCTCTCTCTCCAACAAATTCCTATAATATTCCATAACCTATCTCCTGGTGTCGCTAAGACCTTAAGTTTTTTACGCTACGGTTCGAGAACACTCCAGACATGGTCGAGACACTCCGCTCACCAATGATCGTCAGGGACTCCTGGAAGTATATGACGACCCCTGTGCATTCCACGAATATCGTCGTTGAACCATAAATATGATATTCATTCCCTTTGTCTCTGTGATACTACCTTGTCCGAGATATGATCGTAGACACACCGATGTCGTTGTTGTATCTCGTTACCGACGAAGGTTATTAACTCGTATGCGATATTACATCTCCATGACCTAGTCATAAGCTGCGCAGCTATATAGATGCAATATCACCGAGTGGGCCTAGAGTATCTTTCCATTACAAGAATGAACAAATCCCGCTCTTGATCCTTACGTCTTGATGCTCTTTCGGAATACCCAAAATGGACACCGTTATTGTCATGCTATATAAGACACAACGTTTGATGCTCTCAAAGCACCCCTACGAAGCATTAATAAGTACGGTCTCACGGTTTAAGGAATAAGCTATCATATTCTTATCTATTGCAAATGACAAACATCGTAATACGATCTTATTGCAATACTTTGCGTATGTCCATCACCTTATTCAACTAACAAGATGACCCCATTGTCAACCGACGTCATTGTCCTTGATCGGGAATCTCGATCAACTGTTGCCCAATGGACTAGCTCATATAGAGGCTTGCTAGGGACCTGGTTGTCTATGTATCACACGTGTATTAATAGTTCCGATTAATACAGTTATAGCATAATACACAAACCTATTGTAAACTTATGAGATAATGCAATAAATACTACTTATATATTTGCCTCTAGGGCATATCTCCTTCAATGATAATCCGGGAGGAATTATCAAAGACTCTATAAGTGTGGGACTCGCTACCATATCCGACAAAGATTCCCTCAATAGATTTAGAGTGGAACTTACCCAACCGGACACCCTTGACTAGATAATAGCACTTACATCCAAACACTCGATAGTAGACAATGTTGGGTTTATTGCCGGTAAGGATCTCATATGGAGTCTTCTTCAAGCCCTTGCGGAAATAGAGGCGATTTTATGAGTGACAAGCGGTGGAAATAGCCTCAGCCCAAAAGTTGATGGGAGACTTGAACTCCGCCAACATAGATCTCGCCATATCAATGAGAGTCCGGTTCTTTCTTTCGGCAACGCCATTTTGTTGAGGAGTGTAAGCAGCGGAATATTGATGACGAATGCGTTCTTCACTAAGAAAGTCGTTAAGAGTGTAGTTCTTGAATTCCGACCCATTGTCACTTCGAACAACCAATATGGGAAGGTCATGTTGGCGTTGAACTTCCTTTGAGAAGTCGATGAAGACTTGTTGAGTTGCATCCTTGGTCTTGAAGAAATAGACCCATGTATACCTTGAGTAGTCATCAACAATCACGAGACAATATTTCTTGCCACCAAGACTTATCTCCGGAATTGGTCCAAATAGATCAACATGAAGTAGCTCCAAAATCCGGGAAGAAGATATGATGGTCTTGCTAGGATGAGGAATATCATGCATCTTGCCTTCCACACAAGCTCTAAAAATTCGATCCCTTGAAAAGAAAACATGATCTTTTAGTCCAAGGATGTGGCCACCCTTGTGGAGACTTTGCAAGGTACGCATGTTTACGTGGGCTAGTCGGCGATGCCAAAGGCAACCCACGTCGGCTTTTCCGAAGAGACACATGGTTTGAGAAGTGGTGGCTCCGGAGAAGTCCACCACATAGAGCTCATGCTCCACGTATCCCACGAAAGCCACTCTTAGCGACTTACTCCACAAGAGGACCACAATGTCCTTATCAAAGAAGGGAGAGATCCCCATCTTTGTTAAGGCACGGAGCGATAACAAATTATAGCCAAGAGATTCAACAAGCATAACATTGACTAGAGTAATGTCGGGGGCAACTACCACTTTGCCAAGCCCGGTTACCTTAGACCTTGATAAGTCACCAAACGTCACGGTTACTTGATCTTCATTAGATTTCAACTCCGTGACGAGTTCTTTGCTCCCGGTCATATGACTTGTACATCCACTATTAATTATCCATTTTGAACCACCGGGAGCAAGATCCTACAAGAGATCACTTCTTGCATTTAGCAACCCATTGCTTCACAATGGGCGCTTTATGGTTAGCGATAAGAGACTTAGGAACCCAAATAGCATATGAAATAAAACCATAGTAGGGTCCAATGTAACGAGCACAAACATTCCCATAATAATCGACATATAAAGCATAGTTAGGGTTGTTGTCCCCGGTGTGATCTTTACGAGTAGGCTTGCCCCTTGTGACATTCCTACTCGCAAGACCTTCCTTGGATTGAATGGAGTCGACCTTCTTGGCTTGGATGGGGTTAACGCTCTTGGGAATACCCTTCTTGGCATTCATCTTCATGGGAGGCACATATCCAAGACCTTCCTTTCCTTGTCGAGTGTGAGGCTCCACGATGGGAGTCTCAACAACTTGCTTACCCTCGAGAAGGATGATCTTGGATGTGGAGGCCTTAGTCATCTCACTTTTCAACCTAGCATTCTCCTTCACAATATTAGCATTATCACACGAACACTTAGAGGCAGAGATGCTAAGAGAATCAAGGTTAGTTAGCCGAGTTTGGAGTTGAGCATACGACTCCTTTAGAAGAGCATGTTCACTCTCCAAAGCCTTGTGGGCTATGACGAGCTTCTCCATGTCCTCAATGAGTCTAACATGCCCAACCGCAAATTCGGCTTTATCTTGTTGAGCCACCTTGAATTTAGCAAAGTACATATCACGATCCTTAATGAGCTTAGCATGTGAGGAATTATGAGTTTCCTCAATAGTTTCAAGTTGCTCCTCAATACGAGCATGAGACTCTTCAACCTCCTCAAGAGAGGATTTCAAGTAAGATAGAGAAATAGCGTCTTCTCTTTCTATCTTACCCTTCTCTTCATTGAGATGCTCTAGCTCACCAATCCGAGCCATGAGGGCACCAACATGTTTTTTGCTATCACCTTGCAAGTTAGTGATAAAAGAGTCGAATGCCACAAGCTCTTGCTTGATTTGAAGGCTAGAGGCATCATCAAGTTCATTCATTTCATTGATGATAGAGGGAGAGGATGAAGGTACCTCCGATGCCTTTGCCATAAGACACCTTGAGCTCTTGGTGATGGAGTTCTCATTTGGCGATGTGAATAGAGATGATGAAGAGCTTGTCTTAGTTGAAGGAGTTCTTGTTGTTGATGGAGAAACGGTAGTTGTTGATGTGGTGGCAAGAGCCGTCACTTCATTTGGCGTTTCTTCCTCCGATTCTTCATCATCGGTAGGATACTCCTCTTGAGTCAACAACACAATGCGAGGCTTCTTGTTAAAAGGCCTCTTCTTTCCATAGGCCTTCTTGGGGGGCATCTTGGTTTTGTCCTTGAGCACTAGACGTCCACCATGCTCTTCTCTTTTCTCATAAGGGCACTCGGCAACGAAATGGAACTTGTCTTGACAGTTGTAACATGTCCTTGACTTGAAGGGTGAGACCCTATCGGCTTGAGGTGCACTCTTGTCAAAACGCATCTTGCCTCTTGAGGGGTTGTTCCAAAATGTGCGAGCCGCAAGAGCGAGATGATCATTGTAGGCAATCTTGAGTGCTTCCTAGGACATGGGGCAAAGCTTCCAAGATCATCAGCATCGTTGTCTTCCTCAACGGTAGCCTTCAAAGCAAGGTTGGTTGTGCCTCTTTGCATTCCAAGAGCCCTTGCCCTTGCGTCTTGAGCATTCTTAGTTGCTACCTTATAAGCGACCATCTCTTGCATAACCTCATTAGATGTCATGAGATGGTAGTTGTGTCTTCCTTGAAGACTCTTGACATCGGTTGGCTCACATGCCATCATAGAAGTAACATACTTTCTCTTGATCCAAGCATCATCAATATGAGAGGCACCAACTTCACGAAAGCTTGTGGCTATTGTCACCAATCTTCTATACATCATATCATGATCTTCACCATCAAGCTTGAAGAAGCCTTCGGCTTCATTGCTCAAAGAGTCATAGCGGTTCCTCCTCATGCTATCATTTCCAACGAACAACTCGGATAGATAATCCCATGTATCCTTGGCGGTGGTAAGGTGTTGGATGAGAGACATGCCCTTGTTCCCAACCGCCTTTTGGATCATGTAGAGAGCGGTGGCATCAAGTTGAGCCTCCACCACTTCTCTTCTTGTTAAGTTGGTTGGATCATGCGGCTTGTATCCAACTTGAATGATACGCCACAACTCGATTGAAGAGCTGCACACATGAGACTTCACACTGACACCTTTTTTTTCCTATTTCGGACACTGACACCTGGGACCCACCCGTCGGCGACACTGGCGCCAGGAATTTTTGCACACAGCCCCCTGCTCTCTGATTTTCGCACCTATGTCCCCAGAGACACTTTTTCCATCACAGACAAGTCCCTGACATTTATAGAAACACCCCTAAACTTAATTTGCTAATAACTTTAATTCTATAATTCCAAATCAAATAATCTTTATATGTATTATTATCAGAAAAATGCAAGGAACATTAATATGTCATTTGTATGCCATTTTGCATCTTTCATTTTAATTGCTTAGAGTAATTTAATTGCTGCACCTAAATAATTAAATATGGAATGTGTTGGGCTTTATTTAATTATTGCCCTATTTAATTTAATTTAATTAGATCACCCATGCCATGTGTTGCCATGTTAACCAACATTTAATATTGTTGGTAAATAAATAACTTGCACCTAAATATTAATTGCCGGGGTTGCTTTCCCGCTTAATTTGGATTACCTGCATTGTATTGCATCTTGCCATGCCATGCATCATTCTCGTATGATCATGCTGAATCTTTTGCCGTAGTTGTAAAATGCATATTTTACGCTTTCCAGTGTTTGTTGCTTCTTCGCGGATAAGACGTTGAGATGTGTGAGCAACGACAAGATCTGCTTCCATGCGGGATTCCAGGCAAGCAAAGTTTGCTTGTTTACCTATACATTGTCTTTCATTCCTGCCGTTGATCTCTGCTACCCTAGTTTACGATTCTTTATTGCGATCCCATCACATGTTTATCCTGCAGCCTATACAGCTTTATCCCCACATCCCATCACATGTTGTATGTTTATCTGTTAGCCCTGCGAGTCGTAGCGCATGCTTAGAGTTGGTTGTGCGAGTCGTCAGTTGGTATTATATGTCATATGCTTAGCTTGATAGATTATTCTACCTTAATAAAATGTTGTCTTATATTGGGATATTATAATTAAATGATAAGGCACCAGGCGGAAGGCCTTGCGAGGTGCTTTGTTCTGCTCAGTGTCGACCTAGGAACTGAGATATTGTCCTCGGATCCAATTTTGAGCGCACTAACCACTTGTGGGAGGCCCAATGGAGCCCCCCCTCGACTTTGACTGGAACTTCGACTTGTCCGGGAGCCGCACCTAGTTCGGGTTTTCCATTTGTCTCATATGCATTGATACTAGTGTAGTATTTTACTTTGGCGGTGTGCCTTGTTACATGCATATAGGGCGCGGCCTGTTGGTGCGGAGGGGTGTGTCCTGCGGGAGTCCGCACCCTTTTGGCCGGGACCAGCATAGCTCACGTGGCTCCTGGACTTGTTGCGGTGAAGGAAAAGAGTTGGGTTGAAAGGTCCTAATGTTTTTGACTGGGTTGATCATGCGAGTATGGGTCCAGTAGTGCACACCTGCAGGGTATAATCTTATCGATGAGCCGTGTCCACGGTTATGGACGTTTTGGTGATGATGCTGGCTAACAAGATCTAGACAACTTACACCTAATCATTGTTAATTAACCTGACTAGTAATATAGAATTGCTTTCACAATAAATGGTAATTAAAACTGTTCAACATGTGAGTTTCCGAATTGCTTCCTCATATTTGGTTGAGGGGGTTAATTCGAGAATGGGTTATGTTTGGTGTTAGTTGTAGATGTTTATCTTATGCGCTCTCTTATCCCTCTCTGACTAGACGGAAGTTGTAGCGTGTCTCTTTAGGTTGCTAGTGCTGCTGCCGCTAAGTCCACCTCCCCTATATTTTGGGAGATGGTGTAGAAAGTAGGCAAGTCGATTTTGCTTGCCAGGGAGTGCCCTGACCCTCTTTTGGGTTGTGCTTTATGTGCAGTCAACAGGTTTGAAGTCAGACGACGTTAGCTTGGGAATCCCTCCGGCTTGGCTGGGCAGGGACATGGCGCCATTGCTTATCTTCAGAACTCTTAGTCCAATTTGCTTTTTATCCGTAGTCGGAAACTATTTTGCTTCCGCTGTCATTTGTATCTTTGTATTGTAACATTTGTATCTTGACTCGTTCGAGTCGTTGTTGTATTATATCTTCTGTTGTATTTGTGGATGTATCGGAACTGTTGTAATGTTATCACAATTCCACCCACATAATGCGCATGTTTCGGCGTGCACATTATGTCTGGTGGGCGACCTAAAATCGTTATTATGCGGATTTCGGCGGGATCGCTTTAAATCTACATAGTACCGATTTTAGGGCGTCACATCTTTCCAATCGTCTATAACACCTCAGGAAAACAAGACAACTCGAAGGTACCAAACATGAACTCGCGGTTTTTGTTTCCGAGAACACTCAGCTGGGTTTTGGTTTGAAGTGCTCAGAGGTACCAGATAATATCTTTCAAGAGATGACATTTGAAACAAAACACTCTCTAGAAAACTAGGATGAGTATATGAAGTCCTAGCTTGGAGCTACCGGAGAATCACACCCGGTGATTCCAGATCTCTATTGAACCTTGTTGGCCGAGGAAAAACCTTACAACTCGGAGGTACCGGATGCACCATTCAGTGGTGATACCACAAAACCTAACAACACGCACCAAGGTCTATCGTCTCTTCCTCCACGTCATCGTTTTGACCCGATGCCGTTTAGCAAAACGCGCAAGAATGACGTGGAGAAAAGGATTGATACACACACCCTCAACATTGATGGGAACCCCATACATATAGAAACTAGAAGATACCCCGCGTGTTGCAGCGGGACCTTTTGGAAATAAATTATTGAACAAAGAAAAATTTCAAAGATGATATACTAATAATGCTAAGGAAATACAGATTATGCTCAAAGACTATATAATTGTTTCACACTTGTGGATATTCGGTGGTCAATATCATGGTTTAGATATGCAAAAATAAGGTTATATAAATATTAATTGCATGAATTTAGATCAACATTCTAATTCATCTTGGAGCTGGGACCCTGCTATTGCTGGGTTTAATGCATAAACTCTGAGTTTCGGTGAAGAAAATGGTAAACCTTAGCAATAATCTACATAGTGACACAAAGTATAGCCACCATCTGAAAATTTGTTCGTATGTAGTTGGAGAGACTCCAACACGTTCAATATGATAAGAGGATTGACTTCATAGATTTGTGTGGGCTGCAAAAAAGGGAAATAAACTTCAGGCAAGATGGATGCATCGTGCTTACCTGATATTTGAACTTCCTCATGCATAGTAGCAGAAAATCCTTGGAAGAGCACCTTGGTACCAATTAACAAACGTTGTTCAGACCAATTCACCATAGACCGCACCGTCGAAGCCACACAAATTTGTGAAGACTGCCTATCCAATATGTTGGGTGAATGCAGGGCCGGGCCGGAGGGAGGGGGGGGGGGGGGGTCAGCGTGTGCGGTCGCCCCGGGTCCCCAAAATCTAGGGACCCAGAACTTTATATACTGTACTATATATTACCTATATATTATATGTGTATAGTTAGAAGAAACCTATTGATACGCATAGTGCTTATAAATGCATTTGTAAGGTATTGACAACATATTTTTTAATACATACATTTATTATTATTATTACGATGTTTATATTATGGGACACAAATTTTAGTTTCACCCCGGGCCTCCAGAATCTCGGGACTGGCCCTGAGTGAATGCCTATCCTATATGTTGGGTGACAATAACCTGTGACTACACCCTGCAATCCAACATTCCACTAGTATAAGAGCAAAAGACCAAATCTGAAATGAATTGATGAGAGGCCAGCTAAGTTTTCTCAAACCAAGCTCACAGACAACTCGTCTCCCAATTTGGTGCATGCATGGATGTTGTACAATTTTTTTTCCATCTCTACGATGGTCTTCATAGCTCGCTGGCAGTGGTGCCGCGTGATGGTGGCCGAGCCATGAACAGTGCTATGAGTGCATGTTGGAGGGAATGACGGGAACATGGAGTTGGCCCTCTTGACTTCCTTGTATAGAGTGACTGTGGGTAACGTGGAAGACAAAACGACCATGGCAATGAACAGGCTTGTACTTTAAAGTGGAAAGAGAGTAGATGTAGAAGGGCAGGAGGTGAATTCGTAGTGCCCGTATGGAATATGAAATAACTTATGCCTTTATGTTATGTGACGCAGTTACAGGTTATGCGTATAAAGCAGTTGCTGAAAATAACGTGTTGGCATGACTTGAAGAGGAGTGGAGACTAAACACATAAAACTGAACGTGCAAGTTTTTCTTTTGTGATTAGGTGGCAGATCTGCTTAGGTGGCAGGCTAATATTGATCCATGATGTTTGATGAGGTGGACACCTTGCATGTCAAGGGAAATATATTTGGTGGGGATTTTCTATTTAGATAGAGAAGATGAGCGAACGTACACAGTAAAACACGTCTAAATACATGTGACTCTTATAAGAAAAGATACTCTCCCGTCCATAAAAGAATGTCTCAAATTTATCTAAGTATCTAGATAGTTTTTTAGTACATATACATTTAGATAAAGTTAAGACATCGTTTATAAACAAAGTGAGTAAAATATTTTATAATAAAATCTGATTACATAAGTCCGGAGATCGATTTCGGCGCTGGGATGCGAGTCCTGATCGACAACCACGTAGCAGGACACCTGTGAACTGGCCTACAGTCGATTGTATAACTAAATATAAGCGCACGCGGAATGTCCATTTCTACACTTTCGCGCGCTTTAATTTAACATTTTTTGTGTGTGTAAAGCGCACACCTAATAAATCCTCTTATGATTAGTGATTTGACGTACGGTATTGCTCGTCATACCAGCTGGATAAATTTCTTTTTCGAACGCACCTACCGGACCCGTAGGACGTGGCACTCGCAAGGCATGCATGCAGTCGTTAACAAGCTAGACAAGAGAAGAGCAGTAATCTGTTCTAGTATAATAATGCTGCGAGATCTCTTGGTCAGTACCCACTGCAAGTTTCCCAAAGAAAAAAAGGTCGGCGATTGTGCTGCCTGCCGCTGCGGTTATTGCATGCCGTGGCTGTAGGCAGCTGGATATAGCAATTTGATAATCGATCCATGCCTATGGCTAAACAGAACGGGCTATTGATCATCCAGGAGGTCGCTTAATATTAGTTTAGCTCGGTAGCATGCGAACGTGGTAGAGGCAGGCATGAGTCGGAAACGAGAATAATATAGCAGAGCAGAACAGATGGAGCGATCGATGCAGGTACGAGTGAGGACACTCATGGGCCATCAGCAATCAGCATATGACCAGTCATTGTCGATGATAATATTTTTTATATACTCCCTCGGTTTTTATTTACTCCGCCTTTCGGGTTTAGTTGAAAACTTGAAATCATTCTTTAACAAGTTTGATAAGAAAAATATAAAATAATATTATTAGCATCCACAATACCAAATACATATAATATATGAAAATACATTGTATGAGGATTCTACAATATACTACAGATTTTAACATTCTAGATGTTGATAGTTTTTCTAAATATTTGATCAAACTTGGTAGCATTGGACTTCGGTTAAATCCAGAATGTAAAGTAGATTAAAGAGAGCTATATGTTTATTTTATTTTCTGCACACCTCTCGCGTCGTTTTCTTCGCTTTTCCTTGATGTCTAGACGCGCTATCGGGGGCATCCACGTTTTTACCCCGCAACAGCGACCTACCAACTACGCGTTCCCCTTCTAGCTTGTAGCTAGGCACAAGAAATCAAAAATTAATTTTAAATTCTCAAACAAGTAAATTTAGTATACTTTCTCTCATAACTTTCGTTGAATGGTCTAATTTTTTTTCCGAACCAATGGTCTAATTTTAGTAGCTCGAGCTTTTCGATCATTAAGAAGCATATGCTCGAATAATTCCGCACTCGATCGATTAAAATGCACGCTTAGCTACACTACACACCCTGCCAAAATTAAAGGAGAGGAGCTTTAGACGCCCGGTAGTAGTTCCTTTCACGAACAAAGGGTAGATCATCGACGATGGAGAAGAGACGTACTAGTCGATCCGTCCCTGGCCAGTAGCGGCAGCAGCTAGCGAATAGCGACCGTGTACAGTAGATACGATGCGTACGTGCCAGTGCCACTGCCACTGCTTGGACCGACGTGGCAGACAGCGCCAGGTCGGTGCATCTTGTACTTTCGGGCGGGGTCGGTTACACGTACGTCTCGGACAGCTAGTTCACGAGCCTGCGTCGCTGTCCCTGATCGGTCCAACTCGACGAGCGAGAGAAGCATCGATCGGGTAGTACATGCATGACACCTCACCGTGTACCGGCCGGCTAGCTTCGGCCAGGCCACCACCGCCGGCGACCCCCACTACGAGTATACATGGTCGATCTGGGCGAAGCTGCGCCACCAATCTTAAAGCTGCCCTCAGAACGTAACCACGTGTGCTCTACTGTGGCACATGCATGCATTTTGGCGAGAATTTGCTGCAAGAAAATGACGTTCGGTGAAAAGAAAAGGTTTAGTTGCGTGTATGCATGGCCATGCACGGTGAAATTCGATCGATGAATCGACATCCGAAGCCGATCGGGGAGACTGATTGATCGATCGGAAAGCACCTTTTGGATGTGGTTCTTTTTGACTTGTTTAGTGTACCGGATCATCGATCCTAATCCTAATGTTAGCCAGCCTAGCTAAGCTAATCTCTTGTGTACGTCTTGTTGATTAGTTAGATCCCGTACTTGTACGTTCTTTGGAGCTTAGCTACAGACTACAGTACAAGATGGACACGATGCGATGATGCATATCCCTGTCCTCGCGTACATACGTACGGCATCTGCGTGGCGTGGTCGATGCATATCTTCACGTGTTTGTGCGGACGCAGCTGCTCCATCCAAACAAAGTCAGTCGTAATATTGTATCTCAAAATAAGAAAAAAAAGTCAGTCGTAATATTATATTATTACGCCGACTGCCCAAGACCTCGTGCGGGTTTCGACATGTGTAACCGTGATTATTAAGACTGTTCTTATCTTACAAATTACGTGTTGTACCAAAATAATACTTTCTCCGTTTCAAAATAAGTGTCTCAAATTTAGTTAGAAGTAGATGTATCTTGATATGTTTCATGTCTAGATATATCTTCTTTTTAACAAACCTAAGACAATTATTTTGGACGAAGGGACTAAGAGAAACCACGCTATGCCCAACTGATGGTTATGTTCCGTAGGATGCCAGTACATAACAGATCATATTTTGGAACCACTACATACAGATATATTGAAGACTAGCACTTAACATGAGAGTTTTCATTTATCTCAATTTTATATAGGGTTTATTCATTTGGCGATAAGTGATGTGTTAGTGAACACGTGTGTTTTTATGAGCGTTTACATCTGTATATGTATCTATATTGTGTTTGGAAAAAAATGTTATACATCCCCGATCATTTAGTGTTGCATTCAATAGTTAATGTCTCCATGCTCCTATCATTATGACATCACTAAGATTTAACTAACAATGCATAACTAAAATTGGGTACATTAGAGAAATATGCTTTATTTTTTACTATGAGCACATATTTTAGCTAAGAAAGGCAATGATTTTATTATTTCTCAATCATCTAACCCTCAAATTGTACTAACTAGCAATGCTGAGATAGCACCACTATATATCTGTCATGAACTCCATATTGTTATTATGTATTTTTTTTAGTTAGCTCCCATCAGAAGCCTAGTCACCAAGACTCCTTCCGCTACGTGCCTCGTATTCGGTCGCTGCGAAAACCTAGAATGTTATAATACACTATAACTACTTTAATGTTATGCTAGTGTGCGTGGTTGGTGATGATGTTTGGTGGAGATGGTGTTGCATACGTGAATACAATTTTCACTACTATATTTCTAACCTTGTCTGTGCGTCATGGTTGATGTGATCGATATCGGGGATCATATGGTGTTTCGGTCCTATGGACAGTCTACTCACGATCTGGTGTGTTATGTTTGGTGTGATCAGTAATCACTAGTGGAAAAAAGGCTATATGTGGCGCACCTTTTGACCTTTCTGTGACGCACCCAGGAAAATGGGGGTGCGCCACAGTTATCTTGCCACTAAAATATATTTCTGTGGCGCACCCGTTTGATGCGCTACAAAAATATCTATTTGGCGCACCCCACCCCCATGCGCCACAGAAATATTTCTGTGGCGCACCCCCACTTAGGTGCGCCACTAATTTTTTTTGAATTTCATAAAAAAGGGCGGCCAAATCTAAATCTAGATTCTGGCCAGATCTAGATCGGGCCGCCCAAATTTCAAAATATTTTCGTTTTGTCGTAGCTCGTCGGAGGCCGCACCGTGCTTGGCCGTAGATGGGTGGGTGGGTGGAAGATGGGGGTCGCCGGAGATGGGTGGAGGAGGAGGAGGAGGTGTTTGTCGAAGGAGGAGGAAGTGGTGATGGTCGCCGGAGAAGGTCGCCGGAGGAGGAGGTGGTGGTGGTGGTCGCCAGAGGAGGTCACCATAGGAGGTGGTGGTGGTTGAAAGGACAATGATGTCGCCTAGAGGGGGGGTGAATAGGCGGTTTAAAACTTTTCCGGTTTAGGCTTGATAATTGCGGAATAAAACTAGATGTTTAAATTAACAAGTCGACAACCTAAATAAACTAGGCTCACCTATGTGCACCAACAACTTATGCTAAGCAAGACAAACAACAAGGTGATAGCAATATAGAATACTTCAAGCATGAAGGCTATCACAATGTAAAGTGCATAAGTAAAAGCTCGGGTATAGAAATAACCGAGGCACGCGGAGACGAGGATGTATTCCCGAGTTCCTCCTTGTTAAGGGAGTACGTCTCGTTGGAGAGGTGTGAACCGACACAACGGTTCAACAACCACAAAGGTTTCACCTTCTTCTCCGATGAACTGCACCACAAAGGCTTGGTTCACCTTCCACTATCGGAATTCCTTCGAGGCGGAATCCGGAGCCTTTCAACAACAATCCGGGGCACAACCCACAATGGGATTGGGGGCTCCCGAACGGCTTTCCACAACAACAATCCGGGGCACAACCCACAATGGTATTGGGGGCTCCCGAACGGCTTCAAGTGACCACACAAGGGTCCAACCACCACAAAGGCTTCTAGGGTCCAAAGACCCAAGAGTAACAAGCTCATAAACTTTCAACTTCCACGAATCCTCGTGGAGAGCACACCGATGCACCAAATGCAAAAGGCAAGAGCACAAGTGCTCAAATCCTTCACTCTCGAATTACAACAAAGCAACAAATGCTTATGGGGGAAAAAGAGAGGAAGAACAAAGAGGGGATGCACAAAGAACTCCAAGATCAAGATCTACAAGGTTCCCCTCACTTAGAGCAGAGATGGATTGGTGGAAATGTAGATCTAGATCTCCTCTCTCAAATCCCTCAAAGATATGCAAGAATCATGGGAGGAAATGAGAGAGGGGCAAACTTTCCAAGGTCAACAATGGAGGAGAGAGAGGGGGAAAATTTGTGCTTGGAAGAGCTGCTCTCTCTGGGGAAGAAGGGGCCTTTTTATAGGTCCCACGAAAAAGAGTCGTTGCAGGAAAACTTCACACCGGAGTTTCCGGTCACTAGGGCCGGAAACTCCGGCCAGGGGCGGAAACTCCGGCCTACTGGGACCGGAAACTCCGGGCCCCACCAGGGGCTGAACACTGTCAACACCGCCGAGGCTTGGGCAAACTCTCCGGTGCCCGGGGCCGGAAAGTTCATCCAGGTGCGGAAACTCCGGCCTCTAGGGCCGGAAACTCCGCCCCCCACCAGGGGCTGAACAACGTTTGGAGAAAAACGTTGAGTCCGGAGACTCCGGTCCTGCACAGACCGGAAACTCCGGTCCAGGACCGGAGACTCCGGCCTAGGAAAAACTGCAGCAAAACCGATAACGAAAACGTCAATATCTTTTTCATCCGGACTCCGTTTTCGATGATTTTTGGCTCGTTGGAATCACAACGAAGAGCTTTACAAGATCATGCAGATAAACCTCATAGTCCAACAATGGAAGATAAAACCAAATGGAGGAGGTTAAAACCTCTCTAAAAAGGAATGATCGGCAAACCTCCAAAACCGAAAACGCAACAAGTTTTCCATATGAAATTCGTTTTCGGTGAACTTGGGCTTGTCGTGAAGATCACAACAAGCACCAAAACCCAACAAGGAGAAAAACCAAGTAAGAACCAAGAAAGATGAAATGGCAAGTATGCAAAAGTTTGAGCTCTCCACAAAGATGCGATCAAGTTACTCACTCGAGAGCCCCTCTTGATAGTACGCCATCTATCCTAAAACCCGGTCTCCCACTAACACCATGAGACCGGTAAAATAGAAAACCTATCAAGATCATACCTTTGCCTTGCGCATTCCACTTGAGCTCGATGATGACGATCTTGACTCTCTCAAGTTGAAACACCTTTCTTGATTGTGCTTGCTAGAACATGCTTAATGAGGACTTCTCCAAATGCTCCCCCATACTCCATTATGGGAGGGCCTCGCTAAGCTTCGTCTTCATGTCTCCTTTGCAAGCTTCAATCAAAAGATATCTTCCGAGATGCATCATATTGAACTTGCTCTTCATCTTCTTCTCTTGATATGTAAGATGGCTTGGGGGTAAACATGATTGTTCACTCAATCTTCTATTCCAAGCCATACTTGCGATGAGCTCAACTCTATACATGACCATTCTTCATATTAACCCTTGAATAGAGCATTGGTCATTATGTCATCTTGAAGAGTCCAACACATGAACTCCTATATTTTCCCATGGACAAGATCTATAAGAATATCTCAATGTAAACATTAGTCCATAAGGATTGTCATTCATTACCAAAACCACGTATGGGGGCAACCATGCACTTTCAGTGGTCACCGGAGGAGGAGAAGGAGGTGGTCGTCGGAGGAGGAGGTCACCGAAGGAGGAGAAGGAGGTGGTGGTCGCCGGAGATGGTGGTGGAGGAGGAGGTCGCAGGAGGTGGTGGTGGTGGAGGAGATGGAGCTCGCCGGAGTTGAGAAGTAAGAGGGAGGAGAAGTAGAGGAGTGGAGTTGGAGGAAATGAGAGGAGAGGAGGAGGAGGAAATGAGAGAGGAGGAGGAGGAGTAAATGGGAGAAGTGGGGGAGAATGGGAGGGAGGAGGAGAGGAAAAGGGGGCAGGCGCGGTTCGAATTTTTTTCCCGCCCAAATAATTCTGTGGCGCACACCCTCCCTGTGCGCCACAGATTTTTTTTATTTTTTTGATTTTGCTGAGAAAAACAATCATTTTGAAATAACTTTTTTTCCATTCTCCTCGAAACAGGCTTACGTCCCGCTATATAAATATAGCAACCACCCGAAATAACTTTTTTTCCATTCTCATGTCTCATTCTCTTTATGTTGACAAAAACTTCCCGTAGTATG
Source organism: Poa annua (assembly GCA_026929855.1). Lineage (NCBI taxonomy): Eukaryota > Viridiplantae > Streptophyta > Magnoliopsida > Poales > Poaceae > Poa > Poa annua. Next base: position 86,249,715 of record CM049431.1, read on the forward strand.
ACGACAAATCAACCGTTCGACATCCTTGCTTGCAAGCGTGTCTCTCTAGCCACAACAGGTTCACATTCATAGGCTCTCATATATTAGGTGGATGTATGAAACGGCTATTCAAATCTCTTGTGGTTAGTCTAGTTCTACAATTGTTTCCTTGAGCTTTAAATGTATAACGTTTGTAAAATTGCGACTTCAAATATCTTTGGTGAAGCTTTTGGCTCTACCAAGGTCTAAGTTATACATGTGTGTCATATTTTCTCCAATCTAATGTACTATGTGTACTACATTAATAATTTTGTACTAATTACCAAAGAAAAGTCGAACTAGCGAAGTACTTAAATTATCATAGCTACACTGATACGAGAAAATAAATCCATTTATTGAGAAGGCGAAAAACCAGATATGTACAATAAAATACTTACATCATAATGTTGACTTTACAATTAAAAATGAACAAGCACAACTTTTCTGCAATTTAGTAGAAGGATAAGTCCTCCTGATGGAACAGCACAAGCATCTAACTAGATAAGTAATCATGAATTTGTGGAATATTAAGCAACACAGAGAGACCTCACTAGTTTATTATTTTGTAGGACCGTTGTTGATGATTGGTGTTTTATGCCAACTCTGTAAATTGTAACCAAAACTTTTCATGGATATTATGTGTCAATATGAACTCTACAAGCTAAGTGTTTTGACAGCCTTCGATGTTAACTATATCACCACGTTAGAATCAGCTAAATCGGCACTATAGTACAATATTATATGTTGTCATATAATATGTCTGTAGTGAACCGGCGGCATTCTTACGAAGTTTAAATTGTATTTGATCGTCTCTCGTATTTTGTAAGTATTCCCTCCATCTTTAAAAGAGTGTGCATATACCTTTTGTAGTAAGTCCAACTTATTAACATTTGACTAAATTTAGAAGACGATGTGCTAGCATTTATGACACTAAATTAGTATCACTAGATTCGTCTTGAAATGAAGTTTCAAAATATATATCAATTTGATGTCATATATATTGTTATATTTTACTATAGAATTAGTCAAAATATTAAAAATATTGAGTTAGTACAAAAGTTAGATGTATACTTTTTTAAGAAGAGAGGGAGCATGTGTGCAATTGTGGAGCTGGAAAACATAGTTGCATGGTGTCCTATTATTAAATCATCATCTGCTACAATGGCAGAGCACACGACCTAAACCACCCTCAGCCCTTGGGTCGCCGAAGGGACGACCACACGACCTAAACGACCGTATACAACAATACAAAACAAGTTCCAAAATCTTATGGCAGTACAAAAATACAAAGATACTCGACGGGAGTAAAATAGTCCAGCTGACCACCATCATCGGGTTCCGTACATTCTTCCAGGCTCTGGTCCGCCCCCAGCGGCCGCCGTACCTTTCCGCTCTCGGCATCTGACACGTGTCGCGCCGCCAACGGGCGCACGTCCCCTCGTGGGCCATCGCAAACTAACCCGAAACGGAACACCTGTCCACGTGAGCCGCCGTTGCACCGGGCCCCACCCTCGCCGCCTCGCCGCTCCTGGCCGCGGCCCAGTCCAAGCGCCATGGCGTCAGCAGTGACCAAATCCGCCCACCGTCAGATGCCCGCCACGTCTCGACGCCAACGGCATTCCAAGCAGCTCTATATATGGCGCGCGCGCCGAACCGCGCATGGTTTCATGCTCTAGCTCCCAAGGACTAGAAGAAGAAGCCCAAGCGGATCGATCCATCGTCCGGCCTAGATATCAATAGCTCCGCAAGGCGATCGAACAAGAGATTGACAGTGGAGATGAGCGGCGGAGTTGGAGGAGCGGCGGCGTCGTCGCACGGGCAGGATCAGCTGCAGCTGCCGCCGGGGTTCAGGTTCCACCCGACGGACGAGGAGCTGGTGACGCACTACCTCTGCAGGCGCTGCGCCGGACTGCCCATCCAAGTGCCCATCATCGCCGAGGTCGACCTCTACAAGTTCGACCCATGGCAGCTACCAAGTACGTGTTTCTTCCTTCCTTCCTTGTACGGCGCCCGATCGATCGATTACCTCTGTCGGCCAGGCCGGTGCGCGAATGCAAGCATGAACGACAAAGCTAAGCTAGCAAGCTATAGTTCAGATGACATGGTTTGATTAATTTGCGCTCTCGCATGTCGCAGGAATGGCGCTGTACGGCGAGAAGGAGTGGTACTTCTTCTCCCCTCGCGATCGCAAGTACCCCAACGGGTCGCGGCCGAACCGGTCCGCCGGCGCGGGCTACTGGAAGGCCACCGGCGCCGACAAGCCGGTGGGCACGCCCAAGCCCCTGGCCATCAAGAAGGCGCTCGTCTTCTACGCCGGCAAGGCGCCCAAGGGCGACAAGACCAACTGGATCATGCACGAGTACCGCCTCGCCGACGTCGACCGCTCCGCCGCCCGCAAGAAGAACAGCCTCAGGGTATAACCACCACTACCTGCTACCTTGCATGCTGCTCCAACTGTGCAACCATGCAGCATGATGAATCATACTATGATCTTATCTTGCATTTATTTCTGTCTTCTTCTTCTTTAGCATCACGCATCTCGATCGACTAGATAGAAAGAGAGATTGTACGATCGACTAGCTACATAGGGAGTTGGTTATCGTCACGCATCGATCGTAGGTGGAAGATAAGTGGGACTTAAATCATGTACGATCCTTATCATGGCCTTCTCTTCCGATCGAGTGTGAACGCTGCAGATGCCGGCGTGCGTCATCTCCTCTACCCGCAAATTATTTCTCGCGCTTTGCGTTGCTCCGATAGCGACCATGCATGTCGACGGCCGGAAATATCCAACCAATAATGCCTTTGGAATTCGGATTATACAAATAAAAATCGTTCCTTTCATCGATCGCTTTACGGTGCATGGCAGCTACGATTGATTTTTCTTATGAACATGTCGATTGATCTTGTTGCCGTTGCTGCTGCAGCTGGATGACTGGGTGCTGTGCCGGATCTACAACAAGAAAGGCGGCCCGGAGAGGCCGCTGAGCAGTGGCAAGGCCAGCGCCAGCCCCGGCCACGTGTCCGTCGGCTCGCCGCCGGAGCAGAAGCCGGCCCTGCTGCCGCCCTACGCGCCGCCGCCGTTCTCGGACCTGGCGGCCTACTACGAGGCGCGGCCGTCGGACTCGATGCCGCGGGCGCACGCGGACTCGAGCTGCTCGGAGCACGTGCTCACGGCGTCGTGCGGCGGTGGCGACCGGCCGGAGGTGCAGAGCCAGCCCAAGATCTCCGAGTGGGAGCGCACCTTCGCCACCGTCCAGCCGGGCGTCAACCCGGCCGGCTCCATGATGGATCCCTCGTCGGGGCTAACCGCCGGCGACCCGCTCCTCCAGGACATCCTCATGTACTGGGGCAAGCCGTTCTGAGTGAACCTGGGATTGGGATGTCGATCGGGGTGACCCGGGCGAGCCGCCGGAATCAGACGGCCGGAGATGATCGTGGCCGTTTGGATGGATCATACTATACTGTAATGGGAGCTATCGATGGCGGCGATGAGACGCGGGAGCCCCGGAGAGACTGTTCGAGGAGTATGGATGGAATCATGGAATACGCGGGGTACTGTACTTTGGTCTTTTGAGTGTATACGAATTTGAACTAAGCTGTGTATATGCGATTTGATTTGGAACTGGTTTTTCTTTTTTCCTTTGGCTGCTAAGGCCTTGTTTGGTGTGGAGGGTTTTTCAGCCCCACGGAGATTGGAGATTTGCGGGGTTTTTCTTTTGGGTGAACCCCTTGTACGTCTTCACCCCATCACCGTCGTTCCCGGAGGCCGAGCTAGAGGCGTGAAACACGCGTGGAACGGCAGGGTGAGGAGAGGTTTGGCCAGGTTGGCCCAACCACGCCCCCGTGCACCAAAGGGGGCTCACGGGAATATACTCCCTCCGTACATTCATCTTCTTTTTTACAAACTTGAGACACTTATTTTTTAATGGAGAGATCAGATCAACCCCGTAGTGGATTTCCCCTTCGAATCCCAACATAACCACTCGTACCAAATAAAGCCTAAATGTTTTCTTGCTTTCTTTCTCTGAGAGAGGCTCCGAACATCGGTACTGGCAGGGCAGATTGACCACGAACGAACTATTAAGCTTAGATAATTCAGGGAAGCGACCTCCTTTTCCCACCACTACTAATTTCCTGATTTGTATTGCAGAACTTTTTTTTGTTAACTTATTCATGTACGTGAGTTAGAGTTCTTGGGTTCAGTACCTCTTGCTATTTTCTTCACCTGGCACCTTTCTTTCTTGTACACTATTGTATTATAGTTCTAATTTACCTTCTTTTACAAATCATCCGTCCAAAAAGATAAAGCATTGATGAAAAACTAATCAATTAATAGTTAGTTTGAATAGAAAATCACAATTAGAAGTGAATATTTGAGAGCGAAGAATGTTGGTAAAAAATAATCAAGCGGCAAAACGTGTCTTATATATTTCGAGTAAACCGATTTATCTAGATAATTTTGGTCAATCCTTTAGCATTACAAAGTAGTAGAATCACTTTTTTTAATAGAAAAAACACTCATATATAATTTCGTACACCGTGTGCTTAATATATTATTTTGATAAAAACTAATGCTAAGATTGTCATTAAAAGCTTTTTGTGTAGGGAATATATATATTACTAATATTCATGGAACGTATTAATTGATCTGCCGAGCAGGGACGGAGCCAGCCACATGATTGGAGGGGGCGAAATTATGTTGGAGGGGGCTAGCCTATAATCATAAATTTTTGCTAAATATAAATTGTTTAGTAGTAGGATTATCAAAGAAATCAAAATCGCCCCTGCTCGTCCCCCTTCCTCCGTCCCTGCTGTCGAGGGACCGTATCCTAAGATGCAACAGAGTAACAATAAACTAAACATTTTGCTAAAACCTCTTTATAATAGGATTGTGAGGGCACGGTCAAAATATGGGATCCGGGACATGCATGCAGCCATATACGTATATTTGTTTTTGTTTTTGAAGTTTAAAACATTGCATCCCTTCTACGTAAATTAAATATCAGATCCGTTTACATGCATGGTTTTGTCGTGTCGAAATTTTCGAATCTCAACCTCATGTTGATATGTTTGGACAACTATGTTTTCACCTCTAGTTATAAGATTCTATTCGTTTGTCAACCATGTATAGTAAAGTTGGTTATCAGATTAAAATCAAATAGGTTACCATGTTTTCTAAATGTTGATCCTCACCGATATAATATTTTCTAATACAGAAAATTTCATAGTTAGAAAAAATATTTGTAATGTTTTTTTAGAGAAAAATGTTTATAATATCTTTTTTTTAGATACATGTTTATAGTATCTGACAGGGCCGTTGGAGGCGAAGATATCATATGGCAAAACCGGGAAATGGCCCACCCGCTCAACGGCAATACGTTGAAGCGCAGTCCATCAGCATGTGAAAGACACAGTCCACCGACAGCCCAATATGCTATTTTCCTTCAGCTTGCCCCGCCAATATTTTTGTGCAGCTCTGCCAGTACATAGTAGTGTAGTTTGAGCATCTTTAGCAGAGCTGTAAACGCACAAAAATTATAAAATAGTCGCCCATTTTCAGTTTCTTGAACGAGCGGCAAAAAAATGGTGGCTAGCAGAACTCATAAATGAAAAATTGTATATGCGTTATCAGAGCCCGATGAAATCCCGCCATCGACCGGTAGATAGGCGAGCCGGGGAGGGAAACTGGCTCATCCCGCACTCTGCCCTCGTTTCGCACGGGAGTGACTTTTCATCTCGGAACCTTTCCCCGTCGCGCCGCCGCCGATCTCCCCACGTAGTCAAGCTCTTGCATCGGCGCTGCCGACCCCCCCCCCCCCCCTATCGAGGTCACGCCGCCAAAGAGGAAGCGACATGGCAAAGATTTGGTTGCTCGTAGTGCCAAACTGTCGTTCGTGCTGCCGGAGTCAGCCCCCGCCGTGGTGGCAACGAAACCGCACCGCCAAAGAAGAAGTTGAGCGCCACCAGCAACAATATTCGTGACATTGAATTAGTGGGTTTCCCCATCAAAATTCGTAGTGTTTCCCCTTTGCAACATGTCGCCGGTTCGAGCTAAATTCATGGATTTTCCCCTTCCCAACTAGATCCGGTGTTGCCCCAGTTGTCGAATCATTCATGGACTCCTCAACGAGACACCGGCCAATCTCGAGATGATCTATTAAATTTCGACGACGAGCTCGGGGAAGACGACGATGCACAACCGGACTTAGAGGAGATTGAAGAAGAGGTGTTTGATAAGGTGTAACACTAATGACAACGAAGAAGAAGCGTACACTAAACTACGCCACGATAAAAGTTACACCCTTCGTATAGAAATAGACATGTTAGATTTTTCTAAATTCGGACTTACATAGACAGAAGGAGGGAGTATATGAAAACACATGGGCATAGGTACGTGCGATCACCCTTACGAACGTACGTGACGCAGCTTCATGCTACACGACGGGATGGTGCAATCAACCTAGAGGCGGTCAATGTGCACGTGCGCTCGCGTACATACGGCCGGATAAACAGATGAGTCACGATTGCGAGCAATTGGCCTGTGCGACACGCCACCGGCCGGCCTAATCAAGTCCTCGGCGCGTCGTGCCGTACGCCGCAGGTCTCTGGTCGTCGGCGAGTTCCGTCGACGACAGGGACAGATAGATCGTGCACTCGTGCGCAGCTCCGTCGGCACGAATTGAATTGCTCGGCTGTCCCGGAGACGGCCATGCACCTCCTCTTCCAACGTCCCTACTCTGACAGAATTTGACATATATTGGATTCCTAATCTCCATCTACAACTGTCAAAGCTTGGTGAACTTCCACCCCCGAGGAATGCGATAGCCTCCATCGTAATGCTTGTATCGTGGGAGCGATGGAATGAAACGTAATGCTATATGTGTTCACAATTTTTCCGTAGGATTTTTTAGAACTATCAATGACCATATTTCGATTATTATTTTACAAGACAGGAGCACCGGAACTCGAGAGCAAAAAAGTCCTCTGACAAAAAATAATATTACAATGATATCCGTGAGATGTCTTCGTATTCAACCAATAGACCGTGTCGATGGAGTGATGCCGCTGCCCCGCTCCTCCCTGAGCTGGCCTGCCATTGTTGAGTTACGGGACGTCACTGAACCGGTCAAGAAAGACCACGTCTATCTAGGAGTTGAAGAAAAAGGAGGAAATACTGATGAATGTCCTTGATGATACGGAGATCGTTACCGATAAACCACCGATGAATCTCCTTAGCTATAGCGTTGAACAAAATGTTACGAGTGTTATGTAGGTTGGGCCGCCGAGGCCCGGGAGGAGGGTCACGTCAGCTATTGGGTAGCACTATGTTGACTTATTATAGCAGAATGAGCTATACATTGCTCCACAAGAGAGTTGGAGCATTCCACCGCGTGAAGAAACGTTCCATGGGCCGATTCAAAAAGGGCCCAACAAAAGATACTCTTATTATTTTCTTTTACATTTTTTAAGCTATTTTTTTTTAGTTAGATCTTTTTTATCTGAACAACAAATTTCGTATCATAAAGTTGATTTTTTTAAATCTAAACGTTTTTATTTGTGTGAATAATTTTCATATATGAATGATTTTCAAATCTGAACAAATTTTATTTTAACAATCTTCACATTTAAACATTTCTAAAATTAATTTTTTTCAAAATTCATTAAATAAATAATAAACTACAGAACATAAAACTAAAGAGGAATGGAAAATGAAAAAGAAAAGAAACATAGGAGAAAACGAAAAATAAAAAAGGAAATCCGTCGAATGGGCTGGCCCACTGAGGATCGCTTCACACACGGCTAATAATGACCTTACAGCCGCAAACAATATGGCAAAGATTTCTTATTTGTTATGTACAACAATCTTCATACCGTACTACTCCTAGCTAGCAGCTCTAAAATACATGTTTAACGCTTACATACACGTAGCAAAAAATATAGAGGTGCTTTACAATAAAATAGTTAACTACACTACGATATACAGCTCAGATATTCCCCCCAATACACAATAAAAATATACTACATAGAAATTGTACGACCAGAGTAATAATAAATAAATAGAGTACGAGCACCACATTTGTTTTGTTGAGGCTCACGAACAGCACGTAACAGCAGCTAGAGGATCTCCTGGGCCTTGGCCGGCCCGTTGGACGAGGGCGGCACCGTACAGCTCGGCGGGCCGAGCCAGCGGGAGAAGGCGTCGAGCGTGCGGGTGTCGGCGCGGTAATGGCGCTGCGTGAACCGCATGAGGTCGGCCCACGTGAAGTCCGGGTAGAGCCGCCGCGGCGGCGCCTTCCCCGGCGACGGCAGCGGCGGGCACACAACGCGATCGTGGCGCGGACAGAGGAAGTAGGCCAGCGAGCGGCGCTCTCGCTCCCGGTGCACCACCGCGCGGTGGAGGCAGCTCTTGTACCGCCCGTTCGACAGCGCCTGCATGCATGGAGCCAAGCACAGGGAGAAAAGGTCAGGCAAACGCGCCGGAGTGTCACGTTCATGTAGTACTGGGGTAGCCCGGTAGGAGAGGCGGCCGCGCCAGCTACCACCGCTTGCCGGCTTGCCGGGCTGCCGGCCGGCGTACGTCCTCATGCATGCAGGTCAAGATAGGCAAGCGTCCAAAACAGCCAAAAGAGAAAGAACCAGGTATCCTTTTCCGCTCACTCCGTTTTGGTGGGTCAAAACCACTACTCCGTCAGTGACAACACCAGCAATTTATATATGTCGCTGCCACGCAGAGAATTATAGAGAAGAAAAATATGTACATATGTGATGTCAAAAGTTTCTGATTTTTGTACGATTTTACTGTCCACCATTGTAACCAAGTCACCACTTTCACATATTTGCCTCTCTTCTCTTGTCCATCATGTTGTTCTTGTCCTCGCCCAATCGAGTTCTGAATGTGTCCATGTTACATGTAGGATCCGGGCGACTTTATTTTCTGTTTTTACATGTAGAGAGAGTTTTCTCTAACCCAAAATGTTGTACATAATCATCTATTCTATCTAATCGGACGGCGGAATCGATCGCCTTAAACCTTAAAATGTGTCCATGTTAAGGATGCGAAAACGGGTCCGATTATCCCACTTATACTACATTTTAGAGGAGTACATGTCTAATACATAATTTTGGATAAAGTGGGACAAGTGAGTCCCGTTTTTACATCCCTGCTCTGTGTGGCGTGTCGGAGTACAATTAATTGCTGAGGGCTCCAACGGATCTTTACATAGATCTGCACCCTATTAGCGGTCACTAGCCCTGCTAGCGTGGAGCTTCTTAAGTAGTGCAATAGCTTCTTGGCGTCGTTAGTGTTTCTTTGGCTAATATATTCATAATAAATAGGAGAAAGCTAAGTTTCTTCAGTATATGATCATAAGTTCATAACAATCAAAAAATCATTTTGACTGCTGGGTTCATATGCTCCCCTTACCGAAAAAACATTTATCGAAATGTACAAAAAAGAGGAAACTTTTGCATGCATGCATCTGGACACTCTGTGTACACATGCAAAATATCATAAATAGACGAATTTTGTGTTTGTTGCAAAAGAACTAAAGAAGTCGGTTATTAGTGAAACAACTTTGAACACCCATACATGCAAACATTTTTAATATTTTTGACGGTTTAAAATGCATTTTAAATCAACACCTCGAACCAAAACGCTGCTCTCCAGCATAAGGAAAACTAAAATATCTTTCTCGATCGGCTAGCGGCGTGGGATTCCACACGACACCGCCGCTGCCGCTTACCGAGATCGGGGAGATCTCGTGCACATGCAAGCGTACGTACCATGAAAGTGTCGCCGATGTTCACGACGAGCTCGCCGGGCTTGGGCCGCACGGAGCGCCAGGCGCCGTCCACGAGCACCTCGAGCCCGTCCACCCCGCCGTCCTGCAGCAGGATGGTGAGCGCCGTCGGGTCGCAGTGAGGCCCCGTCCCCAGCGTCCGCTCCGGCTCCGGGCACCGCGGGTAGTAGTTGCACCTCATGATGGAGCTCCCGTCGGCGAAGAAGTCCCTGTAGTACCCTCTCCCCAGCCCCAGGCTCACACCCAGCACCTCCATTATCGCCAGCGACGCCTCCTCCATCGCCTCGCAATACTTCTGGTACACCTCTCTGCGCATTCATCTATCCATTAATCACTAATCAGGGCATATGACGATGTGCGCGATGATGTGTGCCAAATGCGGCACTAAACGGACTGTTGTATGGTTTACTACCCTAGGTGTTTAAAGCCGCCGCCTAGGTTGGAGGTGAAGTAGTCCACGACGAGGTCGTTGTTGCCGCCGGCGCCGTCACCGTGGTGGTGGTGGCCGAAGGATAGAGTCTCCTTCCAGGGGAGCTTGGCGGCGAATCGGTCGACGTGGGCCGAGGCGAACCCTATCACGGTCCCGGGTGCACGGCGGGCGCGCTGCTTCGTGGCGAGCGGCAGGCGGAAGAAGTCGGCCGCGCCGTCGAGGGCGGCGCGGGCCAGGGCCAGGTCCACGCCGTGACCGGTCACCTGGAAGAATCCGTGGCTCGCGCACGCTGCGGCAACCTGTGAAGAGGCGTGGCGCATCGCCGCGGCGTCGCGCAGCGCAGCGCCGACGTCGACCACCGGCACGTCCAGGCCCTTCGTCGACGTCGATGACGGGTGCGTGTCTTGTTGGGGCCAGACGAAGGGAGCTGGGATTTCTTTCTTCAGGCGCCAGACGTCGAGGACGACGTAGTTGGTATTCTTGCTCTCTGTCGCGTTCGCGTTGGCTTGAGCGAATGGGAGGAGAGGACCCCGTGCAATCTCCATGGCCGGAATAGATATTGTTGCAGGGTTTGAGAGGTCGACCATGGCAAACAGACGAAGCACAAGCCAGCTATATGGCAGTGTCAGTGTGGAACTTTTGGCGGGTTGAGTGGAGCTTTGAGGCTATTTATAAAGAAAGAGCCGAGGGCGATTTTGAAACACGTCAAATAAACAGTTTTTTTTTATAAAGAACAAATGAACAGATAAATTTAGCAAAAGCACAATATCATAGCTCTAGCAGAGTGGGGATACCAGCTATATGGCTGTTGAGAATGACGTATTCCACGGGCTGACGGGCCTGAAAATTTTGAACCGTACTTACTACTTTTGGGTCATAGGTTGGATAACGATTCTTAGGTGGATTATTTGTCATAGATACAGTTTAAACGGTTGACTTAATGCTCATTATTAAATATTTCATGCTATCTTTATCATAACAAAGTGCTATAATTTTCTGACCATTCGCCTCTACCGATTAAGGCTGGAAACAGACCGTGTATTCCAGCAACTTTTCGTTTTGAAAACTGTTGGATGCAGCGAGCTGAACTTAAGCCAATAGTAGAAAAAGTGTGGTGCAGAAATTATGAAGGGAATGGAAAAATTGAGATATGGCAAAATAAACTAGAAAACTTGCGGAGAACGTTGAAAGGTTGGGATAGAAATGTTCAGGGGAAATACAAAAAAGACAGGAAAAAGATAGCAGAGTCACTGGATGCAATAGACGGGAAAGGAGAGGAGGTTGGACTCACTGCTTGTGATAGAGCTGAGAAAAAAACCTTCAGGGAGAATTGAGGAAAATGGTGAGAGAAGAGGAGATTAAATGGATTCAAAGGGCTAAGGAGGTGGAATTGTTAGAGGGGGATATGAACACGAAATATTATCATGCTAAAGCAAATGGGAGGAGGAGGAAAACTACAATTGTTAGGCTAAATCAGGATGAGGGAGTGATTGAGGGACAAAATAATTTGAAGAAATACATTATTAAATTCTATAAAAAACTGTTTGGGCAATCAAAAGTGTTGAGAGTAAAATTTGATGGAGCAGCAATTAAAAAAAATTCTGTAGAGGATGGGCTTCATTTACAAAAAAAGTTCACAATGGAGGAGTTAAAGGATGCTGTCTTTGGTATGGCTACCAATAAGGCAGCAGGTCCCGATGGCTTCAACGTTGAATTCTACCAAAAACATTGGGAGTTAGTGAAGGGTGATTTGTTTGGGCTGCTAATGGATTTTCATGCTGGCAATCTTGATGTTGGGAGACTCAATTATGGGGTAATTACTCTAGTACCTAAAGGAAAAGATGCGGATAAAATTCAAAAGTACAGACCGATTTGTCTTTTGAATGTAACGCTGAAAATTCTAACAAAGGTCTTGGTAAACAGACTTAATGGGATTGTGCAAAAAGTAGTTGAGCCCACACAGACAGCTTTTTTAAAAGGTAGACACACCATGGAAGGGGTTTGTGTGTTGCATGAAGTTCTTAATGATATACATAACAAGAAAAAATCAGGCGTTCTCTTCAAAATTGATTTTGAGAAAGCGTTTGATAAGATCAAATGGCCTTTTTAATATCAAACTCTTGTGCAGAAAGGCTTCCCGGTAGAATGGGTAGATATGGTCATGAAAATTGTCACAAGTGGCAAAGTTGGGGTGAAGGTAAATGGTGAGATTTGCCCATATTTTAACACATACCAAGGGTTGAGGCAGGGGGACCCCTTGTCACCTCTCCTCTTCGACTTGGCTGTGGATGTACTGGCAATCTTCATTGAGAGGGCAAAGGAACAAGGGGTTGTCACTGGCTTGTCGACAAATCTGATTCGAGGGGGGGGGGGGTATCTATACTGCAATACACAGATGATACAATCCTCTTGTTTGAAAATGACTTAGAACAAGCCAGAAACTTGAAATTGATTCTCTGTTTCTTCGAGCAACTCTCGGGGTTGAAAATCAACTTTCACAAGAGTGATATTTATTGCATGGGTCGGGCGGTTGAGAATGCCAGCGCATTAGAAAACATCCTGACTTGCAACTCTAGTGATTTGCCGATGAAATACTTAGGTGTGCCCGTTGACAAAAAAAGATTGAAACTATCAGATTGGAAGCCGGTAGGGGAGAAAATGAGGAACAAATTATGCCCTTGGCAGGGGAAGATGTGTGTCATGGGTGGCAGGGTGACGCTGATTAATTCAGCTCTCTCGAGCGTACCTCTTTATATGTTGTCTTTCTATAGAGCGCCGGTAGGGGCAAAAAAGGAGATGGATGCACCGAGGAAAAGTTTTCTCTGGTGTGGAGATAAGGATAAAAACAAGTACCACCTGGTCAAGTGGCAAACTGTGTGTATGCCGAAAGACCAAGGGGGTTTAGGAATCCTAGACTTAGATTTAATGAATATTGCCCTATTGTCTAAATGGCTATGGAAAATATTCAATGAATCGGGATTGTGGCAGGAGATCCTAGTGAACAAATATCTTAAGAAACTCACCCTTTGTCAAGTTAAGGTTAAGCAAGGGGATTCACATTTCTGGCAAGGCTTAATGGAAGTTAAGAAACTTTTCTGGCCGTGCTGTAAAATGATAATTGGGAAGGGGGATAGAACTAGTTTTTGGGAAGATCACTGGATTGCGGATGTTAATCTAGCAACTAAATTCCCGAGGTTGTTCTTGATCTCGACCACACAAGAAATGACGGTGAAAGAGGTAACTGAGAGTGGTTTGACGAGTTTGAAATTTAGAAGAGCAAGGGTGGGTGAACTCAGGCTTCAATGGCTACAACTGGTGGATTTGTTGCGAGGAGTGGTCCTTGTGGAGGAACCTGATAGGCTAAAATGGACTTTGACCAGCTCTGGAGAGTTTTCGGTCAAATCCATTTATTTAGCAATGCAACTAAGTAACACTGTGCCATATAAGTTCATCTGGAAAGTAAAAATTCCCCTAAGGGTCAAAACATTTGTCTGGTTAGTGCTAAAAAAAAGCATACTGACCAGAGATGTGCTCCTACACAGGGGGGGGGGGGGGGGGGGGATTGTGAAGCGAAATGTTTGTTTTGCGGTAAGAACGAATCCATCACGCATCTTTTCTTGCTTTGCCCTTTAGCTAGATACGTTTGGAACGTGGTTAGCACAGCCTTTGGGTTTGATTGCCATTTCGTTTCGATTGACCAATGCATCTCGAGCTGGCTTAGAGGGTACGGAAAAAAAAAAGAGATTTAGTTGCAGTAGGTGTTGCGGCGGTTTTCTAGAGCATTTGGAAAGCTAGGAATCTGGCGTGCTTTGAGAACAATTGGCCGGATGAGCCTTGTTCTGTAGTTTTTCAAACTTGTGCGTGAATTCAAACTTGGAGCTCTTTGCAGGTGAAACAGGAAAGAAGGGACAATCTCATGTTCAGCGCTAGGGTGCTGGAGAAGGTCGCAAAGGAGGTTTTTGGCGCAAGACGTTGCTGGAAATCATGGATCCCGCGCCTGGAGGGATAGTCGCCTGGCGGCTGTTGTCTACTGTTTTGTTCTTTCCTTCTAGCTGCTTTTCCAGCTCCGTTGTTGTTTTGTTAGAACTTATGTTTACCTGTCGCGAATTATGGTGGATGTTGCGTTGGGTTGTAAGGTGGATATTTGTAATGCTGGTTTCGTTAATGAAATCGGGGGAGGCCCTTTTTATCTAAAAAAACAAAGTGCTATAAAATGATTTTATGAATTTGTCAGTTGTCGAGCTTTGCCTAACCGCATGTTTGCTTATCTTTTATGCAGAGACACTACTAATGAAACTATGCCCCCCGACAATCTTTTATTATATTGTTAAACCGTTTATTTACCTGCTTTTATAATCATTAGCTCGATTCCTCTTTTCATAAAAAACATATTATTTTCACCATATATTTGACAACTTTGTTTTTAGCAAGACAAGAAGCTTAGCAACCTTCCCTGATAGTTCGCATAAACTATTTGTTTGGTTTGTGTGTAGGTCCACCTTTCTGACGCCGTTGAAAGGTTGATACCAAGTTATATATAACTCACGATTATATGCATACTAAAAAGAGTAAACATACACACTAAAATATATTTAGATACATTTAAATTTGTACAAATGATAAGAAAATTTATATATACTATAGAATGGATGGAGTAGTTTTCTATTGTTCATCCTCGCTATGCCCGGAGGATAAATCCCTCACACGGAAGTTTGCCAAACTATTTCCTTCAGATAAAATCACTCGACACAAGCAAAGCCGCTGCACTTTCAAATCAGGGCAAGAATCCTGTCCAATTCGTCTAATCATTGCATTGATCGACACGGAAAAAATTGGATCCTCGAGTTTTAAGTGTTTGCCATGTGTAATGCAATGAGATTAATTTCCAGTTGTGGACAGTGTGGACAACTCGGTTTAAGTGAGGTTGTGTGCATACACCCTTTTCGAACAGAAGGTGCCAAGTTGTGCTTGTACCAAAATGGGACATGAGACTCGAGAGCAAGCGACGAACTGGATTGAACCGACAGGACAACGGAGGAGACGGAGAGGCATTTGGACGCTTTAGTTTTGATTAGTTTTGGGATTTGTGGCGACATGGTGTGTCTCCATCCTACGTACCTACGCCAGCTAACTTAGCTAGGCGTGTCCACCATGTTCGGTGCTCCCACGTCAAAATATCCTCCGATGCAAGTTGCATATATATTTCCGCATAAAACTTCGTTCCTATATTTGTTCAAGAAAAGGAAATCTCACTGTTTGTGCCAGGCTCAGGCTCCCAACTCTTCTTATCTGAGAAGATCGTGTCTCACGAATGAGGCTCACTACGGGACGTAGCTCAGCCCGACGGTAATTATAACGCCGACGATCAAATGTCGAGGCCGTCGGCGTCACAACATGACATCGACGGCTCGAGATATACCGTCCGGTTCAAAGTACCGTCAGCGTCACGTCAATGAGCCCGACAGCTACCGTCGGCGTAGGAACACCGTCGGACTACTGCCCCCGCGTGGACGTCTGAGCGCAGCGATCTGACGACGCCGTAACCACCCACTCTGACGCCGACGGCAATACCGTCGGGCTCAATACACTATTTTCCAGTTTTTCTTACAATATTAGAATACATTCAAAAATATTATTTGTAGGCGTATTAAATCACAATAAATAACATAAGAACTAATTTGTACAAATATTGTGATTAAATGTGGCCATAATGCGGCGGGATTCTCCGGTATTTTGTACACATATGCGGGTATCTCCGGTGTTTTGTTGTGGCGGGGTTCCGGAACTTAGAGGTGAAAACCCCTGTTTCGGGTGTTGGGCAAGAAATCGTGCGACGGAACATATGAAATGTTGGTTTTTTATGATCCAATAAACTATCCTAACACAACCAAGCAAAAAAATTCATGCGTCTACCCCCTCTTGGCGCCGTTTAGAGGGGTAGATCGATAGGTCAGCCTTTTCTCCAGCGGGAGTAGGGTTTCGCCGTAGAGGGGGTCCGGAGCGTCAAGACCGCATCAAAACTTGCATAGACCCCTAATATATGTATACTAGTGTGTTGGTAGTTTGTGGGAACCAATATACATCTCCGAGGTGCGACCCGCTTCACTGACCCCTCTTACTCCGTAGTAAGTTCTTGCACTTAGAGGTGCAAAACCCCCGTTTCGGGTGCCAGGCATGGAATCGTGCGACGGAACACATGAAATGTTGGTTTTTTATGGTACAATATACCAACCTAACACAGCCAAGCAAAAAAATTCATGCGTCTACCCCCTCCCGGCGCCGTTTAGAGGGGTAGATTGACAGGTCAGACTTTTCTCCAGCGGGAGTAGGATTTCGCCGTAGAGGGGGTTCGGAGTATCAAGACCCCATCAAAACTTGCATAAACCCCTAATATATGTATACTAGTGTGTTGGTAGTTTTTGTAAACCAAGATACATCTCCGAGGTGCGACCCGCTTCACTGACCCCTCTTACTTCGTCGTAAGTTCTTGCACTTAGAGGTGAAACCTCCGTTTCGGGTGTTGGGCATGAAATCGTGCGACGGAACACATGAAATGTTGGTTTTTTATGATCCAATAAACCATCCTAAAACAACCAAGCAAAAAAATTCATGCGTCTACCCCCTCTCGGCGCCGTTTAGAGGGGTAGATCGACAGGTCAGACTTTTCTCCAGCGGGAGTAGGGTTTTGCCGTACAGGGGGTCCAGAGCGTCAATACCCCATCAAAACTTGCATAGACCCCTAATATATGTATACTAGTGTGTTGGTAGTTTGTGGGAACCAAGATACATCTCCGAGGTGCGACCCGCTTCACTGACCCCTCTTACTCCGTAATAAGTTCTTGCACTTAGAGGTGAAAACCCCCGTTTCGGGTGTCAGGCATGGAATCGTGCGACGGAACACATGAAATGTTGGTTTTTTATGGTCCAATATACCAACCTAACACAGCCAAGCAAAAAAAATCATGCGTCTACCCCCTCCCGACGCCGTTTATAGGGGTAGATCGACAGGTCAGACTTTTCTCCAGCGGGAGTAGGGTTTCGCCGTAGAGGGGGTCCGGAGCGTCAAGACCCCATAAAAACTTGCATAGACCCCTAATATATGTATAATAGTGTGTTGGTAGTTTCTGGGAACCAAGATACATCTCCGAGGTGCGACCCGCTTCACTGACCCCTCTTACTCCGTAGTAAGTTATTGCACTTAGAGGTGAAAACCCCCGTTTCGGGTGTCAGGCATGGATTCGTGCGACGGAACACATTAAACTTTTGTTTTTTATGGTCCAATAAACCAGCCTAACACAATCAAGCAAAAAAATCATGTGTCTATCCCCTCTCGGCGCCGTTTAGAGGGGAAGATCGACAGGTCAGACTTTTCTCCAACGGGAGTAGGGTTTCGCCGTTGAGGGGGTCCGGAGCGTCAAGACCCCATAAAAACTTACGACCTAAAATCGGTACTATGTAGATTTAAGCGCTCCCACCGAAATCCGCATAATAACGATTTTAGGTCGCCCACCAGACATAATCTGCACGCCGAAACATGCGCATTATGTGGGTGGAATTCTGATAACATTACAACACTTTTGATACATCCACAAATACAATAAAGGTTAATACAACAACGACTCGAACGAGTCAAGATACAAATATTACAATACAAAGATACAAATGACAGCGGAAGCAAAATAGTATCCGACTACGGATAAGATGCAAATTGGACTAAGGGTCAGGGCACTCCCTGGCAAGCAAAACCGACTTGCCTACTTTCTACACCATCACCCAAAATATGGGGTAGGTGGACTTAGTGGAAGCAGCACTAGCAACCTAAAGAGACACGCTACAACTTCCGTCTAATTAGAGATGGATAAGAGAGCGCACAAGTAAACATCTACAACTAACACCAATCATAACCCATTCTCGAATTAACCCCCTCAACCAAATATGAGGAAGCAATTCAGGAAACTCACACGTTGAACAATTTTAGTTATAATTTATTGTGAAAGTAATTCTATATTACTAGTCAAATTAATTAACATTAATTAGATGTAAGTTGTCTAGATCTTGTTAGCCAGCATCATCACCAAAGTCGTCCATAACCATGGACACGGCTCATCGATAAGATTATACCCTGCAGGGGTGCACTACTGTACCCATACTCGTATGATCAACCCAAGCAAGCATCAGGGCATCTCAACACGACTCATTCCTTCACTACAGTAAGTCCAAGTGCCACCCATATGAGTTGTTACCCTCGTCAAGAGTCCGGCCGAATCTCAATTGCGGACTCATTAGTTTGTGCTTGCGCGCCATGCGGCTCAAACCACAGTAGGAACTGTCCGCTTCGCGCGCACCACCCCTATATGACCCCCCGTATCATGTAACCTCTCATCAATCATCATCAGCATGCACATGGATATGAGCAAATGGAAAATCCGAACTAGTTGCGGCACGTGGACAAGCTGTAGATCCGTTCAAAGTCGAGGGGGGCTCCATAGGGCCACCCACAAGTGGTTAGTGCGCTCAAAATTGGATCCGAGGAGAAAATCTCAGTTTCTAGGTCGACACTTAGCAGAACAAAGCACCTCGCAAGGCCTTCCGCCTGGTGCCTTATCTTTTAATTATAATATCCCAATATATGACAACATTTTATTAAGGTAGAATAATCTATCATACTAAGCATATGAGATAAACGACCAACATTGGACTCGCACAACCAACTCTAAGCATGCGCTACGACCCGCAAGGCTAACAGATAAACATTCAACACGTGATGGGATGTGGGGATAAAGCTGTATAGGCTGCAGGATAAACATGTGATGGGATCGCAATAAAGAATCGAATACTAGGGTAGCAGAGATCAACGGCAGGAATGAAACACAATGTACAGGTAAACAAGCAAACTTTGTTTGCTTGGAATCCCGCATGGAAGCAGATCTTGTCGTTGCTCACACATCTCAACGTCTTATCCGCGAAGAGGCAACAAACACTTGAAAGCGTAAAGATGCATTTTACAACTACGACAAAAGATCCAGCATGATCATATGAGAATGATGCATGACATGACAAGATGCAGTACAATGCAGGTAATCCAAATTAAGCGGAAAACCAACCCTGACAATTAAATTTTGGTGCAAGTTATTTATTTACCAGCAATATTAAATGTTGTTTAACATGGCAACACATGGCATGGGTGACCTAATTTAAATTAAATTAAATTAAATGGAATAGGGCATTATATATTTATGACCCCACACATTCCACATTTAAGTATTTAGTTGCAATTAACAAATTACACTAAGAAATTAAAATAACAGATGCAAAATGGCATACAAATAACATATTAATATTCATTGCATTTTTCTGATAAATAAACATATAAATATTATTTTATTTGAAGTTATAAATTAAAAGTTTATTAGCAAATTAAGTTTATGGACTATACTGCAAAAGGCAGGGACCTATTCGTGATGGAAACAGTGCTGGGGAGGGTCCTCTGTGCAACCAGGGAACTTCAGGGGGCTCGGTGGAAAAACTACAGCGTCTCGGGCTTTTCTCACCGCCCTGGAGCCTAGCCAGAGAGGCTGACAGGCGGGGCCATTGCCACGGTGGCGCTGACCGGGCAGGAGATATGCTGCATGGGCTCCCACTATCGCTGACAGGTGGGGCCGCGCTATCAGTGTAGCAAACAAAACAAAAGTGGTGACTTTTATACGGCTTAGCCAGGATTCGAACGGTGCGCGCGGAAGGAAAGGTTCGGCCCTGCTGACCAAAGGAGCGAGTGTGTGTTGTTGATTGCTAACGCAATGAGTTGTTTTTGAACGCTTAACGCACCTACGCGTACTGTCGAAACTGAATTCGACAGAGACATCGCAGCGGCGGAGCGGTTTCTCGCCGGCGTCCTCGAGCGAGTGGCGCACCCGTGCGCGTGGTGCGTGCGTGTGCGGTGGTGCGGAAATAAGTTGCGGCGTGCGGGATAAACATGAAGCTCAAGGGGGAGACAGAGGAGCGCCTCCAGGAGCTCCGCCCTCCCGGTCATGGCGGAACGGAGGAGGACGAGGACCAAACCGATGAACTCCTACTCGATTCAGGAAGGGGAGAGGGGGAAACGGACGTGGTTCTCACCGGGAGGTTGCCGGAGTAGTCGATCGAGCTCGGGGGAAGCTGTTGCCGCCGAAATCGGAGGAGGGGGGTCTGCCGGACGCGGGGAAGAAGGGGGCGGCACCGTCGTTCCAAAGGCTCCCGGGACGCTCCCGTCGGTCGTGGAGGTCGAGGACGCCCCGGCGCAACCCCTGGGACCATCTGCTGGCCTTCGACGGCGATGGAGAGCCGGGGTAGCGGCGAGCTCTCCGGTGGTATTTTTGTGGCAGAAGAACAGAGTGATCAGAGAGGAGAGAAGAGGGGAGGCGGCGGCGGCGCGATGGGAGGAGAGATCTAGGGTTTGGGGGAGGCGTGGCTCGGCTTCAAGGAGGGCAAGGGAGCAGGTGGAGGTGGGGGCGCCATAGCTCTTTCTCTGCCTCGCTGTAAAGCGAGGAAGAAGACAAGGGAGGAGGTGGGTCGGGCTGGAAGGGAGAGGAGAGATGGGCCAGAGGTGGGTTGGGTGCTGGGCTTTTGGCCCAGATAACGTTTTTTCTCTGTTTTTGCTTTTTATCTTTTTAATTCTTTTCTGTTTTTTGCATTTAAAACAAAATAGAAAAAATTAGTTTTAGTTTTAGATAGGCAATTTAATTAGTTTTTATAATATTTGCAAAATATTTGAATTACCCATTTTAATTAATTTGAAAGGCATTTGAAATTACTTGTGGGAATTGAATATAAAGGGAGTTTTAATTTAAATGCAATAAAATAAAATGAAGAGACAAAAAGCATGATGATATGATGACATGAAGATGAGCAAAAAAAAGAAAACAACAAAAATCTAAATTGGGATAAATCCCGGGGCGTTACAATCGACACCACTAATAAGGGATCGCGTCCCGCGATCCACGCCGAGACCACAAGAAGAAAGGGTGATGAGGATATATCTATGGATTATGATGATTATCCATGTTTAAGTTGGAAGGAAATACTAAACATGATCGATGATTATTATAAGGTGAACTCATTCCTAGTTGGATATGATACCATGGATTATAAGAATGTTATACAGCCTAAGTTATTATGTTTATGTATCATTAGGTTTGAGTTAATGGAGATAATGGCGAATGGAGAAAAAGATGTGGGCAAGGAATGGAGGCTGTTGACAAACATCAAGGTGGCTAGCACGAGGGAGGCGAGGGAGGAAGTGGAGCCATCACGCAAAGAAGGGATGCTGCAAACAAAGAAAGATCCTTTCCAATTCGGATTCAAGATTTGTTCAGATTCGGTTCGGACTGACAGAAGTCCTGAATTTGAAACGGACGTGGATTCTTTATACGGATTCCAAATAGAGCAAAGAAGCACAATCTGAAAAGGCAATTTGAAGTGCTTTCCAATGGGTCCGGCCCCATGCCCCGGTTCGGCTCGGACTGGGCGCGGTGACCGCAACAATTCACGAGTTGTTTTCTGCCTGTTTCCAAACGGAGTCCGTTAAAGTTAGGAAAGTTAGGTTTTGACTCCAACACAATGTTGGACGTCCAGCAGCCTTTATAAGGCTTGTAATTTCGTGTCTTTTAGGGAGAGACCACGTTTAAACCTAAACCCTAGATTGGATTGCTAAGCATTCATCTATATTCGAGTTCCTCTGTGTTGCGCTCAGGAATTCAACCTCTCCACTGTGTTGCGCTCTGGAGATTATTATCCGAAGTTTGAGTGTGATCTGTTGTTCCACTGGGAATTAGTAGATTGTAAAACCGCTTCGTGGTCGGCGGCTACGTTGCATCGGTGTGAGGCGTCGCGAATATCCATTGGGTTGAAGAGCTGTTGCATTGGAAACGGGGAAACAGCCGGAGAGTTCGTCGGATTCTCGCAAGTTATCTTCCACCATCATCCATCTACCCATCGCTCACTGAGAAGATCGGGCAACCCCTTATCAAAGGGGTAACTACCGAGTCTTCAGGCTTCGTGATGAACTTCTCAACACCACTAACAAGGGATTGTTACTCCAGCTCGAAATTCTCGACACCACTAACAATAAGTTCTAACTCCACCTTCAAGTTGTCGACACCACTAACAAGAAGACCGAATATCGAACCTAATAGGATAAAAGGCAAGAGATCGTCCACCCACACGTAGGATCATAAAACTTCAAAAGTTGGATAAGAGAAGAGACTCAAAACAAGTAAGGTAAGAGGAGAAATAGAATTGAGGTACGGAGTAAAAAGAAACCTATTGAGATATTTTTCAAAAATAATTTAAGTAAAATAGTTTCGACACTCTAGAAACAACGAACGTTAGCGAGGTTATCCTACAGGCTTTTGCGGACTCGCTGCTTCGATAACCAATCGTATCGAAACAACAAGGAGATCGAAACCAAGGCTTTGATACCACTTTGTGACGCCCTAAAATCGGTACTATGTAGATTTATGCGCTCCCGCCGAAATCCGCATAATAACTATTTTAGGTCGTCCACCAGACATAATGTGCACGCCGAAAACTGCGCATTATGTGGGTGTAATTGTGATAACATTACAACAGTTTTGATACATCCACAAATACAATAAATGATAATACAACAACGACTCGAACGAGTCAAGATATAAATATTACAATACAAACATACAAATGACAGTGGAAACAAAATAGTATCCGACTACGTATAAGATTCAAATTGGACTAAGAGTCCTGAAGATAAGTGATGGCGCCATATCCCTGCCCAGCCAAGCCGGAGGGATTCCCAAGCTAACGTCGTCAGACTTCAAACCTGTTGACTGCACATAAAGCACAGCCCAAAAGAGGGTCAGGGCACTCCCTGGCAAGCAAAACCGACTTGCCTACTTTCTACACCATCTCCCAAAATATGGGGTAGGTGGACTTAGCGGCAGCAGCATTAGCAACCTAAAGAGACACGCTACAAATTTCGTCTAATTAGAGAGAGATAAGAGAGCGCATAAGTAAACATCTACAACTAAACACCAATCATAACCCATCATCGAATTAACCCCCTCAACCAAATATGAGGAAGCAATTCGGGAAACTCGCACGTTGAACAATTTTAGTTATAATTTATTGTGAAAGTAATTCTATATTACTAGTCAAATTAATTAACATTAATTAGATGCAAATTGTCTAGATCTTGTTAGCCAGCATCATCACCAAAGTCATCCATAACCGTGGACACGGCTCATCGATAAGATTATACCCTGCAGGGGTGCACTACTGTACCCATACGCGTATGATCAACCCAAGCAAGCATCAGAGCCTCTCAACACGACTCATTCCTTCACTACAGCAAGTCCAAGTGCCACTCATATGAGTTGTTACGCGCATCAAGAGTCCGGCCGAATCTCAATTGCGGACTCATTAGTTTGTGCTTGCGCGCCTTGCGGCTCAAACCACAGTAGGAACTGTCCGCTTCGCGCGCACCACCCCTATATGACCCCCCTTATCATGTAACCTCTCATCAATCAACATCATCATGCACATGGATATGAGCAAATGGAAAATCCGAACTAGTTGCGGCACATGGACAAGCTGTAGATCTGTTCAAAGTCGAGGGGGGCTCCATAGGGCCACCCAAAAGTGGTTAGTGCGCTCAAAATTGGATCCGAGGACAAAATCTCAGTTCCTAGGTCGACACTTAGCAGAACAAAGCACCTCGCAAGGCCTTCCGCCTGGTGCCTTATCTTTTAATTATAATATCCCAATATAAGACAACATTTTATTATGGTAGAATAATCTATCATACTAAGCATATGAGATAAACGACCAACAGAGGACTCGCACAACCAACTCTAATCATGCGCTACGACTCGCAAGGCTAACAGATAAACATTCAACACGTGATGGGATGTGGGGATAAAGCTGTATAGGCTACAGGATAAACATGTGATGGGATCGCAATAAAGAATCGAATACTAGGGTAGCAGAGATCAACGCCAGGAATGAAAGATAATGTATAGGTAAACAAGCAAACTTTGCTTGCCTGGAATCCCGCATGGAAGCAGATCTTGTCGTTGCTCACACATCTCAACGTCTTATCCGCGAAGAGGCAACAAACACTGGAAAGCGTAAAGATGCATTTTACAACTACGGCAAAAGATCCAGCATGATCATATGAGAATGATGCATGACATGACAAGATGAAGTACAATGCAGGTTAACATGGCAACACAATTAATATTTAGGTGCAAGTTATTTATTTACCAGCAATATTAAATGTTGTTTAACATGGCAACACATGGCATGGGTGACCTAATTAAATTAAATGGAATATGGCATTATATATTTATGACCCCACACATTCCACATTTAAGTATTTAGTTGCAATTAACAAATAACACCAAGCAATTAAAATAACAGATGCAAAATGGCATACAAATGACATATTAATATTCATTGCATTTTTCTGATAAATAAACATATAAATATTATTTTATTTGAAGTTATAAATTAAAAGTTATTAGCAAATTAAGTTTCTGGACTATACTGCAAAAGGCAGGGACCTATTCGTGATGGAAACAGTGCTGGGGAGGGTCCTCTGTGCAACCAGGGAGCTTCAGGGGGCTCGGTGGAAAAACTACAGCGTCTCGGGATTTTCTCACCGCCCTGGAGCCTAGCCAGAGAGGCTGACAGGTGGGGCCATTGCCACGGTGGCGCTGACCGGGCAGGAGATATGCTGCGTGGGCTCCCACTGTCGCTGACAGGTGGGGCCGCGCTGTCAGTGTAGCAAACAAAACAAAAGTGGTGGCTTTTATACAGCTTAGCCAGGATTCGAACCCCGGTGCACGCGGAAGGAAAGGTTCGGCCCTGCTGACCAAAGGAGCGAGTGTGTGTTGTTGATTGCTAACGCAACGAGTTGTTTTGAACGCTTAACGCACCTACGCGTACTGCCGAAACTGAATTCGACAGAGACATCGCAGCGGCGGAGCGGTTTCTCGCCGGCGTCCTCGAGCGAGTGGCGCACCCGTGCGCGTGGTGCGTGCGTGTGCGGTGGTGCGGAAATAAGTTGCGGCGTGCGGGATAAACATGAAGCTCAAGGGGGAGACAGAGGAGCGCCTCCAGGAGCTCCGCCCTCCCGGTCATGGCGGAACGGAGGAGGACGAGGACCAAACCGGCGAACTCCTACTCGATTCAGGAAGGGGAGAGGGGGAAACGGACGTGGTTCTCACCGGGAGGTTGCCGGAGTAGTCGATCGAGCTCGAGGGAAGCTGTTGCCGCCGGAATCGGAGGAGGGGGGTCCGCCGGCCGCGGGGAAGAAGGGGGCGGCACCGTCGTTCTAGAGGCTCCCGGGACGCTCCCGTCGGTCGTGGAGGTCGAGGACGCCCCGGTGCAACCCCTGGGACCATCTGCTGGCCTTCGACGGCGATGGAGAGCCAGGGCAGCGACGAGCTCTCCGGTGGTATTTTCGTGGAAGAAGAACAGAGCGATCGGAGAGGAGAGAAGAGGGGAGGCAGCAGCGACGCGATGGGAGGAGAGGTCTAGGGTTTGGGGGAGGCGCGGCTCGGCTTTAAGGAGGGCAAGGGAGCAGGTGGAGGTGGGGGCGCCATACCTCTTTCTCTGCCTCGCTGTAAAGCGAGGAAGAAGACAAGTGAGGAGGTGGGTCGGGCTGGAAGGGAGAGGAGAGATGGGCCAGAGGTGGGCTGGGTGCTGGGCTTTTGGCCCAGATAACGTTTTTTCTCTGTTTTTGCTTTTTACCTTTTTAATTCTTTTCTGTTTTTTCATTTAAAACAAAATAGAAAAAGAATTTGTGTAAAGAAACTTATAAAATAGTTTTAGTTTTAGATAGGCAATTTAATAAATTAGTTTTTATAATATTTGCAAAATATTTGAATTACCCATTTTAATTAATTTGAAAGGCATTTGAAATTACTTGTGGGAATTGAATATAAAGGGAGTTTAAATTTAAATGCAATAAAATAAAATGAAGTGACAAAAAGCATGATGATATGATGACACGAAGATGCAAAAAAAAATGAAAATAACAAAAATCTAAATTGGGATAAATCCCGGGGCGTTACACATAGACCCCTAATATATGTATACTAGTGTGTTTGTAGTTTGTGGGAACCAACATACATCTCCGAGGTGTGATCCGCTTCACTGACCCCTCTTACTCCATAGTTAGTTCTTGCACTTAGAGGTGAAAACCCCCGTTTCGGGTGTTGGGCATGAAATCGTGCGACGGAACACATGAAATGTTGGTTTTTTATGATCCAATAAACCAGCCTAACACAACCAAGCAAAAAAAATCATGCGTCTACCCCCTCTCGGGCCGTTTAGAGGGGTAGATCGACAGGTCAGACTTTTCTCCAGCGGGAGTAGGGTTTCGCCGTAGAGGGGTATGGAGCGTCAATACCCCATCAAAACTTGCATAGACTCCTAATATATGTATACTAGTGTGTTGGTAGTTTGTGGGAACCAAGATACATCTCCGAGGTGCGACCCGCTTCACTGACCCCTCTTACTCCGTAGTAAGTTCTTGCACTTAGAGGTGAAAACCCCCGTTTCGGGTGTTAGGCATGGAATCGTGCGACAGAACACATGAAATGTTGTTTTTTTATGGTCCAATATACCAACCTAACACAGAAAAGCAAAAAAAATCATGCGACTACCCCCTCCAGGCGCCGTTTAGAGGGGTAGATCGACAGGTCAAACTTTTCTCCAACAGGAGTAGGGTTTCGCCGTAGAGGGGGTACGGAGCGTAAAAACTCCATCAAAACTTGCATAGACCCCTACTATATGTATAATAGTGTGTTGGTAGTTTGTGGGAAACAATATACATCTCCGAGGTGCGACCCGCTTCACTGACCCCTCTTAGTCCGTAGTAAGTTCTTGCACATAGAGGTGAAACCCCCATTTCGGGTGTCAGGCATGGAATCGTGCGACGGAACACATGAATTTTTTTTATGGTCCAATATACCAACCTAACACAGCCAAGAAAAAAATCATGCGTCTACCCCCTCCCGGCGCCGTTTGGAGGGGTAGATCGACAGGTCAGACTTTTCTCCAGCGGGAGTAGGGTTTCGCCGTAGGGGGGTCCGGAGCGTCAAGACCCCATGAAAACTTGCATAGACCCCTAATATATGTATACTAGTGTGTTGGTAGTTTTTGGGAACCAAGATACATCTCCGAGGTGCGACCCGCTTCACTGACCCCTCTTACTCCGTAGAAAGTTCTTGCACTTAGAGATGAAAACCCCTGTTTTGGGTGTCAGGCATGGATTCGTGCGACGGAACACATGAAATGTTTGTTTTTTATGGTCCAATATACCAACCTAACACAGTGAACCCAAAAAAATCATGCGATTACCCCCTCTCGGTGCCGTTTAGAGGGGTAGATTGACAGGTTAGACTTTTCTCCATCGGAAGTAGGGTTTCGCCGTAGAGGGGATCTGGAGCGTCAAGACCCCATAAAAACTTGCATAGACCCCTAATATATGTATACTAGTGTGTTTTTAGTTTGTGGGAACCAATATATACATCTCCGAGGTGCGACCCGCTTCACTGACACCTCTTACTCTGTAGTAAGTTCTTGCACGTAGAGGTGAAACCCCCGTTTCGGGTGTCAGGCATGGAATCGTGCGACGGAACACATGAAATGTTTGTTTTTTATGGTCCAATATACCAACCTAACACAGCCAAGCAAAAAACTTCATGCGTCTACCCCCTCCTGGCGCCGTTTAGAGGGGTAGATCGACAGGTCAGATTTTTCTCAAGCGGGAGTAGGGTTTCGCCGTAGAGCGGGTCCGGAGCGTCAAGACCCCATAAAAACTTGCATAGAACCCTAACATATGTTATTAAAACACTAACATATGTTATTAAAACATATTAGTAAATGTTTAGAGGTAGATCGCCGAGAGAGGTATCGTCGTGTCGGTCCGGGGTGTCCAAATATGTTATTAAAAAAATATTAGTAAATGAAATTATAATTTATATTTTGGTAATTGTTAATTAAAAAATTGCAATAGAGTAATTCTATAAAAAATTGAATTGATTTTTTGGAAAAAAAAGAAAGTCTAAGCCCGACGGTAATGCCGTCAGGCTAGCTGTTGCAAGAATTTAGTCAACCCGCACGCGGGATCCGCGCGAGTCGATCCCCCCGCCGCCGCCCTCTCGCACGCCGCCCCGACACCGCCCTCCCGCACGCCCGCAGGCCGCCGCGCCTGCCCGCGCGCCGCCCGTAGCTCGCCGCCGTCGCCCGCCCGCGCCGCCGCACGCCTCCGCTCGCTGCTCGCACGCCGCCGTCCTCCTCCCCGAGCCCATCCCCGCCCGCACGCCACCTGCAGCTCGCCGCCTCCTCCCCCGTTGCGTCGCCGCCTCCTCGTCCTCTTCCCCGAGCCCTCCCCTGCCCGCACGCCGCCCTCGCCGCACGCAACCCGCCGCCCTCCTCCTCCTCCTTCCCTCGCCCGAGACCGAGCTGCCCTACCCAGCGTCTTCCTCCTCCTTCTCGGTCCCGAGCACCTCCTCCCCGACTTCGAGCACCTCCCCGCACCTTCCCGGTAATTTTGTGTGTGTACTGCTAGTGCTAATGCTATTGTTAGGGCTAGTTCTACTGTTAGGGTTGGTGCTACTGTTAGTGGTGGGTTAGTGCTAGGATTAGTGGGCGGGTAATGTAAAAATATGACAATATATTTGCTAGTATTAATCTGCATCATGTAGGTTTCTCGGAGCCGTCGTCCCGGAGCCGTCATCTCGGAGCCACCGCCGTCTCGGAGCCGTCGTCTTGTTCGTGTTGTTTGACTACTTCCTCTACTGCGGAGGGTGAGATAAAACTCCTTCTCCTCTCTTGCATTTTAATGTTCTAGATATTAGTTTCACGTCAAGTCGCGTAACATAGGTGTCTTTTCCCGTCCGAAAGTGTTACACGGATAAATATGCGTTAGAGGTCAGCATATTATGATACGTAACGCTTCGGCATTTACGGGACAGCCGGCGGATGCGTAGTTGGATACGTTCCCCGTTGTTCTCCGGATGCACATCCTCTTGGCTTTTTGGCGAGACGTGTATGGGGAGAGCAGCGGGGAGGTGCTGCCGAAATTCTGTCTCGGATCGGGGTAGAGCATGGAGAACATACTCAATCTACGGATCCGGCGGCTGCTAGGAGGCTATCCTATTAGAGATGAAGGATGATGCACGCGTTTTCCCCGGTAGAGAGTATCTTGTATTTAATTTAATGCCATTTATTTGGTATCAAATGCTATTTTTGTTGTTATTACCTCTAAGTGCAGATGCTGATGGTGAGTGGATGTACATTGGTCGTATTAGTAGGACTGACATGACAGCTGAGTGGCAGTGGAAAACTGAATATTATGTAAGGGACGCACACCGTGGTTCTAAGACAGTTCGTCCGCTTTACCCGTGTGCTCGGTGCAAGATGAATAACCGGCAGGGTAGCTTAGAGATGACAAAACACCTTGGCTTTACGGATATATGCCCGACTTAACATGCAAATCAACTTTCCTGAGAGTGACCGTGTTAAAGAGGTGGTGATGCGGCAACACATCGATGGCAATGCCCACGATGGCATTGCAAACATGCTTGTTGATCTTCACTATGCAAATCAGGCACATTCGCCACCTCCAGAAGATCCGGATGAACAGGATGAATCGGATTTACCGGATGAACCAGAGGAAACCGCGAAGGCCTTCCTTGAAATGATGGCCACCGCGAAGAAACCTCTTTATCCAGGTGTAGAAGTCTCTCAGCTTGATGCCATATCGCAATTGTTAGCTGATAAGGCCAAACACGACCAAACCCGATCAAGCTTTAAAGATCATTTGAAAACAATGGGTAACATGCTCCCTAAAGGACATTGTCTGCCTCGTACCATGTATGAGTCAAAGAAAATCATGAAATCGCTTTGCATGGATTATGAGAAGATACATTGTTGTCCTAAGGGTTGCCTTCTGTTTCAGAAAGAGTTTGCGAATCACACTCACTGTAGCATGTGTGGGGCCTCTAGGTATGTGGAGGCGAAGGGCGCCGAAGGTGAAATGGTGCAGACGAAAGTTGCTGTAAAGATTCATCGGTATCTCTCATTCATAAAAAGGATCCAGCGTCTTTACATAGATGAGGAGACTGCCAAACAGATTACATGGCACAAGACGGGGAAGAGATACCCTGATATTCATGATAAAAAGAAGAAGATGAAACATCCGGCTGATGGTGAAGCGTGGAAACATTTCAACAGAGCATACCCTGATAAAGCTCGAGAGTCTCGAAATGTCAGAATTGCGATAACAACCGATGGTTTCAACCCATTCGGTATGTTGGCTAGATCGTACAGCTGTTGGCCCGTGTTTGTTATGCCGCTCAATCTCCCTCCCAGAGTCTTAATGCAACGCAAGACCATATTGTTGTCTCTGATCATTCCGGGGCCTGAATATCCGGGGAAGAATTTGAGTGTGTACATGCAGCCGCTAATGGATGATTTGGAACATTCTTGGGCACACGGCACATGGACATATGACCGGGCAACAAAGAAAAACTTCCACATGACAGTTTGGTACCAGTATTCCATGCATGACCTACCCGGGTATGCCCTATAATGCGGACACTGTACAGCTGGAAAGATGCCATGCGCAGTGTGTAGGCATGCTCTTATGTTCATATGGCTGAAGAAGGGTGTCAAGTATTCCGCCTTTGACAAGCATCGACAGTTCCTCGAAGAAGGTCATAGATTCAGAGAGGACAAAAAACACTTCTTGAAAGACAAAGTTGTCAGTGAAGTAAACAAGATACCAACGTTTGATGGTAAAGTTGATGATGAGGAGCTACGTGCTCTAAAGCCTAATACCAAAGGCAAAGGTTTTATTGGATATGGTGAGACGCACAACTGGACTCACATACCAGGTTTGACGCAACTCCCCTATTACGAGGACCTCAAACTTCCTCATAACATCGATGTGATGCACACCGAAAAGAATGTCGCAGAGTCCGTCTTTCACACAACCCTAGACATTCCTGAGAAGACGAAGGACAATGTCAAGTCTAGGGTCGATCAAGAGAGGTTGTGTGACAGAATAAACTAAACATGCAGCGTCCTGAGGGCAATCGAAGAAATTGGGTCAAGCCAAATGCTAACTTCTGCCTTCTAGCTGCCCAAAAGAAGGAGGCATTCAATTGGCTCAAACACAATGTGAAGTTCCCAGATGGTTATTGTTCTAACATGAGTAACGAAGTCAATTTAACAACGGGCAGAGTCCACGGGCTTAGGAGTCATGACTATCACATTTGGATTGAGCGGATAATGCCGGTGATGCTTCGAGGCTATCTCCTTGATCGTGTTTGGCGGCCACTTGCGGAGTTGAGCCATTTCTTCCGCACGCTGTGTGCCAAAGAAATATGTCCAGAAATGATGAAAATACTTCATGAGAAAGTCCTAGAGTTGATATGCAAGTTAGAGATTATATTTCCGCCACGCGTGTTTACTCCGATGGTACATCTCATATTGCATCTACCTAACGAGGCATTATTGGGGGGTCCAGTTCAGAACCGTTGGCAGTTTTGTATAGAGAGAATATTTAAGAATATGCGAACCAAATGTGGAAAAAAAAATCAGATTGAAGCATGCATAGCCGAGGCATATATCATCGAGGAGGTGTCAGATGTATCTACAACATACTATCCCGAAGATGTTCCCAATATGCATAATCCGCTCTCTCGGTACAATACCGATAACCCCAACTATAAACCCAAGCTTCATCTCTTCCAAGGCCAAGGCGGTAAGTCTGGTGGTCAACATATTTACGCCGTGACGGAGCATGAGTGGGAGGACATCATGCTCTATGTGTTGATGAACATAGATGAAGTAGAGGATACATTCGTGCCTCAATTTCTGGATGAGTGGTTGGGAATAGAAAATCCTACTGTGCTGGAATTTAATACTCTTTTAAGGAAGGGTGCCCCCAGAAGGAAAAAATTTGTGGCTTGGTTCATGGAAAAAGTAATTTCTAACTCACCCCCTTGTCTATTGTAGTTTATGTTAACACGAAACTAATAATTTTGACTAAACTTGTAGGGAAATCAACATAAAACATCTAGGACAGATGAATTGAGATGGGTTTCGCAGGGTTTCGACCCTAAGGTGGCGACTTATGAAAAGTATGATGTGAATGGGTATCACTTCCATACCGAGAAACACCAAAATACTCGGCCAAATGCGAAAACAGTAAATACTGGAGTGTTTACCGGAGGTCAAAATGAGGATGAGTACTATGGAAGGTTACAGAACATACATGAGGTGAAATTCAATAAAGGGGCCCATCCTCTCACTCTTGTTGTGTTCAAGTGCCATAGGTTCGACCTAGTGGTTCGACTAAAAAGTACCCCTTCCATTGGTTCAGTGGAAGTGAGGC
Source organism: Poa annua (assembly GCA_026929855.1). Classification (NCBI taxonomy): domain Eukaryota; kingdom Viridiplantae; phylum Streptophyta; class Magnoliopsida; order Poales; family Poaceae; genus Poa; species Poa annua. The sequence goes on from CM049431.1 coordinate 86,282,392, forward strand.
CTTCAACCACCTATATAGTCCGATGTATTTGTTATGTCTAACCAGGCAACACAAGTTTATTATCTACCCTACCCATGCCAGAACGAGGAACTACAGTGTTGGGAAGTTGTGTTCAAGGTATCGCCACATGGTAAGCTACCCATGCCAAACGCGGACGATTACAACAATATAAACCCCAACACATACGAGGGAGATTTCTACTAGGAGGAAGAAGATGGCGGTGACTTTGATGTCCTTATGGGTGGTCTTGATGAAGTCGATGATAGTGAAAGACATGGAAGAGGTGAGGCAGTTGTGAATGTAAAGGACATAGATATGCTCAGCAAGTTACATCTAGATAGTAAGTGACGAGGATGAGTCTCCACCGTTCGATGGCATACCCTACTACTCACGTGATAGTGGTAGTGACCCTGATGATGATTAGACCCGAACACAACCCAAAACTTGGTGAGCGTCTTTTATGTTTTATTTCCAACTTGCTTACTATGTCTTATTTTTTCATCAATGTTCTCAATGCTTACTTTTGCTTATTTTCGAGTTCTCAATGCTTTCTTTTGCTTATTTTCGCATGAAAATGTAATTTCTGCTTACTAACATTTTACATGTTCTCAATGCAGGTGACTAAACCATGAGCAAGAATTCCGCGGCATCCATGCTTAAAAACCTTTGTCGTTTGCGAAAGCCCCTAAACGCTTAGGTGAGAGTGACGACGAGGACGATGGACGAGGCGGGGGTCAACCCCCTAGAGGACAAGGCGGGGGCCTACCCCCTAGAGGACGAGGCGGGGGTCACCCCACTAGAGGTCGAGGACGAGCCTCGAGGGCGACCTGCACCGCGAGGTCGAGGACGAGCCTCGAGGACTAGACCTTTGTCGGAGGTTTCATCTTCACGGATGACGACACCTTCGATGTCTTACTTCAGTGAGGTAATTGCTATCATGCCTACTCCCTACTATCATGCTCATACTCACTAACTGCTATTTTATTTAGGTACCCTCCGCAGCAACCCACTCAGAGGACAGGGATGTGGAGCAGCAGCACTTCGTGGTGGAGGAGCCTCAGCTGCAGTACTTCGAGGGGGAGGAGCCTCAGCAGCAGTACTTCGGGGTGGAGGAGCCTCAGCAGCAGTACTTCGGGGTGGACGTCGAGCAGCAGAATGATGAGGACCCGGAGCAGCCCGTTGAGGAGGACCTGGAGCAGCACGCCGAGGAGGAGGTACGCTATTTTCTCCTATTCCTACCACTTAGTTTTGTTCACTTACATTTTATTTGAACTCTAATTTGCATTTTAATTTTAATTTGCAGCACGAGGGGGAGGAGTTGGGCCCTTGTGGACTCGAGGAATAAAGAATCTTCCAACAAGATCAAGACTTATTAAGCCGGTCAACAAAAAGTAAGTGGCTATCTCTTGATCATATAAGTATGTGGCTAACTCTCCTTGCATACTAATATTGTCTTTTCATGTGCAGCAATTTTCAAGTCGTCACCGGTTCGGTAAATCTTCCAGGTGGAGTACTTGTGGGACTTCTGAAGAGGCATTGGCCAGGCCTCTACAAGGAGAACCCTGAGGATCCAAATTCTCTGAAGAAGTTAGCCATGAGGTGGGAGGACTACGAGGCCGCTCAGGGCTCCGGCTACATGGAGACTGTGGAGGGTGAGGGTTTTAACCCTAGCTGTGCAGAGGTTGTGGTTCACAAGTTCTGGGTAAGAACTTTTCTATTGTGTTTTGTAAACTTGTGATTCTGAACCATAGTTTTGTTAACTTGTGATTCTCACCATAATAAGATTGTTTACATGATTGTAGGAGTTCTATCGCGTGGCTCCCGAGCATGAGCACAAGAGCCATGATGTCTTCTTTACGATGGTGAGGATCAAGTTACGCCAGATGTGGTATGATGTTAAAATGACAGCTATCGCTCAGTTCTACGCCGAGAAAAGGCAAGAGATACAACAAGAAGAAAATCCTTGAGCTCAAACTTGCTGAGTAGATGTCCCACGAGGATTTCATGGCGGTAATGAAATTTTCTTTTTATTCCATGTCCATCGTAAAGTGCATTATCTGTTCTTCACTTGAGATGTTGACTTGAGATGTTTTCATCTTAAGATTTGTCCAAAGTGGGCTTTGGGAAAGAAGGATGGCTGGGAGAAACTGGTGGACATGTGGACCGGGAAAGATCTAGATTTCAAGGCCAAGAGCATTCAAAACAGTCTCAATCGTGGCCATGAGGGAACACACTGTCAAGGGAACCGACACTTCTACCACTACAAGGATCATCCGGTATATATATGGAACAACCTACTCGTTTTACCCGGCAGTGTTTGCTTTTTAGTGCATACCATTTGTTGTATGTATTTTAGATGGCCGCTAATGAAGGGCGGGACATGGGAGAGTTTGAAGTGTGGCAATTGGCTCATAAGAAGAAGGTGGTCAAGAACGGCGAGGATCCATACTATGGCACAACCACTGATAACCTTGAGTACAAGACCAGGTTTATTTTTCAAGATCATGTTTACTAAATGCAAGCAAGAAATAATTTGTACTTACTAATTGTTTACTTGTTATGAATGCCATCAGGTACAAGGAGCTGAATGGACCGGATTCTGACCCCGTTACGGAGCCAGTCGACGAGAGGGTCGTGTTTCTCGCAGGACATGGAAGGCCACATGGCCGCTTCGGGATGTTTGACACGGTGATCGAGCCTACCACCAACTACACACGTGTGAAATCAATCACGGGTGTTTCTGTTCCACCTCGTGCACCGCGTGCTAGAGCCGCCCGTGTCGTGGACCATGTAAACTTTCTCTCATTTTTATTCTTCATTCTTAGTTCCCATTCATATATGTGTATGCTCATGAGATTCACTATGTCATATTAAAGGAAATGGAACAAGCCTGGCAAGAGGCTCATGATGCTTGGATGCAGCAGATGCAGGATCATTCGGCGGCTGTGTATCAAGCTCAGCAGTCGCATCAGTTTGCCTATATGACGGTGAGTTGTGGTCCATCCAATCTACTAGCCAATAAATTTCATATTCCGAGTTTGTCCTTCATGATGCATGGCATATAAACTCACTTGCAGGCGCTTACTACGGCAATGAGAGATGGTGCTCTACTACCCGAGCCAGTACCGGCTCCGCCACCACCGCCGTACCCTCCACAGCCGTGCTACGCCGATTTCGTCGCACACTACACCCAGGCGACTCCTGTTAGTACTTCATCAAAGCTTCACTAAGTCATTTTTTGCACATCTAGATATTTACACTTAGTCATATTTGTTCAAACATGTAGGGATCGTCTTCTTCACGGACACTGGCTCCGTTTGGTCGAGCCTCTGCCTCACCCATGGCCACTCCGGTACACTCACAAGGTCATAGCTCAGGTGCTTCTACCTCGCTGACTCGAGCACCCCACCACGAGAGCCGCGAGTCGCGTCGGCAATCGCCGAACCCGGTTAGTTCATGAAAAACTCTGACATAAACCAACCATAGACTTAGAACTATTTTTCATGATTTAGTTTGGACTTAAAACATTTCTATGAATTTGGATTTAGAATGTTTGCATGAATTTGGACTTATAATGTTTGCATGAATTTGGACTTAGAACGTTTGCATGAATTTGGACTTAGAACATTTGCATGACTTTGATCATTTTTCGTTGCATGAATTTGGACTTAGAAGGTTTGCATGACTTTGATCATTTTTTCTTGCATGAATTTGGACTTGATACATTTGCCATGCTAACCGGAGTTCCTTTTCATTTTGTAGTGATCATGCTCTTGGCGGTGGACTTCGTGGTTGAGAGTTCCTTCGGAGAGATGTCGCTTCATGAGCTTGTAATTCATCCGTGTAGAAACCATGTGGAAGTTTATGTATGGTACTTGATCATGTAGAAACGTGTGATATAGATGATGTTTGTGTGGATGTTTACGTGATGATTTGTGTTATGTTGTGTGAACAATTTGAGCTATATGATGTGCCGCATTCAAATGTGTTAGAATTATATGTGAATCTGTGCCCAGAAAAAAATTGAAATTTGCAGGGAATAATTAAAATGCAGCAAAATGCTGCTGTTTTTTCACGCCGTGGTGAGCCCGACGGTAATGCCGTCGGCGTAGTGCTGGCAGAAATTATCGTGTCGTGGTGAGGCCGACGGTAATACTGTCGGGCTCACCGTGTGGCCTGTGCTCGACGGAGCGAGAGCAGCTGACGTGTGTGTCCTTAGGCCGACGATATTGCCGTCGGGCTAGGTGTCGTCTAGCGGCCGGAGCGCCGTTTACGCGTTTCGTGCGCCGACAGCATTATGAGCCCGACGGCCGAAAAACTCCGTCGACGTAGTGCACGAGCCTGACGGTATTTGCGAGCCCGACGGCAACGGCGTGAGCCCGATGGATCACAGGCCGACGGCCACCGTCGGGCTCGTTGACACTGAGGGTTTCCATGCTGAGCCCAATGGCAAATGCCGTCGGGGTGCGCTGTTACTCCTGTAGTGGCTGAGGCGACGAGGACAAGAACCAGCATGCAAGATCGATGGATCACGGACTGCTGATTCCTCACTTTTGTTTTGTGGGAGAGCAAAGGGCCAGGCTTGTTGCCGGCAATTAATTTCTCTTGTCTGCATAGTTTTTTTTTAAGGTTTAACACGGTCGAATCCGTCGTCCGATTAGATAAAATAGAGTGTTATATGTACAGAATTTTGAGCGAGAGAAAAATGCAAGAAAAAATATTTGTCCGCATAATTTCTTGTGTGAGACAAAATATTTGTCTTTTCATTTAGTGGCGGAGCCATGAACGACCCTAGAGTGGTGCTAATTGTTAGAGTATATATATGTATATTGTATTTTCCCCATGTGTTAGGGGGCTTTCTGTATATTTGCACATGCACCTGTACTATATATTGTGGCCTTTGGCCCCCTAGTAATACAAGTTGTCTATAATCCTAACATGGTATCAGAGCAGGTTTAGATCTCTGATTCGCGTCGCTCGCCAGTTCGCCCCGGTCATCGCCGGTTCCCGTCCTGGCCATGACTGCATGCTTCATCTGCTGGTTAGCGTTGCCCAGACCCCGATCCCCACCTGCCCCGATCGCTGCTCCGTCCCGCCGGGCCTGCTAGAGATCGCCCCGCCGCCGGAGTTGATCCCCGCCCGCCGGAGTTGATCCCCGCCAGCCGGACCTGATCCCCGCCGCCGGCCGCTGCCGGACCTGATCCCTCCCCACCTGCCCCGATCGCTGCTCCGTCCCGCCGGGCCTGCTAGAGATCGCCGCCGCCGGAGTTGATCCCCGCCCGCCGGAGTTGATCCCTTCCTGCCGGACCTGATCCCCACCGCCGGCCACTGCCGGACCTGATCCCCCGCCGGGCGCCGCTGGACCCAGACCAGCGCCGCCGGATCTGACCCCCACCAGCCCGATCTGGTGATCTCCTGCCGATCGGGAGCTGGGCTATCACGCAGGTGCTGTGCTGATTTCTGAGAGCAAAAAAAAAACAGAGAGAGAGGCTATGTCTCCGTCGGGCTACCTTGCGATTCCTCGCTGCCCGGTGACCTTTGATGGCGCGAATTACCCCGATTTCGCTGCCTTTATGCGCGGCCTTCGTCTTTGGGGTGTGCTTTCTGGCGAGGTCCCCTGTCCGCCGCGCCCCACTCCTCCTATGGCGCCTATTCCACCGACGCCCGTTTCCCTTACTCCTGATGCTACTCAGACGGTGAAGGATGCAGCCAGGGGTGCTGATGATACTGCTCTGGCTGAGTATGACCGGCAGTCCCAGGAGTATTCTGACGCTCTTGCGACCTACCGGCTAGATCTGACTGACTACACTCAGTGGATGGATGAGGATGCACGTGCTGCTGCTGTTCTCACTTCCAGTGTTCTGCCTCAGTATGCTGCTGAGTTTATGGGTCTTCCCACTGTTGCCGCTCAGTGGGCCTTTCTTCGTCAGCGTTACCAGCCATCTGGGGATGCTCTTTACCTGTCTGTGGTTCGCCAGGAGCATGCTCTTCAGCAGGGTGATTCCACTATTGATGAGTTCTACACTCAGAGTGCTGCTATCTGGCGTCAGCTTGATTCTCTTCGTACAGCTGTGTGTGCCACCTGTCCCTGCTGTCTGATTGTGCGCGCGGATCTGGAGTTTCAGCGTGTATATGAGTTCTTGTCTCGGCTCCGCAAGGAGTTTGAGCCTCGTCGTGCCCAGCTGCTTGCTCGTGGTCGTGTTCTGCTCTCTGAGGTACTGTCTGAGCTTCGTGCTGAGGAGACTCGTCTTCGTGGTGCTGTACTTCTTGAGGTTCCCTCTGTACTTGCTGCTCGTGGTCCTTCTGTGTCGTCGACTTCGTTGCGGTCTCCAGTACCGCCACTACTCTCCAGCCCTCCGGTCCAGGGCCAGAGCCAGCCTCAGCAGCCTCGTGGTCAGCCTCGCCCTACTCGTCCTCCCTGCTCCTACTGTGGGAAGCCTCTTCATGATATCTCTGGTTGCTGGAAGAGGGATCCCAGTTTACGTCAGCAGTATCTCGCTCGTCAGCAAGCTGGTTCTTCAGGATCTTCTGCAGTTGCACTCTCTGAGCATGACATTATCCGTGGTCTTCGTGGTCTACTCGCTGCTACAGGCTCTTCCTCGACGGGTACTGTTGGTTCTGTGCCTAGCTCTTCTGACACTGCGCGACCACCATCTTCTACACAGTCAGGTACGTCGTCCCCGTGGTATCTGGATTCTGGAGCTTCTTTTCATATGACTTCTGCGTCTTCTATTCTTTCTGCTCTTAGTTCCCTTATTTCTCTTGTCCGTGTTATCACGGCTGATGGTACCTCCCTTCCTGTTTCTAGTCGAGGCACCCTCTCTACTTCCTCTTTCTTCGTTCCTGACGTTTCTCATGTTCCTAGCCTTAAGATGAATCTTTTTTCTGCTAGTCAGCTTACCGATTCTGGTTGTCGCGTCATCCTTGACGCTGATTCTTGTATTGTTCAGGACCGCCGTACACAGGCCCTGGTTGGAGCTGGCCCTCGCAGCCATGAGTCCCCGGGGCTATGGGAGTTAGACTGGCTTCGCGTTCCATCCGCTGCCCCTTCATCGGCCAGTTCTCCTGCGATTGCTGCTTCCGTCACTAGCTCTTTTCAGCAGTGGCATCATCGTCTGGGTCACCTTTGTGACTCCCGTTTATCGTCAGTAGTCCGTCGTGGTCTTCTGGGGTCTGTCTCAGGAGATGTGTCTTTAAACTGTCAGGGTTGTAGGTTAGGCAAACAGATTCAGCTTCCCTATCCTACCAGTGTGTCTGCATCTCAGCGACCTTTTGATTTAGTTCATTCAGATGTTTGGGGTCCGGCTCCCTTTGCTTCAAACGGGGGGCATAGATACTATATTTTATTCATTGATGATTTTTCACGGTACACCTGGTTGTTTTTTATGCGCTCTCGCAGTGAGGTGCTCTCTATTTATCAGCGCTTTGCGGCCATGGTTCGTACTCAGTATTCCACGCCTATTCGTGTGTTTCATGCTGATTCTGCAGGTGAGTATATCTCCCAGCACCTGCGTGGTGTCCTTGCTGAGCATGGCACCCTCGCTCAGTTCTCGTGTCCCGGCGCCCATGCTCAAAATGGTGTCGCCGAGCGTAAGCATCGTCATATTCTTGAGACTACCCGTGCCATGATGATTGCTTCCTCTCTTCCGCCGCATTTCTGGGCTGAGGCTGTTGCTACGTCGACTTATCTCATTAACATTCAGCCTTCTGCTGCCCTTCAGGGTGGTATTCCTCTCGAGCGTCTCTCTGGTAGTTCTCCAGACTACTTGACTCTTCGTTTATTTGGATGCGTTTGCTATGTCCTCCTCCCTCCTCGCGAACGCACCAAACTGACCGCTCAGTATGTTGAGTGTGTTTTTCTCGGATACAGTGATGAGCATAAGGGCTATCGCTGTTGGGACCCCGTTGGTCGTCGGATGCGCATCTCTCGTGACGTCACGTTTGATGAGACGCGTCCCTTCTATCCTCGTCCCACCTCCGGTACCTACCCGGTGGATGATATATCGTTTCTTCTTTTCCCTGATACACCTCCCTCTGTCCCTTCTACCAGACATCTCAGTCCTGATGTGACCCCTTTGACCTCGGCGCCATCCTCTCCTCCGTCTAGTTCTCCTAGTACTCCTCGTTCTCTGGCTTCGGACCTTTCCCCTGTTGTTCCTTCTTCCTCTTCTTCCGATTAGTCGTCCTCCGCTGATGAGCCTTCCTCTTCACGGCCTGTTCGTCAGCGTCGTGCTCCAGACCGTTACTCTCCTAGTCAGTATGGTCTATCTGATGTCTCCGAGCCGACTTCTTATCGGGATGTTGAGCGTCATCCTGAATGGAAGCTTGCCATGGCTGAGGAGATTGCTGCGCTTGAGCGCACTGGCACCTGGGATCTTGTTTCTCCCCCTCCCGGTGTTCGTCCTATCACGTGTAAGTGGGTCTATAAAATTAAGACCCGCTCTGATGGATCTCTTGAGCGCTATAAAGCGCGTCTTGTGGCTCGTGGCTTTCAGCAGGAGCACGGCCGTGACTATGTTGAGACTTTTGCTCCTGTGGCTCATATGACCACTGTTCGTACTCTTCTTGCTGTCGCTTCTGTGCGACGCTGGTCTGTGTCTCAGCTTGATGTTCAGAACGCTTTTCTTAATGGCGAGTTGAGTGAGGAGGTTTACATGCAGCCTCCTCCTGGGTATTCTGTTCCCGATGGGATGGTTTGTCGTCTTCGGCGTTCTCTCTATGGCCTGAAACAGGCCCCTCGCGCCTGGTTTGAGCGCTTTGCCTCTGTGGTGACCGCTGCTGGTTTCTCTCCTAGCGCTCACGATCCAGCGCTGTTTGTTCACACTTCTCCTCGTGGACGCACTCTTCTCCTTCTCTATGTTGATGACATGATCATTACTGGTGATGATCCTGAGTATATTGCCTTTGTCAAGGCTCGTCTTCGTGATCAGTTTCTTATGACTGATCTTGGTCCTCTCCGCTACTTTCTTGGGATTGAGGTCTCCTCCACTTCTGATGGCTTTTCTATCTCTCAGGAAAAATATATTCAGGATCTTCTTACTCGTGCTCCTCTTGGGGATGAGCGCACTGTTGAGACTCCTATGGAGCTTCATGTTAAGCTTCGACCTACTGATGGTGATCCCCTTCCTGATCCGACACGTTATCGCCATCTTGTTGGGAGTCTTGTTTATCTTGCTGTCACTCGTCCTGATATCTCTTATCCAGTTCATATTCTGAGCCAGTTTGTCTCAGCTCCTACCACCGTTCACTATAGTCATCTCCTCCGTGTTCTTCGTTATCTTCGTGGCACGATCACTCGTCGCCTTTTCTTTCCTCGTTCCAGCTCTCTCCAGCTCCAGTGCTACTCGGACGCTACGTGGGCGAGTGATCCTACGGATCGTTCTTCCCTTTCTGCTTACTGTGTGTTTCTTGGTGGTTCGCTTGTTGCTTGGAAGACGAAGAAACAGAAAGCGGTTTCTCGCTCGAGTGTTGAGGCTGAGCTACGGGCTATGGCCTTGTTGACTGCTGAGGTGACCTGGTTACGGTGGTTGCTTGCAGATTTTGGGGTCTCTATTACGACACCCACTCTACTTTTGTCTGACAGTATAGGTGCTATCAGTATTGCACGTGATCCGGTCAAGCATGAGCTTACCAAGCATATTGGTGTTGATGCTTTTTATACACGTGCTCAAGTGCAGGCTCGAGTTGTTGCGCTTCAGTATGTGCCTTCAGATTTGCAGTTGGCGGATTTCTTCACAAAGGCACAAACTCGAGCACAACATGATTTCTTACTCTCCAAACTCAGTGTTGTGGATCCACCATGAGTTTGAGGGGGGTGTTAGAGTATATATATGTATATTGTATTTTCCCCATGTGTTAGGGGGCTTTCTGTATATTTGCACCTGCACCTGTACTATATATTGTGGCCTTTAGCCCCCTAGTAATACAAGCTGTCTATAATCCTAACACTAATCAGCTGCCGATCCATTGCTGTAAGCCATGCAACTAAGCAGGTCACATGAATATTGCCTTGGTTAACTCTGTTGGACCGGTGCTACCGCCTGGGTGGCACCGGCCGCAGCTCCGCCCCTTCATTGATATAGAGGTCAATAATTTCTTTTGTTTGTATAGTTATTTGTGTGAAATATTTGTTTTCATCGATGTCAAAGAAAACAGTTATCCAGTTCATTAAAAGAATGATAAAAAACGATAAAAACATAAACCGCAATACGCCAGCACCGAGGCCATACCCCCACAGGAACTGACGATGAAATTGCCCGAACCAAATCGACACTCAAAGACCACAACAAAATACGGCGACGGTGGCAATAAATTGGAAGGGCCGCTCCAACATCTACGACACCTCAGGGCGATGCACTATATAGCTAACGGCGAAAAACAAGAAAGTGTCAACTACACGCTTGATAAAACGACATGGTTAGTTTAAAAGATGGTTAAGTTAGACTCTTGAAAATTTATAGGCCAACGCAGGGAGTATCATGGATACATTTCTGGGCTCCTCGGATCATGCAATACCACCGAAAAAACAGCCAAGCTAGCTGGCAAGCTAGGCCAGATCGGTTACCCCATACCTCGCTGATAATGATGAACTGTTTCTGTACTCTATAGAGCTCAGTTTGCTCGCAATATCTCCCTCACCGCGACACCGTCCTTCTGACTGCACTCGTGTAATATCCTCTCGTCTCTTTCAGAGATCATGGACCATCTGTAGACTACAAACAGCGATGGGGACCTGCCGGGGGGAGCCTTATGTATTTTTGTTGATTTGTTCCTTTGGTCCAAGCATCTACTACTTCGTATAAAATTTCTGGCTCTTGGCAGCTGACTACAGTTGGGTCCTACATTTACTACCTACTCAACGCCGTATAATGCCTACACTACAAGGCTGTCTATGCAGCACACAGACGTACAATTGTGTATATCTTGTTGAGATACGCCTATCCACTATACTACAAGTATGATATTGTTGGAGTTTTGGCTATATCTGCCCAGCCCATTTTGTATTCCAATAATTTTTTATAAATTCTAGTGGCCCACTTGACACATTCATACATGAGAAAAGTTGGGGCAAAATATTAATTTCACATTGCTAATTGAGAGGTAGTTGGACCTCGTTGTAAGGGAGACTTCTCTACCATTTATATGAGCATGAGAAGAGGCACCTACACACGCACCTCCTCAGTCGTGACGTCACGCCTGTCACAACGTTTTGCACTAGTGCAAATGACTACAAATTGATGGCTGTTTGGCTTCGGTCGTTGCATATTCGGTTTACCTCCCGTCTATTTTCATTCCTCTTTTTTGTCGAGGTTGGTCGGTTGTTTCCATTATATGAAAGAGGCCACTCTTCTCATAGAGATACTCCGCAACATAATAGATCCTATGAGTGTCTCTTAGTTCTCGAGCATTGCCTCGCCGGTCAAGTCTTTTACATTTCGTCTTGTGTCGTGCACCACGGGACGGGACAGTTGACCTCTGAAACCCCTCATCTAGTCTCGTACGGGAGATGGGTGGTAAGATTTTTGAGAGCATCTCACGCGACAACTGACTTCTTATCTAGCATGGACGCGGACGCCGACAACAACGACCTCTCACATCGACGACCTTCTCAGCAACATGTTTGGTTCTGCGAACACGAACTAAATTGTATGGGTTTTTTATTCTTTTGTGTGACATGATGATACATGCTCTGTTTCTTCCAATCTGTCTAGATTTAGTTTTGGCACCTTGTGGTGGTACATTATATATGCCTTCTTGGTCATGTTTTAAATCATGTGAAAAATTGCTACAGATATTTTGATGCAACTGACAGTCCAACTTTTTGATTGCACATATGGCACCAGGTTCGTGACTGTTTATAGCCATGGGCCTTGTACGTACAACTGCCGTCTGTCCACGAACACGACGGCAACACATTTGAAAGTAGCCGAGCAGCGTCACGTGACATGAAAAAATGGGTGTCGGGGAGGTGCACGAACCTGCGGGGACAGGGCGATGCGGCCACAGTCCATTCCCATCCGGCCACTCCTTGTCTCGGACGCCGAAATCGTCGAGGCACATGCCAGCAGTACGTGGGGCTTTGGAGCTATCGATGGGACGGAGAGGGTCGCCGTCGACCGGCGAAGCGTCAAGGATACTGTGCCGCCATACCATACTCCCTCTAGATGTTGCCGGAGCCCGGCCGTCGCCGTTGCGTTCCCCGGCCGGGCCCTCGTCCTGTCCTCCCATGCGTGAACAGCGTCTATAGGAATTATTTTGGGCTGGGAGCTCGGAACCGGCCGTGCAATGAGCCAACACGGTGGCAATTATGAGTTTATGGTATGACAACGAGACAGATGGTGACTTCGTGCCTCGCCTCGTGGCTGGGATTATCTAGGAACTCAATAACCAGCGTGTTAAACTCGACTGGCTAGGTCCCCATCTCATCACTAATCATCGGTAACAAGACATCCGCACGTAGCATAGCATGCCACCTTGTGCAATGCATGTCTCGGGTGGAAATAATTTGCTTTCCCACAAGAGAACAAATAAATTAATCTTGAAGTCGCCAAAGCAGATTTTCTACATCCTAATCTCCATCAAAAGTTCGCTATCCGTTATGTGTAAAAAAAGTGGTGAAAAGAATTAGATGCGTGAATGCTAATAATACTGTATGGTGTGACCTACTGCTCTTGGCAAAATTTGTGCTAAACTACAATTGCAAATTTGTGCTAAACTACAATTGTGTGTATTCATAAGAGACCAAACAAATTGGCCCCGCCCGAGAAATGTAAATGTGATTTAGAGACTGCTCTTATTTTTGTAGCACACGTAAGCTCATATTGCTACACAAAGATTGGTAGTGTAGTATGGTAAAGTGTCCATGATATTTCAAAATATATTTACCATAGTACTCTTTGGCAAGCCAATCAATCTGTTTCCGCTGGGCTTGCAATCCTTTTTCGTTTCACCCAAAGGTAAGCAAAGAGACTGGACTAGTGACCCATAGTTTCCCCGGCTTCGGAAAGCACGATGTTTTTTTCTAGCAACCAGCAGACTTTTTCATTAAGTATAAAAATCGTGTAAAGCTATTTTATATGTTTGTAGAAATATCAATCAGTCTATTTGCTTTGAGTAACCATGTACCCAGCTTCGTGGACGCTCCAGCATGGTGTTGCTGTACTGCTGGGAAGAGTATCCTCTGAACATCTCTCCACCGCATTCTTCATCAGAAGTAACGGGAGCAACATGGAACTGAAGAGATAAATTAGCATGCATGATGTAGCATCCCTTTTTTTAGCCAATTATGAAATTTGGCAATACACTATAGGGATACTTTTATAAGTTAATAATATCTAATCTAGCTTGCAGTTTCCTCCAAGCTTTGAAGTTCAGATAGTACCACACAGACGTATCATAGCAGTTCATCCGAACGACAGTATTCTGTGTCTCCATATGTACTTGTTGATCATACTGACTGTAGAGTGGGTTATTCACAATATGTAAAGGGATGTGAGACGGACTGAAAGATTGTTAGCCACTCGTGATGAGGATTTAAGACCCCTTGTCATAAACCTGGTAAAATATGAAAAGCACCAGCATTTAGTGTTTAAACTTTACAAAAATGAAATACACCGGCTTTTAGTGGTTTAGACCGCAAAATGCACCAGAATGTTCATTTCGTTCTGTTGACATGAAGTTAGAAACAGATAGAAGTAGAACATCAAACAGGCAGAAGATAATGACCAAATAGATAGATGCCCTAACAGGAAAAAATGATTAGCACTGAGCATTCATTTCTGAAAACCAAACCATGGATGGGAGCAATGAGAAATTATTATTTCCCCAGCAAAAAGGTTACTTCCTAGCATGGTGAAAATAATAATTGTGGTGATCAGTCTATAGAAAGTACCACAACAAATAAAGACACAATCAAGAGCAAGGTAGAGATATGATGAGGCTTCGATGAGCATGTGCTTTTAACATAACTAAGTGTCAAATAACTAGGAAAAAGCTACACATCTAAATTTGTGTGCCTTCTATATGCCTGTGAGTTTTCATAGGGAAAGTGCATTTTGGATACCTGGACGATAAAAACAAATTCAGTGCTACACAGTCAATTTTTTAAGTACTATAAATTCGTTTTTTTAGACAAGGTGCAAAACTGATCCATTTTCAACAAAAATATACAATCACATAATGGACTCTAGAGCATTTACACGCGTGATTTTTTTTTTAATGACACTCGAAAATAGTTTTGTTTCACCTGGGTGCCTCTTTGAAGTAGAACAAGAAGCTAGAATAACATAGAATGGTAATGTGTACGAATTTATATCAAAGGAGAATAACATATAATATACCTTAATTTCCCTGTTAGAAAGTCCAGCTATCAGCTTTTCATCCCAACACAAAATTGAAGTTATAACTGAATCACATGGGATGGAAGCGACATCTCTGATTTCCACCTCTGACTCATCCTCTGATAACTCCTATAGAAGAGTTGACCCAGATAATGCAAGACACCATATATATGTCAGAAATAGAGAAGTTTTAAGGTCATTTCTGAAAAGAAATCCATGTATTTGTTAGCTATAAATACCTGAATATTCACGACTTTCTCCATTCCACCAGTATAGAGCCATTTACCGTTTAATTTAACAGCATAAATAGAACCATTTTGAAGTTTTTCTGATTTAACAATGACATCATCCTTCCAGATCTGATTTAGAAAATAAACATGTTTTCTCTTTGTTAAAAACGATTGCAATGAAACATATGCCGCAACATATAGTAAGAATATAACACAAGTCTATATCGTGATCAATGATAGAGATATAGTGAAACCTTTAAATAGCCATTTTCATATGACGAAACAACAAAATTAACTTCTGTTGCAATTGACAACACAGGGGCTAAACTTCCTGGTGTACTATCTTCTAGTACAGACAACGGGCTGTGATCGGTGAGCCACCACGATCGTATAGTACCATCCCAACTTCCACTATAAAGAATACCGCTAGCAACTGCAAGGCAAGACACAGTTGATTTGTGGCCTGTCATAGTGGATCGAAGTGAATAATCCTGCGAAAGGGGATAGTGAATTAATTTCATCTAATATGCTTATCCTCTAAATAGATTGGCAGATTCAAGAACGAGTTTGTGAACGCCAGAAGTTACGCGCTTGTTACTCAGATAAAGACTTGATGATCCAATAGAAATGGTGGAAACCATTTTGGAACCAAAACCCAGTACAAATCTTAGCACCAATGTCTAAATGTAAAATATTCACACAGCCTGACCAACAACCCTGTTTATGGTAACCTAACAAAGTAGGTCAGCTTAGTATCTTTACCTCGAGAGACCAAGCCTTAATAGTTTTGTCTCTACTGCCAGTATAAAGATAACCAGTTCCAGAAACAGCCAAACAGTGAACACCTCGATAAATCCAATCATCATGTTCATACCATTTATTCAAAGGTTCTTTGTTGACAGAGGAATCAACACTCCAGACAAAAATTCCACTACCACTGTCTGCGCTTATACAAAGAGACTGGTTATCATTGTCAACAACAACAATTGCTGTGATTTTGTTTTCATGACCTTTCCAAGTCTGCACATGAGATAAGTCCTGTAGAAAGAAGTACAAAACCAATGCTAGTCAGAACAAATGAGCCAATTCTATGATAACGTATGTGCTTGCTGCATGCTACTGAGATTTTCATTACGAGAAAAGCATGTTATTTACTTCAAGATGAAGATAGCATAATTAACAGATTCTCAAGAGAAGAGGGTGTGCAGACAGTTTCATACCTGCAGTGACCATATGTTGATTGTTTTGTCATACGAACAGCTAAACAAGAATCCCCCTGCAATACAGTAAAGGTTGTATCAGCAAGATTACATCACCAATATTTCTTATCAAGGGGCATGAGCAAGGTCCACGAGCATGCACTATTTTTGTATGAAATTTCAAGTTAAAACTATGCTCTCTTTTCTTCTGCACATTTTGAGTTTGAGGTTGAGATTTCGGAGGGTGCTATAGTTCTCTAGACCAGATCACCATCATTTTTTAAAGATTATTTCATATTGCTTTGCAGGATTGTACTATTATGGGATGACAGGATATGCCTCCAGTAATGGAACAGTGTAGTATGCAATACAGTACATTGGCTGTCCTGTTCACTTGTGCTTATACCTCCAATGGCTAATCCTGTGACACAGTCACGGTGAGCAAGCAGAGTCGAAGATTTAAACACACCATCACGCTGCAGCTCATCTACTCCTGACTCATTGTCCGTGCAACCACGACTGATTTCATCATCTGGAGTTGAACTATTGCCATCAGAACCTTGAGAGGCCTGCATTTTATCATCTGACTCAACAGCTGGGCCGGAGCACATTGAAGACAACTCGCCGAGGAGCAAACACCTAAAACTCTTCTTGACTACAAGATCATCAGCAGCATCCAACGCATCACCACCAGGTTTCAACCCTGGGCCTCTAATACACTTCCAAACATCAGCAATCTCTGGACGGTCTTCTGGTTCATAGCTCAAGCATGAAGTTGCAATTGCAGCCAACGGCTCCAGAGGCGTACCGATCAATGCAGCGCCAAGCCTCGTAAGTACTTCCTTCTTCCAATCATCATGCAATCCATCGGTATTCCATCCTGCCGCAAGCTGCTCATCTCCAGTAACAAGTGCCACCAATATACAACCGAGCAACCAAACATCTGAACTACACCCTATGAAGCCATCGAAATCACGACTCTTCATCCTGGTGGCATCACTCAGAACTGCCGCCATCTCGGGAGCAACCAAAGCACCATCCTTGGCCAAGCAAACCCCTGATCGGACTCCACGGCACAAGGCCAATACCTCATTCAGGTCGAGCAGGCATCGCCCAAAGGGATCAAACCGGAAGCAGTCCAGCCGGAGGCACCCCAGCAGCAGCCCCTCTCCGTGCAACCCCATGAGAGCTTCACAAACCTCCATTCCAGCAGCTCTGATCCGGGCTACCATTTCCAGTTCGTCGTTCCTCTCCTCCAGCAAGCCAGGAGCTCCGCTGGTGTGCCGTTCAGAGACCAGCCACAGCGTTGACACCTCCGGCCCCATCCAGGCACCGTATACCCTGCACACCCGCCGCGCCAATCGCGCCGAGGCGGCCACCAGATCGATCATCTCATCCCTCGCCGTGCTGCTCAGCGCGTCGATCGCGGCGACGACCCGCGCCGCGTGGCTGGGCCGGTAGAACGCGGCCTCCTGCGACGGGGACCCGATGGCGGGTGCTTCGATCGGGACGAGGCTGACGGGGTGGCCCTGCAAGCAGAACCAGGGGGCGCCCAGGTCGGAGGCGATCGATCCGAGCACGAGGCCGGCGGGAGTAGGACCAGATTGGAGCGGGGATGCGGATTCGGGGAGGATGGCGTGGCGGAAGCGGGCAAGGAGGCGGGATTGGGCGGCGTGGAGCGGGAGAGTGAGGGGATGCGCCGCGGTGCCGACGCCGGCGGAGCGAGCCGGGGAAGGGTTAGGGAGGGAGGGGAGGAGGGAGAGAAGGGCGAGGTTTTTGGGGAGGGAAGAGGGGCCGAGGGCGCGGGAGAAGGGGACGCACTGCGAGCAGAGCGGGCAGCGGAGGGAGGCGGCGGCCGCCGAGGCGGAGGCGGGCGGGAGGGAGGAGATGCAGGAGCCGCAGAGGGAGTGGCCGCACGGGAGGACGCGCGGCACGACGGAGACGGCGTCGAAGGGGGAGAGGCAGACCGGGCACTCGGGCGGCTCCGCGTCCGCCGGAGAAGGCGACGCGGCGGTCGCCATGGCCGTCGCTTCTGCTTGGAGTTATACTGGGCGGGGTCTACCGTGTCGGAGCTTCCCGCCGGATCGGAGCAAGTCGTTACTGACCTGACCGTGCTCAGGAGGACTTGGCAGCAGCCAAATAGTATGGTTTGTTCAGCTGAAGAACAAGGCAAGCTATAATTGGAAACTTGTGGCAAGATGGCGTCCTAATTCTATATTTAACGCAGATGTTTCTCATTTAGACGGAATATTTTACTTCTGCTCGGGTAAAACTGTAGCAGCATGAGGATATCAAACTGCATCAGCCGTCATAAACGTGCCAAAGATGATCACGAGCAATGGCACAAGTGACACCTTCAGCAAGCTGGAATTTTTTGAACATAAATGATAAAAACAATTCATTTTCCCGGTGACACCTTCGGCATGCTCATTGTTTCAGGTTGGCGGCATGGCCTCCGAGGTAGATGTGATGAGGATGATGCCTTTGTTGTCTCGATGAGGCCCTCTCTTGAGAGGTGAGTGTGGATTTTTCTTTGGATGCTGCTCAGCGGTTTGATATTAATGTGGATAAAGATATAAGCGCAATACAAAAGAAAGACATCCAAGAAAAAGAAAAAGGTCTTTTCAAATAGAAGAAATTGAAGATTCGAAGTCCTTCGTTTTGCATAGTGGACCTAGATCTAGCCATGTATCCGAATATAACAATTCTCTATGGTAAATCTAAGATGACATGTACATCATTATGTTGTTGAGGATGCTCTCTTACCTTGCATCTAACAAATAACCAACGAAAGTGACTTTTTTAGTTACTAAAGAATACAATTATCAATCTTCCCAAACTACTCTGCTCAATCAAGATCATGCGTTTAGAGTTCATGGTTGCTCAGAAGTCAATTAGCATCGAGCACATGGAACATCTATCTACCAATCTTTGTTACAAGCCAATCCTTGGCCATGGTTTTATTTCTTTGTCCAATGGAGAAGCAGAATGACTTGTTAGCTATAGCCAGGCCGTTGGGGGTCGTAGCCTGCAACGGCAGGCACCGTCTGGGGAAGGCTACTGCCAGCCTTTGCTTCATCTACACGTTTTGGAGGCTTTTGCTTTTCGCTACCATGCCGCTGTGGAGCCTTCATCCGGTTAGCTTGCAGATCCATGGCATCAGGTTCTAGTTTTCGCCTCTTGATGTCAGCAGAAGAACTTCGGTTGCCGTCTGAAACTCCGGCGATGCTCATTTCACCAACTTTGTCAACATTTCTGGAGACCTGGTTATGTCCATAGACAGGATATACGGTGTGTGTGCTTGTCATGGATGGATTAGTGGGTGGCTGTATAACTTGCTGTGCCTCCACCGGGCTGCCATCTCGCAACTTGGTGGCAGTGGCTAACCTTCTCCTCTTCATTCTCTCCTCATTGCGGACCTGATTTTGATTTGACACGAACATTTAATGAGTGAAATTATGTACTGATCAGGTACTGCATATAAGATTGGTATTGTGCAGGATATTCATAAATGGATGTTGGGACTCGATTTTTCTTTCCTTACTCTTCCTTCTATTTATGTATAGCCAGAAATGTTAAGCTGAAAAGATATTCACCTTGCGCTGCAGGTACAATACTTTTCTTCGCTTCTTTGATCGTGAAATCGCATCTCGGATTTCAACTTTGTCCATGTAACCTTGTGGCCATAAGTCAGCAAGCTGGTGCACAAGGATAATGTAAGTACATTATGAACAATTACAAACGCATATATCACGTACGTTGCTCAAGAGCTTATCCAGTAATAACTAAAATTTAGAGTTGGTGTAAGACTCATTATCCACAAACCAATAGTTAACAGAGTATAATATTTGGATGATATCTACTCCCTTCGATCCAACAGCCAGTTCAAAACTGTGACACTTATTTTGAATCGGAGGTACTCCCTCCGTTCCGAATTAATTGACTCAGATTTAGTTCAAGTAATTGACTCAGATTTAGTTCAAGTTGAACTAAATCTGAGTCAATTAATTCGGAACGGAGGGAGTAGTAGCTAACTAGAACATGCAAGGAATTGAAGGCATTGTTTGTCAACTTTGTATTACCTCGTTAAAAAAAATCTTGACTACATACAAACTACCGGAGAATGCAGAAAGGCATGATGTACTGATTGGCTTACAGACACCATCAGAGTCAATGGAGCTCCTCTGGACACAGCAGAAAAATTTGTCTGCGGGGTAAATATTAAGTTCTAGCCTCACTACCGCGATAAATCAGATTACAATTACCAAAAATGTATTAAGGCATGGAAGCTCACAGCCAAGATCCTTCTGTGTGAAACAGTAGCTACAATACCAGAACTGCGCCATATTACAATAGTGGAATTTCTGATGGAAATTTCGACTTTCAGGACTACCACTATTGAAAACAGGTTCACATATTCCAAGGCAGTGGAATTTCAACAGATGTTCAAACAGATGGCTTGGGATTAGAATACTAGAAAATCAGAATCCAAATAACTGCGAAAACAACATGAGGGAGAAATGGAAAAAGAAACGTGTAATTTGGCAGGCCATACCTCTACATATAACTTACGACTCTGAGGCCCCTTGTCTTCATCCATACCCTGAAAAGCATGCGATACTCAATAACTGAGCATAAAATTTAAGTTATTTGGAATTTGAGGCTTTGAACTGGTACTAGGTAACTAGGTTAAAGGTGGGGAATGCCTTTCAAAGCCACACTTGGTTCAAAGAGATACTACTAGGTTCCTGGGCGGGCAAAGATTTATCGCTTCACAAAACATACACACGTACGGTAGACAACAAGTACAACTAAAACAGAAAGTGTCCGTGTTACCAAAAGCCTTCAGCATCAATGTATGAAGACGGCAAATCGGCCACTAGCTTTGAAATGATCTCATCAGTAAAGGACATAAGGTTACATGCTATACCTCAACATAAAGATCATATAGATCACAAATCCTGTCCTCCAATGGAGCATCCAAAAGAAATTTTCCTTTTAAAGCTCTTCTGTCATCAATACTGACAACCCCCTGAAAATCATCTGCCGAATCATCCTTCTGTTCAGGAACCTGAAAGTAAATGGAGATAGGAGCTCCTAAATTTAAATTCTGATGTGCTGATGAAAATGAAGGCTAAAATGAAATGCAAGAATCTAAATAAAGTGAGTCCTAAACATCCTTGCAGTTTAACCTTGGGCTTGGTGGCTAGACGTGCTTTGATCATTTCATAGATCTCAATTTTCACTTGCTGCAACTTATCAGCCTTCTCTTGTTTAGCACAGTTACCTGATTCAACCATTTCTTTCATGTTCCTCTGTATCAAAATACCAAAATTTAGCAAAAAGCTGAAGGAATCATGACGTCATTCTACAGGATTGGCATTCAATATACGTAATATAATGATGTGCATTATACAGTTCATAGCAACGCAAAACACAATGTAAGCAGTATATAGGCCATAACTGATACTCCCTCCGTTCTAAATTAGATGACTCTCTTTTGTCAAAAAATGGATGTATCAAGATATGTTGTGAGTCTAGATACATCCTTTTTGATAAAAGAGAGTCATCTAATATGGAACGGAGGGAGTAGATGATAAGCAAATTCTGGCGCTCAAGAGTAACGTATATAGGCCATAACTGATAGATGATAAGCAAATTCTGGCGCTCAAGAGTAACAGATATCTTTACCCTGACATGCACAATCAACTTTGTAACACCGCTACTCTTTTTAATTGGATTGATTATAATCAAATGATCAAATTCAGTCCCAGGAATTTGATTTCCTGCTAAAAAAAAGTTTATCCGGTCATCTCATTGAGTTGAACTGACGAATGCAAACTGCCAAAATGCATAATCACATAGCAATTCCAAACATAGATTCTTGTATAAAGATATCAGCATGCCACTGGCCATCCAAAGAGTCGTTAAATTTCTCCAACTGCCAAAAGTTTCATATGCATGCCTGCAGTATGGCCAGGGCCCTAACGATAAATGAATAATACAGAACTGGAACTGCAATGGCATTATCCTCAAATTAATAGTGTTAGAACGCATTCAAGCTGTGATTAAATCTAAAGATAAACAACCTTTCCCAATAGATGATACGATATCATAACATCCTCTAATTAAGAGGTTCAAGATAATGAACAGTGCATGAAATAATTGTAAAATAAAAAATCTTTCTTTTGGAATCTGAAACAAACAAAATCAACTACGTAAAAAGGAATTAATGCTATGCTAGAACACATACTAAAGTAGGAATACAAAATCAATAGCACAATGCACATATCTTAACCACTATCTCTATACTCTACTACTCACCTTCAGTGTCCTACGCTGCACCAGGTGCCCCACTATGCCCATGAGGCGATCGAACAATTCACGTTCTGATACTTTACCCTGATTCACCTGCATTTATCAAGATTCTGCTATGTGAGCTGCAAAAGTAAAACTGCCAGTATAACCGAGCACTTCTACTGAAAACACAAAAACTAGCATATGATATACTTCTTCAAGCTTCTGCATTCACATAATGAAATAGCAGCAGCAAAGAAATTTAAGGTGTGCCTCCCTGCATCTCACAACTACAAGGGAACGACATTATGGATTGCACTTCGCATTTCGGATAACTACAGATGTAATCATTGAAGACAGATGTAATCATTGAAGACAGAGGTGCTGAACATGGGGAATCGTAGGTTCTGCTGCCGCCACCACATCCACATCTAGGGTTGAAAACAGAATGGAAACGTACGGATACATGCTTTCTCGTTTTCATTTCCGCTTGTCTCGCCGGAATCGGAAACACCCAAAACGAATACGGAAACAGAAATCATCGGAAATAAATATGGAATGGATATGATACGAAAGCTGACATTTGTCGGACTATAATATCGATGTAATGTGTTGGTCTAAACACCAAAAGAGACACATACAAAATTAGTTACCTTGCCGAGGAATTGTTCACGACTTCGACTAGTGACGGTTGAACATAAAGTACCACAAGCACGTAAGTTCACAAATTTAGTTTATACATGTGTTGGTTGCATTTAGGCCATGGTCTTGCATGGTTGCATGTACGTGAGTCTGGCTCGGCTGTCTATGCAGAAACTTTCCGTATTTGTTTTGCCATAATTTCCATTTCCGTCGGAATATGCTCTATTGTTTCCTTTGTCTTTCATTCTATAATATTTCATGTCCATTTTTATTTCGGCAAAATATCATTTTCATTTCCTTTCGTTGCTCTCTGTTTCCTTTTTACGGAAACGACCGGAAAGTTTCCTTGCCATTTTCAACCCTCACATCTGCTCTGGTGTCTGCGCTTGCATCCCTGTCTGCGGCCACCATCCCTGTGCACAACTTCCCATCAGTTCGGTATCCGGTTACAGCTACAGCTGTGGCCCACATCATGGCCAGAAATTACAGCAGGTCACCTTCACTATACTGCATCCCGCTCTTCTTCCACCTGGCAAGGTTGTACTATGTTACTTACTCCCCTCCATCTGCTTTTTGTTGCTCTGATCTGTTTTATAAATGCTTTGCTTGATAGCTCATGGCTGAAGCTAAATGCTATTGCCAGATTACAGTTACATGTGTGAATCCTGACTTTGATGTTTCATGAAGCATTCTATACTGTCATCTTACTATGTAGTACTTGACAGTTGATGCATGTCAGCCATGCTCTTGCTCCTCAGCACTCGCCATAGGCAGGTTGGTGGTTCTACTTCTGAGGTTCACTTTCACCTTATCATTGTGGTGACTACGGGCTACTGATTTTATCAACAATTCTTATAAAAAGTATCCTACGCAGATTGTGATACAAAAACAGTGTATGCAATCTAGCAGACAAGTAAAAGAGAAGAAAACAATAAATTCAGAAGAACGAGAAGATTGCTATGTATGCCTTAATGGGATGCTAAGTAACGACAATTTGTAATAAATATTTTTCGATATGAAAATATGAACATACCAGCACTGAGAGAAGGTCGCATAAAAAACAAAAATAATTCAAAACATCAATGTGGTACAGTGGTAATACTCAAACATACACAATACTATATGCATGTTAGGAAACAATGCGGGCAGCGAGTAATCAGAAGCATTTTACTCATGTAAAATATGGTGTGGCAGAACATACCGATAACCTTGCAACCTTAGCAAGTTTCTGTTTTACTTCTTGAGGCAATCTTCTTTTGACAGCTAATTGACAATTTAGATCAATGTCCTGAACATCAAGAGTCTGGGGTCTATCTGTGAGGAGGAATACAACTTAAGTTACTTCCAGAAGTACTTCAAAGTATACAATCTAGCATAAAAGATTAGCCACAAGGCACGCACATTCACTGACAATATTTTGAAGGTCACGAATAGCTCGCTCGAGTCTGGTACCCTTGGCCTTGATACCTGAACCTTCTATGCGGCTGTTTGCTGACAAGGGCTGAAAAAGTAGTACAGAATATGATACATACAATTAGTACAGCCAATGTCCTCTGCTTTGGGCTTGGAAGGTAAACTATGAACCACACAATGTTCACAATACCAGTTCCTCTGATTCTTACCGTTGTTTGTGTCGAATATACGCTGTTGGTAGTAGACAAACCAGAAAACTGATTGGCACCATATATTTCTTTGCGGCGCATTTTATGTGACAAATCTTGCTTCACCACGTTAGAAGATTTTTTCAATGGGAGCTCAGGTTGCACCGGAGAATCCTTGTCCAAGTATGCTGGAAAAGGGTATTTATCACTGGTTCTAGACTTACGAGCAAAATCAACAGCCTGTGGTGCAGCAGTTTTATGCTTTTCTAAGTCCTTTACTTCTGAAGAGGGTAATGAGACATCCTTACTTGTTATCTTTGGATGTGATTCATACTCAGCACCAGTTGCATTGTTACTGGAATTGATTTTCTGCATTCTTCCAGGGGAACTACTTCTACTCTTCACTGGTTTATTGCCTTCAGAGTGATATTCTCTGTATTCACCGGAATATAACTCACTACTTGCTACGTTCTTTCCTATTTCAAGAGCATTTCTTTTAGGGGCTTTTACAGCCATGGTGCCTGGTCCAATCTCCTGGCTATTTTCATTGTAAGAACTCGATGAGTCTTTTCTTCTCCGTTTCTTCAGTCCAATATTTTGTACTGAGCCATCTGGTACAACATTTTGTACTGGGCCATACTCACTGCAAAACAAAGCTGAAGTAATGTCATTATTATGTCCTATAATGGCATATATGTAAAGAATGTTGGTATATCATCCACCATAATACCATTATAAAGAATTAGCACTAGTATGACACATCTACGTAAGTATCTGGGTGAGCTGATTGGAAGTTGGAATATAAATTGTGCAACTCAGCAGTTGAAAATCAACGAAGTGTCAGGAAAATTACCTCTGTTCCAATTTTCCTTTGTTCACAAAAAATCCATTGTGCTTGGTTGCCAAATTGTCAACTTCAAAGTACTCATCCTATAATTAAAAATAATAGCAGAGCAATCAAAACACTTGCTATTAGTTTAACATTTTCAAAACTTCTAATGATACAGCAAAATGCTTGACGTCTAACATGGCAGCAAGGAACATGTAATTTGGCACTTTAGTTTGTACAAAAAGTGAGAACAAACCAAATTTGGAGCAATTTGGTTCACTGCAGGCCATGTTTTTAGCAAAATCCTTCCGGACATATAGGTCATACTATGTGCCACTAATATGCACAAGAATTTGACTGTTCTTGCTGCCGCCTAAGTGGGGAAATGCCATATCAAACACAAGAGCTTCATTGTTCTTACTATTAGGTTGCTCACAACAAGTAAGAACGATTACATATATGATTCTCAATATTGATTTAAAAGGTCAGGTTAAGTGGTAATCTGAATTGTTCTATATAGTCTGTACAATAGCGCATTGGCTGACCAGAGCACTAGCATTGCCAGATAAATTGCTATCATCAAGGTAAGAAAATACCCAAAGCAATTGTAAAAACTAACCAATTCAGCATCATCAATGAAAGAATCTTCAGTGTCATACTGATCATCATCAGGCACGTCATCCAGATCTTCTTCGTCACTACTAAGTTTGCCCTGTTAGAGCACGGTATGAGTGAGGACATAAAACAAACAAGCTAGGCCCTAATGTACATGGTGTAATATGTAAAAAAAATCAGTCTTCTCTTTTGATAACATCAAGTGGGCCTTACCATGTAAAGGCGCTCAATTTTCTCAATAACTGAATTGAACCGATTCGACTGGGATGGATCATTTGGGTCATTTTCTGCTGGAAGTACCTGGCTCAAAAGATGGGCTAGCCTCAGTATCAAATACCAAAAATATTAATAATGGTGTGTATGTTACAACTGTTGTGCAACAACAGAACTAATGACCTATTTTATGTGGAAACAAGAAAACTAGATGGCTCATCTAATCCAAAGAATGGGTAACTGAAGCAAATTTCAATATCAATGATAAGGGTGATATATAATACACGATTTTTTCAACAAACTGAACTAATATATATGAATGCATCTTTTTTGAGTGAAATTTTGGCCTATCTCTGCCCTAGAGTCAATATAAGAATTACTATATATGCGCGAAAACTATCTCTGCCCATCTTGGTCTGCTCCTACTCACACTGCTTCTCGGGTGTCTCCGTGGAGCTACATACCAACCGGGCCTAACCCCACTTTCCATTAACGAATTAACGGAAATATATTGTTCGTCATACATTCCAGCCAACCACGAGAAAGAGGAATAAAACACAATAAAAAACAAGGGGGAAAAGCGAGTTGGGGCATTAAAAGGAAACCCACTGAGAGTGCTTGATCTCGAAACACCCTCTACGGGACGAAAATCTGTTAACACCTAACTCTCTTTTTCTGAGTCATCTTACAACTTAACCACCAAAAGGACAGGCTAAACTTCGCAGCTCTACCAGAACTATCAGCTAACCAACACAGGATGCAAAACAAACTCCCGAGAAACAGCTTCAGCCTTTCCAAATCAACTCATCCACCAATGGCCCCAGGAATACTCTCACTCTGACGCCGCGTCCCACGAGTCATATCAGCCGTCAGCTTCATCAATTTCTTGGAGCTATATTGAAAGTCCCAAACTCGTTATTGTGCAGCCTTTTTCCATGGACCTCATAATTCTGGTCAGCTGGGGAATACGGAAGACTAGAAACACCTCCATTCTTCAAGATGTTCCTCGTCCTAGTATCTACAGCTGCAGAAGGATTTTCAAAGAGGAGTTGGCTCCGCTGGTGCACAAAGCAAATCGTAAGTCCTATGTTGGCTTGAGAGCATGGTTGGGTTCAGACTTTTGTATGATTGTTGATAGGCATTCTAGATTCTCAAGAGTAGTTTTAGGAGCTATCCTCTAGCTCTTTTGTAAAAAAAATTATAAAATTGCAGTGGGGAAACCTACTGTTCAGCTTCGGGAAAAAAAGAGAGCAGGAAACCCTACCGTACCAGACGGCCCGGCGAGGGGCCCGACGACGACGGGCTGGACCGATGCCGCTGCCGCGGCAGGCAGAGAGGGCGGCGGGGCGGTTCCCGGGCCGGCCTCCTTGAGCAGCTTTTTCCAGGACACAATGGTGGTCTCCCCGGGCCGGAGCTCCACGGAGAAAATCTGCCGTCCGCCCCCTCCTGCGCAGCCCGCGCGGGCCACGACGACGGCAGGAGGCGGGTGCGCGCCCGTCACAGGAGCGGGAGCAGTAGCAGGAGCCCTCGCCGCGGTCTCCGCGGCAGGAGGCGGGGGTGGCGCGGCCGCGGGATCGTTCTCCATGGATGGAGGCGGGAATTGCGCGACTAGGGCCTCGGATCAGCGGGCTAGCGCATCGGATCGAGGGGCTCGAGGAGCGGAGGGGTCGGCGGGGGCAGGCGGGAGTAGCTGGTCGGGGTGAGAGGCGCGGGGAGCGCGGGATGGTAGCGGTACTGGTCAGGTGGGTGAGGTCGAGGAGGACGACGACGGGCGAGGCCGAGGAGGAACCTGTGCTGTGCCTGCTGGATTTACCTTTTTTTTTCTGCAGCTCTGCTTCTCCACGCGCCCGTCGCGGTCACCGTCGTCGTCCCGTTTACCGTTTCCACTCGCGGGCTGGGCTGCTCGTCCATTCTCGCTGGATGCCGGCCCATTTGCGGATGGTGTCCGTCTGCTGCTCCAGTTCCAGGCTTCCAGCAGCGCGATCTATAGCTGTGTGACCTAGGAAACTAGGGTTTAGGCGACCTCGGCGGCGATCTTCTCCGACGAGGGTTTTGGCACGTCTCTCTCCCCATCTTCCGCGACAGGAGGCTTCAACTGCTCGGGCTGACCACGGGGCTGTCTCGCACAGCTGCCCAGCCTTGGCGGCGGTGCTTCTCTGGCTGGGAGCTAGGGGGCGGGCGGATCTCTCCGGACGTCATGGCGGCGGGGACATCGGGAACGAACAAAGGAGGAAAGGAAGTAGAGGATCTCCTCCGCAAACTCAAGCTGAGCGATGGCGAGCTGGATGGGGTCTTCTTGGCAAAGGAGGAGAAGAACAAGTTGCCGGAAGTCAAGTGGATGGCTGTGGCAAGGGTTCTGACTGGGAAGGATTTCAGCGATGAATCTCTGAGGGCTGCATGGAACCCGGCAAGGGAGGTCGTGTTCCGCAGGATTGAGAAGAACTTGTTTGTTGTACAGGCATATTGTCTGGGGGATTGGAAGCGTATCATGGAGGAGGGGCCGTGGTTGTTCCGCGACTGTGCACTAATGCTGGAGAAATTTGACGGCTCCACAACGGTCCCTGCGGTGTTGCCAAGCAAGGTTCTGGCATGGATCCAGATTCATAAGATCCCACCATTGTTTCGCACGGAAAATATCCTGAAGCAACTTGCATCTAGGGTGGGAGAGATAGAAAAGGTAGAGCTGAAGGCAGTGGCCTCTGCTAATGATGATTTCCATCGGGCTAGAGTTAAGCTGGACGCTGACAAGCCGCTCATGCGTTTTGTGAGTCTTTCGCCTGAGGGGAGTGCAAGCATGTTCCTGCAAATCAAATTTGAGAAAATCCCAAAGTTCTGTGATCACTGCGGCATGATGGGGCATGCTGTGTTGGAGTGTGGGTCGGGCGAGTATACAACAGATCAACTTCAGTTTGGAAATTGGATGTTA
This sequence comes from Poa annua, assembly GCA_026929855.1. Taxonomy (NCBI): domain Eukaryota; kingdom Viridiplantae; phylum Streptophyta; class Magnoliopsida; order Poales; family Poaceae; genus Poa; species Poa annua. The sequence continues at coordinate 86,311,283 of CM049431.1, forward strand.
GCAACAATGGAGTCCTGGCATCCTGATACCCCAAGGGTAAGGGGGTGTTTTGGAAGGGACCGTGAAGTACCAGGGGGCGGCCGTCATATGGGCGATCGTGGCGGACGTACGGCAGGGCGTACGGCGGGGCGAGGAGCTACCACTGGACGTGGACGTTTCGGCAATAACCGTGGTGCTGCTGGTGAGAGCGTCTGGAGGCAGAAGGAGGGTGGTGGAAACAACAACACGGTTGCTCTCTCTCGCAAGAGGACGTCAGGTGAGGCTGAACTGGAAGGAAAGGAGGGTGAGTTGCTCGACACGGCGAGCAGCCCTCTGAAACCGGTCGTTGAGGAGGGACTAAGCGATAGGGTGCCGCATGCAAAGAAGATGCTTCAACTCGGGGCACCTCTGGAGGTGTCTGTGACGGGGTTGGGGGTTCCTCCACCTCTACCCAGCTATACGCCGCCGAATGTGCTAAAGAAACAGAGGAAGATGGGGGCAGAAGGAGTGAAGGACAAATCTGATGCAAACAATGTGGCGGGTTCCATGTCAGAGCGCCGCCGGTCACAATGAGTTGCGCAAGCTGGAACAGTCGCGGGCTGGGCAACACTGCGACTGTAAATGAACTTCGCGATTTCGTGAAGAAGTATGCCCCCACCATGCTGTGTGTTCAAGAAACTCAAATACACAAAGCAAGGGTGGAAGGACTTAGCCGTACACTTGGGTTTGATCGTGCTTTTGCTGTGAGCAGTGTACGGCGTAAGGGTGGAATTGGTATGTTTTGGAGAGATGACATAAAAGTGGAGATTTTACCGTTTTCCCAATATCATCTTGATGCAATCATAACTGAAAATGGGAAGGAACCTTGGAGGTTGACCTGTGTATATGGGGAGGCTCAGACACATCTGCGCTATAAAACCTGGGATATGTTAAAATACATCAAGTCGTCGTATCCGCACCCGTGGATGTGCATTGGTGATTTTAATGAAGTGTTACATCGATCGGAACATGTTGGTGTGCAGGAGCGTAGTCATACGTAAATTGCTGGATTTCGTGAGATGGTGGATATATGCGGCTTTCGTGACCTTGGGTACGAGGGACGCAGTTGGACGTTCGAGAAAAAGGTAGCGGGAGGTTCTTATTGCCGGGTCCGTTTAGACCGAGCTCTAGCCACTACGGAATGGAGCTCCAGGTTTCCGCTAGCTACGGTGGAAAATTTGACTGCGGCATCATCGGACCATGGACCGATTTTGCTGCGATGGGACCCACGGATTGGAACCCCTGGGAGGAGACTAGGCAAAAAGAAGTTCAGGTATGAATTAATGTGGGAGACGCATGATGACTTTTCACCCAAGGTGTTGCAGGCTTGGCAAGAAGAAGGAATGGCAACAACGCTAGCGGGTTTACAAAGTAAGCTCTTGTCAGTCTCAGGCCAGCTGCAAGTTTGGGGCCGTGAGACGTTTGGCAACGTTCGGTTGGAGCTCCAGAAGCTGAGGAAGGAGGTGGAGCGGCTGCAGGCTGATCCAAGCCGGACATGACCTTCGCATGCAGAGGTTAAAATCACAGACCGAATTGTGGAGCTGAGCCACCGTGAGGAGATCATGTGGCAGCAACGATACAGGGTTCAATGGCTAAAAGCTGGGGATAAAAACACTAAAAAAATTCATCTGCGAGCAAGCCAGCGCAAGAAGAAAAATAAAATTGTTCGCCTCCAGCGGTCAGATGGTTCAGTGGTTGAGGAGGAAACAGAGTTGGGTGAAATGACTACAACTTTCTACAAGGACCTCTATACTTCCGAGGGAACTAGCAACATGAACGCAGTACTTGATACAGTCCCAGTCAAGGTAACTGCGGAGATGAATGAGGGGCTTCTCAAACCTTTTGGGGAGGCCGAAGTGAAAACAACATTGTTTCAAATGTTCCCTACGAAGGCCCCCAGGGCAGATGGTTTTCCCGCGCATTTTTTCCAGCATCATTGGGATCTGTGTGGGGGTGAAGTGACCTCGGTTGTACTGAGGATTCTAAGAGGTGAAGATGACCCCAAAGTAATCAATAAAACCTTCATCGTGCTCATCCCGAAGGTTGCGACTCCGGAGGAGTTGGGGCAATTTAGGCCGATTAGCTTGTGCAATGTGTTGTATAAAATTGCTTCCAAGGTGGTGGCGAACAGGCTAAAGGTAGTTTTACCCGAGGTGATCTCAGAGGAGCAATCAGCGTTTGTGCCAGGACGGATGATAACAGATAATATCATTTCAGCCTTCGAGTGTCTGCATTTTATGAAGCGCAAGAGGGCAAAGAAATTGAGGTGTTGTGCGCTGAAGCTGGATATGCGGAAAGCATACGACCGTGTTGAGTGGGACTATTTACGAGCTATTATGCTACGGTTGGGCTTTCACAGGTTATGGGTGGAGACGGTTATGAGGTTGGTAATCACGATCTCTTTCTCAGTGTTATTTAATGGGAGTAACCTTGAAGGTTTTACACCGTCAAGGGGTATTCGCCAGGGTGATCCTATCTCTCCCTATCTTTTCCTGTTGGCAGCAGAGGGCCTTTCGTGCCTGTTAAAATCAAGAATTCAGTCATCAAACTTAGAAGGAATAAATGTGGCACCATCAGCTCCGATGGTTAGCCATTTGCTTTTCGCGGATGACAGCCTGCTTTCTTTCAGGGCGGATCGGGAGAGTGAACAGGAGGTTAATGATGTGCTCCAAGTGTATTGCAATGCGTCTGGCCAACGGATTAATATGGACAAGTCGTCCATTCATTTTGCTAAAGGATGCCAGGATAGTGTGAGACAAGAAATAATGGATTTACTTGATGTTCACAATGTCACTTTAAGTGAGAAATATTTGGGGATGCCTTCAGATGTTGGATCATCAGTAAATGGTGCGTTCAAGTATCTAAAGGATCGTGTGTGGAAAAGAGTCCAGGGTTGGCTGGAGATGTTACTTTCGGCTGCAGGAAAGGATGTGCTAATAAAATATGTGGCTCAGGCAATACCCACATTTTCCATGGCTTGCTTTCGGCTTCCTAAGGGGTTATGCAACCATATCAACAGTTTGCTTCGGAATTTCTGGTGGGGCAGCAAGGAAGGGAAACGTCGTACATGTTGGGTGGCTTGGGAGGAGATGACAAAGCCGAAACACCTTGGTGGCATGGGTTTTCGGGACATTGAACTATTTAATCTATCCCTCTTGGCAAGTCAAGCATGGAGAGTGTTACAAGATCCTACTACTCTGAGTGCCCGGATCTTAAAAGCGGTATATTTTCCAACTGAAGAATTTTTGCAGGCAGAGTTGGGTGATTCACCGTCAAGAATTTGGCGTTCTATTATTGATGGACGGGAGGTTCTCAAGCAAGGTATGATTAGGAGGATCGGTAATGGACAGGAGACTAATATTTGGAACGATAACTGGTTACCCATGGACGGGTCGCTTCGGCCGATTGCCTGCATTCTAGATGATCCACCATATATGGTGAGTGAGCTCCTCGACACTGTCAACAAGCGATGGAACCAGGAAAAGGTGACTGCGACGTTCTTGCCAATGGATGCGGAGGTGATCCTCACCATCCCACCGAGTGAGCGGCAGCAGGGTGATTTTTGGGCATGGCAGTACGACCGAAAAGTAGTTTTCTCGGTTAGGACTGCATACCGCATGCTGGTGCAAACTAGGGAGCGGAGAACAGCGTGGTTGGAGGGCAATGCAACCTCGTCGGATCACCGACGTGAGGAGAAGACATGGACTACTCTATGGAAGACGAAGGTCCCCTCTAAGATCAGCGTTTTCTTATGGAGGTTAGCGAGACAATCTTTGCCTATTGGAGATGTTGTTCATCACCGGCATATGGCAGAGAACGACGAGTGTGTAGTCTGCGGTGAGCATGATTCTTGGAGGCACTCATTGATCGAGTGCCGAATGGCAAGGAGCGTCTGGGCTTTGGCACCGGCAGAAATAAATGATCTTGTGCTCCATCTTCAAGAACCAAACGCAAGAGTGTGGCTTGCGACAGTCATAGGCACATCAACGCATGCAGAGACGACAAGGATCGTAGTCACACTGTGGGCTTTGTGGCATGCACGCAGGAAGGTGATCCACGAGGGTATGTATCAGCCACCCCTCTCAACACACTTCTTCGTTGAGAACTTCATAGCAGACTTGGACCTGGTGGAGCCGGCGATGGCAAAAACTACAGCTAGCCCCACTGCCGTGGCTCCAAGATGGATCCCCCCACCGGTGGGAATGGTTAAGGTAAATGTTGACGCAGCGGTTTCGAAAAATAATCCTCTGTCGGTGGTAGCTGCGGTGGTAAGAGATGGCAATGGTGCTTTCCTGGGAGCCTCTTCGGTAGTGATCCGAGGGACGCTGAACCCAGAGACTCTTGAGGCCATGGCGTGTAGAGAGGGGATGGCAGTGGCGTCTGACCTCCTACTTCAAAGGTTCAGGCTGGCAACAGATTGTAGCAATGTCATCAAAAGTCTGGAAGGCGAAGGGATGGGACCGTATGGTAATGTGGTGCGAGATATCAAGTTTCGAGCCCGGGGTTTCCAGTAAGTGCAGTTCGTCCATGAAGGAAGGAAGTCCAATATTGATGCTCATACCCTAGCTAGGAGCTCTATTTACCTAGACGTAGGGCGGCATGTTTGGTTCAGTGATCCACCTGAGGGTGTTTGTAAACAGTATGGGCCACAAGTTTCTGACGCGCTCTTTTTCCTCACCAGGGTACATAAGGGGACTGGGAGGTTTTTAATGAGGCGGCTTGTGTGTTTTTAATAAAGTGCATATAATTTTCTAAAAAAAAAAAAGCAGCGCGACCATGAACAGAACAATGGCGACGGCACCGCTAGTTGGGGCAACCAATCAGAAGCTTCTCTGATAATTAATCGAATCGCTCCTGCTCGTGACTGTTCGCTTTCACTGTTTCATCTTCTTCGCCTCCCCCAGATTCTTTCCAACTCCCAACATGCAGAGGAAGGATGAGCCCTAATGCTGCTGCGATGCTCTGGAAATCCGCTCCGCGTTAAACCCCCGTTCCGCCGTGCGGCCAAGCAGAAAGAAAAGCCACATCGCTCCCATCTTCTTCTTCTCTCAGGTAATAAAAATTCATTCTGCTCTGAAATCTCCAGCTACAGTAGTCGGGTTGAGGATTCGGCTGTTTGATTTCCTTGTGCTCTCTCAGTTTCTTCTCGATGAAATGAACCACACCTCCCTGCTCTGCTTCCTTGTTAATCCGTACGCTGCAGAATGGGGTTTTGTCGTCGAATCTCTACGGATTCGACTCAGATCTTACATCTTGGGTTTTTTTTTTTTTTTTTTGAAAATTACATCTTGTGGTTTTGTTTCTACCTTGTTTGTCTTCATCCAATCTGAAGAGTCACGCCACGCCAGTCTTCTCAACTGTCAGAGCACTTGCTTTTGTCCACAATAGTTAGCAAATTTCATGGCGCGTGGAGTTTCACTAGGACTAGAATGGTTAGTGTGCCATTGAGTTTTGTGTTAGGTCCAGTTGCGCGCCTAGGATTGCCATGCCTCAATGTAGGTCGCATGCAAGAATCACCTGCTTAGCGCTCTCTAAATTTGTATGGTAGTTACTGATAGATTTGAATGTGTTAATGTGTAAAATGTAGCCCTTACTGAATTTCCAGGGAATCGAGCAGATGATATGAGCCAGAAAATGGCAAATGGATCATCACGTTACAAGAACAAGTTGTTTGACAGTCTAAAATGCGACGATGGTTCTGAAGTAGAGCCATCTTACAAAATGTTCTTGGAACACTTCAGCGAAGATGGGAACAACTATGTTTCTTATGGGCCAGATGGAGACCATGGCATGCCTGCTTCAGCTAGGTGTGAAGAGGATGATGATATATCATATGCCGTTGCAATGGACGAAGATTGCACAAATGGCCCCAACAGATCCCTCTACAAAAATTGGTGTGGTCCAAACACCAAGCGACCAGGTGTAACATCAGGAAGGGATGCCCGTATAAATGTGAAGGAGATGGACACATCAATTGATGAATCTTATGCAGCATTCCTGAGCCTTATGAAGATTGAACATAGCTTCATGGTTGTTGAGCCAGAACCAGGTGTTACCATTGTACATGAGCAAGAGGATGAGAGGCCCGCTTTGAAGGAGATAACCACATCAATTGATGAATCTTATGCAGCATTCCTGAGCCTTAAGAAGATCGGACATAGCTTCATGGTTGTTGAGCCAGAACCAGAACTAGGTGTTACCATTGTACATGAGGAAGAGGATGTGACGCCCGCTGGATATGATGAAATGAGAACTATCAGTTCCACAAAGGACCGAAAACGTTCGATGAATGCACTTGAAAACATGGTTGAAGATAGGCTTAGAAAGACTAGCAAAATTATATCTGAACTTGGAATCAATGGACCTGCTCTAGACAATTTCCATACTGAAGATTTAATCTGCACAGATGAGCATGGATTTGTACCTTATACTGAATCTTCAGCTTTTAACGTGAGCTATACCTCTGCTTAATGTTGTGGTTTATCTATCTTATGATGTTGTATGTCCTCTATAGCTTGTTTTTTGGTCCAGGTATATGAATATGATCAAGGAGAACCTATTGCTTTTAGTTCTGGTGTTCCTTCTACATTTGATGAAAAACTCGATTCTGCTCTAAGTCAGCCCTATGACCGTAATGAGTATGAATTGCTTCTGAAGAAAGCCACTGACCGGAAGCCTGTGAGTAGACAAAGAATCTTGCGAAGTGCATCCAAGCACTATGCCACAGAAAGAGTTGGACTGTCATATCTTGATCACTACCGAGGTAATTACTACATTTTTGTGTAGGAATTTTAGCCTGATTGAGTTATTTTTATGTTGCTCCTTTATTGTGGTCTGAGTCTCAAGAGCTCCATTTTGAACATTGATTAGGTGTGGATAAGATATTGTAAACTGTACATTTTAAGATACTATAGAAGGTCCGAGTCTATAGTTGACCAAATGAATTTTAGAAATCCCTAGGGATCGTTTGGCACCCATCTTTTCATTTCATTGGGCACCCATCATTTCCTTTCATTTGGCAGAAATGAAATGGTCAAATGAATTGACATGTCAATTCTAGGACAGCCAAACAGTTTGGGTGTGGAATCACAAATGAATTCCATGATTCTGGCTTGAAATGATGGGTGCCAAACGAGCCCAACATAAATCGTTAAATACATCATGTCCATAGGCTTTTTTTTTCTTCTTTTCATTGCATGGATCGTTGAATTTGATCAGAATTGAACAAGCTAAGCTGTTCCTCACCAGTTCCTAACTAAATAATATGATTAGTATCATTCAACATAGAACAAAAAATCTTGATCTTTAAATGCATATGGCTGGGGTAGCTAGCTTAGCATCTTTCTTCTGGCTATACCTGCATTTGCTATAGCCATTGTGCTTTCTTCTATAACCTGACATTTAATTTTTGGATACATGATGCATTTTTATATCGTTTTGTCTTGTTTTGAGTTTTAACACAAAGTAGCTACCATTTATATTAACTTTGTGATCTAGATTTCTGTCGTGCTAGTAGCAGTTTGAGGGCTGTGCTTTGATAACACAACGTAAATTTGTAGTTCTGTCTGTTGGATGAAGTGGTTGATTGCATTTCTGTCATTCCTTTCTACTCCCTCCGATCCATATTAGTGGGCATAACTTTGTCTAGATACACATGTATCTAGTCTAAATACTTAACTAGATACATATGAATTTAGATAAAGCTATGCCCACTAATATGGATCGGAGGGAGTACCAAAACTGATGTTTGGTATGTCATGCAGATCTGGCTGAACAAATATATTCTGCTGGCACTGATGAGGGACGCCTGAACCTCCTGCGAAAATTCTTCTTCTGGTTGAAGGTTATCTGGGTGGACCTAGTTATATATTTTCTTGTGCATACTAATGATAACCTACAGTGATTTATAAATGGTCCGAATTTAATGGTTTACCCAGCTAAGGTTTATAGGGAAGCTTCTTAAGTAGGGAAATACAACTCTCTATGTAGGAGTATGTAACATTTTAAGGCGTACTCCGTACACAACAGGGGAACTAGTTTGGTTTCCTTGGTCTGCATTTTGGATCAGGCATATATTAGCCAGAGAGTTATTTCGATGATCTGGTGACTAAATATGAACGCTCAGTTGCGCACCGGAGCATTTGTCTTTTGGATATTTTGACCTTAGTACAAAAACAAGTTCTACATCAGTTTAAATTGCCCCTTTCATGTGAATACTAAGGAAACTAAATAGTTAGTTTAACTTGGACTAAATCATGCATTAATGTGCAGAACTTATCCCATGAGGGAGCACACAGGCCATGGGTCTCCTCCAAGGGGCTACCATGTGATCCCATCTTAGCGGACGACTAGCTACAAACTGGAACTAATGTGGGCTCGCTGAGAAGGGGCCAAAGGGTGTGCTGAACCCTATCACTCCCTCTATTATGGTGCAGCAAGGCTACCTCGACCGGTAGCCAGGTTCATATCTCACCCCTGAACTTTTGTGGCACGGCTGCATGTAAGTCGCCTGGAGTGATACTATGCTAGTTTGGGTTTGTGATCGAGCCAGACCTGTGCAATTTGCAGTGATCTCTATGCTGCTCTGGCCGGTTCTTCTCTAGCAATTTCTTCTGTGACAGCGATTCTCCGTGCGTGCAGAGGGTGCTAGGCCACGTGAATCAAGATGGTTGTTGTAGGCCTATAGAGGTGTTGAAGCATCAGATTATCTTTTTTTTTTCGTGTGCGGTAGGGGAAGAACCACGCTAATGCAAGTGTCCCAAGTTTTGAGCTTGTTTGATTCAAAAAAAATTGAATGTCCCTTTTAGCCCGGTTAAAACAATTTCAGAATTTTGATGCTTTCCACCGACTGTCTTTGTTGTGCCATGTCATCATGAGCCCCACTTGTCAGAAATCTTGTTAGCCCGGCTATAAAAAAGTCTCTAGGGTTTTAACCTGCGTTGGCGACACCGGTGGTAGAGGGCTTTTTCCCGGCGACGATCTGCTCCTGATCCCCTATCTCTGATTTTGACCCGTTCGGGGTGACCAACGGGACATAGAGCATGTCTTCCCGGCCTTGGCAGGGTAGGGGAAGAGAGGCATCGAAGTAGGTCGGTTGGTCCGGCCTGCGAAGGAAGTCAGCGGCGGCAATTACCCGACATTGATGCGGACGAACTACGGTGAAAGGAGCCTCCTCATAAAGGTGAAGCTGCAAGTTCGGGGCATCTGGAATGCAATCGAGCTTGGCGCCATCGTTGTGTACGTCAAGAAGGTGGTATTGACGTTGGCTAAAACAAATTGAAGATGCACACCGATAACGAAGACAAGTGACACATCTTCTTTGACATGCACAAGACCAAACTCAAGGGCATAGAGAGGAGCGAGAAACGATTTCTCATGGCCACCAACACGAGTGACGTGACTCTCGATCAAAAGGCCTACTTCATGGAAGAAATGAGGCGCATCCAGGCGCAGAAGGCGGCAATGGGTGGCAGGGGCGAATTGGCGGTGGCGGAAGAGGAAGAAGATGCCGACGAATGATTTGCATGCATCATAGCGACCATGGTGCCTTTATGATTGACAAAAATATGTTGGCTGAGACTTTTCATCATGTATGCCGGATTTGAAACTTGTTCTCCCGCGCGTCGGAAGACTTTTTTTATTATGCATTTATCCAGTTTACATATGAATAGAAATAGAAAACATTACTACTATTCGTCGTCATCCTAGTAAGCCTTGGGTATGGGGATTCCCAGCTTGTCGTTCTCTGACAACATTTGGACTCCCGGTGGCCACCCCAGTGCTGGTGCAACCGTATGGAGGACGCTCGGTGCACACGGGACGACCACGGGGACCAAGGTTCACACGATGACCAAGTCGGATGTGCGGGTGGAGTTGCGTGCTCGTCGTCCTCCGTCGCGGCGTCCTCCTCCTCCTGATCTGGTTCGGCCACCACATCATGTTACTCCTGCTTCGGCTCGGCCACCACGCTCTCCTCTTTCCGCTCCGGTTACGGCCCTACGGCCTCCTTCTCCTACTTTGGCAACGACATTGTGAGCGAGGTGTGGGCGGTGTTGCACGTAAAGAATATGATCGATATAATCGGCATCGAGGCGAACGAGGACAAGGTTAGAATTACGCCAATCGACGCTGAAGCCACCCCGAAGCGAAGGCGGTTCAGTGTCCACAAGGTGTTTGATCTTTTTCATCTATTCGAAGGCAGTTGGTTTGGTGGACGTCGATGTGGCAACACCCCCAATGTGACAGACACCAACAACACAAAGAGGGGCAATTGAGAGTACCGGACACATTATGGCTCACGATGGGGATGGTCTTATGGTGCCATAAATATTATTTTCGAGAAGCTTCTTCTGTGACAGTCGGTGCTATAGCATGTAGATTGTAGAGGGTGCTAGCCTGCTAGGCTTACTGAATCAAGATGGGTGTTGTAAGCTTGTTGTAGCGGTTGAAGCATCAGATTATCTTTCTTTTTTGGACTGTGCTATTCAGCATGCGCCTGCTACGAGGCGTATGTCCACGCGCTAGAGACAAGAAAAAAATCAAACCCGCCGTGCGCCAACCTGGCTTGCTTGGTAATGGTTTGTAAAAAATTCAAAAAGTTTCATAGTTTAAACCGTTTACCCGATTGAGAATCCGTTTTCACCGTTAGACTGGTCGCGACGAGATCTTCAAAACTAGATCTCATGTCGATATGTTTCGACAAATTTTTTTTTTGCCCAGAAGTTACCACCCACTTAACATATAAGTTACCTAATCTTGTATAGGTAAATTACCAACCATGTTAGCTATTAGTTTTTGGTTGAAAATAAAACCAATTAAAAATGGTTTGTAACTCAAATCGTTTATCTAATTTATGATCTGTTTCCACTGTTGGTTTTGTCGTATCGAGATGTTCAAAACTAGATCTCATATAGATATGTTTCGACATATATTTATGAACCCAAAATTTACCAACCCATTGACACGTAAATTATCAGTTTTAGTATGTAAATTACACGTGAACGGGAATCCGGCACCTAGAGGGGGGGTGGTGAATAGGTGCTATTACAAATTTTAGGTCTTTTCAAATTTAGGCTCAACTCAAAGGTAAATTCTCTAGATATGCAACTACGGTGAATTTACCTAAATGAGAATCTAAGCAATAACAAGAAGCAAGTAAGGGAGTAAAGGGTAAAGGGAACCAAGTGAAGCACGCGGAGACGAAGATGTAATCCCGAGTTCCACCCAAGGGTGTACGTCTCGTTTGGAGAGGTGTGCGCTACCACAACAGGTTAGCCGCAACGCCACAAAGGCTCACCTTCTTCTCCGATGAACTCAACCACAAAGGTTTCGAGTCCACCTTCCACTATTGATCCCCTTTTAGGGCGGAGATCGAATCCCTTACAAACGCTTGAGGCACACACCCACAATTGAATTGGGGGCTCCCAAGAAGGACCACAACAGGTCAAGGACCACAAGAGGTCAAGGTAACACCAAGAGTACAACAATGGTGAACTAGGTTTTCCCACCGGAAACCCTAGCCACGAAATCCCCAAATGAATGGGGGAGAAATGTAAATCCCTTCGGCGACGATGTAGATCTGGGCCTTCTCCTCCAATCCTCCAAAGATCTATGAATTTGGGTGGGTGGATTGGGAGATCTTGATGAATTGAGCTTTCAAGAATAGTAGGAGAGAGAAAGTCTGAGAGCTCTAATGTTCTTTAGTGAGTGAGGGGGTATTTATACTCCCCCTCAAAATCTGGCCGTTGGCTGTCTTGGTCACCCGGAAATTCCGGTATAAGTTGCACCAGAAATTCCGGTGCTCCGGAATATCCGAGCTGAATTTCCGGTTGAGATCAGAACCAATTCTGAACTTGACTTAGCCAATTTTCCTGAGGTTGACTCGGAATATCCGGTTGGTGAACCGGAATATCCGGGTCCTTGAAATTTCCGGGCTGATTTTCCGATTGAAGTCAGTGCCACTTCTGAATCTTGACTTAGCCAATTTTCCTGAGGTTGCTTCGGAATATCCGGTTGGTGAACCGGAATATCCGGTTGGTGAACCGGAATATCCGGGTCCTTGAAATTTCCGGGCTGATTTTCCGATTGAAGTCAGTGCCACTTCTGAACTTGACTTAGCCAAATTTCTGGGGTTGACTCGGAATATCCGGTTGGGGGACCGGAAAATCCGAGTCCCTGAAGAATTCCAGAAACTCTTTTTCTCTACAATTTGGCTTTAAGATTTGTGATATGAATTTCACCCAAACTGAAATACTTAGCAATAGGATTAGTATATCATTGGTATTGTTAACTAACACACAAAACACTAGGGATTAAGAAATGTTCTTTCAATCTCCCCCTTTTTGGTGTTAGATGACAATACCAATATTTGCAAAGATACAAACAGCAATATCATGTTTTTGGCAGAAAATGGCTCCCCCTAAATAAATGCAAGTATACAACACAAGATAACAGAGGATAGGAGCAATTTTATAACAACAACCACAAGATATCACAAAGGAGAAACGAGACAAAATGAAAGATTATGGAAGCAGTTGAGACTTAGATAGATTTTCATACCTTGTGTATATAGAATATGAAGATAATACCAACACAATCAATTTGAAGTCTCAACCATAATATAGAGATAGCATCAACCATTGTCTCAATACACAGTTATCACAAATGACAAAAAAGAGAGTTTCACAAGAAACTAAAGACACGATAAATGGACACAAGCGCAAATAAATGATAAACGCATAAGCTTGTGCCCAACCCTTGCAAATCCCCGAAGAAGTCCTAGTAGAGCAACTTCTCCCCCTTTGGCATCGAAACGCCAAAAAGGAAGAAGAGCGATGCTACGTCCCATGGAAGTCTTCGGTCCGAGGGGTCCTCCTCATCATCATCATCAGCATCAGCCTCCTCATCATCATCATCCTCGTCCTCATACTCCTCAGACGCTGCCTCCTCATCCTCATCTTCAACCTCCTCATCATAGTCATAACCTGTGGTGTACGAGCTGCCACCAAGGTCCTGGTCAATCAGGGTCCATGGAGCCAAGGAACCCTCGTTCCACTGAGCAAAGGACAGGGGCTCAGACAGATCAGCAGGAGCAGGGGAGCCAGAAGCATGGTGAAGGATCAAGTCTTGCTTGTAATTCTGCTGACGGCGATCCTTGTAGGCATTGTATTGCTCCTTACGAATGTCCACATTCATGCACAGGATGTTGCGCTGGAACCAGTTTAGCTTCTTGACATGCGTATGAGTGGTGGGAACATGAGTAGAGGTAGCAGCAGCCCTCCTAGCATCACCCATGAAAGTTCCACCTGGAGCTGATGTAGTCGAAGGCCTAGGAGGGGGCTTGACCACAGTCTTCTTCTCATAGAGCTTCTTGAAGTCATGTGGCATCAAATCACTGTTGCTGACGTTGAGGTTGGGGAACTTAAACAGGAGAAGCTTCATGATGTATGGAGCATATGGAATGGAGACCCTGGTGGTCATAGCCTCATACATCTCATTGTAGATGTAATCCATCACATCTACTCTCCAGTCAGTATCAGAACCCGAGTCCTCCACAATGCGGTTGGCGTGAAGGAGCAGGTTGCAGAGAGGGGTAACCACATTGTCATTGTTGCCACCACTGGGTGCAATGTTCTCACGCATGATGCGCACAAGAACATCATACAAAGGCAGCAAGTTACGAGAGAATCTAGGGGTGGCTCCCACACCATATAAGTGAGCTGTCTCCTTCTTGTTGAGCTTGTAGGAGTGGTGCATGCGAGTGCCTTGGGGATTATCACCATCAAACCTGTAGCCCAGTACCTTGCCAAACTCCTCGAAGTTGGACTCACAGTAAGATTCCCCAGTCATCCATTTCATGGTCTTCTTCGAGTCACCCTTGATCACTAGGGTGGCGAAGAACTGCATAACAAGCTACGCGTTGTAGGCACAACGGATGAGCGCCAATCTCTCCAAGCCCATGGTCTTCACAATGTGGATGGCCTCAGAAAAAGCAGTCTTCTTCTGTAGGGATGCAAAGTCAAACGGGTGCATGGGTCGAATTGGCTTCGACAGAGAGAGGTATAGATCCACAAATATATGCTCCTGTGCTTGGCACCAAAAACTGCGATCATCGAGAGATGTGTCTCTTGCACTGAGGTACCAGTCCCCCTGCCTCAGCTGAGAGTAATCAACAGCATGCATCTTGGAATAGTTCGGACGTTCGGAACTAGGGGCACTCTTTCTCTTCTTAGATGAGGGCTTGCTGGCAACAGCTTTCTTCTTCCTCTGAGGTGCAAGGTCCTTTCCTTTGTTGACAGATTGCTTGGAGACAGGTGCTCTAGAAGTGTGCCTTGATCCCCCCTGCAGACTCACTTCCACCTGAACCTGTGAATTTGAGCATAGATGGTAGCATAAGGTAAGTGCACACAAGTCAGGAGGTAATACACACATTAGATAGGCATTCGATGGATCATATGTAGTTAAACATGAGTTAATCTTAAAACTGCTCTGTTTGTCTCGGAATATCCGGGTCAGTCATGACCGGAAATTCCGGGGGACCGGAAATTCCGAGTCACGATGGACCGGATATTCCGAGTCAGACAGAAACTACAGATCTGAGATTTGACTCGGTCTAAAACTAGATCGATCCAATGTAATGCAAAACTAATGTATGTAGAAGGCAGGGAATAGTCCTAGGAACAATCTCTACCAAGCAACATTGAAACAAATAACTCCACATCAAGATCCAAAAGAGGAAGAAGAAAAGTGAAGTTACCCTCATCCATTGAGGCCATTGCTTGGAGGAGTGAGTTCCCGGGGCGGAGGAGGAGCAGATCCGGCCGAGAAAGAGGTTCCCCGGCGGACGGAGTGCTCCGGAGGGGCTTGGGAACAGCAGGGGCGGCGGGTGGAGGAGAGGGAGGTCGGGGGTGGAAGAAAGGCACTAATGAGCCCTTCACCCCGAGCCTGCCCTTATATTTCTGGACAAACCGCCAGACCGGATATTCCGGTATAAGTTACACCGGATATTCCGAGTCACCGGATATTCCGGTTCAAAATGAACCGGATATTCCGACCTGCTGAACCAAAACCCCAGTTTTCAAATGGATGACTTGTGTGCAATAGAGAGAAATGTTTTCAGGGGAAAGTAGGCTTGGGATAGATTTCCAAACTGATATTGGTACACCATACTCAACTCACAACAACCAAATCGAATCAAAAGAGCCAAGTTGAGTAGGTTTCCCACATGCATGAAAAGGAGAGCAAATAGCAACATAAAGCTCCAAATAACATCAACTCTTCAAGGAGAAGAGGTCGGTGGCCGAGGCCACCATGTAGGAGTGTATGGCATGTTACCGCGAAGATGTATCTTGGGTACATAACCAATACTCGTCGTTTTAGCTCATTAGTCACAAGAATGAATATAGAGATAAAAGAACACTTGCTATTGGCATAATGGGGGGAGGGATGGTCCAATGTATTAGGACCGCACTCCCCCTATTTCCATGCCTACATCTAAACTAGTTAAGATGCAATTACGCCCTAGGTGAGTGTGCAAGCGATCAAGCCAAGGACCTCGAATCAATGATATTAAGCTCATTCCTCAAAAAGCAAAACCTTCCTTCCTCAAGGGGCTTCGTGAAGATATCCGCCAATTGATCCCTTGTGCCCACATATGATAAGTCAATGTCTCCACGGGCCACATGATCTCTTATGAAATGATGGCGGATCTCAATATGCTTGGTTCTTGAATGTTGCACCGAGTTGTAGGCAATCTTGATGGCACTTTCGTTGTCACATAGAAGAGGCACTTTGTCACAATTGACACCGTACTCCTTTAAAGTTTGCCTCATCCATAGCAACTGAGTGCAACAACTAGCGGCTGCAACATATTCGGCTTCGACGGTGGAGAGAGATAGGCAATTTTGCTTCTTAGAAGACCAACTCACCAAGGACCTCCCAATAAATTGACAAGCACCGGAGGTTGACTTCCTATCATCATGGTCTCCCGCCCAATCGGAATCCGTGAATCCACATAATGAGAAATTTGCATCCTTGGGATACCACAATCCATAAGTTGGGGTATAAGCCAAATATCGAAAGATTCTCTTGACCGCCACATCATGGCTTTCTTTAGGATCCGCTTGATATCTTGCACACACTCCTACGGCTAGCACTATATCCGGTCTAGATGCACAAAGGTATAGGAGAGATCCAATCATGGAGCGCTATACCTTTTGATCCACATCCTTACCCTTCGGGTTGAGCTCAAGGTGGCATTTGGTTTGCATTGGAGTAGAGGCACCCTTGAGATCAAGCAACTCGTACTTCTTGAGCATGTCTTGAATGTACTTTGCTTGGTTGATGAACGTTCCTTCCCTCAATTGTTTGATCTCAAATCCGAGGAAGAACTTCATCTCACCCATCATAGACATCTCAAACCTGTCAGTCATAAGCTTAGAGAATTCTTCGTTAAATGCTTTGTTAGTCGATCCAAATATAATGTCATCCACATATAATTGACAAATGAAAAGCTCCCCATTAACTTTCTTAGTGAAAAGTGTGGGGTCGATTTCCCCAACTTGGAATCCACGGTCTACAAGTAGTTCTCTAAGGTGCTCGTACCACGCTCGTGGGTCTTGTTTAAGGCCATAGAGTGCCTTATCCAACTTGTAGACATGGTTCGGATACTTGAGGTCCTCGAACCCCGGTGGTTGCTTAACATAAACAAGTTCATTTAGTGGACCATTTAGAAAAGCGGATTTAACATCCATTTGTTGCAACTTAAAGTTATGGTGAGAGGCATAGGCAAGAAGAATACAGATTGACTCAAGTCGAGCCACGGGCGCATAGGTTTCTCCAAAGTCAATGCCTTCAATTTGTGAGTAACCTTGAGCCACCAATCTTGCCTTGTTCCTTATCACCATGCCATGTTCATCTTGCTTGTTCTTGAATATCCACTTTGTGCCGATAACATTGCGGTAATCTTTGGGTCTTTCCACCAACTTCCACACTTTGTTGCGCTCGAAGTTGTTGAGCTCTTCATGCATGGCATCAAGCCAATCTTTATCTTCAAGAGCTTCAAAGACCTTCTTGGGTTCCACCATGGAGATGTGAGCTTGATGTTCACTAAAGCTTGCGAGTTGTCTTCGGGTAGAGACCTTGCTTCTCACATCACCAAGCACCTTGTCAAGAGATAGAGCTCTTAATTCTTGTGAGGTGCCAACCCTATTCAAGCGGCGGATCTCGATTTCCCTCCGAGTGGTGGGAGGAATCGCTTGATCATCTTGATCATTCATGTCTCCGCCTTGACTGATTTGATGGCCTTGATCAACCATTGGAGTGGTGTCCATTGGTGAGGGAGAGGGTTGATCTTGGCCTTGCGAACTGCCACCGGGAATGTCAGCAGGACCGGATATTCCGGGTTCAGAAACCGGAAATTCCGGGCCACCGGAATTTCTGAGTCCATCTTGACCCGGATATTCCGGTCCTCCGGAAATTCCAGGAGCAGCTGTAGAGTCTTGTTCTTCTTCTTGGCAGGGAGCATTGGGCACGGTGTTGTCGATGGGTGTTCCTTGTGTTGGGGTGGTCACCACTTGTGAAGAACTTGGTCCTTGTTGATCAACCTCATAAAAGAGTTCAACGGGGCGGTGGACTCCCAACCCCATTCTTCGGATAGCATCTTGAGGTTCATCATCACCTACATCGGAAACACCACTTTGCTCCACGAGGGAGCCGTCATTCTCCTCGAATACCACACTACAAGTTTCTATGATTATGCGCGAGGCCTTATCATAGACTCTATAAGTGTGGGATTCGGATCCGTAGCCCACAAATGTCCCTTCAAGAGACTTAGAATCAAACTTGCCTAAACGAACACCTTTGATGAGATAAAAACACTTACAACCAAATACTCGGAAGTAGGAGATATTGGGCTTGTTCCCGGTAAGCACTTCATAAGGTGTCTTCATGAGTCCTTTGCGAAAGAAGAGCCGGTTGGATGAATGGCAAGCGGTGTTGACGGCTTCGGCCCAAAAGTTGTGAGGGGACTTGAACTCGGCCATCATCGATCTTGCCATCTCAATAAGAGTGCGGTTCTTCCTTTCGGCTACACCATTTTGTTGGAGAGTATAAGCAGCGGAATACTGATGACGAATCCCTTCTTCACTAAGGAACTCGTTTAAGGTGTAGTTCTTGAACTCGGACCCATTGTCACTTCGTATCACCAAGATAGGGACATTGTGTTGACGTTGAGCTTCATTGGAGAAGTCGATGATAGTTTGTTGAGTCTCCATCTTCGTCTTGAAGAAGAAAACCCATGTGTATCTTGAATAGTCATCAACAATCACCAAGCAATATTTCTTGCCACCAAGACTAGCTTCCGGAATGGGACCAAAGAGGTCAACATGGAGAAGCTCCAAAACCCTCTTTGACGAAATGATGGTCTTGCTTGGATGGTAGATGTCATGCATTTTTCCTTCAACACACGCCCTACACATTCGATCCTTCGAGAAAGAAACATGGTCTTTTAGCCCTAGGATATGGCCACCCTTTTGGAGACTTTGCAAAGTCTTCATGTTGACATGGGCTAGTCGGCGATGCCATAGCCAACCCAAGTCCGCCTTTGCGAATAGGCACATTGTATGGGAAGTGGTGACTCCGGAGAAGTCAACCACGTAGAGCCCATTCTCAATGTACCCAACGAAAGACACATTGAGAGACTTGCTCCGCAAGAGAATGACCATTTCCTTTTCAAAGATAACGGTATAGCCCAAACAAGTTAAGGAATGGACGGAGATCAAGTTGAAACCTAGGGACTCGACAAGCAAGACATTCACAAGTGTGATGTCCGGTGCCACTACCACCTTGCTGAGCCCTATTAACTTAGACTTAGAATTATCACCATATGTAACGGTCATTTGATCATCATTGGGCTTCAAATCCGTTACAATATCCTTGCTTCCGGTCATATGACTAGTGCACCCACTATCAATTATCCATTTCGATCCTCCGGAAGCAAGGCCCTACACACAATCAATTCTTGGATTTAGGTACCCATTTTGCAATGGGTGCCTTTTGGTTAGCAACAAGGGTCTTTGGAACCCAAATAGCATATTCAATATAACCATCAAAAGGACCAATGTATCTAGCATAGACATCCCCATAATAATCAACATATAAAGCATAGTTGGGGTTAGATGTGCCCGCAAAGTCATTACGAGTGGGAGTGCCCCTTGTGGCATTTCCACTCGCAATGTCAACCTTCTTAGCTTGTGCGGACTTGGTCTTCTTCTTGATCTCCTTCTTCTCCTTAGCAACATAGGCTAGACCTTCCTTACCCTTGTGGGGCACTCGCTCATGAAGAGGAGTAGTGAGTGTCCCCTTACCTTTATCAAGAGATGTCTTGGGCTTGGTTGCCATAGAAGGAACAAACAAAACCTTAGAAATACCCTTCACAACATTTGCATTAGCATTCAAAGGAGTAGAGGTGCTAGGTTTCTCAAGAGTAGATATCCGAGATTGGAGTTGATCACGAGACTTGAGAAGACGTTCGTGATCACTTGTCAACACCTTGTGAGCATTGTCAAGTGACTCGAAGTCTTCGCAAAGTCTAGCATGAGCAACTACAAGCTCGGACTTTTCATTTTGCACAATTTTACATTTAGCAAAGTAGAGATCACGATCCTTAGTGATCTTAGCAAGTTGCTCCTCAAGGAGAGCATGAGCTTCTTGTTCATCTTCGAGAGAGGATTGGAGAGACACCTTAGCGTGTGCATCCTCTCTCTCAATCTCACCTTTTAGTTCAAGCTCATCCTCAAGCTCACCTATACGACTCATGATTGAGCCAAAGTGTTTCTTTCCTTCTCCTTGCAAGTTAGTCATGAATTTATCAAAAGCAATGATTTCTTCCTTGACTTTTAGGCTCATAGCATCATCAATGTCATGTGATATGGAGTTGGGGGATAGTTGTACCTCGGATGTCTTTGCCATAAGACATCTTCCATTCTTGACGATGGGGCTCTCGTTTGGCGAGGAGAAGAGTGATGGAGTTGTGGAAGACATGGCTAGTGCGGCCACTTGCGTTGGAGTATCCTCCTTGTCACTATCTTCATCATCGGTGGGATATTGCTCTTGAGTCACCAAGAAAATCTTTTGGTTCTTCTTGAAGAAAGGCTTCTTCATGGGCATGGGCCCCTTGCCCTTCGTCTTGGCCACGAGCCTCCCACCATGATCCTCTCTTCTCTCCCATGGGCAATTGGCAACAAAGTGGCTCTTGTCATCGCAGTTATAGCAAAGTCTCACTTTGTTGAATGGCTTTCCTCCGTTGGAGGGGAACTTCTTGTCAATCCTTGCTTTGGCCCTTACGGAGTTCTTCCAAAAGGTTCTTGCCGCAAGACCCATGTGTTGAGTGAGAGTGCTTGAGAGAGCTTCACTAGATAGCTCGACTTGGTCATCACACTCCTCTTCATCCTCCTCTTCAACGGTGGCCTTCAAAGCAATTGAGGCATGCTTGTGCATCCCTATGGCTCTAGCTCTTACATCTTGTGCAATCTTGGAGGGCACCTTGTATGCGGTCATCTCTTGCATAACTTCATTGGATGACATCTTTGCAAAGTCATGTCTCCCTTGGAGTGTCTTCAAATCCGTGTCCTCAAAGGGCATGAGAGCGGTCACGAACTTCCTCTTGATCCAAAACCTTTGATTACCTCATCAAAGCGAAGATTCCAGCTCCGAGATGCCTGCTTCTATCCATAGATGGATCGCTGAAGCTTGCACACCTTGTTAGCACTTCCTGGATCGACAAAACCTTCCGGCTGTACCATGTACAACTCTTCCTCAATGATTCCATTCAGGAAGGCCGTTTTGACGTCCATCTGCCAGATTTCATAATCATAGTAGGCAGCTACCGCTAACAAAATCCGAATAGACTTAAGCATCGCTACCGGTGAAAAAGTTTCATCGTAGTCAATTCCATGAACTTGTCGGAAACCCTTTGCGACAAGCCGAGCTTTATAGACGGTCACATTACCATCAACATCAGTCTTCTTCTTAAAGATCCACTTATTCTCGACGACCTTGCGCCCTTCGGGAATATCCACCAAGGTCCACACTTGGTTATCATACATGGATCCTATTTCGGATTTCATGGCTTCAAGCCATTTCTCGGACTCTAGACTCTCCATCGCCTCCTTGTAGTTCGTAGGTTCGTCTTGCTCGACTAGCATGACGGTGCAAACCATATTGCCATACCATTCTGGTGGGATCCGAGATCTACCAGACCTACGAGGTAGAACATCTTCCTCGACAGTTTCTCCCACTCCTTCCACGGAGGACGTTTCCGGAATTGCTTCCGTTGCGCCACTCGGAATCTCGAGTTCAGGATCAACGATTTCATCGAGGTCTACCTTCCTCCCACTTACTCCTTTCGCGAGAAACTCCTTCTCTAGAAAGGCACCGGTCTTCGCGACAAAAGTTTTGCCCTCAGCTTGGTTGTAGAAGGTGTACCCAACGGTTTCCCGCGGATATCCTACAAAGACGACTTTCTCCGACTTCGGTTCGAGTTTATCGGGCTGTAGTTTCTTAACGTACGCCTCACAACCCCAAACCTTCAGAAACGATAACTTAGGCTTATGGCCATACCATAATTCATACGGCGTCGTTTCAACGGACTTGGACGGAGCCCTATTTAAAATGAATGCGGCTGTTTCTAACGCATAACCCCAGAAGGACACTGGCAGATCGGTAAGCGACAACATAGATCGGACACTATCCAGTAGAGTACGATTACGTCGCTCGGACACACCGTTACGCTGCGGCGTTCCGGCGGGCGTAAGTTGGGGCACTATGCCACAACTCTTCAGATGTGTGCCAAACTCAAAACTCAAGTACTCTCCACCGCGATCGGACCGGAGATGCTTGATTTTCCTATTAAGCTGATTCTCAACTTCACTCTGGAATTCTTTGAACTTTTCAAACGTTTCTGACTTGTGTTTCATCAAATAGATATAACCGTATCTACTCAAGTCATCAGTGAAGGTGACGAAGTAACGATAACCATTGCGTGTCGAAACGCTCATTGGTCCACATACGTCTGTGTGTATGATCCCCAACAAATCCGACGCCCGTTCAACGAAACCTTTGAACGGTGTCCTGGTCATTTTGCCCATGAGGCATGGTTCACATGTATCGAGGGATCCGAAATCCAACGAGTCCAAGAGTCCATCGGAGTGGAGTCGCTTCATGCGCTTTATACCAATATGACCAAGACGGCAATGCCACAAAAACATGGCGGTATCGTCACTACACTTAATTCGTTTGGCCTCTATGTTATGGATGTGAGTACTACGATCGAGATTCAACAAGAATAAACCATTACTCTCGGGAGCATCAACATAAAAGATATCATTCATATAAATAGCACAATTGCTTGACACTGATTTAAATGAATAACCGTCTTGTAACAGGCAAGACCCACTTATAATGTTTACACTCAAGAATGGCACAAAATAACACTTATTTTAAAACCAAAACTAATCCCGATGGTAGATGTAGAGGGAGCGTGCCGACAGCCACCACGTCGACTCTCGATCCGTTGCCGACGCGCATCGTCACCTCATCCTTCGCCAGCCGCCTTCTATTCCGTAACTCCTCCTGAGAGTTACATATATGAGCAACAGAACCAGTATCAAATACCCACGTATTGCTCCGGGCGGATGTAAGGTACACATCTATAACATGTATATCAAATATACCTTTCTCTTTGTCGACCGTCTTGCCAGACTTCCTATCCTCCAGATACTTGGGGCAGTTGCGCTTCCAGTGACCCTTCCCCTTGCAGTAGAAACACTCTACGCTAGCTCTGGGACCAGACCTGTTAGTCCTGGGCTTGGCAGCCAACTTTGCCTCCCTCCGGGACTTCCAGCTCTGCTTTCCCTTGCCACCGGACTTCTTGAAATCAACGGTCTTGTTGACCATCAACAGCGTGTTCTCCTTCTTAATCTCTACCTCAGCAGTCTTGAGCATCACGAACACTTCACCCAGGGACTTAGCCATGCCCTGCATGTTGTAGTTCATGACGAAGCCTTTGTAGCTCGGTGGCAACGATTGCAACACCCTGTCAATCGCCAGCTCATCGGGAATCTTGCACTCCAGAGCATTCAGGCGTTGAACGTAGCCAGACATCTTGACTACATGCTCGCTCACACTGCTATGCTCTTCCATCTTGGCTGAGAAGAAAAGCTCAGAAGCCTCATATCTCTCAGCCTTAGCCTGCGGCGCAAAGACAGCCTTAAGATCCGAGATGATCTCAAAGGCGCTCATCTTCTCAAAGCGCTTCTGCAGGTCGGCTTCCATGGCGTAGAGCATGCCACTCTGGACAAAGGCAGAATCCTCCGATCGGGTCTGGAAGACCTTCTTCTCATCCTCAGAGGCTTCATCTGCAGGAGGGTCACCTATGGCGGCCTCAATGACGTAGGCCACCCTATGGGGAGTGAGGAGGATCCTCAGGTTACGGAACCAGGCCATGAAGTTTGACCCATTGGTCTTAAGCTTTTCTTTCTCAAGGAACAGACCTAGGTTAAACGAGGGGCGAGACATCTACAATGGAATTTGCAACAACATAAGACTTTGTTCATAATAATTTTGAGTTATAGTATTTTAAAAAATAACTAACATAATTCCCACTCAAACGAACATCCCTCCTGGTCGTTTAAGCGATTACACGACCCCCATCCATTGCACCACCCCTCATCATCAAAGCCGGCATCACCACTTCAAGAGTAGACAAAATCGTCCGTCACACCAATTTTGTGACTCGTGCTCGGCCTTTCGGCCTTCCTGTTCCGAGGCCATACCTCTGAGTATGCTAGGCTCGCCACCAAAGACCTCCACGCTGACGCTTGTGCAACATGGCTTACACCCACCGTATGCGAACGAAGATATGTCTGACACCCGATCATCACGGCCTGCCTCATAACGTAGAACTTTATTGGTGGTGCGCGTTGGAGGGAGAACACTAGTGGTATTTTGAAGGAATCATCTTATTCAACTACCGCCGTGTAACACACAATCACACAAAATAAGATGCACACAAAACATCAAATGTAATGCAATGTGATATAGTCCATCGCGCCATGGTCTTCTTGGCGCCCGCAGTTTATAAACAATTTAATAAACCTACCTTGACCATATCACATAGCCCCTGCAAAATAAAGTTAGACGCTTCTACTTTATCTTTTGCATATTTTACGTGGCTTGGGGCTTTCGTAAATAGAACCGCTTCATACCTACGAATCTTATGACCACAACAACGATCCAATAATTGCATGTTTAAGCATCCCTTTCGGGCCCTCCATTGAAAATGCGAAGACCAACTAAAGAGAGAGAAACTGTCACCCGCCAGCCACAGATACGGTACAAGCCGTATGTCAGTAGTGGAACCAGTCTCGCGTAAGCGTACGCGTAAAGTCGGTCCGGGCCGCTTCATCAACTCAATGCCGCTGGAATACACAAGTGCACGCTAGAGGGTAGCAAATAACAGGAACGGTGCCCCCGTGCAGAGCACGGGTTCTAACAGCGTACAACTATATCTTACGATAGATCGGCTCTGATACCACTGAAGGGGATCGTGGGCAGAAAACAATAATTTTCCTAGCAACGATATCCTTAAACTAGCCAAGATCTATTCTATGCAGATATAGTAGTACGAACGGAGATCGGAATACGTACCCTTGTAGACCGAAAGCGGGGATTACGTTCCCGCACAAACGTTGTCGATGCAGACCGACGAAGCCGACCTCAAGGTCGTGTAGAGGAAGCAGGCCTCCGAGTACCGCTAGTGCAGCACCTCGCAGGGAGTCGCACACGTACGGTGGAGACGACGCCTCCGAAGCTCCAGTCCAGGACGAGCAGCGGAAGACTTGGACCGGAACACCAGCAGCGCGGCAGCGGGCTATGGTGGAGGAGATCCCCGACTCCTCTTGCTCGGCGCGGCTCCAACTTGGGAACCACGAGATCGAGAGAGAAATCAGGAATTAATTGGTGAATTAAAAGGCTGGGGGTGCCCCTTCTTATATAGGCTCCCAAAGGGAGCCAACCTTCCCAACCAGGCAATGTGGGACTAACCCCCCACAGCCTGGTTCGGCTAGGGAGTGCGCCGGCCCCCCTGGTGGGCCCCTTGTGGCCCACCTAGGCCGGCCCTCCTGGCCCCCACCGAATTCCCCTAGGGAATTTTCCCCTCTTGGGCCTTCTTTCGTCCGGAAGGCCCATTTAGGGAAATCTGCCTTAATAAATTCGAAAATAAATATATAAAATCATATTTGCATATTAATAACACTAATTAATATCAAACATAATATATATAATATTTCCTAGCTCCGAAAACTCTTTCGGCGCTGCCCGATCTCCATCGGACCTCTCCCGGGACGCTCCCGGTGATCTCCTTCCTTTCCGGTTGTCTTGTCGAAACCCCTTAAGTGTGTTACCCTAGCGGTTCGATATAATATCAGGTATGATCAAGACTCCTCAATGATCAACGACTAACTCGTAGGCCTGGACCCCCTGAATTAATCCCTGAGATATAACGAATGACTTTCATCTATCAAACCTGAACGTGAAGTCTTAGACCTTTTGCCATAGCGATACTTAGCACGTCCGAGTGTCGTTCCATAGATATCCCCATACCTAATCCCGACCTCGTTACCGACGATGCCATCTTCTACTCGTTCATGATCTCATGTCTCCGTGACCTAGTCACATGCTTGCAAGCTCATTAGACAAGATCTCACCGAGTGGGCCCGAGAGTATCTATCCTGCTACGCGGACTGACAAATCCCGCTCTTGACCCCTCGTCTCAATACTCCTTTCCAATACCAAAAAGAATCACCGTTATTGTCATACTAAATAAGATACGACGTTTGGTGCAATCAAAGTATCTTCGGAGAATATCAATAAGAGTTGATCTCACGGTCAAAGGTGTAATGACTATGTTCTCCAAATCTGGGTATGTCCATCACATCGCTCTCCAGCGATATGACTCTCATTGCCGACCGTCGCCATGCCCCATGACCGGGAAACCTCGATCATCAATCGCGCAACGAAACTAGTCTTAGTAGAGGCTACTAGGGACCTGGTTGTTTACGTATCACACCCGCATTAATGTTTCCGTTTAATACGGTTCTAGCATGACACAAAAACCTATTATGAACAAACGAGATATGATAAAGAATACACTTTATTAATTGCCTCTAGGGCATATCTCCTTCATTACAAATTTTAGGTCTTTTCAAAT
The DNA here is from genome assembly GCA_026929855.1 of Poa annua. Taxonomy (NCBI): domain Eukaryota; kingdom Viridiplantae; phylum Streptophyta; class Magnoliopsida; order Poales; family Poaceae; genus Poa; species Poa annua. The sequence goes on from CM049431.1 coordinate 86,337,567, forward strand.
TCAGGCTCAACTCAAAGGTAAATTCTCTAGATATGCAACTACGGTGAATTTACCTAAATGAGAATCTAAGCAATAACAAGAAACAAGTAAGGGAGTAAAGGGTAAAGGGAACCAAGTGAAGCACGCGGAGACGAAGATGTAATCCCGAGTTCCACCCAAGGGTGTACGTCTCGTTTGGAGAGGTGTGCGCTACCACAACAGGTTAGCCGCAACGCCACAAAGGCTTACCTTCTTCTCCGATGAACTCAACCACAAAGGTTTCGAGTCCACCTTCCACTATTGATCCCCTTTTAGGGCGGAGATCGAATCCCTTACAAACGCTTGAGGCACACACCCACAACTGAATTGGGGGCTCCCAAGAAGGACCACAACAGGTCAAGGACCACAAGAGGTCAAGGTAACACCAAGAGTACAACAATGGTGAACTAGGTTTTCCCACCGGAAACCCTAGCCACGAAATCCCCAAATGAATGGGGGAGAAATGTAAATCCCTTCGGTGACGATGTAGATCTGGGCCTTCTCCTCCAATCCTCCAAAGATCTATGAATTTGGGTGGGTGGATTGGGAGATCTTGATGAATTGAGCTTTCAAGAATAGTAGGAGAGAGAAAGTCTGAGAGCTCTAATGTTCTTGAGTGAGTGAGGGGGTATTTATACTCCCCCTCAAAATCTGGCCGTTGGCTGTCTTGGTCACCCGGAAATTCCGGTATAAGTTGCACCGGAAATTTCCGGTGCCCCGGAATATCCGGGCCTTTGAAAATATCCGAGCTGAATTTCCGGTTGAGATCAGAACCAATTCTGAACTTGACTTAGCCAATTTTCCTGAGGTTGACTCGGAATATCCGGTTGGTGAACCGGAATATCCGGGTCCTTAAAATTTCCGGGCTGATTTTCCGATTGAAGTCAGTGCCACTTCTGAATCTAGACTTAGCCAATTTTCCTGAGGTTGCTTCGGAATATCCGGTTGGTGAACCGGAATATCCGGGTCCTTGAAATTTCCGGGCTGATTTTTCGATTGAAGTCAGTGCCACTTCTGAACTTGACTTAGCCAAATTTCTGGGGTTGACTCGGAATATCCGGTTGGGGGACCAGAAAATCCGAGTCCCTGAAGAATTCCAGAAACTCCTTTTCTCTACAATTTGGCTTTAAGATTTGTGATATGAATTTCACCCAAACTGAAATACTTAGCAATAGGATTAGTATATCATTGGTATTGTTAACTAACACACAAAACTCTAGGGATTAAGAAATATTCTTTCAACACGTCCAAGTAATAATTAATTTTTGGTTTGATGCTAACTTCCATTTTTTTGTTGTTCTTTTTTATTTTTCCGTGCTTTAAAGTTACACACTAATTTTAGAGCGTTATCAGTACTAGGTTGGTAATTTTATCAGTACTATGTGGGTAATTATTACCAATACAATCTTTTTTATGGTGTAATTATCACTATAAAATCGAGAGTTATCATTCTAATACATATTAAGTTGAAAAAGTGTTTTTATGTATAGTTATCAACTTATGCATGATACATTTATCATCCTAACGTGATATTCACTTATGAATAATTAGATGTAGTATTTTTTTTTAAAAAGAACAATAAAAATGGTTCAATTTTAATCCGAAAATAATCGTTAATATGGTCGGTAACTTACATACTACAGCCTAGGTAACTTATGTGTTACGGATGTGATAACTTTTGAGACCGAAAAAAAGTTCTCAAAACATGTTAACATGGGATCTAGTGGTGAAAACAGATTCTAAATCGGATAAACGGTTATACCTACAAAACTTTTTAAAAATTCAAATTTAGCAAATAATGTGGGATGACATCAGCGGGGGAATCGCGGGTGTTGAGCCATGCATATACTGCGTGTCTCTTAGCAGACACCTGCTGTTTAGATTTTCCGTTCTTTTTTTATGCTTATTATTGCTCGGTACTACTTCCTTTGGGAAAGGCAAGATGAGCTGAAAGGAAGAAGACCAATGGCCCAAAAACGCTGATGAGGCCTTCGGTCCGCTGTGCGATCCAGTGGCTCGAAAACAGCTCGTACTCGAGACCTGTTTCGGGAGCAGCATGGGATGACCTCCGTTTGAGTGGCCTTGTGTGGCGAAGCACCATGGCATGGGATGCCTTTGATTGATCGGATTGATTGATGCATTTCTCCCCTGTCTCGCACAACTTTGCTTCTTTTTCTGTGCATCCACTCATCCAGTCTATGAGAACTCATCCGGTGAACGTGACAAAGGTTATCATCTCTGGAACTTCGATAAATTCTGAAAAATAAAGTGTATAAAAGCAACATGTACAAAATATCAAGTTCAAATTCAAAACACAATTGGAGCAAATTTGTATTAGCAACCGGTAAAAGAGAGATTTCTCCTCTTTTATTTCCCGAGGCATGTTTTAGTTCCGACTTGACTTTTATTATATATTAAAATGGTGGATATATTTTATTACATCTGCTTGACCTAGGTATCTATATTGATTGAGTGTGCCCCTTACAAATAAACCCTATTTTTTAAATTGACCACCCGTGTTGAGCTTGTTCGATTAAAAAAACTGATTGAGTCAAGCACACAAAATTTCTGAATTTAGATGTCTCCCTCGACCGTGTTTCTCCTACCACGTGACAGTGGGCTACACTTGTCATAAGTCTTATTCGCCCGTTAAAAGGGACGATTAATATTTTTTTGAATCAAACGAATTGCGTGATCAGTGGTTTTTGAAGAAAAAAATACGCATATCGTTTGTTTTAAATATTTGTGCTATTATATGGTATTTTTCTTTTGGAATTTCCTCATCCCCAACACAAACCTTGTTTTCCGGTGATACATTTGAAACTTTCACACATCCAGGTTAAAACCTGAATTTTAAACAGTTACCCATACCTCCCAAGTTTTTTTAGTATACTGGAACACATTTTATGAAATTTGTACTTTATTTTTCACACCGGTGCAAATGGCCTTATCCTCTTGTGGAATTTACAAGGATAAATACTTTAAGATTTCTAAAATAAACCTATGCATGCCATTTGGACCAGCGTAATTTATTTTAAAAAATGAAAGATACAATTTTGCTAAGTTATTAAAAATGGTTCATATGTAACCATGTGCTATCGATAATTTCGCGCACTTGCACCATATTTTCGATACAAGATTTGTATGCCTCATCTTTTGAAAAGATAAAAGGAGTACATGTACTGGATCACTGCCAAGGAGGAGAAAAAAATGTTTATGTGGACCAAAAGAAGAAAAGAAAAATAAAGAGAAGGGAAAAAAGGGGACAGTGAGACGGGAGAGTACGTGATGTGTCCACTGAGCAAACGAGGGCTTCTTCCCTCCACGCAAGCGAACCAGGTCAGCTAAAAATCCAACCGCAAGGGACCAAGCAGAGCACGCGAGCAGTTTCCATTTCCGGCCATCCTAGCCTGAGGCAAGTCGAAAGCCCCCTCACCTCCATTCCCTCCATGGCGGCCACCCTCCTTTATCACTCCCCATCCTCCCCCAACCATGGCATTGACACCCACCACAGGCCACCGTAAAGACCCCCATCACCACGGCGGCTGGCAGGCTGCTCCCAAGCTTGCAGAGGAGAGAGCAACGGAGTCGAGTCCTCGGTTATCTTGTTCTTGCTCGTCGGAGATCGTCATGGGGCGCGGCAAGATCGAGATCAAGAGGATCGAGAACTCGTCGAACCGGCAGGTCACCTTCGCCAAGCGCCGGGCTGGGCTGCTGAAGAAGGCCAAGGAGATCGGCGTGCTCTGCGACGCCGAGGTCGGCGTCGTCATCTTCTCCAGCGCCGGCAAGCTCTACGACTTCTGCACGCCCGGGACCAAGTAAGTTTTCTTTCTCTAACCCCCGTTTTTCCCTTTTATTAGGGCTCCGTTTCCTCTGTAACTACTGACCATGCAAACTTTGGCTTGGTTTTAGGCTGCCGAGGATCCTTGAGAAGTACCAGACCAACTCCGGGAAGATACTGTGGGATGAGAAGCACAAGGTTCTTGTCTCCTCTACTTCAGCAATTTCTTAGAGCACCAATCAAACTGAATGGAAATGTTCAGAATTTTGAAACCCCTGTCAATGTTTTCAGAGCATCAGCGCAGAGATCGACAGGGTGAAGAAGGAGAACGACAACATGCAGATCGAGCTCAGGCAAGGGTTCCAGCTTCGGTTTTATCTCTTTCCATTTTTATCTGCAGCAGTTATATATTTGTGATGCGATTGTTGTGACTGATGACGGTGTAGGCATATGAAAGGCGAGGATGTGAACTCCCTGCAGCCCAAGGAGCTGATCGCCATCGAGGAGGCGCTCCAGAACGGTCAGACCAACCTGAGGGAGAAGATGGTGAGTCTGGGTTTCAGAATTATGAGCTTCCAGCGTTTGCAGCTTGCAAGTGTCCCACCGTTCTTTGGTGGAAAACTTTTATGTCTGATGTCTGTGTTGTATCCTTGTTGCAGATGGACCACTGGAAAATGCACAGGAGGACTGTATGGGCCCTAAATTTGTCATCGCGTCTTGTTTTTCTCGAACAAGGATTTGTTTTGCAAATTCTGATCATGCCCATACTTTGTGATTTATTGCAGGAGAAGATGCTGGAGGAGGAGCACAAGCTGCTGGTTCTAAGGATGGTAAGCACTTCATTCTGCAATGGACCTCCCTGCGGGATTAGGGACACTACAGGCACCATCTCTGCCACCTAGTGAAATAGTCTTGGTTTTAGTAGTGTTGCCAATGCAGTTAGATCATTGATCAGTACTTAAGGTGGATGATCTCTGATCATAGTCATCTATTCAGCAATCGAATAACTCAGCTTGACATAGTTCATAACTGCATATGTCCAAACACCGTGATTGTATTCTATATCTGACACCCTGCAAACTGAATCAACTCTACCCAACCAAAATGAATAACTGAAACTGTGATGACATAACACACTGAAGAGGTCCAATTTTAGTGAGTGGTACCTCAGTTTCTGCTTTGCTGAAAATAAACCCGAAGAGGATAATTTACTGAAGGTTGCTTCCTGTTTCCAGCACCAGCAGGAGCAGGATGTCCAGCTGAGTGGCGGCATGAGGGAGATGGAGCTCGGGTACCATCAGAGTAGGGATTTCGCTGCACAGATGCCATTCACCTTCCGGGTGCAGCCTAGCCACCCCAACTTGCAGGAAGACAAATAGGCCACTGAATCCTGCCGGGGCCTGTATGAACTGAAGCTCCTTTACCTGCGCAGGCTACAACTGCTAGCTTGCATTTCCTTTGGCAACCTTAGATGTATCTTCCTTTTCATGTCTGGCTTGATGAACTTGCTAGTGCTTGTTGTTTCCTAGTAAATGTCAAGATCTTCCTGGAATCCTGGTCTTAGGACAGTACATCAGGAACTTGGTACCTCATGCTTGTTTAATTCCTGCATATTGTCCTTTCCAGATGGTGAACAACTGGTCTTTTTATTATTGATGATGGCTAAAAATTCAGAAGTACCAAAGTTTGATGTGAATGTCATTCCATCGTTTAAATGCTTCATAGAGAAAATCAATAATAATCAAGAGGTCATGACAAACAATTCTGGATTTTGTTGACCAGAACAAACACAAGTGTTACTACATCACCTAAGCATGTCTCCATTATCTATTAATGGCCCACTGATAGCTGGTGAAGCACTGAAGTTGCTCCCTGCTTCGCTGAACATCAGGTTGTGCCCATATGGTAGTGGCCGGTCTGGTATCTCCGGTATATCCATGTCCCCTTCAAGCATCTTCACCGCCTCGGTGATGGTCGGACGAAGCGCCACCATCACATGTGCACACAGGATTCCGACAAGAACAAACCTCTCCATCACCTCTCCTCTCGGGCTCTCACCCGTCGACAACGCCTCGTCCAGCACCTCTCTCGACTGCCCGGCCTTGATGAGCATCCACGCCCAGTCGGTGATCAGCACTGGCCCTGCCTGAGCCGACATGTCAAGCACATGTCGTCCACTCAATATCTCAAGCACCAGAACGCCGAAGCTATAGACGTCGCTCTTCTCTGTCAATTGCCCGTAGAGCGCGTACTCCGGCGCAAGGTAACCATGCGTGCCGGCAACACGCGTCGTGAGGTGAGACTGCCCCTCCCGGGTCTTCCTGGCTAGCCCGAAATCCGCCACGCGCGCACGCATCTCGCCGTCGAGCAATATGTTGGTCGCCTTGATGTCCCTGTGATAGATTGCAGGTTTGACACCATAATGCAGATACTCCAGCCCCTTGGCCACATCCATAATTATGCTCCGCCGTTGCGCCCATGTCAACGCCGGCCGCTTGCCGCCCCCTTCTCTGTCCCGGAAGATGAACTCCTCGAGCGATCCGTTGGGCATATAGTCATACACAAGGAACATCTGCTTCCCTTCCTCGATGTCGTCGTCGACAATGCAGCAGCCCCGCAGGGGCACCAGGTTCCGATGCCGGAGGTGGCTGATGATCTCCACCTCATTGGTGAACTCCTCGTCCCCGCCCTCCATCTCTGGGTTGAGCATCTTCTTGACGGCGACGACGGAGCCATCGGCAAGCACGCCGCGGTAGACGACTCCGAACCCACCACGCCCAATGAGGTTTCGGTCGGCGAAGCCGTCCGTGCCCTTGGTGATCTCGGCAATGCCGAAGAGTGTGGATCCAGTGTTGGGCCGCAGGTGTGGGCGGCGCCGCTCCTCTGACCCCTCCTCAGGGATCTGGAGGTTCCTGTTCTTGGCCTTGGCGTGCCGCCTCCTTTTTCTTCTCCAGACAAAGAATGCGACAAGTGAGAGGAGCAGGATGAAGGCGACTGGAATGGTGGTGCCGTAGTAGATGGCTGCCTTGTTTGACTTTGAAGGACGGGAGGAGGGAGGCGTGGTGGTGGATAGGCCGAGACCGAGCGTGCAGTTGGCGGTGGAGAGTGAGGTGGGGCCCTCGGCGCTGGAGATTCCGGCGGCGTACATGACGGTGAGGTAGAAGCAGTTCTGCTGCGACTGGGCCGAGGCGTTGGCGTCGGCGGCGATGAGGGCGGAGGTGGCGATGATGCCGGCGCTGAGGCAGCGGTAGCAGACCGGCAGGGAGGCGAGGTCGGCCCCGCAGGCGGCGTCGAGGCCGGCCACGGAGTCGTTGCCGACGACGGCCCGGTACTGCGCGGCGGTGGTGACCCCGGCGCAGAAGGACGGGGAGGCGGCGAACTCGTCGGGCGACGGGAAGCAGGAGCGCACGAGCGAGGCGGCGCCCGGGAGGGAGGCCGCGACCCCGTCGGCCAGGCCCGCGATGCACGCGGCGGAGGCGTCCGCGGACGGGAGGCGGAACTGGCCCGTGGCGCGGAGCCGGCCCGCGAGGCCGATGCCGAACACGGAGAGCAGCGTCTGGCAGCACGCCGTCATGTTGGGCGAGGTCCCCGCGCAGGGGGTGGGGTCCCACGGGAACGCCGGCACGTAGCTCAGGTCCATCGGGCACGTCGTCCCGTTGCCGTCGCCGGCTCCGGCGGCGCCGCCGTCCGGCGAGCTGGCGAGCAGCAGCGCCAGGAGGAGCGGGAGAATCATGAGGAGCCGCGGGGTCGGCATTTGGGCGAGCAGCTGGTGTTCGGTGAGGGGAGGAGTGGCTGAGCAGGGGAAGCTTTAGCTTAATTAAAAAAACTTGGAGAAAGCTTGAGAGAGAGTGGTTGGAGTAAAATAGGGCGGCGGCGGCAGGGCCAAAGCTTGCGTGTACGGAATTTTATTCGCGGGATATGGGTGGTCACTGACGGGTGGGGCCCTCTCATGTGTGTGCGTCGGGACGACAGCGACGACGGGTTGGTTCGACCGGAAGGTGGCTGGAAGAGAGTGGCAAGAGGGCCATGACAAATCATGCGACTTTGCTGTTTTCTTGACGTGGCCTACATTGTGCATTATAGTGAGTTTAGGAGTACTGCTCCCGCTAATTTATTTCGAAACTACAATTACATACATAGAAAACAAGGAGTTGAAAACAGTGGCGAAGGATGGAAAATAATTGAGGCCGGGCAAAATCTAAAGCATTCCTAATTCCCTATCCAGCTCAATCCTGTGGCTCCCGGTGCCTTGTGTCAGCTGATCTCTTGATCGTTCAGGATTCATAAAGCTGAGGCAAGACGGACGAGCGATTAACAGCCACTCTCGTTTTCCATTTGTTTTCTACCGAATCAAGCAAAACAACCTAGTGACTTGTACTCGTAGTGTACATATACAGCTTTTGTCGTGAGCTTAGGTAGGGCGAGCGCCAGACCTCGCCCTACCGAGAGCTTCGCCACTGCCACTGGTTGAAAATCCTACATCAAATATATCTTTTTCACCCCATTGGCTGTCCGATCGACATAGATCTACGGCGTTGATCCAACCCACCCAGCATACCACACCATGCGTAGTGAGCAAAAACTATTGTAACATCACTATAACAGTTTTTTTTAGAAAGATGTTTCAAATAGGGCTAAAAGATTCACAACAATTTAAGCACACCAAGGCAGCAATAAAAAGTGGTGAAAATAGCAAATATGCATTGGTCGTAGAACTTTCAACCATAGCAAAGTTCATGAGAAAAAAGAACCATATAGAGCAAGCCAACATTTGCAGCACCTCACAAGTGAGACCTTCGAAGCATTAAATGAAATATGTGTGACAACACCAGGATCGTCTCAATAGCTCAGTTGTACGTTCGTAGCAAAGTACACATGAGTTCTCAACATTGATAAATCTGCGAAAAAAAATAAACTTGTAGCATACGGCCCACTTGTATCCTACTTATACTTTATTTGAGGATTTCTGTTTCAATTCTTTGCTCAAACTTTGAACCATAAAATTCGTAAATGAACTAGAAGTAAGATACCTACACATGTTCACCCCGTAGCCCCCTTCTCGTGCGTCTTTTTCCGTCAAGCCATATGCCACGCTACACACTGTGGCAGTGCGTTTATTCGACCGAATTTTGTATCGTGGAACTACATATGGCCGGCCAATTTTATAGTAAGCTAACATAAGAGTAGTTGTTGGTTCAAGCACAAATGAGATATGATTGTCAAAGAACTGGCCAAACAAACATGCCCTACTTATGAATATTGTCTGCACCTAGTGAAGGGGGTAGTACTATATCTGTCTAGCATATATAGAAGTGGGAGTTTAGTTTACAGATTTAATATCGCGCTTTGCACTAGTGCTGATCTGACGAAGTCTTTGGACCATGAAGAAAGATGCCAAATCCATTATGCTTTTGAAAAGTATAATACAGTATGTGGCTGGTGAGACCGGCAACTTTAATTCGGCTCCTCTTGGAAGCACCTGCTAGCTTGTATCCATGGGACAAACAACCTGAGCTCGCTAGCGCCAGACAGATTGTCAAGGACACACATGGCATGACACACCAGCTCATTTTTTTTTTTTGAGAATACACCAGCTCATTTCTATTTCTTCGAATCGATAGCATCTACTTGTACATAGCTCAATGCTGTGTCCACAGTACTCTGGTCCAAAAATAAAGGGAAAACTGGTGTGTTGAAAAACCGCATGCACTCGCTTGCCGCCGAATTGCATGGGCGAATTTGTCGAATACCACACATGCAGCATTAACCGTGTACGGTGACATCCGACATAGTAATAACCTTCCATCGGATCATGGAGTCAACCTGACACCGTGCCACATACATACGGCCGGGAAAGTAGAAGAAAAGAAGCTAAATGTTTCGTCCATGGAGAACATGTTTTGCATCGTTGTCGACGGCCTGGGACGAACGCCCTTGGAAGTTGCACTGATCTGAACGTGCGTTTTAATTACCGCCGCGCGTCGATCTTGCTTGATTTCTACGACGGCGACGGCCGACTGGGGGCTGCTTAACTGGGCTCAGCTGGAGCACGTGCGTCAAACTAGGAGATGGAATGGAATCAATCACGACCCATGCGGTACTGCTCCCGAGGAGCGAGCGCCTCTTGTTTTGGACTCCCTCTGTTCACTGTTACGCTAGTACCGAGTATAAGTTTTAGGTATTTTAATTTAAACTACTCAATTTTTTTTAAATAATACTTTTTTTATTAGAATTTTAGAAAATATTGCGTAGATTTAGAAATTTTAAAAATAATACGGCCTCGGCCTGGAGGAGACCGAAAAGGCCGCGTCGGCCTGGAGAAGGTCGACCGGGGCTCGTCGGACCAGAGCTGGCCGACCAGGCTCGTCGGCCGGCACGGATCTGGCATGGACCTGGTCGGCCCAGAGCAGGCCGGTTAGGCCCTGTCGGCCCAGGGAAAGCCGAGGCCTGCATGCAGGCATTTCTACCCCACCTATTTCTCCCGCCACCGATTTTTCCCGTCTTTTTCTCCCGCCACAGTTTCCCGCCCATTTCTCCCGCAAGCCGTTCCCGCCTATTTCTCCCGCCAACGTTTTTCGCCTACATAGGTATCGAAGCAGCAGGTCCGCAAAAACCTGTAGGATAACCTCGCTAACGGTCGTTGTTTCTAGAGTGTCGAAAACTATTTGACTTAAATTATTTTTGAAAATATCTCGATAGGTTTCTTTTTATTCCGTACCTCTATTCTATTTCTCCTCTTACCTTATTTGATTTGGAGTCTCTTCTCTTATCCAACTTTCAAAGTTTTAGGATCCTACGTGTGGGTGGACGATTTCTTGCCTTTTACCCTATTAGGTTCAATCTTTCGGAGTCGTCTTCCTCGTGAGCAACAATCTCTTGTTAGTGGTGTCGAGAATTTTAAGGTAGAGCAACAATCCCTTGTTAGTGGTGTCGAGAAGTTCATCCCGGAGCGTGAAGACTCGATAGTTAACCCTCTCTTCTTGTGGTCTCGGCGTGGATCGCGGGACGCGATCCCTTGTTAGTGGTGTCGATTGTAACGCCCCGGAATTTATCCCCTTTTGGTTTTGTGAGTTTTTCTTTTGCAACATGGCATCGCATTGCATCTCATTAATTTAAATTGGTTGCATTTAAATTAAATTTCCCACAATTAAATTCAAATGCATTTCAAATTAATTAAAAATGTGTTATTTTCAAATCTTTTAAAAATGTTCAAAATTAGTTTATTAAATTGTCTATTTAAAACTAAAATTATTTTGTATAGTTTTCGTATTCAATTTTCTTTTCTATTTTGTTTTAAAAATATAAAACATAAAATAATAGAAAGGAGACAAATAAGGCCCAAAGCCCACCTAAGCAAACCCTAGGGTTTCCACTGAAAAATTATTTCCCACCCCCTGCAATTTTGCAGCCGCCCCCTTCCACTTTCTCTTTTTTTCTTTTTCTTTTTCCCCCCTCCTTTCTCTTTTCTTTTCCTTTTTATTTCTTTTTCTTTTTCCTTCTTCCTCTTCTTTTCTCTCCTTCTTCCTCCCGTGCTCTTCCCGCACCACCCCGCCCCCGCACCAGTGCCTTCCCGCATCCACCCCGACCCGTGCGTGTAACGCCCCGGAATTTATCCCCTTTTTGTTTTGTGAGTTTTTCTTTTTGCATCGTCATAGCATCGCATTGCATCGCATTAATTTAATTGTTGCATTTAAATTAAATTGCCACATTTAAATTCGAATGCATTTCAAATTAATTAAAAATGTGTTATTTTTAAATCTTTTAAAAATGTTAAAAACAAGTTTATTAAATTGTCAATTGAAAACTAAAAATATTCTGTAAAGGTTTCGTGTTGAAATTCCTTTTCTATTTTGTTTTAAAAATATAAAACCGAAAATAATAAGGGGAGAGAAATAAAGCCCAAGCCCATCTAACCCCAAACCCTAGATTTCTCCCAGAAAAATTCTTTCCCACCCCCTGCCTTTTTGCAGCCACCCTCCTCCTTTTTATGGTTTTTGCGAAATATACCTCCCACCTCTTTTTCTTCTTTTTTTTCCCTCCTTTCTTTTTCTTTTTCCTCTTTTCTTTTTTTTTTCTCTTCTCTTTCTTCCTCTCCAAACCGCACGGGAGAAAAACTCCCCAGCGCACCTTCTTCCTCCCGAGCCGCCCGTCCCCGCCTCCGGCTGCCCCGGCGTCGAGCGCGCCTTGCGCCGCCGGCCCTGCGCCTCCCCGGCCACCCGCGTCTCCCCGCCAGCCACCGCCGGCCTCCGACCCGGCTGCGGCGCGCCCCGATCCTCTGCGCACCCGGCCGCCGTGCTGCCGCCGCCGCAGCACGCCGCGCCCCGCCCCTGGCCGCGCTCCCTCGCCCCCTGCTTCCTCCACCCGACGGTGCCCCGCCGCCGGCCTCCTCCCTCTGGCCGTCGTGCGCCATGTTGCCTCCCCCGCATGCCCGCACGCTGCGCCTGCAGCTGCGCGCCGCCCCCGGCCGGCCCGAGCTCCCCTGCGTCTCTGCTCTCGCCTCCACCGCGCCTGCGCCGAGCCGCCCCGGCCTGCCTCGTGCCGCCGCCGTCGCGCCCTCCTGCCCCACGCCGCGCGCCCCCGGCCGCCGCCCGCGCCCCGTCTCCGCCGCTCCACCGCGTCTCCCGCCTCCGGCCGCGCGCGTTCCGCGCCGCCTCCGTGCGCCGTCGTCCGGCCGCGCAGCGCCGCCGTCCGCCCGTGCGCTCCTCGCCTCCGCCTCTTCCCGCCGGATGCGCGCCTCCCCGCGCCGCACGCCCGTCTCCGCCGTGCTCCACCGCCGCCGCCCCTCACGTCTCTGCGCCGTGCCGCGCTGCGCGCCTCCGCTGTCCGCTGCTCCGCCTCGCGTGCGTCTACGCCCGCGCCGCGCCGCCATCCCCGCTGCCTCCTCTCTCCGGCCGCGTGCACGCCGCCGCCGCCCGCCAGGTGTTCGACAAAATGCCCGCAAGACCTTCGTCGCTTGTTGTCCGTGTTTGTCCACCCTTCGTGGTGTTGCCCGTGCGCGTGCGCGTCGCCTTCCGGTGCCGCGTTCCCGTGACTGCCCATGTTCGTGTTTCGGTGCCCGACCGTGCGCTTTCTTTCCGGTGTCCGATTGCCGCGCTCCTACGTGCCACGACTACCCGACCACTTCCACGACACCGACAAACGACGATGCCCCGGTTCCGCGACGACTACTTCCACGACGACGACTACTTCCTCTACAGACCGAAGACGTCGGTTTCGAACCCTAGTTCACCCGATCCGACGTACGGACCCAAACCCTAACCCTAAACCTTTTTTTATTATTAAATGTCATCTATCTTGTGCATATCGCATCATACTTGCATGTGTTGCATCTCTGGGGTTTGGTGGTGTAGCAAATCACCTAAATAATAAATATGGAATGTGTGGGGGCAAATCAATATCTTTATTGCCCAATTCCATTTAACTTGACTAGAGCACCTTTGCCATGTCTTGCCTTGTTAATGAACATTTAATTTGTTGGGTAGATAAATAACTTTAACATTAATATTAATTGTCGGAATCCCGGTTCCGCTTAATTTGGATTAAGTGCATCTCGCATTGCATCTTGCCATGTCATGCATCATGCTCATATGATCATGCTGGATCTTTTGCCGTAGTTGTAAAATGCATCTTTTACGCTTTCCAGTGTTTGTTGCTTCTTCGCGGATACGACGTTGAGATGTGTGAGCAACGACAAGATCTGCTTCCTTGCGGGATTCCAGGCAAGCAAAATTTGCTTGTTTACCTATACATTGTCTTTCATTCCTGCCGTTGATCTCTGCTACCCTAGTTATCGATTCTTGAACTGCGATCCCATCACATGTTTATCCTGCAGCCTATAAAGCTTTATCCCCACATCCCATCACCTGTTGTTTGTTTATCTGTTGGCCTTGCGAGTCGTAGCGCATGCTTAGAGTTGTTTGTGCGAGTCATCTGTTGGTCTTATGTTTTCATCTGCTTAGCATGATATATTATTCTACCTTAATAAAATGTTGTATTATATTGGGGTATTATAATTAAAAGATAAGGCACCAGGCGGAAGGCCTTGCGAGGTGCTTTGTTCTACTCAGTGTCGACCTAGGAACTGAGATTTTGTCCTCGGATCCAATTTTGAGCGCACTAACCACTTGTGGGAGGCCCAATGGAGCCCCCCTCGACTTTGAACGGATCCGCAGCTCGTCCATGTGCCGCAAGTAGTTCGGGTTTTCCATTTGCTCATATGCATGTGCATGATGATGATGATGATGATGAGAGGGTATGTGATACGGGGGGTCATATAGGTGTGGTGCGTACGTAGCGGACAGTTCCTACTGTGGTTTGAGCCGCATGGTGCGTAGGCACAAACTAATGAGTCCGCAATTGAGATTCGGCCGGACTCCTGACGCGGGTAACAACTCATATGGGTGGCACCTGGACTTGCTGTAGTGAAGGAATAAGTCGTGTTGAGAAGCCCTGATGCTTGCTTGGGTTGATCATGCGAGTATGGGTACAGTAGTGCACCCCTGCAGGGTATAATCTTATCGATGAGCCGTGTCCACGGTTATGGACGACTTTGGTGATGATGCTGGCTAACAAGATCTAGACAACTTGCACCTATTTAATGTTAATTAAATTGACTAGTAATATAGAATTACTTTTACAATAAATTATAATTAAAACTGTTCAACGTGTGAGTTTCCCGAATTGCTTCCTCATATTTGGTTGAGGGGGTTAATTCGAGAATGGGTTATGTTTGGTGTTAGTTGTAGATGTTTACTTTATGCGCTCTCTTATCCCTCTCTGATTAGACGGAAGTTGTAGCGTGTCTCTTTAGGTTGCTAGTGCTGCTGCCGCTAAGTCCACCTCCCCTATATTTTGGGAGATGGTGTAGAAAGTAGGCAAGTCGGTTTTGCTTGCCAGGGAGTGCCCTGACCCTCTTTTGGGTTGTGCTTTATGTGCAGTCAACAGGTTTGAAGTCTGACGACGTTAGCTTGGGAATCCCTCCGGCTTGGCTGGGCAGGGATATGGCGCCATCGCTTATCTTCAGGACTCTTAGTCCAATTTGCATCTTATCCGTAGCCGGATACTATTTTTGCTTCCGCTGTCATTGGTATCTTTGTATTGTATATTTGTATCTTGACTCGTTCGAGTCGTTGTTGTATTATATCTTCTATTGTATTTGTGGATGTATCGGAACTGTTGTAATGTTATCACAATTCCACCCACATAATGCGCATGTTTCGGCGTGCACATTATGTCTGGTGGGCGACCTAAAATCGTTATTATGCGGATTTCGGCGGGATCGCTTAAATCTACATAGTATCGATTTTAGGGCGTCACAAAGTGGTATCAGAGCCTTGGTTTTGATCTCCTTGTTGTTTCGATACGAATGGTTATCGAAGCAGCGGGTCCGCAAAAGCCTGTAGGATAACCTCGCTAACGGTCGTTGTTTCTAGAGTGTCGAAAACTATTTGACTAAAATTATTTTTTGAAAAATATCTCAATCGGATTCTTTTTATTCCTTACCTCTATTCTACTTCTCCTCTTACCTTATTTGTTTTGGAGTCTCTTCTCTTATCCAACTTTCAAAGTTTTAGGATCCTACGTGTGGGTGGACGATTTCTTGCCTTTTACCCTATTAGGTTCGAACTTTCGGAGTCGTCTTCGCCGTGAGCAACAATCCCTTGTTAGTGGTGTCGAGAAGTTCATCCCGGAGCGTGAAGACTCGATAGTTACCCCTCTCTTCTTGTGGTCTCGGCGTGGATCTCGGGACGCGATCCCTTGTTAGTGGTGTCGATTGTAACGCCCCGGGATTTATCCCCTTTTTGTTTTGTGAGTTTTTCTTTTTGCATCGTCATAGCATCGCATTGCATCGCATTAATTTAATTGTTGCATTTAAATTAAATTGCCACATTTAAATTCGAATGCATTTCAAATTAATTAAAAATGTGTTATTTTTAAATCTTTTAAAAATGTTAAAAACAAGTTTATTAAATTGTCAATTGAAAACTAAAAATATTCTGTAAAGGTTTCGTGTTGAAATTCCTTTTCTATTTTGTTTTAAAAATATAAAACCGAAAATAATAAGGGGAGAGAAATAAAGCCCAAGCCCATCTAACCCCAAACCCTAGATTTCTCCCAGAAAAATTCTTTCCCACCCCCTGCCTTTTTGCAGCCACCCTCCTCCTTTTTATGGTTTTTGCGAAATATACCTCCCACCTCTTTTTCTTCTTTTTTTCCCTCCTTTCTTTTTCTTTTTCCTCTTTTCTTTTTTTTTTCTCTTCTCTTTCTTCCTCTCCAAACCGCACGGGAGAAAAACTCCCCAGCGCACCTTCTTCCTCCCGAGCCGCCCGTCCCCGCCTCCGGCTGCCCCGGCGTCGAGCGCGCCTTGCGCCGCCGGCCCTGCGCCTCCCCGGCCACCCGCGTCGCCCTACGCGTCTCCCCGCCAGCCACCGCCGGCCTCCGACCCGGCTGCGGCGCGCCCCGATCCTCTGCGCACCCGGCCGCCGTGCTGCCGCCGCTGCAGCACGCCGCACCCCGCCCCTGGCCGCGCTCCCTCGCCCCCTGCTTCCTCCACCCGACGGTGCCCCGCCGCCGGCCTCCTCCCTCCGGCCGCCGTGCGCCATGTTGCCTCCCCGCATGCCCGCACGCTGCGCATGCAGCTGCGCGCCGCCCCCGGCCGGCCCGAGCTCCCCTGCGTCTCTGCTCCCGCCTCCACCGCGCCTGCGCCGAGCCGCCCCGGCCTGCCTCGTGCCGCCGCCGTCGCGCCCTCCTGCCCCACGCCGCGCGCCCCCGGCCGCCGCCCGCGCCCCGTCTCCGCCGCTCCACCGCGTCTCCCGCCTCCGGCCGCGCGCGTTCCGCGCCGCCTCCGTGCGCCGTCGTCCGGCCGCGCAGCGCCGCCGTCCGCCCGTGCGCTCCTCGCCTCCGCCTCTTCCCGCCGGATGCGCGCCTCCCCGCGCCGCACGCGCGTCTCCGCCGTGCTCCACCGCCGCCGCCCCTCACGTCTCTACGCCGTGCCGCGCAGCGCGCCTCCGCTGTCCGCTGCTCCGCCTCGCGTGCGTCTACGCCCGCGCCGCGCCGCCATCCCCGTTGCCTCCTCTCTCCGGCCGCGTGCACGCCGCCGCCGCCCGCCAGGTGTTCGACAAAATGCCCGCAAGACCTTCGTCGCTTGTTGTCCGTGTTTGTCCACCCTTCGTGGTGTTGCCCGTGCGCGTCGCCTTCCGGTGCCGCGTTCCCGTGACTGCCCATGTTCGTGTTTCGGGGCCCGACCGTGCGCTTTCTTTCCGGTGTCCGATTGCCGCGCTCCTACGTGCCACGACTACCCGACCACTTCCACGACACCGACAAACGACGATGCCCCGGTTCCGCGACGACTACTTCCACGACGACGACTACTTCCTCTACAGACCGAAGACGTCGGTTTCGAACCCTAGTTCACCCGATCCGACGTACGGACCCAAACCCTAACCCTAAACCTTTTTTTATTATTAAATGTCATCTATCTTGTGCATATCGCATCATACTTGCATGTGTTGCATCTCTGGGGTTTGGTGGTGTAGCAAATCACCTAAATAATAAATATGGAATGTGTGGGGGCAAATCAATATCTTTATTGCCCAATTCCATTTAACTTGACTAGAGCACCTTTGCCATGTCTTGCCTTGTTAATGAACATTTAATTTGTTGGGTAGATAAATAACTTTAACATTAATATTAATTGTCGGAATCCCGGTTCCGCTTAATTTGGATTAAGTGCATCTCGCATTGCATCTTGCCATGTCATGCATCATGCTCATATGATCATGCTGGATCTTTTGCCGTAGTTGTAAAATGCATCTTTTACGCTTTCCAATGTTTGTTGCTTCTTCGCGGATACGACGTTGAGATGTGTGAGCAACGACAAGATCTGCTTCCTTGCGGGATTCCAGGCAAGCAAAATTTGCTTGTTTACCTATACATTGTCTTTCATTCCTGCCGTTGATCTCTGCTACCCTAGTTATCGATTCTTGAACAACGATCCCATCACATGTTTATCTTGCAGCCTATAAAGATTTATCCCCACATCCCATCACCTGTTGTTTGTTTATCTGTTGGCCTTGCGAGTCGTAGCGCATGCTTAGAGTTGTTTGTGCGAGTCATCTATTGGTCTTATGTTTTCATCTGCTTAGCATGATATATTATTCTACCTTAATAAAATGTTGTATTATATTGGGGTATTATAATTAAAAGATAAGGCACCAGGCGGAAGGCCTTGCGAGGTGCTTTGTTCTGCTCAGTGTCGACCTAGGAACTGAGATTTTGTCCTCGGATCCAATTTTGAGCGCACTAACCACTTGTGGGAGGCCCAATGGAGCCCCCCTCGACTTTGAACGGATCCGCAGCTCGTCCATGTGCCGCAAGTAGTTCGGGTTTTCCATTTGCTCATATGCATGTGCATGATGATGATGATGATGATGAGAGGGTATGTGATACGGGGGGTCATATAGGTGTGGTGCGTACGTAGCGGACAGTTCCTACTGTGGTTTGAGCCGCATGGTGCGTAGGCACAAACTAATGAGTCCGCAATTGAGATTCGGCCGGACTCCTGACGCGGGTAACAACTCATATGGGTGGCACCTGGACTTGCTGTAGTGAAGGAATAAGTCGTGTTGAGAAGCCCTGATGCTTGCTTGGGTTGATCATGCGAGTATGGGTACAGTAGTGCACCCCTGCAGGGTATAATCTTATCGATGAGCCGTGTCCACGGTTATGGACGACTTTGGTGATGATGCTGGCTAACAAGATCTAGACAACTTGCACCTATTTAATGTTAATTAAATTGACTAGTAATATAGAATTACTTTTACAATAAATTATAATTAAAACTGTTCAACGTGTGAGTTTCCCGAATTGCTTCCTCATATTTGGTTGAGGGGGTTAATTCGAGAATGGGTTATGTTTGGTGTTAGTTGTAGATGTTTACTTTATGCGCTCTCTTATCCCTCTCTGATTAGACGGAAGTTGTAGCGTGTCTCTTTAGGTTGCTAGTGCTGCTGCCGCTAAGTCCACCTCCCCTATATTTTGGGAGATGGTGTAGAAAGTAGGCAAGTCGGTTTTGCTTGCCAGGGAGTGCCCTGACCCTCTTTTGGGTTGTGCTTTATGTGCAGTCAACAGGTTTGAAGTCTGACGACGTTAGCTTGGGAATCCCTCCGGCTTGGCTGGGCAGGGATATGGCGCCATCGCTTATCTTCAGGACTCTTAGTCCAATTTGCATCTTATCCGTAGCCGGATACTATTTTTGCTTCCGCTGTCATTGGTATCTTTGTATTGTATATTTGTATCTTGACTCGTTCGAGTCCTTGTTGTATTATATCTTCTATTGTATTTGTGGATGTATCGGAACTGTTGTAATGTTATCACAATTCCACCCACATAATGCGCATGTTTCGGCGTGCACATTATGTCTGGTGGGCGACCTAAAATCGTTATTATGCGGATTTCGGCGGGATCGCTTAAATCTACATAGTATCGATTTTAGGGCGTCACAGTGCGCTCCCTCCCCGCCTCCGGTTGCCTTCCCGTCGCCGGCCGACGCCCGCGCACCGCCGCCATCTCTCCTCCCGCGCTCCCCGCGTCCGGCCTCCTCTTCCCGGCCGCAGCACGCCGCCGTGCCCGCGCGCTCCGCCGCCGCCTCCCCGGCCGCCGCCCCGACTCCCTCCCACGCGCACCCCCAACCTCCCGCGCCGGCCGCCTCCGCCCGCGCCATGGACGATGCCGCCTCTCCTCCGCTCGCCGCCCGGCGCCTCGAGCCGCGCTGGCCCATGTCTCCCCGGTCGCGTGCGCCCCGACGCCGTCCACAGCCGCCGCCTACATCCCTGTCGCCGCGCCTCCGGCCGTCCCGCACGCCGCTCGCCACTTCCGCCACGCGCGTCCGCGCCGCCGCCGCCCCGTCGCCCTGCTCCGGCCTGCCTCTTCCGTGCGCGCCGCCGCCGGCTATCGCTCCCGTCGTCACCCGCGCGTCTCGCCCGCGTGCGCCGCCTCCCCGCCTCGCGCCGCACGCTCCCCGCCGCCCACGTGCGCGCCCGCCGCCGTGCGCGTGCTCGCAGTCCGCGCCGGCCTCCTTCCATCCACGGTTGCTCCGTCCCGCTGGCCTCCCCGCATCCGCCGCGCGGAAGGTGTTCGGGGGAATGCCCGCATAAAAACCTCCGGCGTTTCATTCGTTGCCCGAGTTGTCCACCCTTCGAGGTGCTGCACCGTGTTGCCGCGAACGTCGACCATGCCAAGATCTTCCGTCGATAAGGCCTCCACCCGTCGCGTTGTGCGCTTTGCGTTGGCCGTCTTCGTGCGTGTCCAGGAAGACAGTGATCCGCGAACGATGATGATCAGGTACAACGACTCCGACCACTCCCACGACATCGACAAACGACGATGCCCCGGTTCCGCTACGACTACTTCCACGACGACGACTACTTCCTCTACGGACCAAAGACTTCGGTTTCGAACCCTAGTTCACCCGATCCGACGTACGGACCCAAACCCTAAACCTATTTTATTAAATGTCATCTATCTTGTGCATTTCGCATCATAATTGCCTGTGTTGCATCTCTTGTGTTTGCGGGTGTAGCAAATCACCTAAATAATTCAATATGGAATGTGTGGGGTAATAAATATATAATGCCCTATTCCATTTAATTTGGTTATATCACCCTAAATATATAATGCGCCTCGAGGGAAAGAAGTAGCATACATATGTCTCATACATAGGTCTTACGGTACATGAAAAATAGGGAACATATGTGTCTGATACATAAGTAGAGTCTCAGTCATCGCCTCTGCCACGACGTGGCGGATGCGGCTGAGGAGTGCTCCATCCAAACCGATGGGGTGGGCGGGTGACTCGTGGAGGAACCAAAGACCCGTCATCTGCCTGTTGTGTATCCTGTGTGGGGGGTGGAGGAGGAGTGTTGTACATGTTGAGCCACTGTGTGTCCGCATCGGGAAACACGTCCGGCTGACTCGCCCAACCCGACGCACCCGAGTAATGGTCGGAGATAATAGGCCCCAAGTCGAAGTCAAATTGTGCTAGAATCGAGAAATTTTATGTAACATGTTATTTTGTAAATACTTTGAATACATGAGAATGTAGTACTACGAATCGACATACCGTGTGGTGGACGAGGCTGGAAGCCGGTCCGGGGGCTCTGCTGGTACTCCGAAGAGGGTCGCTGCTGGTAGCCCCTAGTGGGACTCTGCTGGTAGGCCCCCTGCTGGTAGCCCCCAGCGGGGCTCTGCTGATAGCCCCCCTGGTGGTAACTCTGCTGCTGCCAGCCCGAACCTCCAGGCTGTTCAGGTGGAGGTGGTGCGACACGTGGACGCGGGTGCTGTCGGTGTGCCTCCGGAGGTGGCTGCACGTTACTGAAAGTGCATGGTTGCCCCCATGCGTGGTTTTGGTAATTAATGACAATCCTTATGGACTAATGTTTACATTGAGATATTCTTATAGATCTTGTCCATGGGAAAATATAGGAGTTCTTGTGGTGGACTCTTCAAGATGACATAATGACCAATGCTCTATTCAAGGATTTATATGATGAATGGTCATGTGTAGAGTTGTGCTTATTGCAAGTATGGATTGGAATGGAAGATTGAGTGAACAATCATGTTTATCTCCAAGCCATCATACATATCAAGAGAAGAAGATGAAGTGCAAGTTCAATATGATGCATATCGGAAGATATCCTTTGATTGAAGCTTGCAAAGGAAACATGAAGACAAAGCTTAGCGAGTCCCTCCCATAACGGAGTATGGGGGAGCATTTGGAGAAGTCTTCATCAAGCATGTGCTAGCAAGCACAATCAAGAAAGGTGTTTCAACTTGAGAGAGTCAAGATCGTCATCATCGAGCTCAAGTGGAATGCGCAAGGTAAAGGTATGATCTTTATAGGTTTTCTATTTTACCGGTCTCATGGTGTTAGTGGGAGACCGGGTTTTAGGATAGATGGCGTACTATCAAGAGGGGCTCTCGAGTGAGTAACTTGATCGCATCTTTGTGGAGAGCTCAAACCTTTGCATACTTGCCATTTCATCTTTCTTGGTTCTTACTTGGTTTTTCTCCTTGTTGGGTTTTGGTGCTTGTTGTGATCTTCACAACAAGCCCAAGTTCACCGAAAACGAATTTCATATGGAAAACTTGTTGCGTTTTCGGTTTTGGAGGTTTGCCGATCATTCCTTTTTAGAGAGGTTTTAACCTCCTCCATTTGGTTTTATCTTCCATTGTTGTACTATGAGGTTTATCTGCATGATCTTGTAAAGCTCTTCGTTGTGATTCCAACGAGCCAAAAATCATCGAAAACGGAGTCCGGATAGAAAAGATATTGACGTTTTCGTTATTGGTTTTGCTGCAGTTTTTTCTAGGCCGGAGTTTCCGGCCCTAGACCGGAGTTTCCGGTCTGTGCAGGACCGGAGTCTCCGGACTCAACGTTTCTGCTTTAAAGCTGTTCAGCCCCTGGTGGGGGGCGGAGTTTCCGGCCCTAGAGGCCGGAGTTTCCGCCCCTGGACGAACTTTCCGGCCCAGGGCACCGAAAAGTTTGCCCAAGCCTTGGCGGTGTTGACAGTGTTCAACCCCTGGTGGGGGCCGGAGTTTCCGGTCCCAGTAGGCCGGAGTTTCCGCCCCTGGCCGGAGTTTCCGGCCCTAGTGACCGGAAACTCCGGTGTGAAGTTTTCCTGCAACGGCTCTTTTTCGTGGGACCTATAAAAAGGCCCCTTCTTCCCCAGAGAGAGCAGCTCTTCCAAGCACGAATTTTCCCCCTCTCTCTCCTCCATTGTTGACCTTGGAAAGCTTGCCCCTCTCTCTATTCCTCCCATGATTCTTGCATATCTTTGAGGGATTTGAGAGAGGAGATCTAGATCTACATTTCCACCAATCCATCTCTCCTCTAAGTGAGGGGAACCTAGTAAATCTTGATCTTGGAGTTCTTGGTGCATCTCCTCTTTGTTCTTCCTCTCTTATTCCCCCATAAGCATTTGTTGCTTTGTTGGAATTCGAGAGTGAAGGATTTGAGCACTTGTGCTCTTGCCTTTTGCATTTGGTGCATCGGTTTGCTCTCCACGAGGATTCGTGGAAGTTGAAAGTTTGTGAGCTTGTTACTCTTGGGTCCTTGGACCCTAGACGCCTTTGTGGTGGTTGGACCCTTGTGTGGTCACTTGAAGCCATTCGGGAGCCCCCAATCCCATTGTGGGTTGTGCCCCGGATTGTTGTTGGAAGCCGTTTGGGAGCCCCCAATCCCATTGTGGGTTGTGCCCCGAATTGTTTTTGAAAGGCTCCGGATTCCGCCTCGAAGGAATTCCGATAGTGGAAGGTGAACCAAGCCTTTGTGGTGCGGTTCATCGGAGAAGAAGGTGAAACCTTTGTGGTTGTTGAACCGTTGTGTCGGTTCACACCTCTCCAGCGAGACGTACTCCCTTAACAAGGAGGAACTCGGGAATACATCCTCGTCTCCGCGTGCCTCGGTTATTTCTATACCCGAGCTTTTACTTATGCACTTTACATTGTGATAGCCTTCGTGCTTGAAGTATTCTATATTGCTATCACCTTGTTGTTTGTCTTGCTTAGCATAAGTTGTTGGTGCACATAGGTGAGCCTAGTTTATTTAGGTTGTCGGCTTGTTAATTTAAACACCTAGTTTTATTCCGCAATTAATAAGCCTAAACCGGAAAAGTTTTAAACCGCCTATTCACCCCCCCTCTAGGCGACATCATTGTCCTTTCAGTTACGCCGTGCCCGCCGTTGAGGCAGCTGCGTGGACGGATGCGGTGGCCGTCGTGCAGCATGTGGGAGAACGTCTGACGAGCGGACACACGTGATAGCCTCGTAGATCCGTCGCACTCTCTGGGCAGCGGACTGCAACCAAGACCGATGCTCTTCGCGTGTAAGCAAAGGCCCGGTCGAAAGTGAACGGTCTAACTGGTCTATATCATTCCCAAGATCCCACGTCAACTCAGCCTGAAAGTGGTATAGAAATTTAGGCCCGGTCAAAAGTGAACGGTCTAACTGGTTTGTTCGTGAACTCATCAAGCTTGCCACAGATAAAATTGTACTTCCATTCCTGGTTCTGCTTGCAGAGCTTTTTGAACAGATTCATGAGACTCTTATTTCTGAACTGTGAGAAGAAATTAGCACCTAGATGGCACATGCACCAACGACTCTGAAGATCCACCCACGGTGTTTCTTCATCTGGTCCAGGGTTTGTTAATGCCTTTATAGCGTTGAGTATACCCGCATGTCTGTCATGTAGAACGCAAACATTCTGCTTATCCTTGACAACTGCTTTTTTCAACTGACTAAAGAACCACGTCCAACTATCCGTGTTCTCGCTCTCAACAAAAGCGAAAGCAAGGGGCAACAGTTGGTTATTGCCGTCTTGGCCAATAGCAGTCAATATCTGACCCTTGTACTTGCCGGTCAAAAATGTGCCATCGACACATAACACTGGTCGGCAGTGGCTGAAGGCTTCGATGCATACACCAAAAGAGAAGAACAAACGGTGCAACACCCTAACTGTAGGGAACTCTGGCATGTAGAAGTCTTGAAGATCAACATATGTGCCAGGATTCCTCGCCTGAAGCGTGCGGAGCAAACGGACAACAGAATCATATGAGTCAAAGAATGACCCAAATCTCTGCTCCAGCGCGCTCTGCTTAGCCCTCCAGGCCTTGCCATAAGAAATGTTAAAATTGAATCTCGTGAAGACTTTGTTCCTTATTGCCTTCACTTCCATCGCCTTGCTCTCCACTATCTCCGTGTAAAACAAACGAGCAATAAGCGTGGATGACAGATTACGGTGATCCTGAAGGATGCTGGGAATACGACATGTATGCATTACCATGTCACTCACAACCCAGTTTGTATCAAACTTGGGGACATATGCGTGCACCCTACCCGGACAATCAATCCTCGAGCATTCCATGGTCAGATATTTCTAATCGACACAGTTGTCTTGAAAACCCTTGATGTCGACATTGCCCACTGTATGATTGCTTCCTGCAGATGTTGCTTGTCAGCGTACATTGCTCCCACAGCCATGCTGCTTTGGTGATATTGCCAGGAAGAATCATGACCATCGTCCAGAGTCAAGCCAGATGATATGTCCTGAGTCCATGAAGCTGGATAAGGCACCTCCGGCTCGTACTCTGCGTCATTCGACGAATCAGAATCACTGTCGTCCCCGCAATCACCCTCAATATCTTCATCTTCCATCTCGTCCTGCATTCGGCCATCTTCCTCATCCCCATCTGCCTCCACATTTTCACCGTCATCATGCCCTCCAGCCATACTACTCTGCCCTGATTCATAACCACTGCCTCCATCATAACCATGGTTGTCATCATGTTCAATTTCCATGGTGGCTGCACTGCTCTTCCCTGGATCGTGCCCACCCTCGCCTTCAGGAGGATTGACATTTACCTCCTTAACGACAGGAAGCAACAAGGCAACTGGGTGGCTTCCCCTGTTTTCGCAACCTTGCAACCAGTTCACCCACTGAGAATCCCGATCAATCGGTCTCGGAGTGTACCAAAAAAATTTACTGGACCTCGACCATAACGCGTGCACCCCGACAGTGTGTGTTTCTGCATTTAATTCCAAATACTCTGTCAACCAATATTTTAACTGACTAACAGACCAATTTTTAGGGGCAGTCAGATCCAACTCGATGTGCTGAAACTGACTCAGGTCCATCCCATCTTCATTTTGTTGTACTGAACCGTCACCGTAGTAGAAAACAAATTTTACTACATCCGACATTTTTCTCACCTAGTCAAATTTTAAAATGTATCAAATATTAATACGACCGTCCCATTAATTATACTGAAACAACTAAATGATGTAATCAAAACTTGCCGTAAAGTTATTGCAAACGGGAATCATAAACTAATACAATACCAACTACAAATACTAACATACTACGAATCCATCCGGGCTAACTAAAAATCCTACCATACTAACAACACACTAACCCTAATCTAAATAACACAAACCCTAATCTAAATAACACAAACCCTAATCCTAATGTAAGAATAGTCACGTACTTTTGAAGCGTGACAGCAGCACCACCACAGCAGCCGAACCCTCCTCCACAGGTGCACCCAGAGCCTCCACCACCGGAGCACCACCACGACCACGAACACCTTCGAAACCCAATCTCCCACCGTCCAACTCGCCTCCACAGCCTACACCATGATAGATCGGGCACCCCAAAGACTTAGTAAACAACCTACACTAATTTCTAGTGGATAGATGCTCTAAAACGCTGCTGGTTTTCGTTTGGGAAGAACATGAGAGAGAGAGAGGAGAGAGCAGCCGCGGGAGGAAGAAGGGCCGCCGGGTCTCTTAACACGACCTCGTCGGCTCGGAGGAGGCCGACGGGCCTTTCGGCCGTGACGTGGCCGAAGCCTGGCCACTCGGTGCCGATCAAGCACTCGGCCGGCGCGTGAACCTCTCTCCCCACCTGGTCGGCCATCTCTGGGCCGACGAGCACCGGTCGGCCTCCTCCGGGCCGACGCGGCCTTTCCGGCCTCCTCCAGGCCGAGGCCGTATTATTTTTACAATTTCCTAAATCTGCGCAATATTTCTCGAAATTCCAATAAAAAATATTATTTAAAAAAAATCCGCTCCATATTAGTGGGCATAGCTTTATCTAAATTCATATGTATCTAGTTAAGTATTTAGACTAGATACATGTGTATCTAGACAAAATTATGCCCACTAATATGGATCGGAGGGGGTACATATTTATACTTCATTAATATTTTGGACTTGTAGCCGTTTGCTCCATCCTCGACGGTGACTTCTATACGAATTGCAGGAAACGTCCTACCGAGAGGTTCCTCCAAAATTGTGATCGATAAAGAAGACCAACGCATTTATACTTTAATAATATTTTATTTGTTCTAGGGGCACCAAAAATTTACGGAATTCCTGTTTACTATCCACGTCCAAGCACATTTCTAGGCACGCCACAAGTGTGGTAATGAACGTTTTTGTGCCAGCTAAGTTGTTCACCACATTTGTAATTGTTGACTAGCAAGTACTAAGTGCATGATGAATGATGAGGTGTAAAAAGTATAACATACATACACAGCACAATTGTAATTGCAACTAAATTTGTAGGTTTTCCAGTAGAAACCTATTGATTTTTTTATTTGTATGGAAGTATAGAACTTGTGAAAAATGCAGCAGATGATTTTGATGAGCCGAGTTTGGGCGGTTAGTGGGCCGACTGGACTATTCGGCCATCTACTACTCCCTCCGGACCAGGAAAAAATGTCACCATAAAACAATGCAGGCGGTGCAACTCGTACGTGTAACAGTTTTCTGACCGGAGGTAGTATGTTTAATTTCTCTTCGACATTTAGTTTCCATCCACGCTAACCTACTAACTATTTAAAAAAAACTAATGGACTTGATACTGCTAGGAAGAAGAAGGCCGCTGACTAAGGTACAGTACCTCTTGGGCCTTGCCATTGGCCGATCCGCCAGCACTATTTTCCGCTTTATAGCGAGTCGGTGTACTGACTAGAGTAGTTCACCTCGATTAACTTCAGCCCATCTTGTTCAGCGTTTCGTTAAATTTTTCTTCTGTTTCTGTCTTTTGTTTTCTCTAGTACCTCCAATCCGCATGAAGTGTCGTGAGAAGATGGCTCTTAGCGCCCAACAAAACTGGAGTCCCATACAAAAGTTTGCAAGACTGACACAACAAGTAGACAGAACACAAACGAAATCTAAACTTTTGCAACTTGCAGGACCATCTCCTCAACAAATCCATGTGATCATCAGATGGATTAACACCCTCGCCACTCTATTTTCCACAACAGAACATAGCATAGCAATCCAACGATGGAACTGACATAGAATTAATCCTCGAGATTCTGGATGTTTCAGTTTTTTCTGAAAGCATAAAGAAGATAACTTTAGTCAGCAAATGCTCTAACCAAATAACTAGAACTCAATATTTTAACACTGGATTTTGACCTAAACATATATTGATTGTTCCAATTTTCTGAAGGAAACAAATTTATCATAGCTTTAGCTTTGGAGTAAAACTAAGGGAAAATTGGGTATGTACCATTAAAAGATCCGGTCTTTTGCTCTATACCATCGAAAGATCCAACTTAAGGTGTGTACCATTAAAAAACTGATGTTCTTTTGATTCATACCACTTCTGTCAAGTACCAGTTAGTTATGACAATAATACCCTTTCCTTTAAACAAAAGACAACACCTCCTCAGCTGATCAAATAAGCATGCAGTCGATTAAATTTAAGCATGCATTATGAGCTGAAAATTTTCGACGCATAAACAGGACTATATAAGGATCCCACAATATATGATAACATTTGAACATGATTTAAGCATGCAGTCGATTAAATTCAGGTTGTCCATGAACCATGTCCAATTTTCATTTGTTTCCTTAAAAAAATGCCATACGTAACTGGATACATCCAGTTGTGTCCATCAATAGCAGTTGCTGCAGCCAACTGTCATTTATATTTTCCAGTGAGGTGAGTGGAATCAACACCAATATATGGTCTACACCCAGACAAAAACCCATCAACACAAGCTCTTATACTCACAAACATCCTTGAAAAGTGCATTTTCCCTTTGATCTTCTTGCAATCAATCTCCACAATGCTTCCTGGGCAAGATTCTTCAAGTGTTGCTTTGAATCTCCATAACAATGTGAAACTCTCCTCCCAAGTACCATGTAGAGCATTCATTGATGTCTTCTTCGCAGTCCACACTTTCCAGTGGGACAATTCAATGCTATATTGTTTCTCCAATCTTTTTTGTAACTTCTTTGCACTAAGAGTAGGATCCTCCTGAACAATATCTTTCACTCGGCGAGATAGCCAACCTACGCTAGCTTCACGTGCCTTGTTTCCGTTAGAACATGTGTGCATGTCTAAACTTGAGAGTTTTTGTACCTACATATACACAAGCGAACCATTACGGCACTGCACTAATAACAAAGAGAAACTTCAAGCCAGCACTGATTACATAAATATAGAAGATATAAAGAAGGGAGAAAAAAGACCTTAAATGTGTTGCAGCCATGCAATTTCTTTGCCTAAATTCTCCACTCACATTCAAGATCTGCACACCTTGCCCTGTACCTTTCACTATCACTATGTTCAATCTTACTCTGAAACTCATTTTTTATGGCATATGTCCTGATTGTTTCCATAAACTCAGCTTTGTCTACAAATGTATGTCCCTCCTGAACAACTGGATTTTCTTTGTCATACGTTGTGTGAGCCACAAAGAAATCATCCACCAAACCAGCCTCATCATTAGGAACCGCTTCGGCGTCAAAGTATGGCTTAGGCCTTGACCTCTTTTTGTTCGGCACCTTTGCTTCAACATTCGGTGCCTCATCATTAATCTCTTTCTTGAAGTATCTCCACTCTTAACCTGCACCGGCGGGATCATCCCCATCAGGATCACAACCAAAAGTCATGAAGTGTTCTTTCTCCTCCTCGTCAGTCCTTGGTGGCCCCGCAATTGTTTCACCAAATTCAGGTGATTCTCTCAATTCTGGTCCCATGTCCACAACAGCAACATCAGTCACATCTTGCTCAATCACTTCAGCTATAGTAGGCATCTCCTTGAGCATTACATTGGCATGAGGCACCTCCTTGAGCACTACATTGGCATTAGTCACCTCCTTGAGCACTATATTGGCAGCAGGCACCTCCTTGAGCACATTGGCAGCACGCTCGTGCACTACATTGGCAGCACGCACCTGCTTGTGCACAACAGGCTTCTCCATGTCCTCAAGTCGACCAACTATCATCATCAACTTCAACACTTCTGATGACTTTACGAGCTCAATAAGTTGTGCATCTGAATCCAACCTGCATTTCATAACATCCCCCGCAATAACCCAGAAATTTGCCCTTTGGTAGTTACCCACTGAAAATATGGACCAACATCTTTCTCAAGATCAGTGAGTGCATATTCTTCAGAATCAACAAACCAGCTAACAGTTCTGCCCTTATTGTACAATTTCTTACCATCTACAACAGTGAAGTAAGCACTCACATGAACCTCTAACCGACAACCTTTTTTTGGTTCAATCCTATACCAAACACAAACACATGCAATACAAAACGAAAATAAGAGCCTTCTCAGAAAATCGTACTGTAGGTAATGTGCTCATAATAAATAAAGGAATTTCATCTATATAGACCAGAAGATTACCCAGCTTCATCAGGAGGATCCATCGGAGCGACGAGCTGTTGGCGTCGAGGAAGACAAGGGAAGTAGCACGGGCAGGGCGTCCGGAGGCGCACGAGCTTGGCGTCGGGGTCGTGCTACGGTCGGACGAATCTCTACGGCGGCGGCCGCAGCAGGATGAACGGACGAAGATGGACTGCGACAACCTCAGTGCCGATCGGCGGGGGCGTCAGGAGGAGCACGAGGTCGGCGTCGCGGTCGTGGCGTCGCCGGACGAAGCGCTACAATGGCCTCTGCCGCAAGACGACCAGGCGAAGAAAAACGGCGGCGGCTGCTCTAGGTTTTCCGACGGCGAGATTTTCCCCTTTCCATGCCTACGGGAGCGTGGTTGGCAGGGATGGAGGTGTGCCACCGAGAAGATCTACCGCCAGAGTGGTCGCCGCCGGGCTAGGAGGACGCGGTTGAAAGGGCATGTGCCCTCATGTATGGTTTTGGTAATTAATGACAATCCCTAAGGACTAATGTGTATTTTGAGCATATTGCAAGTATGGCTTGAAGTTGTCAAGCCATCACCTATTTGAAGAAAGATGGTATCTTCCATGAGCTTGCAACAAGAAGATCAATTCATATAGCTCATGGACGATGATGTCATGCCATGATCGTCATCAAGGTTGACTAGTGCAAGACCAAGGGAAGCTGTCGGAGACATGAAGACGAAGCTAAGCGAGACTCTCCCATGATGGATTATGGGGGAGTATATGGAGGAGTCTTCATCAAGCATGTGCTAGCAAGCGCAATCAAGAAAGGTGGTCCACTTGAAGAGATCAAGATCGTCATCATCTAGCTCAAGTGGATTGCTCAAGGCAAAGGTATGATCTTGATAGGGCTATAGGATAGATAGGTGTACTATCAAGAGGGGCTCTCGAGTGAGTAACTTGATCGTATCTTTGTGGAGAGCTCAAACCTTTGCATGCTTGGCATATCATCTTTCTTGGTTCTTATTTGGCTTTTCTCCTTGTTGGTTTTTGGTTCATGTCGTGATCTTCATAACAAGACCAAGTTCTTCGAAAAAGGTTTTAGTTTGGAAAACTCGTTGAGTTTTCGGTGTGGAAATATTACCGGTTCAACCTTGAGGAAAGTTCCACACCTTCACATGTGTGGGGACTTTGCTCTATTTATGGTTTGCAAGCCCTCTCCTTGTCAGTGCCTTTCCAACGGAGTTGGTCTCAAATCATTCGGAGTTTATTTGCAAAAGATATTTCAGTTCTGTTGTTTCTGCAGTTTTTTTAAGGGTCGGAAATGTCCGGACCTTGCTCGGTGATTTCCGGTGCTCGGAGATTTCCGAGTCCCAGTCCGGAGATCTCCGAGCGACGGAAGATTTTTGCTAAGTCCAGAACTCAATTGCGTACTGACTCAGTTCAGTTTTCCTTCGGATTTTCTACCGGAGATTTCCGGGGTCCGGAAATCTCCGCCCTGGTTCGGAAATTTCCGGTCACAAGTTGCAGTTTTTTGCCAAGTCTTATTTGCTTTCAGCACTGATCTTTTCTCAGCTCGGGTCGGAATTCCTACCGGAGATTTCCGGGGTCCGGAAATTTCCGGACCTCAGTTCGGAAATTTCCGGACTGGAGATTCCCAACGGCTAGAAATCTGGGAGGGGCTATAAATACCCCTCCCCTTCTTCTTCCTTGAGGACGACTTTCCCCTCTCTCTCTCTTGCCATTGTTGACCTTGGGAAAGTTTGCCCCCTCTCAAATCCTCCCATGATTCTTGCATATCTTTGAGGGAAAAGTGAGAGGAGATCTAGATCTACAATTCTACCTATCCATCTCTCCTCTAAGTGAGGGGAACTTAGTGGATCTAGATCTTTGAGTTCGTTTGTGGTTCTCCCCCTTTGTTCTTGCTCTCTCTTATCCCCCCATAAGCATTAGTTGCTTGTGGTGGGATTTGGGAGTGTAGGTTTTGTCTCCTTTGTGGTTTCTTGGTTCTTCCTCTCTTATTCCCCCATAAGCATTTGTTGCTTTGTTGGAATTTGAGAGTGAAGACCTTGAGCACTTTGTGTGTTCTTGCCATTGCATCTTGCATCGGTTTGAGCCCTCCACGAGGATTTGTGGTGGTGAAATTCGTGAGCTTGTTACTCTTGGGTCTTGGATCCTAGACGCCTTAGTGGCCGCCTTTGTGGCATAGGACCTTTTGTGGTCAAGGCCCTTGTGGCTAGTTGGGACCTTTGTGGTCAAGACCTCTTGTGGTCATTTGGGAGCCCCCAATTCGGTTGTGGGTGCGTGCCCCAAGGTTGTTGTACGGGATTGTTCTCCGCCCCAAAGGAGTTCATAGTGGAAGGTGGACTCGGACCTTTGTGGTCGAGTTCATCGGAGAAGAAGGTGAAGCCTTTGTGGCGTTGAGCAAACCTGTTGTGGTTGCTCACACCTCTCCAACGAGACGTACACCTTTTGTGGTGGAACTCGGGAATACATCATCGTCTCCGCGTGCCTCGGTTATCCCTATACCCGAGCTCTTTACTTATGCACTTTACTTTGTGATAGCCATCGTGCTTGAAGTTCTTTACCTTGCTATACCTTTGATGTTTGTCTTGCATAACTTAAGTTGTTGGTGCACATAGGTGAACCTAGTATATTTAGGTTGTGTCATTGATAAGTTAAACACTAAGATTTATTCCGCATTTATCAAGCCTAAATTGTAAAAAGTGCTCCTCGCCTATTCACCCCCCCCCTCTAGGCGACGTCTTTCCTTTCAATTGGTATCAGAGCCCAGGTTATCTCATAATTAGGCTTTACCGCCTAGAGATAAAGATGCCGTTTAGAGAATTAGTGCACAATCCCACTTATACATTCGATGGCACTAATTATGATGTTTGGAAAATTCGCATGCTTAATATCTTAGGGACATGGATCCTAATTTAGAGAGAATTGTAGATATGGGTTTTTCTCCTCCAAAGGATTCCCAAGAATTATCTTTAGAGGATGAGAAAAACTCTTATCTCGATACTGTAGCTTGTAATGGTCTTATCTATGATTTGAGCGATGTAGTTCTTGCGTCAATCATGCCTTGTCGGAGCGCTCATGAATTATGGACCAAGCTTGAAGATATATATGATGTGTCCAACACTACCAAGGATGATTGTCCTCCTTCCACCTCCAACCGGGATAAGCTCACGTCTTCTTCCACTTCACCAACATGTGGCTTGCCACAAGGTAATGATATGGTGAGTGGTGATAGATATTGCATTATTGATGGTGAATCTACTATTGATCATATTTCTCACCCATCTTATTGCAATGCTCTATCTTTGCACTTAAACTCCTCTAGCACCATAAATGCCTTACATGCTAGTGTCTATAGTCCTTGCATATCATGTAGTAGTTGCTTAACTAAATCACATGATGATATGCTTTCCTTGTCTTGTTGCCATGATAAAAATGTTTCTATTTCCTCTAGTACTTGTTTGACTAACAATGTAGAGGAATCCAAACAATTGTTGGAACAAGACATGGAACTCAATGGTGCTTCAAGTAATTCTTCATCTTCCTCATCCACTACTCACTTTTTCCTTATGGCTAAGGAGTCTAAGGTATCTCCTACCTTAAATTCCAATATATCTAATGATGATGATATTAATGATGAAAGTGATAATGATGCCTCCATTGAAAAGAACTTTGATATTGTCTCTCATGCTCTTTTAAAGAAAAAACATGCCCATGATAGCTTCTTAGAAATCATGACCATTCTTATTGAGCGCAAGGAGACAATTGAGGCCTTGGAGACTCGTTGTGATGAAGGATGGGGTCTTGCTCGTGATTCCGCGCGTGAGATCCACAATCTTGAGATTGCTCTTAAGGAAGAGCAAGAAACTCGAGTTTCTCTTGAGCAGAAGCTAGAAACTAGCGAGGAGTTAAATAATGAAATGATTGCTAAACTCACTAAAAAATGTGACCATGCTCTTGCCAATCTAAAAATGGGCAAATCCAAATCTCTTGAGGATACTCTTACTTTAGAATTAACTAAAGTAAAAGAAACCCGTGATAGAGCTCTTGAGGAAGCCATCAACTTCAAAAGAAAGTATAATGAGCTTGTTAAATTGTCCTCTTCTATTCCCAATGATAATGATGCTTGTGCTACTAACTCCATTTCTTGTGAAGCATCTATTTTGAAGGAAAATGTTGAGCTAAGGGATCAACTTGAGTTGCTATCTAGCAAGTATGGGAAGTTGGAGGAAAATCATGAAAAGCTTTCGAGCTCTAATGATGATCTTCTAGCATCCCATGCTATGCTAGAGGTTGCTCTTGAGGCAATCTCTACAAAGGTAAAATCTTGTGAGCCTCTTGTGATCACTAGCACAATTTCTAGTAAAAATACTTCATTGCCATGTGCTAGTTCTAGTAATTCATCCACTCACAACATTGTTACATCTTGTGATGAATTACTCTCCATGCCTTGTTGCTCTAACAATGTAGCATCTACTTCCTCTAGTATTTGTGTTGATACTAACCATGTAGAGGAAATCAAAGAGCTCAAGACACAAGTCACTTCTTTGAAGAAAGACTTGATCAAGGGTCATGAAGGGAAGTCCACCCTCGACAAGATGTTGAGAGCGCGAAGACTTCCTCATGACAAGAGTGGACTTGGATTCAACTCCAATATCAAGAACAAGTCCATTTACAATATGGATCACAAGTTCATCAAGAAGAAGGGTCATGATCAAGCTATTGATTCGGCCAAGATTGGGTGCTTCAAGTGCAAGGTCAAAGGGCACCATGTTAGATCTTGCCCCTTGAAGAAGAAGAAGCCTCTTAGTGAGAAGCAACAAGGGAAGCAACCTCAAGTTCAAACTCAAGCTTCCCAAGTTGAAGGATCTTCACCCCCCAAGAAGAAAATAAAAGGCCGAGTGTGCTACACATGTCGTGGTAAGGATCACTTAGCCTCTTCATGCACTCATGGTAACTTATCCAACCCCACCATACTTGATCATGCTTATTTGCTTCGGAAGGATAAGGTTGGCAATTTGTTTGCCAAGTATGTTGGTACTCAAAGTGGTGTAAAGAAAAGAACCATTTGGGTTGCCAAGCCTATTGTGACTAACCTCTTAGGACCCAACTTGGTTGGGTACCAACAAGCTAAAACTTGATCAATAGGTGGAGTCGGAGGACATTGGAGACTTGGCTACATCATGAAGAGTTAAGGGATCTTCATCAACCATATTCTCTCAAGCCAAGTCAATTGGATTATATTGCCTCATCTTATAACCAATGCTCCTCCTTGCGGTAACTTGTATTTAATTCATATGTACTCATTGAAAGTTACTTGCACCCTTGCATGTGTTTGGTTTTGTACCTTACTAGTGTTTTATATGTGTTGTGCACTCTACTTACTTTTGATTGAGTAATCAAGCTTGTGTATGATGGTTTGCACACCATGTATGTTTTTGAGCCTCTTGTCTATTTGCTTTCATCTTAATTGGCTCTTTTAGGGATTTTAATGGACTATCCCATTTTGGGGGAGTGATGTGCTTTTTGGTAACTCACCACCCTAAAAT
Organism: Poa annua; assembly: GCA_026929855.1. Classification (NCBI taxonomy): domain Eukaryota; kingdom Viridiplantae; phylum Streptophyta; class Magnoliopsida; order Poales; family Poaceae; genus Poa; species Poa annua. Next base: position 86,373,100 of record CM049431.1, read on the forward strand.
GTGTATTCATGAGGAATACCACTTAGTGGTGATATTTCAATATTATCTACTCTCTTTGTGGTATGTCTTACTCATGAGAAATTCAAATTCCAGTATCCATTAATTATCTCTTGTTGGATTTCTTTTGCCTCTTGTTAAAAAGAATGGCTTATCACATTATGGGGGAGTAATAAGCTATGTGCATATTACAAGCCTAGAAAATGTGAACATGTGAGGTAGTGTCACCTAGAGTTGATATTGTTGATTATCTTGTTCCTAGGCGGCATGGTACTCAAACAAGTTCCATATTTGCTTAAATTCGTTTTGTTCACCCATCTTTTGGTATCTTGTTTGTGAGAGAGTTTCTTGATGCTTAGTATGATCATCGATTTTTTTGAAGCCATCAAGAATCTCTAGATAAGCATGGTTTTCAATTCTTTTATTTTGCCACATGCTTATGTTTTGTCATATGATCTTGAATACTTATATGTCTTGTACCACCGAGAAATTTCTCCATACAATCATTGTCTTTGACAAGTGATAATTATATTTGTGGTAAATTTATTGATCATATTCACATTGTCTATTGTTCTTAAGTTGTATTTTTCTATTGCCAAGTTTGTTTTGGTGTAACCATCCTTTTGTCTTCTTTGCTTCATTTGGATCCTTTTGTTGCTCTACTCATAATTTGTGTTGAACTTTCTTGAGCTAGGAAAAGCAAGGATCCCGTTGTTGTGCATTTACATTCGAAGACTTAATTCTAAGTAATGCACTATTCATGGGGGAGCTATCCTACATTGAGTAGAACATCATCCTTTTTAATTGTTATTGGGTCTTATTGACTTTCTTGAACTTTGTGTTCAAAAAGATATATGGAGGGTAATGATCCCACTTGTGTGCATTTTGTATTTACATACAAGATCTCAAATAATGCACTAATCATGGGGAAGCTACTCTATACTCTTTAGAACACTTCTTTAAATTGGTTTGGTATCTTATTGCTCTTCTTGAACATGATTAATGCTTTAACAATAAATATGGAGAGTGATGATCTCATTTGTGTGCATTTTGTATTCAAATACAAGATCATAAGTAATGCACTAATCTTGGGGGAGCAATCCTATACGTTGTTGAATATTAGTTATCTTCAATTGGTTTTTGGTCCCAATGACATGTCTCTTTGAAAGACAAACATTTTTCGTCTTGGTACTTTGTGCCATCATGAAAATTGTAGAGGGCTTGGTTTATTTGTTGGAACCTTACTCCTCTTTGTGGAGTTGTCTATCTCATCCCACGGTTCTTAGTGTACCTTCTTGGATGAGATGAAACCCTCGAGCATGTTTGCTTGTTTTATTTCTTATGCTCAATGGTTTAGCCTTGATCTTGTTTTCATTTGATATATTTTATTTTTGGTTTCTCCAATCATGTGTTGGTTTGAGTCTTTGATACAATGAGGACAAATCCTTCTCTTGCCACACTGTTGTGTAGCTTCTTGATTTAATTGGTGTTTTGTCCAAATTGTATCTCGTTTGGTTCTTGAAAGTTTTGTGCATGCATATTTACTATATACATCTTTTGTCATGCTTACTTTCCTTGTTCCAATATATAGTATAAACTCCACCAAATCCTAAATGGCTAAGATGTGCTTGAAATTCAATTTCATATCAATAGGCACATATTTATGTGGAGTTTGTCCTATGTATTGTAGTTGCTCTAACTACTTTGGACCCAATGAGTTTGGGTACCACTTTGTACTTAAATTTGTTTTAGGTACATTGGAGATGTATTGGAAGCTTGCCTTTTTTAAGGAAGATGTCTTCACCATGTGCTTCTTGGAGTCAAGCTTGGATGATTGTGAACTCTCATCTTCTACACCGTCAATGCTATCTCGGTAACAAGTATCTATCTCATGCATACTCTCCTAGCCCTCAACCTTGTGTAGGTTGTTTCTTGGCATGAGTCTCTCGAGTTGCTTTTGATATGGTTTTTGCAAAGTTCCCTTCAAATCGTCTTTATTACAAATATGAGCAAGCCGGGATGATTACATAGTAAAGGGAACACACTTGATCGTGTTCATGATTCATCAATTCCAACTATGTTAATCTAGCAATTCTTCTTATTTTATCTCATATGCAATATGGATGAATTTTCAAAATCATTTGCCGCTTGAGAGAGTGTTTACCATTCTCAAAGCATCTCAACTATCACTTATTATTTTGGGTATTTGAGATACTTGGAAGAGTGTGTGTTGGAAGTCTTCCTAGCTTTGTGCTATGGGTGTAGGCAAAATTCTTATTGGTTTATTTAGACTTCCAAGTGAATATCATGTTCTTTATCTAGTACCTATTTTGTGTGTGCATGTTTCTTTGTGGACTTAGTGCCTACTTATAAACTTATATACATGAGATTCGGTACATCTTTAATTGATATTCAAAATCTTTATTGATCACCTTTATTTCTCTCTTGATCCTTTTGTGATCTCTAAAAGGCACAAGCTTTGCATTTGATTTGGTATCCTCTTGCCTCTTAATAAGCTTGTGAATCTATTTGATGTGTTTCCGTTGGTGTGCTTGTATGCGAAATACATGATTTGCACTATGTGCCACATACCTTGAAAGACTATGGGAATGCCTAGGCTCATCCTTCTTAGTCTCCTAACATGTGTTTCCATATTACATCCATCCTTCTCGTTTGAGCAAGTCTTTAATTGTCTCGTTTCTTTTCGTTTGCTCAACATTTGTTTGTTGCAAAGTGCATTCTTTCTTTTTTCATCTATGCACTCTTGCACTTATTGTTCAAATTAATCTAGGAAGGAACGATGATTCCATGTTGCGCAACCTTTATTGAATTTCAAATTATTCATTGTGCATGTACCTTGGGGAGTTCCATCTTGATTCATTTGAACATTTGATTGCTTTTATCATAACATCTTCTTGTGTCCAATTGGTTTTTCGGATCCTTTGATTGCATCTTTCGAGTTGCAATTGATTTCTTTCTATATTTTTATTGATATCTTTTCTTTTGCATTTCTTGAATCCTCAATATAATTTGATCCCCTCCATGTATTCTTTATTGGATATATGCATTTGATTTCACTCATATCATGAGAAATGCATAATTTATGAGGAAGCTCTTATTATATTGGCCTTCTAGATTTTTCTCCCATTCCGGCAATGGATGCCAATGGGGGAGAGATTTAGAGGGTTTTAAGGGATTTAGTTCTTTTCTCTTGTAACCTTGCTTTGCTTAGTGTGTTGCATGGTTGTTTTTAATTCCTTATATAAACCCTCGTAAAAGGGATTGTCATCAATTACCAAAATGGGGGAGATTGAAAGGGCATGTGCCCTCATGTATGGTTTTGGTAATTAATGACAATCCCTAAGGAATAATGTGTGTTTTGAGCATATTGCAAGTATGGCTTGAAGTTGTCAAGCCATCACCTATATGAAGAAAGATGGTATCTTCCATGACCTTGCAACAAGAAGATCAATTCATATAGCTCATTGAGGATGATGTCATGCCATGATCGTCATCAAGGTTGACTAGTGCAAGACCAAGGGAAGCTGTCGGAGACATGAAGACGAAGCTAAGCGAGACTCTCCCATGATGGAGTATGGGGGAGTATATGGAGGAGTCTTCATCAAGCATGTGCTAGCAAGCGCAATCAAGAAAGGTGGTCCACTTGAAGAGATCAAGATCGTCATCATCTAGCTCAAGTGGATTGCTCAAGGCAAAGGTATGATCTTGATAGGTCTATAGGATAGATAGGTGTACTATCAAGAGGGGCTCTCGAGTGAGTAACTTGATCGTATCTTTGTGGAGAGCTCAAACCTTTGCATGCTTGGCATATCATCTTTCTTGGTTCTTATTTGGCTTTTCTCCTTGTTGGTTCTTGTCGTGATCTTCATAACAAGACCAAGTTCTTCGAAAAAGGTTTTAGTTTGGAAAACTCGTTGAGTTTTCGGTGTGGAAATATTACCGGTTCAACCTTGAGGAAAGTTCCACACCTTCACATGTGTGGGGACTTTGCTCTATTTATGGTTTGCAAGCCCTCTCCTTGTCAGTGCCTTTCCAACGGAGTTGGTCTCAAATCATTCGGAGTTTATTTGCAAAAGATATTTCAGTTCTGTTGTTTCTGCAATTTTTTTAAGGGTCGGAAATGTCCGGACCTTGCTCGGTGATTTCCGGTGCTCGGAGATTTCCGAGTCCCAGTCCGGAGATCTCCGAGCGACGGAAGATTTTTGCTAAGTCCAGAACTCAATTGCGTACTGACTCAGTTCAGTTTTCCTTCGGATTTTCTACCGGAGATTTCCGGGGTCCGGAAATCTCCGGCCCTGGTTCGGATATTTCCGGTCACAAGTTGCAGTTTTTCGCCAAGTCTTATTTGCTTTCAGCACTGATCTTTTCTCAACTCGGGTCGGAATTCCTACCGGAGATTTCCGGGGTCCGGAAATTTTCGGACCTCAGTTCGGAAATTTCCGGACTGGAGATTCCCAACGGCTAGAAATCTGGGAGGGGCTATAAATACCCCTCCCCTTCTTCTTCCTTGAGGACGACTTTCCCCTCTCTCTCTTGCCATTGTTGACCTTGGGAAAGCTTGCCCGCTCTCAAATCCTCACATGATTCTTGCATATCTTTGAGGGAAAAGTGAGAGGAGATCTAGATCTACAATTCTACCTATCCATCTCTCCTCTAAGTGAGGGGAACTTAGTGGATCTAGATCTTTGAGTTCCTTTGTGGTTCTCCCCCTTTGTTCTTGCTCTCTCTTATCCCCCCATAAGCATTAGTTGCTTGTGGTGGGATTTGGGAGTGTAGGTTTTGTCTCCTTTGTGGTTTCTTGGTTCTTCCTCTCTTATTCCCCCATAAGCATTTGTTGCTTTGTTGGAATTTGAGAGTGAAGAACTTGAGCACTTTGTGTGTTCTTGCCATTGCATCTTGCATCGGTTTGAGCCCTCCACGAGGATTCATGGTGGTGAAATTCGTGAGCTTGTTACTCTTGGGTCTTGGACCCTAGACGCCTTAGTGGCCGCCTTTGTGGCATAGGACCTTTTGTGGTCAAGGCCTTTGTGGCTAGTTGGGACTTTTGTGGTCAAGACCTCTTGTGGTCATTTGGGAGCCCCCAATTCGGTTGTGGGTGCGTGCCTCAAGGTTGTTGTACGGGATTGTTCTCCGCCCCAAAGGAGTTCATAGTGGAAGGTGGACTCGGACCTTTGTGGTCGAGTTCATCGGAGAAGAAGGTGAAGCCTTTGTGGCGTTGAGCAAACCTGTTGTGGTTGCTCACACCTCTCCAACGAGACGTACACCTTTTGTGGTGGAACTCGGGAATACATCATCGTCTCCACGTGCCTCGGTTATCCCTATACCCGAGCTCTTTACTTATGCACTTTACTTTGTGATAGCCATCGTGCTTGAAGTTCTTTACCTTGCTATACCTTTGATGTTTGTCTTGCATAGCTTAAGTTGTTGGTGCACATAGGTGAACCTAGTATATTTAGGTTGTGTCATTGATAAGTTAAACACTAAGATTTATTCCGCATTTATCAAGCCTAAATTGTAAAAAGTGCTCCTCTCCTATTCACCCCCCCTCTAGGCGACGTCTTTCCTTTCAGCGGTGGTCGCCGCTAGGCTAGGAGGACGCGGTGGTCGCCGCCCGGCTAAGGCTCGCGGTGGTTTGGGCTTTCTGTCGTCAGATGAGCACAGGGGTAAAAAGGTAAATGCTAAAATCATTAATCGGTAAAAGAAAATATTTCTCTAACGGAAGTGGACGGAGTGGCAAAAACCAATAACGTGGCAAACTTTCGATGCTACAAACCTCAAGTTGGATCTTTCGATGGTATAGAGCAAAAGAGCGGATCTTTTAATGGTACAGACCCAATTTTCCCATAAAACTAAATTTCCGAACAAGCAATATATATGTTCATAGACCTGGACTATATGACTGCTAGATTGCAATTGTACTGATAACTTCAAGAGGTGGCATGACCAGAGATTACACTATAAATGACAGAGATATCGTGTCACAATATGACAATAATAGTGAAGGCCTGCTTCAAACTAAAGTTTACAGAGTCAGCGCTCTATAGCTAACTTATTGTATCTAAAATGTTTTAAAAGTACAAAAATAAAACAAAATCCAGTGCACATATCAGTACCTTGTGAGATTCAAGAACTTGGGGAACTCGGATGGAAGGAAAGACTTGAGAAGGTGGGACTTTTCTCTAACCATGTCGGCATCTTGGCCACAGAGGTCTTCCTCTCCTTTAATATATGGAACGATTGAAGTGATTTTCTGGGTAATCATATCCAGCGTAACGATGGAAACCTTATCAATCTCATCTCCTTCCTCGGAGATCAAATAGTGGACAATACTTGGGTCGTCCATGCTCACGAGAGGGTACATGAGGGCTTGGCGCGGGAGACATTCGGAGGTATTGTAACGCCACAATTCATAAGCTATCACCGACCTACTTGAGAGCCACTTATTTATGTCCCACTCTCGGTTATGCTCAAAGTATCAGTGACGATGCTATAACCCGAACGAGGTCCAATTAGTGGGCCACATAGTCTTTCATCATGGCAAAGAACAGAAGTGTACTTGAGAAGATCACCTCCACCAGTGACACAGAGGCTACGGTTCACCTCAAGGAAACCTCTTTCTCGAGTAAGATGGCTATTGATAGGTAACTCAACATTGAAAATGTTAGGTGTTTCTGCAAATGCATCGTAGAACAGAATACCTCCTACGTGCAGATATATTTTTTGAAAGTAGCATCCATCTTCCAATCACGCAGGCCAGAGTATTCATAGCTCTTGTGCCGAATAGGCATCTTTTGAACCTCCCACGTGCCATCATCGTCAGCAGCCGACACGCGTGAGCGGAGCACGCACACCTCAGCCTCCATCTTGCGGGTGGCGCCTGGTATGTCGGTGACCCTAGCCAACTGTGCCACGACAAACTCTTCTTCACCGCCGCGAAGGAGCCCTACAGTGTTGGGGGAAAAACACTCGCTGGATGATGGTTTCCTCATTGTCTTCCTCGCTACACAAACACGGAGGTAAGACGATCGGTATGGTGCATATGGGGAGGCGTTTGAGCTCCATGCTGTGCGGCCCAGGATCCGAGGATGCTATGCACACGAAGTGGTCATGCGTGAATTCACGACTTTCCTTGGAGACGAGCTGGATGAGCAGGGGGTCGCGGTGTGCAGCCATGAGCACGGTGCCGGAGCCGTGTAATGGTCCTGTGGGGCCGCCGGGCCACCGCACGTAGAAGCGGGAGACGGCGGGGGGCTCGGCGTGGAGGATGGCGACGTCGAAAGGCTTGCCGAGAGAGGTCGACGAGGAGGCCCTCAGGGGCGCCGTGGATTCGTCTGGAAGCACCAGCCATGTTCGTCGTCGACGCCGTCGTCGTCCCTGCGGTAGACGAAGCGGTCCAACATCATCCAGCCGGCCGCGTCGGATCCAGTGAAGGCCATGCATGGTCACCGGATCGGCGCAGGGGTGGGTTTACGCTAGGCTTTTGCGATAAAGAGTATATGTGCGATCGAGGAGATGCTTTTGTGAGATCGAGATCGGCGGTATTAGTAATCCCTGGCGGCCCGCCGGACTTGCCTTACCCCGCTTGATTACAGAGGTTTTTTTTTCTGACTTACCGCTTGATCGATTACAGAGTTCGTATCAGGTAATAACCACCACGAAACAGGCTTTCGCCCTGCTTTATAAATAAAGCCAAACCGTTTGAGACCGCTGCTGGGTCAGACAGCACAACGCCCAAGAACCGGCCGAACGATACAAAGTAGTGAGGTAACCCTCTTACAAAGAAGATCCTAAGAAAACCGAGCTACAGAAGTCACAGCGAACCACAACTACGCAGCCGGACAAGCACACCAGCTCCACGCTACGCCATAACTCCCCTAAGCTCCACGACCACGCCCCCAAGAGGGTAACGGCGCAAAGCGTCGCCGCCGCCGAGCCCTAAAGGACTTGGGTTTTCACCCGGAACCCTGACACAAGGGAGATCACCTAGACGGCGTCCTCAAGAGCAGAGCGGCACCCGCGGGCGTCGCTGAAGGGGTAACGGTGCAGAAAACAATAATTTTCTAGCGAACGAAACCCTAACTAGCCAGGATCTATCTATCTAGTACATGCGATAACGGTGGCGGAACGGGTTACATTACCTCCATGTAGACCGATAGCGGGGATTACGCTCCCGCACAAGCGTTGACGATGAAGTCGTACGTAGCCGACCTCGAGGTCGTGGAGAACTTGCCGCGATGTCGGAGTCGATGACGCCGGGGTGTCGACGATGATCTGCGTTGACGGGCGTCGGGCGGAAGAAGACAGAGCGCCAGCACCGGGGCTGGTGCGCCGGCAGCAGAGGGGGGAGGCGCGGCGGCTGCAGGGGGCGAGACGACGTCGCCCAAGCTCCTCAATAGAGTAGCCTCCGAGCACTCGCAAACATACGGAGCTTAGCGACAACCCCCGGTCATTCAGATCCAGCTGAAATCGCAGGGGTAGATCTTATCTCGAATCCCGCAGAGCAACGGCGCTCTGCGGTATGGCTTAGGTGGAGAGAGACCCCCTTCCTCAGCTCGGCGCGGCTCCGACTTGGGAACCACGAGATCGAGAGAGAAATCGGGAATTAATTGGATTTTCCTATGAATTAAATCAATTAATATGCCTTGGTATATAAAGGGGGAAGGGGGTGTGCAAACCCCTTGGCTCCCCCATGTGGGACTAAACAAAGGACAAGGGAGGGGGGGTTCGGCCCCCACATGGGCTGGCCGAACCAGCCAATGGGGCCCACCCCCCTTGGTGGTGCGGCTCCCCCTCTTGGGCCCTCTTAGGGCCCATGTAGGTGGGAGCCCCCTTTTTCCCCTTTTTAATTAATATTAAATTAATATAAAAATCCCATTAATTCATAATTAATATATTTATATATAATTCAATATCCCATGACTCCGAAACTATTTCGGAACCACCCGAACAACTTTCGGACATTCCCGGAACCATTCCATACCTTCCCGGAACTCCTTCCGGACCACCGGAACTCTTTCCGGATCATTTCTCTCTCTCCAATAAAAACCTATAAAATTCCAGAACCTATCTCCTAGCGTCGCTAAGACCTTAAGTTTGTTACGCTACGGTTCGGGAACACTCCAGACATGGTCCAGACACTCCGCTCACCAATGATCGTCAGGGATACCTGGAAATATATGACGACCCCTGTGCATTCCACGAATATCGTCGTTGAACCATAAATATGATATTCATTCCCTTTGTCTCTGCGATACTACCTTGTCCGAGATATGATCGTAGACACACCGATGCCTTTGCTGTATCTCGTTACCGACGAAGGTTATTAACTCGTCTGTGATATTACATCTTCATGACCTAGTCATAAGCTGCGCAGCTATATAGATGCAATATCACCGAGTGGGCCCAGAGTATCTTTCCATTACAAGAATGAACAAATCCCGCTCTTGATCCTTACGTCTCGATGCTCTTTCGGAATACCCAAGATGGACACCGTTATTGTCATGCTATATAAGACACAACGTTTGATGCTCTCAAAGCACTCCTACGAAGCAACAATAAGTACGGTCTCACGGTCTAAGGAATAAGCTATCATACTCTTATCTATTGCAAATGACAAACATCGTAATACGATCTTATTGCAATACTTTGCGTATGTTCATCACCTTATTCTACTAACAAGATGACCCCATTGTCAACCGACGTCATTGTCCTTGATCGGGAATCTCGATCAACTGTTGCCCAATGGACTAGCTCATATAGAGGCTTGCTAGGGACCTGGTTGTCTATGTATCACACGTGTATTAATAATTCCGATTAATACAGTTATAGCATAATACACAAACCTATTATAAACTTATGAGATAATGCAATAAATACTACTATTTATTTGCCTCTAGGGCATATATCCTTCAGTCGCCGTCGTCAGTGCCAAAGCACAGGGCTTTCGCCCGATCACTCCCCCGTGACACAAAGAAGGTCGCAAGACATAAGCATAAGGCACTCCAGATCCAGGCACCGCTGGAACGCACCCGAGCCACCCACCGCTGCCCCCTTTGCTGTCCACACAGCCAAACGAAGCAGCCACCGCCATCACCATGGTGCTCGCCGGAGAGCCGCCCATGTGACCCGCCACCCAGGGCCGCCGCCCCGGCATCCGCACACTCCACCCTAGGACATGGGCAAACACACCGTAGGAGCAACGGATCTGAGAAGAAAACCTAGAGCGCGTTAGCCCACTGGAGGGACCTCCCTCCACCAGAGCCGACCGGACACGGTAGCTGGATCAGCTCAGACCCGCCTGGCCCGTACCAATCCCACCGCCATGCTGCAGCTCGTAGGCCGTCGCCGCCGCAGAGTCTCTACCACGCCACCACTACTCGCCACGAGAGCACGCTACTGGCCGCGGAGAGAAGCACGCCAGACCCGGATCGATGAAGAGGCTACGAGGGGAGGACGCCCGAAGGGTCGCGGTCCCAGCCGTAGCCACACACCATCCACCACCACCGGCCAAAGGTAGCAGCGTTGCACCACGCAGGCCACCACCCCGGCTTCCCCGAGCTCGAACCCGTTGAGCTGAAGACCACACAAGACCATTAACGGGCATGGTGGGTCGGTGCCCGACTGCTGGTGGTTAGCGAGGTGCACTTGATAGGTGGAGACGGCACCTCCGTACCACCCTCGGTCGCACCCCAAGAACGGTGACCGGCAGACCCAGGAGGTACCCCTCCACCACCGGAGTGGTTGCCGGCCAGATGCAGAACTCGTAGCCCTAGGTCCAGATCGAGCCCACCTGGCCCAGATCGGGCCCGGGGCTCCAAGCCCGCACTGCAGCATACAGCCGTCGTCGCCGCCGTCCACCTGCACGCCGAGACCTCCCCCACTGCTCGCCGCCGGCCCTCAGGTCCACCGCCGCCAGGCCGCGCCCGCTGGAGCCCACCGGCGACCACAAGGCAGGGCCCCGCCGCCGCCGCGTTCTCCGCCTCTCGGCCCCCGCAGCCTCCACGCCGTCGCGCCGTCGCCGGCCAACACCGCCGCCGTGCCCCGCGTCCAGCACCGCGCCCCCAGCAACCGCCGCAGCCCGCGCCGCCTTGGCCCGCGCGAGGGGGAAGAAAGGCCCCGCCGCCGCGGACGCCGCCGGGCTTTGCCCGACGACGCCCTCCGGCGGCGGCGAGGAGAGGGAGCGGAGGGGAGAGGCGGGAGTGGGTGGCGGCGCGAGGGAGCCCCCGGTCGCTCGCGGGAGCGACGCGGGGGGCCGAGGGGAGGAAGGTGGAGGGGGGGAGAGGGTGGCGCGGCGGCCGGCGCCGGCGGCGCTAGGGTTAGGGTTGGGGAGGAGGAGAGGAGGTCAGGTAATAACTCAACACGGGCGTAGATACAAAAGGGCGCTTCTCTGTTAAATCGGCATATATAGTGCATACCTAAGTACCCGGAAGCCCTCTTATCTGGATCCTGTATCCAAATCAAGATCCATATTTACGCAGCAGCAAAAGGCTAGCGATAAGATAAGCCACTGCTGCTATACCCATCCGCTGTCTCCTCAGAGCAAGGGTCCCTTCGATTGGTTAAACATGGCAAGATCTACTCCTGGATCACCGGGAACACAGTAGCGGCCGGCGACACCACGATCGTTGACAAGCGACGACATGGAGATCACGAGCAGATCATTGCAGCTTATGATGGGCGTCAAAAGCCAGCGCCGCGGTCGAGCTGATCGCCTGGTGGATCGATGGTGCGCTCGATGAGAACGAAATCCGTGCCGATCAGATCCAGCACGCGCTTGACCTCGCTGCAGTGGAATGATCCAGCTCCATGCCCGTGGTGTACAGACAGCAAAGTTCCTGACGTGTGTAACCAGTGGCTAATCACAAAAGTGGATTCAGATTTTATTTTCTCCACTGTTATTGTTGCCCAAACTGCATGGCTGCTAGTTGGTACGCGTCCTACAGCCTCTAGTGGGGAATTTAGGTACAAAGAAACAGTGGGTCTTCAAATAAACCCATACATCTCCCTGCACCTTTGCTACTATATGGGACTATTTGTAGTATATGTCGGCATGATGAGTAGCTTAGCTGTGACAGTACGTGTTAAACCACTACTGGTTTTCAAATTCAAGCTTGAAGCTTTTGCTTTGTCACACTAAGCCGGTAGGCGGCTCCTTGGATCTGATAGCCGACAAGATCGACGTCCATCCACGTCAGCGTTCATCGTTACTTTCTGCCAACAGTAGTATGCTCAGTAGGCTAGCTAGAACACTCTCAGAGCATAATTGGTTGTCCAATGATCATGTTTAGGTGCATTATCCCACTGGCAGAACAAACAATGTGGTCAAATTAGGGCTAAGCTTAGGAATGCTATGATCCACTGATATCATGCTATCATGACGGAATGTGGCGTTATCACCGTTGCTTTGCTTCTCTCTCCACAGAATTTCTGCGGGTCAACGAGGGACTAATAATTTACAAATCGAAATGGAATGTGAGCCAGCCAAAAGTGCATATATAAAATAATGTATAGTATCCTGATCAATGTTTAATGTAAGCTATATATGTGTGGTAACATAGGCGATGTAGCCATAAAAGGGAACTTTGAAAGTCTTTTTCTGTCATCTTTTGCCACCAGGAGGATCAATCTGATGTTTAGTAAAGTGTTTGTTGACATCTGAATGACGGTATGCACACTAATGTGTGTAAACTATATATCTGCTTCAACGTTGGGTTGTCAAGATTCCAGTACTGAAACAAGACAAGCGTTAAACACACACTGCAGGGTTGAGCGATTTTTAGGTGGTTATTTTATAGGTATAATTTATGGAAAAGTATCTAGCCGAGATGCACACGATTGGGAAAAACTTCATGAAAGGTTCACAAGAGGTGTCGAAGGAAGTAGCTTTCTCTTGGAAAGAAAAGGATGTAGGAAGACATAGTCATTACTGTACTTACTCCTGCTCCCTCTGTTATTTTAAAATTAGGCACACAGACGATTCCCATAATTTAACTTGACCAAGAATTAGTCCAATAATACATGACTTATGTTGTATAAAACTGATATTGTTATATTTATGTTCAAAATAATTTTCAAATGATATATTTTTTATGACAGATAACTCATATTTGAACCATAAATGCTTGTTTTGAGAAACGTTGTGCCTTGATTTGAAATATGGAGGGAGTATTAGATCACGCGAGACAATCACTTCTATTGAGACATATATCTTTCTCACGGTCAACTCCAAATCAAGATCTGCAATCTCAAACTGGACCGAGCATAGAGTAATGATGAACCTCTAAATGTTAAAGTCTGTTAGGGAGGTCTATATAAATTTAGATGGTGTGCACAGTTTAGGGTTGATCAGATTTCCACACTCTCGACTGCAGCCTCTACCTCTCCCATGCCCTAGCCGTGCGCGTGGACGGTGGAGTCCGGGCGTGCAACACTTACTCCAACACGCCCTATCCGTGCGCGTGATCAGTGTAAACTAGCTCATATAGGTATGACTTTATAAACAGGTTATTGCGAAAAAAGTATCAATATCATGATTTCCCATAGTTTCATAACTATTTGTTAGCAATATAATCCTATACAAAATTGCTTAAACTACGCCTCTCATATTGTAATCATGACAAAGAAATCATGTATGTACTTCCCAATCAAGAAGGTAAATAAGAGGAATAAACATACTTGTATAAGATAAAAGATAAATAGTTATTTTTTTGAAATACTAAGGGTTTGTTTGATTCATAGGAATATTGTAGGATTTTATCCCATAGTTTTTCATTTCCTAGTGGTTTGATTCATAGGATTGGTTCCTATAGAAATTTTTCCCATAGGAATTTCTGTACTACTTCCCATAGGAATTCTAACATCCACTCCAAGCTCTTTTTACAATTCCTTTGGTGGAATCAAACAACCTTTGATACAAACCAAACCCTATAGGATTGGAGTGTACATGACATAGCAATCCTATACTTTTCCTATTCCTATAACTTTTCTATCCTATGAATCAAACAAGCCCTAAAGAAGGGATCCTCGTATTTACGAGGGTCACCCTACCGTGCTAGTTTTGGCAACAACTATGTTACAACTATTAGAGAAATTGGTCTTAGAAAATATGCCAGAGTGACAAATGATTTTTGTTTTGCTAAGACACACACTTTTCACCCCTATGTATGTGCAACACGCTTCACTATGTGATCAACCTGGCTTTTGTGAATTAAATATTAGGCGCCCTCTAGTTCTCTTCACCAGTCTGACTCCCAGCTAGTAGACTATCAATTCTTTACACTGTTACTTTGTGTGTTGATCATTGTTAAAACCGTGAGATGTCTAGATTATATTACCATTATCACGTTCTCCAAGCAAGCTAGGAATGTCCTGGACACACAAAGAGTATTGCCATCATCTCATTTCTCACCACTTACCTCTTTATTTGCCGTTAAGAGCCACACATTTTGACGTTTGCAGAGAATGCGAGAACCCGTACGTCGCCCCAAAGTCTTCCCTTCTCCATGTGCGGTACAAGGGGAATGATCCAGCCAGGAACAAGATCATGATACGATCCCTAGTGGGCGATCAACATTCTTAATCTCATGGCCGAGAGAGCACCGAACATATTCTCTGCATGAGCCAAAAGGATGGTCGATAACCCGTGGGGTACAAACCCCCAAGGACCTCCCTTGATGATACTAGCTAGTATAGTATCGTCCACCCATGCATGCAGTACTATGAACACGCATGCATGTAACACGCCAACGCACGCACACCTTAAAGCCAGCACACCCCTATAAATACCATGTCCATTGTGCACTCTAGACACACCACAGCGAATTTAACCCAATCTCTTGACACACATACATTATTATATATAGCCTTGAACTTGTCTTCAGACTCTCTTGCGAGAGAAGAGGAGATCAAGAGCAGGAGACTTCTTCAAGGTAAGAAAGCAATGCATGCATCAAAAGCTTGCTGTAGCCTTGAACTTGTGCATTGTTGCAAGGTTTAAACGATATATGGCCTTAGCTATTAGCTTGGGTTATGAGTGGCCGGCTAGCTTAGATATTTGATGATCTTGTTTAGGGCAGGGGCACATGCATGCAGATCAGATGCTGGTACTGATCGGTGCCCGTACGTAGGGCCTTGTGCAACAACTAGTATCAACTAGGCGCGCTGTTTTCGCTGACCAAATGCCGATATAGCTTTAGTGGTGAGCGGCAAGTTGACATGTGTGCCCCCGAAGACGCTGGGTCCGACCACTACAACCCAGACACGTTTTTATTTTGTCCCACTACGGTAGAGTCTCACTGTGGTCCATTTTTCTTTAATTTTTAGAAAAGGAGCTGAAAGCCCCAGCCTCTGCAGGTCCATTTCTCTTGAATCTAAAAAAACGTTAGTCAGTAAATGATTTTACTAGAGTAGACTTACAAGCACCCAAGTCAAGGGGGTGATCTTTAGACCAGATATGTGTAGCAATCAAGGTTTGGGTAGCCCGGCCATAAATCCGGTTATACAAACCAGATTTAGAATTTAAATTCTACAAAAAAGATTAAGAACTTCTGAATAAGCTGCTGTACTGGAGCTAGAAAATGTAGGTGCTCTATCGTATCCATATATAGCAATATGATTATAGTGACACAGTTGCTATGCCCTCGCATTTTTTCGTTTGTAAATGAGAAGATGAACGTGGTATGTCCATACTACGTTGCCCGCATTGCTGAGTCCAGTAAGAGTTTTATATTTTATATTTAGATAAGTGCTCCTGTGCTTTCTTAGAAGTTTTTTTTGACGAATTTTAAAGCACATCAATGGTTGTGATTAATCTCCACCCCTAATCACAGTCATTGATGTGCTTTAAAATTCGTGCAAAAAAACTTCCGGAAAAGCGCAGGAGCATTTCTCTTATATTTATTTAGTACTCACTCCGTTCTACATTAATTGACTCAGATTTAGGACACACTTGTTTTAAATCTGAATCAAGAATCCGAATCAATTAATTCAAAACGGGGGAGTAGTTTATAAGAAATTTAGAATTCATATTTTCCGGTCAACGCGGTAAGTGGAAATCCCTAGTCCCCTTGATAAATTTTGTTTACGGTTCGGTAATCAAAACCTTGGTAGCATTATATACGACAAAAGTACGCATGGGCATCACTTAACCACCCATTCTACATGTACTACATATGCGATGATGATATGACCAAGTGGGCGAGGCCCGGCCGGATGCCATATGCTTCACATAATAGAGGCATTGCAGTGTAGCTAAGGCACGGCACAACGCATGTCGTTTGTTAGCCCTTGACATCCATTTCAACTTAAAGATCGCCAAGAGAACTGATGCTAAATACCAAAACCCAAACACCCACCCACCTTCCAGGCAGGCGCCTATAAATTGGCGCCCCCACTCTTCCCTATTCCTCGCAGCAGTGCAGTGCCCTCACAAAGCTCGGTCGTTCCTCGACGACCTCGATCGATCGATCCATCTAGTAGTGGAGCAGTAAACGAGCCGCCTTTGAATTCCACGCAGCAGTAGTCTTCGCGCCGTGTCTTGCTCACTCAACAGCCGCCTTGCTCGCTAGCCAGCTCCTAGCTGAGATAGCTATATATCGCGACGAATCAAGTAATATACAGCCACGGTGCTAGCTATAGGTAGCTTGAATTCGAAATATACTGTCTTTGTTCTCAGTTCTCACTGCTCGGTTGTTGTATCGTATGGGTGGTGCAGAGATGGGGGAGAACGGCAGTGTGGCCAAGCACTACTACCAGGGGGCGGCGGCCATGGAGGTGTCCTCCGTCGAGCACACGGCCGGCTCCAAGTGCTACGACGACGATGGCCGCCTCAAGCGCACCGGTAAGGAATCTAAGCTGCCGCATATCCGTACTGCCTTGGTGTGGCGTGCGTAATAGACTGACATGGATCGTCTGATTCTTTGGCGTCGCAGGGACGATGTGGACGGCGAGCGCGCACATCATCACGGCGGTGATCGGCTCCGGCGTGCTGTCGCTGGCGTGGGCCATCGCGCAGCTCGGCTGGGTGGCCGGCCCCGCCGTCATGCTGCTCTTCTCCCTCGTCACCTACTACACCTCCGCGCTGCTCTCCGACTGCTACCGCTCCGGCGACGAGACCACCGGCAAGCGCAACTACACCTACATGGACGCCGTCAACGCCAACCTGAGTAAGTCAACTGCATTCATGCATGCATGCAGAGTTGCTAACGCAGGACAGGGCTCCTCACTCTGCTTCATTCTCTCTTGTCGAGCAGGTGGCATCAAGGTCCAGGTCTGCGGCTTCCTGCAGTACGCCAACATCGTCGGC
The DNA here is from genome assembly GCA_026929855.1 of Poa annua. Taxonomy (NCBI): domain Eukaryota; kingdom Viridiplantae; phylum Streptophyta; class Magnoliopsida; order Poales; family Poaceae; genus Poa; species Poa annua. The sequence continues at coordinate 86,390,420 of CM049431.1, forward strand.
GTCGCCATCGGATACACCATCGCCGCATCCATTAGCATGCTGTGAGTACACAGCCTCCATTAAATTTCTTCTTTCTAACTGCTGGCCAGTGAGCTTACTGCATGTCGCGTGTGATTAAATTGTGCAGTGCGATCAAGCGGGCCAACTGCTTCCACGTCAAGGGGCACGTCAACCCGTGCCACATCTCCAGCACGCCCTACATGATCATCTTCGGCGTCGCCGAGATCTTCTTCTCGCAGATCCCAGACTTCGACCAGATCTCGTGGCTCTCCATCCTGGCCGCCATCATGTCCTTCACCTACTCCATCATCGGCCTCGGCCTCGGTATCGTCGTCGTCGTCGCCAACAAGGGTATCCAGGGCAGCCTCACGGGCATCAGCATCGGCGTCGTCACGCCCATGGACAAAGTGTGGCGGAGCCTCCAGGCGTTCGGCGACATTGCCTTCGCCTACTCCTACTCCCTCATCCTCATCGAGATCCAGGACACCATCAGGGCGCCGCCGCCGTCCGAGTCCAAGGTCATGCGCCGCGCCACCGTCGTCAGCGTCGCCACCACCACGATCTTCTACATGCTCTGCGGCTGCATGGGCTACGCCGCGTTCGGGGACAACGCCCCCGGGAACCTCCTCACGGGCTTCGGCTTCTTCGAGCCCTTCTGGCTCCTCGATATCGCCAACGCCGCCATCGTCGTCCACCTCGTCGGCGCATACCAGGTGTACTGCCAGCCTCTGTTCGCCTTCGTCGAGAAGTGGGCGCAGCAGAGGTGGCCCGAGTCAAGGTTCATCACGGGAGAGATCACGCTCCCTGTCGTCCCATCCGGCTTCAAGCTCAACCTCTTCAGGCTCACGTGGCGGTCTGCTTTCGTCGTGGCGACGACGGTGGTGTCGATGCTCCTGCCCTTCTTCAACGACGTCGTCGGGTTCCTCGGCGCCATCGGCTTCTGGCCGCTCACCGTCTACTTCCCGGTGGAGATGTACATCGTGCAGAAGAAGATACCCAGGTGGAGCTCACAGTGGGTGTGCCTACAGCTGCTCAGCCTCGGCTGCCTCATCATCACCATTGCCGCCGCAGCCGGCTCCATCGCCGGAATAATGTCCGATCTAAAGGTCTACAAGCCGTTTTCCACAACTGACTGATGCCGTCCCATGAATGCACAGATCGTCGATGAACAGAATATGCCAACATACTCCAATTAACTATGCGATCAATATCACACGTTCGCTGAAATTTAAAAACAGACAAGTTTGCATGTATGTTCTAAGTAATTGTTGCTTCTAAACAGCCGGTGTGGCACCGTTGCTTCTAATTTTTATTTTTAGCAGTCCATTGTGTTAACTGAAAATGATAGAGAGGGGAGCCAATATGGAGTACTTCAAACGATTATTTTGTCAAATGTTGTGTTTGTAACTACCTAAATGGCAAATGCAAGATCTTGTGATGAAAGTTACGACTGTGTTGCATAAGCTGTAGTTTCGAGTGATGACGCGGTAAAATATGTCTTTCGTCATACCTAAGTAACGTGGAATACATGGCTTAGAGCATCTCCACCGGCACTTGTGGAATTTTGTCTGACAACAAGTGGCGGACACATGTCCGGCTCACTAGGGTTGTGCCTCAACGATAACACCCAAATTTTTGCCTTATCCATTTTTTGAATCTTTATCATTTCAATCTAACTCATATAAAATTTGATTCCATAGTCAGTAATAAAAAAAGGAAAACTATATTTAAATCTTGTTAAAATATATAGTTATTACAACAATGAAAATTAAATTAAAGTTTGGGAACTCCAGTGAATCAACTGGTGGGCCCCTAGATCATTTTGCAGTTCATCATGGCCTTTTTCATCACAAATTTGTTGATGCATGACGAGAAAATCAGCAAACATGATCAACATGCCCTTTTGTGGCTCGGCAAGAGCGACACCGATAATCAGAATGTTGACCACACACCATGTTAACACCTTGTGCACTCTCGACGATCATGGTGTGCGCAACACAACCTTTTATGATCTCCCACATCTATCTCACGACCATGCTAGTAAATGGTAGCTGATAACCATAAGCCGGGCTTTACGTGCACCAAATGCCCACTCTGTATCTTTCCAAACACTATCTTGTCTCTTTGTAAAGTGAGAATTTTTCTCGCCAACTGGGTTACATATTGTCTTCATAGATAACAAGCAAGGAGGAAATATGCCATATGAGAGGTAGTATCACTTTTCATATTAATTGGTGGTCATTGATCTCATAGTTGATATTTGGAGCTTGCCGTTCAACAAGTCTCACAAACACCGAAGAGCGTTGTAACATGTTGATATAATGTGAGCACCAGCAAAAATATGTGCCAATTCAAATTTCATAATCTACCATAGCTTGAACTACAACATTACAGACTCCAGCATGTCCTATTTTATACATTCTTAAAATGAATGGGAAATTCATTCATCTCTTCATTCTAAAATGCTGGCAAAATTCAGGATCATCGTTTGATGGGTTCGAAGAAACATAGTCACTAATATGACCCATTCGGTTCATGTTGCCTATCTGCCCTGGTCTCGATCCTCCCTGTTTGGGAGTGGCTCCAACTCCTCGTGCGGCTAAACGAACATTGAGAACCATTTGGTGAAACACCTATCCTATTGGGCGATAATAAATAAACAATAAAGTTATTTAAGGGCATTCAAAATATATACGTTGAGATTTCTCCACAATATGGGTCCCACTTCTATAATGAAATTCTTCATGATAAATTAGGTGAACTTTAGCCGTAAGGTACGATCCACATGTCTTGTCATATTGCTAGATGTAAAAGAGAGGGGAGAGAGATAGAGACACTTTTTATTACTTATGGGTTAACATAGGCTTAAGGTGCACCACAAACTTGTGGACAACTCTATTTCCATCACAAATCACAATACATAAAACACACGGTAACCATAAGCATCGCCATGTGAGCATTATGGTGTGTTTTTGCACATTACAGATGTCCTAATAGATTAAAATAAACTATTGACAAATGGTCGAACATCTTACATGCGCAAGGTAGAACTAGTTGGGCTAACGCAAAAACGAGGACAAGAATCGGCGGCAAGCCGGCCAGAATAGACGCCTTAAATCTGTAGGTTGTTTTAGGGCGCTGAATGCATGTCACCTTCGGAGGATACCTCCTGGGATTTGACGTGGCATGAACAACCCATTTACAAAGCGAATTTAAAGTAATTACATCCAACCTTTAGTGCTTCGTTTAATCAAATCAATGGCACGATCGAAAGGAAGGATCTATCCCGGAAGGCCGGGGAGAGAAGAATCTGCCACCATCGTAATCAACAGAGATCCATCCTGCCCCCACCATGCACCACCACACGTACTGAATCGACGTACGTTGATCGTTCCCTCTCATCTGTCGCCGGGTTCATCCACCTATATATGAACGGCAAGATCGAGTCTTTCTTTTTGGTGCGGTGGTCCGGTAGCCTCGGCCGCTCTGCTCCTCTGCCGTCGCCGTCGCCGTCGCCGTCGCCGGAAAAAGGCGGTAGAAATACCCCGGCCCTCTCCTCCTCTCATCTAGCTTTTGCATGATTCAAAAATAGTTAGACCGAGAGTGGTGTAGACTACTGCATTAGACCAACATTACGAATTTGCGACCAGCTGGTCTGCACTCTACACTCGACCGGCAGGGGAATAATGTACGGTATAAGCAGCTGTTAGCACGAGATGGTCGAATCTATACCGAAACGATCGATGCCTTTCTGCCTTTCTGGACGTTGCATATGCATTAATTCAGAGACTTGTGTGTAGTCTCTTCTCTCTTCTCGATCAAACCATGTCGGCCTGTGCTCAATGCCTGTCACTGGCCAGTGAGCTACGAGCTCTCCAGTACAAGCATATGTTCCTATCCTGTAGAGTAGTTAGAACTTAGAAGCCAGCAGAGATGAAAATTCTTGAAAGTGTATATATTCGTGTACGCCTGCGCCGTTAGACAGAAACAGAATACTCCCTCTCTTCGTGTAGTGATAGCAGCAGTTCGGTAGAATAAATTCGGCGACATGTTGTAAACTGCAACCACTGAGTGCCCGGCTGGTCCATAAGGAACTCAGGAGCAGGAGAGACGACAGGAACATCGTAGCTGTAGGCGGTCTTCATCTGCCTCCTGCACGTCGATCGGTATTCTTGATTAGAAATCTTAAATCGTGGTCGGAGAATCGAATGTGACAAAGTGAAAATAATTTAGAGCGCTCGATCGAGATCAGCAGAATCGGTATAAAGTAGTATAAACAGCAAGGGTCAAACATATTTTTCGCCGGGAATTAAAGCGAGACCCAGGAAATTCGGCTGAGAGCATCGATCAAGATGAGGAAATAATCGGAAGCGGATTAGCTACTTGTTCGATCACCTACCTTATCTCGTCGGTACGAGATGCTCTAGTTACTGGTTGTATTGCTATACTTCTACTGTGGGATGCGATGAGGATGAAGTCGTATTATTGGCTGCACCAGGGAAAGAACAATCGGAGCAGTAGAAGCGAACATTACAGCCGTGCAAGCTTGGGCTAAGATAGCTCGCCACTGTACGTATGTGTTGTTCCAGTTTGACCGATGATCGATATATATTGGTGCGTGGGTGGATGCTCGACCCGCTACTGAGAGCGACTACACTGCTCAGTGACTCATGGACCGAGCTTTCCTCAGAAAAATTCTACACATAGACTTGCTACTTTGAATTAGGATTTTGATTCATTTCTGATAGGCGAACGAACCAACAAAGTTGTCACTGTGCACAGAGTCATGCGCGTTTGTACAACGTTGGTTACATTTTGTACTGGGCCGGGCTTGCGGTCTACTCGTGTTTAGCGGCCCACTCGACCGGCCTGGCAACTAGCCGGAGACCCACCCGCCTTGGCGTTACCAGGCCCGGCGCGTCCGACATGTCGAGCTCCGCCGGCGCCATGCCGTCCGGCAGCTCCCAGTCCAACAGGCGCACCAGGTTCGCCAGTGCGAGCTCGATGGTGGCGAGGCCGAACTGCATCCCGGGGCAGATCCTCCGCCCCGCGCCGAAGGGTATGAACTGGAAGTGCCCGCCCCTGAAGTCCACCTCGCTCTCCAAGAACCTGAACCCAAATAACACATTGGAATGTCGTCAGAAGCTTCGACTATCGATCATGAAGATACATGCAGCTTGAAACCTCTGAATCTGTTCACCTTTCGGGAAGAAAGTCGTCGGGCGCGTCCCAGGATGCCGGGTCGCGGTTGATGGCCCAGGCGTTGACGAACACCCGAGTGCCCTTGGCGACGTGGTAGCCCAGCACCGTGGCGTCCTGCATGCACTCGCGAGGCAGGAGGAGCGGCACCGGCGGGTGGAGGCGCAGCGTCTCCTTCACCACCGCCTTCAGGTACGGCGTGGTCGCGGCGCCGAGCGCGTCCGCTCTAGCGGTGCCGCCGGCTGCTGGTGCGGCGTTGCGCACCTCGTGCTGTAGCTTCCGCATCGCTGTGGGGTTCTTGATGAGCTCCGACATGCCCCACTCCAGCGCGACGTAGGTCGTCTCAGTTCCCGCCGCGAACATGTCCTGAAATGAGTAAACGAAATTCAGAACCATACCAGGTAGTACAAAGAGAAAAGGAAAACGCTGATTAACAACCGGCGGTTCCAGCGCTCCCGTCCCCCGCCTCCTGCGCTTGATGCGTGTCCTGTGGCCCCGCTCGGACGCGCTCTCTTCTTCCTCTAATCCCTATCCATTCGTCAAAGGAGGAACAGCTGCTCGCAAGCAAAGTTCCCCCTCCGCTCCTCCCCGATTCATTCACGGCGGCCGGGCGGTGCCCTCTCTCTTCCAGTCCGGTGGGCGGCGGCAGCCACCTTCTCGCTTCCCATCTCCTTAATCCCGCCAGGGGCACGGTGCCTGAGCCCCTGCTCGTCTCCATCGCGACCGTCTTGGAGATCGATGGGAACGGCGACGCCCGCGCCTTCCCTATGCTCCACCATGCCCCTGCGCCCCATCGTCTCCCTCGCGGCCGAGATGCAGGGCACGGCGACGCGGTCTATCTCCTTGGCCACGTGGTGCAGGAACCGGATCACGGCCACGCGGACGAGCTCCCAGACGCGTCCACCGCCTCTGTCCTCGCCTCGTTGACCCCGGGCACGGCGGCGCCGTCCCTCCCCTTGTTCACGCGGTGCAGGAAACGGATCGCTGCTAACTACGTAAGTCAACGGTGGTGCTAATGCCGGTCGATGGTGGTGCTACCCTCTGTGGAAGATGTGATACCAACGGCGGGAAAAGTTTGCTTCAAGGAGCATGCGGTACTGCTCCCAGAGATGTATGATGAAGTGCTACTAGCCATGGATGCTGGATATGTGATGAGCAAGCGTCAATACTTCCGTCAACTGGGAGCAGTGCTACAATGAGCAAGCCGTGGTGCTGATGCCTCTCGCGGCCTACAAATATAGTTCCTCTTAATTTTCTCCTTTTCGATATCTGATGCAAATTTCAAAAGGTTTGTACCAAATAAGTTCCTCTCTGAATGCAAATCAACACAATTGTTGTAGCATTTTATTCCTTTCTTGATGCAAATCCTCTCAAATTATTGTAGCAAATTTCTTTCTTCATGATGCATTGTAGCATTTTGTCGGAGCATTTCGTCAGGATAGCATTTGTCCCTTTGATGCAAATATACAAATTTATTGTAGCATTTTTTTTATGGAGTGCAATTTTTCTTGTCCTTTTGATTTGCATTATATTAAGGAAAAAATTGCTACTATTAGTATTTTGTTTTGCACCACAAGATGATTTTTTTTCACATGGTCTCTAGCATGTAGCATGATTTGCTCCAATAGCATTGCCACAAAACTATTTTGCTACAATAACATGAACTTCATAATTTTTGCTACACAACTTCTGTTATCTCTCTACTATAGCACGATTTATTTTTGCTACAATCGCAATGTAGTGGATGTTTGCTTCGGTGGTACAATTTTGTTACGAGATATGCTATATTAATAAAAATACAGTGCTCCTGTCAGTTCGCCGTCGTGCTACTTTTGCTACATGGGATGAACTTTTTTTGATACCATCGTTCTACTAGAGGAAAAGTTGCTACGATGATGTTCCATTAGTATAATTTATTTTTCTACAAACAAATCATTTTTGCACCACCATACCAATTATCAAATTTCAGGTGAGATGTTTTTGCTCCAGTTGAACAAATTTTTACTACGAATGAAGCATTTTTTACTTCAGTGGAGCAAGGGGGCAAATGGGTGAAAATTGCTACGATAGCGCAATTTTTTGTTTTAAACGAATCGTTTTTCCTTCCCAGAAGCAATTGCGGGATTTGGGTGAAACTAAAAAATTGCTTCAATAACACTAAAATTTTATAGCAAACGAAGCATTTTTGCTTCATGGGAGCAAAAAGGGGATTGGGAGACCGAATTGGACACGTGTCAGCAGGTTGATGCGGGGGCTGGAATCTTTCCAGCCGCCGGAGGACGCTCAGCGCTTCCCAAGAGAAAAGCTGAATGGGAAATACAGTCACGTGCGATTGTAGTTTTTGTTTAGAGATAAAAGGCCGAAGGCCCTTAATAACGCCACCTGGCAAAAGTCAAAACAGATATAAAATGATGAACCTAAGGTGCAGAAAATGATGTAAATTTGCTGGAGAGAGCCCGGCAAGAGGCTGCGGTCAGAGTCGCAACTGCTGCCACACCACCAAGACAACACCCGGAACCACCGCCACAACCTGCTACTCGCCAACCCCCCGCCCCGCCCTCGTGGTTGAGATCACCTGACAGCACCCGAGACATTGTCTTGCGGCTTGCCTGCCAACCAACTCTGTGCACCACAAGCTGACGGAAAGACGAGACCCGCCACCACCCCGAGGAGATCGGACACCGGTCGGAAGGCGCACGAAGACTGGCCGTCAGCAGCACCAATGCCGCCAAACTGGACCCGAAGAGACGGATGAAATTTATCATTTCAATTTAGAATTGTGTGGACTTTGGTTAAGTTCACTCGTGTTTTGCATGAAACCTGATGGCATGTGTTCCACAAACATGATAATGTGAGTTCTTTCATCGAAATATTATTAAATGTCTATAACTGTGCCACGTGTTCAAGATATACTAGAATATTTCAAGAATGAAGATATTTATCGTAATGGTATGGTTAAACGACTTTGGATAGATCCAATAGTCATGCCAGGACCAAATATAGAAGTGTATGAATCCTTCGACATCCTTGTCGTGTGAATATCACATCTGTTACATATTGTAATACATTGTTACGTAGAGATAAATGTACCAACTAAAGGGAGGTTAACAACAGTTCCCGCTACTGAAAGTTGTGTTGGAATGACACTATATTATTGTAAGTTTGTAACCTCGGCCTCGCTCGACATAACCATTTTTAGATATTGGACAGTGGCCTTTCATCCTTTTCAAGAATATTATATTCAGATTTTGGATATCTTACCATCTTGCAATTTTACTAAAATCATCACCACCGAAATGAACCACTAGGATCACACATTCACGGTTTCTGCTAATATATAGACAAAGGTTAAACATTTGTAACCAAGGGACTCTCGATGATGACGTGGTGCGAATCTTTATCGTCTCTGATAATTTCTCTAACCAAGAAGATAGCCAGCATTATGTTGAGCACCGAAGACTTGGCATTTTCGGGAAAAAAATCTCCTAAGGGGTACCTTTTGGAGCTGGCTCAACTTTTTTTGTTGCTAAAACCCACTTTACTCACTGACTCTAATACTTTGGTTGGTAATAGGGACTTCGACTCCGGATCTGGTATACAACAATATTCCCTTCATACCACCATTTATGTGTTAGTTATCTGTTTGTTTGTATTAATATTTAGTCCATATGCCGATGTCCAAAATATGTCTAGTTCTGACACGTGATTAAGTTTACTCGTTCATGTATATTTTCTCTTTATTTATAATTGTATCTAAAATTGTGTTTTCGTCTAATCTAGACGACGTAGCATATTTAAGAAACTACTTTTTTCCGACATGGGGATCATAGCCCCAACCTCTGCATCAAAATGATGCACACAACAATTTCAATTGCGAAGTTGTTAGTGTGCAAACTACAATGCCTCAAAGTGGCAACACGAATAAGCCAGCAAAACAAGTGACCCTTAGAAGTTGTTTAAGTAAACAAACAAGAGCAGGTGACCCAACTCATTTTGTTTCATGTGGCATATGTTTTCTAAATTAAAATATCTTATATTTTCTCGGTGATGTCGGTGCTAGAGTACTATTAGGTTTCACAATTTTTTGATGATGCATGCCTGTTTTAAAAATGTTGCAGACTTGTGTGTGTTTTTGCGTGAACACAGAAACGAATAGTTGCAATGACTCTAGACATTTGCTACAAACGTTGCAGATGTTTTTGTGGCACGCTAGAAACAATGTTTTCCCATGTTGCATACATGAATTGACTTATTTCCGGAGATTTGCTCCGATGGATGGGGATTTATTGCGACCAATAGGTGTCGCATACCATATACTTTTACTACATTGATGTTTTCATTTTGCTACGGTGCTTTTTGCAAGGTTATAACCTACGGGGGAAGATTGTTGCATCAACGTTGCAAACATTGGTTACGTGGGTGGCGGTTATACTGTAATAGTCGGACAGCCGAGATTTTAAGTATTATGATCGAACGGTGAGGGGGAGGGGAAGGATTTTCCCCAAGATCACCCGAGCACTATCCTTTCAAATTTTGAAAATAAGACTCCTACGAACTGTGAAAACGAGATGCTTAAAATAAAGGATGAATGATGAACATACCGCCAAGAGCGACTTGATGATGTCCCTGGTCAGCTCGAACCCGTCGTCGTGTACACCCTCATCCCTTAGCGCCAGCAGCACGTCCACGAAGTCCTCCTCGCTGCCGTCATCGCCATCACCGCTGCAGCTGCACCCACGACCGGACCTCCTCCCTTCGTGCTCCTGCACCATCTGCTCGAGCAGCTCGTCCCACCGCCTGAAGTTCCTCCACGCCCGCGCACCGCCGCCGGACAGCAGCTTGTCCACCCACGACAGCGCCGGGAAGAAGTCGCCGACGCAGAACCCGCCCAGCAGCGCCGTGTTCTCCTGGATCACCTCCCTGAATCGCTCGCTCCTCCCCTCCGCATCCCTCGAGCTCCACACCCTCCCAGAGACCACCCGGCAGATCACGTCGTTCGCGAGCCGGTACAGCGCCCGCTCACGTCCACCACCGCCGCGGCGGCGGCGGAGGAAGCTTCGGCTGCGACGGCCTTCACCAGGGCGGCCACCTCTCGCTCTCTCATGGCGTTCTGGCGGTGGGACCGGGCGTTGCTGAGGACGTGCTCGGAGCAGAGCCGGCGGACGTGGCGCCAGTGCTCACCGTGGGGCGCGAAGACCATGTCCCGGAAGCCGTAGCTGAGGATTTCGGCCGTGCGGAAGTAGGGCCGCGTGGCGAAGGCGTGGTCGTGCGCGCGCATGAGCTCGGCGGCCGCAGCGGGGGAGGAGGCGACCAGCGTGGGGACGCGGCCGAGGCGGAGCCGTAGGATGTGCGGTGCGCCGTGGGCCGCGGCGAGCGCGCGCAGGGCGCGGTGAGGGAGAGCGCCCACATGGTGCAGGTTGCCGATGATTGGCAGGCCAGGACGTGACGGAGGGAGGCGCCGCGCTGAGTCCCGGCCGTCGCCGCGATGCTTCGCGAGGTAGAAGAGGCCGGCGAGGAGGAGGAGGACCAGGGCGGCGAGCTCCATGGTGACTGACCGCGACCACGATGATTGGTGTTGACTCTTCCAGTGAGTCTCGACTGGTCTTGTGCGTGCGAGAAAATTACAAATAACAACCACAATTGTGGCTAGGTTTTCGTAAAACCACCGCGAGAAATTGCGCGCGGCCACCGGTCCAGCGCTAATTATTTTCAAGAAGCCACCACTCGTTAGTTAAGCGGCCGCGACGCTCAGTTAAGCCTTATTATGACAGGGGGGCCATCTGCCAGGGGACACGTGGCAATCCTGACACCCTCCCGTTAACGTCCGTTAACGGCCGCAACTGCTGAACTAAAGGGAGCAGTTGACTTCGTCGTTCCCATTTAAATTCGCTCAACCGTTCCCCGCTGTGCTTGGCCGATCTTCGCCGCCGCCGCCGCCGCGCAATGCCGAGCTGGAACGACAACGAGTCGGATGAGTTGTACGTTTGGCTGGTGAGTACTATCTTTCTTGTCCGAGTTGGGGAGTTTTAGGGTTTGCACTCTGTGATTTGAGATTTTTTCGATCTGCAGTACAATGGGGTAGAGTACTCACCAGAGACTGTCGATGACCCTGATTTCTGCGGCATTGATGATGAAACTACTGTTGTTTGTCGTCTCCACGAAGCAAAGCCAGAGAGGCGTGTTTGTTTCGAGGGCACCGGCACTGGGAGAAGATTCTATGGTTGTTCAGTGTACCATGTGAGTGAAATTTGCTTCTTTTTAGCAACACATTCAGTTACTTTGCATATTCAATTAAGAAAATTCAGTTTGAGGTGGGAGAAGGTTCAATTCTGTATACTGTAGCCGTAAAATTCAGTTAAGCATCACATTGAGTTAAGAATCACTACAGTTAAGGGTTCAATTCAGTAAACTATAGCTGTAAAATTCAGTTAGGCAAGACATTCATTTAACAGAAGCTGTAAATTCAGTAAAATTCATTTAATAGTAGCTGTAAAATTCAGTTAGGCAAGACAATCATTTAACATTAGCTGTAAAATTCAGTTAACATGTAAAATTCAGTAAAATTCACATTCACTTAAGCATTACTACAGTTAAGCCACATATTTAGTTAAAAGTATGTAGAAACTTCAGTTAACATGTTGTTAATTTACAGGCTATCACCAACTGTGGATTTGTTGCATGGATTGATCCAGAGTGGCCTATCCAGCTAAGGAAAGCCCTTGGCAAATTGTGGGGAATGTATGAGGGCTCAGTTAGTCTCAGAATTGAGGAAAATCATAAATCTGCAAAGGAGATTTATGATTTACAGCAGGATAAACTTAAGATGCAGGAGAAGTATGATGCCATAGTTCAGGATATTAACAGGTTCATTGGTCAAAACGTGAAAAGGACCATGAGAGAGAACTACAAGCGTATAATGGAGGGAGCTAGTGCAAGTGTTGCAGGACTTATAGATGAGGGGTCACTTGAGGAGGAGGCACTGCTAGAGGTTGTTAAGCTCAGGAAAGTCAATGAGGATTTGGCAAAAGAGAATGAGGAGCTCAAGAAATCTCTGCAGGTGATGAAGGAGGAAAAGAAGAATCTGGAGTACAATCTGTTTGATCTTTTAAAAGCAAGTGACCAGAACAAGCAGAAGCTGAAGGATATCAAGGCAATATGTGAAAGGGTAGACATGAATTCCTGATTAGTTTGTAGTTGAGTAGACTGATGGTATTATCTATGTATCTGAATGTGTGAACTAAGTTGCACCTGCGGCTGGTACTTATTATGTTGTATTGTTTGAATTGTGTTGTAACTGAATGTTTTCAAATTATCTGAATGTCTGTTGCTGTGAACTTCTTCAAGATATGTGTGTACTGCTATCTTCAGGTTTTTTATTAGAAACCACCAGTATTCAGGTGAATGGTTTCAGTAAACCACCAGAACATTGGGAACATCAGTGTGATCTGGCAGCTACTGATTCCCCAAACTGCACTGGTATATTTGCACAAACAATGAAACTAGTAAACAAGCAGATGTCAACATAGGTCCACATATTAATATAGGTTCAACATATTACAGAGCAAAGTTGCACAATTAAGCTAGGTTCAGTACACAAATTCTTGAACACACCAGTTGGAACAGACCAACTGTGGTTTACATCACAAACAAAACACTGTTTGGACCCAGATAAATTATATTGTTCAACTGGATCATCTGATACTCCTAGTGGTGTTGCCTACCCCTCCTTGTTCTGGTTCTGGATATCCTTCATTGTTATCTTGTCTATTCTTGATGCTGTGAAGTAACCATAAAGCCTGGAGCTTGTCTTTCTCTTTCTTGCAGGTCTGATTGCATTGCCAGATGTCCTTGGAGGCCTGAAAGCCTGTGCAGCTGAGGCTTGTACTTGAGGAGCAGATGTAGTAGGGGCCATTCTTGTTGCAGCAGCTGTAGCAGATGGAGTTGTTCTTGCAGAAGAAGAAGGTGTAGCTGATCTCCTGGGTGGTGCTGGTGGTGCAGGTGGTGCTGATGGTGCTGGTGGTGCAGGTGGAAGATCAGTTGCCCTGTTTTCCTGCAATTAACCAAGACTGTTAGAACATAGAAGCTAGGTGTTCTAAGTAAATATTAATTATAATTGAGTAGAGGACCTGATGCTGATTTTTTCTGCTTTGCAATGATGGCTTAAGCCTAGTTCCACAGTTTGTGTACCTATGCCCTAGCAGGCCACAGTTGCTGCAAGTAATTGTCCCCATTCTTGATGTTTGTGGAGGTGCTGGGACTTCAAATTGTCCTTTTCTTCTCTTTGTTTGCTTCCTACCAAGTGAAGCTAAAAATACTGGAGGATCTATGTCTGATGTATCAGTTTTGGTCCACTGGTCTTGACCTGGAACTGGCTAAATGACTGGTGCATATGCCTCTTTGTACATGTCTTTCTTGAAAAAATCATGCACAAAGTCCTCTGGATGCTGGTAGGACTTGTAGATTGCTGAAATTGCATGACTGCAAGGAATTCCTGTCATGTCCCATCTCCTGCAGCCACAAGTCTTATCCAAGATGTTAACAGCATATTGCTGTCCACACTACTGCTAACCTCCCACAAACCATCGACTGCTTTTCTTGCTCTGCATAGCCTTGACCATCTCTTATTTTCTTCTATTTTCTCTATGTAAGTAGGGGTGATCTCCCATTTTGCTTTCTCTGCTCCAGATCTTTTCTCTTCATTCCTAACCATTAGCTTCTTCCTTATGTTGTCAAACATGGTTTGCACTGGTTTGCCTCTGATATCAAGTATCATCCTGTTGAACACCTCACTGAGATTGTTGACCACAAGATCAGTTTTACAGTTGACATCCATGGCATACCTAGCCCAAGCAGAAACAGGAATTTTCATTAGCCACTCCCAAGCAGGTTCACTTTCCTCCTTCATCTTGGCCATGGCAACATCAAATCCATTTTGTGTGTAAGAGTAGCTAGCTTGGTCCATAAACTTTTTCAGTTCTTCCCCTCTATAACCAGCTAGCTGAAAATTGGCATAGATGTGCCTCAAACAGAACCTATGTGGGCAGTTGGGAAACACTTGGTTGACTGCATTTAGTAAACCCTGTTGGCAGAAAAAAAATAGTTCATGTGACATGATGTAGACATTCGATAAAGTTGTCGACAGTCGACAAAGTTGTCGACAGTCGATAAAGTTATCGACAGTCGATAACTTTATCGACTGTCGATAACTTTATGGACTGTAAATGCAAGAACTAGAAATGCACTGGGCTATAAATGCAAGAACTATAAATGCACTGGACTACCTTTTGCCTATCAGAAATTATGGTGTACAAGCCAAATTTTCCTGACTCTCCACCAATAGCATACTTCAGCTGTGTAAGAAACCAAGCCCAGCTAGCTGTCTCCTCCTTGTCCACCAAACCAAACGCAAGAGGAAAGATATTATTGTTTCCATCTCTGCCAGTGGCTGCTAGAATCTGTTCTTCACAAAACAGCCATCCAATCCTTCAAGAATAAATGAATATATTACAAATCATGCATAAGAGTAAGAGAATAGTCACAAAGTAAAAGAAATCATGTACACTTACCAATGAAGGGTCTACACCCATTTAGAAATCCTTTCACAGAGGTTCCAAGGCAGTAGAACAACCCATGAAATCTTGGGTTGTTGCTAGGATGCTCTGCAACCATCTTTGTGGTCACAATGCACCTAGAGCCAGGGTTTGTGTCCAGGACAGTCTGAAGATAATCCCTCAACCTTCTGTACTGTTTAACTTGATCACCTAATACCACCTGCATTGCTTGTTTCTTTGCTCTCCAAGCCATCATCTTGTGCACTTGAACTCCATATTTCTCCTTTGTTGTTTCCCTAACAGCCTCAATGCCTGTCCTAGGGTCTATTCTTATACTTGACTCACACTCCTTGGCTAGCCATTTACCTGTCACCTTGCATCCTTCACCTGATGTGGCACATGTATGCTCCAGCTGCATTTTCCTGAGACAGAAAGTCTTCTCACCCTTAATGACTGACCCAACCATCATAAAAGGGCATTTCTTCCTTGTCTCCAGCTGCTCACTATCCTCTGTCAAATCCTCCATCTCTATCTCTTTATCTTTCTCTTTCTCTTTCTTTGTCTTCTTACCAGTAGAGCAAACAACAATGACCCTATCTTTGCAATTTCTCCAGTA
Organism: Poa annua; assembly: GCA_026929855.1. NCBI lineage: Eukaryota > Viridiplantae > Streptophyta > Magnoliopsida > Poales > Poaceae > Poa > Poa annua. The sequence continues at coordinate 86,405,786 of CM049431.1, forward strand.
CTTGAAATTTCTGAGTTGTGCAATGTGCCGTGTCTGCACTGCCCTTCTAAACTGATATACATCAACAAAACACATCTGGAAGCACAAACCTTCCTCTGGATGCAGTCTAGATTCATCATACCACACCCTTGGTTCTTTCTTTTTGGCCCTGCTTTTCTTTCCTCTTGGCAGAGCCCAAGACATCAGCTCTGCACCATCATCATCATCTTCATGCAGCTCCCACTGTTTGCCTTCATCATCAGAAGGCACATAATATGCTGGAGCTGTGCTCTGCTGACTGCAATGAGATCTTGTGTTGGGTCCTTCATGCTTACTCTTCTTGGTAGGTGCTTCTTCCTGCTCACTGTCATCACTGTCATCAGATGTACAGTCATCTGAATCCACAAACAGCTCATCTGGCTCATCTGAATCTTCAGTTCCAGTTGGCTTATTTCTCTTCTTCTTCTTCTTCTTCTTCTTCTTCTTCTTCTTCTGCTTTATATCACATAACTTCAGTCCCAAATCTTCATCTGAATCAGAGAGCTCAGTAGCATATGTGTCACTGTCAATATCCTCTACTTGCACTGGTTCTTTTCCTTTGCTGCAGCTTTGTTGAGTGAACAAATATTCTAGCTCTGGCTCCTGAACAGCTACTATGCTCTGCTCTAAATGGATGTTGCAGCTCTGTTGTGTCTCCAAATAAAGCATCTCTGAATCTTCAGATAGGTTAACACATTCCTGGCTAGGAATGATTACACCATCTTCATCCACTGCATAGATAATTGGCACACCAATCTCTGCAATTGGCAATTGTTCTTCAACAGTTGGAGTGTTCAAGTCTGAAGGAAGACTGCTACTTGCTGCAATTACAGTGATACTTACACACTTCATCTCTTCGTACTGCTCCACCATCTTCTCCACCTTTGCCATTCCATCTAACAGTTCCATCCCACTAACCCCTTTGTCCTTCTCTCTCACGTAGTACATGCTGTCAGTAATTCCGTATCCCTCTGTCTCGATTAGAGCTAAGAAATTCAGATAGGTTATATCAGACCTGCCGATTCTACGCTCTAAATTGTCTCTGCCTTCGAAATGGAATCTAACATCCCATATCTCGTCATCCAGGCTACAGAAAGAGGAAAATCACACTGTTCATTCGCAACCCTAGATCAAAATCGAGCAAGAAACATAGAACAAGATCTGAAGACTTACTAGCAGCCGCCGAATCCGCTGGTGAACTGGTGGCTGCTCTCCGGGTTCGCCTTCCACACTTGGGCCAAAGATGTCGCCGCCATCATCGCCAGCGAAACCTCCGTCACCGCCGCCGGCTTCGCAAGCGAGCTTTCTTTCCCATCGCGAGCGACACCTCCTCCCCTTACGGCTCCGCCCGCTCCGTCTCCGTCCGCGCCGCCGCCGTCTCTGTTGCTGGCGCCGCCGGGACAGCTCGTACCGGACGAACTCGCCGCCCACATTTCTTCACTCTTTGCGCGCGATTGAAATGGGAGAGAGAGAAGATGGATCTGCTCCCTTTAGTTCAGCAGTTGCGGCCGTTAACGGACGTTAACGGGAGGGTGTCAGGATTGCCACGTGTCCCCTGACAGATGGGCCCCCCCTGTCATAATAAGGCTTAACTGAGCGCCGCGGCCGCTTAACTGACGAGTGGTGGCTTCTTGAAAATAATTAGCGCTGGACCGGTGGCCGCGCGCAATTTCTGGGAATCGCGGTGGTTTTACGAAAACCTAGCCACAATTGTGGTGGTTATTTGTAATTTTCTCTGTGCGTGCACTTGTTCGGTGGTTAACTGGTGATACGCTACTGGCTGGACGAAAGACTTGATTTTTCGTGTTCAGATCATCTTGTCCATGAGTTCAGCTATCGTTTTCTACAACAACAGTGAACTGATGAACATAGCTATCGAGTTCAAGATCAAGGAGTTGACGAGACAAGCACTCGAGTTCATTCTGACTTGTTCTGAGAAGAATTTAGCCCAACGTTGCCTTCGTTTTTCAGAGTTGCAGTCGACTGGGATATAGCAAAGCTGATTTACATATTCATCACGTTTGGAACTTTTCGCAGAGGACAGTGTCGTCACTCGGAGACCACTGAGAGTCTTTGTTGCTTCAGTGAAATTTCATAAAAATAACGTAAAGTTCAGCAAAAAAAAACCATTTTCAAAATTATTTTAAAATCTAACCCTTTTTGGTAGCGCCGAAGGGCATGGCGCTACCCTTCGGAGAGTAGCGCCATGGGACATGGAGCTACCCTTAAGAGGGTAGCGCCGAGGGGCATGGCGCTACCCTCCGAAGGGTAGCGACGAAGGGCCCGCGTTGCCACGCTGGCACGAGGGTAGCGACGGAGGCTGTGGCACTACCACACAGAGGGTAGCGCCACATCGTTGGGCGCTACCAAAAAGGGTTAGATTTTAAAATAGTTTTAAAAAGAGGTTATTTTTTACTGAACTTTATTTAAAGGGTTATTTTTGTGAAATTTCACGTTGCTTCATGGGTTAACAAATGTCACAAAATCGACTGTTTAATGTAACAAAAGCGTCAGCTGATGTTATAGCCGGTGATTTCGACAAGAAAAATAAACTCGGATCAAATTTTCAACGAGTGCCCAACCTCAATCCGCGACTGTTCGGTTATTTGTTTTTGATCCCGGAGGAATGGAGGATTGACAGTTTTTCATTTGGAACTCAGCAGGCATGCAACGGTACTGATCTACTGTAACATAGTGAGCCTTTTCAATTCGCCATGTACTCTGAACACACTAATGTATGCAGAAGAATACGACAGTTACATATGTCTCACAGCGGTATGCTCATTAGGCTCCTTGGCCGTTCTGGTTATCTTATCCAAAGACGTATAGTATAAGTGTATAACCAATATAAACCCCCAAGAACTCTATAACAATGTCTCAAAAATTACAAGGGGCACAGAGCCGTTACCTTTCGATCCTTCCTACAGTCAAAATCTAAGGAGTTGTATCCAATGAAAGAATGGAGATTCTTCCCTTCCCAAGTTTCGGGACACTCATGGCAGACATTCAGCTCTGAAGCACCGGGAATTGACCAATGCTGCCTTCAAGCGTCATGGATTGAGCACAGTTGCAACCATGTATAGGCAGGTCATCCTGTCGAGCGAAATGATTCTGCACCCCTACTCTGTGACCTGAGTGGAATGCCGTCGACAGCAGACCTGAGAGGAATCCCTTCCGTTGCCCTCGGTGACCTGAGTGGAATACCATCAGCAGCAGACCTGAGAGGAATTCCTTCAGATCCATATGCATCGTCGTCGTCCGTATGTTTAGGAATTCGGATAGGTAAATTCTGTTGGAGACCTGTCATGCCAAGGGATAAGAAATTACACCGGTGGAGATGATGCTTTAAAAAGTCAAAAGGGAAAGAAACGTAGCCATACCATCCACCATATCTTTCGTCTTGTGAAGAAGAAACGTCCCAGAAAGGATAGTAACAAAACCACACATTTCTGTGACAATCTGAGTGGGATTTTGACGATCCCAGTCCTGCATTCAATTATAGTTGGAGCAAATAAATGACTCCGTAGAATTTGCTGTGGATCCACTGATTCACGACTTGACGATCAGCTTAACCCGTAGAAATGTGTGGCAACATAAGCATTGTAACTATGTTTGACAGATATTTCAAAATCATCTGACAGATTCCAAAATCATGTTCTCAGCCATTCACAGTTTGACCTACATTTTTTTACTGGAAGTAGCCTACATTTATCCTATTTAGTCCTGTTGACAAAGCTAACTCGTCCTCACAATGGAGAGGCGTGATTCATGAGCATTGTGGCTATAGTACCAACTCTTGACAACGTAAGCTTACTAATTTCAGTATTTTGACCCACATTAACAGTTCCTTCAACCCTTATTATGTAAGGATTTGGTCCAAACCTATAATAATTGAGCTGGATGCCCATCAGCGAGAGAAACTAACAGCACTGCTAAAGTTGAGCGCAAACTTGAGTGATTGTTGTAACGATGGCTGCAAAGTTTAGTGTAGCAAGACCACAACTAGAATGTTCGCGGTGACACAGGGATTACAAGGTTATGGGTAGAATATTTTAACCTTACAGTACAAAGGATAAATCAAGATTACTTTGGTACATATTAATTCCAGAAGCCGACTCATTCAAAGTAGTAACGATTGACATCTAGCATAATTACTGCACATTGGGGGCTTCCTTCAGTGAAGACCACCGACTCATTCAAAGTAACGATTGACATCTTGCATATTTATTGCACATTCCAAGAATAAACAAGATCCATGCATCGACTTATTAAGTCGATATAGATGTTCAAAATGGAAAGTTAAGCTACACTTGCTGTCAATCATAATAAACAAATAGACTGAGCTCCAAAGCTGTTACCTTGAACATTATTACACTAGCCAAAATGGTCAGCGAAGTAAACATCGTGTAATAAATGGGCGAAACAACTGCTGTATTGAATGTGTCAAGGGCCTGCAAAAGTAAACAATGTCAAGGTGAACCAGTGCATGACATGATAGGATATCGGCATAGCAACACTATTATTCACTAATCTATGCTACATATGGAAAACATTCTTTTACAACGCCCATAACTGCCCATGAAGATATATATCGATCATACCTTGTTCAGATAGTTCATCTGTGTTACTATGCATGTAATTACAACAAGTACGAACACCCATGTTTGTGGATAGACCAGCTGGTTCATCCCTGAAAATGTCAGCTTCAAGGCTATCCCAAGAGCTTTGACACTCATGACCTACAAAACCAAGCACAATACAGAGAAACCGTTAGATGGCAACTTGGGAATAGTTTTTTCTACAGAACTATTTTAAGGCTTGTGAATACAAAACAATTATCAATTAGGTGAAACATACCGACAAAGACCCAAAAAGTGAGCAAACGCCAATATACACCATAATATGTGTCTGACCATACTGCGGGACAAAATGGAATATGAGCACGAAAGCTGCTGCCAGCACAACGGCTGCATAAAGAAGAAATGCTGCAACATAGAAGTTTAAGCATTACTAAAGTTAATAAATAGTGGTATGCTAATATGTAACCATGAAATTAATAATGATCTAAATTACTATGCAAGCATATGGAATGCAGAATAAAACCTGGTTCAGTAGCAAGATCCCATACTTCTGCCACAGACTCAATTTCACGCTCCTGAGGGGCATGAAGCACAATTGTTGTCGAACCAACAACGCAGAGAACACAGCCGAGCACACCAAATATGTGTAGCTTCTCCCGCAAAATGATGCGTGCAAGAACAGCACTGTAAGAGAGACATGCTAAAGGTTTCAGAACTACTTAAATGTAAGCAAAATAAGCTTTCAGTGTACCACTTGTAAGTCACATTAACTATAGTTTAGTTCTTACCTAATAATTATGCTAAGTGCGCCAAGTGGAGTGACCAAGATAGCAGGAGCAAACGCGTAGGCTGCAAAGTTGGCGATCTCACCAACAACCACTGGAAACGGTACATTGTTACCGTACAGTAGTGGAAGCAAAATATTATGTCGGAACCAAGCTTTTGTTCATTACATCAAGAGAAATACCTACTTGTTATCATTCCTACCCACCATAGTGGCTCAAGCAGGTAAGAGTAGCCACCAACACCTGTGCAGATCAACATCTAGTAAGTTAAGAAGCATAAACACTGGAAAATACTGGAACGTGGCCGTTGGAATGAGAGAAGGAAAAAATTCTACATGACAGTTGCACAATACAACCTAGTACAGAACATACAATAATCAACATACGCTGACACCGACAATTTAAATGGCAACAAGCTAACAGAAGGAGGCTATCGCATACATTTTCGGGTGCAACACATTTTCATTAGCACACGTCTAAATTCAACGATTGCCCGTTTCAAAGCACACCATATTTGAATAAGCTTGTTCAGTTGCTCAGTGAGCAACTGCAGGGGCAGGAGCCAACGAAATGCAAGGAACATGAAGCCACCAAATCACCACCACGCCATCATCAGTTCTACAGTACGTACCAATTATGATCTTGGGGGAACAACATCAAGCAAACCGGTGATCATCAAACAGAAAGGGCGAGCCAATCCGTGCTCAACAACCGGCCCGATTCCCAATGTGCTTACTTTACAGAGCAAAGTCCTACCTATGAGGAGATGGTCCTAGAGGTCCTACGGACGTCGCAAGCGAGATCCAAATCTCGCGCGGCTCCTCGGTCTCAGATCTAGGCAACGCGGCGAGAGAGGCGGCGGCGGCGGCGGCGGCGGCGGCGGCGGCAGGAGAAGGGCATCTCGCTGTCGGCTGGGTGGGTCAGTGTGCGAGGAGACGGGGGTTGGGCTGAGTGGGGAGAGTGGGGGTCTGCGTACCTGCGCGTACGCCGGATGCTCCGGCCTTCTTGAGCCCCTTCTTCTTGACGATGAAGCTGGCCCCGATGAAGAGGCTGGAGGAGACGGCGAGCAGCAGGCCCTTGATGTTGTCGGCGGACATCCCCGTGTAGGACACCACCCAGCTCCCCAGCCGCGCGCCGCCCCCTCCGACCCCCATGACTGCACGGGAAGACGGGAACCCGCCACAGCTGAGCAGACGACGTCCCGCCTAGCTAGCTCCTGCGCCTCCTCCTGCGCATGCGAGATCTGGAGAGGCCGAGCTTGGTCGGGTCGGGCGGTCTCCCTTTGCTCTCCTTGTGGCCGGCTTGGCTTTTCGCCGCCGCCGCCGCCGCTGCTGCTGCTTGAAGTTGAGAGCTTGGGCGGAAGTTGTGGCGGGGGAGAAGGTATCCGCGCGCGGCAGAGGCCGCAACCGCAAGGCAGCAAAACCACCAAAAAGACTGGCGGCGACGACGTCGTCGTCGACAAGGAAGGGGGAGGAGGACGGGGCGGGCGTGCCGTGCGACCTGCGAGCTAGTTCTGGTTTTTTTTTGTCTGCTCCGGTGCGGGTGGTGTGTACGTGCGCCTTGGCTGTGCGCCGCACGGTGGTGTTTCTTTGGGTTTTTGCGACGTTTCTGGTAAGGCGTCAGGTGGGATCTGATCATTGTCCCATTTCTAATTAATTTGTGAATTTCTAGTTTAAATTTTTATCTAAAATTTTATAAGAAAATTGCATACAACACCAATATTTGATGAAAAAGTTGTACAAAACACAGAATTAAAACAGTTTATGCGGCTAGCCCCAACTTTTGGTGTAATATGTTGCGGCTAGCCCAATAAATGTCTTAGTGTACTTAACAATTACCTAACAAATGGGGCCAATATTTTATACTATATATCACATTTATAAAATGTACAACATAATTGTACGATAAAACAAAGTAGACATATTTTTTCTATATCTTTATAATGATATCTAAATTTTCATTTAGCATTTAAAATATGACAAATAAATGTATAAACAATACATGTACGATAAATCTAGCCCCACAAATAAGCAACCATCTTGATATAATTTTTTAATTATCATGAAGTTGTGGTACCTATTTTTTAAAATTGACTTATGCTATATAAAATAAAAGGCTCACTTTGTCAAAACATTGTTAAGATATGTTGTTAAGAGTCATAAGATATCTATTTGGTCTAGCTACAACATATTACATCAAATTTTTGTGTTAGTCACAAAAATAATTTTAATTCTGTGTTTTGTGCAACTTTATCACCAAACATTGGTGTTGTGTGCAATTTTCTCAGTTGTTAAGTACACTAAGACATTCATTTGGGCTTGTCGCAACATATTACATCAAAAGTTGGGGCTAGCCGCAAAAGTTGTTTTGATTTTGTGTTTTGTGCAACTTTGTCACCAAACATTGGTGTTATGTGCAATTTTCTCAAAATTTTATACTATGAGTCCCTAAATGTATTAGAAGTGGGATATTGGTGGGATCCCGCTTGCATCTCTAGTTTCTTGGCTGGGATAGAGCCGTCTATAGCCCAAGCAGTGTGTTGGCATGTGATGAGTGTACCAGGATAGCCCAAGCAGTTTGGTGATCTTGCTTGTTCACCTTGATTTGACAGGTGTTTTCTCTATAGGAGGAAACACCCAACAGCGATTTGTGCTGTAGGGTAGCCCATAGCATCTCACGCTTTCCTTCCCTTGAGTGGGCCATTGATCACGCTCCACTGTTTTTTTAATATAATTTTTCTCTCTCTCTTTTTCAAAATATCCTTGACTTTTTTTTTTGCTCGCTAAGACTTTTATTTTCCTTTTTGAAAAAGGTTATAACAAACACACAAATGTGGCACTTGGAAACGTTATAACAAACATATGCACAAAAGTGGCATTACCTTTTGTAAGCCACGTACAATGGTTATATCTTAGCGTCGTCACGTAAGATAATTGTTTAGGTGGAGGAGAGAGAATTGAAAAACAAAAAGTTGCTTCTCTTAACTAAGAGATAATCTCTTAGCACAAATGTATTACCATAATTTTATAATATCTGATGATTAAAGATCAGATTAAAAGATAATCCATTATATATTATGCTATATTACCATATTCAAATTACATGGCAAGACTATGGTAAGACAGTCTTATCAACTATTCCCTCCGTAACAAAAATGTAATGTTTTGGTAGTTAAATTTGAGCTACCAAACGTTATATTTTGATGCAGAGGAAGTCTCCTGAATTAGCGGGTCGTAAAAAATATATAATTTATGTGCCTATTCCCTCTCTGTCTCTCTTCCCCTTTCAGGGCCGGCTCTGGGCCGGGGCCCGTCCAAATAGGGGCCCATATTTTATAAGAAGTAGGTATATAGTATATAGAAAAAAGAAAATATAATTGATTGCTTTGACCTAGAGGTAAGACATCCCTTAGTCATCTAGTAGGTCCAAGTCTTACTTGACTGATTTTTTTATGTGTTTAGCCTCATCGATGAAACTCGCCCCGGGGCTTTTAAAATCCTAAAGCCGGCCCTGTCCCCTGTGACAAATTAACCATGCTCTTGGCTTCGGCCTGACTTTGTATTGGCTGCCCTGACCACTTTCAAGTTGAGTAATGAAAAACGGTGGGGAGTACCTTTAAACTTTAGTCCATTGTAAGTGTTTTTAACGTGCTAATGATTTTGTCACTGAATTTATTTTCTCTTCTTTCTAGATTCTAGAGTTCTAGACTCGTCAACTGGAGAGCAGTTTTGTGACCTAAAAAAAGATGGTAGCAGGAACAGCAATCTGAACCTGAATCAATCTTGGATCAGTCGAAATAAATTCAATCCTGGAGCAAGCGCGCACGCGACCGCCTCCCCGATCGAGCCCTTGCCGCCTGCAACTTCCCGAACACGCCGCGGCTGCTTCCGCCCCATCAGGCTGCCGTCTATTTCTCCCATCGCGCGTGGCGCCGCCCCTCGCGCTCGCGGACGGTAAGGTCCCGCGCTCCTTGTAACACCTGTACCAGTGGTGGCTGACGCAGTGCAGTAGTTTCAGTTATCTGTAACGAGTTGTGGTGCTCGAGTTGGGCCGTGGGCCAATTGTGGTGTCGTGCGGGCAGAGCCCAGTGGGTGGTACGACTTGTCGATATAACAGTCGCTTACCTGAACCTGTGGAGGCATGAATGAAAAGAACTAAGTTCCGTCTCCTTCCTTCCTCTCTTCTTCCTTTGCAAGTCTTCTCCGATCCCCTTCCTGTTCTTCTGGAAACCCTAGCGGCGGCAATCATACCGTCGGCTGCGGGACGTGACACTTTGGTATCAGAGCCCCGTACGATCCGATCGTGCTCCGCATCTCGACGCTGTCCCAGTAACATCGACCAATCGGTTGCGAATTGCTTCGGTAGTTCGCTGTAAATCCGAGATTGGCGTGTGGGTGGTATAGAGGGAGTCGCAACGGCACCGTCCAAAGTCTCAACTCCGGCGGCTCAAACACGATTTGTGTTAGAAGCGATGGAGGAACTCAAGACTAAGCTGCTCGCGAGATTTGATACGGTTGACACCAAGTTTGCTGCTCTGGAGAAGGTGCAAGCACATCTGGAGGAGATCGTCTCCAAGTTGGTCAAGCACGCCGAGACACTAGAGCAGATGCAGGTGAAGGTCAATTTGTCCATGGACACGCTAGGGAAGGTGCAGGCAGAACAGAACCGCGTTACCTGTTTGTTGAAAGGCCCAGCCGTGCCCGCCTTGACGATTCCGCATAGAGATGCATCCAGTCTCTTGGGTGAGCCTCCAGATCGATGGGAGAAGCCACCGTTGGCACTAGGATCGACTACAGCTGTGCCAAAGGTGACTATGCCACCTCCCACTCCCACCCCGAGGATTGATGAGGGGCCAGGAACTAGTTTGATGCGTGGAGGGGATCGCGACCGTGGAGGGGAGGAGAGTAGGCGCTCATGGATGCCCAAGATGGATTTTCCAAAATTTGATGGCACAGATGTGAGGATTTGGATTGATACCTGCAACACGTTTTTTCAGTTGTACAACATAGCAGAGGGTTTTAAGGTGTCGGCTGCAACAATGTACATGAAGGATAGTGCTGCTCATTGGTACCAGGCATACAAATCGGAAAACCCATGGCATAATTGGTCAACCTTTGCAGTGGATGCGGTGCAGGAATTTGAAGGCAATGCTGAAAGGGACAGGACCAGAGAGCTGCTAACTCTTAAGCAGACTGGAAATGTAGAAGAGTACAAGAAGCAGTTCGACAAGTTAGTATATCAGATCAGATTGTATGATCCTCATGTTGGGGGTATGATGCTGGTGCAGCGGTTCATATTGGGGCTCAAAGAGGAGTTAAGAGCAGCAGTGGAGGTGCAGCTACCAAACAGTGTGGTAGAAGCAGCTTCGTTTGCCATCATACAAGAAGTTGTTTTGGAGAGAACTAAATATAGCAGTACCAAGAACTACACCAGAAAAACCAATGTGACTAGGGAAGACACTGGAGGCAGTACTAACACTCACCAGAGATTTGAGAAAGGGGAATTGTGGAAGGCAAGACAATTAAAAGACTACCGAAGAGCTAATGGGCTATGCTTCAAATGTGGAGAGAAATATGTGCCAGGGCATCAGTGCAACATACCTGCAGTGGCCCAAGTTAAAGCAATGGAAGCTAATGAAATCTTGTCAGATGAGATGTTGGATACACTGGAAGCACAAGGGGGAGATAATTCCACAGAGTGTTATGTATCTGTCAATGCCTTGTCAGGGTCCACCAAACCTGGGACAATTCAGTTCAGAGCCTTGGTGGGAAATCAAGTCATGCTTCTCCTATTGGACTCTGGCAGTTCTCATAGCTTTGTAGACCAAGCCCTGGTGGAAAAATTGAAGTGCAATGTTACTACCATATCTACCCTAAAAGTGAAAGTGGCTAGTGGAGATCTCATGTACTGTAACAAGATGATATCAGTGGTGGCTGCAAGGACATACTTTCGAGAATGATATGAGAGTGTTGCCGTTGGGAGGATATGATGGTATTTTGGGCATGGACTGGTTAGAAAAGTGGGGTGCGATGAACTGCAACTGGGAGCAAAAATGGGTCGAGTTCAGCTACAAAGGACAAACTATCAGGTTGAATGGTTTGTCAGTTGTGCACCACCAAGACATACAAGCAGTGTCAGTTGAGCAACTAGCAAAATGTTTCAAAGGCAATGATATTTGGGCAGCAGCTGAGGTTGGTGTTGTGGACAATGAAATACAAATCATTGCACAAGTTCCGCAACAAATTCAAAAGATACTGGACGATTTCTCCGAAGTGTTTCAAGAACCAAAAGGGTTGCCACCACATAGGGAATTTGATCATGCTATACATCAGATGCCAGGTACTCAACCTGTCAACTGCAGGCCCTACAGGTACTCACCTTTGCAGAAGGATGAAATTGAGAGACAAGTAGCAGAAATGTTAAAACATGGAACAGTGATTCCTAGTGTCAGTCCTTATGCTTCACCTGTATTGTTGGTAAAGAAGAAGGATGGCAGCTGGAGGTTCTGCATCGATTACAGAAGGTTAAATGCAATAACAATTAAAAGCAAGTTTCCCATTCCTGTTGTGGATGAATTACTTGATGAATTGGCGGGAACCAAAGTATTCTCCAAGCTGGACCTAAGGGCTGGGTATCACCAAATTCGAATGGTACCTGCAGATGAGGCCAAGACAGCTTTCAAAACTCATAATGGACAATACCAATTTAGGGTCATGCCCTTTGGGCTCACAAATGCCCCTGCCACTTTCCAATGTGTCATGAATTATGTGTTTGCTCCTTATGTGAGGAAGTTTGTGCTTGTTTTTATGGACGACATATTGGTGTATAGCAAGTCAATGGAAGAGCATGCACAACATTTGATATTAGTGTTCCAAGTGCTGCAGAACAATCAGCTGTTTGCTAAGCTAAGTAAATGTTCATTTGCTCAGTCAAAATTGGAATATTTGGGTCATATAATATCTGATCAAGGGGTGTCAACAGATCCAACAAAAACACAAGCTATGTTGGCTTGGCCCGTGCCTTTAAATGTAACTGACTTGAGAGGGCTTTTGGGACTCACTGGCTACTACCGGAAATTTGTTAACGATTATGGAGTAATAGCCAAAGCCTTGACTGTGTTGCTTCAGAAACAAGCATTTGTATGGACACCAGACGCTCAAGTTGCCTTTGACAAATTGAAGAAAGCAATGAGTGAGACGCCAGTGTTAGCTATGCCTGATTTTTTGAAATCCTTTTGGATAGAAACTGATGCTTGTGCCACTGGAATTGGGGCAGTTCTGATGCAAGAGGGCCACCCAATTGCTTATTACAGCAAAGCCCTGAGTGTGAACAACAAGAAATTGTCGATTTATGAAAAAGAATTCCTCGCTATCATGATGGCAGTGGATAGGTGGAGGCCATACTTGGCGAGGGGACCTTTTGTTATCAAAACCGACCACAAGAGCTTGTGTAACTTAGAGGATCAAGTACTTCATACAGATTTACAGAAGAAGGCCATGACGAGGCTGGTAGGCCTTAATTTCACATTTCAATACAAAAAAGGAGAAGACAACAAGGTCGCAGATGCTCTTTCTAGGGTAGGCCATGTGTTCTCCTTGCATGCTATATCAGCCGGGGTACCAATTTGGATCCAGGAGGTGCTGAATTCATATGCGGTGGATAACAAAGCCCAAGCTCTACTGCAAGAATTAGCTGTGGTGAGCCAGAATGCAGACGGCTATACTCTCGAACAGGGCTTGATCAGGCTTCATGGCAAAGTGTGGATTGGGGCAAATGTTGGCTTACAAACCAAGTTAATCCAAGCCTTTCATGCAAGCGCAATAGGAGGTCACTCTGGCATTCAGACTACATACCAGCGCATTAACAAGTTATTTGCTTGGCATGGGCTGAAGGCAGCAGTGCAAGACTTTGTGCAACAGTGCACTGTCTGCCAGCAAGCCAAGCATGAGAACTGTAAGCCACCAGGACTACTTCAGCCTTTGGATATACCTGAAGGAGCCTGGAGGGAAATTTCTATGGACTTCATAGAAGGCCTTCCTAAGTCTGCTGGTTATGATGTGATTCTAGTAATTGTTGACCGCTTTACAAAGTATGCTCACTTTATTCCCCTCAAGCATCCATATTCTGCTCATATTGTAGCCAAGGCAGTGTTCAACAATGTAGTCAAGCTCCATGGTATGCCTACCTCCATTGTGTCAGACAGGGACAGGGTGTTCACTAGCCATTTTTGGACTGAACTGTTTGGCATGTTTGACACAAAGTTGCAAATGAGCAGTGCATATCACCCACAGAGTGATGGGCAAACTGAAAGAGTAAATCAGTCCTTAGAAATGTATTTAAGATGTGCTGCAAATGAACAACCTAAGAAATGGTACAACTGGCTTCCTTTGGCAGAATTCTGGTATAATACTGCACACCATTCTGCTATTGGTTGTTCTCCTTTCCGGGCATTATACAAGGAAGAGCCTCACTATGGCCTGCTGCCTGACATTCAGACCACCGTCAACACTGAAGTAAAGGATTTTCTTAGTGAAAGACAGTCAGCATCTGACATGTTGAAGTACCAATTGGAGAAAGCTCAGTTGCGCATGAAGCATTATGCAGATAAGAATAGATCGCCAAGGGAATTCCAAGTTGGTGATTCAGTGTTCCTAAAGCTGCAACCGTATGTACAACATTCTGTGGTTCAGAGAACCTTTCCAAAACTATCATACAAGTTTTATGGGCCATACAAGATCTTGGCTAAAGTGGGATCAGTGGCATACAAACTTGAGCTACCGGCATCCAGCCAAATTCATCCGGTGTTTCATGTGTCGCAGCTCAAGCCTTTCAAACCAGATTTCACTGCAGTGTCTACAGATCTTCCTACACAGGTGTACTTGGACACACAAGATGTGGTGCCAGAGGAAATCCTGGAGCGTCGCCTGTGCAAGAAAGGAAATGCAGCGTACACTCAAATCAAGGTGAAATGGTCTTCGTTGCCATTGCATACAGCGACCTGGGAAGATTATGATGTTCTCAAGGTGCGTTTCCCAAATGCACCAGCTTGGGGGCAAGCTGGTTCTGGAGGAGGGGGTGGTGTAACACCTGTACCAGTGGTGGCTGACGCAGTGCAGTAGTTTCAGTTATCTGTAACGAGTTGTGGTGCTCGAGTTGGGCCGTGGGCCAATTGTGGTGTCGTGCGGGCAGAGCCCAGTGGGTGGTACGACTTGTCGATATAACAGTCGCTTACCTGAACCTGTGGAGGCATGAATGAAAAGAACTAAGTTCCGTCTCCTTCCTTCCTCTCTTCTTCCTTTGCAAGTCTTCTCCGATCCCCTTCCTGTTCTTCTGGAAACCCTAGCGGCGGCAATCATACCGCCGGCTGCGGGACGTGACACTCCTCCATCCTGACAGGTCGTCGGCCTGGAAGTTCTCCTCACTTGTTTTCTGTTTAATCAATTTTTCATCAGGTTCAGCAGCCATATCGTAGTCTATGAGGAACAACACCATATCTCAGAACACCATGTTTGATGTTTGGCAAAAGTTCTAGCTTATCGAGCACTAGAGTGCATAAGGAATTTTTGCTCCAAAATTCTTGAATTCTTTCACAAGCATGTTCATACTGCATTTAACAAATATCGACATTGAGTTACTAGAAACCCTGATGATTCGAATCTTATACCTCTTCTCCCGATTCCTTGAAGGGATCATTTTAGTTCCTACTATCATTTGATTGCCTCCAGTGTGTTCGGGTCTTTTTGTTTCAGAGAGAAGCATATTCAGGTGTTGACACTGATGAGTTTTTGGCATATATGAAGTTTCAGTACTTTTGAGCAAACTCCAGTGTCCATGCTAAAAAAGAAATGAACGTACGAGACGGTGTCAAAGGCCCCCCTTCTCCGGCCCTCACCAGGTGGGAAACCTCTCCACCTAGTGATTATTCGAAACAAAAAAAAAACACGTTAGCATTTAACTTGTAATTCAGCACACAACACCACATAGTACTTAACCACACAAAGCGATGCTCAGTAAGGTGACAGCATCTGCATCCAGTGCACAATTTGTAATGGACAACAGCGCATAAATACAACTGTTACAATTTACATATCAAATTCTACAGAATGAAGAAGCTACTCTGCAAAATTACTAACTTAGCTAATATGTACAGGTGCTAAAATGGCTAGTCGGCTACAAAATTGCCAGCCCTCGTTTGAGGTGCTCCAATTAGACTCACTACTAGGATCCAGGCAGATCATTGGGTAGAAGCAGCAATAGCTAACGCGGAAACTCTACCTCGGTGCTCGTTCTGAATCATCTGAAATCATTTCTAAACAATGCCCCATGCAAGAATCAATGCACCTTTCTTTGTTGCGAATGAACCTTGTCGGGAAGCACAATTGTATTATGGTTGGCATATCGAAGACTGTAATTCCAATTATTACCATTGACTCCCAGATATCATCAGTCCACTACAACTCAGATGCAAAAGAGAAGACCTTGATATCAAACTCTACCACTGTCTGTTGGGATCCTTACATTTTCATAGCCTTTCAGTGTTGCCTCGGTAAATGATTCCAGTGCTTCAAATATTGGAGCCAGCCCTGATTTTAGATCAGTTGCACTTGACTCTTGCAATTCTTTCAAAGTTTCCTCATGCCTAGCTCTTTGCTTATCCAATCTTGTATGCAACGCATCCAAAGCTACCATGCGGCTATCAACTGCCCGGTCATTGTCAGTTTTGGGCAACACTGTTTTTCCAGTTTCAGGATGTCCAGGCAAGCCTTGCCACTTTTGTTGAGATTTGAGCCTCTTTGAGAAATCTCTAGATAAATAGTCTTCTTTCATTTTCTGCTGCTGCTCTTCGTCTTGTCGCTCCCATAATATGTGCACATTAACAGCAAAAGCGTCCATTGCATCCACAACAGCACCTTCTGGTATCATTTTCATGGTTTGACACCAATCATTAGCTGTGATGAACACACCGGGGGCTCCAAGTCTACCAGGCGAGAACGGTGCGATGCCGTCTGACGTTTGCTCCTTTTCCTGAGGAAGCCATTTCACTAACCAGCCGTTCAGGGTTTCAATATAGGCCTTTTGGGATATAATCCAATTTCTGAAACAGGAACACCAGTTCAAAAGTTCCATTTCCAGTTCCAGCGTAACCTTGGAGGAGTTTCTTTCAGGACCACTCTTAGGGATGAGAATATGAGATTTAGTATCAAGTATGGCATGGAATTGCTTCCTATGGCACTCGAGAATGAATTTCCACATTATGACATGCCTGCATAAAAAGGAAAACAATTTACTTATTGTCCACTCACAAATGTTTTTACAAATATCATCTTTTATATTTCAATATGGACTACATAAATTCTGAAATGATGTGAATATTCACACTCAAACACGTCTAGATACATTCGAATCGGGAAAAAAAACTAGATTTTTTATTTCGGAACCGAGGCAGTAGATGACAACTAATATACTGACAAGGTAATAGCTATCCGCCATAGAAATAACATTCTAATTTAAGAAATCAACAATGCAGGAAGAGAAAATCCCATGTGTGTACACACGAGAATAGGTCCCCCAAGGAGGAGCCCCGCGGAATTTAAATAAGACAGAAGCGATCATGTGAGGTACCTCAATTCTCAACTAATTTTGAGAGGAAATTTTGCTATGGCTTAGGTGGAAAAATAATACTCCCTCCGTTCCTGAATATAGGGTGTATAAGTTTTCTGCACAGATAATAAGACAAGCTATTTTATACATAGTGTACTAAATTTTTATTTAGAAAAAATGGCAAGAGATGAGTTCTTAATTGGTACAAAATACAATCCGTTAAGTCGCTCTTTTGAGACTAGATTTTATTTTTTGATGGGTCAAATTGTGCATAAATAGCAAATACACCTTATATTTTGAATTTTTCTTCAAAAACTTATACACCTTATATCAAGGAACAGAGGGAGTATTAATTATAAAACTGTTGCAACACTCAGTAGTGATGTTGCCATATAAAAGATGATATATTGCATATTGTTCTGTATTTTTCACTCAATGGTAACGTTGTTCTGTACAATCACAAAAATCACCTAATTGGATGTTATCCTCAGCTTCATAATGGAGATTTTTTTTTGAAGATAAAGGTGGTCGTATCCACCGCCCGAATAGATAGAAAGAGTTGACCCATTTATAAGGAAAACCGGGTCCAAAAACCATACAATCTGTACAAAATAATGACACAAACGAAGCGACCTGCCGCCCACACGACCCAAGTCGACAAACGCCGCAATACACACCACCTACTCCGGAGCCGCCGCCCCGGCGTAACAATCAGAACGACCTTCGCATCGCCCGAAAGTGATCCGGTCATGGTCGACAAACCCTCTGCCCATGCAGTATTCATCCAGGTTGCCACCAAAACCACCGGTCCGGAGCCGCCACCCCGGTGTAACAACCAGATCGACCTTCGGATTGTCCGAAGACGATCCAGTCGGGTCGACGAACCCTCTGCCCAAGCAGTCTTCATCCAGGTCGCCACCCAAACCCACGCTAACAACAGCTCTGCCTCATAGAGCCGCCATAGCGTGGGAGCTCGAGGCCGCTACCTCGACATACCACAACCGTCCAAGGCCGCCGCCTAGGTCTCCCGCTCCCCCTGACAGCACAACCACGCATCGCGTGCACCGCAACCGCATCGCACCGTGAGGGCTAAGAATCTCCAAGACGACGCCTCCAACAAGGCGCCGCCCGCTCCCGGCGGAGCTTAGGTTTTCACCCAGAAATCTTAGACCGTAATGGAGATTATTCTTGGATATTTGTTGCAACTAATTTTCTCTTTACACGCAGAGACTATAGAACAGTGGATAATTTATAGATCCATTTTGAGTCCCTACTATGCGAGTAACGCATACTTTTAGTGATTGTTTTTCCACACACTACATCCATCGTTCCATCATGATTTGCTGGCAAGTGATACAATATTTCAGTTGAACAACTGAAGATTTCTTAATAATGAACTAAAGTTAGTCATCCAACATTAGTAGTCTAAAGCAATAGATGTTAACTTTGTTTGAAAAAAAACATGATGATTGTTTGAATTTAAACCCTTCAAGACCCACTCAAATGTATAAAAGTGTAGAAGTGACCCGCACATACCCTTGAATAAGCTTAATGAGGTATGGATGTAGCTCGTCATCTCGTAGTATGTGGATCCTCTTGGAAATAACTTTAATTGATCTAATGGCAATATTGATTCTGGTGAGCAGTGTCCTGATTGAGGCTCGTGTGGCATCAATTTTATATGGCTCTGCACCAGTGGCATCCAACTCTTTTAGGTGCTTCCATTCTTTGTCGTATGTAATCCTCAACCTTTCTTCCTCCTAACATAATTTATGAATAAAATGCTAATAAGATGGTTATAAAGGGCATGATAAATACAAAGTGTCACTACATAGATAGCGCTAAAATAAATTCAACAACACAATGAGGCCCTGCGTTAACCAGTCTGATAGATGTAAAACATTAATCACATCAAGTTAGAAAGCATTATTGGGTTGGGTATATTGAGAGCGGAGCAATATCGGAGTTCAGATGACAGCTCAGATGAGGACAGGAATATGACACATTTCATATAATGAGAAGTAGCATACCATGATCTCCTTATGAAGTCTTTTCTCCCACACATACAACCTATCCATTATTGAAGAAAGTGTGTTAATTTCTGTATTGCTGGTACTATTGATTCCGCTATTCGAATTCCGAACTCTTTTGGATGCACTTATTGCTGACTGCTCCATGTTCTTCACCGGCGGCTCAGAAATGGAAGAAAACAACAGGGCAAAGGTCCCCATCATCCGTGAAAATACAACTGCATCAAGGGTAAGGGCCAAGTTATTTAACCTAGTAAGAAATATATTTACAGAAAAGAGCAGGCACCGTGAGAAATAATCTCTGTCCACAGATCAATATGATTACTTTCTAGAAGAAACAAAATAATAGTATTATATCTCCTATATCAACCATAGAGATGATTTATCAGTTCTCTAGCTTATTATTAGCTACTAGTTGATTTGAGCTTGCACTGGGGTCTGATGTGTTAGGAAAATAGAGCACACTTGCAGTGTCATAGCAATAGACCATGTATTTTACGGTGAATGAAATGAAAAGGAGAAATGTACTCACATTTTAAGACTCTACTCTTCGGTCTATACCGAATACTCCCGACCTCAAGGATCCTGGCCACATCTTCTCCGCAGGCGACCACCGATTTGAACTGCTCCTTTATCTCCTCCACAACCTCTGCAACATCTCTCGTCCCAAAGATTGGCAGCGGCGGCACATCCTCCCCGACTACCATGGAAGAATGCTCCTCGGAGCTCACCCTCTTCACCTTTTGCGGATCATCAACAACCGGCACCGCCCCTCCTGTTCTTGTGACATTGGCGTTGGCATTGTCACAGTCACAGCTGCACACACTCTCGTCCCCTGACCCGAGAACCGAAGAAGTAGCCACGCTCTCGATCTCACACTCCTTGTGCTCCATGGGGACCTTCACCTTGGCGCTGACATCCACATTGTCGATCCGGTTGGACGCGGTGCTCTCCACCGCCTTCCTCGCCTTGAGCTCCGACATCCTCATGGACTCCTGTTCCGTCTCCTCCTCCAGCTCCGGGATCCCTTCCCTCTCCCGCACCTCGCTGGAGTTGGGGCTGCTGGAGAAGGACACGTTTCCGTTGTAGTACTGCGGAATCTCATGGCTGTAGGAGTCGAACAGGTTGAAGAAATCCCACGGGGACGCTTCCGCCATGGGCATCGGTGGCGGTGGCGCCGGAGCCGCTGGCTCCCGGGCGGGGGTAGGCGCCGGGGCGCCGTACATCGGGTTGGTGTACCCGTAGTCGTACCCCGGCCCTGGGTAGGAAGGCAGGTTGGTGGCGAAGTTGCTGTAGCCGTAGGGTTCTTGGTACACCGTGTTGGCCTGTGCCGAACTGGCCTTCATGTAGTGGTAGCTGGGGACGGAGACGCCTGGGAACGAAGGGTAGGAGGGGCCGTAGGAAGCGTGCTCCCACGGCATTTCTTGCCTGGCCTCCCATGGCATTTCGGGCCTGCCCTCCCACGGCATCTCGGGCCGGCCATCCCACGGCATTTGGAGCCTGCCCGCTCGAGGCTCTGGGATTTGGCGTTCTTGAGCCCGCGGCGGGATCTCGACGCGGACGCCGTGTCCGGGCTCGTCGCGGGCGCAGTCGTCGTCGGGATCGGAGTCGGAGGCGTCGGAGTGGAAGTGGAGGTGGGAGTGGCCGGAGTCGGTGTGGGGAGTGGAGCTGGACTTCTTGGGCTCGTCCGGCTCGGAGGGGGGCAGCGTGAGCACGGGCGACCCGGGCGGCGAGGCGGCGTGGTGCTCGTGCGCGAACCGGGCCAGCGCGTCGGCCACCCGCGGGAGCGCGCGGAAGTAGGCGGCGTGCGCGGCCGCGAGCGCGGCGCGGCGGTCGCCCGCGTCGCGCATCAGGTCGCGCCGCTCCCGGCAGAGCGCGGCCACCGGGGACACGTCCGCCGTGTCCAGCCGCGAGCTCCGGCATCCCATCCTCCGTCCGTCCCTCCCGGCAGGCAGCGCCCTAGGGCCTCGTCCGCCGCGGCATTGCACGCCTCCAAGTGGGTGGGTGTTGGCTCGCCGGAAAGAATGGCAACGGAACAGAATGGGCGGGAGGTGGTGGCGTGGACTCGTGAGCCCGGAGCGGAGGAGCGGCGGTGCGCGCGCGCGCGATGGCACGTGGAGGAGCTGCGCGCAGGTACGTTTATTATTGAGCAGGCACTGACACTGGCAGTGGCAATGGCTGTGGCTGTGGCTGGGAGGTTTAAAAGCAGATGCGATGCAATGCACTGCTCATTCCAGTACAGCATGCAGCAGGATGAGCAAAAGTGCTTGCTCTCGGCTCACATCACCGGAAAGATGTTCGGACGGTGCCGGAGACGAGGAGGAGGGGCCATGGATTATTGGTTTTGCAAGGACTGATGATTGATCTTGGACGCTCTGGCTGGAGAGGGGAAGGAGGAAGAAGAAGGGCCTGCGTTTGTTTACTGCTAGTGCTCTGGTAAAAAAAAATGGCAGGTGGTGTTTTACGGCGGAGTGAGTGAGAGGGGACAGAGATCGGAGGACAACAGGCAAGTTTCAGTGCAGCAGGAGTAAATCATTGCGTTTACGCCCGTTTCTGTGCCCGACGGTGACAGTGTAGTAATGCTCTGGTCCGCACTCCTGCAGATTATCCTACTATACAAGATAAATTTATGCTCTGAGCTAAATCTGGCGCGATCATTCGGTCTGAATGCTAATAAACGGGGCTTTTTACGGTAGGGACAAATAAGTAGGAACCGTTCAACTAATAAGATCTGACGGTCTATATTTGTCAATACTTGTCATCAACGAAGTAGTATTTTTCTTATCAAATGGATGAATTTGGTAGGTGCAAAGAATTTTTTTACACAATCGGCATACTTGATTTCATGCAATATCAACAACGATGCAGGCATGCAGCTGTCTAAGAATATTCCTTGTACTAATTTCCATATCTCTATGCTAGTTTATGTACCTTAATTTTCAGCTATACAGACAATTTATACATGGCTAACATATCTGATTAGAAATTCTCAAATAATAGAGAAATAATAATATATTTTTTAATTTTACCACTCTTGCGAAATTAAATTAAAATTGTACAATAGCAAATTAATTCATACATACTCCCTCAGTTTTTAATATAATATAAGATGTCTTAAAGCACCTCCATTCGGGCGTCCAAACGGCCGCCCAAATGCTTTTGGGTGTGCCGAACGCATTTTCGCTCCCACTCGTGACAAATAAAACAGTTTTTGGTCCGGCGCGACTCAACTTTTTGTTCGGCACGTCCTGCCCACACCCTCCGCTTGAATAGTCGATGGGCTGGCGGGACGAAATGAACACCACGTCGGCCTCCGACACGTGGGCCACACCTGCCATTGAGACGTGAAGAGACGCCACCATTTCCCGCCACCTCTCACCGCCTTCGTTTCCCGCGTCTGTTTCCCACGCCGGTCAGCTGAATTAATGGTAGAGGCAGCGTCTCGATGTCCCTACTGGTCAGTCTCGTTGCACCATTCTGTGTCCGTTGCGGCGCTGCCAGTGAACCGTCGTGTCGCCTCCCACCTGAATGTGGCGTATGTTTCCCGCTTACCATTCTCGTCTCTGTTCTTCCCGCCTCTGTTTCCCGTGTCGACCACCCGACCCTGCTATATAACACCCTGCCGAGCAGCAAGCACAACATACCACATACGCTCCACCCAATTCCATGGCGAGAGGGCACGACCGTGGACGAACGCGTGCCAGTGGACGAGGGTGTGGTGGCTATGGTAGGGGCACGACGGACGATGAACTCTACCCGGGTCTACGTGGCTTCCAATTCCTACTTATCATGTACAGTGGCATTGAGTCGCGGCTGAAACCCCCGGCGGCGTTTGTGGGGAAACTTGAAGACGGGGTGCCAAAGACAATGAATCTGAGGATGGAGGACTGCGAGAAAGACAACTGGGAGGTGAAAACAGTCTTCGGCTCGAAGGGTGAGTTGTACCTCGTCAAGGGGTGGAAGAGATTCGCCCAAGCATACAACCTAAATAAGGGGTTCTTCCTCTACTTCGAGTTCAACGACGACGACGGGTTCTTCATCAAGGGTTTTGACGACACTTATGCCAGAGGGTGGCCGCTGTGTACAACAACGATAAGAGCGGGTCGGCATCAACTTCAAATAGTAACAGTACCGACGAGGACAACGACCGTTAGATTAGGTTTAGTTTATATTGCGTTAAATTTTATTCAAATATGTAAAATCCTGAACTTTGGATCAAATGCGCCATATAGTAGCTATAGCGATGATTAAATTTAGGTTGTTCACATTTTGTAACAAAAAATTGTCCGCCATGAGTGGGGAGCACGACGACCATATGCGAAAGGCCGTACGGACGGCGGCCGTCTGGACGACCTTTGGGCAGCCGTTTGGGCGCCACGAGTGGAGATGCTCTTAGCCTCACATTTACATGTATTTAGACAAGTTTTAGTGTCCATTTCACTTATTTTAGTCTATATTTAGATAACATGTGCAATAACTAAAATATCTTATAATTAAAAATAAAGTGAGTATTTTTTGTAAAGTACGTGCATACATCACTACTGATTTTTTTATCTTAGTACGGGACAAAATTTCACAAGTTTACTTTCACATAGTTTTTTTATCAGGATTTTGAACTCGTCATTAGAATGAAGTGACTGGGCCATTTACATGGTAAGTGCAATTAATTGGGATATCTTACTGTGAGGGCTACTGTTACACTTCGGCATCAACAAAAATCAAACCAAATCTCTACCCTGATTCTGAAAATAAAAGCAAACCACAAATACCAAAAATGCTAAGAGTACTTTCCCAGAAACTAATACAATCAACGGTAGAGATGATTCAATACTACCAGGTTATAGGACTAGTAAATTGTACCGTAAAACAACCCTAATAAACCGACCAGTTTATCAACCCTTATTCAGAGATCTTCCCCACGGTCCTACTTAAGCCGCATCTGTCAGAAATATTTACATTACGGTGGGGGTGGGGCTGGGCACTGTTTTCATCCTGTTCCATTCCATGTATGTAAAAAAATTATACTTGCACAGTTTATTTGCAGAGAATTGGTGAGCAGATCAAGTGTTGGACGTGATCTTCTTGCTCCATCACCTAATTACTGTACTAATCTACACAGAGTTAGCATTTAAAGACCGTCATCGTGCAAAGGCCGCCGTAGCACTGATGGTCAAAGATTCTGTACTAAACCCCATCCTCACTCACCACTCACTCACGCGGGCACACATGACACATCTCGCTAAATGCTACCGTCACGTGCCTCTTTAGTGCGCATCGAGGACGAGCATTCAGTAAAGAGAACTGCTACACGTCCGACGAATTTTCATCCGACGCTTGTACGACGGTGAGATCGAACCGTGCCTAATCCAGTACTTAGACTATCCCACGGTACCCAGGCAGTGTCGGATGCAAATCGTATATGAAACGTCGGATGCACAGCCTTTCCGTTCAGTAAATCCAAGACCAGGGTACTTTTTTTTGATGTTGTTGCAAGAATGACTTAGATCTATTATACTACTAAAAATTCAGAGAAGTACACTCCAAACATAATAAAAATTATATCAGAATTTGCATAACACCGAACTATCACTGCACACCGACACCGCTCCAAGACCTTACTAAAGCCGTCGTGATCTTGTCGATGATAGTCGAGAAATCTTCATGCACACACTTCTAAAGATAAGCGTATAGATGAAACCTGATACCAAATATTGCCACCACGTACGCAAGACGGGAAACCCAACTTCGCTCCTCAAGGAGCTGGCAACAATCTACGCCGGACCTCCGTCGTCGTACCTGATGAACTTGATAGGAGTGGGTATGAAAAACCGACTCCAAGAAGCGTTGCCATCCTTCCGAGAGCTAACCCTACGAGGAATAAAATCCTAACCTATTTACTAGCCAACCGACATCGAGAGGAGGGAAGCTTTCAATGTTTATTGCACAGACCACGAACTATTTGTGAAATAGGCTACACAAAGGTCCAAATTTCATTCTTAGTAAACTGGTCAACATAATATTTGAGGGCGTCGACCAACATGCCACAAAAAATACTTTGGAAAAAATAATATTTTAATCTTCATTACAACATGAAGCAACTAATCTGATGATAACGTTTGAAACAATTTAGACGAACTGTTTGAAAGCAATGACACCAATAATCGATGGAATCTGCAATTTGCTTCAAACGACCAAGAGCACTGTTGTAGATTCTGACGATGGACACGCACACATATGGCCGTACCTAGACTAGCTACTCTATGACAGTAGCTCTTAGCCGTGAAATTTCACAAAAATAACCCTTTGGACAAAGTTCAGTAAAAAATAACCTCTTTTCAAAACTATTTTGAAATCTAACCCTTTTTGGTAGCGTCCAACGATGCGGCGCTACCCTCTTTGTGGTAACGCCACAGCCTCCGTCGCTACCCTCGTGCCAGCGTGGCAACAAACCCTTCGGCGCTACCCTTCGGAGGGTAGCGCCATGCCCCTCGGCGCTACCCTTAAGAGGGTAGCTCCAAGCCCCATGGCGCTACCCTCCGAGCACGTCGAAAACGGCTAAGTCTGGGCATGGCGCTACCCTCCCAGACTTAGCCGTTTCCACACGGGACCCGCGTTGCCACGCTGGCACGAGGGTAGCGACGGAGGCTGTGGCGCTACCACACAGAGGGTAGCGCCGGGCGCTACCAAAAAAGGTTAGATTTCAAAATAGTTTTGAAAATGGGTTATTTTTTACTAAACTTTGCCCAAAGGGTTATTTTTGTGAAATTTCACCTCTTAGCCTCGTCGGCAGGCAGATGCTCTTCCCTGTTCGTCCCCGTTGAGTCCTCCGCGCTTTCCCTTTTAGCTAATCTTGGAAGCTAGGCTATGGCGGGCACATGGAGGCCACGCTAATGACTCATGGTGAACAGAACACATGGAGCAGCAGGGTGAAGATAACGTTTACTAATTTCCAGATCGAGATACAGAGATCACTCTCGCATCTCATCATCATCACGGCGGGCGGCCGGGCCATTGCGGTTTACGCAAGCTGCCGTAATGCATATGCGATTCAGATCTGGACATGGACAGCAAGAACTGAAGCTAGGTAAGTAGGTTTAATGGTGTTAGCGTAGTAACACTGCTGTTACGGCGCAGGGTTACGGGGTTTATGCTAGATTATTAAGGAGCCCGAGAGCCATGCATGAAGAACAACGAGGGCGGGCACGTGAGCCGGGGTCGATGGCGAGGACTTTTTGTCCGGCCATGGCGTGGCAATGGCAGCCCATCCTTGATCGGAGCAGCTTGTTTAATCCACCCCAAAACAAGAGGACCGTACCGCTGCTCCCTCACCCCATTGTGCTATGTAGCTTCACGGGTTCACGACGCACCATTCCCGAGACCTCTGGCGACTGGAGAGGAGAGACGACGACGGGATCCCGAGGACAGGGACAGGTCAAAGCGGGCGTGGACTGATCGATTTGGACAGCAGCAGTGACAGGTGGAGATCAGTGAATTGATTGTACTGTGGTCACCGTCGCCATTACTCGCGCGGCACTCACCGGAGGCAGGCGGGCCGGCTGCCGGCACGACGGAGTGGGCTGCGGCCAGCGGTGAGTACTAGGCTACTAGGTAGAGTTACGTGTACTGGCGCAGGGAGGAAGACGACACCATCGCACGACACGACGGGACGACTGGATAAGTACTGTGGTATGGCCATGGCACCCTGGGCCATACCTGACTTGCCGCTCGGCCGTGTGCGGTATGAGGAAATGGCGTCTTTCCGATGGTGGCATGCAGGGCGGCGCCCACCGGTGGCAGCTTCAGTGAATGCATGGCTGATGGCCCCGCTGTGAGCTAGCTCTTCGATAATGGAGG
This sequence comes from Poa annua, assembly GCA_026929855.1. Taxonomy (NCBI): domain Eukaryota; kingdom Viridiplantae; phylum Streptophyta; class Magnoliopsida; order Poales; family Poaceae; genus Poa; species Poa annua. The sequence continues at coordinate 86,432,654 of CM049431.1, forward strand.
TCTGCGGCTGCAGCAGGAGGAGCGGTGGAGGTTTTTTACAGATGGAACTACTGGGCGCCGGCGTCGGCGGGGCCGGCCGTTTTGTTTCCTGCTGAACGATCTCGTTGGAGAAGGAGGCAGTGCGGCTGTGCGGGACGAATCCTATTGGACGATCAGGCACTATTAGCCCAAGACCACCCCCCTCCGGGGCAAGTGGGCCGTCCAAAAGCGCATGGCCTTGTTTTTTCTGTGTCTTTTTCTTTTTCTTTTTTCTGTTTATATATTCTTTTTTCTTTTATTATTTTTTGGATGTTTCTTTTCTCGTTTTCTTTTCTGTTTTTATTTTTTAAATATTTCTTATTTTACTTAAATTTTCAACTATAATTATCTTTATGATTTTTTTCTTTTTCCTTTATGATTTTTTATGTTCATATTTTTTTCTCATGGGATTTTTGTGTTGACATAAAAAATACAATATTAAAAAAATTCATATTTAAAATTGTTCAAATTCGAAAATTATTCAAATTTTAAAAAAATTCGAACTTAACAAATTATTCATATTTAAAATCTATTCAAACTAAAAAGCTTTAGATTGAAGAGTTGTTCAAATTCGAACTTTTGTTCATACACATATATCTTTTAAATTATGTTATTTAAAAAAAAAACTGAAATGAAGAAACAGAAAAGAAAGGAGAAGGTTTATTGGGTCGGTCCATTTCGTGGGGATAGACGTGTGCGGGGAGGTTTTTTTTTGTGGGAACACCGAACAATGGGCCGTTGTCCACAGTCTTCGTGGAGCTGTTTGCCGATGCGGATTCTCAGCCTTAAAGGTAAGTGAACGTTGGGCCTGATGCAGCCCATCTGTTCAGCCCGTCTACGTGTGATGGAGCACTCGTTTTGACCATCAGTACAATGCGATGTCCTGGTTCAGGGATCACCAAGAGCCAGGACCCCTAGCTTACCTGTCACGCAAAAATATAAGACATCTTAGTAGCTAAATTAAGATACGGAGAGAGTATATCCCAAATGCAGGTAGCTTCAGAGTGCGTCGTAAATCAATGCTGACCACCGATTGCCTTTGGTGTCAAGCAGACAAGCGAGCTGACATGGATAGACAGGCTAATTCTTGTGCGGAAGTGGCCGACGATAGTACCGGTGACGAGGTAGTCTGTCTGGTCGTTTATCCATGCAGACGTGGAGAATTACAACCCACACGCCACAGCTAATTGAATTGGCATCGCACACATCCATCGGTTGTTAGTTGTCATTAGGATTACGGCAGCGACCGGGAAGTGGCAAGCGATCGGCGTATGGCGTAGCGAACGTATATATTAAAAATCTGATAGGTTCATCTCGATCGAACATCGTACCAATCTGGACGATTGCCCATACTTCAGATATCTACGATGGCGCCAACCTCACACACACGTGCGCAGGCTGCAGCCACACGTCGCGCCTCCGACGCTCGTGCATACTATGCAAAAACCAAGACGAGGGCACAAACCAAACTAGGCAAATTTCACCAATCTGGTATTTTTTACTTTCCACAAGAAAATAGATAAAAAACATAGTAAATGTTTCAACATCTAATCTTCGTGTCGTCCGGTCCCAAAAAGCAATGCTTGCTATGGCGACGATGCCCGTGTCAAAAGTGTCTTGGACTGGGCCACGTCAAAGGGTCGTTAGGCCGAATGTATGGCGCCCCGGGACAAGGCGTCGTGCCACTTAGGGTCAACTACCCACGAGCCTATGGTACGAGATAAACCCATCCATATTTTTCTAGAGCTACACTCGTCGCTCCCTCTACCGCTGCCCTCTCACCACTTTGGCGCTCCCTTCCCTGCATCTCGGGACCTTCTAGGTTCGCTACCTCTTCCTCTATGCTCCCCAGTGTCACCTCTCCCTGCTTGGCACATGTCGCCTCCGATGTTTGTGGATACTAGGCGTAAACCAAAACAAGGGGTTTAAAGACGCAAAGTTGACCAATCTGAATTTTCTTTTAACTTTTCGGACAAAATAGAACCAAAATTTTCAGCATCTAACCCTTTATTCTGGCACCTGGCCTATCAGGATGCCATGCTAGTACCCACGACGTCCTTTTCAAACGCATCGTGGACCATGCCACACCGAAAGGCCGATGAATGGCATCTGTGTGGAATGCACATGCCACTTAGGGTAATCCGCCCAGAACGCTCTAGACGAGGTAATCCCCATCTATATCTACTTAGAGTCAGACTCGTCGGTCTCCCTTCCCTGCCACTCACCACCGCCACCATCCTCGCCGGCCACCTCCCCCCCTACCAGTTTGATCCATCGTTGTGCTTACGTGTTGGTCACCGCCACCATGGAGCTCGAGGTCCCGGTATGTTGTGAAGGCAACAGACAGATCTATTCAATGCCGGAATTCGGCCTGCTATTAATGTAGGTATTTCTGTTTCTAGAGTAGGATCTGCGGCTCAAATTAAAGCCATGAAACAAGTAGCTGGCAAATTAAAATTGCGACCTCCACCACTCTCAAATTGAGTGCGAATAGAGTTAGGGCAATGAGAGCGAGGCGTTCAAACCTTCGGCTGGAGGAGGAAGAAGAGAAGGGTGGGAGGTAAGCGGTGGGGAGCGTTGCCTTTTAAAGTGGCATGTCGTCTTGGCCCGGTGCGCCATGTTGAGCAGCACGCACCCCTGGTATGGGGCGCCATATTCATGGCTTGCGCGTTGTCTATGCTGACATGACACAGGTATAGCGCCTTTGACCTTGACATTGTGTACGGTAGAGCATGACGCCCTAGAGTCGGGCGTTGTAAAAAGTTGTTAGATCTTGGTAGAAAAGTTTAGAAAGTGCTCAAATTGGTCAAATTTGCCACGAAACGAAGCTCGTTGCCAATTCCGCCTTCTCGCGCGCCAGGACCACGGTGACGGGACGAGACCTTGACGTAAAAAAAAGGGACGCGCCGGGCCACCCGCGCCTTTCGTGTTCATCCGGCCGCAAGACGAGGGCAGGAAAAAATCTGCACCCCAACCCAAGACGGCCGAAGAAGGCCCCTATCCGCGGGCACCGTCCCGTTCCCCGCGTCGGCATCACGCGCCCGGCGTAATAAACTCGGCCCGGCCGGCAAGCCAGACCTCTGACCCCCAGCACGCTCGCTCGCCCGCAACACGCCAACTGCGTCAGCATCCAGCCATCCAGCTTGCGCCCCCCTGTTCTTCTTGCTCCTCGCCGCCTCAAGGCCTCCGTCCCCGGCTCGGTGCTCCGGCGGCCACAGCGTGCGTCTCGGTGCCCGGTGTGAGTTGCAAGGTTTCCTTCTCTTCGCAGATTGCTAAATTTGTTTTCTTTTCGGTCTGTTTCGTCCTCCTCTGCCCTCCGGAGGATCAGCCGTCTCCTGCCGTCCTGCGGGAAGGAAGCTAACTTCTTTGACGGATTTAGTATTATCCCGATGGATTCTTCTGTTCCCCAATTACACGGCTTTTCCGATTGATTGATTGATTCGCGCCGCCGGGAATTCGGCAGCCCTGTTTCAAGGATAGCTCGAAACTCGGAATTTGAAAGCTTTACCCGTCTTAGGAATTGCAAAATGTCAGAGGCCATCGAGGCTTTAATTCCTAGACTAGAAGGTTCCCCAATGTTTCCCTCGCCTTTTTTTCAAGGATAATAGTTTGCTCGTCAGGTTCTATAAGTACCCAAGACGGATTCTACCCGAGACATTATGTCCAGGCGCGACGAAATTACCCTTGATCCATCCATAGTATCTCGCCGTGTCCGTGTTCTACGCGTGGTCGCTTTCTATTTGCACCCAACCAAAGACATTAGTTTTTGGTTAATCGGTGCTGTTTCAGGTCCTACCTTTGGTCTGTCCTTCGTATCTGAATAGATTTTACAGCTTTGTCATGTGCGTATTCAATAGATTTCTCCCACGAAATAATCTTATATACAGTAGCTGATTGCTTTGTCATCTCTAAACGCAGCTGTTATCACCTTTCTTTGTTTTCAACAAGAGAGAGGTTTCTATATATAGATTGCATTTTGCTGATTTCATTGCCTGTAATTGCAGGGTAGATTGGTGCTTCAAGTAATACTGAGAATGGTTAGTGCAAGGTCGGTAGAGGGGGAGTTGGGTGCATGCTTCAGGAACCTCACAGTGTCTAGCACCGGTGGAGGGGAGCAGGCTGAAATTGGTGGCGCTATGCCTACCTTGTCAGGTTGGAAGGACCTTCCGATGGAGCTGCTTATGCGGATTATATCAGCTGCTGGAGATGATCGAATTGTTGGCGTGGCATCCGGTGTTTGCACTGGCTGGCGGGATGCATTAGGATGGGGGCTCACTAATCTTTCCCTCTCATGGTGAGTAACTTTGTATCTCACAGCCTAGTTCTTCAGAATAGCAGGTGTTTTCTCTTGTTCGTGTGAGGAGTGCTGGTTTTTTCTCAACATTATGTTTACACACATTAGGTAAGGGGAGTGCTTATGTAAATTTGTTGAAATATTTCAGTCTGACTTTAATTATTAAATGGTGGTGGGGTAGCTCTTGAACTAGAGAAATTCAGATACGATAACATATCATTCTTACTAGATTGTTTTCTCTAATCTCTGACATGTTCTAAACCCAGTCTCCTATTAGTCAATCATAGACTCCTTAATAGAAAAAGTAACCAATCCCATGTGCTTAAACTTGTTCTGCACCCAAACTACAGGGTACTGAAGTCTTCACCTTTCCCTTTTTATTATTGTCAGTTGTGAAAACAACGTGTCATTTTATCAGTTATGTTGTATCAGTCAACAGCTGGTGCATTTGTAGTTGCTTTATGTTTATGGTAGTTATCACTTTCTATGATGGATGCATGCATCACAATGTGAGAAAATTTCACCCACTACCTTGATTTTTCCGCCGCCTCAATTAAAAAACTAACTTGCTTCTTGAAACTCTCCTTAAATAGAATATGAAATACCTCTTTATAATGACTTATTTTATAGTTTGTCATGGTAAGAGTACTGTCCAACTAATGGAGCAATAAAATAAGTACCAATGATTATTCTAGAAATAAATCTAGGGTTGATCCAGACTGGAAGTGAAGCTTATCAGTATGTGGATCTTCAGTTATTTCAGTTAACATTTTTTATATGCCAAATAATTATATACTGGTAATTGAAAAACAAAAATGAAACTGTCAAACTACCCGACTGAACATTGGTCAGTATAATTCACTAGGATTTCATATTTCCCTGCGGAGACCAATAAATTTGACCTTTTTTGGTTTTTGTATTCCTAATTAGTTAATGTGCCATTTTGATGTTTCCTTTAAAGATATACGTCATCTGCCTCAATCCTTTAGTGCCTACTGGTTTTAGTTATATATTGTTTCCGACATGGCATCTGTTCTCATGTTGTCTCTTGTCAATTTCACCTCACATGCACACAGCCAGGCCTTACCAGTTAATTATAATTGGTGTTTTTTAAATGGTCTTATAATTGGTGTTGATTTTATGTACTTCTTAGGATTTGTTGGCTGAACTTAAATTTGTACCATCTGCAGGTGCCAGCAGAACATGAATAATTTAACGATATCATTTGCTCACAAGTTCACAAAGCTTCAGGTTCTCACTCTGCGCCAAATCAAACCTCAGCTTGAAGACAGTGCAGTCGAGGCAGTTGCCAACTACTGTCATGATCTACGTGAGTTAGACCTCAGCAGAAGTTTCAGGCTTAGTGACCGCTCACTGTATGCATTGGCCAACGGATGTCCTCGGCTTACAAAACTGAACATCAGTGGATGTTCCAGTTTCAGTGACAGTGCCTTAATCTACCTTAGTTCCCACTGTAAAAACCTGAAGTGCTTGAATCTGTGTGGATGTGGGAAGGCAGCCACTGATGGATCTTTGCAGGTACATCAGTTAACCAAAGATCTGCTTAGCATGTTTTTATGAACTTCTGTTTAATCTCTGAAAATCTTGATGCAGGCCATAGCCCGTAACTGCAGGCACCTGCAATCTTTAAGCCTAGGCTGGTGTGACAATATCACAGATGAGGGGGTAACCAGCTTGGCATCAGGTTGCCCTGATCTCAGGGCCCTAGATTTGTGTGGCTGTGTTCTTATAACAGGTAAATACCACATATGTTCATGACTATTCTTTGGATAACCTATTTCTCTTCATTAATTGATGAGAAGCAAACGTTTTGGTACATAGTACAGTCTTCTAGATAGAAATATATTGTATTTTAGGATCTGAAAAATAGCATTATGAAGCACTTGGTTGCTCTACTGTAGAAGATTTTGAGATGCTTTCGGATAACCGCTAATAACAAGCTAGAATAGAATAACGTGGAAAGCCACTGTAATACCAATAGGAACTTATAAGATAGTAATGTTTCGTGTTGCCCTTTCAAAATTTAGTCAAGTATGCCCTGAGCATCATAAACGCTAATTCTACCCCATCTGTCGTTGCAGACGAGAGTGTTATTGCTCTTGCAAGTGGGTGCCCGCACCTGCGATCGTTGGGCCTGTACTACTGCCAGAACATCACTGATCGTGCCATGTACTCCCTCGCAAACAGCTGCGTGAAAAGCAAACTAGGGAGGTGGGGCACGGTGAGGAGCAGCAGCTCAAAGGACGTCGACGGGCTGGCGAACCTCAACATCAGCCAATGCACGGCATTGACACCTCCAGCTGTTCAGGCGGTCTGCGACTCCTTCCCGTCGCTCCACACCTGTCCCGACAGACACTCTCTCATAATCAGCGGCTGCCTCAGTCTGACGTCTGTTCATTGCGCCTGCGGCCTCCAACGGCACCGTGCTGGAGGCACCCTGCAGCCCACAAGCCATGCATACTGAGAATGTGTTGATGCTCTTGGTTCTGGTGAACACCGTCTGCCTTGTGTGGGAAGTTTGCCCCTGAGACATTGACCTAGAGAAAGATGTGTACATATAAACTCGGAACCTGGTTATGTAATGTATTAGGACGGTTGTATCATGTGGATTCTGTGTGTGATGAGTTGACCATGGAGTGGTAAATGGCTGGAGGGTTTTATGCTCTCCCATTCCATTCTGTAAACTGGTAAGAAATAATATAGTACCGTGGATTTCTCTGAAGAATTTTGTGTACTCATGAACTGCTGTTTCTAAGTACATATTTTCATGGTCATTTGAGTCGAATGGTTCATTATAGGCATATATGTACTAACATCCAAACAAATAACATAAGTTTATTATGCATGTCAGGGGTACGCTAACAGTATGGTACATTGGTACTACTGGTAGCGTGTCACTAGGAAGCATGCTAATAGCAAATACTTATTGGGTAGCCAGTAACAAAATGGATATGCTACCAATAATTTGCAACCACGCGGCCCATGGATCGGGCGCAGGGACGGAGCCAGCCACCAAGATTGAAGGGGGCGAAATTATGTTGGAGGGGGCGAAATAGTTTAGAATTACTAAAATTTGCCAAATATAAGTGGAATTAGTAGTAGAATTAGGAAGGAAATCAAATTCAGGGGGGGGGGGGGGGGGGCTTAGCCCCTGCTCGTCCCCCCTTCCTCCGTCCCTGATCGGGCGTCACTTACCGGTAACATGTCACCCATCCACCAGTTCGACACTCCCCTTCTTCTCTTCATTTCCTTTGTCTTTGTTGCCCTCCATTAAATCTCATTTTCAAGTTAGCTAGTCTCCATTCTCTTTACCTCTCCAGTCTCTCTAGATCTACTTACTTAAACACCCTCTAGTCACACTCTCAAACTAGCTAGTTCCTTAACTATGCATCAAATACATTTGTCCACTAATAACCAAGCCGCCCCATCGCTCTCTCGATCGACTTGTCAGATAATAGGTTAGTAATAAGTTGCGGATGATGAAATGTTCTTGATGTATGTGTGTCGATGATGATGATCGATATGTGATGATAAAATGATCTATATAAAGTTATCAATGTTGGATTATATATTAGTTTTGCAGTGAATTACATGAGTATTCTATGTTTTGAACATGTCCATTTATTTCTGTTCCGGCAAATTTCGAACTCACTTAGTTTGTCCTCTTTTTAGGAAAGGTCATGGTGAAACTTTCTATGACTTTGATGTTTCTAATTAATTCTCTTGTTTACCCCGTGAACATGATCATGGTAGATGGAAGAACCGTGGATATTTGGCATGCCCGGTGGCCGACATGCTTCGTAATAATTGCAAAGAGATAATATGTCCATGTCGAAATTGTAAAGAAAAAAAGTTTGCTAGACCCTTTGAAAAAGGCTTTTGAAGGTGCACCTGCTCATGCATGGATCGACTTGAGGTATGCTGTCCAGCCCGGCCATATGAAGCTCCAGTTGTTCACCGAGCTGTTGCTCTATTCAGATAGCCCCGAGTTGCACACTTTCTTCCAGGAGGAGCGAGAGGTGTTGGTCAACCGCTTCACCTCTAATGTGTGATGCACTCTAGATACATTAAGTTTCTTAGAGTTTAATGTATTTCCATGTGGGGTATAATACACTTGTTGAGTTCAATTTTTTATTTCTTAGTACCATTTACCTTTTTTATTAACAGTTCAGTTGTTAATCATGAGCTACATTATACCAATCCGGCCAAATCAGACTTACCTAAACTATCTGATTTATTTCTTAAACTGCATAATATTTCTGGACTATATTATGCAAATTAGACTATACTGATGAGCATCAGACGTCCGTGATAACCTTGTGTCCTGACTGTAATTCTTTCATGCACTATTATCTAGGCCCAAAATGCCACAAATGATGCGATGTAAGAAATGAAGTTAGTACTTCTGCTCGACTTATGCCTCGTGAAGCCTACTCACAAATCACAGTTGGTTTGCTTCTCGGGATTGGGTGTTTTTTGTTTTGCGCATCTCCTGATTTCACGCTTCCAGGATGAACTCCGTAGTGTTAGTGAGGCTAGACTTATGCCACCGGCTCCCGTGGCCACCGACAACATTGGCGGCGCGTCGCGCTGTGGAATTAGGTGATGCCAAAACCTAACAATCCAGTCCTCTGGACCCCGTTGTTGTCGTACTTCTTCTGATCAGATTCCTCTGTTCCTCCCGCGCGAGCTCTTTCTCCTTCCTTCCGCACAACTCTGTTTCGAGCAGAATGAATGGTGGCGGCGTGGGGATGGGCCAAGCGTGCGCTCATGTCATCATAGTTTTTACTAAACAATTTTACTTCTCCACATTTCATCGTCACTATATTTTAAAATTAAACACATAAGTGTGGTAATATCATAATGATATTAATTGTTCTACAATACAAAGATCTATCAATACGAGTACAAATAAATCTTAGTTAGAACACTATTTCTCACAAACGTATTTTTCATGCTTTAGTTTCGATTTTTCTTTATTCTACCTAAATCTAAACAAATCATGAAAATATGAGAACATAACATCCACATACAAACTTATTAGTTTTAGTTAGACGCAAATTTGTGTTTTATATGTATAATACATATTTTGATAACTATAAATATCTTGATAGAGAGTTTTATGATATACAATTTTCCTAATATCATAGTAGAGGCTCGTAGAGTAAGATTGTCAAATTTAGTTTTACATATATAAGAGTTATGGAGTGCATGAGCTTTGAACAAGTGGTATGTCCATGAATCAATAGGCTTGAAGTCCTAGGAGAAAATATCCGGTGAAACCCTTACATTGAAACCGACGAAAAACAACCGAAAACACCATATAATTTTAAGTGTTTCTAACAAGTTATAGTATGCTGAAAAGATGATGTTCTAAACACATGCAAATTTTCAGGTTCAGTATCAAATCAATATTCAGAGGTATGAAAAATAAAGAAATTCAGCATATATATTGACAGACATTATGACATCACTACTTGTGCATATGTTTTTTTACCATGATGGATGTGAATTTGAACTTCGAACTACATAAGAGCTACACCATCCTACACCATCACTTTCGTAACATGCCATATTCGCTCGAATGATTTCTTATACTGCCAAACATGGTTTCCACAGTTATCATTGTATAAAAAAATTGACTGAAGATATTTTGCGGCAGAAACTGATGAAAACCAGTTCAAAACTATGTTGCAAAGTTACCACCATTGCCAACTTCCACTGTGACATCCTCTCAAGGATAATAGAATGGAATTCCGCCTATTCAGATTTTTATATTTAGTTACCTGCTAAAGACAAGTTTAATTTCTTTTATAGTTTTGCTGATTGAAATTCAAAACACGAAAGTAGGCTAACTATCATATGGGATGTATAATGCAAAAGCGTGCAATCATATTTAAGGTGAATATTGGAACACACACTAACTTAGCAAGATTTGACATTTGACCAAATTTATAGACCTAGTTTTGTGAAACGACGGAGCGTAAAAAGCTTTCTGTACATATAGACCAAACCTTCTAGCTGTCTTCCTAAGAAACATCACCAAATTAAGTAAAACTATCCTCGAACTAATCAAGATGGCATGCCGTGTCTTCCTGTTCCCGCTCTTCTTTCTCCCTGCACGCGAAGTAGTAGCCCGTCACATTGGCCGCAGACAGCACCTCCTTCGCGCCGAGCAACAAGCACATGACGTCGGCATCCACCTGGTGTGGCAACCCCACCATGGCGAGGACGGCGCATGCCACATTGAACACCTTCTGGATCAGACCCTGCCCCGTCTGGTAAAGTAGGAACTCATTGTACTTGCCTCTCACGAGGCGCCACGCCCCCCCCCCCCCCCACCCTACGGCGGTCTGGCCGCCGGCAGATGGCTCCTTGGCTACCGACGTGATGACGGCCACCTTGCAGAGGAAGCAGACGATCGTCGCGGGGTATATGAGTTCTCTTCTACGAAGGGGTCCATCGAGCTCGTGCACTTGGAAAGCAAAGCCCAAAAACGCATACAACGCCGCCTTCAGGCCGTAGGTCAAGGCGATGATCTTGGCGGGTCGCGCGAGGTTCCTCTTCACCGTAACAAGGAAAGAGAGTAGTGTGGGGTGCTCCTCCTTCTTGTTCCCCTCCTCCTCCTCGTCTTCGTCTTCTTCCAAATCGTCATCCTCGTCTTATTCTCAACGCAGTGATTGCACAACTACGTGCGAACCCACCAACCATCGTCACCGTTGGTTGTGCTTTAAGATTCGCGCTAGTCAGAAGACTTTCGACGGTGCGAACCCACCAACCATCATCACCGTTGGTCCAACAACTTTCGACGGTGACGATGGTTGGTGGGTTCGCATGTAGTTGTGGAGTTGAATTTTCGCGTCTTCTTCCACTCCCTTGTCCTCCTCCTCGGCGCCATCGTCTTCCTCCACCTCCTTCTCTTTGTCTGCGTCCTCATCCTTTACTTCCTCCTCTTGGGGGGAGTCGTAACGTCGTGCCACAACGGTGGCGTAGATGGTGGCGATGTAGGTAACAAACCTGACGGCGATGCCGACGACGAGGTACGCCAGCGGGAGCAGCCGGTGGTGGTCGCTAATCAGCCAGGTCGCCATGAAGTTGGAGACCCCGATGAAGTCCATGTCCCGCGGGCTGAGGTAAAAATCTGGCGTGACAGTGGCATCCCTAACAAGAGCGAGGCGTCTGAAAAGGTAGAACGCCGCCGGGAGGAGGGTGTCGGACACCGCAAAGAGCTCCAGGAACAGGCGCCGACATCTGCGCCCCAGGAGGAGGGCGCCGTGCTTGAGGAAGGTGATGACTGAGCAATGGTACGGTTTGATTCTTTCCGACATGCTTTGCGCAGCATCGAGCGTGCGAATCATCATCGGAACCATCGGACCAAGAACCTGACGCAGACCAACATATCGAAAACTTTGGGATTTTCACAGCGATTGCACAACTACATGCGAACCCACTAACCATCATCACCATTGGTCGTGCTTTCTGATTCGTGCTAGTCAGAAGACTTTCGACGGTGTGAACCCACCAATCATCGTCACCGTTGATCCAATAACTTTCGATGGTGTAGATGGATGGTGGGTTCGCATGTAGTTGTGGAGTTGAATTTTTTCACCACGGCTTACCAACACTACGGGCAAGTCTGTAATTTATATGCGCACGCAACCAACTCGATCGAAGAACTACTCATTGCTGAACTAGTCGGTCTCCCTGTCTGAACCGGAGGCGGACGCGGACTCGGACCTTGCTGCTGCCGACTCGGTTGGTTTCCATGAAGACACACACGGTTCTCTCAAAGTACATTTCTTGAATCGTTTCCAAGTTCCAACACAAGCCAGATGCATGAGCTCGTTGTGTAGCCATCCTGTTCTATCTCCAATTCGTAGAAACTATAGTTTCGGATCCGTAAGGATCTTCATCGTCTTCATATGCATTCCCTTCTCTGTGTCCGACTCGATCGACCGTTGCCTGGGCTTTCTGCTGTTCCATATTCGCAGTCAAAGGCAGATTTTACAAAACTACAAGTCGATAGGATCGCGTGAGCATATATGATTCAAACTGTCATTATCAAAGGGCGATAAGTACGGTTTGGCTGGTTCTAAGTCATCTGAGATTTAACTAAATCTCAGTCACCTCTATGACCGCTAGATCTGCGTTAAGATTCGTGCTTTTTTATTTCCATATTTTTTGAACGTGAACAATTTTTGATTTTGAAAGATATTCACGTATGAACATTTTTTAATGTGAACAATTTTTTTGAATGTGAACATTTTTCAAATCTGAGCAATTTTTGAACGTGAACAAATTTCGCATTTGAACATTTTTGAACGTGAACAATTCGAATTTGAACAAATTTCGAATTTGAACATGAACTTTTTTGAACAAAAACATGACATCAGCCGACTGAGATTTAGTTAAACAAGATGCGTGCTTTTTCTTATTTCCAGATTTTTTTAACGTGAACAATTTTTTATTTTGAAAGATATTCACGTATGAACATTTTTTAATGTGAACAAATTTTTCGAATGTGAATATTTTTCAAATCTGACCAATTTTTTAACGTAACCAAATCTCAAATTTGAACATTTTTTAACGTGAACAATTTTCAAATTTGAACAAATTTCAAATTTGAACATTTTTAACGTGAACTTTTTTTAACCAAAACATGACGTCAGCCGACTGATATTTAGTTAAATCTTAGTCGACTGAGCACCAGTCGAGCCCATTAATGCTCCCTTCCTAGCATATGTACTCTGGTTTGCAACTAGAAAAGGTAGCTTTCAGTATGCATTACAGCATTGCTAGGTTACAAACAGGAGAAGGTGCGAGAAAAAAACAGCCGTCACTGGCCAATTATACAAGGTCATCAATACATTTGAGGCAGCAACAAGCTAGGATATAAAAAGAACGTACTTCCTCCGATCCATATTAGTGGGCATAGCTTTGTCGAAATTCATATGTATCTAGTTAAGTATTTAGACTAGATACATGTGTATCTAGATAAAGTTGTGCCCACTAATATGGATCGGAGGGAGTATTATTATTACTCGCCGATTATCGATCTAGCTTGGCACGCATGCATGCATATAGCAAGCTACGTACACGTCCGCGCCTACACCTGGCTGTCCATCTTACTGGGCTTCATCGTTCCCCCGTCGGCGGCGTCGTCATGGCCGTCGGCGACCTTGTTGTTGTTCCTCGTGTCTCCGTTCATCTCAACGTCGTCGCCCTGCATCTTGCCGGCGCCGGCGCCGCCCTTGTTGTTCCGGTAGACGGTGTACAGGATGAGCTGCATGGCTCCCAGGAAGCTCCCACACCCGTTGGGGATCTGCATGCCCGAAGAAGATGAGAGCTTCAGTCAAGCACACGTTAGCTAGCCAGGAAAGCTTAAAGGCGATGGTGGCGCGCGTGCATGGCCGGCGTTGCCTCGCCCTCTTCGGCACGGTTCATTTACTCGAACACGTAGCGTGCATGCATGTGGTGGTCTGTCAGCTTAATTTACGCATATGAATATTGATCGCACACACATGCATGCACAGACAAGTCAAACGAGTATGCATGCACCGTCCGGCAGGCAAAGTCACTTGAAGTTGGAGCTGAGGTGTGTGTGCAGTGTCCAGTGTGTGTGTGGACTGTGGAACTTACCGCGACGAAGGGGTCGCGGCCGAGCAAGCCGTAGACGAACCACGACGTGCCGCACAGGAACACCGCCAGCGACAGCAGGAACGGCATGTACTCCACGCTCTTCGTCTTGATCACCAGCCTCTGCAACAAATCATCCCCTGATTTATTAGTACTACCTTCAGAGAGATATATATGCATGTGTAAAGGCAGTGGAAATCGGAGAGATGGAATCACGTACCATGATGGAGAGTGGCGAGGCGTACATGCAGATGGAGAAGACGGTCATGGCGATGCCGCAGAGGAGCTTGCGGGCCTCGCCGTGCAGGGCGAGCATGGAGACGAGCGCCACCACCGCGAACACCGCCGCGACGGCCGACGCCAGGCCCAGCGTCCGGAGCCTCGCCTTCTTGCTCGACGCGAAGCACAGGAAGATCACCACGTACGCCGTCTCGATCGCCGCGCCCACGCCGTTGATCGTCGACACCAGGATGTTGTTCGGCGACACGAACGGTAGCCCATACCTTCGATCCAAAACACCAAGATTAATTACATGCACGTATGTACTGCTTGTTGTATCTGTTTGCTACTCCGGTTTTTGTTTTTGTTTTTGACCGTTTAGTCCCGAAATATTGTGTGAGAGGTTTCATATATTTACCAGGCGGAGAGGAGGCAGTTGAGGAGCGTCATGTTGTATGGCACCCCGGAGAATTCCTCCGTTGATCTGTTCCGAATGATCCTCCAGAAAGTAGGCCTGTGCATGAAGTGAGGAGGCAAAGATGTGATCATTCAGGAGAGCAGTTTGATGCTGGCCACAAGCAGCACGTCTGAATATTCAGTAAGACTGTTGCGAGTAGAATGTTCCAACTCTACATTCTCTCGGGTAGGAACAAAATGATACGTATTATAAAATGGACACTGAAAAGGACTACTTGTCTAAAAAACAATTGGGAGGTGTAGCTTCAATTTGTTTTTGGGAGGTGGCAATATATATAGTTAGTTATATGCCGGAAGTTTCCAGTTTAGATAGATATATTAAACAAAGTGAGTAATTAGATGCTTGGACCAAACAAGTTCTAGTTTTATGAAGAAAATTTAGGTTCTTCAATATGGTTATATGAGTATATATATGAACTCATAGCCGAGATGAACATGACATAAAGTAACCGAGAACATGACACAAAGGTTGTGCTCCAGTAACATGTTACTATCTTGACACCTCCACTGAAACCACCCCTTGTAAATAATTGAACGAAAAAAGGTGGTACATGAAATACTTACAACGGGGATAGGAAGAGAAATAGAGCAATGACATTGCCTGAAACAACAAATCCGTGCAGTAATTAAGTTGAAAGGATGTCTCCAACAAGAGATCAGCACCACCGCTACAGAAAAAAAGGATAGCCAAACCTGAAACCTGCTAGCTAATTACAAATATGAGGAACACTTACCCGAAATCCCAAACAAGAACTTGGCCACATCCTCCATCGATCGTCTACTCCCTCGTCTCCCTAGCTTGGACCTCTTGAGTTTTCTTCCCCTTCAACGAAACCAAACCAAAACCAAGGTGAAAAGACACAGCTGCTCTAGAGTTCCGTTTCTTCAGAGCTGGGGGTGTGCAGCTAGCGTGCAAGTGTTGCTCAGAGCAACCAAGGTGAATATTTGTGTATGGATGGATGGAAGTACGGTCGCGGCCCATGGTTTATATAGGAAGAGTTGGAGGGAAGGGAGGCCAGGGGGCTAGGGCCTCGATCTCGAGTTCGTTCTTATCTTGCCCTCTCCCTGAAAACGAGTGCCTGTAGACGTGGAGGTCCGGGGCATTAAACATTAACGCTTCAAGCACTGCATATGAGAAAGATGGGTCTTGTTTTGTTTGTCACCACGAAGAGCCAGAATTTTGCATCATCGCCATCATATTCAGTCGACCCGTGCACCAGCTAGTTGGATTGGACTCGTGGCAAGTTCGGCTTCCTATTTTTCTCTGTTACTTATCTTTGATCTGCCTTGTAAGAAGGTTTCTTCATCACCTTGTATCGGTTCGGCCGTTGGGCTTTATTTATAAAGCGGGACGAAAACTTGTTTCGTGAAATTGGACACTATTGACAAGATTATATGCAGCTCGGGTGCTTGTATTATTTCTCTTTCCGTGCCTGTCGTGTGTATATTAATGTGGCGTTCTTGTTCTCCATGCACCAAATTTTACAAAAATCAATTTGTGTTATATGTGCTATAACACTTATACCGTTAGACACACTCAACTAAAGTTTCTAACGGTAATGATATAATTCTCATAAATTACTGCTAAGCCACCACATGCATTGGGCCAGACTGAGAATGATATATCGTCCTCGTATATATGCATGCATTTTGATGATCTAAGATTCTTTTTCGTTGCTCTGTTTTTTGAAATGTGAGGAAGATTGAAATATTGCATGCTAACCTAACTTCCCGAGGGAGCAGCAAAATGATATTAAAATAAAAAAAAACTACCGAATGTAAAAAAATACAAAAATAAGAGCATAAATGTTCATCATATGTCTGTACAACATCATATAGAAAGAGTAAATTTGCACCGTTAGGAAAAAATAATACTACTCCATGTGTAAAAAATAGTGTTTCTGCATTTGCACAAGTCTCGTGAACCGTGAATACTAGTAGGAATATACAAGTAAATAGTTATAGAACATAATACTATGAAACTAATTTAATGATGCATATAGAGTTGTAATTTAGATCTAAGAAATTCCAGTAGTTTTTCAGTTTTGATATTACAAACATGAGGTAAAAGTGGAATTGGTGCTAAAATTATCTACTCCCTCCGTCCAACAAAAAATATCTTGACTTTGTCCAAATTTGGATGTATCTAGACAATGTCCAAATCAAGACACCTTTATTGGACAGAGGTAGTAGTAATTATTTTCACTAATGGGAAAGGAAATAATTCTACTATACCTAGTTTCTACGGGAACAAAAAGAATGTTTTGGGCAATTTATAGAAAACCCATGGCGCGATGGAGTGTTCACTTTTGTTGTCTTGACGATGGTCTCATGTTATATTTGCTGTTCTCTAACTATGTATATGCACCTGTCATTAGGTGTACGTTTTACTCGAAGCAGTATCCTAAGACACCGACAGGCTCTATGTTGCTATGTATGGACGTATGGTCCTTTGTATGTAGGGTACGTGTGTGCCTAATGCGTACGTGGCTATGCATGCATGCAAACAATGTGCTTGTCCAGCGCGCTATTTTTCTTCTCTTTTGCCGATAGGATGCATCATGCAGGCGAAGATTGTTTGAACTTTGAAACTTGTAAATTAAAGTACGCGTGTATATACGACCAAATGGATTTAGGTTTTACTAGAAAATAACCAAAGTACAGTAGCACTTCGCAACGAAGACACCAGCAGATAACAGGGACTGGCAGATAACGTCGGCCACGACCGAATGACCTATAAGTCGTACAAAGCACAAATAAATAGTGCATGCCTGTGTGCGATGTGTTGAACCGCTGTTGGCCGTCGCGGAAGGCCCTGAAGATATCATAAAACTTCTCAGGTTACAAAAAGGCGATTTTTAGAGTACCCCGGTACTCCTTGGAGTATAGGGGAGTATCTATCAAATCTGGCCGTTGATTTTTTAGGGTAGTTTGGACATGTATATTATCTCTTCCACAACAACAACAACAACAACACACACCCATGACCCATGGCGGCTGAGATCTTGCATGTACGGCGACAAGTTCTACCATGGCCTCGATCGCTATAATCGATGGATGCCGCTGCCGTGTCAAGAATTTTGGCATGCAGTCGGGGGCATACCACATCTAATTAACACACGGCGACGACGGCACCGTTGACGGCTCCATCTTGATCTCATGAACTAATCCTGATGAACGGTCTATGGGCTCGTCCGGCTCGTCCCAAGTGCACACGGCCACAACCGTGCCTGCGTTCTATGATCCTGTGAACTAATCAGCGTCTTATATTCACGTCCATGCTCATATGAGATGAAATCGTCGAGCAATCCAGTCTAGTCTGCTTCCTTGCCCTTCTGAACTTTTCTCTCTTAAAACTACAGATCAATGGCCGCCGCCGGCAGTTTTTATTTGTAGCCAGCCGCCGGCACTAGTTCGGCGGAAATCGCAACATCACCATATGACAGTCGATCTCCGCAGAGACGATTAACCGAGGACACAGTTACCATTTTACCCCTCTAGTTAAGGTACTCCCTAATATTTTGTGTTAGTACTCCACAAACGCGCGAGGGAGTACCGTCAAATCTTGGTCATTGGATCTCGAAGAATGGCCGATCAGTATTAATTCAATGGTACAGTAAAAGTCCTCAAAAAGAAGCAGCAGCATCTAGCTAGTTGTTCTTTATGTCAAATGTGTGAGGATATGAACCATACATATATACTCCCTCCGTATTATAGTATAAGATACTCCCTCCATATTGTAATATAAGATGTTTGAGTAGCTCAAATATAGCTACCAAAACGTCTTCTATTTCGTTACTGAGGAAGCATATCACATATGCAACAAACTACAGAAATAAAGCCCAAAACCGTATAAATATCTATGCTGACGGCTGCCATCGATCGGCTTTCTTCTGGGTCTCAACTTATTCTTCCTCGATAACCAAAGTGAAGGCCATCCGCAAAGTCAGGCCGTCGGCATACACAACTGTACATACGGTATTATTCGGTCCTCAACAACTAAAACCCTCGATGAATAGAATTCACGGACATAGCGTTTGACGACGTTCAGTTGATTACAGACGACGTAGCTGTCAGCATACCTTTCCACATGTCGCCATTGGACGCCTCCCGGCTTGTGTCTTGTGTGTAAGTCTTGGGCAATTACCGTTGGCACTTGGCAACAAAAATAGTAAAAACTAGCAAGCTATATATCGATGGTTGTATCGTCCGGAGACAATAAGTTTCTGTTTTTTGCTGATCGAAAGATGGAAGTATGTAACATCGTGTGGATTGCCACCACCACCAGCATTGAGCGGGACACGGTTAGCTGCATCAAGGTATTCCAATCGCATTCGGCCGTGAAGTAAGACAAGATGATGTGGGGAGGTGGAAAGAAACTTGGGTTCGGCCTGTTTATACGTGACAGGGCGATCATTGCACGCATAAAGTGTTTGTGGACATGAGTTTTGGCATCTAGCCAGCTCGTGTCTCATCGGCTTTGTAACATGGCAATGCAATGGAAAATATAAAAGCAGACAGTAGGTTAATTTGACGACAACTTGACGAGGAATTATTGGACTGAGTATACATATAGTAGTTCTCACCTATAGTTCTCACTTTATTTTCAAGGTTGTCTTAAAAAAATCCAAAGAACCCTTCAGCGTTGAAAAAAAAAGACAATATGGCCGAGCTAAATGGTTATCTGGAGGTGGTTTGTTGTGTTTTGTTATTTCGTATTTTTTTTAGATAACGGAAATTTATTGATATCAAGAAAGTACCAAATACACACAGCCTCTGCAACAACGTAATGCCCTAATGGCTATACGGATGCACACAGACAAAAAAGAAAAAAAATTACAAAAAACAAAAGTCTCGCTACAGCGATCTACTCCTTAAGACAACAACACTAACACCACCAAGATAACACCAGAAGTCCAGCTTCTCCATAGGTTTTCACCGTGAAGAAAATCCTCGCACTCAAAACAATACCTCCAACAAGGACATTGTCAGGCACAACCAATTAAGACCAGACCTTGGATCTTCACCCTGAGGCATAAGACTTTGGACTTCTCCTGTGCAGTCGCCCCCACTTACAAGCCGCTATTGAAGGTCACAAAACACCCAGCCAATTCTTCATCGGCACGAAGACACAAACCACCATTGCTTATGCCCAGATCCCGCGTTCCATGCCATTCTCCGCCAGCACCACGGAACGAGAAAGCGTGTTCCATAGTATTAACAGCCAGCAAAGCTTCAAAACAGTCCCTCTAAAACCAAACGGGCAGATAAAAACATGGGTGCGTCCGACCGAATACCACCCGATCCAACAATCTCCAGACATGAATCGCCCAATGGAGTTCACCGGCCGAGCCTTCCGGAACACGACCTTCCAGCAAACTCGATGGAGACCAACATCCGGTAGATCTTCATCTTGGCGTGAAAAAGAATCTAGGACCACCGCCATTAATCAACCAAGCCACCCGAGGAGATGTCAACCCAGGATGCCACAAGAACACCAGCGTGGGCGAACCAGCACCAGATCCCCTACGCATCTTGGCTGAACCCCGAAGGCCCAAATCTTGGATAGATCGAGGACTGGGCTCAGATCCCTGCCAAGTGCGAGCGCACTGGCAGTTTGCCTCCACCTCCTTGCTGCAACTCGGTTGGGGGCGACCAGCTGGCACACCAGCCACACCGCCCCAAACCTCACGCGCCGGAAGACGGCGAGCCCAGGCGGAGGACCTAGACCCACGGTCTGCCACCACCACCTGCGAGTCAGAGGTAGATGCGGACGTCGCCCGGACCACTGCCTGAGGCCATCACCGCCCCAGCCGCACCATCGGAGAGATCTCGGCGACCACTTCCCCTAGAACCGCTCGGAACCAGGGGCCGCCGCCACCGCGGCCGGCGCCGGCGGTAGCGGCGGAGGGAAGGCAGGGAGAGGGAAGGGTGGTTGGCGATGGGATCAGGAGACCCCCGGCGCCCGGCGGCGCTCTGGGGAATGAGACTAAGAAATAACTATTTTTAAGTTGAAATCTAAAATTGTTCGATATGAACACCAAGAGAAATGCAAATAAAAAATAATGAGAACTTCATAAGACAACTATAACTATTGATAAGAAATAAGAATTATTATGTGTTGGAATTATCGAATATGCCCACTAATAAATTAGGAATAATCCCTAACAAAGTTTGGAGACAAATTGGCATATTCACGCATGTCAAGAGGTGTTACTAAAGTTTTTTCCTCCGCCGCTCGTATCGCCCTGTCATGATGCGCTCATGTCGTATTTCATGAATGAGTCGAGCTGAGATTAGGAAATATGTCACGTTTAGCACTAGGTAATATGAACTGAAGCATTTCTCTGTCTGTTCGACTCATCCTCGTCTGTCTATAAAAGAAGTCGCTTCTCATCGACCCCGCACATAGCAACACAAGAAGTAGCCACCTGGTTCCAGAAAATAGCGCCACCTCTCACGTTTTTCTATCTCGTCTTCCGACGTGCACCAAGAGACGAGATAGAGGCCTCCGAAAGCAAGCTTCTCATGATTATGCATGAGAGAGAGAGGGAGGGAGATCACGTTTTTGGTGAATGCTCTCAAATGACAATTGACTCCTTATCCAAGCCAGATGGTTGTGTAGTATATAGGTAAGAAGAAAATATGTGCATGTTGTTGAAGCCTTTGTGTGACACTAAGCAATGCCTACGAAGTGTCATGAGAGGTATAAAACAAGTTTAACTATTGCAGACTTTGTATTAGATGAAGCTGACAAGTCTATATTATCGTCAAGGTGAGGCGAGAGAGTATTTTTGTCTACACGATGATGACCTACTGATATTTGGGGTAAATCTTAAATTGATTAAGGAGGTCAAGTATTTCTTGTCCGATTGATTTTAGATAAAGGATCTAAAACTAGCTCATATTATCTTGAATATAAAGTTGTTGATAGATAACAATGGTGGTACTGTAAATGGGGCTGGGGCAAGGCCCTTTGTATCTAAAAAAACAATGGTGGTACCTGGTCCAGTCTTATTATTTGAAAATAATCTTGAGTTCTTTTGGATATAGAGATTACAAGTCTTCTCCAACACCATATAATTCGAATATGAAGCTTCAAAAAATAGAGATATTGGTAGAGTTCAGTTGAGATGCTCACTGATTATGTCTCTCGAAACAGGCCGTAGCCCCGCTTTATAAATAAAGCCAACAACCAGCAAATAAACACAGATACAATCCCAACAACAAACACACCACACAAGCTGGGACGCTTCGGGATGCTTGGAGCGTGGTGGAAAAATCCCTAATTATGTCTGGCTTATGTATTTAGCTAACTCTTCGAGGCTTGTCGTCTCTTTTGCCGTGAGTTAAGTCGATTTGATTTAAATCCGGAAGATGAACATAGACATGCTTTATTTAAAGGTACCTTAGTTATAATATTCACAATGAAGGATATTCAAGGGTTATCTATCTACCTATATATAATAGCTCACAAGTTTCGCTCCATTTCGTTCGTCCACGTCGCACACGCTTCGCTGGCCGTCCATCCAGTGCGACAGGATGAGGCCACGCCATTCCCCCGCGCAGGCTACTGTTCATCCTCGACTAACTACCAATAAACATCTGCCACGTAGCCCGGTCGCCACCCGGTAACCTCCGATTCCGCCGGTCGCAACACTATTTTGCAGAAAAGCCTCTCAGAAAACGTGGCCTCAACCCGCAGCCCACATATTTGTGAAAGGAATATGCCCTAGAGGCACTTAATGGACATAGTTTATTTGTAATATCACAATCGTTCATTATATGTTTTATATGTTATAATTGTATTAAGCGGAAACATTAATACAGGTGTGGTAGATAAACAACCAGGTCCCTAGTAGCCTCTACTATGACTAGTTTCGTTGCGCGATTGATGATCGAGGTTTTCCGATCATAGGGCATGGCGCCGGTCGGTAATGGAAGTCATATCGTTAGGTGTGTGATGGACATACCCAGTTTTTATAGGACATAGTCATTACGCCTTAAGACCGTGAGACCAACTCTTATTGTTATTCCAAGAAGATACTTTGATCGCACCAAACGTCATATCTTATATAGTGTGACAATGATAGGTGATACTTTTGGGTATCGGAAGGGGGTAGTTGAGACGAGGGGTCAACAGCGGGATTTGTCAGTCCGCATAGCCGGATATATACTCTAGGTCACCAGCTGACATAATATCATAGACGTGTAGAAGATAGCGATGTCGATAACGAGATCATGCTAGGTATGGAGATATCTGAGAATTATGCTCGGACACGCTAAGTATCGCCATGACAAAGGGTTTAAAACTAGACGTCCAGATTTGATAGATAAAAGTCATTCATTATATCACAGGGATTAATTCATGGGGTCCAGGCCTACGAGTTAGTCGTTGATCATAGAGGAGTCTTGATCGTACCTGTTATTATATCGAACCGCTAGGGTAACACACTTAAGGGATTTCGACAAGACAATCAGAAAGGAAAGAGATCACCGGGAACGTCCCGGGAATGGTCCGATGGAGATCGGGCAGCGACGAAAGAGTTTTCGGAGCTAGAATAAATTATATAAAATATGTTTGATGTTAATTAGTGTAATTAATGTTTAAATATGATTTTATATATTTATTTTCGAATTTTTAAAGTTAGATTTCCCTAAATGGGCCTTCTAGTGGAAAGAAGGCCCATGAGGGGGGGAACCTTCCCCCCAAGGGAGGAGGGCTGGTTCGGCCAGCCCCTAGTGGGCCACAAGGGGCCCACTAGGGCCGGCGCACTCCCCTTGGACGCACCAGGCATGTGGGATAGTCCCACATTGCCTGGCTGACAAGGTTGGCTCCCCCCGGGAGCCTATATAAGAAGGGGCACCCTTGGCCTTTTAATTCACCAAATAATTCCCTAATTCTCTCTCGATCTCGTGATTCCCTTTGTCGGAGTTGCGCCGAGTAGAGAATGAAGGAGATATGCCCTAGAGGCAATTAATAAAGTGTATTCTTTATCATATCTCGTTTGTTCATAATAGGTTTTTGTGTCATGCTAGAACCGTATTAAGCGGAAACATTAATGCGGGTGTGATACGTAAACAACCAGGTCCCTAGTAGCCTCTACTAAGACTAGTTTCGTTGCGCGATTGATGATTGAGTTTTCCCGGTCATGGGGCATGGTGCCGGTCGGCAATGAGAGTCATATCGCTGGAGAGTGATGTGATGGACATACCCAGATTTGGAGAACGTAGTCGTTACGCCTTTGACCGTGAGATCAACTCTTATTGATATTCCCAGAAGATACTTTGATTGCACCAAACGTCGTATCTTATTTAGTATGACAATAGCGGTGATACTTTTGGGTATTGGAAAGGAGTATTGAGACGAGGGGTCAAGAGCGGGATTTGCCAGTCCGCGTAGCAGGATAGATACTCTCGGGCCCACTCGGTGAGATCTTGTCTAATGAGCTTGCAAGCATGTGACTAGGTCACGGAGACATGAGATCATGAACGAGTAGAAGATAGCGTCGTCGGTAACGAGGTCGGGATTAGGTATGGAGATATCTATGGAACGACACTCGGACGTGATAAGTATCGCTATGGCAAAAGGTCTAAGACTTCACGTCCAGGTTTGATAGATGAAAGTCATTCGTTATATCTCAGGGATTAATTCAGGGGGTCCAGGCCTACGAGTTAGTCGTTGATCATTGAGGAGTCTTGATCATACCTTATATTATATCGAACCGCTAGGGTAACACACTTAAGGGTTTCGACAAGACAACCGGAAAGGAAGGATATCACCGGGAGCGTCCCGGGAGAGGTCCGATGGAGATCGGGCAGCGCCGAAAGAGTTTTCGGAGCTAGGAAATATTATATATATTAGGTTTGATATTAATTAGTGTTATTAATATGCAAATATGATTTTATATATTTATTTTCGAATTTATTAAGGCAGATTTCTCTAAATGGGCGTTCCGGACGAAAGAAGGCCCAAGAGGGGGAAATTCCCTTTGGGAATTCGGTGGGGGCTTAGGGGCCGGCCTAGGTGGGCCACAAGGGGCCCACCAGGGGGCCGGCGCACCCCCTTGGCCGAACCAGGCTATGTGGGGATAGTCCCACATTGCCTAGCTGGCAAGGTTGGCTCCCCTTGGGAGCCTATATAAGAAGGGGCACCCCCAGCCTTTTAATTCACCAATTAATTCCTGATTTCTCTCTCGATCTCGTGGTTCCCAAGTCGGAGCCACGCTGAGAAAGAGAAATAGGGGATCTCCTCCACCATAGCCCGCTGCCGCGCTGCTGGTGTTCCGGTCCAAGTCTTCCGCTGCTCGTCCTGGACTGGAGCTTCGGAGGCGTCGTCTCCACCGTACGTGTGCGACTCCCTGCGAGGTGCTGCGCTAGCGGTACTCGGAGACCTGCTTCCTCTACACGACCTTGAGGTCGGCTTCGTCGGTCTGCATCGACAACGTTTGTGCGGGAACGTAATCCCCGCTTTCGGTCTACAAGGGTACGTATTCCGATCTCCGTTCGTACTACTATATCTGCATACAATAGATCTTGGCATGCTTTTAGGATATCGTCGGCAGGAAAAATTTTGTTTTCTGCGCACGATCCCCTTCAGTGGTATCAGAGCCGATCTATCGTAAGATATAGTTGTACGCTGTTAGAACCCGTGCTCAGCACGGGGGCACCGTTCATGTTATTTGCTACCCTCTAGCGTGCACTTGGGTATTCCAGCGGCATTGAGTTGATGAAGCGGCCCGGACCGACTTTACGCGTACGCTTACGCGAGACTGGTTCCACTACTGACATACGGCTTGTACCGTATCTGTGGCTAGCGGGTGACAGTTTCTCTCTCTTTAGTTGGTCTTCGCATTTTCAATGGAGGGCCCGAAAGGGATGCTTAAACATGCAATTATTGGATCGTTGCTGTGGTCATAAGATTCGTAGGTACGAAGCGGTTCTATTTACGAAAGCCCCAAGCCACGTAAAATATGCAAAAGATAAAGTAGAAGCGTCTAACTTTATTTTGCAGGGGCTATGTGATATGGTCAAGGTAGGTTTATTAAATTGTTTATAACTGCGGGCGCCAAGAAGACCATGGCGCGATGGACTATATCACATTGCATTACATTTGATGTTTTGTGTGCATCTTATTTTGTGTGATTGTGTGTGTTACACGGCGGTAGCTGAATAAGATGATCCCTTCAAAATACCACTAGTGTTCTCCCTCCAACGCGCACCACCAATAAAGTTCTACGTTATGAGGCAGGCCGTGATGATCGGGTGTCAGACATATCTTCGTTCGCATACGGTGGGTGTAAGCCATGTTGCACAAGCGTCAGCGTGGAGGTCTTTGGTGGCGAGCCTAGCATACTCAGAGGTATGGCCTCGGAACAGGAAGACCGAAAGGTCGAGCACGAGTCACAAAATTGGTGTGGCGGACGATTTTGTCTACTCTTGAAGTTGTGCCACCGGCTTTGATGATGAGGGGTGGTGCAATGGATGGGGGTCGTGTAATCGCTTAAACGACCAGGAGGGATGTTCGTTTGAGTGGGAGTTATGTTAGTTATTTTCTAAAATACTATAACTCAAAATTATTATGAACAAAGTCTTATGTTGTTGCAAATTCCATTGTAGATGTCTCGCCCCTCGTTTAACCTAGGTCTGTTCCTTGAGAAAGAAAAGCTTAAGACCAATGGGTCAAACTTCATGGCCTGGTTCCGCAACCTGAGGATCCTCCTCACTCCCCATAGGGTGGCCTACGTCATTGAGGCCACCATAGGTGACCCTCCTGCAGATAATGCCTCTGAGGATGAGAAGAAGGTCTTCCAGACCCGATCGGAGGATTCTGCCTTTGTCCAGAGTGGCATGCTCTACGCCATGGAAGCCGACCTGCAGAAGCGCTTTGAGAAGATGAGCGCCTTTGAGATCATCTCGGATCTTAAGGCTGTCTTTGCGCCGCAGGCTAAGGCTGAGAGATATGAGGCTTCTGAGGTTTTCTTCTCAGCCAAGATGGAAGAGCATAGCAGTGTGAGCGAGCATGTAGTCAAGATGTCTGGCTACGTTCAACGCCTGAATGCTCTGGAGTGCAAGATTCCCGATGAGCTGGCGATTGACAGGGTGTTGCAATCGTTGCCACCAAGCTACAAAGGCTTCGTCATGAACTACAACATGCAGGGCATGGCTAAGTCCCTGGGTGAAGTGTTCGTGATGCTCAAGACTGCTGAGGTAGAGATTAAGAAGGAGCACACGCTGTTGATGGTCAACAAGACCGCTGATTTCAAGAAGTACGGTGGCAAGGGAAAGCAAAGCTGGAAGTCCCGGAGGGAGGCAAAGTTGGCTGCCAAGCCCAGGACTAACAGGTCTGGTCCCAGAGCTAGCGTGGAGTGTTTCTACTGCAAGGGGAAGGGTCACTGGAAGCGCAACTGCCCCAAGTATCTGGAGGATAGGAAGTCTGGCAAGACGGTCGACAAAGAGAAAGGTATATTTGATATACATGTTATAGATGTGTACCTTACATCCGCCCGGAGCAATACGTGGGTATTTGATACTGGTTCTGTTGCTCATATATGTAACTCTCAGGAGGAGTTACGGAATAGAAGGCGGCTGGCGAAGGATGAGGTGACGATGCGCGTCGGCAACGGATCGAGAGTCGACGTGGTGGCTGTCGGCACGCTCCCTCTGCATCTACCATCGGGATTAGTTTTGGTTTTAAATAAATGTTATTTTGTGCCATCCTTGAGTGTAAACATTATAAGTGGGTCTTGCCTGTTACAAGACGGTTATTCATTTAAATCAGTGTCAAGCAATTGTGCTATTTATATGAATGATATCTTTTATGTTGATGCTCCCGAGAATAACGGTTTATTCTTGTTGAATCTCGATCGTAGTACTCACATCCATAAGATAGAAGCCAAACGGATTAAGTGTAGTGATGATACCGCCATGTTTTTGTGGCATTGCTGTCTTGGTCATATTGGTATAAAGCGCATGAAGCGACTCCACTCCGATGGACTCTTGGACTCGTTGGATTTCGGATCCCTCGATACATGCGAACCATGCCTCATGGGCAAAATGACCAGGACACCGTTCAAAGGTTTCGTTGAACGGGCGTCGGATTTGTTGGGGATCATACATACAGATGTGTGTGGACCGATGAGCGTTTCGACACGCAATGATTATCGTTACTTCGTCACCTTCACTGATGACTTGAGTAGATACGGTTATATCTATTTGATGAAACACAAGTCTGAAACGTTTGAAAAGTTCAAAGAATTCCAGAGTGAAGTTGAGAATCAGCTTAATAGGAAAATCAAGCATCTCCGATCCGATCGTGGTGGAGAGTACTTGAGTTTTGAGTTTGGCACACATCTGAAGAGTTGTGGCATAGTGCCCCAACTTACGCCCGCCGGAACGCCGCAGCGTAACGGTGTGTCCGAGCGACGTAATCGTACTCTACTGGATAGTGTCCGATCTATGATGTCTCTTACCGATCTGCCAGTGTCCTTCTGGGGTTATGCGTTAGAAACAGCCGCATTCATTTTAAATAGGGCTCCGTCCAAATCCGTTGAAACGACGCCGTATGAATTATGGTATGGCCAAAAGCCTAAGTTATCGTTTCTGAAGGTTTGGGGTTGTGAGGCGTACGTTAAGAAACTACAGCCCGACAAACTCGAACCGAAGTCGGAGAAAGTCCTCTTTGTAGGATATCCGCGGGAAACCGTTGGGTACACCTTCTACAACCAAGCTGAGGGCAAAACTTTTGTCGCGAAGACCGGTGCTTTTCTAGAGAAGGAGTGTCTCGCGAAAGGAGTAAGTGGGAGGAAGGTAGACCTCGATGAAATCGTTGATCCTGAACTCGAGATTCCGAGTGGCGCAACGGAAGCAATTCCGGAAACGTCCTCCGTGGAAGGAGTGGGAGAAACTGTCGAGGAAGATGTTCTACCTCGTAGGTCTGGTAGATCTCGGATCCCACCAGAATGGTATGGCAACATGGTTTGCACCGTCATGCTAGTCGAGCAAGACGAACCTACGAACTACAAGGAGGCGATGGAGAGTCTAGAGTCCGAGAAATGGCTTGAAGCCATGAAATTCGAAATAGGATCCATGTACGATAACAAAGTGTGGACTTTGGTAGATATTCCCGAAGGGCGCAAGGCCATCGAGAATAAGTGGATCTTTAAGAAGAAGACTGATGCTGATGGTAATGTGACCGTCTAGAAAGCTCGGCTTGTTGCAAAGGGTTTCCGACAAGTTCATGGAATTGACTACGATGAAACTTTTTCACCGGTAGCGATGCTTAAGTCTATTCGGATTTTGTTAGCGGTAGCTGCCTACTATGATTATGAAATCTAGCAGATGGACGTCAAAACGGCCTTCCTGAATGGAAACATTGAGCAAGAGTTGTACATGGTACAGCCAAAAGGTTTTGTCGATCCAGGAAGTGCTAACAAGTTGTGCAAGCTTCAGCGATCCATCTATGGATTGAAGCAGGCATCTCGGAGCTGGAATCTTCGCTTTGATGAGGTAATCAAAGGTTTTGGATTTATCCAGAATGTGGAAGAGACATGTATTTACAAGAAAATGAGTGGGAGCTCGGTTGTGTTCTTAGCACTGTATGTTGACGACATATTGCTAATAGGGAATGATGTGGAACTTCTGAATAGCGTGAAGGAATATTTAAACAGTAAGTTTTCCATGAAGGACTTAGGAGAAGCTGCGTATGTTTTAGGCATAAAAATCTATCGTGATAGATCAAGGCGCCTATTAGCACTAAGTCAGAGTACTTATCTTGATAAAATATTGAAGCGTTTTCATATGGAGAAGGCAAAGAAGGGTTCTCTGCCGGTTATCAAGAATAAGATATTGCGTAAGGCGCAGTGTCCGGTGACGGAACTGGGTAAGGCCGAAATGACGAAACATCCTTATGCTTCAGCCATAGGATCGATCATGTATGCAATGTTGAGTACTAGACCAGATGTGGCATTAGCTCTAAGTTTGACAAGCCGGTTCCAGAGTAATCCTGGAATGCCGCATTGGGTAGCTGTTAAGAGCATTCTTAAGTATCTCAATAAGACAAAGGAAATGTTCCTTGTGTATGGTGGCTGCGATGAGGAACTTGGCGTAACGGGTTACGTAGATGCAAGTTTCTGCTCAGACCCCGATGACTGTAAGTCACAGACAGGTTACGTGTTCAAGGTGAATGGAGGCGCCGTGTGCTGGAGAAGTGGGAAGCAACCCATAGTCGCACAATCTACAATGGAGTCGGAGTACATTGCTGCCTGCGAGGCCGCGAATGAAGCTGTGTGGTTGAGGAAGTTCGTCATCGAACTTGGAGTGTTCCCGAGCGTGCAAGACCCCGTGGTCCTCTTCTGCGATAATACGGGTGCCATTGCGAACGCCAAGGAGCCAAGGTCTCACTCCACCGCCAAACACATTCTCCGACGCTTCCACGTGATACGTCAGTACGTACAAGGAGGCGATGTGAAGATTTGCAAAGTGCATACGGATCTGAATGTGGCAGATCCGCTGACGAAGCCTCTCCCGCTTGATAAGCATGAACAGCACCAGTTAGATATGGGTGTTAGGCTTTTACCAAGTTGTAATCTAGATTAATTTGTACTCTAGTGCAAGTGGGAGACTGAAGGAGATATGCCCTAGAGGCAATTAATAAAGTGTATTCTTTATCATATCTCGTTTGTTCATAATAGGTTTTCGTGTCATGCTAGAACCGTATTAAGCGGAAACATTAATGCGGGTGTGATACGTAAACAACCAGGTCCCTAGTAGCCTCTACTAAGACTAGTTTCGTTGCGCGATTGATGATCGAGTTTTCTCGGTCATGGGGCATGGTGCCGGTCGGCAATGAGAGTCATATCGCTGGAGAGTGATGTGATGGACATACCCAGATTTGGAGAACGTAGTCGTTACGCCTTTGACCGTGAGATCAACTCTTATTGATATTCCCGGAAGATACTTTGATTGCACCAAACGTCGTATCTTATTTAGTATGAACGGTGATACTTTTGGGTATTGGAAAGGAGTATTGAGACGAGGGGTCAAGAGCGGGATTTGCCAGTCCGCGTAGCAGGATAGATACTCTCGGTCCCACTCGGTGAGATCTTGTCTAATGAGCTTGCAAGCATGTGACTAGGTCACGGAGACATGAGATCATGAACGAGTAGAAGATAGCGTCGTCGGTAACGAGGTCGGGATTAGGTATGGAGATATCTATGGAACGACACTCGGATGTGCTAAGTATCGCTATGGCAAAAGGTCTAAGACTTCACGTTCAGGTTTGATAGATGAAAGTCATTCGTTATATCTCAGGGATTAATTCAGGGGGTCCAGGCCTACGAGTTAGTCGTTGATCATTGAGGAGTCTTGATCATACCTGATATTATATCGAACCGCTAGGGTAACACACTTAAGGGGTTTCGACAAGACAACCGGAAAGGAAGGAGATCACCGGGAGCGTCCCGGGAGAGGTCCGATGGAGATCGGGCAGCGCCGAAAGAGTTTTCGGAGCTAGGAAATATTATATATATTATGTTTGATATTAATTATTGTTATTAATATGCAAATATGATTTTATATATTTATTTTCGAATTTATTAAGGCAGATTTCCCTAAATGGGCCTTCCGGACGAAAGAAGGCCCAAGAGGGGGAAATTCCCTTTGGGAATTCGGTGGGGGCTTAGAGGCCGGCCTAGGTGGGCCACAAGGGGCCCACCAGGGGGCCGGCGCACCCCCTTGGCCGAACCAGGCTATGTGGGGATAGTCCCACATTGCCTGGCTAGCAAGGTTGGCTCCCCTTGGGAGCCTATATAAGAAGGGGCACCCCCAGCCTTTTAATTCACCAATTAATTCCTGATTTCTCTCTTGATCTCGTGGTTCCCAAGTCGGAGCCGTGCCGAGCAAGAGAAAGAGGGGATCTCCTCCACCATAGCCCGCTGTCGCGCTGCTGGTGTTCCGGTCCAAGTCTTCCGCTGCTCGTCCTGGACTGGAGCTTCGGAGGCGTCGTCTCCACCGTACGTGTGCGACTCCCTGCGAGGTGCTACGCTAGCGGTACTCGGAGGCCTGCTTGCTCTACACAACCTTGAGGTCGGCTTCGTCGGTCTGCATCGACAACGTTTGTGCGGGAACGTAATCCCCGCTTTCGGTCTACAAGGGTACGTATTCCGATCTCCGTTCGTACTACTATATCTGCATAGAATAGATCTTGGCATGCTTTTAGGATATCGTCGGTAGGAAATTTTTTGTTTTCTGCGCACGATCCCCTTCAGAGAAGGGGGCCTCTTCCACCATAGCCCGCTGCCGCGCTACTGGTGTTCCGGTCCAAGTCTTCTGCTGCTCGTCCTGGACTGGAGCTTCGGAGGCCGTCGTCTCCACCGTATGTGTGTAACGCCCTGCGAGGTGCTGCGCTAGCGGTACTCGGAGGCCTACTTCCTCCACCCGACCTCGAGGTCATCTTCGTCGTCTTCGTCGCGCCGAGTTCTTCGCGACCTAGAGGTCGGCTACGTCGGCTTCGTCGTCAACGCTTGTGCGGGAGCGTAATCCCCGCTATTCGGTCTACGAGGGTATGAATTCCGATCTCCGCCGTACTACTATATCTGTATAGTGTAGATATTGGCTAGTTTAAGGATATCGTTGCTAGGAAATAATTATTTTCTGCACACGATCCCCTTCAGTGGTATCAGAGCCGATCTATCGTAGATATAGCTGTACGCTGTTAGAACCCGTGTTCTACACGGGGGCACCGTTCCTGTTATTTGCTACCCTCTAGCGTCCACTTGTGATTCCAGCGGCATCGAGTTGATGAAGCGGCCCGGACCGACTTTACGCGTACGCTTACGCGTACGCTTACGCGAGACTGTTCCACCGCTGACATACGGCTTGCACCGTATCTGTGGCTGGCGGGTGTCAGTTTCTCTCTCTTTTGTTGGCTTTGCATTTTCAATGGAGGGCCCGAAAGGGATGATTAAACATGCAATTATTGGATCGTTGTTGTGGTCATAAGGTTCGTAGGCATGAAGCGGTTCTATTTACGACAGCCCCAAACCACGTAAAATATGCAAAAGATAAAGTAGAAGCGTCTAACTTTATTTTGCAGGGGCTATGTGATATGGTCAAGGTAGGTTTATTAAATTGTTTATGAACTGCGGGCGCCAAGAAGACCATGGCGCATGGATCATATCACGTCGCATTACATTTGATGTTTTGTGTGCATCTTATATTGTGTGATTTTATATATTATTATATATTAGTTACGCGGATGATCCCTTTAAAATACCACTAGTGTTCTTCCTCCAACGCGCACCACCAAGAAAGTTCTACGTTATGAGGCAGGTCATGATGATCGGGTGTCAGACATAACGTCGTTCGCATATAGTGGGTGTAAGCCATGTTGCACAAGCGTCAGCGTGGAGGTTATAGTGGCGAGCCTAGCATATGCAGATATGGCCTCGGAACACGGAGGCCGAAAGGTCGAGCTGAAGGGGATCGTGTGCAGAAAACAAAAAATTTCCTACCAACGATATCCTTAAACTAGCCAAGATCTACACTATGTAGATATAGAAGTACGGCGGAGATCGGAATACATACCCTCGTAGACCGAATAGCGGGGATTACGCTCCCGCACAAGCGTTGACGATGAAGATGCCGTAGCCGACCTCTAGGTCGCGGAGAACTCGGCGCGACGAAGACGACGAAGATGTCCCAAAGGTCGGGTGGAGGAAGTAGGCCTCTGAGTACCGCTAGCGCAGCACCTCGCAGGGCGTCACACACATACGGTGGAGACGACGGCCTCCGAAGCTCCAGTCCAGGACGAGCAGCGGAAGACTTGGACCGGAACACCAGCAGCGCGGCAGCGGGCTATGGTGGAAGAGATCCCCCTCCTCTACTCGGCGCGGCTCCGACAAGGGAACCACGAGATCGAGAGAGAAATTGGGAATTAATTGGTGAATTAAAAGGCCAGGGGTGCCCCTTCTTATATAGGCTCCCAGGGGGAGCCAACCTTGCCAGCCAGGCAATGTGGGACTATCCCCCATTGCCTGGTTCGGCCAAACCAGGTGCGCCGGCCCTAGGTGGGCCCCAGTTGGCCCACCTAGGCCGGCCAAGCCTCCCCACAAAATTCCCTTGAGGGTTTTCCCCCCCCCATGGGCCTTCTTTCGACCAGAAGGCCCATTTAGGGAAATCAGCCTAAATAAATTCGAAAATAAATATATAAAATCATATTTGCATATTAATTACACTAATTAATATCAAACATAATATATATAATTTTTCCTAGCTCCGAAAACTCTTTCGTCGCTGCCCGATCTCCATCGGACCCCTCCCGGGACGTTGCCGGTGATCTCTTTCCTTTCCGGTTGTCTTGTCGAAACCCCTTAAGTGTGTTACCCTAGCGGTTCGATATAATATCAGGTATGATCAAGACTCCTCAATGATCAACGACTAACTCGTAGGCCTGGACCCCATGAATTAACCCCTGAGATATAACGAATGACTTTCATCTATCAAACCTGGACGTATAGTCTTAAACCCTTTGTCATGGCGATACTTAGCGTGTCCGAGCATCATTCTCAGATATCTCCATACCTAGCATGATCTCGTTACCGACATCGCTATCTTCTACTCGTCTATGATATTATGTCAGCTGGTGACCTAGTCACATGTTTGCAAACTCATTTGACATAATCTCACCGAGTGGGCCCTAGAGTATCTATCCGGCTATGCGGACTGACAAATCCCGTTGTTGACCCCTCGTCTCAACTACTCCTTTCCGATACCCAAAAGTATCACCGTTATTGTCATACTAAATAAGATATGACGTTTGGTGCGATCAAAGTATCTTCCAGGAATAATAATAAGAGTTGGTCTCACGGTGTTAAGACGTAATGACTATGTCCTATAAATACTTGGTACGTCCATCACATCGTTACTCCTAACGATATGACTTCCATTGCCGACCGACGCCATGCCCTATGATCGGAAAACCTCGATCATCAATCGCGCAACGAAACTAGTCTTAGTAGAGGCTACTAGGGACCTGGTTGTTTATCTACCACACATGTATTAATGTTTTCGCTTAATACAGTTATAGCATGGTATAAAACATATAATGAACGATTGGGATATTGCCAATAAACTATGTTTATTAAGTGCCTCTAGGGCATATTCCCTTCACGAGCATGAGTCACAGAGTTGTTGTGATTGACAATTGTCTACCCTTGAAGTTGTGCTGCCGGCTCTGATGATGAGGGGTGGTGCAATGGATGGGGGTCGTGTAATCGCTTAAACGACCAGGAGGGATGTTCGTTTGAGTGGGAGTTCGGATAGTTATTTTCTAAAATACTAGAACTCGGAATATAATGAACAGAGCAAACCTTTGTAGACATTAACCATTGTGATAGCATCTTCTAAAATTAGGCGCATTCCTGCGATTGAGAAACTTAAAAGGTTGGGTCCAAACTTCATAGTTTTATACTTTAGCTTGAGGATACTCCTTGTTTAAACCGTAGTTCTTTGTGTTACAATACCCGCTAGGAGATAAACCCGGAGATTCCGCTAACAAAAGATAATTTGGATTATCAGATTTTGTGCGGATGATATCATCATAGTCTAGTGTATGTTATGATCTCTACCATAGAGAACCAATGGTGAGTACGAGTTATTGGATAGCGAACATATGAGATGGTCGCTAAACTCAAGGTACCCCTAAGGTTGGGTTGATGAAGTTTATCAGTACGTTGACTAATTGTCTTCTCAACCAAGATGGAAGAGAATACACACATTGAGGGAGCATGTGGCGGTCATACTTAATGACATATGTTCATACTTGATGAACATTGAGACGCCTCGCTCAGCTCGATCACTGGATGACAGACATCGTTGCCAAGTGCAAATCCTCTGTCATAGACTATGGCATGCAAGGGGAATCGTTCACCTTCATGGTTCTTGATTATGTTGGAAGTATCAAGAAGATGAAACAGATCGCCGGAAGTCATCGATGATGATGGTGTATATATGATATACATGTTATGAATGTTTTAGCTAAGCAAGTACTCGCATTAGAGACTAAGTTTTGAACTAGTCATGTTTTATGAAAACCAGGTTTACTGCTTGAGTAGCTTGAAAGGACGAGGCGACATTGCGTGTTGATAATGACAGACAAGTTGTTATGCTGTCCATAGACACTCTCCCTCCAGATCTACCATTTGGGTAAATTCTTTATGATCTCATGTTAGTATGATCGTTATAAGTGTGTCTCCTCTAGCGAGACACTTGTTCATATATGTTAGTGACAAATTCGTTGTCCTATACTTATGAAGTAATGATCATATGCCGATTTGAATTTAGATGGTAGAAGCTCCCACATTCATAATATTAATGTCAAAGGATACAAACTTAATAAAGACACCACATATGTGTGGCGCTACCGTTTAATTCATGTCAATGTTATAGTCAATGCATTAGCTCCATGCCGGATGGATCTACAAGTCCTAAGATTTGATCTTTTGACACTTGCAAAATAACTGTGACACCGTTTTCGGAAAACGGGCATATAACTTATTGATAGTCATACATAGAGATGTATGTGGTTCAATGAAGTAATTGACGGGTAGTGGAGACCTTTATTTCGTGAACTTCACTGAACGTTTTAAGTATAGCTTGTTGAGAATCGTGCATATGGGTGTATGTGAATCAATGAAGTACTTTAACGTGTAGTGGAAGTCTTTATTTCATAGACTTCATGAATATTCCGAATAGATATATGGATATCCACTCCGGGGAATGTTAGTCTGAAATTTTGATTCGATCAAACAAAGTTCAGAATGAAGTAGGAAATAAAATTAATAAGAAAATCAGATTCCCGCGATGCATATCAAGAAAATAAAGATTTGAATTATAATGTTGGCACATCATTGGAAGACTTGTGAGAAAAGTTCCACAAATTACGTCGCATGGAACACCATAGTGTTATGGTGTGTTAGGACGTCGGAATTGCACTCTATCGGATAGTGTGTGGTAAATAAATCTCTTACCGAATTATTGTGATCGTTAGAGTCATATGGTAGAAACGTAACACTCACGTTTGATAATAGGGAAACCATTTGAATCCATGGAGACAATACCATACGAGTGATGACATGGCTTTTTAGCCTGGATTGTCGTTTCAGCAATTTAGTGATTCGATGTGATCGAACTTAAAATGTATTAATCTTTGTAGTATACCCTACCTAAAGAGTTAGTTGGGTACATGTCTCACGACATAGGCAAAACTGTTGCCGGGATATACCTTGCGAAAGAAATAGTTTCTTGTCCAAGGATATAAGTGAGAAAGAAAGTAGAGCAAGACGAAGTTGGTGAACTTCCTCTCCAGACATCAGAGTGGCGCAACCGAAAGTGTTTTCAGTGTCAGGCTCCACAGGTTGAAAAAGCTGATGATTCAAGATCATGATGTTCTGAGCTCATACTAAGAGCTTAGGTATACAAGGGTGTGTTCCACACTGTGTGTTACGACAATCTTGTTATGAAGGTCATATTAATGGAATATGACAGACCTACGAACTACGAAGAAGAGATGGTAGAACTAAGTCCGAGAAATGGCTATGAGTCATTTATGATCCGAAATAAAATCCATATACGATTACCAGGTAATGACTTGGGAGATCTTCTTGATGGCATCTAGGATGTTAATAGTATATGGAATTTTATGAGAGAATAGACATTGAGAAGGATCGATTTGTCGGGAAACAGTTTCGACAGATTCAAAAGTTGACCACATGAGAGTTTGTCTCAAGTGGCGAAGCCTAAATCTATTCTGGGTCGTTTAGCAATCACTATAATTTCGAATGAGAAATTGATAGATGGATAAGGAAACCATGTTTCTTAATAGTGTCATTAAGAAAGAGTTGGTGATCCTGAGGATGCTAAACATGTGTGCAAATTTCAGTGGTCCATTCATGGGCTGAAGAAAGCATATCAGAGCTGGAATCTTCACTTTGATAATGTGATCAAAGGATTTTGGAGTTGTCCAAAATAGTTGAAGAAAACTACATTTGCAAAGAAGTGAGTGGGAGCAAAGTAGCTTTCCTTGATCTTATATGCGGAAGGCATATTTGAGTGCGAGCTAAGTAGCTTTCCTTGATCTTATATGCGGAAGGCATATTTGACTGGGAGCTAGGTGTCATTTGTGATTCTGTATGTAACGACATATTGAATGACACAGATCCTCTAGTAGAGTGTAAAGGATTATTTAAGTGATTAAATTTTCTATTTGAATGAAGTTAGGAGTATTAATCATCCGATTTATAATTGTATAGATCGTAAGAGGATTAATAACATTAAGTCAGAATATTTCCTAAGTCAAGATTCTGAAGTGTTTCAGAATAGGACAAGAAAAGAAAGAGGTTCTTGCTTGTATGACTAGGTAAAATATTAAGTTTATCTTGGCATTTTCAGTAATAGCAAATGATGTTCGACATTATCTATGTATCAGACATAGATACTATCAGACTAAAAGCTCGACTTAGTGTGAGCCAAGTTCTTGGTTGAAGAACAAGTTCTAGACTGATCCTTGTGTGGATCAATGAACAAACGTTAAGTTTATTCTTCAGTGTTTATGAGAACTGAAGATATGTTTTCTAGTAAAGGGTAAGAGTGGAAAGACAACTTGCCGTAAAGCGGTTACGATGATGCAAGTTATGACACTAACCCATACGACTAGAAATCTCATATAGGAGATGTCCTTTAATTTTGAAGATATACATGGTTAGTTTGCGAAGTCACATATGAATGCACTATCGCATAATCTACATAGGTATAGAAATATATCGCGACTTCAGAAGTAGCAAGTGTGACTGGACTGAGCAGTTTTCGGGGCGTAGGTGGTCTCCTTAATAGATCTCTTAGACTTTTAAGGCGCATGCCGCGAATGCTCGAGTCTCACTCCATCCACTAGGATATATTTCACCGTCATCGTAAGATACGAGATGCTGTCAAACTAGGTGACATAGAAGTGTTGCAAAGCACATATAGGTCTCAATGTGTGAGATGTATTGACTGTATTCCTATTCCACGAGGCGAGCAGGCACCAAGATGCTATGGGTGTTGAGCTTTTACCACGTTATAAACTAGATTAAGTGTTACTCTAGTGCAAGTGGGAGACTTAAGGAAATATGACCTAGAGGCACTTAATAAACATAGTTTATTGGCAATATCTCAATCGTTCATTATATGTTTTATACCATGCTATAACTGTATTAAGCAGAAACATTAATATAGGTGTGGTAGATAAACAACCAGGTCCCTAGTAGCCTCTACTATGACTAGTTTCGTTGCGCGATTGATGATCGAGGTTTTCCGATCATAGGGCATGGCGCCGGTCGGCAATGGAAGTCATATCGTTAGGTGTAATGATGTGATGGACATACCCAGTATTTATAGGACATAGTCATTACGCCTTAAGACAGTGAGACCAACTCTTATTGTTATTCCTGTAAGATACTTTGATCGCACCAAACGCCATATCTTATATAGTGTGACAATGATAGGTGATACTTTTGGGTATCGGAAGGGGGTAGTTGAGGCGAGGGGTCAACAGCGGGATTTGTCAGTCCGCATAGCCGGATAGATACTCTACGGCCCACTCGGTGAGATTATGTCAAATGAGTTTGCAAACATGTGACTAGGTCACCAGCTGACATAATATCATAGACGAGTAGAAGATAGCGATGTCAGTAAAGAGATCATGCTAGGTATGGAGATATCTGAGAATGATGCTCGGACACGCTAAGTATCGCCATGACAAAGGGTTTAAGACTAGACGTCCAGATTTGATATATAAAAGTCATTCGTTATATCACAGGGATTAATTCATGGGGTCCAGGTCTACGAGTTAGTCGTTGATCATAGAGGACTC
Source organism: Poa annua (assembly GCA_026929855.1). Taxonomy (NCBI): domain Eukaryota; kingdom Viridiplantae; phylum Streptophyta; class Magnoliopsida; order Poales; family Poaceae; genus Poa; species Poa annua. The sequence goes on from CM049431.1 coordinate 86,472,226, forward strand.
TTGATCGTACCTGTTATTATATTGAACCGCTAGGGTAACACACTTAAGGGATTTCGACAAGAGAACCAGAAAGGAAAGAGATCATCGGGAACGTCCCGGGAATGGTCCGATGGAGATCGGGTAGCGACGAAAGAGTTTTCGGAGCTAGAATAAATTATATAAAATATGTTTGATGTTAATTCGTGTAATTAATGTTTAAATATGATTTTATATATTTATTTTCGAATTTTTAAAGTTAGATTTCGCTAAATGGGCCTTCTAGTGGAAAGAAGGCCCATGAAGGGGGGAAGCTTCCCCCCAAGGGAGGAGGGCTGGTTCGGCCAGCCCCTAGTGGGCCACAAGGGGCCCACTAGGGCCGGCGCACTCCCCTTGGCCGCACCAGGCATGTGGGATAGTCCCACATTGCCTGACTCCCCCAGGGAGCCTATATAAGAAGGGGCACCCTTGGCCTTTTAATTCACCAAATAATTCCCTAATTCTCTCTCGATCTCGTGATTCTCTTTGTCGGAGTTGCGCCGAGTAGAGAAGGGGGGTCTCTTCCACCATAGCCCGCTGCCGCGCTACTGGTGTTCCGGTCCAAGTCTTCCGCTGCTCGTCCTGGACTGGAGCTTCGGAGGCCGTCGTCTCCACTTTATGTGTGTAACGCCCTGCGAGGTGCTGTGCTAGCGGTACTCGGAGGCCTACTTCCTCCACCCGACCTCGAGGTCATCTTTGTCGCGCCGAGTTCTTCGCGACCTAGTGGTCGGCTACGTCGGCTTCGTCGTCAAGGCTTGTGCGGGAGCGTAATCCCCGCTATTCGGTCTACGAGGGTATGTATTCCGATCTCCGCCGTACTACTATATCTGCATAGTGTAGATCTTGGCTACTTTAATGATATCGTTGCTAGGAATTTTTTTGTTTTCTGCACACGATCCCCTTCAATTTGCACCGCAGAGGACCTATTTGTGAATAAAGAAAAAGTTGAATACTTTTGTGCAAAAACGCCACCGCATAATCCCCTCCTCCTTCCTCTCCTCTCCTGCGACCGCGAGGTCGCCGCTGCCACTGGCGGAGCCGTGCGCCGGCGCCTCCCCGCCCAGATCCGCGACCACGGGGAGGTGCGCCGTCTTCTACGCCGCCTCCTCGCTGGTTTGTGCGCGCCCGGATGACCGAAGTCGCCGACTGAGCACCGAGGTTCGCCGCTGATGTCATCCGCCTGCGCTGCTGCGGGGTCTGTCGTCGCCGGAGACGAGGTTTTCCTTCCTTAAGTACCGGTTGGTATCCAGCTGATCCAGCAGCTAAAGTATACTCGTTCCTTCTGCCCGGAAATTCAAATCAAAGCAAGGATCGCTGACCAAAGTGCTGAATCGGGTTTCAGCATGATGGGCGCATTTGCTCACACTTCAAAATGTTCCCACGTCACAAGTTTCGCTCCATTTCGTTCGTCCACGTCGCACACGCTTCGCTGGCCGTCCATCCAGTGCGATCAATGGCCAGGATGAGGTCACGCCGTCCCCCGCGCAGGCTACTGTTCATCCTCGATTAACTACCAATCAACATCTGCCACGTCGCCCGGTCGCCACCCGGTAACCTCCGGTTCCGCCAGTGCTCTCCTTCAGCGGATCCGCATGGCTCGTGCTCCGCGCACGTCCGCCGCCGGCCACCGGAACCTCGCCAGCGCCGCCGCCCGCTGACGTCGCGGGCTAACGCCAGCGTGGCTAGGCTGACGCGTGGGACCCATCGTCAGCGATTGCGCAATAACATGACATAAAAAAAATCATATCTCTTGATTTCCATTTCAGAGAAATATAAGAAAAATACCAAAATTCGAAGAAAAAATATATCTTCCTAACTAACACAATTACATGCCTTTTCATGCAATGGAAAAAATATTTACTACAAAAAATGAAATTCAAAGGGTACCTTTCTTTGTGTATTCAAAAGAATAGAAAAAATGTCCAAAAAACAATTGAGGGAACAAACTCCTTTACAACCAACACATTGACACCTATTTTTACAAAACATGAAAAATAGCTACACAATTTTTTCCAAGATAGTCATACATTTTGATGTGTAGGTAAGAAAACACAAAAAAAATGCCAAGATTTGAAGAAAAGATTATTTCTTCTTAACCAACCCATGTACATACATTTGCACAACCAAAACTAATAATTACAATCGATTCCATACATTTTCATACTAATCATAGAGTTTATAATTTTTCCCCAAATTGCCGCAAATTCAAATCCACAAACCGGTCTATCCACAGAAATTATCACGGATTAAGCTATTTTTAACGCAATTTTCTTTGAATTACACTAATTTTCGAACATAGTTCAGTTAACCACCGCCCTTAATTTTTTCGTACACGGGTGCGGCAAAGCCGCACCACTCTCCACTAGTCTATGATTATAGTGACTAAGCAATTAATGTCATAAGTGGTTATAGATGTGATTCCTTGCAAAAATGGCCATCTTTGATATTGTTTTAAAGATCGTCATTTTGCAAGGAGTCACCTAACCAATTAAGCCATCTTTAATAAAGTGAACAATAATACAATGAGAACTCACATTTCTACTGTTGAAGGAGAGGGGATTCTCAGTTGTTGATGAAATTAGGTGTGGTCTATTCCCTCCCGTTCATGGCGACGAACACGTTTGACTAAAAGAACACGATACATAAATACAGCCTGATTAGAAAGCCGGTATCGGCCAGCAGAGCATTTTACTAAGATGACATATACGATCTCAACTTGGTTGATCCGAGTTGGACACTTGGACGTTGGCATGCAAGAAAGGGCTCCGACGGTGGCCATGTAGATGCATCTCTAAACAGGAACATGTCCCATGCACGTATAGGCGCATTTCGATCGATCTCCCGACAGCTACGTGGATCGCGTTTCTCGATCGTGTCATTCTCTGCCATCATATACATGCACGGATGCTCTCTCGATCGGACTGTGCGTTTCCCGGTTTAGTCGTTGTTTTGATCGAAGGGGAACTGCTCGGATAATCGACCGCGACTCGCGAGATGATGGAAGAGAAGACGCAGGTCGGCCATGGACCGTAGTAACGCAAGAACGACGATGACGATTGCCTCCATCGTGATCGTTGCATGCCGGCCAGCATGCTGCCTCGTTTTCCTGCTTGTCATGGCACTGACTACTTGACTAGATATCTGCGGCAACCGTGATACCGTGATATACACTGATACTGGGTCTGAACTCTGAACGACAGGTCTAGGAGGTCACACTTTTTTTTTCTGGATAGGACGTCAGGTCACACTTTGAAACCACTTCCCTCAGTAGAACTTCTTTTTTTAAAAGAAGGCAAACACTTTGTCTTATTCAAGAAGGTGTCAGATTTATTTGCGGAAAAAACTGAGTGAAAACCGTACAACGAACACAACCATCATGGGACACAACCCACACAACCTCGAAAACCCACTCCAACACAGATGAAGAGTCCAACCCTCCAAGAAGCCCCGTCGACGACCAACACAGTGAGAAATCTTGTCGCCCACGACTCAAGGACTCAAGGTTAAGCACCCTCGATATTGAACAACTCTTGAAGCCGCCACTCCAACTTTCATCGCTCCATCACACCCTCTGCAATCCACCTGGGCCATCTTTCGGGGCCACCACCCCGACATGCCACCGTTCACCCTCAAGCTGCAACGCCGCTCCACCTAGTTGTCCGCAGTCCAAATTACACATAACAACTATATGCAGACCACGACCACCACACCACATCCGAGACCGTCGTCTTGACATACTGAAAGACCACCCCCGACCCACTAGGTTGGGTCGACCGAGCCGATAATCTCACTACACTCACAGCTTGAGAATGTAAACCACACCATGCAAGCAACAACACCACCCCATAGAGTCATGGCTGCATCGCTTCCCAAGGCCACCGCCTCGACGCATAACAACCATCCAAGGCCGCCACCCCGACTTCCTCCGCGCTCACTGACAACACAGTAGAACTTCTTACATATATATTGTTGCATGGCGTGTAAAATGGAGTATAACCAGTCGTGGATCCAATGATTTGGCAGCTGACATGGAGATCCCAACGATTCAGATTTCATTTTCAGTGTATTCTGTAGGCCCTAGTATTTTTTTTTTAACAGTTATAGAGAAACTAAGCACCCTCACCCACCATCCCCATGAGCCAGCCCATGCATGTACGGTAGGCATTTGCGGTGGAGTCGCCGGCTTAAGTAGACTTTACACGCCCACGTATGGCCATTTTTATCCACCGCTTGCCGCGGGAGTTATCCAACCTCCGCCTACCTCTAAAACTACTTTCATGCCTGGAATCGTCCTACTATCAGGCCGAGGACTCGAGCTCACGTTTGCTTCCTTTTTCAATTCACTCTTTATTATTTCCCTTTTAGTTTGTATACATATTTTTTTCCACTTTTTATTGTATACATTTATTTATGTGTTTAATGTAAGGGTGGTCCTCATACTTGTCGGTCTAACTCATTTCGGTCATTGACCATGGGGAGTACCTATTCACGAAATTTATATACAGCCACTGCTCGTTGTTGCAAAACTTCGTATTTACCGACGTGGCGGTGCATTGACCTATCCACTCTTTCTACATAAATTTCCATTGTGGATGTATTACTTACAAAAATGTGCCAAAATCTCCAGCAGTGGGTCCCACCCGTCATACCCATTCTTTTCCCTTCTTCCTCCTTCTTTTCCCACCTAATTATACACGGCATCGTGGGTGAGGCTGCCTCGCCAAGGGTGATGAAGAGGGTGCTCGATGCTTTCCTTCACAACGGTGAACCTGGCCACGTCATGCCCCTAACCCGGATTGCCCTAGCTCAAACAAGGAGTTGTGCAACGTCCTAGTTGCTTGCGAATAGAACCTTCTCGATTACACAATGGCGTTGTGCATCTCGTGGCGGAGTGACATGTATTTGACTACACAATGTCTTATTGACTACACATGGCTGAAGTTCTGGCTGTACCATGGTGTGCGTCTGGTAGAGAGGGAGACTACTGGATGTCGTAGGAAGCCTGTCTATTTGTAAGATACCTCAAGAGTTTACAGTAGCAACAATTTTCCTGCAAAAGTGGTGGTGTTGATTTTGTGTGCAAATAAACCCTCAGTCAATTCGTCAGAAATGCATCCTTCTCAAAGGAATTATCCGATGTACCTGGTTGAAAAAATATCCAGATTTTCTTTTACATGGTAATACGTGTCTCATTTTATAAAATAAAAGGTTATAAGACACATACAAACCGATCTTACATATGTTTTGGATAAACATATGTAACAAACCAGCGCCTATATCCCCCCTTCTTCAAAATCATCTTAGGGACCACCATTGAAACAACGAATGACATATCACCTCTTTATCCAAACCCGACACGGCCCCATTACAATCAACAATTTATGGAACTCCAAATTAGTTTGTGATAAGCAAAATATTACTCCCTCCAATCAATAAAAAGTGTCATCCATTTTGTACTAATCTAGTATAAAGTGTTTATATTAGAGGAGCGACACTTTTTATGAATCGGATGGAGTACTGTTAAAAGAGTCGACATGGCACATTGTGCGAACGTGAGCAGGTTCTTTGGACCAAGTCAAGTGGCGAAATGACTTTTGGGTTGGCGAAAGGCCACCAACTGCTAGCCCACGAGGCTAATTTATGTCGGCCAGGCCAGATGGCCCAAAGCCTGCCATGGATCGTACATCTCCACAGCCAAATGCACTGTCCCCTGTCTGTCTCGACCTGCTGCTACTTGATGCTAAGATCGTTGATTCTACTCCGTACTAGTTAATTAAGCAAGCAACTCCATCCCGTGCGAGTAAGATGCATTTTTGAATGCCATACGGCGAGATATATTCATAATTTTCCTACTCCTTTCCCTTGTACCGTGCCAGCTAAGAGTGTTTCTAACAGCGTCCTTAAACTCTTCAATTTTTGCGTGAATTCTAATCGAAAGAACGAGTAACACATACAGAAACCTTAAACAGAACTGGACATATTTTGATTTTGACTGAAACAAATTAGAGTTCTTCCCCGATTCATAGCAGAGACATGTTCATCACCAATCCATATATAATTATACATTGTTCTACACTAATCTAAAAGCTAAACTAGATTAAGGTCGCCGCCTAACCCCACTGTCAAAATTTGGCTCACCGGAGCCTCGGATGCGGCGGCAACGCGGTGGAGACCAATGACCTTCATTCCTCATCGGAGACAAGGTCGATGACGTCTTCGGCGTCGGCCTCCCAGTAAGCCTTCTTCTGCGCGGCGACCCGGTTTACCTCCATGGCTTGGTGGAGGAGCATCGCCTCCAGCTCCTCGTCACGGGCGAGCAGAGCCTGCCTCTCCTCCGCCTCGCGCGCCGAACGGAACAACACTTGAGCCATTACGGACCCAAGCGCCTCGTCAGGGACGAAATCCTCCGGCGCCACGGAGGTCTCGAAGGCGGCGCCGTCGTAATCCTCCGCCGGAGGAAGTGCCTGCATCGCGGTGGAGGTGCTCGAGCTGCTTGCGCAGCTTGAGCTGCCTTCCCCGTTCAGACGGTGGCGGACCTCGCGCTCGGCGCGGAGGGCGTCGATCTCCTCCGCCTCGCGTCGGAAAAAGGCCGGCGGGACGCGCAAGCCGATGTTGCTGTACCGCAGCGCGGATCGCTTCCGAGTGCCGTCGCTCTTCACCGCTTTTGCGCAACGCTCATCGGACAAATCCCCATTGAAAGGGTCTGCACGGTGCGGCGGGGTCGCGGCCTCGCGCTTGGGGCCATCGGGCGACGGGTGCAGTCTTCAGCAGCGACGGATTGCTCGTCGCAGAAGAGCGCGTTGTGGGGTGGATTTCTCGTCGACGACGCGGGCGGATAAGGTTTTTACTCTAAAAATGTGCTCGAGTGCGGCATTAATAAGGATCCACGGGTCGCTGCGACAGACGCCCTTATCCCGTATAAGTGCCGGTTCGCGTTTATGGGCTCTAATATGGGTCAGAAAAAATCTCTACCCATGAAGTCGCCGCCGAAGTTATAAAGATTTAGATATGCTCCAATGCCAAGCGAAGCCGTACGTACATGCAGTCACAGAAGGTCTAATGGAGATTGGAGTCCGTACACGTTGGATGTAGCCGGACTGCTGGAGACTGCAGATGTTTATGTCCTTCTGCATCATAGGCCGACCCTTCCGCCACCAGCTCGGCCCGCACCCGCCAACTTGCGCCTCTTCGCTTGGTCCAGAGGCCAACCTGAAAATTTACAGGCCCTAGTAACAGCCGGCGAGGTTTCCATCCTTGTTTTACGTGATCTACAATTCATGAATTCCTTATCACATCACATACTTCTAGTACAGTAGTACTACGTGTGCATAACTTCCACGAAACATTCGTGCTCTGAGAACCGCGTCTCTTCACTTTGCCTGCATGACCTTCGCCATTTTAACGCTGAGCATATTAGCAACTACGTTGTTTCTTTGTGGCACATCTACTGAGCAGTCGGTTACGGTAACAAAAAAATCATGGTGTTATCGGCGAGAAAGGGATGGGGAAAGTGGCACCGATACAGTAGAAAATGTGTAGACTGTACACGCAACGTTTATTAGTGGAGGGAATTGTTCATGATCAGTAAAAGAATAAAACACTGTGAGGAGATAGGGAATTGTGAGAGCGGACATCGCGTCATATCCCATATCGGAATAGCGCATGCCACTTATTATTTTTCTTGCCACACATCCTATATTATCAGGCCAACGACCGCGCAGTAGTCTGTAGGAACACAAATGCTGACAATTTTCTTGATAACCATATAAAGAAATTTCTTGGTAAAAAGCTTTACTTTGTTCGGCTTTGTATGGCAAAATGTGCCTTTCAATCATTTCCTCTCACAATTCTTGCCAAGAATAGTGATTTGTCTCGTTTCTATTGGCCAAGTCGTAGCTCCAAAGAATAATAGGCCAATGGGAGAGTATTAAAGTTAAGTCAAACTACGTTTAATTTTTTTGTAGAATGATGGATACACAACATATGATAGCTTTTAAATATTACAGGTTATTGATTCGGATAATGAAAGTTCTTTTCTCGTGTCTAAGGTTTACCAGTGAGAGAGTAATGTAAGGTTTATTATGAGCCTGAATTGTCTTTGAATGATTTCTAAAATCTTTTTAATATGACAAACCTTTTGATTATTTTTCAGTTATTAATTCAAAACATATTCCGATATCGTATTGTAGTACCTCTTCCCTGAGCATAGATGGAGATTTAACAACAAGTTAGGCCTATATTTTTGCCTGCGGGTTCAGTAGAGTGTAGGCAGCGGCTGGACGACATTCTTGAGAATCTTTTGAAGGCGGCACACCTTCTCTCTTCGCCGATCAGCCGTTGAGCTCTACTTTGTAGAGTTTGTATCAGGAATAGTGGTTCTACCTTTGGGCTCTGTTGTGTTGTGGCTCCGGCAAAACCCTTACTTTTTTCGTGCGTCGTAAACTTATACTTGTTGGTTTATAAACTGTGGATGGTTGTTTTATTTATAAAGCGGGCCGCAAGCCTGTTTCGAGGTTCAGTAGAGTGTCGATAGTATATGTGCATGTTAATTATGGTTCATTTGTGTCGAACTGTGGATCACGTATATACCGGCAGAAAATGCGGATCACGTATATACTTTCCTGTGGATCGGTTGTTACTGTGTAGCTCGGTATTTTCTCCTTGTATGCGATCAGTGTGTCGGCAGGAGACCTCTGGCTAACAGTGCTTAACACAAGTTCAACATGTGGGTATGGTGTGCGTGACACGTCGGACATAAAAGATGGATGGAGACGCAAAATTTCAACAATTTTCTTCCCACCCACCAATGGACCCTCCACTGACACTGTAATAATTGTCGCATCCATGGTAAAGTGCCAATTAGGCAATTACGTTGTGAAATCTAGGACTATATATAGAGCAGCTTACATCTTCAGCAAGACACCAACTACAACAAAAGCCATTCCGCATTCCACAACCAAAAGAAAAGCTTAGAAGCAAGGATGAAGAACACCAAGCTCGTGGCTATCCTTGTTCTCCAGGCCCTCCTGGTCATGGGAATCCTCGCACACGTGAACGGTACCTCGTCGCCTCGTGCTTGTTTTCTATCGTTTCCTGACCAAACTGAGGTCTTATGTTGTTAAGTGATTAACTGCTGCTGCTGCTGCTTGTATGCAGCCGACTTCTTCCCCAAGTGCTGCAACAACTGCAGGAGCTTCTCAGGGATCGACGTCTGCGACGACGCTCATCCCATGTGCCCCAAGGGCTGCTCGAGGTGCCGTGCGGTGACGACGAAGTCTAAGAAGATGTTCCGGTGCGCCGACATGAAGAGCACCGTGGACGGCACTTGCGGCGGACCCTGCAAGAAGAACTGATGGAGCAAGCTCAGGTCATGAGATGAGAGGTGTCAGGTGTGTTCGGCCAAAAATAAAAGCTCATATGAGATGAGCAGAGTCACCGTGCTTGTGGGTACTGCACGCCGACAAGCACCGTTGTCGTCGTCGTAGTCATCGTCTCAGTTGTTCTTTCCTTTTCCATTCGAGAATGAGCCCTTGTGCCCTCTCTCGAATAAACATCTGCGATGATTTATGCGTTTCTACTTAATCAGATGAAAGTAAAGTTCACTTCTACATTATTGCATTTATACGATTGTGCAACATGCACACAGAAGCACGGTTACTGACCTTACATCAACTCTCGCCGAAAAGCTCTTTTATTTTATTTTTTGAAATGGAAATACATTAACCAGAGTACACAGCAGCTTCGCTGGCGACGAGTTCATATACAGTCTGGGGCAGTAACATACCATCCAACACACTCTACATAAGACGGAGAGCCGCTACCTCATGAGCTATTTTTTATTTATTTGAGAAACACATTATAGACACAGACGCTCACAAACACACATGTACTGACATCCATATGAACGCACGCACGTAAATCCTACCCCTATGAGCATCTTCGAGAGATTGGTCCGACAGATCTTGAGATTGATGAAGTCACCACAGACACCTCGCTGATGACGGACACGTCACCTACCACCGAAAGCATAGCGCCGGATAAATCCTGCAACATCCAAAAAAGTGTGAGCACTCATGTCAAGTCTAAAACTTGAATCTGGGTGGGCTAGATCCACCACAAGGAACCAACTAGCTGAGCTAGGTCCACTTCAGTACCTCATAAGCTATTTTATTATATATACGGATACAATGCTTAAAACTGTAAGCTTTCAGGGCTCCAATGCAGTTGCTTCGTGATCCACCGACGAGATGGTTGTCCGAGTTGATTGCATCAACCAAAATCTTAGAATCTAATTCGAACACTGCTATGTTCAAATCAAGTGTTGCAGCTCCTTCTGTGCCTGCCACACATACCTCAGATTCGGCTTGAAGGACGCTTCGCAGGTGTCCAAGTTTTAGGCGCCGCGAGTGGGAACGATGATACCCATACGCAAAAGGCCGTCCGGAAGGTCTTTGAGCGGCCATTTGGGCGCCGCCGGTGGAGATGCTCTAATAAATGTTGCATCCATAGTAAATTGCCAATTACGTTATGAAATTATTGAGGCATATATCTAGAGCTGCTTGCAGCTTCGGCCAACAACTAACTACTCCTACAACATATGATTGTCTCTAACAACTTACTTAAAAAGCCTTCAACGGTCAAATTATGGGTGTTGCCAATTTTGTAATAGGGAGGCTGAAACCAGAGCTCACTTGTTCTTCAAGTGCCGCTACACCCTAAAATTTGTAACGGGGTCATATCTTGGCTTGACCTTTTGTCAATTGACGCATCGCTTTGGGCGGCCTTCACCTCGGTCAAGGATTGGTGGGAATCGGTTATCTTCACCATAGGCTTTAGGAGGCAATCTTTGAATGCTTGTGTACGAGCAAAATGCAAGGGTCTTTAGAAAAGTTCACACCATGCCATCGGTGATTACATCCCAAGTCAAGACGGAGGCGGCACTTTGGAGCATGGCATGGGCAAAGCACTTGGATCAAATCATGTCGCGAGAGCAATCTTTTGTTTTTTGGTCTTTTCTTGGCTTTGTTGCCTTGATTTGATCGTTGAGCTCTTGCTTATTTGTCATGTAAGACTCCATATACTCCTTAATTAATCAGAGGTGGCAAATCTGTTGCCACCGTTTACCTTTAAAAAAGAGTCAATAACACTGCTCATACACGAACTTTACTTGTATGTGCAAATTCATACAAGAACTTCCAAAATGTGGTACCGCGGTACACAAACTCTAATTATGTATCATGACTGGCCAGAATTAGTCCGAAAATTCAGATGCACGCCCACAGTGGAAACAAATCACGGATATTACTATTTAACCTGCTACATACTTGATTATACGGAACACAGTGGGACTTGAGAGGCAGGAGATGAATGACGAGCAGAGAAGGAGGACGAAGAGGAGCAGAGCTGGAGGAAGGAGAGGATTGGATGCACCGATTTGAGCACTAATCTTGGTGCTGACGGCGACCTTCAATAGCCGTGACAGCAGACACCGGCATGATTTGAGTGAGGCAGGGAACTGTGGTGGATACGTGCAGTCTCACTAGGATGCATATCTCCTTTAAAGAGAGCTTGATCTGACTTAAGCATTCGAATGAACTGCTCAGCGAGCGCTGAGGACGAGAAACGACGACGAGCAGCGAGAGAGACAACGAGATGCGAGGAGCGAGATTGACGGTGAGCTACGAGGAGCGAACATCGAGAGCGACGACGAGCGGCGAGAGGTACAGCGAGCGGCGAGCTGAGCGAGAGCAGCGAGATCGACGGCGAGTGGTGAGCAGCTAGAGCTATGACGAGAGTTTGACGTCCCCACATATGTCCTGACCAACAACCAATCCGCAATCATAGTTTGTGTACCGGGTACCACGTTTTGAAAGTTCTTGTATTAATCTACACATACAAGTAAAGTTCGTGTATGAGCAGTGTTATTGACTCTTTAAAAAATAAACCTTCAATAGCCAAAAGTGGTCTCAGCCTCTCAGGCCCAAATTTATCGGGTTATGACTCTGAAGTTTGGTCTAAATTGACATATACGGCAATCCACAGACTTTAACTATATCTCTAAACTCTAAATTCAAAAAACTATATCTCTAAACTCAAAACGACATTTATAGCAATATCTGATGATTGGTTGTGCGGTTGCGGATCCACGTCTAGGCTGTGGGGTCAGCTGACCCACAACTCTCTAGTAAACCGTTTGGATACAGGTGAGTAACTGAGTATTCGTATAAAATATCCAAGAAAAAACCACAGCTTCGGTACCCTGCATCCGCCACTGGTTGAGCGTATCCTATGGTTCAGCAGTCTAAATACTGTCATATGGTTCAGTAGTCTAAATCCTGTTGCGGCGAGCTCGAAAGATATGTTCTTCCACGGCTGATCCAACCCACTGATTTTAGGACAACTTATATTTGCTGTCGCGATCTAAATAGATTTGCATTCATGTATTCCGGACAGAGAAGAGTGAGGTGCATACTAATTACCAAACAATCCAAGCCGCCTATCTAAAAAGAAAAGAAAAGAAAACAGGTCCAACCTTCCAAGCCAGGAGTCAAGCATCTTTATCTAGCTACCCACCCACCGATAGCAGCCTCGCATGGCGTAGCAGATTGTCAATTAAGTTGCGAGATCGACCGCTATATATATAGCTGCCTGCCGCTTCGGCCATCAACAACCTAAAGCCTTCTGCAACTTAGAGCTTTGCTCACTCGATAAGCTTAGAAGCAAGCAACCATGAAGAACACCAAGCTCGTCGCTATCCTTGTTCTCCAGGCCATCCTGGTCATGGGGATCCTCTCGCACGTGGACGGTAACGTCGTCGCTGATGCTGCTTATTCATTCTCTATCTGTTTCCTGAGCAAAATTCTTCGATCGCCTTTTCAAAAAGAAGGTATCTGGTATCTTAGCTTCGAGTGACTAATAACTGATGTGACGCTGTCGCCATGGATGCAGCCGACTTCTTCCCCAAGTGCTGCAACAACTGCAGGTCCTTCTCGGGGGTCGACGTCTGCGACGACGCCCATCCCAAGTGCCCCAAGGGCTGCTCGGCGTGCCGCGTGGTGACGCCTAAGCCCAAGCAGACGTTCCGGTGCGCCGATATGAAGAACACCGTCGACGGCACTTGCGGCGGACCCTGCAAAAAGTACTGATCGATGGGTCAAGCTCAGGTCATGAGATGTGCGTTCCGCCAAAAATAAAGCTCAGATGAGATGAGCAGAGTCGTCGTGCTTGAGCGTCCTGATAATATATATGCACCCCTTCGTCGGTGTTATAGTCTTTTCTCTCTCGAGAAATGATGCTGTTGCTTATCTATCAGCTCCGTGTTGTGTCCTTCAGCAATAAACACGACCTGTGATTTGTATGGATCTATGCTTAATAATAACATGAAAAATCAACTCGCGTGTCCAATAGATGCATTATTTTCTCACTGTCCCTGATATAACTTCCATTAGTGTCATGTCAAGCAAGCTGAAGTAAAAAAATTGCGCACAGAAAAATAGGCTCATGGAATTGAATTGGATTGGGAATACAAAATACAAGGTGAAAAGGAAATGACCTCTAATTAAGATTATGTTGTTTGGGTGTGCTTGCTATTTGCTTTCAGAATCGAAGGGTAGCACCCAATTCTAATTCCTGTTTGGATGCAAAAACAATGGAATTTGGATATTGTGTTGAGTTTGGACTTGTTGTGTTTCACCAAAATGAAACTTGAAAATCGTGCAATGGTCTCCAGTGAAACAGGACAAGAATTGAAGTTCCTTGGACCCATACAAGTTACAAGTTCACAATAGTTTAATTCGTCCAGGGTGTCAAGGTTCAGTAGATCCATACCATACAAGATTCAACCAGGACACTGTTGTTCAAAGAAGAAATTTTATGAGTGTTTGTTCATTGTCACCAAAAATCCAATTTAGTGTCATATAGGAACTCGATCAAAAGCAAAGAATAACGAAAATAAACAAATAGAAACGGGGGAGATGCTAGGTTCAGTCGAACTGTCGAATGCAGTGGCTGATGCTAGAGGTTCAGCCAAACATTACTTGGGACTATCAGTTGCAATCGGTTGTTAATTTGCATAGATTTTGCTGGAACTCGTGTCAGTTTCTACCATTCAAATCGTCCTGAATTGTGTCTAGTCCAGTGTGTATGGAATGAGCAGGACCGGAGCATCAAGGAGATGCCAGATCGCTAAGGACCCATGCTTCAACGAGATGGCGGAGCAGCTGAACAGGAAGAAGGTGCTGCCTCCGATCACGTTAGGGAGAATTGTGATCGATCGCAGCTCGTTCGCCATCTTGACCCAACTCCCAGCCACGCGTTGCGTCTGATCATTGCACATGGTGGGCACCGTGCCATCCTCGTCCTCATCTGCATACTGCATACACATTCACTCTGAAGTGACTGAACCTGCGCATTCAACATTGGCGATTCAGTCGACCCACGGCGCTCCACCGACAGTCTAACACGAGAAAACTCTACACTCATACATACATAGCGGAATAATCACGAGAAAACAGGGACGCCGCTGAATGCTGATGTGCTGGACATGGAAGATAGAGATGCACGGCTAACACGTCCAAGCCGCCTAAGGAAAACCAGTCCAAAGAGCCACCTACCAACCACAATAACAATTTGTCCCCGACTCGGCAAATTGTCATGGATCTTCAGAATCCACACCTATATATGGAGTTGCTTTGTAGCTTTGGACAGCAACACGTACAGCGTAAACCATCACACTGTACCTGTAGACGGGAGGGACTACCACAGCGATGAAGAGCAGCACGCTCGTGGTGATCCTTGTTCTCCAGGCCGTCCTGGTCACGGGAATCCTCTCACACGTGAACGGTACGATGATGCTTCTCGCCGTTTTTTGATCATCTGGTTCAGAACAAATTGGTCCGATTGCCTTTTGGCGATGCCGTCGTCGAGGCCTTAGCCTACAAGTGACTGATTTTGCGTGTGTTCGATCGTGGGTGCAGCCGAATTCCCGAAGTGCTGCGATAACTGCAGGTCCTTCTCAGGCGCCGTAGTCTGCGACGACGCCGGGCCCAAGTGCCGCGACGGCTGCGTGAACTGTCGCGTGGTGCAAAAGACCCCTACGAAGACGTTTCGGTGCGCGGATGGGCGCCGCGACGACGGAACGCCATGCCCGCCCTGCGAGACGTCCTGATCGCCTCTCAAGCTCACTTGGAAGCTCCAACTTCCAAGTCGGACGCCACCAATAAAACACACCGCTATAGCCTGGTGTTGTCGTCGCCCTCGTTATTCATCTTTCTCTGGAGAAAAAGATGATGTCGCTCACTGAATAAACACATGCATGTATCAATTTGTGCGTCTCTGCTCAACCGAAATGGAAGATTGAACACACAAATTTTGACCGAATCAAGTAGGATGTCTAAGATGTGTATTCGTGCATATCACAATACTTACTAGCACCGTACATGGATCACAATATAGTGCCATAACATGTTAATCATCATCATTGTAAAAAAAAGACACACTAAATCTACACTAATCCACACCTACATTATAAGTAATTTTAGACTAATCCATGCTTAAAAATCTACATATAAATTGAACTACGAATCTACACGTAAAAATCTATCACTAAAATCTACATCCAAATTAACTAAAAATCTACACTAAAATCTAAATTTCAGTTATAAGTAGACGACACTTACCGGCCAGGCAGGGGACAACGAAGCGGCTCGGGGACGGCTCGCGGCGGGGGATGATGAGGGGAGGGAGGGGGCGGCGGTGCGGAGAAGGCTCCGGGACGGCGAGAACGGGAGCGCGAGGTAGGTGACGCGAGGGGTGGCGTCGGGGGGAGGGGAGGGTGTGGTGGTGCAATGCGGGAGGTGAGAGCATGGCGGCGGGATCCAGGTGGGGCAAGGGAGAGAGGAGGGGGTTTAGAGATAAAGGCTGAGACATGTGGGCCTTTAGGCGGGATCCACTTACTACATACGTGTCCCATCTGAACCCCGCCACTAACAACATGTACATTACTAGTGTGTCGTGGCCATCACATGCTAGCACTATTTTTCACTGTGCCGGGTCATTCGGGTCACATATCACCAGCGTGGCGTGCATGGTAAGATGCCAGTGGGTGTGGATTTTAAATGACTCGTCGAGTTGTCGGTGATTATTTGGCGGCTATAAGCAGTTTCCCTATAGTGTGCTCTTGGTCCTTTTAACCTGGTGACTTAACTATGCCATGTTGACTGCAAGGGGATTGTCTACAAAATCATGTAGTTTATAAAAGGACAATGCATGTATTACTACCTAGTAGTGTCGATAATCCATTTGCCCTTTGTTGGCATTGTATTATGAGGCTTGGTTGAGCATCTTTGCAATCAAGAGGTGTTCTTTAGTTTATGTTGTTGTGCACAAATGAAAAAAAATCTGCATGATAGCTGGTACTAAGAGATCGTCTTTGGATTGTCGTCTGAGGGAAATTTCTTTTGCATATGATTTTGGTCTATGATGATGTTTTTGAAACTGTTATAATGGGGCTGATGTTGTGATGCAGTAATGTCTCCAGTAGAAGGCCAACAAACGTATGAACCAGTCACAAATATAAGTGGATTGTACTGATTTTCTTGGCTAGTCTGATGGTGCAAAGTTGTCTCCGCCTCTTGTGTGTCTATGATAACTGAGGCCAATGGTTATATAGCATTGCGGATTATGAGACTATGGTTTTTATGTGTTTAATAATCTGTCTGCTTTTTTTCTTATACTTATGTGCTATGCCTGGTAATCTCACCACAAATAGAAGATGTCACCGCAGCGGCAATTTTGCTTCCAACGAAACCCAGACATAGATGTATAGAGCATGCAAACCATGTAATCAAACACCCACTACACTGTTTTCGGCCGATGCCATGTTCTCTTCTGCAGTTTACCAAACGGAATGCACAACACAGGTTATAGCTTTTTTTTTGCCGGGCCCCATTCAGCATGCCCCAGAGAGATCCAAAAGTGATGTAGGCTACCAAACACGCCCAAGATAAAACCTCGAATGAGCTGTAGTGTTTAAATAACTTCTGATGTATAATGTCACTTGACTACTTGAGGTTCCCGGAAAATAATACTAGCAACATTAAGTATGTATTTGGAATAAGGAAAACAAAGAAATGAATGTCGGGAAACCTCTTAGTTGATATGCTGTACATTCAAGCAGAAATAGAAGAAGTATGTACCAAATTATAAATGGGTATTTTTTTTCTTAGTCAAGACGTGTCTCACGTGTATGTTTACTAGTTTTGGATAAAAACGAGTGAGCTTCATGCCAAATAATCTAAGCCGCAGAAAGAAAAGAAGTCCAACTTTCCAAGCCATGAGTCAAATATCCCCCGGCTCCAGCAACGCGATCGCAGCCTGGTAGGCGTAGCAGATTGCGAATCAAGCTACGAAATCGACTCCTATTTATGCAGCTGCTTGCTGCTTTGCCCATCAAGAACCTAGCTACAACCTAGATCATTCTACAACTAGACGTCGCACCTTGGAGCTTCGCTCACTCCAAAAGCTTAGAAGCAACGATGAAGAACACCAAGCTTGTCGCTATCCTTGTTCTCCAGGCCATCCTGGTCATGGGGATCCTCTCACAAGTGAACGGTAACGTCGTCGCTGATGCTGGCTTATTCATTTTATCTGTTTCATGGTGATGCAAGGTCTCTTAGCTAATTTTAGTGACGAACTGATTTATTCGCAAAAAAAAAAACTGATTTGATGATATTGCCATGGGTACAGCCGACTTCTTCCCCAAGTGCTGCAACAGCTGCAGGTCCTTCTCGGGGGTTGACGTCTGCGACGACGTCTATCCCGAGTGTCCCGGGCAGTGCTCGGCGTGCCGCGAGGTGACGAAGCAACCACGGCCGACGTTCCGGTGCGCTGACATGAAGAGTACCGTCGACGGCACTTGCGGGGGACCCTGCGAATAGTACTGAATAGCAACAGAACTTCATATACTTGTGCGTGTACTGAGTTGACCAGTGAGAACTTCATATACTCTCTCCGACTCAAAATAACTGTAACAACTTTGATAAGAAATGATATATGTAAATATGTCATGTCTACATACATTCACTTTTTATCAAAGTTGTGACACTTATTTTGGGACGGAGCGAGTAGTACATATATTTTCCGCCAAAAATAAAGCGCAGAAGAGATGAGCAGTCATCGTAGTACTTGTGCGTGTGCTGAGTTGCCGACAATGTATATACCGTGTCGTCGACGTTACTGTGTTTTCCTTTCGGTTGTTTATTGTGTCCTCCGTCAAACACTACATATTGTGATTTGTATGTCTCAACTTAATAAGATGAAATCAGTTCACTTGTCCAATACATCAATTATTTATTCTCCATGTCTGATGTTATTATCATATTTTTCATGTCGCGCAAGCTAAAAGGCTACTAATCTACCTTTTCTCACAACAAAACAATTCTTTCTTCTTCTAAAAAAGGAACGAACATATGTCCTCGACATCAAAACAATACACACAGCTCAAACCTAAAGTCACATGCCTCGCAACATAATCTCTACCAGACTTACCACCGGTGCTATGATAAAAGACAACTTGAGATAGAGAATGCACAACTTCTAGGCTAAAATTTCAACAAGGAAAACCCACATGGGTACCCAAGATGACGAGTCCAATCTAAGGTCGCGGTCAAGATTTTCATCCCCAAAGACGAGATTCAAGGCACCACCTTCGGCAAGGACACGACGTAAGCGTGAGTCAACATTGCCAAAAATGTGACCACCAATGCTACTATGCTACTGGAGGAGAAACTGGAAATCGATGATATCACATACTGCGTAACTTCTAGGCACTATCGCACAACTTTCGATCGAGCAACAACATGCATGAGCTGACACCATGGAAGAGACCTTGGGAACTACCACATGCAAGCACAACCGTCGTTCAGCCTAAGACTAGTCATAGTGGGTAGTAACATAATAGTAATATTATTGCCACGTAGGATAAAAAACTGATGTGGCAAACATTTAATGAGGAAAGAGAGGGTAGTGGTAACATAGCTAGTTACGGTAACATCACATATCCCAAGACATTGTGAGTCTATAAGCTAATAAATAGAGGTTTGCATGACACCACATGCTTGTTACTACTCACTATGGAGGTGATAACATAGCCTCGAATAACGTGTATGTTACTGCTCTATGTTACTGTCCATTGTGACTAGTCTAAAGAGATTTGAGGTTTTCTGAAGTTACACAATGTTCCTCTGATGCCGGTGAGCCACATTGTGGGGACCGGCACCCAGCGGCCATGCCACTCGATGTGTTTTGCGGAAATAATGCTTCCACCGAAATGTTGTGCTTTGGCAAAAAGCAAACCTCGGTTCTTTTTTTACTCCCTCTGTTCCGGAATATAAGATGTTATAGTTGTTGTATATATTGTCTAGATACATATTAAAATAAATGTATACGTGTGTCAAGATATATGTCGGGCGGATTTTGGCCGAGCCTTCTTGCATCTCGACGATCTCGGTCAGCAACCGAGCTCTCTGGGGTCACCCTGCATCATGAGGAAACCTTGCCGATGGTTGTCTTCCCTTTCGCCGGAGGAGATCGGCCAGGGCGTGGACGTCATGGGCTCTTCTTCGGGTAGATCGACGGCATGTGGGGCGGGCTGGCCGGTGAGAACCGGGCGTCATCTCCTTGTTGAAGGCATCGTTTGCTCCGCCCTCAACCGTTTTGTTCTGGGGGTAACCCTAGATCTGGTTTTTTAATCAGACGATGGCGTCACCTATGGTGTCGTTCACCCTCTTGAGGGCATCGTTTTTGGAACATGAAATACCTGGAGGGGGTCAGCTGGTGGAGCGATTGTCATCAACCATGTCGATGTCGGCGTGTCTCGGCGGCGTGACGCTGCGGGGTCTCGATTTCGGGTCGATGGACTCACGCTTGGTGGTGGTGTCTGGCATCGTGGCGACGCCGACGGCAGACCGGATTTGTGAGGTTATGGTGTTGATCCTTTCTGAAGATGTCTTCGTGAAAGACGGCTGCAGCGACTAAACCGTACTTGTCGGTGTGCGTTGAGTGTTTAGCTGAACTGATACTCCAGTTTTAGATGATATGCGTTGGTGTTAGTCACCCCATCATAGTGGTAGCGACCCTTGTTGTCGAGAGGTTGATTTCAGTTTATTTCATCATTATACTTTGTAAATCTGTTTAGAATTAATAAGTGTGTATGGCTCTGTGCATCACTCGATGTAGAGACCGGGGCACCTTCTTTTCTAAAAAACAAACAGTGTGTAAGATTTTTTTCGTTCACCTTCCTGGACAACCACACACGCCCTCACGTAATTAACACACACTGAGCGTGCATCGGAGCCCATGATCGAAAACCATGCCACGCCTCTGATCACTGAATGTTGTGGGTACCGTGCCATCCTCGTCCTCATCTGCATATACACGTTCCCTTCGAAGTGACTGAACGGGCACATTCAACATTAGTGATTCAGTCGACCCACCGCTCTCCACACCGACAGTATGAAGAAAGCTTTCTGGTCATACATAACGGAATAATCCAAGATTAAATTGTGGCGCTGATGTGCTGGTCATTTTGACTCAACTCCCAACGATGCATCTGATCATTGCATACACGTCCCCTTTGAAGTCGTAACGGAATAGTCACGTCCATGGAAAACCCAGCAAAAATTGTGGCGCTGATGATGTGCTGGACATGAAAGATAGAGATGCATGCCTAAAATGTCCAAGCTGCCTAAGAAAAACCAGTCCAAATAGCCAAGTAGTCAAACAAGTTTATCCCCGGCACCTACCAATCATAATAACAATCTGTCTCTGACTCAGCAATTTGCCATGGATTTTCAGAGTCGACCTCTATATATAGAGTTGCTTGTAGCTTTGGCCAGCACGCAGCAACTACAGCATAAACCATCTTTCTACTTGTAGAGACAGGACTAGCCGATCGAGAAGCTTTGCTCGAGACGAAGCAGTTTCAGAGAGCAACCATGAAGAACACCAAGCTCATCGCCATCCTTGTTCTCCAAGCCGTCCTGGTCATGGGCATCCTCTCACACGTGAACGGTACGTACGCTGCTGATGCTTTGTCACCCGGCCGATCGCCGTTGTAATCATCTGCTCAGAGCAAAGTCCGATTGATTTTGCATCGGTTCGTGCCCTGCAGCCCAATTCCCGGCGTGCTGCGACAACTGCAGGTTCTTCTCGGGGGCCGTAGTCTGTGACGACGCAGGCCCCAAGTGCCGCGACGGCTGCGTGAACTGTCGCGTGGTGCAGGAGACCCCTCCGCAGACATTCCGGTGCGCCGACGCGCGCGGCGACGACGGCACGCCATGCCTGCCCTGCAAGACCTACTGATCGCCGCTCAAGCCCACACCACGTTATCGTCACCCTATTGTTATCAGATGAGATCAAGAATAAAGAATAAAAGGCTGAGATGAGATCAGATGAACCGATAGCCTATTGTTATCGTCACCCTTGTTATTCTTCTTTTTCTCGAGAAAAAGTTGATGCCGCTCACTGAATAAAACACATGTATCAATTTATGCGTCTCGATCTGCTATATCAAAATAAGATGAGTTGACTTGTGCATGTAGTACAATATTTTTGTACCGCCTAGTTTCACAGTGGATGTGTCCCTCCGGTCATTGGCGGAGCCGGTATATATTGGAGCGAACCCCAGACCAAAGACTAAGGGGAGAAAACTGCAAAAAAAACATCACTGGTCGTCAAGATTTAAAAAACCACCGACTTTCATTCTATTCGTAAATAACCACCACTATTCGTGGACACGTTGTAAAAAATCACCACTTATTTCTTCGTTAACCGTCAGTTAAGTATGAAATTGGCAGACGAGGCCCACATGTCATCCAGTTAGAGATTATTCAAGTTGGAGATGATGACATGTGGATGACATGTGGGCCCCGTCTGTCATTTTCCAAATTAACAGACGGTTAGCGAATAATTGGTGGTTTTATGCAACGTGTCCACAAATAGTGGTGGTGATTTGCGAATTAAATGAAAGCCGGTGGTTTTTTGAAGCTTGACCACCGATTGTGGTGTTTTGTTGCATTTTCTCGACTAAGGGCAAAAAAAAAACTACTCCCTCCAATCCGTTTTAAGTGGCGGTGGAAACGTACCTACGATGGATGCACACTCCTATGTCAATATCGAATCAGATGAAGTACTAAAAAGGAATCTTGTAATAGCAGAAAACGTTTGGTACGACTGCAAAGATGAACATATGATTTCAACTTCATTTTAACGATCCAACAAAGTACCTAAGAAATGAAAATAATAATATAAAAGTAGTATGACAATACAAATTACAGTATGAAATCAGTAGCTTAGTTCATCCGAGCATCCCATGATCACATCAATCGTAGAAGAAAACCAATACCTACAAGAAAAGAATATAATTTCGAAATGAAAATAACTAACATCAAATGAAATAGTTAATCATTGATGCAAATATGAAAATTTGCCAAAACGATGAGGTTAAACTTCTTTGCATGACTTACATGCTTGAAAACAATATAAATATTATCAGTGATGACAGCTATGAAGTACATCTCGTCTATAGCAGACCATGCTATAACTCATCCAATTGCCATCCTCTCTTCAGCTCGATCTTGATAATGCTCATATAGCTGTAAAATCTCTCTTCACTAATGTCGGTCAATCATTAAAATCAATGCCAACTCAATGAGGTGATGCACCAAAGGAAAAAGTGTCAGTGTGAACCATCTTCGCAACAAGATTACCATGGTCACGACAGCTCATAAAATCTGATTCCCCTCTCTTATCAGAAAGGAATGTCTCAAATTGGTTTCTAAGTACAAACTAAATATCATATATGGAGAAGTCATTAGCATACTTCTCAGTAGGGCCAACAGTCATGCCTCCATAAAAAAAAGAGCAAGTGAGTTCTTTGGATCAAGACAAGCAATGTGCCTCAATAATATAGTGCCTGTTTCCAATGAAATGGTTATTCAACTCAACAAGTAAATTGTTTGTGCACAATGTTGAATATTTGATATCTAAAGCAGTGATTGTAAGTTATCACTGTACTACTGCAACTAGATGAGCAAACTATAGAGGGTATGTATAATTTATGGTTTGTAGTACAATCATATGTTTGATACACAGGTCATTTACAGTCATGAGATCTTACAGCTCATATAGCGCACAACCCCTATCTCTGGCCATCCGTTTCCACGGTTCAGCGCCCGAAATTAGCCGTTGAATGGAGTTGAATGTTTAACCCATTCAATGGAATATCTTGGTTGTTCAATTGGGGGAACAGATGGTCAAGATACGGGTTGTGCGCCATATGAGTTGTAGAAAATAAGTGTTGAGTCATTTATCTCTTTCGTCAAGAGTCCATCCCGACATTTTTCTCTTATATCTTGAAGTTTCTCCATAGTTACCCCTACCAAACTCCCACATGAACAATGTTTTTAGCTTCAACTTTGCAAACACGGTATTGCACAACAGTTTAACCAAAACATGCAATATGAGAACAAATTCAAAGCTCTCAATCTGTTAATCAAGCCATTGGTTGTGGTTCTTTGTGTACACTTTTCTACATCATCATGAACATTCTCTAATGCGCGATGAACATGTTTCCACATGGTGTGTGAGCACTTTATATCTCTAGGTTTAACAAGGTTGCTTGTTTTTTCACTCTCCTCAAAAAAATTCTCACCATACATCCAATTGGTTCAAAATAGTGGCATGTTGATGTTGGGCTACATCATCATTTCTGGTGGACTGGTGGTGGTGGTGGTGGGCGCCAAGTACACATGATTTTAAGGGGGCAGCCCGGCAGGCTGGTTTGGGATGCCAGGGTGGTGATCCGGTCTCTAGTGGATCATAGCGCCTGACGCGTATTCGATGAGAGAGTGCGAGTGCGGGCCTCTTTTCCCCAGTCTCGCCATCTGTTCTTGTTGTCGACCGCGGGTTTGCCACTTCTCCCTGACTCCTTCCACCTCCTTATCTTGCACGCTTGGATTTTCCTAGTATACCTACTGGCTCATGCGCTGTCTCACTACTGCCCAAGCTACACGGATCAAAATGAATCGAAGTAGACCTAAAACGATCGTTGTAACTTGTATGAAAGGGGTGAGTGCAGCAGAACCATCGTTGTTTGAACGGAGGGAGTAGTATATAAGGAGCTGCCTGCAAGGTGGTTTAAGCACACAACACCCTTTGCCAAGAGAGGAGCACCACAGATCGATCGATCGATGGCCATGCTCAAAGGCTTCGCACTCGCCTTCGTCCTGAGCTGCTTCTCATGCCACCTGATATCCTCGGCCGCCTCCCTAACTTCCTCCTCGGATGACTTCCTCCAATGCCTAACGGACAAGAAGATACCTAGCGAGCTCGTGTACGCGCAGAGCTCCAGCAACTTCACCGACGTGCTGGCCTCCTCCATCAAGAACCCCAAGTTCTTCACCAACGCCACGGTGAGGCCCGCCTGCATCGTCACGCCCAGCGACGCCTCCCACGTCCAGGCCGCCGTGCGCTGCGGCCGCACCCATGGCGTGCGCCTCCGCGTGCGCAGCGGCGGGCACGACTACGAGGGCCTGTCGTACCGGTCGGCGCGGCCCGAGGAGGTGTTCGGGGTGGTCGACCTCGCCAGCCTCCGTGCCGTCAGCGTCGACCAGTCCGAGTCCACGGCCTGGGTCGACTCCGGCGCGACCCTCGGGGAGCTGTACTACGCCATCGCGAAGAACGACTCCCGTGTCGCGTTCCCGGCCGGGGAGTGCCCGACCATCGGCGTGGGCGGACACTTCAGCGGCGGAGGCATCGGCATGATCATGCGCAAGCATGGCCTCGCCGTCGACAAAGTCCTCGACGCCAAGCTGGTCAACGCCGACGGGGATCTCCTCGACAGGGCCGCCATGGGAGAGGACCTCTTCTGGGCCATCCGAGGCGGCGGCGGCGGGAACTTCGGCGTCGTGCTCTCGTGGAAGATCCAGCTCGTGCAGGTCCCACCGAAGGTGACTGTGTTCAGCATCGGGAAGACGCTTGACCAGGGCGTCATAGACATCCTTACCAAGTGGCAAGACGTCGCGCCATCGCTCCCCGACGACCTCACCATCAGGGTGAAAGTGCAGGGGCAGCAAGCCGTGTTCATGGCCCTGTACCTCGGCACGTGCAGCTCGCTCGTGTCGACGATGAGGGACCAGTTCCCGGAGCTCAACATGACGAGCGCCGACTGCCGGTCGATGACGTGGCTCGAGTCAGCGGCCTTGTCCTTCACCGACATGAGCAGCACCGGCCCGCTGGAGAAGGCGCTCCTGAGCAGGACCAGCAGCATGAGCGTCTCCACCAAGGGCAAGTCCGACTACGTCCGGCGCGCCATCTCCAAGGACGGGTGGAAGAGCATCTTCTCCTGGTTCGCCAAGAACGGCTCCGGGCTCATCATGCTGGAGCCCCACGGCGGGTTCATGGGCACCGTCCCCACCTCCGCGACGCCGTACCCGCACCGGGACGGCGTGCTGTACATCATCCAGTACATCGTGTTCTGGCCGCAGGCCGGCGACGGCGGCGGCGGCAAGGCGGCCACGACCTGGCTCGCCAACTTCTACGATTTCATGGCGTGTTACGTGAGCAAGAACCCGAGGCAGGCGTACGTCAACTTCCGGGACCTGGACATCGGCCAGAACGACGACGCCGGCGCGTTCGAGAGCGGCAGGGCTTGGGGGGAGCGCTACTTCATGGGCAACTACCAGAGGCTCGCGTCGGTGAAGGCGGCCGTGGATCCGACGGACTACTTCAAAAACGAGCAGAGCATCCCGCCGTTGGTGCAACCAAGCAAGTGATGAGCAGACAGCAGAGTCACGTTGAATGTGAGATATCCAGTTAATTAACTCGATCCTTACTGGTGACTGCTGCCACACTGGTCGAGATTAATTTATGTTTCTGAATAAAGTTGTATTTTATCCTTCGTGGTGACTACTCCTAGTGACAGTTTACGTCCCTGAATAAACAGCACAGTAAGAGCGTGTACACTGTACAGCGTGTGGGTGTGGACGAGTCTAAGGAAAAAGCCACGAACAGGGCACGCCCTGCTTTATAAATAAAGCAACCACTACAGTTACAACCGTATTAGTACAAAGTACATAACCTAGATGGATATAAAAGCTTGGGCCACAGCACAACAAGCACAGGGATAGAGAAAAAGTATAAAGACAAAAAAACACTCACTTTCTAAGGAGGAGCCCTACTGAAAGAGCATTTTCCCTCATGTGTGGTTTTGGTAATTGAATGACAATCTCTATGGACTAATGTTTGCATTGAGATATCATTATAGATCATGTCCATGGAATTGTGGAGTTCATGTGTTGGACTCTTGAAGCTTATGTGTTGAGTGAAGCTTATTGCAAGAATGTCTTGAAGATTCAATACATCATCTTAGTGAAAAAAAAGATGAGTTGTGTAAGACCAAGAGAAGCTTTCTCGAAAAGATCCTATGCTTGGTGCTTGCAATGGATACATGAAGACGAAGCTTAGCGAGACTCTCCCATTGTGAGCATGGGGGAGTATTTGGAGAAGTCTTCATCAAGCAAATGATTGGACCCGCAATCAAGAAAGATGATCCACTTGAAGAGATCAAGATAGTCATCATCCAACTTAAGTGGAATGCTCAAGGCAAAGGTATGATCTTGATACGGCTATAGGATAGATAGGTGTACTATCAAGAGGGGCTCTCAAGTTAGTAACTTGATCGCATCGTTGTGGAGAACTCAAACCTTTGCATACTTGGCATATCATATTTATGGGTTCTTATTTGGCTTTAATGGTGGTGAGGAACTAGATCTTGGTTCATCTTCATGTCAAGCTCTTGTTCATCGAAATTGGTTTTACTTTGGACAACTTGTTGCATTTTCGGTGGCGGAAATATTGCCGGTTCTACCTTGAGGAAAGTCCCACACCTTGCCATGTGTGGAGATTTTACTCTATTTATGTGATGCAATATTTGTTGGGTAGTCATCGTCGCTATCTTTCCAACAAAATTGGTCTCATCTCATTTGGAGTTCTTTTGCAAAAGTTATAGCAGTTTTCTTTTCGGTGTTTTTGCTGATTCAGATTATTGGGGTCGGATATTCCGATCTACCGGAATTTCCGGTTCCCCAGCTCATCCAAGAAAACGGCTAAGGAAAGGAGAAAAAGGGTTCTGACTCCAGTCGGAAATTATGCTCGGAAATTTCCGTCTACCGGAATTTCCGAGTGCACACAGAAAAGTCCTCCAGAAATGGCTAAGGAAAAGTTTGGTTTTGCTTCTGACTCCAGCCGGAATTTCAGCTCGGAAAATTTCCGGGTGACCGGAATTTCCGAGTCTCTCTTAGATCGGAATTTCCGGATGACCGGAATTTCCGAGTCTCACTTATACCGGAATTTCCGAGTGTCGAAACAGCCAACGGCTATATTTCCTAGAGGGGTATAAATACTCCTCCCCTTCTTCCTCCTCAGAAAATCCAAGGCAGCACGTTTTTCCCCTCTCTCCTACTCCATTGTTGACCTTGGAAAGCTCACTCCCCTCTCAATCCCTCCATTGATTCTTCCATATTCTTTAGGGAAAGTTGAGAGGAGATCTAGATCTACAATCCTACCAATCCATCTCTCCTCTAAGTGAGGGGAACTTAGTGGATCTAGTTCTTGGAGTTCCTTTGTGGTTCTTCTTCTTTGTTCTTCTTCTCTTCTCCCCCCATAAGCATTAGTAGTTTTTTGTGGAATTTGGGAGTGAAGGATTTGACTCCTTTGTGGTTTCCTTTCTTCTTCCTCTCTTATTCCCCCATAAATATTTGTTGTTGTGTTGGAATTTGAGAGTGAAGGACTTGAGCACTTCGTGTGCTCTTGCCATTGCATTTGCATCTGTTTGAGCCCTCCACGAGAATTCGTGGTGGTGATACTTGTGAGCTTGTTACTCTTGGGTCTTTGGACCCTAGACGCCTTTTGTGGCCGGCCTTTTGTGGCCAAGACCTTTTGTGGTCACTTGAGAGCCCCCAATTAAGTTGTGGGTGTGTGCCTCAAGACTTGGGAGCCCCCAATTAAGTTGTGGGTGCGTGCCTCAAGAGTTGTACGGGATTCGATCTCCGCCCCAAAGGAGATCAATAGTGGAAGGTGAACTCGAACCTTTTGTGGTTGAGTTCATCAGGAGAAGAAGGTGAGCCTTTGTGGCGTTGCGGCTAACCTGTTGTGGTTGCGCACACCTCTTCAAACGAGACGTACACCTTTGGGTGGAACTCGGGAATACATCCTCGTCTCCGCGTGCCTCGGTTATTTCTATACCCGAGTTCTTTTCTTATGCACTTTACATTGTGATAGCCTTCGTGCTTGAAATCATATATATTGCTATCATCTTGTTACTAGTATTGTTTAGCTTAAGTTGTTGCTGCACATAGGTGAGCCTAGTTTATATATCTAGGTTGTATGCTTGTTAAAGTAAACCTCTAGTTTTATTCCGCCTTTATCAAGCATACCGGAATTTCCGGGTCATTCGTGTACCGGATATTCCGGCTACTCGGAATTTCCGGGTCATTCGTGAACCGGATATTCCGGCTCCTCGAAAAAGTTTTAAATCGCCTATTCAACCCCCCCCCCCCCCCCCCCCCCCTCTAGGCGACGTCTATCCGTTCACCTACAACTGGAAGAAGAGTGAAGACGGCGAGCCGCCCGCAGGAGGTCATGAAGCATCGCATCCAGCCGCTCCCTGTCCCGCTGCCTACATAGCGGGTGCCAGAAAAGCCAAAAGTTTGAACACCGAGTCAGAGTCCCGTCGTAGAAAGACATGCTCGATAACCATTTTATTGCGAATATTCCATAGAGTCCGGGTCATCGCAGCAAACAGCAACCAGAAGAGGCGCCTCCTCCTGCCGGCACGGTTCGCTTGCACTTCAATGAACCCTACCAGGTCATGGGCCTGCCACTCAGGCCCAAGAGCCTCGGCAATGAAGTTCCACATGAAGCGAGCGGCGGAACAGGAGAACAAGATATGTGTCTCCGTCTCCGGGATCCCACAGAGGGGACAGAGCCCATATCCCGGGCCCAAGCGCTTGGCCACCTCCACCCCCGAGGGGAGGCGGTTCCGAAGCAGCTGCCAAGTGAAAATCTTGATCTTAAGCGGCATAGGAGCCTTCCACAGGTGGGAGGTCCAGGGAAGGACGGGCCCTCGAAAGAGGGCCCGGTACATGGAGCCGACGGAGAATTGCCTCGAGGGCGAGAGAGCGCAGGAGACAGTGTTTAGGCGGTCCGAAAGGGAAGGAGGGAGGGCCGCTAGCAGACCCTCCCAGCTATGCGCCTCCACTAGTCCAAATGTGCGGCGGAACCCTCTGTCCCATCGCCCATCCTGGACAGCGGTGGCGACCAGCAGAGACTGATCCGAGCAAATATTGAAGAGTTCCGGAAACTCGTCTCGAAGCGGCCGCCTGCCACACCAAGAGTCAAGCCAGAACAGGGTACTTCGCCCGTCGCCTACGGTCGAGGTAGCCCCGAGTATAATCTCATGTTTGATGGATTGGATCTCTCCTTTCGCTCACAAGCCATGAGTGGGCATCCTCGAAGGTACTTGGCCTCGACCAACTAGAGCCATAGTCCTCCGTCCCCTCGTAGAATGCGCCAAATCCATTTCATTATCAAGGCCTTGTTCCTGTGGCGAGAGGACACAATGCCTATGCCCCCAAGCTCCTTGGGGGCGCAAATGTCCGCCCACTGACCACATGGTACTTCTGGCGCCCCGAGGTCGGGGTACGCCCCCCCCCCCCCCCTCCCGCCTGGGAGGGGCCACTCAGCGTGTGAGGAGCACTAGGAGGCGGTGGTGCAGGGTGGAACCCACCATGGTTCCCCTCCGCTCCTCTACCTCCTACCACCTGCGAAGACATCTTCTTCTTCCTCTTGATCTTCTTCTGCGGGTTGGGGCCTGCACGAGTGCTCACACTCGAGCGAGCGTCCACAGGCGCCCGAGGGCGATCGGTCACCGGGGAATGGCCAGCCTGCGGGTGGGCATTATGGTCCTGGAGCCACGAGCCAGACTCCAACCTGGGCTCCTTGCCCGCACGGCTGCTGGAGGAGCGGTCACGAGGCCGTGGGCGGGGCGCCACTGCTGGCCTGGCCACCAGGGCGCGACGCAACTCGTCCTCACGCTGCAGGCCGTCTGCGGAACCCTCGCGGCGACTAGGGGTGGGAGCCCGGGCCGGTGACAACCTCCGGGGAGGGGACCGGTGGCGCGTCTCCTCCGAGCGGCACGGCGGAGGGGAGCGGCGCGGCGGGCCACCACGGGGAGGGAGGGAGCAAGCCGGGCACCGTTCGGGTGCTGGTGCCGCGCGGGGGCGAGCGGGGACGGCCGCAAGCGGGAGGGCGCTCGGCCGGCGGCGGGGAGCGGGGGCGGCGACGGTGGTGGGTGTCGGCCTCCTCCTCGTCGGGCCACGAGCGCTTCATGGCCTGAGGGCGGCCGGCGGCGCGGGGGCAGTGTGGCGGCGGCTGCTGGGGGCGGATGCGGGAGCGGGAGTCGCTGGGACGGGGACGGGGGCGGGGAGAGGGTTGGTGGGCTAGGGTTCCACGAGCCGATCCTTTGGGGATCCAGGCCCCATTACGTGGGCCGTACGTGGGCTCAGCCCGGCGCCACTCCAGCGTGGGCTGAGATGGGCCGAGCGGAATCGGATTCCCTAGAAGTGGTTAATCTTTGTTCGGGTACCGACCGTATTTGGAACGATGCTACAACAATTTATGTAGACATCTTGGCTCACGCAGGACACAATGGGAGGGTCAAATGTCTACACTGTCAAAGAGAAGCTAATAAGGTGGCCCATCAGATACCTAGGAACTGTTTTATCTCGTCGACTTCTTGTAATTGGGTCGATGAACCCCCTAGTTTTATTCTCCAAACCCTGCTTGATGATGTAACTATGATATGAACTCGAGGCGGCAAGATTCTTACGCACTCTTTTCCTTACCAGGATACCTAAGGGGACTGGAAGGTTTTTAATGAGGCGGCTTGCTGACCTAATATATTTGTGTTTTAATTAAAAAAAAGTAATACTCCATCAAGTAATGTTTGGATTTGGCTCATTTCCCCCGCGATGTGACGGCGGGAGGGGATCGTGTGTCCCTTCGCGTGGGGACGCCGGCGTTGGTTGTGCCCTTGGCTAGGGCGAAGTGCTGCCAGCGCTACCATGTGGCCTCGTCGGGGCATGGCACTTGGCATCGTGGCTTCGTCAGCGCATGGCACTTCGCTTGGCGGGATGCGACATAAGGTACATTGGATCATAGGCGGCAAGGTTGCTAGGGCAGCCCCTCTCGCTTTGGCCGGGGGTTGGATAATCTCGGCCTCCGGATTCTTTGATGCGGCCCTTCTGCCTGTTGATTTGGTCAGGTCGATCTCTAGGGGAGACCTCGGGTTCAGCTAGCTGGGCGGGAAAGTGACGGCGTATGATGTTGTCTATCTCAGTGGAGGCACTGTTTTGGAGCTCATTCTGGAATGATCTGGGAGGTATTGCGACATTCGGTCACCGCAAAAAAATCAAGTGGAAAGGTTGTCTTCTCTAGGGGAAACACTAGATCTGGGTCTCCCGCATTAGATAATGCTGGCGTCTGGCGCCGCATGACCTACTATGGCATCCTTTTTTAGCAACTGCTTGCCGGAGAGGGACATATGGTGACGTCGTATCTAGCACATAGAAGACGGCGGATCTCAGCGTCTTGGTGCAGCGGAGGTGCGGTGGCGGATGCCGGATGATGGACACGCACAGATGGGTGGCGCGGTCTGGCGTCGTGGCAGCGCCAACGACAAATGTGACAAGGTCATTGCGTTGATCTATCCTGGAGATGGGCTGGTGGAAGATAACGGCAACAGCCTAGTGAGTGCTGGGCTCAGCTAGACCGGTTTGTGCTCATGTTCACTATTGCAGATCTTGGTGGATGCCTCCTGTTTGATATGATTGGTGTGTGAGTTGGGACCACTTGGCTTTGATGGGCACCCCCTTCATCATAATTTTTTATGTAAAGAATTATCAATGCATGGTGGCTTCCGATTGATTGATGTATTTTCTTTATAACGCTTTCATGGTTTCGTGTTTCCCCTTTTATATTAATTAAAAAAATGTGTGTATTGTTTCGATGTAGTTATCCTCTATTTTGAAAGGGGACAAAAGTAATATTTGGCCAGATTGCGACATGCATGTTGGCGAGTATGTCCATTCTCATTGAGATGTTAATTGAGTAATAAGGCCGGCTGGTTGTGGCATGTAACGTGTTTTGTTACAATGTTAAGTTGGATTTGGCCGGATTACGACATGGATGTTGGTGAGTATGCATGCTGCTAGCCGTGGCATACCGGGTGTATCCATTAATTAGCACTACTGATTGTGGTTTCTCATCTTACCACTAGTAGATTAATAGCTCTGGATAGCCACGTAACTACTCAACCAATATTACGCTACTATACGTGTTAGTTTGTCCATGGTTCCATCGTTGTGCGTTGCTGGTGGAACTCAGGTGGACAAAATGCAGAGCCGCATCTCAGTTCGTGTCCCGGGGTCACCATCTCGTCAGCGTATTCACCAGACCACGTAAATTTGTAGTTTTTTTTGTTGTGAATTGCATTGCTTGAAAGAAGTTTAAAATTTTGTAGTTCTGACTTCTGAAGAATATTTAGGTCAACAGGCGGATATCATAGGCAGCAGTTATAACCAGATTCGAGCCCCTTGTGCGGGGGAAAACCCTACTCCGCCCTTCATTTTTTTTTTATATGTGGCAAACACGGAAAGTTTACCATGTGGAGCAACTCAGTGAGATTAGATGTGGGTCTCGACGAGGTTCAGAGGTGGATGAACTAGGGGGTGGTTTTGACTTGTTTATGCCGATGATGATGGCGGTGGTTCTTCTGTAGGTCTTGGATTTCATGGTCCTCTGGAGAGAGAAAAGAGAGTACTTTCTACTGCATAAGGTTCGGTGGTAGGGGCGTCTTAAATCTATGTATGAATCCTCGTAGTCACAAATGAGAGACATATATGCTTATGGTATGGTTTGCCCTTGTTCCGATATTCTTTTGAATCAGTATCTTGCCTTTGGGATGAGTCGGGTATTGGCAAGACGGTCCTGGTTGATTTTTGACTTGCACCGTGTATGCCCACCTGGCCCATTTAGAAGGTACCTCTCACGGTTAGGATCACATTTATTCAACAATTTAAATGATGGTACAAATTATAGGAGTTGACATTGTCACTTATTTTCTAAACTTGATGAATTAGAGTTGGAAGTTGTTCGCACACGAACACGTCAACATGTATCTTCTACGTCGAGCATGATGCACGGCAGCACACGGCCACGGGAGGCTCGCTGGAACCACGATAAAAAAGACGGTCCCGATTTTATAAACCCAAAACCCCGCTCACCCAGTAGGGACCCGTCGTAGCTCGTGGAGGCTATGGGTTTGTCCTACGTCGAACTGTCGCATCACTAGAAAATCATGGATTCACAGCCCCCAATTTTTTAATTACTCTTTGGGTCTTTTGTACTATTGTCTATTATTGGGGGGGGGGGGGGGGTAAGAGTATCTGACTATCCTTGAACATGCGAGAGCGGTTTTCCCACAACCAGGTTTACGTAGCGGGCTTATTCGACGGTTCTAAACTGTCCAAGATTCGTGCGAAGACATTTTACAAGAACATCCATGTAAAAATTGATATGGTACCCGCAGTACACTTGCCCCCTATATATAGGTTCAGCTTTCCTTCCACATTACAAAAAAAAACCTGCATTGTGTCTATTCCGTTTTTGTAAACACCTCCCATTTAACAGTATACCATCTCACTTTTATATTTCGTAATTTCAGGACAATGAACTTTGTTATGTTTGGAACAGTTAAGTAAACAATTAGTATACAAATATTAGTCTTTCTCCAGATTAGGAAACATGATATTGCTTGCCGAAATTTTGGAAACATGAATTTTTCCAAAATGGACTGCGGGTAATTTTTATATGGATGTTCTTGTAAAATGTCTTTGCACGAATCTTGGACAGTTTAGAACCGTCGGATAAGCCGCTACGTAAACCTGGTTGTGGGAAAACCGCTCTCATCCTTTCAGCATTTTCCGGCACCCAAATGTCAAAACTTCTCAACACCGTGACCGTTCAAGGCACCCTCCTTCCTCGGACCTCCTCTCCGCCACCCGCTTCCAACGCGCGCGCATTTCCCAAGCATCACCATCCGCGCTTCGCCTGAGACACCACCAAGGCTGCTCTCCCCTCCCCGCATTTCGCCATCGCCCGACTCGACGCACGTGAAAGAATCGTCCGATTGCTCCCCGGCCGGCGGACCAACAATGGCGCCGAGCAAGCTCCGTAAAGCGCTGGGCGCGGTGAAGGACCAGACGAGCATCGGGCTGGCCAAGGTGGGCAGCGGCAGCGGCGTCGCCTCGTCGGAGCTCGAGGTGGCCATCGTCAGGGCCACCAAGCACGACGAGAGCTTCCCCGCCGACGAGCGCCACATCCGGGAGATCCTCGCGCTCACGCGCTACTCCCGGGCCTACGTCGGCGCCTGCGTGGGGTCGCTGTCGCGCCGCCTCGGGCGCACCCGGAGCTGGGACGTGGCGCTCAAGACGCTGGTGATCGTGCACCGCCTCCTGGCCGACGGCGAGCCGGTGTTCGAGCAGGAGCTCTTCTACGCCACGCGACGCGGCACGCGCATTCTCAACATGTCCGACTTCTGCGGCCGGTCTCACGCCGACGCGTGGGACTTCTCCGCGTTCGTCCGCACCTACGCCTCGTACCTCGACGACCGCCTGGAGTACCGCATGCAGGCCAGGCAGGGCGGCGCCAACCGCTGCAAACTGCTCCGCGACGAGCTCTACCAGTCCCCCGGTAACTGCTTGAGCTACGACAATGTTACCGGGATTCGACGGGAGGATGCAGCGACGGATCACGGCGATGCCGCCGCCAAGGCGCTGGCGCTCGTGCCGAGGGACACGCCGACGAGCGAGATGACGCTAGAGCAGCTCCTCGGCAAGATCCACCAGCTGCAGCATCTCCTCGACCGCTTCATCGCTTGCCGACCCGTAGGTGAGTCCCTACGTCCGTGCACAAACTCAATTCTTTCCTCGTATATGTTCTTGGATTGATCACATCATCACCGAGCACGCGCTAAAATCGAGCGACCTTTCTGTACGTCGCAGGCGCGGCGAGGACGAACCGGGTGGTGACGGTGTCGCTGTACCCGCTGGTGAAGGAGAGCGTTCAGTTGTACTGCGAGCTCACGGAGGTGATGGGCGCGCTCATCGAGCAGTTCCCCGACATGGAGACGGCGGACTGCGAGCGCGTGCACGGCGTCTTCTGCGGCCTCGTCCAGCAGATCGACGAGCTCGACTCGTTCTACGCGTGGTGCAAGGACGCCTATGTCTGCCGCCAGTCCGACGTCCCGGATGTGGAGGTCATCACGCAGAAGAAGCTGGAACTCATGGACGATTTCATCCGTGACAGGCGCGGTGCCGAGTCGCAGCAGAGGCTGCCACCGCCGTCACCGGAGCCGTCCAGTCCGGAGCCGAAGGCTGAGGGGTTCGACATGAATGCCACAAGGGCCCTTCCGGCGCCCGTGGAACCGCCGGTGGCAGTGCAAGAGGAGCACAGTGCCGGGAAGACGTCGCATGCAGAGCAGGAGGCGCCACTGATCGGATTCGACGAAGAAGCGGACTTCTTGAACCTGAAGGCGGACGCCATGTCCGGGGAAGAACACGGGCAGCAGTTGGCGCTAGCGTTGTTCGATGGCAACCTGGCCGGATCGACACCGGCATGTGACCTCTTCGACCCATCATCGTCGGCGGATTGGGAGACGGCGTTGGTCGAGTCAGCGAGCGCGCTCTCGAACCAGCGTGCAGTGCTAGGGGGCGGGCTGAACATGATGGTGCTGGACGGCATGTACAGCCATGCCACGGCCGCAAACGCGCATGCCTTCTCCGGCAGCGCGAGCAGCGTGGCTCTGCGGCCACCCGGGGCACCCATGCTCGCAATGCCGTCGCCTCCGGGTGTATGCAGCACTGCACCAGGAGCTGACCCCTTTGCGTCGTCGATGGCAGTGCCACCGCCAACGTACGTGCAGATGTCTGACATGAAAACGAAGCAGCAACTTCTGACTGAAGAGCAGATGGCGTGGCAACGTTATGGTAAGAATGGTATGCAAGGGCAAGGGGCCAGGGCAATGCTAGAGCAGCGGCCACGGCACTTCATGCATCCTGGATTTTAACATCATGATTCTTAGCAGATTGTAATTACCTGATCAACAATTTATTAGATATATTCATCCATCAGAAAGAGTCCACAAATTTTTAGAAAATGAATGGTAGTCAATTTTACAGCATTTAACACGCGTGAATAAACATTGTGAACTGAGCATTTCAAAAACTTATTGTTAGCCAGACCAAATTCCACCAACAGTTTGTGTAACCAGATGTGCAAACACTTAATTTCAATTAAAACTTCAGTTTCACAAGCAAACAGATGGGTAAACACTTAATTTCGACAAAAAATTTCAGTTAAAAAAAACACAGATGGGCAAACAAAATCCAGTTCAAAGAACTGGAAACAAATAATACAAGAGAACCAGAAAACCATGCAGCAGCACTATTACAAACAAAAGTAATAAATTATCAAAGAAAAAGAAACAATAATCATAACAATACTTGAACAACTTATACCATAATCATAATAGTGATTCAAATACAGTAAATACACACTACTTGGATGCTAAACAAATACTGAACACTTAAATTAACAAACTAGGCTGTCAAGCACACCCCCAGGCAGCAGAGTAAGCTAGCCAGTTATTACAGAAACATGTCTCGTGATGCATTGTAGCATCAACATCTGAGATAGATTAACTATCAAACCAGCGGTTCGTCGGGCGCAAGCAAGAACCAGCACGGTCGCTTGTCCAGTATTGTGCTCAGGACTGAGTCACAACCAAGTTCCGGCTTCAACAGGGTGTCAGCCATGCCATGATGAGGCAATTGTTAGCCATCTACATGTGGCCAACATCAAAGATTCATCAAGAGTCTGTTACATCAGAGAATGATGGTTCAGACAAGCAAATCAGAATCAGCAGAAACTTCTAACATCAATAGCCACAAAGATGTCAAGCTTATACCTCTGGTGTTTTTGTAAACCAACTAAGAGAATGGGTCCTTCATCGCTGGGATCAAACAGTTGGAGTTCACAAGGTTCTTGGGAGCAGAAGGCATATCAAATATGCTATGCAGCGGTGGAAGGGACCCGCTTGCATAACACACAGGCAGCGGTGGAAGCAATCCGCTTGCATCAATGGCAGATAGAGTAGCACCATATTCGTACTCACTGTTGAATGCTGACTGGTCCAGCGGATACTGCAAAAACTGATCATTTGGCAAACCATAGGAGAAGGTTTCACCAGGAGCAAAGAGATCATCGAGCTCTAAATAATCATCACTGTTATTAAGTTCAGGGTATGTTTGCTCCAAATTGTTTACAGTAACACCGACGGTGGTAGCACAAAAATCAACATTAGATGCACTTCCTGCATGGGCAAGTCCTGCCAATTCATTGTAGAGATCAGAAGTGTTCATCTCAAGGGCTTGAGCCTCAAATTCAGATATTGGTGGAAGACCAGAATTCTGCAACAAATTGTAGGTTAGTTAGTTAGGAATATCTTGAGCAGAGATTCCTGAATAAATAAAATAATAAATGAACAAGCGAATACCTCTGCAAAAGGTATGTCATTGTGGGGAGAATCATTCAGAAACATTGAGAGTTCATCCAATAATATTCCATCAATTTCAGGAGGTGCATCATTGACCTCATTAGAACGGATGTTCACATCATCTGAAAATGGAACAATCTGCTGGGAAGGTACTAGTGGTTCCTGAATAACTGTGGCAGTAGCCAAGACAGAATCTTCGACTTGTGGGTCCTCTACAGCTGACGAGGGTGCAAAAGCAAACACAGAAGTTCCAACTTCAAAATTATCCCATTCATTTTCATCAAAAGGAGCTCCATATTGCTCGCCAATCCTTGGGCCAAGCCCACTTTTCTTGAATATCTTGCACAGTACATAAGCATCCTGAAACAAACCAAGGACAAATTTGTTTAAATAACAATTGAAGAGAAGTTACAAGAGTTGCCTAAGAATCTAACATCTAAAACAATTTTCTAGTAACTAAACATAAATAGGACATCAACAGAATTACATTCCAGTATGATAGATTACTTCTCATACAAAGATATAGACGCAATAAGGGTTTGGCTCTAACACAAGAATGATGCCTTATGTAAGTACGGCTTGACTTCAGCATAGCATAGAATGTCATTCATTCAAGAAGTCGTTGCATTAAAAATGTGCACGTCACTAAGAGGGGGCATTACTTGCAAGATTCAAACAATTTTACTATCTGGTTACTGGCTTATAGTACAATAAACATAAGCACTGGAGGTAAAGAACAATACCTTTGAGAAACCAGCAGAGACCAAAGTATCATCTTCCATTTTATATTCATACATCACCCAATCAGTTCTGTCACCTTTGGGTGCCTTGCCTTCATGAAAAATCAAGGTTTTCTTCAACCCAACAGTGCGAGAGTTCAGCTCAATTATTCTATCTTTTCCACTAGTTTTCCAGTAACCATTTGGTGTGGCGCGGTTCGTCCTAGAACCTTTAGGATATTTCAAATCACGAGGACAGAAGAAGAACCACTCAAGATCTTTGCTCTGCAGACAGGATTTATCTGCACAGAAAAACCTAAGGTTAGTACAAACATAAAAGCTAAATTTACCTACAGTGGGAGAATTACATCTGGCTTGCATTATTAAATCTAAGGAATATTAGAGCAACTGTGAACTGTCTACTTATATCAACAGAAGTATAAACAACATTAAAAGATAATTACCAGGAAGGTCCCAAGGAGGAAACTTGTAAAGCTCAACCTCTGATATAGCTTCAACACAAAGTTTCTTCCCCATAATCTTCTTTTTCAAGTAGTACGAAACAAGCTCAACATCAGTTGGATGGAAACGAAAGCCTGGTGGCAGGCAAGTTTGAGCCATCACAGCAGTGGGTGTCTTGAGGTCAGAAAGATCAAAGAACAGAGAAATCTTAGCGTGAAACACAAGCAGTAATGCTTCACCAGATTATGCAATTACCAATAGCAATCAGAGAAATATCAAGTCCAGCCAGAAAGGGAATGTTGCAGTCCTCAAAAGATAGAATTTGGGACCACAGACCAACCAGACTTAAGAAGAAGAGAGTTACTGTTCTGAGAACAGAAAAGCTTCAGAGGGAGCTTCAGAAGATTGCAGTGTGAGCAGAGTAGGACAGCTCACGTTATGACACGTATTCCGAAGAGGGGCTCAAATGCGTGTTGACAGTAGGACCAACAGAAATATTGGTCCAACAACAGCGAGAGCAGAGGCTGCAACAGATGAGAAACCAGGCTTGGCAAGACTCAAGGAAAGCACCAAGGACTCAAGCAACAAGTATGAACTCAGATGAGAAAGTTTGAGTCTTGCCAATTATAAACCAACTACCACTGATTCACATGATAGGAAGTATTCGCACAAAACTCCAGATGGTCCACTTGTATCAAGTGAAGTCTCGGAATTTTATGCAATATATGAACCAGAAGTAGCACGTGAGGAAATAAGGAGATCCCTCGCGAACTTCAAAAGACATGGGTGATCAAGTTCAAAAACCTGCATGAAAATACAAACCACCGTTATCATTACGATGATATATAAACAGCAGAAGAACATACAGCATACATATGATCCACATTTTATCGAGATCATGTTAGTATCTACCATTAGCCCTGCCCTCAAAGAGTAATAGAAGCTGTAGATTATCTTTACTCAGCTAGTTTTACAGCTCAAGCGTCCCACATTGATGCCAACACAAATAATAAAATCATATAGCATTACCAGGTAGACGCATCTAAACTACCATCTTACATTTACAGGCTTTGGGAGCATATCGACGAGATTACATAGGATCAGATGAAATTCGTGACAGAGGAAAGGAAACTCTCCCCGCAAAACGAAAAATACATCCAAATACGTACTACAACACCACATCTCACATCACTCCAGACCTGAAAGTCAACGACCCAACAGATTTCACAATCCATCCCAAGCCTACCCGAAAGAAATCGAGCCAACGAATCACGTCAACGCCGCACGAATCTGCGATCAGATCGGCCAAACCTGAAACTTTACTCTGCCCCCAGCAATATCCTACCGTGTATTCTATTACCCCAAATCAACAACGTCCTGATCGATGGAAGACGAACCCTAACCGGAAATTCCGATCGACGGGAGAACGAACCGATCAGCTCGTCAATTCCGCAACCGCTACGGCCTAATCGAAGGACAGATCGAACGCAAATCACTGCCTAATAATACGCGTCCCCCAAATCGGACATCAGATCGACACAAACCACGCGCTAATCTGCCCCCATAATCCTAGAACTCGAGAGATCGGGAGGAGATGGGGAGCTTACGCGGAAGAACCGGGGAAGCCAGCAGGACGGTGGGGGAGATCGACGGGGAGGAGGTGAGCGCCGCCGTTAGGTCAATGGCTGGATCGGAGGAGGAGAGGTTTTGGGGGAAGCAATCCCGCGACGCTGGGGGGCGCCGGCTCTTTTATACCGGCGGGGGCGTGGTGCTGGGCCGGGTCGCTGCCAGCTGGGCCCCGCGGTCCGGT
The DNA here is from genome assembly GCA_026929855.1 of Poa annua. Classification (NCBI taxonomy): domain Eukaryota; kingdom Viridiplantae; phylum Streptophyta; class Magnoliopsida; order Poales; family Poaceae; genus Poa; species Poa annua. The sequence goes on from CM049431.1 coordinate 86,512,964, forward strand.
TCCACTTTCCACTGTGTGTTTTTTTTTAATCCCCTCCCAGCCTCGCCGCGTCGTGCGCTTCGAGGAAACTTCCCACTGCTGCACGCGACGATTTGGCAAAATTTTCCAACCCGGACATTTGACCTCTTTCCTATTGGCTGTGGATTATTTTAGGAAAAAAGATTTTGGTGATGTGGGGCTTTCAATGCGTAAGTTTTCATTTGGTGTTGCGTGGAACCGGTGTCATAGAGCCGCACGTCGCTGATGACGGGGCCACCGGTTGTGTGGAGCTAGTAGGTAGGCTAGGCGTTTTTTTTCCTTTTCAAAACACAAGTGGCATCAATAGTTTTTTTTTGGATTGATGAAAGATTTACATAAAATAATTGGAGGATTCTTATTTTCCTAAGAAAATACTTTGAAGTAAAGAATGACATCTCCAAAATTCTTATGGATTCTTTCTAGGTACTAAGCTCCCTAGAATTGGTGTCTTCTCATCTCCCACATGTCCACATCATCCTGAACTGAACGGATAGACGTCGCATAGAGTGGGGGTGAATAGGCAATTTAAAACTTTTTTCAAATAGCCGGAATATCCGGTCCAAAAATGATCCGAAAATTTCGGTATGGTTGATAAATGCGGAATAAACTAAAGGTTTAATTTAACAAGCATACAACCTAGATAAATATACTAGGCTCACATATGTGCACCAACAACTTATGCTAAGCAATACAAGAAACAAGGTGATAACTAGCAAGATAGATAACTTCAAGCACGAAGGCTATCACAAAGTAAAGTGCATAAGTAAATAGATTGGGTATAGAAATAACCGAGACACACGGAGACGAGGATGTATTCCCGAGTTCCACCCAAGGGTGTACGTCTCGTTTGGAGAGGTGTGCGCAACCACAACAGGTTAGCCGCAACGCCACAAAGGTTAACCTTCTTCTTCTGATGAACTCAACCATAAAGGTTTGCGAGTTCACCTTCCACTATTGATCTCCTTTGGGGCGGAGATCAAATCTTGTACAACTCTTGTGGCACACACCCACAACTTAATTGGGGGCTCCCAAGTCTTGAGGCACACACCCACAACTTAATTGGGGGCTCTCAAGTGACCACAAAAGATATTGAACACAAAAGGTCGGCCACAAAAGGCGTCTAGGGTCCAATGACCAAAGAGTAACAAGCTCACAAGTATCACCACCACGAATCCTCATGGAGGGCTCAAACCGATGCAAATGCAATGGCAAGAGCACACGAAGTGCTCAAGTCTTTCACTCTCAAATTCCAACACAACAACAAATATTTATGGGGGGGATGAGAGAGAAAGAACAAAGAAGAAGAACCACAGAGGAACTCCAAGAACTAGATCCACTAAGTTCCCCTCACTTAGAGGAGAGATGGATTGATAGGATTGTAGATCTAGATCTTCTCTCAACTTTCCCTAAAGAATATGTAAGAATCTATGGAGGGATTGGGAGGGAAGTGAGCTTTCCAAGGTCAACAATGAAGTAGGAGAGAGAAAGAAATCGTGCTGTCTTGGCTTGGCTGGGGAAGAAGAAGGGGAGGGGTATTGATACCCCTCCAGGAAATATAGTCGTTGGCTATTTCGACACTCGGAAATTCCGCTATAAGTGACACTCGGAAATTCTGGTTACCCGGAAATTACGAGTCCATGAAATTTCTGAGCTGAATTTCCGGTTCGAGTCAGAACCAAAACCAAACTTTTCCTTAGACAATTCTAGAGGGCTTTTCTGGGTGCACTCAGAAATTCCTGTAGACGGAAATTTCCGAACATAATTTTCGGCTCGCATCAGAACCCTTTTTCTCCTTTCCTTAGCCGTTTTCTTGGATCAGCTGGGGAACCGGAAATTCCGGTAGAGCGGAATATCCGGGCCTAATAATCTGAATCAGCAAAACACCTGATTCAAAACACCGAAACGAAAATTATTATAACTTTTGCAAATGAACTCCAAATGAGGTGAGACCAATTTTGTTGGAAAGATAGCGACGATGAGCACAAGGCAAGGTGTGGGACTTTCCTCATGGTAAACCGGCAATATTTCCGCCACCGAAAACGCAACAAGTTGTCGAAAGTAAAACCGATTTCGATGGACTAAAGCTTGACATGGAGGTTCTAATTCCTCACCAACATAAAGGCCAAATAAGAAATAAGAAACATGATATGCCAAGTATGCAAAGGTTTGAGCTCTCCACAATGATGCGATCAAGTTACTAACTTGAGAACCCCTCTTGATAGTACGCCTATCTATCCTATAGCCCTATCAAGATCATACCTATGCCTTGAGTATTCCACTTGAGTTAGATGATGACTATCTTGATCTTTTCAAGTGGTTCATCTTTCTTGATTGTGCGTCCAAGCACATGCTTGATGAAGACTTATCCAAATACTCCCCCATGCTCACAATGGGAGAGTCTCCCTTAGCTTCATCTTCATGTATCCATTGCAAGCACCAAGCGTAGGATCTATTCAAGAAGCTTCTCCTGGTTTTGGTCTTGCACATCTCACCTTGATGACGATCACCACATGACGTCATCCTCCATGAGCTATATGAAATCTTCATTTCATGCAATCCCATGGGAAGATACCTAACCTCATATAAAGATACCACACACACATATATCATGGGTTAGTTCACAAAGCTATGCGGACAAGTGTTTACCATCCCAAGAGATACATGATCGCTCTTGGTACATCTTGTAGCTTTGTGTGTTGATCAACATCTTGATCAACCTTGTATCTTCCAACATTTTTTCACTAATATGATGTCTTGAATCATTCAAGACATACTTGCAATATGCTATACTCAACACATAAGGTTTAAGAGTCCAACACATGAACTCCACAATTTCAACATGATCTATAATGATATCTCAATGCAAACATTAGTCCATAGAGATTGTCATTCAATTACCAAAACCACACATGAGGGAAAATGCTCTTTCATGGACCCCACTCCCATTTCGTTTTATATTTAATTATAGTTTACAATTTTAATTTCAGTTTGAAAAGTATTCATATATACATATGTTGTACTTATCTTTTAAATTTTTGGTGAAATAAAAAGAGATTCCCATCTTAAAAAGACAAAAAAAATAGTGCCACTTCCCCTGAAAATTTCTCTTTTTGTGTAGACAAAAATACATTAAAAAAACTTCTAGAGTGTGTAGAATATGTGCACGTAGTGGATGTTTTATTTCATAAAAATGAAACCTAAACATGTTGTTTCGATTTTTTAAAAATCACATGCGGTGAGTTCGGAGCTACCGGTGATATCCAATAACCCTCTCTCTTATCGCTGCCTAGCGTCCACCATAATGTCATGCCGCCTGTGCCACATGACACCGTTTCTCTCCCTCCGTCTCCCTCGAGTCGTATTGTACCGAAAACAACCAACCCTATGCAAAGTTTTCCCTTCTCTCCACACACACATCTGTCTTTGTCAAGCACATGTGACTACACACCTCCATTCATGATTTGGATCCTCAAGACCATGTAAACTTGCATACACCACATGCGCTCCCCTCTGATGTCCATCCAACACCAAATCCATTGTTAAATTGCATGCCATCGGGAGCGAATTCTTGCAGTGGCAAAGAACTAGGTTGTGGCCTCGTGGCAAAGGGCTTGCAGTGCCAACCCTGCGTCCAGGGTTCGACTCCCATCGGGAGCGAATTCTTGTGCCTCACCTGGGTGGCTGCTACCTATACAATAAAAAGTCCTGGGTGCTAGTGCCCATGGATCTATTTTTTTAAAAAAATGCATGCCACGTGGGCTCCCCTCCGGTGCGCACCCAACACCATTGAGCCGGCTTCCTATAATCCTCATAGTAGTTGCATCTGAACACCCATGTCGCCTCCCGGTTCGGCCACCGCTGTCACCGTTGCTTTTAGTAGTGGCCAATGCTCCATCCCTAATGTTGCCCCTCAAGTCCATTGTTAACTTGCATGCTACGTGCGCTCCCTCTAGCGGTCAGTCAATGCCATTGTGCTGACTTTCTACAACCCTCATAGTAGTTGCACGTTTACACCCATGTCGCCTCCCGCATCGATTGTCGATCTCACTATTTCTGTTAGTAGTGGTCGACACGGTAGTGGTGGCAGCTGCAGTTGAAACCTCGAACGACAAATCGATGGTGAATGGGGATGGAAGGATGATTTATATGCCTCGTTGTTGGATGCCACCTAATGATGAAAAATGACATAAGATTTACTCGTGAACTTTCTTTCTATGAACTTTCTTTTTATGGTATATTTGCTTATATCTCGCTTGTATTCAGAGAATCAGCCAAAATCATGTAAGAAAATGCATGTGTATTTTGTAAATGGTTGAATGCATACATAAAAATGACCTATGTTTGACTAGACTTAGTTGCAATCATCGGAGTGTAGAAAAGTCATGACCATGAGGGTACAATAATAAAATAGCATTTGAGGTTGAAATGTGTGGTGAACATATAAGTTATATGTCAGAAGAAGTGTCTTCTTACAATTAAATATGTAATGGTTGGTGGTATTTGAAAGAACATTTCTTAATCCCTAGTGTTTTGAGTGTTAGTTAACAATACCAATGATGTACTAATCATATTGCTAAGTATTTCAGTTTGTGTGAGTTGCATATCACATATCCCAAAGCCAAAATATAGAGAAACAGAGTTTCTGGAATTCTTCCCATAATCGGATTATTGGACCGGAAATTTTCAGGATCGGAAATTCCGGGTCTCCTATACCTAACAGAAAAATGGCTAAGGAAAAATCAGAAAGTGGTTCTGACTTCAACCGGAAATTCAGCTCGGAAATTTCACTGACTCGGAATTTCCGAGTCACCCTCAGAAATTTGGCTAAGTCAAGATCAGAAAGTGGTTCTGACTTCAACCGGAAATTCAGCTCGGAAATTTCACTGACTCGGAATTTCCGAGTCACCCTCAGAAATTTGGCTAAGTCAAGATCAGAAAGTGGTTCTGACTTCAACCGGAAATTCAGCTCGGAAATTTCACTGACTCGGAATTTCTGAGTCACCCTCAGAAATTTGGCTAAGTCAAGATGTCAAAGTGGTTCTGATTTCAACCGGAAATTCAACTCGGATATTTCTCAGACTCGGATATTCCGGGTGACCCGGAATTTCCGGGTGTCACTTATACCGGAATTTCCGGGTCCCCGAGGCAGCCAACGGCCAGATTTTGGGAGGGGGTATAAATACCCCCTCACTCACTCAAGAACAGCTAGCTCTCAGATTTTCTCTCTCCTACTATTCTTGAAAGCTCAAATCAACAAGATCTCTCAATCCCTCCACCCAAATTCGTTGATCTTTGGATGATTGGAGGAGAAGGCCCGGATCTACATCTTCACCGAAGAGATTTGCATTTCCTCCTCATTCATTTGGGGATTTCGTGGCTAGGGTTTCTGGTGGGAAAACCTAGTTCACCATTGTTGTAATCTTGGTGTTGCCTTGACCTTTTGTGGTCATCTTGAGAGCCCTCAATTAAGTTGTGGGTGCGTGCCTCAAGCGTTTGTATGAGATTCGATCTCCGCCCTAAAAGGGGATCAATAGTGGAAGGTGGACTCGCAACCTTTGTGGTTGAGTTCATCGGAGAAGAAGGTGAGCCTTTATGGCATTGCGGCTAACCTGTTGTGGTAGCGCACACCTCTCCAAACGAGACGTACACCCTTGGGTGGAACTCGAGATTACATCTTCGTCTCCGCGTGCTTCGCTCGGTTCCCCTTATCTTTGCTCCCTTACTTGCTTGTCTTGTTAGCTTGTTTATCTTGTTATTGCTTAGATTGTCATTTAGGTAAATTCACCGTAGTTGCATATCTAGAGAATTTATCTTTGTGTTGAGCCCAAATTTGAAAAGACCTAAAATTTGTAATAGCACCTATTCAACCCCCCTTTAGGTGCCGGATTCCCGTTCAGTATTCATACAACTTTAAAAAAAAAATATTTTTTATAATCTAGATCCAATGCACAAATTAATATTACATAACAAAAGTTTAAGATATCAATTTGATGTATACTTTTGTGAATTATTTAGTATTTATTGGTGAAATATTCCTCTCTTTTTATATAGTATCGACGATATTCGATACAATTTACTTAAATATGTTCGGACATGATTATTCCAACTATTATTGATATTGGGATAATTTATGTCGAAAAAATATACTTAAATTAATGAGTTTCACTGTATGACCACCTGGACGGCTAATCTAGCTCTTTGAGTTTGCAATATTTATCATACCGTACAATATCTGTAGATCGTCGGGAACTTGATAAAATCATTGAACCATACGTAGCTTAACTTTTATGACATTTCATAAATTATAGTATCATGATTATCTAACTGAGTGTAAACTCTTTTAAACGGGGTCATGTTCTTTCAGTTGAGTGGTGTACTCCTAAACTTAATACAACTAAATAATTGTATCCCTTCTCTACTTCTCTGTAGTGATCGAGTTGTACTACTTTTTTCATCATTAATATTGCTTTATATGTATGTTTCGTAAAAAAAAATTATCTATCGATGTTCGTATTAGGACAAATGCGACAACGTGCGTCTTTTCTTTCTAGTACATTCCTATATTCAAGCACATAATAATTTCAAAGTCCACCTTAACTCCAATTCATAGGATTTTGTACACTTATGCGCATAGGATTGAGACATTTTTCTTCAATCCAAAGGACAATCGCTGCAGTATTCATCCTCTTTGCAATCATCTAATTTATATCTTTGATCCTGTCAAAATCATGTGTTCTTGTAATTCATGTGATTAGTAATATTATGATTCATGCGGTGACACCTGCTGGCGTCGCCTTCCTTCAAGGGCGTCGAATGTATTTCTTCCCTACCCCTCGTTGCGGACGGGGGGAAATCCTATGATGTGTTCCGGAGGTGTGCTTTTTTGTCAGGAGGAATCCCTATCTTGAAGTGTGTCAGATGTACCTCTTCACCCACCCCTCGTTGGAACGATCCATGCAGCAACATCGTCGTTGTTTCCCTTTTTTTAGGCGTTGCTTGGTTCGATGCAGTCTGGAGCGCTAGGAGTGTGGTGACAATTCTTTGAAGGGCGCAACAGATAGGAGTCATCTCTGTTTTTGTCGAATCGTCATTATCCTGAACATAGACCATGGAACGGTGGCGACTTATGACAACAAACAATGGAGCTAGAGTACAACTCAAACGATGAGGATAAAGGACGTAACGTGTCAGCGACGCTGGATTTGGGGCGGTTCACGACATGCTCATAAGCTCCATAAAACTTGTTGGTCTCGTCCTGGATGTAGGACCATTGTTTCTGGATGGACAATTGGATGCGGTCGCTGCGGATGACAAAGGGCTTGAGTTGCGGGCGTTAATGGAAGTCCACGAGCACCCTGTTCCAATAGGCCTTACCATTTTTCTCGGCGCTGACAATGGCGTTCACGCTGGACGTGAGCCAAGACCGGCAAAGGCAATGGTCCTCCTTGTTCGTGTAGCCCATGGTCCTCTTTGATATCTTCTTCGCCACGGCGGTGCCGGTAGCTGGAATCTCGCCATCTGGATCGTCTTGCTCCTCTCCTTGGCCGTTGGTGAAGACGGTTGTGGTAACAGTCGAACCCGTTTTCAGGTCGAAGAGGGGATGCCTGTCGATGTGGAATGTCTCGGCCAGGGTGCCTTCCGTCCCAAAGACTCCAAGGCCGCCGCCGCGGATCAAGCCGAGCATGATGTCCTCGCCTTGCTCGGCGTAGAACGCCTACAACCAATTCGGTGGTATGCCGACCACATGCATAATGAACGAACGTATGTCAAGTAAGAAGGATCATACCAGATCGTCCAGGGTCAGGACGGCCTTTTCGCCGAACAGGACGCGTACATTCATGGAGCTCGCCGGAGGACCATTCCGAGTTCGTTTGCGCGCCGGCGGGGCAGAGTCCACGGGCGCAGTTATGTGGTTGAGGTCAATTGGTGACGCCGAAGCCCCACCCATCATGGTTAACGACAACTCCGTTGCCGTCGGTGTGGAGCCACGGGAGAAAGTACTGCATGAGGCAGCTCCGGCTACTACGTCTATCTTGCCCTCGCCATCGAGCTCACGCAGCTCGCCTGAACCGGTCGCGAAGGCCATCTGGAAAAGCCTATCTTCGTACATGGCTGCGTTCGCCTTCTCGGCGTTCCGTTGCTTCTTGGCCATCCGCCACCCCTGCCACTTGACGCTTCTCGGCACACGCCTCTCCTACGCAATCAGTGGCTCCTTCTCTTTCACGGTGGCCAAAACAGGCCAAACCGGCACACTGGCACAGGCTTAAAGGGAAGTGCACATGCAGAGACAATCAACCACCGGGTTCTACTCCTAAACAACAAGAGAGAGAGAGGAGAAAGTAAGTGCACTGCAACAACCAAAGTTCCGATTGACAGCTTCGGAATACTCTATCCGCATGATTTTATAACAACAGAGAGAGAATCGTCGCACTATCACCATCTGGTAGTACGATCGGAGCTTCCATTTCTTTACGCCATTCTCAGCTCTGGGCGGCTGCCCTTGTCTTCAGATCAAATCTTCAGCGTACAAGTAGAAGGAAACGAGAAATAATCAATCCGCACCCAACTTTCACCAGGTTGGCTGGTACCCTGTCTCAGTTGGAGCGTTCGTTCGTCCCCGGCAAGCACGAGCAGATCAGGCAAATCCCGCAAATCCTTTGCGCCATTCCCGTATTCCCCGCGCCAACATCCTACCTGCATCTCCACTTCGTCAACCCCACACGCCAGCGACACCAGCCGGCTTCCCCGTTCCGCAGATCACCATTCACCAGTCCCTACCTGCCGCGCGAGCCAGCAACCGCCTCCCCCCCTCGCCGCGCCCGGCGCCGTGCCGCCGCGAGCGTTCTACAGCTCTACGACACGAGACTCAACCCCAACCACGGCCACCGGGCTCCCGGAGAGCGCTCTCCCTCTCCCCCCAGGGTTCTGACGCGGCGGGCGTTCGGGCCGATTCGGCGGACCGCGGGATGGGAGATCTGGCGGCGGCGCGGAGATGGTGAGCACGAGCCGGAGCGGCTCGGGACGCGCCGCGCACAGAGGCGGCGTGCCGGGGAGCCCGCGGGTGTCCGCAGCGGCCGCGCAGCGCAGGTGGTGGTGGTCGCAGGAGCGGCTCGCCCGCGCCTTCTGCCTCGCCTCCGCCATCCTGGCGCTCTCCTGCGCGCTCTACCTCTACGTCTTCCGCATCCCTGTCCACCGAACCCAGCTGACATCCCAGTCCGCCTTCGCCGGGTCCGACCCCGTCCCCATCCCCGGCACCTGCGACGTCTTCGACGGCGTCTGGGTCCCCGACGACACGTCCGCCCACCCGCTCTACAACAGCACCGACTGCCCCTTCGCGGAGCAGGGGTTCGACTGCCTGGCCAACGGGCGGGAGGACACGGGGTACCTCAGGTGGCGCTGGCGCCCGCGGCGGTGCGACCTGCCGCGGTTCACCGCCCGCGCCGCGCTCGCGCGGCTGCGGGGCAAGCGGGTCGTCTTCGTGGGCGACTCCATGAGCCGCACGCAGTGGGAGTCCTTCATCTGCATGCTCATGCCCGGGGTCGACGACCCCAAGGCCGTCTACGAGGTGAACGGCAGCGAGATCACCAAGACCATACGGTTCCTGGCCGTCAGGTTCGCGGACTTCGACCTCACCGTCGAGTTCTTCCGCTCAGTCTTCCTTGTCCAGCAGAGCCCTGCGCCGAGGCACGCGCCCAAGAGGGTCAAGTCGACGTTGAGGCTCGACAGGATGGATAATATCAGTCGGAAATGGGCGAATGCTGATGTTCTCATCTTCAATACTGGGCACTGGTGGACTCCCACCAAATTGTTCAATACGTAAGCTTTCTTGCTTTCTTCTGTTATGTTCATTGGGTGCTAACCATCATACTAGTACATGTGTGTTGGTCAGTACTGCAAGTGTCTTCTTTTCTTTCTCATATCCCATTAGCATTGCATTTCATTTGTGTTTATGTAATTGGTTGAATTGGGAACATAGGTATCATAGTACTGTTTCGATTATATGACCGATTTAAGTATTCTTAAGCTCTATAAGGCTACATTTAGCATCAGAGTGTGAATTCCACTTGAGTTAGTTTTTGATAACTGGGTGTTTGGGTTTGGCCATTTTTTTTTCTCAGTCAAGTTGCAAACAAATATATATCTGCATTCCAGAACACATGATATGAGAGGATAAACATTTAATTCACTTTTACATAGCAGATTGGTAGGATTATTTACGACTTCTTTCTGATATAAACTTAAAAAATAAGTAAAAGGAGCAGATCGCAACAACCTCAAGTTTGAGCCCAACCCAGCTTCTCGTTCCTACTTGATACTGGGATTGGATGAGTTATGGGAGTATGTCAGAGGAACCAGAATGTGATAGAAAAAGAGCCAAAGAAGAATGGTAGGATAGGGAATTTTTGTAATTATCCATCCCTACTATACTCCTCTAATTACAATCTTGTTCGATCTATCCAGCTCATGAAGGCCCTCCAACACACCTATGTGCTAGGTCCACCAGTCGTTAGATCTTTTCCCTCATCCCTCTGCAGTTCCCCAGTATTTGGACCTCACTGTCCTTCACTAGCTTCTTTTATGCCAAGCTGAGTTTAAAGCTGTGAAAGAGTCATACCTGCCCTACCGATATCCTACTCATCATAGGGATGGGCGTGGCATTGGTTAAGCAGGAGCTTATACAATGGCATTCTCAATTGGCAATGCTATTTGCAGTTATGTCTCTATTCAACATGCTTTCCTTTTTCAAATTAGTGATTAGTACTCTCTGATAATAGTGGATTACATGGTTTTGTGATGTTTGAGCAAGATCATGACAAAATTTCCCAAGTTACTATAAATTTCTTGACTTCCAGGCTGATACAGCCCTTTTTTCCCATTTCCATGTTACATATTCATACTTATTTACATATCTGAGTTAAATTCAACTAAAACTTTGTCCTAATTTGATCTGATTTGTTCTTCCCTACAGGGGTTGTTATTTTCAGGCTGGTCGTGCTCTCAAACTAGGTACAACCATTGATGCTGCTTTCAGAATGGCACTGCAAACATGGGCCTCTTGGGTGAAAAAAAGAGTTGATTTAAAACGAACACATGTGTTCTTCCGCACGTATGAGCCATCTCACTGGAGGTGTGTTCTAACATACACTATAGTGCTCTTCTCTTGTGTACAGCCTACTTACTTCATTCTTTGTCAGTACAATTTTGAAGTGATATGTAGACGTAGTGTACTATGCATGCAGTTGAATCATAAGCCAGTGGGTGAAAAATATTCTGTGAAAAACTTTGTAATAACTACATAGTAACGATACAGATCATTTATGGTTGCCTGATATATGATGGCGAACAAAAATATTTTTACATGACACCTAGAGGTTAAATAACAATCTTCATCTGCTCCGAACAACTCTAGACTCACATTATCTAAATCCCATGCCTATACTTGAATAGTGGAGAGATAGTAATTGCACCGGGGTAATTATTATGTCATCATTTTGCAATATTTGGTTGATATCCCTATCCATTTAACCAAAACATGCATTTCACATGTCATCTGTCCAATATCTACACTTTGCAATGCAATTTGGATATAGACTCTGACAGCTCCACCAAGGTGTCCATAGTAACATGATTTCGCTAGATCCCACCTACATGTCTAAGTAATAACCTTTTTTTTATGTTTGCGTGAACGTGTAAGATTAACAATGGAAATTAGCTGCATCTTAATTCTTAACGGCTGTCCCTGATTAAAATTGCTTCATACACTTCATTACATCAAATGAAGAAACTCTTCGTAATGATGGTATCTTTTATGTCGAGGCAAGGGGGAGGCGTCAAATGTCTGCACAGTTCACTGAGAATCCTGAGTTGTATATATGTTTATGTTTCAGCATCAAACTGTGACTCTACTACATTGGGTTCATTATCTGTTCACACCACTTTATTTGATGTAGCTAAATGGTTCTTGCAAAATACTATTTTCATTTCTTCTATAATTAGTTAATTACAATTCTTTCCTTGCTGTGTTGTATCTTCTGTGTAAGAACTAACAAAAACCTGTTTTGCGTTACAGCGACTTAAACCAAACGATATGTGAAGTAACTGAAAAGCCTTCACCTGAGGCCAAAGGAAACGACAAGAGTGAACTTGGGGATATACTTGCTGATGTTGTGGCGAGCATGAACATTCCTATTACTCTTTTAAATGTAACTTTGATGGGAGCTTTTAGAACCGATGCTCATGTTGGCGCTTGGAGTTATCCTCCCACTATACTTGATTGCAGTCACTGGTGTCTCCCTGGAGTTCCTGATGCTTGGAATGAACTAGTATTTTCATACCTTTTTGCTAATGGTGAGTTCATATTTATACTAATATGTAATCTCTTTATTTCGGAGCAAAGTGAAGTTACTAGTCAGGCAATTCTTTCCATATGAAAAAATGCTCTCTTGCAGTGTGTAGTGTTCAGTTTATGGCCTTCTCCATTCCTGCATCTGCATTGGTATACAATTTTCGAGGCTTTATATGCAATGCGTAAACATTTTGTAACTGTACACATGAACATGGAATTCAGACTTACTCTAAGCAGATGGTGTAAGAATGACCCCATGAGTCCATGATAATCTAGTGATGGAGACTCTAATAGACCAAGTTGCTCTTATTGATTGTATCCTTTGTTAGGTTATAGTGTATGAGAAACTGTTGCGCCAGTCTCTAGGAGTCCATGACAATCTAGTGAAGGAAACTCTAATAGACCAGTGCGACTGAGCTCACAACTGCCATACAATGTCAATAACGATATGGTTTCAAATGCTTCAAAGTGTTAAAAAAGTAATTTTTATTTTCCAATTTCCTAGTTGAGCGTGTTCATTTTTAATAGATGATTTTTTGACCTTTCTTCATGTCTTCAATCCACAGGTTGGTGACAAACTTGCCGAGATGACTGCTGACTGTATACTCAGTTTTCTTTTTCTTTTGCATCTTAAAGTATATTTCCATCTTAAGATTTTGTCAGCTATAGAAGAGCAACAGATGCCTGGAAATAGCTGCGTCTGATAGGTGGTTAACTGGACCTCTGCATTCTTCTCTCTTATACAAGGTGGTGTTCATTCTGAGATTTAGATTGTGTATTGTTTCTTCAGATTGTCCATGGAAAGAAAGCATTACATTTTGTAAAGCATGTATGCTTCTTCCAATTCAATTTATACGTTGACAAAACATGTGTTTCCTCATGTATGTACTAACAATTCACTACGCATTGTACTATAAATATATGTTCTTTTTCATGATAAGCAGCAAAAAGTTTATATTGCCCTATTACCTATGTGTGCATTTTTCTGTATTGTCTAGTAATGTTGTTGAAATCTGGAATCGTAGTGATCATTCTTTTTTGCGAGAAAGTAGTACTAGTAACCAGTTAATGGCCAGAATCTGATTTTGTCAAAGCTTCAAGATCCCTTCATTAAATTTTGGATTAGTTAAGTCCCAAGAATATGTTTTTTTTTGTCAAAGATTGGATCTCTTGCGACCAGGACAATCTCCTGTACACCTGATGTAACATTGCCATTGTCTTTGCCTGTCGTGAAAAAACATTACGTGTTCCCAGTAAGAGAATTTACATGCACATATAACTTATTATCTAAAGCAACCCAAAAGAATTGTTGGCCATCACCACTGCCAAATTGGAGCTGCATCCGGAACAGCCAACATAGGGTTTGTATCTGTATAGGAAAGACCTAGGCATAGCTACCTATACAAGCTGCTGCTATGCATGTATGGTGCTATACATAAAGCTTTGTGTATAAATATCTCGAGTTATCTACACAGCTCACGAGCTCGACAAGCTCACCGCAGGTGGCGCCAGCACGGGGGCGCTCTTTGTCCGGTTCGTCTCGCCCCAGTGCCACAGCATGCTCTCCCAGAAGCAGAACTTCTCAAAACAGGTCTTGAGCCTCGGATCAGTGATGTTCCGCTGCCAATGCCCGTCCTCGAAGTTTGCCTTCTCGGCCTGCCTCCGGTCCCATTCCAGCCCAGCCTTCTGCCTTGTTCTCAGAAGGCAATAGGACTGAAGCTTCTGAGGCATCTTGTCGTGCACCTTCCACCACCGGGTGTGCGCGACATCGCTTGCAAAACCACGCATCACCAGGTTGTTCCAGTTGCAGTCATAGTCCCTGAAGCACAGCCATGGCTTCACGCCCAAGTAGTGAAGCACGTAGAGGTTTGGTGGATCAGCGCCAAATAGCTCGGTCTTCTTCGCCTTCATAGCTTCGCTGTCGCCCTCCCAGAAGTGCTTCAGGAAGTTCATGTGCTTTGGAATGCGGTGCCACCATGTGAATATCTCATTCAGGTACCCTTGGTCACCACCGTTGTACGATGTTATCTCATTGATGTGTTCCATCAGCAGCTGGAATGTGCAGTTTGAGGGCTCGACGACCATGACACCTGAGTTGAAGAGGGTCGCATTGTTGCCAGTTGCGGTGATCTCTGGCATCGCAAACAGGAAGTCCACATTCCTCAGGATGAGGAGGTCAGCATCTATGAATATTATCTTGTCGTAGTCTGTCAGCTGCCATAGTCTGAACTTGCTGTAGTTCCACTCGTTGTAGGCATCACGCTCAGCCTTTGGGTTCCTGATCCTTTCGATTATTCTGACCTTCCAGCCTGCAGCTTCCAAGCCTCTCCGGTGGTGATCACTTATGGTGTCATCAACAAGGATGACCAAGTCTCTGGTTGATCCTGCCTGCCTGATGCTCTGAGCTGCTGTGATAGCACCGCATACATATTCACTTGCTGAATGCAGTATCGTTGCATATGCTTCTCTTCTTCTATCTACCGAGTAAAGTCTCGCTGCACCAATAATAACAGATGTTATCTGCTGAATTCATATATATTATTCAAGAAACAAGTGAAACCGGACATGGCTAGTTCCATAAAAATCACTGGTGACAAGACCTTAATCAATAGAAATATCCAAATATCTATTTCTTCGTGAAACAAGGTGACTACAGCTCCTCTTTGACAAAATTAGATGCAATTTTTGCAAAGAATAATTGTACCGAGTACGAAGGGCACTGGATATTGATGTATCAATTGTTATAGAAAAGAACAGAGTGTACTGAGATGAGAAACATAGAAAAACATTCAGTGCAAAACAACTAACCTTTCGCTTTGAGTGGAACAGCAAGCTCACACGATCCAACAGGAAGCCTAAGCTTTTCCCTTATTGCCTTAAGATCAGGCCTATACAGCCAAGCATTGCCTTCGTGTTTCACAAGGTTCTTGCATGGGAATAAATTAGGAATCGGGAAGCAGTCCGTCACAAAAAGCACATGAACCTTCCGGTTGCCCCTTGAAGAGGTGACCGCCAATTTTGCCACCGAGAGCTGCAAATGGAGCCTTGCAACATCTCTTGACCAACCTGCCACCCTTGTACAGGGCAGTTTCACAGCAATAACATCAAACAATACACCTTTTTGGACATTCGGCTCTGGAAGAGATGGACATGACGGTATCTCAGAATCTTCCTCCTCATCTATCCATTCAGGATATAGTGCAGGCCAAGTAATGCTTTCCTTTGCATGCTCAAGTCTTACAATCGAAATATGGCTTTCAGGGAATATCCGGGACCAAGAGCCAAACTCGGTGCTGTTAAAATTTAAGAGTCCAACTTTGAGCTTTTGGTTACCATCATTAAGATCTTCCATTGCTGCATATACATCATCCCACTGAACACCAACAGATGATGCATATCGTGGATCAGCACTTGTTTTGTCCCATATCCAGTCAACATCCACATACCTGTAAACCATATATGCTTGCATGAGATATACATAATAGTCTAGTCTACATCAGCACTCATATTTCTTTTGACGTGTCATGTATAGTTCAGTGAGATTTGTATGAATAATCTATACTTACACAGAACTGGATTGTAGTTGGCGCTCGTATAACATCGGAGTTAGGAGGGTGACAAATGTCACAGAAGCAATAGCTATAAGCAAGTAGCGCAAAGATTTGAACTTGCAACCACAGCTCTTCTCGAGGATAAGAACTTCAAAGTTTTCAACATCTTTGAAACTTTTGCTTTTGGTGGCCCTTCTCTTAGTTGTGTCGTCACTGCAGAAGGTAGTAACAAACTCAGTCAAAGAACTATCTCAGAAGAATTCAGTGCAATACAGAAAGAAGTGCAGAAGAACTTCTTTAGCTTGGAGTGCCAATGAAAATAATCGACTGGATCCTTTTTTTTTACTGTAATCGACTGGATCCTGATTAACAAGGCAGGCTATGATGTTCCTCCCTTTTATTTTGATCATAATCATGGTGAGTTAACTAGGAATCTGCAAGACACACCTGGAGAGCTCTCATAGGAAAGAAGCATGTGCTTTAACTAGAAGGTTTAGAAGCACAAAAGGAAGGATCAGCACTCCAAATCTGGCGTAAAGGTCCCCAAAAACAACCACAAGGATACAATAGCTACACTAGTTGAAAGCAACACTTTCAGGTCCCTAATTTTCCTGAATAATTTAGTTCGCCAAGATAGACCAGGCAATACTTTTATATACAGGTAGTGCTCCGACATCACGCTTTGAGCTTGTGCTACAAATCATAATAAGTGGAATGCTGATAAGCTTGGGTACTTTATGGGAAAAAAATACATGTTAATTTCCCACTAAAGTGTCCCCAGTGTAGCCTTTTAGAATGAAGAAAATGCAGTATATCCATCCGATTGTCTCATGTGAAAGGGAGGCACACTGATAATCTTTGCCAATCAAGAAAGAAGTCGAACTTAAGTCCCTGGCACCGAGAAAATCTCTCATTTTTTTCTTGTGCGCGTGTGTGGACTTGTACTTTTTCATGATTTCATTCTCCAGCCACATCTTTCAGGAACTGAAGACAGCACTATAAATTATCGGCAATCAATCAATATGGTGACTGTGTACCTAACAGACAAATCCTTGATCGACTTAAGAGTCAGAACATGATTAGCCGTCTGGTACAGTTAGGGTGCACAACTTGGAATCTTCATCCATGAGCGAGCTCCTCACTAATGCTCGTTCAGAAATCGAAGTTCAGACTGAGTTATTAGTTGACTTGGTTCTACTTCTGCCATGCAGGGGAGGAGATAACACAACAGATGGATGCTGAGATCACCTGGCGGCAGCACACGCCAAGGACCAGCATCCCCTACACGTCACGCGCGCCAATGGCTATGGCTAGCAGCAGCAGTGCCAGAACAGTCCATGGATGAATTCCAAGGAGATGTCTACAACGGCCGGAGGTCAACACGACATGACGGATGGGGGGAAGAACACCAACGGTGAAAGAAAAGCAGTGGGTAACTAACGAACTGGCAAGGAAAGATCGCCTGTAATGCGAGATTGCAGCGACCAACCACTACACCACCGGCAATAAAGTGGGGGGAGCGGCACGTCACGGTCGTCGCCTTCTCCTTGCACTATCACCGGGCCGGTCGCCGGAAGTTCGGGGCCCTGTCGTCGATCTAATGTAGCAGGCGGCGCGCCGTCGTCGGGCAGTCAAAGCGCGGGATACGGCGGAGAAAAAGGAAAGAACTTTCGATTGATAAAACGGGGGGGAAATCTTACGCTGCTCCGGCCGGTCGGTAGCGCTGCTCCATCCCTCGGTTCTCGTTCTCGCCTCTCCCTTCCGAGGGACGAATTAAGAGGATCACGCAGTAGTCGCCGCCGCCGCCGCCGTCGGGGCGCCGCTTCTCATCTGCAGTCACAACAAGGAAAGGGCAATGTCACGTAAAACGCGCTGTCCACCGGCACGAAAACAAGAGGCAACGGAACAGAGGAAGAGAGAAGACAGACATCGATCAACACACCATGGACGGACAGGGGAGGGAACCACGAGGGCGGAAGGAAGGAAATTCAGTAAAATAGAGCAAAGCAGAGCGTTCGAGTTGGAGACCCGATGCAAACATGGCTCTGACACCACACCCAGCCTAGAGAATCAGAACAACGCAATAAACAAATCGATCTGCAGTTTCTTTCCTTTTTTCTTTCTTTCTTTCTTTACGAGAGAGAAACGACCAAACTACCGCTGATCATCATCATCAGCGAGGAAAAAACTGAAAATCGCCGGGACGAATCGGAACAAATGCTGGCGCCATCAACGGCGCAAAGAACGAACCAAGAACCGAGAACTACAGGAACGCCTCTCAAAAGGCAAAGAGCCAAGGAGAAACAGTACGAGGAAGCATGGGCGGCCGGACGCCAAGCAGGAGCACTGTACCCGAAAGAAGGCAACGCCGGCGAACTGGCCAACGGGAAGGTGGAAGGCGAGGAACGGGTGCTCTTCCTCTACAGCAGCCGATACACTCGAGCAGAAAAGAAACCTCGAGTGGTGTATGACTATGAGGGGAGAGAGCTCAGGAGGAGGAGGAGGAGGTGGAGGTGGAGCTCTGTTATATACAGTGTGGAATTGCGACTGTGTCACAGAGACGCCCAGCGGGGATGACGCGGATGCGCAGTGGCGAGCGCAGCAATGGCGACGGATTGCTTCCCTCTAATTTTTCCCAGTTATATTACGGATTGGGTGGGTCAAGGCCAAATCCTCAGGGTTGGCCAGGCCAATTGTACTGCTGGAGTGCTGGGTGGGCTGTGCTGACTCTTTTAGTCGGTGGCCGCGCACCTTTTAACTCGAGATTTTACCGGCAGAGCGGAAAGGTAAAGATTTTTTTTTTTCCAAATATAAGCCGCAGAAATATAGCAACTACTTATATTAGTGTATAACAATATCTAAAACAGAGGCAGACAGGGACCATACCAAAAAAAATCGAGAGATGCGTATGCGTACAAACTTGGGCTGCTTTTGATGGATGGATTACATGCATAAATTAAGTGGTATTGCCTTCCATATTTTGGTAGAATCCTTTGGGTACAAAAAGCTTTCCCATTTATAACAAACTGGTGTGCTTATCGGCAGATGATCAAACAGTCTCGCTTGGCCTTACAAAACAACCAAGACAGGGCTTGAAAACGTCTCTATTTGACAGGCTTGAATGGATACCAAGACAAGCCAAGCGAAACATCAAAGATTCCCGTGGGATCCACGCATTTTCGATTTCCAGAACATGAGAAACTATATGACGCCGGGCAAACTGAAGAAGATTACCATGTAACAGGAACACAGATACTTGGGGCCAAAGAAATTGACGGACTTTGATTCCCTGCCGATTTTGATTCCCTGCCGAAATTAGGTATCGCGTTTCAGATTTGTAGGTAAAGTACAAAGGATTCCGGCTCCGTTTATCGTTACCTAATCAAACAGCGACTCTAAATTACGTTCCATATTTCTTGGCTTGGCATTAATAACAACAAAGACAGTGGTTTTGACAGACTTGAATAAATATCAAGGCAAATCTCAAATCTCAAGATTGCCGTGGTGTCGGTGGGATCCACGCATTTGATTACCAGAACAGAGAAACTATCCGACGCCGGGGCACCCTGGTCGGTCGAGGGATCACGGCGGCCATGGCGAGCGGGGCCATGCCGAAAATGTGAAATCAGGGAGCGGTGGAGGAAGAAAGCGGGGAGGAGGTCCATCAGGTGCGACGAGTTAAATGACGAGTGATCTCGTTTGTTTTCCTTTGTGGCTCGTTTTCACCTTTGTGCGGCATTTTGTTTCGTCGTTGGGTTTGGCTTTGCTTTCGGGAGCAGACTTCAAAAGGAGAAGCAGTATTAGTGCAGGACATTGCGGCTTAGATCCTTTCTATGTGATGAAGGAGTTACATTTTCACTGCTACTCCTAAGTAGAACTGCAGGAGTATTTTTACATACAAAAAGAACCTAAACTACTTGTGTCCATGATAAGTACTTGAAGTTACTTTGTTTTCGTAGGGCGCAATCAAACAACTTGGTTTTACTGATTCCTGTGTTTTCCATTGATGTAGGATTCCAAGTGTCATGACATTATATTACAACGTTTTTCATATTTTCAAACTCCTACGTTTTTTATGGATGTAGGATTCCAAGCGTCATGCCATTATATTACTGCATTTTCCATACTTCCATTTTTTCAAATTCCTACATTTTTTTTATTAATGTATGATTCCAAGTCGACTTATCAACCGATTTGATGTTGTGTTCTAGCAACCTTCAACACCATGTAGTGTTTGGAATAACCATACAAGATATACGGGTTATCATATTAGATGAGGCATATGGGTTATAGTGATTGTGTTACCAGATGATTGCTAAAACATACTCATGAAAAGGAAGATGATTGATGAAACATGACAAATCACCCTAGCAAAGAGCAACAAAACAAAGAAATGAAATTACTAATCAAATATCACTAATTGGTTACTTAGAGTTTTTTTCAAAACAGAAACACAATTTAACATTCAAAGATACTGTTTTTTCAATGCAAACAAATATATTTATTTGAGGGTCACATATGTTGATCTATAATTGATGTACTATTCAGTGTTGTAGATCCACACTTTTTCATTGTGCTATCTACAAATAAACACGGTTTAACAAAATTTACATGTATGTATATCATATATAAACATATATGTATGTGTTTTTCTTTTCTTTACCCAAATTTTTGAAGTGTGAATTTTTCTCCTCAATTTTCGAACTCGTCCTTAGTTTTCTGATGCTTATCTATGATTTTTGTAAGGTTTTAGTTTGAACTTATGTTATGGATTCTTAATTACGTATTGCAAATGTTCATTATTCTGTATGATAATTTACACTGGTAATGTTTTACTAAATACCTATAAGGTGTTTTTTTCTCTCCGTATTTTCACATGGACCAAGTTCAAAGAAATCCTTATTGTAAGATGCATGGAACCACAGGTTTGTTATTCTCCCTCCATAATTATAGCCATCTGGAACGAACCCAAGGTACAACTTGAATTTATTCCCTCCCCAAACAGGGTGCATGTAACCTTAACACGAAGTGAACTTCAGCGTGTCCACTCAATCTAGGCAGTCCAGGATCAAACGGTCGAGCCGCTGTGGGCGGCAGCCCCATCATCCATGTCATCAGACTGACACGCTTCAGTGAGCGCTCCGTAGATACGAATCCATTGATGTCTGTACGTTTGAACACATCGATTTGATGTTTGTACGTTTGAACGTAGCGCTCTGATGTTTGTACGTTTGAATAATTGGATCTGATGTGTGTAAAAGACGTTGGTTTCTTTGTTAGAAAATAAGCTGGTTGTCCAATGTTCCTGCCTATCGTCATAGCCCACAGCAAGGAACCTGTACCCCAACATTGGGAGATGACATGGGCGCTCCTACTTTTGATGCAAGGACGGTTGGTAAATCTGCCGATTGTAAATGGTAAATTGTTGAATCGTGCCCGTTGGCACACATGATGTCCAGCTAGGTCAAGTCGGATAAATTTTACATGTACAATAATTTCTATGTTTTTTGGTTGTACAATAATTTATGTGTTCTGACTGCGGCAGGTCGAGAATGCTTGGTAAGAGCATATCATGCCGCGTCCCAATATAACGTCCGACAACAACGTCAGACGAGTGTTACTAGGATGCCTACGCAACCTGCCGCATATGGGGTGTCTCTTCTCATCGGTGTCCCGATATATTTATATGTAAAATGATTTTAAAATACAACCGGACTTCATTTGATATATTTATACATATATATATAAGTAATTTATAAAATCTTCATAAACATTACATAAAGAAAAAAATTAAACCCAAACACGCCTCGTCTCTGAGCGGTGGTGCCACCAGGACGTGGACGATCAAATCCCCCGACACTTAATATGGATCGAAGGGAGTAGTTTTTACTGTTGGTCATATAACACAAAGGCAGGTATGGCGCTTCTCAATCTGCATTCATTCTCTTGGCCCTTGAGTCGAAATGGGGAGAGTTCGTGACATTGTCTTTCCGGAAGGATATGCCTATTAGGCTATGACACCTGATATCCTGGTCCAAGGATATGCGGGTGAACTCCGAAGAACAACCGAATCTGTATTTAGCAACTTAGCAAGATGAGAAGTACACGCTCGACAGAGACTGTACCATCAGTGCTAGCTACGGAGTACTGTACAACTTAAATAGCACTGTACCAGCCTTGCATGTCTCATAAGTCATACCCATATATGCAGCCGAATATTACTTGGATTGAGACGGTGCGGCCGTGCGGGAGGTGGAGTGTTCCATTCTCGAGATGAATGCACGCTCACGACTCAACCGTTCAGAAATGTTGATCTGATTGGGAGTCCAGGGAATTGGACGGACGAGTCATATTCCTCACAAAATCTGGTAGTTAGTTCCTAATCCAAGCTATATACTGTTAGCCACTGCACCGTTGCATGAACGGTGCCGGTTGCGGCACCGACCCAGCAGGGTGGCTAGTGCATGCTGGACTACAAGTAGGATAGTGCATCACATCGGAGAATTTAGTGCTTTTTTTTTGCTCCTCCTTGTGAGTGGCCAGTACTACATGCATTATACCAAACGAAAACAGTACTATCACTGTCCTGCTTATCATGCACCACTGCATATCGGTATTTGGTAGCGGTTGGAGGGCGATCGAGGAAAAGGGTTAAAGAGAGGAGGCGTGCATGGAAGAAGCATGGTGAGATCGATGGATATGCAACGATCGGTTGCCGTTTGAAAAAGGCCAGAGTATGCAACAAAACCGGCAAGATTACATGTCAAGTTACTACCTAGCTGCTGACTCCAAGGCCAAGCACAAACTTTGAGCCGGGTAAAACATAAACAATGCTACCAAGGTTTTTCCATGTTGGCTCCTCCCTTCCCAGGTCACTCCGTTGCCCCCCGCGTGGGCGAGCGAGACCATCCCAGCACGCTGCCTCCTTCCTCATCTGCCCGCTGCCGATGTGCGCCGCCGAGCAAGGCCCCTGTAGTGCCTGCGACGGCTGGCTAGACTCTCCCTGATGCAAAAAGCCCGTGCGCGGTGACGGCTCTCATTGGCGGTGGTGGTCTCAGGGTGGCGATGGTGCGGAGCCGGCCGTGTGGCAGCAGCGCGACAGTGCCCTCGTGGTGCGGTATGGCGGCATCGCACAACTGAGCGGATGGTCTCTAAGAGGCGGCGCCGACTATGCCCTCAACCCGGATCTAAGCCCTACAATCTGAAGGGGATCGTGGGCAGAAAACAATAATTTTCCTAGCAACGATATCCTTAAACTAGCCAAGATCTATTCTATGCAGATATAGTAGTACGAACGGAGATCGGAATACATACCCTTGTAGACCGAAAGCGGGGATTAAGTTCCCGCACAAACGTTGTCGATGAAGACCGACGAAGCCGACCTCAAGGTCGTGTAGAGGAAGCAGGCCTCCGAGTACCGCTAGCGCAGCACCTCGCAGGGAGTCGCACACGTACGGTGGAGACGACGCCTCCGAAGCTCCAGTCCAGGACGAGCAGCGGAAGACTTGGACCGGAACACCAGCAGCGCGGCAGCGGGCTATGGTGGAGGAGATCCCCGACTCCTCTTGCTCGGCGCGGCTCCAACTTGGGAACCACGAGATCGAGAGAGAATCAGGAATTAATTGGTGAATTAAAAGGCTGGGGGTGCCCCTTCTTATATAGGCTCCCAAGGGGAGCCAACCTTGCCAGCCAGGCAATGTGGGACTAACCCCCCACAGCCTGGTTCGGCTAGAGAGGTGCGCCGGCCCCCTGGTGGGCCCCTTGTGGCCCACCTAGGCCGGCCCTCTTGGCCCCCACCGAATTCCCCTAGGGAATTTTCCCCTCTTGGGCCTTCTTTCGTCCGGAAGGCCCATTTAGGGAAATCTGCCTTAATAAATTCGAAAATAAATATATAAAATCATATTTGCATATTAATAACACTAATTAATATCAAACATAATATATATAATATTTCCTAGCTCCGAAAACTCTTTCGGCGCTGCCCGATCTCCATCGGATCTCTCCCGGGACATTCCCGGTGATCTCCTTCCTTTCCGGTTGTCTTGTCGAAACCCCTTAAGTGTGTTACCCTAGCGGTTCGATATAATATCAGGTATGATCAAGACTCCTCAATGATCAACGACTAACTCGTAGGCCTGGACCCCCTGAATTAATCCCTGAGATATAACGAATGACTTTCATCTATCAAATCTGAACGTGAAGTCTTAGACCTTTTGCCATAGCGATACTTAGCACGTCCGAGTGTCGTTCCATAGATATCTCCATACCTAATCCCGACCTCGTTACCGACGATGCTATCTTCTACTCGTTCATGATCTCATGTCTCCGTGACCTAGTCACATGCTTGCAAGCTCATTAGACATGATCTCACCGAGTGGGCCCGAGAGTATCTATCCTGCTACGCGGACTGGCAAATCCCGCTCTTGACCCCTCGTCTCAATACTCCTTTCCAATACCCAAAAGTATCACCGTTATTGTCATACTAAATAAGATACGACGTTTGGTGCAATCAAAGTATCTTCGGGGAATATCGATAAGAGTTGATCTCACGGTCAAAGGTGTAATGACTATGTTCTCCAAAACTGGGTATGTCCATCACATCACTCTCCAGCGATATGACTCTCATTGCCGACCGGCGCCATGCCCCATGACCGGGAAACCTCGATCATCAATCGCGCAACGAAACTAGTCTTAGTAGAGGCTACTAGGGACCTGGTTGTTTACGTATCACACCCGCATTAATGTTTCCGCTTAATACGGTTCCAGCATGACACAAAAACATATTATGAACAAACGAGATATGATAAAGAATACACTTTATTAATTGCCTCTAGGGCATATCTCCTTCAGTCTCCCACTTGCACTAGAGTACAAATTAATCTAGATTACAACTTGGTAAAAGCCTAACACCCATAGCTAACTGGTGTTGTTCATGCTTATCAAGCGGAAGAGACTTCGTCAGCGGATCTGCCACATTCAGATCCGTATGCACTTTGCAAATCTTCACATCGCCTTCTTGTACATACTGACGTATCACGTGGAAGCGTCGGAGAATGTGTTTAGCGGTGGAGTGAGTCCTTGGCTCCTTGGCGTTCGCAATGGCACCCGTATTGTCGCAGAAGAGGACCATGGGGTCTTGCACGCTCGGGAACACTCCAAGTTCGATGACGAACTTCCTCAGCCACACAGCTTCATTCGCGGCCTCGCAGGCAGCAATGTACTCCGACTCCATTGTAGATTGTGCGACTATGGGTTGCTTCCCACTTCTCCAGCACACGGCGCCTCCATTCACCTTGAACACGTGACCTGTCTGTGACTTACAGTCATCGGGGTCTGAGCAGAAACTTGCATCTACGTAACCCGTTACGCCAAGTTCCTCATCGCAGCCACCATACACAAGGAACATTTCCTTTGTCTTATTGAGATACTTAAGAATGCTCTTAACAGCTATCCAATGCGGCATTCCAGGATTACTCTGGAACCGGCTTGTCAAACTTAGAGCTAATGCCACATCCGGTCTAGTACTCAACATTGCATACATGATCGATCCTATGGCTGAAGCATAAGGATGTTTCGTCATTTCGGCCTTACCCAGTTCCGTTACCGGACACTGCGCCTTACGCAATACCTTATTCTTGATAACCGGCAGAGAACCCTTCTTTGCCTTCTCCATATGAAAAACGCTTCAATATTTTATCAAGATAAGTACTCTGACTTAGTGCTAATAGGCGCCTTGATCTATCACGGTAGATCTTTATGCCTAAAACATACGCAGCTTCTCCTAAGTCCTTCATGGAAAACTTACTGTTTAAATATTCCTTCACGCTATTCAGAAGTTCCACATCATTCCCTATTAGCAATATGTCGTCAACATACAGTGCTAAGAACACAACCGAGCTCCCACTCATTTTCTTGTAAATACAGGTCTCTTCCACATTCTGGATAAATCCAAAACCTTTGATTACCTCATCAAAGCGAAGATTCCAGCTCCGAGATGCCTGCTTCAATCCATAGATGGATCGCTGAAGCTTGCACACCTTGTTAGCACTTCCTGGATCGACAAAACCTTCCGGTTGTACCATGTACAACTCTTCCTCAATGTTTCCATTCAGGAAGGCCGTTTTGACGTCCATCTGCCAGATTTCATAATCATAGTAGGCAGCTACCGCTAACAAAATCCGAATAGACTTAAGCATCGCTACCGGTGAAAAAGTTTCATCGTAGTCAATTCCATGAACTTGTCGGAAACCCTTTGCGACAAGCCGAGCTTTATAGACGGTCACATTACCATCAGCATCAGTCTTCTTCTTAAAGATCCACTTATTCTCGACGGCCTTGCGCCCTTCGGCAATATCCACCAAGGTCCATACTTGGTTATCATACATGGATCCTATTTCGGATTTCATGGCTTCAAGCCATTTCTCGGACTCTAGACTCTCCATCGCCTCCGTGTAGTTCGTAGGTTCGTCTTGCTCGACTAGCATGACGGTGCAAACCATGTTGCCATACCATTCTGGTGGGATCCGAGATCTACCAGACCTACGAGGTAGAACATCTTCCTCGACAGTTTCTCCCACTCCTTTCACGGAGGACGTTTCCGGAATTGCTTCCGTTGCGCCACTCGGAATCTCGAGTTCAGGATCAACGATTTCATCGAGGTCTACCTTCCTCCCACTTACTCCTTTCGCGAGAAATTCCTTCTCTAGAAAGGCACCGGTCTTCGCGACAAAAGTTTTGCCCTCAGCTTGGTTGTAGAAGGTGTACCCAACGGTTTCCCGCGGATATCCTACAAAGACGACTTTCTCCGACTTCGGTTCGAGTTTGTCGGGCTGTAGTTTCTTAACGTACGCCTCACAACCCCAAACTTTCAGAAACGATAACTTAGGCTTATGGCCATACCATAATTCATACGGCGTCGTTTCAACGGACTTGGACGGAGTCCTATTTAAAATGAATGCGGCTGTTTCTAACGCATAACCCCAGAAGGACACTGGCAGATCGGTAAGAGACATCATAGATCGGACACTATCCAGTAGAGTACGATTACGTCGCTCGGACACACCGTTACGCTGCGGCGTTCCGGCGGGCGTAAGTTGGGGCACTATGCCACAACTCTTCAGATGTGTGCCAAACTCAAAACTCAAGTACTCTCCACCGCGATCGGACCGGAGATGCTTGATTTTCCTATTAAGCTGATTCTCAACTTCACTCTGGAATTCTTTGAACTTTTCAAACGTTTCACTTGTGTTTCATCAAATAGATATAACCGTATCTACTCAAGTCATCAGTGAAGGTGACGAAGTAACGATAACCATTGCGTGTCGAAACGCTCATTGGTCCACATACGTCTGTATGTATGATCCCCAACAAATCCGACGCCCGCTCAACGAAACCTTTGAACGGTGTCCTGGTCATTTTGCCCATGAGGCATGGTTCACATGTATCGAGGGATCCGAAATCCAACGAGTCCAAGAGTCCATCGGAGTGGAGTCGCTTCATGCGCTTTATACCAATATGACCAAGACGGCAATGCCACAAAAACATGACGGTATCGTCACTACACTTAATTCGTTTGGCCTCGATGTTATGAATGTGAGTACTACGATCGAGATTCAACAAGAATAAACCATTACTCTCGGGAGCATCAACATAAAATATATCATTCATATAAATAGCACAATTGCTTGACACTGATTTAAATGAATAACCGTCTTGTAACAGGCAAGACCCACTTATAATGTTTACACTCAAGGATGGCACAAAATAACATTTATTTAAAACCAAAACTAATCCCGATGGTAGATGCAGAGGGAGCGTGCCGACAGCCACCACGTCGACTCTCGATCCGTTGCCGACGCGCATCGTCACCTCATCCTTCGCCAGCCGCCTCCTATTCCGTAACTCCTCCTGAGAGTTACATATATGAGCAACAGAACCAGTATCAAATACCCACGTATTGCTCCGGGCGGATGTAAGGTACACATCTATAACATGTATATCAAATATACCTTTCTCTTTGTCGACCGTCTTGCCAGACTTCCTATCCTCCAGATACTTGGGGCAGTTGCGCTTCCAGTGACCCTTCCCCTTGCAGTAGAAACACTCCACGCTAGCTCTGGGACCAGATTTGTTAGTCCTGGGCTTGGCAGCCAACTTTGCCTCCCTTCGGGACTTCCAGCTCTGCTTTCCCTTGCCACCGGACTTCTTGAAATCAACGGTCTTGTTGACCATCAACAGCGTGTGCTCCTTCTTAATCTCTACCTCAGCAGTCTTGAGCATCACGAACACTTCACCCAGGGACTTAGCCATGCCCTGCATGTTGTAGTTCATGACGAAGCCTTTGTAGCTTGGTGGCAATGATTGCAACACCCTGTCAATCGCCAGCTCATCGGGAATCTTACACTCCAGAGCATTCAGGCGTTCGTAGCCAGACATCTTGACTACATGCTCGCTCACACTGCTATGCTCTTCCATCTTGGCTGAGAAGAAAAGCTCAGAAGCCTCATATCTCTCAGCCTTAGCCTGCGGCGCAAAGACAGCCTTAAGATCCGAGATGATCTCAAAGGCGCTCATCTTCTCAAAGCGCTTCTGCAGGTCGGCTTCCATGGCGTAGAGCATGCCACTCTGGACAAAGGCAGAATCCTCCGATCGGGTCTGGAAGACCTTCTTCTCATCCTCAGAGGCATCATCTGCAGGAGGGTCACCTATGGCGGCCTCAATGACGTAGGCCACCCTATGGGGAGTGAGGAGGATCCTCAGGTTGCGGAACCAGGCCATGAAGTTTGACCCATTGGTCTTAAGCTTTTCTTTCTCAAGGAACAGACCTAGGTTAAACGAGGGGCGAGACATCTACAATGGAATTTGCAACAACATAAGACTTTGTTCATAATAATTTTGAGTTATAGTATTTTAGAAAATAACTAACATAACTCCCACTCAAACAAACATCCCTCCTGGTCGTTTAAGCGATTACACGACCCCCATCCATTGCACCACCCCTCATCATCAAAGCCGGCGGCACAACTTCAAGAGTAGACAAAATCGTCCGTCACACCAATTTTGTGACTCGTGCTCGGCCTTTCGGCCTTCCTGTTCCGAGGCCATACTTCTGAGTATGCTAGGCTCGCCACCAAAGACCTCCACGCTGACGCTTGTGCAACATGGCTTACACCCACCGTATGCGAACGAAGATATGTCTGACACCCGATCATCACGGCCTGCCTCATAACGTAGAACTTTATTGGTGGTGCGCGTTGGAGGGAGAACACTAGTGGTATTTTGAAGGGATCATCTTATTCAACTACCGCCGTGTAACACACAATCACACACAAAATAAGATGCACACAAAATATCAAATGTAATGCAATGTGATATAGTCCATCGCGCCATGGTCTTCTTGGCGCCCGCAGTTTATAAACAATTTAATAAACCTACCTTGACCATATCACATAGCCCCTGCAAAATAAAGTTAGACGCTTCTACTTTATCTTTTGCATATTTTACGTGGCTTGGGGCTTTCGTAAATAGAACCGCTTCATACCTACGAATCTTATGACCACAACAACGATCCAATAATTGCATGTTTAAGCATCCCATTCGGGCCCTCCATTGAAAATGCGAAGACCAACTAAAGAGAGAGAAACTGTCACCCGCCAGCCACAGATACGGTACAAGCCGTATGTCAGTAGTGGAACCAGTCTCGCGTAAGCGTACGGGTAAAGTCGGTCCGGGCCGCTTCATCAACTCAATGCCGCTGGAATACACAAGTGCACGCTAGAGGGTAGCAAATAACAGGAACGGTGCCCCCGTGCAGAGTACGGGTTCTAACAGCGTACAGCTATATCTTACGATAGATCGGCTCTGATACCACTGAAGGGGATCGTGGGCAGAAAACAATAATTTTCCTAGCAACGATATCCTTAAACTAGCCAAGATCTATTCTATGCAGATATAGTAGTACGAACGGAGATCGGAATACATACCCTTGTAGACCGAAAGCGGGGATTACGTTCCCGCACAAACGTTGTCGATGAAGACCGACGAAGCCGACCTCAAGGTCGTGTAGAGGAAGCAGGCCTCCGAGTACCGCTAGCGCAGCACCTCGCAGGGAGTCGCACACGTACGGTGGAGACGACGCCTCCGAAGCTCCAGTCCAGGACGAGCAGCGGAAGACTTGGACCGGAACACCAGCAGCGCGGCAGCGGGCTATGGTGGAGGAGATCCCCGACTCCTCTTGCTCGGCGCGGCTCCAACTTGGGAACCACGAGATCGAGAGAGAATCAGGAATTAATTGGTGAATTAAAAGGCTGGGGGTGCCCCTTCTTATATAGGCTCCCAAGGGGAGCCAACCTTGCCAGCCAGGCAATGTGGGACTAACCCCCCACAGCCTGGTTCGGCTAGAGAGGTGCGCCGGCCCCCTGGTGGGCCCCTTGTGGCCCACCTAGGCCGGCCCTCTTGGCCCCCACCGAATTCCCCTAGGGAATTTTCCCCTCTTGGGCCTTCTTTCGTCCGGAAGGCCCATTTAGGGAAATCTGCCTTAATAAATTCGAAAATAAATATATAAAATCATATTTGCATATTAATAACACTAATTAATATCAAACATAATATATATAATATTTCCTAGCTCCGAAAACTCTTTCGGCGCTGCCCGATCTCCATCGGATCTCTCCCGGGACATTCCCGGTGATCTCCTTCCTTTCCGGTTGTCTTGTCGAAACCCCTTAAGTGTGTTACCCTAGCGGTTCGATATAATATCAGGTATGATCAAGACTCCTCAATGATCAACGACTAACTCGTAGGCCTGGACCCCCTGAATTAATCCCTGAGATATAACGAATGACTTTCATCTATCAAACCTGAACGTGAAGTTTTAGACCTTTTGCCATAGCGATACTTAGCACGTCCGAGTGTCGTTCCATAGATATCTCCATACCTAATCCCGACCTCGTTACCGACGATGCTATCTTCTACTCGTTCATGATCTCATGTCTCCGTGACCTAGTCACATGCTTGCAAGCTCATTAGACATGATCTCACCGAGTGGGCCCGAGAGTATCTATCCTGCTACGCGGACTGGCAAATCCCGCTCTTGACCCCTCGTCTCAATACTCCTTTCCAATACCCAAAAGTATCACCGTTATTGTCATACTAAATAAGATACGACGTTTGGTGCAATCAAAGTATCTTCGGGGAATATCGATAAGAGTTGATCTCACGGTCAAAGGTGTAATGACTATGTTCTCCAAAACTGGGTATGTCCATCACATCACTCTCCAGCGATATGACTCTCATTGCCGACCGGCGCCATGCCCCATGACCGGGAAACCTCGATCATCAATCGCGCAACGAAACTAGTCTTAGTAGAGGCTACTAGGGACCTGGTTGTTTACGTATCACACCCGCATTAATGTTTCCGCTTAATACGGTTCCAGCATGACACAAAAACATATTATGAACAAACGAGATATGATAAAGAATACACTTTATTAATTGCCTCTAGGGCATATCTCCTTCACAATCCTCATCTGGTCTGGGCGGGCGGGCCTACCTTGCGCTTGACCTGATCTGCAGATGGAGATGGTGGTGCTCATGCATGGATGCAGCAGCGACGACGACGCCCTTGTTGCGTCGTGGTGGGCCTTTACGGACCCATTCTGGGCCCGACTAGACCCTCTTAGGATGGCAATGTGGCTGGACCTGATGGGACAAGTGTGCTCGACCGTGTCCGATCGACTACTCTTTTTGGCGGTGGAGGCAGTTCCCTCCTGCGCGGCCGTTGTTACCGCTGACCCGGTGTCGAGCTATCTCACACCTCCGTCTTGCGAACCTTGTTCCGGTAGGTTCGGTGAGACGACGATGGCGGCTTCACAACTGTAGTGGTGCAAGTTGGTGGGCATCGAATCTGAGATGGCGAGGCTTCGACCTCGCAAGGTTGTCTCGGATCGTCCGAGGGGGTGGATTGGGTTTTTTCAGGAAAAATCCTTGTCGGCTCGCCTGACACGACGGGTGCCGCCTCTAGATGACATCATCCCTTCCTGGAGGTGTTGTCGGGGAAAACCCTAGGACAAGTTTGCTGGTCCAGGCGGTAGCGGAGCTTTCTTCTTCTTGAAGGTGTTGCCCGGTACTAGATGATTCGGCTCTAAGAGCATGGTGGTACTTCTTCGGAGAGGGCGCGGCGGTTACGGGTCATCGTAGTTTAGTCGGTCTACCATTGTCTTCATTTTGTTTATGTTTTTCTTTTCTTTAGGCGTTTGCTTGTGTTTGTTGCTGCCCCAACTTGTGTGGTGTTGCATTGTGTTTATATGGTTGTTTGATGGTGGATGTTATCTTATTTATAAAGCGCGGTGAAAGGCAGTTTTGAGATGTTTCCAAGTTCTACAACAATGCTCACAACATACTCGAGTTATTGTTTGGTACTAGAGCTAGTAGTACCATACATGTGTATCTTCTTATGAGGGTATAGCTGGCCAGGCTTCTTAAGCGGCCACGACGTGCTGCTTGGCCGTCGATCGGTTTCTTCTAGATGTTCATGCCCGTGTCCCACAGCTAACTGTGCCTGCCGTCCACATCTACTGTATGCTCCGTACGTACTTTCTCCGTGCTCTTTCTTCACAGCTTCTCACTACCATTGAACGAGATATTATTTATTGTTACTTTTGCTGGAGTCGCAACTCGCAAACCTATTGATCTTGGTGGGAGTTGATGCAGTTGTTTGTAGATGTACGAGCACCTGGTTGATTTGCGCGTGAATACTCGACTGCGATGTGCCGCCAACTTAATATTCGCCACGCATGAGCACAAAATAAACTTCTACTGTACTTACGAGTAGTGTGAGATGAGATTAATGAGTGTGAAATAGTTTGCATGTACAAGGAGAGGTTAGGCGAAACAGTACGTTCCAATTTGAGCGGGCTCAGTTCATTCAGAATTTACAGTACAAGGAAGCTCTGTCACCTCACTCCATCACTTGCAATGGGGGATAGCTTAGTGGTGGTGGTGGTGGTGGTGTATGACCCTGCCCTCACTCACGTATAGCCGTATAGGCGCTCACACTAGCAAAGTAGCGATATATTCCACACCGGAGTAGCCAAAGATCTGGCGATGCGGATGGGTAAAGACACCGGCCGGGGAGTTGTGGCTTGTGGTTGTGGGCACAGGGACCATGTGATGGATGGCCTCAAGTGACCTAAAGACAAAACTTGGGAGGTCTACAGCACTGTGCTACTTCGCCGGGTTTGCCTTTTGGTTTAGGCAGAATCGGCAAGCAAAACCCAGCTCGACGAGTCCACTACTCATAATGAGGGAGGACAGACATGAAGTGGAGTGGTGGCGGCCTCGTTTCGGCCGGAAAGAACAAAATGGCCATCAATGGTGCGTCGATGTCTGTTCATGCATGTGTCTAGGTCTAAAATGACTTTTAACAAGTAGTTTAAATGATTTTGAGAAGATTACCGTAAAGATGGTTTTGATCCGGTTCGAGTGCTGTAAAAACTGAATCCTTGTAACATAAGGCTGTCTCTTTTCTATCGAAATGGGACTGGGGCGAGACCCTTTGCATCTAAAAAACCCTGGCGCTCGTGTGTTACATTGATATATGTACAGCTTTATTTCTTTTAGGTCTTGCAGGAGCTGCAAGGATTTGATGTGGAAATGGAAGTTTTGTGGCAATATTCGACAATGTTCTTGGAAAGGTGAGCTTGTGAGGTCAACCAACATGGTAGCCCACCAAAGCCTAATTAAGTGGGTATATTTTAGGATGCATTCATCTCTCTACTTCCCATTTCCACAAGAATTGTCCATGACTCCATTGACATAAGAGGCATTCAAATAGATTTGAAGCAACCCATATGCCATTCAGTTGTATAATCCTTATTATGTTAGGAACATTCTCCACTTCGTACTATTGTAGACACCATATGCACACAAATATGTGTGTATTGAATTATACACATTTGTTCTTACAAACATTTGGTCATATTCCTCACATTTTAACTTCCGAAGTCGATGTCTACAACTCCCAAAACTCTAAACATCCTCTTAGAGCAAGCACGATAGTGCTTAGTTAGGGTTAATCATGGTAATATCTTTCTTCAACTATGAGGTAGAATATGGTATGGAGTAGAAATTTGGTTTACATACAATAAAATCAGTAAACAATGTGATGAAGTCGATGCGTATAGTAGAAAGTCACTATAGAAAAATATTGTACAAATGTGTAGTAAAAGCTAGTGTATCGGTCAATAGAGAAAAAAGTCTTGAATATATAACCAAGAGGTAGATCTCATTAAAGTAAAAGATAACGGTGAAAATGGATAATGATTTGGATACCATTTCAGATAAATGAATTTTATAATTTCAGATTACTTTTTAAATAGCTGAAATAATCTATTCCGAAAAAACTGGTTTTCTAAGCAACAAACAAAGCAAGAAGATGTTATGACATGATAAACACAAACATCGTTTGAACTTCAGAATAAACACAAAATAGTATGTGTGGATACGTAAATATAAAAGTATTTACTCAAATCTTAAAAAAAATTGTATGTCCACATTAGAAAAAGCATTATATAAAAAGGTTAGCAAAAGAAGTGGGAAAAAAGTTGGAAATACCAAAAATGCCCTACTAGGGCGGGGTACACTAATTTATCTGATATCTACGATCAGGGTACACAAACTAATTCCTCAATGCCCCCAGGAAGTCGACTACACTCAGCCTGATATCATCGCCGTGTCCCAAAATCTCGTAGCAACGTTGGACGTGTAAGTGTCAGTAAAGCAGAAACTCTAGTGAAGCCCGAAAAAATAAAGATTTTTTATGTTGTGAACAAATAAATATTGGTCAAGGTAGTTAAGCCCGAACAAATAAAGATTGGTTTCTCATCACAAGGTTTTGCATTGTATCATTTCATGGATATGTCACTTAACCTTCAACTTTAAACCAACAAGCCTGATTTATAAATATATCCACAACGGTCGAACCGATACAAAGTGATGATGAGAACCTCTTACAAAGATAAAAAAAAGGAAAGAACATAGAGGAACAAACTTGCCACTAAAGACACCGGAGCATGCCTGAGGGACACTGAAGCTCCATAACGACGCCTCCAAGATGATACAACAGTAACGCATCGTTGTTGTCAAGACCGTAAGTTCAAGGATTTCCACCTGCAACATCAATACATAAAAAAGTTACCCGGAATAACAATGCCCCCAAGAGGTAACAATACACGCAGGCACCGCCGCCATTGACGCTGGAGCGGGGAACTTTTGCTCGGAAAAAAACCTTCACACCACACTCAATATGTTTGACCGGCCATTATCCTCGAGACAAGCCTCCACAACCCGATCTGGGAGCTGTCTTTGTCAAAGGTGACGCACCCCTCTTGTCGTACACACGACGAAAGAGGCAAAGAGAAGGTAATCACCACTGTGCAGAGTCGTTGGTGTAGTCCACCTTCCAAGGCCGCGATTTCGAGCCCCATGATTGACACCAAGGCACCGTGAGGCCCACAAGTCAATCGAGGTAGGATAGCAACTAACAAACCCGTGTGGGCGGTAGCACCATCCAATAGGCCCACAAGTCAATCGAGGTAGGATAGCAACTAACAAACCAGTCAATCGAGGTAAGATTCACTGTCCTCCACCGTCGCCGCCGGTCGCCGACCGGACGCAACAGCAGATCCCGCGAAGTCTCGATCAACCAGATCATGTAGATTCAGTTTCGATCAGGCCCAACTAACCCCGCCGCCGCGCCAATGACATCGCCCCCATCCACCTGTAGCCACTTCCCACGCCAAGCCTGAGTAAACCTTCAACTTTTGCTTTGCTACTAAACATAAATGAATAGATACATAGCTAAGGTTCTTTGTTTTAAAGCTGATAATTAAGTGTATGGAAATTTTTCTGGAAGTACTGAATAACAACAATCTAACATCCAGCATACTTGATTGTTGAGCATATACATGACGTTGCGTGAGTCTTAATAGGAAATCCTTCTTGCTAAAGTTGAGTTTGTTTCTATTATCGTTTCTATCTTTCAATAAGCTGTCAATAAGTCGACGAGTTGGGGATAGTTTTGGTGGCCTGCGGCGTTGAATAAGATATCGCCCAACAATCTTTCGTTGAATGGAACATGTACAAGGGTCCATGCATATCGAAAGCAAGGCAACAACGATATACTTTGATAAACCATGCGGACTTTGTCACCATGGCGGAGCCATGACCTTGCATGCGAGCCCCATGCTATCGCGATTCGTGTAGGTAATTTAGTTGCGTCAGCTTGAGGACTGACCAGTTCCGCTGCAATGATTTTTATAACGTGTAAAAGTTTTTTCCATTTCGTTAATAGAGAAGTAAAGTTTTAAGTTTAGATTGTTAGAAGTATAATAGTCTAATTGTAGTCTAATTGTAACTCCCCACTATTAGGGGGTTTTCTGCATATTCACACCTGTACATGTCCTTTATATTGTGGCCTTTGGCCCCCTGGAATACAACAAGTCTATTCCTAACATGGTATCAGAGCGGTTTTAGATCTTGCTTTTTTTTTCTCCGACGTTGCCGCCGCCGCTGCGCCCCGGTCCGCCGCCCTCCGGCGGCCACCGCCGCGCCCCGGCCGCCACCGTCGCGCCCCGGCCGCCCCGCCGTCGCCAGCGTCCGGCCGCCCCGGCCGCCACCGCCGCGCCCCGGCCGCCCCGCCGTCGCCAGCTTCTCCGACGTCGTCGCCGCTGCGCCCCGGTCGCCGCCGCCCTCCGGCCGCCACCGCCGCGCCCCGGCCGCCCCGCCGTCGTCCGGCCGCCCCGGCCGCCACCGCCGCGACCCGGCCGCCCCGCCGTCGCCAGCTCCGGACCCGCCCCGGCCCGCCCCGCCCGTCCCAGAAAGAGAGTTATGTCATCCTCGGGCTACGTTGCAATCCCTCGCTGCCCGGTGATTTTTTATGGCGCGAATTATCCTGATTTCGCTGCCTTTATGCGCGTCCACATGCGCGGTCTTCGTCTTTGGGGTGTGCTGTCTGGCGAGGTTCCCTGTCCGCCGCGCCCCACTGCTCCCACGGCGCCTATTCCACCGACGCCCGTCTCCTTTGCGTCTGACGCTACTCAGACGGTCAAGGATGCAGCCAGGAGTGCCGATGATTCTGCTATGGCGGCTTATGACCGGCAGGTACAGGAGTATTCGGACGCTCTTTCGACCTACCGGCTGGATCTGACTGACTTCACTCAGTGGATGGATGAGGATGCCTGTGCTGCAGCTGTTCTCACTTCCAGCGTTCTGCCTCAGTATGCTGCCGAGTTCATGAGTCTTCCTACTGCTGCTGCTCAGTGGGCTTTTCTTCGCCAGCGTTATCAACCGTCTGGGGATGCTCTTTACCTATCTGTGGTTCGCCAGGAGCATGCTCTTCAGCAGGGTGATTCCACCATTGACGAGTTTTATACTCAGAGTGCTGCTATTTGGCGTCAGCTTGATTCCCTTCGTACAGCTGTGTGTGGCATATGTCCCTGCTGTCTGACTGTGCGCGCGGATCTGGAGTTTCAGCGCGTCTATGAGTTCCTATCTCGGCTCCGCAAGGAGTTTGAGCCCCGTCGTGCCCAGCTGCTTGCTCGCGGTCGTGTACCGCTCTCTGAGGTCCTGTCTGAGCTTCGCGCTGAGGAGACTCGCCTTCGCAGTGCTGAACTCCTTGAGGTTTCCTCTGTTCTTTCCACTCGTGGCCCCCCTGCGCCGGCACCTTCGTTGCGGTCTTCAGCACCGCCGCTCCTCTCCAGTCCTCCGGTCCAGGGTCAGGGTCAGACTCAGCAGTCTCGTGGTCAGTCCCGCCCCACTCGTCCTCCCTGCTCCTACTGTGGCCGGACTGGCCACGATTTCTCTGGCTGCTGGAAGAGGGATCCCAGTTTACGTCTGCAGTACCTTGCTCGTCAGCAGTCTGGTTCGTCAGGATCTTCTGCAGTTGCTCGTCAGCAGGTTGTTTCGTCAGGATCTTCTGCAGTTACACTCTCTGAGCAGGATATTATTCGTGGTCTTCGTGGTCTGCTCGCTGCTACAGGATCTTCCTCGTCGGGCACTGCTGTTTCTGTGCCTACCTCTTCTGACACTGCGCGCCCACCATCTTCTACACAGTCAGGTATGTCGTCCCCGTGGTATCTGGATTCTGGAGCTTCTTTTCATATGACTTCTGCGTCTTCTATTCTTTCTGCTCCTCCGTTCTCTTATTTCTCCTGTCCGTGTTACCACAGCCGATGGTACCTCTCTTCCTGTTTCCAGTCGAGGTTCCCTTTCTACCTCCTTTTTCTATGTTCCTGATGTTTCTCATGTTCCTAGTCTTAAGATGAATCTTTTCTCTGCTAGTCAGCTCACTGATTCTGGTTGTCGCATCATCCTTGACGCTGATTCCTGTTCTGTTCAGGACCGCCACACTCAGGCCCTGGTTGGAGCTGGCCCTCGTAGCCGTGAGTCCCCGGGGCTCTGGGAGTTAGACTGGCTTCGCGTTCCACCTTCTGCTTCTTCATCGACCAGTTCTTCTGCGGTTGCTGCTTCCGCCTCCAGCTCTTTTCAGCAGTGGCATCATCGTCTGGGTCACCTTTGTGATTCCCGCTTATCGTCTTTAGTTCGTAGTGGTCTTCTGGGGTCTGTCTCAGGAGATGCGTCTTTACATTGTCAAGGTTGTAAGTTAGGCAAACAGATTCAGCTTCCCTATCCTACTAGTGTGTCTTCATCTCAGCGACCCTTTGATTTAGTTCATTCAGATGTTTGGTGTCCGGCTCCCTTTGCTTCAAAAGGGGGTCATCGCTACTATATTTTATTCATTGATGATTTTTCCCGGTACACCTGGTTATATTTTATGCGCTCTCGCAGTGAGGTCCTCTCTATTTATCAGCGTTTTGTGGCCATGGTTCACACTCAGTATTCCACGCCGATTCGTGTTTTTCGTGCTGATTCTGCAGGTGAGTACATCCCCCAGCATCTGCGTGGTGTTCTTGCTGAGCAGGGCACCCTTGCTCAGTTCTCATGTCCCGGCGCCCATGATCAAAATGGTGTCGCCGAGCGTAAGCATCGTCATATTCTTGAGACTACCCGTGCCACGATGATTGCTTCCTCCCTTCCGCCGCATTTCTGGGCTGAGACTGTTGCTACGGCGACTCATCTCATTAACATTCAGCCTTCTGCTGCCATTCAGGGTGGTATTCCTCTCGAGCGTCTCTCTGGTAGTTCTCCAGACTACTCGACTCTTCGTTTATTTGGTTGTGTTTGCTATGTCCTTCTCCCTCCTCGCGAACGCACCAAACTGACTGCTCAGTCGGTTGAGTGTGTTTTTCTCGGATACAGTGATGAGCATAAGGGCTATCGTTGTTGGGATCCCGTTGGTCGTAGGGTGCGCATCTCTCGTGATGTCACGTTTGATGAGACGCGTCCCTTCTATCCTTGCCCCACCTCGGGTACCTACCCGGTGGGTGATATATCCTTTCTTCTTTTTCCGGATACGCCTCCCACTATCCCCTCGCCCTCGGCGTCTTCTTCGACCGCGGTGCCCCCTTCGACTTCGGCGCCACCTTCTACCTCGGCGCCGTCCTCTCCTAGTACTCCTCCGTCTAGTTCCCCTAGTTCTCCTCGTTCTCCGGTTTTGGATTCTTCCTCTCCTGTTTCTTCTTCCTCTTCTTCTGATGAGTCGTTTTCTGCCGATGAGCCTTCCTCTTCACGACATGTTCGTCTGCGACGTGCTCCAGACCGTTACTCTCCTAGTCAGCATGGTCTCTCTATTACCTCCGAGCCGACTTCTATAGGGATGCCGAGCGTCATCCGCACTGGCAGCTTGCCATGGCCGAGGAGATTGCTGCGCTAGAGCGCACTGGCACCTGGGAGCTTGTTTCTCCTCCTCCCGGTGTTCGTCCTATCACGTGTAAGTGGGTCTATAAAATTAAGACCCGCTCTGATGGATCTCTTGAGCGATATAAAGCTCGTCTTGTAGCTCGTGGTTTCCAGCAGGAGCACGGCCGTGACTACGATGAGACCTTTGCGCCCGTGGCTCATATGACCACTGTGCGCACTCTTCTTGTTGTTGCCTCTTTTCGCCGTTGGTCCGTGTCCCATCTTGATGTGCAGAATGCATTCCTTAATGGCGAGTTACGTGAGGAGGTTTACATGCAGCCTCCTCCTGGGTATTATGTTCCTGATGGGATGGTTTGTCGTCTTCGGCGTTCTCTCTATGGGCTGAAACAGGCCCCTCGAGCTTGGTTTGAGCGTTTCGCCTCTGTGGTGACCGCCGCCGGGTTCTCTCCTAGCGCACATGATGCTGCACTTTTTATCCACACTTCTTCTCGTGGTCACACTCTTCTCCTTCTCTATGTTGATGACATGATCATCACTGGAGATGACCCTGAGTATATCGCCTTTGTTAAGGCTCGTCTTCGTGATCAGTTTCTTATGACTGATCTTGGTCCTCTTCGATACTTCCTTGGGATTGAGATTTCTTCTACTTCTGATGGTTTTTCCATCTCCCAGGAAAGGTATATTCAGGACCTTCTTGCTCGTGCTGCTCTTGGGGATGAGCGCACTGTTGAGACTCCTATGGATCTTAATGTTAAGCTCCGTCCTACTGATGGTGAGCCCCTTTCTGATCCGATGCGCTATCGTCATCTCGTTGGGAGTCTTGTCTATCTCGCCGTCACTCGTCCGGATATTTCCTATCCTGTTCATATTCTGAGTCAGTTTGTCTCAGCTCCTACCACGGTTCACTACGGTCATCTTCTTCGTGTTCTTCGTTACCTTCGTGGTACGAGTACTCGTCGTCTTTTCTTCCCTAGCTCCAGTTCTCTCTAGCTCCAGTGCTACTCGGACGCTACGTGGGCGAGTGATCCCACAGATCGTTCGTCTCTTTCTGCTTACTGTGTTTTTCTTGGTGGTTCGCTGGTTGCTTGGAAGACGAAGAAACAGAAAGCAGTTTCTCGCTCGAGTGTTGAGGCTGAGCTGCGCGCTATGGCCTCGTTGATTGCGGAGGTGACCTGGTTACGGTGGTTACTTGCAGATTTTGGGGTCTCTCTTACGACACCCACTCCACTTTTGTCTGACAATACAGGTGCTATCAGTATTGCACGTGATCCGGTCAAGCATGAGCTGACCAAGCATATTGGTGTTGATACTTTCTACACACGTGCAAATGTGCAGGATCGGGTTGTTACCCTCCATTATGTGCCTTCAGAGTTGCAAATAGCGGATTTCTTCACCAAGGCACAGACTAGAGCGCAGCATGTTTTCTTTCTCTCCAAACTCAGTGTTGTTGACCCAACATGAGTTTGAGGGGGGTGTTAGAAGTATAATAGTCTAATTGTAGTCTAATTGTAACTCCCCATTATTAGGGGGTTTCCTGCATATTCACACCTGTACATGTCCTTTATATTGTGGTCTTTGACCCCCTGTAATACAACAAGTCTATTCCTAACATAGATATCAACGATCGTGACACAATGCCATATAAATATAAAAGCCATAATAATAAGAGCTCTTTTATGGTGGTTATTGAAACTACCTGGGTAGTTTCCGTTCTAAAAAAGCCAACCGTTGATTTGATCTGTTTCATCTCTAAATTACACGAGCCGTTCAATCATCCATCAGTTTTTTTGGGTAGCTTCAGGTAGTTTTAATCTAATAGTTTCAGATAGCTTTAATTTTATAATCGTTCGATTAGACCAGATGGGCGATTGTTTAAAATACCAACTATGATTAAACTTGTATAAAGATGAACGCATACTCTCTTGGCATCATCAGATCCAACAAAACAACCCAACAAAACAACCGTTGTCTGACACCAAAAGGGAGGACTTGTTATTGATGGCGGCGAAAACAGCTAGTGAAGTGGAGATGCGATTGGAGACGACCCTGACGTTACGCTCATTAATTCCAGGCTGTCAAGAAACGAGCATTAGGATGGACAATGTTGCTTTCTTTGGAGTGTTTTACGCATTAGAGATGGATATCCACCAATCTTTAACGGTGTCGAAATCATACCATGTGCCCGGCTGGAGGTGAAGGTGTGGCAACCATTTACCTATCTTTCTTAGATGCGGTATTGAAATAGAAGACGAACGGCGGTTTCCAAAGCCGAGGAGCAAAGGGGGACGCCCACACAATTGGGCCTGCCGCCATGGTGTGAAGGTGATCAGATGTTCAAAGTTCTGCTGAAGAATGGTAGTGTGATTTGAACAGAGTATCACCGACCGGATAGCGTTCCTCTAAACAAAACCCTCTCCATACATGAGTGCCGTTGGTGCACCGTACACTTCCAGCCGTGTCCATCTCGATTTATCGAGTTGTTAGCATAAAACCGCAACTTTGATGCTCAAATTGTGAAAAACCGCGACTTTGATGTGGGATCGCATAAAACCGTGATTTTGATGTCAATCGATAGCAATGTGCACAGATTTGGATCCAACCGTGAATTGATACTCAAACTGGCCAGTGAGGCCCACCCGTCAGGCTGACGTGGCAAGTTTAACACCAAATTGAAGGTGGGACCCACTTGTCAGCATAATAAAAATAAATAAAAATCTGGAAAAAAGGAAAAAAGGGGGAAAATCCCTGCAGCCCGGCCACGCCCAAGTCCTCCTCCGCGCGCAAGCCGGCGGCACCTCCATCCCCGCTACGGCAGCCCACCCCGTCCACGGCGCCTCGGCCGGCGGACACGACGACGCCGCGGCGGCGATCCTCCGGCTCGCCCGCGGCCGCGCCGCCGCCGCCCGGCTCGGGGTCCAAGGGCGGCAGCTCCTTCGCGCGCTCCTTCAGGGTCTACTTCCCGCGCTCCTCCGCGCAGGTGCAGCCGGCGCGCGCCGCGTCGGCCCCGGCGGCGGCCGGGCCGGAGGCGGCCGAGCTCGCCCGCCTCGTCGAGGACCTGCGGGATCGGGAGTCCCGGCTGCGCACTGAGCTGCTGGAGCACAAGATCCTTAAGGAGACCGTCGCCAGCCGCTGCAGGGACGCCCTCACCAGGCCCTGGGGCAGGCGGCGAGGCCTGGTCGGAGCAGAGCGCGCCGGAGCTCGGCCGGCAGTGAGGACGCCGGCGCAGTCGTTTTTTTAGACACTTTTTTTTACAGGTGGGCCCGCAAACTGGGTTTGTCCAGTTAAGTTGCCACGTCAGCCTGACGGGTGGGTCCCACTGGTCAGTTTGAGTGTCAATTCGCAGTTAGATCCAAATCTGTGCACATTGCTATCGATTGACATCAAAATCGCGGTTTTATGCGATCCCACATCAAAGTCGCGGTTTTTCGCAATTTGAGCATCAAAGTTGCGGTTTTATGCTAACAACTCCGATTTATCCATTGCAAAATGGTCGTCCGGCGGTGTGTGCATATAT
Source organism: Poa annua (assembly GCA_026929855.1). Taxonomy (NCBI): domain Eukaryota; kingdom Viridiplantae; phylum Streptophyta; class Magnoliopsida; order Poales; family Poaceae; genus Poa; species Poa annua. Next base: position 86,556,210 of record CM049431.1, read on the forward strand.
ATATCGGGATAATACGTCTAGGGAACCGAAGTCCTCGAGACCGTTGAACTGATAAATTATAAACGTGATGACAAGGTTGTAGACTTGTGTAAACCCTACGATCGAACATGGTCCCTCCGCTTCTTCCTACAAGCATGAAGCACGTAAGAGTGGGCGAGATCAGTTGAACACTATCACATACACTACACGTGTCCTTGTAATCCGTATACAGCGACAACCTAGCTAACATATACAGTATCTCCATTGATTACTTCTCGAATATGATCCTATCATATGTTCATGCAGTACTACGATATGTTTCTATATTTTCTGAGACGAGTCGTTGCAATAAATTTATTGAGAAGCATAATTGGCGTATTTGGTTATTATGATTTGTTGTGATGTCGTTATTCTGCGTATTAATCAAGTGCAGACCTATCGGAATCGTGAGACGATAATGATTGTGTAGTCCCGGTATGCATGGCATGCCCAATTAAAACGTCAATGCCTAATTTCGGCATGCATGGACAGAGACTACAGATAAAATCCAAAACTGAACTGAATTCTCCAACCGTGCATGCGGCAGTTTGCCCCTGACTGACGAACAGGGTGCACTCCAGCGAAGTTTGTGCTGCTATTTTCTGGTATTTTATGTTTTGTACATGTTCTTTAGGCCTTAGACTATAGATAATGTTTTGTTATTGATACTGTACTCAATCGGCAACAGTATACTATACCACACTGTGCAGAGATTGGTTAACCCCGCACCTAACACATTACAATTTTTTAGGGAAGCAAGCACGGTAGGAAACTGTGCATGCATCGACGACCAAAAGCCGTTCAACAGACTAGATTACATGAATTTTACTTTATTTTATCCTTTTGTCTTTAATATGAAATAATTCATCTATTTAAATCCATAAATCAAACTTTGACAAGTAAAATGTCTAAATTGATTAGGCAAATGAGAGAAATCCAAATATGACACATATATCATCTTTTGCATCACAGAGACATCGATAAACTTTGCTATGAAAAAATATCATGTAGCATGGAGCCAAATGATCAAGTTATGAACATTCTCACGGCATAGTTTGCGGTAAAGTTCTCATATTTGACAAAATAGGTCTATCTTGGTATAGGAAACGATCATGCCAAAGGGGTTTGTCAAATTATTTTAATAAATATCATTTCCCATTTTGTAAGTGGCAAAAATGACCATTTTTATTAACCAAGTACAAAAATATTATGCAAAATGACACCCATCTAATTTTTAAAATTGTAATCCACATTTGATGGATAATCTCCTAGCGCTTGGATTTTTTATTTGTTTACCTAATTTCGCCTAGTTAAATGAGTTTGTGTCGATTTTATGAAAGTAATCCAAAATTGAACTCCAAGTGTTTGATATTTTTCTCTGACATTTTTAAAAACATTTTAAAGTAAAAACTAGTGATTATATCACAGAAATATCGATAGTTTTTAAAAATGACCTCTTTCGATAAATAGTCGTTGTGGTCATTTTGACCGTTATTTTTTTAAAAAGTGAAAAAAAATCTCAAAACAAGATATCATTTAACATGGTGTCTTTTTATGTGTACTAATTTATATGAAAAATGATAAACTTGATTTTGACAAATTGTTCAAAAATAATCTTCACAAAAAAGTCTTATCATGTACAAACATGTAAAAGTTTTAAGCCAAATAACCAAGTTATGACCATTCTCACGGCATAATTTGTGATATAGTTCTCAAATTATAGGTGTATCATGGTATAGGAAACAATCCCGCTGATCGGAAGTTTCAAAAAAATTATAAATATCATTTTTCCATTTTCTAACTGAAAGATATGACCTTTTTTTGTGAACCAAGTACAAAATTTATCGTGTAAAATGGTACACATCTAATTTTACAAAGAGTAGTCTACATTTGGGGATAGTCACCAAATGCAAAATTATCGTGCTTCCTTTTTTCCTATCCATCGGATCGGCATGGCCGTGGTGACTAGGGTTTATGTTGTCGGTCGGGGTGCATGGTGGGGGTGAGTCGGAGTTGTGAAGTGGGGGTGAGTCGGAGTTGCGACTGGAGATACACTAACATGATATTGCTACGTAGATTAAACAAGCTACTAGTACTCCCACGAACTGTGATAATATCATCTGGCTTATCCCTGTAACTAGTCATCAGCCGCACAAAATATAAATCCTGCCGATCGTGTCCGCACGCTGTGTCCAAGCGAAAGCACGTGATGACAACCTGTGCGGCGTACGGCAGTCGGCTGGATGAGACGAGGGAGGATCTAGCGGCTGTTTCACTGCTCCTGCTACAGCCTTCAGATGTGCATGTCATGTGACTGTGCCCCAGCTCGGCCGGCCGGCAAGCCGGGCCACCGCCACCTCGGCAATTGACCGACCGGATCCGCCTTCTCCTGACGTGATCGCGCCGCCGCGCTCGCTCGCCAGCCGAACGAACTACCGTCTACCGGTTACTTGGCCTCACTGGTAGCACTACTTGGTACTTACCATGATTATCCGTTATTTTCTGCTCCTTATCAGTAATGGGGCATGTAGGCCTAGCTAGCCAAATTAGGCCAAACCTGATGTTCATGGGTCATAGCAGGACGTACGTACGTAAGCACATGGATTAGTTAATGGCACGTAGCGTTGGGAGAGGGGTCGACGGTGAGAGAGAGAGAGAGAGAGAGAGAGAGAGAGAGAGAGAGAGGTACTCGTACTGAACTTTGTTCGTATCGGCTGAAGAACAGTGGGGAATATTTTGATCTTAGAACTCACTACACCGTACCACGCCGAACTCCGGCGACGAAATGGCGCCAAGCTTGGAGCCGCCGCGACAACCTCCACGCATGCTGATTCTGGTAAATTAGCTAGACCGCCATTATAGTACCGTAGATGTTATTTTTACTCGATTTCACGTTATGGTGTTGGCGGGTCCAACCGCCAACGAACCAAGATGCTCAGCATGCGCATGATCAAAAATGAAGGGAGAACAGTGCCCGTGATGCGTCTGAAAGCCTAGTTTCAGCTAATAAAATGATACGCTTATTAGCCTGGCTTGGTGAGGAACCATGCATGGTCCCCGATCCCCCCGACCGACAAATTCCAAACCTATCCAGATCACTCCAGTAGCCCAAAATATATATTTCTCTGCAAAATATATATTTTTCTGGCCGGTGTGTTTATCTCTCAGACGAGATCGCCAGCACATAATAACAGGTTCACGCCTGAATTAACCGAGATTTCTCTCCTTTTCCAGCCCATCACACTTGATCAAGAAGAACGTAACGGTGCTAGGCAACTTAGCTCAGCTCGAGCGTAGAGTGGGTGTGCGCGCTGTGCGAACCAGAAAGGAAGCGGGAGGTAGGCGGCGACTTCATATGCATGGGAGCCAACCATAATCCAACTACAAATACGGCGTCGCTTTCTGCTCCGCTAATGATGATGAGCGGTAGACGCGCGCGTAGGTGGCGGCCAAACCTTAACTCCAAAAAATGATGCTGTGCATATGCACTGGCGGTGGCGCGGCAATGCTGTACTACGAATTGAAATCGATCGCAGGTTTCTGGGGCGGACGCAAGGTCGGAATTTAAATGTTGACTAATCAGATTATTTAAAGAGAAGTTACTTTCATGTACTACCCAACTAGTAGAAGAAGACAACTACAGAGACCGTACGTACGTCGGCAGAACCATCTCTCCGGCTAGAGCTGCCGCTAATTAAAACCTGCATCAATCGCAAAATCATGGCATGACACATGATGACACGATGACAGGGAAGCTCGAGCCTGTTTTCATCGTGTATCAGCCGGGCGTGGTAGACTCCAGCTTCTTCCTTTTTTTCTTTTTTTTTTGAGAATTACTCCAGCTTCTTCCGGGGAGGGCTTCTAGAGAGTTGGCGCGGCTTGGTTGGTGGGCTGGAAGCCCATGTCAAGGAGTAGTGGAGTATTGTTGTTACGTCCTGGGCCGTGCGAAGCCGCTGCGTCATGTCCCCTCGCGCTGTGGCATGTGTGTGCCCTAACCGACTGGACAATCTTTGCGACTCCGAGGGCCGAGGCTAGCCGGTGTTCGTTAATTAGTTACAAAAAAACATCGATAATAGTTTTGACCCGAATTAAGCACAACATGGCCCGTGCCTTGCAACGATTTGATGTTCACTAAAAATAGATGGAATTATGCCGTTATCGTCCCGCACACATGGAGAATGGAATGGAATTGCTGCGCACACATGCAATTTCATTCCGGACAGCGAGCAGGGCACCGGAAAATCAGATGACATGACAGGCCAAGTTCCCACTTGGCCGCGGCCGTAAAAGCGGAGTTCTTTCCTTTATTAGGGTAGGTTTTGATTTGATATAGATACTGAAAATGAAAGTAAGACCTAAATGGATTTTTTCTACAACACAGTGAGCATTTTTTACCCTTTATAATATTATCATTTTGAAAACATGGACAATTCAGAGGCCGGTCCAGCAGGTGGCAAATAGGAATTTTGGTAGCTTTGGGCCTGTAACGACGAGTAGTATAGACCAAAGCGAGTTGTTTCTTCAGTGAAGCCCGTGCAAAAATATTTTGACGGCCCATGGAAGGGCAACTGACCTTGTTGCTGGGCTGGAGGCGCGGAGACACAAGTTTGACGGCTCCTTCATTCTGAATAAAAAAAGTTGTCGACAGCAATTGTTTTTTCACAGAAAAAGGAAGTGATAACACAAAAGAAAAGGCCGTCGACAGCAGGATTCGAACCTGCGCAGGCAAAGCCCAACAGATTTCGAGTCTGTCTCCTTAACCACTCGGACATATCGACCTTGATTACATCTATGGCGTCGTACACCTCACTATCTCTACTTGTTATGAGAGCGTCTGGCCATATACCTCTGTGGTGGAACGCTATATTCAGAAATCAACAGGTTACGTTCTCAAACAAAACAACCGCGCGTTTCCATCGGTAACTGTTGCGTAGCTTCATCCAAGGTGGACTTTCCCCTCCCAAAATTACTCCACCGCTGCTCTTTCGCTTTCGCGCTCTTTTTGTTTCATCTCTTTCCCTGTACTACAAGCTTGTGGGGAAGGGAGCCCGCCATTGCTACATCCATGTGCGGCCATCAAGCTCGGACCTCCTGTGAAAGGAAGAACAGAGCGCGACAGGGACCGGACCCTACGCTTTCCACCTTGCTATTTTTGATATTTCGGAGCCTATGACAGCAGTCTAGTTGTGTTAGCAATAGGTGTCAATCATCGTCAGTTTGACACTGCTGCACTGCATGCATGATCGGGTCTGCGGAATTCAGAGAACCGATTCTCAGTGCCCGGACGATCCGGTCTAATCCTGATGTCTCCTCTCCTAATTCGACGATTCCCGTTTGTTTAGTCTCTGCCGGCTCTATCCGGTCTAGGCTTTTCCCTACCACGTCACTCTGTCATGGCATCGCCCTTTGCAATTTTGCATCATCTCTTATCAAGATGTTTTCTCGTTCATTCACAGAAAAGCCGTCTTGTTCGGTTTGCTGTTTTTATTCTTCCTGTTTGAAATTTTACTTTTCTTTTTCTTTGGATTGGAGTAAGGAGGATTGCTTGTGCTTGAGGCTTGAGCAGTGGTGCAGCGTAAAGCAGGAGCAGGAAGTCCAAATTACGATCTCCTCTCGTCAATTGGGCTCCTCTCTTCCAGGCCGCTGCCACTGAAGAGTCTTCGGTACTCGCAGCAGTAGGATCGATCGACACTCCCAAGAACCTAGCGAAGACGGTCAGGGGATCGCAGATGCACGGACGCGTATGTTCTTGAAACTAGTACTGATTATTCAAATCCTGCAATTTGAAAGGCAGTTCATCGATCGATGATGCCCTTGTCCTCGATCACCAACAAGACCTCCGAGAGGGGAGGATAAAGCGTGGCGTGCAAAGGTTTATGTAGTGGGAACTTGTCTCTGCAAGCAATTACTCTCACTTTCTTTTCAGGCAAGATTATGAGATTATTCAATGGCCTTCCCTTATTCTACCTTAGATAGGCTTGATGTTGTTCAGGGAGGGGAGACAGGACGAGGCAAGTTTGAACAGAGAAAATTAATGCTGTCACTGAGAAGGTAGTGTAGCTGATTTCATTTGATGGAATGCTAATCATCAGTTAACCAGCTCAACATCAGCCGAGTGTGCTAGTAATATAATGTCCTCGATCTACGGCTAGCTGCATGTACGTTACATACCGGCAGACACAACACAAGGCAGTCATTGCAGATATACCGACGATGATCACAGCAATACGATCGCTGCAAACTAGCACGCCGCAAAGTGTCAAAAGATAGATTTGGCAAGTCCACTGGTAATTGACGCAGCTTTTTGGGCGGATCTGCTGCCTGCTACTGCTGAAGGATCCTAGGCGAGATTTTGGCGCAGCCTGAACGCATGGATTTACCCATGCAACGCAAGCATGGGCAGAAAAGAATATATCTTACTGCACAGTTTCAGCCTTGGAAACCCAAGAATGAGGACCGAGGCTTGACGGTACGTACGTCCCAGGAGAAAACATATCACTGACTAGCAGCTAGATTCAGTATTATTTATAACCATATATATTATATACTTGCTTGGCTTGCTTCCCTACATATAATTATCTGAATTTAGTTCAGTGTTGGTTAGCAGTTGGTGGCAAACAATTACTTCCTCAGACATAGTTAAATGACATGTTGGGATGACTTCTCCAGCTCTCGTGGCAGCCACGGGCTCATGCCATGTCTCCTTGTGTGCACAACGGACAGCCTATCCTGCATTGTACCCATGCACACTCATGCATCATGCTAGAATAGGCCAGTTGCTCTGCACCATAGAGTTGCTTAGAATGCTCTAATGACAATTAGACCTTGTGTTTTATTAGCAGACACGCTGATGATGGTAATTAGATCGTGCAGTGTACTTATGTCTGGAAATTATCAGTTGGATGTTCATATCAGAGATTCAGACTGAGTGCACAATGGTCATGTGGTTGCAGTCTTGCATGCAGTAGGGCCCCGGTTGCCTTGGAGCCTCAGAACGCCATGCCTCTCTGTCGTCCAATTTCCAAAATAATATATACTCCTAGGCAGCTCAATCTTGCTTCCCCATAGCAAAACAAATGCTCTATTGCGTTTTCTTTTTCCATTGCAAGCAAAGGGATGTTCTTTTCTTCCCCATTCCCCCTCATCTCATCTCCTTGGTTCTCTCCCAATCTCTTCAAACTTCTCAACACGTACTATGCATGTATCGTCCATCAAAGATTCACTCCAGCAGCAACAATTGTGTACTATTACTGATCGTCACAAGTCACGTCACGAATTCACGACTCACATGCAAAGATGCGGTGCCCAGATAGAAATGGGCGCGTCCGTTTCAGTTTCAGTTTCAGTAGGTGCACTACGCTGCCAATTTACCTGAGCCGCCTGACACGCGCCCATTATTGACACTGACTTTCAGTATCTGATTGGGGATCCTGCACAACGCCAGACCCCCTATATCTATTCTTTTCATGCGCTGCTTTTTCCCACTTTCATTTAGCTTTGCCTTTTGAATCATTCATCTCCTCTTGCCTCCTACTCTCATCTTCTCCCTCCCCGCTGCTCTAGAGTCATGTGGTTTGCTGCGTGCATGATGTGCATGGGGATGAGGAGCCGCCACTGTTTTTGAGGTGCCCAAACATGATTCTCTGATTGTTTTTCTGCGCCATTCTTGCTTCCCATCGATCCCATGCATCATCAGACTGTTGAATTGCTTCTGTAGAAGCAGGTGGGCGCCCGAAACAAGCCCACGCTCGCTCTTTTTGTTCTTCCACCTTTGCCTTTTGTAATACCTCCCCTCTTGACCACTCTTCCCCCACCACCACCACCATTGCCCAAGCGGGATCCCCCATCGATCTTTAAGTAGAGACAGACAGACACCCAAGCCATCTCTCTCTCGTCTTGTAGGGTTCTTGGCATTTGGGAAACCCCAACTCGGTTCACTGGATGAGGCGCAGGCAGACAGGAGGTTGATGCTTCTTCTTCTTCGCTAGCAGCTGCTGCTGCAGGGAATCGAAGTGGAAGTACTTAAAGGTGAGCTTCTTTTCCCTGCAATTTGGGTATTCCTGACTCGCTCGATCGCCGGGTTCAAGAATGAGTACTTGCTTGCTGCAACTACTTGGGTTTCATCAGTCAGTCCTTATGCTTCCCTGCTCCTCCCCCTTTCTGCATGCTTTTCAGCTTTCTTGATGAGAATGGGAGACATTATTTACAGTGAAAAAAGATATTGAGAGACAGACACATAACAGGAAAAGGCTGTTGAGTGTGCATTTTCATCTAGAAACCATGAATTCCGTCTGCATAGTGCATACAGCATACTTGGTGTGATGACATTTATGGTTGCCAATTCTGCTGATGTTTTGATTGCCACAGCACAATGCCTATCCAACCAATTTTGCTGAATATAAGCAAAAAACAAATAGTAGAGTGGAAGGTTCCAGCCGTGCTGCATTTTTCATGTATTTTTCTGCATCTTCACAGGTAGAACGTGATACGTCTTCAGGGGGTAGCGTCACACGCACATGGCGGTGCTCAGCAGGTAGCGATTTAGCTCAACCGCATTTGGTGCGTGCGTCTCCTCTTCCTCTCCCTAAGCGGTGGAGCACAGCTGAAGAATTCAGCTTCGCAAGAACGGTGCCAGTAGCTAGTGGTCGAGGAGCAGAAAACCGGCCGGCCATGAGCGGCCTTGCCCGGCAGCGGTCGTGGATGGGGGACGCCGCCACCCCGTCGGGCGACGCGCGGGACGACGCCGCCGCCTCCTCCTCCTCCTCCTCCATGAAGGACCTCGGCTCGTCCACGAACGGCAGCGCCATCTCCTTCGGCTTCGCCGCCACCGCCATCCTCATCGCCATGTTCCTCATCATGGCCATCTTCGAGCACCTCATCAAGCCCGGCTGGGCGGCCTCCCGGGGCGCCTCCTCCCACGACGGCAGCGACGGCGAAGTCCACGGGCACGCCCAGCCGCCCCACTCCACCCAGCACCGGCTGCGCGACCACGGCTCGCCGGACAAGCTCGCGCCTGCGCCCAAGGTAAATAAATTGATTAAAGATTCCGGCTTGCTCGCAGCAGCGCAGAGTGCCGCCCGGCCCCCGTGCACTCGGTTCACGTGCGTCGTGTCAGTAGTGACAAGAGCACGTCGTACGTGTCGCTCTCGTGTGTCTGCAGTACCATGTCTGCGTGCGTGCGTACGTGCGCGTTGCTGTCTCAGGTCTCAGGAGAAAGAGAAAAGAAACCTGAATCAATGGCTGATGATGTTTTTTTGCATGCGCAGATGGAGGCCGTGGTGGCGGCGGCGGACCTGACGGTGGTCATGCCGGGGCAGCGGTACCCGACGTTCCTGGCGCAGCCGGCGCCGCTGCTGTTCCCGTGCGCGAGAGAAGGCGTGCGCTGGCCTCCGCACCACCATGACCATCGCCATTCTTTTCTGCCGCCATGAGGCTCTCTTGAGCAGGGATGCGCGAGTGTGCCTGTCATTTGTACAGATGGTAAGGCGAGAAGACGAAGGAAATGCTTGATTGCTTGGTGTTCATAGGTCGTAGATGGACAATGCAGGCCTAGTCTTTGGCCTCTCGGGGAAAGGGTACTCCATTTCTGAATTCTGATCTTCATCGGGTGTCGTTCTTCTAGTATGGGAGATGGCATTCCTCAAGACGTTGAATGAGTGCATCGTTGCATTGTAATGGTCGGTTAGCTTGGCCATCAGGATTTCTCAGCATTCCCTGTCGGTTATCATTGCTTACCTTCGTTTTGGGTCGTTTTGATTGTGTGTCGTGGTGACTAGTGCCACTCGCATGTTTGTTCGTCGCGCTTTGGCTCGAGTGGTGGACTCGCCTTGTCCTTGTGTCGCCGACGAGTCTCAGCTGAGAAATTCAGTGAAGACTATTGTGCAATCAGGGACCGTCGCTTCAGCTGAGAAACATGAAAAACAAGGTGAATTTAGGAGACTGCTGAGCGTTCCCGGGGTATCGTGAGCTTCCAATCCTCCCCTCCCCCGTTCGACACGTGTCCACAGGAACAGTTACTCACGGAGCGGACTATGCACTAAAGAAAAGCACAGGAAAAAAGCCCACGCCGTCTCCCGTCGCCTCGTCCTTGCATCACGGGGCCCTGTAGTTTCGCCGGCCGCCCCACATGTTCGCCGGAGAAGACGTCCCCGCCGCAGGGACGACGCCGACAGCTTCGTCGGAGAATACTTCGCCGGTCGCAGCTTTGCCGAAAAATATGTCGCCCATTGTTAGAGGAGACACCCGCTTGCAGCTTCCCCAAGAGAAGACATCGCCCGTTGCCGGAGAAGACGCCGCCGACCCCGATGCCATCACCAGCAGCCTCCCATGGTAGCACCGCCACACTCCTAAGGTAGCACCAGAGATGCCGATGGTAGCACCACCGGACATCGACGACAGCACATTCAACCACAGAGGGCAGCATTGTTGGCCTTTGATGGTACCACCGCTTGCTCCATGGCAGAAACATCTCGGCTCGTTGTTGTTGTTGCGATCTCTCTCAATCTCGCATGAACTAACGAAACTGAAGATACAAAGACACAGGTTTTTGTGCAGTGTTAACTCGCTTACTGCTTTTCTGTTTTGCAAGTCCTATATAACAGGCTACTGATCGAGGCCACGGCCATCGACTGAGTTATGCCATCCCATGACTAGATCGTGAGCTACTGCGATCCTACCACTACTCAGCACAGACCGCTTCTCAGCCAGCTTACAAAGCGCAAACAGAAAACTAACTGAAGATTTAACTGAATCGCCTGAATCGCCTAACTGAACAATATCCAGACATTGCCGACAATAGCATGAAAAGCTACGGTGGACGCAGACAGCAAAATTCAGACTTATTCTGATCTTCAGAGAACTAGGCAGGGTTTAAAACAAAATTTCTCCCCCTCAAACCTGCTTGATCTTCACAACTCTAACCTTCTGACGCAACTCCACGAACATAGTCCATCCCAAAGCTTTTGTCGGGATATCTGCAAGTTGTTCTTCAGTCCGAACATGATCAACGTCCATTTCTCCTGCTTCAATTCGTTCCCTTGTGTAGTGAAACTTGACATCGATATGCTTGCTGCAACCATGATGAACAGGATTCTTGCACAATGCAATAGCTGATTTGTTGTCCATCAACAGAGTGAACTTCTTCTCATCTTTTCCCATGAGTTCGCCTATGAGCCTGTTCAGCCAGACTCCCTGACTTGCTCCATCAGCTGCTGCAACATATTCTGCTTCACACGACGAGACTGCTACTACTCCTTGCTTCTGTGATGCCCAAGCTCTGAATTCTATTCGATAAAGAATACAACACCAGTCGTGCTTCTTCTGTCATTCACATCTCCAGCATGGTCACTGTCACTGTATCCAAGCAGCTCTGACGAGCTCCCTTTCCTGTACCTTATGACGTAGTCTAGTGTACCACGGACATATCTGAGGATCTGCTTCACGGCAGCCCAATGTGCCTTTGTCGAAGCTTCCACGTGTCGACTGACAACGCCCACAACATGTGTAATATCTGGATGTGTATTTACCAAGTATCGCAGACTCCCTACTACACTTTTGTATGCTGTAGGATCCACTGGATCTTCTTCTGTCAGTTTTACCAGTTGTAGACGATGCTCCATCGGCGTGTGGCATGAATTGCAGTCTGACAGGCTGCATGATCCACGATCTTTGTTGCGTATGCAGCCTGGCACAGAGTGATCTCCCTCTGAAACTGTTGCACCTCAATGCCCAGGTAGTAACTGAGCAAGCCCAGATCCTCATCTCGAACATCTGCTTCATCTTGGCCTTAAACTTAATGACCTCTGACTTACTGGTTCCTGTAATCACTATATCATCAACATATACCCCGACAAGCAGAAACGAGCTGGAGTCACCTTTGCGATATACTCCATGTTCTTGCGGACAGCGTGTGAACCCAAGTGATACCAGTGTGGCATCCAACTTGGCGTTCCACACGCGAGGTGCCTGACGCAGACCATACAATGTCTTTCGCAGTTTCAGTACTTTGCTTGCATCTTTGTCAACAGAAAATCCTGGAGGTTGTTGAACATACACCTCCTCTTTTAAGTCACCATTCAGAAAGGCGGACTTAACATCCATGTGATGCACTTCCCACTGATTGTGTGCAGCCATGGCCAGCAACAGACGAACTGTCTCCAGTCTGGCAACAAGCGCAAAGACTTCTTCAAAATCTATACCTTGCCTCTGAGCATATCCCTTGGCAAAAAATTGTGCCTTGTGCTTGATCACATTTCCACTGGGGTCCCTTTTCACCTTAAACACCCACTTTACTCCAATTGCACGATGTCCACGAGGAAGAACAGTTGGTGCCCAGGTGTTGTTGTCACGGTTGGACTTGAGCTCCTGCTGCATTGCTTCTCTCCACGCTGGTACTGACATTGCTGGACTTGAGCACTTGCTGGCTCTTCTGCTGTAATGTGCTGCAGGATTTCATCGCCGTCGTCCTCAGAGACGGCCAGGTGAGCATCCCTTGGGTTAGGGCGAAAGATGCCCCGTTGAGCCCTTGTCACCATGTTGTGTGTGGGTTGGGGTAGTGGATGTCGTGGTTCTGCTGGCTGCCTGCTCTCCCGCTCAGTGTCGCTCGGGCCTACATCATCAGGTGCCTCTGACAATGAGCAAACAGGTGTGCCGTTCTGCGTCGCACTTCCTGACGGCGATCTCGGCTCTGGGCACGCTAGATTTGGTCTGTCTCCGTCATCTTCATCGTCGAGGTTGTTATCATCCGTCGCGTATACGACGGTGAAGCTTGGTGGCGCAACCTCTTCGACATCCGAGCGACGTGGCGACCAGTCCCATGCGCGCCACTCCTCGAACGCGACATCGCGTGTCGTGTACAGACACCGCCCGACAGGGTCAAATACCCTGCAGGCTTTTGCCCCTTCCTCGTAGCCGACGAAGATGCCCGGAACGGAGCGATCTGCCAGCTTATGGAGCCCATGTCGTGGTGGTGTCACGGCAGATGCCATAGGATGGCTAATGTGTGGGGCCAATGGACGTTGGTGGATCCGGGGAGGGATAGCGAGCTGAAGAGCTCACACGGGGAGGATCTCGGTGTAACCGAGATCTCCCATGAACGAGAAACAAGATCAAGGCGCAAGGGGGAAGATCTAGCAAACAAGAACAAATGCACGAAGGCACACAACACACACACGATATACCCAGGTTCAGGGCCCTCGTGAGGAGGTAACACCCCTACTCCTGCCTCTCCTCTCAATATAAGTGTGGTACAAGGGCTACAACTTGCTCTTAGAGCTCTTGAGGTGAAGAACACGAAGAACTAGATGAACTCAAGGGAGGATGAAGTAAATGCTCTAGGAGTAAATGAGACTATAGTTTTGGTTCCCAAGTTGGTCTCTCCTTCACAGGAGCAGTTATGGCGCATTTTATAGAGTTCCTGCCAGGAGGGCCGGAAACCCTAATCCGGCTTGGCCCCACCGGACAGGCCTAACCGTTATGTCTACACCGGCTAGTGCGACCTAGTCGCCGTGCTATCCGGCGTAGCCCCTTCGTCATCATTCCGGCAAGGACAGCAGGCGCCGTCCTGGAACATCATTGTCCCCCTGTCAGAGACTAAGGACATGTCTTTGCCCATCCCGGATAGCCTTTTCCGGATTGCCGGGCTAGGTACGTCATGTCTTGTCGTACCGTTGTCGTACCGGCTGACGCGCTCCCGTGTCAGGCGGGAGGTGACCATGCTTCCGTGTCAGGCGGGAGGTGACCATGCTTCTGTGTCAGACGGAATGGTACTTCCCCCCGCATCAGGTGGGAAAGCCTGCTGCAGACCGTTGACGGCCTACCGGGATGCCTCATGCCGGTCACCTTCTTACTCGACCTTACGAGTCCTTCCTGCATAAGTCTAGGACCGAGATAAATGTTCCGGTTAGCACTTACCCGGATTGCCTATCCGGTACGCCCGAGTACCTCTCCTTCCGGGAGTCTTCTCGGAGCCATAAAGTCCAAGGTCACTCCCGGACACATCCGAGTTCCTCTTAGGATGAGTATCTCTAGGCCTAGCCTCCCGAAGATGTCTTAGCCTACCAGCAAAGACATCTTCGAGAAGCTAGTTCTTAGAGGAACCACCCGCTGATGCTTGTGCTGTTATGAGGGCTCGGGGTGTCTATTTATAGCCGCCAGAGATGACCTTTGCGCCTGCCAGGAGGCACCTTGCACTCTACCAGCTCCCAAAGGTCAAGTTGCCCCTTCAACACACTAGGGGGTGGCCCTTGCTCTCGCCAAAGGTCAATCACTGTTGCTACACTCTTGAATTGCGCCGGGATCTGCCCTACCCGGGGGGCAGCCCCCCGACACTAGTCCCCGAAGCTGGTGCTGCGCAGCGACCCCGGATGATGTGCGGGGTCAGCTTTAATAACAACCATCTCCCCAGAAAATATGAGAACATCCTTTGACTTGATGCCGAGATGAGTTTTGCCGAGATCCCCATACCGGGATCGTTTCGACCGGAAGGCCATGCTCCTAACCGGATAGTGCCACGTGAGTGAATCTTGATCGTTGGCTCCGTATTGAATTCCAGATCTTTGGCTGGGTCCCACCCGAGGTCCTGTCGAACCAGAAACGCACTCGAGTGCCTCTGACCGAGCACGCCGCCGCTCGGGTTCGCGCGCCGGGAGCCGCAGCCGATCCGAAGTCCAACCGTTGGGGCTGTGTGGCCCCCGGTGTGGCCGGATCGGGCGCTCCGGTGGACGCCACGTGTCGCGCCGCACAAAATAGATCCCACCCACGATCGGAGAGATCGTGGGCGAGAAATTCGGCAACCGCTCCGGATCCCCCCATAAATAGGGGGCCGGAACGGTCACTTCTTCTTCTTCCCCAACTTCTCCTTCTCCCACCGTCGTCTCGAGCACGCCGTCGTTGCCGCGCCCGGAGCTCGAACGCCACCGCTCTCGCTGGTCACCGGAGCTCTTCGCTTCCACCATCGGGTCGCGCCCTTCTTGCCCGTCACCGGCCTCGCTTTCTCCGGTGAGTTCTTCCGTCCGCTCCGATGAACTTCTTTACGGGGATGATGCTTCGCGTTCGGTCGTGCAATGACGCACGCGCGGCGGCGCTGCCGCCGGTGAGCACGATTCATGTGGCGCTGATGAGGATGCGGTCCGCACGTTACTTTTCGTTTGTATTTAGGCCACCTTCGTATCTTGCCCGAGCATATTTTCATCGATTAAGTTCCGATTTACTCGCGTGCGGTAGATCTTATTTGCTAGGAATCCGGTAGCTTTTATGAGTTTGTGATCCGGTATCTTAGCTCCTGGTAGACTAACTCCACTAACTGTTGTTGCGCCTGCAGAATAGCCCAAACACATCCGCAGATCCCTCCGACATGGCTGAAGAAAGTGTTCGGGGATGTTGGGATGGGTCCGAGATCATGCAGAAGGATCTCGATTGGCTGTACCGGACTCACCGGATTCCGCCAGAAGTCAAGAGTCGACTTCCGGATGGCGAGGTTCAACCGGAACCCCAACCCGGGGAATACGTTGTATTCCTCACGCATTTCGAGCGCGGGTTTGGGCTTCCGGCTAGCCCCTTCTTCCGCAACTTCCTCGACACCTACGGCCTCCAACCCCATCATCTCCCAGCCAACGCCATTATGATGCTTTCGGTCTTCACCACCTATACGGAAGCATATCTCGGCGTGTGGCCTTTCTTGGACCTCTGGGCCAAGTACTTCATCCTCCGCCGCCAAGTCATTCCCAATCCGGATCAGAAAGTTAAAGACTTAGTCGACTGCGGAGCGGCCACCATAATTCCCCGCGCTGACTCCGGATTTCCCATAGTCAAGGGACTAGAATCTTGCCGGAAGTGGCAGTGTAGCTTCTTCTACGTGAAGAATCGGGAAGCTTCGGGAGATGGTCCGGGATCCTCGAACCCGGATTTTATCAACTTGCCGGAGTTCGCCATTGGACCTCCCCGCGAATTCGACCTCTGGAACCGGCTCCCGGATATCGAGGAGATCAGATGTATGCACGACGTCCTCAACGTCCTGACGGATAAAATGACTGGCGACGACCTCCTTCGCTGCTTTATCATTCGTCGCGGCTGCCCCCTACAGACCCGAGTGCACAAGATGTGCCATATGGACGGGTCACTAGATCCCACCAGGACCAGCATCTTCGGGTTGGACCGTCCCGCAGTCGTCCGGCGCGTTCGAGCTATTGCTCGAACGAAGATGCCGGATGATTATGTCTGGAGTCTTGTCGGTGGGTCCCGGAAAAAACCACTAAAACAGGTGCTCGTGTCTGTCTTCTGGATTCTGCTGGAAACCGACATGGTTATCATGCAATGATTTGTTCGTGCAGCTATTCGAGCGTCAAACCGAAGAGGACGCTATGCATGCCGGTGGGAAGTTCGTGCCGAACATCACGCCCCCGGAAAAGTTGCCGAGAGAGGATCCCAACGGCGAGGACCACCTTGCTATTCCTCTAGTCCGTGCTGCTGCTCCGGGTAACCCTTCAACTTCAGAGGCTATTTTCGTTTCTTCAGATGATGAGGATGAGATTGATTGTCAAATACTCGATGTGATTGACGCTCTTCCCCTCAATTGGGCTTCGCCAGTGGCTCCGAAACCCACGGCCGTGACGAAGCGCGCTGAAACCCGGAAGCGTGCAGCTTCCGACACCAACCCTGCCGGTGCGTCCGGCACCACCCCCAAAAAGAGCAGGCCTAACAAGCAAACGGCCGAGAAGCCTCTGCGCCGAAGGAGAGGTCCCCCCACCGTCGATTCCGGGTAAGATTTCTTTGCTTCGAGTTACATCTTCTTGTCTTCCCCTGAAGTCTTTACTGATATACTTCTTTCAGCGATGCACTTGACGTTCCGGCATCGGCGGCTTCCCATCCTCCGGGATCCCGCACACCTTGCCCGCCTCGGGCTGCTCCTTCTCCATCTCGCCCCTCCGCACGAGAGAGCGAGCATCCTGCGCCTGGTGCCGCGCAGACTGCCGTGGCGACTCCGGATGCGCGTCCCGTGGTGGACGAGATTCCGGCCCAGGCCACCACCGCACCGGAAGACGTCTTCCTTCTGGACAGCCCGCGCAGGGTGCCCGGGCTTGAGAAGGACACCGCAAGTCCTTCTCGCCAGGTCGTGCCGGGAGCCTCCCCTCGGCAGGCCCCGGGCAAGCCTGCTCCGTCGAAACAGCCCGCGGCCCCTTCCCGGCAATCTGACCATCCTGCCGGGAAGTCACGCAGCAAGGCCACCGGGCAGAAAACAGCCTCCGCCAAACCTGCTGCTCCTCCGACATCTTCGGCCCAAGACTTGCCCCTGAGCCCGGGTAAGTTTTCGCGATTACCGCCACCTCCTGCCGAGATCCCCACTGCTGCCCTGCAGACGCTGCGAGCCACTGTAAGCTCCTTTATGCCTTCAGGATCCCGGGAGGTTGTTGCTTCTCGCGCGCCTGGCGGCTCCGGCTTGCGTGTTGTTGAAGAATACAACCAAGCCTGGATTGCCGCCGACGCCTCCGAGATCGTGGAGGACTTGCACGCTGTTGGACCTAGCCGCAGCGCCCAAGCTCTACATGCTCTCCAGGTGGCGGCGCTTGACGTTACTCGGGTGGTTGATGTAAGTTTGTTCCCTTTACCTTCTCCAAAAAATATTTGTTCCTTCCCCACTAGTCCCCGAGATTGGTGCTTAGTGCTCTAGATTCCACCGAATAGCAGACCACTAGGCTCCAATCTTTGAGAAAACCACAGGATTTGGAAGACGAGTCCCCGAGATCTTCCCTACCGAGTAGCTTTAAAAATTGTTCCATCTCCACTAGTCCCCGAGATTGGTGCTTAGTGCTCTAGATTCCACCGAATAGCAGACCACTAGGCTCCAATCTTAGAGAAAATTACATGACTTGGAAGACGAGTCCCCGAGATCTTCCCTACCGAGAAGCTTTAAAAATTGTTCCATCTCCACTAGTCCCCGAGATTGGTGCTTAGTGCTATAGATTCCACCGAATAGCAGACCACTAGGCTCCAATCTTTGAGAAAACCACATGATTTGGAAGACGAGTCCCCGAGATCTTCCCTACCGAGTAACTTTAACTGACATAGATCTCGGAACATCCCGAGTCTCCGGGATCCTTCCCGAGATTGATATAACTTTCTTTGTTTTGAATTCAGGAGTGCGGCAAGAAACGGGGCAGCATCTTCCACCAGGTCCTTGCTGACCTTGGTCAGTCCAAGAAGTGTGAGGGGCGCCTCCGGGAGGAGCGGGATGCCGCGCGCAAAATCTCGGTGGAGCAGAAGTCTGCGCTAGACGCGACCCAGGCCGAGATTGCGCGGCTAAGTGCCAAGCTCAAAAGGCCAAGTCTGCCGCGAGTGACATGAAGACGCGCTTCGTGGAGGCGATGAAGAAGCAAAAGGAGACCTTGGACCAATCTGAGGCGCGCGCGCATCTCGCCGAGACCGGGTTGGCGCTTCTCCGGTCACAGGCCGATACTTGGCTCTCTGAGCTAACCGGATTGAACCGGGATCTTAACAGTAAGTTGGCCGACATCCTTTTTCTCCTGCTATCTTTCTTTATTACTACAATCCTTATGACCTAGTCGCTTGACAGCTCTTCTTTTTAAAGGGGAATTCGAGCACTCCCGCGATGCTGCCAATCTTGCAGTCGCTGCCGCCCGTGAGAAGCGCGCCGGGAAGGGCCCCGTCTCGGACTCTTGGGACATTGAGGATCACCTCATTGCCCTGAAAGTCCGGATAGTGCCTCTCCGGTCGATCGGGACCGAGTTGATCAGTGTCGCGGTTCACGTCCATGGTGCACTATGGCCTGGCGTCAGCGCGGCGCTCTCGGTCAGCGAACTAGCGAGTACGCTCCGAGCTGCCGGGAAGCGTGTCCACGCTTGGAAGCGCTCTGGTGCGCGGGCTGGTGCCGATCAGGTCTTGAGCCATGTACTTAGTTGGTACGAGGGTCTCGACCTTGACGTGGTCCAGCGCCTGCGCACCATCTCGCCTTGGTGCAGCGATCCGGCTAAGGTCCAGCGGCGCCAAGAAGTGGCGCATCGCATCGCCTCCTGGTAGAACATTTGCGTCTTCACTGCCAGCCTCGTCACCTCTGACTCCGAGTCAGATTACGAGGATGACGGCGAAACCGGTGCAAGCGATGACGTAGATGTCGAGATCCCGGAGGAGGACAACGCCGCTTCCGGTGCCGCCCCCGAGACCGTGGTCTCCCGGGATGCTTCTATTCCAACGCCACCCGAGGCCTCTCAGGCTGAGGCGCGTCCAGATGCCCCGAGTACTGCTGCGGGCGCTGAGGATACCGTCATCGCCGCTCCTGCTGCTGCTACCGCCGAGAAGCCGGCTTCCCTACCCCTTAGAAATACTTAAGTGTAGAACTGTTAAATCCCCGGGATGCCGGGTGTCAGATGTAACATATACTTTTAAGATTTATGTTTCACACTATATTATACTCCCTCCGTTTCGTAATCCAAGAGCTATAGTTTTTTGACAACTGTTTCAAAATGAATGGGCTTCGGTTGTTTTTGTTGCCTGCCTGCGTGCACAAATTGACGGAATCCATGAAAATATGGAGTTTGTTTGATCGCTCAGCTAACTTTCGAGAAAAACTAATCGCTATTTCCATCTAATCTAACTACCACATGCAACATCTCAACACAAAACAAACGTGCGCTAATTACCGTGCAGAAAAACTATAGCTCTTGAATTACGGAACGGAGGGAGTATATTAAAACGAGCTATGTCGGTTTACTCTGCCACGAGTCCCTGAGTTCCTTTTCATGTTTACCGTACTTAGGCAATTTCTGCTCTTGTCTACCATTTCGGCGTTCGACAGTCGAGTCACAAAATTCCATGCACGGCATACACTACTTAAGAATATCCGAGTTCTAGTTAACCGAATTCCCGACATAAAAAATAAATAACCGGGTTAGTAAAACAGGTATGCCGGATAAGTTCCTGCTCCGAGTCCCCGAGACCATTTTCGTGTTCCCCATATTTGATTCTCTTTGCTCTTGACTACCATTTCGGCGTTCGTCAGTCGAGTCACAAGATGATTTCACATGACATACATTACTTTGACTTTGAGAATCAATTTCGGAACTTTCCCGGCATACAGATAACATAACAAAAATAGGTACCAGGCAGTCCCCGGGTTCCTTCCCGGGATGCCGACATGAAATAATAAATAAACAGAACAAAGTAAATGGGCACGCAACGCGGCAGTCCCCGGGTTCCTCCCGGGGTGCCTAACTTTCATTAATAGATAAAAACCGAAATACAACATATAGTGAGCCCTTTACGTGTAAAAGGGTCGAAGCAGGGCTACATTCCATGGACGCTTGGTTTCCTCACCGGATTTGTCCATTACACCTTTCCTAGCCTCATGTGCATCTACAAGGTAATAAGAATGCCCTACCCGGGGGGCAGCCCCCCGACAGCCCAGGACCCAGCTTCTTGAAGGGGTTCCGGTGCAGAAAACAATAATTTTTCTAGCGTATGAAACCCTAACTAGCCAAGATCTATCTATCTAGTACATGTGATAACGGTGGCGGAACGGGTTACATTACCTCCATGTAGACCGATAGCGGGGATTACGCTCCCGCACAAGCGTGACGATGAAGTCGTGCGTAGCCAACCTCGAGGTCGCGGAGAACTTGCCGCGATGACGTAGATGATGACGTCGGGGTGTCGACGATGACCTGCGCCGACGGGCGTCTAGCGGAAGATGGTGTGGCGCCGACGGCTGGGGGGTGCTCTGGCGGCAGGGGGAGCAGCGGCTGGGCTGCAGGTGAGCGAGACGACGTCGCCCAGGCTCCTCAAAAGAGTCGCCTCCGAGCACTCGCAAACATACAGAGCTTAATAAAAAAAACGATCATTCAGATCCAGCTGAAATCGCAGGGGTAGAACTTATCTGGAATCTCGCAGGGAACGGCGCCAGGCAGTATAGCTTAGGTTGAGAGAGGAGGCAAAACGGTCGGAGAAGCAGCTCGGCCGGCTTGCTACAAATTTAATTGTATTTTCCAAGAATTAATCCAATTAATATGCCTTGCTATATAAAGGGGGAGGGGGGTGTGCAAACTCCCTAGCTCCCCCATGTGGGACTAAACAAAGGAGGAGGTGGGGGGTTCGGCCGGCCAAGGCCTAGCCGCACCCACCATGGGCTCAATTTCCCCATTGGTGCGGCGCCACCCCCCCACCCCCCCCCACATGGGCCTCTCTTGGCCCATCTAGGTGAGATGCTCCTTTTTCCTTTATTTAATTAATATTAAATTAATATAAAATATAATTAATATATTTAAATGCTATTTAATATCCCGTGACTCCGAAACATTTTCCGAACCACCCGAACAACTTTCAGACATTCCTGGAACCCTTCCAGACCTTCCCGGAACTCCTTCCGGACCACCGGAACCCTTTCCGGATCATTTCTCTCTCTCCAACAAAAACCTATAAAATTCCAGAACCTATCTCCTAGCGTCGGAGTCATGGGATATTGAATTATATATAAATATATTAATTATGAATTAATGGGATTTTTATATTAATTTAATATTAATTAAATAAAGGAAAAAGGGGGCTCCCACCTACATGGGCCCTAAGAGGGCCCAAGAGGGGGAGCCGCACCCTACAAAGGGGGGTGGGCCCCAAGGGGGTTCGGCTGGCCCATGGTGGGTGCGCACCACCCCCCCAAACCTTTAGTCCCACATGGGGGAGCCAAGGGGGTTGGCACACCCCCTTCCCCCTTTATATAGCAAGGCATATTAATTGATTTAATACATAGGAAATTCAATTAATTCCCAGTTTCTCTCTCGATCCCGTGGTTCCCAAGTCGGAGCCGCACCGAGCTGAGGAAAGGGGAATCTCTCCACCTAAGCCATACCGCAGAGCGCCGTTGCTCTGCGGGATTCCAGATAAGATCTACTCCTGCGATTTCAGCTGGATCTGAATGACCGGGAGTTGTCGCTAGGCTCCGTATGTTTGCGAGTGCTCGGAGGCTACTCTATTGAGGAGCTTGGGCGACGTCGTCTCGCCCCCTGCAGCCGCCGCGCCTCCCCCCTCTTATGCCGGCGCGCCAGCCCCGGTGCTGGCGCTCTGCCTTCTTCCGCCCGACGCCCGTCGACGCAGATCATCGTCGACACCCCGGCGTCATCGACTCCGACATCGCGGCAAGCTCTCCGCGACCTCGAGGTCGGCTACGTACGACTTCATCGTCAACGCTTGTGCGGGAGCGTAATCCCCGCTATCGGTCTACATGGAGGTAATGTAACCCGTTCCGCCACCGTTATCACATGTACTAGATAGATAGATCCTGGCTAGTTAGGGTTTCGCTCGCTAGAAAATTATTGTTTTCTGCACCGTAACCCCTTCAGTGGTATCAGAGCCGATCTATGCGTAGTACTGCTGGTACGGTTAGAACTCATGTTGAATGAGGGCGTCTTTCTTATATTTGCTACCCTCTAGCGTGCACTTGCGATGCCTTCGGTATTGAGTTGATGAAGCGGCCCGGACCGACTTTACGCGTACGCTTACGCGAGACTGGTTCCACTACTGACATACGGCTTGCACCGTATCTGTGGCTGGCGGGTGTCTGTTTCTCTCTCTCTAGTCGGCAAAGCATTTTCAATGGAGGGCCCGAAAGGGATGCTTAAACATGCAATTATACGATTGACGTTGTGGTACAAAGTTCGTAGGTAGGGAAGCGATTCTCTTATGAATAAGCCTATTTGCCACGTAAAACTTGCAAAACTAAATAAAGCTAGAGGCGTCTAACTTTGTTTTGCAGAGGCGTTATTTCATGTGACATGGTTACGGTAAGTTTTTGATATTACTCGTACTGTCGGAGGCAATGGAGGGCTCTGTAGACTCGGAGTCATGCCGGGGCGCCGGGGGCCAGGCACATGGCGCCATGAAGGTCCAGGCGCATCGACCATGTCACATCGCACTTCATTGCATCATTATTGTGTGCTGTAGTGTGTGCATCCTATTGATTGCTTATATGCTAGATATACAACGGTAGCATCATAAATAGGATGATCCCTAACAAATACCAAAATTGTGTTCTCCCTCGTTGCGCACCACCAAGAAAGTTCTACGTTATGAGGCAGGCCGTGATGATCGGGTGTCACACATCTCGTCGTTCGCATACAGTGGGTGTAAGCCATGTTGCACGCGCAGGTCTTCGAGGTTTGATTGGCGAGCCTAGCATACTCAGAGGTATGGCCTCGGGACACGGGAAGATCGAAAGATCGAGCACGAGTCACAGAGTTGTTGTGATCGACATGTTATGTCCACCTTTGAAGCTGTCCTGCCGGCCGTGATGATCGGGGGTAGTGTGGTGGATGAGGGTCGTGTAATCGCCATTATTATTTTAGGGATAATAATCTTGGTGTGGTGTGTTTTTGATAATGAGATTATAGAACTAAAACTCACCTATATATTATAAACTTATCTTACCTCTTTTGCGATCACATCTGGAGACTACGGAACTACGCTTCGGTTACTTCTTCAAGAGCTCGGATTCTACCTTTGAAGCCGACGGGTCCAACTTCATCAGCTGGTGCATTGGTTTTAGAAACATTCTCCAAACACAACAAACATCCTATATGTGCTAGAACATTAGTTAGGAGTTAGACCAGATGATTCTGATAGCAAGGAGCAAGATGATGAGTTCCGTAAGCATCATGACATGTTCATGGAAGTGACGATCGTCATGAGCGTATGCCTAGCACCTTAGTTGAAAGTTGTTTCAACACATGGAGCCATATGTCGTGATTGATGCGATCAGAGGTCACTTCAAAGATGAATTGAGTCTTGAGCAGTTCAGACAGCTTAGAAAGTTCCGGACCATTCACATGGGGAGCATACCTGTCTGGAAACTCAGTTGAAGAAGTTGTGTGACATCTACTTCAGGATTACGAATATCTACGATTTCTAGATAGCGAACTCCAGTGCAATAGAGATTGTTCTTTACATCCTAGCTGTGAATAGCATGTGCGTAAATATGCTATAGAGACACGGTGAGCTTCTTCACGTTCGTGAACAAGTTCAAATCTCTAAAAGTTGATTCATCGAAGAAGAGTTCTTCGACGCTATGGGTATATTTGATATACGAAGATATAAATGTATTCTTCTCATACTTGATGAAAAGTGTTTGATAATTGTTCTGTTTGTGAAACAGTCCCTGATTATCACAAGTATGTGGCGAAGGGTGACGTGACAGTGCACGAGTGATGGCAAGTTCATGGCTAGTAGTGCTCACGCCCTCGAGATATCATATTAGTTATCATCAATAGTTTTTGATAAGACATTTTGTAATAGTGAGAATGTGATCTAGTTTGGTGTCTTGAATGTTACAAGACATAATTATTCATATAGAACACATCAGTTGTTTTATGTTATGGAACAAAGCAGTTGTTTCATGTTATGAGTAATTTGCATCACATCTCAATTGCATTATGCGTATGATATACATTTATAATAGCAGGAATGATAAAATTATGTGTCCAAAGAACAAACACCATCGAATTTAGTCATAAAGGCAATGAAAGAAGTAATGGATATTTTTGGTCCATTTAAGTATTTCGAGTGCCAAAATTGATTAAGTTTGAAATGCAGTATTGAAGTTGCAATACTAGAGGAAATTGATTGAGAGTCATTTTTAATGATTAATCAATGGTGTTTTGCTTGATCCGAATTCTTTTATGATTTTGGTAAATAGGAGTATTTGCCCGATAAATTATGGAGTCTGAAATTAATTTGATAATAGATCAAATGGGGTTTTTCAGAAGAAAGATTAGTGAATATTGTATTCACAAGATTCGATCAAAGGACAATATTTTTGAATCATGGTTTCAACACGAAAGACTTGTGGAAATTTGTTTTCACAACATTATAATATCATATATGGTGATATGTGGTGAATTATAATCATGCTACATTTTAAATAAAGTGTGGTCTGTCAGAATCTGTCTTAGAATCTCCTAATATGTTCGAAACATTATAGTCGATGTCCACTTTAGAAAATAGATATTTTTCTCAACGAGAATTCGTGAGATCGACAGTAATGTCGACGTGTATATGATTATGCGATAATTCGGAATATACATGAGTAGTTCTTTGTAGATTGCTCGCATTGGACGAGAGTGTATTCCATAATCAATTAGAAACAAAGTTCAGTTTGTTGTCTATGTAATTCCGAGAAAAGATGACTTTTCGAATTATGGTTTATGGATTGAAATTAGAAGTTTGGAATAAAGTCTCAGACTTATGTTGGAAGATGTTCCAAAGAGTATATGTCTGCTAATGAAAGTTTAGTGATTAAGAGTGAGGGAGACTAGAAAATTGTTTTCTGCTTGCAATCCTCTTCATAAAGATCATAATATTTTTATGAAAGAAACTTCTAAATAAAGTGTTGTTATATTTAATATTGCTGTCAGGTCACAGCACTGTATTAAGTATTTCAGATCTTGTTGACAGATCAAGGTGCACTTTATGAATACAAAGAAAGTTGAGAAAATATCGGAATACGAACAAAGGCTTTTTGAGCCTGGAAATCCAAAGTTGCATTTGAAAGGATTAAGAGAGTAATTGTTGCTGCAATTCTTATTAGAGGAATAAGATTGTTTAATCGTCATATAAGGTGTTATATGAGAAATGTGACTATAAGAAAGACGCGGTAGCATGTCTTGTCGAGAAATGTGTCTTGGACAAGATCAAATTTGTTGACTACATTTATGTAGACATGCTTGAAGTCTGAGGGATTTGTATTAATGTAATACTGTAGTTTGTATTAAATTCGAATTGATAGTAGATCAATGATTTTGGTTTAACCAAGATGTCGATTTAAGTGGGAGTCATAGTTAGTTCACTCAGGAGAAATATGTGAAGAACATATTTTTGAGTGGGAGCTTGGGAACTCAAATATGTGGATAACATGTTTTTGAGTGGGAGCTCGTGTTATCAAATATGTGGAGACATAATTTGAGTGGGAGTCGAATTCATCTTGTGTAGTTAACACATTGTGAAACTGTACCAATAGAATAGGATGAAGTTGTAAAACTATTTAAAAGTTAGTGTCTATTTTGAAATAGAACGGGAATTTTAAATAGTTAGTCGAGTTGTGTTGGATTATATCTGAGGAGTCAGAATAGAATCAAAAGGATGGTCCTTTGGAATCCAATTGGTCATTAAGAGTAATGATGCATGAAGGTAATGGTTGTATGACATGTGGGTCTATTATGTATATATTAGACATCATACAGAAACCATATTATCTGCTCGATGAAATATAACCGATGCTCTTGGAATAAGAGCAGTTATGAAAGTAAATTTGGAATTTACTGGAAGTAGAAGTGCGTTAGTTAAGGGATTGACATTTGAATGTCAAGTTTTCTACATTGGTGTGAAAGTATGTAGATATCGCGAGTTTGTAATTGTTACAAGGGGCTCTGCATGGCTGAGTGTGTTTTTCAGGGCAGTTATCTGGTTAGTATAATCAGAGTAAGCGCTGGGAAGCAGAAGTCTCACTTAGTTACGGTATTTGCATATATGTTGTTAGACAACATGGTGATATCAAACAAGTTGATGCTAGTGAATCGCAAAAGCATGTACAATCATGGATTGTGCAGTAACACTTTTCCACGAGCAAGCATTATCAAATGATTCTTATTTGATAAGGGATTCTGATAAAGTAAAATGCAGCTAGTTTATTGGTACTCTAGTGCAAGTGGGAGACTGAAGGAGATATGCCCTAGAGGCAAATAAATAAGTAGTATTTATTGCGTTATCTCATAAGTTTATAATAGGTTTGTGTATTATGCTATAACTGTATTAATCGGAATTGTTAATACACGTGTGATACATAGACAACCAGGTCCCTAGCAAGCCTCTATATGAGCTAGTCCATTGGGCAACAGTTGATCGAGATTCCCGATCAAGGACAATGACGTCGGTTGACAATGGGGTCATCTTGTTAGTTGAATAAGGTGGTGGACATACGCAAAGTATTGCAATAAGATCGTATTACGATGTTTGTCATTTGCAATAGATAAGAGTATGATAGCTTATTCCTTAGACCGTGAGACCGTACTTATTGTTGCTTCGTAGGAGTGCTTTGAGAGCATCAAACGTTGTGTCTTATATAGCATGACAATAACGGTGTCCATCTTGGGTATTCCGAAAGAGCATCGAGACGTAAGGATCAAGAGCGGGATTTGTTCATTCATGTAATGGAAAGATACTCTGGGCCCACTCGGTGATATTGCATCTATATAGCTGCAGCTTATGACTAGGTCATGGAGATGTAATATCGCAGACGAGTTAATAACCTTCGTCGGTAACGAGATACAGCAAAGGCATCGGTGTGTCTACGATCATATCTCGGACAAGGTAGTATCGCAGAGACAAAGGGAATGAATATCATACTTATGGTTCAACGACGATATTCGTGGAATGCACAGGGGTCGTCATATATTTCCAGGTATCCCTGACGATCATTGGTGAGCGGAGTGTCTCGACCATGTCTGGAGTGTTCCCGAACCGTAGCGTAACAAACTTAAGGTCTTAGCGACGCTATGAGATAGGTTCTGGAATTTTATAGGTTTTTATTGGAGAGAAAGAAATGATCCGGAAAGAGTTCCGGTGGTCCGGAAGGAGTTCCGGGGAGCTATGGAAGGGTTCCGAGAATGTCCGAAAGTTGTTCGGGTGGTTCCGAAATAGTTTCGGAGTCATGGGATATTGAATTATATATAAATATATTAATTATGAATTAATGGGATTTTTATATTAATTTAATATTAATTAAATAAAGGAAAAAGGGGGCTCCCACCTACATGGGCCCTAAGAGGGCCCAAGAGGGGGAGCCGCACCCTACAAAGGGGGGTGGGCCCCAAGGGGGTTCGGCTGGCCCATGGTGGGTGCGCACCACCCCCCCCAAACCTTTAGTCCCACATGGGGGAGCCAAGGGGGTTGGCACACCCCCTTCCCCCTTTATATAGCAAGGCATATTAATTGATTTAATACATAGGAAATTCAATTAATTCCCAGTTTCTCTCTCGATCCCGTGGTTCCCAAGTCGGAGCCGCGCCGAGCTGAGGAAAGGGGAATCTCTCCACCTAAGCCATACCGCAGAGCGCCGTTGCTCTGCGGGATTCCAGATAAGATCTACTCCTGCGATTTCAGCTGGATCTGAATGACCGGGAGTTGTCGCTAGGCTCCGTATGTTTGCGAGTGCTCGGAGGCTACTCTATTGAGGAGCTTGGGCGACGTCGTCTCGCCCCCTGCAGCCGCCGCGCCTCCCCCCTCTGATGCCGGCGCGCCAGCCCCGGTGCTGGCGCTCTGCCTTCTTCCGCCCGACGCCCGTCGACGCAGATCATCGTCGACACCCCGGCGTCATCGACTCCGACATCGCGACAAGTTCTCCGCGACCTCGAGGTCGGCTACGTACGACTTCATCGTCAACGCTTGTGCGGGAGCGTAATCCCCGCTATCGGTCTACATGAAGGTAATGTAACCCGTTCCGCCACCGTTATCACATGTACTAGATAGATAGATCCTGGCTAGTTAGGGTTTCGCTCGCTAGAAAATTATTGTTTTCTGCACCGTAACCCCTTCAGATGTAATCTCACCGAGTGGGCCCAGAGTATCTTTCCATTACAAGAATGAACAAATCCCGCTCTTGATTCTTACGTGTCAATACTCTTTCGGGATATCCAAGATGGACACCGTTATTGTCATGCTATATAAGACACAACGTTTGATGCTCTGAAAGTACCCCCACGAAGCATCAATAAGTACGGTCTCACGGTCTAAGGAATAAGCTATCATATTCTTATCTATTGCAAATTACAAACATCGTAATACGATCTTATTGCAATACTTTGCGTATGTCCATCACCTTATTCAACTAATAAGATGACCCCATTGTCAACCGACGTCATTGTCCTTGATCGGGAATCTCGATCAATTGTTGCCCAATGGACTAGTTCATATAGAGGCTTACTAGGGACCTTGGTTGTCTATGTATCACACGTGTATCAATAATTTCGATTAATACAGTTATATCATAATACACACACCTATTATAAACTTATGAGATAATGCAATAAATACTACTTATTTATTTGCCTCTAGGGCATATGTCCTTCAGTCTCCCACTTGCACTAGAGTACAAATAAACTAGTTGCATTTTACTTCATCAAAATCCCTTATCAAATAATCGTCATTTGATAATGCTTGCTTGTGGAAGAGTGTTACTATGACAATCTGTACAATACATAATTATGCGTTCTTTTGCGATTCATTGATATCAACTTGCTTGATATCACCATGTTATCCAATAACATATATGCAAATACTGTAACTAAGTGAGACTTCTGTTTCCCAGCGCTTACTCTGATTCTGCTAACCCGATAACTGCCTTGAAAACGCACTCAGTCATAGTGAGCCCCTTGTAACAATTACAAACTCGCGATATCTACATACTTTCACACCTATGTAGAAAACTGGACATTCCAATGTCAATCTAATAACTAATGCACTTCTACTTTCAGTAAATTTTAAATTTACTTTTATAACTGCTCTTCTTCTAATCGGTCATATTTCATCGAGCAGATAATATGGTTTCTGTATGATGTCTAACAATAGACGAACATGTCATACAACCACTATTACCTTGTATCATTACTCTTAATGATTAATTGGATTTTCAAGGACCATCCTTTTGAGTCTATTCTGACTCCTCAGATATAATCCAAAATAACTCGACCAAATTTTTAAAATTCCCGTTCTATTCCAAATAGACACTAACTTTCAAATAGTTTCACAACTTCATCCTTCTCATCAATCCTATTGGTACAATTTCACAATGTGTCATTTACACAGATGAATTCAGCTCCCACTCAAATTATGTCTCCACACATTTGAGAACACGAGCTCCCACTCAAAATATGTCTCCACACATTTGAGAACACGAGCTCCCACTCAAAAATATGTCCTTTACATATTCTACCCGAGTGAACTAACTTTTGACTCCCACTTAAATTCATAATTTATTTCGACATTTTTGTCAAACCAAAATCATTGATCTCTTATCAATTCGAATTCAATACAAACTGCAGTATTACATTAATACAAATCCCTCAGACTTCAAGCATGTCTACATAAATCTAGTCAACAAATTTGATCTTGTCCACAACACATTTCTTGACAAAACATGCTTCCATGTCTTTCTTATAGTCACATTTCTCATATAACACTTTATATGATGATTAAACAATCTTATTCCTCTAATAAGAATTGTAGCAACAATTACTATTTTAATCCTTTCAGATGTAACTTGGATTTTCAGGCTGAAAAGCCTTTGTTCGTATTCTGATATTTCTATCAACTTTCTTTGAATTCATAAAGTGCGCCTTGATCTGTCAACAAGATCTGAAACACTTAATATTGTGCTGTGACCTGACAACAATATTAAATATAACATCACTTTATTCAGAAGCTTCTTTCATGAAAATATTATGATCTTTATGAAGAGGATTGCAAGAGAAAACAATTTTCTAGTCACCCTCACTCTTAATCACCAAATTTTCATTTGTAGACATATACCCTTTGGAACACCTTCCAATATTGTACTTTTATGAATATAGGTCTGACACCTTATTTCAAACTTCTAATTCCAATCCATAAACCATAATTCGAAAAATCATATTTTCCTCGGAATTACATAGACAACAAACCAAGTTTTGTTCCTCTTTGGGTTTGGAATACACTCTCATCCAATGCGAGCAATCTACAAAGAACTATTCATGTATATTCCGAATTATCGTATAATCAAATACATGTCGACACTACTATCGATCACATGAATTCTCGTTGAGAAAAATATCTATTTAAAGTGGACATCGACTATAATGTTTCGAACATTAAGAGATTCTAAGATAGATTCTGACAGACCACACTTTATTTAAAATAGAGTATGATTATAATACCTCACATATCACCATATATGATATTATTATATTGTGAAACGAATTTCCACAAGTCTTTTGTGTTGAAACCATAATTTAAAAATATTGTCCTTTGACCGAATCTTGTGAATACAATATTCACCAATCTTTTTTCTGAAAAACCCCATTTGATCTCTTATCAAATTAATTTCAGACTCATGATTTATTATGCAAATACACTTATTCACCAATAATCATAGAAGAATTCGGATCAAGTAAAGTACACCATTTAATCTTTCATATTGACACTTCAATACTACATTTCAAACTTAATCAATTTGGCACTCGAAATACTTAAATGGACCAAAAACATCCATTACTTCTTTCATTGCCTTTATGACTAAATTCGATGGTGTTTGTTCTAGTAACAAAACTTTTATTCTTTGGACACATAATTTTAGCATTCCCGCTATTATAAATGTATATCATACACATGATGTAATTGAGATGTGATGCAAATTACTCATAATATGAAACAACTGCTTTGTTTCATAACATAAAACAACTGATTTGTTCTATATGAATAACTATGTCTTGTAACATTCAAGACACCAAACAAGATCACACTCTCACTATTACAAAATGTCTTATAAAAAACTATTGATGATAACTAATATGATATCTCGAGGGCGTGAGCACTACTGGCCATTAACTTGCCATCACTCGTGCACTGTCACGTCACCCGTCGCCGCATACTTGTGATAATCAGAGACTGTTTCATAAACAGAACAAGTATCAAATACTTTTCATCAAGTATGAGAAGAATAAATTTATATCTTCGTATATCAAATATACCCGTAGCGTCGAAGAACTCTTCTTCGATGGAATCAACTTTTAGAGATTTGAACTTGTTCACGAAAGTGAAGAAGCTCATCGTGTCTCTATTGCATATTCACGCACATGCTATTCACATCTAGGAGGCAAAGCGCAATCTCTATTGCACTGGAGTTCGCTATCTAGAAATCATAGATATTCGTAAGCCTGAAGTAGATGTCATACAACTTTTTCAATTGAGTCTCCAGACAGGTATGCTCCCATGTGAATGGTCCGGAACTTTCTAGAATCTCTGAACTGCTGAAGACTCAATTCATCTTTGAAGTGACCTTTGATCGCATCAATCACGACATATGGCTCCATGTGTTGAAACAACTTTCAACTCTGGTGCTAGGCATGCGCTCATGACGACCTTCACTTCCATGAAAATATCATGATGCTTACGGAACTCATCATCTTCCTCCTTGCTAGCAGAATCATCTGGTCTAACTCCTAAGTAATGTTCTAGGACATATAGGATGTTGTTGTGTTGGAGAATGTTTCTAAACCATTGTACCATCTGATGAAGTTGGATCCGTCGGATTCTAAGGTAGAATCCGCGCTCTTGAGGAAGTAACCGAAGTGTAGTTCCGTAGTCTCCAGATATGATCGCAAAAGAGGTAAGGTAAAGTTTATAATATACAAGTGAGTTTTAGTTTATAATCATATTATGAAAACACACCACACCAAAATTATTATTCCTAAAATAATAATGGCGATTACACGACCCTCATTCACCATACCACCCCCGATCATCACGGCCGGCAGCACAGCTTCAAAGGTGGACATAAAATGTCGATCACAACAACTCTGTGACTCATGCTCGATCTTTCGATCTTCCCGTGTTCCGAGGCCATATCTGCATATGCTAGGCTCGCCAATCAAACCTCGAAGACCCTGCGCGTGCAACATGGCTTACACCCACTGTATGCGAACGACGATATGTCTGACACCTGATCATCACGGCCTGCCTCATAACATAAAACTTTCTTGGTGGTGCCCAGCGAGGGAGAACACAATTTTGGTATTTATTAGCGATCATCCTATTCATGATGTTACCGTTGTATATCGAGCATATAAGCAATCAATAGGATGCACACACAACAACACACAATCAAATGATGCAATGAAGTGCGATGTGACATGGTCGATGCGACTGGACCTTCATGGCGCCATGTGCCTGGCCCCCGGCACCCCGGCATGGCTCCGAGTCTACGGAACCCTCCAATGCCTCCGACAATACGAGTAATATCAAACTTACCGTAACCATGTCACATAAAATAACGCATCTGCAAAACAAAGTTAGACGCCTCTAGCTTTATTTAGTTTTGCAAGTTTTACGTGACATATAGGCTTATTCGTAAGAGAATCGCTTCCCTATCTACGAACTTTGTACCACAACGTCGATCGTATAATTGCATGTTAAAGCATCCCTTTGGAGCCCTCCATTGAAAATGCTTTGCCGACTAGAGAGAGAGAAATAGACACCCGCCAGCCAAAGATACGGTGCGAGCCGTATGTCAGTAGTGGAACCAGTCTCGCGTAAGCGTACACGTAAAGTCGGTCCGGGCCGCTTCATCAACTCAATACCGAAGGCATCGCAACTGCACGCTAGAGGGTAGCAAATATAAGAAAGACGTCCTCATTCAACCGTACTAGCAGTAATACGCATAGATCGGCTTTGATACCACTGAAGGGGTTCCGGTGCAGAAAACAATAATTTTTCTAGCGTAAGAAACCCTAACTAGGCAGGATCTATCTATCTAGTACATATGATAACAGTGGCGGAACGAGTTACATTACCTCCATGTAGACCGATAGCGGGGATTAGGCTCACGCACAAGCGTTGACGATGAAGTCGTACGTAGCCGACCTCGAGGTCGCGGAGAACTTGCCGCGATGACGTAGACGATGACGCCGGGGTGTCGACGATGAACTGCGTCAACGGGCGTCAGGCGGAAGATGGCGTGGCGCCGGCGGCAGGGGGGAGCAGCGGCTGGGCTGCAGGTGGGCGAGACGACGTCGCTCGAGCTCCTCAAAAGAGTCGCCTCCGAGCACTCGCAAACATACGGAGCTTAACAACAACCCCCGGTCAATCAGATCGAGCTGAAATCGCAGGGGTAAAACTTATCTGGAATCCCGCAGGGCAACGACGCCCGGCGGTATAGCTTAGGTGAAGAGAGGAGGCAAAACGGGCGGAGAAACAGCTCGGCCGGCTTGCTACAAATTTAATTGTATTTTCCATGAATTAATCCAATTAATATGCCTTGCTATATAAAGTGGGGAGGGGGTGTGCAAACTCCCTAGCTCCCCCATGTGGGACTAAACAAAGGAGGAGGTGGGGGGTTCGGCTGGCCAAGGCCTAGCCGCGCCCACCATGGGCTCAATTGCCCCATTGGTGCGGCTCCCCCCCCCCCCCCCCCCCCCCCACACACACACATGGGCCTCTCTTGGCCCATTTAGGTGAGATGCTCCTTTTTGCTTTATTTAATTAATATGAAATTAATATAAAATACAATTAATTCATAATTAATATATTTAAATACTATTTAATATCCCGTGACTCCGAAACATTTTCCGAACCACCCGAACAACTTTCGGACATTCCTGGAACCCTTCCAGACCTTCCCGGAACTCCTTCCAAACCTACATTATTCCAGAACCTATCTCCTGGTGCCGTTAAGAATTTAAGTTTGTTACGCTACGGTTCGAGAACACTCCAGACATGGTCGAGACACTCCGCTCACCAATGACCGTCAGGGATACCTGGATGTATATGACGGCCCCTGTGCATTCTACGAATATCGTCGTTGAACCATAAATATGATATTCATTCCCTTTGTTTCTGCGATACTACCTTGTCCGAGATATGATCGTAGACATCCGATGCCTTTGTTGTATCTCGTTACCGACAAAGATTTAACTCGTATGTGATATTACATCTCCATGACCTAGTCATAAGCTGTGCAGCTATATAGATGTAATCTCACCGAGTGGGAACAGAGTATCTTTCCATTACACGAATGAACAAATCCCGCTCTTGATCCTTACGTCTCAATACTCTTTCGGGATATCCAAGATGGACACCGTTATTGTCATGCTATATAAGACACAACGTTTAACGCTTTCAAAGTACCCCTACGAAGCATCAATAATTACGGTCTCACGGTCTAATGAATAAGCTATCATATTCTTATCTATTCCAAATGACAAACATCGTAATACGATTTTATTGCAATACTTTGCGTATGTCCATCACCTTATTTAACTAATAAGATGACTACATTGTCAACCGACGTCATTGTTCTTGATCGGGAATCTCGATCAACTGTTCCCCAATTGACTAGTTCATATAGAGGCTTACTAGGAATCCTGGTTGTCTATGTATCACACGTGTATTAATAATTCCGATTAATATAATTATAGCATAATACACAAACCTATTATAAACTTATAAGATAATGCAATAAATACTACTTATTTATTTGCTTCTAGGGCATATCTCCTTCACTTCTTGACGTGGGCGACGCACCCGAACGTGCGCAGATGGTGCACACTCGGCGTTCTGCCGTGCCATGCCTCATACGGAGTCACTCCGTTCAGGTTGCGTGATGGAGCCATGTTCAGTAGATAGACCGCAGTTTTTTTTGCAGCAGCTCTTTTCATGAAAGCTCTCAAATCAGTAGTACCGAAAGTCTTCCTCTTCATGTTCTACACCTGAAATGTAAAATTGCCTAAGTTTTAGAATACTAGTCATATTATACATAATGCTCACGGTGACAATTTTATAATTTATAAACATTGCCATATCAAATTCAAATGGTTATTGGTCAAACTAACTTACCCTTAATTACTGAATTTAGGTTGTGTCTTTGAACTGAATCAACTACTGCTCTGATTCCTACACGCCGACAATGATAGTCTGCATAGATTAAAAAGTTCAGAAAAAGGGGACGATTTTTGTATGGAATCTCCCCACGCAAATACACAAACCTGTGACCAACAGGCCACTGACAATCGATCCGATCAGAGGACGACAACTCCGCGCCCTGGCCGCCGTACGCTCGTGCGGCGCCGAACTGCAGATCGATGCGGCGTCGTGCGGTGCCGAACAGAGGATGAGAGGATCGGTGGCGCTGTTGTTCTGTTCGTGAGAGGATCGGCGGCGCTGCTGTTCTGTTCGTGAGAGGAGGCGGCGCTGCATTTCTGTTCGTCAGTTCGTGGCCTCCTGATCGCTACATGGTGTGCTTCATCTATTTGGGCTAGGGCAGAGCCCAGATGGGCCATGTTGTGATGATAGATGATGGGATGCTTCTGTTTTTGGGCAGGATTGCTTAACCTAGTACGTTTTGGAGTATAGATGTTGTTTTTTATTATATACACAGTATACATAACATATATACGTCCTACTTTTTTGACGAAAATAATGGGTATTCAACTGAACCCTGGCAGCAGCGCGCCCGGCCGAAACTTGGACTCTGTTCCTTCCCTGCGGTTCTAAAGCATTAGGCGACCCATGCGCTTCTGGTAGTCCATCCAGAATTTAGTTGCCCATTATAAGGCCATTAAATAGAGAAAAAACTTTTAGTGTGTGTTTGTGAGCGTCTCCGTCTATACTGTGTTTCTCATAAAAAATAGAGAAAAATCTTTTAGTATGTGCTTCTGATAGTCAACTGTTGTAAGAGCTCTCGAACTCTAGGATCAGGTGCGGAGCAATTTAGGATTTCATGTAACAAAACTGGTTCTACAGGAAACTGCATGAATGTATCAAAATGTGTCCAAATCCTGGACAAAGCATCAACTGCTTGATTATCTACAACTCTCTTGTATTGAACTTAATACAACATGTCCGTACACAAAATTCATGGCCGTCTTTTGCAATTCCGAAGACAAGTATTGATCAACTAAGTAGCACAAATTTTTATGGTATATTTTGATCGCAAAAAATCCCCTAAGCAAGTATGGTCTTTATTTATCCATTGCCATACAATGTGAATTGGGAATCTGGGGTAGGTAATAGAAGAATTGTAGAGAGGAAGAAGGAGCAATGGAAGGATTCAGTTACGGTTCAAATCGATGATTACCTTTAAGAACTCAACAGAAACTTAAAATAGACAACTACTACCTCTATTCCACAATGTAAGTCTTTTCAGTTAGCTAGTTTAGCTTGTTAAAAAGGCTTACTTAGTTATATTATGAAACGGAGGGAGTATTAATTCACTACTCACAGTGTCTTATCTCTTCTTACCACTCTTCTTAGAAGTCGCCCAAGGCCTTCCTTTCGCGCTCACGTCTTCTTCAGTCTGGCTCCGTATTCGGACCGTCAGTCATCGCCGGTGCGACAAACGTCAACAAGCTGCACGTCTTTTCGATCGTTTGTGAGTTGTCAACATACTGGTTCTTCTTTACTCTCAAAAGATAAAGTTCAGTTCTATTTTGCTCCCCCAAAGCAACGGTATTGATCTGCTTTTCGATCTAGCGATCAGCTTCACAACTCCCTTTACTCACATTTGGAACACGAAGTCTAGACCGTAAAATATGCAACTGTAAGAAAGATGGTTTAGAAACTCAATGGCCGGTAACTGAACGCCCTGGCCGACAAGCTGCACATGAGCTTCGACTATCACTCCGCAGCTGATTCGTTTTGACTAGATGTCGTCCCTCGCAGCGCGAGTAATTTTCAACGAGTGCGACATTAGCAACACTGATCGGCATGTGAATCCTGACTTAACCACTGCCTAAGTGTCTAGAGTCAAAGACACTATGAACAAAGTACATTATAAAACCTGCAGAATCATGTGGCTGTAGCATAGAAAACCGACGACGAGGACAGGCACCGTACTTTCCCTACTTAAAACAGTACTGATCTGTGCTCTGGCTCATCTCCCAACAGACATCTCCCTAACCCACGCATACAAAACCGAGAGCCTGACACGCCCTCAACAGACCGCTCTCATAGAATCCATCCACAATTAACCGCCCTTCACCGACCTGTTACAAGACCAACGATCGAGCTGATTAAACTAGCTAGCTCAAACGGCCTAACCATGCTAGTTACCATAAAGTAGGCAGCGAGCCCTTCACCATGCATGTGGTATATAGTCGTGCGCAGGAGACAAGAGGTGAATATAAATTTCTGGCCAAATCTTGGATACTTCTACCGGGCTCACCAACTCAATTGTCCATGATTTTGTCCTAGTACTACACCCACACCACACGGAACTCCTTGATCACCAGCTCCATTTCGCAAAATCAAAACAGCTTTCGCTCCCGGGCTATCCAAAGCATCAAGAAGCCAGATCCAAGCAAGAAGCCCAAAGCCCTGTCAGCCATTCGAGATGAACGGCTACTCCAACCTTGGTTCCTGCTGCTCGCCTCCGGTGGGGTTGGCGGTGGCGACCAAAGGCGCCAGAGCCAGGCGATCGCTGGAGCTGACCAACACCAAGGAGACCAATGCGTGGGAAGGGCTGGCCATCGGCGCGGTCACGCTGGCGAGGACCTTCTCCACCGGCTCCCAGAGGCTCTGCAGGTCCGGCGACAAGGCCAGGGCCCTGCCGGGCGCCATGATGAGGAGGGCCTTCTCCGTGAGGAGACACCCGGCGGCTCCCGGCAAGGGTGACGGGTACTACTGGAGGATCCACGACATGGACGGCGACAGCGACCACGGCAACGGCGACGTCGACAGTGTGGTACTTACCGAGCAGCGCGACGAGGAGAAGGTGGAGAAGAAGAAGGAGGCGCCGGGAGAAGAAGGTGAGGCGAAAGAGGAGGAGGCCAAGGTGAGGACGCCGACGAAGAAGAAGAGAGGTAACAACGTTCTCAAGGCGTGCAGGAAGCTTTTCAGGTTGTGATTGATGACAGATTTGTCGAGCTGCTTCTGCTGCTGTACTGAAACTGATTACTAATGCTTCCTCTTCGTATCTTGTTTCTTGCGGTGTTTATGTTGCATTTGCTCGATCCGTTGATTAATTTTGGCTGTGGAGGAGCAAAACCAGGTGGTCTCGCGCATGCTTGTTTGTGCGTTGTGTGATTGTGTCTGAGCGGTTAGATCTTGATGAGACTGGCCGGGCATCTGGGCCATGGCCGTGTCGCATGAGAAATCTGGTCTCCGATGCAATCACGGGACAACCACAGGAGACGGGAGTCAAATGGACCCATAGATTTTTTTCTTTAAAACTGGGAAGGTCAGCTTCTGCATCGAATATATGCAGTTGAAAACGCAAAAACTAGCACAAACGATTGAACAATTGGGGCCAGATAGATATATGTGGAATCGTCTCTTTTAGTTTTGTTTTTGTAATCGATATTGTACTCTTTTGTTGATTTAATATATGTGCAAGTTTTTTTAAAAACATGGGGCTATATAGATATAGCCCAGCCACCGTCATCGTTGACTCTCCGGCTTACTCCAAGGATAAATCCTTGTGCACACGTTGCGAACTCATCTCTACCATTTTCGCCAACCCAACTCTAGCGTGTAGATCGAAGAGAAGACTCTTGCTAGACCTGATGCCAGCTCGGCACGAGTCCACTACCCATGTCCTAATTGTCATCGCCATGACCCATCGTCATTGTCGTCATAGATGAAACACCGCTCCACCAGCATACCCCTCCAAACCCCTCCAGACATTCCGTGTTTTAAAACGATGCCCCTGAGAGGGAGAGCAACATCAAGGATGTCACCATCGTCCGATTTTGGTAGACCCAAATCTAGAGTTTCCACCGGAGCTCTAGGAGAAGGGTGATTCACAGCAACAACACCCTCAACGATGTAACAACACCCACATGTGCTACTATCGTCAGCTCCACTGAGCCTAGCTTGCACCAGCCGACCTCCTCACGTCCTAGACGCGCTGCAGCCCCAGGGAAGGAGCCGCCGAAGAGGGAGGTCAAATCCTGCAACTGCAGATCAAGGAACAACCCATGATCCAGCACGCACGATCTGAGAAGAAGATGCAGCCACCCACACTACACGGGCTATGACCACCCTTTGTGCTGTTTTACTGGAAGGCCCATGACTGCGATTGTCCTCATAACTTGTGAAGTCTGGATGGAGAAATGCACGCTTATGTTAAAAAATTAAGAGGGAATGCCGTGATTGGATTCTGACGGGTGTCAAACCTCTTGTGAAATTATCAGTTGTTGTGCTTTTACCTGTGTTTTTTTTTTACTTTTTTGCTTAGGCGACCACTGTTGCTCCCTCTTTGTCAACCTAAAAGACAAAGCTATTATCTGGTTTCAAAAAAGATAGCAGTAAGAAAAAAACAGAATGAAAAAGAGTTGCCGGCCCACTGCACATGTCGATTCCCTCTAGCATCTGCCAAAAAAGAACAACCCAGCACGGCCCATATTTATGCATTCGGCTCATTCTCAGGATGCTTCTAGCCTGCTATGGTGTAGTGTTGAAGATATATGTGCCAATCTATATTTTTTTTAGGTTTAAGGCGGTCAAATCCGTCATCCGATTAGATAGAATATTTGGTTATGTACAATATTTTTTGTTAGGGAAAATTTCCTCTACAAGCAAAAACAGAAAATAAAGTCCCCCGGATCCTGCGTGTGGGCGAAAACCCACCATCTCTTCCCGCATCAAATCTGCCATCTCCGTCGAAGTGATCTCCACACTGCATAAAAACCTCTGGTTCGTCTCCTTTCATATCCCCCACATTGAGAGAATGATGGCTCCGCTAGCCGTTTTCTTTCCTAACAGGAGGAATGTCCATATAGTTGAACTCTGCATCAAAAGCTGCATACGGCTGGGAAATCCATAACGCCTTTGTACTACTTTATTTCATATAGTTTACGGATCATACAATGAAAAGATCACTCATAGTCGACATAGGAACCCACCACTAAATATGAACCTCGTGGAGAAGCAAGACACGGAGAGATTCATTTTTCCTTTTAATATGCTCCCTCAATTTTACAATATAAAATGTTTTTAGATGTAACACATGTTATATAGATTCATACTATTATGAGTGTATATATATACTAAAACATGTGTGTACATATGAATATGTAAAATGACTAAAATATTTGATCCAATTTGTTAGATAGGGTGCGTAGCTACTATTACTCATTCAAAATCATTTCAATATTACATTTAAAATGCTCTATGTGAAAAAATATGTGCCATAAGACCATGTTTTAAAAATCTCATTTTGTTGCTTTTTTTTTAATACACAGTACAGACGCAGACGCTCCCAAACACATACGTATAGACACCACTATGACCGCACACACGCAAAACCCTACCCCTATTGTAACATCCCAACATTTTGGAATGTTTAAAAATCACTAAAATTTAAAACTTTTGTTTGATTAAAATAAAATATTAAAATGCATAAGAAAACCAAATATAAAAGACCTCAAACATATTGAAAAAGTTTAATATCTTTAATATATCAAATAATCATTATTTAAAATGTTGTTTCAAGTTAAACATTATAATATCCCTTGTATTTGTTAAAACCTCAATATGTAAATTGACAAATAATTTACAAACTCTCAAACCATTTTCATAATAAAAAGTCTCTTTGTAAGTATTTGATTTAAATAACTTAGCCATAACTATTCATAAATTAAAATAATACTTAGAAGTATCCTTTTAAAACTATTTAAAACATGGTCAAATGGTCAAATAGGTTTCATTCTCTTACATGAGTTCAAAACATAGTTTTGCAAATTACAAGTCTATAGGTTATAACTTTAATAACTTCATATATTTTATAATTAGTGATTTATCCAAATAAACATTTCATTAGCTTAAATGAGTTTCATCTATTTTCAAAACATAAAATGATTCTCATGAATATATTCAATATAAGAAATGAAATAAATCTAAAATCTTTTCCAAAGGTATTTTATAGAGTTTTAAAATGATTTATCATAATCTAAAACTTAATGGTGCACAAAATATTTTGAATTAAAAAATGAATACATTATATTTCCCTTTTCATTTCAAATAAATGTGTGATGTTATTTAATGTTGTACTGAAGACAAAAATGATTTAATTTTGGAAAATGAGTTTATATAACTTAATTTTAAACTTATATAAGTGTTGTATTTTTATAAATTTTATTTAGCCAAAAACAAAATTATTTAAGCCATGTTTTCAAATTTGACATTAAGTGTCAAATTTGTATTGAATCAATAATTCAAAATTTTGATTTTTGAAAAGTGTTCAAAACATGCCTACAACTGGTTTAACACAAAGATATTGTTTTTACAAATTTTTAGAAATTTATTTGACTTGATTTGGAGTCTTAAATCAAAAGTTATGAAAGAAATAAGAAAATTCCGAAAAAGAAAAATCGCTGACGTCAGGATTAGATCCAGCCACCTCCGGTCAAAGCAAGGTACGCCGTTGGATCGGATCTCAACGGCCTAGATTAGATCCAGCCCAAACGAACCGGTACTCAGATCTGATCCTTTGGATCTGGATCTAACGATCCAGATGTAATGGAGCCGAGCCGAGCCACGGCTCAGACTCAGCCGAGCCGAGCCGAGCCAATCGCAGCATGCCACGTGGCCTCTCTGTTTTCTGTTTTATTTCCGAATAGAATTAAATGCCTGTTTTGCAGAAAAGCCCCTTCATCTTAGAATTGTTATAACTTTTTATTCACACATCCAAATTAGATAAATTTTATATATTTAGAAAGCCTTGACATGTAGAATATTTTAGATCTGTTAGATTTCAAATTTGACTTAGTTTAAATTATTCAAATTTCAAATGGATGATTTGAGTATATTTGTAATAACTTTAATCTAAAAATCCAAAAATTACAAATAAAATTGATTTAGAAACTTTAGAATATTTGTAAATTGTTGCCACTGCTATAAAATATTTTTGAGTAATATTTGAATGAATTCATAGTTATATACTTAATTTAAATAGTTTGAGTATTTTCAACATAACTATTAATAGAAATATTATTTTTGATTAAATCAAATTGCAATAAATTTAATTAAATGCCCCCTGTCTATTAACACTATCTATAAAATTATGTTATAAAAATTTAATCATAGAAAACTTTAATCTTATAATTATTCTTTTTATTATATTTTCCAAAAATAGAAATTAATTAAATTGCATTTATAAATTCATGCATATTTATAAAGAAAGCCCAAAAGTTATTTTGATGCTTTCTTGTGATTAAAAATTGCATTTCATGCATAACATATTTTATTAAATAATTATATCCCTCATAGGAAAACCTCTTCATTATTTTTCTCTAAGTTAGAAGTATTTTCAACTTAGCATTTTGGTAGACAATTAGACACTTAGTAATTTTAAACATGGAGCTAGAAGACCAATGAAGGACTTAGCCAAAACAAGACTTCAGAAGTATCTTCAAGGAGTAGAAGCACTTAGAAGAAAATCAAGAAGAAGCTCATGAAGCCCAACCAGAAATATTTTCTAAGTCTTACTTCCTCTCTCTCTATTCTCCCTTCTCCTCATAGACCCCCTAGATGACTAAGTTATATTCAAGACCAACCTGAAGGTCATCAACACCATCAAGTCTTCAAAGCCATCAAGTCTACAAAATTACAATGAAGTCATCATCAGGAAGAGAAGGAAGCAAGGAAAAGATTCTACATTACCTCTTTCTATCTTTTCCCTCCTTCCTAATCTTGTCTTTCACTTAAGACTTAAACAATTTTGAGCATATTATTACCATCTTGAAGTTTGTTGGATCCTCGAATATCCAATTTATAAAGAGTTGATAATAATTGGTGATCACCTCGAAGAATAGAGTTAGTATTTTCTCTAGGTATTTTATGCACATCATGACTAAGTCATTAAAGTGCTTAATCAAGATAAAATTTTAACAAAGTTATTTTTATCCAACTTGACCTTAGTCCTTAGTCATTTTTGACCAACATATTTTCTTGCATTAACTTAAAAGATTTTTCATGGCATGACATGCATTTCTAGTCCTTAGAAATAATTTGCACATCATGCATGTCATGTTTTCCTTAGAAGTTTTACAAACTTGTTTGTTCACTAGATATGAGCATGTATGTTTGATGATTGCTGTTTGTTGATTGTTGTATTGTTGTTTGCTTATATTGTTTAGATTAAACGGAGAGCAAGCGTTCGTTGTTGAAAAGAGTTTGTGAACAACGACAACATTCAAAGGCAAGTGGCACACCTCATAAACTTCCTATTATTTTCTATATGCATTACTTAGTGTATTTTTGTAAGCATGAGTAAGATATTATTGCTATGCTAAACCTGTGTAGAATTCACTTACTCCTGTGTCTAGGTTCCTATATCATACTTAGTAGATGTATTGATGCTATGCAATCGATGAAAAGTTTCACAAAATGTTAAGTGACTACTCAGGGCTGTGCTCATGGTTGTCGTCGCCTAGGATGAATGTCTATTCTACTTAGGGCCGTGAGCATGGTGATTTTTACCTGAGAGTGCACATCCACTAAGTAAATGAAACTCCTGGGTGGATTGGTTGTATGGCGGCGAAGTTGAGTGGCTGCTCAGGTCCATGTCTATGGTTCCTGGAGTACGTGCACTTGTGGATAGCCACCCAGGGAACAGAGGAATCTGAAGAACTCCGAGTGACGATTGCTTCCCGTGCAGCCTTTTGACAATGTGCTCTGTCTAGAATAATTAAGTTGTGAGGGTGCAACCTGTCATCTTGACAAGTAGATGTAGGGGGATGATAGGTGGAACGGGTCTTGCTAGTATGGTTGCATTCTTCTTCTGAAAGTTCTTGTCTCAATTTTCTCCTTTCCTTAATACACTCCGCGTGTATAGGATTCTCGGGCTAATTGAGTCTAAAGGTGAAAGTGCACAACCTCTGCAGAGTGTAAAACTAAGTACTTAGCCGCGTCCACGGTACGGACAATTTGAGCAGCTGATCACGGACTTCAACGGAGAATTCCATCATTCCAACTTCAGAAATAAAACTTGATTGGTGAACAAGGGAAGATGAGATTTATGGTTTTCATGCCATACTTGTCTTGATTTGAAGAAATTGTTTTCCAAAGAGATAGTAAAAATTGGCTTTATGCAAAATAGCCTTGAACTCCACCAGCCAAATATGCATATAGGCTTTAGAGTT
This sequence comes from Poa annua, assembly GCA_026929855.1. Lineage (NCBI taxonomy): Eukaryota > Viridiplantae > Streptophyta > Magnoliopsida > Poales > Poaceae > Poa > Poa annua. The sequence goes on from CM049431.1 coordinate 86,601,107, forward strand.
ATTCCATTAAGTGTCCACCATAGTGTCACTTGCCAGACTTTATTTTTAATGGAATCTGACTCACGTTGTTGCAATATTTTTCTTATTGCAGATTGTTCAGATGACGAGTGAGGTTTCGTTTATAGGTTTCGAGTCTACAACCAACATGTTTTCGCCTGTGGCAACATGAAAGTGATAGAGACTCACTGCTATTGTATTTCCGCTGTGTACTATTTCAAAGCTAGCTTTATGCTATGCAACTTGTAATGAATATTTTGTAATTCTGGATCATCGATGTAATAAAATTGACGCTTTGTTGTGATATTACATCGTAAACTGTGTGTACAAATGAATCGATCCAGTGATTTGTACTATACACAGGTATCTGCCTTATTTTAAGTGCAGGTACGCTACACCTATGAGCACCGAGACTCGTTCGGCATATTTTGAGTTTGACGAAATCACCACGGACGTCTCGCTATTGACGGACACGTCGCCTACCACTGAAATCAAAGAGCCGGTTTAATCCTGAAAAATCCAAAAAAAATACAGCAGTAGACTGCATAAATGTCAAAAAATATTTGGCTTGTTTAAGCACTTACATGTTGGAATTGGTTAAAGAATGCACCTGCCGCCAACGAGCCGTGCGCGAGATGGGAGTAGAGTATGATTATGATTGGGAGAAAGGAACACGCGAGCCACCGTGTGGTGTCATGGAACAAAACTTGGATTAGTCTCAGTAGTCAGCAGTCTGCCGCCGACCTCTGACCGCTACATGTCCGTCCCGTTCGTACGGAACACACAGAGCCATCACCTGAGCCGTCGGCACCCGCACGCATGGCCGTGGTATACGCGTCCATACGTTTCGCGGCGCCGACACGCTGTCGTGTATGGCCGTGTTGTTCATTCGGCGCATGGTCGGCACTGGCTAGAGTCGATTTCAAACCTTATAAACGCAAGAAGTGGGTCAAATTTTGAAATCGGACTGTTTGGTGCGCTAGGAAAGCAATACTGCTAACCAGGATTTTATTTACAACGTGATCTAGGTGTCATATCAACATATGGGCTCAGCACAACGCGTGGGATATTTTCCCTCTTGGGTCACCGCGAGAGGGTGATGACGGACGGAGACGAAGAAGAAAACCTACATGGAGTCCATTTCAAGAGCTGACGGCCAGACTCGAGCGGTGAGCCTCGTGAGCAAGCATGAACTTTCATCATCGTCCCACATCTACTCTACGACAGCCGACCCACATCTACTATCCAACAACCGCCATGCAACTCCTCTCAATCCCTTCCTCGACTATTGGCTCACGAGGCCGTCGTAAACTCCCATCTCACGACGATACTTATGCGCACGAATGATATAGTTGCTGCAGAACAGGGAGAGGTGGCTTAGGATAGGGGATGAATATGACGTGTGGGTCCGTCTAGTAGTGAGTCATGGGTACTTTTGACCCGTTATAGTAATTTAGAATTTATTTTTCTTCCAAAATTAGTTCCAAGGTTTAAATTTCGAGCGAGATTTAATACTTGAGGGTGCAAACGACATGGATTACGAATTGAAGGTTTGAACCACCGAATCTTCACGAGTTAAGAATTTAAAGTGGTATTTTTCTAGCGGGAAAATATTTAGTGATACCACACTTTAAAAGATATCATGATATTATTTCTCAAAATTTAAATTTAAAAGTGTTAAAATAATTTATTAAAAATATATGATTGTACACAAGATGCATTCCCTAAAACTTGTAAAACCTATTTTGAAATGCACACAAAGAATAAAAACAATAAATTCCTGCTTGAATAGTGTCATTTGTTTTTTTTGTCGCACTATTCATGCTGCATTTATCTTTGTTGTTTCTCTATGTGTATGCCGAATTAGGTTCCACAAATTGTAGGGATCGTAAACACACATAAACAGCCATAAATTTATTTCGGATTTTCTAAAACTTGCAAATTTTAATTTTTATGTGTAGTATATTGGGATGGTATCAGTTTAAATTTGAAACTTGGGAATTTGAATTTTTATGAATGGTATCACGGTGTCCCATAGAAGATTGTGGTACCAATCAACTTTGGTACCAATATTGTTTTTTCGCGCTCGCACACGCCAACACGCGGCAACCACGTCGACACGGAACGGAATATTCTTAGGCGTACCGGAGCGGAGCGGAGCGGGGAGTTGGGCGACGCGACGGCTCTGCATAACCGACAGTCTCCTGAGCACACGCACGAGGAGATCAAAGATCGAAGATTTAGCAGCAACAGCGAGCGGCCGGCGCGTCGAGACCACCCAAGAATAGGAATAGCCTCCTCCCTCCCCAGATCCAGGGCGCCGGTCGTCCGCCCTCAAATCCCCCGCCGCCCCGCCCGCGGCACGCTTTGCTCGCTCGCTTGCTGCTTCCCCCCACCTCTTCCTCTCCTCGCAGAGCGAAGGAGAAGGAGAAGAGATTGGCCTGTCCTCTCTCCCCGAATGGGAGATTGGTCAATCCGCCGCCGATAATCTCCGCCCGGCGGGCGGGCGGGTGGGTGGCTCCCATCGTTGCTGATTCGATTCGATCCCAGCCCAATAATCTTACTAGTTCTGCGGCCGTCGCCGTCGCCTCCAACAAACACCACCAGGTTGGTTATTGGTTGGATTAGAACTTCAATTTCCCCCCCTTCCATTCGTTCGTTCTGGTGAGTGCTACCATTCCATTCCTTCGTTTTAAATTTCGTTTCTCGGCCCCGTCTGAATGATGATGATTAATTGCGTTTCTTGACCGTGTTCCTTGTGGCAGTTTCGATTTGGGATCGTTTCGTTAGTTCATCGGCGGCCCGGCGGTTTCCTGAGCCCCATTTGATTGTCATCTACTAGTAGGTTTGATCCCTGACGCCTTCCTCTGATTCATTCATTGCCATAGAGAAAGAAAATTCCTTGCTCTAGAGAAAAAAACTGCAAAAATGAGTTTTTTTTCTTTTTCCTGGCCTTGCTGAGGATAATGAGATGAGCGTAGCGGTTGGATACAACGAATGCCGTAACTTGCTAGGCTGGCATATGCCATGTTTTTTTGTCCCTAACTAATGACCGCGATTGATTGCGCTTTATTAGCACATCTCTGGCATATGTGGTGAGCAAGCTAAACAAATCAGTATCGAGCGATTGATTGCGCGTTGCCAGCCTGAAGCACCCCCGTTGAATTCATATGACGTGCACATTTGATGGGAAAGTGCCCAGTAGCTTTCAGAATCTTCTTTTGCCTAGAAAGATCGCTTCTTTGACCGTTTTAGTGATCAATTTCAATCGGGATGCTTTGCTTGCTCCCGAGAAATTGGTTCGTTTTGTACTACTTCTGTAGTAGCAGTGTAGATGGGAGATTTGGAAAGCGGCTGAGCATCATCTTTGGATGATTCCTGATAAGAGATTAGGTTTTGCCGTTTTGCAGATTGGTCAAATGTGGCATGCGGTAACACATTGCCGTTTCTCGCGCAGGTCCATACCGAGTACTCAGCAATTCATTCTTCAGCATCTGTTTGCCTTCAGCAGGAATATATATATACACGCAGCCAGCTCGTGCCGGAGATGGAACACGGAATGCCCACGATGACCGCAGAGTCCGACGACGATGTGCACCTTTCCCCTAGCAGTGTCAGCAGCGGCTGTGGAGGTGGCGTTCCGAGCATCCGCTTCAAGATACTCTGCAGTTTCGGAGGCCGCATCATGCCCCGCCCGTCCGACGGCGCCCTCAAGTACATTGGCGGCGAGACCCGCGTCCTCGCCGTGCCACGCTCCATCCGCTTCCGAGGTACGATACCTGCCACAATGCCCGATTGATGCGTGTGGTTCTTCTTGCTTGACTCTCAGCCTCATTGCGCGCTCACTGGTGCAGATTTGAAGAAGAAGATGGAGGAGATGTTCAAGTCGGACGTGGCGGCCATCAAGTACCAGCTCCTCTCCTCCGATGAGCTCGACGTTCTCATTTCCATCACCTGCGATGAGGACCTTTTTCACATGCTCGACGAGTATGATAGGTTCGAGTCCAAGCGGTCGCCGTCCGCGTCACCGCGCTTCCGCGTCTACGTCTTTGCGCCGCAGCAAGCGAGTTCGGTCTCGTCTGCCGCTCCTGTCGTTGCCGCCGTCTCCTCTTCCCGCCACGCCCCCACCTACGTGCGGAGTCAACAACCACAGTCGCAGCACTATCATCACCACCACCACCACTTCCAGCCAGACCGCTACGCGGCTTCCGTGCCTGGCACGCCCCAAGGGAGCCCGCCGTACCCGGAGCAGCCGAATGGCTTTGCCTCGGCCGGGAACTCCCCGCGCGCCAACATCGTAGAGCCCACCGTGTTCCGCGGTGGGATGCAGCGTGTCCGGAGCTCGCCTAATCTTGGCGGCCTGGACGCGCTCAACCAACACGCTGGGGACGGCGGCGGCGGAGGAGGCCTGGCAGCATACATGAGCAGCTCGCCGGGGCATGCGGGGGCAGGCCACCTCTTCTTGCAGGGCAACAACTACAGCCAGTACCGCAGCCCACAGCCGCAGTATTCTCCAGCTCCTGTGCCTGTGCCAGTGCCGCACCACGTCGGCGCCACAGGGAGATCGTACGACACGCGTGGTGGCTATGCAAGCGGTGGCAGTTACATGGTGGCACCGATGGTGCCGGCGCTCCGGTCAGGCCGGCCAGTCTCAAGGGGTGTCAGATCAGGGTACAGCGAGATGCAGACGTCGAAGACGGCCGCAACGATATGGGACTGACGGACGGACATCGGCCGTCTGGACACCGGTATTGTGGTTTTTGCAGGGGTTGAGAGGCTTTGGGAATCAGTAACTTTGCCAGAGATGTAAATACATGGATGCATCCACGCGGCCTTGTTAGCAGAGGCTGCTTTGTTGTTGAAATGTTATTCCAGGCTGAGAATTAACAAAAAAAAAAAATCACGTCTAAGGGCTCGCTGGTTGGAATGTCTGAATTTCTCCATTGGCATTGGCCCTAGCATTCGAACTTCTTCCACCTGAATTGCTGATTCCTCCTCTAATCTCCCTCTTCCCTGTCTGTTCTTCCCTTGCTGCGGTGATAATCTCTCGGAGCTTCAGGCAATGCAAAAGCAGCCGTGTTGTCTACGTTGGAGTTCAGTATGATGCCACTCAGATAGGTTCTTGACTTCTTGAGAGGGATAGAACACCAGTAGGGAAATGACGTGGTGGCTCTGCAACTCACACATGTAGTTGTCATATGTTTTATGTAGAGAACAGAAAGCTACAGGCACCACCTGCACTAGATAGAGTAAACTCGACAAGCAACGCACCATCAACGGTAGTACTAACAAACTAATTGGATCGGATAAGAGTCGTCGCACTCTCATCTTGTTGAATTCAGTTAATCTATCGATAAATAGGATCAGCACTCCGGCTCAGCGACTCAATCCATTAGCCAATGGACCCTGCTAGGAACGTCATGTTAATCTGATCGAATTGGATCAACTCAGGGAGTTTGGCCTCTCAAGATTCGAAAGGCTTATATCATTTCCTGGAGTACCTCTATGTTTTATGCAGATAACGATAACATGTGAAAGAAATCCAACTTTACCTTTTTGGGATACACATATTTTCTCTGAGATAATGATACTCTGGTATATGCTACTAAAAAGTAAAAAAGAAAGTTTCTACTTTTGAGATATGCATCAACTAGGTTTATCTATTATCTATACTAAAAGGAATATACATATGAAAAATAGGGGAGTTAGGCTCGAAACTCTCACAGAAAAGCAAAACATCTGACTGCTTGTTAAGTAAACTAATAACCCCCAACTATTGGAAAAAACGAATACTCCACATTTGTCTCCGTATGTTCTTTCTAATAGACGTATGTGTGTCGGTGTTTCATGACCATGTCAGATCCTTCTCCGGTGTACATAAGTTAATAGTATTACGAGATCCATTTTGTTGCTTGTACATTTTTTCATGTCTAAAAATATACTGCTTTGTACAAACCTTTCATCCCTCATACCCCAAGCCATAGAATACGACGACGAGTGAAGCCCATGTTCGTCGTTGATGTGGGACAGAGACACACACCGATCAGTCTGATGAGCACCTGTCAAGTTGAACAAAACTGATGGTGGAATCTCATCTAGTCTTCGTCACCACTCACCAGGGCATGCTAATCACAATCCCCATGACCACCCCTCCTCCCTCTTGTTCAAAGCCTCCACATATTAGAACATAGAAACTAGTGCACACATCGAATTCGTCATTATTCTACTTGGGGCATATGAAATAAGAGCATTAATCGTGGTAGATGGTGGTGGATATAAAATCTCCAAAACTTGAAAACATATCTCGTGCAAATACATGCATTATTGAGGAGTATACATGAATTCGGTTACATCTTTGTTTTCTTTTCACTGGATAAATTTGGTTACATCTTTTTTTGGCTAGGAAAATATATTCATGTTATGTAGACGAGATGACAGGTCGATCTCCAGCAATGTGAAACCTTACTCTTTCCTATACATATTATTGGTCTCCAAGTCAAAGGCAATGATAGTGAAGTAATAACCCACCTGGAGGAACACCACGTCGCCACTCCTCTTCGAAGCTATCGAATAAATAGATTCATCCGGATCATTGATTGGGAAATCCGAGTGTAGTGACCGTATCAATTTCATAATCGACAACGAGATGATGTACTCAGGTAGGATGGCATGGAGCAACTCTTGATATCTGGCGAAGATGAGAAAGAGAGAGCTTTGGGCGACACTTATAGAGTCATACATGCATAGGTCGGAGCATTGGTCGGAGTTGCAGTGGAGAAGAATGAGGCTGCCTCTCGGCATTTCTCTGCATTGTATTTGTCAAAAATCTTGGCAGCAAGGTGTGAAAGGAATGGAAATAGATGGTCGTGGCAGATGGACGTGGCAGCCGGGTGGCCGGGTGCATAAGAGTAACCTGCTTTTGGTCGCCATTGCGATGGTATGCGAGGATGCAGGGGTGATTCACGCGTTGGATAATTTTCTTTTTGAGAAACACAGTACAGACGTAGACGCTCACAAACAGATACGTACAGACACCCCTATGACCGCACACACGCAAACCCTACCCCTATGAGCACCTCCGAGAGACTGAGATTAGGAAACGGTGTGAATCAGAGATTGTACTGAACGCACTACCGCATTCAAATATGTGGTTGTGTCTTCCAAAACGTGTAGCAGTATTGTTTTCTTGATTCTCCGATTAATAAGCAACAAATTTCAATTAATCCAAATTGGACCGGGATAAAATCGCGGAAAATGAATAAATTAACGGAATTTCTATATTTAAAACAAACAAAACAGCTTGGGTTTAGCTCAGACTGACTTTTTTAACCACTCAATTGACATTTTTATGTGAAATCAGTGTATTTATTAATTTGCTATGCATCATTTTATCTACTCCAGTTTCACTTATGTAAATTGTCCAAATGTTATCTTATTGATGTGTATGCATTTGTTTCTTGTACTTGTATATTTGAATTTATTTGTAAAATCAATTGATTCTCTCTACTGAATGCACTTGGAATCCTAAGAAGGAGGATACAAATCATCAACCTTAGTTGGTGGAAGGGTTCAAAAGCTTAACTAGCCTTGCAACTTCCAAAGCTTACAAAAAAAAAACACGAACTTGATCACCATAAGCACATGCTGCAACCACCACATGCATGCTCAGGTCTCAAAACGCTCAAGGAAACTTGGTCTGTCCTACAGCTACAGCACCTATGGCTTGATCTGCAGCAGATACGCGGCTGCCGTATTTTGGTCAGGGTCAGGCCGCGGCGAAGTTCCAGACGGCCCCGTCGCCCTCGCCGCAGGCGCTGTGGATGGCCCTCATCCTGTCGACGGACTTGCAGATGCCGCTGCAGGACCAGTCGAAGGACGCGGCGCACACGTTCCCGGCCTGCTTCTTCCACTCGCAGTCTGTGGATTATGGAAAACAGAAGGGGTCAGCTTCTTACTTACTACTCTGCACCGCCGGAGATTATCTGCAAAACAACAGCGGCTCGGGCTCCGGCCGTACGTACCTGGTGGCGTGGCGCAGCAGAGGCTCCGGTCGTCGACGTGCTCCACCTCGAGCCCGATCAGCCACGCGCCCAGCGATACGTCCTCGTTCGCGAACCGGTGCAGTATTGGCCTGCCGATCATCCAAGACGAACGAAAACCATCAGACCAAATGTTAATTTGCAGATCATATGCGTGTGCTCAGTTAGTCAGTTGCTCACTGGTTAATGGAGATGTAGGAGGCGAGGTCCCTGGAGATGGCGTAGATCTGTCCCGTGGCGTGGCGGAAGTACTTGTTGCCGTCGTCCCCGAACTTCCACGACTCCGGCTCATGGTACTTCACGCCCCTGCACCCACGCAAGCAAACGCTCAAGTACTAGCTAGGTACGCCGATAAATAGATCAACAAATTGGTGACATGGCAAACGCATTCAGGTTAACTAGCTCCATTACTTACTTCTGCGACAGCACCGGGCCGGACTTCATGCAGCCGACGTACACCCTCGGCGTCGTCCTGTACCGGGCCAGCCTGTTGGCGAGCATCCCTAGGTTGACGTGGACGTCGTCGTCGACCTTGACGTAGAAGGCGGCGTCCCAGGTGGCGACGGCGGTGGCGAAATAGATCCTGGTCTTGGACGACAGCTCGTGGTACCCCTCCACGTGGTCCAGCCGCATGAAGTCCCTCGTCTCGGCTTCCTCGATGTCGATCGCCCGGTCCAGCGCCCCGCCCGGCGTCGCGCTGTGCCCGATCACGAACCGCACCACGATGCCCTTCTCCTTCTCCAGACGACGAAGCTTCTCGCCTGAAATCCGATCCAAATTTGATCAGAACACACCGGAGACCGAGATCCTTAATTACTTTCAGACGATCAGTTCATTTTTTACCTCTGGGGACCCAGGTGTCGCGGAGCGAGTCCCGGCGCTTCTTGCTGCTGAAGGCGGTGTTGATGCCGACGACGACGAACGCCTTGGGAAGACCCTTGGACGGCACGGACGCGCCCAGGCCGCCGTTCCTCTTGGCGCGCTCCACGGCCAGCTCCATCTCCAGCGACGACACCGACTTGTCCAGCGATCTACACAGATCGACCCGATCAAGAGGCAATGATCAGCATACTGTTACTCTATTAGTGGAGTACTTGACAAGTGAATGCCGGCCGCGACAAAGAAGTTACTCACCGGATAGCTTGGTGCGTTCTTGACACCTCTTTCATGACATCGTTCGGGTTGCTCGCTCCTTCTATCTTCTGAAACAACAGACGATCGAGTGACTGATCAACAAACAGAAGGCTACCAACCTACACTACCATACCAATATACCATGCATGCAGGATTACGTGCTTGGTGGCACTTACACGTCTGTGCTCGCAGTCGTCGTCGGAGAAAATAGCGACCCTGGAGCCGTGGCCGGAGGAAGACGAGGCACCACCGTGGCCTCTCGACGGCGACCCCAGTATCGTCATCCGTCCGCTGAGGAGCAGCCCCACGAAGAAGCTCGTCGCGCACAGGACGAACACCGCCTTCGCCGACATCGGCCTCGCCCGCGCCGCCTTCTTCTCCGACTGCGGCTGCCTCTCGTTCAGTGCCTGAATTCAGACAAAAAACGCACACGCATGAACTGTTAACATTTCCGCTTCACCTCAGGAAAACTAATCATATATATACGGCGGATGTACTATGTTTTGCGCAAAACAGACCATCATTTCTTGCAATGATGCACGGCCAATTTGGGCGCGTACGGAAACGAAGAGATCACTCTCCACGGGTGATAAGGAGTGATGTAGTTGACGCCGAAAACGCCGGCTATCTATCCCAACGCCGCACCCCTGCACGGCGAAACGGTTCAGTTGGCAAGGCCCTTTGCGTGAGGAGCTCATGCTGGCAGTGTGAGTGAGCTCACGATTAACAGGCTCGCCGCCAAGGACACTGTACAGTGTTGTTCTGTCCACAACTTATCTAGCTGGTTAACGGCTCGTTTTTTCAAGTGATTAACGCGTGTTCTCTGCCTGCAACTCATCTCTCTGGTTAACAGTTTTTTTTACAGTGATTAACGTTTGCACGGTTTAGTTTCGATACATCAGGCAATTTATGTGTGTTTGATGACACCCCAAATTGTGTGATGCGAAGGCCAACAAGGAAGATATGATTTGCCAAGCACAGTTCGGTGTATCTGGCATGTAACTAAGTACTCATTTGTCCTATGATTGACTTGAGACTATAGGTGATGTTTCCATGGGATTCTAGCAAAGACAGAAAAAAAAATCAGGTCATAAGAATCACAATCAGAAGTAGCCCGAACTTACAGGACACTTCTCCTTTTGGAACGCAAGAAGCTTACATGAACTAAGTTCAGACTCCAGTTGACAGCGGGAATCAAGCTACACAGTTCTAAACAGGGACTGCCAGGAGTTCAGCTAATTTGCAACAACGTATGCATCACTGTTGTCACCACAGCAATGAGACTGCACATTGCCTCTTCAAAGTTCTGCAGGTAGAACAGACGCTGCCTTGTGCAATTTCAAGCAATGTCATCACGGTTGTCACTTCTATGTTCTGCAGGTATATCTGCAAGGCTAGCCGCTGCATATGAAGAGATAACAGAAAAACATAGCTCATAGAAAAAACAAGCATGGGTAAGGCACAACAGATGGAATATCAGCCATATAAGTGTCCAAAAATCCTCATACCTCGGCCACCCTGAATTAAAGGCACCAAGTAAGCAGAATGTGAAACCAACAACCATTGTCTACATCTAAATAGTAGTTCAATTCTGACTAAAACAATGCCATGCGCCCTGCACTGGACACCACTGCTTAAGGGTGACATAAAGGTTTAAATAAGCTGCATTACCAGTTCCCAACATTTGCTTCTACACCCCAAAATACAAGAGTCCCTCACAACTCAAATAAATTCCACATGACATGTTCAGTCATTTCAGGAGCATCCAGTTCAACGATGCTTCTCATATCGTTCTGAATGATAAAGTGGCGGTGGCAGATTTAATATTGTTGAGATTTTTCAAGCAATAACAGCCAACAAACACAGCCTATAGGTGAGCTTGATGCCATAACAGCTGGTCCATCTTGAAATCTCGGAGTAAAAAGGGGCAGCCCACAGATTTGTAACTTAACACAAGTACTAATAATGGATACGACAAATATTACCAGTTCAAAAAAACAATAACAATAACTTTCCTTGTACGGCCAACAAGAACTGTAAGCCATACCAGGAAATCACGGCAGTTGCACCTCAGCAGCAAGTAATCGGAATGTACAGCTTGATTACTCGAGAGCCAGAGGTTGCCAATGCTGGATCCAAAGTGACAATGGATACATGTGGCTTCCATACAAATACTGCTTAAGCAAACAAGCCATATTAACCATACATAGTGATAAATTATAAATAAGTTTAAAGATACATCACAGACTTCACGGGTTTCATTACCCATTTTAACATCCCAACATAATACAGATCCAAATGACATGAGAAACACAAATAACATAATAGCTCAAATATTTTGAACTGAGGACATTGCCACCCCATCCCTGTAACTAGGATAAGTACTACAGCGACATTAGTGGAGACAGGTTGGAACCTAACCATCAGGGTCAAGCCTGACTACAATGTAGAAAACAACAGACACACAGATGCACTACCATAAGCCATATTTACATGCATGTAATGGCAAGTACCCAGATGACATAATGAAAGGGCTGAGACAACAAAGGCTTCACTGGCCGATCTTACATTCATTGGCACTCAGTACGCTAGTACGACGGGTATGGAACTGGTTGTCTGTCAGCTCGACGGCTAACATCACTCAGAACAGAACCAAATACACGTCTACTATACTCATATGTACCCTCACTTAATCCTCTACTTGCTACCCCACTTGATGCTGGAGAAAAAAGGAATTGTAAGATTCGATACGAAATCATATTAAATATCTCATATTTCAAAGGGACAAATAAGTTCTCTCACCTTGAGAGTTGGAATCATAAGGATGATTTGGAGAAACACCATAGCCTGCAATCCTACCATTTACGGCTCTTGGTTGTGACACAGGAGTGTCACAAGATCTCATTGGTTGATGCGAATTTGGTTGTGGTATAGGGTTCATTTTAGGTGTTATAGGAACATTTCCATTTGAAGAGGGCTTGTCCTGCCCAGAGATCTGTCAAAAGAACGGCATAATTTCAGAGTTCAGTCTTTCCCTACTACTTCATAAATAAATATACAAATCTAATAACAACAAGACCAGCAGTCAACTACATTGGGTTGGCCCCAGAATGAACTACTCACACAAAATGTAACTGACCACACCACAAGAGCAACATACTGAAATCTATATAATAAAACAAATTAGATAACCAGGGAGCAAAAGAAACGCACCGCAAATTTAAGTGTTCTATTTTGAAGGCGAACAAGGCCAGAAAACAGCCTAACAGCATACTGGGCAATCTCCTCTGTTTCGTACTCAGCAAAAGCAAAACCTTTGGGTCGACTAGTTTCCTTGTCACGAGGTATGTGCAAGTCTACTACACGACCTACCTGAATAAGAATTTCATACAAAACCCTCTCCGAGACCTTTTCATCCAAGTTACCTATTTAAGAAACATACAATTGAAGAATTAATACAATACAAGCAATTACTTCGTTATATTTAGGCACGCAAAAAGAAGAGGTAAAGTGAGACAAGAACAAACAGTGAAAAAAATCCTATAAAGAATGTGATGCGGAGGAAGTCTATAAAGAAGCTAGACTGGTGGTTTTCACAAACCGGGTTGCAACATCGTTTCACAATGTCTACCACCAGTTCACTAGTTGGACCAGCAGATCAACATGTTATATAAGGTAGAATACTACATGGTTGTCGGAACTGGCGTTTACCCAAAGAAAATGCTTTAATACACTCTTGCTCACCAGGGTTTGTGTGAGGTTGTGATAACCGTCCTAGGGATTGAAGGTATTCTTAGTTTCTAACGCGTTAATAAAACAGTCTTTTTCTCAAGCTGATTACCGGTCCTTTCAACTTTCACAAACTAAAGGTAAGGACGAAATTAAGCAACCGGGAAGCTGAGAACATTACTAGACAACAAATAATATAATAGTGAATCCTAAATTTCTTGCAAGCCGTGATGTCCTTTTTCATACTCTTTCATCATAAGTTCATAACTGTGCAAGGATCAAGCGTCATTATAACCCCTTTATCCCTCAATACCTGAGCAGTGGAGCCCTATTAATATTGTAAGCAAGCTTTATAACATCAATATCTTGTTCCGCGCACTTAAATGTAGATAAATCTCTAAATGCACTGACCCGAACGCAAGAGCATAGTTAGCGAAGCTGAAGTGAATTTATGACACACATTTGACAGCTACAAAAAAGGGCCGGTATGACTAATCCCCCCATAAAGCGTAATATCAATCTATGAAGGACATAGGTCTCACAACTCTAGTGTTCACACATCTAAACCCTATATGATGCATGTATTAAGCAGGTTGAATTTGCGGGTATATTGGTCTTTGTAAATATATGCTTATGTTGATTTTCACTATACACATGCTTTGCAATTTTCCAATCACAATTCACAAGAACACCAACAGATGTTTTCTGCGCAAGGCAATTAGCACGACTGAGGTGAATTAATCAGCTAGCACGCAAGTAAACCTAGCGCAACGAATAGTTGCTATTCCGAATTCAAGGAGATGGGACGATGCAAGAAAGGCAATCACAAGCTTATTAAGCAATTAACTTATCTAAATTGTGACGGTAATTAGTAAATCTACGGCCGCCAAATCTAAAAGGGGGCGAAATCCCGCTTGAAATCATCTAAAGCATACAATAAGGTTGTGCCTTCTTGAGGCCCAACAACTGCAGGCACGAAAGAAGAAAAAAAAACCAATTTTGGGGGCCGGAGGCAGCAGCACAGGCCACCAATCAAAGGGAAAACACAGGTGAGGCTGCTCTACGAACAGAACAGAGGAAAATTCACCACAAATTTCCCCTCAATCCCGAGCCGGACCACCACCACCAGGAAGGCCGCAGGAAAAATGGGGGGAAACCCGCACGGGCGACCGTACCGCGCGATTCGGACCTCGAACCGGCGGAGGAGAGGGTGGAGATCTCACCTATGTAGACAGCGCATCCTGGGTTCCTCGCCATGGGGACCGGATCTGGGGAGGCCGGCGGAGGCGACGCGGAGGAGTCCAACCGGGAACAAGCTAGCGAGCGAGCGACTGCCACACGACGACTACACCAGGCACAGGGAAAGAGGTTGGTGACCGCGTCGGGGCCGTAGCCCGGTAGCTATATCTAGCGGGCGGTGTGGACTGTGGAGACGTTTCGGTTTCGGCTGCCGACGCAGAGACGGCTTCGGGATAGTCGAGGACAGTGGGTGTAAATAGGTTTTGAGCTTTTTTTTAAGAGTAAAACGAATGTGCGGTCACGAAGTTGCCACGAGCGAGCGCATTAGTCATCAACTGGGAAAACGTAAGATCTTGGTCACTAAGTTGTGGGATAGAGCCACGTTAGTCATTCCGGCACGGCAGACGTTAAACTGCTGACGTGGCACCGTTTGTCTTCTCCCCAGACGCAGAAAATTGCAGAAAACCCCCTGGAAAGACATACAAATGCGACACCTTACCCTAACCTTGTATACAAATGAGTCGTTCCCCAAATCGAGCGAAACCTAACCCTATCTCTCTCGATCCAATCTGTTCGGCGGCGGCGACTTAGGCGAAACCATGGCTGGCGGCGGCGATTGCGGCGGAAGCGTGAGCAGCGAGTCGTCGGTGGTCGGCGGTGGGGCAGGCACTAAGGTGCCTTGGTCCCATATCAAGGACGGCCGGTATTTCTCGGAGCTGATGCGGCGCGGCGAGCCCGACATGTGGCCGGACTCCGGCCGCATCGTTCTGGCGCGCACGACAGGGATGGCTGCGTTGGAGGAGAGCTACCGCGGCCACGTCCTGCTTGCTCGCGTCGAAGGGGGTATGCGTGTGACGGCGGCGGCACTGTTGGCTGCAATGGAGGTGGAATGCGGGGTTCCGCAATCGGCGGTGAAGGTGGAGGTAACTAGCCCACCTTACCATTTCTTTGTGCAGTTCGATGTGGCAGGAGATTGCACTGCCGTGGTCATGTCGGACCTGCGTTGCGGCGGCACGTGCATCCGCTTCCGCCGCTGGAGGCGCGATGCTCGTGGAACGCCGGGGAAGATGGAGTTCAAGACCACACTCAGCATCGAAGGGCTGCCAGAGGAGGCGCAGGAGCCGCAGGCCATCAATCTCCTTGTCGCTGGACTGGACGGTGAGGTTATTGAGGTTTTGCCGGCAACAGATCGATGGGTGGTGACTGTTAGCACTTGGCTCCGTAATCCTTGCAATGTCCCTAAGTTGCTTACCGTGACGGTGCCTGTGCCTACCGAGCCTCGGATTGATCCAGATACTGACGAAGACGTTGAGTCACCGCCACCACCATGCGACCCAAGGCAGAAGAAGAATATGGAGTACCAGCTGATCATGCACGTGAAAGATGTGATCGACCGTGGACAATTGATCACCGACCTACCAGAGAAGTATCTGCCCGAAGAAGGCGTCGCTCATAATTAGTGAATCCTACTAGTGAAGACAATGAAGTACCTTTTGCTTGTCGCTCATAATTGTGAAAGGTGATGTGTTAATAATATTGAGATCATCCTTCAAGGTGGTAAGAGACCACTTCCAGCTAGAATAACACTCAACCTCCACCACTGCCATTGCTATAGGAAAGATACTGTCATTGCCATCTATAGCTATTGCTGTCAATAATTGTCCACCATACTTGTTTTTATGTGAGTACCATCTAGGCAAATAACTGGTCGACACCCCTTCAAAAAACCTCTCTTACAAGCATCCAGTGAGAAGTAACACGTGCTAAAAATCCCTGGGTTTCCTACTGTTCTGAGGTAAAAGGATGTACCTGGGTTTCTCATCCTCAATTCCTCGCCATAATCCCATAGACTATTGTACTGCAACTTCTCATCTCCATGGATCATCTCAAGTGCTGCATACTTAGCTTTTGCAAGCTTAAACCTGCTAGGCTTCATGTTCAGTTCAGCCTGCACAAGCTTTCGAAATGCTTTAACCGATGCATTCTCATTATCTCTGAAAAAATCAACAAATCTCTTGGCAAGATAAATATATGTCAGCTCAGTGACATTCCAAACTTTCTCACAAGAGTGCTCATCAACATACTCCTTCACCAAATAGAGATCAGTCCTATTGTCTCTAGAAACAACAAGCTTCCATGAACATCCTTCTGTACAGTATGCTTCAAATCTCCTGCTGTTGTTCCTTTTCTTCTTCACAGGCCACCTGTTTTTTATAACATATTGTGCAAATGCAGCTCTAACTTCTTTCATTGTAGAGAATGCCATTGCAAGCTTGAAAATTGGATCTGCCATATCTACTTCTGGGTTGAAAATCATGGGCTTGAAACTGGACAGCAAGTGCTCTTCTTCTGGATGTAGGGGCTCCAGATATTCATCTTCCGGTGCACCATCATCTTCCCAAACGTGTTCTGCTTGCTTTTTCCAAGCTCACCATCTTCCACCTCAGAATCTATATTCTTCTCATACTCGTTGTCATCTCCACTGTCCTCAGATCCATCCTCCGGGTCTGTAAATTGATAATCACTGTCATCTATGTCAGATTCTGCTTTCTTCACCCCTTCCTCAACCTCTGCCGCTTCCAGTACATCATTTTCAGATTCTGCTGCACGGCCCGCTTTTCCCTTTAATGGAGACAGCAGCACGGCAGGCAGTGTGGCAACATTCCCAGCGAGGATATCATCTGGTGCCTCCTCTTTCTTCATAAAGTTGTCTTCATCAACATAAATTCGCAATGACTTGCCACTCCACAATGATGCAGACATTTTCAGTAATTCTGAATTTCTCTCGGCATCTCCTTCCCATTTCATTGCCCTCAATCCATTTTCCAAGCCATATCCATGCTCCAACCAATACACATGCTCCAAATTGGCTGTTGGATAACCCAACTCCGACAGAATTGACTGAATTTCGGCTTCAGACCAAGTCTCCATGTCACAATCATCAAATATGTCAGCTTTTCCATTGATGTAGCCTCTGTTCCGACCCAGGCCGCAAAAAAATCCACTGTGGTATACAGTTAAGCTGAACTTGCCGGGAAATAGTTCTACATTGCAACAAAAAATTCAGTTACTTCCTAGTCAGAAACCCTAAACCAAAAAATCAGTGGGAGAGTAACATGGAGCAAGATTGTTCACCTATCGTAAATTCCTAAGAATCTATGAAAATTAGACACCTAATCTACCTAAATCGATCCGTGAAACGGCCTAATCGACCAAATCCATCAAGGAGTACTTACCATACTCGGGGGCGGAGGCGCTGGCCTCTCTCCGTCGCGGAAACTTCACATCTAGGGCGGGAGATGCCATCTCCCGTGCACGCCACCGTCTCCGATGCTCGCCGGCGTCGGAGATCTCTCCCTTGCGACTCTGCTTGCGATGGCGGCACACCCTCAAATCGCCATGGCGGCTTATCTGGTTGCGACTGGAGTTCGGTCATATTGAAATGACAAGCCGAAATACTCCAGGGGGTTTTCTGCAATTTTGTGTGTCTGGGGAGAAGACAAACGGTGCCACGTCAGCAGTTTAACGTCTGTCGTGCCGGAATGACTAACGTGGCTCTATCCCACAACTTAGTGACCAAGATCTTGCATTTTCCCAGTTGGTGACTAATGCGCTCGCTCGTGGCAACTTCGTGACCGCACAAGCGTTTTACTCTTTTTTTTACCTTGTACAAGTACACATTATTGTATTCATGGATAGAAATTTAAACCAAGTATAGTAAATAACATAAACTAAAAAGATACAAGTTCGGTTAAAAACTAAAAGGATACAAGTTTGGTTAAACTGTTGTATACCGCTTTTACCGCAACTATACGGCACCGAAGTACTTCGCCGTCACCGGGAAGAAAGCACCAACAGCTGGTCCACATCTTGACGCTGAAGAAATCTCTATCCATGAGGCGTTAACGAACCATGATACCCACTAGACCCATAAGGGCTCATTTGGTAGTCAAGTAAAAGGAGGGGATCCCGGCCTTTTCCCCGGGTGAGAAGCCCACGCGTAAAACTGAATCGGGGGAGCCCAACTGCGCCGTTTGGTTGCCCACGGGCCGGGTTACAATGGCCCCTTCCCCTCGTTTTCCCAGGGAGCCCAGTCCCCTAGTCACGAGGTCGGGGAGGAAAATCTCTTGTTCCCTCGCGACACAGAGGCGACGGCGACGGTGCTCGCGACGTCGCTCGTTCTACTCCGACCGGCCGCCAGAAGGAAGCCCCCGTCCCGAGCTCTCTCGCCTCTCCCTGCTGCCTCTCCCCTCTTTGGCCTCTCCCCACCGGCGGTCTTCATCTCCTTTCCCCAAGATCTAGCGCACCTCGATCTCCAACTCCGGTGACGACATCCAGGCGGTGGAGCTCGGCTTCCTTCTCCTTCAACTAAGGTGAGCCCGGAAACAAACCGACCTCCTCCACCCCTCCGGCCACGTACCGACCTGCTTCGGCCTCTACAGCAACATACTCGACCCATCTCCATGTATTTATTTCCTTCACAACAACCAACTCCGGCCTCCTCATCTCTTCCCTGGCCGCCGCTGACGTGGGGCTACTCTTCGACTATCCCACGGTGAGGATACCTGGGTCACGCCAAGACTGCAAAGGCCCGAGGAAGGCCCAATAGAGATAGCGTGTGGCCCAAGACTAGTCGGTTAGGTCATACGACTCTTACCATATTTGTAAACGCCATCGGCACCGTTCACCCGGTACCTAGCCTATCATATAAAGGTTAGGAGGGTTGCTCGTCCAAGGAGACGGACATACGCACGCTCATAGCCACCACCATAAACCCTAGCGAGATCGTCATCTCGCCATTGTAGCCACAACTCGCCATTAATACCAGACAAGCAGGAAGTAGGGTGTTATCCTCCGGGAGCCTGAACCTGGGTAAACGTCTTGCTTGTCAGCAATCGTGATCACCAACGCTCATCTATCTTCCCCTCAATCAACCCGGGATGCACAACCCTGGGATTTGCTGAGTTACACCCTCGTCAGCCGCCGCCTGGTCTCCTGCTTGGCCCCAGCAGCGATGCCGGCAGCCTCTACTCACAGGCCGAAGCAACGAGCGTGCGTGAGATTTCCATCCCTACAGCCAAATGCACACAGGCCTGTGGGAAATTTCCCCACGTCAGTCCAGGTGAAAGGGCATGTCCCTTCTTAAGATTTTGGTTAAGATGACACTCGAGTTAGTGAGGACTAATGCTATCTCTAAAGTGTATTTTCAGGTTTTAGTCCGCTCGTATGATGATGGTTGGAGATTGGATGCCCCTCATTTTTGGATGATCATGTGACGGTGTTATTTGTACCTTTATCTATTTACTTCTTGAGTCAATAGGATCACCGCACTATTGAGAGGGTTAACTTGTTGTTTTCATTGGGGATGAACTCTTCCAACTCTATTTCATATCACTTTCCATACACCTAAGGGAATATGCCCTAGAGGCACTTAATAAACATAGTTTATTGGCTATATCCCAATCGTTCATTATATGTTTTATACCATGCTATAACTGTATTAAGCGAAAACTTTAATACAAGTGTGGTAGATAAACATCCAGGTCCCTAGTAGCCTCTACTAAGACCAGTTTCATTGCGCGATTGATGATCGAGGTTTTCCGATCATAGGGCATGGCGCCGGTCGGCAATGGAAGTCATATCGTTAGATGTAACGATGTGATGGACATACACAATATTTATAGTACATAGTCATTACGCCTTAAGACCGTGAGATCAACTCTTATTGTTATCCCTGGAAGATACTTTGATCGCACCAAACGTCATATCTTATATAGTGTGACAATAACGGGGATACTTTTGGGTATCGGAAGGGGGTAGTTGAGACGAGGGGTCAACAGCGGGATTTGTCAGTCCACATAGCCGGATAGATACTCTAGGGCCCACTCGGTGAGATTATGTGAAATGAGTTTGCAAACATGTGACTAGGTCACCAGCTGACATAATATCATAGACGAGTAGAAGATAGCGATGTCGGTAACGAGATCATGCAAGGTATGGAGATATCTGAAAATGATGCTCGGACGTGCTAAGTATCGCCATGACAAAGGGTTTAAGACTAGACATCCATGTTTGATAGATGAAAGTCATTCGTTATATCACATGGATTAATTCATGGGGTCCAGGCCTACGAGTTAGTCATTGATCATAGAGGAGTCTTGATCATAATTGTTATTACATCGAACCGCTAGGGTAACACACTTAAGGGGTTTCGACAAGACAACCGGAAAGGAAAGAGATCACCGGGAACGTCCCGGGAATGGTCTGATGGAGATCGGACAGCGACGAAAGAGTTTTCGGAGCTAGAATAAATTATATATAATATGTTTGATATTAATTAGTGTAATTAATATTTAAATATGATTTTATATATTTATTTTTGAATTTTTAAAGGCTGGTTTCCCTAAATGGGCCTTCTGGTGGAAAGAAGGCCCATGAGGGGGGGGGGGAAGTCCCCCCAGGGCGTCGGATTGGATGGGGGCCGGCCTAGGTGGGCCAAATAGGGCCCACCTAGGGCCGGCGCACTCCCCTTGGCCGCACCGGGAAATGGGGGATAGTCCCACATTGCCTGGCTGGCAAGGTTGGCTCCCCCCGGGAGCCTATATAAGAAGGGGCACCCCTGGCCTTTTAATTCACCAATTAATTCCCCAATTCTCTCTCGGTCTCGTGATTCCCTTTGTCGGAGTTGCGCCGAGTTGAGAGGGGGATCTCTTCCACCATAGCCCGCTGTCGCGCTGCTAGTGTTCCGGTCCAAGTCTTCCGCTGCTCGTCCTGGACTGGAGCTTCGAAGGCCATCGTCTCCACCGTATGTGTGTAACGCCCTGTGAGGTGCTGCGCTAGCGGTGCTCGAAGGCCTACTTTGTAGCACCCCCGAGAGCCAGGCTAGACAAATCCCAGATATCCTTCTGATATAAGCCTAACCTTGATCTCGAGAGCCAACATTTGAACATTCGGTAACACAACAGTGACTCTACGACTCAAAGCAATATTACACAAACTCTTAGCAGAGTGAAGATAGCAAATATTACAAGCAGAGGTCACTGACCCAACAAAACATCAAACAACGAAAGCAAATATTGTTATACTACATAACAAGAACCAAAAGGCCTAAGAGGCCATAACATAAGCGACGTCCCGCCCATCGATTCCAGGCTGCTGCACGGGAACCCCGATCTACTCGTCGATGTCCAGGTAGAAACCAGCAGTGGAGTAGGAACCTTCACCTGTCCAAAAAGTGCGCAAGGCTGAGTACAGGAGGTACTCAACAAGACTTATTTAACCTATTATATATCTGGCCGTTCAGAGAGTATTCATGAATGTCTTTGCATAAAGCCATCTTTGTTTTCAAATCGAGGGAGGAGAGAATCTCGCATCTATAGACTTTTAAAATGGGATAAGGAACAACACCTCTGACTTCATCCTCCATCTTCTGTAGCCACCGAGATGTCATCGTTTGCACCACCCACAAGAATCACCTCCTCGCTCAACCCGAGGAAGCAATCCTAACCACCCTTAGTTGACAGTTTTATGATTAGTTTTAAGTTGTCTATGATCATCAGACATGAGGTACCAAGTCGTCCATAACCGTGGACACGGCTTTCCGAAAAGATTTACCCTGCAGGGGGTGTAACTACCCACACGCGCCAACCAACCGATACGCCAGACATTAGCACTCTACCTGGGAGTGCCGGCTGGAGAGTTGGCCACGACCTTTCCCAAGCTTCGCCTATGTCCATGAGCCACAACAGTAGATCTGACCACGCGCAGCGGTCTCTAGTGCGGGTTGCCAGGGTCAAGATCAGAGCGTCACACTCTCCTGACCCAAGCCCTAACTTTTCTTCTCAAACCATTTTTACCGCACACGCAAATGGAACACTCGAACTAGTGGCTTCACGTAGTAGGCTAGGCAAGTTGGAGTCGAGGGGGAAATGAATACCCCGTGTGGATGCACGAATAGTCTTGGTTCCAAAGACGAGAACTCGGATCCTAGTGTCGACAAGAACGAGACAAACCACCACAATCCCGATGTGGCCTCTCGTCCAAGTCTTTAACAATAGATAAATCATGTATACCCATTCCAACCAATCTTCCCAACTGAATGGAGAAAGGAACAACTAAGCATTTCTAAGCGGCAATGCAACGCAAGTGACACTCTATACCTTGACCAAAACATCTTTGAACCGTATGCATAACACAAGAATCAAATACTTTGGAAATCTTATATGTGTAGATATAAGGTTATGCTTGCCTTGCTCTTCAGTAGCTGGGTATTGATCCTCGGAGGCGTTGCAAACACTCTCAGGCTCGAATCCTATCGCGAAGAACCAAATACCGGAAAGGAATGACACAATCAATACAATATTGATGCAATGCGCAATCACATGAATGATATGTCATTTTTAGGATACCCTAGATGCAAGCATCAAATTAAATGGGTGAACAAAACATACCCATAATTAAAATTAGGGTTTATTAATGTGAGACTAGTACATTATTTTCCTTTTATAGAATATGTATGATTAAATTATAATTGAATAGATTTTATTTTTCTGAACATTTTTATATAAAAATCATATTTTTCTGATTTAAAATGAATTAATTATGAATTTTTCAAATTTTAAATGATTTAATTCAAATTTATTTAAATAATTTGGCCCCACATGTCATACTTTTAATCATTTCAGAAAATAGTAATGGAAAATATTAAAACTCTGACATCATGGGCCCACATGTCATAATAAAACATTTACAGAAAAGAAATAAATGATTTTAGGAAATTAAAAAGAGATGATGACGTCAGCTGACGTCATCAACGCCCAAATCTCCCTGCCGATCACGAACTGCTCGAATCCGAGCAAATTGATTGAATTGCCTTGCGGCAATCGCCAGAGGGGATCGAGGCGGACCATTTGGTGGTGGCGCCGCCCGGAAATGGTCACCGGAGACGCCATACGGCTCGCCGGAGCGGAGGCCGACGGCGGCGCTCGGTGGCCGGGCTAGCCAGAGGAAGAGGGAGAAGAAGGAGGGCATGGGGAGGACCACGGGGACGACCTGGAGCTCGTGGAAGCGTCGGGGAGGCGAGGGGAGCTCGGGAACGGCCGGAGTTCGAGGTCGATGGCGGCGGACTCGACGGAGGGAATCGACGATTCCCGCGGCTTCGCGGCTTCCCTGGACGAACCACTCGAGGAGGAGGAAGAGCAGAGCACGGCGGTGCTGCTGGGCTGCTCGCCGGAGCAGGAGGTGGCCGGAATCGGCAGCGGTCGCCAGAGAACCGTGGAGGTCTACGCGGCTAGGGTTTGCAGGAAAAGGGGAAGAAGAAGAGGTGAGAAGAGAAGCTAGGGTTTTCCCACCGCGGAGGAGGTCTCCTTGTAGTCCAGGGGAGGGCGGCGGCGCGAATCGCAGCGCAGAGGAGGCAGGGGACGACGGAGCAGAGGCCACGGCACGGCGGCGATGTGAGAAGGAAGAGGACGGCAACCTTTTCCAGAAAACCCCCTGACAAAAGTAAAAATCTCCAGTTTTCTTTACAAACAGGCCCCTGGTTGCTTATTTAAAAGGTTTGGGGCTTTTCTGTAAAGAGAAAAATTTGCAGAAAAATACTAGGAGATTCAAAATTTCACAAGGAAGCCAATGACAGTCTTGGATTTTGAAAATTTGGAATATTTTGGGTTCACCAAAAATAACAGGAGTTTAAACCTTTCTTGCAAAAGCAAACATGTGAATTTTAAATGCAAATTCTTGTCCAAATTAAATGAGATGCATGCAATGCTCAAAACACACCCGTTATTTCTATTTAACAAACTTGGGATGTTACATACTTCCTCCACCTGACCTCGGGGTCATCTTCGTCGTCTTCGTCGCGCCGAGTTCTCCGTGACCTAGAGGTCGGCTACGTCGTCTTTGTCGTCAACGCTTGTGCGGGAGCGTAATCCCCGCTATTCGGTCTACGAGGGTATGTATTCCGAACTCCGACGTACTTCTATATCTGCATAGTGTAGATCTTGGCTAGTTTAAGGATATCGTTGCTAGGATTTTTTTTGTTTTCTGCACACGATCCCCTTCAGTGGTATCAGAGCCGATCTATCGTAGATATAGCTGTACGCTGTTAGAACCCGTGTTCTACACGGGGGCACCGTTCCTGTTATTTGCTACCCTCTAGCGTGCACTTGTGATTCCAGCGGCATCGAGTTGATGAAGCGGCCCGGACCGACTTTACGCGTACGCTTACGCGAGACTGGTTCCACTACTGACATACAGCTTGTACCGTATCTGTGGCTGGCGGGTGCATGTTTCTCTCTCTTTAGTTGGTCTTGCATTTTCAATGGAGGGCCCGAAAGGGATGCTTAAACATGCAATTATTGGATCGTTGTTGTGGTCATAAGGTTCGTAGGTATGAAGCAGTTCTATTTACGATAGCTCCAAGCCATGTAAAATATGCAAAAGATAAAGTAGAAGCGTCTAACTTTATTTTGCAGGGGCTATGTGATATGGTCAAGGTAGGTTTATTAACCAAGAAGACCATGGCGCATGGACCATATCACGTCGCATTACATTTGATGTTTTGTGTGCATCTTATATTGTGTGATTATATATATTAGTATATATTAGTTACGCGGCGGTAGTTATATATAAGATGATCCCTTCAAAATACCACTAGTGTTCTCCCTCCAACGCGCACCACCAAGAAAGTTCTACGTTATGAGGCAGGCCGTGATGATCGTGTGTCAGACATATCGTTGTTCGCATACAGTGGGTGTAAGCCATGTTGCACAAGCGTCTGCGTGGAGGTTATAGTGGCGAGCCTAGCATATGCAGATATGGTCTCGGAACACGGAGGCCGAAAGTTCAAGCATGAGTCACAGAGTTGTTGTGATTGCCAATTGTACCCTTGAAGTTGTGTTGCTGGCTCTGACGATGAGGGGTTGCGCAATGGATGGGGGTCGTGTAATCGCTTAAACGACCAGGAGGGATGTTCGTTTGAGTGGGAGTTCGGATAGTTATTTTCTAAAATACTAGAACTCAAAATATAATGAACAAAGTCTGTTTTGCAAAACCTTTGTAGATATTAACCATTGGGATAGCATCTTTTCAAATTAGGCGCATTCCTGCGATTGAGAAACTTAAAAGATTGGGTCCAAACTTCATAGTTTTATACTTTAGCTTGAGGATACTCCTTATTTAAACCGTTAGCTCTTTGTGGTACAATACCCGCTAGGAGATAAACCCGGAGATTCCGCTAACAAAAGATAATTTGGATTATCAGATTTTGTGCGGATGATATCATCATAGTTCAGTGTATGCTATGATCTCTGCCATAGAGAACCAACGGTGGGTACGAGTTATTGGATCGCGAACATATGAAATGGTCGCTAAACTCGGGGTACCCCTAAGGTTGGGTTGATGAAGTTTATCAGTACGTTGACTGATTGTCTTCTCAACCAAGATGGAAGAGAATACACACATTGAGGGAGCACGTGGAGGTCATACTTAATGAGATATGTTCATACTTGAGGAACATTGATACACCTCGCTCAGCTCGATCACTGGATGACAGACATCGTTGCCAAGTGCAAATCCCCTGTCATAGACTATGTCATGCAAGGGGAATCGTTCACCTTCATGGTTCTTGATTACGTTGGAAGTATCAAGAAGATGAAACAGATCGCCAGAAGTCATCGATGATGATGGTGTATATATGATATACATGTTATGAATGTTTTAGCTAAGCAAGTACTCGCAGTAGTGACTAAGTTTTGAACTAGTCATGTTTTGTGAAACCCAGGTTTACTGCTTGAGTAGCTTGAAAGGATGAGGCGACATTGCGTGTTGATAATGGTAGATAAGTTGTTGTGCTGGCCATAGACACTCTCCCTCTAGATCTACCATTTGGGTAAATTCTTTATGATCGCCTGTTAGTATGATCGTTTTAAGTGTGTCTCCTCTAGAGAGACACTTGTTCATATATGTTAGTGACAAATTTGTTGTCCTATACTTATGAAGTAATGATCATATGCCGATTTGAATTTAGATGGTAGAAGCTCCCACATTCATAATATTAATGCCAAAGGATACAAACTTAATAAAGACACCACATATGTGTGGCACTACCGTTTAATTCATGTCAATGTTATAGTCAATGCATTATCTCCATACCGGATGGATCTACAAGTCCTAAGATTTGATCTTTTGACACTTGCAAAATAACTGTGACACCGTTTTCGGAAAACGGGCATATAACTTATTGATAGTCATGCATATAGATGTATGTGGTTCAATGAAGTAATTGACGGGTAGTGGAGACCTTTATTTCGCGAACTTCACTGAACGTTTTGATATAGCTTGTTGAGAATCATGCATATGGGTGTATGTGAATCAATGAAGTACTTTAACATGTAGTGGAAGTATTTATTTCAAAGACTTCATGAACATTCGAGTAGATATATGGATATCCACTCGTGGAATGTTGGCCGGGAAATTTTGATTCGATCAAACAGGTTCAGAATGAAGTAGAAATAAACTTAACAAGAAAATCAAATTCCCGCGATACAGATAGAGGAAATGAAGATTTGAGTTATAATGTTGGCACATCATTGGGAGACTTGTGAGAAGAGTTCCACAAATTACGTCGCATGGGACACCATAGTGTTATGGTGTGTTAGGACGTCGTAATCGCACCCTATCGGATAGTGTGTGGTAAATGAATCTCTTGCCGAATTATTGTGATCATTAGAGTTATATGGTAGAAACGTAAACATTCACGTTAGGTAATAGGGAAACCATTTAAATCCATGGAGACAATACCATATGAGTAATGGCATGGCTTTTAGTCTGGATTGTCGTTTCAACAATTTAGTGTTACGATGTGATCAAACCTAAAATGGATTAATCTTTGTAGAATACCCTACCTAAAGAGTTAGTTGGGTACATGTCTCACGACATAGGCAAAACTGTTGCCGGGATATACCTTGCGAAGGAAATAGTTCTTATCCAAGTGTATAAGTGAGAAAGAAAGTAGAGCAAGACAAAGTTGATGAACTTTCTCTCTAGACATCAGAGTGGCGCAACCGAAAGTGTTTTCGGTGTCAGGCTCCACAGTTTGAAAAAGCTGATGATTCAAGATCATGATGTTCTGAGCTCATACTAAGAGCGTAGGCATACGAGGTTGTGTTCCACATTTTGTGTTACGACAATCTTGTTATGAAGGTCATATTAATGGAATATGATAGACCTACAAACTACGAAGAAGAGATGGTGAACCTAAGTCCGAGAAATGGCTATGAGTCATTTATGATCCGAAATAAAATTCATATAGATTACCCGCTAATGACTTGGGAGATCTTCTTGATGGCATCTAGGATGTTAATAGTATATGGAATTTTATGAGAGAATAGACATTGAGAAGGATCGATTTGTCGTGAAACAGTTCCGACAGATTGTTGACCACATGAGAGTTTGTGTCAAGTGGCGAAGCCTAAATCTATTATGGGTCGTTTAGCAATCACTATAATTTTGAATTAGAAATTGATAGATGGATAAGGAAACCATGTTTCTTAATAGTGTCATTAAGAAAGAGTTGGTGATCCCGAGGATGCTAAACATGTATGCAAACTTCAGTGGTCCATTCATGGGCTGAAGCAAGCATATCGGAGCTGGAATCTTCACTTTGATAATGTGATCAAAGGATTTTGGAGTTGTCCAAAATAGTTGAAGAAACCTACATTTGCAAAGAAGTGAGTGGGAGCAAAGTAGCTTTCCTTGATCTTGCGGAACGCATATTTGAGTGGGAGCTAAGTAGCTTTTCCTTGATCTTATATGCGGAAGGCATATTTGAGTGGGAGCTAGGTGTCATTCGTGATGTTGTATGTAACGACATATTGAATGACACAGATCCTCTAGTAGAGTGTAAAGGACTATTTAAGTGATTAAATTTTCTATGAAGTGAAGTTAGGAGTATTAGGCATCCGATTTATAATTGTATAGATCGTAAGGGGCTTAATAACATTAAGTCGGAATATTTCCTAAGTCAAGATTCTGAAGTGTTTCAGAATAGGACAAGCAAAGAAAGAGGTTCTTGCTTGTATGACTAGGTAAAATATTAAATTTATCTTGGCATTTTCAGTAATAGCAAATGATGTTCGACATTATCAATGTATCAGACATAGATGCTATCAGACTGAAAGCTCGACTTAGTGTGACCCAAGTTCTTAGTTGAAGAACAGGTTCTAGAGTGATCCTTGTGTGGATCAATGAACAAACGTTAAGTTTATTCTTCAGTGTCTATGAGAACTGAAGATATGTTTTCTAGTAAAGGGTAAGACTGGAAAGACAACTTCCGTAAAGTGGTTACGATGATACAAGTTATGACACTGACCCATACGACTAGAAATCTTATATAGGAGATGTCCTTTATTTTGAAGATAGACGTGGTTAGTTTGCGAATTCGCATATGAATGCACTGCCGCATAATCTACATAGGTAAAAAATTTAATAGACAAGTATATAGGCCCACCTCTTCTTCTCCAAGAGGTAAGTCAACCAGTTCCAAACACAAAAGAGGCTAAGCTCTCTCTCCTCCATTGTTGTTGACTCCAAAAGCTTCAAGATCTCTCTAGCCCTCCACTCAAACTCAAATCCCTTTGGTGAAAACCAAGAGGAGGTCTAGATCTTTGATTCCACCGAGCCAAAAGTGATTCCCCCTTGAGTTCATCAAGTTGCTTGTTACTCTTGGGTTTTGTTGAAACCCTAGGAGGCTAGGGTCGCCCGGAAGCTTCCGGGTTGTGGTTCTTGCTTCGGGAAAGTTTGTAAAGGTTCGTAGGCCGCCTCAAGGCCTACCAATAGTGGATTGAGCTCTTTCTTCGTGGAAGAGGCTCAAGGAGAAGAAGGTGAGCCTTCGTGGCGCTCGGGTGTCCTTTGTGGTATCCCGCATCTCTCCAACGTGACGTACTTCTCTCTCAAGAGAAGGAACACGGGTTATATCTTCGTCTCCGCGTGCCTCGGTTATTTCTATCCGAGCTCTTTCACTATTGTTGATTTATTTGCGATAGCCTTCGTGCTTGAAGTATTGTATTGCATCATATAGGTTGTTTCATCTAGTTGTTAGGCACATCTTATTTATCTGCATAGCCTAAAACTTGTGAAAAGAAAAGTAAAATTTGTAGAAACCTATTCACCCCGCCTCTAGGTTACCATCTCGGTCCTTTCAATTGGTATCAGAGCCGAGGTCTCTTTTTAAGGGATTTACCGCCTTAAGAGCGAGATGGATTATCCTTCTGAAGAGGAGTTAGCAAAGAAAGCCGAGGAGGACAAGTGGGCCTCCCGTGAAGCTGCCCTTCAGAAAACCATTGAGGATCGTGTGAACAAGAACTTTGAATTATACGTGGCTAATGAAGTTGAGAAGCGTTTGGTCGCCATATCTCTTTCCCCCGACACTAGCACTAGTGGCGATGGAAAGGATAAGGTGGAGAGCGCTCCCTCAACCAAACTTAGCCCTGCATACGGTGCCGTTGGTCACACGTATCCTCTCCCTCCTATCTCATTGCCAAACATGATTAATGGTGGTGCCCCACCCATGTATGATTGAACTCACTTTTCCTTTTGGAAATCTTCTATGGAATCTTATCTTCGCAGTATGTGTGAGGAGCTTTGGGACATTGTTGAGCAAGGCTTTGTGCCCATGGATGCAAATAGCTTGACACCTAATGAACGGGTACTTCGACAACTCAATTCCACGGCCCGTGACAAGATTCGGTGTGCTCTTCCAAAAAGTCTCTACAATCAAGTCCATCGCATTGAGTCCGCCAAGGAGTTGTGGGATAGAGTTGTGATTCTTCAAGAAGGAACATCCATCACCCAAAAGACCAACTATGAATATGCCAAGAGGGAGATGGATTTGTTTGTGATCAAGGATGGTGAGAACCTTAGAGATGCATACTCAAGACTTGACGTTCTTCGCGTAAAGATCCAAGGACTTGGGTGTGACAAATACAATGATGGGTTTGATGTGAATGATGAGTTTATCAAGAACAAGATTTGTCAAATAATTGCTCCCGATGACAAGCAAATGGCTCTCATGATGCAAGTCTTGGATGCCAAGAAGGCTATGTCCCCGGATGACCTTATCTCCTTCTTCATTGCCAACCAAACTATGGTTGATCAAGGAAACCAAACAAGACAACTTGTCCGCGCCATGAACTCTCCCAACCTTGCTTTGAAGGCCAATGCGACTCGTGTTGTTGAAGAAGAATATGAAGAAGAAGTTGAGGTTGAAGAGATGACTTCAACGAGTGAGCTACCGGTGGATCTTGCCTTCTTTTCTAGGAAGTGGGGCAAGAACTTCATGAACAAGAATGCAAGCCTCCCAAAGAACACAAGGATGAATTGCTACAATTGTGATCAACCGGGTCATTTCTCCGACAAGTGTCCCTATGAGAAAAGAGAATACAAGCCTAAGTATGACAAGGAGGCAAGGAAGAAGCTCCTCCCCAACCCCATCAACAAGAGAAGAGAAGGCAAAGCTTTTGTTGGGGTCGAGTACATGTCCGTGATGAGGAGAAAGAGGAAGATGCACAAGTTGGAGTAGCCGGTCTAGCTCATGCTAAGCCCGGCTCCTTATTCACATATGACTATACCAAGGACTACGCATCTCCCTCCAAGAAGTGTCTCATGGCAAGATTGACAAAGGGGGGCAAGGATGATCAAGATGAAGTAGCCAAGTTGGAGCGTGGACGTGGGTCCTCTCTCCCCTACGACTACACCAAAGACTACACCTCTACCTCCAAGAAGAAATCTCAAAAAATGCCTCATGGCAAAGGGACCAAAGGTGCCTACTCCTTAAAATGCTCCCATCTTTAATGCTAAGCCACCTTTATCTTCTCATGAGTTAGGCAATATTGATGAGTTATGGAAATGCTAGGATGCTTGCTTTGCATAAAGTTATGTGCTCCCTACGTGGTGATGCTTTATCTCAATTCGAGTACTTAATGGACACCGTCTCTTCACGTGACGATACCATTGAGGAACTTGAATCCCATATTGATGATGGGAGATGGAGATTCAATCTCCTTAAGCAAGAGCTCACTAATGAAAAACATAACTCTTTTACTCTATCTCAACAATTGGAAACTTATAAGATTGACAAAGCTAAAGATGTTGATTCGATTGATAGGACACTTGAAATGTCTCAAGTACTTGATGCTTCTAAAAAGAAACTTGAGGTTGCTCATGCCTCTCTCACTAAGGATCTTGAACACCTTGAGAATGCCCATAAGCTTATCAAGGATGAGTTCATGAAACTTGAGGAGAAGTATGATCAACTTCAAGCTAGTTATGACAAGTCTATTGGTTATTCAAGTGCTCCCATTATTGTTGAAAATATTGCTAGTACCTCTAACCCCTTGAATGGTCAAGTCTCACTTGTTGAGGAAAATAAGAAATTGAAGGTGCAACTCAAGAAGGAACGTCTCATATCTAGTCAAGGTGAGAAGACTCTAAATGAGATTCTTGCTAAACAAAAGATGAGAGCTCCACATCAAGGACTTGGTTACACCACAATGAAGAATGGTAAGGAGAAGGCCAATCCTTTGAAGAATGTTAACTTTGTGCGTGAAGGACACAAGGAGGTTGACAAATACAAGAAAGTTGTGGTTGAAGAAAGTGTCTATAAGGAAAATTCTAACCAATTTTCCGCGGGAAAAGCTAACCCATCTTATGTGTTGTGTAAGGACACAAGAGGAGACGTTTATGCTAAATTTATTGGTCCCCGCAATGCTTTTAGATGGTACTCGATTTGGGTACCAAAATATCTTGTTTCTAATGCCAAGGAACCAATTTCTAAATTGATTGTGTAGGGATATCTCTCCGGTGGCCCTAAATGAGTGTTTGATAGTGGATGCACTCATCATATGACCGGAGAAAAGGAGTTTCTTGAGCATTTCATTGATGATGTCAACCGCACCTCCTACATCACTTTTGGAGATAATACAAAGCAAAAGGTATTGGGATACGGCAAGGTGGCAATCACGAAAGACGTGTCTCTCGAGAATGTCATGCTTGTTGAATCCCTTGGTTACAACTTACTTTCCATAAATAATCTTACAAACATTGGTTATGATTGCTATTTTACTAAAGATAAGGTGATGGTCTTTAGGAGTGATAATCTCAAATTGGTCTTTGTTGGGCATCTTGAGGACGGTCTTTATGTGGCTGATTTCTCGCAAGAGAACCCCTCTTCCTCACTATGCCTAATGGCCAAGGTTGACAAGGGTTGGCTTTGGCATCGCCGGCTAGGCCATGTTAACATGAGAAATCTTAAATTACTCCTAAAAGATGATCACGTTATTGGACTAACCGATGTTGACTTTGAAAGAGATCGTGTGTGTAGTGCATGCATAGCCGGGAATCAAAAGGGCAAGGCTCACCCCTCCAAGAGCATCGTCATCACCTTTAGGCCATTGGAGCTCCTTCATTTGGATCTCTTTGGGCCTTCCAACTATGACACTCTTGACGGGAAGAAGTTTGGTCTTGTGATCGTGGATGACTACTCAAGGTACACTTGGGTATTTCTCCTAAAGTCCAAGGATGAGACCCAAAAATGCTTCATCGACTTTGCCACTCAAGCTCAACGTCAATATGATGAGATGATCAAGGTAATTCGAACCGACAATGGCACCGAATTCAAGAACTACACCATGCAAGATTTTATTGATTGGAAAGGTATCAAGCATCAATACTCTTCACCTTACACACCCCAACAAAATGGTGTTGTGGAGAGGAAGAACCGGACAATCATTTGAAATGTAAAGAACTATGTTGAATGAATTCAGTTCACCCTACAACTTTTGGGGTGAAGCCATTGCCACCGTCGTTCATGCTACAAGCCGGCTCTTCCTCCACTCCTTCCACAACAAGACCGCCTACGAGCTTCTCACCGGGAACAAGCCCAATGTCAAGTACTTCTGCGTCTTTGGATGCAAATGCTTTGTCAAGAACAAGAAAGAGAGGCTTGGTAAATTCGAATCTAGAACTATTGAGGGTATTTTTGTTGGATATGCATCGGATTCCCACACCTATAGATTCTACAGTAGTTCCTCAGGAAGGATTGAAGAATCTTGTGATGTGGATTTCGATGAGAATAATGGCTCCCAAAAGGAGCAAGTTGTTTCACGTGATGTAGTTGATGAAGATCCTTCTCAAGTCATTAAGGCAATGAGCATTGGGCACATCTTGCCTCATGAGACTCATCAAGCTCAAAATCAAGATCAAGCCTTTAATGAAGAAGGACCAAGCTCAACCCCCATGGAGAATGACTCAACTCAAGTGGAGCCCAGCTCAACTCAAGAAGAGTCAAACTCAACACAAGAAGAGCCACCAACTACACCACAAGTTCAACAAGAATCTCACGAAGAGAATCATGTCCAAGATCAAACACCAAGTCCTCAACTCCTTGACATTTTTCAAGAAGAAGAACAAGATGGACCTAGCTCTCAAGATCAAGCTCAAGTTGAGCCTCAAGAACTAGAACTTCTAAAAGGAGAGTTTGTTGATTACAAGGGCATCACAAGAAACATCAAAGCCACAAGAAAAGCAAGTGGGATGCAAGTCAACAAGATACTTGGAAGCATATCAAAGGGAGTACTCACTCGTAAAAAGTTAAAACAGTTAGCCAACTTTAGCAAGCATCACTCGTTTATCTCTCGTTTTGAACCTCTTAAGGTACAAGAGGCCTTGCAAGACCCCGATTGGATCATGGCTATGCAAGACGAACTTGAGTGCTTCACCCGCAATGAAGTATGGTCACTCGTGGATAAACCACAAGATCATAGGATCAACATCATTGGAACCAAATGGGTTTTCAAGAACAAGCAAGACGAGAATGGAGTCGTCATTTGAAACAAGGCAAGGTTAGTGGTGCAAGGGTTTGCACAAATAGAAGGTATGGATTTTGATGACACCTTTGCGCTCGTGGCTCGCCTTGAAGCTATTTGTCTCTTGCTTGCATTTGCCTCTTTTCATGAATTCAAGCTTTATCAAATGGATGTGAAAATTGCATTTCTTAATGGTCCTTTGAAAGAGGAGGCATATGTTGCACAATCCCCGGGTTTCGAGGACCCCAAATTCCCCAACGTGTGTATAAACTCCATAAGGCGCTCTACGGTCTCAAGCAAGCTCCACGTGCTTGGTACGAGCACCTTAGGGATTTTCTACTCAAGGATGGGTTTGAAATTGGGAAAGTCGACTCCACCCCTTTTACCAAGCGGTTCAAGGGTGGTGGTATTTTCATATGTCTAATCTATGTTGATGATATCATTTTTGGTGGTTCATTTGAACGCCATAACAAAGCTTTCTCCGAGTTGATGACTAGGAAATTCGAGATGTCCATGATGGGAGAGTTGAAGTATTTCCTTGGATTCAAAGTGAGACAACTAGAAGAAGGAACCTTCATCTCTCAAGAACAATATGTGAAGGACATGCTCAAGAAGTTTAATATGGTTGGTGCCTCTATTGCAAAGATGCCCATGGCGACTAATGGACAACTAGGGGCATGTAAGAAGGAGAAGGATGCAGACATAAAGGTATACCGTTCTATGATTGGCTCTTTGCTTTATCTTTGTGCATCTAGACCGGATATCATGTTTAGTGTTGGAATGTGTGCTCGTTTTCAATCTGCTCCAAAGGAGAGCCACCTTGTGGCGGTCAAATGGATTTTTAGGTACCTTGTTCTCACTCCAACTCTCGGACTTTGGTATCCAAAGGGATCTACTTTTGCTCTCCATGGCTATTCGGACTCTGATTGGGCCGGTGACAAAGTAGACCGGAAGTCTACCTCCGGGGCTTGCCACTTTATTGTCCGGTCATTGGTGAGCTGGTCATCCAAGAAACAAAACTCCATTTCCCTATCCACCGCCGAAGCCGAATACATCGCCGCGTCATCTTGTTGCGCTCAATTGTTGTGGATGAGGCAAACCTTGCTTGACTATGGTGTCTCTCTTGGTCTGGTGCCTCTTCTATGCGACAATGAAAGCGCAATAAAGATCGCCCATAACCCCGTCCAACACTCTCGAACCAAACATATTGACATTCGCCATCACTTCCTACGTGATCATGTCGCAAATGGTAACATCTCTCTTAATTATGTGGGGACAAATGACCAATTGGCGGACATTTTCACTAAGCCTTTGGATGAAGCCCGTATCGTTAAATTGAGAGGAGAACTCGGTATCCTTGATCCTAAAAACTTGGATTGATTTACTTGCACTATTCTCTTTACTATCTTGTTATCTTGTTTAGGTGTGCCGCATATGTAGGGATAGCATCTTACCATGTCTTGGCATGATGCATACCTATGTGTGCTATATCATAAATATCTAATATCAAATGGACTCAAGCATGTCTCTTCGCGGTACCAATGATATTTGTGCTCTAACATAGGGGGAGAAATCCCCCGCCAACTCGCCTCTCATATTTGGTACTTTTTTATCCTTCGGCTTATTGGATTTGCATTTTATTTAGTTCAAAACATGTTACTTGTTGCTTTTTAGTTTCGCTCTCTTTTCCAAGAAACATGTGTAGAACATTTTTTATCTTACCTTGCATCTCTGCTGTCTACCTTGCCCATCTATTCACTCTATGCACACGTCATCTTGAGTTCTTTTTATTTTTGGAGGAGTTCTGGTGACCCGGCATGGAATCCGGTATACACCGGATCTGGTACCGGATAGGTCCGGAATGTTTTCCGGGCACAAATCGGGTGGTTCTAGGGGCCACCCGGTATGAACCCCGAAATCGATTCCGGACGCATCCGGTACACAACCCGGTATGTACCGGGATCCATACTGGACGGGTCCGGATTTTGGAACGTTATGTTCTGGGTCGGGGGTCTTTTTCCTCAAAGGCTTCTCTTCCCCCCCCCCCCCCCCCCGACCTAAACCGCCCCAGCTGCCGCCACCAGCATCTTCTCCATCTCCGGGGGAGTTCTCCACCGCTCGGGGCTCCGAGTTGGACCTCCCTTGGTCCCTCTCCTTGCTTGGAGAAAGCTTACCGAAGGATTCCTCAAGTTCTCCACCATGTCCTCCGGTATCTCACCTCCTTCCCTCTCTCTCTCTCTCTCTCTCTCTCTCCCTGTAGATCTTTTAGTCCTTGAAGGTTCTGCTCATTCAATCGTGTTGCTTCTTAGATGTAATGAGTAGATGTTGCTGAGTTCAAGCACTTTTGCAAATCTTTTGAAATTTCTGTTCCCACCCGGTAAAGATTCCGGTTTACACCGGACCTGGTACCGGATGCTTCCGGTACCCAGTCCGGTTTATACCGAACCTGGTACCGGATGGAATGGATTTCGAAACTTTGCTAAAGTCTTGACACATCTCTTCATCACACCTATCTATCCTACCTTCATGTGGCTTATGCACTTATCCCCATGCTCGCAACTATGCTCTAATTCACAGGTGATATCTGTGACCGTATCGAGACGCATGAGAGGCGTCGCAAGGGCAAGTATGCCGAAGTGTCAAGCAAGAAGACGAACCCATCAAGGACTGCCAAGATTCCACTGCCAGCATCTTGTACTGCCTACAGTCGTGGTCGTGGTCGCTCTTTTGTTGACCGTGGCTACCCCTCTGAGGATTTTGTTCCAGAAGAAGAGTCTGATGGGGTTGAGGATGTTTCTGATTCTGAGGATGAGACGGAGATTGTGCCCACTGGCAATATGAAGACTATGGCTGTTAGCGATTGGAAGGTGTTTCGTGTAAGAAATCCCTACTTTGCCAAGGAAAGAACTAACCCTGGGGATACTAGGTTCTGGACTCGCACTCAGTAGATTCAGTGGGAGCATGTGTATGCTATTTTCAGCTCCAGGAAGTCTTGGGTACCGCAGAAGTCTCTTAATCTCGAGCACTTCTCTCTTCATGAGAAGGATTTCCCTTATGTGCGGCGTACCCTTGAGAAGATGAACTTGTGGGATGCTGCGTGTGTTCACTCTCCTGATGTCATGCCAGATTTGGTGAAGCAGTTCTATTGCACTGTCTATTTCCATGATGATGATTGCACTATGGCATGGATGTCTGGAGATCTTAAGATCACTAGCTGTGAAGGAGCTCAGAAAGGCTTTGGGTCTCAAGAAAGGAGGTTGGCAGATTCATAAGGATGAGGTGTTTGCGAAGGAAGATCTTGCCTTTTGCTTTCCTCCATAGGAGAACTGTACCATGGACACTATCACTCAGATGTACCCTGTGTATCGCTACCTTGCCAACCTATTCCGTGACACTATCATGAGCAAGTCTGGTGATCTCACAAAGGTTCGTGGGTACATGACTAACCTTATGTTCTATACCAAGCCTGAGAATCAAAGGCCGGTTGATGTTGTGTCATTTATCTATGAGGAGATCTATACTGGTGTGATGACACAGAGAGTTCTTGCTTATTCGGCCTATCTCCAGCTCTTCATTAGGCATGCTTTGGGAGAAGGGAACTTCAGGAAGGTTGCCCATGGGCAAGAGATGTTTAGGCATGACCTACATGCCATTACTGCTGTGGACGGTCCTACTCATGCGGGCTTTCCTTCTCTTGAGGCTCGCACTAAGCAACAACATGATCCCTCCTTTGCTCCTGGTGCTAGCTCCTCAGCCCCTCCTATGTCCAAGAAGAAGAAGAGTGGCATCGCGAAATTCTTCACTTCTATGTTCTCATCTTGCCGTGATGCTCGCGCTTACAGTCACAATACTCGGGAGCTTGCAAAGGAGAGTCGCCGTATTCAGAATGCCGACAGAAGGGCTGCAGGGTTCTCAGTTGTTGATGGTCCCGAGTTAGCTCCTACACCGTTCGTGGACATTCCTATGCAGGACTTCCCAGTTGATGACTTTTTCTCTTGGACTGCTTGGGGTACTTCTGGTGATGCAGGTGGCAGTGTTGATGATGATGATGATGACGCCGCCGACGAAAATGCTCAGTTTTAGGAGTGGTTGGGTTCGTTAGTATCTCGCTCTTATCCCCTTTTTGGTGTTTCGATGCCAAAGGGGGAGAAGATGTTGAGAGCTCTTATTAGGTTGTGTGGGAGCCCTTGGATTTGCCTTTGTTGTCACAAGCCTTCGTTTGTTGGATTTGGTTCTCCTTGGCTTGTGTCTACTTTATCCTATTACCTTATTATCATATCTTGTGTAAGACTATGTTCTATGGTTGTGTGTGTTGGACATTCTTTTGACAAGTGTGAGTTTATTATCCATGGATATCTATGTTGGTTGCCCTAAATGCTTATCTTCTACTAGTTATCCATGTGTAGTGCCATTTTGTTTACATATCTTGTTTATGTCGCACACACCAAGCTAGTGAGTTCTCATATGCTTTTGTTATTCTTGCTCACTCTCTAGCTTGTGTTTGCAAAGTTGATATCTCACTCTTGATTCTCACTTTGCATCACCTGTTGTTATTTCTAAAGAATATAGTGGGAGCTCTCCATATGTTAATCTCTATGCACTTTGTTTCCAAAAGCTAAGTTCTACCGAGTCCATACATTTAGGGGGAGCTTTCTCTGTACTCTTTAGAAATCTCTCAAGAGTTTGTATTCCTTATTTGTTGAGCTCTAACTCGTTTGTCATCTTCAACCAAAAAGGGAGAGATTGAAAGGGCATGTCCCTTCTTAAGATTTTGGTTAAGATGACACTCGAGTTAGTAAGGAGTAATGCTATCTCTAAAGTGTATTTTCAGGTTTTAGTCCGCTCGTATGATGATGGTTGGAGATTGGAGGGCCCTCATTTTTGGATGATCAAGTGACGGTGTTATTTGTATCTTTCTCTATTTACTTCTTGAGTCAATAGGATCACCGCACTATTAAGAGGGGTAACTTGTTGTTTTCATTGGGGATGAACTCTTGCAACTCTATTTCATATCACTTTCCATACACCTGCTAAAGCCTCCACAAAATATGAGAAAGTTTAATATATTTGTCTCTTGAAATATTGGCCATGTTCAGGAAACTGGCCATCTGGTATGGAATCCGGTATATACCGGATCTGGTACCGGATGGGCCCGGAATCAATTCCGAGTGCAAACCAGGCGAGTCCAGGGACTAGCCGGTTTGCACTCCGGAATTCATTCCGGACCCATCCGGTACACAGTCCGGTGCAAACCGGAATCCATATCGGGTGGACCAGATTTCCTGCATAACAGCCAGATTTTAATATACAAGTATATAAGCCCACCTCTTCTTCTCCAAGAGGTAAGTCAACCAGTTCCAAACACAAAAAAGGCTACGCTCTCTCTCCTCCATTGTTGTTGACTCCAAAATCTTGAAGATCTCTCTAGCCCTCCACTCAAACTCAAATCCCTTTGGTGAAAACCAAGAGGAGGTCTAGATCTTTGATTCCACCGAGCCAAAAGTGATTCCCCCTTGAGTTCATCAAGTTGCTTGTTACTCTTGGGTTTTGTTGAAACCCTAGGCGGCTAGGGTCGCCCGGAAGCTTCCGGGCTGTGGTTCTTGCATCGGGAAAGTTTGTAAAGGTTCGGAGGCCGCCTCAAGGCCTACCAATAGTGGATTAAGCTCTTTCTTCGTGGAAGAGGCTCAAGGAGAAGAAGGTGAGCCTACGTGGCGCTCGGGTGTCCTTCGTGGTATCCCGCATCTCTCCAACGTGGCGTACTTCTCTCTCAAGAGAAGTAACATGGGTTATATCTTCGTCTCCGCGTGTCTCGGTTATTTCTATCCGAGCTCTTTCACTATTGTTGATTTATTTGTGATAGCCTTCGTGCTTGAAGTATTGTATTGCATCATATATGTTGTTTCATCTAGTTAGGCACATCTTATTTATCCACATAGTCTAACACTTGTGAAAAGAAAAGTAAAATTTGTAGAAACCTATTCACCCCTCCCCCTCTAGGTTACCATCTCGGTCCTTTCACCAGGGAATGTCTGCGCATGTCAAAACTCCCCCAGGGGCGTTGCAACCCTGGTTTTTGCCACCCTTGCCACCAAATGAGCCCTAAGACTGGATCTAATCCGATCAAGTACATCGTTTGCAGCATCCCTCTGAGTCTCATCATCACATTCGGGGCCTATGCCACCGCACCCTCCATTAGGTGATTGGAAAAAAATGTCGATCGTTCACCTATGGGAGTAGCACGTTTTTTCACGTATGAACCACTTCGTGTGCGAGACAAGAGGTTTTGAGCTTTTAATGATGGTGCATATATTTGAAGAGAGAATATGTGGCACCCGGACTCAGTGGTGTTGGTTTAAAATTAAATTGAAAACGTTTATTTTAAATTTAAAAAAATCCATGAAGTTTCAAAAAAATTATTTATTTGGCTGCATGAAAGAGCGTACTTCCAACCTTTTTTTGGAAAATCAGTTATCTAACAAGTATGACAATGTTAAAAAAAATGCATCAAAACAACCAAGAGGGAAATAAATAACACGTTGGAAATGAAACAAGCATGTATGGGGAGAGAGGGCGATTTGACTCACGTGTTATCTTATCTTCTATATCTAAATAGCAATGACCCACTACAAGGATTTCTCTCAACATGCAAGACATACACATCATCAAGAGTAATTAGTCCACATCACCCACTTATCCACATCATCTCAGTCACCACTACAGCGCATGGGTTAAAAAAGAAATGCAAGGATAATCCCGTTCATCTCCTTTGATCGTCCGACTTCTCCCTCCACTATCTACACATCATTTTATCCTTTCCGTAGAGCACCCTCTCCTGTTCCGAACCTCTTCCTCTTCTCCATAACGTCCAGCAAATACGCATAAATTGGTGAAGACGAGGAGACGTTTCTGCCTTTAAATTTCTTGCTGCCATGTCATACATTATTCTCATTGACTGGTAATCAAGTTCTAGGCAGAGTACATGTTCAGATCGGTACGAGGCAGATGGTCAGACGGCCGGCCGGCGATGGTGATAAAACCATGTGGTATCAGCAAAGCACCGTAATGGCAAGGCCTTGATTCATCCACCTGTCTGGATATTAGTTGTCTCATATTTTTTATTGATTAGAATTTAGGTAAGGACTACTTGGTTCATCCACCATTCTGCAATATGATTCATTCATGTATTTTTATTTT
The DNA here is from genome assembly GCA_026929855.1 of Poa annua. NCBI lineage: Eukaryota > Viridiplantae > Streptophyta > Magnoliopsida > Poales > Poaceae > Poa > Poa annua. The sequence continues at coordinate 86,642,298 of CM049431.1, forward strand.
CGGGCGGTTTCATTTTAACGAGAGAACAAAAAACGGCTGGGTTTCTGGATTTTTACGCGCCTCATAGATGGCTTTCATGTCCTGCAGAATCGGTACCATCAGTCCCTGTCATCTCTGCTCGGTACTCGCGTAGTCGCCCATTTGAATCACTCTTTCCGTATGAGAGTGTTACTCTCTGTTTTCACTTTAGATATCAAGCTTTGATTCCAACATGTGTACCATCGAAATATTACTGTTTACACTACAATTGTGCACATGAATGTATTTTTTCACGTGATGTATCTTCATAGTACTTCCATTGCTTCTATTTCAGATTCTTTCGTATTAATTTAGCTCACTTTTCATGTACCCGGATATATCGATTACTAATTGGAGAATTTGGTGTAAAGAGTTGGCAAAATAATCATGGAATTGCTAAAACTAAGGGAAAATATTCCCTGGAATTGGGTCTTAGTTTTCCTTTATATGACTATAAGTTTCCATGTCACGTAGATTTTTCAAATGCTAAAGCATCTCCCATCTCAAATTGTGAATAGTGTTTGCATCAAAAAGAAATGCTGAAGTACAAGAGATGTATAGATATATGGCACTGCTCACATTATTATTGAGCCTATTGGTGCTTCGCTTAAGTTTATCGCTTCACCGGTGCTCACTGACTTGAGATTTTTTTTGCATCGTATAGAAAGAAAAATCACACATCAGATTAATTATACATGCTTCTTCCTACTTGGTTGCATTCAGCATCTGTTGGAATCTTTGTGTCCCCTCTTTCAGGATTAGAATACTGATATATGCCACTTAATCAACATATGTGGTATGCCGCAATGTCCAGTTCACTTTAGATAAGGATGACAGAGAACAATGCGTCTGAGATATCTGAGCAGAATAAAGTTGGAAAAGACATGAATGGGACCTTTAACTTCGATTTTGTGTATAGAACTATAAACAAATACGAAGGAGTAATACTCCGATTTATTCCTATTTTTGTTCGTTCGTTGTTAGACTGTTCCTATGATTGTGAATATGTGATTACTAGATATTTCGGAGCCATCAGTTCGATGATCAAATTCAAGAGCCATACCGAGCATTATGTAAGATTATTTGTATAATTCTTTATTCTCTATATGGCATATGAGACTTGACACTTAATTAAGCATGTTCCAATATTTTTTTATGTTGACATTCCATTTTATAAACAAGATCCCGCTGCAACGCACGGGGTATCATCTAGTTCTTTTAAACCTAGTGGCCTAGCGAAGCCCTTGTCGCCGCCCTGTTTCCTCCCCCTGAGTGTCCACCTCGTTGCCTTCTGAATGAATCCAACCTGCAAAGCTTGCCTAGCGGGCGGGCGGCGGTGCAGGGCTAGTCTCTCGCGTGAGCACTCGCAACTGGCTGTTGCAACGACTCTAGACGACAGAGTTTGGATATTGGAGTGGTGGACCCGCATCTTCTCGGTGGTGGTTTTGCCGCTGTGGGTGTGGGGGTTGCGTGGTGGCCGGTTGTCGTGTCGGCGATGAAGGATGATACCACACAATGAAGATTTTCCGATCTCTAATTTACAACGACGATGAATTTTATTGGTTCACGTTTCCAACAACTGTGATGACGCTTCCTAGCGGCACGTTCATGTGATTGGTCGTCCCTTGCTTGATGTAGGGTCGGTGACGAAGTTATACCAAACGGGTACCCCTTCGTGTGTGTACCTGGTGCACGTAATGACTAAAACCCAATTGTCAATAGACTGAAGAAATCCAACAAGTGAAGCCCAAGTCGCAGACTTTTATCATAAATAGCATAGTCGATAGTACTTTCCATATCTATAGTCCTAATCGGTTACTACCCGAGACTTGTACCACTATATATAGGACAGAAGTGTGACCGATCAAGGACACGACCAATCGGAATCCCCAAACCCTAGCAAGATTGACATCTTGCTAGACCATTGTACTCGCCGCATATTCATAATCAATAACATAAAAGCAGGACGTAAGGGTGTTACCTCACTCGAGGTCCCCGAACCTGGGTAAATCCCGCTTGTCAGTCGACGAATCTATCAACACTACGCGTTCTCTATCTCATAACTCTTACCCTAACCTAGTAACCATGGGTATGAATGGGGGGTCGGTGTACTCAAAATACCCATGAAGGCTATGTTACCAACTTAGTTGCCTCTTTTAATTTAAAAACGTAGAAGAGAATTGACCGGTTCATTTGTAGGGGAACCGGACAAAAACCCGATGTGATTGACCTATAACTTCTGTGTAGATGGCCACTCCGAGTCATGTTATCGGTGTCCATGTCGAAATCGTTGGTACATGTAAAAACAAGGCACTTGAATATTACTGAAGTTTATCATTGAAGACATGCAACATATGCTTAGTCTTAGGAGAAGGATTTGGGCATACATCCAAATTGATTGGAGCCCTGAAAGAATGCAATTCTTTGGAGGATTGTTTAATCTCATCCAGTTTGGGAATCATTTATTATGTGCTGAAGTGATTATTTTGACCTGCTGGAATATTTAGAAACAGAGAGATGCTGGTACTTTGAGATTTTTGTAGCCATATTTCAGGTCTTAGAAAGGGGATTTTATACACGCAGTTACCTTGCATATGCCCATGGCGGCATGGGGAAGGATAAGCATTCAAATATCTTGTCAAAATGGATTGATAGCCTATTGTAACTTTTACTTTTTTTGTACATATCCTAAAATGTAAATATGTTATGAGTGCATGTAACAAAAATTGCATCTCTGAGATCCATAGAGAAAGCAGTATCTAAGTGACTCAGGTCAGGTCTAGGAAGTTTCCAATACTTCCAATTCGGTCCAAATCAGAGCTGGTGCCCATAAGCCCTGTGAAATGTTGTTTTTGTGGCGCGCATTCCACTTGCTCTAAAATGAAAATAATTGTCTTAGCGTCTCCAGGTTTGATCCAAGTAAACGTGAACGTGTGCTTCCATTTTATTATTTCCACTACCACAAAACCCCAAGAGCTTGGATTTGAGCAATTTTGGTAGAGCAAGCTCCTTCTTTCCTGCTGAGCTTACCAAGCTCGAATACGAGATTCTTAGCTGCCGCATTATATCAGTCTTGCTTTCTTGTAATCTTCTTAGTGCCACTCTCGGAGGTCCTTGATAGTCCTAGATAGTTCGATGTGCATCACTTTGATTGCACCATCAGATATCACCTGTTTCTCCTAGCCTTTTTAAGTACCTTCAGGAAATGATGCTTCTGTAAGGAGAAAACTTCAGACCTTTGTAGTTCTTCAACTCCACGGGCTTAAGAATCAGTGGACAGTCATACAGCGAGGTTGATGGGTGCTGAATTTCATACCGTTTGGTTTTCTGTTTTTGAGCCGGTTGTCATGAATATTTCTGTGCAACTCGTCGTCAAACACTGCGAGGGAGTGCCAAGATGTCATGAAGATAGCAGCGAAAAGCATCACACTTACATGCCCGATCGAAATGATATCGTTTGGTGCGGCCGTATGGAATGCCACGCAGGCCGTACGTAGCTAAGCTTCAAAAGAAATTAATGAAGTGATGTGAAAGAAGCAATATACATGCCAAGTATCATTGCCAACGCAAGTTGCAACCACCATATCGACGATCCATGTGTATATCATACCAGCATCTGCCAAAAGGAAGGGGTCGCTCACGCCTCATATTCAAAATCTCTATGTACAAGGACAGCGATCTTTACGAGAGCTACGATCGACGCTCTCCGGTTCTCTTCTGTCCCGTGTATTTAACATGCAAAATTTTCACTCCAGGGCTTGCTCTCAAAAAGTTCAGGCGCAGCCCCTGAGGATCTCAACGAGGCCCCTCCGCTGCTCGTCGGTGAGGTTCTTGGGGAACACCACGTCTAACTTCACCCGTAGGTCCCCGCGCGCGCCCCTCTTCCCGCCGGCGACGGGCATGCCTTCCCCGCTAACCACCTTCTCGTATCCCGGGCCGATGACCTCGTCGCGGAACGACCAGGTCACCTTCTCGCCGCCGAGCAACCGGAACGAGAAGGACCACCCCGTGAGCGCGCTCACCAGCGGCACCTGGGCCTTGAGCACCAGGTCGTCACCCTGCCGCTTGAACGCCTTGTGCCTCCTCGCCGACACGGTGAAGACGGCGTCGCCGGGGAGGCATCCCGGCCGCTCGTTGCCCATGCCCTCGATCGTCACCTTCGTCCCCTTCTTCCACCCGGGCTTCACCCTGATCGTCTGCGTCACCTCCTTCTTCGCGATCAGCCTGTCACCCAGAACAATCAGAATCAGTGACATGCTGGTAGGGTAAAATGAGAGCTTGGGACAGAAAGAACAGAGAGGCCGGGCGTGTCCAAGCAGAAGGAAGTGCAGAGTCACTGTCTCCGGTACCAGCTAGGCCAGCACCCTCACATGGATGCAGCATACATGAATTACACACCACCTAATGCCCTGATGGACCACATATTGTGACAGATGATAGCCTCCAAAATAAAAGCATTCAACCAAACATGATTTCTTGGTACATTAAAGTATGTTACCTCTTATTATCTGCCTAACCAAGATTCTTCTCCTAAGCATATCTCATAGTTAGGTCGTTACAGGTTGGTTAGGACGGTTGGGTTGGATAATCTTGCATACTACAACCATATCAAGCAGACGGCAAAGGAAGCATGACTCGACATTTCATCTCCATCTTATGTATTTTAGTGATAACTGAAGTCTGTGGCTGGCTGGAATAAATTCATTGCCCCCATAACCTGAAAGAGCAATGTACTGTACTTAATATGTGGTCTGTTTAAGTGTGTCCCTTGATGAGGTTGAGCAGATTGGTACTTGAACTTTTCATTTCTAGGAGTAGGAGTACACCACATAATTGGGAGTGAAGTTGATTTGGTGTCACAGTACATAACAGCTCTGTTTGTCTAGCCTGAAGTATCAAGTAAGCATTAATTAAACCACACATGTTCACCAAATAGGCACACCTACATGACTCTGGCACTCTGTTTCTTAACTTAATGTGAAGTGTATCTATGAATGTTCTAACACTGTAAATATACTATGAATGTTCTCATTAATGATTTTGTAGAAAACGATTTGCATATCAAGGCTTAGCTTAACTTTTATGTTGTTATGGCAAAGGAGAACGGGAATGATGCTGTGTCCTCACTCCTCAGCCTCAGGTAGTACTGCAGATGGCTACGAATGAATGTTCCTATCGGCTGTACGGGTTCCACGTCACGTCACGGTGGCGCACGACGGCTTACCCGTTCTTGGTGACGACGTCGCGGGTGTAGCTGACCTCCTTCTTGCACCCGGCGCAGAGCTCCTCGAGCGTGCACTCGAGCTTGCGCTCCAGCGGCGGCGCCTTGCGCACGACGTAGCTGGAGAACTCGGCGAAGGCGCGGCGCCCGCTGCCGCCGATGTCCGTGGAGCTGTACACCTTCTGGGACTCCCTGGCCGGCGGCGTGCGGGGCGGCGGCGGCGGGGCCGCGCTCGCCCTTGCCCTTGCGGCGGCGGCGGCATTCTCGCGCTCGCTCCCGGGAGCGCGCGCCATTGACGCCGCGCGGGTAACCTTCTCGGCCCTGGCACAGCTCTTCACCGAGTCGTCGTTGACGTCGTTGCGCGCCCGGAGCACCGCCCTGTCCTCCTGCTGGTCCAGGAGAGCCTGCATGTGTGGTAATGCAATGCAGGTGAAAATTCACAACTCTGCATCGGCGGAGATCGAAACAGACAGACATGCGTGGATGGATGGATCACCTCGTACGCGTGGGTGATGGCCTTGAACCGTGCCTCGGCCTCTGGCCTGGACTCCGGCGGGTGCTTGTCGGGGTGCCATTGCCGGACCAGCACCCTGTAGGCGGCCCTGATCTCCTGCGGGGTCGTGTCCCTGGCGATGTTGAGCACCTTGTAGTAGAGCTCCGGAGGGTTCCCCATTGCCGTCCGTCCGTCCCGCCCTGGCAAAAGAGAGAGCTTGCGCGACGAGACGTGCGAGGCCGGCACAAGAGGGGTGGAGCGCGTGAGTGAGTGAGAGAATTCAGGCGACCAGTTCAGTGCTGTGCTATAATGGGGAAACGGAGCGAGATGCGTGGCTCCTATGTAGGGAGGGATATTTGGACCGGCCGGGGCGGGGAGAAGAGGAGGAGATGGCGACGGGGTTGGTTGCTGGTGCGGGGGTGGAGGTACATGTAGGCCAAGCTCCTTGATGAGGAAATGGATCATCTACGGAACTTGTCAAAATGCAGATCGACCACCCACGGCCGAGTGCAGCATCAGATCGAGTATGCACGTACATTGACGACAGTATGTATGTACAGCAGGCCAGCAGGCGCTAGCGGTGGGCAGAGCCTGGATTTTCGTCGCAGAGTTTGGTGAATTACACTTTGGCTCCAGGCTACATATGTACCCTGTATTTAAAACACACACTTCAAAATGCCTCAAAATCACGAAATAAAATTTTACGTGTACATCTTCACGTGCTTGTGTTATCAAAGTCGTTCCGTGAAAACATATATCTTGTGTAAAAAGACAAAAACATTCTTGAAAGTTGTTATCCCGGCTATCCGTACTTATGTGATGAGTTGCTTACAAAATCCGTGGCCAATTGTGATAAGATGAGATCAGTCATTGCTAACAGTTGGTGGGGGTTCACGATGGACGAAAGAAGATGCACTGGAAGTTGTGGAAGTGGCTCTCTTCTCCCAAGGCTCTGAGAGGGATGGGTTTCAGATATTCGGCGCTCTTTAATCAGGCTATGTTGGGGCGACAGGGGTGGCAACTTTCACTGATCCAGGTGCTTAAAGGGAGACATTTCCCCTGCTCTGATTTTTTGCATGCTTCGAAACCTAGATCATCTTCATACACATGGAGAAGCGTCCTATTTGGTAGAGATCGTCTGCTTCGCGGTGTTTAGTGGGAGCATTGGAGATGGTCGGTTGGTTAATATAACCTCTGATACCACCTTATATGTTGCGATCACTGAAATCAATTCCTGACAATGCCACTGTGAACTGCTACCCGAGACGATCAATGCTCTCTTTGATCAGAACACGTCGGCCAAAATCATGCAAATTCAAGTTAGTCGACACGCTGATGAAGATTTTGTTTGTTGGTGACATACTAAGCATGACTGTTACACAGTGCGGGCAGCTTCGAGCAAGATCAGCTAGCTTCTCTTTAGCATGCGGTTGTCGAGGTAGAGGCATGTCTTTAGAGTACATTGAAGAGGAGAAGGCATATATGACATGAGTTCAGAGAGTGTAACCTTTTGAAAACGTTGCGTGTGATTTATACAACAAATTCGGCTGGCGGCTTGACAATACAATAATATCATGTTGATGCAAAATGTTACATGCTATTCACTTTTTTTAGATGTTGATCTATGTCTCCACTTTATGTGATTCTTGAACTCTTCTATTGTATATTTTTTATAGTAATGTAATTAATTGACCGTATGGATAGATGGATGCAGAGATCTTTCCCCGTGTAAAAAATCTCTCTCGCAACAACAACCTGGTGAAAGCTATTCAACATTTAGGTGCCGACATGTGCCAACATGGATGGCAATTTGACGGTAGTCTTTGCAATAAGTGAGCTCACAGTGAATTGTTCTCTTTCACCATCTCCAAAAATCGCCAATCTACAGCGGTTTAACTTACAAAGAAGCATTATCATTGATTTTTTTTAATGTTAGATTGTTACTAATTCCTCACATTATACCTTGGTGGTCGATACCACCCTAATTCTAGCTCCAAATAAAACAGAAAAAAATGTTATATTCAGTTAGAGCATCTCCAGTGGATGATGTATATGGGCGTGTATGTTAAATATACATGTTCAGAGGTGAAAAAACGTCTCCAGTGGAACGTGTATACGGACGTGGGAACTATCCACGTCCATCCACGATGGTACTTGGCGTGTATGTAAACACCACCCAGCCACGAGCGTGGCTAGCGAAAAGGAGACCGCGAGCGCATCTCCCCGCATCCCCGTCCCCGTTGCATCCTCATCAACCTCGCGACCTCGCCGCCCGCCTCGTGGTGCTCGGCGCCGCCTCGTCCCCGCGTCCCCGCCGCCCTTCCCGCATCCCCGTCGTCGCGACTCCGTGCTCCACACCCGACTCCACCGCATCCTCGTCAACCTCGTGACCTTGACGCCGCCTTGTCCCCGCAACCCCGCCGCCCCGTCCCCGCATCCCCGCCGCCATCCCCGCGTCCCCGCCGCCCCGTCGCCGCGACTCCGCGCTCCACACCCGACTCCACCGCCCCGTCCCCACCACCCCGTCCCCGCATCCCTGCCGCCCTCCCCGTGTCCCCGCATCCGTCTGCTCCGACCGTGGTGGGGGTCGGCCTCATGGGCGCGACGAAGGGAGCAGAGGGGAGAGACAGGGGCTGGCGGCCCTTGGAGAGGCGGCGGGGTGCTGGCGGCGCTTGGAATTGGTCTGGACGGGTGTCGGTGGCGCTTGGAGGGGCGGCGGGGTGCTGGCGGCGCTTGGAGGGGCGGCATCGCCTGCCGTTTGCTCCGGCCGCGGTGGGTGTCGGCCTCATGGGCGCGCGACGAAGGGAGCAGGGGGAGAGGCAGGGGCTGGGGGTGGTGGTGTGTGCTCCGGCAATCTGCGGCCATATGCGGTGGCCTGGAGGGAGCAGGGGGGGAGATAGGGGCTGGGGATGGTGGTGTGTTCTCCGGCCATCTCCGGCCAACTAGTTTTCCTTTCCTGTATTTCCATGTCCAAGTTTAATTTTTTTACATGGTGTGTTCTCGATTAGATCGTAGGGGATTTGCTCACTTTCATTTGAATCGTAGGGGATTTGATCAATTTCATTTGAATCACAGGGGTTTTGCTCAATTTTGTACTCCGTTAGAATATACACGTCATGTTTAGATCAGTGAAAAACTCAGATGTATAAAATTTAACATGGTTTGTATGAACGTGTATATGAAGATATACACGTTCAAATTTACACGTTCCACTAAAGAGCACTTAGCGAGCCACGGTGGCCAGCCAAGTTGGTCATCATACGTCAAGGAGGCAGACCGTGTTCTCTGTAGTAATCATGGTTTATCTAGCTGCGTAGAAGAAGAGTAGGTTAACAGTTACTAGCAGCTTGCTCTTTCAGTCCGTACTGACATGTACAACGACTGTATTTATTGTGTTCATAGACAGCTTTTGTCTAGATCTGGATCATTAGGCCAGGGCACAGTTGCATTCGTTTTACTGGTCTCCCTCACGTACCGAGAGCATCTCGGTCAGGGGTCTCCAAATAAATGTTCGGCACCCTCAATTATGTTCTATTTGAGGTATCGGATATTTGAGAAGTGCTTATAGGGACACGCTCCAAAGATCCGCCTCCCCAAATGGTCGAAAAAATATAGCAATTGATCGAACAACTTGTGAACGAAATAGAAACTTACTTTTAAAACTAAAACTAAAACTAAAACAACGGTATAATTAAATTTAACTAAAATTTAAACTAAACCCTATTCCAAACGCCGTCGATAGGCCTAGACTGTCGCCGTGCACCCTCTGAGCTAAACGCGAGCGTACATACCTCTCCTGTTGTAGCGCTCGCCATCCGGCGCATCGCATCCCGCTCTATTGCCTTCACTGCAGCCGTCCTCGTCGCGTTCAGCTCCTCGTGGGCCGCAAGCTCCTCCATCTGGGCGATGACCTTCCGTCGCTGCTCGGCCGTCACCGCCGAGGCGTGAGCTGCTCTTACAAACTCCGCTCAACGGCCATGAAGAGGCGGCATCACTCGTACTGCCCGGCGCTCTCGATCGACGTCTAGATGATGGTGGCTTCCGCGGCGTTGTTCGCTCTCTGCAGTCATCAGGCAACGTTCTAACCATATCCAAGCACCCCTAAGCACATCGAAATCTGGAAGCAGCAGTCGTAGGGCCCGGAAAATGAAACCCTCTCATGATGCGATCATTCAGTGTCGTGTGATCCATCATTCGATCTCTGCATACAGGCGTAGGCCCAAAACTTGTACGAGCCTTTCAATCTCCTTGCCCAAAGAACACGAAGGAGTAACTCAAAGTCTAATACTGTGTTCCACACCCTATGTACAGTCGTAAATAGCGGATTGTTGATGCTAGATTCGAAGGCTTGCTTTGTGTCTGAAAGTACTTGAATAATTGAATTTGTGATAGAGGCTGGAGTCAGTGTCACAGAGAACAACAAGATGATGACAAACACATGGAGGGAAGGGCCAGAGAGACTAGAAGAGGTCACTGCTTGTAGGTAAGAGGTCACTGCTTGTCAGGACAAATTGGAACCAAATGACCTTGAAAAGGAATAAGAAGTTTAAAATTCTCGATGATACAGATCCGTGAGGTACGGATGGTATTGCCAGCATACACGTCACAAGCTTATCCGCTGTTAGCCATTTAAACCACGCAGATGCAAGTTTAGTTACAATCACACACTAAAAGAACCTCTCCGCATGGAGGCATGGAGCCAACCAGAGATTTCCAGAAAAAAGACAGGGATTTGTTGGTTCTTGTGGGATATCTCATTTCTTCTTCTTCCATTTTATATGGTGTCCTAGCTGCTAGATGTTGATTAAGTGATGTTTGTCATAGTGTCCATCCTACTCCTGTTAGGTTAAATGTCACATTACATCATTCTGAAAGCTAAAAAGGTCAGGGGAATGCGACGGCAGTTTGGCATGATCTTGCAGTCAATGTCACAGCACTATGGGCTCCCAATTACTGGTCATTATAATTATATAATTGACTGAAGTATCCCCGGATCATCATTTTTCTGTTTGGACTTTTAATTTTCGTTGTGGAGTTTGTTATATGTTCTAATGAGTGAAACCCATCAAGACATGGCCGTTGAAGGAGCATTTAGGAGCCACAATATACCATTCTAATATCCGGATCACACAATTTAGGCCAATGATTTGTCCGTGCATTGGAGTGTTATTAGACAATGAAAATCTTACCAGTAATCGTAGATTGGTCAAATTTCATGATAATAATACCTCACATGGCATCCCTTGTGTCTATCGTGTCACGGAAGAAACCCTACCCGCTATCGCCGTACACCTCTTCTCCAGACTCCAGTCCCTTCTTCCCTCATCGTCGCCGAGGGCACAATCTGGTGAAATCCATGTGGGTGTCCAGGGCTCTTCCAAGTCCGTCCAAAATATCATTACATCACGTATTATTCTACACAACATGACAATCGAGGATGAAAGAGATTTAAACTTGGAGTTTTATTTTGACAATTGGTAACCGTATCAACTCTAGCAGGAACTTGAACAAGATCAACCATTTCTTCAGACCTACCAGCATGTTGAAACACAAGGAGGCGCACACCCAGAATCGTGATGATCTCATTGAACATGGGTGACCTTTGTATGAGAAGTAGTTTCTCATTTTATTTATTTGATCTCTTTTGTATCATGTGTAATTGAAATCATTTTTTAAATTTTGGATAGTTCATTATTTGTTTTATTATATTATTAGGATTTAACATTTATTGTACTCGCTCTGTTCATAAAAGGATGTTACAAGTTTGTCCAAACTTGTATGTATAGTGGATGGAGGGAGTAACATGGATCATTGTTGTATTGTGACGCAATATTAATTTAACTTGGTTTATATTGCTTTTGTATTGTGAATTATTAGTTTTACGCTACGAGTCTAGCGGATTTGTTTCTCCTGCGGCTACGGCATACTGAAAAACTGGTTTGTGAAGTGAGGCTATTTCAACTGGTTTGGTTCCTTGTGGTGGAACCAGCCCACCCAGTTTTAAGTCCTAAACTTGACATGGGTGGTCGCACTTTGCTGTATTTTCCAGGATTTAACCGACGCTATGCTTTCAGTGGTAGGTGACGTGTCCGTTAACAGCCAACCAGACGTCCGTGGTGACTTCGTCAACCTTAAGATATGCCAGACCAGTCTCTTGGAGGTGATCATAGGGGTAGAGTTTTTGTGTGTACGATTATATGGGTGTCTTTACCTGCATATTTCTGAGCGTCTGCGGTGTATCTTAAAAAAAGAAAAACTGGTTTCGGAAAACCAAAACGGGTTATTCGGTTAGCGATTATTCGGAATCGCTCTAATCCTAATCCATGGGCCACGGGTTCATGCCCAGAAACGGGAAGATCGCATTTTTTTCCTGTTTCCTTTCCCCCGTCTCGTGGTGCCGCGGTGAGGTAGGGCCTCAGGGATGAGGGCCGGGCTTCACAGGAGAGCTCGCCGGAGTTCGCTCGAATCGTTGGTCGTCTCGCAAGGAAGAGACGGTGACGGCGATTGCAGCGGCCATCTTTGACCTCGCCCTGGCCAAATCGTGTCAGGTGGGCGGGGCAGGAGTGGGGGAAGGTGCATCGGCGGTTTCTGTAAGTCGAACCCTTGTCCGTGCTACGACGCCTGTCGCAATTATCGTTGTTGCAACTGTTTCAACACGCGGCAGATGTTACCGTTGAGGACATGATAGAGGTTCGAGATGCAATGGATCTACACATTTTCCATTTGCAACAGAATGATCTATCTTTTGGTTTTGGGTGAATTGCACATATATCTATCCGATTGTTTGGTTGAAACAATGGATCCGTATAACCTACCCTCAGTCTATCCAATTCCCTGATTTTGCCATTGACCTTCCTTCAGTGTGTGCTATGGTATCATCTGCAATTTGCGACGACTAGAAGGGATTTTTGGATTCCAGGACATGGATCACTGCCAAAATTGGCAGGAGATACCGGAATAGAGCAGACCCTTTTACCAATGCACGCCTGGGAGAACAAAATAAGTGTGTTTAGGTGCATATTGTTCATAATGCAGCAGATTACGATACTTGTACATATCGAGGAGGCTGTGTTAATTTTGGTACCTGTTTTACGACAGATTCCGATGATTCGGCATGGCAACTTCCAGTGGAAAATGCTGTGCAGTCCCCTGCAGGATTCCCGTAACTCGCAAACTCGATTGCTGAGATGTGTTTACCCCTTTGGCACTGTAGACTTACTTCTGGGTCCCTTCCTTGAGTATGGAGAGCCGGAGCCGAAAGCTCATTTACATTACGACACACCATTGTGATAGACACTGTGTTCACTGTTATCTGTAGCGGATCGCCTCCCATTTCCTCAACAAGTACCAGTAGGTTGTCTCTAGGTTTCAGAAAGTGTTGGGGTATGTGATAACTTCAGCGTTCAGAAATGGCATCCAAGTCAGATATTGCTTGTTAGGTCACAGTGAAGAGAAGAGAATCTGAGACTAAGATTGGATTTAACTCTACTTACAGGGATTGGGAAGATTGCCCACTCGGGGTCTTGAATGAGACCCAATATCGCCCAATGCTCTCCCCGTTGATCCAAACTTCACCCTTTCCCATGCTCGTTAGATTTAGTGTCACTGCATCATCACCCATTGGTGTGGCAAATGATGTCTGGGTCACAGAACAAATGATACAATCAATACTTTACTGCTCTGAAGTCGATACATTTAACTAAGGATTATGACTAGTTGTTTTAATGTACCTGGTACCAAGTAAGGGGAAGATTTGTCAAATTGTAGATATCTGTCCATTGAACACTGGATGATCCTTCTTGTGTGTATATCCTATTTCCTTCTCCAAATAAGCCGACCTGCATTTAATCTGTCAGATCACATTCCAGAGTTATATAATGATCTTTATGTCACATTCCAAATTTGCTGACTTAGATTTACCTGATATCCCCATAACTCGTTGTTGAGGATCTGTAGTGGCTGTTGTCCTTGTTGTATGCTCACTTTACGGATTCCAAAGCTTCTTTTTTCCATATGAGCTCCAGAGTCCTTCCAATTAGAATATCTCAGTTTTCGTGCATGGCTAGTTTCACTTTCTATAAGAATTTATGTTTGAGATTTATGGCAGTCTAGCTCCATTATATGTTGTGAAAATCTGAAATCTGAAAGGGTCTTGACACCTGTGTGTTTGCTCATTTTACTTCATCAGAACTAAGTGCATAAACTTATACTTGGTGCATTGGCAGTTTGGCACCATATACTGTGTGTGATTGAAGGATCCAATTTTTAGGAGTCTTGGTTCCCGCCTACTAGTTCCTTTTGCAGTTATTTATTATGTCCGGCTGGGTAATAGAAACCATACCGGTGACCCAACCATTACATTGAGCAATGATATGGTGTTCTGCCCCTCCTTGAGAGAAATACTTGTGTTGAGAATTATGTTGCCAGGTCCGTCATGACTCCCATGCACACTCCCTGACCATATTATGGAAGGAAGTTATACAATAGTTCATCTGAGTGAATTGCGATTAGCGATAAGACATCACATTCGCTATAAAATGTAATGAAGAAAATAACATAATCTGAATAATTTGTATGATTGGGTGCCAACTGCATATTGTGATTTAGCTGTTACTTTTCACAAAAGGATATATGAGGAAGCTAGGAGAAACCATTTTTTTTCTGACAGGACACGGACCTACAAATTCACTGTTGACAAAAGCATGCAATATATGTGCTCGTGACTCGACATTAAGAAGCACGAGCGGGCCATCATCACTCTGTCTATATTCGTAGCTGCATTTAAGCGATACAATTTGCATAGTGAGTCAACTCAAGTAACCAAGTAAAATCCAAATGAGACCAACACCTTTGAGGAAGTTTTCTTACCTGACGATGTACCAAAGATAATCTGTCTTGTCTTTAGTTGTCGAGAGATGTTCAAATAGTTGGTTTCCAGTGTACAAAGATTTTCTTATATCTTGAGGAATTGGTTCTTTGAATACCTTCCAAGTGTGAATGTCATTGAGAGACTGTACAACTTCAGCTGTTCTTGACCCATGCTGAGCATTTACCTGTGATCAAAATTAATAAAGTAAACATCATAACAAGAGCCTATGTCATTTGCCTGTGATGAATATATGTTAATTGTTCACATACCTTGGCAGTTTCAAAAACCACTGTCCTGCAGTCTGATAGAATACTGATGGATTTCGGTGCCAGATGCAAAGATATATTACGGAATACTACTGTTGGTGTCTCATGCTTATCAAAGTTGACTAAGAAAGCCACACATTCCAGTTCTGTTTCAAAGACATGTGCCTGGAGTACATCATAATTATTTGCTTGTTTTGCTATAATTTATTGAATAGTGTGCTATAGTAAGATGCTGTGTAATTTTACCTCTTGTTCTTGACCTAATGAAAAATTGGAGTATCTTCCAAATAGCAATGGTTCTGAAGAAAGATTCACTGCAGAATGCAGTTCTCTGAGATGACCCCATGTAGGTCGCCATATTAGACCTGGATAAAGAAATACAGTACTACTAAATTTATTAGTTTCCGTCATATGATAGATAAGTCTAAATGCTTTTAGCATGCCTTGTCTCTTATGGAACTCTATTTACCATATTCATCAAGAGGAGCTCCATCATAGTAGCTTGCTGTTACATATGAAGAGGCAAACCTCCCAAAGTTTGTTCCTCCATGGTACTGCATCATAACCAACAGGAAAGTTTTGAAAAGGTTACACTTAGAATGTTGATGTTTTTTATTGCGAAATTCATACCATGTAATAGCTCACAAAGCTCCCTCTCTTTCTTGCTATAAAAAGTGCAACTGCAAAGGCAATATCTTCTGTAGATCTAAGTCTTGTATCATTACCATATATAAGGTATCTGAACACATTAAGATGACCATCATTTTATTTTTGCCATCAGAATGGGAAGATCCAAAACCAAATAACCAAGAGCGAGGTTGCAACATTACCGAGTTGTCCAATTTTCTGTCCACAATGCAGGCTTGCTAGGCGAGTTTGGTCCTACGAATGTTTCTCCGCAGATGAGCCCATTGCAGGTATTAATCTAGAAAGGAGCTTTGTTTAACTGATAAGAGTTTTTTTGTCTAATGAGGTTACACGCAGGTTAAATGATGTAATAATGAATACTAACAATTGGGTCTGGGGCATCATCCTGCTTGCACATCATCCATGGAACACCTGTCTGGAGACTTGCAGCCATTTCTGCTGCCCAGTGGACATAACGTGTGCCACTCGAGCCAAATGCAGGCTCAACCATCTGGTACTCATTCTCAATCTGCATTTACTTATTAAGTTACATAATAGACACATTGAGATGGAGAACTTAACACAATTACAAATTCAATTTACTTTACTAACCTGAGAAATGATGATGGGGCCTCCTTGTGGGTAATAAAGCCCTTCATGTTTCATCATGTTTACTATCCGAGTGACAAATGTTTGCATGTGTTGCTGCATGGATAAAAATTATAATTTCCCATGGTATACAGTTAAATATAACCAACATAAAGTTACTTTCTTTAGATTATGCCAAATCAAAATTTCTGATATCAGCAGTCGCAGTTCATAATTTTCAGGCTACAAAGTTCAAGAATGCCATATCACATATAATTACCTTGAAGGGTTCGTTGTCAGTTCTGAAGGTGATGTTTGGAACATCGTGTAGCCAAAATGGAAATCCTCTGCATGAGCATCATTTGTTCAGGTACTATTTTAGTTTATTCACATAGGTAGTAAATATTCTGCTCTTATAAATAGTTAAGTCTTAAAGAGTTACATTCGTTAGATCATTTCAGGAAGCAAGATGCTTATAAACCGCATACGTGTCCAATGCATGTTTTTCACAATATATATTTTATGGAATGTGTAGCCACACATAACAGAAACCATATTTTATGGATGTTTTTCATCCAGACTTGAAGAAGAAACAATGAGTTTTATGCAGACACCAAACAACACCAGGAGGAATAATATAGGAGTCTTTAGGAGTGAGGGTAACCTTTGATAACATATATTAGATTGAGATGTATATAGTTGAACTATATATATATATAGACTGTTTTCAGATCGGAAGTATCCCACCTCAACTTGTACCTTAATAAGAAGTATAGATGTGTAGGAAAATTGGTATCTGCATTCGTACCCGTACTTCCATTCTGCCTCTATGAAGGGGCCAATCCTGAGGCTTACATAGAGCCCTTGAGCTTGAATTTCTCTGATGAACTTCACAATGTCGTATCTCCCCTCAAAGTTATACTGATGCAATGGTACAATGAAAACATGTATCACAATTGAACAACTCATTAAATACCTCTCATGTGCTTCTGTGTACATATATATCTCAAGCTAGAAAGAGCAGATACCTGGCCCTGCACAGGCTCATGGACATTCCAAAAGACGTACGTTTGTATCACATTGAGTCCACCTTTCCTGGCCTTTGCTATTAGTTTCGGCCACATCTGTCAATTTTAATAAGCACACACTGAAGAAAGGAATTTGGTGATGAATTGCAAGACACAGCTTATTAGAAAAGTGCTTCAAGGAAGCTAGGAAATAGTATGTTAGTTCGTTTCGAACGTTGCCTCAGATTGGTCATTTGATCTTTGTCTTGTGTGGGGGAGACAGGAGGACATTTGTCTACTCAACCAATCTGAAGAGTTACCTCCTCTCCTTCTAATTGTGGAGTGATGCAGTTGTGCTGTCCATCTATTGCCCGGAACGCCTGAGCTATGATTTAGTATGCTTCAGATATTTACCAATGCTTGAGAAGCTCAGTTGGACGTCTCTTGGGGGTTCTATACTTAGGATCTAAGGAGAGGCAAGTGAAAAATTATAACCTGTGGTTATTTCTAATCATGCAGGCATTTCTTTTTTGCAGTGTCTATATCTGGCAGGAAAGATGGCAACGGGCAAAATATTTCAGGATTTACAGACTGCATGCATATATACTCAAGTAGGGTACTGATTACTACTTTCAGAGAAAGTGCCACGGCTCTGATGCGTGATGGTGCGCGGGGCAGGACAGAACATAGTAGGGGCTCTGCCGTTGGTGGCTTTATTAAGTTAAAATCGGTTATGTAAAAAAACAGAGTAGGGGAAATGAACTTCTCGTGGCGTCAATGATGGGTCACGAAAGCCGTATGTGGGGCAGAGAAGCAACCCAGTATGGGAAGTGAAGCTCAAATGATGTTCACCTTGCACCTCGGATATCCTTTAGGCCCGTCCGAAGCCAGCCACTAGCCAATCTGTTTGCTGGACACCACAACCAGAGGATTTTGTGAAGATCAATTCTGAAGGAGCTTTTCCAGAGGCAAACAAAACCGGAGGTTGGGTGACCATTGCACGTAACAGTGAAGGAGATTTTTTTTTGCTGCAGCTGGCAAGATCTCAAATGCAAGTTGACGCAATATATGCTTAAACAATTGCACTGGAAAATGGTATCTGCATCGCCGACCAGATGGGTATCAGCCGGATCATTGTCACCACTGACTCACAGCTCCTGAAACAAACGAAAAGCTCTTCCCACAACTAGGTTGAGGTATCCGGCCTATCCTGGCCATTAATACGCTTTAAGATTCGTGCTAGGTTTCCGCTTTATAAAAAGGCCCCTGTATTTCAAACAAACGGCTTTAGCCCATCCTTTAAATGGGGCATAATTTTCCCAGTTCCTCTAATCCTAATCATTTTCTCTCCACCAGCCCGACCTCCACCTTCCAGGGTGCGCACGCAGCCGGCGGCGGCATTCTTCCGGCGCCGCATCTCCTTCCAGCACCGAGCGTCGCCGCCGGATTCAAGAGCTCGCCGCGCTCCTCCCGCGCCCCGCCTTCTCCGCGCTGCCCGACGTGCAGGCTACCTCCGGCGTGGATCTGGAGGTGGAAAACTTGAATCCATCCATGGGGGCACTGGCGACCTACTTCCAGCTCGACCACCGGATACGGCGGGATCTGGAGCAGCCACCTCGAGCTCCACCTCTACACACGGATCTGGATTTGGGTCCTTGAATTGTTTCACCAACGCTGGCGCATGTACTATCTTTTTTGTTTCATAATCCGGAAGTAGATTGTACTTATTTTAATGCGTTCTTGGATTACTGAACTTTTTGATCCGGAAGTAATATATATCTGGTGGAGTTCTTCCTGGTTTTTTTGGGAAGGGGTTGCTCGATTTGTTGGGTTCTCAAAGCTCCAGGTCGGAGAATCAGGCTGTATTTTTTTTACATCGATCGATTCGTGAAGCTCCAGGTTGGATAGCTCGTTGGATGCATGTAATTGTTTTGTTCATATGCATGCTCTGGATGTATTTTTTTTGGTTCATGTACATGCTTCAGATCTGATTTTCGTTCGTAAATACATGGTAAAAACTTGTTGTGCATGGTTCCATGAAGATTTTTCTTTCTTAATACATATGATGTCTCCAGATTCGTTTCTTGTTCTTAGATAATATCCATCGACAGATCCAATCTGATTACTAAAAAATACCATCGATTTGTCCAGATCCAGATCCATCGATTTGTCCAGATCCAAACTGCAAATCTTGTTAACACGGAAAATATTGGAAGGAACTAAAAATCTTTGTAATACAAAAAATTGTCAGGAACCTAAAATAAATTCAGGACCAGTAATAAAGCAAAAAAATCATAATCTATTTACATTTTCACAAATGTTAGACATAATGAAGTGTTATGCTAATTTTATAACTGGACCAAACCGTTGTGATCAAAATGCAGGGACTTTTTTGTAAGAAAACACAAGTCGGATAAAAAATAAACGTCCCAGATAAGCCAGGCGGCCCAACCTAGTTGGTGGGAAATCCGCTCTCACCACCCTGAAACAAACATTGACGTCCTCTACTTTCGATCAAGCAAGGCTGGGACACCTGTTCCTAGATATCAAATACCATATGATCATGGAGTTTAATGATTTTTCCGTTGAGTTTTGTCAAACATGGACATGTAGTAAGCCTGCTCACTTATTAGCAGCTCTGGGTATGGGTGAGTTGCAGACAGACCAAGTGTTATGGCTGTCAGACCACCCGAACAATGTAATACGTCTTGTGGCCCGACACCGTCGTGTCCTAATGGAATGCTAGTGTTCCCATGAACAAAACAAAAAACAAGGTTTTGGGATTCAGATTGCTGATTTAAGTCCTGTACCGCTGTGATTGGTTTATGAAGGAAAAGAAAAACTCCTCTAATTGGGACTGTAGACAAAGTCGCCTTCATCCTTCCATTTAACCATGCCATTAAGTACTGCGTCTAGGCTATCCAAAACTCATATCGGCAAGCTACTTCTCTCTGGCCAAAACAGAAAAGAACTTAGCTATGTCGACACTGATAACTACGCCGTGATCGAATCAACAGGATGAACTCGCAAAATGGCTCCAACGCAGTGGCTAACAGGTTACCTCAGGGGTGCTTCTTGTGTAGTGCATCTCACCGGAGAACATGATCCTCCTAGCGCCATTCAGCACCAAAGACCTCCCATCGTACATGACCTTTCTTCCCACTACCTCACCTCCCTCTCCTCCCCACCGACTTCCCGCTGCCGCCGCGGCGCAGAGGAACACTGTCAATACGGCTACCACCACCACAATGGCCATGATTCTTGAGGTCATCGATCACTAGCTATGATTTGTGGTGGAAATTATTGAAAGTTTTTCTCTAACTTTGCTGTGCTATATACCCATGAAGGCACAAATATTTTCAGGTATACTCGAAAAAGAAGAATGTATTGGTCATGAGTTGCTATCACGCCTGCTAATAAAGTTTGGCTTGTTATTTTTGCTAGTATTTTTGGAGTGCTACTAAATTGTTTATGAAGCCTTAATTGCTTTACATATACTGTATGCACGAGTAAATATCTCTTCAATAAATTTCTCTGCACGAGTTAATGCAATACCACAATTATGTGGTAAATAATTTTTTCTTAAACACAAGTGAGAAATGCTGGATACAAAAAGATAATCGTGGCAACATATAAATTACTCAGGTAATCTTAAACCGTTTTGTACAACAACAACAACAACTGTAGAACGATAGAGATATATGCGGAATATGTTGGATGTATTATTTAGCCTCGGGGGCAAGTATATATAGGTGTACAAGGGATCAACTTGGAGTACAAGTCAAGTTAGGGAAGGAATCCTAACTATCTTAAACTACCGTAGTCGTACAATATATCTCTAACACTCCCCCGCAGTCGTAGCGGGAGCGTCGTGAACTGACGTGGACGGTCAGACTGGAGATAAACCGAAGTAGACCTAGAAGGCTGACCCCCCCCCCCCCCCCCCCGTGCAGTCGTAGCGGGAGCGTCGTGGTCCATGTCGCGGCGCGGATGCTTGGACTGTAGAGGAAGCTGACGAGTGCTCAAGCGAGGTGGTAACCCTTGTGCCGATGTTGAGGGAGCCGAGAGCGCGAGGCGGTGCCGAGGTCGAGGTAACCGTAGGAGTCGATGCCGAAGAAGACGTTGTTGATGCCGATGAAGACGAGGCGCCGATCCGAGCTTGCCAGGCACGGGAACGCGTCGGGGACGAAGGCGTTGAGGATGTCGATGCCGGAGGCGATGCAGTCCGAGCCGTCTAGGACGAGGTGCAGCCTTAGTTGTGCAAGAATTAGGCGCACGTCGGGGGCGTAGGCATACTACGGTTTTGCCAACACCGTCTTCAGAATACGAATTTGACTATTGATTTCTACTAATCCCTCTCTGTCCGGTTGAATAGGACCTAAGAAGTTGACTCCCGAGCTCCACGGAGCTCGATTTTTTGAAAAACATTGAAAATGCTACTTGAAGTCTATTAAAAAAACACCGTCTTCAGAACACGAATTTGACATGTGCATATATGTACTAATAGATCAGCATCAATAGACAGCGGTGTATTTGTGTACGTGCTCGATTAGCTCGTTAATGGAAGTATAGAACGTGCACGCACCAGCTTAGCTATTTTGTATCCGAGTGGCAGACCAGCGATAGTATTATTCCTGTTTCCAGCCAGGTCCAAAAGAGTTGCTGTCAGTACAGAACCTTCCAAGATAACTCTAACCAAAATGGCAAGCCGTTCATGCTGGAAATGAATAGCGCGGTGAGCAGGTCACGGCCGGCTGGACGAATTTACGGCGACCAATTAACCCGTTTGCACTTTCCGGTGATCACCGATCAATGGTAGGTGCCGGTCACCGCTCTTCCTTCGCCGTCGTGCCCGTGGCCGGAAACTAAACGGAGTTGCCCTGCACCGTGTGGTCAGACATTGCTATACTAGGCGATCGAGGACCTCGAGGTGGTTTGGTACTGAACAACAATGGGCTAATGTAGCCATGTAGGATACCTCCATGGCTCCATAAACCTCCCGGCAACAGAATTAACAAAAGAATAGATGCAGAACATTCGCAGCGACGATCACAGTGACCGAGGGAGTAGTAGCGAGTACGTACCTCAGGGGTGCTTCTGGTGTAGTGCATCTCCCCGGAGAAGAGCATCCTCCTCGTGCCGTTCACCACCAGTGCCCTGCCGTCGTACGTAACCTCTCCTCTCGCCGACGCCGCATGATCGTCTCCTACCTCCTCCAGCACCGGCCGCCGCCTATTTCCCGCCGCCGAGGCAGACAATCCGCTCGCCGCCAGAATGGCGAGCGCCAATACGACCACGGCGGCGTCAACCCTGTACATATCTCCGGTGATCTCCTTCAGGCGGACAGTCTGTTCGGCTTAACCAGGCAATATGCTTGGGACCTGCTGAGAGAACATATATATACGGCACACGATGAGTCTTGTGAATTGTTGGGGTGCTTCTTGGTTTCTCTCTCTGGCCAGCTGTTTGGGTTGCTTGCAACATTTTGATGAGGGGTGGGGTGGTGCACTAGATGCATGGGGAAAGGTTTGGTGAACTGAAAAAGGTGTGACCCCTTTCCATGGGTTTAGCGTTTCATCTGGTCTAGGATTCCTAGTACTGATCTTACTTTTAGGTGATCAGTGGTTTCCAGAGAGCATATCCGGCCGTAAATTTCAAAAATTCATGGTGTACCAAGTTCTGGTTCATGAGAGCAGGTTGCCACATTCAGTTTCGCATATCCACCAACGATTTGGATTCCGGCATGAAAAAAAAATCCGGGAGGGGGGCAGGATTTCCGGTAACCATGGTTCGTGGTTATCGGAAAATTATTGGTCAGTTGCCGACAAGATTCTCATATAAAATTTAAATTTAAACTTTATATGTAAAAAAAAATTGAGAGGAAGAATTTGGTCCAATTTCAAACGGTCTGAATTTTTTCACTCGGTAAACTCATATATCGGGGCACCGAGAATTTCGATTGCCCCATGACATGCACACGGAATCACGGATCACAGCCACACACAAAATAAGAGAAACCTTTTCTGGTGCCCATCATTAATCAATGATGAATATTAGATGAGTTGCCGCAACATGACGAGGATGTCCTTTCCGTCAAAGCAAGTCTTTGGGGGTTCCTCTTCAACGAGGTTGCGGCAGTTCAGTAGAGAAGCCGCCGAAATGTAGTTCAAAATGTGCACGCGAGGTCCTCGCGCGATGATTATTGCGTATAGAAATGCTTCCATGTGATAGATGCGGGGTCATTCAGTGCTTCAGACGTGTATATGTATATATCTTCGTTCGGTCGTTCCATGAGTGAGGAGTGCAAGTTTCAATTTTTATGTTCTCACCTCCGGTTTGGCGGTTGCAACACAGTCAACTTAAGCGAGTGGCACGCACGTCTTCGAGCTGGCGGCCCACCTGTAGTCTGTAGATTCGCCAAATAAGTCCAGTTTCTTCAACCATGGCCTACGATGGTTACGCTGGGCACTACAAAGCCCAATGGAATCCTAGCGGGAATTGCTCTCTGTTCAGTGAACACCCTTTTCCGGTGCACTATTTTTTTCCAAGTGGTCATCAGATGATGTAATTTCCTAATTAATAAATAAATATCAGACGATGGAATTAGAGCATATTTTGAGGTGCCATATCGTAGAGAATCCCATATCCGCATTTTAGTGTTGTGGAGGATGAGAGAATGGTACAGTAGAATAGAAGAGACCATGGTGGTAGCACCAACGGATAACCAAAATAACTTATACTTATTAGTATTGGGAGTTGGGACTTAGTTTTTCTTTAAAGAATAAATAAAGTGCAATCATCAGAAAACGTCTTAGTATCGATGTAAGGAATAATAATGAACGTGGGTTGTAACGATGCTTGATCTGGCATCGGCTTCGTGTTGATTATAAAGGCCACAAAGGGCAGACGTACAAGGAGTCCTAATTGTATCCGATACACATAGCGTATGGTATACGAGAGGAGAAACCTATTACAAGTCTAATAACCCCTCTTAATCTAAACCTTTTGAAAGGTTGAGATTACGCTTAAACTCATCTAGCTTATTAACTGGAAGTGCTTTTGTAAACCCATCTACAACTTGATCTTTGCTTGAAACAAACCGAATGGCCAATTGATTGTTTGCAACTCTTTCTCTGATAAAATGGAAATCAATCTCTATGTGCTTGGTGCGAGCATGAAACACCGGATTTGCTGACAAATAGGTAGCACCTAAGTTGTCACACCAAAGACTTGTTTTTTCTGTTAACTTTACTCCAAGTTCTGTGAGAAGAGGTTCAACCCAAATCAATTCTGTTGTAGCATTAGCTAATGCTTTATACTCAGCTTCTGTGCTAGATCGTGACACTGTGGCTTGTTTTCTGGCACTCCAAGATACCAGATTCGGTCCCACAAAAATGGCAAAGCCTCCCGTTGACCGTCTATCATCAATGCAACCTGCCCAATCTGCATCTGAAAAAGCACTAAGGAAGGTTGATGAAGATTTTATAAATGTGATTCCAAGTTTTAACGTGTCCTTCACATATCTGAGAATACGTTTTGCAGCTGTCCAATGTTCTGTAGTTGGAGCATGAAGATACTGACAGACCTTGTTTACTGAGAAGGACAAGTCAGGGCGTGTCAAGGTTAAATACTGTAAAGCTCCAACAATACACCTGTAGTGAGTACTATCTTTAGGACCAAGAGGTGTACCACTTGCGAGAGACAACTTTTCTGAGGAAGACAGGGGTGTGGGAGTCGACTTGCAATCATGCATACAAACCTTGTCTAGCAAATCTGTAGCATACTTTTCCTGAGTTAAGAGTAAACCATTGCGTGTCTTCTTGACCTCAATGCCAAGAAAGAAGTGTAAATTACCCAAATCCTTTATAGCAAAACTCTTATTCAAATCTCGAAGAAGAGTTGTAACAGCATGATCAGAGGAGCTTGTGACTATGCTATCATCAACATAAATCAGAACAAACATGGAGATACCTGACTTGTTGAAGAGAAATAGTGAAGTTGAAAGAACATTTCTTAATCCCTAATGTTTTGTGTGTTAGTTAACAATACCAATGATACTAATCCTATTGCTAAGTATTTCAGTTTGGGTGAAACTCATATCACAAATCCTAAAGCCAAATTGTAGAGAAAAAGAGTTTCTGGAATTCTTCCCAGACCGGGATATTCCGGTTCCCCAACTCGGATATTCCGGGTCATCCCCAGAAAATTGGCTAAGTCAAGTTCAGAAGCACTACTGACTTCAATCGGAAAATCAGCTCGGAAATTTCAAGGACCCGGATATTCCGGTTCACCAACCCGGATATTCCGAGTCAACCTCAAGAAAATTGGCTAAGTCAAGATTCAGAAGTGGTACTGACTCCAATCGGAAAATCAGCTCGGAAATTTCAAGGACTCGGATATTCCGGTTCACCAACCCGGATATTCCGAGTCAACCTCAAGAAAATTGGCTAAGTCAAGATTCAGAAGTGGCACTGACTCCAATCGGAAATTCAGCTCGGAAATTTCAAGGACTCGGATATTCCGAGCCAACCTCAGAAAAACGGCTAAGTCAAGTTCAGAATTGGTTCTGATCTCAACCGGAAATTCAGCTCGGATATTTTCAAAGGCCCGGATATTCCGGGGCACCGGAATTTCCGGTGTAACTTAAACCGGAATTTCCGGGTGACCAAGACAGCCAACGGCCAGATTTTTAGGGGGAGTATAAATACCCCCTCACTCACTCAAGAACGTTGAGCTCTCAGATTTTCTCTCTCCTACCATTCTTGAAAGCTCAAATCATGAAGATCTCCCAATCCCCCCACCCAAATTCATAGATCTTTGGAGGATTGGAGGAGAAGGCCCGGATCTACATCGTCACCGAAGAGATTTGCATTTCTTCCCCATTCACTTGGGGATTTCGTGGCTAGGGTTTCCGGTGGGAAAACCTAGTTCACCATTGTTGTACTCTTGGTGTTACCTTGACCTTTTGTGGTCCTTGACCTTTTGTGGTCTTCTTGGGAGCCCCCAATTCAGTTGTGGGTGTGTGCCTCAAGAGTTTGTAAGGGATTCGATCTCCGCCCTAAAAGGGGATCAATAGTGGAAGGTGGACTCGAAACCTTTGTGGTTGAGTTCATCGGAGAAGAAGGTGAGCCTTTGTGGCGTTGCGGCTAACCTGTTGTGGTAGCGCACACCTCTCCAAACGAGACGTACACCCTTGGGTGGAACTCGGGATTACATCTTCGTCTCCGCGTGCTTCACTTGGTTCCCTTTACCCTTTGCTCCCTTACTTGCTTATCTTGTTATTGCTTAGATTCTCATTTAGGTAAATTCACCGTAGTTGCATATCTAGAGAATTTACCTTTGTGTTGAGCCTAAATTTGAAAAGACCTAAAATTTGTAATAGCACCTATTCACCCCCCCCTCTAGGTGCCGGATTCCCGTTCAATTGGCATCAGAGCCTTGTTCACTTTTAAGGGCTTAACCGCCTAAGTGCAACGATGACGGAATCCGATGCCGAGAGGGCCGCCCGTGAAAAATTAGAGGCGGAGAAGGAGGCGTTAGCCAAAGGGGCAACCATGGCCGATCTTATTGATATGAGATCGTCCTTGGAGGCCCAACTCCTCAAGATGAATGAGATGCTCATGTCACTCTTGAAGTCTAAGGAGCCCGAGGCTACTTCTCCCTCTCCTCCTCCTAAGGAACATGCGGGGAACTCTAAGGAGTCATCTTCGGATGGGTCCAAAGATGTTACCTCAAGTGTTCCCATGATGGCGGAAAAGGATGAACCACCTAGCTCCTCTAACACCCTCAAAGGAGAGGAATTTCATAATGTCAACCATAATTACTCTCCTAACCCTCCTATCCCTCACCCTCATGTAAACTTTAGAAGTGATCCTCCTAAGCTTAAACCTACTCATTTCTCTCAATGGGTGTTTCTAATGAAGTCTCATCTATGTAGTGCCTCCATTGAGCTTTGGCGCATCATTGAAGAAGGATACAAGCCCCATGATCCAACCAACTTGACAAGAAGAGAGGTGGTTGATAGCCAACTCAACGCCACCGCTCTTCATCAACTCCAAATGGCCGTTGGAGAGAAGGACATGGCGCTCATTCAACAATTCTCCACCGCCAAGGAAGTTTGGAATGCGCTTTCCGACATCTTCGTTGGGAATGAGAGCATGAAGAAGAACCGGTATGATGCCTTATGCAATGAGGTGGAAGGGTTCTACAAGTTGGATGGAGAAAGCCACGAGGACATGTACCGGAGGTTGGTGTTGGTTGCCAACTCCTTCAAGAACCTCGGGGCGGAGTACATCAATGATGCTTGGATCAAGAGGAAGTTTGTGACCTCTCTCATGCCCTTTGAGGACACGGATTTGAAGACACTCCAAGGGAGACATGACTTTGCAAAGATGACATCCAATGAAGTTATGCAAGAGATGACCGCTTACAAGGTGGCCTCCAAGATTGCACAAGATGCAAGAGCTAGAGCCATAGGGATGCACAAGCATGCCTCAATTGCTTTGAAGGCCACCGTTGAAGAGGAGGATGAAGAGGAGTGTGATGATCAAGTCGAGCTATCTAGTGAAGCTCTCTCAAGCACTCTCACTCAACACATGGGTCTTGCGGCAAGAACCTTTTGGAAGAACCCCGGAAGGGCCAAAGCAAGGATTGACAAGAAGTTTCTCCCCAACGGAGGAAAGCCATTCAACAAAGTGAGACTTTGCTATAACTGCGATGACAAGAGCCACTTTGTTGCCGATTGCCCATGGGAGAGAAGAGAGGATCATGGTGGGAGGCTCGTGGCCAAGACGAAGGGCAAGGGGCCCATGCCCATGAAGAAGCCTTTCTTCAAGAAGAACCAAAAGATTGTCTTGGTGACTCAAGAGCAATATCCCACCGATGATGAAGATAGTGACAAGGAGGATACTCCAACGCAAGTGGCCGCACTAGCCATGTCTTCCACAACTCCATCACTCTTCTCCTCGCCAAACGAGAGCCTCATCGTCAAGAATGGAAGATGTCTTATGGCAAAGACATCCGAGGTACAACTATCCCCCAACTCCATATCACATGCCATTGATGATGCTATGAGCCTAGAAGTCAAGGAAGAAATCATTGCTTTTGATAAATTCATGACTAACTTGCAAGGAGAAGGAAAGAAACACTTTGGCTCAATCATGAGTCGTATAGGTGAGCTTGAGGATGAGCTTGAACTAAAAGGTGAGATTGAGAGAGAGGATGCACACGCTAAGGTGTCTCTCCAATCCTCTCTCGAAGATGAACAAGAAGCTCATGCTCTCCTCGAGGAGCAGCTTGCTAAGATCACTAAGGATCGTGATCTCTACTTTGCTAAATGTAAAATTGTGGAAAAAGAAAAGTCCGAGCTTGTAGTTTCTCATGCTAGACTTTGCGAAGACTTCGAGTCACTTGACAATGCTCACAAGGTGTTGACAAGTGATCACGAACGTCTTCTCAAGTCTCGTGATCAACTCCAATCTCGGATATCTACTCTTGAGAAACCTAGCACCTCTACTCCTTTGAATGCTAATGCAAATGTTGTGAAGGGTATTGCTAGGGTTTTGTTTGTTCCTTCTATGGCAACCAAGCCCAAGACATCTCTTGATAAAGGTAAGGGGACACTCACTACTCCTCTTCATGAGCGAGTGCCCCACAAGGGTAAGGAAGGTCTAGGCTATGTTGCTAAGGAGAAGAAGGAGATCAAGAAGAAGACCAAGTCCGCACAAGCCAAGAAGGTTGACATTGCGAGTGGAAATGCCACAAGGGGCACTCCCACTCGTAATGACTTTGCGGGCATATCTAACCCCAACTATGCTTTATATGTTGATTATTATGGGGATGTCTATGCTAGATACATTGGTCCTTTTGATGGTTACATTGAATATGCTATTTGGGTACCAAAGACCCTTGTTGCTAACCAAAAGGCACCCATTGCAAAATGGGTACCTAAATCCAAGAATTGATTGTGTGTAGGGCCTTGCTTCCGGAGGATCGAAATGGATAATTGATAGTGGGTGCACTAGTCATATGACCGGAAGCAAGGATATTGTAACGGAGTTGAAGCCCAATGATGATCAAATGACCGTTACATATGGTGATAATTCTAAGTCTAAGGTAATAGGGCTCGGCAAGGTGGTAGTGGCACCGGACATCACACTTGTGAATGTCTTGCTTGTCGAGTCCCTAGGTTTCAACTTGATCTCCGTCCATTCCTTAACTTGTTTGGGTTATACCGTTGTCTTCGAAAAGGAAATGGTCATTCTCTTGCGGAGCAAGTCTCTCAATGTGTCTTTCGTTGGGTACATTGAGAATGGGCTCTATGTGGTTGACTTCTCCGGAGTCACCACTTCCCATACAATGTGCCTATTCGCAAAGGCGGACTTGGGTTGGCTATGGCATCGCCGACTAGCCCATGTCAACATGAGGACTTTGCAAAGTCTCCACAAGGGTGGCCATATCCTAGGACTAAAAGACCATATTTCTTTCTCGAAGGATCGAATGTGTAGGGCGTGTGTTGAAGGAAAAATGCATGACATCTACCATCCAAGCAAGACCATCATTTCGTCAAAGAGGGTTTTGGATCTTCTCCATGTTGACCTCTTTGGTCCCATTCCGGAAGCTAGTCTTGATGGCAAGAAATATTGCTTGGTGATTGTTGATGACTATTCAAGGTACACATGGGTTTTCTTCTTCAAGACGAAGATGGAGACTTAACAAACTATCATCGACTTCTCCAATGAAGCTCAACGTCAACACGATGTCCCTATCTTGGTGATACGAAGTGACAATGGGTCCGAGTTCAAGAACTACACCTTAAACGAGTTCCTTAGTGAAGAAGGGATTCGTCATCAGTATTCCGCTGCTTATACTCCCCAACAAAATGGTGTAGCCGAAAGGAAGAACCGCACACTTATTGAGATGGCAAGGTCGATGATGGCGGAGTTCAAGTCCCTTCACAACTTTTGGGCCGAAGCCGTCAACACCGCTTGCCATTCATCCAACCGGCTCCTCTTTCGCAAAGGACTCATGAAGACACCTTATGAAGTGCTCACCGGGAACAAGCCCAATATCTCCTACTTCCTAGTATTTGGTTGTAAGTGTTTTTATCTCATCAAAGGTGTTCGTTTGGGCAAGTTTGATTCTAAGTCTCTTGAAGAGACATTTGTGGGCTACGGATCCGAATCCCACACTTATAGAGTCTATGATAAGGCCTCGCGCATAATCATAGAAACTTGTAGTGTGGTATTCGAGGAGAATGACGGCTCCCTCGTGGAGCAAAGTGGTGTTTCCGGTGTAGGTGATGATGAACCTCAAGATGCTATCCGAAGAATGGGGTTTGGAGTCCACCGCCCCGTTGAACTCTATTATGAGGTTGATCAACAAGGACCAAGTTCTTCACAAGTGGTGACCACCCCAACACAAGGAACACCCATCGACAACACCGTGCCCAATGCACCCTGCCAAGAAGAAGAACAAGATTCTACAACTGCTCCTGGAATTTCCGGAGGACCGGAATATCCGGGTCAAGATGGACTCGGAAATTTCGGTGGTCCGGAATTTCCGGTTCCTGAACCCGGAATATCCGGTCCTGCTGACATTCCCGGTGGCAGTTCGCAAGGACAAGATCAACCCTCTCCCTCACCAATGGACACCACTCCAATGGTTGATCAAGGCCATCAAATCAGTCAAGGCGGAGACATGAATGATCAAGATGATCAAGCGATTCCTCCCACCACTCGGAGGGAAATCGAGATTCGCCGCTTGAATAGGGTTGGCACCTCACAAGAATTAAGAGCTCTATCTCTTGACAAGGTGCTTGGTGATGTGAGAAGCAAGGTCTCTACCCGAAGACAACTCGCAAGCTTTAGTGAACATCAAGCTCACATCTCCATGGTGGAACCCAAGAAGGTCTTTGAAGCTCTTGAAGATAAAGATTGGCTTGATGCCATGCATGAAGAGCTCAACAACTTCGAGCGCAACAAAGTGTGGAAGTTGGTGGAAAGACCCAAAGATTGCCGCAATGTTATCGGCACCAAGTGGATATTCAAGAACAAGCAAGATGAACATGGCATGGTGATAAGGAACAAGGCAAGATTGGTGGCTCAAGGTTACTCACAAATTGAAGGCATTGACTTTGGAGAAACCTACGCGCCCGTGGCTCGACTTGAGTCAATCCGTATTCTTCTTGCCTATGCCTCTCACCATAACTTTAAGTTGCAACAAATGGATGTTAAATCCGCTTTTCTAAATGGTCCACTAAATGAACTTGTTTATGTTAAGCAACCACCGGGGTTCGAGGACCTCAAGTATCCGAACCATGTCTACAAGTTGGATAAGGCACTCTATGGCCTTAAACAAGCCCCACGAGCGTGGTACGAGCACCTTAGAGAACTACTTGTAGACCGTGGATTCCAAGTTGGGGAAATCGACCCCACACTTTTCACTAAGAAAGTTAATGGGGAGCTTTTCATTTGTCAATTATATGTGGATGACATTATATTTGGATCGACTAACAAAGCATTTAACGAAGAATTCTCTAAGCTTATGACTGACAGGTTTGAGATGTCTATGATGGGCGAGATGAAGTTCTTCCTCGGATTTGAGATCAAACAATTGAGTGAAGGAACGTTCATCAACCAAGCAAAGTACATTCAAGACATGCTCAAGAAGTACGAGTTGCTCGATCTCAATGGTGCCTCTACTCCAATGCAAACCAAATGCCACCTTGAGCTCAACCCGAAGGGTAAGGATGTGGATCAAAAGGTATACCGCTCCATGATTGGATCTCTCCTCTACCTTTGTGCATCTAGACCGGATATAGTGCTAGCCGTAGGAGTGTGTGCAAGATATCAAGCGGCTCCTAAAGAAAGCCATGATGTGGCGGTCAAGAGAATCTTTCGATATTTGGCTTATACCCCAACTTATGGATTGTGGTATCCCAAGGATGCAAATTTCTCATTATGTGGATTCACGGATTCCTATTGGGCGGGAGATCATGATGATAGGAAGTCAACCTCCGGTGCTTGTCAATTTATTGGGAGGTCCTTGGTGAGTTGGTCTTCTAAGAAGCAAAATTGCATATCTCTCTCCACCGCCGAAGCCGAATATGTTGCAGCCGCTAGTTGTTGCACTCAGTTGCTATGGATGAGGCAAACTTTAAAGGAGTATGGTGTCAATTGCGACAAAGTGCCTCTTTTATGTGACAACGAAAGTGCCATCAAGATTGCCTACAACCCGGTGCAACATTCAAGAACCAAGCATATTGAGATCCGCCATCATTTCATAAGAGATCATGTGGCCCGTGGAGACATTGACTTATCATATGTGGGCACAAGGGATCAATTGGCGGATATCTTCACGAAGCCCCTTGAGGAAGGAAGGTTTTGCTTTTTGAGGAATGAGCTTAATATCATTGATTCGAGGTCCTTGGCTTGATCGCTTGCACACTCACCTAGGGCGTAATTGCATATTATCTAGTTTAGATGTAGGCATGGAAATAGGGGGAGTGCGGTCCTAATACATTGGACCATCCCTCCCCCCATTATGCCGATAGCCCTTGAAGAGTTGATTTTATTTGGAGCTTTTTGTTGCTATTTGCCCTCCTTTTCATGCATGTGGGAAATCTACTCAACTTGGCTCTTTTGGTTCGATTTGGTTGTTGTGAGTTGAGTATGGTGTACCAATATCAGTTTGGAAATCTATCCCAAGCCTACTTTCCCCTGAAAACATTTCTCTCTATTGCACACAAGTCATCCTTTTTGAAAACTGGGATTTTGGTTCAGCAGGTCGGAATATCCGGTTCATATTGAACCGGAATATCCGGTGTTACTTATACCGGAATATCCGGTCTGGCGGTTTGTCCAGAAATATAAGGGCAGGCTCGGGGTGAAGGGCTCATTAGTGCCCTTCTTCCACCCCCGACCTCCCTCTCCTCCAGCCGCCGCCCCTGCTGCTCCCAAGCCCCTCCGGAGCACTCCGACCGCCGGGGAACCTCTTTCTCGGCCGGATCTGCTCCTCCTCCGCCCCGGGAACTCACTCCTCCAAGCAATGGCCTCAATGGATGAGGGTAACTTCACTTTTCTTCTTCCTTATGTGCTTGCACTTGGATCTTGATGTGGAGTTATTTGTTTCAATGTTGCTTGGTAGAGATTGTTCCTAGGACTATTCCCTGCCTTCTACATACATTAGTTTTGCATTACATTGGATCGATCTAGTTTTAGACCGAGTCAAATCTCAGATCTGCAGTTTCTGTCTGACTCGGAATATCCGGTCCAGATTGACTCGGAATTTCCGGTCCCCCGGAATTTCCGGTCATGTCTGACCTGGATATTCCGAGCCAAACACTGCAGTTTTAAGATTAACTCATGTTTAACTACATATGATCCATCGAATGCCTATCTAATGTGTGTATTATCTCCTGACTTGTGTGCACTTACCTTATGCTACCATCTATGCTCAAATTCACAGGTTCAGGTGGAAGTCCGTCCGCAGGGGGTTCAAGGCACACTGGTAGAGCACCTGTCTCCAAGCAATCAGTCAACAAAGGAAAGGGCCTTGCACCTCAGAGGAAGAAGAAAGCTGTTGCCAGCAAGCCCTCATCTAAGAAGAGAAAGAATGCCCCTAGTCCCCAACGTCCGAACTATTCCAAGATGCATTCTGTTGATTACTCTCAGCTGAGGCAGGGGGACTGGTACCTCAGCGCAAGAGACAACTCTCTCGATGATCGCAGCTTTTGGTGCCAAGCGCAAGAGCACATATTCGTGGATCTCTATCTCTCACTGTCGAAGCCCATTCGACCCATGCACCCGTTTGACTTTGCATCTCTGCAGAAGACCATCCACACTGTCAAGACCATGGGTTTGGCAAGGTACTGGGCTACAGGTTTGATGGTGACAATCCCCAAGGCACTCGCATGCACCACCCCTACAAGCTCAACAAGAAGGAGACATCTCACTTATATGGTGTGGGAGCCACCCCTGGATTCTCTCGTGACTTGCTGCCTTTGTATGATGTTCTTGTGCGCATCCTGCGTGAGAACATTGCACCGAGTGGTGACAACAATGACAACGTGGTTACCCCTCTCTGCAACCTGCTCCTTCACGCCAACCGCATTGTGGAGGACTCGGGTTCTGATACTGACTGGAGAGTAGATGTGATGGATTACATCTACAATGAGATGTATGAAGCTATGACCACCAGGGTCTCCATTCCTTATGCTCCATACATAATGAAGCTTCTCCTGTTTAAGTTCCCTAACCTCAACGTCAGCAGCAGTGATTTGGTGCCACATGACTTCAAGAAGCTCTATGTGAAGAAGACTGTGGTCAAGCCCCCTCCTAGGCCTTCTACTACATCAGCTTCAGGTGGATCTTTCATGGGTGATGCTAGGAGGGCTGCTGCTACCTCTACTCATGTTCCCACCACTCATGCGCAAGTCAAGAAGCTGAACTGGTTCCAGCGCAACATCCTTTGCATGAATGTGGACATCCGCAAGGAGCAATACAATGCCTACAAGGATCGCCGTCAGCAGGACTACAAGCAAGACTTGATCCTTCACCATGCTTCTGGCTCTCCTGCTCCTGCTGATCTGTCTGAGCCCCTGTCCTTTGCTCAGTGGAACCAGGGTTCCTTGGCTCCATGGACACTGCTTGATCAGGACCTTGGTGGCAGCTCGTATACCACAGGCTATGACTATGATGAGGAGCCTAATGTTTAAAAACATTTCTTAAAGAGTTGCTTGTATCAGTTTGGTTAACAATACCAAATGATACTAATACCCTGTTTTGTGTGTAATACCCTTTGTGTCGCAGCCGGTGGAGGCCCCGGAGGTGGCGGAGCCTGTGGTGTTTTGTGTGTTGGCAACATTTCTTAATCCCTAATGTTTTGTGTGTTAGTTAACAATACCAATGATACTAATCCTATTGCTAAGTATTTCAGTTTGGGTGAAACTCATATCACAAATCCTAAAGCCAAATTGTAGAGAAAAAGAGTTTCTGGAATTCTTCCCAGACCGGGATATTCCGGTTCCCCAACTCGGATATTCCGGGTCATCCCCAGAAAATTGGCTAAGTCAAGTTCAGAAGCACTACTGACTTCAATCGGAAAATCAGCTCGGAAATTTCAAGGACTCGGATATTCCGAGCCAACCTCAGAAAAACGGCTAAGTCAAGTTCAGAATTGGTTCTGATCTCAACCGGAAATTCAGCTCGGATATTTTCAAAGGCCCGGATATTCCGGGGCACCGGAATTTCCGGTGTAACTTAAACCGGAATTTCCGGGTGACCAAGACATCCAACGGCCAGATTTTGAGGGGGAGTATAAATACCCCCTCACTCACTCAAGAACGTTGAGCTCTCAGATTTTCTCTCTCCTACCATTCTTGAAAGCTCAAATCATGAAGATCTCCCAATCCCCCCACCCAAATTCATAGATCTTTGGAGGATTGGAGGAGAAGGCCCGGATCTACATCGTCACCGAAGAGATTTGCATTTCTTCCCCATTCACTTGGGGATTTCGTGGCTAGGGTTTCCGGTGGGAAAACCTAGTTCACCATTGTTGTACTCTTGGTGTTACCTTGACCTTTTGTGGTCCTTGACCTTTTGTGGTCTTCTTGGGAGCCCCCAATTCAGTTGTGGGTGTGTGCCTTAAGCGTTTGTAAGGGATTCGATCTCCGCCCTAAAAGGGGATCAATAGTGGAAGGTGGACTCGAAACCTTTGTGGTTGAGTTCATCGGAGAAGAAGGTGAGCCTTTGTGGCGTTGCGGCTAACCTGTTCTGGTATCGCACACCTCTCCAAACGAGACGTACACCCTTGGGTGGAACTCGGGATTACATCTTCGTCTCCGCGTGCTTCACTTGGTTCCCTTTACCCTTTGCTCCCTTACTTGCTTATCTTGTTATTGCTTAGATTCTCATTTAGGTAAATTCACCGTAGTTGCATATCTAGAGAATTTCCCTCTAGGTGCCGGATTCCCGTTCAGAAGTATCTGCCTTTGATGGTATAAAACCAAGATCACATAACTTTGTACTCAGCCTAGAATACCATGCCCGAGGTGCTTGCTTTAAACCATATAATGCTTTGTCAAGTTTGCAAATATGATGCGGAGCATGAGGATTTTCAAAACCTGGAGGTTGTTTCATATAGACCTCCTCTTCCAGAACACCATGAAGGAACGCGTTCTTGACATCTAGCTGCCGGAGACTCCATCATCGAGAGACGGAGAGAGCTAACACTGTCCTAATGGTAGCAATTTTAACCACTGGACTGAAGGTATCTTCATAATCAATTCCATACCTTTGCTTGAACCCTTTTGCATCTAATCTGGCTTTGTATCTATCAATGGAACCATCTGCTCTTTTCTTTATACGATAAACCCATTTGCAGTCAATTATATTTTTGTTGCTGCTCGGAGGAACAAGACGCCACGTCTTGTTCTCAAGCAATGCAGTGTATTCCTCGTCCATCGGTTGACGCCATTTGGGATCATCCAGGGCCTCAGACAATTTATTTGGTTCACCTGTTGACGCAAGCATACCATATCGAACACATCCATCTTTATATATTCTTGGATTGCGTATACCTTTCTGAAGACGAGTGCGAAACTGAGGTGCCGATGCAACCGCAGGAGGAGACGTAGACGAATCAGCTTGAATTTCAGCATCATCTTGAGTTTCAGCATAGTCATCATTTTCTGAAAAAAGCATCAGAATTTTCCCCACCATCAGGCTCCACATAAGATCCAGGAGAGGATGACAGCGCAGAGAACCCTGTCGTGTGGTCAGCATATGCGCGTCTCGCATCTGGCGAATTAGCATGCATGCGATGTTCACTGGACGAATAAGAAGGCGGGGGCGTGCGCGCATCTGCGCGGGATGGTGTGTCGGCGTCTGCACGGGAGGGCGACGCGGTGGGCGACGTGGGAGGAGATCATCCTCAGAATCATCATGAGCAGGAGAATGTTCTCCAGCATCCATCTGGTTGTCCGTGCAGGTTCTGTCATCTTGTGACGAATCATCCAAGTCATTGTGTGAGCTCGTTTCTTCACCATTTGCCCTGGAATTTTCTTCTGGTGACTCATGAGCCTGCAACACATCAGTAATAGGAACAGTACAAGGCATATGATCATCAATATTATGAGCACTCTCATGGGAGGAAGATGTAGATGATGGAAGGAGAAGAATTTCTTTGCGAAGAAGAGCACCGGCATTGGGATGTAATGATGCAAACGGAGACACGTTTTCATCAAAGACAACATCACGCGAAATATAGATGCGGCCAGTAGAGACATCTAGACACTTGACACCTTTATGAAGAGGACTATAGCCAATGAAAACGCACCGTTTGGTGCGAAAAGCTAGTTTGCGTTTATTATATGGACGAAGATTTGGCCAACAAGCACATCCAAACGTTCGAAGAGCATCATAATTCGGTGTAGTATGAAGGAGGCGCTCAGCAGGAGTGTCAAAATCAATAACTTTGCTAGGAAGCAAGTTTATGAGGAACGTAGCTGTAAGAAAGGCTTCATCCCAGAATTTTAAAGGCATAGAGGCATTTGCAAGCAATGCAAGACCCACTTCAACTATATGGCGATGTTTTCTTTCAGCGGAACCATTTTGTTGATGGGCATGAGGGCATGAGACATGGTGCGTGATGCCAACTTTTTGGAAGAAACCATTTAGTTTTTCATATTCTCCCCCCAATCAGTTTGCATAGTGACAATTTTTGTATTAAACTTACGTTCAACATATTGTTGATAATTAAGAAAGGCTTGATAAACATCAGAACGTTTCTTAAGCAAATAAATCCAAGTAAACTTGCTATAATCATCAATAAATCTTACATAATAGGCATGTCTCCCAACAGAAAGAGGGGCGAGACCCCATACATCAGAAAAAACTTGCTCCAAAGGAGTAGTAGAAACACTAGTGGATATGGGGTATGGTAACTGGTGACTCTTGGCTAACTGACAAGAATCACAGATGTATGGAGTACTTTCTGGGGTGTAAGCTATTTTATTTCTTCTAAGAACTTGTTGAACCACAAAAGAAGATGGATGTCCTAAGCGGCGATGCCAGGTGGAGGATGACGGCTTGATGGCGACAAAAGCATGCTTGGTAGTCTCATGGAACATGGGCACCAAAGGATAGAGACCACCATAGCATGGACCTCTAAACAGAACGCTTCGGGTCTTTGTGTCCTTGATTAAAAAGAAGAAGGGATGAAACTCAATAAAGACATTCTTATCAAGAGTAAATTTATGAACGGATAGAAGATTTTTAGATGCATTAGGGACATGGAGAATATTATTGAGATCAAAGGAACCATGAGGAGTGCGCAAAATTGAGTGACCAATATGACTGATGTTCATACCTGATCCTTCAGCAGTGCGGACACGATCGTTCCCATTGTATTTCTCGTGTGTAGACAACTTGCTCAGCTCACCAGTGATGTGGTCGGTGGCACCCGAGTCGGGGTACCAATTGGTGTCGACGCCATAGGAAGCAACATGTGCACTCTTCTCGCCACGATCACCACTGTTGTCTTTGTCATCACCGTAACGCCACCAGCAATCACTTGCAGCGTGGCCATGAATCTTACAAATCTGGCAGTCTGTGTTGACATACGGAGTGGGAGCACGGTCCTGGCGGGAGCGACCCTGGCGACGATCACGACGGTCACGCCCATCATGGCGATCACGCCTGCCATCATCACGGCGCCAGTTCCCATCACGCCGATCATCATCTCTGCGCCAGTTACCATCAGAGCGGCGATCATCATCTCTGCGCCCGTTGCCGTCATAGCGGCGGTCGTCATCTCGGTTGTCACGGCGGTAGCCACCTCCGCCACCACCGTTTCCACCTCCTCGGTAGTCCTGGCGACCACTGTCAGGGCTGCGGCCATGGGTTTGGTTGTCACGGCGAGCAATATTTGCCGAGGAGGAGAAGGAGGCAGGATCCTCAGGTTCATCATTGCGCATATCATATGCATAGAGCTGATCGTAGAGATCATCAAGAGAGGTGCCAGGGTTTCCATTGACTGACGTAATGAGGGCATTGTAGTGCTTCTTGTCCAAACCACTCAGAAGGTAGCTAACAATCTCATCATCCTCAACAGTTTTGCCGAGTGCATTGAGCTCAGAAGCATAGTTCTTCATCTTTGTGAAGTACTCATCCGCTGACATCAGCTTCTTGGTCTCCTGGAGTTTGGTGCGCAAGTGCTGCACCTTTGATCTGGAGGCCGATGCAAACATGCCATTGATTGCAGACCAGGCCTCGGCCATGGAGGTGACGTCCAGGAGGTGTGACAGGATATCCGGAGAGATGGAATTGAGAAGGAAGCGCAGCACTTGCTGGTCCCTTGCCATCCATGCAACGAAGGCCGGATTCTCAGAGAGAATTTTCTTCTTGTTTTCATCTTCAGTTTCCAGGGAGGGAGGCGGAGCACGGTCAGAGCCGCTGATCAGCCCCATCACGTTCGCTCCTCGGAACGCAGGGATCACAAGTGCCTTCCATATCAGGAAGTTAGCACGGGTAAGGTGTTGTGTTGGTGGAGATCCGAGAGCACCAGCCAGTGTAGAAGCGGAGAACGTCGACGACGACATGGCAGCGACTCGGACAGCTTGATTTTTCTGTAGTTTGTATTGTTTCAGGCGGCGGCGGCTATTGAAGCAGCAACGACGGCAGGTCGTGGTCGTCTTGGTCTTGAGTTCTTGATGCGGCGGCGGCTATTGGAGCGGCGGCGGCAGGTCGTGGTTGTCTTGGTCTTGAGTTCTTGGTGCGGCGGCGGCTATTGGAGCGGCGGCGGCAGGTCGTGGTCGTGATCGTAGTTTTTTTTTTTGGTTGCGACGGCGGGGGCTGTCAAGCGGCGGCGGCGTCAGGTCGTAGGGCAGCTAGGTCATGAGGAAGAGAGGCTCTGATACCATAATAATGAACGTGGGTTGTAACGATGCTTGATCTGGCATCGGCTTTGTGTTGATTATAAAGGCCACAAAGGGTAGACGTTCAAGGAGTCCTAATTGTATCCGATACCCATAGCGTATGGTATACGAGAGGAGAAACCTATTACAAGTCTAACAAGGAAATCATACATCTCTCCATACTTGTTACTTGAGGTTAGTACATTGAGACAATTTTAATGCAAAGCATCCCCCTTTTGTTCAGCGAGCATGAGCTAAGAATCTTGTTCTGTTGCATAAACTATACACAGGTAGTGGAACTTTTTTTTTTTGCGAATACAGGTAGTGGAACACTTGATCGATATAATTCTATACTTTGAGTAAAGGCAAACGAACATAACAGGTTGACGGATGGCTATTGACCACTTGACCAAAAATTGCAGATTCTCATCATTTCTTTATGCTCTCTACTTGTCTAAATAGATTAACCACATGGTTAAATAATGGAGAGCGCACAATTTATTTTAATTTTTGCATCCTTTTCAATATTATTACTTGCGAATTTTATGTGGCCTTCTTTTAAGAAATAAGTTTGCTCACTGCAGTTAATGTGCACATTGCTTTTGGAAAAGATCCCCAAAATCAATTATGTAGATTTGGATTTTGTTATTCTCATTTTTCTGTAGATCTACCATTTTGGCCATCGCATATTTTTTAAAGGCATCTTTTTTTCGAAAACAGTACAACGCAAGCGCTTATAAACATGCTTAAATACTCACCCCTATGAACGCACACACGCACACCTTATAAACACCTTCGAGAGACTGAGCTAGTGAATCAAGTCTTGAGATTGACGAAGTCAGCACAGGTGCCCCTCGATGGAAGTGTCGCCTCCCATTGGAAAGTATTCCGCCTAAATGAGAAACACCAGCGTCAAACCTGGGGTTTGAACTCTGATAGGCTGAGGGTACAACCACCCTCCTACATGCAAGTTCTCTTTGACCTTCGCACATTACGAAGACCATATTTCCACAAAATTATGTCGTCGGTGGCGTTGAAACTCAACGGTGGTGACAGCATCACACGCACACTAATAGAAATCACACACTTCTACAGTTCTACTCCTATCCTGATGTAAACGTTGTGGTCGAGGCGGTTGACACTCGACACCTGGGAGCACATGGTGTTTTGATCCCACAAACTATCGGCTCCCGAGCTGATCGATGGTGTCAAGTTACGTATGGTTAGTAGTTTTCGTGTTCTGTTGTTTTGCGCACGCTTCAGACAGGCTAAGAGGTGACTAAAATTTGACTCAAAGGCACTAAAATCGGCGGCTAGTCAGAAAAACTTCTCACGTCGGTCCAGCTAAGGTTTTAAGGTGCACATCACGCTGGGAATCCTTCGGTTTGTCACGTGGACTAATCGCTAGCCGCTCCTCCTATATACACACTGTGCCGTTTGGTCTTTGCC
This sequence comes from Poa annua, assembly GCA_026929855.1. Taxonomy (NCBI): domain Eukaryota; kingdom Viridiplantae; phylum Streptophyta; class Magnoliopsida; order Poales; family Poaceae; genus Poa; species Poa annua. Next base: position 86,683,751 of record CM049431.1, read on the forward strand.
ACTATATAAGCAGGAGGGCAGGTCTTTCCTCCTACGTACAGAAATCCCAGTTGCATTTTTGACCCGCATCTCTACCATTCCCGGCGACGGCATGGGTGCTATTCCGGCCGACGGCGACGAGAAGCTGAAGCCCCACGTGGTGTGCGTGCCGTTGCCAGCGCAGGGGCACGTCACGCCGATGATGAAGCTGGCCAAGATCCTTCACTGCAAGGGTTTCCACGTCACCTTCGTCAACACCGAATACAACCACCGGCGCCTGGTCCGCTCCCGCGGCCTGGCGGCCGTCGCGGGCCTCTCGGATTTCCGCTTCGCCACCATTCCCGACGGCCTTCCCCAGTCCGACGCGGACGCCACGCAGGACCCGGAGTCCCTCTGCTACTCCACCATGACCACCTGCCGTCCCCACTTGAAGAAACTGCTCGAGGACCTCAACAGCACAGCCGGAGTACCACCGGTGACTTTCGTCCTGGGGGACAACGTCATGAGCTTTACGGTGGACGCCGCGGCGGAGGTCGGCGTGCCATGTGTGCTGTTCTGGACAGCAAGCGCCTGCGGATACATGGGCTACCGCAACTTCCGATTCCTCATGGATGAAGGCTTTTCTCCTCTCAAAGGTACGTATGTATGTATGCATGCGCTCCTAGCTACGTCCATGATGTTGACTTTCTTGCTTGGTAAGTAGAAATTTTGAGTAAATTGGGTTTGAGCAGATGAAGAGCAGCTGACGAACGGGTACTTGGACACGCCGGCGACGCACGCTCCCGGGATGAGCAAACACATGCGCCTCCGAGACTTCCCGTCCTTCATCTGCACGACTGACCCGAGCGGCGTCCTGCTCAACTTCCTGATGCACGAAGTAGAGCAGACCGACCGGGCGGCCGCCGTCATCCTAAACACCTTTGACGAGCTCGAGCAGCCGGCGCTGGACGCCATGCGCGCCATCCTCCCGCCGAACATCTACACCATCGGCCCGCTGAACTCCCTGGCCGAGCAGCTGATCCCCGACGGCGGCGGCCCGCTCGCGGCGATACGCCCCAGCCTATGGAGAGAAGACCGCTCCTGCCTGGAGTGGCTCCACGGCAGGGAGCCCCGGTCCGTGGTGTACGTCAACTACGGCAGCATAACCACCATGTCCAGCCAAGAGCTGGTGGAGTTCGCGTGGGGCCTGGCAAACTGCGGCCACGACTTTCTGTGGATCGTGAGGAATGACCTGCTAGTGAAGGGCGGCGACATCGCCGCCGTGCTGCCTCCCGAGTTCCTGGAGGCGACCGAGGGCAGGTGCCTCCTGACGAGCTGGTGCGAGCAGGAGGCGGTGCTGCGGCACGAGGCCGTGGGCGTGTTTCTGACGCACTGCGGGTGGAACTCGACGATGGAGGGGCTGAGCGCCGGGGTGCCCATGTTGTGCTGGCCCTTCTTCGCCGAGCAACAAACCAACTCCCGCTACTCGTGCGTGGAGTGGGGTGTCGGGATGGAGGTCGGCGACGACGTGCGCCGGGAGGTGGTCGAGGCGAGGATAAGGGAGGTGATGGCAGGCGAGGGAGGGAGGGAGATGAAGCGGAAGGCAGTGGAGTGGAGCGAGATCGGTGTTCGTGCAACGACGCAACCTAGTCCTGGTGGCAGGTCCTTGGCCAACCTCGAGAGTCTGCTCAACGATGTACTCACCGCAAGGAACAAAACTGCATGGTAGATTCAGATGCAATCCAACCGTCGGTTTTGTGCAAGTAGCAACGCTGCGCCTACGGGGTAGCTAGATTGATGTTGGAAACTTGGAATAAGCTGCCTCCCTATGAGTTTATCTTTGTTCGGATTCTGGCCGTGCCACGAATGAATGATTGTGGGTTGGTTGTGCGAAATTTCGTCGTGAACCATTGCTCTATACATGGAGTCCACATAAAGTTTCCATTCTCACGGCAGCCAACACATCACCGGCCTCTACATCACCTTCACCAACGGCTTCAATGCTTACCCATCTCCGTTTTGGTATGGGCGCGAGTCCATCGACTTCACCAACTACAACATTTTCACGAACTTCCACGCCATCTTCCCCAACCAGGGCAACATGCACTGCCTCCCCTATATCATGCCGGGTGAGGATGAGGAGTGAAGGGGCCTCGGGAAGCTTGGGGGCAAAGTTTAAGTACACGACATCGAACAAATAGTTCCATAAACAAAATGGGGGCAAAGTTTGTTTATTAGTTCACTATTAGCCGAAGCAACATTTTTCTTTAGAGGTTCGGACCCAAGAAATTTTACCATTTTTCATGGTAAGCTTGCCACTTTATTCATGAATCGGAATTTTCATATCGTACAACGGTCATATGGTACTTCTACCGAAATTATGAGCTTCGGTACTCGTACTTCACGGCAGCGTCGCCAATCTGCCTTGCTACTGTGGTCTTTGGGCCATGGGGGCGGGTGGATCTCGGCCCCCGTTGACGGTAGGGCTCCGTTCTTCTGGTTTTAGGGTTCTTGCTTGGTGGGGCGGCGCTCATATGGTGGTGGCGGCGCCTCTTCCAATAAAGTCTCCCCGTCTTAAACCTCATCGCGACGGTGACGCTCTTCGGATCATCCTTCTTCTGCGGCTCCGGAACGGATATGGTCTTCTTGACCCGTTCGGCGACTTCCCGTCCGCAACCAACAATATCAAGCTGGCTCTGGGACGAGCACCAGCGGCGGTGCGCCGTCGACACGTTCTGGAGGTTCAAGACGAAGGGCATCTCAAGATTCTCGTTGTAATTTTCGTTTTTGTATTGTTTGGTGTTTGTTTCAATGCCAGGGTCTTATTGGCCGAAAAAAAAGTACTGGTACTTCACGTACTATTGGGACTAGATACGATCTAGTCAAGCCTGGCTACGTTATATTTGGGCCTGGCCTTTTCTAGCACTCGTCATCAAATTATTTTCCTTAACACTGAACCATGGGCTCACATGGGAGCTATATGCACGCACATATCTCAGTTTACAGCTCCCGTAGCAGCTTGGCAAACGTAAAACGCCTGCTGATTAGATTTTTAGTACTACTTATATCGAGGATGTACTTTCCCGGTACCTCAAAGTTACGGGGCAATTGTGTGATTGTAGGAGGTAAAAGGGAGTTTAAATGGTTGAAGAATAAAGAGAAGGAGAAAAGATAAGTTTTGGGCCGAGTTTTGGGTTATCCGGACTGACATATAGTGGTGGGTCGAATTCCCCACCGGACCGAGTCTGCATCATGGTCAAACTGGATAGGCGCATCTCGGTTGGGCCAGATCTTTGCCTCGGTCAACTGCTTCACCGACCGCATCGCCACGATCCGCATCATCCTCGCTATCCCCAACCTCGGCGTCTTCTCCCCGAGCCCGTCGCCCGCGCCCTCGGTCGTGCCCCGACGTGCCTCGGCCACGCTCGGCAGTCCGTGCAGCCTTGACTTCCCCGGCAACCCCCTAGGAGGCGCATCGCTCCGCCCAGCGCCGCCTCGGCCTAGTCTCCCTCGACCTCGCCCACGGCTGCATCCGACGTCGCGCCCCCGGCTTCCTCCGAGACGCCGGTGCCGCCCGACCTCCCCCTCGGCTGCATCTTCCCCGACTTTAGCCTCCGACATGCCGGCATCGCCGCTCGGTATCGGACATCCCGGAACGGCTCCACCCGAGCTCACTCGCACCTCCTTGGGTCTGCCGGCATCGCCATCGACCTCTGCCGCGCCGGCCTCGACCCCGACCTCGGCATCGTCATCACCGAAAGTGCGGCCCCGACATCATCCACATCCGGGCTCGACCGCTTCGTCTCCGACTCCATCAACTCGCCACTGACGTCATCACCGGCTTCCCCCGACCTCACCTCCACCTCGGGCCCGCGCAGGCTCGACCCTGACATCGGCCCGGCTGTGCTTCACCTCGGCAGCACTGCCTCCGGCTTCCACGACATCATCACGGCCCAGACGGCTTCCTCTACCTCGCCCGCATCCCGGCCATGGCTCATGTCGCCTTCATCCATCTCTCCTAGAGGATAAGAAGGATAAGACTAAAAGGATGCCCCGACGGGAGCTACGAGACAACGCAAGGACGTGAGAGATACGGGTCAACCCTGTCCAGGAAGTGACCGTGCGTGGCTACAGTGCCCGGACATGACAATAGTACCTTGTGTATGACGTGTGAACAATGCCGATTAGACCCCAGTGGTCACGTCGTGAACAGTGTACCGCGTGCAGTGTTTCTTGTCTCCTTGTCCCCTGCTTGTCCCCTGGGCTCTCTCTATATAAAGAGCACCAGGGGGAGAGGGAAAGGAGGGCCAAGGCCGCCCCCGCAGCCTCATTTCCCCCTTTCTATTTCCTCACGAAGTCCTCTTAGAGGCAAATCTTGCCCAGCTCATGGAACATCTTTTGTATCATGTGAGAAATATACCACAAATAGGATAGATGCTGCATTAGGGGTTGTATCTCCTCACGAGAGCCCCGAAGCAGGGTAAATCTTTGTGTCTCCGTGTCGTTTGAGTTTATCTGTGTGTGAGTTCATCGCGCAATCCGTCCCCAACATCCTATAGCATCTATCGGCCCCACAAATTAGCCTACCCGTAGGAATCAGTCTGTTCAGCACGACAACAACTTATATTACGGAACTCGGTGGATCGTGTATAGGTGTTGCAGTCCGTATCCATGTCCGATACTGAATAGCCGAAGAACTTGCCACCGATTCGTATTTTTCACGGACGCGAGCGCATATATGTATGCGTAGACGCTCCTCAGGTCAACAAAACGCAACACAGTGCACAAGCGATAGAGGCGACAAACCCAAGCTAGATCGTAATGACGAACAGAACAGAGCGATGGTTGCAGCGGTGCTCGGACACGCCGCGAGGAGGCTGGGCGGCGGTGGCAGCGCGCTGCGACAGGCCGTTGCCGCCTCGCGCCTCTCGTCGGCCGTCCAGGGGCGGCTCGCACACACCACCGCGGACGTGCATCATCCCTGCAGCTGCGGGAAGTTCATCAAGGACAACGTCCTAGAGGGGATCCAGAAGCAGAAGGAGACACTCTACAGCAACATGGCCGAGGCGAACAAGTTGTACGGCAAGGACACCGACAGAGGCAGGGTGGGCATATTTCCCGATCCCGATCTCGAATTTTCCGAACTCGACAATCCCGAACGTTATTTTGGGAAGTAGTTCTGAAATCCCGAATTTATTTCGAGTAATTCAGGAATTTAGTGTTGAATCCTGAAATTCCCGTTTATCCCGAAAAATATAAAACCCCAAAGAGCAAGGTGAAACGCCTGTCTTTTTCAGCCCAATCAAATCCCAAGTACACTATGTCCAGTGAATCTGTGACTAGATTTGGTCTATTTTAGCTAGTGGCCTAGCCAAGCCAGAAATAACCCTAGTCTCACATGCACATCCCACCCTACTGGTCCAAGAAGAAGAGTATGGATGTCGCTCGGGAAGCTAAGGTCTCAAGTTCGGGAAATTCAGGATTTCCTGATCCTGTATTTCCCAAATCCCAAACTGGTGTGAATCCAAATTTCTCATGTAATTCAGGAGTTGGTTTGTGAATCCTAAACTTTGTTTTTCCTGAATTTTCCATCCCAAAATTTCGGGAAATCCCAAACACCCACCTTGGCGACAAAGCGTGCGAGAAGAACAGGGATCTGCTCAAGGTGCTCTCCCGCCACGTCGAGCGCTGCTCCGGCGACACCACCTGGTACGTACACGTCCACCCACGATCATCGATTGATCCTTCTCTATTTCCTACACAAACGCAACACATGGTCATGGCTTAACTAATGTTTAATTTGTGTATCACCTCCAGGGAGTGGGCCAGTAATGCAGGCGTGAAGGACGAGGTCCTAAATCTGGCGGGTTTTGTAACGCTCTGCACCATGGGACCTCTTCTCTACTTTAAGATAGTATGTTGGTGGATGTTCAAAAATAGCGAAGCAAGATCTTGAATTCTCAATCGTGTGCTGGACTAAAAAAAACTATATCAATGTGGAAAATTCAAGAAAAGAACAAGGATCGATATAGAGACGTCCTACATACCTCTATATCAGTGTATATCTAGCTAGCAATTGAATCGATGTACTTTTTGCAGTGTTTTGTAATTTCCTTTTTCGTTATGAAACGCAAGCATGCACTCTGCTGCAAACGAGTTGAGTTAGTTCGTACTATAATTCAAGCGATCTCATACCGATGGAGCCGAGTTAAATGTCGAGCTGCAAAAAAAGTTTCATGTACTCGGCTTGGAACGATCTCGACTCGATCTCAGAACTAGTTAGTTGCTACTCCCTCCGTTTTTTAATTAATATAAGATGTCAACGTTTATTGAAAATATAGAGATGCAACATCTCTAATTTATTTTCGAAGCAGCAACCCAAGTAGGCATTGCACGCTTACGCACCATCGATTCATGAAGACGGCAGAGATCGAGCTAATTCAGTGACGATGGGGCTTACCGGCCGTCCGGCCGCATGAAACTAGCTAGTTACCGGCAGTCGCCGCCGCGGCGTTCCACTTGGGATAGAGCACCGTGGTGATGTACTCCTCCACCTTATCAACGCCAGGCAGCAGCGCGCCGACCGGGTCGGCGGCCCTGAAGCGCTCAGCCCACGCGGCCAGCTTCGGCGTCCTCGCCGCGTCGAGGAGCGGCGGCTCGACGCCGGCGAGGCGGCCGAACCCTTCGATCCAGGGCAGGTAAAACCCGAGCGTGATGTCGACGAGCCCGACGGCGTCGCTGCCGAAGAACAGCGCCCCTTCGCCCTCGGCGGTGACAAGAGCCCCCTCCACGAGCCCCAGCGCGCGCAGGGTGGCCTCCACCATCTCCTCCCTCTCTTCCGGCGCCTTCCGGTTCAGCATGCCGACGCAGGACGGGAAGAGCGTGCCGTCGACGAAGGCGGCCCAGAAGCGGGCGACGGCGCCGGCGTGGGGATCGGCGGGTAAGAGGGCGGTGCGTTCGGGGAAGGCGTCTTCGAGGTACTCGGCGATGACGAGCGACTCGCAGACGGGACGGCCGGCGTGGAGGAGGACGGGCACCGTGCCGTGCACGGGGTTGTAGGCCGCGAGGAGATCGCTCCTGCGCTGGCCGTGCTCGAGGGAGAGGTGCTCGTAGCTGAGGCCCTTGATGGCGAGCGCCATCTGGACGCGGATCACGTACGTGCTCACCCCGGACGCCGCGCCCAGCAGCTTGAGCTCCTCAGCGCCGGACATGGAGTGTTGCTGGATCAGAGTATGAGACTCACTGTCACAGCTCACAGTGTCACTGGCCTTCCGTCCGAGAGAGCCACACATGACACATAGACATAGAGCAGAGGGAAGATAGAGCAAACGTCGTGATTGGCTGAATGTTCAACGACCACGTGTCGCAGCAGTACTAGGTACGAATCTACCGGCGCTAGGAATCTGAGATGCAGGCCCGCTTGTCATACACACATAAGGCCGGTGCGCATTTCCCATCCTCTATATTGTCGCCTCATGCGCCCAATTTCAAGTCTTCCATCCAATTCCAAAACCTGGCGGTGCCCACTTCCTCGCCATCTTCGACCATGCCGCTCAAGCCCGCCGGCCTCGCCTGACCTTCTACAAAGTCAACCATGAGCAACTCGTATGTGCCATTGCAGGCGAAGAAGAAGGTGATGAAGTAGGATTGTAGGAGAGTGTTGCGGTGTTTGTGTGTGTATGTGTGGAGGGGGGAGAGCCAGGATCAGCTGCGCAAGGTGTCATCGCTACTTTGGCAAAGGTCAGCGACTGTGGCGAAGGATAAGCCGTCGAGTGACCAAAATGAGACCACCCACGTTAAGGGTGGGCATTCGGTCTTTTCGGTTAGTTCGGTTCGGTATTTTCGGTCTTTAAGAATTTCGGTCATCTAGAAAATGATACCCGTAATAAATTCGGTCTTTCCGGTTTTCTGTTATTCGGTCTTCAGTCTATTCGGTTCGGTCTTCGGTCATGACCAAATAGACCAAAATCTAGTGCGCAAGAAGAGGAATCGGCGCCTGGTAATGGGAGAGTGGGAAGCGATCGACTGGTCTCTCACGCACGGAGAATCTACGTTACACGGGGCTAGGATACTCGGTTGTTAGGCATAGAGACTATATAGTATGCTTGGTTCCGTAGTTGGGACTATAGAATATATGTACATAATTCTCTCAAAATAAAATAAAATCGGTATTTCGGTCTATTCGGTCTATTCGGGTTATCTGTAAGTGATGACCAAATTTCTGATATAATTTTGGTCTTTTCTAATTTGCTACCCAAATTTCTATCGGTCTTTTTGGTCTCGGTCTTTTCGGTTTCGGTCTCGGTCTTTTCGGTTTCGGTTTTCGGTCTTCGGTTTTTATGCCCACCCTTAACCCACCTGTTGCTCGCCCCTGAGCCAAACCAGCTCAAAGCCCCCACCCCACCCTTCGTGGATCGTTGTCTGTCTCGGGCTATTTCAACAACCCTAGCATGATGAGCAGCTTCCCATCGAGCCGGTGGGCATCGACCTGAACTTGGAGGTCGCTGGTCTCATCGACATGAACTTGGTTGATGTAGGGTCGGGTTTTAAGCAGTTTGCAACATATTTTATACGCATATCACAGACACTTAAGCACTTGGATGGACACATGAATGTGGCACTTTGCCGACATAAGACAAGTACTAAATCAGGTGGGAATATTAACACCCCCAATCCCCGCTCCTAATCGCATCTGTTGGTGCGCTTTAAAATTCATTAAAAAAACTTTCGGGAAAGCACATGAGCACTCTTGATTTGCATAATCCGAGTTATGGGTGGGACGATGCACATTGCTATGCATTACGCAATTCCCAGATAACTGAGTTACACATTGCGTAATTGTTGCTGTATGAACCTGTGGTTTCAGGCCGGATGTGCAACTGGAATGGCAACAAAGAGATTTGTTTAATTCAACATGTAGAGCAGAGTAAGGCAACACATATTTGCACCGACCAGCTCAAAATTAAGAATGTGTGCATCTACTGACCGATGGCCCCCCTCGCCAAAACTGATATCTGAACTGAACAACACCATGCTTGTTTAGGCCAAACTGATATGTACATCACAGTGCCTGAGCTGGCTTAGCGATGCCCATGTGGATCGTCAAGAAGAGGATCGTGGAGCTGCAGCCCATAGTACTCCCCCAACTGGTGCTCGGCCTGACGAGGCAGCAGAGCCGCCGGCGAGGCAGTGGTATCCGTTGCTGGTGCCATGGCGCGGCCGGCCGCAAGGAGGAGGTGATCGGGTGATGACGGACAGAAGCCGTGCCGTTGCTGCTGGAGCGTGGCCAGGGAGTAGAGGCCGTTGGCGCCGGCGGCCATGCCGCGGTGGGCGGCGGGGCTCGGGTGCGCGTGGTGGCCCTCGTAGGTAGTGACGACCGTCGAAGGGTCGTGCTGCGACCGCTCCACCTGCTTCTTCACGCCGCATCGCGCCGTCGTGCACCGGTAGTAGCTCCTGCACGCACCGACGCACGCGTTTCAGAATCTCGGGTCAGTGTTTGCGTTGCTACTGTCCGTCAGTTAGTGATGCCATACGTATTTTCATCAAGAATCACGATAGAATTTCCCATAAGAACAATTGTGTAGTACTCAAAGAAAGATGACATGATTTCGACAAGTCATCATCAGTAGTACTGTAATTACGAAACGAGAAATGTGTGCGAGAAATACAAGTGTAGTGTAATGTAAACATGCATATATCATAGATGATGGTGCATGCATTGGTATATGTGTGTACCTCGGAAAGGAGCTGTTCTTGACGGCCTTCTGGCCGTACTTGCGCCAGCGGTAGCCGTCGTCGAGGTGGTCCACCTCGCTCTTGGTCGCGAACGCCACCCGAGACCCACGCGCCTTCTTCTCCTTCTTCTTCTTGGTACCGCTGCTGCTGCATGAATCAACGAACGCAATGAGGAGGAGATCATCTCTGAACTCTCAACGTCCGCCAACCAGTGCAGTGCAGCCACCGCCGTTTGCTGTAAGTCGTTCTCAGCTAATAGCCACCGTTGGCTTGATTTGAATGGTAGGTGGGAAGAGGAACGCGATTCAACGCTAAATCCTAATGTTCACACTTCACGGCGGGGTCTGCAGTCTTCTACGTATAGGACGATCTTTCTGTTCAGACCGAGAAAGCGAGAGCAAGAACAGGTTCTGCCGATCGAGAATCAATGAAACGAACACTCAAGAGATCCAGCAAGCGGATGCATGCTGTTTACGTTGATTAGTTTGCTGATCAAACTGGCGATAACTGATTCTTAATTTGGCGGCCGGCAAGAGATCCTCAACAGGGGATCCATTATGACATTAATATAGTTGCACCAAACCTAGTGAATCCTGATTCATGAGAAAGCTAACCTGCAGCCCTGATGATCGTCCAACTCCCCTTCCTCGTCTTTCTCCTCCACCAGCGCCGGTCTACCTCTCATGCTCCGGCGAGCCTCGCTGGAAGTCGCCCCCGCACGGCTGATGATCGTGGACTCCCCCGCCGCCGGCTCTCGATTCGCGGCCTCGCCCGTCTGTCCGTCCAATTGCCTCGCGAGCCCCTCGGGGTCCAGGAAGCCCCGCATGTAGTCCGTGATGCTGGAGTAGGACGGCGTGAGCCCAGCGTCGACGGCGCCGGTGTCGCAGGCCGAGCTGAAGAACATGCCGCCGACGTCGTCAGGTTGATGATCCCCGTAGAGCTGGCCGCGACCGTGATCACCTCCCCCTCCTGCTGCTCCGGACATGGGGTGCATGCGAGCGTACGATCGAGATGGGAGAGGAGGGATTGAGCGTGGAATGGAACTACGCGAAGGCAGGGAGAGATGCGTTGAACCGAGGCGTACAAGTCTATCTTTGCACCCTAGTAGTAGTAGATGGAAGAAAACGTGTGCGCGCGTGGGTATTAATTGAACTCAGACGACGTGTTATTAAACCAATTTTGAATACTTGACTTAAACATGGATTTAGGGTCTAGCTTTTCTAGTTCTAAAGCCATATGTATATATGTTAGGTGCATATGGACTATGGAGTGATTATAGATACTTATATATATACTCCCCTCCGATCCGTAAAATATGTTGTAGAAAAACAATGTGGCTAGTTCAACCGGTATGCATGGCCAGTGAGCTAAAAAAACGAAAGAATGGGTTTGCCTTACAAGTTACTACAACGCTTTATTCGGATCAGAGAGGGAGTATTTTATGTGCCTGGTGTACGTACATACGTGTAACGTGCGTTTCCAGGAATAAATCATTATTTTGGTCATGTCAAATCTGAATTAATGCTTATCGGTGCAAAATAAATAAATGTGAATTCCTATTTGGGTGGCACACGACTTCACTTAATTTACATACACGTGGACTGGAGTTGGTACCATGTATATTATGACTATTGTTTTTGTAAAAATCCTACCAAACTCGATCTATTTGTAAGGGTGCAAATCCAGTTTCTTAATCACGAGTTCAGATTTTGAACATTTTTTTATAGGCCGTACTATCCTCGCTGCGGTGGTGTGCCTAGCACCGACAAAGGGTGTGGTGTTGTGTGACCGACGAATCTCCTTGGATCCGGTTTGTCATGTGGTTGTAGGTTAGTCTATTTAGATCTACTGTTGTTATCATTGGCGATGGTTGCTGCTAGGGGCGGACCCAGGTACAAGGTTGTGGAAGCCTTGGCACCACTGTTCAAGATATTGGCCGATATCTCGATTTATCAGCCGATTTATCGCTTATCATTGTCTGACCGATATGATAAATTGGCCGATAAGTCGGCCGATATACCGATAAATCGGCCGATATGCCGATAAATCGGCCGATTTAGCCCTTATCATAGGTCGACCGATAAGTTTTCGATAAGCGATATCCCCAACATTGCTTGGCACCCACTCAAAAAAAAACCTCAATAGTATTTGTTCAATCTTAGAGAAAAATCTTTAAATTTTGTGAATTTATTCAAGCAATGCCCCTAGTCATATGGTGTGCCCCCCTCTAAAAATCTTGTCTGGGTCCTCCCCTAACGTTGCTCTGGTGCATTGGTCTTTCGAAATCTCAACACGACCACTTCTCATATGTCTGCTACAACAATCTGTACCACGACAAATTTTGTGCAGCTCCGGTGAGGGAGGGGCAAGCACGACGGAGCGCCTACGGCTCACTTCACGGGTTGTAGTCGTCGCTAGGGAGGAGGGGGTGTCTGAGAACTTATTTGTAAGCTTTATTAACTTTAAAATTCTTTGCATCATTGTTGATGACTAATAGGCAGGTTAGATTTTTCGTGAAAAAAAGACCGGTGAAAAAAAGGTCAGATCATACTTTTTTTGAAAATCAGGATTACTTTGTACTGACCTTTCAGAAAGAGGACAGATTCATCATTTTTTTCTCGTACAAGTGTGCTACAAAAAAATTGACTCGTGAGCGCGAGATGGATTAGATCGTCAGTGCGTGCGTCCCGGCGCGGCGCACCGTAGGTCGCCGGCGTAAGTGCATTACGCCTCGAGAACGTTTTCGCAGAACTATTATTAGGGACATTAAAACTGCTACAAAATGGAGCTCTCTCACACCATCAACGATTTCGGCCGTCAGATCACTCGTTTGGGGCCTTCTTCACCGTCCGATGAACCTTGCCGACTGGCCCCGACCGGTTGCTCTGGAGGTAAAATCGCAGTTCTCCCGTTCGATCTGGGGCGGACGGTTTTGATAGATCCACGTATGCATCAACATACCCACCTCCCCGCAGTCTCCTCGCACAGAACAACACCCCACCGTTCCATCCCTCCCACCTCCAGCGTCCAGCGTCGACCTAGGGCGAAACCTAGTGCCGCCGCTGCTGCCGTCGCCGCTGAAGAGAGAGGGTGAGCTTCATATACCTCAAGCGGCGGCGGGATTCCTTGACCTCGAATGTGTCATGGAGCCTGTGAATCATTCGCCTCGTCCTCAACTTGCCCCTTCCCCTTCGACATCGCAACCGGCGGTGGAGACCACGACATCAAGGTCCTTTCTCCCCCTGTCTCAGCTAATTAACGTCTTGCCATCCGGTTGGCCTCTTGATGATATTCGAGCTTGCGCTCGTTCGATGGCTGCAGGGTGGATGTGCAGTCCGTGCGCTTTAAGCCTCCGATTTCATGGAGTTTCCATGCAGATCTGGGCTATAGGGTCGGATGATTTCAATTAGAAGCTCCCCACCGCTTCCTACCTGAGCAGTCTCGTCTCACAGCTCTACTCTCAACGTCTCCGCTTCTCTCCTTTTGGTAGGTGGCAACGCAGTTTCGAATATATTTTTTCCATCTGAGTGCAAGCTGCATAGGCCTCATACCCATTTGAGCAGTTACACATGTTTGTGTTTCCTAAGAAATTTTGAGAAATAGATTCTCAATGTTTCGTGTTTATTGGCTTGGCTGTGCGTAATTAACACCATTTTCCCCACCGTCTATATGCAGGTCTGGTTCTGATGGTATGTTCAATTTAGCACATGAGGCTGGGGAGATGTTGCAAAATATACGACAAACAGGAACAGTTATTGAGTACATAGACAAATCCGAGGAATGTCTCTTGTCAAAAGAGATCATTCGTACCTACAAGAAAGTTTCATGCGCAGTTACTCTATTGGAGGCTTAAAACCTGAAGTTAAGCATGATGTTTGTGGTTAGAGGCCTAATATTCAACTGGAGTGCTACTAGTATTCAAAGATAAATGAAAAGGCATCCAGTTCAAAGTGAAAAGGGTTACCTGCATACCAATATCAACAGAGATTTCCACAACAACCAGTCCAGAATTGGCAAAGGAACAATGGTGCTCTGTTCTGACTACCGAATTGCACGCCATGTTTTGACCACATCTCATCTTTGGGTTCAGTTTAGCCTTATGCTTGTTCTAGAGTTATGTGTCTTGCTTATGCCATTTGACAGAGCCACCGTCCCTTATCTGGAATTGAATGATGCATTTGTATAAAAGGACTCCTTTTAAAGGAGGCCTTGCGAAGGCTGCTAAAGATGAGATTTAACAAAATTGATTGCAAATAGTCGAATTGTTCCCTCTGGGCAGTTTTAGCTCAAGTGTGTTGTTTGAAGCAAAAGATAAGGATGTGAAGAAGCTTAGGACAGCGCACAAGCTTAGCACACCCATTACATGCACATCTGACATCTCCATGTAAATTTTAGTTTCTCTGGTTACAATCAGTCTTCTTTTGGTCTTTTCTATGTTATCTGTTTTAATTACTTGGAATCTCATAAACTAATTAGATATTTGTGTTGTTGTAATGAAGGATGTGTCTTGAATCTCATGAACTTATAATGGAGGACCGATGGATTTTATGGTTGTTACCCTTACGAGGCAGCAAGACCGAAGTAGCGGTTGTTATTCTAAACTGGGATATTAACTTCACTACCAAAATATATGAATTAATGCCCTGTTCGATTTGTTATGTGACAATATGATAAATCTAGAAGGATGTTATGATAAATCTAGAAGGATGTTATGAAAAGGTGGAGATACATACTTATGTCACACCAATATGTTATGATCAGTTGTAACAATGCTGACAATCACCTTTTTTAGAGGAGACAATAATATTGTTGTAGAAAGGATGTTTATGTTTGCTTTGAGTTGTTGAGGAAACCTTATGTTTGAACTCAATGCTTTCTTTAACATATTAGGTGTGGTTTCAAGTAGGCAGGGTAATATGAAGAGTCCTATTGCACTCACGGAAAGGGGAGGGCGAGAGGAAGTTTATTAGGTTGCTCCCCAATCTTCAACAATATAAATATATTTATATCCATTCTTAACAATTTATTTACCTAATGGAAGGGCGCGGCAACGCGCGCCTACATGATCTAGTTAAACTGTACAATGGAGCTGCCAAGCTGATTCTTGGATTCTTCCATTTTTTTTTTCTTCAGAAAATGTGGCTTTCTGGTTTTTCTAGAGGAATTCAGGAGATGCACAGGAAAGCTTCTTTAGTTCTTGAAGATGCAGTCAGGAATATCTATACGGTGGTGGCATTTTGTGCTGGTAACAAAATAATGGAGCTTTACAGATTGCAGCTTGGAAGTATTCTCACAAAGAGCTTTGTTCATGGTATGGGCATTGGTTTTGCCTTTGGCTTCTCTCAGTTCCTTCTTCTCTTTGCCTGCAACGCGCTTCTGCTGTGGTATACAGCTGTCGCCGTGAAGGATGGACATCTTACCCTGGTAACAGCACTCAAAGAGTACATAGTCTTCTCTTTTGCGACGTTCGCACTGGTGGATCCATTTGGCCTTGCCCCATACATTCTCAAGCGTCGGAAATCCCTGACTTCAGTATTTGAAATTATTGACCGTGTCCCCAAGATTGATCCAGATGATGCCAGTGGCCTCAAAGTAACCTCCTAATGTGTACGGTAGAGGAGTGTTGATTTTTGCTACCCTACTCGCCCCGAGATGATGGTTCTGAGCAATTTCAGCCTTAAAGTCAATGGAGGACAGACTATTGCTGTGGTAGGTTATCTGGGTCAGGAAAGAGCACCATCATTTCTTGGATCGAGAGATTCTATGATCCCACTGCTGGGCAAGTTCTGTTGGATGGCCGTGATTTGAAGCTGTTCAACGTGAGATGGTTGCGGAGCCACATGGGGCTGGTTCCTCAGAACCCTGTCATATTCTTCACAACTGTTAGAGTACAATACGGTTTAGATATATTTTGTAGTATTAGGATTGTAATCCAAGTCTATCTCTATTAGGTTTCGTAGTCTCCAAGTCTTGTACCCTTTATATACAACCTATCATGGCTCACTGTAATCAATCTAGTATCAATATAATACAACATATTACACAATCTTACAACAACCATAAGAGAAAACATAATATATGCCAGACACAATGCAACAGAGTCTGAGATGAAAGAGGCCGCCATGATATCGAATGCTCACCATTTCATTAGCAGCCTGCCTCATGGCTATGACACACACGTGGGGATGCGCGGCGTGGATTTGACCCCTGGGCAGAAGCAGCGGATCGCCATTGCCCACGTGGTGCTGAAGAACACGCCCATCGTGCTGCTTGATGAGGCCAGCTCCGCCATCGAGTCCGAGTCAAGCATGGTGGTGCAGGAGGCCCTCGACACGCTCATCATGGGGAACAAGACAACGACCCTCAGTGCGCACAGGGCGGCGATGATGAAGCATGTGGACAATACCGTGGTGTTGAACGGTGGTAAGATCGTCGAGCAAGGGACGCACGACTTGTTGGTGCAGATGAATGGCCTGTACATCAAGCTTATGCAGCCTCACTTCACCAAAGGATTCCGCCAACGTAGACTGATATAGATGCATGGTCCGATAGATCATGTACTCACTGTTTTCCGCTAACTGTGTCTGTCTATGTGGGCAGCATGGGAGGCAGCTTGGTGATGCAGCAAGAGATGGGTTTCTTCTAAAGACATTTCTGACCTAACAGAACAGAATTGACACAGGCTCTAGGCACTAGGCTGGACACATGGTATTTGATTGTTCTACGTTAGTGAGGCTTTAGATGAAGCTGAAATACCAATGAGTGAACTTGGTTTATGAACACGATACACAAGATTGGCTACAATATTGTGCCATTTATGCAATTAATGTGCTGCTTATCTACTCATAACAAGCAGGCTGTGCTGCTTATCTGTTCATTTCTTTTTGTAATAGTTGATTATTAGATTACATTGGGGAATTAGAGTATTCCTTTTTGCCCGTTTAGGATGGCCGCTCGCTTGGTATTCCGTAGCAACTTTGGTCTAGCCTTAATATGGATCTATTCTTGCTGGGTGTTGTTATTGCAAACTGTATGCACTGAATCAAGCCAGTTTGACCATGCTTTCTTCTAGATGAAAACACTGTTAATCCTTACATGAAAACACTGAACTCTTTACTGGCAAGACAAACTGAATTAGCATAGTGAACCTGGGCACGAAGTGGATAAAAAGGAACAGGAACCATACCCGATAAAAATAAAATTGCTCTGTTGGTGAAGGTAACATATGTCGCTGACAATGTAATGCCACTTCAAAACAGGCAAAGGCCGGAAGATTTACCCACATGATAGACAAAAACATAAAAAATCTTGCTCAATACAACACCACTACCTAACAAACAGGACAGTGAAGATTTGAAATATGCACAGTAGTAGCAGCATCACAGCCTAGGTTCAAGGGGCAATATAACGATATCACATAAAGCAGAGACAATCGAATTCACACGAGGAAGGCTACAGTTATGCAAGAAGGCCGCTTCAGAAGAATCTAACTGACAACTAAAAGAACTCGCTAGCCCTCCTCCCAATCATCCGACATGCTCATGGCGATCACTGATCATCTTCACAACCTTGACCTGATGACAAAAAGAAGAAAATCTAACACTCAGAAAAGGCAAGCAACAGAGATATAGCGGCAAATTTGGTACACAAACCTCGGTTTCCAAAATGATCCCCAACTCGTCTAATCCTTATAGACATACCCTGGCTCATCATAATGATACCACCTGAAAAAACAAAAAAATGAAATAAAGTCAGCATAACAAGAATTTGAGTTGCAATTTGGTCCCTCAAGTCTTGCAAACGTATAATTTCGGTCCCTCAACTCTATCCTGATCTAACCAGGCGCTTAAACTTGTATTTAGGTCTAATGATCATCCCTGATAGTGGTTTAATGATAAAGTATTTACTGTTCTGACTTTGCTATCATTCTAGTAATTACCTTTCTCTAGAAGGAGTTAGAGACTCTGGACCATGCGACAACCTGTGCCTTATACCACCATGTAGTTTCGGATCAAAGAGCGTGCCTGTTCTTACACTAGCTTCACGCGACCTTTCTTCAAATTGCTGATCACTCTCTTGACGCTCTCTCTTTGGCTTCTTTATTGTCTGCTTGTTGTATTCTTGTTCACAACCTCTCAGAAAAAACCTTGTTTTGAAAGCTTTCTCTGTGCGCAAGATGACATATGCATTTAAACATTGCCATACTGATCTGAATACTGTGCCCCGAACAACCTCATATCCACCTCCTGGAACATGCTCCACATTCTTCCCTGAAATTCTTTCAAGTGCACGGAGTACCCTCTCAGATACTTGGATGACTTGTCACAGTTCCCTCAAAGCAAAGAGGCACTGAGATAGGATGCTGAATTTTAGGATCAAGTGCATGCATGGTATATTGAAAAATCCATAAATTTTTCCCAGCTTCTGTAGAAAAAATATTAAGTTGTCACATGCCACATGACAATCTCTATGTAGTGACTTGGTCTTGTCGTGGGCACTGATTGCCACCACCGCACTCTGTATAGTATCAAGCGAGAACTTCATCTTCGAAACACCTCCTGCATACGTGCCGCCATAATCAGCCTCTATAAGCGTGTTGTGAACAAGGTATGTTGGTGCTTTCTGTTTGCTGCTGCTGCTGCTATCTCTGCGTTCATCTCTAAACTGAATTGGTGATATGTATGTATATCTGCCGTCGTTGCCATGTGTTCTCCTCAACATTCCCTCCACCCAAACAGCTTGTCCATCAATCACCAATCCAACATCCCGTCCGACGTACCTGAACCAGAATACAAATGTCTGATCCTTCCTTGATACGCAGAACCTTTTTCTGTTAGGACCAAGCTCATATATTAGATCAGAGCCACTGAAGTGCCATGCCCGATAATGATATATAGCTCTGAGATAGCTTGACTGCGCCCTAATCTTGTTTGTCGTATAAAAAATGACACTGTTCTGAAATCAAGATGGAACATCTTTAGATTTACTAGTGAACAAAAAGAATAAGTGAAGGACACTAAACTGTTCTGAAATCAAGATGCAACAAATTTAAATTACTAGCAAACAAAAAGAATTCGTGAAGGACACTAAAGGATTAAGATATTGTTAAGGTATTGGAGCAGCTTCTGCTCAGGTGAAGGGAAGCCTTCTGCTCAGGTTAAGGTATTACTCTTAGAGCCTGTTTGGTTGAGATTTTAGGTTGGCTTCCCAGGCTTATAACCTAAGCCAAACCAAAGGGCAGAATCGAATCACCCCAACCCGGCTTATCTATACTACAAACGCAGTCACTCGCAAAGCACCTCCGGAGGAGCTTTTCCGGCTTTCCGCCCCCTGCCCCTACCACTTGCTGAAAATTATGGACAAATTGCCATCATATAATGTCCAAGTCTCAACCCGTACCTCATTTCCCCCACCCAGCTCTAGAGATGGAGGGCGAGCGGCCACTCGAACCCTAGCGGCGCCCACCTTGTCTGTCTCCACCGGCGCCGGTCTGCCGCCACCGTCCAAATCAGCCCCCACTTCTCCCACGGTACCTCCTTGACCCCCTGATTCACCCCCTCCCCTACCGCATCTAGACTCTCCTATCGGTGGCCACCTGAGCAGCTCCTTCGACGACCTCACGTCCTCGCTGCTTTCCTGACCCGGATTGGCAGGCCATCCCGGCTGATCTCTCAGCTCTCCATCCTGGCTGGCCGGCTGCTGCTGCATCTCCATCCCGTGAGCCGCTGCATGCTCACTGTAGCACAGATGGTGAGCTGCTTCAGTTCTTATTTCTCCCAGTCAAATCGTTTCATTTTTTTATTTTTTTCCCAGACATGAATTTGCTTCCATTTTATTTCTCGGACGCAGCCTAGGGGAAATCATCCTGTACATACACTAATTCACATTGTGAACGGACGGAGCCCTGGGGAAATTATTCGGTTCAGCTAATTTACATACAGAACTCTCCCCAAAATGAAAGGTGCTTCTATAGATCAAGCACTTGATTTGTACAAAATCTATCAAGCACATGATTTGTGAGAAGTTTGCGGCGACCCATTGACACAAACGCATATTGGGCAACAAATAATAGAAATCTGGAAAAAAAGGCAACGCATGGAGAAAAAAATGAGGCAAGAACGCATTGGTTCCTCAAGGCTCTGGTATCTTCTCACAAATTCGAGAGAAGAAGAAATTCCATTGCATGTCGCAGCGATCGGGCAAAAAAGTGCACATGCACCAATCTGTTGCCGTTTCTACGATTCCAGCACAGACGAAATCACAAAAGGAAAAAAAATATCAAGGGATCTGGAGACGACGGGAACGGAGCCTACAACAAATCATTCGGTGCCTACCAAACAGAGCCATGGTGCCGCCGCCCCCATCCTCCGGGGCCATGATGAAGGGCCAGCTCGATGGGGAGTTGGAGGGCCGTGTGCATGCGTACATCCACCGACAACAGCCTGCGCAAGATAGGGATCCGGTGGCTCCGGTGCCGAGCTGGCTTCCTCACCGGGATGAGCACGGGGCACGTGGGAGTGGAGGCCAGGGTGAGGGCGCGGGTGGAGGCCGGGAAGGTGGGGCGGTGCCGTGGGTGGTGGAGGTCCCGCGCCGTCGCTCGTTTGCATCGATGGATGGCCGGGAAGGTGGGTCACGGGAATGGGGATAAGAGAGATAGGGGGACGTGGGTAGGATGGGGTCATGCGATACGAAAATTTCTCTCTAACAGAGCCTATGCTGCAGTGCTACTGTCTAGCTTAGGACCACTCTGGACCAAAGCGGAAATAACATTGAGGCGTTGGAAAATCGAAAAAGGATTAGGAGGCAAAGTTAGGACCACGCATGTGCACAGATCTTCAAGCACACGAGCGGCACCGATTACCACCTCCAAAATGTTGCAACATACCAAGGTCTTTATTATATATACATATATGCGATCTACTAACTTAAATGCTATTTTTTCAGAATTACCCTAAGCATGTAAAGTGGCGCTACATGGGGCCTTCTAACAAGGAGATGGATGTCATGTTTTGTGAGTTCATGTCACCAGAGAAACAGCTTTTATGAAATGAACTATCTTGGTGGGTCATGTGTGCATGTCGTGAACTATCATGGTTGTCTTGTGTGGATGTAATGAACTATTTTGGTTGTCATGTGTGGATGTAATGAACTACTTTGGTTGTCATGTATGGTTGTTGTGAATTATTATGCTTGTCATGTGTGCACGTGGTGAACTATTTCGGTTGTCATGTACTATAGATAGTTAATTTTCATGCCATATGTATACCATTTGCTTATGTTAAGCACTCAAATTTTTTGTAGATGGATGCAACTTATGATGGAAGTAATGATGAGGCTAATGATGAGTAATGAGAACTTCTCAATAATCAAATGTTACCTTTATTTCAGTGATGCCATGATCCAAAACTTTCTCCAGGCTGGTGGGCTTAACAAAACCGATTCATAAAACAATCTCTTTTTCATTGAGGACCATCCATCGAAGAAGATATACTCATTTGTCAATAACATTTCAGTTAGCGTTTGATCGATTTCCTGATCAGATAATTCACCTCTGCCCACCTAAAATAACATTTAACAAGTTATTTCTTTGAATACAGAAAACACTCAACTAAAGTTAACCTTACTAATTTATACATGTTATTGTTTATGAATAACTAACAGGAGGGGTATTGCATTGGTATTACTATTTGTACAAGAGGGACTTGAAGTATTGCATTTGAAGAAGTGTAACACTAAAACAAAAAATAGACTAAAGCGTATGGAATAGCATTGCATTTGAAGAAGTATAACACTAAAACAAAAATAGTGATAATCTAAAAAGGTTGACATAGCGGAGAATATACGAAATGGCAGCTGATTTGGTAGACACAGGACACAGCAGAGAAAATAGAGGCTGACATAAAAAGGTTTGGTGGACTCTGCATTGCATGAGAAACACCGAAGAGCAGCTGATTTGGTGGACACATCAGAAATATAAATAACTTGAAGCTAGGAAGCACAGATTGAGACGAAGATGGAAGAGACATCGTGAATGCCACAGAGGCTGTGGAGGAAGCTGTGCAGGTGAGATGCTAACAATGAGCAGTGGAGGATAGCGAGTAGTGGGCTACCACCAACACACACGGAAGCTGCATGTAGGAGACAGGATCAGTGTAGACACGACAGTTGAATTGACTTCTTTTACTCTCCTTTTCTACTGCCAAACTATTTATGATGCAAAGAGGTGCTGCACCACACGCCAAGCAGAGGAGAAACTAGTGCCGCAGACAAGAGGAGCTGCAAAGAAACATACTAGCTAGCAGCAGCAGGCAGCAATGGGGATCAATCACCGGAAGCAGCAGTAAGCAGAAATCAGAGCACGAGCACGCGATTCAGGCAGCAGACCTGGTGGAGTCTGGTTGCGGAAGTGGCCATTTGCCGACAGTACGACAGGGAGCGGGTGGCGGCAATGCCTCATATGCAGGGACCTGCAAGGGGCGGTGATGCACCAGCAGGCAGCAGCGATCCTGCAGAGGGTGCAGGACGGCAGCGGCAGACCGCGGCAGACTGGGGACGGCAAGATCTAGGCAACCGGCAGAGAAAGTTGACCTGGATGGCAGACCGTGAGGAGCAGCTTGCCGGCAAGGGAGACAACGGCAACAAAATGGCAAGGTCGGTGGATGATGGGAACCCAGCGGCTTGACCTGCATGAGTGGTTGCGACTTGGATGCATCTGGTCATTGAGGAGACCACGAGCGGATGCTTGGATTGAGGGACTAACAAAAAGACAAATCGAGATTGGATCGATAGCACAAGTTGTGCGTGCAGGAGTTTAAGTGTGCTGGAGTTTAGGTAGGCCGGATACCATGCTAATGCTACAGATGCAACTCTTTATTGCCTAGCCCAAGGGGCAACATGTAGTACAAGGAAACATAAACAAATACAGATACGTAAAGAACAACATGTAGAATAGTACAAGAGAATTGAGTACAAGGAAACATAAACAAATACAGATACGTAAAGAGTCCTAGACAAATACTAGTTCAGCTAATAATCCTACATTAGTAACTCCATTTGGAACAGAAACACCTGCAAACATCAGCAGCTGCTGCCGCCCCACATGACATACACAGAATCTTTGCAACCTTAAATGCATAAAATGTCATCATTATGAATTACCTGAACAAATGGAGATATCTGCGGAGCACCTTCTTTTGCATTCACAGCTTCTTCTTTTGCATCCGCATGATCCATCCCCTGAAATGTATTTAAATATTTGAACTGAGCTTGAATTAACAATATAAAAGCTTTTAATCAACCTACAAGGATATCAAAATAATAAATACCTTCCTCTCATTTTTAAGCAATCCCTTCTCCATAACACCTGGAACAGACCAATACACAACATCCAAGAATGGTGTGGTCCATGGAAATAATAGTTCCACGACAGCAAGTTTATTGCAGTGTGCAGCAACCTCTATTGGTTTTAAACCTTCCTATATGAATAAAATAAAATAAAGGTCAACCAAAGTTCAGTCTCATTTGACTCCACACAAAAGATGCAATATTCAAGTGATTGTACAACAACAGAGAGAGTTGCTCTGTGCATAAATAATCAGAAATAGAGGTAGCATAGAATATCAAACGAAGAAAATCTAATAAAAAGCAAAAGATAATACTATTTTTTACCACACTTGACTTGCATAGAATATCAAACGAAGAAAATGTTAATATGTTAACATGCACATAGAAGATTTCCCTTGACTTATGCCTTTCATTATAGAGCTTTCGGTGATGCTTATGCTTTTCGCGATGCAAACCATAGGTGATACCGTGATAGCGAAGCGTTGAAGAATGGCTGTTGTATGAAGAAGGGAATGTTGTCCTCGGTGTTCAGTTTTCTGCTTCAAATTACCGTACACCTAATATTTTTATACCATAATTGTTAATATTAAGAAGATACATTGTGCGTTGAAGAAGTCAAAACAAAACTGCCTTGCAAGTTGCAAGAATGGCAGATGCAATGGCTGAAAATTTTGACAACAAGTGCGGCCCTGAATGTAACACCCTATTTACTGTTGGCCTGATGTAATCTTGTCATAGTGTACAACTGCACACATAGGTTGTGTGCATGCTATAGTGTGAACACACATAAGTTGTGTGAGAGTAATCCTTGCTTAGGGGTTAAATCCGTAGGTGCTAGTATGTTCTAGACTACTCTACTATTTGGTAATCCTTAGGCTGGGTAGTAGAAAGGACTAGAAGGCTCTAGAATACTGCAGTTCTTAGCCAATAAGATAGGTAGCAATAGAAGCTCTAGAATACGGTAGCACCAACCATGAACCCTCTATATAAGGAGAGGCACCCTATATGGAGAGGAGCAAGGGTAGCAAGCCAAGATGTAGTAGAAATCCTGCCCATCAGGTTGAAGCACATGTGTAGGTGTGTCATGCATGTGTAAGGTCCTAGCATAGGTTGCTGAGGGCAAGCATAGGTTGCTCAGGTTTGCCAACATTCGGTGCTGTGGTGAAGCTTAGGCATAGGTTGCCAAGCTTGTAGGCATTTGTTGCCTTTGTCGTGCAGCATTCGTTGCTGCACAAGCTAATAGAAAAAGAAGGCATTCGTTGCCTGAAACTGGTGTGCTCCTCTCTAGTGCTAGTCCCCTGTTTTCTTCATTTGCTAAAGAGAGAAAAGGAAAGAGCAGAGAGGGAACACCCTAACATTTACTATTAGGGCTATTCTTGATCCAGGATTTAGATGAGAAATGATTCAGTTCACGTTTCCTTCTTTGTGCACAAAATATGTAGATGTTGAACTTGAATATGTGGAAAACTTTGTACATTTAAAATTTATATGAATCTGAACATAGGAAACATTATAACGTCAACGAGTAATTGGTCAGTACTTTTTTGGTAGTTCTAGTAATGATTTCTCTAGTCTCTACTACTAGCCAATATCAGGAGTTTATGAAAACTAAGAATGAATATCAACCTTGCCAGATTTAAGGAGGTATTAACATGATAATGTTGAAAATATTCCTATGGATGTGTTTGATATACTTGACTGGTGGAAGATGAATGAAGTGATACATCTGGCACTTCTAAGGGTGCCCAAGGATATCCTCGCTACGCCATTACCTTGATCGCATGAGTCAGTTTTTAGCACCGGAGGTCAAGTGGTTCCTGGCTATTGTAGGACTTCGCACCAACCAATGGTGCAAACTGACATCTGTACCTCAAACTCCAATTAGAGGAGGACATCACTATGATGTTCAGATTCGCACAGATAATTATCCTAAGTACAAGGCTGTGAAGATCCCAGTATTATGGTGGATTCCATGTGCGGACTACTGTTTGGTTCCAATTCATGAGACCCAACTCAAAGAAATCAGAGCGTGCCCACATTTATCTAGTAATTTAAGAATTTTAATTAAAGGAGGATAAAGAACAGTACATATTTTGTTAGACCCATAACCTACTCGCTTTGCCACACCTTTTCCCAACTTGACAAGTAGGTTAAGTATTTAGCAAAACAACAGAAGGTTGTCAATGAGTAAGATACGATCTATATAGCTTACACTGTTGCAGGCATCAGGATCACGCCCAGCTCTCAGAAACCAGTCAACGATTTCCACATTTCCAGATTCTGCCGCAGCATGTAATGTGATGTACTCTGGGGCTGCGCCTGCCTAATGTTGCAGAAAGGGAGGTAAAGTCTTAGTCCCAAAACTGAAACTTTACAGTTCATCATCACCACAAGGCTAAAATAGATGGCTTAGTCTTACAGAGAACCAATTTTCATACAATGGTGCACAACTATAAAAAATGTAAGCATCTACATTCTTGCACAGAAATAGCGTGCAAGTTTGTACCTCAATTAAAGCTTCGAAGCAACCGAACGAACCAGAATTAACAGCTGATGTGAGTGGGATTCCCATGTTAGACTGGGAGTTAAGTTCCCTATCCTTAGCAATCAAAAGTGCAAGAATTTCCAAATTTCCTATAAAAAAGAAGAAATGTTACAGTATGAATCTTGTGCTAAAAATAAATGCATCGAGCATCAGCTTTACCCAAAGATGCAGCCTTGCATAGTGGCGTAACTCCCATTCTGTTTTTCACATTATGATTTGCTCCACTGAGAAGTAGGAATCCAACAGTGTCAACATGAGCTTGCCCGATGGCTACGAACAACGGTGTTTCACCTGGAAACATATTGAGATGTTAAGAAAGGGAAATCATATAGCGTGCTATCAATAAGCTAGAGTTGTGTTACATTAAAGAGCAAAATCAATTATGAAGAAATCCAATTAAAAATGTTATAACTGAGTTGACTATCGAAAAAATCTCGTCATCACATTTATGAGAGAGAGAGAGAGAGAGCAATTTAGGCGGATCTGCTTATAAATGAGAGGCCATGGGGCAACTGAGGTACAAGATATGTGCATTGTTAATTCCAGTGAGGTGGTGTGAAGAGGAGCAATTGTTAAATGTTGGGTTTCCTCAGAGCTCTGTAACTTGAGCAGCATGTTACCCACCCAACGCAATTTTGCAACACACTGAACCTAGGCAAGGCAGCAGATAGGTCTATCAGCCAAATATTCTTCCTAATGAGCATCTAGATGCGGCTAAGTCTACCGATACTACGATCTCTCACATAACAGCTTAATAAACACTGGATAAATACTGTAGAAGGTGGGCACTCAAATCATAAGCTTCGAGGAAAGAACAGAATACCATGGATGTCCCGCGGGTCGACAAAAATATTAAGGCTGGATATTAGATAACTGGCACACCTCCGTGTTGCCTTGGTCGGCGGCCAAATGCAATGGTGTGCGCCTTTGCCAATCCCTCGCACTGGCGATTTTGCCCTTATGCTTGGCCTCAATATCTGCAGAAGCACAGCAATGATGCAGCGTATACTCGTAGGTGAAAAGCAAGAACCCAAAAGGGCCAGCTCAGGTCGAGACGTACTCTTAAGGCATTCGAGGTCGCCTTGGTCTGTGGCCATGAAGATAACTTGGTGAAATTTCACAAAAATAACCTTTTGGACAAAGTTCAACAAAAAATAACCTCTTTTCAAAACTATTTTGAAATCTAACCCTTTTTGGTAGCGCCCAACGATGCGGCGCTACCCTCTGTGTGGTAGCGCCACAGCCTCCGTCGCTACCCTGTAGAACCCTCATTCCATGCCATCGCGAGCACGTCGAAAACGGCTAAGTCAGGGAGGGTAGCGCCATGCCCCTCGGCGCTACCCTTAAGAGGGTAGCGCCGAGGGGCCGAAGGGTTAGATTTCAAAATGGTTTTGAAAATGGGTTATTTTTTGCTAAACTTTGCCCAAAGGGTTATTTTTATGAAATTTCACGATAACTTGTATGATTTCCTCCGAGCCTGTGGCGGCCGTGCCGGGTTTATCGGCCTCGATATCTGCAAAAGCACATCGATGACGAATCGTGAAGGAAGTAACGGAAGGGGCAGCTCAAGGCCAGGATGTACCCTCCACGAGTTTGAGGTAGCCGTCACCCGCGGTCTTCAACATGTCCTCTTCTATATTTGTGAAGCCCGCGGCGACCGTGCCGGGATTCTCGATATCTACACCAGCACGGAGACGATGATGAGTAGAAGAGGGGGAAATCACGGAACGCAAGGGTCAGGTTGGGACGTAGTACCCTTGAGGGATTCGAGGTCGCTGTCGCCCGCGGCCTTATCCATATTTCGGCGAGGGAGAGGACGGCGGAGCCCGGAGTCAAGACGGCGAGGGAGACGGAGTCGAGGTGGCGAGGGAGAGGACGCCGGAACCCGGATCCCGGAAGCGAGGGCGAGGAGTTCACGATGGGGCTACGGCGGTTATATGTTATGCCTGAAACTGGTGATTCAGGCTACAAACTGAAGAAGAACACTCAACAGCTAACTCATCACGATTCAGAGAGAGATTATCAGCGGAAATTGTTATGATGACAAGGAACTAGTTGCCAGACCTCAACAGAGGCGGCTAGGGTTTAACCCAATATTACAATAAAGATGACTCCTTCGATCTACAAAGCTTCAGCTAAATACCAACTCCCCAGCAAAGCGACGAACGAGTTGGAGCTGAAAGAAGAAAGCGTTACGGCGTAATCACAACCGTTGGATGGAGACTCGACGGTCAGACTAGGAGAGGATGGTGCGAATCGTTATCACTGTCGGTACTGTAGCGGGTCCGACAATACCCCCATCCTGAAGAACAGACTTGACCTCAAGGCTGGAAAAACGGGAAGATCTTCTGAATGAAAGCTGCATCTTCCCACGTCGCTGCTTCGGCTGGAAGATTTATCCACTTGACCAACCAACGCACCACAGGAATGCTTATATCACCTTGTACTCTTGGGATCAGTTTGCGTTCAATAACTGCCTCTGGAGCAACCAATATATTGCCTTCCTCGTCTAGTAATGGTAGTTGTGGATTTGGCACTGCTTTAGGTCCAATGTGTTTCTTCAGTTGGCTCACATGGAATGTGTGGTGTAATTGACACCCTTCCGGTAGAAGAATCTTGTATGCAGTATTCTCCACTTTTGCCAATACTCTGAATGGGCCATAATATTTGGAGTGCAGCTTCAGGCACTTGTGCAAACTCAATGATGTGTGCCTGTAAGGCTGTAGTTTTAGGTACACCATGTCACCAACTTCAAACGATCTGTCACATCTATGTTTATCCGCAAAATGCTTCATCCTTTCATGTGCTTTAACTAAGCTGTCCTTTATCTGATTAGCTATTTGGGTTCTTGTTTCATCCACTTTGAAAGTGTCTGTTGCCTCATCTGATGGCAGAAGCATCTCAGCTAACAGGGGAGGAGGTCTGCCATACAATGCTTGAAAAGGTGTCATTTTCAGAGATGTGTGAAAACTAGTGTTATACCACCACTCTGCCATTGTCAGCCAATTGTGCCACTTCTTGGGTTGTATGAATGCCATATTTCGCAAATAATTCTCCAAGCACTGATTGACCCTCTCTGTTTGACCATCTGTTTGTGGGTGATAAGAAGTGCTGAAATGTAACTTAACTCCCAACGTATTAAATAGGCTTTGCCATAAGTTGCTCGTGAATATTCTATCCCTGTCTGTAACTATAACTGATGGTAAGCCATGATATTTGAACACATTATCTGAAAAAGCTTTAGCCACTGATTTGACAGAGATGGGATGTTTCAATGAAATGAAATGAGCATATTTTGTGAACCTGTCAACCACTACCAGTACCATGTCTTTGTTTTCTGATAAGGGCAGCCCTTCCACAAAATCCATGCTAATGTGAGTCCAAGCAAAATCCGGTATCGGCAGGGGTTGCAGCAGACCAGGGTAACCATTGTGTTCAGCCTTGTTAACTTGACACACTGGACAAACTTTAACAAATAGAACGACTGATTGTTTTAACCCAGGCCAGGCAAAGAGTAGTTTAATCCTCTGATAAGTAGCTTTTTCTCCAGAATGACCACCCAATTCAGATGTGTGAAGTGCTTGAATTATCTTTGCTCTCAAGGTGGAACCACTTCCAATGTAGATCTTGTTCTTGTATTTGATTACTCCACTGTGCAAGGAATAATTGGGTACAGACTTTGGATCAATTACCAGTTTGGCCATTATCTCTTGGCACTTTATATCATCTTTGTAACCACTGGTAACCTCAGAAATCCAAGTTGGTATGGCTGCACTAGCAAAAAGTTGATTTAACTGATATTTCACTCTGGACAATGCATCAGCAACTTTGTTTTCCCTGCCCCTTTTGTATTCAACTGTATATTTGATGCCCAGAAGCTTTATCATGAGCTTATGTTGCATGCCCTCCATTAGTTTTTGTTCTTGAATGTGTTTTAGACTCTGTTGGTCTGTCCTTATGATTACTGAACTAGCATGCTTCCACTTTTTTATTGCCTCAATGATAGCTAGGGCTTCCTTATCATAAGTGGATAGACCAGCAGCCTTTGGACCAATAGCTTTGCTAAAGAATGCTAGTGGTTTGCCTTGTTGCATCAGCATAGCTCCTAGACCATATCCAGAAGCATCTGCTTCTAATATAAATGGTTTAGAGAAATCTGCCATTGCTAGGACTGGTGTTGTACTCATTCTTTGTTTCAGGATTTGCAATGCTTGTTCCTGTTCTTCAGCCCATATGAATCCATCCTTCTTGAGTGCAGTGAACAATGGTCTGCAAATTATGCCATAATTCTCCACAAAACGTCTATAATACCCAGCCATTCCCAGTATACTTCTTAACTCGGTCACATTTGTTGGAGATGGCCAATTGACAATTGCTTGGATCTTTGCTGGATCTGTAGCTACTCCTTCCTTGGGTGATAATGTGCCCCAAGTACTCTACTCTGGTTTGTGCAAACGCACACTTCTTCCTTTTGGCAAACAACTTATTTTCCCTGAGGCAAATAAATACTTGCTTAAGGTGATCTGCATGTTGCTCTGCCGAAGAACTGTATATCAGAATATCGTCAAAGAATACCAATACGAATTTTCTCAGAAATTTCTCCAAGACTGAGTTCATGAGCTGTTGAAATGTAGCAGGTGCATTTGTTAAGCCAAAAGGCATTACAATGTACTCATAGTGTCCTTCATGTGTGCTGAAAGCTGTCTTGTCAATATCTTTTTCATCCATTCGGATTTGGTGATAACCGCTTCGTAGATCAATTTTAGAAAATAATTTTGCCCCATGCAACTCATCTAACAGATCTTCAATCACTGGCATTGGAAACTTGTTTTTAATAGTCATTGAATTAACTTTTCTGAAATCAATGCAAAGTCTCCAGTCGAAGTCCTTCTTCTGTATGACTAAGGCAGGTGATGAATATGGACTGTTGCTTGGTCTTATAAAAAAAAATTGTAGTAGATCTGCCACCAATTTTTCAAGGATATTCTTTTGGTGATGTGGTATCCTGTAACACCTCTGATTAACAATATTTGCGTCCTTATCCAGAAAAATGATATGATCACAACTTCGTTTTGGTGGTAGCTCTGTTGGTTCTTGGAATAGGTCCTGGAACTCATCCAAAACCTGTTGTATCTCGGCTGGTACTTCTTGCATTGGTATCATGCACTCTGGAGAGACAACCTTAATCATTAGCAAAGCGCCACATATTGAGTTGTTCAACAGTTTATGTGCATTCACACTGTAGGGTATATCCTCTGAAGATGGTAAACTAGCATCCAGAAAAGTTACTGGGCCAGACTCATGTTGTACTTTCAAAGTGAGCTTCTTGAGGTTTAACTTCAGTGGACTATGTTCATATATCCAGTCAGCACCAAGTATGACATCATAACCTTGCAATTTCAACACTTTAAAATCAGAACAAAAAGGAGTGTCTTGAATCTTGTACTGGACTTGTTTGCAGTGGAACTCAGTCCAAATTATCTCTCCATTTGCTACCTTGACCTTTTGCTTTTTGGTTGTAGTTAAATCCAGCTTTGCCTTTGCAGCCAATTCTGGGGAAATAAAAGTAGTTGTACTACCAGTATCTACTAGTGCTACTACTTTTTCCTTTCCCAAGGTGATGCACAAAGTGAAAGTGTTTTTGGTAGCTTTGTGTCCTTGGAGAGCATGCACAGATATAAGTAGTGGAGGATCCTCTGTGTGATCTTCTTGGTCATCTGAATCTTCATCGTACTCATGTATATAGATGATATTAGGCTTGTCCCCTTCTTTAGCTTGCATAGCATGGATCTGAGCTGAGTTTGACATCTTACAAACTTTCTTGTGTCCTGGAAACCAATTCTCTTTGCATTTGAAACAGAGCTTTAGCTCCTTTGCTTGCTGTATGGTTGCAGCTGCAGTTGAAACAGAATTTACTGTAGCATTTCCAGTGCTTGTCAATGGCAGTTGTTTTTGCTGTTCCAATTGTGTGTGCCTTCTAGCAGAGAAAGGATATTGTCTATTGTTCTGAACTACTGGTGGGACAGCATGCTCCATTCTCCTTGCAAACCACATAGCTTCATGCATATCTTTAGGCTTTAAACATTGAATATGAGTCTGAATGTAGGTCTGTAATCCTGCTATGAAGCTGCTGACATAGTAGTCGTCTGGGAGAGCAGGGTTGTCTCTTCTTAACAAATTCATTGCTTTCTCGAAGCGAGCAACGTACTCCGATACCGTTGATGTTTGCATGAGAGAGTGAAAGTGCTTCACGTTGTCACATACTGACGTAACAGAAAACCTGTCTGTCAGGTATCGAAAGAACCTGTGCCAAGGCATCGTGCCTGTAGCAAATCCTGTGCTTCTCCACCATTGTCTTGCTGATCTTGTTAGATAAGTGACATCAATTTGAGTGCGTTGATCTGGTGGTGTATGCGCCGCATTGAAATATTCTTCCAATAACTGAATCCATGCGTCTGCGTCCTCACCATCAAATTTTGAGATATTCAGTTTCGCTGGCTTTAGCACTGGTTGCACTCTTCTAGCATCGTTAAGCTGTTGTTTCTGAAACCCACGGAGCCCTTCCTGTTCATATAACTCCTCCTCATTAGCTTGTAGGGTCAATTGTCTCTCGTGCGCTGCTTGCTCAATCCGTAGTTGTTGCTGATGCCCCGGGTTCCTTTGTCTGCCATAATGAGGATGGCGATAAGGTTGTTTGTAAGTGCCATCTAAGTTCAGTTCCCTGCCTTGTGGATCATGAAGAGTAGTTGTGCCTGTCGTTGCCTGTTGTTGGTTCAGCAATTGCACATGATTGTCTTTGTCTAGGATTGGGCCTAGAAAGGTCGGACCTTGCGACGTGGTCATGTACACGCTGCCCTGACCTGGAGATGCTACTGGCTGACCCTGCAATTGTCTCTGTGCCTCCTCTGTAAGTGGTGTGTAAGTATCTCGTGCATCTGCAGGGTTGTTCGCGAAGAACTTCTCGAAATTCTTCTGAAGCGAGCTTAGGTTCTCCTGAATGTTTGCAAAATTTGACTGCACTGTCTGGGTGAACTCCACAAATTCTTTGTGGTCCGTCTCTCTATGCAGTTGCAGAGATCTCACTTCCAGCGCCTCCGTGTCTCCAGAGTCGTTGGTACGCGTCATGGTGCGCAGTAAGGATTTAACTTCCGGGCTAGGTGCCAAGAAAACTTACTGAGCTTGTTCTACCGTCGCCACAGCCGCCGCCAGCGCCACCCGCCTCCGATGTTGCACGGAACAAGGTGGGTGGTGGGATTTAACACCGAAGACTTGTTCTTCGGAAACCACTACCTTTCCCGCTCTGCAACCGAACGGTGCCTCCGCCGCCAAGCCGCCACCACAACTCTATTTGGGGAGAGCTCCACACCGCCGCCTTGACCTGTGAACTCGGGAGAGGGATTTTACCGGAGATCCGAACCTCACCTCGTTCCCAAATCCCTTCGCCTCCGAAGATCGATTGGCTCTGGTACCACTTGTTATGCCTGAAACTGGTGATTCAGGCTACAAACTGAAGAAGAACACTCAACAGCTAACTCATCACGATTCAGAGAGAGATTATCAGCGGAAATTGTTATGATGACAAGGAACTAGTTGCCAGACCTCAACAGAGGCGGCTAGGGTTTAACCCAATATTACAATAAAGATGACTCCTTCGATCTACAAAGCTTCAGCTAAATACCAACTCCCCAGCAAAGCGACGAACGAGTTGGAGCTGAAAGAAGAAAGCGTTACGGCGTAATCACAGCCGTTGGATGGAGACTCGACGGTCAGACTAGGAGAGGATGGTGCGAATCGTTATCACTGTCGTCCGACATTATAGCCATGGCGGCTACTTCGATTGGTGAAGAAATGCTGCTGTACTAGCACTAGCTAGGTCTGCAGAGTTATGGTGGGGAATTGATTCCACCTCCTCTTCTCGTCATTTTTCCGAAGCGGTGTAGGTTTTTCTAGGTTTTTTTCATGATAATACGATTCTCATTGAAAATAGTACAATACATGGGAGGCCGCTAAACGTGTATATATATCTTAAAATGGGAGTTGGTACTTGTACCCTCCAGCAGGAAAACGTCCCGCTAGATCTGTCGGTTCGCTCGCTACTATGGGCCGAGCCACGACAAAATACCAACTACCTCGTCAATCCTACCCGTCCTCTCTCCTCTCGTCTGTGCACTCCCGCCGCCGCAAACAGCAGCTCGTCGCTGCGCCGCCACCCGCAACATGCGGCTCCATCTCCCCTATGGCGCTGCCTTCCCCATTCCCAAGCGACGCCTCCCCTTCCGATCCATGGAAACCACTACATCTCTGTGCAGATTGTGTGGTTGGGTCTCGAAAATCGCGGGCCGCCCGACTAAAACTCTGTCGATGCTGACGTGCTTGGGAACGATCCGAGGAGAGGGTTGAGTTGGGGCTCGCCGGATCCACAAGGAGGGCCTCGAGTTCCTTGCCGCTAGCTCTCACGCCACCGCGTCCACAGGGGGAAGCCCATATATGAAGAGAGGACATGCTGCTGATTGAAGGTGAGAAACTAATCTACAACATTTTTTCTGTTCTTGACTCTTACTCTCTCAGATTCTTAGTGCCCATCACGCGCTTGTTTGTGAGTTGAGTGAGACACGACTGACACGTTTCTTTTCCATAGCAGAATTTTAGCCGGTCATCATGTACATTTGTATGTGTATTTGTGAGTTCTCAGATGTAATCAAGCTCTGATATGTTGAAACTGAACATTAAATATCTGAACTATGTTGACACTGAAACTGAACATTAAATATCTGAACTATGTTGACACTGAAACTGAACTATGTTGTTACTTATGTTATAAATATCTGCAAGGAATACTAAATTGCCTCCTTACAAGTTAAGCTTCACGTGTTATAGAAATTATTGATTCTTATATCTCCATACTATACTATTTCCGGGGTTCCTATACTTGCTTACAAAATTGAGTTAGATTAGAAGTTCTGTTTTGCCCATGAAGTAAAGTATTGACCAGTTCACTTTTCTGGATTAATTTGCACCACTTGCTTGACACATTGTCACTTGTGCCACAGCTTTAGATTTCGAACAAAAGAGTATAAGGAAGAGAAGTCACAGAAAGAGGAGAGGAAAATATTCTCAGTGGATCATTATTTGATTGCGTATTCAAGGTGCGTATTTCTGGTATTTTATGAGGCCAAACCAGCCCGTTATCACCCATCTCTGTCCAAACCAGTATCCAGTACCGACATCGAGTTTGTTTTTGCGTTGGTCATCACAGACGTCTTCTTTTTCATGATAATCTCTCCAGATTACTTATATGTCGTCTCACATCTTTGATCAAAGTAAGATCCAGTCCGTCGTCATCCACCCCCGTCAAAACCGGTGTCTTCGTTCATGTTCACATTAGTAGCTTACTCACTGCGCCACTCCCTTTCCACGTCACCACACCCGATTAACCTCCAGCCATCTAACCTCCTTCACGATTTGGCCAGGGGACCGAGGATCCGACCTGGACTCTATGTTCCATGTGCCTAGAGGAGAGAAGGGAGGAAGAGGACCTCAGAGGAGTCGGGCCTTGGATTTTCTTGTTCGTGTTCGGAGGAGAATCCCCAATTGATGGCTTAATCTGGACCAGTTTTTGGTGCAAATTCCAGTGAACAGGCCGGACTACTAACAGGTTGGTTTCATATCTACATTGTACCATGTAGTTTACTACTATAAGCAATTCCCATGTTGGTCAGTTAACTCATGTCCTGAATGGTTTAACGCATGTGGCGCATGTGCAAATGGGACATGCTTAGTGTGTTTTTCCAATCACCCCTACTGGTCTATTTACGTGAATGTATAGTCTATATGTTTTTTTTTGATTCAATGGGGAATGAAACATTGTCAGCATGTTCCTTGCATAGTCCCATCGTAAGATGTGCTTACGATATATGTGACCTATAGACTGTAATAATGTTTCTGGCGATTGTAGTGATTCTAAGCAATAATGATAACCAATTTAATTTCTATTGGTGCCTTAGTTACTATTGTAACATATGACGAGTTTGAGCACTGAAGTAAGATTTTTATGATTATGTTTCTTTATTCGTATTGGTTTCGGCTATAACAGAGCAACACTAATTTACTCTTGCTCTGCAGGTTATTTCATTTGCAAAGTACAGTTGTCACAAAAACAATCCGTTGGACTACAGATTGATTTTATTGTGTGAGGTCCTGATTGAAAAGTCTATGTTGCGCATATTCACAACAGATTAAGGTTGTGCACGTATTTGACTGGTCATGGACTCTTGGATACAATACAAATATATGACCGGAGAGATTTCTGGATTGTCAAGAGACCTCATCTGATTTGATGTTGTAAGCAATTCTCACTTGCCTTTTGGACTTCTTTTCATAATTGAGATGTTGCAGCCAAGCACGATGATAAAGGCGTCGTCCATTACCTTCGGTTCATGGTTAATACATAGCCACTCATAGCAAAGCTATTGTTGATGCATGTCCTTACACATTTGTTGTCATGAATTCAATGTATTTGTAACGTCAGAGTTTGACTTATTTTGCAGGGTAGTTTCAGTAAGATGAGGACATAGAGTTGATCTTGGTGCTCGACAGGCTCCAGTGAGTATTCCATTTTTCATAACAAAAGATGCCCGTGCTGAAAATTTATATGTGCCATCACATTTTCATTTGACACAAAGTTGGTGTTTAATGCATTTTTGAACTTCATTTTTTAATTCAGCTGTGATAAAATAAATTGTACAAAACAACTCTAAATAACAGAATGTCTATGTCCATATCTTCATTCTCCACCCATTGTGGACCACTAGGTTAACCAAATTCCACTGATGTGTCTTGCACGCATTTTGCTGCAGCTAGCTTTGTTCCATAAAAACAAAACAGGGAGATGAATATTGCTGATTATGATCGTAAATGCATTATGCTGGTTAAAATATGCTACTACTATAATCAAGTGATATAGAAACGTGCAGGCATTTAATTTTGTTGGCAGACTACAGGTGGAAAGGCTGACTCACTGGTGATTGATTCCTACTTATGAAAGCTAAATGACATGTGGTTTAGTGTGTTCGCTAACTTAGCTCTAAAAGGAGTAAGATACTGAGGTTTTTGTCGACTGTTTGTGATAACTATGATGGTAAATATTCAGTGTATGAGTTTCTGGACCTCTGGCCATAGCAAGTCACGGCCTCTCCGTGAGTACCAGCTAAGACGCTCCTCAACTTTTCTGACCTGTGCTATTTGTTGCCATGGATACAATGGAAAAAGAGAGAAGTTCAGATTTTCAATGTCACAAACTGTGCACTCATACAAACATAAAATCTAAAAAATATGAAGTTTCTGAGTTACCAGGCCTGATTTGAGAATTGAGATGTGAGTTGTGTGTTCATACATGTACTTCAGTTTAAAGATAGAGACGGCAACTCTGCTATTTAACATTGATGTCCAAAAATCGTGACTATGTTGTTGATGTTGCTAGGCAGACATAAATGTATTGTTGCTCTACTATTTGTGTAGGATGCTTTTAAGTTGAGGAAGAAATTTCTGTTACACTTACTCAAATACCAAGAAAATGAAGTGCAAGACAACATTACTGAGATTATATGGCAATATCCAGCTAGCATCAATGAGAATGAGTAGACATTAGTGGGGGTGCCAATTTAATGTTCGAAGGATGTGAAAATATACCTTTTCAATTGAATCAGAATCTTATGTTTTTTTAATATTGAGTGGACGTTATTATTACACATTCATTTTTGCATATATTCTATAGACAAAACATTACGAAAGTTGCTCATATCTGTAACATCGCACGGGTATTCAACTTAATGGGAAAAGTTTTGGTCAAGCAAGAAAGTGAGAAGTGTTTTATAAAAAGTTAATTAAAATCATCTTGTATCATAGACTGTTTGTATAAGTGAAGTTTGTCAGATATGAAACAACTCCCGATATGGAAGTTTTCCACTATTAATTCATTTACTCATGCAAATATTTGCTCGAGAACAACAATATAAGTTTTAGTACTCAGTTGTACTCCCTCCGTTCTCAATTAATTAACTCAGATTTACTACAACTTGAACTAAATCTGAGTTAATTAATTTAGAACAGAGGGAGTAGTAGAGAAAAAAAGGTTTGTAACCTTGCAGAGATGTGTGTACATATTGTAGGTCCATTGGAGAAGGTAGGTGCGGTTTAACGGACACCTCGACAAAAATGGTAGAAATAAAGGCCAAATACACCTCCTTTGGCTTGAGGACAATGTAAAGAATTTACGGATTCAATTTCTTTGTGTGGTAATGTTTTGACTCATCATGCTTACCGGTCAGTGAATATGTGTCGTTGTGTCACCAGTCAGTGACACGCGTCCTCCCCTTTTGGTCGCCCCCTACGCGTCAGTGACATTGTATGACAAACGCTCCCAAATCTCTTCCCTCCTCTTTCTCATCCTTCCCGTGACGCCGCCGATTCCACCCCCTGCCCGTCGCCTCCGCCCATCACCGTCACTACCCGGCCAATGGCCTTTGCTCGCCCGTCCGAGGAGGTTTTCTTCCGCGCCCGTGAGGTGTTCTGCCATTTGCACGGCCCATTTTTCAGGTAAGATCTCAGCCACCGCTAGGCTGGGACGCGTCCCAATCGGACAATGGGGTGGGCAGATCTCATTTTTTGTCCGTGTCCCGATGAAAGCGGATCCCGATTTGATCTGTTTGTGTCGATCTGCTGGAGATGTCCTAGGGTCAAGAGAGCTAGGTTTCCACCACCCACGAGCACCCAGGCAGCAAGGCTGGATGAGTCGATCATGGGTAAGTACACTTCTACCAAAATGGGTGTGTGTGAGATGCATTTGATCGGTTTAGTCGAATTTCTATCGGATGGTTTTGTTTTGTTTTCGTCTTTCTTTTTTGCTAGAAAAGTTACAACTTTTGGCATCGGGAGCGTGAGTATGTTATCTATCTTAACCAATGTGCTTACCGGGGATGATGTTGTCAACCTGCAGAGTTATGGATGGCACCCGCAGGGTATGGGTAAGGGTGAAGCCACCCCATACCCTTACCCATCACTCTCAACGTTACCCGTCACCCTTACCCATATCCTTGTATGGGTATAACTTTTTCCCATACCCTTCACCCGACAGGGTAAAGGGTTACCCGTGGGCAAATACACCCTCATTTGCAACACCCATATGAGTACAAAATAGTCGTAAATAACACTTACGCATAAACAACACATATAAATAGCAACACTTAAGTCACAGATGACAATTGATTATTTGATAGCTAGATATATGCAGGGCTGGTGGACAAACGGACTAGCCCAAGCGCTCATGCATGGTACACGTTAGGTTATTATTTGATACCTACTTGTCCGTCCTCGAATATTTAGGAGGGTATATCGGTATGCGGGTATGGGTTATATAAATCCATGCCCGTACCCTCTTCACCCAATGGGTCCAACATTTTTCTATTTATATAACCATGGGTATTTTTTTTTTCCAAACTCTCATCCTAATAGGGTTTTCCCCGCAGGGTACGCGGGTAATGGGTACCCATTGACATCCCTATAGAGTCCTTGTTTTTTAAAAAAAAACCGGTATGGCTCGTTTGGATGTTTATATTGAGGTAAGATATTAGACATTCGGGTGTCTCCAGTCCCGAATATCCGAAATAAGGTCGTTTGGATGCATTAGATATTCTATATGTGTATTGAAACACGATATCGAGCGAGAGCTTGGAACAGGGAAAAGGAAGCCAGCGAATGTCGAGGTCAACAGCTCGACATTGTGGAGATATTCGCCCCGCACCGCGTAACGCTTCGCGAATCCTATCTCCCGTCGTCTCTCCATCATGTCTCATCCCCCTCTTATTCATTTGCAAGGACGGAGAAATAGATCGATTCCCTGACCTGCGGCCAGCATGGAGTTGCAGCTTCTCTGGAGAGGTACAGATCGATCACCTGACCTGCGACGCTGGGTACACATCTTCACCAACTTTCCAGCGACAATGACGGCCTGCTCCGGATGTTGCTATTGATGCTCTTCCTTGACCCCAAGTTCTGCTGCTGATCTTCCCCAAGACGACGACCTGAAGCTCTTGTTTCTTGCGCCTCTTACTGCTGCTCTCCACCAACTTCAGTACAACCGACCTACTCTTCACTAAGCTGAAGCACCACCTGAATTGATTCAAATTGATTACTCTCTCTTTCTTGTTCTCTCTTGATTTCGTGTGAAGCTGTGCTGTGTGGTGACGTGTTTTGTCCATTACTAAATCTTGTGTTAGTTTTGTAGTGTTCGGTTGACATATGCAACCTTGTTCATATGTGTTCGAGAACAAGACCGTGTTGTTCTGTACAATTTTGACATGAATATAAATACATAATGCTCAATGTCTCAAAAACTGCAATTCATCACTTTTGTACCATCCAAACAACATTTGACATTCAACCTCAATATCTTGTCTATTTCTGAATATCTAATACATTCAAACAGAAAATATTGACATTCAGTCTCAATATCAATATCCACGATATTGGATATTCAGACCAATATAATATCTACCCTCTCAATACAAACATCCAAACAGAGCAGTAGAGTCAAATGGGGAGGAAGAAGTTTGCAGCGGAGTGGGGGATTTGCAAGGTGTTACTACCTGCTGTTTTTAAGTGGGCTGCCCACCTGAAATTTTGTGGGCCACCCCCGTTGATTTCGGATCGGATACCGTGCAGACAGATATAACCGAGGGTCAGGCAGGATCTCTAATTTCCTTTCCCCAATCTCGAATTCCGCCGCCGACGCCAATGGAAGACAGCCCTGCCCCCCCTGCTCTGCGGCGGCCGGCCGGTGTAGACGACATGTTCAGCGACGGCGCCTGGGCCAGGATGAGCGAGGACACGCAGCGTGAGATCATCGCCATCTGGGAGAAAGACGAGCCGGCCAAACCGAAGCGCATCCGCCGGGATAGTATGAACTTTCCCGACTGCAGTATCTCCACCTCTACTTACACATGCGCGCACCTTGTTTACTAATTCTCGTAAGTGGTATTTATTTCTGACTCATCGCTATGGATATATTGGTGCAGCTTCCCTTGATTCCAAATTATCCTTATCCAGGGACATACTAAAGTCCAGTGATTATACGTGGATCGAAGATGAGAACATACAGAATTTACCTTCCACAGGTGGATAAATCTTTTAATCAACACTCATATATATACTCCTAGTATCTTCTAATCAGATGATACTATAATAATCACACTTCATCTTTTTTGTTCCCAAGCTCTACTGCCTCCGGCGAGATATACCTACTGTGGATCTGAGAACAACAGATGCTGCCATACCCCTACCCCCATGCTTCAGTTCCTCGATATCATTGTCCAATTCCATATGGAAGATCACCGGTGCATCGAGTTTATGCGTGATAGTGCGGTACACTCGGTGATGGATATCTATGGCATGGTTGCCACAAGGGATACTTTGGACTCTTCGCGCAACTGCATTTTTCATTGCTCTAGAGAGAATGCTCAAGCTGTCCACGGGGTAATTAGTCCTATGCACCTTTTCGACATACATGCATGCTACTAGATCAGTATAGGGTAAATTTAAACAGCTTGTATGTGAGCATGCACTAGCAAACTTTACTCCGTGAGTGAAAGAAAGATTTAATGGTCAGTGATAGTGTGACTGTGTTCTAACTAGGCAGGGGAGTTTATGTTGGGATTGGGCATGAGTATTCATACATGCTGGATGATTATATATATGGATTAACTGTAAACAACTTGTATGTGAGCATGCACTGGAGGAGTAAAAGTGTGTGAAATAAAAAATTAATGGACAGGGAGTTTATTGTAGGACTGTTGTAACTAGGCAATGGAGTTTGTAGTGGGGACTGGCAAGTGACTATGGGAGTTTTCTTTACCGTCGTTCATGTTATTTAAATGGTGTGAGTTTAGATCCTCACCCAAGCTCTGTGTCCATGCTGTCTAGATGTTAGCATAAAACATGTATTAATAGAGTATAATTGTTGATCAAAGTTTTGTCCTGGTGAATCATGACATGCATTAGATTTATCTTCCAGTTTCTTATTCATTTAGTATTAGCTCCTCTGGAGCAATTCATGTGTTTCCTAAATTAGTTGTGTGGCTAATATTTAGTCTCCACTACAATCTAGAAAGGTGGCATTTTATGTCTTCAGAGTCCTGCAAGAGGAAAACTTGTGTGTGAGCATGCACTAGAGTAGTAAACTTTACTTGATGTGTGAAATAAAAAATTAATGGACAGGAGTTTATTGTAGGACTGCGTTGTAACTAGGCAATGGAGTTTCTAGTGGGGACTGGGCAAGTGACTATGGGAGTTTTCTTTACCCACCCTCGTTCATGTTATTAATCCATAGGGAGTAGCTAAACCATGTATTAATAGAGTATAATTGTTGATCAAAGTTTTGTCTCGGTGAATCAGAGCATGCATTAGATTTATCTTCCCAGTTTCTTATTCATTTAGTATAACTCCTTTGGGGCAATTTCCTAAATTAGTTTTGAGGCTAATATTTACTCTCCACTACAATTTAGAAAGGTGGCCAATTATGTCTTCGGAGTCCTGCAAGAGGAATACTCGCAACGGGCTGCTTGATCGAGATGAATCTGTGGGCCAAGGCCAATGCGGACAGCAAAGACATGCAGATCATTGCTGGTGGTCTGCAAGCCCTTTCGCAGTTCGAGCCGTGGAAGCTGAACCATGTTATTGGTATAAACGGCAAAATCACGTTCGAAACATGTGTTGTTCCCAAAGGCGTGGAGGCAACCATAGAGCTGGATTTTATGGAAGTGCCCACAGGCGGCCTTCATGTCAGACATATGCGGGGCAGCACCGTCCTCTCCCGAGCTTCCTACACCTTCATAGACGGCAGCCGCCGCCATGACACTGTCAGGTTTATAACCATGGCCGGGAAGCACAGTGAGAGATTCATGGCAGCCGTGGACCTAGGGGATACGCTGCGAATAGACTTCATGGAGAAGAGGCGAGGAGATGACGGCCTCTTGTTTGTGGCGTCCAAGCACGGAGACGAGAAGCAACTATACCGGTTTAACAATGGTGCGGTTGTCTCTGTGCAAGTTGTGTGGTCAACCATATTGTATGACGCAGACTGGGAAAATGAGTAAGCCGGCACCATTGTCCGTTTAGGAATACCTGGTTGAGTTATCTTTTTGTTAGTAGCTATTGTAGCTTTGTGATAAAACTACGCTGTGGAAGTTTGTGCACAGGTAGGCGTGCTCATTACCGCTGTAATAATATTTCAAGACTCTTGTTGGATATCTCTCTTGGTTTAACTGTTGGTAGCCGCGATTCAATTGGTTCCCTTTGAACAAAAACAGGCAGCACTGTCCGAGAGTTTGCATGCTGGAACAAAAGCTTATTTTCTCTGCGAAACTGGCCAACTCTAGTTTTTTCTTAGTATATATACTCCCTCCATATCAAAATATAAGATGTTGTAGCTTTATTTGGTCCACATGTATCTAGACATGT
Organism: Poa annua; assembly: GCA_026929855.1. Lineage (NCBI taxonomy): Eukaryota > Viridiplantae > Streptophyta > Magnoliopsida > Poales > Poaceae > Poa > Poa annua. The sequence goes on from CM049431.1 coordinate 86,726,844, forward strand.
TTCAGTGTAAGGTTCAAATGAATCTTGCATTCAAATATGTCTAGATACATATGGACCACAAAAGGCTAAAACATCTTACATTTTGATACGGAGGGAGTAGTTCATTGTGACTATCTTTATTTTTTACGGAATCTGGGTGAAGAAATGCCATAGCCATTTGTACTAGCGCTGAAGTAATGCTGAATTTCTTTTAGTAGAAAGAAAGAAATAATCAAAATATGCAGACTACGTGAAACTAAGAAATACACAAAGTTATTTTAGGAGGCTAACTTAATTTTAGTAAAGGCAATGGTCAGAAAGGAGCAGAACCATAATAGTAGAACGAAGAAGATATATTTGGAGCCCACTAACTCAACAAAGAAGAAACCATATCAACCGTTATGACCAGATTTGATAAATCAATATATTTTTTTAACCAGGCAGATATAAAATCAGAGGCCAGTCATATTACTACTGCCACAATTAACACTTGCAAATATGAAAGAAGATTTCAATTCCAAATGAATACTACCAGATGACTCACTTCACGGTGAACCCAAGAGGTAATGCAATGTGTAGCAAGTCATAACAATTAGCAGTACAGATAAATGGGGACGGGCCGTGGCTTGCAATGCAAGGAAGCACACAAAAAAAATGCAAGGAAAATTGGCACAATAAGCACATTTTTGCACTACTGTAGATAATGACGTCATTGTCAGCTTAAGCCTCTACTAGTGATCATTTTTTTTCCTGCTTACAGTTTTTCACCAAGCAGTGCACTGATTACCACATTCTGAATCAGTGTTTTCCTCTACTAAATTCCAGTCAAACGACTTACGCAGGTTGAAAACAAATATAGCACTAACTTCACAGGTTAATTAACCTGTGCTCCTTTGCATTCGTGGTTCCAGAGACTCCTCGGAACATCTGTTCAAACTTCAAAGTGATGCTACACTTCACCACTTCACCAGGCCACTGCTAAGAATCCCAGTTCAGGCTGTACCTGTTTTAGCAGGACGACTTTTTCTTCAATGTTTCTTTGCTTTACGGAGTTGATGAGCGTCTCAGCCAAGTTTGGTCCAATGTCTGACCAATCTCCGAAATCCTTAAACTCCTCCTGAGTTTTGGATAAAGAGGCGATCTCGAGGAATAGCTTCGCAGTGGCTTAAGGAGTTCCTTGCATCTCTTCTTTCAGCACCTTTGCTCGACAATCACCAACAACATCATAGACTGTCCGGGTGGTCAATTTCGCACGGTGACACCTTCAGGTTGGGTGGAATTGTGGAAGCAGGTAGTGACTCGATGGCGACGCCTCGACCGTACGTGCGGTCAGAGGTAAGATGAACCCGGGAGTTGGCCTGGCCTCTCACTGTGCCAAGCACTCATAGGGAGGTGGAGGTCTACTATTAGTGGCATATGCATTTTGAGGAAAGCCAATCCGACCTGACGGCGAGTTGAGCTTTCCTCCTTCATTCGAACATGCAGAAAAGCCCATATCAGAAACACTGGTATCCAAAAACCATGGAGTTTTCTCTTTCCCAGAAAAAGAAAAAAAGAAGAAGCTAAAACAGAACATGTCATTGGAGATTTCACTTAACTGAGAATAAAAGAAATGTTTACATCTCAGACGTCATGCTCAATTGGCACAAACTGCACGCTAGGTCATAGAACACTCATATATGTCAGTTACCCAGACACCTTTGCGACGACGCACAAAATTTCCACATCCATTTGGAGAGATAAATATGCAGATCGACCAAAGAAAAACTGCACCTCCAGACTGAATCGACAAATTCAGGAAACTTTCAGCACTACAGTTTGAGCTCACTCCTGCTGTGTAATGTAGTTTACTTATGAAACTTCATGGTGTTGTCTACCGACCTTCCTTTTTTATCTTTGCCTTACGGATCAACGCCCAGCGCCTCCCAAAGCATCTGCAATCCACTTAGAGGACAACGGCAGGACGATGCATTCTCCCGACGACTGAATTGATCCCTGTTTTCACCCAACCTCGCTTTTCATCGCAGCATTCCACCTGACAATCCATCCAACAAAAAAATGTTCCAACTGTCAGTACAAATAATAATCGAGAGTTGTAAAGGCATAAACACACACATGAATAAAAATCAGGAGACGGGATGGCTGACAGCGACGACGGTGATATATGTTTCTGCACTGACTACACATACAACACCGGGTGCTACCAAGAAAAAGCACTACACACCCTACTGCTTTACTAGCACAGACACACCCTCTGAAAGCTGTAACTAGACATGTGGATGTTATCAGTGTGACGCTCCGTGTATTTACTACAACCATAGACTGTTCTACCTTAAGATAAATAGCTGCATGCACATTTTAATATCAGCAAATTGCATTATATCATGATTTATAGTTATGAATCAGAAAAACAATAAACATCTTACTGAGCCCTAGTCTTTAAGATCCAAAGATTCAGTATAACACTCATAAGGCATTTGAAAATGTTATAGCATTTTGAAATAGACCTGTTTCTTCTCCATGGTCGCAATATACCCAGAAAGTTTTTGAATCACTCCCACCAACTGCAGAAACAAAATAGGCATGATACATTTGAAGATAGATAAGCATATTAGCAAGAGTGGCACTGGGTTACACAAACAAGAAAGAGGGTGCTGGTAACATATGCATCCATGGAAAGTTATAACTCATATCATCTGCTTTTGAATAGGATTCCTAGTCCAATCTGTGCGCCAGCAAACTAGAATGCCCCCAGTAAAATTGGGCATCTAATTTCTAGCAAGATAGTGCCCATAAAAAATAAGCCCATGATCATGAATTCGTGTGCATGTCCTTACAGCTAAATGGATCCCTCAGTTAACTTGTTCGATTGAGCCGATACCGAGCCCTTATCGTTTCAGAAGATGTGCAACGAAGGATACCCTTGCTTTTTTGTATATACAGGATGCAGGAGGAGGTGGCTCAAGATATAAGCTTACCCCCTTCCATAGAAATTGTTGATACGTCACAACCTATAGCTAACTTGACAGAGCCCTACAGATCATAGATGGCTGATGACACGGGATGCCCTTTTGCTGAAAACCACAGCGACTTTTGATCTATAGATGCACCAGGTCCAATATTTGTTGCATGGTTTCGATTATAGTACGGCAATGATAAAAGGTATCAGTTTTTTTTTGTGAAGGAGACTCGCCAAAGGTCTCTCTACCCCAACTCCCCAAGCACCCACTCTGTTAGAGTGGAACATAGCCTAATAGGAACAATAGACAGAACAAATCTTACTACACCGATGGGCAATTCAACACAAAACTGTGGCAAAACATCAAACACTCCAGGCATTATAAGGCTGGCCGTGAAAAAAGTAAGGCTTGGGGTTCAATCAAGAGAAAGTTGAGCAGCGATGTACACGTACTTCCTCGTACAGCAGCGCACCCTCGTTGCCAGATGAGGTGCAGGTATCATCGCCTTGCCTCGAAGCGTAATGTCGTCCTTGAAGCAACGCTTCCCAGTCCAGGCGCTCCATCTCCCAGTGATAATCTTCTGCGTAATCCAAGACCTCACGAAAAGCAGCTGGGTCGGTGAAGATTCTCCATGGCGATTTCGAAAATCTTGTTGAAGGTGGGTTGAACAACGCTTTCCCTTCCGACCCCCGCGTCGCTCAAGAGGAGCGACACGGGGAACCCTAACCGCGCCGCCGCCGGCAGTCCCCCTCCCCTGCCCCTCCTCCGCCGCTGCCGCCGGCCTGGCCGCGGTGGCGGCGCCCTCAGCCTCCACAATGGCGGCGCGGGGCGAGTTCGCGGTGGACGCGCAGCGCGGTTCTCATTCTCCCACGACGGCGGCGATGTGGTGTGGCGGCGGCGCTGCTTCTGCAGCAAGCTCGGCACGGCTCGACGACGACGTGGCCGGGATGGGTGCGGCAGGTGGTGGCGGCGTCCTTAGGCACGGCTACCTGTGGTTTTGTCCAGGGCCCGATCTGGGCCCTGATGGGCTCGGTGGGTCGCTGCTCTCGGCGGTCTCCCGTGCGTACGGGGCTGGCTGCTGCCGTGACGCCGCGGCGGCGGCCCCGGACTTGGTGGCGGCGTCGAGCGTTGCTGGTGGGTCCCCGGGCGGCGGCCCGTGGTGGTTGGCGGCGGCGGCCGGCGTAGCTGCTGGGGCGGCGCGACGGACGGAGTTTGGAGGTGGTTATACTGCTCTTGAGTGGTGCTTCTGCAGGCGAGGTGCTTGGAGAGGCCGTCTGTCCCCGTCCTGGTTGCCCCCGCATGGTGCGGTGCTCCCGGTGGTGGTCGACGAAATTCTCTGCCTCCATCTCTGGTGGTATGACAGGTTTGCTTCCCGGACCCTGCAGGGCGCTCTCCTCCGTCCGGCTCACGGTGTTTGAGGCCTTGTCCTCGACAGTTCCATGCAATGGACTAGAGGACGGTGGTGTGGTGTTTGGCAACGGGGGAAACCCTTGGCCGGTGGCCACGACATCGTCGACGCTCTGGCGCCGGATCCCTCCTCGGATGCTTTGTTGAGGTTCCTTCCCCATCACCCGCCCTCCTGTTTGGGTGAAAACCCGGTTCTCCTTTTCGGGCAGCGGCGGCGTTCCGACGTCGTTTCCTCCATGGAGGCGCTGACCGGGGGACGACAGGGGTGGTTTGCGAGCGGTCTCGTGGACCTGTGACGGTGCTGTGTTTGGTGGTGGTGATGCGGCCATCTTGGGGCCGACGGAGTGTGTTTCTCTCCTCGGCAGGTCTTCACGTGGTCTTGGTCACCTGGATGTGCTTGCCCAAGAATCTCCTTTGGTTGCTGTTGCGGTGTGGAAGTCTCGTGCTTTTGGTTGCGTCACGGCTCTACTTTGCCTATTGATGACACAGTGTGTGTTTCCCCAACCTGCTGCCTCTCGACCTTCGTGGCGGAGCTTCCCAGCTAGGTTGTGCTAGGTGCTAGGCTTGGCACTCGCCGATGATGATGGTGTTGCTCCTCAGTTGTGCCATGGGGCTCGAGTCGCACACCGGTGCGTGTGTGGGGCTGATTGAAGACTCTTGGCATTGGTGATTCCTCGACCGCACCCCCACCTCTTGTGTCTCTTGGCGGCTCTTGCTATTCCTTTCTAGTAGTCTTTTTTCTTGTAATTTCTTTGTTCTCTCCTCTGTATCCCCCTGTAAAACTGCTATTCTGTTGTAAGAACATGGCCCGCCAGGCTACTTTCAGAAATATAACAACCGATGGGGAGCAATCCCCCCGTTATTCTTGAAAAAAAAAGATTCTCCATGGGTTGCCCAGTGACTCGATAGGACCCTCGAAGTCTGCATAATCCCATCAGCATTGCGGTGCATGCGATGCGTGTGTGTAGGTAAGCGATGAACATACCGTCGGGGAGGAGGGAGGGGTCAGCGAGGTAGTCGATGCTCCCGCTGCCGACGATGAGCTCGTCGTGGATGCGGCGGTCCTCTTCGCTGGGCTGCTCTTCCTTGCGGTCCCAGATCGCGATAATCTGACGCTGTGTATCCTCGCTCATCCTGCCCCAGGCCTCATCGGTGAACATGTGTTCCACACCGGCTGGCCGCCGCAGAGCAGGGCGAAGAGGGCTGGCTTCCATGAGCGGCGGCGGCGGCGGAATTCGAGACCGGGGACTGGGATTAGGGGTTTGCTTGTTGAATAGTCAGTCCTCGACCGCTGGCAAATGGCCGGTCCGTAAAACTCGGATACGGGGACCGTAAAATATTTTTAAGGGTCGGAAACGTGCTTGCCGGAACAGATCCTACCAGTAAATTCGTGTTAAATTTTAGAAAAGCTATTCGCGCTAAAATTCAGGCTAGTTTTCTTCAGTCCATTCGATTATCATACAGACATAATTTACATAATTAGACAAATTAAGTCTAGATATAGTTAGTTAAGAACGCCAAATTCTACCCAAAAGTATCTAAAAAAAATCTACCCAAAAGGGGCACGTGACACCTCACCCGTGCCTCACATCACGGTGGCAGAGTCGTCGAAGACGAGTAGACACTCACGGATAGACCAGCTTTTTACTCCTCGCCCCCCCTCCCCCTCGCGTCGCGCCCCCAGGCGGCGCTAGGGGGCACCCCAAGAAAAGCCGCCGTGGCTCTTCCGTCTGGCCACCCCTGCCGCTGCCGTCGCCGGCCCCGGCCGCGGCGGTGGCGGCACCCCTCCGCTGCCAGAAGGTGGCTGGGGGGAGGCCCTCGTTCGCAGGTGGTTGACCGGCCCGTGGGGGGCGGCGGCGGTCGGGGAAGTGGAAGCCGAGCCAGCGGACTCGGACGGAGACGGCGGCTGGAGCGCAGGCGGAGCGAGGCGCTGCTGGCTGCGGCGCCGCCTCGCGCGCTGCGGGGAGGGCGAGCGGCCGATGGGCTTTGGCGGGCCCGATCTAGGCCCGTCAGGCCCTGATGGAGGCGACCATCCTGCGCGTCCTCATTGGCGGCGGATGTGTCCTGCGCGTCCTCTTCGTCGTCGTCTCCGAGGGTGGCGGTGATTGGTGGGCTCGCCGGCGCCGATGCGTGATGTGCCTGGAGGTGGTGCGCGGCTAGGGTGAGCACCCTGCCTCGGCCTTGTGCCTTGGCTGGTGATGGCGGCGGCTGAGGCTGTCGTGATCTTCATGGAGGCATCACCGTTCTGCTGCTGCCCACCTACTGCACGGATCCGGCCAGCTTGGCTCTCCAGGGGAAACCCATGATCTCGTGATCGGACGATGATGGCGCCTTGGTGTCGTTTTCCCTCCTGGGGGCTTCGTTTCGGAGACCGGCACCGGCAAGAGGGACCCGAGGTCCGCGGTGAGTTGTGTGACTGGTGGAAGCACTCTCGGCATGCCGTTGGCATCAGGCGTGTGTTGGGGGTCTTCTTCTCCGGACTGGAGGGCGTCTCTCTCCGGTGTTGCAGAAGACGGCGAACAACCTCGTGGCGGAGTGTTGTTGCGAAGAAGTCGAAGTCACTCCATAGTAAGCACTATGGTTGTTGATGTACGATGACGTCGCTCGGCTGGCCTTCTGGTGCTCTGTATGCGTTGTAGTGCTTGCGTAGATGTTTGGGTTTTCGCCCGGTTTTCCTCGAATAAACTGAGCAGTCCGGGTCTCTGTACATCTCTCTTCTATCGCGATTAATATAGCAGTTCTCCTGTTGTTGTTTCAAAAAAAAGAAGACGAGTAGACCACCTGGATGAAACCCAGCTCAAATGGACTTACTCGGCCTCTCAACGAGCTCGATGTCCACGAGGTTGTTGTCATCGTTCTCCTCCATGGCGACGTTGCTCTCCTCGGCTGCGAAGACAGACACCGACGACGGCGACTACGAGAGTAAGGATGAAAATTTTATCCACAGGCATTGTACTGACATGAGTAGGTTATAGGCACAATTTTGTACACATTGTAATACTTGTATCCTACCCGTGTTAATTCATGTGTAGGTCACGAATATAACCTCGTACACGTGGGTATACCAATACCCTACCCGTTTACGTACCTTTACTCATGGATGTTCAATATTCCTTTTCATGAGCATGTGAACCCCTATGTTAAAGTTGTCATTAATTAACAGTTTGAGTCGAGTACTTATCACATAATCAAATATATATTATTGAGTTTTTGATAAATGTTTTTCTTTTATCAAATATGTTATCGATGAATGTAAATTAGGAATAACTTGTGTACTATTTGATCTACCTGTTGGGTATTCAATGGGTATGAGTCCCCGTCGAGTATGAGTATGGGTAAAGTTTTTGTATCTATGGGTACGGGTATGAGTAAAACTTTATTTCCATTAGGTTGGGTATGGTATTGATCTACCCGCTCCATAACCTACCATTGCTATCTTTCACCGTGAATGCACTACACTTGGAGAACTCCCGGCCTCGGCGTCAGGGCAACCCACCCCGATCATCCCCTGCCCCTGGACGGAACGAGTGACACGTCACCTCTCGTCCTCCGAAGTCGCGCATCGGGGCCATCCGAGCCCTACCGTGACCGCTCGTGTTGTTGACGGGCCACATTGCCGGCGAGGAGGCGGGGCTGGGTTGAGAGCGGAAGCTTGGTTGTGGATTGCTCGATGGAGGAGATAATTTCATACGGTGGCGGTGGAAAGTGCGGACTGAGAACGTTTTGCAACGGCACCTCGTTTAGTCTCATTGCAAAACGTTGATGCTTCCGGCAGGGCAGCATGTACCAGCCTCCCGTACCACCTCCCTCTCCGGCAAGGCGCGGCTCCGTCCGGCCTCCCGCCTCTACTTGTCGAGGAAGAGCAGATCGCCGACTGCGGACTGCCTAAAGGAAGCCGGCGCGTCCGCGACGCAGGTGCGCGACAACAACGAAGGTCGGAAGATGGATTCCGCCTCTGAGGATAGCCGTGACCTCGTCGAGCAGGCCGGAAAGCTCAACCCGGCCGGTAATCGGCCGCGACAAAGAGATACCGATACGCAGTGTCGTGTGGATGGGCAAGCCCAATAGGGGGAAGACGGCCGTTGTGGAAGTGGAACAGGACCAGCAACCTGCTTAAGGAGGTGAAGGAGGCCGCGGGGAAGATGATCCTCTTCATCTGCGAGATACACCTGCTGGTCCCCGACGTCGGGAGGACGGAGGGGCCGGCTCTGGGGCAGGGCGGCGGGGGCGACTGCCCCGGGCCCTGTTCAAATAGGGGCCCATATTTATAAGAAGTAGGTATGTAGTAAGTAAAGAGAAAAAAGAAAATACAAACGATTTCTTTGCCCTAGCGGTAAGACATCCCTTCCTCATCTTGTAGGTCTTAGGTTCAAGTCTTACTTGACAGATTTTTTGACCGTTTTTTTGTGTGTTTAGGCCCATCGATAAAACTGTGGCCTTTGAAATCCTAGAGGCGGCCCTGGGAGGGGTCCATGGACGCGGCGACGAGATCCCTTTGCGTTTTGATTGTTATCCAACTGAATAAAACCAAAGCGATAAAAAGAACACTCACTGTCCATCCCTTTACTGATGCGCTTGTTGATCCAAGGATGATTTCCGTCGTCCATTGTATTGTATGGAAAATTGTCCAGAGCTGACACGGTGGAGTTTTTTTTTTTTTTTGAGAATCAAGCACCCCTTCAGTTAATTAGAAACGAATTTTGTTGGGGATACATAAGAAATCAGGAGGCTGAATAAACCATATTAATCTCCCTGCCTCTAGGGTGGTGGCAGAACGAGCCAGGTTATGGGCTTCACCATTTGTTGTTCTCCTCTCATGGCAGAAGTCAGCATTCACAAACTTGTGTGCCCAGGAGACACATTCATTGGAAATCTTGCCATATCTCCCTTTATCTACACCCCTTGACTGAAGAATATTGGCAACTTCCAAGCAATCTGTTGAGATCTTCAGTTGTTGGACATTTAGATCACTTGCTAAAGCTAGTGCCTCACGGCAGGCCATGCATTCCAAGATTGCAGGATCAACAATGCCCTCCACTGTAATGACTGAGCATCCAAGGAAAACGCCCTGATCATCTCGAGCAATAGCCGAGCATGCACCCTTGTTTTTCGATCTAGCTACAGCAGCATCCACATTTATTTTAACCATACCCCTTGGAGAAGCGATCCAAGTCGGACCCCTCTTCTTCACAATCTTCTGCATAATATTTTCCTTCTCACGCACAGTCATATCCAGATCCGCTAAAAAGCTCATGATAAAACTGTAAGTTGAAAGCGGGCTCTGGAACTCGTCATAAAAAATCGCCTTTCTTCGAGCGTACCAGATAGCCCACATTGTGACCAGAATCGAAATGAACTCATGCCGACTGATGGTGTTCATTACTTCAAAAATCCACAACTTTGCCTCTTCTTCCTGAATCATGCTTACATGTTCAGCTAGCTGTTCCTCGCATAGCGCCCAAACAGACTTAGCCATCTGACAGTCCAATAAAGCATGTCTCCACGTATCGTCACATATCCCGCAGCCTGCATTAGGTGCCATATTTCTGTGGTGTCTAACAGTGCCAGTTGGCAGAGAATGCCTAGCCAACCTCCACAAAAACACCTTAAGCTTTGATGGTACCTGAATTTTCCACATCGACGTCCATTGTTTACGTTGTTGTTTTGTATTGGAGTTACCTGCAACACCATCAAGCCAATCCTCTCTTCTCTTTTTAGTTTGTACTAGCATTCGGCAAGCGGATCGAACTGAAAAAAGCCTTTTTTCTCATAATGCCAAGCCCAATCATCCACCTGACAGCGAGTACTCAAGGGGATATAGCATATAACCTCTGCGTCCATCTCAATGAAGTACTCCTTCAGCAGGTCTACTTTCCACATTGCCGAGGACGAGTCAATAAAATAGCTCACTTTAGGAACAACATCATCCTTTAAACAAGCAATAGGCCGTAACATAAAATCCCTTGGTAACTGAACGGGAATCCGACACCTAGAGGGGGGTGAATAGGTGCTATTAAAAAAATTTAGTTCTTTTCAAATTTAGGCTCAACACAAAGGTAAATTCTCTAGATATGCAACTACGGTGAATTTACCTAAATGATAATCTAAGCAATAACAAGATAAGCAAGTAAGGGAGCAAAGGTAAAGTGAATCAAGTGAAGCACGCGGAGACGAAGATGTAATCCCGAGTTCCACCCAAGGGTGTACGTCTCGTTTGGAGAGGTGTGCGCTACCACAACAGGTTAGCCGCAACGCCACAAAGGCTCACCTTCTTCTCCGATGAACTCAACCACAAAGGTTTCGAGTCCACCTTCCACTATTGATCCCCTTTTAGGGCGGAGATCGAATCCCTTACAAACGCTTGAGGCACACACCCACAACTGAATTGGGGGCTCCCAAGAAGACCACAAAAGGTCAAGGACCACAAAAGGTCAAGGTAACACCAAGAGTACAACAATGGTGAACTAGGTTTTCCCACCGGAAACCCTAGCCACGAAATCCCCAAGTGAATGGGGGAGAAATGCAAATCCCTTCGGTGACGATGTATATCCGGGCCTTCTCCTCCAATCCTCCAAAGATCAATGAATTTGGGTGGGGGGGATTGGGAGATCTTGATGATTTGAGCTTTCAAGAATGGTAGGAGAGAGAAAATCTGAGAGCTGACTGTTCTTGAGTGAGTGAGGGGGTATTTATACTCCCCCTCAAAATCTGGCCGTTGGCTGTCTTGGGCACCCGGAAATTCCGGTATAAGTAACACCGGAAATTCCGGTCACCCGGAATATCCGGGCCTTTGAAAATATCCGAGCTGAATTTCCGGTTGAGATTAGAACCAATTCTGAACTTGACTTAGCCGATTTTCTGAGGTTGACTCGGAGTATCCGAGTCCTTGAAATTTCCTAGCTGAATTTCCGATTGGATTCAGTACCACTTCTGAATCTTGACTTAGCCAATTTTCCTGGGGTTGACTCGGAATATCCGGGTTGGTGAACCGGAATATCCGAGTCCTTGAAATTTCCGAGCTGATTTTCCGATTGGAGTCAGTACCACTTCTGAATCTTGACTTAGTCAATTTTCCTGGGGTTGACTCGGAATATCCGGGTTGGGGAACCGGAATATCCGAGTCCTTGAAATTTTCGACCTGATTTTCCGATTGAAGTCAGTAGTACTTCTGAACTTGACTTAGCCAATTTTCTGGGGTTGACTCGGAATATCCGGGTTGGGGAACCGGAATATCCGAGTCTGGGAAGAATTCCAGAAACTCTTTTTCTCTACAATTTGGCTTTAGGATTTGTGATATGAGTTTCACCCAAACTGAAATACTTAGCAATAGGATTAGTATATCATTGGTATTGTTAACTAACACACAAAACACTAGGGATTAAGAAATGTTCTTTCAATCTCCCCTTTTTGGTGTTAGATGACAATACCAAGATTTGCATAGAAACAAAAGGCAATATCATGTTTTTGGCAGAAAATGGCTCCCCTAAATAAATGCAAGTAAGCAACACAATATGACAAAGGATAGGAGCAATTTTATAACAACAACCACAAGATATCACAAAGAAGACACGAGACAGAATGTAAGATTATGGAAGCAATTGAGACTAGATAGATTTTCATACCTTGTGTATATAGAATATGAAGAGAATACCAACACAATCAATTCGAAGTCTCAACCATAATATAAAGATAGCATCAACCATTGTCTCAATACAAAGTTATCACAAATGAAATAAAGAGAGTTTCACAAGTAACTTAAAACACGATAAATGGACACAAGCGCAAATAAATGATAAACGCATAAGCTTGTGCCCGACCCTTGCAAATCCCCGAAGAAGTCCTAGTAGAGCAACTTCTCCCCCTTTGGCATCGAAACGCCAAAAAGTAAGAAGAGCGATGCTACGTCCCCATGGAAGTTTTCAGTCCGAGGGGTCCTCCTCCTCATCATCATCAACCTCCTCCTCATCATCATCCTCCTCTTCATACTCCTCAGACGCTGCCTCCTCATCATCATCTTCCTCCTCCTCATCATAGTCATAGCCAGTGGTGTACGAGCTGCCGCCAAGGTCCTGGTCAATCAGTGTCCACGGAGCCAAGGAACCCTGGTTCCACTGAGCAAAGGTCAGGGGCTCAAACAGAGCAGCAGGAGCAGGAGAGCCAGAAGCATGGTGAAGGATCAAGTCTTGCTTGTAATCCAGCTGACGGCGATCCTTGTAGGCATTGTATTGCTCTTTGCGGATGTCCACATTCATGCAAAGGATGTTGCGCTGGAACCAGTTCAGCTTCTTGACGTGCGCATGAGTGGTAGGAACATGAGAAGAGGTAGCAGCAGCCATCCTAGCATCACCCATGAAAGATCCACCTGTAGCTGATGTAGTAGAAGGCCTAGGAGGGGGCTTGACCACAGTCTTCTTCACATAAAGCTTCTTGAAGTCATGTGACACCAAATCACTGCTGCTGAAGTTGTAGTCAGGGAACTTAAACTGGAGGAGCTTCATTATGTAAGGAGCATAAGGAATAGAGACCCTGGTGGTCATAGCTTCATACATCTCATTGTAGATGTAATCCATCACATCTACTCTCCAGTCAGTATCAGAACCCGAGTCCTCCACAATGCGGTTGGCGTGAAGGAGCAGGTTGCAGAGAGGGGTAACCACGTTGTCGTTGTTGCCACCACTCGGTGCAATGTTCTCACGCAGGATGCGCACAAGAACATCATACAATGGAAGCAAGTCACGAGTGAATCCAGGGGTGGCTCCCACACCATATAAGTGAGGTGTCTCCTTCTTGTTGAGCTTGTAGGGGGTGTGCATGCGAGTGCCTTGGGGATTGTCACCATCAAACCTGTAGCCCAGTACCTTGGCAAACTCCTCGAAGTTGGACTCACAGTATGATTCCCCAGTCATCCACTTCATGGTCTTCTTCGAGTCACCCTTGATCACTAGGGTGGCGAAGAACTGCATTACAAGTTGCGCGTTGTAGGCACAACGGATGAGCGCCAACCTCTCCAAACCCATGGTCTTGACAGTGTGGATGGTCTTCTGCAGAGATGCAAAGTCAAACGGGTGCATGGGTCGAATGGGCTTCGACAGTGAGAGATAGAGATCCACGAATATGTGCTCTTGCGCTTGGCACCAAAAGCTGCGATCATCGAGAGAGTTGTCTCTTGCGCTGAGGTACCAGTCCCCCTGCCTCAGCTGAGAGTAATCCACAGAATTCATCTTGGAGTAGTTCTGACGTTGGGGACTAGGGACATTCTTTCTCTTCTTGGATGAGGGCTTGCTGGCAACAACTTTCTTCTTCCTCTGAGTTGCAGGGGCCTTTCCCTTGTTGACTGGTTGCTTGTGGACAGGTGCTCTACCTGTGTTCCTTGATCCCCCTGCGGACTTCCACCTGAACCTGTGAATTTGAGCATAGAGGGTAGCATAAGGTAAGTGCACACAAGTAAGGAGGTAATACACACATTAGATAGGCATTTGATGAATCATATGGAGTTAAACATGAGTTAATCTTAAAACTGCAGTGTTTGACTCGGAATATCCGGTTCAGACATGACCGGAAATTCCGGGGGACCGGAAATTCCGAGTCAATCTGAACCGGATATTCCGAGTCAGACAGAAACTGCAGATCTGAGATTGACTCGGTCTAAAACTAGATCGATCCAACATAATGCAAAACTAATGTATGTAGAAGGCAGGGAATAGTCATAGGAACAATCTCTACCAAGCAACATTGAAACAAATAACTCCACATCAAGATCCAAGTGCAAGCACATAAGGAAGAAGAAAAGTGAAGTTACCCTCATCCATTGAGGCCATTGCTTGGAGGAGTGAGTTTCCGGGGCGGAGGAGGAGCAGATCCGGCCGAGAAAGAGGTTCCCCGGCGGTCGGAGTGCTCCGGAGGGGCTTGGGAGCAGCAGGGGCGGCGGCTGGAGGAGAGGGAGGTCGGGGGTGGAAGAAGGGCACTAATGAGCCCTTCACCCCGAGCCTGCCCTTATATTTCTGGACAAACCGCCAGACCGGATATTCCGGTATAAGTAACACCGGATATTCCGAGTCACTAGATATTCCGGTTCAATATGAACCGGATATTCCGACCTGCTGAACCAAAATCCCAATTTTCAAAAAGGATGACTTGTGTGCAATAGAGAGAAATGTTTTCAGGGGAAAGTAGGCTTGGGATAGATTTCCAAACTGATATTGGTACACCATACTCAACTCACAACAACCAAATCGAACCAAAAGAGCCAAGTTGAGTAGATTTCCCACATGCATGAAAAGGAGGGCAAATAGCAACAAAAAGCTCCAAATAAAATCAACTCTTCAAGGAGAAGAGGTCGGTGGCCGAGGCCACCATGTAGGAGTGTATGGCATGTTACCGCGAAGATGTATCTTGGGTACATACCCAATACTCGTCGTTTTAGCTCATTAGTCACAAGAATGAATATAGAGATAAAAGAACACTTGCTATCGGCATAATGGGGGGAGGGATGGTCCAATGTATTAGGACCGCACTCCCCCTATTTCCATACCTACATCTAAACTAGATAAGATGCAATTACGCCCTAGGTGAGTGTGCAAGCGATCAAGCTAAGGACCTCGAATCAATGATATTAAGCTCATTCCTCAAAAAGCAAAACCTTCCTTCCTCAAGGGGCTTCGTGAAGATATCCGCCAATTGATCCCTTGTGCCCACATATGATAAGTCAATGTCTCCACAGGCCACGTGATCTTTTATGAAATGATGGCGGATCTCAATATGCTTGGTTCTTGAATGTTGCACCGGGTTGTAGGCAATCTTGATGGCACTTTCGTTGTCACATAAAAGAGGCACTTTGTCGCAATCGACTTCGTACTACTTTAAAGTTTGCCTCATCCATAGCAACTGAGTGCAACAACTTGCGGCGGCAACATACTCGGCTTCGGCGGTGGAGAGAGATATGCAATTTTGCTTCTTAGAAGACCAACTCACCAAGGACCTCCCAATAAATTGACAAGCACCGGAGGTTGACTTCCTATCATCATGATCTCCCGCCCAATCGGAATCCGTGAACCCACATAATGAGAAATTTGCATCCTTGGGGTACCACAATCCATAGGTTGGGGTATAAGTCAAATATCTAAAGATTCTCTTGACCGCCACATCATGGCTTTCTTTAGGAGCCGCTTGATATCTTGCACACACTCCTACGGCTAGCACTATATCCGGTCTATATGCACAAAGGTAGATGAGAGATCCAATCATGGAGCGGTATACCTTTTGAACCACATCCTTACCCTTCGGATTGAGCTCAAGGTGGCATTTGGTTTGCATTGGAGTAGAGGCACCCTTGAGATCAAGCAACTCGTACTTCTTGAGCATGTCTTGAATGTACTTTGCTTGGTTGATGAACGTTCCTTCCCTCAATTGTTTGATCTCAAATCCGAGGAAGAACTTCATCTCGCCCATCATAGACATCTCAAACCTGTCAGTCATAAGCTTAGAGAATTCTTCGTTAAATGCTTTGTTAGTCGATCCAAATATAATGTCATCCACATATAATTGACAAATGAAAAGCTCCCCATTAACTTTCTTAGTGAAAAGTGTGGGGTCGATTTCCCCAACTTGGAATCCACGGTCTACAAGTAGTTCTCTAAGGTGCTCGTACCACGCTCGTGGGGCTTGTTTAAGGCCATAGAGTGCCTTATCCATCTTGTAGACATGGTTCGGATACTTGAGGTCCTCGAACCCCGGTGGTTGCTTAACATAAACAAGTTCATTTAGTGGACCATTTAGAAAAGCGGATTTAACATCCATTTGTTGCAACTTAAAGTTATGGTGAGAGGCATAGGCAAGAAGAATACGGACTGACTCAAGTCGAGCCACGGGCGCGTAGGTTTCTCCAAAGTCAATGCCTTCAATTTGAGAGTAACCTTGAGCCACCAATCTTGCCTTGTTCCTCACCACCATGCCATGTTCATCTTGCTTGTTCTTGAATATCCACTTGGTGCCGATAACATTGCGGCAATCTTTGGGTCTTTCCACCAACTTTCACACTTTGTTGCGCTCGAAGTTGTTGAGCTCTTCATGCATAGCATCAAGCCAATCTTTATCTTCAAGAGATTCAAAGACCTTCTTGGGTTCCACCATGGAGATGTGAGCTTGATGTTCACTAAAGCTTGCGAGTTGTCTTCGGGTAGAGACCTTGCTTCTCACATCACCAAGCACCTTGTCAAGAGATAGAGCTCTTAATTCTTGTGAGGTGCCAACCCTATTCAAGCGGCGGATCTCGATTTCCCTCCGAGTGGTGGGAGGAATCGCTTGATCATCTTGATCATTCATGTCTCCGCCTTGACTGAATTGATGGCCTTGATCAACCATTGGAGTGGTGTCCATTGGTGAGGGAGAGGGTTGAACTTGGCCTTGCGAACTGCCACCGGGAATGTCAGCAGGACCGGATATTCCGGGTTCAGGGACCGGAAATTCCGAACCACCGGAATTTCCGAGTCCAGCTTGAACCGGATTTTCCGGTCCTCCGGAAATTCCTGGAGCAGCTGTAGAATCTTGTTCTTCTTCTTGGCAAGGTGCATTGGGCACGGTGTTGTCGATGGGTGTTTCTTGTGTTGGGGTGGTCACCACTTGTGAAGAACTTGGTCCTTGTTGATCAACCTCATAATAGAGTTCAACGGGGCGGTGGACTCCCAACCCCATTCTTCGGATAGCATCTTGAGGTTCATCATCACCTACACCGGAAACACCACTTTGCTCCACGAGGGAGCCGTCATTCTCCTCGAATACCACACTACAAGTTTCTATGATTATGCGCGAGGCCTTATCATAGACTCTATAAGTGTGGGATTCGGATCCATAGCCCACAAATGTCCCTTCAAGAGACTTAGAATCAAACTTGCCCAAACGAACACCTTTGATGAGATAAAAATACTTACAACCAAATACTCGGAAGTAGGAGATATTGGGCTTGTTCCCGGTAAGCACTTCATAAGGTGTCTTCATGAGTCCTTTGCGAAAGAAGAGCCGGTTGGATGAATGGCAAGCGGTGTTGACGGCTTCGGCCCAAAAGTTGTGAGGGGACTTGAACTCTGCCATCATCGACCTTGCCATCTCAATAAGTGTGCGGTTCTTCCTTTCGGCTACTCCATTTTGTTGGGGAGTATAAGAAGCGGAATATTGATGACGAATCCCTTCTTCACTAAGGAACTCGTTTAAGGTGTAGTTCTTGAACTCGGACCCATTGTCACTTCGTATCACCAAGATAGGGACATTGTGTTGACGTTGAGCTTCATTGGAGAAGTCGATGATTGTTTGTTGTGTCTCCATCTTCGTCTTGAAGAAGAAAACCCATGTGTATCTTGAATAGTCATCAACAATCACCAAGCAATATTTCTTGCCACCAAGACTAGCTTACGGAATGGGACCAAAGAGGTCAACATGGAGAAGCTCCAAAACCCTCTTTGACGAAATGATGGTCTTGCTTGGATGGTAGATGTCATGCATTTTTCCTTCAACACACTCCCTACACATTCGATCCTTCGAGAAAGAAACATGGTCTTTTAGTCCTAGGATATGTCCACCCTTATGGAGACTTTGCAAAGTCCTCATGTTGACATGGGCTAGTCGGCGATGCCATAGCCAACCCAAGTCCGCCTTTGCGAATAGGCACATTGTATGGGAAGTGGTGACTCCGGAGAAGTCAACCACATAGAGCCCATTCTCAATGTACCCAACGAAAGACACATTGAGAGACTTGCTCCGCAAGAGAATGACCATTTCCTTTTCGAAGACAACGGTATAACCCAAACAAGTTAAGGAATGGACGGAGATCAAGTTGAAACCTAGGGACTCGACAAGCAAGACATTCACAAGTGTGATGTCCGGTGCCACTACCACCTTGCCGAGCCCTATTACCTTAGATTTAGAATTATCACCATATGTAACGGTCATTTGATCATCATTGGGCTTCAACTCCGTTACAATATCCTTACTTCCGGTCATATGACTAGTGCACCCACTATCAATTATCCATTTCGATCCTCCGGAAGCAAGGCCCTACACACAATCAATTCTTGGGTTTAGGTACCCATTTTGCAATGTGTGCCTTTTGGTTAGCAACAAGGGTCTTTGGTACCCAAATAGCATATTCAATGTAACCATCAAAAGGACCAATGTATCTAGCATAGACATCCCCATAATAATCAACATATAAAGCATAGTTGGGGTTAGATATGCCCGCAAAGTCATTACGAGTGGGAGTGCCCCTTGTGGCATTTCCACTCGCAATGTCAACCTTCTTGGCTTGTGCGGACTTGGTTTTCTTCTTGATCTCCTTCTTCTCCTTAGCAACATAGCCTAGACCTTCCTTACCCTTGTGGGGCACTCGCTCATGAAGAGGAGTAGTGAGTGTCCCCTTACCTTTATCAAGAGAGGTCTTGGGCTTGGTTGCCATAGAAGGAACAAACACAACCCTAGCAATACCCTTCACAACATTTGCATTAGCATTCAAAAGAGTAGAGGTGCTAGGTTTCTCAAGAGTAGATATCCGAGATTGGAGTTGATCACGAGACTTGAGAAGACGTTCGTGATCACTTGTCAACACCTTGTGAGCATTGTCAAGTGACTCGAAGTCTTCGCAAAGTCTAGCATGAGCAAATACAAGCTCGGACTTTTCATTTTGCACAATTTTACATTTAGCAAAGTAGAGATCACGATCCTTAGTGATCTTAGCAAGTTGCTCCTCGAGGAGAGCATGAGCTTCTTGTTCATCTTTGAGAGAGGATTGGAGAGACACCTTAGCGTGTGCATCCTCTCTCTCAATCTCACCTTTTAGTTCAAGCTCATCCTCAAGCTCACCTATACGACTCATGATTGAGCCAAAGTGTTTCTTTCCTTCTCCTTGCAAGTTAGTCATGAATTTATCAAAAGCAATGATTTCTTCCTTGACTTCTAAGCTCATAGCATCATCAATGTCATGTGATATGGAGTTGGGGGATAATTGTACCTCGGATGTCTTTGCCATAAGACATCTTGCATTCTTGACGATGGGGCTCTCGTTTGGTGAGGAGAAGAGTGATGGAGGTGTGGAAGACATGGCTAGTGCGGCCACTTGCGTTGGAGTATCCTCCTTGTCACTATCTTCATCATCGGTGGGATATTGCTCTTGAGTCACGAAGACAATCTTTTGGTTCTTCTTGAAGAAAGGCTTCTTCATGGGCATGGGCCCCTTGCCCTTCGTCTTGGCCACGAGCCTCCCACCATGATCCTCTCTTCTCTCCCATGGGCAATCGGCAACAAAGTGGCTCTTGTCATCGCAGTTATAGCAAAGCCTCACTTTGTTGAATGGCTTTCCTCCGTTGGGGGGAAACTTCTTTTCAATCCTTGCTTTGGCCCTTCCGGGGTTCTTCCAAAAGGTTCTTGCCGCAAGACCCATGTGTTGAGTGAGAGTGCTTGAGAGAGCTTCACTAGATAGCTCGACTTGATCATCACACTCCTCTTCATCCTCTTCTTCAACGGTGGCCTTCAAAGCAATTGAGGCATGCTTGTGCATCCCTATGGCTCTAGCTCTTGCATCTTGTGCAATCTTGGAGGCCACCTTGTATGCGGTCATCTCTTGCATAACTTCATTGGATGTCATCTTTGCAAAGTCATGTCTCCCTTGGAGTGTCTTCAAATCCGTGTCCTCAAAGGGCATGAGAGCGGTCACAAACTTCCTCTTGATCCAAGTATCATTAATGTACTCCGCCCCGAGGTTCTTGAAGGAGTTGGCAACCAACACCAACCTCCGGTACATGTCCTCGTGGCTTTCTCCATCCAACTTGTAGAACCCTTCCACCTCATTGCATAAGGCATCATACCGGTTCTTCTTCATGCTCTCATTCCCAACGAAGATGTCGGAAAGAGCATTCCAAACTTCCTTGGCGGTGGAGAATTGTTGAATGAGCGCCATGTCCTTCTCTCCAACGGCCATTTGAAGTTGATGAAGAGCGGTGGCGTTGAGTTGGCTATCAACCACCTCTCTTCTTGTCAAGTTGGTTGGATCATGGGGCTTGAATCCTTCTTCAATGATGCGCCAAAGCTCAATGGAGGCACTACATAGATGAGACTTCATTAGAAATACCCATTGAGAGAAATGAGTAGGTTTAAGCTTAGGAGGATCACTTCTAAAGTTTACATGAGGGTGAGGGATAGGAGGGTTAGGAGAGTAATTATGGTTGACATTATGAAATTCCTCTCCTTTGGGGGTGTTAGAGGAGCTAGGTGGTTCATCCTTTTCCGCCATCCCGGGAACACTTGAGGTAACATCTTTGGACCCATCCGAAGATGACTCCTTAGAGTTCCCCGCATGTTCCTTAGGAGGAGGAGAGGGAGAAGTAGCCTCGGGCTCCTTAGACTTCAAGAGTGCCATGAGCATCTCATTCATCTTGAGGAGTTGGGCCTCCAAGGACGATCTCATATCAATAAGATCGGCCATGGTTGCCCCTTTGGCTAACGCCTCCTTCTCCGCCTCTAATTTTTCACGGGCGGCCCTCTCGGCATCGGATTCCGTCATCGTTGCACTTAGGCGGTTAAGCCCTTAAAAGTGAACAAGGCTCTGATACCAATTGAACGGGAATCCGGCACCTAGAGGGGGGGGGGGGTGAATAGGTGCTATTACAAATTTTAGGTCTTTTCAAATTTAGGCTCAACACAAAGGTAAATTCTCTAGATATGCAACTACGGTGAATTTACCTAAATGATAATCTAAGCAATAACAAGATAATCAAGTAAGGGAGCAAAGGTAAAGGGAACCAAGTGAAGCACGTGGAGACGAATATGTAATCCCGAGTTCCACCCAAGGGTGTACGTCTCGTTTGGAGAGGTGTGCGCTACCACAACAGGTTAGCCGCAACGCCACAAAGGCTCACCTTCTTCTCCGATGAACTCAACCACAAAGGTTTCGAGTCCACCTTCCACTATTGATCCCCTTTTAGGGCGGAGATCGAATCCCTTACAAACGCTTGAGGCACACACCCACAACTGAATTGGGGGCTCCCAAGAAGATCACAAAAGGTCAAGGACCACAAAAGGTCAAGGTAACACCAAGAGTATAACAATGGTGAACTAGGTTTTCCCACCGGAAACCCTAGCCACGAAATCCCCAAGTGAATGGGGGAGAAATGCAAATCCCTTCGGTGAGGATGTAGATCCGGGCCTTCTCCTCCAATCCTCCAAAGATCAATGAATTTGGGTGGGAGGATTGGGAGATCTTGATGATTTGAGCTTTCAAGAATGGTAGGAGAGAGAAAATCTGAGAGCTGACTGTTCTTGAGTGAGTGAGGGGGTATTTATACTCCCCCTCAAAATCTGGCCGTTGGCTGTCTTGGGCACCCGGAAATTCCGGTATAAGTAACACCGGAAATTCCGGTCACCCGGAATATCCGGGCCTTTGAAAATATCTGAGCTGAATTTCCGGTTGAGATCAGAACCAATTCTGAACTTGACTTAGCCGATTTTCTGAGGTTGACTCGGAATATCCGAGTCCTTGAAATTTCCGAGCTGAATTTCCGATTGGAGTCAGTGCCACTTCTGAATCTTGACTTAGCCAATTTTCCTGGGGTTGACTCGGAATATTCGGGTTGGTGAACCGAAATATCCGAGTCCTTGAAATTTCCGAGCTGATTTTCCGATTGGAGTCAGTACCACTTCTGAATCTTGACTTAGTCAATTTTCCTGGGGTTGACTCGGAATATCCGGGTTGGGGAACCGGAATATCCGAGTCCTTGAAATTTCCGAGCTGATTTTCCGATTGAAGTCAGTAGTACTTCTGAACTTGACTTAGCCAATTTTCTGGGGTTGACTCGGAATATCCGGGTTGGGGAACCGGAATATCCGAGTCTGGGAAGAATTCCAGAAACTCTTTTTCTCTACAATTTGGCTTTAGGATTTGTGATACGAGTTTCACCCAAACTGAAATACTTAGCAATAGGATTAGTATATCATTGGTATTGTTAACTAACACACAAAACACTAGGGATTAAGAAATGTTCTTTCAGTAACCAGTTATCATTCCAGGGATGGGTGTCATCTCCAGTCCCAATTCTCTTTATCAAACCTTGCTTCAACACATCAACTCCATCCAGAATAGCACGCCATATCTGTGATGGATGACTTCCGAGTGAAGCACTCAAAATATTACCTTCTGGAAAGTATATTGCCTTTAACAAGCGAGCACTCAACGAATTTGAAACTTGCAAGATCCTCCATGCTTGCTTTGCCAATAAAGCGAGGTTAAACAACTCTAAATCGCGAAAGCCTAGTCCTCCCATATATTTTGGACTAGTCATCACATCCCAGGAAACCCAGTTTGTTTTCCTTTTGCCTCCTTTGCTTCCCCACCAGAAATTCTGAATTAGAGAGTTTAGGTGGAGACATAAACCTCTTGGGAGGCGGAAACAAGACATCGAGTAAGTTGGAACTGCTTGCGCAACAGATTTTATGAGAATCTCCTTTCCTCCCTGTGACAACAATTGTTCCATCCACCCTTGAACTCTTTTCCAAAGCGTATCTTCAAGAAACTTGAACGATCCATTTCGAGAACGGCCTACATCGGAGGGCATTACGAGATACCTTTCATTTAGAGTTTCATTAGTCACTTCCAAAATCAACTTCACTTGCTCCTTTACTGGGTTTGGACATCCTTTGCTAAAGAAAACAGAGGATTTGTCCCTATTCATTCTTTGCCCCGATGCCATACAGTAATCATGCAAGGCACTCTAAACTTCCCCTGCTCCACCATCACTCGCCTTGAATAGCAACAGGCTGTCATCCGCGAACAAAAGGTGGTTTACTGCCGGAGCAGATGGTGCCACCTTAATTCCTTGAAGATCTGATGACTGACTTCTATGTTTTAGAAGGCACAAAAGGCCCTCTGCTGCTAACAAGAAAAGATACGGTGAAATAGGGTCACCCTGCCGGATCCCTCTAGATGGTTTAAAACTTTCCAAAGGGGTGCCATTTAAAAGAACTGAGAAGGATACCGATGTTACCATTCTCATTACCATGTCAATCCACTTCTGCCGAAAGCCTAGCTTCGACATAATTGCTTTCAAATAAGTCCACTCCACGCGGTCATACGCCTTGCTCATATCCAACTTAAGTGCGCAATAAGGATTCCTTTTTGCTTTGCGCCGCTTCATGAAGTGTAGACATTCATAGGCTGCTATGATGTTATCTGTTATAAGCCGACCCGGCACAAGCGTTGATTGTTCTACAGAAATTATCTCCGGTAAAATTTGCTTTAGGCGATTAGCAAGAACCTTGGAAGCAATTTTTGCCAGCACATTGCACAAACTTATGGGGCGAAACTGTCCCAGATCAACTGGTTTTGTCACTTTTGAAATCATCACAATGAATGTTTTATTCACCTCATTCGGGTCATCAACTCCCTCCAAAATCCTGGTAACCGCAGATGTTATCTCTGGTCCACACATGACCCAATGGCGTTGGAAGAAGTGGGTTGGGAACCCATCAGGCCCGGGGGATTTTGTGGGAAACATTTGAAAGAGAGCCTCTTTAACCTCCTGGGCCGCAACAGGCTGTGCTAAATCTCTAATCATCACATCCGAAACTTTAACCGGTACTGTATTCAAAACTGTATGCATATTTTGCACACCTTCAGACTCGTACAAGTTGCTATAAAAGTTTCTTGTAAGAGTGCCCATCTCATCAACATCCTCAGTAACCGACCCATCAAGTTTTGTTAGCTGAGTAATTTTATTTTTCTGTCTACAGATGCTAGCACGTCGATGAAAAAAATGAGTATTTTTGTCACCTTCGGCTAGCCATTGCACTCTAGATCTTTGCCTCCACATTGTTTCTTCTCGATGTTCAAGCTCCAGGAGTCTCTCCACTGTCTTCTTTTCCTCATATGAGGGCTCCAATCTCATTGGATCATCCCTCAAACGTGTAAGATCATCTCTAAGTCTCTTCATCTCATTCTTTACACCCCCAAAAACATCCGCATCCCACTTAACCAAAGCTTTGGTGAGATTTTCCATTTTCCTCATCAACTCATGCACCGAGACTGCATCGTCATCGGTTTTCCACTCTTGGTCTACCATTGCAAAGAAATCAGGATGCCTTTCCCAGATCATTTCATATCTGAACATTCTCTCTGCCCGTCTACTCCCACCTCTACCTCTCTGATTGAACCGTAGTAAGATAGGGGAATGATCAGAACATGCTGCAGTCAAATGTTGAAGAGCGGCATTTGGGAATCTTGCACACCATGACGGCGTTGCCAATGCCCGATCCAGTCGAACTCTGCAATAGCTTCCTCCTACCACCCGCTTCTCAAAGGTCCACGGTCGACCTTCAAACCCCAGGTCACACAAGCCATTAACATCTACCATAGCTCTAAACCCTAACATCTGACCCGGACTCCTGTCAATCACACCCCAATGTTCCTCGGGGTGCAACACCTCATTGAAATCTCCAATCAAAAGCCACGGCAAATCTGAAGAGGATTTAATAAACTTTAACATCTCCCAAGTTTTATGTCTCTCCCCCACCCTTTTCATCACCATAGATCAGTGGTTAAGCGCCATGGTAGTTGTCCCCTTTCCGATACAATTAAGTCAATATGGTACTGCGAGAAAGGTAATAACTGCATAGAAGTGTTATTTTTCCAAAACACTCCTAAGCCTCCATTTCGACCCGAACTGCTGACTGCAAAGCATTTATCATAGCCAAGCGTCGAGGCCAAATTTTCCACCCGCGTTTTGTGGATTTGCGTTTCAACAACGCAAAGCACGGATGGGGCATATCTCCTCACCAAGGTTCGGAGCTCATTCACTGTCGCAGCGCTGCCAAGACCACGACAATTTAAAGCCATGGTGTTCATTGCTCCCGGCGATCCTCCACCATGGAGGTCGCCGATCCATTGTCTATTGCCTTAGTGCCTCCCAGCCCATTCACATCCTTCTTCAGCCTCTTAAGCTCTCTACTGGTCATCGAAGAAGATGGTGGTGGTGGGACAAGTCCTTCCACATCTTCTCCTTTTCCCTCTGTAATAAGAAGCGCATTAGAGTGCTTCTTTAGTGACCAGTCTAGCCGCTTCCTGCTAGGTGGAACAATTATAAGCTCATTGTTCTTCTTTGCGGTTGTACCCCTGATATGTACTCCTTCCTTCCCAGCTTGGGAACTTTGCATGGTCTCTTCGCATGTGTTGCTCGTCCTCACAGGACCACTTTTGTGATCCGAACCAGCAGGCTGAAAATTCCCCACCCTGTCTGCTTTGAGCCAATCTCCCCTTTTCAGATCTTCAGGT
This sequence comes from Poa annua, assembly GCA_026929855.1. Classification (NCBI taxonomy): domain Eukaryota; kingdom Viridiplantae; phylum Streptophyta; class Magnoliopsida; order Poales; family Poaceae; genus Poa; species Poa annua. The sequence goes on from CM049431.1 coordinate 86,752,491, forward strand.
GAATGCTCTCCTGAACCACATTCCAGATGAATATGGCCCAATTTCCCACACATATCACAAAAAATTGGAATTTTTTCGTACTTTATCTGATAAACCAGTCTTCCCTTCCCTTGAATATTCAGGGAAGCTATCCTTTTTAGAGGAGCCTCAGCCTTCAAAGTAACCCATACCCTGACAAAGTCCTTTGAAGTGACCAACCTTCTTTACCAACCCTATTTTTTATGCCATCTGTCTCACCAAATGTTCCTTTCTGTACAGGTCTGGTATTTTATGAATCTGGAGCCAAACATCTATACTATCAAGTACTATTTTCTCCGGGTCCTCTATGCCATCATATTCCTTAATCATCACACCATACCCCCGAAAGAGCCATGGTCCCATCTCTATTTTCTTTTTCCAGTCTCCTAAGCATCTCGCTCGAACCACAAACAGATTATCCTTTAGAGCTCGAAAGGAAACCTCTTGAGCGGGGTTCCACGCAAACCTCATATGGTTATAGAAAGCAGCGTTGCTAAAATCTTCCTTCTGTGTGATAAGTTTCGCCGCTGCTAGCCACTTTGTGTTTGCCTTCAGATTATTCAGTTCCTCTTCTTCAATCACCACATCATCAAAATCTCCCTCCTTCAGGTCAAGATGGCTCAGCAGCTCCTCAATAGACGAGGGACTCATCTTTGAATCCCCAACAGTCGATGAACCAGCAGCAGAATCCATCCTCGAAAACTCCCCACGCCGAACGCGTCGAACATTCTTCAGCCACCACCGATCCTCCCCAAGGCCGGGAGGACAAACAAGATTGTCCTCTGAATCAGCCCGAGAGCGTCACGAAGCAGCGGAGATAGGCGAGATCAAGAGCAGAATACAGAAATCTCGCCGGAGATGGAATCGCCGTCGAGAGAACTAAACCCTGACACGGTGGAGTTGCTGGCAACGAACGTGGAGGACGAGGTAGAATTAACCAAGTCGTTAGAGGCCTGGTCCAGTTGGAGCCCGTTGCGGAACACTAGCGGTTAGGGTTGGGCTTTGTCCGTTCAAGCAGATCACGGCCGCGCCAGCAATGGCATCCACCGGGATCTCGATGGCCGCCGGCGAGGATGCGAAGCTGGACGAGAGCGAGAGCAGGCGCCGGCTGCCCGAGGACCACGTACGGCTGCTGCTGACCCTCGGCGTTCAAGGAGACGCCGGGCAACTGTTCCAGACCTCCGTCCGCCACCAGTGATGCAACAGAGGCTACGTCGAGTTGGTCACAAAGTGCGGCGTCCAAGTCGACTTCGAGGACGAGGACAACGACGACCAACTCTGAAATTTTTGGACCTATGATCGATGTAACCATTAGAGCATATCTAACAGTTGCCCTATCCTATACGGGAAAAAGTTCATTTTCAACACTGAACTCGTAGAGGGTCGACGAAATAAACCCTCAACTCCAAATCCCGGTCGTTTGAACCCTAAATTTACGAATCCCGGTCTAAATCAAACCCTAGGATATATTTGGCACACCGGGAAAAGAACTTCCTGGCCGGGATGACACGGGTATCTCAATGACAGCGGGACCCACGTGTCATATGTATATTTTCTTCCCCAATTTTTTTTCCAATCCTCGTTCGATCATATTCATCTCTAATCAAATGCATCTCTCCTATCTCAGACGGCCGCTAATGGGCGAGGGTGCGGACGCTGTATCGGAGGCGGCCGGCCGCCGCTGAGCTCGCCTTTGGCCCCGAGCCGGTCGACGGCGCGGGCGAGCCAGAAGGCGATCGTCGTTGCTTTGTCTTCGTCGGGTGGAGCGGCAGCGCCAAGCAGGAACCATGGGAACTCCCGCATCTCAGCCATGGAGGGCAGCTGTGGAGGAGTCAGATCTTTGACTAGATGGTCCAGGGAGGTAGTAGGATTTTTTGGGTTTTTTCTGGTGGAGGGAATCGACGGGGATGCTGGGCGCAAGCTCGGGATGATAATTGTTAAACCGTGAACTGTCTGGACGGCGGCGCTCTCCGGCGAGGCGCGAATTTGGGCGGGTAAAGCAAAGGCTGCAGCGCTGAACCCTTCCGAGCCGGCCGCACACACGCACTTCAGCCGACGCATATAAGTGCTTTTACTGCTGGATTCGGCTGGTTCGCGGCGGCCGGGCACATGTCTGGCTGCCTTGTACGCTGGATCGAGACGAATCGTCGGCGCTCGTGCAGGCATGCGAGCTGGTGGCGAGAAGTTTTCTGGGCTGATTACGTCGATCTGCTGCGCCTCGGCACTGTTTCTCGGAGGTACAGTGAGTAGCGAAGAAGATGGATATGACACGTGGGCAGTTTTGTCTCCAAGGACCGTTCGTTATATACACATGTTTGTTAAAATGCAGGGTTTGATTTAGACCGGGATTCGTAAATTCAGGGTTCAAACAACCGGGATTGGGAGTTGAGGGTTCATTTCGCTGACCCTCTACGAGTTCAAGGTTTAAAATGGATTTTTTTCGTTTTAACACATATAGGTCACCTGTTTTAGCGCATATAGGGCACCGAGCAGTTTTCCACTTTTCCAGCTGCCCTATTTTAGGTCACTACCTCTCCAACAGCTGCCCTATCCCATGCCCTATTTTAGACATATTTCATGAACATTTGAACACAATTTGAACTACGAAGCATAATTTGAACATGATTTAAACTAGGAACCATAGTTTCATCACAAATCTGAACTACGAACAATATTTTGGAACCATATTTAACTACTAGAGACTATGATACTACTCTAATCGTCCCAGTCGAAGGAGGAGGAGCAATCGTCCTAGTCGAATGAGAAGGAGGAGCTCAACTCGATCACCTTCACCGTCGATGGTCTAGCCTCATCATCGACCTTCTTCTTCTTCATCTCCTGCTCGCGCTTCCAGAAGAACTCCCGCTCGTACTGCACGTACTTGGGATGCTCCCGTGCGTATCGAGCCATCGACTCCTCGTCGGTCTCGAGCACCCGAGCCGACTCCTCCTTCTTCACCAGCCAGGTCTTCATCTTCGACTTCATCGGAGGCGCGAGGAATATGGCGTCTTGCAGGGAGGTGATGCTCGGGTCGTTGAGCTGATCCCGGGGAACGCCGAGACGCCACCGGGCGGCGTCGTAGCTGGAGCCGCCAAATCGGGGTTGTCGTAGGTGCCGAGATAGTACCTCATGCCCTCGTGCTGCAGCTCGGCGCTCCATCGGCCGCTCGGCCTCGCCCGCACGCCCTTGAAGCCGGAGGCAGCCTTCATCTTTTTCGGCGGCATGGCGGCGCGGCTCGGGGACGGAGGTGGTGCGGCTCGGGGAGGATGCGGTGTGGCTTAGGGAGTAAGCGGTGCGGCTCGGGGACGGAGGCGAGGGGACGGCGAGGTGATGCGAGGGGATGGAGGCGAGGTGATGGAGGCGAGTCGACGACGGCGCGAGGCGACAGTGGCGCGGGGATGGAGGCGAGTCGAAGGCGGCGCGGGGATGGAGGCGAGTCGACGGCGGCGCGAGCTCGGGAAGGAGGCGAGCTCGGGACGGAGGCGACGGCGGCGCGGAGATGGAGGCGAGGCGACGACGGCGCGAGCTCAGGACGGAGGCGAGCTCGGGACGGAGGCGAGGGGACGGCGGCGCGAGCTAGGGATTGGGGGCGGTGGCGCGAGCGATTGTGGGCAGTGGCGTGAGCGATTAGGGCGGCGGCGGGTGCGGTTGGGGGCGGGAGGGCAGCGGTGAGGTCTGGGACGGCCTGATTCGCGGCGGCGCGAGGGAATTTGGTCGCGGGGAGCGGCGGCGGCGTGGAGAGGAGCGGATTTGGTCGCATCAGATTTCAATAAAACTTATATTGTTCTGGTACCGAAGGTGCCCAAGCTGAAAGATTTAGGCCAATTTCGTCCTATCAGCCTGTGTAACGTGATCTATAAAATTGCATCGAAAGTGCTAGCTAACAGGTTGAAGCAAGTACTGCCTGAGATCATTTCGGACGAGCAGTCCGCTTTTGTCCCTGGCAGGTTGATAACCGACAATATAATCACAGCTTACGAATGTCTCCACTTTATGAAGAGAAACAAAGCGGTGAAGCATAGATATTGTGCGCTCAAATTGGATATACGGAAGGCGTACGATCGAGTGGAGTGGGACTATCTCAGGGCAATCATGTTAAAATTGGGATTTCACTCATCGTGGGTTAATATGGTGATGAGAATGGTTACAACGGTATCCTTCTCAGTTTTGTTCAATGGAGAGCGTTTGGAGGAATTCAAGCCCTCTCGAGGAATTCGTCAAGGGGATCCTATATCACTGTATTTGTTCTTGTTAGCAGCAGAGGGCCTTTCGTGCCTGTTAAAAGCCAGAAGTGAATCATCGAATCTACAAGGTTTAAAGGTGGCTCCCACTGCCCCGGAAGTGAACCATCTCCTTTTTGCGGATGATAGCCTGCTGTTTATTAAAGCGAATGGTGATAGTGCTCGAGATGCTCGGGACACATTGGATGCTTATTGCCATGCCTCAGGTCAGCGGATTAATTTGGATAAATCTTCAATCTTTTTTAGTAAACGCTGTCCACCGGGTATTAAGTAGGAGCTAAAGGCTATACTGGATGTCCAGAATGAGTCTCTCAACGAAAAGTACTTGGGTATGCCATCCAATGTTGGAAGATCAGTTAATGGTGCTTTCAAATACTTGAAGGATTGTATATGGAAGAGGATCCAAGGGTGGTTGGAGCAATGTTTGTCAGCTGGTGGGAAGGATGTACTAATCAAGTCTGTTGCTACGGCAATTCCAATTTTCTCCATGGCCTGCTTCAAATTACCTAAGGGTTTATGCCATCATATTAAAGCGCTTATCAGGAATTTTTGGTGGGGTTCAAAAGATGGCAAGAGGAAAATGTGTTGGGTGTCATGGGAAGAGATGACAAAACCCAAGTTCATGGGAGGATTGGGTTTCCGGGATATTGAGTTATTCGACCTGGCTCTCCTTGCTCGCCAAGGTTGGCGCATGCTGCAAAACCCGGATACACTAAGTGCTCGAGTTCTTAAAGCAGTATACTTTCCCACAACTGATTTCTTGAACGCAGATCTGGGTTCTCATCCCTCCCAAGTCTGGCGTGCGATAATGGAGGGAAAGGAGGTCCTAGCTCAGGGCTTGATCCGAAGAATTGGTACAGGGGAACTCACAAACCCCTGGAATGATAATTGGCTCCCTCGAGAGGGATCACTGAGACCGTATGTATGTCTACAGACAGAGCCACCCCAGGAACCACCCCACCGTGTCTCTGAACTGATCATCCAGGCAACAAAACAATGGGATGTGGCAAAAATTAATAAGTTCTTTTCTCCTATGGATGCACAGGTAATACAAGCTATTCCGCTAAGCACTCGCGTGCAAGGAGATTTTTGGGCATGGCACCGCGAGAAGAAGGGAGTATTCTCGGTGCGCTCGGCATACCGGATGCTTGTGAGCACTAAAACAAGGCGCGAGGCGTGGATGGAAGGCACAAGGTCCAGCTCGGATCAACAACAAAAGAGTTGGACAAAACTTTGGCATATCCAGGTACCTGCAAAGTTAAGGATCTTTCTTTGACGACTAGCTAAGCAATCTTTACCCACTGCAGACACACTCCATAGAGGGCATATATCTCCTTCCAGTGTGCGCTCTTTCTGTGGGGCAGAGGACTCGTGGAGGCATTCGTTAATCGACTGTACAATGGCGCGATGTGTATGGGCTCTTGCTGATAATGAGATGACTGAGCATATGGCACAAGTGCAGGATCCTAACGCGAAGAACTGGCTATTTACAATGTTAGACACGTTACCGCATGATCAGCTCACACGTATGTGTGTTACAGCTTGGGCGATTTGGCATGCTGAACGGATAGACGTCGCCTAGAGGGGGCGGGGGGGTGAATAGGCGATTTAAAACTTTTTCGAGGAGCCGGAATATCCGGTCCAATAGTGACCCGGAAATTCCGAGTAGCCGGAATATCCGGTCCACGAATGACTCGGAAATTCCGGTATGCTTGATAAAGGCGGAATAAAACTAGAGGTTTACTTTAACAAGCATACAACCTAGATATATAAACTAGGCTCACCTATGTGCACCAACAACTTAAGCTAAGCAATACAAGTAACAAGATGATAGCAAGATATATGACTTCAAGCACGAAGGCTATCACAATGTAAAGTGCATAAGTAAAGAGCTCGGGTATAGAAATGACCGAGGCACGCGGAGACGAGGATGTATTCCCGAGTTCCACCCAAAGGTGTACGTCTCTTTTGGAGAGGTGTGCGCAACCACAACAGGTTAGCCGCAACGCCACAAAGGCTCACCTTCTTCTCCTGATGAACTCAACCACAAAAGGTTGCGAGTTCACCTTCCACTATTGATCTCCTTTGGGGCGGAGATCGAATCCCGTACAACTCTTGAGGCACACACCCACAACTTAATTGGGGGCTCCCAAGTCTTGAGGCACACACCCACAACTTAATTGGGGGCTCTCAAGTGACCACAAAAGGTCTTGACCACAAAAGGTCTTGGCCACAAAAGGCCGGCCACAAAAGGTGTCTAGGGTCCAAAGACCCAAGAGTAACAAGCTCACAAGTAATACCACCACGAATCCTCGTGGAGGGCTCAAACCGATGCAAATGCAATGGCAAGAGCACACGAAGTGCTCAAGTCCTTCACTCTCAAATTCCAACACAACAACAAATGTTTATGGGGGAATAAGAGAGGAAGAACAAAGGAAACCACAAAGGAGTCAAGTCCTTCACTCCCAAATCCCACCAAAAGCAACTAATGCTTATGGGGGGAAAAGAGAGGAAGAACAAAGAAGAAGAACCACAAATGAACTCCAAGAACTAGATCCACTAGGTTCCCCTCACTTAGAGGAGAGATTGATTGGTAGGATTGTAGATCTAGATATCCTCTCAACTTCCCCTAAAGAATATGAAAGAATCAATGCAGGGATTGAGAGGAATCAAGCTTTCCAAGGTCAACAATGGAGTAGGAGAGAGAGGGAATTCGTGCTACCTTGGTTGGGCAAGGGAAGAAGAAGGGGAGGGGTATTTATACCCCCCCAGAAAATAGAACCGTTGCACCCAGAATTTAGACCGGAAATTCCGCCCAAAAGTGAAATTTCCGAGCTGAATTTCCGGTTCCAATCAGTGCCTCTTTTTCGAGAAAATCTGCGAGAATCGGATATTCCGATTCATTCAGAATCGGATATTCCGAGTGACTGAAAACTGACAGAAACAGCAAAACCAAAACTGCTATATCTTTTCCATCCGGACTCCGTTTTCGATGATTTTTGGCTCGTTGGAATCGTTACAACGAGCTCTACTTGAATATGCATAGAAACATCATAGTCCATCATGTGAGAATAAAACCAAATGGGGAAAGGTTTAACTTTCCTAAAACATGTAAACCGGTAAAACCTCCAATATCAAAAACGTAACAAGATATTCATACGAAATCCGTTTTTGATGAACTAGAGCTTAGTATGGAGATAAACCAAGCTCTAAATCCTCACATGGATGAAAGCCAACAAGTTTTCCAAAGTAAGACCGTTTCCGATGAACAAGAGCTTGACATGGAGATGAACCAAGATCTAGTTCCTCACCACCATAAAAGCCAAATAAGAACACAGAAATATGATATGCCAAGTATGCAAAGGTTTGAGTTCTCCACAACGATGCGATCAAGTTACTAACTTGAGAGCCCCTCTTGATAGTACGCCTATCTATCCATAGCCCTATCAAGATCATACCTTTGCCTTGAGCATTCCACTTGAGTTAGATGATGACTATCTTGATCTCTTCAAGTGGGTCATCTTTCTTGATTGCGCGTCCAATCACTTGCTTGATGAAGACTTCTCCAAATACTCCCCCATGCTCACAGTGGGAGAGTCTCGCTAAGCTTCGTCTTCATGTATCCATTGCAAGCACCAAGCATAGGATCTTTTCGAGAAAGCTTCTCTTGGTCTTGCACAACTCATCTTTTCTTCACTAAGATGATGTCTTGAATCTTCAAGACATACTTGCAATAACCTTCACTCAACACATGAGCTTCAAGAGTTCAACACATGAACTCCACAATTCCATGGACATGATCTATAATGATATCTCAATGCAAACATTAGTCCATAGAGATTGTCATTCAATTACCAAAACCACACATGAGGGAAAATGCTCTTTCAATCTCCCCCATTTTGGTAATTGATGACAATCTCTTTTGAGAGGGTTTATAATATGGAATTTAACGAACAATAATGGTTGCACTAACATCAAATACTACAAAGGTATGTGATGTTAGTCCATCCACATATATAGAGCAAACTCCCCCATAATTTATGCACGTGTGTATGAACATGAATTCATTGCATATATTATCGACCATTACCGATGGTGGAGTTTCCACTATATATATAAAACCAAGCAATGAATGCAAAGACAAGGAAGGCAAATACTTAAGAAGATATCAAAGTAAAGAGCCAATTCCATACAACCCTCCAAAACTTCTCCCCCATTGGCAACGATTGCCGAAATGGGCGAAAGGATTTGGAAAGGTAACATAATAAGATCTCCTTCATGATTTATGCATTTCTCATGATATGAGTGAAATCAAATGCACTTATCCAATGACGAATAGATGAAGGGGATCAAACTATATTGAGGATCCAAAAATTGCATAAGAAAGATACCAATTGAAATCCACTGGAAGGATACCAATTGCAAAAGGGGGAAAGCATTCACAAAGAAGCAAGCAATCAAGGGATCCAAAACCAATTGAGCACAATAGGATGTTATGATAAAATCAACCGAGTGTTCTAAAAATCAAGAGGGAACTCCCCAAGGTACATGCACAATGAAAAGATTTGTATTTCAATATGGTGTGCATAACATGGAATCCTCGCTCCCTCCTAGATAATTTTGAACACAAAAAGGTGCAAGATTGAATAAAGGCTTGCTCAACCGGGAAAGGATGGGTGTGACATGGAAATACAATTTAGGAGACTAAACAAGGATGAGCCTAAGCAACATCATAGTCTTTCAAATTATGAGGCACATAGTGCGTATCATGTATTTTGCAAACAAGCACACCCAAGATGATAAATCAAATAGTATCACAAGCTTATTAAGAGGCAATGTGAAACCAATAGAAAAACAAAGCTTGTGCCATTTAGAGATCACCAAAGAATCAAGAAAGTAGTAAAAGGTGATCACTAAAGATTTTGAATACCAATTAAATATGTAACTACCCTCATGTGTATAAGTTTCTAAGTGGACACTAAGTCCTCAAAGAAACATGCACACACAATGTAGGTACAAGGTCAAGCACATGATATTCAAGAGGAAGTCATAAATACACCGATAAGAATTTTTGCTTAAAAGCAAAGCACATAGCTCAAATTATTCTTAAAGGGTATAGATGAACTTCCAACACCAAGTTCTCAAAGCATCACAAATACACACATAGGATAAGTGATAGTTGGGATACTTCGAGACACAAAACAAATATCACATAAGGAAAATGGTTTAAGAGAATTCATCAATATTGCATATGAGAGACTTTGAAATGAATTTGCTAGATTAACACATTGGGGATCCGTGAATCATGAAAATGATTATATATAAATATATATTCCCCTTGATGTTTAATCATCCCGGCTAACTCACATTTGCAATGAAGATGTATTGAATCAAACTTTGCAAAAACCATATCAAATGCAACTTAGAGAAACTCATGCCAAAGAACAACCTACACAAGGTTGAGAGCTAGAAGTATATGCATGAGTTAGATACTTGTTACCGAGATAGCATTGACGGTGTAGAAGATGAGAGTTCACAATCATCCAAGCTTGACTCCAAGAAGCACACGGTGAAGACATCTTCTTTAAATAGAGGCAAGCTTCCAATGCATCTCTCATGTACCTAAAACAAATCAAGTACACAATGGTACCCAAACTAATTGGGTCCAAAGTAGTTAGTCCAACTACAATACATAGGACAAACTCCACATAAATATGTGCATATTGATGTGAAATAGAATTTCATGTACATCTTAGCCATTTAGGATTTGACGGAGTTTATCCTATATATTGGATCAACGAAAGTAAACATGCCATAAGATATACATATAGTAAAGATGCATGCACACAACTTTCAAGAACCAAGCGAGATACAATTTGGACAAAACACCAATTAAAACAAGAAGCTACACAAAAGTGTGGCAAGAGAAGGATTTGTCCTCATTGTATCAAAGACTCAAACCAACACATGATTGGAGAAACCAATTTGAAAAGATATCAAATGAAATCAAGGTCAAGGCTAAACCAATGAGCATAAGAAATAAATCAAACAAGCATGCTCGAAGGTTTATCTCATCCAAAAAGGTAGACTAGGAACCATGGGATGAGATAGCCAACTCCACAAAGAAGAGTAAGGGTTCAACAAATAAACCTATCCCTCTACACTTTTCATGATGGCACAAAGTACCAAGACGAAAAATGTTTGTCTTTCAAAGTGACATGTCATCGGGAACAAACACCAATTAAAGACAACTAATGTTGAATAACATATAGGATTGCTCCCCCAAGATTTGTGCATTACTTATGATCTTGTATTTGAATACAAAATGCACAAAAATGGGATCATCACTTTCCATATATATTGTTAACCAATTAGTCATGTTCAAGAAGAGCAATAAGATACAAAACCAATTTAATAAATAGTGTTCTAAAAAGTATAGAGTAGCTTCCCCATGATTAGTGCATTTTTAAGATCTTTTATGTAAATACAAAATGCACACAAGTGGGATCATTACCCTCCATATATCTTTTTGAACACAAAGTTCAAGAAAAACAATAAGACCCGATAACAATTAAAAGGATGATGTTCTACTCAATGTAGGATAGCTCCCCCAAGAATAGTGCACTACTTAGAATTAAGTCTTCGAATGTAATTGCACAACAATGGGATCCTTGCTTGTCCTAACTCAAGAAAGCACAACACAAATTATGAGTAGAGCAACAAAAAGATCCAAATGAAACAAAGAAGACAAAAGGATGGTTAAACCAAAACAAACTTGGCGATAGAATAATACAACTTAAAAACAAAAGCCAATGTAAACATGATCAATAGTTTTACCACCAATATAATTATCACTTGTCAAAGACAATGATTGTATGGAGATATTTCTCGGTGGTACATGACATATATAATTAAGATCATATTCACAAAACATAAGCATGTGGCAAAATAAAAGAATTGAAAAACATGCTTATCTAGATATTCTTGATGACTTCACATATTCAATGATCATTCTAACCATCAAGAAACTTTCTCACAAACAAGATACCAAAAGATGGTTGATCAAAATGCATTTAAGAAAATATGGAACTTGTTTGAGTACCATGCCACCTAGGAACAAGATAATCAACAATATCAACTCTAGGTGACACTACCTCTCATGTTCACATTTTCTAGGCTTGTAATATGCACATAGCTTATTACTCCCCCATAATGTGATAATCCATTCTTTGTAACAAGAGGCAAAAGAAATCCAACAAGAGATAATTAATGGACATTAGAATTTGAATTTCTCATGAGTATACCACAAAGAGAGTAGATAATATTGAAATATCACTACTAAGTGGTATTCCTCATGAATACACATTTTAAGGGGGTGAGTTACCAAAAAGCACATCACTCCCCCAAAATGGATAGTCCATTAAAATCCCTAAAAGAGCCAATTAAGATAAAAACAAATAGACAAGAGGCTCAAACATACATGGTGTGCAAACCAACATACACAAGCTTGATTACTCAACATAAGTAAGTAGAGTGCACAACACATATGAAACACTAGTAAGGCACAAAACCAAACACATGTAAGGGTGCAAGTAACTTTCAATGTATACATATGAATTAGATACAAGTTACCGCAAGGAGGAGCATTAGATATATGCTAAGACAATATAATCCAATTGACTTGACTTGAGAGAATATGAGTGATGAAGATCCCTTAATTCTTCATGATGTAGTCAAGTCTCCAATGTCCTCCGTTTACACCTATTGATCAAGTTTTAGCTAGTTGGTCCCCAACTAAGTTGGGTCCTAAGAGGTTAGTCACAATAGGTTTGACAACCCAAATGGTTCTTTTCTTGACACCACTTTGAGTACCAATAAATTTGGCAAACACATTTCCAACCTTATCCTTCCGAAGAGAATGAACATTATCAATAGTAGGAGGGTTGGATAAGGTACCGTGAGTGCATGAAGAAGCAAAGTGATCCTTCCCACGACATTTGTAGCAAAGGCGACTTTTACCTTTCTTTTTGGGAAGGGAAGGTTCTTCAACTTGGGAAGCTTGAGTTTGGACTTGAGGTTGCTTCCCTTGTTGCTTCTCACTAAGAGGCTTCTTCTTCAAAGGGAAAGATCTCACATGGTGCCCTTCAACCTTGCACTTGAAGCACACAATCTTGGCCGAATCAATAACTTGTTCTTGGCCCTTCTTCTTGATGAACTTGTGCTTCTTCTTGACATTGGACTTGTTCTTGTTATTGGAGTTGAATCCAAGTCCACTCTTGTCATGAGGAAGTTGTTGCACTCTCAACATGTTGTCGAGGGTGGACTTCCCTTCATGACATTTCTTCAAGTCTTTCTTCAAAGAAGTGACTTGTGCCTTGAGCTCTTTGAGTTCCTCTACATGGTTAGTTTCAAAACAAATACTAGAGGAGGTAGATGCTACATTGTTAGAGCAACAAGGCAAGGAATGTAATTCATCACAAGATTTAGCAATGGTATGTGATGTAGAATTAGTAGTACTAGCACACTGCAATAAAGCATTAGTAGTAGAAGCTGTGCTAGTGTCCATAAGAGGCTCACAAGATTTTACCTTCGTAGTGACCGCCTCATGAGCTAACTTTAGCTTAGCATGGGATGCTAGGAGATCCTCATTAGAGCTAAAAAGCTTTTCATGAGTTTCTTCCAACTTCCCATACTTACTAGTTAGCAAATCAAGTTGAGCTCTTAGCTCAACATTCTCCTTCAAAATAGATGCTTCACACAAAGTGGAGTTAGTAGCACAAGCATCATTATCATTAGAAGTGGAAGGAGACAACATGACAAGCTCATTATTTAACTTAGCATTTTGTTTACTAAGCACATTACATTTAGCAATAGCATGTTCATGTTCTTTAGTGAGTTTAGCAATTTTGGAGTTATGAGACTCCATGATAGTTTCAAGTTGCTCTTGAAGGTGAGCATTAGTTTCTTGTTCATCTTCTAGAGATGATTGAAGAGATACCTTTTCATAGGCATCTTCTCTCTCAATCTCACCTTTTAGCTCAAGAACATCGTCAAGCTCACCTAAACGGCTCATAAGAGAGCCAAAGTGTTTCTTGCCAACTCCTTGTAAGTTAGTCATGAAATGATCAAAAGCAATAATTTCTTGTTTGATTTCGAGACTAGTATCATCATCAACAACATCATCATCATCATCACCATGAGATATATTGGAGTGCACGGTAGGACCTACCTTATACTCCTTAGCCATAAGGCAAAGGTGAGTAGTGGATCAAGACGATGAAGAGTTACTTGAAACACCATTGAGGACCAAGTCTTGTTCCAACAATTGTTGGAATTCCTCTACATTGTTAGCCAAACAAGTACTAGAGGAAATAGAAGCACTTTGATCATGGCAACAAGACAAGGAAAGCATATCATCATGAGATTTAGTTAAGCAACTACTACATGATATGCAAGGACTATCAACACTAGCATGTATGACATTTTGAGTGCTATATGTGCTTAAGTCTAAAGATAGAGCATTGCAAAAAGATGAGTGTGAAGTATAGTCAATAGTAGGTTCACCATCAAGATTGCAATTTCTATCACCACTCACCATATCATTACCTTGTGGCACACCACATGTCGGTGAAGTGGAGGAAGTCGTGAGCTCATCACGACCGGAAGTGGAAGGAGGACAATCATCCTTGGAAATGTTGGACACCTCATATATATCTTCAAGTTTTGTCCATAATTCATGAGCGCTCCGAAAAGGCATGATTGACGCAAGCACTACATCGCTCAAAGCACATATGAGACCATTAGATGCTAGAGTATCTAGATAAGAGTTTTTCTCATCCTCTAAAGATAATTCTTGTGAATCCTTTGGAGGAGAAAAACCCATATCTACAATACTCTCTAAATTTGAACCCATGTCTCTAAAAAGATTAAGCATGCAAATTTTCCAAACATCATAATTTGTGCCATCGAATCTATAAGAGGGATTGTGCACTAGATCTCTAAACGACATCTTTATCTCTAGGCGGTTAGTCCTAATAATGAGATAACCTGGCTCTGATACCAATTGAACGGATAGACGTCGCCTAGAGGGTGGGGGGGGTGAATAGGCGATTTAAAACTTTTTCGAGGAGCCGGAATATCCGGTCCAATAGTGACCCGGAAATTACGAGTAGCCGGAATATCCGGTCCACGAATGACTCGGAAATTTCGGTATGCTTGATAAAGGCGGAATAAAACTAGAGGTTTACTTTAACAAGCATACAACCTAGATATATAAACTAGGCTCACCTATGTGCACCAACAACTTAAGCTAAGCAATACAAGTAACAAGATGGTAGCAAGATATATGACTCCAAGCACGAATGCTATCACAATGTAAAGTGCATAAGTAAAGAGCTCGGGTATAGAAATGACCGAGGCACGCGGAGACGAGGATGTATTCCCGAGTTCCACCCAAAGGTGTACGTCTCGTTTGGAGAGGTGTGCGCAACCACAACAGGTTAGCCGCAACACCACAAAGGCTCACCTTCTTCTCCTGATGAACTCAACCACAAAAGGTTGCGAATTCACCTTCCACTATTGATCTCCTTTGGGGCGGAGATCGAAACCCGTACAACTCTTGAGGCACACACCCACAACTTAATTGGGGGCTCCCAAGTCTTGAGGCACACACCCACAACTTAATTGGGGGCTCTCAAGTGACCACAAAAGGTCTTGACCACAAAAGGTCTTGGCCACAAAAGGCCGGCCACAAAAGGCGTCTAGGGTCCAAAGACCCAAGAATAACAAGCTCACAAGTAATACCACCACGAATCCTCGTGGAGGGCTCAAACCGATGCAAATGCAATGGCAAGAGCACACGAAGTGCTCAAGTCGTTCACTCTCAACTTTCAACACAACAACAAATGTTTATGGGGGAATAAGAGAGGAAGAACAAAGGAAACCACAAAGGAGTCAAATCCTTCACTCCCAAATCCCACCAAAAGCAACTAATGCTTATGGGGGGAGAAGAGAGGAAGAACAGAGAAGAAGAACCACAAAGGAACTCCAAGAACTAGATCCACTAGGTTCCCCTCACTTAGAGGAGAGATTGGTTGGTAGGATTGTAGATCTAGATCTCCTCTCAACTTTCCCTAAAGAATATGAAAGAATCAATGAAGGGATTGAGAGGAATCAAGGTTTCCAAGGTCAACAATGGAGTAGGAGAGAGAGGGAATTTATGCTACCTTGGTTGGGCAAGGGAAGAAGAAGGGGAGGGGTATTTATACCCCCCATAAAATAGAACCGTTGCACCCAGAATTTAGACCGGAAATTCCACCCAAAAGTGAAATTTTCGAGCTGAATTTCCGGTTCCAATCAGAATCGGATATTCCGATTCATTCAGAATCGGATATTCCGAGTAACTGAAAACTGACAGAAACAGCAAAACCAAAACTGCAATATCTTTTCCATCCGGACTCCGTTTTCGATGATTTTTGGCTCGTTGGAATCGTTAGAACGAGCTCTACTTGAAGATGCATAGAAACATCATAGTCCATCATGTGAGGATAAAACCAAATGGGGAAAGGTTTAACTTTCCTAAAACATCTAAACCGGTAAAACCTCCAATATCAAAAACGTAACAAGATATTCATACGAAATCCGTTTTTGATGAACTAGAGCTTAGTATGGAGATAAACCAAGCTCTAAATCCTCACATGGATGAAAGCCAACAAGTTTTCCAAAGTAAGACCGTTTCCGATGAACAAGAGCTTGACATGGAGATGAACCAAGATCTAGTTCCTCACCACCATAAAAGCCAAATAAGAACCCAGAAATATGATATGCCAAGTATGCAAAGGTTTGAGTTCTCCACAACGATGCGATCAAG
Organism: Poa annua; assembly: GCA_026929855.1. NCBI lineage: Eukaryota > Viridiplantae > Streptophyta > Magnoliopsida > Poales > Poaceae > Poa > Poa annua. The sequence goes on from CM049431.1 coordinate 86,768,619, forward strand.
TTACTAACTTGAGATCCCCTCTTGATAGTACGCCTATCTATCCTATAGCCCTATCAAGATCATACCTTTGCCTTGAGCATTCCACTTGAGTTAGATGATGACTATCTTGATCTCTTCAAGTGGGTCATCTTTCTTGATTGCGCGTCCAATCACTTGCTTTATGAAAACTTCTCCAAATACTCCCCCATGCTCACAATGGGAGAGTCTCGCTAAGCTTCGTCTTCATGTATCCATTGCAAGCACCAAGCATAGGATCTTTTCGAGAAAGCTTCTCTTGGTCTTGCACAACTCATCTTTTCTTCACTAAGATGATGTCTTGAATATTCAAGACATACTTGCAGTAACCTTCACTCAACACATGAGCTTCAAGAGTTCAACACATGAACTCCACAATTCCATGGACATGATCTATAATGATATCTCAATGCAAATATTAGTCCATAGAGATTGTCATTCAATTACCAAAACCACACATGAGGGAAAATGCTCTTTCACATGCCCGGCGGAAGGCTATTCATGAGGGAAATTTTCAGAGTCCACTTAACACGCACTGCTTCGTGGAGACTTTCATATCCGAGCTGGATCAACTGCTGAAACCAGCAAAGGAGGTGAGAAGGAAGACAACTACCAAGCAGCCAATTTGGCTCCCATCACCAACGGGAGTGGCTAAACTGAATGTTGATGCTGGGGTTGCGAGAAACAAAGAAAGTGGAGTGGTGGCTGCTGTTGCTAGATCTTCTGAAGGATTTTATCTGGGAGCGTCGGCAGTGGTCCATGATGGCATCAGCGAAGCTGAAGTTCTTGAAGCTATGGCAGTTCGCGAGGGACTGAGTCTGGCAAGTGACCTTCACCTTGCCAAGATTCGGGTGGCAAGTGATTGCGCAACTGTGATCGGTGCCTTAAAGGAGAAGAACATGGGCTGTTATAGCCATATTCTACATGAAATCACAAGTTTAGTAAAGAGTTTTGTTGAAGCTGGTTTTGTACACGAGAATCGAGCATCCAACTCGGAACCTCACAACCTAGCACGCCTGGTGTTAGGTTAACCCGTTGGTCGGTACTTGTGGTTAGCTAATCCGCCTGAGGGCGTTTCCTTTCCTCACTTCAGATGTTGTAATATTCCTATAAACTCGGAGCAGCAAGTTTCTGACGCGCTCTTTTCCTCACCAGGGTACCGAAAGGGGCTGGGAGGTTTTTAATGAGGCGGCTTGCGTGCTGTAATAAAGTGTGTTTTTCTCAAAAAAAAATCAGAACCCCAAGCCCCTCCGCCGAGACGCGTGAGCTCCGGTAGGGTTTTATACTTCACCTCTGCACCTGCACGGCGACGAGCCCTCACCGGTACCAGGCAAGCGAACCACACTTTTGTCATTTTTATAGCCTAGAATGTATGGAATTTAAACTTTTTTTTTTCGTTTGTGGAATACATCAGCATCCAGAAATTTTTCAAAAAAAAAGTCGTAAATATTGTTTTTTATATTTTTAAACACCATGATTACTGGTGCTTGAAGTACGAAATCTGAGCCCAAAAAGGTAGACAACCCACAAAGCACCTGGGAAGGCCCATTCCGCCTCAAAGCCCAGCTCATTCCCAGGACGGCCCGCGTCACCGCTCATCAGAACCCCCAGCCTCCGCCGAGACGCGTGAGCTCCGGTAGGGTTTTACACTTCACCTCTGCACCTGCACGGCGACGAGCAGCCGCGGCGAGCGCAAACCGGCACCAGGCAAGCGAACCACCAGCCCGACCAACCATGGCGCCACCGAACGCCTCGTCCCCGAAGCCCAAGCCGAAGCCCAAGTGGAGGGCCCTCGGGAGGAAGCCGCCGGGCCCCTCGCGCGCGGAGGCTGAGGCGGCGGCGCGGCGCTCGGCGAGGGAGCGGGAGCTGTGGGCCGCGTGGGCGATGAAGGCGGCCAAGGTCGCGGCGCACTACGGCTTCATCCCCCTCGTCATCGCCATCGGCGTCCTCAAGTCCGACCCCAGGCCCTCCCTCTTCCAGATCCTCTCCCCCGTCTGATCCACGGTTGGCCCGCGCGCCCGTTTGTGTTCTGTTCTGTTCTAGAGGTGGATTGGCGTAGTAGTAGTGGTTCTCAGTAACCTGTTAATTATTGTCTGTGATCGATGCTGCTACATCTGCACCGATGATGTTTTGCTGGGGATCAGAACCTGAATCGGCTTTGCGTAATTCCGATGATGAAATGAATGTTTAATGGGGGACGCGGTTGGTATCTATCTGTTTCGATTTTTGTCATGCGTGTGCCTGTGTATTTGGGATGTTGATTTTGGCGTATGACTTACATGTGATTGAAAGGTGATCCCTTTTGCCTCCTTGTGAGATGTTGTGGACCTTTGGCCGGAAAAAATTCTGTGTTCATTCTTTTGGGCAGACTATTGGTGGGTTCTGATTATGTTATGTTGGTAATCTAGAATTAGAAATATCTATTCTTGGGTAGTCCATCAATGTTTTGGAAGTTTCACCGTGCATGCTTCTACTGTTGCTGCATTTGTTCAACAATCAATGGGCTCTCAGTGGGTAGATGTTTACGTAGGATCACTTTTGGTGTTGCGTAATTGGAGAATTTTAGTTATTCTGTGAGCATACATGTCTGGCATTGTTCATCCAATGCGTTATCTGTATATCCTGAGCTACTTTGGTTATAGTATGTCCTGACTTTTATATGATTTTTGTTGTTGTCGCCCCTCTCTCAAGATTTCTACTACTGCTGCTGGCATTTATGCAATGCTGTTTTACTGGGAATAAATAAGTGGTGATATCTTATATCCATTTTCTCAATGACTAGCCATTTTACAAGAAAAAGTTTTTTGTGTAGATTTTTGTCATGCCTGCCTGTCCATGTGGGAATGTGGAATTTGGCGTATGCGTTACATGTCACTGAAAGGTGATCCCTTTTGCCTTCGGTTACGATTATGTTCTGGATGGATTTTGCTGGTAATCGACCAGTATTGGAAAGATCCGTGATGAGATCTTTGTGTTCTCATGTTTCGCAAGTTCACTGTGCATGGTTCTACTGTCCTTGCATTTCTTCAACAATTATGGGCTCTCAGTGTCAGTGTGTAAGTGTTCAGGTAGGATCACTTTTGTATTCTGTAACTGGAGAGCTTTTGTTAGGCTGTGAGCATACATGTATGACGGTCTTCATCCAATATGTTATCTTTATATCCTGAGCAATTGTGGCTAAATGTCCTTCCTTTTATGCGATTTTTGTTGTTGCCGCCCCACTCTCGAGATTTCTATTGCTGCTGCGGGTATTTACACAATGCTGTTTTACTAGGAATAAATAAGTTCTGGTATCTTATATTCCGTCTTCTCGATGCCTAGCATGTGCAGTGTGGATCTGGGTGATGCCTTACTTATGTATGTCATATTTGCAACTTCATGAGATATTGTCCATCTTAAGTAGAAGAGTGTTGCTTCGTGCCCATTTGTCCACAATTGATATTTTGTAGGGATCAAACCCTGGATCGTTTTGCTACCTTGACTCTTCTTGTTATCATCCAGATCCCCATTCAAAGCAAATAAAGATATATGAATAACCAAAGCGAAACGAAGGCCAAGCAGGGCCAAGTCTGATCTCCCTTTCCCTTGAGATATGGTGGACTCCTAAAATAGGCTTTCTTTGTTCGTATGATTTTGAAGCCACTCCTGAAAATGGGCTAGCTACTTGAACCAAATATTAAACTTGGTGAGGATTCCCTTTTTTTTTTCCTTTGTGTGCACCTTACATGTGAAAATTGGTTGATATTATTGTCTGGATAGGATCTTGTGTTTTCATCACCATTTTGCAAGTTTCATCATGCATGCTTCTACAGTTCTTACATTTATCAGCAGTTAGGTTGCTCCTGGTTGGATAAATATCCCGTTTGTTCTTCCACAATTTGGGAGTTCTAATAAGGTTGTGAGCATACATATAAGACATTTCCTATCCGCGTTGTTATATATGTATACCCCAAGCTTGTGGTTAAATGTGCTTGATGTTATTTGCTTACTTATTCTCAAAAAAACTATTATGAGGCCATAAAAAAAAACTATTATGTGATCTTTATTATGGCCGACCCTCTTTTGTTATTTGTACTATTGTTGATGGCATTTATGCAATGCAGGGTTATACTGTGAATAATTACCCATGGTATCTCATATTTGTATTCTATCTGCCTTGTGTAACCCATGAAATGTGGATTGGTTCGGTGCCCGCCTTACTTTGTGTAACATTTGCCATCTTTGCAACTCCGTAGGATGTAATCGACCTTAAGCAGAAGAGTTTTGTTTTGTGCCCACGTGTTTGGGTGGTTGGTTAATCACATACGTTGTGGTCATTGTCAATGCCTGCTGGTATGCTGTCAGAAATATCAGGAAATGTATATCTTGTTCAGTGTTTTGGAAGTCGCACTTGCCATCCTTGTGTTGTTTTTCATTTAGTCCATAACGGCTCATTTGTTCTTTCGTGTAGGTGGCGTCCATTTGCAATATTGTCTGTCAATTGGCTTCTTTAATTGGAGAGTATTTGCCAGAATTTGAATGTTTATGGTGTCAGTGTTACTGCTGTTCTACTCCATCAGATCCATAATTAGTGTTGTGAGGCTGGTACGAATTTTAGTACTATAAGTACAATAATTATATTGGACCAAATGGAGTACATAAAAAAAAATCTTGCTGAACAACTTTTGATCCATGGATGAGTCTCAACAGTTTCCTGTAATTTATATATGTCAGATGTTGGTTCAAATTTCAGTAATGTAGAGAAAGAATATTAACCAACCAGCATTCGTTTTTATCCATATGTTGATGTCCAGTAAATCAATAAGCCTAGAAAATATCACCTAAACTAGGAAACTTCGTTTCAATTTATTTAACCTCGCAGTTTGCAAATCAAACGCTGGGCAACTCAGCCACGGTGAGATATTTACAATCAAAATAAGTACATTTCAAATAAATCAAGGCAACTAACATGAACAGAAGCAAATAATTCCGGCACCGGCATGCTTGGAAGGAACTAATTAAGGACAAGTTGCAAATCAGAATCAAACTAAACGACCGTATCATCGATTTTTTTTCTGATAGCATGGCAAGCGTTAAACAGCAGCGGCTGGGGCAACAGTTTTGACTAGGCTTTCGCCATGGGCTGGACGGAAGGCGCTCTCTGAGACAGGAGAAGGAGCCTTTTCTGGAACGTCTTCATACGCCGCATCATGCACACCGAGAGCAGCACGGCCAGACGGATCGAGGAGCTTGGACCAGGCAGCATCCCATTCAACAGCTTTGGCAGTGCTGCATGCCACACTGGGACCTCCTGGTACCGTTAACCTAGCAGCAGGCTGCATAATTGAAATGGTAGACAAGTGGAGAGCAGGAAAAAAATTACGATTCAAACTAAATGCCTCTGAATATCATGGTAAGAGTAAATGCTGGTGGTAGCTTCTAGACCTTGGGATATAATTTCTCGAATACTGTCCTGTAGTAGTATGCTTCTTTTGTTGTGGGTGTGTTCTCAGGGTAAACAAAGCTAGCATTCGCCATCATGGAATCTGACACCTGGACATGAAAAGAAAAACTGTCAATTCTGATGGGGGTGAAGTGATACAAAACCATAGCAAGTCAAATAAGCTGTGAACTTATAAACAGTTTGACAAAGAAACGATGGTATACATGTTCATTAGCATGGTCCTTCAGTCCATCAATCCAACTGTACCCAACACCGTCACTAAATTGTTCCTTTTGCCTGTAAAGAATATGCTGTTCACATATACAAACTACCTTATGAGTAACAGAAGCAAGTATGTGCATATAACAGTGCAAATATAACACAATTAAAAGATGAACTTCTCCAACCTTGGGTAAATAGGGCTTCTCCTCATCATCAAATGCATTACGCAGAACCCATTTCTCGATCCGGCCAAGATCGCGTCTTATCTAGTTTTGCAAGATGATAAATATAAGAAAGTGATAATGCTAGTTACAGTAAATGGAAGTGTATTATTGCAAGACACAACATACCATCTTACACTCAGGATCCATATCCATTGCTACATTGATGAAGTTCTTGTCAAGGAATGGGACACGAGCTTCAAGACCCCAGGCAGAAGTTGATTTGTTCGCTCTTAAACAATCATATAAATGGAGAGCTTTTATCTAAAGGTCAGGAAAAAACAGCTCTAATAAGTTCATCAGCTGACCATGCAGTACATATACATCGTTTAAACAACTTGCATATAAACTAAAAGGAGCAATAATGTCTTTAATTACCTTCCGACATGTTTCCTCGTGGAATTCCTTCTTGTTTGGTGCCTTATGAAAATAAAGGTAACCACCAAATATTTCATCAGAACCTTCTCCCGAAAGAACCATCTTCACGCCCAAAGATTTGATTTTACGAGACATTAAGAACATTGGGGTACTTGCTCTAATTGTTGTTACATCATATGTTTCGACGTGGTAAATAACTTCTTCCAATGCATCAATGCCGTCCTGGGATTTTGACAAATAAGTAAAGACTTTAAAATGACTCTTCCTCTAGGCAAAATAAAAATAAAAGATAGTGAACCTGCACTGTGAAGTGTAATTCATGATGGACTGTGCCAAGGTAGTCAGCAACTTCCTTAGCAGCTTTAAGGTCAGGAGAACCCTACAAAATGGAACATCATAGAACGGCTATCATACTGTATCTTTTTATAATCACTCCATCGAAAATCTCTCTTTTTTCTTGACAAACATACTCATAAGTCATAACAGCAAGAAAATAACTTGAACTTTTAAAATGACCTGCAGTGATCCTCAGCAATGAGGATGCAACAGTAAGAATCATTGAAAGTACCTTCAAACCAATGCAAAAGGTGTGCAATTTGTTTCCCCACTGCCTGGCAACTTTTGTTTCTGCCAAGTGCCGTGAAACAACAGAAGCAACCAAAGAAGAGTCAAGTCCACCAGACAAGAGAACTCCAAATGGCACATCTGTCATTAGCCTCTTAATAACAGCCTGAAAATTTTGGAATTTATCTAAGAAATTATAGTATATGATATGGGAAAAAAGCTTATGAACTATGTTTGAGATGCAATATTTATTAAGACTTCCTACATACATGGGACCAATTGGCGAAGATCTTAATACAAAACAACCCACTAAGCATCATTGTGGTTGTGCGGTGCTACAATAACCTAACCCTCATAAATTATCAACTGGGCTGTTGCAAACAAGCATTGCTTAACCAGAGGCATCCATCATATCAGCATGAGAGAAAACCGAGAAAAGATTGACATGAAAAAACTATGAACTTGTACTTATACATCACAAAAGGTACAAAAATATAACAGAGAGCATAAGCAAAATCTTGACCTTCTCAAAACTCTCTCGGATGACAAGAGGATCGTAAGGGGTCGAGGGAATGCTTTCTGAAAACCATGGTGGGTTGTACCACCTCCTTAGGGCACCTACAATAAATGTTAGAGAACAGATCAGTAGGCAACACAAATGGATATTTGCAATGTATATGGTAGCTTATACTATTATTTTTGCCTTCAGAAATTGCAAACTGCATTTCCAGTATAATGCCTGATGAGACTGTCAATTAACTACAAATGCAATAAGACATTTGAACCTGTTTTGCTTGAGTACAAGTGTCCAGGGGGGAACGAGATGAAGCGCTCACAATCATCACTCAATGCCTTCATCTCTGAAGAAAACCAAATTGACCCTGGAATAACAAATAAAAAAACAAAATAAGCATAGTGAATCAGTACTAACTCCGTAAAATCCATAGGACTGTGCCAAGTTATGATAGATACAAACACTCCAATGCCTACATGTTCCAGATTTCGAGGAGGAACATAATGATGCTATATGGACAGCAAATAAGACTTCTTTTGTTGTTGAGGAATCGAGTAAGTATGCAGATTTGAACTGTGTACTTGCAGATACAAACATCCAAACATATTTTTAGACAACCCGCAGAATAACTCAGAACCTTTGCACAACGAGCTCTGTATTACGACCTGGCAAATATTCTGTCTATCACATCTTCATCATCAGACATTCAAGATGCGATACGTCATGAGCGTCAGTGCCTAGAAACGTCCTTCATCCGGGTATATAATGCATATTTTCATTGTCTAAAGCTTTGAAGAATAAATTATCACTAGTCAGATTGAACTTCGACAATTAAATAGGCCTTCGTACAGAGGTAGTGACGTCTCTATATTCTACTCCCTCCATTTTTAGATATATGGTGTTTTGTTTTAGCCTTTTTCTAGACTCATATGTATCTAGACACGTTTTAGTGTATCGGTTCACTCATTTTAGTCCGCATCTAGTCAACACGCGAAATCACTAAAACATCTTATATTTAGAAATGGAGGGAGTAGCAATCAAATTACAGATCGTAAAAGATACCAATCCAATTGTTTTGTGGGACGTAAGCACATGATAGATCTATGATATCTTTGATAATTAATTGGACTTGCTCCATTCTATTCGAAGGAAATAGGCAAGCGATGTACATTTACTTTAATCATAACCTGAAGTTGAATGCACCTACATAAAACAAGTTTTTCTCTTAACCATGGTAACCAAGCAAACCATACCAAAAGTCCAAACTAAGATTAAATTTGGGAAGAAAACAAGGATAACTTCATGTTCATGATTTTGTCCAAAGAAACAAAACAGTAGAATGGAGTCATTGCATACCATCAAGCCCCCAGCCCATGTATAAAGGACAGATGCCAATAGCGTCACGGGCAGCAATGAAGCTTTTATCACGTGTGTCAAGAAGCACAAATGAGAACATGCCGTCCAACATATCCACAAATTCTTCCCCATATTCCTCATACTGTGGAAGCAATATAGTTTGAAAGGACAAATGTTAACAAATAAGATATATGCACTGGAAGACAATGCTTAGATGAAGACACTAATGGTGCTGGCAGAAGCTAGACAAGAGAACACCACAAGAAACTGAACAGAGAGAAATACGAGTAGATACTTACTAGGTGAGCAATGACTTCACAATCACTGCCGGTTTGGAATTTATGAGATTTCAGCTTAGCTTTCAGTTCTTCGTGATTATAGATCTCTCCATTCACCTGGAAATGACAACCAACAGACACAACATGTGGGTAAACACACAAAGAAGATGGACAGAAACAGTGAAATTCAAATTGTCATTACAGAAACAGACCGTCACGACAACAGTTTTGTCCTCATTGTACAACGGCTGGTCTCCAGAAGTGGGGTCAACGATAGCCAACCGCTGGTGCGCAAGGTAGCAATCCTCAAAGCTGTGTAAACCACTCCAGTCAGGCCCTCTGTGCCGTAACCTGTGAAAAAACGGCAGATTCAGTTCAGCGGGTGCATAATATTTCACATGTCGCCTAGGAGCATTTTTAGATAACAAGCAGAACACAGAAACGCTAGTGAAAACTACAATACAGCATCTCCGATTCCAGTTTACTCTAATACAGCTTCCTGCCGAACGACTGCTCGCTCTAATCTAAGTTGAACCCTGGCCACTGTTTCCCCAGGACCGTGTGCGGTTCCTTGAGATGGAGAAGCTGCCCAAACTAATAAGTCACAAAACATAGAACTGGTATTTTTTTGTAACATTTTGCAAAACCAGTGTCCTAGCACGTATCCTTCCTTCACGGATTTTTTTTCTTCTTCTGAAGTGCATACAGGAGGACCTGGTACTGGCCTGGTGGCTGAGGCTCCTAGTGAGGAACCAGTCGGCCCAGGTTCGAGTCCCAGCTGCGCCAAAAAGGCTGCGATGAGGAATTTTCATAAACCGGGCATCTCACTTTCTACCTAACAACGTAAAAAGTCAAGGGAGGGATCATTCCCCCGTTGGCCACGTTTTGAAGTGCATACAGAAATGGAGTTTTATTTGTCAAATTCGTGTGAGCAAGACTCCACCTCGCGAAAATACCTCCACCCTAAATATTCATCAAATAACTAAATAGAAATGACAAGTCAAACGGGTGAATAATAGAGCGAAGGCGACATCCTCCGTCCAAAACTGTCCCACATCTCGCCTCCTATTCCAAACCCCCTGATAAATCTCTGAAGCTCCTAGGCGAGCGCGTGCGCGCACACAGGGACAGGGGGCCAGGGTCAGGCAGGAACACATGGTAGAGAGGGGCGCGTTGTTACCGGCGGGAGAGCTCGATGATGCGGGAGCGCTTGGCGAGGGAGACGTCGCCGACGCCGAGGACGGCGAGGATGCCGCACATGGCGGTGGCGGCCGGCGGGGAGGGGAGGCGGCTGGGATGAAAGGGAGGGGAAGGTAGGCCAAATCCACGGGTGGACAACAGTGCGGATGGTGGCGATGGGTTTAGGGGAATATAATTAGGGCTTTGGTGGGCGCGCGTGGCCTCCCAGCCGTCGGATTCGGGGTTTGACTTTTCTCGGGGAGTTAGCACGTCTGGGTTAGCGTTCCCTTGCTAACAAACTGGTGGCCAATGCGATCGATACCTTGTGGGACAGTAGTGGCTCTTATAAAACGGGGTCCTAAAATTGGCCACTAGTCAGTGTACGCGTCAGAATGATCTTTTTTCCCCTCTTGTCTTCATTCTTCTCTTCTGCCGAGAAAAACGGTGAGATCATGGCTCATAACTTAATAGGATTAACAGAATACTTATATCAATCAGTTATAACTTTTTTTTAGGAAGACCCGCAAAAAAAAAAAAACTTTTTTTTAGGAAACTCATTTGAAAAGAATTTTGAGGTTAAGCGTGTTTGGTCCGGAGCGATTTAAGGATGGGTGACCAACCGGGAATTCCTTCCCGTGTACACATGAGTGAGTATAAAGTGCACAGAAAAGACCAGTATTGATCTGTGGGGCCAGTCTAGAAGTCTAGAGATTCTAGAGAACTGTCATGGGTGACAGGCTCGATCTGGGGTGGACCGGGGTGTTAACTCATAGCGACATCTCCTACAGGCGCTCAGCAGGTCACAATAGCTCCACCGGTTTGCACTGTGTCGGCTCTTCTACTCTGGACTACAGGAGGTTGACTTCGGGTGCAGGTAAACCTTGAACATCTTGCAGCGTCTCTCATGTTATGTACCGATGTAATCTCGTCTCGCCGCACTTGGATGATATTGTTGCCTCTCCACCATACGCTGCTTCTTTGCTTCGTTCTCATGTGCTTGTCTCAGCAGTGTCAGGTGTGCGTCGTCCAATTCTCTAGCTCGTGCGGCACATTCTCATCGGTTACCGCACTTGCTAGCACGGTTGGATCAACTAGCGCAATGATGTTTTGGAGTTCCGTTGGTTTATGTGGAGACGTGGAGTCAACGTCGGGTTTGATGGAGGTCGTCGGGCATATGGGGGGACGTCCACGGCTTGCTGTTGGCAATCGTCGGGTGCGTGGGTACCTCGCGAGGGAGCGAACGACTGATGCTTCAGTCGGTCATAGAATAGAGTTTTTCATGATGTATTACCAATTAACCAAACTTGTGAAGATAAACTTGTGGTGGTGTGGTGGATTCGGATCGGTGTCTTTTCTGAAACATAAAAAAATAGATACCAAGTACTCCAAAGTGGAGCGGAAATCAGGCATGATTGAATAGTTCCACAGTGGAGCGGGAATCAGGGTTGATTGAATTGTTGCACAGTGGAGTGGAGTGGAGTGGAGCGAGCGGTTGTTGAGCTACGGGCAGGAATCATGGTTGATGATGGGCCTGCACCCGTGGGAGCAAAAGCCTGCCGCGCTGCCGAGCAAATGAGTTATGACTCGTGTGGATGTGGTAGCACAGCCTTCGTTCCCTATCCTATCCCCCAGCATTTCCTAGTACATACACCTCATGATAGCAGTAGCAACCGAGTCAGAGCTCTCCGGCTTACTATTTCCAGCACCGCAATGATTCTGCTCAACCGCACCGGCTCTCTGATTAGTACAGTACGAGCCAGGCCAAGGAGGCGTTCATGGAATCAAGGGTTCTTTTCTTTCAGTCTTACTTACTGGAAGTAACCATCATGCTGCCTGGTTAATTTGCACAAGATCTCATACTGTTAGCAGGGTTGGTTCTCTCCTCCAAGACTCAAACCGACAGTTGGTCAAACTCCTCAGATGATACGGAGACACTCTTGTAATAATACAAATGGTAGTTTATGCTCTCTGTGTCCTGCTCAACCTCAACAACAATACAAACAAACGCACACAAAGGTTACATGGAAGCGGGTCAGCGTTTGGCTTTACATTACATCAGCGTAGTAAGAGCTACAATTTGCTAATCAACCAAAGGAATTACAACACACTCACACTCATGCACACAAATAAACATACATGGACCTGAAGAAGTACCCGGCCGAGGGTTAATTATGGATGCAGTGATCACTTATTAGCAGTCTCGGTGTAGCAGCCTCGATCGGTAGTGAAAAAGAGCAACTCCAGGGAGGCTCCGGCGAACATGATCAAGCGAGGAGCCAGAAGTTCTTCTGCCACCGGGTGCTGATGAGGTAGCCGCCGACGCCCTTGCTCTGCCGCCGCACCGCCAGCGTCAGGCACTCCGCCCGGCTGATGCACTCCTCCACCAACTCCTCGCCGCTGCTCCGGAAGAAGCTGTTGCATTGTATTCGCAAGCACAGAAACTTCTTAATTAGCATGGTACTGTACTTAAAACTGCATGGTGAGAAGGTAACTTTCTCTTGGTAACTTTTCTGAGAGACTGTCTGTCTGACATGTGTTTCCGTGGGGTTTTAAACTCTGCCTGGGTGCATGGTACAACAGGAACAGCGAGTCAGCGATGCAGCAATGGCCAGTATGCCTACAGTAGCCCCACAGTACTCTCCCATGATGGGTCCTCGCTACTTGGTTCAACTACGAGTCTAGAGCTTAAGCTGGAAGGACACGGAAAGGCATCTCTTTATTTATGGATGGGCACATGGCTCTGATCTTGCTGTGTCGATGGAGTAGTTTTTCTCATAAAAGGCTGTGTCTCCTATTCTCTGAAGACCTTTCTGAAGTTTCTTCGCAAAAATACATCTTATTACTCTCTGCCATGCCAAAGAGTTCACTACACAAAAACTTCATTTTCGATCTGTATCGTAGGAACCTCTCTAAAAAATCTATGAAAAAGGACAATGGGCTTCACAACAAAGCGATGGGCTATGCCAGCTACGTTAGATTCTTGAAACTTTCCAGAGGACGATTCTGTGACAAGGGGTACATGCATGTGGTGCACGCATCTGCATCTTGTGTAAAGGAAACTGGGAAAGCATAGTACGGGCATGCATGCTTACCAGCAGAAAGGGGATGGCTTGCGTTGGCTGAGCACCAGCACGGACGCCTCCAGCTTCTTCACCTGGCTCAGCACCGTGCTCAGCATGGGCCCTTGGATCACAAGCGCCTCCACCTCCACCTACAACAATTTAATCCAGAACACCAACAGTCGTTGTAAATAAGTAACAATGTAGTACTACTAGCAATGTAGCATGGGACACTGAAGCCAAGGCCCTCCCGTTTCACGGGCTAGACGACGAGGAACAGTTCCATGCCATGCACTGCTAACATTCAGACAAGTACGTAAGCTCAGATGCTAGTTTCTTATTCGAAATAACAAGTTACAAGTCACAACAGTTGTATTAGTATTAGTTTTCTCTCCATTTCTTATCCTGGATAGCCCCGACGAGGCACACGTACTAAACTGTTGCTGAATGCCCACCATTTTGGGGAGATTTTGCTATGATTCTGTGCCGAGCATCTACTACAACTAGGTCTAGGTGAGAACCCTACAGTTTCTTTCTTTCTTCTTTCCTAAACCTAGCTTTTGCCATGAGGTTGGGGAGGGGCCTTTCTAGCTTTAGGTCTGCCATGATCCATCAATAGAAAGTTGGCTATGATTCGCTCGCTTTTACTTTTCATGAATGTTCTCATCTGATCTACCTCTACCTAGCGGCGTAACTCTTGCCTCCAGGTGGGCCAATGACCCCAAAAAACCACTTGATCTGAGAAGGAAAAGACGCAAAACCAACTAGGCTAGCGGCACCATAGGTTACTGACTCTATGGACAAATTTTGGTGCACTGTACTTTCATGCGTGAAGAGGCCAAAAACAGAGTCGCCGCCTAACTCGGTAATAAGCAGAGGAACTATAGCATCTTTCCCTTCACCATAGATAAGACCAAGGACCTATGCGATTATGCTTCTGAAACAAATTTGATGACCATTACTGTGGTGTACTTACTATCCTAATCAACAAACCTCCGTTAATCAACAGAGTATGGCCGTCAGGTCTTTCTTTAAGGGAAACTTAAGGTCGTAATGCAGATATTCTAAAACACCTGACGAGTATGGGGCTAAGAACAAGCTATATATCCGTGCCACGGTCCCAAAAATCTTACTGCAGATTGCTGCACTCGGTCTACATGACACTAAAAATGTGAAATCCTCGCTAAAACAAGCTGCAAATCAAGGAAGAAGTTGCATGGCTGAGCAGAGCACATCCGGATGTACGTACCTCAGGCTTGCAGGCCTTGCAGAGCGAGCCGAGGGAGTTGGCGAGCGCGGATGCCTCCTCCCCGCCGCCGCCGCCGCCGCGGGGCAGGACGTGGAGCAGCGTGAGGAAGTCGCCCCTGTTGGCGACGTGGGTGAGCGCCCACATCATGGCGTGCTTGGCCCCGGAGCTCTGGTCCACCACCACCATCACCCGCTTCCTCCCGGCCTCCTCCGTGGCGGCGCCCCCGCAGAACCCGCCGCCGCGACGGTGGCCCCTGGCCCTCGGCTTCCTCCTGCCAGACCACCGCCTCGACCCGCGCCTGCCACCGCCGCCGCACTCCCATTCCTCCGGCTGCCGGTGCACGTGCGCCGGCGCGCTCCCGCCGTCGCTGGAGCTCAGCTGGCGCAGGAAGTACTCGCTGCTGCCCCCGCTGCTGCCCATCGGAGATCGATCTCCTCCCCGGCGGTGCGAGCGCTTTGGTGCGGTGGTGGTAGTGTGGCTTTGGGAGTGTGTGGAACGTTGGTTGTTGCTTTAAAGCGGAGACAAGGGCGCTGGCGGGAGTAATAAGGATAGGGTGTGCGCTCGGAAAAGGACAGAGCGAGCACGGGTGAATCCGGGAATTAAACACCCAAAAGATCGGTAACTTTTCCATGTTTTACAAAGCCCAGCCGTCGGCAGCCGGAACGCACTGTACTATACAAGTACTTTTCGGAAATTAACAATGATTCCGGAGCTCATATGCTTCTAGTTCTATCTCAACAAAATAAATGTAGTAGCAATATATTTTAAAAACTTCTAACAAAATTGGCGGCAAACATATACTCCATATTAGATGACTTCTTTTTTGTCAAAAAATAGATGTATCTAGACATAGCTTATCTAGATACATCCACTTTTGTCTAAATAGAAGTCATCTAATTTAGAACGGAGTGAGTATATGCAAGTCAGGAGCAAATGAGTTGCGAAGTCATTGTGAAATTCTCAAAATGAAAAAAAAAACGTTTTGCTGCCTATTGGACTCACATGCTCGCACCGAATAAAAATTAAAAACTACTAGTACAATTTCAAAACATTCTAAAACAAATGATGACAAATATATACTACTCCCTCAAGTTCGATATAAATGTCGCTAGTATATGTGTGCATGTTACATGTGATTTGTCCTTGTCCGACACATAATACGGATTGAAGGAGTAGTATTTTGAGTATGTGCCAAGTTTCATATGAATTGGCATGCTAATGTTCTGTGTGAAAAATAGTTAGTGTTCGTTTCTTTTTACACCCATTCTATCCATTGATTTGTAATTTAGGGCACAAATCATTACAAACGTCATTTAATCATGAAAATCAATTGTCTATATTACGTTAATACTCCCTCTGATAGTAAGAAGTGTCGTCCATTTTATACTAAACTAGTAATACTAGATGAGGGATAACTTTTATAGATCGTAGGTGGTGCACTAACGCGTCTCTTGGAAAAACACAAGGTCGCCTCAATGAGAAACGCTAGAGACAGTATAGTGGTCCGTTAATTCGGCTGTTATGTCCGTTCAGACACTAATGCTGGTTCGTACAGTATTTTGTAGTACTACGATTTTTCTTGTTTTGTGGGTGAGCTTGTACGAATTGTAGCCCGGCAGTACCATTTCATTTTCATGGAATCTTGCACCAACTCGCTTGTCGTGCCCCACTATACGATTTTCGCGTGAGCACCGATGATGTCCCTTCTTGTTTCCTGGTACAGCTGCAGCATGAACCGTCGCTTTTTGTTAGGACTGATTGATCGCGCCAGATCAATGAACAGACCGTCAACAGTTTGAAACTTCGCGGCTCTAGAAGTCCAGATTGTACTGTCACAGGCGATGGTACGTTTGCTGTTGCAAGCAGATCGACAGAAGCACCGACACCTCTGTTTTTCGTTTTCTGATCTTTTTAGATGAAGTTTTCGTTTTCTGATGAGGAGATGAGAGGAGAAGCATGGATATCATCAGCACACGGGACACGCGGCCGCAACGTCTCGCCCTTCCTGTTCTGCCTAGAGCTCCTCCTCCACCGGTTCGCCACCACCCCGGCCAGCCCTCTAAGCACATCCTTCTTCTTCGTTGTTGGCAATCCCACACCCTCTAAAGATAAATTTCTTCCTTGCCGTAGTTCGGCCCATCACAGCCAGCGGTGTCGGCCTTGAGTTCGGCGAGGTGGGTTCCACTACCCGAATTTGGAAAAAAATTCAATGGTGATGGAGTTAACTGAGCACAAGTTAGTTCCCAACAAGCTGAAAATTACTGAAACTGTTAACAAACTAAGGATGGATATTAATTACTGAAACTTCCCTATGCTTCTACCCAAATAATCATATTTTTTTTGTTAAACATTGATTATCTTTTCGAATAAAGTTGGTGATGAACATGTTCGCATATGAGTCCGGGATCAATTGCGAACCCGAAAATGAGAAAGTCATTCTGACTCCATGACTAGAATGTCATTTTGCCATAAAAAGTAATTTTGTACTTCTGTTGGTACACTTTTTGAACGGATAGACGTCGCCTAGAGGGGGTTGAATAGGCGATTTAATACTTTTTCCGAGTAGCCGGAATATCCGGTCCAAAAATGACCCGAAAATTCCGGTATACTTGATAAAGGCGGAATAAAATTAGAGGTTTATTTTAACAAGCATACAACCTAGATAAATATACTATTCTCACCTATGCACCAACAACTTATGCTAATCAATACAAGAAATAAGGTGATAGGTAGCAAGATAGATAACTTCAAGCACGAAGGCTATCACAAAGTAAAATGCATAAGTAAAGAGCTCGTGTAAAGAAATAACCGAGTCACACGGAGACGAGGATGTATTCCCGAGTTCCACCTAAGTGTGTACGTCTCGTTTGGAGACAACATACTTGTCAATATTATAAAATATTAGTTGGTATATAATTATCTTCTACAGATATTTTCTTTGGTGTGCATAATATATTTATTTATGGTAAGATTCTATATAGAGTGCGATGTAAGATATATCTCCATACTATTTTCTAGTGTATTACTCCCTTTAGTCCTTTTCTAGTGTATCTCAATAATAGAGTCACTGGTAGGTTCTTGAGAGATGATGTTACTTTGAAACATGTGCCTTTTGAAGCAGAGAGAAGCATGGATCTCAGTTTTTTTTTTACTTTAGGAGGGTCCAAGCTCATTTTTTTTTGTGCGCTACGGTGCTATTCACAAAATAACACGATATATTTTTTTACTTAAGAAGAAGCATAGATTTCTTTCTGTTTGTCTAATGATTAATTACAATCTACTGGTTCCTATTTTGAATTAAAATATGCCATCGGCTCGTACTAACGATTCTAAATAAATAATTTATATTACGATGTTACCCCGTGGGATGGTGATTTTTCGTTTCTACACGATTGGAGAATTTTTTTCTATACATGGTTATGCATATGGCATGCTGAAATGTTGGACTATATTTTTTATTCTTGTTAAAAATATAGCTTTTAGCTATATCTGGTATTTTCTAGATATTGGTATATTAAAATATAGCATGCTATTAACATGGTATAACGTGTATAGCATTTAGAGAATAACGTCCCTATTTCTCTTAGCATGCTATTTTTTACCTTATCAATACTCAATAGCGGTAAACTATTATAGTAGTAATCACTTTCCATAAACGCAATGGTTCGCAGAATTTTCCACATTAAGCTAGCACGTCTGTGAGAAATTGATGTACTTCATCTGTCTATTTTTTTGAGAGATTTGTGATACTTAGGACATCTCCTATGGGGTTGCTCAATTGCCCCGGACAGGTCGGATTAGAGCAGGCCCAGACAAAACCAGTCCCATGTGGGGCTGCTCATTTCTCGAATCTATCCGCGTCGTGTCCGCGGCTGCTCAAACCTGGACCAAATTTGGCCGGACGTCCACCTCTTCGAGGGGTGGCACCTGAATCCGGAGCGGATTCCGGTGCCGCCCGTCCCTAAGTGGGGATTCGAGAGGGAGGTGGAGATCCTCCGACGGTGCGACCTGCTGCCGGACGACCTCCGCCACGACCCTGCCTACGCCGTCAACAGCAGGAACTGGGACACCTGGTTCCATGCCGAGCATGACCAGTGGCGGAGGGGCTACTTCGGGGTGCGGCACGCCAGCGGCCCAGCGCAGTACCCGCCGTCCTCCCCACCTCGCGGCGACAACAGGTACGCGCCGCCGCCTCCCCCGAGCGTCAAGATGGAGGAAGACGGTGACGACGCCGCCGCGGAGGAGGAGGAGAGAGCCCTCTCCCAGGCCATCGAGGAGTCCAAGAGGGAGGCGGAAGAAGCCGCCGTGGAGGAGGAGAGGGCCCTCGCCGCCGCGCTGGCCGTCGTCGCCGCGCAGCAGGACATGGAGCGGCAGGCGATGGAGGAGGAGGACCGCGGCGAGGTCCCCGACTGGTTCATGCCACTAGTTGGCATGCGCTGGCAGTGGACCGGGCCAGCGGACGAGCCGCCGCCGGAGCAGCCGCAGACTCCACCGCGCCGCCAGGGGGTAACCGCGCACCTCGTCCAGGATCCGGACTACGTCTTTCTTGAGTAGTCCGGCGTATAAGTCCGGCCACCGGCCGCCACTGGCTTATCCAGTTGCTAGTTTATATACTTTTTCTTCTTTGTTTTAAGTGTTAAAAGTTGTCCGGCCTAAAATGAGCACCCCGTAGGGTGTACCTGTTTCGACCCGTGTCCGCGTAATGTCCGAGGCTGCTCAAACGGACAAAACCCGAACCAAATCGGTCCGTATTTGAGTAGGTCGTAGGAGACGTCCTTATTTATGGACGGAGGGAGTACAGACTAGTTTGGATGGTAGCTAGCACCTGTGGCCCGGCGGACTGGACGCTGAAGATTCTTGGATCATCTCCGAGTGCGGCACGGCACGTCCCTGCATGGTGGCAGGCAGCAATCCGCTGGAGAGAGACAGAGGAGGAGGAACTTGCCGTTTCCTGAAAACATCGTCGCAGCAAAGTGACACGACGTGTGATGCCAAAGGTCTGCAGTACGGCCGGGGCCGGGATGATGGACCGACGGATCCGTGCAAGTATCAGCACGGGCACGGGCACGGGCACGGGCGGGCAACGGGGTGCATCGCCACGCCGTTGTCCGGTTGTCGGCGCATCTCCGCACGTACGCACACACAGAGTCCTCAGCTTTCAAGACACGTACGCCTGATACGTAACGTAATCAAGAGAGAAGACAAACTTGCAGTGTGGTACGGAGGAGCATATGTCACGATTAAGATGCTGATTTATTGATTAAATTTATATTTTAAAAAACAATGCTTCATTGTTTCATCTTGATGCATCTTTTGTCATGTAAAAACCGTGTGTGTGTAGCTCTTATGTTTGTGGTACAACTTATACTGTACATACAAACAGGTTCTTGTATACGGCCACGTGAGCCGCGATAAAACATGTCGAAAAAATGGATTCCTTTTCACAAAAGCCGCGAAAGAAAGGAATCGAGCAAGGCTTCAAGGGTCCTGTGAAGGTTCAGTCAGCTCAGCCATGCCTAGTGAGTAGTGACCCAACATCATGTGTGTCAGACACTCAGTCCCTCAGAGGTTCAGAGCGCTCCTCGACTCAGCTCGAATTAATAAGCATCTCCCCGCTAATTTCCTTTTTAATAAACACCTGCAAGATTCTCATTACGCTGTACCAACGATAACCATACTTTACTAATTACTCTAGTACAGTATATTGTCGTATTGTTTAGGAAAAGTACCGGTACTACTGGTGATCGAATCCACCTGTAGGAATAAACCCTAGTGTTTGGTATGGTCCTGGTCGTGACCGTCCGTACATTACTGCTCGCTGTGGGCTGTACCTCGAAAGCAAGGTCGCACTTTGTCGTGATAATGACCTAAGGTCCATTGTTATATCAGGGAGGACCGCGCAGGTGCATTGGTGCCGTACTACTGATTGCAGGAGCTCCCTCCATTATCGCACATTCGCACCTACGTTGGCCACGGCAAGAATTGGACAGCTCCGGCGTTGTTCAACAAGTAAGATTTCCAGTTCTGCGGTGACTAACCTGCATGCTAAAACAAGTGGTTGAAGTGCTGAACATCTGCATAATCACTGCCTCATTGCAGAACAGTAGAGTATTTTTTTTTCTTTCAAAAAGGGGTTCACCCCAGCCTATCACAAAGCTATCAAAAAGTATTTCAAAAAAAAAAAGCTATCAAAAAGTGGTCATGACATAGTTGCCAATGTTATATGTTGCAGCTGAAGTGTTGTGACTCATGATCAAAACAATAGGCGTAGCCTACTTACGGCTGATTTGCCAGTTCCACAATGTTTACATCATTCATGCATTTGCACTATCAGTACTTCTTTTTTTCAAGGGAACCACTATGTGTACTCTACTAGCTACTAGTACTAGGAGGTCGATCCATGTATAAATAGAAATCATCACACGTCACTCGAGTGTGGCACTTGTTGCGTTCCATGAATCGTTGCCATGGATCGAGATGACTGGATTATCCAGAGCAAGAGAAGATAGGTATTCCAGGCAGCGAGCACAAGAATCATATGAGATGTGCTACCGAAACACCTGAACCTACAGAGACAAGGTCCTGCAACGCAGGAGGCACGGAATCCTTAGACGCCAGCATCCTCATGTGCTCTTCAGTGGCGATGAACAGCTTGTCGTTGTCCCGTATCACGTCCAGCGAGTCGATCTCGGATCCTTCGTCGTTCAGGAACAGCGCCTTCTTTCCATCGACTTTCAGTTTCTCTCCTGAAAGAAAAAGGCAAACACTAACGTTTCAGCAGCTAATTTACTTACAATCACGGGCAGAAAGGATACAATATGCTGATATATATTTCAGTTTTAGCATGTCTAACGCATATACCAATTATGGTTCTGAACTCCTCCATCGTGGCGGGCAGATTTATGAGCTTCCCGGCTTCAGAGCTGTGGTTCCTGACCAACGGATGGCCCTTGTATATGCTCACTCGAGGCCAGTGCGCGCTGTCCGATCTCGTGCTCGGGAACCTCCTCTTACCAAGGTCCCCGGACGACGAACTGACCACCGTGGCGGTGTCCACTGGCGAGTCGTATATGGTTATCGGGTGGCCGACCTCCCGCCGCTTCATGAGCTCCCGCAGCTCCGCCACCGACACCGTAGTGTGGGCGCCATCGTCGAGTTTGGCCTTGTCCACGCTGGCCCCGTTCGTGACGAGGAACCTGGCCACTTCGGTCTGGCCCTCAGACAGCGCGACGCGTAGCGCGGTGGCACCATCGTGGTCCTCGGAGTCCACGTTCAGGCCGTGCTTCAGGAGCTCGCGGAGCGTGTCGAGGTCGCCGCGCCGAGCGGCGAGGCTGAGGAGGTCACCGCCGGCGTGCGGCGTCGAGACGCGCGCCAGGTGGTACAGGATGCTGAACACCTTGTGGTGCCGCGCCGCGATGGCCTGCCACATCGCCGTGTTTCCCTGCGCGTCTGCGATCAACACCAATCGCGAATCATTACAGCAAATCTATTTTCACGAGCCAAACAAAACGCCATCGCGAAAAAAAAATGATCAGGGACAAGTGATCTGTTATTACCTTTGATGTTGACGTTGCAGCCGTGCCTGAGTAGAACAAGCACGCACTCCTCGTACCCCTTTGATGCCGCTATGTGCTGCGAAGAAATGTCATTATTTTGTGAGAACATGGAAAAATAAACAGCATAACGAAAATGTTAGATCGAGCTGGACAGGAAAAAAGAAATGTTACTCTGCTCTAACTTACCAACGCAGTTCTTCCCTTGGAGTCACCGACGTCAGGGTCCATTCCTACCCTGAGGAGGTCCTCGAGGAAGCTGCTGTTCCCCGTGGCGGCGACCGTGAGCAGATTGCACGGGATTTCGCCGCTGGTGCCGTCCCCTCCGGCGGTCTCACCCAGAAAGTCCTTCATGTCATGCACCTCTATCTGATGCTGCAACACCAAACACAGGAGACAATGGTAGTATCAGACATCATCATCGACACCGAAGAGTGCTACTGAGTTTCAATCTCGTCACGCCTGATATACAGAGACAAAAGGACGCATGCATCACCCTGAGGAAGTTCTTGATGATGACGACGCTGTCGTCGGGCTTGCCCTGCATGGCCTCCTTAAGCGTGGCCTGCTTCAGCCTCAGCAGCTGGCTCAACGTCCTGGTACGGAACGTGAAGCACTGCGCACGGTCGCTCAACGCGCTCACCTCGCCAAAGATGTCCCTGGCGCCCAGCGCGCCCACCACCTGCTCCCGGTCGCCATCGAAGTGTATGATCTCCACCTCGCCGGACACAACGATGTAAACGTCGTCAGCGGCCTCATTCTGCACGATCACATCCTCCTTGGGCGGTATGTACTCGGGCTTGGTCCTGGTGACGAGGAGCAGGAGCGTGTCCCTGGATACGTCCTTGAAGAGGTACACGTCCTTGACCACGGGGAGGAAGAGGTGCTCGCAGATGCTCTTGCAGATGGACTTGGGCAGCTGGTCCATCAGCTGCTGCTGGTTCAGGCTCTCCGCCCTGAACTTGAGGCACATGTAGGCCAGTATCTGCTGCTGCAGCCGCGGCGGCAGCCGGTTTCGGCTCACGAAGTTGGATGCCGCCCGAATGCTGTTCCTCTGCCAACACAACAGAAGGTTGTCAGGTCGGTACACATGCATGAAAAAAAATTCAGGCAAGAGTTGACTGCTTTTATGTGTTGTAGGGGCCGGTCGGAACTTACGAATTCCATGGTGCGGCGGGTGCCCTCAACGACGAGGTTGGTCATGTTGCCGATGAGGTAGGCGGTGAGGCCGAGGTTGAAGAGCATATAGAAGATGTTAAAGATCATCTCGACGTTGTTCTGCGCGTGCAGGTCGCCATAGCCGACAGTGGTCATGGTGGTGATGGACCAGTAAATGGAGGAGATGTAGCGCATCCACAGGCTCTCCTGCCGGAAGTTGGGGGTCACCGCACCGATCCACGTCTTGTCCCGGTCCGGGTACCGGTCCGCGATCAGGTAATACAGGCACCCCGCGCAGTGCACCAGGAACAGAGTTACCTGAATGAATTATGCACCATCACATCTTAGTATTCAACATTTACTCCAAAGTTCAGACCAACACGTAAGTTTGCAATGAGATTATATATGATCGATCGACACGAATCTTACGGCAATGAGACGAGCGCAGCGTATCCAGAAGTAGCTGAACCGGATGTCCTTCTCTAGCCTGACGATCGAATGAATGAATCAGCTATGAGTAGTTAAGCTTAGAGTGCTCTGCATTTAACCTATGTTTTTCCAGTGCTGCAGAGGGTACCGTCGTTGGTTGATTTACCTCGTGAAGAACTGTTTGACCTTCCTGAGACGCCAGAGCCGGAGGACGCCGAGCAGGCCGATCGCCGCGCTTTCCCTGGCCCGGCCGGTGACAAGATAGGCCAGTGCTTGGAAAGGAATCGTCGACGCAACATCCATGATGAAAAATGTGGACAAATACCTACACATGTATGCACACCAACAAGGTTATTGCAATCCATAGAGACCAGTGTATCAAATAGAATAGAGAAGCAGAAACTTCTGTGCGGGGGTAGTAACCAAAAGCATGTACTTGTTGTGATTATCAGAAGTAAAGCCCTGAAATCTTGATATGACAATGCAAGGGTACATCTATGGTGTTTCTTTGGGGAAAAAGGAAACAATAATCTTAGATGCATTCTTGTAGACCCTTAACCCGAACTGTAATGACAGTGCCATATCTTGAATCTCCAATCCATAAAAAAGAAAAAAATCAACCACTGTTTGGTCACACGATGCTGTCCATTTGGCTGTCCCGAAGCTTCACATCGTGCAGTTGAGGAGCGAAGATTTGAGCAAGCTCCGGGGCCAAAAACATGCCCAAAACAACTCTTGTAATGGCATACAAAATATAGATTGAGGCCCCGATTGGTTTGCCGTTTAAAATTCCCCTCCGAAGAAAACCGACGGATTGTTCGCTAATTTACAGATCTCTCGAAATAGGCTTGCGCCCCGCTATATAAATATAGCAACCACCCCGAAACAACAAACTAAGACCACCGCTGGGGCGAAACAGCACAAAGCACACCCAAAAGAAACAAAAAGAGAAAAACAGAAGAAAAACGCCGACAACGGCGGCTCGACGAAAACAGAGATGACTCGCAACCGCTGCGCCCTCCGAAGAATTCACACCAAGCTCCTAGCCCTCCGAAGCGTCGCGTACCAAGCAGCACCTCCAAGAAGGTGAACGACGATGACGACGATGTTGCTGCCCGAACCGAACCTAGGGTCACCCCTGGTATGCATTCTAGGGTTTCCCCGGTACGCCACGAGGGTGGAGAGGAGGTACCCGACGCCCTTCAGGAAGGACGGCGACACCCGTAGGCGTCGCCGCGTCGGTGTCGATAAAGACCGAGATTTCGCCCGACCTCCAGAAACCACATCCCCGGATGCCCCGTCGTGCTCCACCAACCTTGCCACCCACCAACACACGCCACCACGGTCTTGCAATCACCACCGCCATCTCACCAAGGACCACGTCGCGAGGCCAGAAAGACCGAGAAGAAGGGGCACCGACAAGAGACAGCAAAACAATAGCACGCGGGAGGGATCGACCTCCACCGCCGATGGCGGTAGCTGACCGGATGCGGCAACAGGGACACACCAGACCCTCGCTGGCCCGGCCGAGCCCAACCTGGGCCCGTAAAGTCCCCGTCGCTGTACTGCAGCAAGCACACCACCGTTCTCACTGACCCCGGCACCAGCCCCCTGAATCTCTGTCCACCGGGGGAGCCGCCACCGTGTCTGAGGCGGCCCGCCCAGGCCCAGATGGGCCCCAAGGGCCCAGATCTGAGCCCGGAGGGCGCTGCCAGCCGCACTCCGGCGACCAACCGGCTACCTCGGACAACCACGTCTCCCAGCCGCCAAGGGGCTGCACCTCCACCACGAAGCACCTCCGGAACGCGCCGGACCGTCACCAGGCCAAGGAGCACCGCCGCCTAGGACATGGAGCCCCGCCTCCAACGTCCATGGCGCGGGGAGGGACAGGCCGCCGCCGCCGGCACCAACCGGGCCGCGCCCGGCGGCCTCTGCCGACGGCGGCGAGGGGAGAAGGCGCGGGAGGAGGGTCCCCGGGCGGGAGGAGGCTAGGCCGCGACCGGCCGCCACGGGGGCGGCGCGGCCACGGGAGGGAGGAGGGGGAGAGGACGGAGGGCAGAGGCGGCGCGGGCTGGCTGCCGCCGGCGGCTAGGGTTAGGGTTAGGGAGGAGAGTCGCGAGGATTTACAGATCTCTCGAGGTCCGTATAATATTACAGGCCATTTACGGACCGATTACCGGGAGATTCCCTAATAACCCCCGGGTCACTTAAACCCCACATGTCAGTGACCCATCAAAGGGGCCTGTGGGCGATACTTAAGTGACCAGGGGGGTTATCGTAGATTATCCCCCCAAGCGGCCCTGAGGATTCGTTGATTAGTTTGGTTTGAAGATCAATGAGAGAAATCTCTACATCTTCTAGCGCTAAAACATGAATCAGTAACACACAACAAATGAGTTCAATTTGAATCTACAAATGAACAGAACTATGAAAGAAAATCAAGAAATTACCCAGCCTAGCCGAGTAAAAGTTCGGAGGAGAACCAGCCCCTGTTGGCATGTTGGGCTGTTGCGTGAGAAGAGAGGCGGCAGAGCCGCAGCACCCAGCGGTGCGGCACGACGGTCGCACGGAGGCAACGGCATAACAGCCGAGCGGAGCAGCTGAGCGGGCCATCGGGTGCCGGACCGGGACCGGCGAAGGCGTGGACCGCGGCGGGAGAGAAACGGTGTGAAGGAGTCTGAATGTTGGGGATGCATGCGAGCACGGCGGAAAGCCGGACTGCTGCTTCGGGGCTGCCGGCAACGACGGAGATCAGCGTGGCGGCGCCGGCGCGGGTTGGCAGCGAGCGAGCGGAGAGATTCCCAAACGAGCAAGGCGAGAAGCAAATGGGCCAGAACAAAAAAGGCCGAGTGAGTTTCTATGGGCCGGAAATTTAGCTGCGCCACGGCCATGGTCCTGGATGAAACACGTCAACACATACCTATGCATACGTATGTGATAACTTATTCTAAAAAAACAAAAAAAACGTATGTGATAACTGAGTGATGTTGATCAGGTCGCGAAGCTTTAGAATTCGGGGTTTTATGATAGAGTTGAAAATGCTACCGTCTTCCATGTTATTCATTAGAGGGAACTTTGTAAAGTTTAAATTAGTTTACGTGGCAGAGAAGCGAACAATTTAATTAGCTCATCTCTGCTGCAAACAAGCTACTGCCACTAGGAGGAGATGTCTTTGGGGTGAATTTTACCCCAAATTTTGTAGTTGGTTGTACTGCTATTGATTGTAATCCTGCTGAATAAGTAATGAAGGTCTTATTTTCTCTCAAAACAAGAATATACATATGCACATTAACAAGGTTCTAGCAATCTGTTGATATCAATTGGTCGAATGCAATTAATTAACAAAGTGTT
Source organism: Poa annua (assembly GCA_026929855.1). NCBI lineage: Eukaryota > Viridiplantae > Streptophyta > Magnoliopsida > Poales > Poaceae > Poa > Poa annua. Next base: position 86,795,567 of record CM049431.1, read on the forward strand.
CTACCAACAGATAACAATCAAATTATGTGATTAATGATCAGAAGTATATCCTCAAATCTTTGACATGACAATGCAATACAAATATTGTACTCCCTCCATTCACAAATAAGTGTGTCAAGTCTCTTAAAAAGAAGATGTATCTTGAGACACTTATTTGTGGACGGAGTGAGTATATATCCTTATGGGCCCTACCCCTATCTCTAAAGATGGTGCCATATCTTGAATCTCTAATCGGATCAGAAAGAAACAAAATATATACTATTATTTGGTCACAAGATGTGGCCCATAGCATGTCCAAAAACTTCACACACCGCATGGTATGTAGTTCTCGTGTTTTTGCTCCAATAATTATTTCATAATTACACACATATGCGTTGTAGTCCCTGGCTGCATAATTGAGACCGTCAAATAGTGTGGTTTCGTCTAGTTCATGTAGTGATTTAAAGTCCTATCTCTACTTTCTTTTTTGACTAGTTGCCTTTTCTTGATTTGTTCTGTATTTTAATATAGTATCTTTCTACTCGAGCAAAGTGTCGCCACATAGGGCATTTCGTATAAGTCTCCCTAGGAAACGTCATAAAGAGTTGATGTTATGACAAGTGCAAAGTGTGGATACGCTAAACAACCTATATATATATCACCCATGACTTGGCATGGACATGGGCAAACATATCAGGTAATTCAAGATCACAAATAGAAATATTTGGCATTTATTTCTTGCCACCAGAAGAAAAGTAGAGCAGAGAACAAGGGGGCAATTCTCGTGTGCTTGTAATTTTTTGAAACCCCTAAATAATTTAAGTTTCTAAAAAAAGTCATAAAGATTGGGTGATGTGAGAAGCGTCAAGTGTGGATTATTTTTGTGTGGAAATTTTTCGACATGGTGTTGTGAGTGGAAAGTTTCGACAAAAAGATACCACACACGACTTTGTGTGATATCATACAGTATATGTTTTTGTTTCTAGCAAGTGGAAGAGCTTTTTTGCACGAATATATACTGGTGCCATATCTTACCCATTTTATAGCAGAATAGGGAAAGAATTGGGGAAATGCTTCTATACAGAAGACGCACAACTAATGTTGCTTTGCAACTCAAATGCAGCAAGAACAGAGATAATATGTTTTTCATGCAGCTCGAAGAAAATGATGTACGTACCTGACGGTAATCCTCTTCCTGTCCCGGACGAGGAGCTGCGTCCTGGAGTCGATGTAAGCGACGAAGAAAGTGAGGACGATGTCGACGGCGAAGAAGAGGTCGACGACCATGTCGGCCACCTCCAGGCCGCCCTTGGGTGAGGCGTTCATGAAGGCCACCTCGAACGGGTACACCCACGCGGAGTACGCCACGAGCACCACCATGAACGTCTCCCAGCACCTAAGCCAAATATGCATTATCATACTGCACCGGCGATCGTGAGAAGCTTAAGCAGCAGCAGCGATGGTGGCGGGTCTAGCTGGCTCACCTGTATCTGGAGTCGAGAGGCGAGACGACCCACTTGTCGGGGCCGGCAGGGGACTGGCTGTAGCCAAGTGGCGGAAGCATGAGCTTGGACAGGTTCCGGAGGTTGAAGGAGCGGGAGGTGGCATAGCCGGAGCCGGAGCCGCTGGCGCCGCCGCTGCTCGTGCTCTGAAAGCTGGAGATCTTCATTGCTGCCGTCGAACAAGAGCTACTCGATCGAACCTACCTTAGTTCCTTCGGCACACCAGCTAATTAAAGAAGCAACCAACGGAGTGGGCACGTAGGATGAACGTGCTGGCTCAGAGAAACCGGCCAAGACGTCCATATGTCATGGTCGGCCGGGGAGTGAGATTCAGAGATCGAAGGGAAGAGAACCCGGAAAGGCAAGGATCAAATCAGGGCATCATCGAAATAATGGAGGTGAACATCCATCGATGTATCAATAATGGAGGATAAGCTAGGAGGGGGCCCTGTTCGGGACGAAAGTGACCAGGCACGCGCAGCCGGCCGCTGGATTCGGCCACTACATATGCAGCGCAAGCGCGGGCACGCAGACGCCTACGCCGATCGGTGCAAATGGTAGCTACAGATGACCGGCGGTTGTTGTGGCCGGGATAATTCACGGTGCTGTATGTGAGCCATTTGTATGTGTATGGAATGTTCGTTGATGTGGATCGATGCCCTCGGGTCCAGGTCCATGCGTGCATATGCCCTGCCTACCTGTCTGTCCGCCTCGGGCGCCAAGCACATATGTGCTGATTCTTCAGGTCCTTTTGGATTTGGAGCTTTGTAGCGTAAGAATTGATTGGTGACAGTGCCTCATGGTGTGCAGTGACTACAGTCTCCATCGTGGATGCTCTTGTCTTGGCGCGCAAAGTGTAGCTTGGCTTCTCCATGTTTATCACGACAGGTAACACTGTTGGGAATTTCCGGTGGGAATTATATCTAGTTTTGGGCCTGAAACGACTGCTAGCTAATGAAGGTGCATAGTTGTATCAATCAATCGAGACTGTAAGAAGTTTCCAGCTTGCGGCGTATTTCTAGGTTAGCTGAACGACACATGTAGTTCTAGAACAGAAAAGGTTTGCTCATCTAGAGCGACATAAATCCCTTTCAGGCGATCGAGCCTTCGACCGGGGTAGGTGATTTCGTGATTTCATGATAAGCTTGGATATATCTCTGGAACGGAAGAAGATTATTTTTGCGATGTCGTATTTACTGGAGATTATGACGGGGTGATCTTGACCACGAAACAGCAGAATCAGACAGTTGAGCCAACATCAGAGTAGCCAACACGATGCTGCAAACAATTACTGGAAGCTCATGTTGCTGGCCTCACAAGTGACAGGTTGTGGGCACCCTTAAATAGGCATCACATATTAACATCACATCATCATCTCAAGTCTTTGATTAGGCACATTTCCGTCGACAGTGAGGCGTATGTGGTGACTTCGTCAATCTCAAGACCTGATTCGCCGGCTCAGTCTCTCGAAGGTGCTCACAGGGGTAGAGTGTGCATGCCTGCATTTATAGGGGTGAGTGTGCGCGTGTGTATATGAGGCAGATTTAAAATTATTAGGGTTTGAACTGAATAAATTCTCTATTAAGCACATACCTCTTTTTTTCAACAACAAATTTGCCATCGCGAGTACCTCACCATCCTAAAGGGTTAAGGTCGGCAGTTACTATGATCTCGTGTGAGACGTGGAAGGAACGAAACAACAAGGTTTTCAACAACAAATTTGCCATGACGATGACCCTCTTTCAAAGAATAAAAGACGAGAGCGGGAAATGGATCCTTGCTGGAGCAAAACATGTGGATGAGATGATAGCTTAGTTAGCTTATTGGTCTTTTTGTGTGGCTTTGTCCGCCATCTGTTTACTCCTGCTATATTACTATAAAAAGGCAAAGCTTTTGCCCCTGTAAACTTAAAAAACTATTGTTGCATAACTGCAAGAATATTAGCAAGGTACAATGTGATGGTAACGGATTTGAGTCGGATAGTTACAACAAAGCCTCATAAATAAATGACACCACAATTGTGGCAAGGGATATGTTTTACTTACGGTTCAGACCAACTGGTGCACCTGATGTTTTTTTTTTTGAGGCGGAACAGTGGAGGAGAACCCCCACTGAATTTTCAATTTTCACATAGCACAGTTAGTTTGTCAATCTCTTATGATGTTCATGAGACAATTAGCATTTTGTATACACTTATGATTGAAAATCAGTAGGAATCTTTTATCGGGACAACACTGCATCTGATTATAAAATTACATCACCACTGAATCAACGACACCGATAACTCATAAACTGGTAGTTCTGGAAGGTGGAAGCGTAGTAGTAACTACTGGTTCCATCAGAGCAAACACAGACAGCTTGACAGACTATAAGTAGTTAACCCAGAAATCACGTCTTGATCTTGGCCATCTATAAGGAAGCTCCTATGTAAACAAACTATTTGTCGCAAAGATAGCAGTAACAAACGCTATTGAGTGTTGACCCCAAACACTTGTGTTCTTTGACAACGTCATTAAACATTTTCGCCGCAATCCAGCAGGTAGTCTTGCATAGAAAGCCTACACAGAGTGGACCGCCAGAGGTATTTTCCCAGCACTTGCCTTCTGCAACAGATTAACAATGTACAAATATTAATATATCCACGAAGAAGTCGAAGAAAAGAATCAAGAAAATGGCACTAGGTGAAAGAATATAATCGCTGCAAATCCCTGTGGGTATAGGCAGGATCAGCTTAGCTTTGAACGCAGCGAGACAGTGGGAGAGGAGCACAAACCTGCGGAGCCACGAGTCACGAATAATACGAGGATCAATACAAAGCACATGGTTGCATTCCTCGCACCCGCCATACTCAATAGTGTTGATGTTGAGCGAAGATTCAAGTTCACTTTAGTGTGCATATAGACCAAGTACTATTATTTCAGAGAGGATATGCATTGTATATTTATAGACCTGAAAGCCAGGGAGTCCTACAGACTTGGAAACGTAGGAGATCGAGAACAAATAAATGATAGTTATAACTAAATAAGAACGTAATCTGTTGCGATTTTAGAATAGCCTGGGAGAGAACGAAAAGTGTGAGCTGGCCGTTTGTTTCTCCAACAAGCCATTGAGCACGACAGAGTGCAATATAGTCAGCGCTAGAACTGGATCGTTCCGGGTCTACACGCCATCGCAGCCGGACATGTGGCAAGAAAACATTCAACACTTATCATCGGACATATTCAGACCACCCCATCCGCATACATACATCTCAGTTGTACAACCAAAAATAGAAAGATATAAAAACACACAGATATAAAAATCGGGGGATAGAAATATGCAGTTAATGGGGCCTAAGTATAAGACCTTTCCTTATTAACCCGCCGCATGCAACCAAAAATCTTAGTACTTCCTCCATCACAGTTTAAAAGGCGTATCTCCAGAATTGTTGGACCCAAGGTTACGTACCATTGGCAGAAATTAAACCGTCGCTGGAGATTAAGTTACGCCTAATTATTTTTTAAAACAACACTTGGTAACCACCGCGTCCAATAACATCGCAGAACCACCGCATGCACTCACATGTTCACACTGCATGCACACTAATGTTCAAATTGCATGCGAGAGCTCATGCGTTTGATGAAGAGTTAATTGCGCCCAAATTAATAGGGCAGTTAATGAGAGGCGCCTAATTTCGGTGTGATTATGAAAAAAGCTGGTTTTGAAGCTGCGTCCAACAAACAAAAATGGAGGGAGTATTAAATTTGAAACTTAATAGGTCTAAATAATTAATTTCCAAAATAATCCAACTAGATACCAAAAAAATCCAATTTAAAGATAATCCACTGATCAAAAAATCCAATTAGATTTGAAATTAAATGGGCTTAATTGAAAAGATAATAGGCAAGATCTCAAAATTATGCAACCAATAAATCTAGTTAAATACGAAATTATCTGTATTCATAAATGTGATCAGTTGGTGATGATATGTTGCTCAACACTCAGCGCTCATTGTCATATGTATACATAATACATACCATCCGATCGTCATACTAATCTACTAAAGTTTTGTTCAGAAATCATTTGTTAAAAAACAATAGCCCAATATCCCCATTAATGGACCCCATATCTGCGGTTTAGTGTGAAAAAAATGCAAAAGACATCTCAAATATATCTTTCAATTTGAGATTGCATCAAGATATGGAGGGGTTGTTAGAACATGAGAAAAAACATCCCTTATATCTTTTAGCACTCAAATATATATTCGCAATGGCATAACCACTCTAGAAGAGACATAGTGGAAGGAAAAAAATGATAGAGATATAATTATGGGTATACACAAGAACGCACGAGCACTTAGTTTTAGCTCTTCGTTTAAAAGGGGTATGATGATCTTTTTCTCCAACCCAGTTTGATGAGCATTTGGATTAAAATTATGTACTATTAGGGCATATGTATGACGTACCTTAATTACCCAATTACCAAGCGATCTTTATTGTCAAAATAAATATCAACATGTTGCCAAAGAGCAAAGAAAAATGTTTTGGCAGCATTGAACAAAGATTTGTTCTATCCGAGTTTCACGTTATTCAATGTTTGTTTCCATTACGGCTTTTCCATTGACCAATTCCACACATTTTTCTCACAAACTCCTGTTTTAAATGTTTTCCCTAAACATCAAATGAGACCCTTCTGTCTAATAAATCATACATCTATGTGTTGAAAATCCGAGATAGATACTTCTATTATGCTTCGGATATGACGAAGTTTTATTTTGCAAATCAGCTTGATTAATATTTAGGCATGTTGTTTCATCATAATTCAATGCATACAACACCATTGAATCTATGAGATTAAAAAGAGTATCTGATATTTCAGTAAACAAAATACACCATCCATTCATAATTAGAAGGTGTCTTAACTGTTTAATAAAACAGATATATGTAGACGCATTTTAGTGTGTAGCTTCACTCCTTTTGATCCGTATATAGTCCACATTGAAATATCCTACAATATGAACAAAAGATGTACTGATGAAGCACTTGTATTTTTTACCCTGAGTTCTGCTTATTTTCATGAAAGTAGGGGAAAGACAAGAACACAACAGATTACAGGGAAATTTTGTAACCCACTAACTGAGCAACCCATCCCTAACAGGCGGGAAACATGAAGAAACCAGTATCATAGAAGCAAATAGAGACAATTTGGCAGACTAACCAGATAACTAGTACTCCCTCCAATTCATATTAATCGTCGTTGAATCAGATAGATCTATCGTCTAGATCAACCGATACAGTCACAATTAATATGCATCGGAGAGAGTATAAGAAATTATTCACTCCCAGCCTCTCTTATACTATATCCTAAGCCAAGAAATCACAGACTAATCGTTGTTTCTTTGGCCCTTGAGTAGTCATGAGAGGCTATCTTCAGTCCCCATGTAAACCAAACCTATTTGTCGCAGAGATAGCAGCAACAAGTGCTCATGAGCACTGACCCCACACACTTGTGCTCCTTGACGACGGCGTTAAACATTTTGCCCGCAATCCAGCATGTCGTGTCGCACAGAAATCCAACGCAGAGCGGGCTGCCATTCTTACTTACCCAGCAGTTCCCTTCCTCACCATCTTTTTTTGGGCGGCTATCATAACACTCTCCTGCAAGAGAATAACAACGTACTACGTGAGAACTTGCATATAGTGGGTGGAAAATAATCCAGAAATTCACCCTGGGTGGAAGAAGATAATCGCCACAGAGCCATCAGTTTGAAGTTTGAATACAGTTAAACGGAGAAGGGAGGAGAGCACAGACCTGCGGACGCATGGCTCGCGAACAGCACGAGTAGTACGAGCACGAAGCACAGAGTAGCAACCCTCGCACCCGCCATACTCGATCGATTAGTGTTGATCGATGTAGGGAGAAGCTTCAAGATCAATACTTCCCTTTCTTCCTGGACTTAATTAGTTTGCTATGTATGCTATGGAGCGAGTACTGGTATGTCCGAGCGGATGTGTGCAATATTTATAGACTTGAAAGTCAAATAATCTTACAGACTTTGCAAACGTATAGCGTAGGAGAGAACAAATAACTGATGACTAGTGCAATCTATTGTGACATCAGAATCTTTGGAGCGAGGGAAAAGTCTCAGGTGATTTCTATCTCCAAGCTGCTGTGCACGTCACAGTAGAAGTCAGCGCTAAACGTTAAATCCGTTTGATCTGCTGATACTCCCTCCGTCCCGGTTTATAAGTCACTTACGTATCCCTATGTCGTAAATTTGAGTAATATAACTTGATTTATATATTATAAAAAGTATATCATTAAAAAATTTAGACTTCATATTTTCTAATGATATAATTTTTATATTATAAAATTTATGTTATATTAGTTAAATTCACGACCTAGGGATACGTAAGCGACTTATAAACCGAAACGGAGGGAGTAGCATTTTTCAGTGTGGTAGCCGCTCTTGCCACGTGTGTGTTAAGGTTTTATGCGCGGAATGGTTTTGAAATGTTTTGTGTAAGACATTTATGCGATACTGTGGTGAACCTTGACTTCCATGTGGGTAAAATAAAGGGTGTCTTGGCAAACGAATAAAAATAAAATTAGTATACCTTTTCATAGTATTTATTGCTTGCTCTAGTTATTCAAGACTTTATTTCTGGAAATATTAGGCTAGTGGGGCCGTCATAAATTATTTGTGTTGCTATATTTACAATTTTTGTTTTCAACTTCTGAGTTGGATTTAAGATCTCCATGTAAGGCATTATTGAACTGTGTGAACTGTGAATGTAGCAGCCCTGTTATGAAATCCTATAAACATCATACATGTAGCCAATTCCAAGTTGCCGCGTACCGCGGACTTAACAGGTCTCCGGCGCACCCCCCGTCCACGCAACGGGCCGGCCCAATAAGGTTAGAATTCGTCCCCTTTTAGTTTTTTTTTCTTTTTTCTGTTTGCCTTTCTTATTTCTTTTTTCGTTTTTTTGGCTGTTTCTTTTTTTCTTTTTTCCATTTTCTTTCTGATTTGTATGGATTTTTTTTAAATGTTCAAAATTAAAAAATGTTTAAACAGAAATTTGTTCAAAATAAAAAATTATTCAGTTCCTGAAAATTTCAAATTCTAAAATTATAAAAGTTAAAAAAATGTTCAGTTTTTAAAAATATTCATAATTAAAAAATATTCGAAATTTCATAACGTTCTTAATGGGCCGGCCCATTAGGAGCGCCCGTACATGTCTGTTGTGCAAATTCATCAACAAAGACACTAACAGAGCTTCAGCCAAAATGTTGGGTGGGCCAGCCCAAAGTACACCACTTTTTTATCTTTAATGAGCCTAATTTTTTTTTCTTCAGTGTTTTGGGCTAATGTCGTGGTGGTGTCACGGCAGATGCCATAGGATGGCTAATTTGTGGGGCCGATGGACGTTGGTGGATCCGGGGAGGGATAGCGAGCTGAAGAGCTCACACGGGGAGGATCCCGGTAAAACCGAGATCTCCCAAGAACAAGAAATGAGACCAAAGTGCAAAGGGGAAGATCTAACAAACACAAACAAATGCACGAAGGCACACATCACACACACGATATACCCAGGTTCAGGGCCCTCGTGAGGAGGTAACACCCCTACTCCTGCCTTTCCTCTCTATATATTTGTGGTACAAGAACTACAACTTGCCACTAGATCTCTCAAAGGAAGGAGTACAAAGAACTAGATGAACTCAAGGTGAGAAGGAGTAACTACTCTAAGAGTAAATGCGACTATAGCTTTGGCTCTGAAGTTGGTCCCTTCCTCTCATGAGCAGTTATGGTGCCTTTTATAGAGCTCCGGCCAGGAGGGCCGGAAACCCTAAACTGGCTTGGCCCCACCGGACAGGTCTAGCCGGCATGCCGTCACCGGCTAGTGCGACCTAGTCGCCGGGCTATCCGGTGTAGCCCCTTCGTCATCATCTCGACAAGGACGGCAGGCGCCGTCCTGCATCATCATTGTCCCCCTGTCAGAGACAAGACATGTCTTTGCCCATCCCGGATAGCCTTTTCCGGATTGCCGGGCTAGGCATGTCAGGTCTTGTCGTACCATGATCGTACCGGCTGACGCGCTCCCGTGTCAGGCGGGAGGTGACCATGCTTCAGTGTCAGGCTGGAGGTGACCATGCTTCCGTGCCAGGCGGAACGGTACTTCCCCCCGCAATAGACGGGAAAGCCTGCTACGGACCGTTGACGGCCTGCCGGAAGCCCTCACGCCGGCTACCTCCTCGCTTGCCACGGTGAGCCTCCTCTGCATAAGATCAAGACCGAGACATAAATTTCGGTTAGTACCCACCCGGACAACCTATCCGGTAAAACCGAGTACACCTCCTTCCGGGAGTCTCCTCGGACCCCGAGACTTGGGACCCTTTCCGGATACGTCCGAGCTCGTCTCAGGATGAGTATCTCTAGGCCTAGCCTCCCGAAGATGTCTTAGCCTATCAGCAAAGACATCTTCGAGAAGCTAGTTCTTAGAGAAACCACCCACCCATGCTTGTGCTGCGATTGTGAGGGCCGGGGGTGTCTATTTATAGCTGCGAGACCTGACCCTTGCGCCTGCCAGGAGGCACTTTGTCCTCTACCAGCGCTTAAGGGTCAAGCTGCCCTTTCAGTACAGTAGGAGGTGTCTCTTGCTCCTGCCAAAGGTCAGATACTGTTGGCACCTTATTGGATTATACCGGGATCTGCCCCTACCCGGGGGGCAGCCCCCCGACACTAGTCCCCGAAGCTGGTGCTGCACAGCGACCTCGGATGATGTGCGGAATCAGCTTTAAACAACAACTATCTTCCGAGAACACATGACACCATCCTTTCCCTATCTGCCGAAGTCGGTTCTTCCCGAGATCTTCTTACCGAGACTATTTCTACCGGGAGGCAAAGCCTGCAACCGGATAACACAGCCTCAGTGAATCTTGACCGTTGGCTTCCTGATGAACTCGAGAGTGTGTGCTGGGGCCCACCCGATGTCTTGCCTGAGCAGAGATGCACTCGAGTGCTCCTGCGCGAGCACGCTGCCGCTTGGGTTCCCGCGCCTGGAGCCGCAGCCGATCCGGAATCCAACCGTTGGCGCCGTGTGGCCCTCGGTGTGGCCGGATCGGACGCTCCGGATAGCGCCATGTGGCTTGCTGCACAAACTAGATCCCACCCACGATCGTGGGGATCGTGGGCGGGAAAATTGGAAACCGCTCCGGAATCCCCCCCCATAAATAGGGGACCGGAGCGGTCTCCTCTTCTTCTTCTTCTTTCTTGCTTCTCCACCATTGTCTTGAGCACATCGCCGCCGCTGCGCTCGTCACCGAACGCCGTCGCCCTCGCCGTGCGCCGGAGCTCGAACATTGCCGTCTGTCTCGCTCGTCACCGATCTCCTCTTTCACCGGTGAGTTGCCCTCTCCGTCTCGATGGTTTTCTCCGGTAGAACAGCCGCCCGACTCCGGCCGTGCCGTAGCACAAGCGCGGTTGAGCCGCCGCCGGTGAGCACAACTTGAGCGGCGCGCACGAGGCGCACGGCGATGATGTACCGTGGCGGTAGGTTGTAGATCATTCACTCGCATTGCGCCTCGCCCGAGTCTAGCGCGAGCCTATTTTCCCCCTTTTTGTTTTGATTTTCTAGCACACGGTAGATCTTATTTCTCAGGAACTCGGTTGCGTTTAGGAGTTTGTGATCCGGCATCCTAGCTTCCGTTAGACTAACTCCGACTAATCGCCGCTGCGCCTGCAGAGTAGCTCGGATACATTTGCAAACTTCTTCGACATGGGCGAAGAACGTACCCGGGGGTGCTGGGATGGGTCCGAGACCAAGCAGTCAGATCTGGACTGGCTGTATCGGACTCACCGGATTCCTCCGAAAGTCGAGAGCCGTCTCCCGGAGGGGGAGGTTGCACCGGAACCCCAACCCGGGGAATACGTGGTATTCCTCGCGCACTTCGAGCGTGGGTTTGGGCTTCCGGCTAGCCCCTTCTTCCGCGACTTCCTCGACACCTACGACCTCCAACCTCACCATCTTCCCGCCAACGCCATTATGATGCTCTCGGTCTTCACCACCTACGCGGAGGCATACCTCGGCATATGGCCATTTTTGGATCTATGGGCCAAGTATTTCATTCTTCGCCGCCAAGCCATCCCCAACCCGGATAAGAAGATAAAATACTTAGTCGATTGCGGAGCGGCCACCATCATCCCTCGCGCGGACTCCGGATTCCCTATAGTCAAGGGACTAGAGTCCTGCCGGAAGTGGCAGCGCAGCTTCTTCTACGTGAAGAACTGGGAGCACTCGGGAGATGGTCCGGGATCCTCGAATCCGGACTTCATCAATCTGCCGGAGTTCGTTATTGGTCCTCCGCACGAATTCCGTCTCTGGAAGCAGCTTCCCGATAACGACGAGGTCAATTGCATGCACGGCGTTCTGAACGTGCTAAACGAGAAGATGACCGGCGATGATCTCCTGCGTTGCTTCATCATTCGCCGGGTCTGCCCCCTTCAAAACCGAGTGCACAAGATGTGCCATATGGCCGGGAACCTAGACCCCACCCGGACCAGTATCTTTGGGCTAGATCACGCAGGGGTCGTCCGTCGCGTTCGAGCTATTGCCCGGACGGAGATGACGGATGACTACTCTTGGGGTGTCATTGGGGGATCCCGGAAAAAACCATGCCAACAGGTGCTCATATCTGTCTTTCGTGCATTCGCCTTCGTACATGTGTTCACCTGGACACCGACACGGCCTGATTTGTTTGCGCAGTTGTTCGAGCGTCAAATCGAAGAAGACGCTGTCCACGCCAACGGGACCTACGCGCCGAACTTCCCAAAACCAGACGAGATGCCGAGGGAGGACCCCGACGGCGAGGACCATCTCGCCATTCCTTTCGTCAAGGCTGCTGCCCCGGGTAATCCTTCAACCTCAGAGGCAGTTTCCATTTCTTCGGATGATGAGGATGAGATTGACTGCCAGATTCTTGATGTTATTGACGCTCTCCCTCTGAATTGGGCCTCAGCAGTGGTTCCGAAACCGACAACCGGGACCAAACGTGCCGAGAGCCGGAAGCGCGCGGCTTCCGACACCGAGGGGGCCGATAACTCCGGCAACCCCCCCCAAGAGGAGCAAGCCGAGTAAGCAAACGACCGAGAAGCCTGCTCGGCGTCAGCAAAGGGGTCCTCCCACTGTGGATTCCGGGTACGTTTTCCTTGCCTTATGTTATCTGACTTTGTTTTCTCCACAAACTATTACTAAGACATTTCCTTTCAGGGATGCGCTCGAGCTCCCGTCACCTGCTGTTCCTCCTCCTCCCGGGACTCGGACTCCCAGCCCGGCTCGGGCTTCTCCTTCACCTCCTCGCCCTTCTACTCGAGGAAGTGAGCCTGCCGCCTCCGGTGCCGCACCGGCTACCGTTGTGACCCCGGATGCACATCCGGTGATCGACGAGACCCCGGTACAGGCTACGACCACCTCGGGAGAAATTCTTCTTCCGGAGAGTCCGCGCCGGGTGCCCGGGCTTGAGGCAGAGGTCCTTAGCCCTCGCCGGCAACCCGCGGCAAGCGGCCCCTCTCGTCCAGCCGCGACCAAGACCATCTCGGAGAAACAGCCCACAACCTCCTCCCGGCCAGCTGATCAACCTCCCTTGAAGTCTCGTGCCAAGGTTGCTGGACAGAAAATACCTTCTGCCCCGCCTGCAGCTGCCCCGACACCCTCGGCCCGCGACTTGGTGCTGCGCACGGGTACGTTTTCATCGTTACCACCGCCTCCCGCCGAGATCCCTATTGCTGCCTTGCGGATGTTGCGAGCAACCGTCAGTTCCTTTGTACCTTCAGGATCCCGGGACGCTGTTGCTACTCGCGCTGCCGGCGGCACCGGCATACAGGTTGTTGACGAATACAACCAGGCGTGTCTTGCCGCCGACGCCTCCGAGACTGCAGGAGACTTGCACGTTGCAGGCCCAAGCCGCAACGCTCAAGCCCTGCACGCTCTCCAGGTGGCCGCGTTGGATGTTACTCGGGTGACTGAGGTAAGCTTGTTCTCTTTCTTTTATCAAAAAATAATTGTTCCTTCCACCACCACTAGTCCCCGAGATTGGTGCTTAGTGCTCTAGATTCCACCGAATAGCAGATCACTAGGCTCCAATCTTAGAGAAAGTTGCAGGACTCGGACACCGAGTCCCCGAGATCTTCCCAACCGGGTAGGTTGCTTCAAAATTTGCTCCATCACCACTAGTCCCCGAGATTGGTGCTTAGTGCTCTAGATTCCACCGAATAGCAGCTCACTAGGCTCCAATCTTAGAGAAAATTGCCGGACTCGGACACTGAGTCCCCGAGATCCTCCCAACCGGGTTCCTTATATCTTTTCCAGACTAATTCCTCCTTCTTTGTCTTGATTTCAGGAGTGCAGCCAGAAACGCCGCAACATATTCAACCGGGTTCTTGCTGACCTCGGTCAGTCCAAGAAGTGCGAGGAGCGCCTCCGGGAGGAGCGAGACGCCGCGCGCAAGATCTCGGTTGACCAGAAGACCGCACTTGCCACCGCGCAAGCCGAGATCGCGCGGCTCAACGGCGAGCTCGAAAAGGTCAAGGCTACTGCGACCGACATGAAGACGCGCTTCATCGAGGCGAGCAAGAAGCAGAAAGAAACCTTGGACCAGTCCGAGGAGCGTGCGCATAATGCCGAGACCGAGCTGGCTCTCCTCCGGTCACGGTCTGATACTTGGCTCTCCGAGCTCACTGTATTGAACCGGGATCTGAATAGTAAGTGGACCGACATCTCTCTTCTCTTGCTGCTTCGTTTCTTCGTTGTTGCTTTTCTTATGACCTAGCTGTTTGACAGTTCTTCTTTTTAAAGGGGAATTTGAGCACTCCCGGGAGGCTGCTGTTCTTGTCGTTACTGCCGCCCGAGAGAAGCGCGCCGGGAAGGGTCCTGCCTCGGAGGTCTGGGACATCGAGGATCATCTCACCGCTCTGAAGGCCCGGATAATACCTCTTCGGTCTATCGGGACTGAACTGCTCAGCGCTGCGGTCCACGTCCACGGCGCACTGTGGCCGAGTATCCGCGGGACACTCTCGATTCCCGAGCTCGCGAGCGCACTCCGGGGTGAGGGGAGTCGCATCCACGCGTGGAAGCGTTCCGGTGCGCGGGCTGGTGCCGACCAGGTCTTGACCCAAGTACTCAGCTGGTACGAAGGTCTCGATCTGGAGGCGATCCAGCGGCTGCGGACGACCTCGGCGTGGGTGAGTGACCCGGCTAAGATTCAGCAGCGACAGGAGGTGGCGCACCGCATCGCTACATGGGCAAGCATCCGCGCCTTCACCGCCAGCGTCCTTCCTTCCGACTCGGAATCTGATTACGAGGATGACGAAGAAACTGTTGCAACCGGCGACGCGGAAGACGAGGCCCCGGAAGAAGATGATGCCGCCTCCGGTGCCGCGCCCGAGACCGTGGTGCCCCGGGATCCTGCGACCTTGTCGAGACCCGAGGTCTCCCAGACCGAGGTGCACCCCGACGCCCCGAGTAGTGCTGCCGGAACTGAAGCCGAAGTCGCTCCCGCTGCTGCTCCTGCTGCATCTGCTGCTGCTGCCCCCGAGGCTGCTGCTCCCGAGGTCTCCGTCGAGAAGCCGACTACCCCTACCGCTTGAAAAACTTAAGAGTAGTTTCGTTAAACCCCCGGGATGCCGGGTGCAAGATGTAATATACACTTATACTATTTTCGTTTCTTACTGAACTATTTATCCGAGTAACTTATGTCAATTTATTCTGTTTTGAGTTCCCGACTTGCCTTTCATGTTTATCGTACTTAGGTAATTTCTGCTCTTGTCTACCATTTCGGCGTTCGACAGTCGAGTCACAAAACTCCACATACGGCATACATTACTTAGAACAATTCGAGTTCCGTCCAACCGAATTCCCGACATAAAAAACAACTATGTTAGCAAAAAACAGGTATGCCGGATAAGTTCCTGCTCCGAGTCCCCGAGACCATTTTTGTGTTTCCCACCTTCCCTCTCTTTGCTCTTGACTACCATTTCGGCGTGCGTCAGTCGAGTCACAAGATGATTTCACATGACATACATTACTTTGACTTTGAGAATCGAACTCGGAACTTTTCCGGCATACAAAATAAAAGTAGAGAACAGTTATCCGGCAGTCCCCGGGTTCCTTCCCGAGATGCCGGTGAAAAACAGTAAATGAATTTGACAAAAATAACAACAAGACATGCTCATAACCAGGCAGTCCCCGGGTTCCTCCCGGGGTGCCTTACTTCCATTAATATTGAAAATTGAGATACAACATACACTGAACCTTTTACGTGTAAAAGGGGCGAAGTAGAGCTACATTCCATGGACGCTTGGTTTCCTCACCGGATTTGTCCATTACACCTTTCCTAGCCTCCTGTGCATCTACAAGGTAATAAGAATCATTGTGCAACGCCCTGCTTACCACAAAAGGTCCCTCCCATGGAGATGACAATTTATGCATTCCAGCCGTGCGTTGGATGAGCCTCAGCACCAGATCCCCTTCTCGGAACACCCTCGGGTGTACTTTCCGGCTATGATAGCGACGGAGATTCTGTTGATAAATTGCAGACCGAGATAGCGCCAACTCTCTTGCCTCCTCGAGTAAATCTATATCATCTTCTCGGGCCTCCTTTGCCTCGGTCTCGGTGAACATTGTCACTCTCGGGGAGTCATACTGTATGTCGGTTGGGAGTACTGCCTCTGCACCGTATACCATGAAGAATGGCGTGTACCCGGTAGATCTATTCGGTGTAGTCCGGAGACCCCATAGCACTGCCGGTAACTCCTCTATCCAGCATCCCGGAGTTCTCAATAGTGGTTCGATCAAACGAGCTTTGATGCCGGCCAAGACTAAGGCATTTGCTCTTTCGACTTGCCCATTTGCTTCCGGGTGTGCAACTGATGCTACATCCAGCCGGATTCCCTTCTCAGCACAAAATCGAGCGAATTCCCCCACAGCAAAATTGGTTCCATTATCTGTTATAATGCTGTGCGGGTATCCGTATATCAAGATGATGTCTTTCAGGAATTGCACAGCGGTGTGTCCATCGCACTTCCGGATTGGCTTGACCTCTATCCATTTAGTGAACTTGTCCACCATAACCAGTATGTGTGTCATATTGCCTCTCGCCGGCTTGAACTGACCGACCATATCCAAACACCAAACTGTGAATGGCCAAGTGATGGGGATTGTTTTCAGTGCTGACGCCGGCATGTGTATCCGGTGAGCAAATCTCTGGCATCCTCCACACTTTCGGACAATATCTTCTGCTTGCTTCAGCGCAGTGGGCCAATAGAACCCATGCCGGAACACCTTTGCCACCAGGGCCCGGGATGATGCATGATGTCCACATTCCCCCTGATGTATTTCCACCAGCATCTCTTGTCCTTCTGCCGGTTCCACACACCTCTGGAGTACCTCAGTGACACTCCTTTTGTACAGTTCTTGATTGATGACAGTGTATGCGTTTGAACTTCGCATTATCTGTCGGGCTTCCACTTCATTCTCCGGGAGGGTTCCTTCCAAGATATAAGCCATAATGGGCTGTGCCCATTCCGGAACAGGTCTAACCGGGAACATGGGACCGTCTATGTCCATTGGCTCTGCCGACATCACCTCTATCATCATCTTTCTTTGCCTCTCTGAGCACTGGGACGCAGTCCCCGGGTTCGATGTTATGCTCCCGACATCTACTTCCATGGGTACGGCATCTGAACCAGGCTCCTTGGGGATGAAGATAGATTCCGACTCGGGTGATGGTTGAATAGATGGCTTCCTCAAATGCTCTAGGGCTATCCCGGGTGGGATGGCATCCCAAGATGATCCTAGCTTGGACAAGACATCCGCTGCTTCGTTTTCTCCTCTGGGTATATGCTTGAACTCGCATCCTTCAAAAAATCCGGATATTTTCTGTACATAAAACCTGTATAAGGCCATGTTTGCATCGAGAGCATCCCAATTCCCCGACACCTGTTGTACTACGAGGTCGGAGTCACCGAAACACTCTATCCGGCGGATACCGATTTCCTTGGCGACATTCAGTCCATGAACCAAAGCCTCATATTCTGCGACATTGTTGGATGCCCGAAAATGAATTTGCAGCACATACTTCAGTACATCTTGTTTTGGGGAAGTGAGGACCACTCCTGCACCCAATCCGATCTTAGCCTTTGAGCCATCGAAATGCATCCTCCAGAAATTGTAATCCGGCATCGGAGGTTCATACTGCATCTCGGCCCAGTCCACCAAAAAGTCCGGCAGCGCCTGCGACTTGATGGCATCTCGTCTCTCATACGCCGGAGCGTATGGAGACAACTGGATGGCCCATTTGGCTACCCGGCCGCTAGCGTCCTTGCAACCGATGATCTCGGCCAGAGGAGCTTCGCATACCACTGTGATCGGGTGTTCCTGAAAGTAGTGCTTGAGCTTGGTCACTGGCATGTATACCCCATACGCCATTTTCTGGTAGTGCGGGTAGTTCTGCTTGGATTCCGAGATCACCTCACTTAGGTAATACACCGGCCTCTGTATCAACTTGCCCCCTTCTTCCCTTTCTACCACCATCGCCACACTGACTACTCGGTTGGTTGCGGCAATATACAACCGCATAGGTTCCTTGGGTAACGGGGATGCCAACACTGGCACTGTTGAGAGCATTCTCTTCAAATCGTTGAACGCCGCATCAGCCTGCGGGGTCCAAACAAATGTCTTGCTCTTCTTCATCAGTTGATACAGAGGCAAGGCCTTCTCCCCAAGTCGGCTCAGAAACCGACTTAGGGATGCCAGACACCCGATAAACTTCTGCACGTCCTTGAGGCGCACGGGCAACTTCATGCTCTCAATAGCACGAATTTTACCCGGGTTGACCTCGATTCCCCGGCTTGAGATGAGGAAACCAAGTAATTTCCCTGCCGGTACACCAAATGTGCACTTATCCGGGTTCAACTTCATCCGGAATCTTCTTAAGTTCTTAAATGTTTCCCTCAGATCATCTATTAGTGAGGCTTTTTCTTTTGTTTTTATGACTATGTCATCGACATAGACCTCGGCATTTCGGCCTATCTGGTCATGCAAACACTTCTGCATGCATCTCTGGTATGTAGCACCAGCATTCCTCAAACCGAAAGTCATGACTCGATAGCAATAAGCCCCATAAGGGGTAATAAAAGCAGTTTTCAATTGATCATCCGGATTCAAAGGTATCTGGTGAAAACCAGAATAAGCATCTAAAAAAGTCAAAAGCTCACTCCCGGCAGTGGAATCTATTACATGATCTATCCGGGGCAGCGGAAAGGGGTCCTTCGGACATGCCTTGTTGAGGTTGGTGAAGGCAATGCACATGCGCCACACCTTAAGCAGGAGGGGATCATCTTTCTTCTTCTCCACCAGGACCGGATTCGATATCCAATCCGGGTGCAGCACCTCCATTATGAACCCGGCGGCCAGCAGTATAGCCAGATGCTCCATGACCGTGGCTCTTCTTTCATCCGAGAGGCGCCTAGTCGGTTGCTTCACCGGCTTCGCATCCGGTCTAAGAAATAGAGAGTGCTCAGCCAACTCCCTCGGGACGCCTTGCAGATCGTCACTCGACCACGCAAAAGCATCCCGATTCTCACGGAGGAAGTCGACGAGCTCGCCTTCCTATTTGCTGTCCAGGTTGCTGCCAATGATAACTTGGCGCTCCGGGTTGCTGGGGTCCACACACACCTTCTTGGTCTCCTTGGGGGGCTGAAATGATGCACCCTGCTCCGGGTTCACCATCCCGGGCATTCCGAGTTGGGAGGTCTTGGCCATTGCCACCACCTGCTGGATCCTCTTCTTCTCTTCTGCGATCACCAGAGACTCAGCCAAGCACGACCCCGCCGAGGCACATTCCATGGAGCGCTTGTGGTCTCCCGAGATGGTGATCACACCGTTAGGTCCCGGCATCTTCATCTTGAGGTAGCCCACCTGAGTCGAGATCATGAACTTGGCGAGGGCCGGTCTGCCGATCAGTGCGTGATATGGGCTCTCGAGGTCCACGACCTCGAACTCCAAGCTCTCGGTTCGGCAGTTCTCCCGAGTTCCGAATAGCACCTCCACCCAGATCTTTCCCATGGGCGAGCAAGAGACTCCGGGCACAATGCCGTGGAAGGTTGTCTCGGTAGGCAGCCATTGTCAATCAGAACCCGGCTGAAGCGGACGTTGAGGTTGGGTCCGACAAAAGTTGGGTCCACCACCAAGGCATACGCACCCGGCTTAGGCATAACCCGGGGGTGATCCTTCCGGCTCCAGGTGATCTCCATCTCGGACCAGTGCAAGAACTTTGGCACCGCCGCGATCACAGCATTTACCTCCAGTGCACGTTGCCGCACACTCTTTCGGTCAGTAGGTTCGGTCACGAAGACCACATAGCTCTGATGTGCCTCCCGGTAGTTGCTCTGCTGATGTCCGGCTTGGTTACCGTTGTCGTTCCGGGTGTGCACCACATTCACTCGGCGAGGTGGGGGTCCTCTCGGAGGAGGGGGAAGTCGAACAGCGTTGGCCCCCGATGTCGGAGGAGGGGGTCTCGGGATATTGGGCCGAGATGCCGGAGCATTCTGCCGAATAGCTCCCGAGCTGCCTTCCTGCAACGTGCGCTGATACCAGTTGCACTGCCGAGTAGAATGGTTTGCGGGCTTGTTGGCCTCCAGAGTGTGGTAGCAGCATGGCTTGTTCAGCATTTCCTCATATGTCAGGGGCTTCTTTTGTTCCACCCAGGTCTTTTGCACCTCCTGACTCTGACCCCAAGCCGGGCCACTTGTCTTTTGACGCTGGCTGTTGCCGGCATCCTCCTGCTCCCGGGTCACTGCTGCGACATGCTGCGCGGCATGGTGGTACTCGGGCTGATTCCTCTTGTGGCCGAACTCCTGGCGATCATGGCTCCTGCTCGGTCCTGAACGCTGAGGTCCCGCATTCCTCCTGTTGGAGTCACCGACATCCACCAGGGGTTGCATGGGATCTCCAAGCGTGTAGGTATCGCCGATGCACATGGTCTCTGCCAAGGTCGTTGGCATCTTTCTCTGCAACTTCTGCCACAGCATAGAGCCATGCCGGCATCCCTGCGCAAACCAGGAGATGGCCTGTGCCTCCACCACTCCTTCGCAAGAGTTGCGAATATTACTCCACCGGGTAAGGTACTCCCGGTCAGTCTCGTTGCTCCTTTGTCTACAGATGGCGAGCTGCTGAGGTCTGTTGGGCCTTTTGTACATGCTGGTGAAGTTGCTGATGAATGCCTCCTCAAAGTCTAACCAGCAGTCTATACTGCCAGTTCTCAGATTGTTCAACCAGATCCGGGCTGGTCCTTCCAACATCTGCGGTACATAACGTACCGCCCATCGTCTGTTTCCACCGGCTATGCTTACTGCAGTTACATAGTCGGTTAGCCAGTCCTCCGGCTTCTTGCTACCGTCATAGGTCTTGGCACCTCGGTTGAGCTGAAAGTTCCGAACAGGTGGTTCCCGCATGATCCGGGGTCCGAAGCAGGCAGGTCCCGGAGGTCCTTGCTCTTCCACCAACTCGGATTGATGAATCCGGTCGAGCCGGAATCTGGCATCTGCCGGGTTCAGCTGCCTGGTTCCTATCCGAGATCCCAAAGGGTTCTCGTCTGGCTGATACCCGAGCTGCTGCAACCTCGAGTTGCCATCGTTGAGCCTGTCTTGTGCAGGGACCAGGGCCTGCTGGGGAACGGAGGCGACCTCCCTCTGTGGGTTTCCCTGAACGTGAGGAGGATTCCGGGGTGGATTACCACGGCCAACCGGGTTATTGTTTCCTACACCCAGGTTACCCTCCCCACGGGTACTTCCCGCCTGCCCCGAGTTACGATGTCCGGCCTGTCCGGCTTGCTGGATACCGGCGAAGGCCGGATCATAGGTCTGTAGCTGCTTGTTCTTTCCGGAACCTCGACTCCGGCTCCGGCTCTTGCTCTTGCTCTTGCTTCTGCTTGGATGCGGGGAAGAGGCCTCCCCATCCGATTTCTGGCTATTGGGTATGGCTGAGTGCACCTGGGACCCTGCCCCGGGGTTCTTCTTCTTGAAGGCCAGATTCTGACGGTTGGCCTCAATCACCAACTCGTTTACCCGCTCATGCTGCTTGCGCAGGGCCTCACCGGATAACCCCGCCAACTCGGCCATGGCGGCTTCGGCGGCCCTAAGGGTTTTCGCCGGTGAGCTGTACACCAGCTTCCCCGCAGAAATCCGACTTCCTGTGTTACTGGTGGTGGCTCCACCAGCCAACTCTTCATTCACCATTCTCCCTTTCTTGCGCAGATCCGCAATGCGCTTCTCCCGGGAGTCTATCTTAGGGAATCCGTGAGCTACATTGTATTCCCGGAGGCTAGCATTGAGCTCGCGACGGATCTCGGCGATCTCCTGCGCTTCGGCGAGTAGCAACCTCCGCTGCTCCTCCAACTCAGCCGAGGTGGCCTGGGTATCCGCTTCAGCGGCCACATGTACAGCCAACTTGGCCACGAGTCCCGAGAGGGGATCCGGACGACGTCGCGGCTGGGATGACTGCGGATCACCATCTCGGGCCGCAGGTCTTTCCTGCGGGGGTTTGGCCAAACGGGGGTGGCCGTCGGTATCGCCGTCAGCGTCCTGGTACTCCTCCTCAGTTGCCCCGACCATCATCACCGCAACGGAACTCGGGGGACGTCCGGCACGCAGACCCCGAGCAGCGCGGAGCATGGGCGGGTCCTCAGCTTCCAGGACCACGTCCGGGTAGCTACAGACAACCTCTGTGGCGACATAGGTGGTGAAACCACCAAAGTCAATGAGACACCCGTTCACCGGAAAAGCTCTGTTCTGGAAGCATCCTGCGTTGTCGCAGACGAAGTCCATCTCCCCTAGTCTTACGACCAGGCCAGAGAGAACCCGAACGTCGAAATGAACGGGGGAGCCCGTCCGGATGTGTACACCAGCCAACGCCTCTGTCATCCCCACGGTGGGCGCCAACTGTCGTGGTGGTGTCACGGCAGATGCCATAGGATGGCTAATTTGTGGGGCCGATGGACGTTGGTGGATCCGGGGAGGGATAGCGAGCTGAAGAGCTCACACGGGGAGGATCCCGGTAAAACCGAGATCTCCCAAGAACAAGAAATGAGACCAAAGTGCAAAGGGGAAGATCTAACAAACACAAACAAATGCACGAAGGTACACAGCACACACACGATATACCCAGGTTCAGGGCCCTCGTGAGGAGGTAACACCCCTACTCCTGCCTTTCCTCTCTATATATTTGTGGTACAAGAACTACAACTTGCCGCTAGATCTCTCAAAGGAAGGAGTACAAAGAACTAGATGAACTCAAGGTGAGAAGGAGTAACTACTCTAAGAGTAAATGCGACTATAGCTTTGGCTCTGAAGTTGGTCCCTTCCTCTCAGGAGCAGTTATGGTGCCTTTTATAGAGCTCCGGCCAGGAGGGCCGGAAACTCTAAACTGGCTTGGCCCCACCGGACAGGTCTAGCCGGCATGCCGTCACCGGCTAGTGCGACCTAGTCGCCGGGCTATCCGGTGTAGCCCCTTCGTCATCATCTCGACAAGGACGGCAGGCGCCGTCCTGCATCATCATTGTCCCCCTGTCAGAGACAAGACATGTCTTTGCCCATCCCGGATAGCCTTTTCCGGATTGCCGGGCTAGGCATGTCAGGTCTTGTCGTACCACGATCGTACCGGCTGACGCGCTCCCGTGTCAGGCGGGAGGTGACCATGCTTCCGTGTCAGGCTGGAGGTGACCATGCTTCCGTGCCAGGCGGAACGGTACTTCCCCCCGCAATAGACGGGAAAGCCTGCTACGGACCGTTGACGGCCTGCCGGAAGCCCTCACGCCGGCTACCTCCTCGCTTGCCACGGTGAGCCTCCTCTGCATAAGATCAAGACCGAGACATAAATTCCGGTTAGTACCCACCCGGACAACCTATCCGGTAAGACCGAGTACACCTCCTTCCGGGAGTCTCCTCGGACCCCGAGACTTGGGACCCTTTCCGGATACGTCCGAGCTCGTCTCAGGATGAGTATTTCTAGGCCTAGCCTCCCGAAGATGTCTTAGCCTATCAGCAAAGACATCTTCGAGAAGCTAGTTCTTAGAGGAACCACCCGCCCATGCTTGTGCTGCGATTGTGAGGGCCGGGGGTGTCTATTTATAGCTGCGAGACCTGACCCTTGCGCCTGCCAGGAGGCACTTTGTCCTCTACCAGCGCTTAAGGGTCAAGCTGCCCTTTCAGTACAACAGGAGGTGTCTCTTGCTCCTGCCAAAGGTCAGCTACTGTTGGCACCTTATTGGATTATACCGGGATCTGCCCTACCCGGGGGGCAGCCCCCCGACAGCTAAGCTGGGCGGGCCATGGCCCGGTTTGGCTTCTACAAAGTCGCCACTTACCAAAGATGCAAAATCTGCAAAATAAAATGAAAAAACACACGAACAAGATGTAATGGATAGCATGTTGTTGTCGTTCCCCTCAAGACTCAAGGGTTAAATCCTAGTTTTTTCAGAACAACTTGCTCTCTATTATTGCCGATTAAAGACGGCATCTGTAAGTACACAAAACAAATCCTAAGGCCCTAGCAGCCTGATATGGATATCAACTTGATATTCACATTTTGTACTTTAACAAAAAAAACAGACTGCCAGGATCCAGGAAAAGATCATAGGGAGCAAGTTTATTATGATGGGCTCTAGCGTTAGAGCATATTCCCTCTTAGACGAAATTTGCCACCATGAACTCCGATTAGTGGGCAATAACTTTCATGGATGACATTCCCATAGCCCAAGGCCTTATTTGCTGACCTGTCGTAGAAGTAGCCCAAGACGCAGCCTTATGTTTACTACTGAATATGACCATTTTATATGCACACTAGTGGCGGAGGATGAACAAAAATTAAGGTCGGGCGAACTCTTAAGACCACTAATTCACACTAGGCACAATTAGTGAATTAGACAACTTCTCCACCCCTGCCGCTAGCCATTGATGCACATAGTTCGTTGTCTGTGCTTCCGGGCTCGAAGAGAAAAAACGAAACGAGCTAGATCGGTTAAGCCGCACTGGGCCAGCGCTATGCTATCTTCCAACTTGGGCAAAAGAGGCCCAGTAACCAGCCGACCAGCCCACCTCTTCCCTTCCTTTTCCCTTTCTTCTCCAATCGCCCTGCAAGGCTGGAACGACGAACGAAACTGATCGGCCAGCAACTATACTCGATTTATTTGCCAAAAATCAAGGTAGGGCGGCAGCCCCACCTCGCCCTAAGGGGTCCTCCGCCACTGTGCACACTCCAGTATTTCACTACGAACTAAAAAGTACTACAATATGTATTCTGCTGGTACACTATATACTTCCTAAGGCAGCTTCCCGCTTTTCACTAAATCTAAACTAGAATCACACGGAGTTCATTGTTTGTTGTCAGAAATTCAGGGAGTTGATGACTGTCCTCCGTCAGTTATACAGTACTTCATGCAAGCCGTTTGGTAAAGGGAAAAGCAACTTATGCCTTTCCCGGTTCTCCAAAATTATCATTCTCCCTGCTCACTGTACCATTCTCTCTTCTTTATTTTCTTTGCTTTCATCAATTGTCGTTGACACAAGAGAGAAGCTACAGTATACAAACTTCACCGGGAACAGCCGCTGGGCATGACTGCTTAACCACTTGTTCAACGTCGCTGTATCAAGGCGTCCAGCTGAGACAAATACTGGAGCGAGTAGAGGCGCATGGGGGCACCTTAGCCGGCTAGAAGCCTAATGCACTATATTAATCATTGTACTGCTTGGCTAGTTTGCTTAACCATATGACTTTGTCTAGTACGTGCAATAGTTGACCAACTTTAAGAAAATTCAGAGTATGGTTCTGTGAGAACGTTGTAGCAGCGGCGTCTTGGTAGAGGAGAAAGAAGAGAAACCTACAGAAAGTGAACCGCAGAACTCTGCTTCAGCTTTTCCTTTTCTTGCATGTATTGTACGGCCTACAGTTTACCTCCTCCCGTATTCAAACTCTTGATGCACCTCTACGCTGTAGAATTTGAACAAGCAAGAACACAGCTCGATATCATCATTAGCTCCACGGCTCCACCTCCAAGTGGTCACATGAAATGAACAGTGAAGAAACTACAAGAAAAATTGCATACAGAAGCTCTATTGTTAAAAGAATTCAAGTTTTAAAACCTATGAACCACCGAACCTATGTGGAAGTTGTGAGGCAGCAGCTAAGCTCGATCAACAAGTGAAGCACTTATGAATCAACCATTGATGTCAGCTGAAAGGAGAGACGAATAAAGCATCTTGTTTTGAGAGAGATGCCAAGTTTTGCAACATTTCAGATACTTTTTAAGCCCTCATCTGAAAACCGAACGCTAATCTAGGCGGATTGCTCTTCAAGATGCTTCACTTCAAACGAGGAACGACATTTCAGGTAGTACGAACGGAGTATCTGATATTGAAATAGCAACTTGCCAACCGGAAATTCAAAAAAAAAAAAAAAACTTGCCAACCGGATTGCCAAACCATTTACTACTTACCAGCAGGATCTGCCTCTGGGACTACGAGCTGGGAGGATCGGAGGACCGCAGAAACGTGCCGATTTCTCCTGCACGAACAAGATCAACCACCGCCACCACTAACCCCGGCCCTTCGCCAACGCAGAGAGATCACCGAAAATCATGCCTTAATAAATGCTCAAATGCTCGTAGTAGCATCGCGATCGACCCAGACACACATCTCCTCGACCATATAGTGGATCGATAGAGACCACACGGTTTTCGCCCACCGATTGTCCTCGTCCCCGGCATGATTTAGAGCCGGCATGACGGCGAAGTCTCGTGCGGCGGTGTGCCTCCATGGCGGCATGGCCAGGCCTGATCGGATCGGATCGGATCACCCTAAATCTCCTCCAAATCGACCGAAAGGAGTAAAGAATGCCTCAGATGGGCTATGTACCTTGGCATTGCAAAATCCATGGGTAGGTTAGGCCATACACTATGTCGATGCGATTCCAAAAAAAGAACGAATGAGCTGCTATGTGTGGAATCCCTAGGGCCCAACAAAATTACTTTTGCTGCTCTCTCCTTCCAGCCAAAGCACATGCATGGCTGGTCGTTGTGGTGTTGACTAAATTTAAAAATAATATTATAGAGGTATGAACCGAACCAATATATTGATTCGCTTTCTTCTCTGACAACATGCTCTCTGACAACATGCGTGGTTCGCGTTTAGATTCGCTGCTATGTATGGAGTCAAATCAAAAGGTGCATGGAATCGCTTTTCCTTCACATAGTATATGGTCTTAGAGCATCTCCACCGGGGCTCTAAACGACCCCCTAAAAGCCCTTTGGGGTCCGGACACGAAAATCGTCCACCAGCGGCACCCCCAAAGCATTTCCCTGAATTTTTTTTATGTCCGACACCCACTATCGGGTCTCTATACTTGGAGGCTCTCCTGGGGTGCCGAATATCGACCGAACATGGCCTCCGACAGGTGCGCCCCACACGTCAGGCTGCTCTAAACTGCGCCGTGCAGGAGGCTGCTCCGCCCGCGTTAACAGCGACGTGATTCTGAAGACGACGAAGTGACGGGACGGCGAGGCGTCTGCGACACGCCTCGTAATTACGCCGGCACCCAGACTTTCCCGACTTCCCAAACGTCGGCGTTGCCGAATCGCATCGCCGCCGCAATTATTCCGACGGGACGCGTGCTCACCCACCCGCCGCTTCCCGCCCACCGCCACCGCTTTCGACGTGCCCGAGCCTCACCACACCAACTCATTTGCCGTGCCCGCATCCTCCGTAGCCCGCAGCCACCGTCGCCTCCGTAAACGTCCATCATGCCTCGCCGCCTCCATACCAGCTAGGCCACCCTCACCCAGGCAGCACGCCGCGCCCACCCTTTGGGGCAGGAGGACCTGCCGGAGCTGGTGCTCCAGCCTATCGGCGAAGTCTTGCCCCTCGACTGGGCGAACGTCGACGTGGAGGACGAGGAGGAGGAGACGCCGCAGGAGAAGGAGCAGGAGTTGTCGCCGCCGTTGTGGACCGACCAGGTGGTCGCGGTGACTCCATCGAGACCTGGCGCGCCGAGCAGGCTGCCGGCCACTTCAGAGGCCGTTGCTGACGTTGTGGAGGCGCACGTCATGCATGCCTCCATCGAGAGCACGGAGCGAGACAATCGATGTCGCGTCTTCATGGCCGCCGAGCGCGCGGCGTACACCGACCTCAACGACGTGGCAACGGAGCGCGCGGCAAACCTGGCCTCAATGGAGGCCGCCCGGCTGGCGGTTGTCGCCCTGCACGTGCAGAGGGCCGAGCTGCGCCACGCGGAGAGCACGCTCCGGCATGAGAGGCGTGTCCTCCGAGCTGCATAGGACGCTCCAGCAGGCCAGGGCGGCCTCGACGGAGTTTAGATTAGGACTAGTTAGGGTTCAAATTCATTGAAAAAGTTTATAATTATAAAAAAATGAATGAAATTTGAACTTTCTAAAAGACTCGCGAGGTGTTTGACAGTTTGCTCACGTTTAGGGGTGGGTGTTTGGGGAGTGGCAGCCTCTAAATGTTGACCGTACATATGTTGGGTTCCCCCAAAGTAGGCTCTTTTGAGGGTCCTTTAGAGGCCCTTGTGGAGATGTGGAGATGCTCTTAAACACCAAGAGTGAAAATGCAGCTTTGGTTGTTCAATTGGCTACGTATTACGTACTGATGCTGCAACTGTAGGAGTATTCTGAAAACCGATTGGTAGCTTGGCATTTTCTTTGCTTGGTCCCAAACTGACTGAAGATGCAACGCCGGCTGCAGTTGTCTGGCCCATCCATGCGTCCATGCACAACAGCTGCACATGAGCGCATCCATCTCGTTTAAATAGAAGACGGTCCATGACATGAGGTTGGCCCCGTGAACAGAGAGCTCTGTCTCCACGACCATGACTTGTACCCACCATGCTCATCTATCCATCTACTACGGTTCAAGTTTACAATCATGGTGGTGCCGCCTGTACTGTACACGGGTAATTGAGTACTATAAACCTCAAGGCAAATATTCTGGCCAGAGCCTCCTCCCCGACCAGGACACAGAACCAATGGCTCAGCCGCTCAGCATGGCATGACAATTGACACTGTCACTTGTCCATGCAATCAATCATGGTGTTCTCTCCCTGACCATGAAAACCCCGACTGAACGGGCCTCCCACTCCCAACTGCCTCTAGCTAAATGGTGCTTCGACACTTTCCTTTATGGCCGAGCTGGACATGCGCTCCCACTTTTGGTTTTTATGGGCCTGCCTGCTCGTGTAGTCAAAGGGAAAGTTCTTGCGCAGGGACACACATTCCTTTGCCTGCTGTCTACAGCTTGCTGGCTTTGCTCTGCCTCGCTTTTGCTTTCTGTTAACTGTACCACCCACCCAAGCATGGTTGATGCTCATCATTAGCAGCAAAGTGTATAAACACTTATTAAGAGAGATGCCTGCTTTTGGTTCGGCCTGCACACTTGTTAGTTTGTCTTGCCACTGTCAGGATGCTTTCTTATCTAATTGGATGTCAAACATTCTCTTTTCGCCTAATTAGGTAAGCACTAGGTGTTCAGGACACGAGAGTTACAGTGTTTCAGACCCAAAAAAATGGAGGCTCCAAAACAAGGCTGGTCAGAATTCAGATAGAGCCTGCCTTGGCAATTGCTACCAAACAGATGGTTTGTTTGCTGTTCCGCAGATACGTAAACCAGAAAGAGTGGGCCGAGACCCTGACGATCCATGTCATGCACTTAAATTTGACCGAGATCATCGCCAGCAGACAAGAGCAACGACGAGACGGAAGGAGCAGGAGAACATGGAGTAACATGGGGTGGGCGACCACAAAACACGAGTACTGTCTGAAGATCAACACACATGGACGAACGAGAATCCATATGGATACCATGTACAGACAGATTTTTACAGATCAGCAAGCAGTTCTTCGGTCCTCCCTCCCTCCCTCCCTTCCTCATCTCAAGAACCATCACTATCTCACCTCCCCCCACATTCGGATCCCAGCAGCTATGACCATAGAACAAGCTCACTCTGGTTTTTAGCAAAACACATACAAGTCTTATCTGATCTGATCCCCCAAAAAACAGCAAGCCAACAAATCAAAGAACCAAAACACAAAAACGGCCATCTAGAATCTTATTGTTCTCTTCTTCTATCATGCAGCATGTTCAATTGGTGGTGGTATGGACCTGGTTGGTGATTGTATCAGCCAGCTGGAGCACCTTAGGCGGCGGATTCGGCGGAGCTCTTGACCTTGTACCGGCACAGCAGCTTCTTCTTCTTTGATGTCGGGTTGTTCACGGTGAGCACCACCTTGCCGGGCTCGCTGACCTTGAAGCTGCCCTTCATGATTGGCTCCTCGTTGGCGGGCACCTTCCTCGTCTTCTGCACGATCACCGTGTAGCCGCCCTCTGCGTCGGGGGTGAACTCCACACCGTAGCTCACCTCCCACCCAAGCACACGGAGCTCCCACACGACCGTGGAGTTCTGCAATCACAATACATTTGTAGCACCAACTGTTAGTGTGTATTCTACCATTGTAGTGCAAATCTGAGGACAGGGATCAACCTCAGTAGCAGGAATCTCAATAGTCTCTTTGGAAGAAGGTTTCACAGTCAGCTCGGTCACGCTATCAGAAGTTGAGAACTCAGTATCATCCTCTTTGAAGAGGCCACCAAATTGGACAGGTACCTGCTCCGGCGCAATGTATCTACATCATAGTAGTGAAGGCAAACGACACAAACGAACAAAGTCAGAAAGACGTTAACCTACTGAGAAAGTTTTGCAACTAAAAGTATGGCTAGAAAACAAGAAAAGGAAGACCCCCAAAGATTATCGCGTGGCGCAAACCTGAAAAGGGTTTCGGCGGTCTTGGCCGGGCTTGCAAACGTGAACTTGCTCTTGGTGCGCTGGGTGGTGAATGGACTCATCATTTTGTTTGCCGCAAGATACCACCATGGAACATTGATGAAAACCTGCATATGGTTGATGATCCAAGCAAATCAATCCCAATTCGGTTCATTCAATTCATCGTATATCAAAATTAAGCACGTACCATTTTCAATACTAGCATGTAACATATAACTCAAAAAGGAAAGAGAGGAAAAACTAGAAGTGAAAATGACTACACTATCCCAGCTTATTTGCACCACCAATACACCATGTCTAGTTATTACTAAGCTACAAATGCTATAAGAATAACACTGCTTATCCTCAACTGCCCATGATCAGGAGATAACAGTCAAAAAGAAGAATGAAAGCACACACTATATCAGATGAATTCAGCTCAAGCACTCAAATGTTGCATTCAAAATCGTCGACATAGTTGATGATCCAAAGCAAGTTAATCCTAATTCAGTTCTCATAATAAGCACATACCATTTTCAATACTAGCATGTGACATAACTCAAAAAGGAAAGAGAGGAAAAACTATAAGTGAAATGATGCCACTATCCCAGCCTATTTGCACCACCAATCCACCATGTATAGTTAGATTACTCAGCTACAAATGCTATATGAATGACACTACTTAAACTCAACTGCTCGTCATCAGGACATAACAGTCGAAAAGAAGAATGACAGCATACACTATATCAGATGAATTCAGTTCAATCCAGTACCAGATCATAGAGATGTCCAATCCTTGTGTTGCTAATATGATCCGGGGGAGTTTCAGATACAGGATTACTACTGTAGGAAGCAATACGGCAAAGGAAAATAGGAGTTTACCTTCTTGGCGATGAATTCAGGGTAGTTATCCTGGAGCAGCGCCAGCGCCTGGCGCGTGACGGCGCGGTGCTTGCCGAGCATGGGCGGCGAGTTCTTGAGGTCGGTGACCTGCACCATGGAGCATATGCCGCTGGGCGAGAAGTCGAGCTGCTCCCTGATGCCGCGCTCGAGGAGCTGGATGCGCCACTTGAGGAAGCGCTCCCGCTTCTCGTCGTCGCCGAAGGCCTTCTCGTAGAGGTCCTTGTCCTGGAACTCGCTGTAGACGTTGTAGCAGACGGGGTGTCCCTCGCGGTCGGCGCCCCGGTAGAAGACGACGCTGTCCAGGTCCGGCATGCCCAGGTCGGCGTCGAGGAGCGCGTCGATGCCGAAGCTCTTGCGCCAGAGCACCGCGGCCTTGAGCATCGCCATGGCCTCCTTGACCTTGAACTCGCGCGCGCGGAGGAACTTGAGCAGCACCGCGTCCGTGCGCTCGTCGCCGCCCGATAGCGGCACGCCCCAGATCAGCTCCGGGGCCTTCGGCTCGGCCGCCGCGGGGGGCGCATCGGCGGTCTCCTCGACGGCTGCATCCGCTGTCTTGGTGCCTTCCTCCTCGGCGACCACGGCGGGCTTCTCCTCCGGCTCCGCCGGCTTGGCCTCCTCGGCCGCCGCCTCAGCCTTGGGCTCCTCGACGGTAGCCGGCACCTCCGTCTTGGGCTCCTCGACGGCCGCCAGGACGGCAGGTGGCACCTCCGTCTTGGGCTCCTCCTCGGCCTTGGTCTCCTCCTTGGCAGGCTCCTCGGTGGTGGGCTCCTCCTGGGCCGGGGCGTCCGTCTTGGGCTCCTCCGACACGGGTTCCACGGCCTTGGTCTCGCTTGTCTCAGCCGCCACCTCGGCCTTGGTCTCCTCCACCACGGCCGCCGCATCATCGGTCTTGGCCGTCTCCTCCTCCGCCTTGGCCTCCTCGTCGACCACCGCAGGGGCCGGAAGCGGCAGGTCGAAGTCCCCGCTGGCGAGCGCGGCGGCGACGAGGTCCTTGAGCTGGGCGAGCGCCTTCTGCTGCGGGTCGGCGAGGTCGGACACGAGGTTGCTCTCCTCCTGGAAGGAGGCGGTGGTGCCCTCGATCACCGCCGCCTCCTCGTCCGCCGCGGCATCCGCCTCCGCCTCGTCCATCTTCTCCTCCTCGGCCGCGGCCGCCGCCTCGTCAGCCTTCTCCTCGACCTCCACGGCCTTCTCCACCGCCACCTCAACGGCGGCCTCCTTCTTCTCTGGCTCCGTGACCACCACCACCTCGGTTGTGGCGGCGGGAGCTTCCTGCTTGGTCTCCTCGGCCATGGCTGACAGCAGAGCGGATGGAGGTGCGCGCGTGGTGGATCGCTTTTGGTGGAATGGAAGGATGCGGCAGGCGAGCAGCTAGCTTGGTGTAGAGAGAGAGAGAGGTGGCGGAGGCGAGGGATTTGTAGAGAAAAAGAGGGAGGAGGCGAGAGACCAGCTCGGTGCTGCTGTTTGCTTTGCTGGAAGCATGAGCTGCGCTGAGCCAGCAGCAGCCGAACCTCGCGACAGTGGTGGTGCTGCTGCCGCGGGGCCCACGCACTCCCTCCCAGCGTGGATTGGCACGACACTGCTTTCTTGCTCTCCCCTCGGCTCACATTTCCTTTCCTTTTTCCTAAAAGGTCAAAAAAGCAGGCGTTGAAGGCATGAGCTCCTCTGTCTGCGAGAAGTCTAGGGCCTAGGCTAGATTTTATTACTACCATTTTACCAAAATATAATCTAAATTACAGTAGGCACTACCACCACCACGTGTGATGATCAGCTTATGGAGAGTTTAAACATGTCCCGTCTCCCTCTGACAGGGAAGATCACTGTCAAGTTGCCTTGCGCATCTACCGCCACCACTGTCCGAGCTTTGCAGCGGACGGCTGAAATGGCAACGCTTGCGCTGTTCTAGAAAGCATACATGGGACAGGGAGGAGCAGTTAATTAACTAGCTTATCATCGATGACCAATCGGATTACCTGTGTCTGCTTTGGAAGATACTGCTACTACGGCTTTCAAACTTGCGGCCGGCGGCGACAGCGACCGGGAAGCATATCTATCTATCTACCTCTTCGATCGGCTTTGATTTTTCTCCTTCTGTTGTTATCCTGAAATAAACGAGCCACGAAAATGTTCTACTATCAGTTCCTGGGCAGACACACGCTTGCCGTTTAGCGGATGGGAGCAGGGCACGCTTCGCCTCTCTTGCTAGTCTTGGCCTCTTTCGCTGCGTTTTCATGAGTCCGTCGCTGTTGATAGTGTGTTGCAGCCGTGATCTCGTCTTCCGTCGTCTTCTCCCGTCCGTTTCGGACAAAAGGTTAAATGGCGTGTATACTGCAAATTACACCAGCTAAGTGTGTACTGTATCTCATTACGCCATCTTCCTGTTGACGCTAGCTCAGTCCCTCGTGAGCGTTGGCTTATCGTTTCTGTGTGTCTAGCTATGCACTCTCTCCGTT
Organism: Poa annua; assembly: GCA_026929855.1. NCBI lineage: Eukaryota > Viridiplantae > Streptophyta > Magnoliopsida > Poales > Poaceae > Poa > Poa annua. The sequence goes on from CM049431.1 coordinate 86,829,260, forward strand.
TTTCGTGAAGAAAGGATCACATGCTGCTCAAGATGTTCTATCAACAATTAATCCAAATGTATATGATACATTTGATTAAAAAATCAAAATCACTAGAATGTATGTTCAATGTGAATCCAACAATGAGAACTTGCATGTGGCAAGATAGTTAGAGAATTGTTGTATCCCCATCTCAACAGAGTTCCAACCTCAGGTTTGACGTTGGTGTTTCTTATTTAGACGGAATATTCTTTCAGTAAGAGGCGACGTTTCCGTCGATAGCGAGGCGCATGTGCTGACTTCGTCAATCTCAAGACCTGACCCGCTGGTTCAGGCTTTCAGAGGTGCTCATAGGGGTAGGGTGTGCGTGTGTGCGTTCATAGGGGTGAGTGTGTGCGCGTGTATATAAACGCTTATCGTTGTACGTCTTTCTAAAAATATGAATCAAACAATATTGGTTGTATGACTTTTCACGTCACACTCTATATACAAATTGAGAAAAAAATAAAACAACAAACCTGCTTGGGCGATTTCATCGTCGACCTGTGTGGAGCGTGGCCAGCGTGAATGTCGGAACGACGGCTCCAAAAACCTACGCTTTGTTGCGTTGAGGGGTGTCGGCCTTGGCCGCTTGGGTGGTTAGGTCGTCGACTTATGTGGTGCGTGGCCTTGGGGCTGGCGTGGTGTGTTGTGTTGTTATATCCGGTTTTTGGCCAGTTTTCCTCATAAACTGGTCAATTCTCTTCTTCTATATAATTAAAAAGGCAAGCCTCTCGCCAGGTTTCAAAAAAAAGGACATGTATTGTATTGTTTTTTAGGTTTTCGCCACATCTCAGAATGTACTACCACAAGATTGGGTTCACAGTTCCTAAAAAAAGATTGGGTTCACTCGGTATCTTCTACCCTAGACCCCTACATACCATGTTTTGTGGTGAAAGGGTTAGAAAAACATGATTTATTTTTCTAGTGCATATTTGCACGTATTTTTAATATATGTTAGCGCATAGTATAATTTCATGAAGAAATCCCTTTGTATCTTTGACAATTAGACAAATCCACAATATTGTGATATTTTGTTTATGGTTTCCTATATACTAACCAAATAACTTATAATAGCCATTAAATATGTTTTCAATTATTACATGATTCAAAATGATACAATACCAGATTGCTATGTTTTTTCGATTTATGTGTTTGTTGACGTGTGTGAATCAAAGAGGATCAATTTGTTTTACACAATATAAGTTTTTGACGAAAGGTACCGTGTTACGCAAAAATACTCAAGTGAAGCTGCATGCGAGGGTGTTTATAGAGCTATAACAGAACATACCCCAGGCACACACCCTAGATGCATGGCTCACCACCTTCAACCCTGGGCAACCTATGTTTGTGGGCATGTGTGTGTTCGAATTGTCGTTGTTTCATTTCCTGCGGCGACCCCCTCCCCCCCCCCCCCCCCTCTCTGCTGGCTGTAAAACTTCACATGTATACCTGAGCATGGCCCAAAAAGTTAAAAAAAATGAAAAATTCAGGTGGAGGGGTTTTCCCCTCCCCGGTGACACTTCAAAAAAAAGTGTGTACGCAAAATGTTCCTGGGTGGATTAGAGGTTAGATACAACTATACAAGTGTGTCGGCTGATCTATTTGGTTTTCACAATGTTCTATAAGCCACACCTCGACGTACTCATGACAAACATTTGTATGCCGATGGGTTGTGTCGTAGCGAAGGCTGGCAGTCCCGAAAGACTATGACGCATGATATAGATGTTTCATTACTGAAGGAGTTGAATTCTCTCTTTTTCTTTCTATGTTGCAAAAAGTAAATATGTCTCGGCTTGGAGATTATTGCTTATATTCGATCCCATTTTTTAGATCGAGAAGTGACAAGTTTTGTATGGGTTATTGCACTTTATGATTAGGTTTATCTCTTCACGGCACATTATAACTACTCTTGAGCATAAATTAATTTTTAGGAATGTTAGTAACGAGCTCATGAGTCGTAGGAAAAGAAGAGTTATGTATCGGTGACTTAATTACTTGTTATAAATCAACATGCATGTACTCTAGTGTCTAGTCTAGAAGTAAAATCCTGCAGACTAAGGCATGGCCTAGTGGTGGCCCGAGTTCAAGTGCTCTTACTCGTAATATCGGTATTGTTGTATATTTTTTCTATCAAAAACACCATATGGCCCCTCCCATGTAGGAATCATTTTTTTAGAAGTAAAATCGCATACAGAAAAAAAAATCAACGGCATCCAAAGGACAAAACATCAGCTCGTTGGGCAACAAAGAAAAAAATATATTTCGAAGGCCCTGCCTGCCCTGGCAGGTCACTTCAGTAACGGTCGAGTACCTCGCTCCAGGCACGTCGAAATTGTTTTTTTGCAGCCTTCTGTCGGAGAGGCGACATGGACATGGCACGTCGCCGTTTAAAGATCTGACCGGCGCCGCAAAATCTGGAGGCGGCCCGTTGTATAATTGGTACAGGGAAATGATTATTCAGAGCTCTGTCAAGATGGTTTAGTGTGCTGTTGATGTCGAAATTTCACATGCCTCCCTACCAAGAGGCTCATGCATGAATTTTATCTCTGGCCTTTTTTATAGTCAATGACTCAGCTTAGTTCTATTGCAAATTTGCAACTGAGAATCCAATGAGGAGCAGATGACAACAAAGCGTCTACTAAGCAGAGTGGAAAAGCTTCGTGAAATCACGGAAAATCAACCAGGCCAATCTGTAGTCTCATAGCCAATACCGTCGGTTCCAGAAATCACACGATATATATTCCCGGGCACAATATCAGGCTGCACTCAGTGGACATGTATTCTAAGCAAAAATCTCCAAATAAACGAGCTAGTAGTACATCCCTCCCATTCACCAAAGCTAATTGGAGCAATGATTGATACGGGCGCATAGAGGAAATTGGCTGGAATAAAGACTTTGCTGATCATCTCTGATTGCGACAGCCGGCGACAGACAGTGTGATCAAGCTTAGGTAATGCGCTAAGGAGCTCCGAACTTGGAATAAAGCCATGTACTTAGTACAGTGCTAACCACAATTATGCACAGCTAGCTAGCTGTTCCAAGCTAGCCATATTCTCAGAAGATTTCTAGTAACATGCATGGTACCTGTATGGCTGTATGTATGTATTTTGATGATTAGATAAGCTATTAGTAGTACCTACCAGCTGATTAGCTAACACCTACCTGAACAGCACATATTACTAGCATTTTCTTACTCATATACGTATGCAGCATGAAATTGAATAAAAATGTGACCTCCACTACCTTGAACCCTGATGAAATATGTCGGTCCCATGACACACATGCCTATGCCTCCGAACCATACTAACGTGTGTACGTGGTGTGCCGGCTATGAGCGCGGCAGCGACCGATCAAACCACATGATTTCGTATGTCCACCTCCGGATACCATGCATTTTCCTGGACTGGCCTGCAATTAATATAAACAAATCAAACACCAGTATGTGAAATAAATAACAACCATTGCCAAGGGTTCTAATAGCAACTACATAAGACAAAGAGAAAAAAAAATAGACAATGGGAAATATGAAAATAGAAAATTTTAAAAACTGAAGACTGGAAACTATTTATGATGACTGGAAGAATGACCAAATTCAATTGATGGACCGGAAGTCTGAGGACTGAAGGAAAAGACTAAGCAAGTAAAGACCGAGCAAGTAAATTACAATGAGCAAATTTAAGTGAGCTAATGATGAAGGAAAGACCGAGCAAATAAAACTGAGAAGAAGAGACTAAGAGAGGGAGAACTAAGCAAAGATACTGAAAATCGATGAGAAAATATAAACTTAGATGACAGAACAATAGTGAAAATTGAAGCATGCCTTATACATGATGAATGATTGAGAAGACAAAACTAAAAACATGAAAATATTGAGAGGACTAAAATGAGGAATGAATAATGACATGACTGAAAATGATGAATGAAGAGTGAGATCTGAGAAAGCCAAATGTTGAGTGACAGAAAACATAATATTGATGAGAGGACTAACATGAGAAATAAGATAAGAAAAATTGGAAATAAAACATGTACTTAATGAAATAATTGAATATTAAAGACCGAAGTAGAAGTAGAGAGATTTAGTAGTACTAAGCCTAGAGACAAAGATACCTGGGAACATCCTAACCGAAAGACTCAATCAAAGTTTGAAATAAAATTGGGCAGGGAAGTAAAAAGTGTAACTTATGTCACCATGACGTGAGTATTCAGTCGTACAATTTGGATCTAACTTATACCTACCCCATCACGTTGCGAATATTTTCAGCAACTGGCTCAACGGTGTCGATCATATGTTTAAGCATCTTATTAGGATGGGAGCGATTACCATTATTTGGTCGCTTTGACTATGTATAAATGACATGGTTTTTAATGATAAAAAATCATCTTTTATCCAGATAATCTATCGGTGCAGAGCTACGCTCCGTTCATGAGCGCCTATACATCGAGTGGAGCGCCACAATTTGTTCACGGAGGTGTCTATGCAGTTGGAGGACTCAACCAGGGATTTTTTTTCTTCCAACATGGATGACAACATACTTTGTGGATCTGCCCTCCACCTTCTTAGCCGTCTTTCCAATTTCTCTTCTTGTCTGGCTTGATGCTCAATGGGATGACCCCCTTTTCTCTACCTTGTTTAGCTTTACGAATGAAACTATTTCTTTTAGGCGACTTCGAACCTCATATTCATACCACCTTCCCACCTATGTATTATTGAATAAAAGACAAACCAGTTTGATACGTAATTCACCTTTTACTTTTGTTTGAAACATGTGGACATACCCTCGTCTACTTTTAATCCTCATCAAATAAAACATACCTTCTATGAATACGAAATACCGCTGAAGTTGAAATATGAAAAGTTACGACCCCCTTGATGAGTAAAAGATGTTGATTTTTATGAATATGAAACATCAGTAGAGATGGATAAATAAAAAGTAACATGTTGTGCTGGTAGTCGACCGGCTGCCATACTCGTGCTGCTGCCACCTCCGATGCCCGCAAAGAGGGGAAGCACATCGATCTTCCGTAGGGTGTAGACACCACCACCGGCCTCACTGTTGATATCATGAACAATTAGATGGACAAACCTTCGAAACATGGAGGCCATCTTCGTATCCTTGATCTGAAATTCTCTCCAACAGTCGAACTCAACTCGAATATTGATGCCCACAACCTAGCGAGAGGTTCTATCCATCTTGGAGTGGGGAGGCATGTTTTGTTTATTAGTCCACATGAGGGTGTTTGTAATAATGTGTTGGATCCACATGAGGGTGTTTGTAATCATCAACGACAACAAGTTTCTGACGCGCTCTTTTCCTCACCAGGGTGGAGACTGGGAGGTTTTTAATGAGGCGGCTTGTTTGCGCGTAATAAAGGGTTCGTTTATTCTCAAGAAAAAATTGTACCTTCGTTTTTTCTTGTTGCTAGCTATAATGGGATTACTAAGGGTCCGGTTGGTCCACAAAAGTGAAATACGACACGGCCAGAAGACCATCCAGGCAAATACTCCAACCTAGAAACCTACGAGCTGTAGCAATGGAGCAGCGAGCCAGCGATCCGTCCAAGCGGCGTTGTCCCCGATCGCGGCCACCGGCCGACGACCAGCTGCTGAGCAGCAGCGACTAGTTGATCCCTCCAACTGGACCTCTCCTTGACGCCTTTGATTCTTGGTAAGTGCCTAATAGCTTCTTGGGGAGTTCAATCCTGATCTTGTGAAAGTCATTTTAGGGGTTGCTAGTGGACATTTCAGTCTTGTTCTAAGCTCTTTTTTTTCAAGCTCCGCCACTGGCCACCACCGATGCCCGCAAAGAGGGGCTGCACATCGATCTTCCGTAGGGTGTAGATACCACCACCGGCCTCACTGTTGATATCGTGAACAATTAGATGGACAAACCTTCGAAACATGGAAGCCATCTTCGTATCCTTGATCTGAATTCTCTCCAACAGTCCAACTTGACTCTGTAAGAAAAGTTCAGACCTGCCAAACTACTCGAGCAGGTCAGCATCGGCGCCCCGGACGGGATGGAGGTGGAGGCGGGAATGGGGGTGCTGGACCTGGATGGGGTATTGAGGTGGGAGCTCTGGGAGTAACAGATTCTAGGGTTTAACGATCGAGCAGCTGGTTCAGTATGATCACCATCCATGGACCGAGTTGGGTCAGCGTGGCCTATAAAATTATAACCCGAGCGCTCGTCTGATGGGCCTAGCCCATTTCCTTGTTCAGTTGTGCCCAGCGTGGAGGGTGGAGCAGGAGTACGAGGTGCTTTGTCTAAAAAAATAGTTGTATGAGGTGCTGTGTCAGCTGTCATGAACGAGAACGTAGAGAGTAGTACAGAGTGGCAATACAAGAACTGATCCAGAGTTCTACCGAAAAGACCACATGATTCATACAATGGCAGTGATGTCCATAGGCTCGGACGATATAAACATACGGTAGGTAGGCGTGAAAAGCTGCATATAAGCATGCACTATCGTGTCTTTCTGATTTATTGAACACTAATTTATAAGTTCAGGAAAGTTAACACCGTTGCTTCTAAAATATCTAAATTTTCATTAGTTTTCAAGGACCGAAGGTAATTGAAAATGTTAAATTTAAGAAAATAAGGTTGGCAAGATATCAGCATTATCTATCTCACCTCCAAGATATCAGCATTATATAACAATCTTGTTGCAGGATGTGTGTAAATCCAAATATGAACCATTAACATACGAGTGAGATGAAGACTACCTTCCAATTTTCTCACAATATCTAACACCAGTCATCATATCACTACGGCACTACCTTCCAAACTTCCACATGTTGGTGAAGTGGATAATGTTGATGGTTCGTCGGAGGTGGAAGTAGAACGGTCATCAAACTCAGATCATATCTCAATCAAACAATTAAATATTTGATGTGATATTAAAAATTTTGGGTACAGTGAATTTAATCTCGAGCAATTCAAACTTTGACGTGGGAAAACAACACTGCGCTCAACACGTTCTCAAACAAATTACAACTCTTTTGTTATTTAATGAAAAATTCAGAGTCTCATCAAAAGTACTTCCCAAAGAATTGGAAGCAACCGATACTCTCTAAATAGAGCACTTAAGGGCTCATGACAATATTTGTGGACCAAACTGACGACGGAGTATGTTTTATTCATTTTGGCCCACGGTGTCTTACTGTAAGATTCATGTACTGATGTACCGTACCGAGGGAGTAATATATACCTCTTATAAGGCAAAACCCACTAATATGCATTAATTATTTTCTATCTCAACATACAAACTATCCACATCACCCATTCCCTTAGCCAATCAAATGTCCATAGCATCCCACTAATATTTATTAAAGCAATTTTTTACATACAACATATCCATGTTATTGACCTTTTATCATCCAATTTTCCATGCCACCTATTTTTATCATCAAATACAAAACAAAAATCACGTCAACGAATTTTACCTTTTGACATATGTTGTATATTTTTTTGTAAACAAATTCATATTTATGGGTCTTATATCACTTTACTTGCATAGTAAAGAAATTAAAATATTCCCGTCGCAAGGCGTGGGGGTATATTTCTAGTACAACAAACACATGTACAAATAGTTTCAAAAAAAATGTACAAATGATACACGACGGTTGATGAGATCAGCTCAGGGAAGTGAGGGAAGCAAGTGCTGGTGCAACCAGCTCTTCATCAACGCGAACGCGTCCTCGGCGTCGCCGTCGTCCTCGAGCGACTCCGGCCGGTGCGCGAACCCGTGTCCTCTGCCAGTGTACACGGCGGCCTTGGCGCCCGTCGCGCTCCTCTCCAGCTCCCGCACAGTCTCCACGGGGCAGAGCGGGTCGCCGTCGCCGCAGACGAAGAGCACGGGCGCGACGATCTGCGCCCCGAGCGACGCGTCCATCCGCGAGCCGTAGAAGCAGACGCCCGCGCAGAAGCAGGCGTCGGCGTCGCGCGCCAGCGTCTCCACGAGGCGGCCGCCACCGTAGCAGAACCCGACGACCGCCAGCTTCTTGGACGCCGCTGCCGCCAAGAAGTCGTCAGCCAGCCACTTCCTGCACGTCTCGATGTCGCCGGCCACCCTCTCCGGGGCCTGCTCGGCGAGCCACGCCGGGAAGCCGTCCATCGGCAGGCTCTTCTTCCATGGGTTCCCCCGGAACAAGTCCGGCACCAGAACACTGCATGCGTGCATCCATCAGGCGAGATTGTGTGATGAATGCAGAGCAACGGGAGAAGGTCGGGCTGTTACTTGTAGCCGTGGCATGCGATGCGGTAGGCGAAGTCTCTGGTGGCGGAGTCCTCGAAGCCCATGACGTCGGAGAGGAGGAGGACGCAGGTGCCATTGTTGTTCTTGACAGCCTCCAGGAGGTACGCCCGGACGCTCTCGTCGTCGCCCTGCCCGATGACGACGTCCGTGCCTCTCACCAGCTCGCACGCCTCGTCGTCGTCCACGGTGCTGCTCGCCACATCGGCCTGGCTGCAGCGCGGTTCGTGGAGCCGGCGACCCCGAGGACGGGTCACGTTGAAGCGCCATCTCTGAAGGGGAACTGGAATTGTTACGTCAGAGCGCTGGGAACGCAATGCTGGCTATAGTACGTGCGTGCGCTCTGAATTCTGAAAGTCAGAATTTTCCCCGATAATTCTGAAACTGTTACAGTTGCCTATTGCCCGGGGGTACTTAGCTATGTGCATGGCAGAGGATTTAATAAGTGAATAGTAACGGTTTCTAAAAAGATTGGGCTTGCTCGTACAACTACTTCTTCATCCAAACAATGAGTCTGCATCGCGACGGCTTGTGCAATCAAAGTGTCATATTTAGCACCAAGAATACCAGGAAGTTCCCAAGCATCCTAGCTAATCAGCAATCTGGGCGCCAGTCTCCAACTTGATTAACTTATCGAATCCTCCGGAACTGATCACACTACACGACCAATTCAGACCGAAATCGAGCTCTGTATCTGCTCAAATCGACAGCTAAAGAAAAGGCTGTGCCTCAAGTGTATAACGGGGACATCACTGGACTGATATCATAGCTATAACGGGGGCATCAGGGCTCAGGCATGAGGCATCTGACAGTGCATAGAACAGAGGAACGGAGACGTACTTACGGATGACGGCGAGCGTGTGAACCGTGTGGTGTGCGCGGGCGCCGCCCAGTGAGAGCAGCAAGAAGACGAAATGCTTCGCAGCCGCGGAGGCGCGCGGGGGAGCGACGGTCTCGCTGCGCCTACGGCGGCCGCCATTGCCGGTGCTCGGTTGGCTGGAAACGAGCGCAGGATATAGCCACCACACACCACCACTGGCTCGGCATGCATCTAGATATTTTTTCCGCTCCGTGAGACCCGGCTCGTCCTGACTCGTGGGGTTCTCGTTTTGAGAGACACATGACACCTGACATTGAAATACATGAACCAACGGACATAAAAGCTAAAAATAAACTGATTGTTTTGAATTTGTAAATAAAATCCTAAGAGATCAAAAAATACAAAAGGATCACTAGACTTTCCTGCAATCATCGTGGCTAGCAGACGACGCTCAACTCCGCCGCCGCCTAGAGTAGACAGACGACGGATGAGACTTTCAGCCTCCACCATTACCAAATATTTAAAAAAAACATCATCACCAATAAGGTTTTATAAGTCAATGAACGGTGCTGCATGAAACGAGACACGTATCGTTATGGCACGTCGACTAAGAGACGTCCCTATGTTGTCTTGGACCAATATCTGCCGCCTCCCATCAACAAAGTCGAAGAGGAACATTAAATCCACCACCTACAAACCAACAACCTCGCTCTATAAGAACCACCTTGCCCCGACCATCATCGTCATAGCGGAAGACAACAAACACCAGCGAAACACTGAGAAACTGATCTCGCCAAATCTGAAAAACGACGAGAAGACCAAATTGCCGATCTGAAGGACCAGTCAACACACATTGTCATCAACTCCGAGGCACCATCTTGAAGGTAGGAGTAGAGTTGAGGCAAATTTATTATCCCAAACCACCCCAACGACGCGCCTTAAAGGACAAAACCTAACCCTAACTACTAGGGTAGAACGGCGGAACGAGGTCTCCCCCTCCCTCCTACCGCCTCCGGAGTGGCTAGCGGAGGGAGCGGGGACCAGGACCAACGTCCTCTGCGGTGGAGATCGGGAGGAGTTGGGCCACCGCCACCATCTCACGACAGGATGAGGCGAAATGGCTCGTTGTTGAGGTGGTTATCTCGCCCAAAATTTCTGCAATTACCTTTCATGTAACCCTTTATTTTAGAAAATTTGCAAACGAACACTTTGAAATCTTTACTACTATGTACTTAAACTGAAGCCAGTGGCGATGATATGGTAAATTTTTCCAAATCTATCCCTCAACTTGAAACAATTTATGAGTGATGCCACGACAAAAAGCCCCCACTCTCGCTTGCCGCCTAGTCCTCGCCTCCGCCTAGCATACGCTCGTTTCTCCCCTTATTCTGCTTCTAGGGAAAGAGAAAATTACACATAACACGAAACTTTGATGATAAAATTGGACAAAACACATAAAAATAAACTTCTTTTCCAGTTGACTCCATCTTTTGGGCCAATTAGCTGCAGCTAGCCCAAATAAAATAATTACTGATTTTCGGAAGCTCAGACGTGAATTGCTTAAAAATATACACTGTACTCTACTATGATAAGGATTTATTCAAATTAAGAAGCTGAAGTACGACTAATTAGGATTAAAAAATTGTGTAGCTCTAGATTTGTAAATGTGTGTGAGTTGAATCTGAGTTAAACAATTCACATAATCTTAACAACAGATGATTCCTCAGTGTGTTAAAATAGGTCCATTTCATGTTCAAGGATACACTTCTGGATGGCACCCACCGGGTTCAAGACTTGGTTTGGCACACCCATATCCACCAACCCGACCATTCTCCCTTCCCTCGTCACTCATCCCCAATTCTCCATACCCGCCGTTGGGTACAAAGCTCCACATACCCACCACCCGTCGGGTTTGCTGGACCCGGCAGATACCCGCCAGTAATTATAGCAACGTTATATCAACAAATTCAGAGCAATTTAAATCAACAAATTCAGAGAAATATTCATAGTTAAACCACAAAATCTGAATGATGGCTGCACGCTCAGCAAGATCAATAGCCGCGCTCCACTTCCCGCCGGCGCCTGGCCGGAGCCTGCAGGAGTGCACGGGGCAGACTCCATGGCCGGAGCCTGCTATACGGCTATAGACATCAGACTCTTACATGTCCGATACTGTCAAGGCCATAATTCTCTTTTAACCTATACCATGTGGTGTTTTCTAACCAAACATGATAAATCATGCAATCCTTTTCTTGCCGGCAACAAACATTGAGACCGTATTAAGGAATTCTGGACATGTGGATACATGTCCGATCTGAAATCTTTGCCGTGTTTCTTCAGTGCCCATTGGCGAAAGACAAGCACCGACAAACACACAAACTGGACCTAATAGACGAAACAGCTGCTTAAATTCTCCACTGAACCACGGAGAAATATTAGATCGCACTAGATTACGAAACATTCAGTAACCAGTGAGCCTATGAGCCAGTTTTGTAGGCCCTGAACATGATTTACTTGTATTGGTAGAGTGGTAGCCAACATAATATCGCGGCAACCATGCTACAACACCATCGCAGTAAAACTGTCAGGCAGGACTGTATCAGAGAATGACCACAGAATCAAAGATCTCAGACATAATGGTACATTCATTTCTAAACCAGAAAAAAAAACAAATAGGACAGTATGAAGTACATGCACAAAAGAACATGATCAAGGGCGGAGACATAATAACTGAACCAAATTTTGACAAAACATGAACAAAAATGGTACCAATACATAATAAACATAACACACTGGAACTCATCATGTGCTCCGCCTTTTGCTCTACAGTTTTTACACAATGAAACTATAATAAAATAAATACTCCCTCCATCCGGAAATAGATGACTTAGGTCATACATCTGTATTTAAACAAATCAAAGACATCTATTTCCACGGACGGAGGGAGTAATAATCAAACTGCAGGCACGTGCCAGCAACAATCCAGTCTAGGAGAAGCAACGAGTAGCTTAATTCTTCTTTGTTACTATATGATTTTCGTGTATTCTCCTCCTGCTCGCCTGACGATCCCCTGGCGAAACCTCCGTCGGCTTGTTCTTCCTACGACAACAGTCGGAGGACGAACTGCTGCGCCTACTGTCACACACTGCTCCACGTGATTATCCTCTTGTTCGTCGTCGGTGACTTCCAACTCGTGGGTGATGTACCCGATGGCCTGGTACTCCCGCCTCATCCTGTCCAGCTCCACCATGATCTGCTCCGTAATCTTCTGCAGCCGGGCGCCCTCCACGGGGTCCCGCTCGACCAGACTCTGTGGGATCTGCCACACCTCGTAGGAGAGGTAGAACTTGTAACGTCCCAGCGTTTAGGAACTCACGGAGGGTAGAAATAAAATTTGTGCAACTGCATTCATGCATCTTAAAATCCGAATAAATTTTTCGCAACCTAAAAATCTGAAGAGATCAAAGTTTCTTTCATCTCATTGAGTAGGATATAGTTCAATTGAGGTGATTGCGATAAATTTTGACATGAACTCTAGGTATTCTACTTGTTTGAGGGAATTTGAGCAAATTCAAATATTTAAATAATTTGAATTTGAAACAACTGAAAATGAATGATAAGTAATTCATAAAAAAAGAGTAATTCATAAATTAAATAATTACAAGTATGAGTTACAATTATGAAACACAAAAAGAATTGCTTTATTGACTTATTACAATAATACATTGTCTTTACAAATAATCAAATGGAAATCAAATAAATAAGGGATTACTTAAGAGAAATAAAAATCCTAAGAAGACTAATGCTTGCATCCTAATCTTCCTCATCTTTTGATCATCTCATCTTGCACCACCCTTCTTCCTGAAAGATAAAAGGAAAACAAAACAAAAATAGAAAATAAACAAGGAGGGCTAGAGTTAGGGTTACTCTCAGTTTGGTAGTGAAATGCACTGCTGATCACATCATCGAGTGTTGACCTTAATCAAGGTTTAGCATCTGTTCTCATGATTTAAATAACCTCAGATCAACATCATTGGTTTAGGGCAAATTTTACACTTGGCGTCCCAAAACAAACATCCAGCAGGGATAATATCAAGCCAGCCGAATGGATCAGCTCCAAGCAAAAGATCTGGGTCAAGCTAGTATATGTAACATCCCAACATTTTGGAATGTTCAAAAATCACTAAAATTTAATACTTTTGTTTTGATTAAAATAAAATATTAAAATGCATAAGAAAACTAACTATAAAAGACTTCAATCATATTGAAAAAGTTTATTAAATTAAATATCTCAGTTTATTATTATTTTCAAAGTTGTTTCAAGTTAAACATTTTATTATCCATTGTATTTCTTAAAACCCCAATATCTAATTTGACAAATGTTTTACAAACTTCAAACCATTTTATTGTAATAGTTTCTTTATAAGTAATTGATTTCAACCACTTAGCCATATTTATTCATAAATTCAAGACTAATTAAAATGGTATATCTGCCAAATGGTTTTCATTCCCTTACCTGAATTCAACACATAGTTTGGAAAGTTAAGTCTATAGTTATAAATGTAAAACTTCATAGATTATATAATTAAGGAATTTTCCAAATAAACATTTCTTTTTAAATGATTTTCATTAATCTTCAAAACATAGAAATATTTTCATGAATATATTTTCTATATAAGAAATGAAGTAAAACTAAAATCTTTTCCAAAGTTGTTATGAAGTTTAAAATGAATTATCATAATATAAAATATAATGGTGCACAAAATATTTTGAATTAAAAATGAATACCTTATATTTCACATTTCCTAAAAATTATTTATATTTAGTTCTTTAATATTATGCGAAAATAAAGATGAATAATTTCAGCAAAACAAGTTTAAATAATTTAAATTAAAACATATTGGAATGTGGGTATTTTACAAATTTTATTTAGCCAAAAGAAAATTTTAATTAAGATAGAAATTCAAAATTTGACTTTAAGTGTCAAATTTGTATTTAATCAATATTTCAAAATATTATTTTCCAAAATTATTCAAAACATGCCCTCAAGTGGTTTAACACAAAGATAATAATATTACAAATTTTTAGAAATTTATTTGACATCATTTGGAGTTATAAATCAAAAGTTATAAAGGAAATAAATAAAACAGAAAAGAAAAAGCAAAATACCTAACATGCGGGACCCACCTGTCAGGGGGTCGCCCTTCTTCAACCTCTGCTCAAATCCCGCCCGAAAATCTCGCCCGTGAATTCCTTCCGAATCCGAGCGAAGTTGTCGCGATTCGGTCCCCGTTTTCGGCCTATAAGAACCCCCACCTCCTCCTCCACGTTTCCCCTCTCCTCCCCCTTCATTTCACGTCGCCAGGCCGCCGCACGGGCTCGCCGGAGTCCACCGTGTCCGCCGCCGCCATTCCTTCGATCGCCGGTACCACGGAAGGTTCCTCCGCCTCCTTTTGGTCTCCTCAGGTTCCCCTGCTCCTGGTGCATCTCGCTAACCCATCCCCGACCTCCCGTTCTCAAAAAAACCGAGCGGGCCGAGCTCGCCGGAATCGCCAGAGAACTCCATCGCCCCGCCCGCCTTTCCTCACCGCTCCGGGAAGAAGCAGGCCCCGCCACTGGGCCCATCGACACCGCCGCGACGAGATGCACGCCGTCGTCACCTTCGTTCGTCCGGGGGAGCATCGGAGCGTCGCCGGCGTCCACGCCCGAGCGGAGCGCCGCCGTCCTCGACATTTTCGGCCACCGGCGCCGCCATCTTCCGGTCAGAGCGAGGTGAGCCGCCCGATCTTTTTTTAACGGCCCAGATTAGAAGTCTCAGACGAACCGGTACGAATAGATCTGGACCGCCAGATCCAGATCTGACGGCCCAGATCTGATGACTTAACCACGTCAGCGTCCTAGTCAGCGCACAGTCAGCGCCAGCGTGGAATTTATTTTTCTAATTAAATTAAAAATGGCAGTTTTGCAGAAAAGCCTCTAACTATTCAAACTATCATATATTTTTCTCTGTTTATCCAAATTCAAATATTTTTATATATTTGGAAAGCTCTTGTCATGTAGAATATATTAGATCTGCCAAAATTCAAATTTAGCTTAGTTTAAAATATTCAAATTTCAAATGGTGAATTTGAGTATTTTTATCATAACTTTAAATCTGTAAATCCAAAAATTGCAAATAAAATTGTTTTAACAACTTTGGAATATACACAAATGGATGCCTCTGTTATAAATTAATTTTGAATATTATTTTAAATGATTTCATAGTTGTGTGTTTAATTTGAATAGTTTGACTATTTTTTAAATAACTTTTAATAGAAACATTATTTTTGATTAAATCCAATTGCAATAAATTTAGTTAAATGCTCTCTGTCTATTAACACTATTTATAAAATTTTAATCTTATAATTATTCCTTTTATTTTATTTTCCAAAAATAAAAATTAATTAAATTGCATTTATAAATTCATGCTTATTTATAAATATCACAAATATTAGTATTATGTTTCTTGCGATTTAAAATTGCATTTCATGCATAGCATATTTTACTTTGTTGTTATATTTCTCATAAGAAAACTCCTCCCCCATTTTCTCTAAGATAGGATTATTTTCAAAACTCAGCATTTTGGTAAAAGTGTTATGCACTTAGACACTTAGGATTTTCACTATGGAGATAGAAGACCAAAATAAGGACTTAGCAAAAACAAGACTCCAGAAGAATCCCAAGATGTCAAGCACATAGAAGAAAAATGAGAAGAAGTTCAAGTAGGCCAACCCCCTTTTTTATTCTCTAAGTCTTTCTCTCTGTCTTTTCTTCTTCCCTGAGACTTCATGAAAACTAAGTTAAATCCAAGACCAGCCTAGGTGATACAAGAATCATCAAGTCTGAAGATTCATCACGACTACCAAGAGTTCAATCAAGACATCATCCAGAAGAATGTTACAAGTCTGGAGATGAAGCCTGGAGGACAACTACATCTTTCTTTCTATCTTTTCCCTCTTCCCTAATCTTGTCTTTCACATTTGACTTAAACAATTTTTTATCATGATATTATCATCTTGAAGAAATGACTTAGCATCTTCTCTAAATATTTCTACACATCAAGACAAAGCCATTAGAGGGCTTATTCAAGATGATATAAAACAAAATATTTTATTCAACTATTGACATTAGTCCTTAGTCATTTTGACATACATTTTGCTTGCATTAACTTAAAAGATGTTCATGGCATGACATGTTTTCCTTAAAAGTTTTACAAAACTTGTTTGTTCATTTGATATGAGCATGTATGTTTGATGATTGTTGTTTGTTGATTGTTGTATTGTTTTTTTCTATTATTGTTTAGATTAAACGGAGAGCAAACGTTCGTTGTTGAAAAGAGTTTGTGAACAACGACAACATTCAAAGGCAAGTGGCACACCTCATAAACTTCCTATTATTTTCTATATGCATTACTTAGTGTATTTTTATATGCATGTGTAGGATAGTATTGCTATGCTAAACCTGTATAGAATTACCTTACTCCTGTGTCTAGGTTCCTATATCATACTTAGCAGAAATATGGATGCTATGCAGTTGATGAAAAGTTTTACAAAATGTTAAGTGACTACTCAGGACTGTGCTCATGGTTGTCGTCGCCTAGGATGAATTTCTATTCTACTTAGTGCCGTGAGCATGGTGGTTTTTGAAGGAGATATGCCCTAGAGGCAAATAAATAAGTAGTATTTATTGCATTATCTCATAAGTTTATAATAGGTTTGTGTATTATGCTATAACTGTATTAATCGGAATTATTAATACACGTGTGATACATAGACAACCAGGTCCCTAGCAAGCCTCTATATGAGCTAGTCCATTGGGCAACAGTTGATCGAGATTCCCGATCAAGGACAATGACGTTGGTTGACAATGGGGTCATCTTGTTAGTTGAATAAGGTGGTGGACATACGCAAAGTATTGCAATAAGATCGTATTACGATGTTTGTCATTTGCAATAGATAAGAATATGATAGCTTATTCCTTAGACCGTGAGACCGTACTTATTAATGCTTCGTAGGGGTGCTTTGAGAGCATCATATGTTGTGTCTTATATAGCATGACAATAACGGTGTCCATCTTGGGTATCCCGAAAGAGCATCAAGACGTAAGGATCAAGAGCGGGATTTGTTCATTCTTGTAATGGAAAGATACTCTGGGCCCACTCGGTGATATTGCATCTATATAGCTGCGCAGCTTATGACTAGGTCATGCAGATGTAATATCGCAGACGAGTTAATAACGTTCGTCGGTAACGAGATACAACAAAGACATCGGTGTGTCTATGATCATATCTCGGACAAGGTAGTATCGCAGAGACAAAGGGAATGAATATCATATTTATGGTTCAAACGACGATATTCGTGGAATGCACAGGGGTCGTCATATACTTCCAGGTATCCCTGACGGTCATTGGTGAGCGGAGTGTCTCGACCATGTCTGGAGTGTTCTCGAACCGTAGCGTAACAAACTTAAGGTCTTAGCGACGCTAGGAGATAGGTTCTGGAATATTATAGGAATTTGTTGGATAGAGAGAAATGATCCGAAAAGAGTTCCGGTGGTCCGGAAGGAGTTCCGGGAAGGTATGGAATGGTTCCAGGTATGTCCGAAAGTTGTTCGGGTGGTCCGAAAGAGTTTTCGGAGTCACGGGATATTGAATTATATATAAATATATTAATTATGAATTAATGGGATTTTTATATTAATTTAATATTAATTAAATAAAGGAAAAAGGGGGCTCCCACCTACATGGGCCCTAAGAGGGCCCAAGAGGGGGAGCCGCACCACCAAGGGGGGTGGGCCCCATTGGCTGGTTCAGCCAGCCCATGTGGGGGCCGAACCCCCCCTCCCTTGTCCTTTGTTTAGTCCCACATGGGGGAGCCAAGGGGTTTGCACACCCCCTTCCCCCTTTATATACCAAGGCATATTAATTGATTTAATTCATAGGAAAATACAATTAATTCCCGATTTCTCTCTCGATCTCGTGGTTCCCAAATTGGAGCCGCGCCGAGCTGAGGAAAGGGGGTCTCTCTCCACCTAAGCCATACCGCAGAGCGCCGTTGCTCTGCGGGATTCCAAATAATATCTATCCCTGCGATTTCAGCTGGATCTGAATGACCGGGGGTTGTCGCTAAGCTCCGTATGTTTGTGAGTGCTCGGAGGTGACTCCTTTTGAGTAGCCTGGGCGACGTCGTCTCGCTCCTGCAGCCGCCGCGCCTCCCCCCTCTGCTGCCGGCGCACCAGCCCGGGTGCTGGCGCTCTGCCTTCTTCCGCCCGACGCCCGTCGACGCAGATCATCGTCGACACCCTGGCGTCATCGACTTCGCATCGCGGCAAGTTCTTCGCGACCTCGAGGTCGGCTACGTACGACTTCATCGTCAACGCTTGTGCGGGAGCGTAATCCCCGCTATCGGTCTACATGGAGGTAATGTAACCCGTTCCGCCACCGTTATCGCATGTACTAGATAGATAGATCCAGGCTAGTTAGGGTTTCGCACGCTAGAAAAAATATTGTTTTCTGCACCGTAACCCCTTCAGTGATATCAGAGCTGATCTATGCGTAGTACTGCTGGTACGGTTAGAACTCATGTTGAATGAGGGTGTCTTTCTTATATTTGCTACCCTCTAGCATGCACTTGCGATGCCTTCGGTATTGAGTTGATGAAGCGGCCCGGACCGACTTTACGCGTACGCTTACGCGAGACTGGTTCCACTACTGACATACGGCTTGCACCGTATCTGTGGCTGGCGGGTGTCTGTTTCTCTCTCTCTAGTCGGCAAAGCATTTTCAATGGAGGGCCCGAAAGGGATGCTTAAACATGCAATTATACGATCGACGTTGTGGTACAAAGTTCGTAGGTAGGGAAGCGATTCTCTTACGAATAAGCCTATTTGCCACGTAAAACTTGCAAAAGTAAATAAAGCTAGAGGCGTCTAACTTTGTTTTGCAGAGGCGTGATTTCATGTGACATGGTTACGGTAAGTTTTGATATTACTCGTACTGTCGGAGTCAATGGAGGGCTCTGTAGACTCGGAGCCATGCCGGGGCGCCGGGGGCCAGGCACATGGCGCCATGAAGGTCCAGGCGCATCAACCATGTCACATCGCACTTCATTGCATCATTATTGTGTGCTGTTGTGTGTGCATCCTATTGATTGCTTATATGCTAGATATACAACGGTAGCATCATAAATAGGATGATCCCTAACAAATACCAAAATTGTGTTCTCCCTCGTTGCGCACCACCAAGAAAGTTCTACGTTATGAGGCAGGCCGTGATGATCGGGTGTCACACATCTCGTCGTTCGCATACAGTGGGTGTAAGCCATGTTGCACGCGCAGGGTCTTCGAGGTTTGATTGGCGAGCCTAGCATACTCAGAGGTATGGCCTCGGAACACGGGAAGATCGAAAGATCGAGCACGAGTCACAGAGTTGTTGTGATCGACATGTTATGTCCACCTTTGAAGCTGTGCTGCCGGCCGTGATGATCGGGGGTAGTGTGGTGGATGAGGGTCGTGTAATCGCCATTATTATTTTTAGGGATAATAATCTTGGTGTGGTGTGTTTTTGATAATGAGATTATAAAACTAAAACTCACCTATATATTATAAACTTATCTTACCTCTTTTGCGATCACATCTGGAGACTACGGAACTACACTTCGGTTGCTTCCTCAAGAGCTCGGATTCTACCTTAGAAGCCGACGGGTCCAACTTCATCAGCTGGTACATTGGTTTTAGAAACATTCTCCAAACACAACAAACATCCTATATGTGCTAGAACATTAGTTAGGAGTTAGACCAGATGATTCTGATAGCAAGGAGCAAGATGATGAGTTCCGTAAGCATCATGACATGTTCATGGAAGTGACGATCGTTATGAGCGTATGCCTAGCACCTGAGTTGAAAGTTGTTTCAACACATGGAGCCATATGTCGTGATTGATGCGATCAGAGGTCACTTCGAAGATGAATTGAGTCTTGAGCAGTTCAGACAGCTTAGAAAGTTCTGGACCATTCACATGGGGAGCATACCTGTCTGGAGACTCAGTTGAAGAAGTTGTGTGACATCTACTTCAGGCTTACGAATATCTACGATTTCTAGATATCGAATTCCAGTGCAATAGAGATTGTGCTTTACCTCCTAGCTGTGAATAGCATGTGCGTGGATATGCTATAGAGACACGGTGAGCTTCTTCACATTTGTGAACAAGTTCAAATCTCTAAAAGTTGATTCCATCGAAGAAGAGTTCTTCGACGCTGCGGGTATATTTGATATACGAAGATATAAATGTATTCTTCTCATACTTGATGAAAAGTATTTGATACTTGTTCTGTTTGTGAAACAGTCCCTGATTATCACAAGTATGTAGCGAAGGGTGACGTGACAGTGCACGAGTGATGGCAAGTTCATGGCCAGTAGTGCTCACGCCCTCGAGATATCATATTAGTTTTTGATAAGACATTTTGTAATAATGAGAATGTGATCTAGTTTGGTGTCTTGAATGTTACAAGACATAATTATTCATATAGAACACATCAGTTGTTTTATGTTATGAAACAAAGCAATTGTTTCATGTTATGAGTAATTTGCATCACATCTCAATTACATTATGCGTATGATATACATTTATAATAGCGGGAATGATAAAATTATGTGTCCAAAGAACAAACACCATCGAATTTAGACATAAAGGCAATGAAAGAAGTAATGGATATTTTTGGTCCATTTAAGTATTTCGAGTGCCAAAATTGATTAAGTTTGAAATGCAGTATTGAAGTTGCAATACTAGAGGAAATTGATTGAGAGTCATTTTTAAATGATTAATCATTGGTGTTATTGCATGATCCGAATTCTTCCATGATTTTGGTAAATAGGAGTATTTTCCCGATAAATTATGGAGTCTGAAATTAATTTGATAATAGATCAAATGGGGTTTTTCAGAAGAAAGATTAGTGAATATTGTATTCACAAAATTCGATCAAAGGACAATATTTTTGAATTATGGTTTTCAACACAAAAAGACTTGTGGAAATTTGTTTCACAATATTATAATGTCATATATGGTGATATGTGGGGAGTTATAATCATGCTCTATTTTAAATAAAGTGTGGTCTGTCAGAATCAGTCTTAGAATCTCCTAATATGTTCGAAACATTATAGTCGATGTCCACTTTAGAAAATAGATATTTTTCTCAACGAGAATTCGTAGGATCGACAGTAGTGTCGACATGTATATGATTATGCGATAATTCGGAATATACATGAGTGGTTCTTTGTAGATTGCTCGCATTGGATGAGAGTGTATTCCAAAACCAAATAGAAACAAAACTTAGTTTGTTGTCTATGTAATTCCGAGGAAAATATGATTTTTCGAATTATGGTTTATGGATTGGAATTAGAAGTTTGGAATAAAGTGTTAGACTTATGTTGGAAGGTGTTCCAAAGAGTATATGTCTGCTAATGATAGTTTAGTGATTAAGAGTGAGGGAGACTAGAAAATTGTTTTTAGCTTGCAATCCTCTTCATAAAGATCCTAATATTTTCATGAAAGAAACTTCTAAATAAAGTGCTGTTATGTTTAATATTGCTGTCAGGTCACAGCACTGTATTAAGTGTTTCGGATCTTGTTGACAGATCAAGGTGCACTATACGAATACAAAGAAAGTTGAGAAAATATCGGAATACGAACAAAGGTTTTTTTAGCCTGGAAATCCAAAGTTGCATTTGAAAGGATTAAGAGAGTAATTGTTGCTGCAATTCTTATTAGAGGAATAAGATTGTTTAATCGTCATATAAGGTGTTATATGAGAAATGTGACTATAAGAAAGACGCGGTAGCATGTCTTGTCAAGAAATGTGTCTTGGACAAGATCAAATTTGTTGACTACATTTGTGTAGACATGCTTGAAGTCTGAGGGATTTGTATTAATGTAATACTGTAGTTTGTATTAAACTCGAATTGATAATAGATCAATGATTTTGGTTTGACCAAAATGTCGTTTTAAGTGGGAGTCAATGTTAATTCACTCAGGTGGAATATGTAAAGAGCATATTAAGTGGGAGCTCAGGAACTCAAATATGTGGATGACACGTTTTTGAGTGGGAGCTCGTGTTATCAAATATGTGGAGACATAATTTGAGTGGGAGTCGAATTCATCTTGTGTGGTTAACACATTGTGAAACTGTACCAATTGTAACGCCCCGGGTTTTTCCCCAATTAGAAAATCGCTTGTTTTTATTTTTTTGCATCATCGTATCTTCATACATGTTGTCACCTTCCATGTTTTCCAAAATAAACTTAAATTGTTATTTTGTGCAACCACTTTTATTGTGCAAATAATAAATCTCTCTCTTTTCTATTTTAAACAAAAGTTTCAAATTTTAATTTGGAAACATTTACAAATGTATTTTGTCTATAAAAATATTTGTAAAAGTCTTGAATCTCCTTTTATCCTTCTCTAATTCTTTTCCCTTTTCTTTGCCTCTTTTTTTCCCCTCTTTTTTTTCCTGGTATTTGGCAAAGGGCCGAAGCCCACTTCCCAGGCCCAACTTCTCCTTCCTCCTCCTCCGTACACCTAGACACGCACGAAGGGTGACCACATCCGTGGCCATGGCCCCCACCTCCCACCTGCTCCCTTTCCCCTCCTTAAGCCGCGCCCCTGCTCCCCCCAAACCCTAGATCGACTCCCCATCCAGCGCCGCCACCATCCCCTCTGCTTCCCCTTCCTCATCTCCCTCTGTTTTCCTCCATGGCCGGAAGACCTCTTGTTGCGCCGCTGCAACGCCGTCGTCGAAGAGACGCGGGGAACCTCTGGAGCTGCGCCTCGTCCTCGCCAAGCTCTTCGCCGAAGCAATTGGACCGTGAGCCTCTGTGGCCGACGAGCTCGTCCATGTCTTCTTCAACACCGGCGACCTTCGCCACAACAATTCGTCGCTGTCGTTCCTCCTCGAGCAAGAACAACTACACCAAGCCTCTCCCTGTGAGCTTCTCCTCCGATTCCCTTTCTCTCCCCGATCGAATTCCTCCCGTATGCATCGCGGGCATCTGTCCTTCGTCCGTCGCCATGGCCGACCTCGCGCACAAGCTCGATTTGCTGTGGCCCTTCCTCTGCTTGGCCTTTCATGCACGCACTCGTTGCTCCGGAACGTCGCTGCACCCCTAGCTCCCCCACGCACGAGCGCCCCTGTTGCGGCTCGTTGTCACCGGAGCCTCCCGAAGTTCGTCACCAGCGTCGTGCATCTGAAGGACTGAATTTTGGGTTCCAGTTACCGTGCAGAAACACCTCAAAAGAAAATCGTTTACCCGTCCATCACCACCAGAGCAGTAGCCCAGTGGCTGCGCTCCCGATCCCACTCCCATCGATCAGATTGTGAAGTCGAATCCCAGCTCCGCATAAACGACCTATTTTTCCCTTCTCTCTGTCTCTGTTTTGATAACAATCGCCGTTTTGGATCATATACACTCAGCTTCTCATCTATTCAGAAACCAGCAGCCTAGTCCTGTGCCTAGTTGCACTTTGCCGTGCGCAGCAACTCAAGTTCGAATCACCTACCACACCAATTCCACTCCTTTTGTTATTCTGTTTCTTTCCTGTTATTTTTATTTCTGCAAAACTTGTATATTTTATATCTATTGTTTTATAACTCTAAATAATACAAATTTTATATCTATTTTTATCAGAAAAATGCAATAAACATTAATATGCCATTTGTATGCCCTTTTGCATCTGTTATTTTAATTGCTTAGTGTAATTTGTTAATTGCAACTAAATGAATAATATGGAATGTGTGGGGTAATAAATATATAATGCCCTATTCCATTTAATTTAATTAGATCACCCATGCCATGTGTTGCCATGCTAACCAACATTTAATATTGCTGGTAAATAAATAACTTGCACCTAAATATTAATTGCCGGGCTTGCTTTCCCGCTTAAATTGTATTACCTGCATTGTATTGCATCTTGCCATGTCATGCATCATTCTCGTATGACCATGCTGAATTTTTTGCCGTAGTTGTAAAATGCATCTTTTACGCTTTCCAGTGTTTGTTGCTTCTTCGCGGATAAGACGTTGAGATGTGTGAGCAACGACAAGATCTGCTTCAATGCGGGATTCCAGGCAAGCAAAGTTTGCTTGTTTACCTATACATTGTCTTTCATTCCTGCCGTTGATCTCTGCTACCCTAGTTATCGATTCTTGAACTGCGATCCCATCACATGTTTATCCTGTAGCCCATACAGCTTTATCCCCACATCCCATCACCTGTTGTTTGTTTATCTGTTGGCCTTGCGAGTCGTAGCACATGCTTAGAGTTGATTGTGCGAGTCGTCTGTTGGTCTTATGTTTCATCTGCTTAGTATGATAGATTGTTCTACTTTAATAAAATGCTATCTTGTATTGGAGTATTATAATTAAAAGACAAGGCACCAGGCGGAAGGCCTTGCGAGGTGCTTTGTTCTGCTCAGTGTCGACCTAGGAACTGAGATTTTGTCCTCGGATCCAATTTTGAGCGCACTAACCACTTGTGGGAGGCCCAATGGAGCCCCCCTCGACTTTGAACGGATCCTCAGCTCGTCCATGTGCCGCAAGTAGTTCGGGTTTTCCATTCGCTCATATGCATGTGCATGATGATGATGATGATGATGATGATGAGAGGCTATGTGATACGGGGGGTCATATAGGGGTGGTGCGTACGTAGCGGACAGTTCCTACTGTGGTTTGAGCCGCATGGTGCGTAGGCACAAACTAATGAGTCCGCAATTGAGATTCGGCCGGACTCCTGACGCGGGTAACAACTCATATGGGTGGCACCTGGACTTGCTGTAGTGAAGGAATGAGTCGTGTTGAGAGGCCCTAACGGGTTGATCATGCGAGTATGGGTACTGTAGTGCACCCCTGCAGGGTATAATCTTATCGATGAGCCGTGTTCACGGTTATTGACGACTTTGGTGATGATGCTGGCTAACAAGATCTAGACAACTTACACCTAATTAATGTTAATTAAATTGACTAGTAGTATAGAATTACTTTCACAATAAATTATAATTAAAACTGTTCAACGTGTGAGTTTCCCGAATTGCTTCCTCATATTTGGCTGAGGGGGTGCATTCGAGAATGAGTTATGATTGGTGTTAGTTGTAGATGGTTATCTTATGCGCTCTCTTATCCCTCTCTAATTAGATGGAAGTTGTAGCGTGTCTCTCTAGGTTGCTAGTGCTGCTGCCGCTAAGTCCACCTCCCCCATATTTTGGGAGATGGTGTAGAAAGTAGGCAAGTCGGTTTTGCTTGCCAGGGAGTGCCCTGACCCTCTTTTGGGATGTGCTTTATATGCAGTTAACAGGTTTGAAGTCTGACGACGTTAGCTTGGGAATCCCTCCGGCTTGGCTGGGCAGGGATATGGCGCCATCGCTTATGTTCAGGACTCTTAGTCCAATTTGCATCTTATCCGTAGTCGGATACTATTTTTGCTTCCGCTGTCATTTGTATCTTGTATTGTATATTTTGTATCTTGACTCGTTCGAGTCGTTGTTGTAATTTATCTTCTGTTGTATTTGTGGATGTATCGGAACTGTTGTAATGCTATCACCATTCCACCCACATAATGCGCATGTTTTGGCGTGCACATTATGTCTGGTGGGCGACCTAAAATCGTTATTATGCGGATTTCGGCGGGATCGCTTAAATCTACATAGTATCGATTTTAGGGCGTCACACCAATAGAATTCGGATGAAGTTGTGAAACTATTTTAAAAGCTAGTGTCTATTTGGAAATAGAACGGGAATTTTAAATAGTTAGTCGAGTTGTTTTGGATTATATCTGAGGAGTCAGAATAGAATCAAAAGGATGGTCCTTTGGAATCCAATTGATCATTAGGAGTAATGATGCATGAAAGTAATGGTTGTATGACATGTGGGTCTATTATGTAATATTAGACATCATATAGAAACCATATTATCTGCTCGATGAAATATAACCGATGTTCTTGGAATAAGAGCAGTTATGAAAGTAAAATTGTAATTTACTGGAAGTAGAAGTGCGTTAGTTAAAGGATTGACATTCGAATGTCAAGTTTTCTACATTGGTGTGAAAGTTTGTAGATATCGCGAGTTTGTAATTGTTACAAGGGGCTCTGTATGGCTGAGTGTGTTTTTCAGGGCAGTTATCTGGTTAGTATAATCAGAGTAAGCGCTGGGAAACAGAAGTCTCACTTAGTTACGGTATTTGCATATATGTTGTTGGACAACATGGTGATATCAAGCTAGTTGATATCAGTGAATCGCAAAAGTTTGCACAAATCGTGTGTTGTGCAGATTGTCAGAGTAACACTCTTCCACAAGCAAGCATCATCGAATGATTCTTATTTGATAAGGGATTTTGATAAAGTAAAATGCAGCTGGTTTATTTGTACTCTAGTGCAAGTGGGAGACTGAAGGAGATATGCCCTAGAGGCAAATAAATAAGTAGTATTTATTGCATTATCTCATAAGTTTATAATAGGTTTGTGTATTATGCTATAACTGTATTAATCGGAATTATTAATACACGTGTGATACATAGACAACCAGGTCCCTAGCAAGCCTCTATATGAGCTAGTCCATTGGGCAACAGTTGATCGAGATTCCCGATCAAGGACAATGACGGTTGTTGACAATGGGGTCATCTTGTTAGTTGAATAAGGTGGTGGACATACGCAAAGTATTGCAATAAGATCGTATTACGATGTTTGTCATTTGCAATAGATAAGAATATGATAGCTTATTCCTTAGACCGTGAGACCGTACTTATTAATGTTTCGTAGGGGTGCTTTGAGAGCATCATATGTTGTGTCTTATATAGCATGACAATAACGGTGTCCATCTTGGGTATCCCGAAAGAGCATCAAGACGTAAGGATCAAGAGCGGGATTTGTTCATTCTTGTAATGGAAAGATACTCTGGGCCCACTCGGTGATATTGCATCTATATAGCTGCGCAGCTTATGACTAGGTCATGCAGATGTAATATCGCAGACGAGTTAATAACGTTCGTCGGTAACGAGATACAACAAAGACATCGGTGTGTCTATGATCATATCTCGGACAAGGTAGTATCGCAGAGACAAAGGGAATGAATATCATATTTATGGTTCAAACGACGATATTCGTGGAATGCACAGGGGTCGTCATATACTTCCAGGTATCCCTGACGGTCATTGGTGAGCGGAGTGTCTCGACCATGTCTGGAGTGTTCTCGAACCGTAGCGTAACAAACTTAAGGTCTTAGCGACGCTAGGAGATAGGTTCTGGAATATTATAGGAATTTGTTGGATAGAGAGAAATGATCCGAAAAGAGTTCCGGTGGTCCGGAAGGAGTTCCGGGAAGGTATGGAATGGTTCCAGGTATGTCCGAAAGTTGTTCGGGTGGTCCGAAAGAGTTTTCGGAGTCACGGGATATTGAATTATATATAAATATATTAATTATGAATTAATGGGATTTTTATATTAATTTAATATTAATTAAATAAAGGAAAAAGGGGGCTCCCACCTACATGGGCCCTAAGAGGGCCCAAGAGGGGGAGCCGCACCACCAAGGGGGGTGGGCCCCATTGGCTGGTTCAGCCAGCCCATGTGGGGGCCGAACCCCCCCTCCCTTGTCCTTTGTTTAGTCCCACATGGGGGAGCCAAGGGGTTTGCACACCCCCTTCCCCCTTTATATACCAAGGCATATTAATTGATTTAATTCATAGGAAAATACAATTAATTCCCGATTTCTCTCTCGATCTCGTGGTTCCCAAATTGGAGCCGCGCCGAGCTGAGGAAAGGGGGTCTCTCTCCACCTAAGCCATACCGCAGAGCGCCGTTGCTCTGCGGGATTCCAAATAATATCTATCCCTGCGATTTCAGCTGGATCTGAATGACCGGGGGTTGTCGCTAAGCTCCGTATGTTTGTGAGTGCTCGGAGGTGACTCCTTTTGAGTAGCCTGGGCGACGTCGTCTCGCTCCTGCAGCCGCCGCGCCTCCCCCCTCTGCTGCCGGCGCACCAGCCCGGGTGCTGGCGCTCTGCCTTCTTCCGCCCGACGCCCGTCGACGCAGATCATCGTCGACACCCTGGCGTCATCGACTTCGCATCGCGGCAAGTTCTTCGCGACCTCGAGGTCGGCTACGTACGACTTCATCGTCAACGCTTGTGCGGGAGCGTAATCCCCGCTATCGGTCTACATGGAAGTAATGTAACCCGTTCCGCCAACGTTATCGCATGTACTAGATAGATAGATCCTGGCTAGTTAGGGTTTCGCACGCTAGAAAAATTATTGTTTTCTGCACCGTAACCCCTTCAGTTTTCACCTGAGAGTACACATCCACTAAGTTAATGAATCACCTGGGTGGATTGGTTGAATGGTTTATGTTGAGTGGCTACTCAGGGTTGTGCTTGTGGTGGTCTTCGCCTAAGATAGTTTCTACTATACTTGGGGCCATGAGCATGGTGGTTTTCACCTGAGAGTGCACTTGTGGATGGCCACCCAGGGAACAAAGGGATCTGAAGAACTCTGAGTGACGATTGCTTCCAGTGCAGCCATTGCTATATGGGCTCTGGCTTGATCAATTATGTTGCGTGGACTCTCTCCGGCTTGACAAGCAGATGTAGGGGGATGTTAGGTGGAACGGGTCAAGTCAGAGTGGGAGGGAAAATGCTTCTGAAAGATCTCGTCTCATTCTTCTCCTTTCCTTATCACAAATGGTGTGTAAAGGATAATCTGGATTGAATGGGTACAATGGTGAACGTGCACAACCTCTACAGAGTGTAAAACTAAGTACTTAGCCGTGTCCCCGGTACGGACAATTTGAGCAGCTGATCACGGACGTCAACGGAGGATTCCATCATTCCAACTTCAGAAATAAAACTTGATGGGTGAACAAGGGAAGATGAGATTTATGGTTTTCATGCCATACTTGTCTTGATTTGAAGAAAGTGTTTTCCAAAAAGATAGGAAAAATTGGCTTTATGCAAAATAGCCTTGAACTCCACCAGCCAAATATGCATATAGGCTTTAGAGTTATTCCATTAAGTGTCCACCATAGTGTCACTTGCCAGACTCCATTTTTAATGGAATCTGACCCACATTGTTGCGATTTTTTTTTATTGCAGATTGTTCAGATGACGAGTGAGGTTTCGTTTATAGGTTTCGAGTCTACAACCAACATGTTTTCGCCTGTGGCAGCATGAAAGTGATAGAGACTCATTGCTATTGTATTTTCGTTGTGTTCTTAATTCAATGCTAGCTTTATGCTATGCAACTTGTATCAAATATTTTGTAATTCTGGATCATCGATGTAATAAAATTGACGCTTTGTTGTGATATTACATCGTAAACTGTGTGTGCAAATGAATCGATCCAGGGATTTGCACTATACACAGGTATCTGCCTTATTTAAAGTGCAGGTACGCTACAGATGGTATCAGAGCACTGTGTTGCCTGTAGGTTCGAAACCCTAGGTTTGGATAGAAATAGGATTTGACCATAGGATTGAAAATCTATTTTTCTTCACTTTTCTAAAAACAAATCTTTTCACTCTGTCTTCCTCGTATTCTCATCTACTATAACCCTTCTGAAAATACCTTATCTTACTCTAGATGACCATGTTCTTATAGTCTAAGTGTGATTCTGCTGCTTCATATGGAAAAGCTACGATTCAACATGAAGTTCTACATGCATGGAAGACCACTGAAGAACCAAGATTCGACCAACACTTTGAAGATATCCATAAAAGTTGAACAAGAACTTGAAGCACTTATGAAGGAGGTAGATTTGACCACCTCTCAAATAGAACAACGATATCGTGTTAGTGTATTGGTCATACCAACTTTGGTTGTGTGACAATACTAGATTGTTTGCTTTGTGTTAGCACCTCGTTGCTTGATGTTTGTTAGATATTGTTTGTAATTATTTGTCTTGATCTTCTTGTATAAGTTAGAATGTTGACTATCAACAAAACTTTTCTTTTAAGGGTGGTAGCTACCCAGGTAATTCAAACCCAGTTACATAAACCCAGAGATCCCAAACCATCTTTCTTTCCAGCCTCCCCAATCAGAAAATGCATCCCCTGCTAGTTTCCATGTTAGAAATTTCATTTCTCAAAACATCCCGAGTTATCAGAATCAGTCAAGCATATGCTTTGTCTTCCTAGCCTCTCCGAATCTCGGGGACGAGATTCCTTTTAAGGGTGGTAGTCTGTAACATCCCAACATTTTGAAATGTTCAAAAATCACTAAAATTTAATACTTTTGTTTTGATTAAAATAAAATATTAAAATGCATAAGAAAACTAACTATAAAAGACTTCAATCATATTGAAAAAGTTTATTAAATTAAATATCTCAGTTTATTATCATTTTCAAAGTTGTTTCAAGTTAAACATTTTATTATCCATTGTATTTCTTAAAACCCCAATATCTAATTTGACAAATGTTTTACAAACTTCAAACCATTTTATTGCAATAGTTTCTTTATAAGTAATTGATTTCAACCACTTAGCCATATTTATTCATAAATTCAAGACTAATTAAAATGGTATATCTGCCAAATGGTTTTCATTCCCTTACCTGAATTCAACACATAGTTTTGGAAAGTTAAGTCTATAGTTATAAATGTAAAACTTCATAGATTATATAATTAAGGAATTTTCCAAATAAACATTTCTTTTTAAATGATTTTCATTAATCTTCAAAGCATAGAAAGATTTTCATGAATATATTTTCTATATAAGAAATGAAGTAAAACTAAAATCTTTTCCAAAGTTGTTGTGAAGTTTAAAATGAATTATCATAATATAAAATATAATGGTGCACAAAATATTTTGAATTAAAAATGAATACCTTATATTTCACATTTCCTAAAAATTATTTATATTTAGTTCTTTAATATTATGCCAAAATAAAGATGAATAATTTCAGCAAAACAATTTTAAATAACTTAAATTCAAACATATTGGAATGTGGGTATTTTACAAATTTTATTTAGCCAAAAGAAAATTTTAATTAAGATAGAAATTCAAAATTTGACTTTAAGTGTCAAATTTGTATTTAATCAATATTTCAAAATATTATTTTTCAAAATTATTCAAAACATGCCCTCAACTGGTTTAACACAAAGATAATAATATTACAAATTTTTAGAAATTTATTTGACATCATTTGGAGTTATAAATCAAAAGTTATAAAGGAAATAAATAAAACAGAAAAGAAAAAGAAAAATACCTGACATGCGGGACCCACCTGTCAGGGGGTCGCCCTTCTTCAACCTCTGCTCAAATCCCGCCCGAAAATCTCGCCCGTGAATTCCTTCCAAATCCGAGCGAGGTTGTCGCGATTCGGTCCCCGTTTTCGGCCTATAAGAACCCCCACCTCCTCCGCCGCGTTTCCCCTCTCCTCCCCCTTCATTTCACGCCGCCAGGCCGCCGCACGGGCTCAACGGAGTCCACCGTGTCCGCCGCCGCCATTCCTTCGATTGCCGGTAACAGGGAAGGTTCCTCCGCCTCCTTTTGGTCTCCTCAGGTCCCCCTGCTCCTGGTGCATCTCGCTAACCCATCCCCGACCTCCCGTTCTCAGAAAAACCGAGCGGGCCGAGCTCGCCGGAATCGCCAGAGAACTCTATCGCCCCGCCCGCCTTTCCTCACCGCTCCGGGAAGAAGCGGGCCCCGCCACTGGGCCCATCGACACCGCCGCGACGAGCTGCACACCGTCGTCACCTTCGTTCGTCCGGGGGAGCACCGGAGCGTCGCCGGCGTCCACGCCCGAGCGGAGCGCCGCCGTCCTCGATATTTTCGGCCACCGGCGCCGCCATCTTCCGGTCAGAGCGAGGTGAGCCGCCCGATCTTTGTTTAACGGCCCAGATTAGAAGTCTCAGACGAACCAGTACGAATAGATCTGGACCGCCAGATCCAGATCTGACGGCCCAGATCTGATGACTTAACCACGTCAGCGTCCTAGTCAGCGCACAGTCAGCGCCAGCGTGGAATTTCTTTTTCTAATTAAATTAAAAATGGCAGTTTTGCAGAAAAGCCCCTGACTATTCAAACTATCATCTCTTTTTCTCTGTTTATCCAAATTCAAATATTTTTATATATTTGGAAAGCTCTTGTCATGTAGAATATTTTAGATCTGCAAAAATTCAAATTTGACTTAGTTTAAAATATTCAAATTTCAAATGGTGAATTTGAGTATTTTTGTCATAACTTTAAATCTGTAAATCCAAAAATTGCAAATAAAATTGTTTTAACAACTTTGGAATATACACAAATGGATGCCTCTGTTATAAATTAATTTTGAATATTATTTTAAATGATTTCATAGTTGTGTGTTTAATTTGAATAGTTTGACTATTTTTGAAATAACTTTTAATAGAAACATTATTTTTGATTAAATCCAATTGCAATAAATTTAATTAATGCTCTCTGTCTATTAACACTATTTATAAAATTTTAATCTTATAATTATTCCTTTTATTTTATTTTCCAAAAATAGAAATTAATTAAATTGCATTTATAAATTCATGCTTATTTATAAATATCACAAATATTAGTATTATGTTTCTTGCGATTTAAAATTGCATTTCATGCATAGCATATTTTACTTTGTTGTTATATTTCTCATAAGAAAACTCCTCCCCCATTTTCTCTAAGATAGGATTATTTTCAAAACTCAACATTTTGGTAAAAGTGTTATGCACTTAGACACTTAGGATTTTCAATATGGAGATAAAAGACCAAAAGAAGGACTTAGCAAAAACAAGACTCCAGAAGAATACCAAGATGTCAAGCACATAGAAGAAAAATGAGAAGAAGTTCAAGGAGGCCAACCCCCTTTTTTATTCTCTAAGTCTTTCTCTCTGTCTTTTCTTCTTCCCTGAGACTTCATGAAAACTAAGTTAAATCCAACACCAGCCTAGGTGATACAAGAATCATCAAGTCTGAAGATTCATCACGACTACCAAGAGTTCAATCAAGACATCATCCAGAAGAATGTTACAAGTCTGGAGATGAAGCCTGGAGGACAACTACATCTTTCTTTCTATCTTTTCCCTCTTCCCTAATCTTGTCTTTCACATTTGACTTAAACAATTTTTTATCATGATATTATCATCTTGAAGAAATGACTTAGTATCTTCTCTAAATATTTCTACACATCAAGACAAAGCCATTAGAGGGCTTATTCAAGATGATATAAAACAAAATATTTTATTCAACTATTGACATTAGTCCTTAGTCATTTTGACATACATTTTGCTTGCATTAACTTAAAAGATGGTCATGGCATGACATGTTTTCCTTAGAAGTTTTACAAAACTTGTTTGTTCATTTGATATGAGCATGTATGTTTGATGATTGTTGTTTGTTGATTGTTGTATTGTTTTTTGCTATTATTGTTTAGATTAAACGGAGAGCAAACGTTCGTTGTTGAAAAGAGTTTGTGAACAACGACAACATTCAAAGGCAAGTGGCACACCTCATAAACTTCCTATTATTTTCTATATGCATTACTTAGTGTATTTTTATATGCATGTGTAGGATAGTGTATAGAATTCCCTTACTCCTGTGTCTAGGTTCCTATATCATACTTAGCAGAAATATGGATGCTATGCAGTTGATGAAAAGTTTTACAAAATGTTAAGTGACTACTCAGGAATGTGCTCATGGTTGTCGTCGCCTAGGATGAATTTCTATTCTACTTAGGGCCGTGAGCATGGTGGTTTTCACCTAAGAGTACACATCCACTAAGTTAATGAATCACCTGGGTGGATTGGTTGAATGGTTTATGTTGAGTGGCTACTCAGGGTTGTGCTTGTGGTGGTCTTCGCCTAAGATAGTTTCTACTATACTTGGGGCCATGAGCATGGTGGTTTTTTTTTAGAACACCTTACCGTAGGGAATCCCTACGATTATTTTATAAATGATGTGGGGCAAAACAATTCAGAGTTACATTATGGGGGGAAAAAAGTAAGGAAGAAATACATTATTGGGAAGGTGTTCTAATCCAAGCAAGGAGAGGCTGAATCAAGCTCTCTTTGACACGATATCTATGTAGAAGAAGATCAGCCTGAAACTTCACTTTCCATCTTCCAAAGGAGGGATCAATTTGCTGAAAGATGAGATCATTACGTGTTTTCCAGATGTTCCATGTGACGCAGGCGAAAATCTCAAGGAAACATGGTTTTCACCTGAGAGTGCACTTGTGGATGGCCACCCAGGGAACAAAGGGATCTGAAGAACTCCGAGTGACGATTGCTTCCAGTGCAGCCATTGCCATATGGGCTCTGGCTTGATCAATTATGTTGCGTGAACTCTCTCCGGCTTGACAAGCAGATGTAGGGGGATGTTAGGTGGAACGGGTCAAGTCAGAGTGGGAGGGAAAATGCTTCTGAAAGGTCTCGTCTCATTCTTCTCATTTCCTTATCACAAATGGTGTGTAAAGGATAATCTGGATTGAATGGGTACAATGGTGAACGTGCACAACCTCTGCAGAGTGTAAAACTAAGTACTTAGCCGTGTCCCCGGTACGGACAATTTGAGCAGCTGATCACGGACGTCAACGGAGGATTCCATCATTCCAACTTCAGAAATAAAACTTGATGGGTGAACAAGGGAAGATGAGATTTATGGTTTTCATGCCATACTTGTCTTGATTTGAAGAAAGTGTTTTCCAAAAAGATAGGAAAAATTGGCTTTATGCAAAATAGCCTTGAACTCCACGAGCCAAATATGCATATAGGCTTTAGAGTTATTCCATTAAGTGTCCACCATAGTGTCACTTGCCAGACTCCATTTTTAATGGAATCTGACCCACGTTGTTGCGATTTTTTTTTATTGCAGATTGTTCAGATGACGAGTGAGGTTTCGTTTATAGGTTTCGAGTCTACAACCAACATGTTTTCGCCTGTGGCAGCATGAAAGTGATAGAGACTCACTGCTATTGTATTTTCGTTGTGTTCTTAATTCAATGCTAGCTTTATGCTATGCAACTTGTATCAAATATTTTGTAATTCTGGATCATCGATGTAATAAAATTGACGCTTTGTTGTGATATTACATCGTAAACTGTGTGTGCAAATGAATCGATCCAGGGATTTGCACTATACACAGGTATCTGACTTATTTAAAGTGCAGGTACGCTACAGTATATAGGCAAGCTCTCAAGCAGCTCATTCACGCATGTAAAAACCACTGCTGTCACCAGCACAGCTGAAACAGAATGGATAAGGGAACACTGCCGTAGCTAGCAAGGGGCTAAAGCACTTTGCTCACTTCAGCTCATAACATAGCATATCCAGCACAATCATATGTTCATCACTCAATCCATTTCATCAATCAATTCATCCACCTAGCACCACTACACCAAAACCCCACCTCTGCTGAAGGCAAAGCAAGAAGGACTGAGCAGCACCAAGGAGGAGAAGGGTTGCGCAAGCACCAGGAGGAGAAGGGTTGTGCGCAAACAAGGAGGAGAAGGGCTGAGTACATACAAGAGCAGGGAGCAATTGATCAACAACCACACAACCACAAGTGATCAGGACCTCTACAGCAACCAGAACCACACCACACCTGCCAGAGGTTGTTTTTCAACTCAACTAGCCAGTGGGCACATCTTTGGATGCATAAGTGGTTGGATTAGCTGTTTTACCCTCAGAGATGCACACAAATGGTGTGCAAGACTCATCTCTGGGTTTTAAACTGAAAAGGCAAGCATCTGTTCGTACCAGACATGAAAAGGCCTCAGTCTATACATCCTAGGCATGGGGTAACAAATAATTACACAGCCAGCACCCAAATATACTTTCCCATCAAACAAGTCTCGGTCTGCACAGGCTACTAGAAATAAATTACTCATGCAAGTAATACAGGATAGTTCATCTCTGAGAGGCCTCAATTTTTACATCATTGGCTAGATGGGAGCTTAAGATTAGTAGCTGATTAACCAACACAACCTCAGTCCAAAACCTCATAGGTTGTAAACCATCCCTTAAAGCCTCATATTTAACATCTCAGGCTAAGGCAAACAAGTAAAACCTGGTGATAAGGCACCCAGGAATTACATAGGAACTCCAAGCTGAAATAAAACCAACCTATGCATTTGCTGGGCACTCACTTCCAAGGGAAATAGCACCACAAACACATGACACAAGTTAAATTTTATCTACTAGAGCACTAGAACTTATTCAGATTCGCTCACCCCAGCCACGGGAGCAAAACCATAAACAAGACCACAAGGAAACACACTGGCTTGCGATAAACCTAGCATGCCAAAAGCTAAGAATCAATACCACAAGTTGCCATCACAGAGCACGGCCTCGGGCCCAAATGGTGTGTGAGAGAGTTAGGGCAGAGGGAGAAGAGAACCATACCCGCGCCCTAGCGCAACCGTGATGGCGTGGTGGGGCAGTGCCCACGCGACCAGCACGGCGCAGCCTGGAGACGTCTTCCCCGTGCACCAGGAACACCGGAGGATCACCGGAGCTCGCAACGAAGCCGACGGCAGAAACCCTAGCTCGGGTCGAGTGGCGCGCGGACGGACGCGGACGAGAGAGCAGCTTTCCGTGGTGGATCGAAGAGAGGAAAGAGAGGCGCGCCGTTTGCGCGTGGCGGTGGCAGCGGGGAAGGTCGGAGTTGGTCGGAGCGGGGCGGCGACGGCGGCGGCGATTTCCTGTCGCCAGAGGGAGAAGGGAGGGGAACGCGAGGTGGAGGAGGCCGAGTCGGTCTGGTTAGACCGTGTGGCTAGCCCACACGTCAGTGGGCTAAGCCCACTTATTTTTCTCCCAATCCAAATAAATCATAGAAAACACAATAAAAGAAATAAAACAAAATGATGGCAAATAAATAAAAAACGTAAAATTTTAAATAAAAATAGGTTTTGAATTCAGAAAAATAGAGTCTATTCAAACTATTTTATTATGAATTTTGAAAGTAAAATTTTGAAATAAAACTATTTATACAGTCTTATATTTTAAATAAAAGATTTAAATTCCTAAATTCAATATACATGGATTTATCGATTAAAAATATATAAATATTAATCCAATTATTTAATATACTATACACTCTTGAATTATTTAAAAATAATTCTTATCTTGTAAGACTTAAATTAAATAAATAAAAATAAACAAAAATAATAAAGGTCACACCCAAAGCAACGCTAAATTCCTAGACTCAAATCTAAAACATACATAGCATAATCATGCATCATAACATCCACTGCTTCTTTCAAACATTGCCTTATGAGACAATGATACTTATTTCAGAACCCGAGGTCCCGAGTCAGTTCGAAGCTTCGAATTGCACTACCTCTCAGTCACCAGGCAAGTTCATCACTTGCATATGTCCGTTGAAATATTTTCTAGCATTGTCAAATGCTATACCGTATCACTTATGCATTGAAAAATAAAAATCCTATTTTCATAAATAATCTGGCTATTGGGTTACCGGCCCAGGGTGGCTGATTAACCTACTAAGGTGGGCAGTGAAACCATGGTTTGATTGTGGTTGGTGGAGGTTCCACTGCATATGAAAGTAATAACCCTAGGAATTAATCACCAATGTCGTAAGTGATTCTTGCGCCGTATATCACGCGCAACCATAAGATCTGAAATGGGATGGAGAAGTCAGTTGTGTCATTTTCCTCTCGTACATCAACGGGTGTCTAGATCAAAGCCGGGCGGTGTGTAAATCCGCTGAGCTTGAGGTGGACAGGATAATAACCTCACCTTCGGGTTGTGGCTTCTAGCATCTATTAAAGGTTGGCTTCAGGACTAGGTTGGGATGGCGCCCACGAGTCAACGAGTTGTAGGTTGGGATGGTTCCCACTAGCTTGCAACTGAAGTAATGGGGGGTGTGCGGGGATGGTGGAAAGGCACGGTAATTGGCTTGGATCACCGACCGGGCCCCACACAAAAGAAGTGTGGACAGGAATGTACGCCTGGCTGTGCAACAAGGCGTGGATCTCTTATGGGTAAAGCAGCGTACCTCTGCAGAGTGTATAAATGTGACATGTTACTCCATGTTTCAGGACGGAACGACGAACGCAGCAGGAAAGGAGGCTCCTCAAGGCCCTAGCCCTGTGACTCCTGACGGACATAGCTCTTCAGAAATAAAAGCAACCTTTGAAGAAATGTTATCGAAAACTTGCATTAGCCTACGACAAAACACTGTCTGCGGCTGTAGCTATCACATCAAACTTCCCACTTTTCCATAATGAACTTGTTGGGTAACGCTGTTACTCACCCTTCCCTTAAACCCCTTTCTAGACTTTGAGGCAGCAGAAGACGAGTGCGGACTCGACATCTACCACCAAGAGAACCTGGTCTACGACGAGCCAGACCTGACAGGCGGAGTTGAAGGCGTAGACTACCTCATCTCCTACGGCGTCGAAGACGAAGAGTCGGATTAGGCGCAGAGCGGTGCCTAGTTTAGATAGTGAGTCGAGCAACATAGAAATTACTAAATAAGTTGCTGAGCTCTAAGGTTTTAAGTTTGTTACAGCCTTGTTTGTAAACTCCTAAGTTTACAAATAGAACCTAGTAGTGCGGA
Organism: Poa annua; assembly: GCA_026929855.1. NCBI lineage: Eukaryota > Viridiplantae > Streptophyta > Magnoliopsida > Poales > Poaceae > Poa > Poa annua. Next base: position 86,867,944 of record CM049431.1, read on the forward strand.
TCCTCGGTGGACCGAAGAGAATCTTTCTAAATTTTTGTAATAATATGTGTATGACCGTTGGACCAATGCAATGTTTCTGTTGTGCCACTCTATTGTGCCACTATGACCGTCGGATCCAGGTACTTTTAGATCATTTTTTTTGTTTGGTGTGGTTAATACATGGTGGTCATCGATCACATTCTCAGCTGCCGTAAAGTAGTATTTTATCTCCGATAAAAATTACATTGGGTGAGTTGCAAATTTTATTGGATAATGCTACTTGAATTTTATTCGGTTAATCTTGGTCTGTGCTACTTAATGCAGTTCATCTTGGATGCTAGTACTGTGCAGATGATGATGAATCTGAAAATTTAGAAGCAATATTTACTCAAGTAAAAACAGTATAATTTAATCACAAAAACCGAGATATTCAATCACTTGCAGCTTGACATGAATGCATTGTTGACACCAAAAAAGGAGCATCCGAATTCTGTACAGCCAAATGGTGTTCAGATTCTTAACCACTCACCTGCGTACCAGTAAAGGCAGTAACAACTAACAACTGTCTTTACCGTAAAACCAATGGTGTTCATCCCATAGTTTGGTTGCTTATGAATCTGAAAAACCAACAAGTTCTGTAAAGGAAAAGGCAGGGGCTCCAAGGAGAAGAGTGGATTAGTAGGGACATTCACTCACAATAGTGGCATGACCATTTAGCTATATAGGGGATTATAATCATGCTGTCTTTTTTCTTTAGATTAAGATCATGCCATCACTAGTTCAACAAATCTGAAAAGTTGTCAGGAAAAATTGGCAAATGCAGCTGTTTCATACCTGTTTTTCTCTGACTGTCCCGCAACCAAATCCAGAATTCCTTCATACGGTCCCAATGTTTGTTGCCGGCAAAGGAAAGGATTGCATGATTAATCACGTTTGGTTAGAAAACACCACAGGGAGCAGGTCAAAAGTGTGCTTGGCCACAATCTTTCCAGTTTTTCTTCAGTGCCGATTGCCGGAGTACAAGACAAAAACTGCACCTCCAAGACAGGAACAGCTGCTTATTTTCTGCACTGAACAACGGAGAAACATCAGATCACACAAGATTACGACACATTCAGTAACTGACGAGCCTAAGAAACAGTTTTGTAGGCCCTGAACATAATGAAGTTGTACTGATAGCCAACAAAATATCCCAGCAACCATGCTACAACATCTCAGTAAAACTGCCTGACGAGGACAACTGCAGAATCAAAGGTCTCAGACTGTATGGCGAATTCATTTTTGAACAGAGAAAAAAAGAAATAGCTCATAAATGCAGAAAGGAACATGATCAGGGGCAGAGACATGACAAACGGAAACAATTTAACAGAACATGAACAAAATTAGCACCAATACATAATTAACATAACACATTGGAACTCATCCTGTGCCCAGCCTTTTGCTCTACATTAGGAACCCCAAAACCGACAAATTTGCATCCAAAACTATGAAGGGATCCAGCAGCTATTCCCTTCGGTTTCTGCCTAACTAAGCAGATTACATACGAACCAACACCTTATTACGTACTGAGCCACCAACTGCCTCTAATTAATCGACTCATCGACTATATTCACATCTGATCTGATGCTAACCAGAAGGAACAGAACGAGGGAGACAAACAATGTTACAAGGCTCCCTGATTTTTCATCTTCGGTTCAATATTGATCTGGGCTCAAAGGAGCAAATCAGACTTGGCAGGCAACCTTCTGTAGAAGTTGAAGGGGACAGAGGGCATCCTGCTGCGGAACCGGGGATGGCGCAGCAAGTAAAGCATAGTGATCACCAGCAAGACCTGGAACGGCGTCACGTACAGCACAACGGCGACGACCAGTGACAAGAATATGAAGATGGCGGTGGCCCGAGGGTCCCTCCAGCTTAGCAACGCATGAGCTCTCTCACCCTGCGTCGCCAGGTCTCCGACCACCGTCTGCACACGACCTCCAACACTCCTCAGCCTGTCATAGCGCAACCTTATAATGTCAGCAGGCCTGTTGGTTGGGAATGTGTCAAACTCCTCATCAAGCTCATCAGGATGTGTAAACTCGGCCTGGGATAGCTTGGTATCCATATGTGGTGGGTGCCTTGATCTGAATCGATAGTTCCACAGCCCGATCATGAACATGTAGAGGAAGATGGTAGGCAGGATGAGCTCCGGGTAGCAGATGAGAATCAGGAACAGCATGTGCACCAGCATCGTCGTGATCGGGTTTCGCCAGCTCCTGATGCCATCATACCACTTGGCCATGGAGGCAAACCCGTAGAACAGCGAGGTGATGCGATAGAAGTTGGCCTTGCTGCGCCGGAGACTGAACATGTGTGAGCCCACATCAAGCGTGTACTCCACCACCTCCCTGCGCAGCGGAGGCTCGGCACGGCTAAGCCTCGCTGAAACAATCTGTGTTGCCTGGTGCCTCAGGTAGTCCAATTGCATCACTGATATCGGTTGCGAGTAGTGCATCTTGGGCAGCAGCGGACGGCCATACATGGCGATCATGTTCACCCACGCCGTGCATGTGAATCTCACGGCCAGATGCAGCTCGCCGGTCTTCTTGAGTCCGCTCGGCCTGAGAGCCAGCAACGGGTAGAAATGGGTATACACCCGGTCAGTCTCCAGCGTGGAGAGACGAATCCTGACCTTGCCGATGCTCTCGTCCCGGGCATCAGCGTTCTTGCTCCCGATCTGAGTATTGTCGAACACTACGACAGTGATCACGGTGCAGGGATCAAACACCTCCCAGGTGTACTGCTCATTCCACTGCGGATTCAGCGTGTTGAGAATGGTCCTGGTGCGCACCCATTTGGGACCATACTTCGCGACGCAGTAGGCGTCGGTGCTGCGGCCATCCTTGGCCTTCATCGGTATGAGGTTGCGTGCGCCAAGAACCCCCACCTCAAGGATCCCAATGCTGGGCTTCCGGGTCTGCTTCGACGACGGCTGGAGATCGCTGCTGTAGTAGGTGGACTCGTCGAGGACGTGGTAGCCAAAGTCCATTGACATCCGAATCTGTATCTTGCTCGCGAACTTGGCTTCCTTCTTGTCAGGGTCGTCGCTGGGGCGGCCGAGGCTGTACCATCGCGGCTCGACGGGCTTGCCGTAGTGGTCGTGGCGCGGCATTGCGTGGGTGACAGGGAGCACGATGCGGCCGAGCGGCTCGTCGCGGCCGGGGGCGACGCGGTCCTCGACGGTGATGACGAGCGGGTCGTCGAAGGGCTCGGAGGCGACGAACATGAACTCCTCGTTCCACATCGGGTTGGGCGTGCCAGGCGGCCCGCCGGGGCGCGTGCGGCGGACCTGCCCCGCGAGCTGCAGCTTGACGGAGGCGTTCATGGGGCGGGAGGAATCGTGCGGGACGAGGTCCTGCGCCCCGATGGCGGCGACGCGGAGGTATACGAGCTTGGGGGAGAAGTAGACCTTGGCGCGCGTGGAGGCGACGGCGGCGGGGCTGGCCATGCCGTGCGCGTCGGAGTGGCGGGCCTCCGGGAAGGCCTCGTCGGCCTGGGTGCCGAGCCAGACGGAGAGCATGACCTCGCCGTGGTGGAGCTTCTCCCCGGCGCGCCGGCCCTCGAGCCTGTACCACTGGGGCGCGAGCGGGGAGTCGGGGGGCACGCGGACGGGGACCTCGGAGAGGTCGAAGGCCACGCGGCCGACGATGTCGTCCCCGCCGGCGAGATCTCTGGCCTTGAGGTACACCTCGAGGAGGTGGGACTGGAGGTGCGTGGCGGAGAAGGCGAAGACCTGGTTCCATGCGGGGCTGTGGTTGCCGCCGTGGACGGCGGTGGTGCCCTTGAAGTTGCCGAGCTTGACCTCGACGTAGGGGTCGATGGAGCCCGTGGCGGAGACGGCGGGCAGGTCCCGCGCCTTGACGACGTTGACGTAGAGGAAGCGCATGGGCTCGACGAGGTCGTAGGTGGAGGAGATCTTGCCCGCGGCGGTGGCGGCGGCGGAGTTGTAGGAGGGGTTGAGGCCCGGGATGTTGAAGCGGGGCCGCTGCATGGCGGCCAGCGGCGGGCGAGTCTCCGTGAGGCCGAACTGCTGGTGGGGCGGCGGCGGCATGCCGCCCGGGGGCCCGTGCATCATGAACGGCCGCGGCTGCATTGCTCCCTTCATCTGCTCGGCGTTGGCGGCGTGGGGATGGATGGGGGAGGTGGGGGTGGTAGTGTTGGCTAGTGAGGCATTCCGTCGAGCAGTTGCTGTATCGGCGCAGCGCCGTGGGAGTGGACAGTGGAGTCTGCAGTGGAGCGTGCGTGTGGGTGTGCAGCAGAGTGCGGCAGGGATCTGTATCAGCAGCGCCACGATGGAATCCAACCGTTAGATCCGGATCAAGCGGCTCTGAACCACCAAAAAGGATGTAGAGCGTCATCGTCCAGAAGCTCCCACTTGAAAAAAACATACGTCGCCGACAGGTAGGTCAGCGCGCAACGTGGCCTCCGTGTCATCGACGCTAGAGACTCCGTGCACGTTGTAGGAAATGGTGGCGTGGCTGGTTGTGAGGGTGGTGGTGGACAGCTCGACGGCAGGCGTGGGTTCCGTCGGGCATTTCGCGGTGCGCTTCGTGTGGGGCGGCCCCGCGACACGGGCGTGCTGCTTCGCTTTCTCCAGCTCTCGATCACCCCCATTCATTTCTTTTTCAAAAAAGACCACCCATCTAATTAATAATCATGCACATTAAACATTAACAAAATATAAATAAGTCATTCCACCACCTATCAACGACTGCAACACTCGAGCGAATCAAGCGCACACCGGTTTTCTCAACCCTACATACCCGAAATCGGGCAAAAGTTGAACAACTTGTTGTAATAGACATACCGAACTTGTCGTGCTAAGATCAAGGTGGAACTTGTTGTATTAGACACCCCGCCGGAATCACCTCCACCGGAAGCAGTGACGTACGGTGGTGCAGATATCGGCGGCCAGCTGTGGGGACCAGGCTTGGGCCTACCTCTCGCGGATGACGATATCTCCGTTGACTCCTCCACAACGCGGGGGGGGGGGGGGGGGGATTGATGCTCCTCATTCACCCTAAAAACACGCCGTGCACGAAGGGGAGCAGATGAGTCGTGACATGGCAGCTACATTAGACACAACGAGATAGGTACCCCATTGCGGCAAGCTGGACGACGACTGCGATGGTCGAAGCCACCATGTGGCCGGTCATGCTCCACCAGCGGTCAGGCGGTGTGGTGCCTCCCGACGCTCCCACCGATAGCGCGCCATTCACACGGCCCGGTGTTTTTTGTCGTACTTAGGGGTGGCGCGCTGCTCCCATGTGCGCCAGCTCTGGCTCCACGCGGTGGCGCGCGCGAGCTGCTCCCTGGTCTCCGCTAGCGCTGGAACGGGGAACCCCATTGAGCGATGTCGCCCACCCCTTGGGAGACGGGTATCTGGCGGGACAAGCAATCTGTGCCAGTATAGCTCCCACGCCTCCTCCTTGCCGATGGTGCGGTAGCTGCCAAACTTGACGTTGTTCGCCACTGCGCGGCGACGGAGGTGGGTACGTCGATTTGGAACAGGAGGATGTGGGGAAGCTTGCGAGGAGGTGGGTGCCGTGATGGGGTGCGACAACAGTTCCTATGCTTGGCGAGAGTGGTGTGAGCGGTGCGCGAGCATCCACGTCAACATAAATGCATTGTGTGTAAACGTAGCAACGTCGACGCATGGACTATCGCACACGTTGTCGCTGACGTTATTGCGACGCGTGGCCGACTGGTCCGCCGCGTCGTCTCGTCACCTCACCTCCCATTTGGTCGCGTCTATTGGAAAATAGGTCGACCACTACGCACCATTAAACGAGGCGGAACGGCGTCCTACGCGCTCTTTTTATAGTGCACGCTCGATGTTGTGTATACGACGGACGGACCCACCTATTAGGAGGGGTGTCGAACTTATATCTGACACTCCGAGAGGACCTCTAAACTTGGAGAAATAGTTTCGGAGTCGGGATAGAGCTTTGAGGTTGGGGCGCTTTATTTGACGTCCAGACCCTAGTTGGATCTTTACTTGGAGAAAAGCTCGTTTGGAGGTCCACGATGAACATACCCGGTCACCACTCACATGGACCGCAAAGATGCAAAGATGATTGATTGAGAATGTTTTTTCTCTATGTAGTGTTGTTTTTGTACCACGGATTATTATGGTTCCTAAGAACGAAATGAAGGACGGTCACGTGGGTCGTCCACGCATGATGAGCCTAGCTTCCCTGATTATCAATCACACAGAGAAGCGTGCGGCCGTTTGTTTTGTTTTAGTTTCTTCTCAACAAGCCACGTGTCGCATAGTATGTCTGATGAATGAGTGTCTCAGGCCAAAATCATAACCAAATATATCAATAACAGGCTTGCAGTTGTTATGATAGATTCATAATGGAAAGGCTGGAAGTGTTACATGAAGCTACACGTGGTCAAAAGGTAAAATATTATCGGGCGTCCTTTCTAAAGTTGATTTTGAAAAATGTATTACAATGTTAATCGCGCTTTCTCTACAATGTTATGCTATAATACACTTCTATATCATTCATAGATTGACCTTATGTCTAGCATCATCCCTCTTAAAAGTGAATATCAAAATGTTAACACAAAGAGGCCAGACAACTGGATTCTTTGTCTCAGATTCTCTTTAACATGACTGATGATTATTTGAGTGTCACGATTAAAAGTACCTAGGAGTGTGGGCCGAGGTTTCGAAAAATGTGAGCAATATGAGATTTTTCTCGGTCTCTTCGTGCAAGTGTGTGGTTCGAAATTTGATCTTTTGAAAGAAGTGCGTTTATTGTCTCGGTACTTGTGTTTATGAAGAAACTTTTAGTTGTGTTTCTAGGATTCCACCTCCTACATATCTTGGTGTGCCCATTGATAAAAAGAAGGTACTGAATAAACATTGGAAAACCGCCGAAGTTAGGTTAGGAAAAAAAGGCTTGGGTCATGGCAAAGAAAATTTCAGATCTAGGTTTATTTGCTAAATTATTGCCTTACTACTGTCCTGTCCCTTTTCACATGATGTATTTTAATCGACTTCTATGGGGGTTAAAAAATGTTTGATACTTTTAGAAGTTAATGAAACATGGGAGTGGCATAACGAAACGACACGTGAAAGCTCTAGAAGAGAGGCGCTCGGGGAGATTATAAAAACCCATCTAGGGTCATGTCCCTCCTGTCGGTGACGCCTTCGGTATGCTCCGCCGCTGGTTGCCTTGGGACCTTGGAGGCGTGATAGACCATGGCACCTCGCCGGTGGGAAGGCGTCTGTTCTTTTGTAGCTTATTTTTCAGTATCTTCTTCGAGGTGGTGAGACGGCGGCTACATATGTAAGTCAAAATAAGTTCCTCCCCGCCATATACTCGCCCCGGTGGTGCCTCTAGCGTCGGAGGAGGGCGCGTGGAGTTGTGTGTCCGGCGGATCTCCGTGGATCCAGCCGGTTTTTGTGTTAGTTGTTGTGCTTTCAGCCGGTTTTGGCTCTTCTGATATACGAACATCATATTTGGGTATCGTTATTGTTCCGGTGTGTTGGTCCTTTGTAGTCTTTGGCACGGCGACTTTCGTTTGTCTATTTCAACAAGTTATACCATGACAAGTTTTGTCCAGCTTGGCTGATGACGAGGCTGAGTACGCTGAGGCGCCTTCAGCTTGTGTCCTCGCTATGTGGTCTTGAGACGTCCTTGTAGATTTTATTGTTTTTTTACCTCTTTGTACTACCATGTATGATTATTAACTAATCGGTGAACTTTTAGTAAAAAGTAAAAACTGTGGAGTGGCCCCTTTGTTCGTTAACAAAGGCGATCTGTTGAAATTGTTGAGAGCCATTTTTGTAGCAGTGGAGGTAGGCGCCGCAGACGATCTCGCGTGCCTGTCGCAAGCCAAAGATACGGGGTTGTTGGCATGGCATAGCACGGGACGGACGTTGTTGTTGTGTTGTTGAGCGAGCTACCTCGGTCCTTGTCCGTTTCCCTGAAACTGAAATTTTGCTGTTGCCGATAGCTTGCTTCACGCCTTGGTCCGTGCAATATATTCCGGACGTGCATGAGCCGTTGCTTTCTTCGCGTCGCGTGTTCAAACATTCCACACATCAACTCCACTCTACGTACTTTCCTCATTCTCGGACATCCCTGCACCGCATCTCATTTTCATGGATGCACCTACCATGTCCATGTGCAGCCACCGCCGGACTGTCCGTCCCTGCACGTCAGACAAGCAACAACTCTCGGAAACATTGAAAATAAAACTCCCGCTTTTATGTCGTGCGTGCTAGTACCGTTCTATGGACATTTCATAGTACTGGCTTTTTAAAAAGCGTCGTGTCCTCCTACCTCCTTGATGAAATTCCATAAATAAAGTGGCCGGCCGGCCGGTCCTTCCGTCGCGTTCATGCGAAAGCGGGCGAGAAGCTCCAAAGCGCGGTGAGTCAGCCATGTCGCGCCGCCCAGTTTTGGAAGGTGGATTTAACGCTGGTAGGTTACGTCCAATTCTGATGGACGCACTTTATCTGGATTGAGACGACACGACAGGTAATTGACAATCTAGGATCAGTGTCATGGACCCCGTGAATGTTAAATGACAATGCCACGAGGCATGAGAGCCGCTCACCGACTCTGTTGGGAGGTTTTCCCGTAAATACATAAAACTACGGAAAATCTAATCTGATGTCATCCCGCATTAAATATAAAATCCAAAAATTTAAAATGTTTTGTAGATCAAACCGTTTATCCGATTTAGAATCCGTTTTCACCATTGAGCTAGTCGCGACGAGATCTTCGAAACTAGATCCCATGTTGACATATTCTGAGAACTTTTTTTTCGGGCCCAAAAGCTACCACATCCGTAACACATAAGTTACCATACTTTTTCGATAATATTTATCAAACCAATACCGATGAACTTATCACTCGGTACACAAAATCAATATACTTATCATACTAGTTCGGTCTTTTGCCTAATATTGATGAACTTACCACCCAGTACGAATGAATTTATCTATCCATGTGTTCATGATGTACTTATCCATACACGAAATTAATATAGTTACCTAATACTCTCTCGGCAATAGTTATCCTCAAATATTGATAGAGTTACCCGATATTAATAAAGTTACCCATGTGTTTTTATATGTTGTTATCCACTATAAAATCATTATATTTTCCCTACTCTTTCGATAATAGTTAGCATCCAGTACTGATAAAGTTATCTCATTTTGTTTTCCATGTGTAGTTATCCACCACAAAATTGTTATAGTTACCCTACTATCTCGGTAATAGTTACCATCCAATAATGACAGATTTACCCACATAGTATTGATCATGTGTTTTCATGGTGGATTTATCGAACAAGAAATCAATATAGTTAGTAATAGTAACCCACCCAATAATGATGAAGTTACCCACTCATTTCTTATGAAGTAATCCATGTGTTTATGATGTAGTTACCATGTCAACTAAATAATAGTTACAAACACAATGTCCATTTTTATGTGTACTTTTCACTATTGGGTGGCTAATTATCATCTTAATATTTATGTTATGCATGCATGATAAATTTACCGTATCAAACTAATGTGATAACTTTAAAACTCGTAAAGATTAAAGAACAAGAAAAAATGTTCTATACACCCAAAAACTAATCGCTAATATGGTGGATAACTTACGTATACAAGACCGGGTAACTTTCTTCGCAACTAGTTCATCCACCATGGAATCGATATAGTTACCATACTCTCGCCAAAAAATTTACCACCGTGTACTGATGAAGTTAAACATTTATTCATGACATACTTATCCGCCATAAAATCGATATAGTTACCATATCCTCTAAATAATTATTACCCACCTAGTAAAGTGAGATATACTTTTAAACTGAAAATTAATCATTAACTGGGTGGGTAACTTACATAAATACAACCTGATAATTTACATGTTAATGGGTTGGTAACTTTTGGTTCGTAAAAAATATCGTCGAAACATATCAACATGGGATCTAGTTTCGAAGATTTCGACGCGACTAGTCCAATGGTGAAAACAGATCATAAATCCGATAAACGGTTTGAGCTATAAAACATTTTAAATTTTTGATTTTGCATTTTAATGCATGATGATGTCAACAATTTCGGATTTTAGTGCATGCATGCAAAACATTGTTATTTCTCTCGCACGCACACACGCGACATGAGGGTTAGGTGAGATTTTTTGTCTTTTTGCGCGTGGAGATGTGCCACACAGCATGCCCCTGCTAGATAGTCTCCTCCTAAAACTACTATAATTAGACGTTTAATTATGGGTCAATATCAACTTTGGTGATTTTTTATGTCATTATCATTTCTGAGGTCTAACGTTACAAATCACATAAATTCGTGTCTAAGAGCATTTTGACAGCCACACTGACTGGTGGGGCTCATCTTTTAGCGCTGACTAGGCAGTACAAGTGGAGAAAACGTTGAGGTGGATGTGTGGCCCATCTGTCAGTTACAAGGGAGTTGCATCCGATTAATGCAACATGAAGAAGTGGAGCAGAGCGGCGGCGCCCAACGTTCCGGCCTGCGTCTGCTGGTGGTGGCCTGCCGACGTGGACGGGTCGGCGGCGATGTGTATGGTGAAGTTGCAGGTGGCGGTGGAGGGGTTGGTCTGCGTGGGCACGGCGAGCGCCTGCAAGTCGCAGGCCTCGTCCCTCTGGTCCTGTACCTGGAAGTAGGCGCTGAATGCGTAGGAGGCATTGCCGATGGCGTCCATGCCGTCGCAGGTGGAGCCGTACCCAAGCGCGGTGCAGTCGGTGAAGGTGCATGCGAAGTTGACGTTCTCGGCGAGCTTGTTGGTGTCCTTGCCGTTGGCGTTGTACACGCACCACGTCCGGGGCAGGTAGTCCACGTCCTTGGCCGGCACCGGCATGGTGTTCTGCCCCTCGCCAGTGAGGTCGATGGGGAACTTGGGCTGGTTGTCGAAGCGGAGGATGCCCCAGTGGCGCTCGAACGCGTCGGGCGCCACACTCTTGGCGTCCTCATCCAGCAGGCCGAACAGGTAGAGCTCCATGTACTGGTTTCTCCTCTATGGGCCATTGGGCACATACATGGCTTTGTACGTAAGCTTCGATCGATCGATGATCACATCTCTAGGAAGCAGGCGGCCTGCATGTGGCCAGAGAACTCGGGCGGCACCGGCGCGCGCCCAGGACGTGGCCTTGCCGTTGCCGGCGTCGTCGCGCGACATGTACACCGTTTGGTCCCCTCCGTGGCACCCGAAGCCTATCACCACGACGCAGCCATCGGAGACGGCGACGATGTTGGACGCGGTACGGGCGTCTTCCGACACGGAGGCCACCGTGCGCCATCCCGCCGACGCGTCGCGCGCCATGAGGTTCCCGTACCGGATCATGTACATGCGCTCGTCACCCGGCGCCAGGCAGCACGTCCTCGGGCATGCGCCGTCCTCGAGCATTGGGCATGGGCTTCTCCTCTCCGGGCGAATTGACGGTTTGGGAATCGAGGGACAGGAATCCGACCAGGACATAGGCCCAAGATTTAGCGGGAGGCGCTGATCCTATCTGGTATACGATCCTCCAGAAGGGGGACGCCGAGCATCAAGTTCCCCAAATCAGGTGAACTAGGGAAGGAAGGAGGAAGATAAGGTAGGGAAAAAATAGGTGCTGACAGGTGGGCCACACATCCACCTCAGCCTTTTCTTCCCGTGTACTGTCTAGTCAGCGCTTACAGATGAGCCCCACCAGTTAGTGCGACTGTTAAAATGCTCTTCTCTACTACTTATAAAAGAGCCAACTTTAGTTTTGCTACAGCCACCCACACAAAGTGTACATAGGTCAATCTGGACCACTAGATCCTACCCACTAAAACGAATCGAACGACACAAATCAGATCTACCCAAAGCAACGGCCCAGATGCATCCTGTCGACCGGCAGAGAAATTTCCTGCCAGGTTCTCACCCCACGTTCGCGTACCCTTAGGGCAACGCACGTCTCGACCCCCTTTGCTCTGTGCTTCTCCTCCTCCATCCCTGCCACGGCCACTCCCTGCCGTCTACCCACCGACCCACTGCCCTCGACGCTCACCGGCGCCCAGCACACCTGGCTCCCTCCGCTCCTCGGTTCCCCTCAAACCCTAGGTGCTGTCGTCGCCGCCATGGACCCTCCCGTTCCAGCGACTCCGACCTGAGATCCAGGTGCGCCTCCTGTGTCTCCCTCCTTCATCTTCCTCCCACCCGTTCATGGCGATGGCACAAGCAGCAGAAGCGCCACATGCTCAAGATGCCGACCCCCTTTTCCGCTGTAGACAAGGAAACTGGGCTCCCAATGCTGGACGACGACCTCCCCGGGCTGTTGGCGCCGGCCACGCCCACGACCCACAGCTGCAGACCACCACTCCGTCTCCGTCTCGCTCGTGGCTGTCGACGAACTCCCAAACCTGATGATGTCCACTGAGGTACGTTTCCCCCAACTCATCCTCCTTCTCCATTCCTCTTGATTCTGCATCACCGGTCGGCGTGCTTTCATCTGGATGTTCTACGTCAGTTCGCGCCGACCGTGTCATGTTTCTGCTTCCAACTGCGATGGTGCTGGTTCTCCTTGTACTTCGTTTGCTCCTGATTCAGCTTCTCACCGCTGTTTCCTCTCAAATTTCTACACCAATTGCTCAAGCTGTTGCGTTTTCTTCACTTCCTCTTACATCCGGCTCCTCTGTTCTTAATTCATGTTTTCCTGGTATGTTTCCTTCCCGTGATCCAATATTGTTCATTGTTCTGTTTTCTTTTATTATTTTCATGTAAATTTTTCTTAATTATTTGTATATGTAGCTGTTGCATTGGTTCCATTGACATCAAGCTCCAATTGCTACCATGAGTGAGAATTGGTGCAGATAGACACATCGATATCTATCTGGTGTTGTTTTCCTCTCATTCTTGATTGTTAGCTGATCTGAATTACTTTACCGGAAGGAGATAGTACATCTAAAGGTATGATGCGGGAGAACTTCTAAAAAACTGCATAGCAGTTGCTTTTTTCACGTGAGTCGTCGTCAGTATTTATGCTGCTGCTGCTACCCTGCTTTGCTCCTCTGAATTTACTCCGTGACCATACTGCATTTGCATACATTTGGGCTGTGTGGAATAGCTCCCCAAGCCAATAGGAGTACCATGGCTGCAATGGTCCTAAGAAGCCAGCCTCAATATCTTTCAAGATATTGAGGCTTCTATTTAGTGCTAATTTAGAACTAAGTTATGTCATCATCCTTTTATTATCTCTGCATAATTGTGTTTGGGTAATTCAGTGTGCATAATTGTGTTTGGGTAATTCAGTGGATAACACGAAACTTTGATGAAATTTATAACTTTCTGAAAGTTAATTGCAACTTGGGTTGTTGTTTACGAGCAGACTCAAGCAAACTCATCTTGTGCCTTTTTGTGTTCAGTAGCACTACCCACACAACAAATAGTTCATTAATCATGTACTGTAGTTGTTACCATCTGAAGCTACATTCTTCATTGCCATTCTACTTTGTCCTAGCTTAGTGTCACTAAGTTATAGATGATTTCACAAACCCCATGGTACTGAACGAGGCGACAAGTGGGTATAGAACTTGCTGATAATTTAGAGCCTGTTTGTTTGGGCCTTTAAAGCATTCTACCGAAATAAGCTGGGGAGCTTTACCAGTCAATTGCAGTGCATGTATATTTAGAAGTTAGTGTTTTTGTGCTAACTTTAATTGTCAGGGAAATAACAAACTTTCTGAATATGACAGTTACGATGAAACTGTTGCAGGTAGAAAAGCACATGCATATTTTATCTATGTTTCTTCATTAGATTTCTTTCAGAGAATTAGTACACTAGGTACTGCCGCACCTGTTCTGGCTAATTTGAAAACTGAGAACATGTAAAACTGGCACTAAACTAAGCATAATTCCGAGATGGCACAACAAGATGGTTGAGGTTCTTGATTGCTTTATACCAACACATACTATGCTCAAATCAGAGTTATAGTGCAAATGTTATAGTCATTTCTTTGCCAGCTTTTCCCTGATAGAGATTTGTTGAGATAAATTGAGGGGTTAAAAATGCAGGAACTATAAATTGTTCATAGCACAAGAGTTGTTGGAAATTTCACATAGATATCTGTAGAGTATCCATATGCTCAAATCAGATATACATATTGTAATATGCATAAATAATATTGAAGCTTGATATTTGGATTTTATGATGGGCGTACACTGGCTTATTTCTAAGAGTCACATTATACAGGTCCGAAGGTTTCACCGTAGAGGAATTCTTTGATATGTAATGGTTTAGGGCAAGTGCATGAGGAACCTGCTCTTTTTATGATTGGTGGGGAGGGATTGGAAATAGAGTGAGATTCCACTCTCTGGTGCAACCATTATCTGATACAAGCTGCAAAATCGCATGGTCAACCAAAGTATTGGTATAAGCTAATTTTTTGACACGATTGCCCGTTTTACTCTTCACATTGCTTCATGTATCTATATATCATGTTTAATCTTAATCTGGCAGATGAGAGGCATATCTTTTAGAACTCATTTGTCGGGTTTATTTTGGAGACGTGCGTTGCACGTGCAAAACAGCTTTTTGAACATAACATGATAACATATGGTCAAGTGTTCCTAGAGATTATAAATACTTTCAGATCTTATACGTCTAATCTTTTTGGTTGATTGAGCTTTGCAGTGCTATTCTATCACTCTTTGACTTATTTAGGATAAGATGCCACAAAACACTATTGACATTCTCAACGGACCTGAAAGAGAGCTAATTACCATAGGAAAGATCCCAAAAACAGCAAATTTCTATGCTCTACTAGCTGGATTTGTGCCTTTTTTCAGAGGAAGATTAAACATAAAATATAATATGGTTGCCAAGAGCTTCGACAGTTAGCCGAGCTGTGATCGCTGCCCAACGATTGAATCAATGCAACATATTGCCTTGAACTCTCAAAACTCAAAGACTATACAAGGCATTCTTGCTACAACCCACTATTATTCATCTAGAACTATTCTTCTTTTTTACTTCTCCGTTAACTTTTCTCAGATTTATTGTTAACTGTGTCTTCAAAGAATTGGTAACTTGTGTTATGTTTCATATGTTTTAGGAGGTATGATTCTACTTGTTGGACATGGGAAATTCGTTGTTACTTGGTATTAGAGTGTACATGTCAATTCTATGCTGAGTCAAGATCGACATAATACACTTGCATATATGGCTCACAGATATGGTCTTTACTTGACTATAATTCATGCGTCTACAGTATTGTTGCCACTTCGAAATATATAAAGAATGATTTATTTACAAAATTTAGTTAAGACGTGCGTGCACGTGCAAGGCTACTAGTAGACATAAATCCGTGTGATTTGTAACGTCATGCCTCTTACAAATCGTACTGACATGAAAAAAATCACCAAAGTTGATATTGACCCATGATTCAGCGCCCTAATTATGATAGTTTTATGTAATTTACTCCCCTGTGCACGGTGTGGCTTGCGGAGTGCCGTGCAGTTTACTCGCGATGCATTGTATGTCAGCTAGAGAAAAGCAATGCGCTGTCAAAAGAAAACGTACAGGGAGTAGGGCACCGATCCCGAGTGGTTGGTGGGCGACTCGACTCGTTCTTCAGGCTGAGTCATCCATCCGAAACATGTCAGCAAGTTTCGGGCACATGATCTCCAGCGTTCGCTCGCATGGGGTTGGGAATGGGAGCTGGGTAAAACAAAACATGCGTCCGCATGCTAACTATGATTCCCTTGTTGATCCACGAAGACGAGAGTCTCCTCACAGCACCCTTGCGTTTGCGTCCCGGCCTAGTCGCCCACAGTCTGCTTGATCCTATTACTACTGCTCCCCTCTAGTGTCTAGTCTACTCCAGGTATGATCTCGCAGGGGAAAACCGTCATAAAAAATGATGCGACGGGAGGTTTACGACGGCATATCCTCCTGCCTGCGTGTACCTTGAAACCAACGACATCACATGGCCTCCGCGTAGGATCAGGGAAAACAACACGCTGTGTGCGGCCATGTGAGAGAGAAACGGCTCCCGTTTCACCGGTGACATACATCACTCGGGATGAGCCTGCCGACTGGATTTTTCTTCGTCTTCCCTCACGGTTCCCCATGGCGTAGTGTAGGGACAAACATGCCAGCACGCTTCCTGGATTTCTGTGGAAGCGAGACCGGGTCCAAGCACAGTCAGAGACTAGATTAAGAGAATCCGGGCCGTCATGTAGCTGCGCCGGACGCAAAATATATGATGGGCTAGATCCTGGATGCCTCACCCTGGCTAATGGTCCGTCCGTATGCATTGCCTGCTCGCTTTAAGGCGGTGCAGTCTGGGCCAAGTTAGCGGGCCGTATTATCCGTACCGTTAATTTCGATCCGTTACCTATGCGACCACGAGGAGAACGAACAAACACGGAATAAAGCAAAATAGAAAAATAAACATATACTAACATAGAATGATATGACATGTGTCCACTCACAGAGTCGCACTTGAGCTTGTTGCGAGTGCAGTGCTGGTACATTAGTATGGATGATAATATGTTTTTGTAATATTTATTGATATTGATGGAGTCCATTGGATTGTTTATATATGTACTCTTTGTGATTTATAAAAACGGTTGCTCATCCTACTGTATATAAAAGACCGCACGATCGATGGCGCCAATGCCAAGCCAAGTCGTGATCATGCCCCCCACAATCTCGTGGTAAACCGGCAATGCACAAGAAGGTGATTGACCGACTCGGGGGCACGTTTGCATAGCGGGCAAAGGCCACAATTAGAGAAAATTACAAATAACCACCACAATCGTGGCTAGGTTTTCGTAAAACCACCGCGATTCTCAGAAATTGCGCGCAGCCACCGGTCCAGCGCTAATTATTTTCAAGAAACAACCACTCGTCAGTTAAGCGGCCGCGACGCTCAGTTAAGCCATATTATGACAGGGGGGCCCATCTGTCAGGGGACACGTGGCAATGTTGACACCCTCCCGTTAACGGCCTCAACTGCTGAACTAAAGGGAGCAGTTGACTCGATCCATCTTCTCTCTCTCCCATTTCAATTCGCTCAACCGTTCCCCGCTGTGCTTGGCCGATCTTCGCCGCCGCCGCCGCCGCCACCGCCGACGTAGATCCGCGCCGTCGCCGCCGCACAATGCCGAGCTAGAACGACAACGAGTCGGATGAGTCGTACGTTTGGCCGGTGAGTACTCTCTTTCTTATCCGAGTTGGGGAGTTTTAGGGTTTGCACTCTGTGATTTGAGATTTTTTCGATCTGCAGTACAATGGGGTAGAGTACTCACCAAAGACTGTCGATGACCCTGATTTATGCGGCATTGATGATGAAACTACTGTTGTTTGTCGTCTCCACGAAGCAAAGCCAGAGAGGCGTGTTTGTTTCGAGGGCACCGGCACTGGGAGAAGATTCTATGGTTGTTCAGTGTACCATGTGAGTGAAATTTGCTTCTTTTTAGCAACACATTCAGTTACTTTGCATATTCAATTAAGAAAATTCAGTTTGAGGTGTGAGAAGGTTCAATTCTGTATACTGTAGCCGTAAAATTCAGTTAAGCATCACATTCAGTTAATTAAGCATCAATACAGTTAAGGGTTCAATTCAGTAAACTGTAGCTGTAAAATTCAGTTAGGCAAGACATTCATTTAACAGTAGCTGTAAATTCAGTAAAATTCATTTAACAGTCGCTGTAAAATTCAGTTAGGCAAGACAATCATTTAACAGTAGCTGTAAAATTCAGTTAACATGTAAAATTCAGTAAAATTCACATTCAGTTAAGCATTACTACAGTTAAGCCACACATTTAGTTAAAAGTATGTAGAAACTTCAGTTAACATGTTGTTAATTTACAGGCTATCACCAACTGTGGATTTGTTGCATGGATTGATCCAGAGTGGCCTATCCAGCTAAGGAAAGCCCTTGGCAAATTATGGGGAATGTATGAGGGCTCAGTTAGCCTCAGAATTGAGGAAAATCATAAATCTGCAAAGGAGATTTATGATTTACAGCAGGATAAACTTAAGATGCAGGAGAAGTATGATGCCATGGTTCAGGATATTAACAGGTTCATTGGTCAAAATGTAAAAAAGACCATGAGAGAGAACTACAAGCGTATAATGGAGGGAGCTAGTGCAAGTGTTGCAGGACTTATAGATGAGGGGTCACTTGAGGAGGAGGCACTGCTAGAGGTTGTTAAGCTCAGGAAAGTCAATGAGGATTTGGCAAAAGAGAATGAGGAGCTCAAGAAATCTCTGCAGGTGATGAAGGAGGAAAAGAAGAATCTGGAGTACAATTTGTTTGATCTTTTGAAAGCAAGTGACCAGAACAAGCAGAAGTTGAAGGATATCAAGGCAATATGTGAAAGGGTAGGGTAGACATGAATTCCTGATTAGTTTGTAGTTGAGTAGACTGATGGTATTATCTATGTATCTGAATGTGTGAACTAAGTTGCAGCTGAGGCTGGTACTTATTATGTTGTATTGTTTGAATTGTATTGTAACTGAATGTTTTCAAATTATCTGAATGTCTGTTGCTGTGAACTTCTTCAAGATATGTGTGTACTGCTATCTTCAGGTTTTTTATCAGAAACCACCAGTATTCAGGTGAATGGTTTCAGTAAACCACCAGAACATTGGGAACATCAGTGTGATCTGGCAGCTACTGATGCCCCAAACTGCACTGGTATATTTGCACAAACAATGAAACTAGTACAACAAGCAGATGTCAACATAGGTCCACATATTAATATAGGTTCAACATATTACAGAGCAAAGTTGCACAATTAAGCTAGGTTCAGTACACAAATTCCTGAACACACCAGTTGGAACAGACCAACTGGGGTTTACATCACAAACGAAACACTGTTTGGACCCAGATAAATTATATTGTTCAACTGGATCATCTGATACTCCTAGTGGTGTTGCCTACCCCTCCTTGTTCTGGTTCTGGATATCCTTCATTGTTATCTTGTCTATTCCTGATGCTGTGAAGTAGCCATAAAGCCTGGAGCTTGTCTTTCTCTTTCTTGCAGGCCTGATTGCATTGCCAGATGTCCTTGGAGGCCTGAAAGCCTGTGCAGCTGAGGCTTGTGCTTGAGGAGCAGATGTAGTAGGGGCCATTCTTGTTGCAGCAGCTGTAGCAGGTGTAGCAGATGGAGTTGTTCTTGCAGAAGAAGAAGGTGTAGCTGATCTCCTGGGTGGTGCTGGTGGTGCAGGTGGTGCTGATGGTGCTGGGGGTGCAGGTGGAAGATCAGTTGCCCTGTTTTCCTGCAATTAACTAAGACTGTTAGAACATAGAAGCTATGTGTTCTAAGTAAATATTAATTATAGTTCAGTAGAGAACCTGATGCTTATTTTTTCTGCTTTGCAATGATGGCTTAAGCCTAGTTCCACAGTTTGTGTACCTATGCCCTAGCAGGCCACAGTTGCTGCAAGTAATTGTCCCCATTCTTGATGTTTGTGGAGGTGCTGGGACTTCAAATTGTCCTTTTCTTCTCTTTGTTTGCTTCCTACCAAGTGAAGCTGAAAATACTGGAGGATCTATGTCTGCTGTATCTGTTTTGGTCCACTGGTCTTGACCTGGAACTGGCTGAATGACTGGTGCATATGCCTCTTTGTACATGTCTTTCTTGAAAAAATCATGCACAAAGTCCTCTGGATGCTGGTAGGACTTGTAGATTGCTGAAATTGCATGACTGCAAGGAATTCCTGTCATGTCCCATCTCCTGCAGCCACAAGTCTTATCCAAGATGTTAACAACATATTGCCTGTCCACGCTACTGCTAACCTCCCACAAACCATCGACTGCTTTTCTTGCTCTGCATAGCCTTGACCATCTCTTATTTTCTTCTAATTTCTCTGTGTAAGTAGGGGTGATCTCCCATCTTGCTTTCTCTGCTCCAGATCTTTTCTCTTCATTCCTAACCATTAGCTTCTTCCTTATGTTGTCAAACATGGTTTGTACTGGTTTGCCTCTGATATCAAGTATCATCCTGTTGAACACCTCACTGAGATTGTTGACCACAAGATCAGTTTTACAGTTGACATCCATGGCATACCTAGCCCAAGCAGAAACAGGAATTTTCATTAGCCACTCCCAAGCAGGTTCACTTTCCTCCTTCATCTTGGCCATGGCAACATCAAATCCATTTTGTGTGTAAGAGTAGCTAGCTTGGTCCATAAACTTTTTCAGTTCTTCCCCTCTATAACCAGCTAGCTGAAAATTGGCATAGATGTGTCTCAAACAGAACCTCTGTGGACAGTTGGGAAACACTTGGTTGACTGCATTTAGTAAACCCTGTTGCCAGAAAAAAATAGTACATGTGACATGAGGTAGACATTCGATAAAGTTGTCGACAGTCGACAAAGTTATCGACTCTCGATAAAGTTATCGACATTGTCGACAGTCGATAACTTTATCGACAGTCGATAACTTTATGGACAGTCGATAACTTTATCGACAGTCGATAACTTTATCGACTGTTGACAACTTTATGGACTGTAAATGCAAAAACTATAAATGCACTGGACTTTATGCACTGGACTACCTTTTGCCTATCAGAAATTATGGTGTACAAGCCAAATTTTCCTGACTCTCCACCAATAGCATACTTCAGTTGTGTAAGAAACCAAGCCCAGCTAGCTGTCTCCTCCTTGTCCACCAAACCAAACGCAAGAGGAAAGATATTATTGTTTCCATCTCTGCCAGTGGCTGCTAGGATCTGTTGCCCAGTTGTTAGCTTCACAAAACAGCCATCCAATCCTTCAAGAATAAATGAATATATTACAAATCATGCATAAAAGTAAGAGAATAGTCACAAAGTAAAAGAAGTCATGTACACTTACCAATGAAGGGTCTACACCCATTCAGAAATCCTTTCACAGAGGCTCCAAGGCAGTAGAACAACCCATGAAATCTTGGGTTGTTGCTAGGATGCTCTGCAACCATCTTTGTGGTCACAATGCACCTAGAGCCAGGGTTTGTGTCCAGGACAGTCTGAAGATAATCCCTCAACCTTCTGTACTGTTTAACTTGATCACCTAATACCACCTGCATTGCTTGTTTCTTTGCTCTCCAAGCCATCATCTTGTGCACTTGAACTCCATATTTCTCCTTTGTTGTTTCCCTAACAGCCTCAATGCCTGTCCTAGGGTCTATTCTTATACTTGACTCACACTCCTTGGCTAGCCACTTACCTGTCACCTTGCATCCTTCACCTGATGTGGCACATGTATGCTCCAGCTGCATTTTCCTGAGACAGAAAGTCTTCTCACCCTTAATGACTTACCCAACCATCATAAAAGGGCATTTCTTCCTTGTCTCCAGCTGCTCACTATCCTCTGTCAAATCCTCCATCTCTATCTCTTTATCTTTCTCTTTCTCTTTCTTTGTCTTCTTACCAGTAGAGCAAACAACAATGACCCTATCTTTGCAATTTCTCGAGTACGTGAAATTTCTGAATTGTGCAATGTGTAGTGTCTGCACTGCCCTTCTAAACTGATATACATCAACAAAACACATCTGGAAGCACAAACCTTCCTCTGGATGCAGTCTAGATTCATCATACCACACCCTTGGTTCTTTCTTTTTGGCCCTGCTTTTCTTTCCTCTTGGCAGAGCCCAAGACATCAGCTCTGCACCATCATCATCATCTTCATGCAGCTCCCACTGTTTGCCTTCATCATCAGAAGGCACATAATCTGCTGGAGTTGTGCTCTGCTGACTGCAATGAGATCTTGTGATGGGTTCTTCATGCTTACTCTTCTTGGTAGGTGCTTCTTCCTGCTTACTGTCATCACTGTCATCAGATGTACAGTCATCTGAATCCACAAACAGCTCATCTGGCTCATCTGAATCTTCAGTTCCAGTTGGCTTATTTCTCTTCTTCTTCTTCTGCTTTATATCACATAACTTCAGTCCCAAATCTTCATCTGAATCAGAGAGCTCAGTTTCACTGTCAATATCCTCTACTTGTTCTTCATCTGAATCAGAGAGCTCAGTTTGACTGTCAATATCCAAATCTTGCACTGGTTCTTTTCCTTTGCTGCAGCTTTGTTGAGTGAACAAATATTCTAGCTCTGGCTCCTGAACAGCTACTATGCTCTGCTCTAAATGGATGTTGCAGCTCTGTTGTGTCTCCAAATAAAGCATCTCTGAATCTTCAGATAGGTTAACACATTCCTGGCTAGGAATGATTACACCATCTTCATCCACTGCATAGATAATTGGCACACCAATCTCTGAAATTGGCAATTGTTCTTCAACAGTTGGAGTGTTCAAGTCTGAAGGAAGACTGCTACTTGCTGCAATTACAGTGACACTTACACACTTCATCTCCTCGTACTGCTCCACCATCTTCTCCACCTTTGCCATTCCATCTAACAGTTCCATCCCACTAACCCCTTTGTCCTTCTCTCTCACGTAGTACATGCTGTCAGTAATTCCGTATCCCTCTGTCTCGATTAGAGCTAAGAAATTCAGATAGGTTATATCAGACATGGAATCTAACATCCCATATCTCGTCATCCAGGCTACAGAAAGAGGAAAATCACACTGTTCATTCGCAACCCTAGATCAAAATCGAGCAAGAAACATAGAACAAGATCTGAAAACTTACTAGCAGCCGCCGAATCCGCTGGTGACCTGGTGGCTGCTCTCCGGGTTCGCCTTCCACACTTGGGCCAAAGATGTCGCCGCCACTATCGCCAGCGAATCCTCCGTCACCGCCGCCGGCTTCGCAAGCGAGCTTTCTTTCCCATCGCGAGCGACACCTCCTCCCCTTACGGCTCCGCCCGCTCCGTCTCCGTCCGCGCCGCCGCCGTCTCTGTTGCTGGCGCCGCCGGGACAGCTCGTACCGGACGAACTCGCCGCCGACATTTCTTCACTCTTTGCGCGCGATTGAAATGGGAGAGAGAGAAGATGGATCGAGTCAACTGCTCCCTTTAGTTCAGCAGTTGAGGCCGTTAACGGACGTTAACGGGAGGGTGTCAACATTGCCACGTGTCCCCTGACAGATGGGGCCCCCTGTCATAATAAGGCTTAACTGAGCGTCGCGGCCGCTTAACTGACGAGTGGTGGCTTCTTGAAAATAATTAGCGCTGGACCGGTGGCCGCGCGCAATTTCTGGGAATCGCGGTGGTTTTACGAAAACCTAGCCACAATTGTGGTGGTTATTTGTAATTTTCTCCCACAATTAGGATGACCTCGTCTTGTAAGCCGGTCCGCCGTCCAAATCCTATTTTGGAGGGCAAGCCACGCGAAGAACTTGATTTTTGGTGGAGCCCAAACTTGCCTAACAAGTCTCTTCATGTCGATACGTATGGCCCCAAGGAATTGTGCTTCATAGGCTGACTTTGCCGAGTACTCGGCGCTTTCCGATAGGGACCAAGTGATGGTGTCCTCCACATTGTCATGAAGATGGACATCTTGAAGCCGGAACTATGAGTTACCAACATGGAAGGAAGCAAAATAAAGAATATATACTAACATGATGGAACGATATGCCATGTGTCCCCTCGCACTTGAGCTTTGGCGCGCAACTGCTGCTACGAATCCTACACGATCTCAACTAATTAACCCATGTGACAGGTGAAAATGGCGGCAGCGTCGCCCGTGCCCGTCTTTACCATGGCAGGATGTTGGAGGAATGGTGTTTTTCTTTCGTAATTGTCTCGACCTTGTCTCTTGTCTGTTCGAGGTGTGATATACTGATATCATCTGCATCTCGTACCATTCCGTCCGTCAGAGCGCACGATCCAAACGTAACAAGTCAATGCATCAAATCCACGATTATATCCTTATCTTACAGGGCATTTACGCCATTGTGTTGTTTTCAGTTTCAGATAAGCACCACATAATCCAAGCTTGCTGGCCGGCCATAGGACCATACTAATGCTCCGACAGATCATTCCCTGAATCTGGCCGCACTTGGTGCAATGGTGTTCTTGTCTAGTACGTACCTAATTGCTCCTCCAAGAATAATGCCGCTTCCTCGTTTATGTTGTTCGGCTCATTCCAGCTCAGATCCACGAGATGGATATGGAATGAGTCATATCTGCAGGTCAGGTTCGGTTGGTTCCAACCTAGCTTGTGCGGTACCAGTTGCAGCAAGGACACCTCTACCAGAATTCTGGTTGCACCTAACCCCTTCATCCAGCCAACATTCTGCCACCATTCTAGCTGGATATAGATAATCTCGGACTCGGAGGATGGTCGAGACTCAGGAGTAGCCTGAGAGATAGGATGCAGGATGAAGTATTATTCTCCGTAGTGTTGGCTAGCTTCTTCTTCTACACAACAGACGCAAACAGCTGGTACTGGCGCTGGCATGGACGAATGTAAGGTAGGTAGGTGAGAACGATGGAGACGAAGCACTCACTCATCCTATAAGGTCACTCGGTACTGACCTATGTGATTATTGTGTTTTAGAAAAAACCCGGTTTTGGTGAAGCACTCACTCGTTCCATCACTGTTACACCCAACTCACATAATTAACCCTGATGCATGCACTGCAGAGATATCACGGCCGGGGGTGAGAAGAATCCTTCTAGATGATGCCTTTTGTTGTGAAAGATACGTACGTTGAGATCCAACTAACTGAATGGAGATGCCTGATTGGGAGCTGCCTAAACCGCCTTTTTCCGATGTGTGCGTTTCTGTGAGCTCGACTGGATGATGTACATACTGATTCTGAAGCGAGAAAGTGAGCCGCCTAACTGCCTTTCTCGTGGCCATTTCGCTCGCTCTGCCGACCTGTTGGCAGTGGCACCTACTCAAAGAAGCAACTGCTAGGGTTTACAGTATGATGATAGCCTCATCACCATGATTTGAGAGTTGAAAAGTTCTTGTTAAACTAATCATCCTCTCTAGAATGTTTCTGCTTGATAGATCGCAGGAACCTTCTACGGCAGCACGGGTATCACGTTTACTTTTGGCAGCGAAGACTGGCGTCGATTTCAGGTAGGTTCAAGTGCAGTATGTCAGCCTACCAACCTCTAGCTACCGCCATCCGTCCGATTCATGCCGTCCCGTACAGGTTCCTTCCACTTTGAACTAATAATACTCGTGAAGTTATTCTTCCCATCTAACAAAAGGATACTGTATATGATGAGTGTTCAACAACAAAAAATACTACAATGCATACATGATAGATACTTCCTCCGCTCCAAATTAGATAACTTCCATTTATACAAATATGAATATGTTAAGAAATGTTACAAGTCTAGCTACACCTATTTTTAAATAAATGGAAATCGTCTAATATAGATATATGTGTGTCTATCAGAGATGAGATGAAATGGAATGGTATGCGCTACCTCTGTGTCTAGTGGTTACCGGTTAGGATCCCTACATGCTGTAATGATAGGTTTGTTGAAACTAAATCATCCAATTTTGTAGAATAGGTTGTACAGCCTTGAGTGCTCATGATTGTTTTGGTAACCAACAGTTGCTGGTACCGTCCTCCGGTTTACGATCGTACTGGTTGACACTATCTATTTGAGCGAAATTATGTAAATTATACCACTCTTCTTACATTGGCCAATAATATATGGGAACGGGGGAATGGTTCATATATGATGCGTTTCTTCGTTACAAACCCATGGGGGGGGGGGGGGGGGGGGGCATTTGGCCGTTAGGATGGCAAACACATTGGGTGGCTATGGACAGGAGTGAAGCGTGAATTCGACAAGACTCGGGGGACATAACAGTTTTTTTTCAAAAAGTACCAATATTAAGGCAAAATAAATATATAAAGAAAAAAATCCCACGTTATGGGCCATTGCCCAGGGGCTGACTGGGGTACGTCTCCGCCTCTGGCTATGGCCAATAAGGTAGCGAGGAACGGAAGGAGGGACCCACAAAGTCATTTCATAAAGAGCATGGATTTTCATTTTTTTTCTCAAGTACATAATAAATAACAGGAG
The DNA here is from genome assembly GCA_026929855.1 of Poa annua. Lineage (NCBI taxonomy): Eukaryota > Viridiplantae > Streptophyta > Magnoliopsida > Poales > Poaceae > Poa > Poa annua. Next base: position 86,893,882 of record CM049431.1, read on the forward strand.
ATGTTTCCAATGAGATAAATGCAACTCCATACCTGTTTGGGTGTCCCCCGCCTATGTGCATAAATTATATTTTTGGATTCATGTACTAACATTTTCGGACATGCATTAACAAAAAATTAAAACCACATATTAATAGATTTTTCATCAGTATATGATTTAGTAGGAATCATGTCCTTCATTGGATGCAAATTTGACGGTCATGATAACTGGTGAACATCCAACTAGGCGTGGTATAAAGATTTTGGTTTGATTAGGGATTAGGCCATGAAGCTGACTCCCGGCAGGATTTTTCCTTATTACGACACATGGCCACTGACTTCGGTGACCACTGACGTCCAACACCCAACCCTATCATTTAATCGATGAAATGGTGCACCTTTTCGAACATGCAGAAATAAAATGTACGTCCCAAGTCTCAGTTTTCCGGGATAAACACAAAGTTAAAAGCTCTCGTTGAAATTCGGTGCACCTGCACTGTACATGTGATTACATGACCAGGGAGCTAGTACTTGATCCATGATCCTGTCTCAAGTCACAACCACATCTTGGGGGCTGCACTTGGTAACGAAAGGAAAACCGTGCGATGTACCAAACCGATGTAGCGGGCTATTAGCTAGACCTCAGAAGCTTCGCCACTTGATCAAGTGATCATAGTCAATGAATCGAACACATGCATGTGCATTTTGTGAATGGTTGCCCATATCTTTGTGAGCGGGACTGGTCTTTTACAGGACCGATTCTCTCAAATGATTGGGAATGGGCTTCCTTTGTTGGATAGGAACACCCTAAATTCTCCACCTTTGTTAGCCTAAAGTAGAGTTGACTCTAGATCTTCACGACGTAGACGTCATTGTTCGATTACATGGTGATCTATGTGAGTGGCTCGCGAGTGTTTTGCTCATGTAGTAAGAGTTAAGACAACGTCAAATGTTTGAGTTTAGAAGTTCACTTTGCCCCGTCAACCTCACAAAAAAAATTAGGAGTTCACCGTTAACATGTGGACTCGGCCCAAAGTCAAATGAGATATGAGGGACCTATGGGCACACTTGATTTGTGTCTACAATTGCATCCTACCAACAACCTTTTTTTTCATAGCAAAATATGTGGTTATTTGTTTAGAATTTTGACCTCTTTCTTTGAGATTCAGTCAAATTTTGGTCAATTTTAAAAATTACCAAAAAAAAATCCTTAACAATATGCACTACCTAATAACTAATTAATATAGACAAGAAATTTCCCGTAATCACAATATAAGCGCTATACTCATTAGAATGGTTGTTAAACATAATTTTCCACAATTTAGACCCATGTGCAACGATTACACGAACAATTGGTAGTTTGCGCAAAAACCATGAGAGTGAGTAATTTGCGCAACAACGACCACAATACCGACCACAATACGGACATGGTGTTTTGTCTCGCGATACCATCTAGTCCCATTATGGGAACTTCATTTTAAAAACGTTACAAAATGCTAGAAAAAATATGAAATAAAATCTCGAGTGTACCTCTGAACATCTTTTGTTGACGCACAAAGTTTCGTGTAAAATAAGAAGGAAAATTAGGAGCTAAAAATGACTTCTACTAGACATTTTTTTCTGTTTTTATAGAGGCCACACAAATGTTTTTTCTTGACGAAATTTTGTGTGCCTTCATAAAATGTCTATGTGTCTCCGAATTTTCTTTTGAATTTTTTTGACATTACTTAATATGTTTTCTCATTATAAGAGAATGATTTCTACAATTCTATCGACGTGCAACTTTGGAGCCAATGTAGCTAGCACTGAGGCCATCTGACAAAAGGACGAAACGTGGTATGGCCTGCAGCACTGCGCCAAATCCACGAACCACTACTCTACCAGTTCATGTTAGTTGAGGCTTTATATGAAACACAGGACAGTCTTCTCCTTTCTCTCTGGCTGCGCTGTAACAAAGCCCTTTTCCTCGGTACCACGTACGTAAGATTCGGCTACCTACCAAAAGCAAACACAAACGATGTCTCACTCACCGCCACGCCACATGCAGATTCTGTCTAGTCAGCCTACTTTCAGCACAAAATCGTACTACTAACCTGCCCACGCTATTCCTTTTGGAAATTATTCCCTCCATTTTTTAATGTAAGATGTTTTAGCTATTGCACATGTTGTGAAGATACACACAAATGAATAAATGTGGATACTAAAACATGCCTAGATACAAGATTAGACGTGTGAATGTGTAAAAAAAAGATGCTAAAACGTGTTATATTAAGAAACAGAAGTAGTACTACTATTGAGTCTTGAACTCTTGACTTCGTAGTCTAATTAAGTTCATCAGCAACACAATAATTTTCACAAGAATGTTTACTAAAGGGCATTGCGCTGGTTGTAATTACAAATTTCGCAACGGTCAAATTTATGCATTCCAAACATCAAACTTCCCCTTTATACGACAGGAGGAAAATTGCATGCCTAGTATAAAATCGATTGCGTTAATAAAATCAGAATCGTATTTAAAGTTTGAATTTGACTCATCGAAAAAAGTTTGAATTCGATTGAATTGAACTCTTTAATCACTACTCGATAACACGGCTTATTTTTCCTAGTGACATTTTCCAAGGAGCAAAAGACACATTGTATTCCCTATAGTGGGTGCCAAACCTAAAAGAGAATCTCATAGCATAGTTTTGAAACGAGGTGATTTTTTTTTGTCATTGTCATCAATTTAGCCAAAAAAAATGAATTTTCATAGGCACTAGCACGCATGATTGTTTTGATATAGTAGAATCTCACCCGTTTAAGCATCAGAAATTCGCTCCCGACGGCAGCTGAACTCTAGGCCCACTTCAACCCTTGCCACTAGGCCATTGCCCAGTTCTCAGTTTAGTTGAAAATAGTCGGCCGTTTTGTAGCATAATTTGGCCACATGCGTGAGCTCTAGTGCCTAACTTCCATGCTATTTAAATCTGCTTCCCGAGTATTCGTGGAGTGCAAACATAGTCTAGCAAGTACCTACCAAAAAACACACCACATGACATGGCGTCCTGCACAATATCCACACGACCAAAACCGCAAAGGAATCTGATGCCGGAAACAATAATGAACCCGTTACCTCACACCAGGTCCTCTCTTTTTCCACACACGCCAACCTTTGTCACATTATCCCCTGTATTTTTCACTCAAAACACAGCAGCACCAACCAACAAAAAACAAGTCTTGAATTTCGGGGAAAAGAGAAATATGAACAGATTAGGTTTCTTTCACTCCCATTTCCGTGTGACAGTAACAGTAGTGCATGCTGTCGAGTAGAAAAATTCGGTGTCTTCCAAATTATGGTGGAGTCTAGCTAGGGTCTAGCCGGTCTCGTCTCGTCTCATATGTACTGGCCTTCTTCCAACGGCCTGAAAAATCTATACGACCCACCCTGGGAGGCCGAGCTGTCGGCGTGGCGGCAGCTGCACGCCTCCCCGCCGCGGAAGCCGAGGTGGTAGCAGAGGCAGACCGGCTGCGCCGACGACGTCGGCGTGTCCGCGGCCGGCGGGCCGACCGACAGGTCGAGGTTGAGGTCGGGGCACCGTGGCTCCCCTGTGCTCGTCGCGCCGCTGCTGCCGTCCTCTTCCGAGGAATCGACCGGGGCCGGCGCCGGCGGCTTCGTCGTCGCTGTCAGGGCGAACATCGTGCCGGGCGTTTCCCTCGCCGGCACCGCTATGTGCTGCGGCGGCGCCGGGCGAGACGACGCACTGACGACGTCGGCCGTGAGCGGGCGGTGCGTCTGCGGGTCCATGCCGCGGGAGAGGAGCTTGCGCTTGATGTGCGTGTTCCAGTAGTTCTTGATCTCGTTGTCCGTCCGGCCCGGCAGCTGCCCGGCGATCAACGACCACCTTCACGATCAAAAGCAAGAAATCTCGTCGTCAGCGAAAAGTCGTGAATAGCAAGACCCCTGAGGCCCTGAGCTGCATACATCAGATTATGAGCGTGCGCGCGACTTACTTGTTGCCTAGGAGGCCGTGGAGGCGGATGATGAGCTCGTCCTCGTCGTCGGTGAAGTTGCCGCGCTTGAGGTCGGGGCGGAGGTAGTTCATCCAGCGGAGGCGGCAGCTCTTGCCGCAGCGGAGCAGGCCCGCCGACTTGGGCAGTGAGCGCCAGCAGCCTTCGCCGTTGGCCCTGATGTAGGAGATGAGCCGCTGGTCCTCCTCCTTGGTCCAGGCGCCCTTGTTGGTGTGCTCCTTCTCGCAGCACGGCGACCTCCCCATGTCGATCGTTCGGAGCTGATGATCAGTAAGCTTCTCTGTCTCTCTCTCTCTTGCTTGCAGCTTCGTTGGCAGGAGTATGCAGAGGCAGCTCTCTCCTGTTGCTGCGGCGGGCAGAGCGGTATATATGGCGCGTGCGTGCTGGGTGGCCGAGTTGGTTGTGGCCTTTTTCTCCCATCGCCATTGACTCGGCGGCATGTAGTGAGTTTGACGGGTGGGGTGGGTTGGGTTGGGTGGTGGTTGCGGGCGGAGGCGGTGCGGTTGCGGCGGTGGAGCCCCGGCCCCGTGTTTTGATCCATGGTGGTTTGGTAGCTAGAGTTTGCTGAGGAATTTTAAAGAGGATCCATGGCATGGCGGACGTCGCTGCAAGGTGCGGTCACGGTTGGATGCTCGTCTTTATGAGCCAAGATCGGTAGAGGTTGGTACCGATGTATGTACCCCTGTTCCGGTTGGATGTGTCATGTGTGACAGAAAGATGAAACCCATTGACTAACAGGCAAGTTTAGCATATACTCGAGGTACCGGTACGTATGGTGCAACTGTACAACTATACACCAAGCACCCCCATAAAGAAAATATGTTTTGTCAAGAGAAAAAACACGAAAACATGTCCAACTTGAGATCTGAGGTCGGGGTGATGGATAGCGTTTCGACCACGCCGCCCCAGCCACCCATCACCGCCATTACCGCCGCCTCCCTCACGGAGGTTCAAGGCCATCTTCTTCCCACGTGATGGTAGTCGCTCGATATGCGCATGCTCGGTTGTTGTCTCATCGGCCAGCGGATACGTCATGTTCAATTCGCGAGAGGAACAGATCGGACGAGGTGCAGATCCATGGCGACAAATTGGTATCAGCGCTGTTCTCCGGTTCGAGCGATACGTGGCCACGGTTGGTCCATTGATTTCCACCTCTGGAGATCCTAGAGGTTCGTCACGTCGTACCCCGTCCTTTGTACGGGTGTGCGATACAGTGCGAACCGGACCCTGGCATAGTCACGAGGTCGCAACAATGGCGGACCCAAGGACCCACTCGTCAGGCTCTGAGATATCTACTAATGGGGTGTCCATCTCCACGCGTCCACAGCCCCGCAATTTCCCCACCACCAACTTCCGTGCAAACCCTAGATCGGGATTTGGGCGCATCGTCTTCGTCGCTCCCACTCCTGATCCGATCCCCAAGCCCTCCCCTACGCGGTGGAACGGGGTTCGATCCAGTGATTCTAGATCCTATTTGGAGGTTGCAAGATCCCCTCCTTTTCAGATGAATCGACGCTTCGGGGGTGGAGGTGGTAGGGGTCGATCCCCTCCGCGCGGATACAACCGCCCCCCACCTTATGGCTTTCGTCCTCGTCAAGATCCCGAGGCGGAGCGTCGAGATGATGCTCGCCGTTGGGAGGAGATGCGCCGTCGTGAAGACGAGTGGAGGCGCGAGGATGACCGTCGTCGCGAGGATGAAGAAAGGCGCAGATCTGAAGACCGCCGCAGAGCGGAAGATCGAAGGCGCCAAGACGATGAAAAGCGTAGGGCTGACGCCTCGCGCAACGCAGAAGATGGAACTGCTGAAGAAGAGGGTCGAAGAAGAACTGCTGAATAACAAGGACAAGTGGTCTCATCGTCCTGAACTTCAAGATGGAAGCTCAGCAGATACAAATCAAGATCCTGGTGCTAGTACCTCAATGGCCCATCGAACCTTGGTAAGCTCATCAGTCCCCACACCAACCCAGTTACATGTTTCAGATCCATTGATCTCTAGGGCTGCGATTCCTAGTTCTTCTATGGCTGGAGCTCTGGTGGGGTCCTCTGTACCTCACCCTGCTGAGCATGTTCCGCCAGTGGCTGCTATTAGGGACAATCTAGTTGATTTAACTAGGGATGCTACTTTGTGTTCTTTTTGTGGTAAAGATCACCATATTAGTGTGTGCCAAGAAAGAGACCCGTGGGATTATGTGGCGTCTTATTTCGGGTGCTCAGATTTTGATCAGGGGTTCTACTCAATTCCTGCTATTGAAGCTGCAGCACAGCCAATGGATCAACTTAACTATGCCTAGATTTCCATTGTTCAAGGCAGAGCTACAGGTAGAGATATTGAACATGAATTTCAAGTGTAGGCTGAATCAGTTAAGGTCAATTGGCGTTTCTATGCCAAACCAATTTCTGAGACTGAATTTATGACAAGATTTCTCAACAACAAGTGCATTGAGGACCTGGCACACTTTGGTAAACTTTTCATGAAAACTGTTCCCAATATTGTCATCAAAATTCAGAAGTGGACTGGGGATGTGGAACCATTTGCCAAGTTACAAGGTCATTGGTTCAGAATCAAGGGTATTCTGATGAAATACATAAACAACTCAACTGCATTTTATGTTGCCAGCCTGATTGGGAAACCACTAGCTTTGGATAAGAACTTCCTCAGAAATATGAGTTTCATCAGAGTAAATATTGGTTGCATGGATGTCTCACTGATTCCTAATACTAGAATTGGTGAGAGCAGTAATGGCTTTTATGAGTTTCAGTACATCAGAGAACTTGGAGACTCTAATGCCCCTCCCAAGGATCCTATTGCTGTGGGAGTTACTGATCAAGATGCTGGAGTGAATCAACACACACCTAAGAGGCCAAGGTTATCTGCAGGAGAAAATGGCAATGGAGGCTCCTCATCTGCACCTCCTAACATATCTCTTGCAACTGAACAAAGACAGATCAGACAAAACAATCTTGATGATGGGGAGAAAGGTAAAGCTACTGCTTCTGTTGGTGTTTCCACTGATGTCAGCTCAACCTCAACGAAAGAAAATGCTATGGAATACTTTACAAATTTGGGAGCAGGCTCCTCTGAGCAGCAATCTAGCTCTTCCAGAAAATCTTGTTCATACCTTGTTCAAGTCTTTTTACCTTCTGCTCCTGTGGTTCCTGAAAAAGAAAGGGAAAGGGATAATATGGATGGTCCAATTAATCCTGGCCCTACCAACAATGATCCTGCCTTCAGAGCATTTGTTAACAAGCTTGCTCAGTCAGGTTCTGACAAGACTCACCTAATAAACAAGAAGTATGCTGGTCTGATGGATCCTATTCCGGAGGCTAGTGTTGAAATGAAGAGAACCTTTCAGATGAATTGGTTGATTATGAAAATAGTTCAATTGATGGGGATAATGACAGTTGTGTTGATAGAGGGAGGGTTTGCATTGCTCTACCTGTTGAGGACATTTCACAAGCTGATAATGTTCCAACAAGGGGATCCCAGCTAGAAGAAGTTCTTACCCAAGAAGAATCTATAACCAGACATGAAGAAAATAAGAATGTGGTGATGGAAGAATGTGATGTGGCTCCTGTCAGAAATAGCTCTAGGATTGCTGAGCTAACTAATGCTAATGCCAGGGTGGAAGACAGGGCTCGATCTCAAGCTGCTTCTCGAAACTTAGAAGGTACTAACTTGTCTCCTAATAATTCCTTTGCTGTTTTAGACGATCTTGATATTCAATCGAGGGCTCTGGAGATGGGTGTTGATCCATCAACCTTCTGTCTTGAGAAAGTCAATTGCCTTAAAGACCTAGAGATTGCCAGACACAAGCTAGTGTGCAAGAATACTGAGGTAAAAGACAATGCTGCTGACAATAACAAGCATGGTGTCCTGTTGGGATGGGGTGATGATTCTATTGATGAGGATGGGTTTACTCCGGTGATTTCTAAAAGCAGAAAGAAGGGTATTCGTGCAGCTCGCAAGTTGGCTGTAGATGGACTGCCCTCATGTTCTGCCAGTTCTTTGGGAGGAGCACTGGCAAGTTGTAGTGCTGCCTCGGTGAAGGTTGGAAATAATCACCCTTTGTGTGGTGTTGTCTCCGGATCCAGAGTTAGGAAGAAAAACTCAAAATATCTATGATAGGTGCCTGTTTAAATTGTAGAGGGGTGGGGAAGAAGGGTATGAGTGCTTTTCTGTCTGATTTTATTAGGGATCAAACCCTAGATTTTATTGGCTTGCAAGAAACCATTAAAAAATACTACTCTCAGGCTTTCTTCCGGAAAATCGATCCTTTCAATCGTTTCTCTTGGAAATGGTCTGCTTCCTTGGGAAGAGCTGGTGGGATTCTAGGTGGCTTTAATACTGCAAGATTTGATGTGGTGGATTCAGTCATCAGTAGGTTTTTCCTTCAGTGTACTTTGCATGATTTTAAAATCAATAAGAATTGGAGCACTGTGATAGTCTATGGGGCTGCTCAGGAAAATGATAAAGATGATTTCCTTGCTGATTTAGGTCACATTTGCAGTAACCAATCTCTCCCACTCCTTATTGGTGGGGATTTCAACCTTTTCAGATCTCGGGCTGATAAAAACAAGCATGTTGTTAGTCGTAAGTGGATGGATATGTTTAATGCCATCATTAACACTTATGAATTGAGAGATTCACATGACTGGTGGAAGCTTTACCTGGTCTAACAGCCAAGTGAATCCCACCTTGGAGAAACTTGATAGGTTTCTGATGTCAAAAGATTGGGAGCTGTTGTTCCCCTTGGTCACTGTCCATAAACTTTCCAGAGAAGTGTCTGACCACTGTCCCATAAATCTAGACTCTATGGAAGGCAGGGAGAAAAATAATAGGATTTTCAGATTTGATAAGAGATGGTTCAAGGATGATTCCTTCCTTTTGAAGGTTTCTCATGTGTGGAACTGACATTACAGAGCAAGGAATAGCTTGGAACTATTTCAAATTAAGCTAAAGAATCTGAAAAATTATCTAAAAGGGTGGGGTGCCAATATTAGAGGTCAAATGATCCAGACAAAGAAAAATCTCTCAGCTGAGCTTGTTGATCTAGAAAATCTAGAGGAGCACACTCCTCTATCTCCTGACCAATTTAAAAGGAGAGGAGTTATCCAGAAAGATCTGTTGGACATGTGTGAGCTTGAAGAAGATTATTGCAGGCAAAATGCTGCTGAAGAATGGCTAGTTCATGGTGATCTGAATACTGAATACTTCCATAGAGTTGCTAGTGGGCGCAGGAGAAAGAAAACCATTTTCTCCCTGAAAGATTCCAGTAGTGCTGTCATTATTCAAGGCACCCCTGGTCTTTTGAAGCATGCAACTAAGTTCTAGAAAGATTTGTTCGGACCTGTCAGAACTCCTGGGATTAGGTTAGTCCTGATGTTTGGGATGAGCATGAAACTTTATCTGATTAGGACAGGAGGGATTTCGATGGTGCTTTCACTGAACAGGAGGTTAGAAATGTGATTGACTCGATGGAAAAAACAAGGTTGCAAGTCAAGATGGATTTCTTACTGAATTCTATCAAAACTGTTGGCATCTTGTTAAAAAGGATCTCATGCAAGTGTTTGCTGATTTTCATCAGCATAAATTTTCTTTGGAGATAATCACCTATGGAATCATTACCCTCATTCCTAAGGGTGATAATGCTGATGTAATTCAAAAGTTTAGACCCATCTGTCTGCTTCAAGTGGTGTTCAAAATTATCACTAAAGTGTTGAATTCCAGAATGGATGTTGTGATGAACAAAATTATACATCCCTGTCAGAATGCTTTCATCAGAGGAAGATACATACATGACAGTGTGTCTCTCCTCCAAGAGATCCCGAGGGACACAAAGGTCAATAAAGAGCAATGGGTTGTTCTGAAAATTGATTTTGAGAAGGCATACGATAAAGTTAACTGGGATTTTCTGTTGAATACCTGTAGGCAGCAGGGTTTTAGTGATCATTGGATGGATCTGATCAAAAAGACTATGGTGAATGGTACCTTCAGTGTAAAGTTGAATGATGAGATTGGCCCCAAATTGGAAGTTTTAAGGGGGTTAGACATGGGGACCCTTTGGCTCCTACCTTGTTCAACATTGCTGCTAATTGTTTATCTAAGATGGTCTGCATGGCAAAAACCAATGGTTTGTTTGCAGGGCAGGCTGAGAGATGGATACATGGTGGTTGTTCCATCTTACAATACGCAGATGATACTATCTTGTTGTTAAGGGATGATATGGAAGGTGCTAGGAATCTGAAATTACTCCTTTATGTGTTTGAAGCTATGTGTAGGCTGAAAATCAATTTCAAGAAAACTGAGGTGTTGCTGGTGCTTGAGGATGAGGAAAAACTTCAAGGTTATGCTGATCTTTTCAACTGTCAGATGGGTAGCTGGCCTATCAAGTATCTAGGCATGCCCATTAGTGCAAGGAGAGCTTCCGTTGCAGAAATGAACTTTGTTGAGGATTCCTTCAAGAAAGGTATGGGAGGTTGGATGGGTGGATCCATGTCTATTGGGGGCAGGGTTACCAAAGTTGACTCTTGTTTGGCTTCAACTGCAGTGTACCAACTTGCTCTCAGGATTTTTCATAAAACTAATATTGCTGGTATGGAAAAGCAAATGAGGAGTTTCTTGTGGGCTGGTGGCACTAGAAAAAAGAAAATTCACTGGGTAAAGTGGCAATTGATCTGCAAGCCAAAAAAGAAAGGGGGTCTGGGCATTAAGAATCTAGCTCTTTTCAATATAACTCTGATGTGCAAATGGTGGTGGCGTTTGGAAACTGGTAAAGTCCCCTGGCAAGAGTTTATGCAGAAACAGTATGTGGGTCCATTGGGGATTCACTCAACAAAACATAGACCTACTGATTCTGCCTTTTGGTCTGATTTGCTGCATGTGAAGGAGGTCTACTTATGTGGGAGACAGATGTTTGTTGGAAATGGCATGAAAACTCATTTTTGACTTGATTCTTGGTGTGGTATGCTTGCCTTTAAACTCAGATTTCCTGGCTTGTTCGAAATATGTAATGAAAACAACACTTCTGTAGCTGCTACTGCCGCAAAAAGGTGGAGATTCACCTTTAGGAGGTGGTTGAATGAAGATCCGCAAAATCAATATAGTGATTTGCAAAATCTTCTGGCAGGTTTTGCTCTTAATTCGGAAGATGACAAACCTAGTTGGAAGTGGACCAAAAATGGGATCTTTTCGGTGAAATCTATGTACCATTCGTTGTGTAGCTCTGGCTTAGACAGGTCCTTTCGACATCTGTGGAAAGTCAAGGTTCCTTACAAGATCAAAATCTGCTTTTGGCTCATCTGGCATAATGCCATTGCCACAAAAGACAATCTGATCAAAAGGGTCTGGGGAGGAAGTCCTATTTGTCAGTTCTGCAACGAAGCATAAACCATTCATCATCTTTTCTTTACCTGCGCAGCGGCAAAGTTCGTCTGGAGCACAATTGCTACTACAATTGGTGCACCTAATCGACCTGGATCTTTTTCTGAGTTTTTGGTGGATACCACATTACTTGAAGGTCTCCAGAAATGTTCAGATCACCTTGATCACTGCGGTGTGCTGGGCAATCTGGAAAACAAGAAACAAAGCTTGCTTTGAAGGGAAGCTCATACATTATCCGGTTGAACTAATCTGCTATTCTTGTGTGTTTATCAAATATTGGGCAGGTCTTCATTCCCCAGAGGAACAGGAAGCTCTTCGTGTCGGTGTGAATTCCCTTCTGGATCTGGCTTTCTCTATCAAGAACAACACTGATGTTGCAGGACCGAGGCGTCTGGGAGGCCTGTGATGTGTGAAGAGTCATCTGCTAGTCGTTGCAAGAGTGCTCTAAATCTTCAGCCCTCCTGTGTTTTGAGCTCTCTGTGTGTTAGCCTCGTGCTTTATTTTGTCTTGTAAGCTTCGAATGATCTTGTTGGTCTGGATAAGTCTGGTAGTGCTGCCACTCCCTGTTTGGTCGCCTGTTAGGGTGAACTGGGAGGTGGGTTCCTTAGACTCTCATTTTACTCTTGATTGTCCTTTTGGTGGTGGTTTGTAAAAAACTCTATATTTCGTTATCTGCTGATAATGAAATTCGGCCGGTGGGTTGCGTAAATTTTTTTTGAGATCTGAGATAAGGGCGTTTTTCGTTCAAAGGAGTTTCAAAGAATTTTATAGGATTCCAATCCATAGCAATTTCTCCTCATAACAATTTCTCCTATGCGAATGAATGGACTTTCCAAAATTCCGATGAAATGCTTTCCTACACTACAATCTCAATTCTAACGAGAGGTTCGACCTCATGGAAAAATTCCAATTAGTCTATGACAACTATGATTTGGACTCAAATCTATTGAAAAAACCTTGTTGAAGCTCATCCTACCTCCGCGTCATGTCGTCGCTCCGGCAGATGGATGAGAGGTACTTGGGCGAGGCGGCAAACACCCAGAGCACATGGCGGTTGTTGATGAAAGTGGGTGACGCAATGCTACCAATAGCGTGCATCAATGCTACGAATAAGCCTCAGAGTGAGACATGTGTTAATATTGTGCGGAAGGAACCTGCGGGTGCTATGATGGCATGTCGGCGTTGCTGCTACATGTGGCTTCCGGTGCTACTCCCTCGTTTTCAATTTAGTTTGCGTTCTGGGTTCAGTCAAAGTCAAACTTTGTCAAGTTTGATCAAATATTGGGAAAATAAATAATTAACATTTACAATAAAAATCATAGTGTTAAAATCATTATAACGTATATTTTTATATTGTATGCATTTGATTTTATGAATATTGGTATTTTTTCCTATATTTTTTATCAAACTTAATAAAGTTTGACTTTGACTGAAACTAGAACGCGAACTAAATTGAAATGGAGGGAGTACAAAGGAATAGTCGTAGTGCTACCATCGGTTAACGGCTGCACGACCAGTGGATTTTTCCGGATGCCGTAAGTGAATGATATCGATGCTACAAGTGGCAACCGGTGGTGCTACCTACGATGGTCGATGCATTTACCACACGCTACTGGCGCTGCCATCTGTGTGCGGTGCTGCTACAAACCGGAGACGAGATGCTGCAAGCAGCTGTCGGTGGCGCTACCAACGAAGGCTGGCAGTGCCACCAGTATTGTTTTGTCTGTCGAGGATGTTTTTTTGCCAAAAAAAACGTATTGACATATTATCAGCACTAACACAATAGCAACGTGTCAACATCACCATCATGATGGTGATAACTATGTACTGAACACCTTAGTAACTTCACCATCACCATGATGGTACTATTTACTTGACATGTTGTAACTATCTCATCACCATGGTGGTACCCATCACTTGGTAACTATGTTGTCACCGTAGTATTAAATTACTTACATAATTAGGAGACTAGTCATGAAAGCGTCGATGAGGAGGATTTACAAAATGCGGAGGTGAACCTCACTCAGTTAAGGTGGAGGGCAACCCCTTCCCATATGTAGTGTCATCAGGGAGATTAAGCTTTGTGACCTCTTTGTGACCTTCGGGATGGTCGCGCAAAAATCTAAACCTTCCAATGGGCGATAGGAGGATGACTTGTCACAAGCGTAATTAAATAAATATGACAGTAATTAAATAAATATGACATGTGAGTGTAATATAACTAGTTATCATTACAGGTTCATACAATCCATAATCGTAGAAGGAAAAAACTATGACATGTAAGCTTAGGATCAGAAGAATTTATGACGGATCAAAAAACAAACAACACTTCATCTCTTGTGGGTTGTAGCTCCATCCGACCAAGGTCGAAATATCAAATTTTGATAAAAGCGCTTTAATTTTTCCTATTTAAGATTGTTGTTCCTAAGAACTGGTGAACTTTCCAAATACTGAAGTCACGACATGTGACACTCGTGTTAAATCTAATTCATGCGACCGCGTTCACGCATAAGGCAGTTCGCAAAACGTGCTATGTTAAAAAAACATATATTTATAATAAAATTTTATACTTAATTAATTTTTATCAATCTATAATTTTAAGAGTGTAGTTCTCTATCGATCATAGTTAACAACATTTGAACATTGCTAATATTAGATTACTATTTTAATGCATAGTACACAAAAATTAACATGAAATTTTACACCTTTGTTTAAAAAAACTATCAGTGAAATAATTTTATGTGATATAGACATGCGTTTGTTTGAGACTAGTTTAATATAGTTAATATCATGTTTGATAACACTAAAGTGTAAGATCTAATAAATAAATATATTAATAGTAATTTCTTGTGTATATTTAGGTAAGCATATTCAAATAGCTTCAGGAAAAATAAAACTAAGCACATTATAAAAATAAATGAAAGCAAGCGCATTTATATAAACTTCTAGAGTATATATTGAAATTTCGGTAATAATCTTGCAAGTGATAAACAGTCTAGTATATACCAGAGGTACTATATTACAAGTGGACAAGTACGAACACCAAACACCCTAGAAATACCATCACATGCCCTGGGACAATAGGGAAGATCGAATAAGATAGTGTATTTGTCCAGAAAAAACAAAAAAACATGTCAACTTAAGCACCACACGATTGTTGATTATTACTATCATTGGCATGTTTTTAACATCGAACCACCAGAATGATCCGCTCGTTTACACAGTTAAATTTACATATTACTTATGTCTATGAAATAAATTTCTTTTGTTGGTGATTGAAACGAAGTCTTCCGTTGAATAATCAACGGATTTCAAATTGTTAAAATAAAAAATATATGTCTCAATTCTCAAGGAAGATATGTGATGGTTAAATAATAATCTTATAGTGACGTGTATCAAATTGTTCATAAGGATCTTACCACATAGACAATTTGAGCCTAAAAGCTCAATCTAAAGAAAGATTGGCCATGAGGACCTTCATTTGTGGCACTATATTATCGAATGTCATACTAGTTTTCATTTTTCCTCTTCATCCACGTTAATATGTGTCACTTTTCTTGGTTAGTTGGTTTCCCCTTTAAATTGTTTCGTACATATTAGATATTGCACCAATAACTATAGGTGCATATGCATGAACAAACTATTATTTTTTTGACAATTTTCATTTCACAACTCCAATTATATTGAATCAACAATTTCTTGTTTGCGCGTACATTGTTTTGATAACTCTAAAATAATTTGGCTGCATATTACCAGTAGTGAGTAGATTGTTTTGATAACTCGCATATTAGAAGCCGTGTTACTAGCCATATTCTCATTACTCACTCCCATCGAAAATGATTGACATAGATTTGTCAAAATATAGAGTTACTATTATCTACCCTCTAAAATATGTTTAGATATATCCTTAATTAGAAAATTTTGTGACAATCATTTTCGATCGACGGGAGCTAAAACATTGTTGCGTAATGACAATTCATTTTGTGGTGAGCCATACTAGAGCAGAGTGCACCGGCTTGAACCGAAGCTTCGGCACGCGGAACAACCATGATATGTGCCAACTTTATGCGCAGTGGTTGCACAACATCCTACTTTCACATCTTCTAGAAGAAGAAGAAGACAATAATTTAGGACTTGGGTTAGGTGACGTGCATCGGGTAGTATTCTGCAGGTTACGAGTTTAGTAGGTCGAGTTTGGTAGAAGGCTGCTGCCGGCCGGCTAGCTCGAATTGGATAAAGAACCCATCAGCAAAGTAATTAAAGCTGCCCAGGTCAAAACTAACATGACAAGCTTCCCTTTTCCGTACGCTAGAAAGAGAAGCTTTCCCTGTTCATTGGGAGCTGCTTTGGTCGTAGAGAGCATTATTGGGTCGATCGGGTCCGCCCACGACCATGCATTGAGCAAAGGGGAAGTACGTCCGTGCCGACCTGTTCTTGCACAAGAATATATATACAAAGAAGTGATTAATTGGGGGTTTCACGTGAACTCGTCCAAAAATTAGTAGAGTAGTTCAGAGTGTACCCGGCCCAGTCAGGGAGAGTGAGCTAAATTCATGCATATTATTGGATATTGCTGACTACTGACTAGCGAGCGAGACACGCTCAAATCTTGAGGAATCGGTCGCCGCCCGCCTGCGGATGATCGCGCGTGGCAAAACCCGAAAGTGGGTGTTCGACAGTCAAGTTGGAGGAAGATCAGCACCGCGTTTTCTTGTGATAGACAGTTGCTACTGTAGTAGATATCATGGGCGATCTAGGCAAGACATTGACAGACGAAAGGGATCGATCGGTATGTGCAAAAGGGGGTCACTCAGCGGTTGGATCCTCGATCCTCCACAGTCCACTGGCATTGCACGAGAAGAGTGTTGAAATTCGGAGCATCTTGTCTTGTTGGGGCGAAAGCCGAAAGCAATGGCGGCCGGGAATGGAAACTCTTGCTCGATCTGGCCGTGCAAATGCATGCATGCACGCGGCCGTTTGAGCTGTAGCGAAGTCGTTTCTTATCTGATCTCCGACCGCAAGCAAGCTTGGAGAAGTACCCAACTATAACCGGTCGGGTCGGCAGTAGCTCTCACCCGGCCGGAGCTACCGGCAATAGGCCACCCTACAAACCACGCCGAATAAATGACCTCTATAGACTATAGTCTAAACTCTAAATTAATCCAAATAAACGCGGCCTAATCCATCCATCACAATTCACATGTGTGCAAACTGCCGCAGCCCGCAGGGACAGCGAGCCAGACAAGGCAACCGCATGGATATATCATATCACATCCGCTGCTCCAAATGCAGGAGGTAGACACACATCACACACGGGTGGTTCGCGGTGATTAACTAGCTAGAGGTTGGTTGGTGACGCGTCCAATGAGAACTGCTTAATTATCCGGCTTAATTGGCCAACGGGCCGTGATCGAGCCATGGGGAGGTACCTACGACCTACGTACAGGCTAACCTTGTGCCGACACTGAACCAACCAACAGAGTCACTGATTCAGTCGTGTAAATTAGGGTTTGATCTAGGGCGATGTGCAGGGTTACCAAACCTGCACCCCTGTGGTGGTTCGGGGTTGCTAACTAGCCCCCCTCCCACCATGATTAAGGCTTACCATTAACAGCATCCGATCAATCCTGTCATCATAAACCTGATCGATCGATCCGTTGTGACGCGGACACCGAATAATTCATGCGGCCCGGGCCGGCCCCTCTTGCTTGTTGTTCTGCGATGTCGGGAGAATCATCCATCGGATGGGCGTGAGGTGTCCGCTGACCAGATCATGCATTCAGCCTTGCAGGATAATGCTGTAAGGGCATCTCAAGTGTTTCCAGGAGGACTTTTTGAAGTCGGGGTAAGTAAAATACATCATTTTTTCACCAGTCAGCCCCTAGAAACCCAACTAGCGTTGTTTTGGCGGAAATTAGCGTCGGCGTCCCAGGCGAAACTCAGCCCACTGGGTTAGGCCTGGGGGCCGACTGAAGGAAAAGCATGCGTGGACCAACGCTGTCAGCGAGACACCACCTTTCCCCTCCACACTGGTTCGACTTTCTCTCCTTCCCGTGTCGCCGTCGTCACCACCCCTCCTTGCACGCCACTACAGCTATACCCGCTGCTGCCTAGCCCCGCCACAACGCCGGCGCCGTCCATCCCCTACCCCGCAATCCCGCCTCCGGGGAGATCCTCGGGACGGAAGGGCGACCACCCCGCTCGCAAGGTGTTCCGCGAAAGCCCGACACAACAATGGACTCTGACGAGGAGATACTCGCCGAGCTCTTCGACGAGTAAGATCAGGCTGCTGCCGTCGACGACAAAGAACACCTGATGATCTTGGCCTCCCTCGCCGGCTTGCTCGCCGATAATGAAGCTGGATTGACGATGGGTCGACGCAAGAGCAAGCCGAGCCAGTGGTACGAGGGGTACTACATCCTCTACTCTGACTACTTTGCCGATGATTCCACCTAGGATGCGAAGGTGTTCGGACGCTGTTTCAGAATGAACTGCAATCTCTTTCTCAGGATCATGCATGCAATCCGGGAGTTCGACACCTACTTCAAATTGAAGAAGGACTATACCGACACGGTAAGGTTTACCTCTATTCAGAAGTGCACGATGACCATGAGGTTGCTTGCATATGGTGCTCCCGCAGATGCACATGATGACTATATGCGCATGAGCGAGTGAATTTGTATGCCAAAACCGCCAAAATATAGACGAATACGCGCCGTCGGGGGGGTGGGGGGAGGGGGAGTGGCCGGCTGGTAATCACGCCCCCGGGATCCGGATTCACGTCATTTCGCGCCGCGGCGACCGCAAAAAGTCGGCGTTTTGGGTCCTGGGGGGGGGCGCAACGACTGGAGATGTCCTAACCCATCGATCCACTCATGTATGGGTGGGGATTTCAAGAAGAGCACAACATGAAACTATCGCCACCCCCCCCCCCCCCCCCCCCCCCCCGATCCAAGGATGATGGATTTTTAGTCGGAGCTAAAGCCCAGTTGTTTTCGGCTTACTGAACGGTTTTCACGAGGAACTGCCCTATCTCCAATTTTCTGGAGAAGCCATCCCAAAAATTTAAGTAGCCTTCCAAATTAGATGAGTCTAAATTAGATTGGAAGCCACCTACATTTGAGGAACCGCTTCTCTAACAAAGTTGGGGATAGGTCCCGTTCTTGGGAAAGACATCAGGCGAGGGTTGAAAGAACTAGGCCACGAAGAACAGAAAGGGGCGCTACGGCATTTTCAAGAAGGGGACAACGTCCATGGACGCCTTCGCGGTCCGAGATCCTGGGAAATTGTTTCCTTTCAATTATACCTAATATATAAAAGAGCCCAAGATTTCAGCTCCAGAGCGCGCTCCACGTCGCCCCCATTCTTTCAACCGTACGATCGGAGAAATGGACAGCCCAGATCAATCCACGTCCTCCTCAAATCCCAAATATTGTTCATCTCCGAATTTTAGCCAATCATATGCTGCCCCGTCGCCCGGTCAGCGGCCGGTTGCCCCCGGTTCCCGCCGGCCACCGTGCCAATTTGCAGAAAAGCATCTCACGGATCCAGAAATTACTCCTCTATCCACGATTTCTTCAGACGGTGGACTGTTATGCAAATCCGGAAACACGCAGGGACTTCTCTGCAAAACTGAACACACACCACTCTTCCTCTGCTTCTCTTCCTCGCGAGCCGCCGGAGTCACCGTCGCCACCGACGCGGCCCGCCGTTCCTCTGCTCCTCCTCCGACGAACCGACGACCACAGAGAGCTCCGCCGGCTTTCCTTACATCTCCTCGCCGAGCATCGCCTGCCGTACCTGATGGAATCGCCGCCAATCCGCCGTGGTTCGTCATCGTCATTTTTGTTGTCCGCCGCCGCCGGCGCCTCCGGCCACCTTTTGGTCTGGCGCGCCATGCAGGATGCTCGCCGGCGAACCCGCTAGCCGACACAAGCGTTCCCAGCCACGCGCGTATGAACCTCTGCTCGAGCGCGAGCTCCGCAGCTCCGCCGCGCCCGGCGGCGTGACGTCGAGGGCTGGCGTCACCTCGGCCCGCCTGGCATGCGGGTCTGACATGTCAGCCACTCAGCCATTTCTTAATCTCAGAAAAGTCTAAAAATCATAAAATCCATATCTTTTGATATAGAACTCAGAATATTGCGGACAATATATCAAAATTTTCAGAAAAATGAACCCTTTCCAGCTATTGCATTCAATCCATGATTATTGAACTTGTATTCCTGTATAATTAGAAGAGCTTAAATGTCAAATTTAAAGTTCATGGAAATGACATCTCGCTTCTATTTTGATGGATATACATATCTTATGGGTGCATTTCAATACCTTCAATTTTTCATATCATACATGTTATTTGCATTGCATGTTGTGTGCTGATGACGTCCACAACAATATTATTTCAAATCCTCTTTTGTTATTTTCTAATCGTATTCTAATTATTATTTTTCACTATATATTCCAAAAAAATCCAATCTCCGCAACGATAATTTCTGGCCGATAATATTAAACCTCATCAGACAGGTTAACAAAAAGCGTAAACAATTTTTAAACACAAACTTCTTCGAATTCCACAAATTTTCTGAACTAATATTTTAACAAATGTGCACGTTTCCGAATTTAAATTTTATTTACTACTCTTCAAATCTCACTAAATCCTACACAATTTTAAAATATACACACTATCAAATTTAAATTCACGGGCGCGGCAAACGCCACGCTAATTTCACTAGTATATCCAAAGCTCAAATTCCTACTTGCCATGTTTACTTTGGCAAACTCGGCGTAGGCCGGTTCGAAGGGACACCATTTATATCTTCATTTTGTTGCTACAGCATTCTAGCCTAGCTAACGAGAATTAATTCCCTTGAAAACACCTTTAGTTAGGTGAATGATGACGTCATATAAGGGCACACTGCTGAGATAAGAGTTAGTCAAGACCTCGAATCAGGTGATATTAGTATACTACTCTCTTTGTTTTAAATTACAAAGATATTTTGACATTTTATGAATATGGATGTATAGACGTATTTTAGTGCGAAAGTTCACCCATCCGTATGTTGTACGGAGTAGTACATATTATGAAACCGCATGATATTTGGTAAGTTGAGCTGAGCAACAGAATAGCTGCTGCCGTCGTGCTTGAACCGAAGCTTCGGCACGCGGAACAACCCAGCTGCGATCCGATACGCCAATAGCTTTATGAGCAGTGGTTGTCCTTGTACCCCATCTTCTAGAAGAAGAACACAATAATTTAGTACTTCAGTTAGGTGACGTGCATCTGGTAGTATTCTGCAGGTTACGAGTTTAGTTGGTCGAGTTTGGTAGTGAGCAGCTAGCTAGCTCGAAATGGATTTAAAAAAATCATCAGTAAAGCTGCCCAGCCCAGGTCAAAACCACTTAACATGCCAAGCTTTCCTTTTCCGTACGCTAAAAAAAGAAAGCTTTCCCTTTTCGTTCGGAGCTGCTTTGGTCGATGTCGATCGGGTCCCCGGCCGGCCGGCCTGCTGAACCGGGTCCGACCACGACCATGCATGGAATGGAACAAAGGGGTCGGTCGTGCCGACTTGTTCTTGCAGAAGAATGAAGAGAAAAATAAGTGTTTGATTGGGAGCTTCACGTGAACTCGTCCAAAATTCAGTTCAGAGCATACCCAGTCAGTGGGAGTGAGCTGAATTCTGACTACGGGGACACGCTCACATTTGCAGGAATCAGTCGTGGCCAAGTCGTCGCCTGCGGATCTCGCGTGCCAAAAGTGGAGCAGTCAAGTTGGAGGGAGCTTGACACCCCGTTTTTCTTCTTCTCGCAAGCTAGTCCTGTAGATATCATGGGCGCGCGATCTAGGAAGACATGGCTATTCGAGTAGATGGGATGGGATGGGATGAATCCGACAGCAACGAAAGTGATCGATCGGAGAAAAGGGGGTCAGCGGTTGGATCCCGAATCCTCCACATTCCACAGCACGAGAAGAGTGTTGAAATTCGGAGCATCTTGTCTTGTTGGGGGCGAAAGCAATGGCGGGCGGGAATATGGGATAGGAGAAGTCGTCCCGCGCGCGGTTAAGCGTTGCAACTTGCTCCCCCGCGGCGCATATGCGTGGTTTGCTGAGGCGGATCGAGTCGTTGCTTATCTGATCATGTGCACGTAGCTAGCTCATGACGATTGTATTGCATCCCAGCATGACCTAGTTTAGTTCCATGCTTCATTGACTTTCTGCTGTCAGAGCGTCGATCCGGAGCAAAATCAGTTTGCAATCGCTCGCATTGCACCAATGAACCACCCTTCCGGCCGCATCCCAAGCAACACAGCACCTGTATGATTTTGTGTTGACTAACTGACACACACACCACAGCTTGGAGCACCGAACTAATTAACCGGTCGGCGCGCGGTAGCTCTCATCCGGCCGCGGCCACCCTACAAAACACGCCGAATGAATGAGCTCTCTAACTACACCAATACGTACAAACTAAACGCGGCCTGATCCATCCATCACATGTGCAGACTGCAGCAGGGCGACAAGACAAGCGCATGGATATATCATCCAGAACATCCGCTGCTCTCCAAATGCAGGATGGTAGGCACACGGGTGGTTCGCGATGATTATTGATGAACTAGAGGTTGGTGGCGCGTCCAAATGAGAAGTGCTTAATTAACCGGCTTAATTGGCCAACGCCGCACTGTCCCGGCCGTGATCGAGCCATTAGGTACGGGTAGGTACCTACAGCCCCCCGAGGAGAACGACACAAACTGCCGACAATGAGCCGCTGATCGATGGATCGTGTTAATTAGGGCTCGGCCGAGCAAGGACGCTCGGCAAGTACATCTGTACATGCGATGTGCAGGGTTACCAAACTTGCGGTGGTTGGTTCACGGTAGCTAGCTAACTAGTATGTGGGCTTACCACAAAACAGTATCTCATTGATCCTGTCGTCACAAACTTGATCGATTCGTTGTGACACGCGGTCACGCGGACGCCTTCCGCTCCTTGGAATAATGCCGGGCCCTCGCTTGTTGTTCTGCGATGTCCGGAGAATCATCGGGCTGTACGTGTCCGCTGACCATATCATGAATCGAAGGCAGGCAGGCAGGATAATGATGTGTATGTGCGTAACCGATCCGATCATGGATATATGGTTGGGTTAATTCCTCATTGAAAACATAGTTGTTGCTGGTGCTAGACTGCTACTGGCGTGCGTGGTGGTGCTTGTTCGATTCTTTGGCCGCAAGTCTGTCGATAAGTATAGTGTAAGTACATTCTTATTATAATGGCTCTGCAGGTCAGTGTGCTTCACAAACCTGAAGAATCGAAATGGAATGATTTGCCGTGCCGCTCCATCAGGGCATAAGGGATGGTTGTTGCAACGAGTGCCGGGTTGTTAAGGTAGGAATCTAATGCGGTTGGATGTTTAGGTTGAGCAACCCTATTCAGTTCTTCAAATTTGCAGTACTCCCTAATCATTGGACAAAGAAAATGAAGCTTACCCTGCCTGACGGCGGGAAGGGCAGCGACTTGGTGAGTGTGAATATTATGTTTTTTAGGGAAGACTACGCGGTCCCGGGTACAGTTATGGGCGTATTTGAGCTTAGCCCACAAGCAAAAATCACAAAATTTAGTGGTGATGTTTTTTAAGGAAAAAAATAATACTTTGCGGCCAAAGAGGCGAGGACATAAAGGTGAGTATATGTTTACTATGTTGATGGCACAGAAGCATCTATTAGTATTAAGGGTTTGTCAAGTATAATCAGTGAAATGATCATGTCAAACGGAAGAATATTTTGGATCATGCGCTTTCCAAAATGTTGATGAGGACAATCACAATATATTTGTGATGATGACCCCAATCCTTCTCTTGTTGTGACTAGTGTTCACCACAAAACTCCAAGATAACGAAGATCAAATGTGCAACTTGTTTCGAACAAGAGCCGGCATCGATGACAAATCAATCAAAGTGATCATAGATGGGATAAGTTCCCACAACTTGGCGAACAAAGAACTTGGTGAGAAACTCAACTTGATCTACAAGGAGTATCCACACACCCCATACCATATGCAATGGTTAAGTGAATCCAGAACCGTGAATATACAACACATGGTGCAAGTGTTCTTAAATATTGGAGTTTATCAGGACGCGATGGATTATGATGTTGTGCCAATGCTGGTGTGTCATGTACTTAATGGAAGAATTTGGCAATTTGATATGGGCACAATGCATGATGGACACACAAACTATTATAGTTTCAGGTGGAACAACAAGAAGATTGTACTCCATCCAATGACACCAGGACAAGTGATCGCCGACACAAGACACTTGTAAGGGAACAAGAAGAGAAAGTTTCAAGTGAGACGAGTGGTGATAGAGAGATCCACAATCACGTGAGTTAGCGCCACAACCACAAGACAAATGGAAGTTCACCAAAAGAGAGTCATTCATGGTGCAGTCTTGTTTGTCGTCGGTACCAATAGAAATCAACACACAGAGACATGTCAGTTTCCGACTTCTCAATCTACCTTGCACAATTGCTTTGATATTTCATTTCATAATAAGAGCGGCTTATAGTTGTTCACTTCATGTGATGAAGAAATGTTCTGGCTTCTACAACTATCCAACCGAACCGGTGCTCAAACCGATTAATACTATGCAAGCGGTGAATTTAATTCACAACACAGTTTGTCCCATCTCAGGTGCATAATCAGATCAGGGCGATTGTGGCCGAATTATATCCTCAACCAGCATATTGCTTATTTTTTCAAGAACATCTACAACAAATATCACTATAATCATAGTTGTTGTTTCCCTTGGCAGATTAATGGGCCCATGTGTGAATAAAAAATAAGATATATTTTGTCAAAATGTTGTAGGTTAAAGTGGACTTAAAGTTACTCAATGGCACAAAGGATCAACGTCATTCCAGTTTCCCTAAGATCTGTTTGGTATGCATTGTGGAGTCATTATATAACTATGTTATTCTTGAAAGTTCCAACAAAATGTGGAGCATTCGTGAATACTTCACCTTAAGTAAGCAATGATGAACTTAGCGCTATCTATCCCAATTTACCCTACAACTCTCATAATCATATCAAATATGGCTATACTAATTCCCATTGCAACGCGGGGATCATAGTTTTACCAATGGTAGTCCAACTTTGGGTACATAGATCAATGTCACACAAATTCTGTGTTAATAACCATTTTTTAAATAAACATACAAAAAAAATTCAAATCTCAGATTATCAAGCATTTTGAGGAGATAAAGTTTAAGCATTCTTCTTACGCACAACGGTACCTCGCACAATAGGCATGCAGAGTGTCGGCTAGTCTGATCGCATGTGTGATAAAATGAGTGAGAGTCCACGAGTGGGAATTACGTCGACACGGTGCCACGTTGTGATATTATCGCTGGAGTAATCAGGAAGACCATTGCCCATATGACAGTCATTGCCTTTCCAGGGAGTAGTGGTTTAAACTAAATATATTTATACCAAAATTTATACTTATTTACTTTTATTAAACTATTAGGGATATTATAACTGAGTCAAATAGGAGCTCCCTCAGGCCACCTCACTTTTGAAACCGTTAGATTCGTCTCAGCTCATAATCTTGACCATTCGATTTCTATGTGCAGGCTAAGTGGGTCAAATGTCCCTAAGGGACGCTGCTCTGAGCGTCAAAACGGAATTTTCTGTTGCGTTATGGCCCGTTAAACGAAAAGCCCACGCACGTCACGTAAAAAAAACCTACTCCTTTGCCCTCGCAGAGCGCACGAAAATCAACGGACTCCTCGCTCCACCGTGCCTTGCATTCCCATCGATCTATCCCCTCGATCCACCGCGTCCGCGCCGCCCCGCCGATCGCCGCTTGGCCCGCAAGGCCCGTCCGCTCCGCCTTCCTCCCCTGCCTCTAGATGCAGCACTCGCCTCCATTCCGCGGCACCCGACATAGAGAAATCTCTCCCTGGTAGCATCCCTCTGCCGCCGATCCATCCGTCGCGAGCGCCAATCGAGCCGGCCTCACGCCACCCACCCAGCCGGACGCGCCCCATGCCACCTGCTCTAGATCCGATCAAAAGCAAGCAGACGTGCCCCATGCCACTTGCTTTAGATCCAATCGAAAACAAGCAGATGCGCAGCTACGATCCATCTGCCGCGAGCGCTGAGCGGCCCAGCCGCACACGATCCATGGTCTAGCGATCGGTAGCATAGCTCCAGCGAGGCTGTTGACTGTAGAAACTACAACATATTTGCAACGTCTATCCTCATCACACAACCACGCAATATGATTGATCTGGTCTCTAACTTTTTTTTTGGTAGGGCACATGTGTACCTACCCACCTTGATATGTGATCGATATACTGGAGGGGGATAGGAGGTAATCATTGTTCGGTGGTTTGCATTGCCTCCAACAGTACCAAAGTATATTTGGAAGTGTGGCCTCGTTTTGTTTTCACAAGAGGTTTAATTTGTTCATCTTTACTGATAACAGGAGGCTTAATCAACTGAATTTGTTGATTTTGATTTTTTTGTGCAGAGAAAGTGAGGTACGGTTCCTAAACTTCTTTATGTATCGGCATTTAACTTATACCAACTTTACATACTTGAACCACACAGGTTTTTTAGTTACATAAGTATCATAATGTACGGCCAAAAACCTCCAGGTTGCTGAAACGAAAATATTTGTATAATTTTCCATACAGATCTGACTATAGAACCTGGAGTGAATTTTAATCTACACATTAATGTGTTTGCCTTTCTCTCTTGATGTTTTAGTTTAACACATAAGCGGTTGTGTTATATTTATATTAGCCTGCACTAAGTAAAGTTCAATTCATTACAAACATAATTGACGTTTTAGTGAGATAGATGTCTGTTGATGATTGACATGGAGGGGACACCAAGACACAGGAAGTAAAGATAAAGCAG
Organism: Poa annua; assembly: GCA_026929855.1. Classification (NCBI taxonomy): domain Eukaryota; kingdom Viridiplantae; phylum Streptophyta; class Magnoliopsida; order Poales; family Poaceae; genus Poa; species Poa annua. Next base: position 86,920,163 of record CM049431.1, read on the forward strand.
AGAGATTCCAAAGATGTCCTCCTTCGGCTCCTTCATATATGGTGTGTGTCATTAAGTTTTCTTCCATCGAGGCTTCACTCTCCGTTATATATCACTCATGATTCTTGTCTTTTGTGTTCTTATTTCAGGAACTTCATGCACACCGGAGGAATTGCTCTAGTGGGTATGGACATAAGATATGCTTGACCTCCATTTGTGGAAATGACTTCCAGTAATTTGAGGTCACGCCTTCTTCCATTTTTAAGCACATGACCCAGCAATGTAAGCTTGTGCCATCTTCTATTTTGAAGTCTTTACTTATCATATGTATGATGTATCCCTATTTTGAATTTGCATGTGTCTCATGTGAACATTGAAGATTTTAAATTGCAATACATTTTTCCAACACATCAGTTACAACTCTAAGTTCATAACCTTTTTCGAATTCTTTATAAAAAACTATAATTTCTTATAAATCTACAATTCATAATGGACGGGCGCAGCAACGCGCGCCTACATGATCTAGTAACCTTAAGAGTGTAGTTTTCTATCAATCATAACTAAACACATTCAGACGTTGCTACTATTATATCATTTAATAGTATTTTAATGCATATCTGTAAAACATGTCACGTGAAATTTAAACTTTTTGATGAAAAAACTTCTCCATAGGTAATTTTGTTCGTTTTTACATACAAATATACTGTTAGTTTTTATGTGTGCATGCCCTCTGTTTCAATATTCTTAATATCATGGTAGAGATATCTAAAGTGTAAGATCTAATCGTGATTTCTCATGTATGATCATGTACGCATATTTATATAGTTTCAACTATAAAAACGGTGAGCACATTTATATAAAGTTGTAGAGTATAAATTTATATAACAATAATAATCTTGAACATACTAAGTATTAGTATATACCAGATGTATAAGTGTACAAGTATACACACCAAGCACCCCATAATTGTCAGCAAGAGCTTGAGTCAAAATAGAAGAGTGAAAAAGAAAATACGTTTGTCCAAAAACAAAACAAGAAAACATGACAACTCAGGCACCCCACAGGAGTAGATTATTACTATCAATGTCCATTTTTTATCATCAAACAACCAGATTGATCCACACATTTGCACGGTTAAATTTACAACATGTATCATCATAAACTTGATCGATCATGTTATCATAATATTGATGTTGTGACATGGACTCCATTCACCCAGAATAATAAAGCTGACCACCAACTTTTGTGTGTTCGAACCAATGGTCAGCAAATGTTAAGTTTACATCCATCTGCAACAATCTTTAGGTTACAGAGCATTCACAATGCAGAGGAGGAGACCAAAAAATAGTAGAAAACTACCGGCATAACTGAAATTAAGCAATCCATGCAGTCAATCAGCTTGTAGTGATTACCAATGGAACAACAATAACCACGATACAAAAACCAAACAAGAACAACTAGGGCAGGTGAGGCAGGGCGGAGAAGGCGCCAAGGCGGTGCTCCTTCTTAGCAGCAACTTCAAAAAGGACACGAAGCCAACCAACCATAAATTGTACAACGAGCATGAAAAGCCGGAGAGGAGTAAGCTCTCTTGACCCAAGCCTCTATCAATGCCGACCGAGATGGCCCAACGGCCTTGATTGTTTTCGGTTGCGCCAGTCATCTGGCGGGGCGACTCGGCCTATTCTCAACTTGATCCTGTGATGTTCGGAAAATCATCGTGATGTACGTGTCCACTGGACAGATCATGGCAGGCAAAATAATGTTGTGTATGTTGCTGGATCATAGATTGGGTTAATTTATACACGCTTAATGACAATTAGTCCTCCTACATTGAAAATAGATCCAGTGCTAGTGAAGGTGTTGCTTGTTCATTCTTTGGCCGCGAGTCTCTCGTTGATACTCATTGTGGAGGACATGCAAAAAAAATCTAGATATATTAAAAACTTTTAAGGCATGCGCTTGTTTCGCGTTAAGAATGACCTACTTTTTGTAAAATGAAAAACGTATAAATATATCTTTTTAGAGACCCCATGGAAGAAAATTTTGAAAGCTCACTCACGGGCATGTGCACAGCAAGAGCACGGTAAAGCACCCGACCGCCGGTAAAAAGCGTGAACATTTTCCGGCTCGTGCGGTGTATGTTCCAGAGCCGGACCCACACGTCAGTCTCCCGTGCACCGCTACCCGAGGGACCCACCAGCGGTCCACCGAGACCGCTACCTCGTTCTCCTCCCCTTCCCGCTTCCCGACGAGTGACACAGCTCACAGCCGGGGATAGCGCCGAGCCAAAACCCTCCCCAAACCCTAGCCCCCATTGATGACCTCCGCCGCCGCCGCCGTAGATGCACAGGCTCCCCCTCCTCCCCACCGCCGCATCCACCTTCATTGAGACCACGGCGCCCCTCCTGCTCCTCCCCTCCACCTCCTCCATGCCCTCCCTCCGCCTCGGCTCCCCCGCGCTCCTCGCCGCGCGCCGGGGCCCGCGCCCCTGGCTCCGCTGCGGAGGCGGCGGCGGTGGAGCCGCGCGGAGGGGCATCTTCTGCTCCGTAGACGCCGCCTCGACCCCGAGACGCGGGGACGTCGAATCGGAGGACGAGAAGCGGAGGGGCGACGGCGCCCGCGCGGCCGCCGAGAGGAGGCTCAGGGGCGGCGGCGGGAGCGCCGTCGCGGCCGGCAGCAGCGGGGAGCTCCTCGCCATCCCAGGCGTCGGGCCCCGCAACCTCAGGAAGCTCGTCGACAACGGCTTCGAGGGCGTCGCGCACCTCAAGCAGCTCTACAGGGATAAGGTGCGCGCCTCTTCTGTTCTTTCACTGGTTCCATTGGTTGTGGAAATGCTGCACTGTGTGAAAATATTGAGTGTTACAGAGATGCGTAAATAATATGCGAAACCAAAAAGGACATTGCAGAGAACATCCTGTGAAAATATTCCTTTATGCAGTTTTGGTATGTAGGGCTTTTGAAGTCTTTAGTTGAGGCTGTGATATTGCCTCTTACGGCGACTTTGTAGGCTTGTGGCTGTACACTTTTTTAATGTAGTATAATCCAGTTCAAAATGCTTTAAGTGGATTATTCAGCAGGCAAGTGTGTTCTCATGGCATAACATACTCTTCTGTTCTCCAAACGTTAGCATTAGCAACATTTGTTTTACACAAGTACCTGTGTTTCAAAATTATACAGAAGACCAGCTCCTGTATTCAAAATAACATGCATAGCCGAAACAACACGTGTCCTATAGGTGATTCTTATAGTACACACTACACAGGTCGATGCTCTGTTACACCATCTTCCTTTTCTATTTATGCTAACTCCAGTTAATCTCATCGCTTTAGTTTGGGGGGACCGATGGTTTTTATTTACTATTGGACTTGGTGTCTGAAAACTGAATTGCATATTTGTTACGTCACATGTTCTGACAAGCAAGTTACTATTTTATTCCAGAATAGACTTTCCCATACTTAAGTGGGATGAGAGATTCATAAGTGGTATTAGGATGCTGTTGCTCTCCCTGCTCTGTTCTTGTGTCTGTTGTGTTGGTCATATTGTCGTTTAAATTTTATGGGCTTATCTTGAATGCTGCTCTCTTAACTTATGCTTTCATTTTATTAATTCATATGTATGTGCAGTTCTTCGGGAAGTATAGTGAGAAGATGGTTGAGTTCTTACAGAGCTCGGTTGGCATCATACATAAGAACCACGCTGAGAGTATCACTTCATTCATTAAAGAGAGTGTTGTTGAAGAGCTAGAAGATACCAACTCGTCTAAGCCCCCTCAGAAGAAGAGGCTAACCTTTTGTGTTGAAGGAAATATAAGTGTTGGCAAGAGCACCTTCCTCCAGAGAATAGCTAATGAAACTATTGAACTACGTGATCTGGTGGAAATAGTACCTGAACCTGTTGCCAAATGGCAGGATGTTGGTCCTGATCACTTCAATATACTGGATGCCTTCTACGCTGAGCCAGAGAGATATGCCTACACGTTCCAGAACTATGTGTTTGTGACAAGGGTTATGCAAGAAAGGGAATCTTCAGGTGGAATAAAACCTCTCAGACTGATGGAAAGAAGTGTTTTCAGTGACAGGATGGTAAGTCTATCTTGCTTGATAATACTAGTTCTATCTGAACAGAGTTCTCTTCCCTTCTGATTCAACTTACCAGCATGTACCTTGCAACTAAATTTCAATATGCTCCAGGTATTTGTCCGTGCTGTTCATGAAGCTAAGTGGATGAATGAGATGGAGATCAGCATCTATGATTCCTGGTTTGATCCAGTGGTGTCATCACTCCCAGGTCTTATCCCAGATGGATTTATTTATTTAAGAGCCAGCCCAGATACTTGCCATAAAAGGATGATGCTCCGGAAAAGATCAGAGGAAGGTGGTGTTAGTCTTGACTACTTGCAAGGTCTGCACGAGAAACATGAGAGCTGGCTATTTCCTTCGAAAGGAGGAGGCCGTGGTCTCTTATCAGTCAGTCAGCTGCCCACCCATATGGAGGGCTCCTTGCCTCCAGGAATACGGGATCGTGTCTTCTACTTGGAAGGAGATCACATGCACTCTAGTATCCAGAAGGTAAATCCTATCCCATTTTGCTTCTATGGTACTTAAGCTCCTCATTTATAACCGTGAGTTGTTGCTGACTTGCTATGCAGGTTCCTGCTCTGGTCTTGGATTGTGAACCTGACATTGATTTCAACAAAGACATACAGGCTAAACAGCAGTGAGTTTGCAAACTTTCCTTGTACAAAGTACACTGACTGGAGCGCTAAATTTCTATTTGAATAATCAACCTGTCTAAGCTCATGTCTCTTATGTTGGTCTCTAGTGTGTTAGTCTATGAGTAGCAGTGGCGGGCCTGACTCCTATGTGCTTCTAAAATCTTTATTCCCACTTAAGTTTGTATTTTTCCATTGCAGATATGCTCAGCAAGTTGCAGAGTTCTTTGAATTTGTGAATAGCAAAAAGGAAGCTCCATCTGAGCAAACAAGCACTGAGAATGACCGTATGAATCCACAGATCGTGTTCCCTAAAAAAGGTGGTTTGTGGGTCCCTGGAGGTGTACCCCCTTTCACAGGCTCTGCAATGAATCTGGAGTTCAAAAGAGCCATGTCTTCATATCTCCCAACTTAAGACTTCAGCGTCACAAGTACTTGGGCCTGTTTGGTTGAAGCCTATGAAAGTCATAAGCATGTTAACTTTTTGCCTAAACTGGCTTATGGCTTGAAAAGACTATCCACAAGTGTGGCAAGCTTAGCTAAACAAATGAGCCTATAACACGTGGGCCATGAGTCTAAGAAAGTTTGGTGACCATATTCGTGGTAATGAACCAAACACAAGAACTAGCTCACTGACCTTGTAAAAATTGCTGATGCTATCCTTGAGACCTGGCTTGCCTGATGCTAGCCGATGATGTAAAATAGCCTGTCTCCCCATCTTGTAAATTGATGATCTCACTGGTAGTTTCATGTTTAGAGGTAGCATTAGCTTCTGTTTATCTGAACTATGGTGAGCATCCATGTCTGTCCCGCATGTTATGTTGCTGGTTGCATTCTGTTGTGAGGATTCAGATTCCAGAACTACAACATCGTTGGCTAAAGATGCTGCCTACTTGTTCACTCTGATTTTGTCTCCTGGAAGGTTTACTTGTGGGTCATGTGTTTTCTGATCTAAATTTGTTGCTGGACGTGTCTATCACAGTGTTTCATGGATTGGGATTCACTTTTGAGAAAGATGCTTTCAACGGTTCTAACAGTTCGTGGTCTGTTGATTAGGCTTCGTACTGTAAAGCTAGTGTTGTTCAATACCTGCTGTCAAACAGTCAAAGTTTAGTTAGTTGGATTATTGGTTCTCTGAATCTGTTGGTGTCAGTTTCAGTTGACACTTCTTTGGTTCAGACTATAAGACACACTCGTCTGTGTACGTTTGTCGTTTTCTGTTGATTCAGGTAGTGTAACACCAGCTGCATTCCAATTTTGTTGATTCCGGTAGTGTAGCGCCAGCTGCATTTTGATTTTGTTGATTCAGGTATTGTAGCACCAGCTGCATTTTGACAAACGCTGGATTCTTTTGGCAGCACCAAAACCTTTGTGTTATTCATCCTGCGTGTGTGTTGTTAAGAGTTCATTATACGACATCTAACACATGCGGTGGTCCTTTCTCAAAGGGTTAACTAACAGTCGTGTACTTTTCGTTTGTTTGGGTTTTTTTACCATAGGATACTTGGTGTTGCGAGACATACGAATCTGATTTTGTTTCTGTCAACTTGTTCGGTTTGATGTTGGGTTTTGAGTGACTTCTGAATAATGAATGATATATGGCTATGTGCATCCGTCTTCAACCTTCAGATCAAAGCATCCGATGTAATGGAGAAGTTCGAATACATTGCCGTTATGTTATAGTAAGGGAATCAACACCGCATTCTCCGAAGATTGAGGAGTATCTGTTGCCTAAACAATTTCTCATGTATACCGCTTAGGCCTTGTTTACCTCAATGTTGTGTTTGGATGCAGTGAATTGAGCTCCGAATTGAATTGTCAATGGAAAACCAAATCAACCAATTCAATGGAATACCACAAAGACTGTTTGGATGCGCGTGGTATTGAGCTATAGAATTTAGTTTTCAATGGAATACCAAATCCTGTTTGGATGTCACATGTGTGGAAATGAGAGTATTTTTTACTTTCAACAATACAACATCTGTAATATGAATGAAAATATACCAGTATATTTCAGATGTTTCTCAATATTTTTTTCACACAATAATATGTTTATAATCCAGAAAATATAATACACATGACAAATAGCACAAAGTGGATACATTATGTCTCACAAATAGCACAAAGTGGATACATTATGTCTCACAAATAGCACAAAGCGGATACATTATGTCTCATAAAGTGGATACATTGTGTCTCAAACAATGCATAAACATGAAAGTAAATAATATTCATCAAGGCAAGGTCATCAGCCATGCCTTTCTCATTTCCATGGGTAGTGCCATGAGTGATTCGACTTTGTGAGAATGATCGTTTTTCTTCTTTTGTTCTCTTCACAAATGTAATGAACCAATTCTTGGTGAGACATGCTGATTATACAATGCACAAACAAATTTTGAAATTTAACCAATATGCATAGCCCCAAATTCTTATTAACAGGGAAGCATTAAAATTATGAAGAACAAGTATGCCTAGAGGAACAGGGAAGCATTAAAATTATGAAGAACAGGGAGTCAGGACAAGAGGAGGGAGCGCTAGAGGCTGCCAGAGGAGGGAGGCAGCGCTGGAGGAGGGAGCGCTGGAGCCTCCCGCCGTCGCAGCGCTGGAGGAGGGAGCCGGAGCCTCCCGCCGCCGCGCCTAGGGTTAGTTTTCCGCCGCGCGGGCACAAACGCTGGCGAGATGGGAGGAGGCCGGGGAAGAAGAGGGAGCGTCGGGGAAGAGGTGGTACCTGCAGGGGCCGCCGGCGACGAGCGGCTGTGGAGAATGGCGGCGATGAGGCGACGACGGCGGCGGTGGTCAGGAGCTCCCGTACGGAGTCGCCCTTCTCTGTTCGCACGAGGATAAGGTGGAGCACGTTTTCGAGCCGTTTCCGAGCTCAGCTCGGAAACGATTCACGTGTTATTTTCTCGCTCGGTACCCCCGCGCGGAATTGGCAAACCAATTCCATTGTCCAATTCTTAGCACATCCAAACAGCTGAATTATGCCCTGAATTCTAGATTCTCCAATTCTAAGCTCAATTCACTGCATCCAAATACAGCACAAGTGTATTTTAGGGGGTGGGAGGGGATTCTCCCAAATCCCAGAAAATCCCCATTAATCTGTTTACTCCTAGTGTATTTTAGGGGATCGGAGGGGATAATCCCCAAATCTCTCCCATCAACCACCTCATTTTTACACAAAACAAAAACTCTAGCATGGACTAGTGTATTGTTGGGAAAGAGTATTTGTGGGGATTTATGGGGATTGGGTGTTCACCAAATCCCCTCATATCCCCACTCTTCCCATCCCCTAAAAAACCCTTGAAGTAAACAATCCATCCTCTTTGTGAAAGTATGGAATTCTCACCTAGAGCTGCGGAACTCACGACTCTATTAGAAAGTCGAATGACCAATTTTTACACGAATTTTCAAGTGGATGAGATCGGTCGAGTGGTCTCAGTTGGAGATGGAATTGCACGTGTTTATGGATTGAACGAGATTCAAGCTGGAGAAATGGTGGAATTTGCCAGCGGTGTGAAAGGAATAGCCTTGAATCTTGAGAATGAGAATGTAGGTATTGTTGTCTTTGGTAGTGATACCGCTATTAAAGAGGGAGATCTTGTCAAGCGCACTGGATCTATTGTGGTTGTTTTAGTGTTACAAAAACTCTCCGCAGCAACGCACTGTGGAGTCATCTAATTAATCAGTGTGAAGCTAGCTTCTTTTGCATTGTTATAGTATGTACATACATGCTTTGGCAGCAATGACTAAACAGACTGGTAGTGGACTCGAGGCTACTGTATTTTTTCTTCCTCTAGTTGTTTGTTGAAGAACGACTAGTAAACTACGCCTGACAAGTGACAAGAGCAATGGCCGGCATGGCATGGTCAGGATCATTTCCATGTTGTTGTTAACCTGCTGCAGACTGTCAACTCTAGTTTAACAACACCCAAGAGCAGAGCAGATGGTTATCGGCTCAGATCATGCCCTTCTCAACCGTGGGGAAGAAATGCCAATTCTTGCCGTCCATGTCCTCGGCGGGCGCGGGGCCGGCGCCGTCAGCATTGCCGAATACGAACTCCCCGCTCTTCGGAATCTCATAATCCTCGTCTCTCTCATCACCGTCGCTTCTCTCGCTACCACCGTGACCTTCAACGCGAGCGGTGTCAGTGACGGAGAAATCGAATCCGCCGGTTGCCATGGGGATGTGGCCGTCGAGAAGCGAGCCTTCATTGCGCCGGTGCAGCCTCCGGAAAAGCTGCGGCGAGGAGGATCCCGGCGAGAGGAGGGGGCTGGGGCTCCCCGTCCCCGGGTACGCGTGGAACAACGACCCGGCCTCGCAGCCGCCGCCGACCATCATGGAAGATGACGAGAGGGAGGAGCCGAGGAAGCGGGCGAACGGGACCTCCGGCGAGGAGGGGTTGGTGAGGGCCGGGGGCGTGCGCGGCGCGGTGGACGGCTCGGTGGTGAAGGTCGAGTAGAGCACCGGCGGCGACACCACCTGCTGCGGCCCGTGCGCGTACGGCCCCACCGCGAACATCATCGATGCTCTGGTCGGGCTGGGCGAGGTGTTAGCATTGAGGCCGAGGAGAACCGCCTGCACCGGCGATGGCGACTCGGAGGCGAAGAGCGAGGAGGCGGGCGACGACGGCGGCGCCACGAAGGCGAAGACGGGGTGAACCGGCGGCGCGTGGTGGACGTATGCCTCTGATGTAGCGCCGTGCGCGTTGGCCGGCTGCGGCGATGCGTCGCCGGCAGCGACCCGATGCGGGTGGCCGCCGTGGGGCCGGAAGCACGCCAGGTTCGCCTTGGTCAGCCACGACCACCATCGCTTCTTCTGCAAAGACAGGCAAATTCAGACTTTCAGACAACGTCAATCTCTATCAGCCAGTCAGTAACCTGGTTTTCTGAACCGGGAACAACTGAATCATTCAGGTCAGAAGTCAACTATTTGGCGGGAACAATTTATAGTACTCCACAAATACCTGTTTAATTTGCTGACTAGTAGTAGTAAGATGCCAAGTTATTACACCGTAAATTTGGCATGTGCAGAATTCAGTGAGTGGACGTGGTGGCATGAGAATCTCTACAGATTTGTGGAAAATAGACAGAAAGTACTCAGTCTCTTGTTTTGTTTTTTGCCGCGAGCAATTTCGCAGTGACATGCTAGCTTTGCTTGTATATTTCATAGTTGGAGGAAAGACTTTGGCGCCACGTCGATGCTGATTGAAATGGACACGTCAAAGTAAACTATGGATGCACAAGCATCTGTTATTACACGTGCAGCTAGGGATTCCTGAAGCTGACATGATTGGCACTGACCGAACGCTTGTGGAAATATTGGCAGAGCATAGCAGGCAAACCTAACTTGTTTTTGCTACCTTGGTGATCAGGATGCGCAAGTATCTTGACGTTCCCTCCAAAACAAACTCATGGTGTTTGCTTCACAGAAATGGTAGAGGCACAAGCGTTGACCCGACAGTTAAAATGATCATTTGCGTAAGCTAAACTGAAGCAGGGGAAGCAAGCATACGCTGCGCAGGAAAGATATCTATCTATTGCCCTAATTCAGAAAGGAGTAGAATCACGAAGCTTTGCTAGAGCTTGAAGAACGCGCTGACGAATTGAAGTGAATTCATTGGACGTACCGTAGCGGCGTGGTCGTCGAGCTGCTGCTGGCGAGGGTGGCTGTGGCGCAGGCCGGTGCTGCTCCGGGCGGCGGCGGCCAGGACGACGGCCGCCGCATTCACCGTGTGCAGGCTCTCGTCCTGCATCCTCCTATCCATCCTGATTACTGTGATGGGAGACCGAAACTACTTCCTACATGACTTGAATTCCATGGAAGGAAAGGAACTGGCTGCTGCCTGCTGGTGGAAGAAGACGAAGGAAGAACCGGTAGCTAGCTAGCAATGAGGTGAGGTCGAGTAAAGCTATCAGCTGGGTGAATAATGGAGGGAGCTCCCGCGTATATATCTTCTCATCTTCTTCCCTTTTCCGTGTGGAACAGGGCGGCCATCGCCATCGCCGTCTGGGAGAGAGTTTTGGAATTTGACAGAGTCAAGCCAAGCTCGCACGCTCGTGCACCGCGACCGTGACGCATCTACGCACCACCACCACTGCACATACACACAGTCCCATGCCTACGTCCAACTCACGCGCTATGACGTGTCACATCTATAGGGTCCTACTGGCCAAAACCTTCAAATTGAGCTGATGTTGAATCTGTCGAAATGTTCATTCTTACAGTTTCTAATAAATTTAAGTTATATATACGTGCACATGTAGATGAAAACTTCCTTTAAATCCCGGTGTCAGGTAGCCGTTTAATTGAAAATTTTGAACACTAAAAAGAAATATATACGAGTACGAATAATTGCCTTGTATGTGCGTAGGAAGTTTTATCGACATATCTTTTTGGATGCGATCGAGACAAGAAGAAAAATGTGAGGAGCAGAAATAAGTTTTTTTATTGACTTTTATAGGAGTCATTTTTATCTTTTTTACATACACAGAACATTGAGTATTCTTCAGCAAAACTTTGCAAATATCTAGAGTACACATATATGTATACACGGTTTTTCCGTATATTTTCTAGAAACTTATACATATTGTTTTGAATGTTTCAAATTTAAGTGCTATGGCAGAGCCATTTGTAGTATGTATGTCTATTTTTCACTGAGATATCTTTTTATGTGTGTATGCACACAAAAGACGGATGTGAAGAGCAAAATCGATTTTCAATGCCTGTATAGAACCACAATTTTTCGATTGTTTTGTATATCCAAATACAACGTATATTTTAGAGTTATAGTCTTATAGATTCATAAAAGTCACCTTCATGTATATGTGAAAAAATCTATTTTTTTTTTACTTTCAAACACTTTGAAAGAACCGAGCCCACAAGAGCTTGGGTTCCAAAACGCTGCACCTCTCCATCCACATAGTTAGTCGGTCAATATTTTCACTCCTGGATAGCATTAAAACTTGAGGCTTAGTTTAGATGGCTTTGAGTGTCCAATAGAAAATAGGTACTTCTTAGGTGTATATAAAATATAAAAAACACCTGCTTTAATTCGGAATTTCACCCCTAATCAACTACTTCCTCCGTTTTTAAATATAAGATATTTTACCGTTTTACCACATTCAGATATGCAAAAAAATATCCATGCACGTTCTAGTTTATATTCTCACTTATTTTAGTATGCATGTGAATAATATGTGTAACACCTAAATCATTTTACATTAAAACAAAAGGAGTAGGTAGTGAGTGACACTGGTCTCTTCTCCACTGATCTCCCTCTCCGGCCTTCAAGCAGGATGACGAGGTCGGGCAAAGCTCGAGCGACTGACAGCAGCAATGTAACCTCGGGAGATTTTACGACGTTCTACTTGCTGCAGTAGCAGCCACTGAGGTTGACATTGACAGCGACGGCGTGACCTCGACAGATTTTACGGCATTCTACTTGATGCAGTAGCAGCGACGGAGGTTGGCGATGGCAGAATGTGAATTGATCACTTCCTACTCCGGCTTTGAGCCTCGCCAAGACAATGGGATGAACGTCCACACAACATAAAATGGTCCGCACAACATAGAATGACGAGCTGAATCCAAGATTATTCCATAATAATAAACTTAAAACAAAAACTTTTGCCGTATCAACGTGAACAACACACGTTATTCTGCCAACACTAATCAAGATGCGAGGGCAAAAGCAGACGCGTTAGAGCTGACGTCACCTCAGCTCTCGCAGTGTGCACTCCACCCGTGGACTCGTTCTAATGTGGTGAATGCTGACCAAGTCAAACACTACCAGTTGCTTTTTCATAGAACGATTCACTCCCATTTTGCACTCCACGTTGATCCGCCTATTATATAGAGTATCAGTGATTGCTGATGAGTGACTGAGACATCAGAGTAATCACCTTTCAGAGTCAGTCGAGATAGAGTGAGAGACGGGAGAGAGGTACTACCCATGTATTACTCCTTGATAACTTAGTCCAGATCAGTACAAGGTCTACTAATTTCGGAATTTTTATTACATAACATGAAGTACAGAACAAAACTAAGTAAAGCAAACTAAGGATATGTTTGATGCTGATGGATACCCAACTATGCCAAAATCTACACCAACGACCTTCATTACATCAGCTCAACTCACCTACAGGACAAAGTCAACAAACCCCATCTCACATAATTCTGCTTATATACACTTACAAATTCATGAACTACCATTTTTTTTATATATAACGGGTTTTCCTCGTCCGTTGTAGCTGGGACACATGGTTTTGCGATGATCAGAACTTCTCTCGTTGGAGCTGCTTCTCCCGTATATTGGAGCGCCGCGCACAAGGGGCTCCACCACTGTCACTCCTCCGCGCCCCCCATGATGAAGGAGGAGAAGGATGTCGACGTTCCGTCTGGGCGCAGATCCTAGAGGATTCCAAGAAGACCCTCGTCGTAGACGAGATGAGGCGATGGGAGCAGGTGTTCCACGCCACCGCCATGGAGGTCCGAGAACAGGAGCAGTTGCAGCAGCCTGAGGCCGACCATGTTGGGTGGGGATGGAGCAAGAGTAGCAGCAGGCTCCCCCTCCCCGCAACGCTCTACGACCACTCCGAGTGTAGGACTAGCCGTCGACCCGTGTGAGGCGTGCCAGTGTGCCACCAACCCAAGGCGCCCGACTACTTCGATCTCGGCGACCACGAGAAGGTGTAGGACCCCACAACCATTATCTAGTTATTTACTTAATTGTAAGTTATGTGTACATGTCACTGCGTGGCAGTAACAGTTTGGTGTTGACCGGCTCAACCTTTGTTTGGTACAGAAAAAAAAACGATTATGTGCATCTGGGTCGTGTGTGCATGTCACTGCGTGGCAGTAGCAGTTCTCCGAGCGGGCCCTACTGCCCTGTTTGGTGGAGTGGACTCGGCTACTCTCGCTTCCCCGCAACAGCGGCAGAACAGAAGCCCTTCTCTCTCCTCTCCTCCTCCCTGTCCCCTTCTCTTCCCCCAATTCCGTCGAATCCCGCCGCGAAGCTACGATCTACGCGCCGCGGATTCCCGACGGATCCTCAATTCCCCAACAGGTTCGTCTCTGCCGGTTTTCCCGCTCAGATTCCTGCTAAAAACACGTTCTTTCTCCCGGACAGAAAAGACCGGGCATCGTTCTGAGCCGTGCCGTTCGTTTCGTTTCTGGCAGGCGCTCCGCTGGTTACATGGACTGGAGCTGCTGGGATCACGCTGCGCGTAAACCCTCGTGCTGAGCCGGTTCACTCCGGCGTGGCTCGTTTGATCCAGTCAGTCTGCTCGGTGGAATTGAATTGAGCGGCCTTGTGGTTGTTCCGGGAGGAGGTGGTTGAGGAATTCTGGAAGCTGGTGTTATGGAGGTGAGCAGTTGGATTAGCTAAGGTGGGGCTCAGGAGTTCTGTGTAGGAAGGGGGAAGATCATGGGAGGCCTCTGCTCGAAGGTCTCGGCGGTGGACAAGTCGCCGAGCGACACCGCGCTTGGCCGGGACCAGGTGTTCGATCATGAGCCGCTCAGGTTGAAGGAGGTAAAATCGTCGTCAGTGGTGTCCGAAGAGGCCGCCGCGAGGCGGGCGGAAGAGCAGCAGTCTTTCTCGTTCTTGGAGAGTGTCGTGCCAGGCCTTGCTGTTCACAGTGGTGCAGATGTTGGACAAACAGGGTCCAGGACGCCGCGATTGGCTCGGACGCTGTCGCAGAAGGCTGGGTTGGGCAAGACAAAGGTTAGAGGAACTGTTTGTGCCTTAATCTATGACCGAATTAGAGCAGATTGTTAGACTGTATACTTTTATTGGCTTATGGTGTTCCTGTTCTGTTATTATATTAATCGAAAATATGAGTTTTTTTATCGTAATAATATTAAAAAAAATAGCCATCTGGCCGTAGAATAGTTTTCCTTTTTTACTTATTAGCACCCTCACGAAAAAAAGAGTCCATCGACTCCAAAGAACTTTTTTCCTTGTTCTAGTTTGGTGTGTGTAGATGATTCTGATGAACGCATTGTACCATATTCAACTGTATTGGGTTGTCGCTGATGCATGTAATTCAATTTGATTTAATTAGTAGTATAATTCTATATTGTACTGTGTAGTCTCGATATTTTGTGATGTTTTCGTGGTGCTAATATGCTAAAAGCGGAGAATTATAGTTTGTAATTATAGCTTCCAGGCAAGCACTTCAATGAGTATATAACACCACCCCTGTTTACTTAAGAGAGTTGAACAATTGGTATTGATTAACAATTGTGAGTGGTTTCAGTTATAGATAGGGTGATTTACAGTTCTATAGTTAGTAATTTATTTGGTTTAATGTGGCATATCATCTTATAGAATAAACTGAATGGATAGATGCATCACTCACACAGTATGAGCTCGTCTAACTGGCTATCCCATGCAAGGTTGTTTGGTACAAGCAACAAAAATAATCCCCAGCGTCTGGGCTTCTCCGGCTTAGTTAGCAGTCAATATCATGCTATGATAATGTGATAGCTAGAAAATATGCAAATTTTGTGACCCTTTCCTACTATAAGGATCACTTTCGTCTCTGCACTTAAATGCGATGTATTCTTATCTTTGCTCTTTCCAGTGTCCAGAGCGTTGATTCTTTGAGAGATGCTATGCTGCTCAATGGTTGATTTGCTATGTTGACTATTGAAACAGGTTTCGGAAGTGGGCATGATTTTAGGTAGAGCAAGCACCGCTGGGATTGGGAAGGCAGTGGATGTTCTTGACACACTTGGTAGTAGCATGGCAAGTTTAAATGCAAGCAGTGGATTTGTATCAAGTTCAACAAAGGGAAATAAAATATCTATTTTGGCTTTTGAGGTGGCTAATACCATAGTTAAGGGTTCCAATCTAATGCGTTCTCTGTCAAAGGCTAACGTAAAGCATATTAAAGAAGTTGTGCTGCCCTCAGAAGGTGTTCAACACCTTATATCCAAAGATATGGATGAACTACTTGAGATTGCAGCTGCTGACAAAAGGTTAGTGATGAATCCACATTGCTTCATACTGCCTCCATTTTAATATAATTGTCATTAGCCTCGCAAGTGCCTTTTCAAAATATCCGACCATTAAAGTAATCAAGAGTGCAGTTAATGCAAATTTCTCCATTTTGCCCTTAAGACTTCGGAAGGGGCTACTCATTTCTATGTAAGTGGTTGTAGCATGCCATTTTTAGGGCATGTATGGTCATATCGCGTTTAATCTATCCAAGGTTTAGTGCTACCTTGGTCTGTGTGTGGGCTGATGACAGATATAATCTATCCAAGATATAATGACTTTACCCCACTAGAATTGTACTCAGAGAACTATACCACCACCTTTATTTCCTTTTCATATTAAGTATTTAACCGTTTCATTTTAACAGGGAAGAGTTAGAAGTGTTCTCAAAAGAGGTTATTCGTTTTGGTAATCGTTGCAAGGATCCTCAGTGGCACAACTTGGACCGCTACTTTGAAAAGTACAGTTTATTTAATGCCCTTGTCTTTGATAAAGGTGGTTATTTTAGGGTGCTAACTTGTGTTTCTGTTGAATTCTTAGGTTGGCGTCAGAAAGAAGAACTTCCCAGCATTACCTGAAACGAGACGCAGAGGCAGTGATGCAGCAATTGATTATTTGTGTTCAGTATACAGCTGTAAGGATCACCAGAATGATTTAGCATGGTTTTTAAGGCGATTTAGCATGATTTTTTATTTAGTTATTTGCATTGTATGCTGTTTTAGTTGCCTCACTTTTGCACCTAATTTAGCACTGAATGTTAGCTACACGATGGATACACTGTAGCGATCTCTATGGGCCATTCCAGTTGTCAATGCTTTGGTTGAGGGTTCATGACCAAATTTCGTTGGTAGCTTAAATTTTGTAGTAACTTCTACGGTTACTGCCAGCTCTGCAATGTACTTCTTCAGTTTGGAATTTAACGATCCCAGATTCTATGCAGTGAAACATCTTTAGTTTTGACAATAAATTCTCTATAGCTCTCTCACATGCTCTTAGTACTAACAGATTCGTATTGAAAGTAACAATGTATTGTAATCAAAAGTAGTTACCGTAAGAAAAATCGAAAGTAGACATCAAGCAGGTATCTTGGGGACCATGTAAATGTCCAAAACAACCTATATTTTAATATTTATATGGCTCTTGCTAAATGTGCATCTTTACAACTTCTCATATTATTCTGGATAGTTTTTAGTAAAGTGAATTATTCTGCTTACTGAATTCAAGTTATTGACTTTGCTTCACTTGTTTACCTTGCTCCCCTCAGGAATTATATCATGAATTGCATGCATTGGATAGGTTTGAACAAGACTATCGTCGTAAACATCAAGACCATGATGGCTTGGGTTCAACAGGTTAATTTTGTCTGTGATCTGTAGAACCGTATGATTGGTCTGCCTGCCTGCTCACATTGGTCTGTCATTTTGTGGTTCCTCCCGTTTTTTGCCACTTAAGAACTGGAATATAAGTATTTCCACTTTTGTGCATAATCATATATCTATGTTTTGCTTGGTAGTTCTTTTATGTTGTCATTTGTCGCTGTTCTCTTAAAACTTATCCGTACAGCGGCCCTTTTTGTGTGCATAGAAGTACAGAATAACACCTATGGTTCATCTCAAATATTTGTGGATAGAACCTATTTCACTAGAAAAACAGTTTTTTAAATGGTTTATCTGTAACCTATGACAATACAAAAAATACCAGTTAATTATTAATTATGATCCAATCAATCCAGACCATCCAAACAGGATTTATCCAATGGATGAGAAAATACATAGCAACCTTGCACTCTTGATCAATCACACAATGTAATAACCCTCTCAATTTCACAATGCTCTATTAATTTGCACCAAATATTACCCGTTACATCTCATCTATGTTTCAAATTCTATGTTGGCCCCTTCTCTTGGTTGCATATGTCAGTACATAATTCATATGAATATGGATTCAACCATTCATGCAAATATATATTGTGTAGAATGTGCATTGCACATACAGATTTATGAACTAAAGGAAAACATTTGATTCATTTGCAGGTGAAAGTCTGCATATACTAAAGCAGGAAGTGAAGAGCCAAAATAAGCATGTTAAAAGTTTGAAAAGGAGGTCACTTTGGTCCAAGAATTTGGAAGAGGTCAGTAGTATGTGGTTTTATTATAAATCTATTATATTGCGAATGGCTGGTACAGTAATAAAGGCATAGGTTATGTCATAGGTTACTACTAGATTTTCCAATTCCCATATTTTAAGAATATTACTGCTCTCTTCGCAGGTGATTGAAAAGCTTGTAGACATTGTCCACTTCTTAGATCTGGAGATCTATGATGCCTTTGGCTATACTGGTATTAGTCTTGATGTCTTCCGTCTTACAAGAGTTCATGTTGTTGCTAGTGCAGTTTGATTGTGGTGATTGTGAGAGTCATACATATGCTTTGCCATGATAGACTTGACCTGCATATGTTTTTTCAGCGTGTTCTGATGTCTTTGCTCTTTGGTTACGTCCATTTTTCTTTTCTCACATTGATCCGCTAAAAATCCTTGGTTGATTCTGTTACCTGGATAGATGGCCCTCAGTTTCCTTGTGCCTATGACAGGAATTGAACATTATATAGGCATGACTCATTTTTAAATTATTATCAGCCACCAACACGCATAGAACACAAAGTCCATGTCAAATAAAGTTCTTATTGAATTTAGCTAGTTTGGCACCCCTATAGTCAAAAAAAGTTAATATATGTTTATTCAAGTTATGATCTGAAATCATACTTAGCAGGAGGGACAAGGTACGTTATAGTGTAACTGTGTTCTTGGCTTTTATCTGAGGTTCACAAGATATGGAGTGTGCAATGTCTTTTTTGTGAAAAGATGGCATCGTGCATGTATGGTCACACACTTTATAATTCTTAAATATGTAGACTAAATTGTGTACAATAGGCAATGTAAGTAAGTGTAGGCTGATCCTTCTCAAAGGACTGATCTTATTACAAATCATCAGTTATTGTGACAATGATTTAGAGGTTCCTTCTCCTGTTAACTGTAGAGAGTGAAGAACCACAAGAACCCGTGAGACGCCATAAGAGATTGGGAACAGCAGGCCTTGCACTTCACTATGCAAATATCATCAGTCAGATTGATACACTTGTAAGTTAATACTGTTGGAGATATTACTTGACTGTTCTGAGAAATCACTGATTCTGACCTATTGCCATACAAAGGTGTCTGTTTCAAGTCCCTTGCGTTGTCGATTCATGCAAACTTAGCACTATATTCACATGCTACATATGTTATGCAGTCGCCCTTTGTTGTGACTTGTGAACTCAAGCATTGTCTTTGGTTTTAGGCACCAAACTATCTTTCCGTACATTTTGAGTTTGAAGTTACAATACTAAAGGGTACTAGGATATTCTGCATACTGCGTGATCATCGTTTTGATAATTTTTCATATGATAAGTTCTTAACCGTGTGCCCAAACAGTGAGCTGATTGCATGAGTATTTTCAGAGGGTGACTGCATGACATATCTTGCCATGTTTATAAGAATTGCACACAATTGCACTATTAGATAAAGTATTAGCACAGCAATAATGTGCAGCAGCTCATAATAGTGTTGTGATACATCCTTCGACTTGAATTTCTTTTGAAAATGATTTATCACTTGGCAGGTTTCTCGGTCAAGTTCTATCTCTCCAAGCACGAGGGATAATTTATACCAAGGTTTGCCACCTACCATCAAATCTGCTCTCCGGTCTAGGCTACAATCTTTTGAAATCAAAGAAGAGGTATGGAACACTGCAGAGGCTCATGTTTGCTGCTAGCATGAGTAAACAGTCGTGAATTGCGATGTCATGTTGTGGAATCGTGAGCCATGATTCCTTGCTATGGTGATTCATCTCTTAACACTGGAACATGGTTGTGCTAAATGGATGCAGCTTATGGTTTCTCAAATCAAAGGCGAAATGGAGAAAACATTGCGATGGCTTGTCCCTATTGCAAATAACACGACTAAGTACTCTATTATCACCTATAAGTTATTCTTTTTTCATTGCAAAAACTGCCCACGTCTGACTGAGAATGCGATTATCTGTTCATATCAGGGCATACCATGGCTTTGGTTGGGTTGGAGAGTGGGCAAATACAGGGTTAGCTTATGATCACAATAATTTTGAAAAAAACTGACGAAGTACAAGAATTTCTCATGTGTGTCAAACTTTTTGTGGTGTGCAGGTCTGAGCTGAACTGCAAGCTATCAGGACAGATGGACTTGACCCGAATAGAGACACTGTATCATGCTGAGAAGGACAAGACTGAAGCACATATCCTTGAGCTTGTTGTGTGGCTTCATCATCTCATCAGTAAATCCAGAGCTGCTAATGGAGATGTCAGGTCGCCTATCAAGTCTCCTGTCCGCTCACCAACACAGAAGGGTCATGCAATTAGGCTGCAGCAGCCGGGACAAGCGAACAGTTCATCGCCGGTTCTCACGCCAGAGGATCAGGACATGCTTAGCTGTGTCACGTACAGGCGATTTGTCCCTGGGATAAGCAAAAGTCAAGAATTTGACACGAGGTTGAGGCACAGCAAACAGAGTAGATTGTGCAAGAGCAATAGTCATTCTCCAACTAATGGCAGCAGGAGAGATTTGATCTCAGTTAGGAGGTTCTCCACGCTTCCTGTCATAGACTTCGAGATCGATAGGACAAAAGCTTTGGATTTGATCGACAGGCTTGATGATCTCAAAACGCGGTGAGGGAATCGACTGAAAAGAAACGCGAATGAACCTGGAAATAGTGAAATCCCTTGCAAGGTTGTTAATTGGCTTTTACCTACAGGATATAAAGGCCCGTCAATTTAGGTGAAAAACTAGCAGTATGCCAGTTTGATGGTAGGAGAGTCTTGGTATTTCGTGTTAGCAAAAAATGTATCGTATATATATCATGCTCTGAACAGAAAAGGAAAATTATTGTAAAAAGCTATCTGAGGTTCTAGTTGCTTGTATAAAGAAAACAAGTTTTGATGAAAATATATCAGGAGATAGGATCTCTATGTTGTGAATATTTATTGACAAAAAACTTGAGTGTGCGTGTGCTGGATGAATTGAATAACAGTATAACTTTTCAAATGTATAGATGCAAGCCTGGCCAAATTTCTCCTCAGTAGCCAGTACCCGTAAGAAGCGGGCCATGCAGAAAAATGCAAGGGAGCATCTAATTGCGCAATACCAAATTCATTTTTCATACATATTCCGTAACAGTTCACAAAGATTGAGTTAACCAAACTTTCGCAAGCTTATACAGATCAGCTTAGATCTCTAGATAGCCAAGCAACTACATGGTAAATTCTGATGTGTTGTCGACTTGTTCTCTAGGGATAGAGCTACCTTATCCTCAATTGATTCCTCATTCCTCACACAGGTTAAGGTCCACAAACTTCTCCTATGATGTTGCTACAAAGGACATTTTAATCACTGTGTGGGTGTCGTACAGAATCTGAATCTCTGACATGTTACATCCATTGCTCATGTTGGAGGTCTCTCCAGGGCCACCCAGCCAAACCTTCCTTTCCGAAAGTCCGACAAGATGCGGAAAGCTGCTTGGGTGGTATCTCCATTGAACAAGTGTACTGAAAGCTTCGTGACAAACCTGCAAATTGTCAACTACGGTATCAGAACATTGGCTAAACTTCTGAATTTCTAATATAATTTCAATGCAAACGCAGAGGATAGAAAACTTACAGTTTGCCACAGTCACTATCTACATCGATCTTGTATCGTTTTCGAAATGCCTCAGAACCTGTTTCATGGAAACCCGTTACTGACAGTTTTGATTCTCATACACATATACAAGATAGAAGCACCCATACTTGCTGATGGAATGGTAGGTACAAAATGTTTTTTTTTTGCAAGTAGACCAAGTATGTATGATGC
Organism: Poa annua; assembly: GCA_026929855.1. Classification (NCBI taxonomy): domain Eukaryota; kingdom Viridiplantae; phylum Streptophyta; class Magnoliopsida; order Poales; family Poaceae; genus Poa; species Poa annua. The sequence goes on from CM049431.1 coordinate 86,941,775, forward strand.
ACTGAGGACAAGAACATAATATCCAATCATCAGATTGTCGAACCACTCACCAACAGCTGGATGTCTTAACAATATCTGCACAAGAATGGCCGCGACATCAGCAAAATCATATGACCTTTCTCCAATATCATCACAGATGGCAAGCTTAAGCGCTGCTGTCTGATCGCTAATTCTCATCGGCAAAATTCCAGGTGAGTCTAACAGCTCTAGATCCTTCCCAAAACGAACCCACCTGTTTAGAATTGCAAATGTCAGAATGTAAATAGGAGTAACATCACATTATTTCCTAGTATGAGAAACTTCAATATGTGTATACACTATACAATAAGTCAATAACCAGCAATTTAAGATTAACAATTTTTTTTAACATATGCAGCTTGAGTAACTCACTTTAGCTCTCTTGTGACACCTGGTCTAGGTGCTGCTGGACACATTCTTCGTTTTAGCAAGCGATTAACCAAGGAAGATTTGCCAACATTTGGGTATCCAACAATTCCAGCTCGAACCTTCAAAAAGGGTAAAACAGAAAAAAAATTGAATAAGGTAAACAACTTGTCGCTATCTAGTTGATCATTTTAAATTAAAAAGGATGAAAGATATTATTTACTTTGAACAGGTCCACTAAACGAATCTTATGTAACTAAATATAAGATAATGTGTTACCATTAACCTCAAGAAGCAAATGCTCTAACAAAAACCTATTTCAAACTGAAATCATCCAGAGCTCACAAGGGATGCATGCATACATGGCTTATATGATGATGTAAGCAAGTTGCACAATGTACCTCTTGCGGAAAATTTTCAAAGTATACTAATTCAGTAAATTGTATTTATGGAGAAACTAAATGAAAGAAGAAATACAGGGCAGCCGACAAGAAATCAGTTGGATTACCGGACGAGGAAGCAATCCCTTTTCTCTCCGCTTTGTGTTCACAGTAGATGCAGCTGACTTCGCCATTCTACTTAATTTCATTGTACCCTGATAACGAACAGGAGCAGTGAAACATTAGGACATATACCAGAACATACCTGACCAGTTAACATCAGAGATTACATAACCGTTATCTTACCATTCCCAGCTGGCCATTTGAGTAAATAACTTTGATACCCTGATTAGAAAAATATGTTGCCCACGCATTTCGGTCATCAGCTGACACCATATCCTCCCGGTTCATCACTATGATCCTTCTCCGATTGCCTAGCCACAAATCCATCTGATCATTCACAACATGTGTCAGCCCTCTCCAAAGCCCCTGCTTCTAGAAAAAACACTAGAAACCGGCAACGCTATTACCTTAGGATGTGTTGTGGCCAAGGGGATTCTGGCATCCCGGACCTCTATGACAACATCCATGAGCTTTAACTGTCCTTTAAGTTCCTTCTCTGTTTTCGCAATATGACCGGGATACCACTGCAAGGTGCATATAGAAATGACGGAATGAACACATTGAAGTTTAGCTAATTTTACAAGCTAGAACTACTATAAAGTTGAGAATGTATCTATGACAGTTAATTCCACTAAAGCACACCTTATATATACCTGCACCGGGCGCAGGCCTCTGGTCCAATACTGCAAATCAGCATCCAAGGTTTCCCAGAACAGGTCTTCTTTGGAGTCCTCATCGGCATATCGTGAGAGGCCTAGCCTCTCTCTCTCGTACAAACCCAGCAGTGTCTCACCAAGCTAATAATAGGATTCGATTAGCAAAGTAATGTAACATCAGAGTAAAGCAATTTTGCCTATTTCAACCGGTAAAGTTGTACTTTTTATAAGCAGTGTCCATTGAGGGTTCAGCTGTATCCATGATCCATCGATGCTAGTCCGTAGCATAATTTCTAATTCGATTCGCTAATTAGATGTTTGATGATCAACAGGCAGAGAATATGCAAGGCTGAAAGCCTGAAACAACTTACCACGGGAGGTGTCGTTGAGGCTGCCCTCGCCATCGTCGCTCGACCATGTTGTCGCCGGAGACGGAGGTAGGGCGGCGCATGGGAGATGTGTGGATGGACGGCTGGGCCTTTAGGAGCAGCGGGGAGGCGGCGCGTGGAGAGGAGCATGAGGGCGGCGGGGTGGGAGGACGCCGGCGAGGTTGGGCAGTGAGGGGTCGAGCTGAGCTCGGGACGTTGGTGGTCGCCTGCTTTGTGCAGCGAGGGAGAGAGATTGTGGTTGGGTTGCCTGAACCTTATCTTTCTCCCTTTTCTTTTTGTTTCGTAAATTTACTTAGTCACCGCATTTGGAGCAGTGAATAGCATTTTAAATCACAAAATTAAAAAATGTCCTTCGTTCAATCTTGTCAATTCGAAAAAGTAATGGCTCAATCTTGCCAGAACCAATCCTAAACTCAGCACAACGAGCTAGAAAACCTATGAGTATATAGGATAATATAGTACCATGACTACGAAACGAAGATGTTATGTTGTTTGTTTATGATTGTGGGTGGTTGCTTAGTTTAGGTGTTGATCTCTATTGTTGTGTGGGTTCTTTTCTGTGGTGTTGGTGTTCGTTATATGGTTTTTTCATCCGGTTTCTCTCGCTACTAAACATGACATTTTTTTCTTAATTAATGGATAAGTTAAAACTTTTTCTTTTGTTTTAAAATATATGTCGCTATTCTTGAAACAAAAATTATTTTATGTACCATTTGGTAAGCTAATACCATTATATATAATTTAACAATAGTCTGTAGTTTTTCTATAATCCAAAGATCAAGAGATAGCAATAAAAAAACAGTAAACGAGGAGTGAAATGTATACAGGGTCCTCGAAGTTGTAGTCGTTGGTCATGTCAAAAATAGTCCCAGACAGATTTGCTTCGGTACAGTCCTAAAATTCGCCCTTCATGTTCATCTACGGTCCTAAATACGAATGGCTAGCGTATAGCACTGACATGGCAATAGAGCAGGCTCCTTGCTGTCCTCAAAGTTACCGACAATGTTCAAAACAGTCCTAAATCTCAAAATGTCACGTCGTACCTGTGGACATGGACACACCTATAAACTAATAAAAATCTAAATATGGATCCACTACACCCTTCTCTCCCTCTCTTTGTCCAAGCAAGTCAACGCCGATGGGTGTCGTCGTTTCAGTGCGCTTTCCACCATGGCCAATGGGTGCGCGTGTGCACCTGAGCCACCCCGCCCCTGTTGCCCATCTTCGACTGCGGACAAGGGGATGGGCAACCTGCAAGCTCTAGGGCCCAGCGCACTGCTGCCGCTTCGACTGCAGGGTAGGTGCATCCACCGTCAGGCTGCAGGGGATGGGCGCGAGCTCCAGGCCCCTGGTCCGACGAGATTCTTTCTCGGCGAGCTCTCAGGCTCCTGGACCGGTGTTCTATATATTTATTTATTTAAAAAAAATATTTAAAGAATTTAGAGATTTTATAATTTAGATTTTGAAATTTAGAACTATTTTGAACATTATCGGTTACACCGTATTGAGCCTGCTCTATTAACACATCAGTGTTATTCGTTAGCCATTTGTATTAGTATCGTAGATGACTTTCAGGACTATACCGAGATAGATCGTGAGTCTGATGACTGTTTTAGTCATAGACAATAACTTCAAGGACATGGATACATTTCACTCTAAAAGGAGCCAGCCAAGTTTTCTTCCCTCCTCAAATGTTGAAACAACTTGGCGCTCAAGTGGATGCATTAGAAAATGGCGCTCAGTCGGCTCGTCGGTGGGCCCACCACAGTACCACCGCCGTGTATGAGGACGAGGTGCAGCAAGTAACCGTCGATCGGACGATATCGCATCCTACGGCGGGCACGCGCCGACCAAGAAACCTCTTTAAAACCTCGACCTTGACCAGCACTCGGAGGGGCATTCCCCCACACCCGCCGCCGCCGCCTCCAAATCCCCTTCCTCCTCCCTCGCCGATTGGGATGGCCGCCGCCGCCCAGTCCACGTCGCAACTCCTCTATCACCATCAACACCTCCACAAGCGCCACCAGCAGCAGCAGCAGCGGCTCAGGTACTCCCCCAACCCGTCCCCTCTCGCTCTGCGCCGCCGCCTCTCGCCAGCCGGGGCCGCGCTCCTGCCCGACCGCGTGACCCCCTTCTCCTACGGCGTCGATGACGAATCCGACGACCACCCGCGCGAGGAGTGCGGCCTGGTGGGGGTCGTGGGCGACCCGGACGCCGCCTCGCTCTGCTACCTGGGCCTGCAGAAGCTGCAGCACCGCGGCGAGGAGGGCGCCGGGATCGTCGCCGCCGCGCCCGACGGCAAGCTCAACTCGGTGACCGGCCTCGGCCTAGTCGCCGACGTCTTCGGCGACCCGTCCAGGCTCGCCTCGCTCCCGGGCCCCGCCGCCATCGGCCACGTGCGCTACTCCACCGCGGGGGCCATCGCGTCCCTGCGCAACGTCCAGCCGTTCCTCGCCGGGTACCGGTTCGGGCAGGTGGCCGTGGCGCACAACGGCAACCTCGTCAACTACGGGGCGCTGCGGAGCAAGCTCGAGGCGCGGGGCTCCATCTTCAACACCACCTCCGACACCGAGGTCGTCCTCCACCTCATCTCCACCTCCCTCGCGCGCCCGCTGCTGGCCCGCATCTGCGACGCCTGCGAGCGCCTCGAGGGCGCCTACTCGCTCCTCTTCCTCACGGCCGACAAGATGTTCGCCGTGCGCGACCCGCGCGGGTTCCGGCCGCTCGTGCTCGGTCGCCGCCGCGACGGCGCCGTCGTGTTCGCGTCAGAGACCTGCGCGCTCGACCTCATCGACGCCGCCTACGAGCGCGAGGTGGAGCCGGGGGAGGTGGTCATGGTCGACCGCCGGGACATGTCCGTCTCCTCGGCCTGCCTCGTCCCGCGCCTCCCGCGCCGGGCATGCGTCTTCGAGCACATCTACTTCTCCCTCCCAAACTCGATCGTCTTCTCCCACGACGTCCACGAGCGCCGCACCGCCTTCGGCCGCGCCCTCGCAGAGGAGTCCCCCGCGCTCGGCGCCGACGTGGTCATCCCGGTCCCCGACTCCGGATTCTACGCCGCGCTGGGCTTCTCGCGCGAGTCCGGGCTGGAGTTCCAGCAGGGCCTCATCCGGTGGCACTACAGCGGCCGCAGCTTCATCCAGCCCACGCAGGCGATCCGCGACCTCGCCGTGAAGCTCAAGCTGGCGCCCGTGCACGGCGTCATCCGCGGCAAGAGCGTGGTGGTGGTGGACGACTCCCTGGTGCGCGGCACCACCTCCAGCAAGATCGTCCGGCTGCTCCGCGACGCCGGAGCGCGCGAGGTGCACATGCGCATCGCCAGCCCGCCCGTGGTGGGATCGTGCCTCTACGGCATCGACACCCCCAGCGACGGCGAGCTCATCTCCAACCGGATGGACCTGGAGGGCGTGCGCCGTGAGATCGGCAGCGACTCCCTCGCATTCCTCTCGCTGGACAAGCTGCACAGCATCTACGGCGAGGAATCTGGGGACTACTGCGACGCGTGCTTCTCGCGCAACTACCCCGTGCTGCCCACGCTGCCCGAGCCGCCCACCGAATTCGACGAGGAAGATTGACTGCTGACCTCTGCTCTTCACAGCTCCTCTGCATCAGCACTTGGGGTGACGTTATTCTGCTATCGGGTTCAGTTTTGACTGGGCTTTGCGATTTTGTTGTTAAATTGTAAGGTAGGATTGCGAATTTTCTGTGCGTGTAAGGCTGCAACATCAGTTGGTCATGAGTTATATCCCTGAGGTACTGATGTAAAAGTCAAGTTTGTTGCAATGGTTGATATTGATAAAACCTGTCGAGAGCAACTTTGTTCGAGTAGCCAAGATGACCAAGTTTGCCATCATTTAAACAGGCCAGTAGAGTTGAATGACTGAATCCACTTTGTAAAACACCAGTTAAATCCATCTAACTTCACCAAGCAAGCACGTACTAGAACACCTTCTAAGCTTTCCACCAAGATTCAGAAGGTTGGGGAGCCACTATGTTCAGATGGTTGCGAAGGCCAAGAATCAAGATGCATGAATCTAAATTCCTCGGTACTTACGGTTGTCGTTATATAGCCATGTTCTCAGACTTCGTTTGAGCAAGTGCAAATGTGTATCTGCTTCAATCCTGAGCTCATATAGCAAAAATGAAACATTTTTGCCCAGAAGAATCAGCATAATAGTGGAATTGTAAGCGTACAACTTGCAATGGACTGAGATCCAGTGCTGAAGGCAAGGCACACAGCGCCTTGAGGTACAAGATCCACCATCCGTTTGGCTCATGATCCAGTGTTAACCCTTTATGTCTATACCTTGGACAAACAAATGTGCATGCACTTAACCATCCATCTTGTTTACATGTTTGTTTCTCTTCCTCACATCAAACCCAACGCAGCCAGCCCAAAACAGCCAATTGAGGCATCCCCTTGTCAATTTCCCCCATTGCACGACACTGGCAAGTGCACAACACTCACAATTGCATAGCACAGTAATTAAATTGCACAACGCATCATCTCAATCAGCAAAAATCCTGTCAAGTAGGACATGAAACACATAAGTCAATTGCAGATTAATTCATGAAAACAGAGACAATACAGGCTAAATAAGCACACAACCGGAAGTATACATGCTAGACATGGTTGATTGTTCCAGCACAATTTTCAGTATTAACAAGCTGCAATCCAACTGGAAATAACAGTACCAAAGTGTACACATACTGATATAGAGAGTAACAGAGAACTACCTGTTGGACTCTGCCGGGCAGAGAGCTGCCTGGAGCTCGATGTCTCCTCCCTCCGCTCACTGATGGAGCCATCCGCTCCTCTGCGATGTTTAAGTGGCGCAGTGTGCCTAGCCTTCAGCGAGGCACTGGATTTCAGTCCACTTGCCATATATAATTTGTCAACCAATATATCAGCGGACATTGAGAACAGGCTTTCTTTTGTAAGTGTAAGACCCTGAGAAGTGAATAAAAGCAAGAAGCTCCAGGACGGTGAGGGCAGCAATAAGCAGATAGAAGTAGTCGAGATGACCACGGTTGAGGTTGTCGGCAAACCAGCTTGTCCCTCCGTTCCTCCTCGTCATGCCGTCAATGACCGAGATGAGGAAGCTGCTGATGAAGCTGCCCAAGCCAAGGACGCTAAGGTATAGAGCCACTCCGAGGCTTTTGAGTCGGTCGGGCATCTGGTCGTAGAAGAACTCCTGCATACCGACCAGGGTGAATACGTCCGCCGCGCCGATGAGCACGTATTGTGGTACCATCCACCACAGGCTCATGGGGACAACCACATCTGGCTGATCCACTATGTCGGCTTCCATCGCGGTGCTCAACCGCTTTATCTCCACCAGTGTGGCGGCCGCCAGCGCTGCCACGGCAAAGGCCATGCCAGTGCCAATCCGCTGGAGCATGGTGATGCCCGAGGTGACGCCCGAGACCTTTCGTGCCACCGGCACCAGGATGCGGTCATACAACACGATGATGGGGATTATGCTGATGCTAATGAAGCACTGCAGCGCCGCCGGGGGTACCTGAAAAGACGTCGAACCGATCCTTCGGTCGAGTGTGGCCGCCTGCTTCGTGAACAATGTTGGCGGCTGCGCATATACCACGCCATAGAGCAGGCATGTCGCCCATATTGGGAACAACCTCGCCATGCTCCTCACCTCCTCGACGATCTCGGTGCTCTCCGGGCAGTCGTGGTGTCCCAACAACGAGTCTCCTGCTGGCGATCTCTTCCTCCATGCTCCTAGGGCCTCGCTGGCATGTGAGAACAGGTTGGCACCCTCACCTTCGCATGAATCGTAGAACCGATACGTCCTTGTGCCAAGCAGGAAGACGACGAGTGCCAGCATCATGGCCAGGCACGGCACGCCAAAGCCGACGCCCCAGCCGACGTTGTCCTGGATGTAGCTCATGAGCGCCATGGTTACTGTCGCGCTCACGCATAGACCAAAATACCACCAATTGAAAAAGGAGTTCTGTGACAACGACTCTCTGGGATCTGTGGTGTCGAACTGGTCGGCGCCAAAGGCTTGCACGCAGGGCCTGTGCCCACTCTGTGCGATGGCCACTAGGTAGAGCGGAACATAGAAGAAGGCCGTCTGGAGGAAGGAAGGCGAGCACGCTCCCCGGCCATCAGGGGAGACGTTGCATTCTTGGCCCTCTGGTGACGTGAACATGTATGAGATCGCCAGCATCCCGAGACCCTGCATATTTGGAGCTTGGGTCAGAAGAATTCGACCTAGCAACCCAAATCGGGGTACAAAACTAAAAATTTAAGAGCTTAGGACCTATTCATTTTGCACGGGTCACTGTAATTCCTCTAAATTTTCTACAAAAGTATCATCGCACAAGATAAGTTCTTATAGGTCACAATTAGACCAACTACTAGTTCCAAGAGTAGTGTACCGGCCTTGTAATTTGAATTGGGTGATTAATTGGTCGACCTGATTGAAGGCTGTGGATCATTTTTCGTATATTGGTCCTGTGATCTACCTTTATGATATTCGTAAGATGGCCAATTCTAATTTTTCGCAATTATATTTTGTGAATTTAGAGTTTATTTATTGATTACTCGATAGGTTTCAATCACATTAGAATGTCATGTCGATAGGTTTCAATCACACTAGAATGTCATGTAAATCAGATGGCGAGGGAGTGGTAACTTACAAATTACATGAATGGCGCGATGTAAATCGGATGGCTAAGAGTTGCAACCCATACGAAAACAAAAAAATCTCGGTTACAACTCACTTGTGACTCACAGATCACATGAATCTCGGAGCAAATGTAATGACTAGGCAAGATCCCACTATTTTATTAAACTGAAAAATATATTTGAAAGTTTTAAAATTCTGAAAAAATTACGCATGTTTTGAATGATGTATACTATAACTATAAGTACGGGAAATCACAGTGTGATTTTTATATATATTATGGGCTACACATAAGTTGGAGATCGAAACTATACATTGTTCACTATTCTCATATATGTATATTTGTTATTTTATTGTAGCTCAAAATGCAAAGTGTTTTGCATTGAGATTTTGCACGCTTGTAGGATATATCATTGACAACATGAATAATTGTTTTCAAGAAAATATGAAACTTATAAATATATTTTTGATTTTTTTTAAAATAGTGAGATCATTGATTCTGGGTCCAGGAAATCTCCACTCCTAGGCAAGTGACAAAGATTTAGTTAATTCTCAAACGCATGCAAACTAGCAAATCAAATGTTTTCCAACGAAAGAAAGACCCAATTAAAATTCTGTAGAAATTACGTTTTCTAAGTACATTAAACATTGGAGTTTTATGCGATGTAGTGATTTTCCTTGGGTTCGATAACCACACACCTGCCCTATGGTCTATTAAAAATGTCACAATTTTGCTAGGCTATACCATCAGAATAGAACATTCAAATAATTCAATGCAATGAAGGACCAAAATATCTGATGCATCCATAGAGCTATGGTGTGCAAATAACTATGGGTGTCTCTGCTTCCACAGGATGGAAACATCTCTGTCAAGTGTCAACGTAACTACATACTCCCTCTGGTGAGAAAAATCAGTTGTACCGAATACAAACGTTTTGTATGTGATGATACGCTGTTTCCCAACATTTTTTCCGGATCGGAGGAGCATTAATTCTCAACCATTTGAGTCTGCAACTAACCAAAAATAAATAAAAAATACCACAAGGTTTTATGCGCCACTCGTGCGACATTTCTTGTTATATGAGTAATAACTAAACTCGTACACTACTAGCACCGCAGAAAAATGAGAGGGAACCGGTACGTACCAAGGGAGAGCGCGTGAGGCGATTTTGGGGTGATCGTGGCGGCGGCCTAGGGTTTCAAACCTAGTCGTCGCCGCCAGTGCCATCTGTAGCTTCATCGTCGCCGCCGACAAAGATTCGACGGGTCCTCGCCTCCTCTAGTTGCTGTTCTAGCACTAGGAGGGGTGGGGACCTCGGACCTGCACACGTCGCTAACTAAGGTCCTTAATATTAGAATCGTCATCTTTTAGTTAATGGAGATGGTATCATTTGCAATAAGTGATCTCCCACGCTTCGTTCGACGACGAGATATCCTTCCCGACGTGAATGGTGGCTTTGGAAGATTAAGTCGGTCTAGGTATGGTTCTTCAGATCTTGGCAGATCAATCTTGGATTGTTTCAATGGTTGTCGTGAGGAGGTTTATCCCCGCAATATCTATCCCGGCTACTACGTCTTCGGCAATGGTGATTCGTTCTGTCGGCTCCCAACGATGTCGACATCGTGGTTCGGTTATTTGTCCCTGAAACATCAGCGGTGAAACATCAGCGGTGGTACTTTTGCCGATGTTGTTTGATTAACTTAATGGCTACGTGCATGCACAAAGCCTTGGCATTACGGCTCAAAATAAAAAAGAGAGAACCTTCGATGGTATTCACATGTGTGTGATGTGGTGGTTTTGACGTTGTTCTACGGCTGCCTTCAGAAAAGTACAAGATTCTGTCATGGATGAAGAAAGAGCTTGAATATCTCATAGATTTCCTACTCTATTTTAGCTTTGTTTTTGTAATTGATGTATCGTGTACGATTTATAATATATGGTTGAATATATGTGGAAAATTAAAAAAACACTTCAGAAAAATAATGATTGAACAGGGAAAAAAGGGAAAAGGGGAATTGCTGCTAGGCAGCGACGATCGAACAAATCGGATGGAGTTGGCTAGGTATTGCTCACCGTGATGTATAGCGCGGAGGAGGCGACGATGGTGCGATACCGGCCCAGCCAGGAGTCGGCGACGGCGGCGCCGAGCAGCGGGAGCATCGACGCAGCGCCGGACCACGCGTTGACGGCCGCGGCGGCGGAGGCCGTGCTCTGCCCGAGCGGCCCGGTGAGGTAGCTGATGAGGTTGGAGGAGATGCCATAGTAGGCGAACCGCTCCGCCGCCTCCACCCCTGAATTGACGCAAAGAGAGAGCCCGTACGTAGTACCTAATTAGCGAATCGAGTGGAGCAAGTATAAGCTAGGAGGGCGAGCTCGAATCCGAGATCATCGCAGGCTTACAGATTATGAACAGAGCAGCCTTCCAGCCGCCGGTGGCGGGGCGGTGACCGGCGCGGGGGAGGATGGGTTCAAAGTCCGACGCCATGGCTGGCTGGCTGCGGGCAGCCTGTGTGCGGTGGCTGCGCAGTGGTCACTTCAGCCATAGCAGGTTCTTCTCCGTGGGGACCCAAACAACACCGAACTCTGGTTTGACCACCTATTTTTTTCTACATCCAAAATTAAATTTGGACATTGACACGACAGAGAATATATTAATAATGAATAGATACCAATTACATTCAGACTTTGGAACAAGCGAAATGTTTTAATGACATTAGGGATGCTCACAGCTCACAACAGAAAGAAGAAAAATCTCAATGATCAATTCCTTGTAGCTTCAACTCAGACAACCACCGAGACATCACCTGGATACAAATTCTTCAAAAGCAGCCTCTAAAAAATAAACAATGCATAAGTGTAGCTGACAATCATAGATTTAACGTTTTCACCCTACATAAAGTTCACACAAAAAACAATGCTTCCAACAAGGTCATTATCACACGATGTCACCATCAAAGAAAAGACTAGGTACTTGAAGGAGATCGGGTGCAGAAAAACAAAATTTTCCTAGCAACGATATGTCTAAAACATGCCAAGATCTATTCTATGCAGATATAGTAGTACGAACAGAAATCGGAATACATACCCTTGTAAACCGCAAGCGGGGATTATGTTCCCGCACAAAGGTTGTCGATGAAGACCGACGAAGTCGACCTCAAGGTCGTGTAGAGGAAGCAGACCTCCGAGTACCGTTAGCGCAGCACCTCGTAGGGCGTTACACACGTACGGTGGAAACGACGGCCTCCGAAGCTCCAGTCTAGGACGAGCAGCGGAAGACTTGGACCGAACACCAGCAGCGCGGCAGCGGGTTATGGTGGAAGAGATCCCCCTCTCAACTCGGCGCAACTCTGACAAAAGGAATCACGAAATTGAGAGAGAATTGAGGAATTAATTGGTGAATTAAAAGGCCAGGGGTGCCTCTTCTTATACAGGCTCCCGGGAGGGAGCCAACCTCCTCACCAGGCAATGTGGGACTATCCCCACATAGCCTGGTGCGGCATGGCTGGTGCCCCGGCCCTGGTGGGCCCAATTTGGCCCACCTAGGCCGGCCTCCAAGCCCCCCACCGAATTCCCTAGGGAATTTTTTCCCCTCTTGGGTCTTCTTTCGACCAGAAGGCCCATTTAGTGAAATCAGACTAAATAAATTCGAAAATAAATATATAAAATCATATTTGCACATTAATTACACTAATTAATATCAATCATATTATATATAATTTATTCTAGCTCTGAAAACTTTTTCGTCGCTGCCCGATCTCCATCAGACCTCTCCCGGGACATTCCCGGTGATCTCTTTCCTTTCTGGTTGTCTTGTCGAAACCCCTTAAGTGTGTTACCCTAGCGGTTCGATATAATAACAGGTATGATCAAGACTCCTCTATGATCAACGACTAACTCGTAGGCCTGGACCCCATGAATTAATCTCTGTGATATAACGAATGACTTTCATCTATCAAACCTGAACGCAAAGTCTTAAACCTTTTGCCATGGCGATACTTAGCGTGTCCGAGCGTCGTTTCATAGATATCTCCATACCTAGCTTGACCTCGTTATCGACAACGCTATCTTCTACTCGTCTATGATTTCATGTCTCCGTGACCTAGTCACATGCTTGCAAGCTCATTAGACATGATCTCACCTAGTGGGCCCTAGAGTATCTATCCTGCTATGCGGACTGGCAAATCCCGCTCTTGACCCCTCGTCTCAACTACTTATTTCCGATACCCAAAAGTATCACCGTTATTGTCATACTAAATAAGATACGACGTTTGGTGCGATCAAAGTATTTTCCGGAATAACAATAAGAGTTGATCTCACGGTCAAAGGTGTAAGGACTACGTCCTCTAAATCTGGATATGTCCATCACATCGTTCTCCAACGATATGACTTCCATTGCCGACCGGCTCCATGCCCTATGATCGGGAAACCTCGATCATCAATCGCGTAACGAAACTAGTCTTAGTAGAGGCTACTAGGGACCTGCTTGTTTACGCATCACACTCGTATTAATGTTTCCGCTTAATACGGTTATAGCATGACACAAAAACCTATTATGAACAAATGAGATATGATAAAGAATACACTTTATTAATTGCCTCTAGGGCATATCTCCTTCAGTCTCCCACTTGCACTAGAGTACAAATTAATCTAGATTACAACTTGGTAAAAGCTTAACACCCATAGCTAACTGGTGTTTTTCATGCTTGTCAAGCGGGAGAGGCTTCGTCAGCGGATCTGTCATATTCAGATCCGTATGCACTTTGCAAATCTTCACATCGCTTCCTTGTACGTACTAACGTATCACATGGAAGCGTCGGAGAATATGTTTGGTGGTGGAGTGAGACCTTGACTCCTTGACGTTAGCAATGGCACCCGTATTGTCACAGAAGAGGATCACGGGGTCTTGCACGCTCGGGAACACTCCAAGTTCAGTGACGAACTTCCTCAGCCACACAGCTTCATTCGCGGCTTCGCAAGCAGCAATGTACTCCGACTCCATTGTAGATTGTGCGACAATGGGTTGCTTCCTACTTCTCCAGCACACGGCGCCTCCATTCACCTTGAACACATAACATGTCTGTGACTTAGAGTCATCGGGGTCTGAACAGAAACTTGCATCCACGTAACCTGTTACGCCAAGTTCTTTGTCGCAGCCACCATAGACAAGGAACATTTCCTTTGTCTTATTGAGATACTTAAGAATGCTCTTAACAACAATCCAATGCGTCATTCCAGGATTACTCTGGAACCGGTTTTTCAAACTTAGAGCTAATGCCACATCAGGTCCAGTACTCAACATTGCACACATAATCGATCCTATGGCTAAAGCATAAGGATGTTTAGTCATATCGCTTCTTGATAACCAGCAGAGAACCCTTCTTTGCCTTCTCCATACCGAAACGCTTCAGTATTTTATCAAGATAAGTACTCTGACTCAACGCTAATAGGCGCATTGATCTTTCACGATAGATTTTTATGCCTAAGACGTATGCAGCTTCTCCTAAGTCCTTCATGGAAAATTTACTGTTTAAATATTCCTTCACGCTATTCAGAAGTTCCACATCATTTCCAATCAGCAATAAGTCATCTACATATAGTGCTAAGAACACAACCGAGCTCCCACTCATTTTCTTGTAAATGCAGGTCTCTTCCAAATTTTGAACAAATCCAAAACCTTTGATTACCTCATCAAAGCAAAGATTCCAGCTCCGAGATGCTTGCTTCAATCCATAGATGGATCGCTGAATCTTGCATACCTTGTTAGCATTTCCTGTATCGAGAAAACTTTCCGGTTGTACCATGTACAACTCTTACTCAATGTTTCCATTTAGGAAGGTTGTTTTGACGTTCATCTGCCAGATTTTATAATCGTAATAGGCAGTAACTGCTAACAAAATCCGAATAGACTTAAGCATCGCTACCGGTGAAAAAGTTTCATCGTAGTCAATTCCATGAACTTGTCGGAAACCTTTTGCGACAAGCCGAGGTTTATAGACGATCACATTACCGTCAGCATCAGTCTTCTTCTTAAAGATCCATTTATTCTCGAAGGCCTTGCGCCCTTCAGTAATATCCATCAAAGTCCACACTTTGTTGTCATACATCGATCCTATTTCGGATTTCATGGCTTCAAGCCATTTCTCGGACTCTAGACTCGCCATCGCCTCCTTGTAGCTCGTAGGTTTGTCTTGTTTAATTAACATGACGGTGCAAACCATATTGCCATACCATTATGTTGCGATCCGAGATCTACCAGACCTACGAGTTAGAATACTTTTCTCGACAGTTTCTCCCACTCCATCCGCCTTCCTTGGACCGTCCGCCTACTTCCTTATACGTCAGCTATCTGGGCCGCCCGGCAGGCTTCAGCCTTACCACCCTTGGGCCACCCTGGACTAGCCGGATTGATCCATGTTGGAGATACCCCTAGTTGATATATCCACTCCATCCACGGAGGACGTTTCCGGAATTGCTTCCGTTGCGCCACTCGGAATCTCGAGTTCAGGATCAATGATCTCATCGAGGTCTACCTTCCTCCCACTTACTCCTTTCGCGAGAAACTACTTCTCTAGAAAGGTACCGGTCTTCGCGACAAAAGTTTTGCCCTCAGCTTGGTTGTAGAAGGTGTACCCAACGGTTTCCCGCGGATATCCTACAAAGACGACTTTCTCCGACTTTAGTTCGAGTTTGTCGGGCTGTAGTTTCTTAACATACGCCTCACAACCCCAAACTTTCAGAAACGATAACTTAGGCTTCTGGCCATACCATAATTCATACGGTGTCGTTTCAACGGATTTGGACGGAGCCCTATTTAAAATGAATGTGGTTGTTTCTAACGCATAACCCCAGAAGGACACGGGCGAATCGGTAAGGGACATCATAGATCGAACACTATCCAGTAGAGTACGATTACGTCGCTCGGACACGCCGTTACGCTGCGGTGTTCCGGCTGGCGTAAGTTAGGGTACTATGCCACAACTCTTCAGATGTGTACCAAACTCAAATACTCGCCACCACGATCGGATCGGAGGTGCTTGATTTTCTTGTTAAGCTGATTCTCAACTTCACTTTGAAATTCTTTGAACTTTTCAAAAGTTCCAGACTTGTGTTTCATCAAGTAGATATAACCGTATCTACTCAAGTCATCAGTGAAGGTGACGAAGTGACGATAACCATTGCGTGTCGAAACGCTCATTGGTCCACACACATCTGAATGTATGATCCCCAATAAATCCGACGCCCGTTCAACGAAACCTTTGAACGGTGTCTTGGTCATTTTGCCCATAAGGCATGGTTTGCATGTATCGAGGGATACGAAATCCAACGAGTCCAAAAGTCCATCGGAGTGGAGTTTCTTCATGCGCTTTACACCAATATGACCAAGACGACAATGTAACATATACATGGCTGTATGATCACTACACTTAATCCGTTTGGCTTCTATGTTATGGATGTGAGTACTACGATCGAGATTCAACAAGAATAAACCATTATTCTCGGGAGCATCAACATAAAAGATATCATTCATATAAATAGCACAATTGCTTGACACTGATTTAAATGAATAACCGTCTTGTAACAGGCAAGACCCACTTATAATGTTTACACTTAAGGATGGTACAAAATAACACTTATTTAAAACCAAAACTAATCCCGATGGTAGATGTAGAGGGAGCGTGCCGACAGCCACCACGTCGACTCTCGATCCGTTGCCGACGCGCATCGTCACCTCATCCTTAGCCAGCCGCCGTTTATTTCGTAACTCCTCCTGAGAGTTACATATATGAGCAACAGAACCAGTATCAAATACCTACGTGTTGCTCCGGGAGGATGTAAGGTACACATCTATAACATGTATATCAAATATACCTTACTCTTTGTCGACTGTCTTGCCATACTTCCTATCCTCCAGGTACTTGGGGAAGTTGCGCTTCCAGTGACCTTTTCCCTTGCAGTAGAAGCACTTCACGCTAGCTCTGGGACCAGATCTGTTAGTCTTGGGCTTGGCAATCATCTTGCCCTCCCTCCTGGACTTCCAGCTCTGCTTTCCCTTGCCACCGGATTTCTTAAAATCGATGGTCTTGTTGACCATCAACAGCGTGTGCTCCTTCTTAATCTCCACCTCAACAGTCTTGAGCATCACGAACACTTCACCCAGGGACTTAGCCATGCCCTGCATGTTGTAGTTCATGACGAAGCCTTTATAGCTAGGGGACAACGATTGCAACACCCTGTCAATCGCCAACTCATCGGGAATCTTGCATTCCAGAGCATTCAGGCATTGAACGTAGCCAGACATCTTGACCACATGCTCGCTCACACTGCTATGCTCCTCCATCTTGGCCGAGAAAAAAAGCTCAAAAGCTTCATATCTCTAAGCCTTAGCCTGCGGCGCGAAGACATCCTTGAGATCAGAAATAATCTCAAAGGCGCTCATCTTCTCGAAGCGCTTCTGCAGGTCGGCTTCCATGGCGTAGAGCATGCCACTCTGGACAAAGGCAGAATCCTCCGATCTGGTCTGGAAGACCTTCTTCTCATTCTCAGAGGCTTCATCTGCGGGAGGGTCACCTATGGCGGCCTCAAAGACGTAGGCCACCCTATGGGGAGTGAGGAGGTTCCTCAGGTTGCGGAACCAGGCCATGAAGTTTGACCCATTGGTCTTAAAATTTTCTTTCTCAACGAACAGACCTAGGTTAAACGAGGGGCGAGACATCTGAAAGAACATTTCTTAATCCCTAGTGTTTTGTGTGTTAGTTAACAATACCAATGATATACTAATCCTATTGCTAAGTATTTCAGTTTGGGTGAAACTCATATCACAAATACTAAAGCCAAATTGTAGAGAAAAAGAGTTTTTGGAATTCTTCCCAGACTCGGATATTCCGGTTCCCCAACTCGGATATTCCGAGTCAACCCCAGAAAATTGGCTAAGTCAAGTTCAGAAGTACTACTGACTCCAATCGGAAAATCAGCTCGGAAATTTCAAGGACTCGGATATTCCGGTTCCCCAACCCGGATATTCCGAGTCAACCCCAGAAAAATTGGCTAAGTCAAGATTCAGAAGTGGTACTGACTCCAATCGAAAAATCAGCTCGGAAATTTCAAGGACTCGGATATTCCGGTTCCCCAACCCAGATATTCCGAGTCAACCCCAAAAAAATTGGCTAAGTCAAGATTCAGAAGTGGTACTGACTCCAATCGGAAATTCAGCTCGGAAATTTCAAGGACTCGGATATTCCGAGTCAACCTCAGAAAATCGGCTAAGTCAAGTTCAGAATTGGTTCTGATCTCAACCGGAAATTCAGCTCGGATATTTTCAAAGACCCGGATATTCCGGATGACCGGAATTTCCGGTGTTACTTAAACCGGAATTTCCGGGTGCCCAAGACAGCCAACGGCCAGCTTTTGAGGGGGAGTATAAATACCCCCTCACTCACTCAAGAACAGTTAGCTCTCAGATTTTCTCTCTCCTACCATTCTTGAAAGCTCAAATCATCAAGATCTCCCAATCCCCCCACCCAAATTCATTGATCTTTGGAGGATTGGAGGAGAAGGCCCGGATCTACATCCTCACCGAAGGGATTTGCATTTCTCCCCCATTCACTTGGGGATTTCGTGGCTAGGGTTTCCGGTGGGAAAACCTAGTTCACCATTGTTGTACTCTTGGTGTTACCTTGACCTTTTGTGGTCCTTGACCTTTTGTGGTCTTCTTGGGAGCCCCCAATTCAGTTGTGGGTGTGTGCCTCAAGCGTTTGTAAGGGATTCGATCTCCGCCCTAAAAGAGGATCAATAGTGGAAGGTGGACTCGAAACCTTTGTGATTGAGTTCATCGGAGAAGAAGGTGAGCCTTTGTGGCGTTGCGGCTAACCTGTTGTGGTAGCGCACACCTCTCCAAACGAGACGTACACCCTTGGGTGGAACTCGGGATTACATCTTCGTCTCCGCGTGCTTCACTTGGTTCCCTTTACCTTTGCTCCCTTACTTGCTTATCTTATTATCGCTTAGATTATCATTTAGGTAAATTCACCGTAGTTGCATATCTAGAGAATTTACCTTTGTGTTGAGCCTAAATTTGAAAAGACCTAAAATTTGTAATAGCACCTATTCACCCCCCCCCCCTCTAGGTGCCGGATTCCCGTTCAATTGGTATCAGAGCCAAGTTCACTTTTAAGGGCTTAACCGGCTAAGTGCAACGATGACGGAATCCGATGCCGAGAGAGCCGCCCGTGAAAAATTAGAGGCGGAGAAGGAGGCGTTAGCCAAAGGGGCAACCATGGCCGATCGTATTGATATGAGATCGTCCTTGGAGGCCCAACTCCTCAAGATGAATGAGATGCTCATGGCACTCTTGAAGTCTAAGGAGCCCGAGACTACTTCTCCCTCTCCTTCTCCTAAGGAACATGCGGGGAACTCTAAGGAGTCATCTTCGGATGGGTCCAAAGATGTTACCTCAAGTGTTCCCGGGAAGGCGGAAAAGGATGAACCACCTAGCTCCTCTAACACCCCCAAAGGAGAGGAATTTCATAATGTCAACCATAATTACTCTCCTAACCCTCCTATCCCTCACCCTCATGTAAAATTTAGAAGTGATCCTCCTAAGCTTAAACCTACTCATTTCTCTCAATGGGTATTTCTAATGAAGTCTCATCTATGTAGTGCCTCCATTGAGCTTTGGCGCATCATTGAAGAAGGATACAAGCCCCATGATCCAACCAACTTGACAAGAAGAGAGGTGGTTGATAGCCAACTCAACGCCACCGCTCTTCATCAACTCCAAATGGCCGTTGGAGAGAAGGACATGGCGCTCATTCAACAATTCTCCACCGCCAAGGAAGTTTGGAATGCTCTTTCCGACATCTTCGTTGGGAATGAGAGCATGAAGAAGAACCGGTATGATGCCTTATGCAATGAGGTGGAAGGGTTCTACAAGTTGGATGGAGAAAGCCACGAGGACATGTACCGGAGGTTGGTGTTGGTTGCCAACTCCTTCAAGAACCTCGGGGCGGAGTACATTAATGATGCTTGGATCAAGAGGAAGTTTGTGACCGCTCTCTTGCCCTTTGAGGAAACGGATTTGAAGACACTCCAAGGGAGACATGACTTTGCAAAGATGACATCCAATGAAGTTATGCAAGAGATGACCGCATGCAAGGTGGCCTCCAAGATTGCACAAGATGCAAGAGCTAGAGCCATAGGGATGCACAAGCATGCCTCAATTGCTTTGAAGGCCACCGTTGAAGAAGAGGATGAAGAGGAGTGTGATGATCAAGTCGAGCTATCTAGTGAAGCTCTCTCAAGCACTCTCACTCAACACATGGGTCTTGCGGCAAGAACCTTTTGGAAGAACCCCGGAAGGGACAACGCAAGGATTGACAAGAAGTTTCCCCCCAACGGAGAAAAGCCATTCAACAAAGTGAGGCTTTGCTATAACTGCGATGACAAGAGCCACTTTGTTGCCGATTGCCCATGGGAGAGAAGAGAGGATCATGGTGGGAGGCTCGTGTCCAAGACGAAGGGCAAGGGGCCCATGCCCATGAAGAAGCCTTTCTTCAAGAAGAACCAAAAGATTGTCTTGGTGACTCAAGAGCAATATCCCACCGATGATGAAGATAGTGACAAGGAGGATACTCCAACGCAAGTGGCCGCACTAGCCATCTCTTCCACACCTCCATCACTCTTCTCCTCACCAAACGAGAGCCCCATCGTCAAGAATGCAAGATGTCTTATGGCAAAGACATCCGAGGTACAATTATCCCCCAACTCCATATCACATGACATTGATGATGCTATGAGCTTAGAAGTCAAGGAAGAAATCATTGCTTTTGATAAATTCATGACTAACTTGCAAGGAGAAGGAAAGAAACACCTTGGCTCAATCATGAGTCGTATAGGTGAGCTTGAGGATGAGATTGAATTAAAAGGTGAGATTGAGAGAGAGGATGCACACACTAAGGTGTCTCTCCAATCCTCTCTCGAAGATGAACAAGAAGCTCATGCTCTCCTTAAGGAGCAACTAGCTAAGATCACTAAGGATCGTGATCTCGACTTTGCTAAATGTAAAATTGTGCAAAATGAAAAGTCCGAGCTTGTAGTTGCTCATGCTAGACTTTGCGAAGACTTCGAGTCACTTGTCAATGCTCACAAGGTGTTGACAAGTGATCACGAACGTCTTCTCAAGTCTCGTGATCAACTCCAATCTCGGATATCTACTCTTGAGAAACCTAGCACCTCTACTCCTTTGAATGCTAATGCAAATGTTGTGAAGGATATTGCTAGGGTTGTGTTTGTTCCCTCCATGGCAACCAAGCCCAAGACCTCTCTTGATAAAGGTAAGGGTTCACTCACTACTCCTCTTCATGAGCGAGTTCCCCACAAGGGTAAGGAAGGTCTAGGCTATGTTGCTAAGGAGAAGAAGAAGATCAAGAAGAAGACCAAGTCCGCACAAGCCAAGAAGGATGACATTGCGAGTGGAAATGCCACAAGGGGCACTCCCACTCGTAATGACTTTGCGGGCATATCTAACCCCAACTATGCTTTATATGTTGATTATTATGGGGATGTCTATGCTAGATACATTGGTCCTTTTGATGGTTACATTGAATATGCTATTTGGGTTCCAAAGACCCTTGTTGCTAACCAAAAGGCACCCATTGCAAAATGGGTACCTAAACCAAAGAATTGATTGTGTGTACGGCCTTGCTTCCGGAGGATCGAAATGGATAATTGATAGTGGGTGCACTAGTCATATGACCGGAAGCAAGGATATTGTAACGGAGTTGAAGCCCAATGATGATCAAATGACCGTTACATATGGTGATAATTCTAAGTCTAAGGTAATAGGGATCGGCAAGGTGGTAGTGGCACCGGACATCACACTTGTGAATGTCTTGCTTGTCGAGTCCCTAGGTTTCAACTTGATCTCCGTCCATTCCTTAACTTGTTTGGGTTATACCGTTGTCTTCGAATAGGAAATGGTCATTCTCTTGCGGATCAAGTCTCTCAATGTGTCTTTCGTTGGGTACATTGAGAATGGGCTCTATGTGGTTGACTTCTCCGGAGTCACCACTTCCCATACAATGTGCCTATTCGCAAAGGAGGACTTGGGTTGGCTATGGCATCGCCGACTAGCCCATGTCAACAAGAGGACTTTGCAAAGTCTCCACAAGGGTGGCTATATCCTAGGACTAAAAGACCATGTTTCTTTCTCGAAGGATCGAATGTGTAGGGCGTGTGTGAAAGAGCATTTTCCCTCATGTGTGGTTTTGGTAATTGAATGACAATCTCTATGGACTAATGTTTGCTTTGAGATATCATTATAGATCATGTCCATGGAGTTGTGGAGTTCATGTGTTGGACTCTTGAAGATTATGTGTTGAGTGGAGCATATTGCAAGAATGTCTTGAAGATTCAAGACATCATCTTAGTGAAGAAAAGATGAGTTGTGCAAGACCAAGAGAAGCTTTCTCGAAAAGATCCTATGCTTGGTGCTTGCAATGGATACATGAAGATGAAGCTAAGCGAGACTCTCCCATTGTGAGCATGGGGGAGTATTTGGAGAAGTCTTCATCAAGCAAGTGTTTGGACGCGCAATCAAGAAAGATGACCCACTTGAAGAGATCAAGATAGTCATCATCTAACTCAAGTGGAATGCTCAAGGCAAAGGTATGATCTTGATAGGGCTATAGGATAGATAGGCGTACTATCAAGAGGGGCTCTCAAGTTAGTAACTTGATCGCATTCTTGTGGAGAGCTCAAACCTTTGCATACTTGGCATATCATGTTTCTTGGTTCTTATTTGGCTTTTATGTTGGTGAGGAATTAGAGCTTGGTTCATCTCCATGTCAAGCTCTAGTTCATCGAAATCGGTTTTACTTTGGACATCTTGTTGTGTTTTCGGTGGCGGAAATATTGCCGGTTCTACCTTGAGGAAAGTCCCACACCTTGCCATGTGTGGAGATTTTACTCTATTTATGGGATGCAATATTTCCAACAAAATTGGTCTCACCTCATTTGGAGTTCATTTGCAAAAGTTATAGCAGTTTTCGTTTCAGTGTTCTGCTGATTCGGATTATTGGGGTCGGATATTCTGCCCTACCGGAATTTCTGGTTCCCCAGCTCATCCAAGAAAACGGCTAAGGAAAGGAGAAAAAGGGTTCTGACTCCAGTCGGAAATTGTGCTCGGAAATTTCCGTCTACCGGAATTTCCGAGTGCCCCCAGAAAAGTCCTCCAGAAATGACTAAGGAAAAGTTTGGTTTTGCTTCTGACTCCAGCCGGAATTTCCGAGCTCTCTTAGACCGGAATTTCCGGGTGACCGGAATTTCCGAGTCTCTCTAGACCGGAATTTCCGGTTGACCGGAATTTCCGAGTCTCACTTATATCGGAATTTCCGAGTGTCGAAACAGCCAACGGCTATATTTCCTGGAGGGGTATAAATACCTCTCCCCTTCTTCTTCCCCAGCTAATCCAAGGCAGCACGACTTTCCCCTCTCTCCTACTCCATTGTTGACCTTGGAAAGCTCACTCCCCTCTCAATCCCTCCATAGAATCTTGCATATTCTTTAGGGCAAGTTGAGAGGAGATCTAGATCTACAATCCTACCAATCCATCTCTCCTTTAAGTGAGGGGAACTTAGTGGATCTAGTTCTTGGAGTTCCTTTGTGGTTCTTCCTCTTTGTTTTTCCTCTCTTCTCCCCCCATAAGCATTAGTTGCTTTTGGTGGGATTTGGGAGTGAAGGATTTGACTCATTTGTGGTTTCCTTTGTTCTTCCTCTCTTATTCCCCCATAAACATTTGTTGTTGTGTTGGAATTTGAGAGTGAAGGACTTGAGCACTTCGTGTGCTCTTGCCATTGCATTTGCATCGGTTTGAGCCCTCCACGAGGATTCGTGGTGGTATTACTTGTGAGCTTGTTACTCTTGGGTCTTTGGACCCTAGACGCCTTTTGTGGCCGGCCTTTTGTGGCCAAGACCTTTTGTGGTCAAGACCTTTTATGGTCACTTGAGAGCCCCCAATTAAGTTGTGGGTGTGTGCCTCAAGACTTGGGAGCCCCCAATTAAGTTGTGGGTGTGTGCCTCAAGAGTTGTACGGGATTCGATCTCCGCCCCAAAGGAGATCAATAGTGGAAGGTGAACTCAAACCTTTTGTGGTTGAGTTCATCAGGAGAAGAAGGTGAGCCTTTGTGGCGTTGCGGCTAACCTGTTGTGGTTGCGCACACCTCTCCAAACGAGACGTACACCTTTGGGTGGAACTCGGGAATACATCCTCGTCTCCGCGTGCCTCGGTTATTTCTATACCCGAGCTCTTTACTTATGCTCTTTACATTGTGATAGCCTTCGTGCTTGAAGTCATATATCTTGCTATCATCTTGTTACTTGTATTGCTTAGCTTAAGTTGTTGGTGCACATAGGTGAGCCTAGTTTATATATCTAGGTTGTATGCTTGTTAAAGTAAACCTCTAGTTTTATTCCGCCCTTATCAAGCATACCGGAATTTCCGGGTCATTTGTGGACCGGATATTCCGGCTACTCGGAATTTCCGGGTCACTCTTGGACCGGATATTCCGGCTCCTCGAAAAAGTTTTAAATCGCCTATTCACCCCCCCCCCCCCCTCTAGGCGACGTCTATCCGTTCAGTGTGTTGAAGGAAAAATGCATGACATCTACCATCCAAGCAAGACCATCATTTCGTCAAAGAGGGTTTTGGAGCTTCTCCATGTTGACCTCTTTGGTCCCATTCCGGAAGCTAGTCTTGGTGGCAAGAAATATTGCTTGGTGATTGTTGATGACTATTCAAGATACACATGGGTTTTCTTCTTCAAGACGAAGATGGAGACTCAACAAACTATCATCGACTTCTCCAATGAAGCTCAACGTCAACACAATGTCCCTATCTTGGTGATACGAAGTGACAATGGGTCTGAGTTCAAGAACTACACCTTAAACGAGTTCCTTAGTGAAGAAGGGATTCGTCATCAATATTCCGCTGCTTATACTCCCCAACAAAATGGTGTAGCCGAAAGGAAGAACCGCACACTTATTGAGATGGCAAGGTCGATGATGGCCGAGTTCAAGTCCCCTCACAACTTTTGGGCCGAAGCCGTCAACACCGCTTGCCATTCATCCAACCGGCTCTTCTTTCGCAAAGGACTCGTGAAGACACCTTATGAAGTGCTTACCGGGAACAAGCCCAATATCTCCTACTTCCGAGTATTTGGTTGTAAGTGTTTTTATCTCATCAAAGGTGTTCGTTTGGGCAAGTTTGATTCTAAGTCTCTTGAAGGGACATTTGTGGGCTACGGATCCGAATCCCACACTTATAGAGTCTATGATAAGGCCTCGCGCATAATCATAGAAACTTGTAGTGTGGTGTTCGAGGAGAATGACGGCTCCCTCGTGGAGCAAAGTGGTGTTTCCGGTGTAGGTGATGATGAACCTCAAGATGCTATCCGAAGAATGGGGTTGGGAGTCCACCGCCCCGTTGAACTCTATTATGAGGTTGATCAACAAGGACCAAGTTCTTCACAAGTGGTGACCACCCCAACACAAGAAACACCCATCGACAACACCGTGCCCAATGCACCTAGCCAAGAAGAAGAACAAGATTCTACAACTGCTCCTGGAATTTCCGGAGGACCGGAAAATCCGGTTCAAGATGGACTCGGAAATTCCGGTGGTTCGGAATTTCCGGTCCCTGAACCCGGAATATCCGGTCCTGCTGACATTCCCGGTGGCAGTTCGCAAGGCCAAGATCAACCCTCTCCCTCACCAATGGACACCACTACAATGGTTGATCAAGGTCATCAATTCAGTCAAGGCGGAGACATGAATGATCAAGATGATCAAGCGATTCCTCCCACCACTAGGAGGGAAATCGAGATCCGCCGCTTGAATAGGGTTGGCACCTCACAGGAATTAAGAGCTCTATCTCTTGACAAGGTTCTTGGTGATGTGAGAAGCAAGGTCTCTACCCGAAGACAACTCGCAAGCTTTAGTGAACATCAAGCTCACATCTCCATGGTGGAACCCAATAAGGTCTTTGAAGCTCTTGAAGATAAAGATTGGCTTGATGCTATGCATGAAGAGCTCAACAACTTCGAGCGCAACAAAGTGTGGAAGTTTGTGGAAAGACCCAAAGATTGCCGCAATGTTATCGGCACCAAGTGGATATTCAAGAACAAGCAAGATGAACATGGCATGGTGGTGAGGAACAAGGCAAGATTGGTGGCTCAAGGTTTGAGATGTCTATGATGGGCGAGATGAAGTTCTTCCTCGGATTTGAGATCAAACAATTGAGGGAAGGAACGTTCATCAACCAAGCAAAGTACATTCAAGACATGCTCGTGAAGTACGAGTTGCTTGATCTCAAGGGTGCCTCTACTCCAATGCAAACCAAATGCCACCTTGAGCTCAACCCGAAGGGTAAGGATGTGGATCAAAAGGTATACCGCTCCATGATTGGATCTCTCCTCTACCTTTGTGCATCTAGACCGGATATAGTGCTAGCCGTAGGAGTGTGTGCAAGATATCAAGCGGCTCCTAAAGAAAGCCATGATGTGGCGGTCAAGAGAATCTTTAGATATTTGGCTTATACCCCAACCTATGGATTGTGGTACCCCAAGGATGCAAATTTCTCATTATGTGGGTACACGGATTCCGATTGGGCGGGAGATCATGATGATAGGAAGTCAACCTCCGGCGCTTGTCAATTTATTGGGAGGTCCTTGGTGAGTTGGTCTTCTAAGAAGCAAAATTGTATATCTCTCCACCGCCGAAGCCGAGTATGTTGCCGCCGCAAGTTGTTGCACTCAGTTGCTATGGATGAGGCAAACTTTAAAGGAGTACGGAGTCGATTGCGACAAAGTGCCTCTTTTATGTGACAACGAAAGTGCCATCAAGATTGTCTACAACCCGGTGCAACATTCAAGAACCAAGCATATTGAGATCCGCCATCATTTCATAAGATATCATGTGGCCCGTGGAGACATTGACTTATCATATGTGGGCACAAGGGATCAATTGGCGGATATCTTCACGAAGCCCCTTGAGGAAGGAAGGTTTTGCTTTTTGAGGAATGAGCTTAATATCATTGATTCGAGGTCCTTAGCTTGATCACTTGCACACTCACCTAGGGCGTAATTGCATCTTATCTAGTTTAGGTGTAGGCATGGAAATAGGGGGAGTGCGGTCCTAATACATTGGATCATCCCTCCCCCCATTATGCCGATAGCAAGTGTTCTTTTATCTCTATATTCATTATTATGACTAATGAGATAAAACGACGAGTATTGGTTATGTACCCAAGATACATCTTCGCGGTAACATGCCATACACTCCTACATGCTGGCCTCGGCCACCGACCTCCTCTCCTTGAAGAGTTGATTTTATTTGGAGCTTATTGTTGCTATTTGCCCTCCTATTCATGCATGTGGGAAACCTACTCAACTTGGCTCTTTTATTTCGGTTTGGTTGTTGTGAGTTGAGTATGGTGTACCAATATCAGTTTGGAAATCTATCCCAAGCCTACTTTCCCCTGAAAACATTTCTCTCTATTGCACACAAGTCATCCATTTGAAAACTGGGATTTTGGTTCAGCAGTTCGGAATATCCGGTTCATTTTGAACCGGAATATCCGGTGACTCGGAATATCCGGTGTAAGTCACACCCGGAATATCCGGTCTGGCGGTTTGTCCAGAAATATAAGGGCAGGCTCGGGGTGAAGGGCTCATTAGTGCCCTTCTTCCACCCCCGACCTCCCTCTCCTCCAGCCGCCGCCCCTGCTGCTCCAAAGTCCCTCCGGAGCACTCCGACCGCCGGGGAACCTCTTTCTCGGCCGGATCTGCTCCTCCTCCGCCCCGGGAACTCACTCCTCCAAGCAATGGCCTCAATGGATGAGGGTAACTTCACTTTTCTTCTTCCTTATGTGCTTGCACTTGGATCTTGATGTGGAGTTATTTGTTTCAATGTTGCTTGGTAGAGATTGTTTCTAGGACTATTCCCTGCCTTCTACATACATTAGTTTTTCATTATGTTGGATCGATCTAGTTTTAGACCGAGTCAATCTCAGATCTGCAGTTTCTGTCTGACTCGGAATATCCGGCTCAGATTGACTCGGAATTTCCGGTCATGTCTGAACCGGAATTTCCGAGTCAAACACTGCAGTTTTAGGATTAACTCATGTTTAACTACATATGATTCATCAAATGCCTATCTAATGTGTGTATTATCTCCTGACTTGTGTGCACTTACCTTATGCTACCCTCTATGCTCAAATTCACAGTTTCAGGTGGAAGTCCGTCCGTAGGGGCATCAAGGAACACAGGTAGAGCACCTGTCCACAAGCAACCAGTTAACAAGGGAAAGGGTCCTGCAACTCAGAGGACGAAGAAAGTTGTTGCCAGCAAGCCCTCATCCAAGAAGAGAAAGAATGCTCCTAGTCCCCAACGTCAGGACTACTCCAAGATGAATTATGTGGATTACTCTCTCGCTGATCGCAGCTTTTGGTGCCAAGCGCAAGAGCACATATTCGTGGATCTCTATCTCTCACTGTCGAAGCCCATTCGACCCATGCACCTGTTTGACTTTGCATCTCTCCAGAAGAAAACCGCATTTGCTGAGGCCATCCACATTGTCAAGACCATGGGTTTGGAGAGGTTGGTGCTCATCCGTTGTCCCTACAACGCGCAGCTTGTAATGCAGTTCTTCGCCACCCTAGTGATCAAGGGTGACTCGAAGAAGACCATAAAGTGGATGACTGGGGAATCATACTGTGAGTCCAACTTCGAGGAGTTTGCCAAGGTACTGGGCTACAGGTTTGATGGTGACAATCCCCAAGGCACTCGCATGCACACCCCCTACAAGCTCAACAAGAAGGAGACAACTCACTTATATGGTGTGGGAGCCACCCCTGGATTCTCTCGTGACTTGCTTCCATTGTATGATGTTCTTGTGCGCATCCTGCGTGAGAACATTGCACCGAGTGGTGGCAACAACGACAACGTGGTTACCCCTCTCTGCAACCTGCTCCTTCACGCCAACCGCATTGTGGAGGACTCGGGTTCTGATACTGACTGGAGAGTAGATGTGATGGTTACATCTACAATGAGATGTATGAAGCTATGACCACCAGGGTCTCTATTCCTTATGCTCCTTACATAATGAAGCTCATCCAGTTTAAGTTCCCTGACTACAACTTCAGCAGCAGTGATTTGGTGCCACATGACTTCAAGAAGCTTTATGTGAAGAAGACTGTGGTCAAGCCCCCTCCTAGGCTTCTACTACATCAGCTACAGGTGGATCTTTCATGGGTGATGCTAGGAGGGCTGCTGCTGCCTCTACTCATGTTCCTACCACTCATGCGCATGTCAAGAAGCTGAACTGGTTCCAGCGCAACATCCTTTGCATGAATGTGGACATCCGCAAAGAGGAATACAATGCCTACAAAGATCGCCGTCAGCTGGATTGCAAGCAAGACTTGATCCTTCACCATGCTTCTGGCTCTCCTGCTCCTGCTGCTCTGTCTGAGCCCCTGACCTTTGCTCAGTGGAACCAGGGTTCCTTGGCTCCGTGGACACTGATTGACCAGGACCTTGGCGGCAGCTCGTACACCACTGGCTATGACTATGATGATGAGGAGGAAGATGATGATGAGGAGGCAGAGTCTGAGGAGTATGAAGAGGATGATGATGATGAGGATGCTGGTGATGATGATGATGAGGAGGACCCCTCGGACTGAAGACTTCCATGGGACGTAGCATCGCTCTTCTTCCTTTTTTGGCGTTTTGATGCCAAAGGGGGAGAAGTTGCTCTACTAGGACTTCTTCGGGGATTTGCAAAGGGTCGGGCACAAGCTTATGCGTTTATCATTTATTTGCGCTTGTGTCCACTTATCGTGTTTTAAGATATTTGTGAACTCTTTTTATTTCATTATGTGATAACTATGTATTGAGACAATGGTTTGATGCTATCATTATCTTATGGTTGAGACTTCGAATTGATTGTGTTGGTATTCTCTTCATATTCTATATACACAAGGTATGAAAATCTATCTAGTCTCAATTGCTACCATAATCTTACATTTTGTCTCGTTTCTCCTTTGTGATATCTTGTGGTTGTTGTTATAAAATTGCTCCTATCCTTTGTCATTTTGTGTTGCTTACTTGCATTTATTTAGGGGGAGCCATTTTCTGCCAAAAACATGTTATTACCTTTTGTTTCTATGCAAATCTTGGTATTGTCATCTAACACCAAAAAGGGGGAGATTGAAAGAACATTTCTTAATCCCTAGTGTTTTGTGTGTTAGTTTACAATACCAATGATATACTAATCCTATTGCTAAGTATTTCAGTTTGGGTGAAACTCATATCACAAATCCTAAAGCCAAATTGTAGAGAAAAAGAGTTTCTGGAATTCTTCCCAGACTCGGATATTCCGGTACCCCAACTCGGATATTCCGAGTCAACCCCAGAAAATTGGCTAAGTCAAGTTCATAAGTACTACTGACTCCAATCGGAAAATCAGCTCGGAAATTTCAAGGACTCGGATATTCCGGTTCCCCAACCCGGATATTCCGAGTCAACCCCAGAAAAATTGGCTAAGTCAAGATTCAGAAGTGGTACTGACTCCAATCAGAAAATCAGCTCGGAAATTTCAAGGACTCGGATATTCCGGTTCCCCAACCCGGATATTCCGAGTCAACCCCAAAAAAATTGGCTAAGTCAAGATTCAGAAGTGGTACTGACTCCAATCGGAAATTCAACTCGGAAATTTCAAGGACTCGGATATTCCGAGTCAACCTCAGAAAATCGGCTAAGTCAAGTTCAGAATTGTAACATCCCAACATTTTGGAATGTTCAAAAATCACTAAAATTTAAAACTTTTGTTTTGATTTAAAACAAAATATTAAATGCATAAGAAAACCAACTAGGAAAGACTTCAAACTTATTGAGAGAGTTTAATAATTCAAATGTCTCAGTTTAAACATTTCATTATCCATTGTATTTCTTAAAACCTCCATATGTATTTTGACAAATGTTTTACAAACTTTCAAACCCTTACCTTGTAATAAAAAGTTTCTTTATAAGTATTTGATTTAAATAACCTAGCCATAACTATTCATAAATTAAAATAATGTTTACAAGAATTCCTTTAATATATTTAAAAACAGGATCTATTTGTCAAAGGGTTTTCATTCTTTCACCAGAACTCAAAACATAATTTCGTTAATTTCAAGTCTATAGTTTATAACTTTAATAACTTCATAAATTAAAATCAATGAATTATCCTAATAAACATTTCATTTGTTTAAATAAAATTTCAATTATTTTCAAAGCATGAAATGATTACTGTATTCTAAATAAGAAAGGAATTTAAAATCTTTTCCAAATATGTTATGAAGTTCCACTGAATTATCTTAATGTAAAATATAATGGTGCACAAAATATTTTGAATTAAAAATGAATACATTATATTTCCCTTTTCATTTCAAATAAATGTGTATTGTTATTTAGTATTATACTAAAGCCTAAAATGAATTTAGTATTTGAAAATGAGTTTAAATAACTTGAATTCAAACATAATTGAATGTGGGTAATTTCCTAAATTTTATTTAACCCAAATGAATTAATTAAATGCCTATTTTCAAACATATCATAAAGTGTCAAAATTTGCATTAATCAATATTTCAAATTTTTTTTTTGAAAATTGTTCAAAACATGCCCACAACTGGTTTAACACAAAGATAATAATTTTACAAATTTTTAGAAATTTGTTAGACTTCATTTGGAGTTATAAATCAAAAGTTATAAAGGAAATAAATAAAACAGAAAAGAAAAGGAGAAAATCCTGACAGCGGGACCCACACGTCAGCGCGACGTGGTCGTCTTCCCCGCGCGTCAATCACGCCCCCGACAGAGCAGAAAACGCCGGCGTTACCTCGCTTCAATTCGCGGGAATTAGGGCCGGATTCTACGCCCCCTTCGACCCCTTTTAACCCCCTCCTCCTCCGCACCATTTCCCCTCGCGTTGCTCTCTGTTTCGTGCCGTCGGGCTGTCAGAAATCCTCGCCGACCATCCGCCACTGCCGCCGGCGAGGAGCTCCATTTCCGGTGGACGTAGACCACGCCGAGCTCTCCCACCTACTCCATCCTTCGTTATTCTTCCTCGTACGTCTTTCTAACATGGTGCGGTATTTTATTTCACGCTAGGACGAGCTGCGCATCCACGACCGACGCCGTCCGTCGCCATCTCCAACTCCGGCGAAGGATTGCCGAAGAACGCAGACGCGACGAGGTCTCCGAGCTCGCCATCGACACCGCCTCGCCACCCTACTCGCTCCGGTATAGTTTGCTCGTCCCGAGACCCCCTAGAGCGCGTAGAACGCGGATGCCGAGCCGTCGCCGCCGCGCTCCGGTAACCTAGCGCCGCCACCGGTGAGCTCCTCTCTCAGTTTCACTCCTGGCCGTTAGATCCGTTTTAGACGATCGTGATTAGATTACTTATTCCGAATCGGTACGGTTGGATGTGATCCGTTAGATCTAGATCGTGTGGACCAGATCAGATCACTTAACCACGTCAGCGATCCCAGTCAGCGGCCACGTCAGCGCACAGTCAGCGCCAGCGTGGAATTTCGTTTTCTAATTAAATTAAAAATGGCAGTTTTGCAGAAAAGCCCCTGTCTATTCAAACTATCATATCTTTTTCTCTGTTTATCCAAATGCAAATATTTTTATATATTTGGAAAGCCCTTGACATGTAGATTATTTTAGATTGGCCAAAATTCAAATTTGACTTAGTATAAAATATTCAAATTTCAAATGGTGAATTTGAGTATATTTGTAATAACTTTAAATCTATAAATCCAAAAATTGCAAATAAAATTGTTTTAGAAATTTTAGAATATTTGTAAATTAATGCCACTGCTATAAAATATTTTTGAGTAATTTTGAATGAATTCATAGTTATATATAATTAATTTGAATAGTTTGACTATTTTCAACATAACTATTAATAAAAATATTAATTTTGATTAAAGTAAATTGCTATAAATTTAATTAAAATACCCCTGTCTATTAACACTATTTATAAAATTTGTTATAGAAATATTAATCATAGAAAACTATAATCTGATAATTATTCCTTTTATTATACTTTCCAAAAATTATAAACTAATTAAATTGCAATTATAACTTTATGCATACTTTATAAATATCACAAAAAATTAGTATTATGATTTAAAATTGCATGTCATGCATAGCATATTTATTTTGTAGTTATATTTCCCATAAGGGAAAACTCCTCCCCATTTTACCTAAGTTAGGTTTATTTTCAAACTTAGCATTTTTGTGAAGTGCTACACTTAGACACTTAGTAAAATTTTAACATGGAGCTGGAAGACCAATGAAGGACTTAGCCCAACGAGACTCCAGAAGAATCTCCAAGGAGTGGAAGCACTTAGAAGAAAGATCAAGAAGAAGTTCATGAAGACCAACCAGAAATATTTTCTAAGTCTTTCTCCCTCTTTCTTCTTTCTCCCTCCTTCTTCTGTTAGACTTCATGATGACTACGTAAATCCAAGACCAGCCTCGAGGATACAAGAACCACCAAGTCTGGAGATGAAGCCTGGAGGACAACTATATCTCTCTTTCTATCTTTTCCCCTCCTTTCTAATCTTGTCTTTCACATTTGACTTAAACAAATTTTGATCATGATGTTATCATCTTGAAGTTGTTGGATCCTAGCGGCATAGTGGGATGAAGCGGGCTGAAAACAAACCTTACATGTCCACGTACATGAGAACTGTTCCACAATTTAAGTGGCTGGCTGGGTGTCTGTCTCTCTCACTTTAGTGAATATCCAATTTACAAAGAGTTGATAATAATTGTTGATCGTCTTGAACAAATGACTTAGTATTTACTCTAAATATTTCTACACATCAAGACTAAGCCATTAGAGGGCTTATTCAAGTTGATATAAAACAAAAATATTTTTATTCAACTTATGACCTTAGCCCTTAGTCCTTTTGGACCAACCTATTTGCCTTGCATTAACCTAAAAGATTTTCATGGCATGAAAAAGCATTTCTAGCCCTTAGGAATATTTTGCACATCATGCATAAACATATTTCCTTAGAAAGTTTTATAAAACTTATTTATTCATCTAGTATGTGTTTTGTGTGTATTGTGGAGTTGTGCTTGCTGTTGATTGTTGTATTGTTGTTTGTCTATACTGTTAGATTGAACGGAGAGTCCCGAGTATCGTTAAAAAGAGTTGTGAACAACGACAACATTCAAAGGCAAGTGGCACACCTCATAAACTTCCTATTATTTTCTATATGCATTACTTAGTATTTTTATATGCATGAGTAGGATAGTATTGCTATGCTAAACCTGTGTAGAATTCCCTTACTCCTGCGTCTAGGATCCTATATTATATTTAGTAGATATATTGATGCTATGCAATTGATGAAAAGTTTTACAAAACGATAAGTGACTACTCAGGGCTATGCTCATGGTTGTCGTCGCCTAGGATGAATGTCTATTCTACTTAGGGCCGTGAGCATGGTGGTTTTCACCTGAGAGTGCACATCCACTAAGTTAATGAAACTCCTGGGTGGATTGGTTGTTATGGTTTATATTGAGTGGCTTTTGGGACTATGCTTGTGGTTGTCTTCGCCTAGGATGAATGTCTATTCTACTTAGGGCCATGAGTATGGTGGTTGTTACCCAGAAGTACACTTGTGGATGGCCACCCAGGGAACAGAGGAATCTGAAGAACTCCGAGTGACGATTGCTTCCCGTGCAGCCTTTTGACAACGGGCTCTGTCTAGAATAATTAAGTTGTGAGGGTGCAACCTGTCAGCTTGACAAGCAGATGTAGGGGATGATAGGTGGAACGGGTCTTGCTAGTATGGTTGCATTGTTCTTCTGAAAGTTCTTGTCTCAATTCTCTCCTTTCCTTAATACACTCCACATGTATAGGATTTCTCGGACAAATTGAGTCTAAAGGTGAAAGTGCACAACCACTGCAGAGTGTAAAACTAAGTACTTAGCCGTGTCCCCGGTACGGACAATTTGAGCAGCTGATCAAGGACGTCAACGGAGGATTCCATCATTCCAACTTCAGAAATAAAACTTGATGGGTGAACAAGGGAAGATGAGATTTATGGTTTTCATGCCATACTTGTCTTGATTTGAAGAAAGTGTTTCCAAAAAGATAGGAAAAACTGGCTTTATGCAAAATAGCCTTGAACTCCACCAGCCAAATATGCATATAGGCTTTAGAGTTATTCCATTAAGTGTCCACCATAGTGTCACTTGCCAGACTCCATTTTTAATGGAATCTGACCCACGTTGTTGCAATATTTTTCTTACTGCAGATGGTTCAGGTGACGAGTGAGGTTTCGTTTATAGGTTTCGAGTCTACAACCAACATGTTTTCGCCTGTGGCAGCATGGAAGTGATAGAGACTCACTGCTATTGCATTTCCGATGTGTACTTATTCAATGCTAGCTTTATGCTATGCAACTTGTATCAAATATTTTGTAATTCTGGATCATCGATGTAATAAAATTGACGCTTTGTTGTGATATTACATCGTAAACTGTGTGTGCAAATGAATCGATCCAGGGATTTGCACTATACACAGGTATCTGCCTTATTTAAAATGCAGGTACGCTACAAGAATTGGTTCTGATCTCAACCGGAAATTCAGCTCGGATATTTTCAAAGACCCGGATATTCCGGGTGACCGGAATTTCCGGTGTTACTTAAACCGGAATTTCCGGGTGCCCAAGACAGCCAACGGCCAGATTTTGAGGGGGAGTATAAATACCCCCTCACTCACTCAAGAACAGTTAGCTCTCAGATTTTCTCTCTCCTACCATTCTTGAAAGCTCAAATCATCAAGATCTTCCAATCCCCCCACCCAAATTCATTGATCTTTGGAGGATTGGAGGAGAAGGCCCGGATCTACATCCTCACCGAAGGGATTTACATTTCTCCCCCATTCACTTGGGGATTTCGTGGCTAGGGTTTCCGGTGGGAAAACCTAGTTCACCATTGTTGTACTCTTGGTGTTACCTTGACCTTTTGTGGTCCTTGACCTTTTGTGGTCTTCTTGGGAGCCCCCAATTCAGTTGTGGGTGTGTGCCTCACGCGTTTGTAAGGGATTCGATCTCCGCCCTAAAAGGGGATCAATAGTGGAAGGTGGACTCAAAACCTTTGTGGTTGAGTTCATCGGAGAAGAAGGTGAGCCTTTGTGGCGTTGCGGCTAACCTGTTGTGGTAGCGCACACCTCTCCAAACGAGACGTACACCCTTGGGTGGAACTCGGGATTACATCTTCGTCTCCGCGTGCTTCACTTGGTTCCCTTTACCTTTGCTCCCTTACTTGCTTATCTTATTATTGCTTAGATTATCATTTAGGTAAATTCACCGTAGTTGCATATCTAGAGAATTTACCTTTGTGTTGAGCCTAAATTTGAAAAGACCTAAAATTTGTAATAGCACCTATTCACCCCCCCCCCTCTAGGTGCCGGATTCCCGTTCAACATCTACAATGGAATTTGCAACAACATAAGACTTTGTTCATAATAATTTTGAGTTATGGTATTTTTAGAAAATAACTAACATAACTCCCACTCAAACGAACATCCCTCCTGGTCGTTTAAGCGATTACACGACCCCCATCCATTGCACCACCCCTCATCATCAGAGTCGGCGGCACAACTTCAAGAGTAGACAACTGTCCGCCACACCAATTTTGTGACCCGTGCTCGACCTTTCGGTCTCCTTTTTCCGAGGCCATATCTGCATATGCTAGGCTCGCCACTATAACCTCCACGCTGACACTTGTGCGACATGGCTTACACCCACTGTATGCGAACGACGATATGTCTGACACCCGATCGTCATGGCCTGCCTCATAACGTAGAACTTTCTTGGTGGTGCGCGTTGGAGGAATAACACAAGTGGTATTTTGAAGGGATCATCTTATATAATTACCACCGCGTAACTAATATATACTATATATAATCACACAATATAAGATGCACACAAAACATCAAATGTAATGCAATGTGATATAGTACATTGCGCCATGGTCTTCTTGGCGCCCGCAGTTTATAAACAATTTAATAAACCTACCTTGACCATATCACATAGCCCCTGCAAAATAAAGTTAGACGCTTTTACTTTATCTTTTGCATAATTTACGTGGCTTGGGGTTTTCGTAAATTGAACCGCTTCATACCTACGAACCTTATGACCACAACAACGATCCAATAATTGCATGTTTAAGCATCCCTTTCGGACCCTCCATTGAAAATGCAAAGACCAACTAAAGAGAGAGAAACTGACACCCGCCAGTCACAGATACGGTATAAACCGTATGTCAGTAGTGGAACCAGTCTCGCGTAAGCGTACGCGTAAAGTCGGTCCGGGCCGCTTCATCAACTTGATGCCGCTGGAATCACAAGTGCACGCTAGAGGGTAGCAAATAACAGGAACGGTGCCCCCGTGCATAACACGGGTTCTAACAGCGTGTAGCTATATCTGCGATAGATCGGCTCTGATACCACTGAAAGAGATCGGGTGCAGAAAACAAAAAAAATCATAGCAACGATATCCCTAAAACATGACAAGATCTATTCTATGCAGATATAGTAGTACGAACGGAGATCGGAATACGTACCCTTGTAGACCGAAAGCGGGGATTACGTTCCCGCACAAACGTTGTCGATGAAGACCGACGAAGCCGACCTCAAGGTCGTGAAGAGGAAACAGACCTCCGAGTACCGCTAGCACAACACCTCGAAGGGCGTTACACACGTACGGTGGAAACGACAGCCTCCGAAGCTCCAGTCCAGGACGAGCAGCGGAAGACTTGGACCGAAACACCATCAGCGCGGCAGCGGGTTATGGTGGAAGAGATCCCCCTCTCAACTCCGCGCAACTCCGACAAAGGGAATCACGAAATCGAGAGAGAATTGGGGAATTAATTGGTGAATTAAAAGGCTAAGGGTGCCCCTTCTTATATAGGCTCCCAGGAGGGAGCCAACCTCCTCACCAGGTAATGTGGGACTATCCCCACATAGCTGGTGCGGCATGGATGGTGCGTCGGCCCTGATGGGCCCCATTTGGCCCACCTAGGCCGGCCTCCAAGCCCCCACCGAATTCCCTAGGGATTTTTCCCCTCTTGGGCCTTCTTTCGACCAGAAGGCCCATTTAGGGAAATCAGCCTAAATAAATTCGAAAATAAATATATAAAATCATATTTGCACATTAATTACACTAATTAATATCAAACATATTATATATAATTTATTCTAGCTCCGAAAACTCTTTCGTCGCTGCCCGATCTCCATCGGACCTCTCCCGGGACATTTCCGGTGATCTCTTTCCTTTCCGGTTGTCTTGTGGAAACCCCTTAAGTGTGTTACCCTAGCGGTTCGATATAATAACAGGTAGGATCAAGACTCCTCTATGATAAACGACTAACTCGTATGTCTGAACCCCATGAATTAATCCCTGTGATATAACGAATGGCTTTCATCTATCAAATCTAAACACAAAGTCTTAAACCTTTTGCCATGGTGATACTTAGCGTGTCCGAGCGTCGTTCCATAGATATCTACATACCTAGCATGACCTCGTTAACGACAACGCTATCTTCTACTCGTCTATGATTTCATGTCTCTGTGACCTAGTCACATGCTTGCAAGCTCATTAGACATGATCTCACCGAGTGGGCCCTAGAGTATCTATCCTGCTATGCGGACTGGCAAATCCCGCTCTTGACCCTTCGTCTCAACTACTCCTTTCCGATACCCAAAAGTATCACCGTTATTGTCATACTAAATAAGATACGACGTTTGGTGCGATCGAAGTATCTTCCAGGAATAACAATAAGAGTTGATCTCACGATCAAAGGTGTAACGACTACGTCCTCCAAATCTGGGTATGTCCATCACATCGTTCTCCAACGATATGACTTTCATTGCTGACCGGCGCCATGCCCTATGATCGGGAAACCTCGATCATCAATCGTGCAACGAAATTGGTCTTAGTAGAGGCTATTTTGGACCTGGTTGTTTACGCATCACACCCGTATTAATGTTTCCGTTTAATACGGTTATAGCATGACACAAAAACCTATTATTAACAAACGAGATATGATAAATAATACAATTTTTAATTGCCTCTAGGGCATATCTCCTTCAGTACTCCTGTGTTGCCAACCCTGCTTGTCAATGTCGCTGCAACAAGTCACGAATCACCAAGCAGAGTCCTCATCGCCTCGACGACACGGTCTGACATTATTAGACCATAGACCCTGGCCGCCATGACCAGGGGCGGAGCTAGGTGCAATAAATGGGGTCAATGACCCCTATGACCCAAAGCAAATCGTTGGTAAATTAGTGAAAGCTAGTACTCATTTGTACAAGATGACACCAATGCAAGAGCGATGAACCCAGTCCTCTTCTCGGCTGGCTTCGCCCCTGGCTATGACATTCTCCGCCATTGTCGTCACCATAGAATCGAATACCGATATTTTCATCGTATAAAAGCTTTGTGTCACTCCATGATGAAACCTCACATCCAAAAATATGGGTGCACGCTACCGAATCCCAACCGATACAACAATCTCCACGCATCAGACTCCTAGTAGAGCTCGTAGATGGAGCCTTTCGGAACTTATCACATCAGCTAGATCAATTAGAGTCGGTACCAAGCAGAATTGTCTTGGCGCGAGAGTAACCTAGGACCTCCTCCTTTATAAAGCAAAACGACGACCCTCCACACCGCTGCTCGCCAGCTCCCAACAACAAGCTGGAGATCTAAACAAGCATTGCCGTCAGCACCGGCACCACGTGGAGATGAGGGGCTTAGCCGCGCCAAGGCCCCCGAATCAGGCGCAATACCGCCCTCGCGGCCACACCGGTTGCAAGGTCGTCTAAGATGACCGGCGCTGCCGCCCCAACGTATGACTCCGCCGTGTGCACCTCGCTGTTTAGGGACGCCATATATCTCGCCGTGTTGAGATGAAAGTCTCGAGCTGCCCTGTCGCACGAGGAGAAGAAGGTCCGCAACCACCGTTGACCTCGCAAGTTTTGCCCGGTGGCTTCCTCCGATGTCGGCGGTGGGGGAGATGGAGTAGGTGGGAGCGGCTGGGATCTGGATCGCCCGAGCCGCTCCAGGGACAACATGAGGTAATGATTAGGATAAGTTCATAATTCGAAGTCTTTGATCTTTTTTTGTTGGATTTCATGTTCCCAATTGCACTTGCATCATAACTTTATACGTGTCCCCTCCATTCCATAATTAGCCATTTTTCACATTCATATATACACACATGTATCTAAGCCGGGTGGGCTTATACGCTTGAAAAAAGGTTCTTGTTCTATATATTTCTTTTCGTTTGCATATTTTAGTGTACCTGTGCACACATTTTAGTCTGAATCTAAACAAAATATGTTACACCTAAAACATCTTATATTATGAAACCGACGGAAAATCCGTAACAGAATTCCCCCTGTATCAGTGTACATTGACAGCGGGCTTTCTTTTGTAAATGTAAGACGCTGAGAAGTAAAGGAAAGCCAGAAGCTCGAGCGCGGTGAGGGCAGCGACAAGCAGATAGAAGTAGTCGAGATGGCCCCGGTTGAGGTTGTCGGCGAACCAGCTCGTCCCTCCGTCTCTCCTCGTCACGCCGTCGATGACCGAGATGAGGAAGCTGCTGATGAAGCTGCCGACGCCGAGGACGCTCAGGTAGAGCGCGAGCCCGAGGCTCTTGAGCTCGCCGGGCATTTGGTCGTAGAAGAACTCCTGCATGCCAACCATGGTGAACACGTCCGCCGCGCCCAGGAGCACGTACTGCGGCACGATCCACCACAGGCTCATGGGCACCACCGCGTCGGGCTGATCCACCACGCCGGCGTCCCTCGCCGCACCCAGTCGCCTCATCTCCACAAGCGCGGCGACCAAGAGAGCCGACAGAGCCAGGGCCATGCCCGTGCCGATCCGCTGGAGCATGGTGATGCCCGAGGACACGCCGGTGATCCTGCGTGCCACGGGTACCAGCACGCGGTCGTACAGCACGATGCAGGTGTTGATGCCCACGCCCAAGAAGCACTGCAGCGCCGCGGGTGGTACCTGGAACGACGACGACCCGACCCTCCTGTCCAGCGTCGCCGCCTGCTTCGTGAACAGAGTCGGCGGCTGCGCGAACACAACGCCATAGAGCAGGCACGCCGCCCATATCGGGAACAGCCTCGCCAGGCCCCGCACCTCCTCCGCGAGCACGGCGTTCGCCGCGCAGTCGGCTTGCTGTACCAAGGCACCACCCTCAGGCGACATCTTGCGCCACGCCCTCACAACTTTGGCGACACGGGAGAACGAGTTGTCGCCGTTGCCATCGCTTGAGTCGTAGAACCGATACGTCCTTGTGCCGAGCAGGAAGATGACGAGCGCGAGCATCATGATCATACACGGCACGCCGAAGCCAAGGCCCCAGCTGACGTTGTCCTGGACGTAGCTCATGGCGAAAACGGCGACGGTCGCGCTCCCTGAGACCGCGAAGTACCACCAGTTGAAGAAGGAGCCCCGCGACGACGCCTCCCTCGGGTCCGTCACGTCGAACTGGTCGGCGCCGAAGGCCTGCACGCAGGGCTTGTGGCCGCTCTGCGCGATGGCCACCAGGTAGAGCGAGACGTAGAAGAAGGCCGTCTGGAGGGAGGAAGGCGGGCAATCTCGCCGGCCGTTGGTTGAGATTTTGCATTCTTGGCTCTCGGACGATGGAAACATGGAGGAGAGCGTCAGCATGCCTAGGCCCTGCATATTTACATTTTTTGTATTTGTAAGTTGCTTGACTTTGCCCCCTTTTGAATCCAAACCAACTTGTATTTGTCTGACGGATGAAAATTGTGGGAAATTCTTGTCACGCTGCAAGTTATAGATGGACAACCCGTAACTGAAAATGTAGGAATGTGAATCAACGTCACTCTCGCAGACAGCCCGGTGATGCAGAAGTCGGAACAGAAGCCACGAGGGCATGATCAAGCTTACCACATCGGTATATCAAATTCAGCGACCATGTGCGTGGAGTCACTGTCATATGATATCAGGGATCATAACCAATGAAAATGAAAATGGCTGGGCGTATGGCCCCACGACACTTTAAAATACTGGGCATTTGGCCAAATCATTTCCGGTTCCGCAACAGATCAAGTTTTTTAACAAAAAACAACTGAAATCAGTGTAGCATTTGCTCAATATATTTCACGAAAAAAAAAAGGGTCATCCAGTTTTCAGAAACCAGAAGAGCCCATTCAAAGTCAGATAGATATCCGTGCAGAATCAGAACGCTTCAGCCGAGCTAGAAAGATCAGAAACAGAGTGGCTATACATAGAGACGTGAAGCATGTTAAAACTTAAAAAGGACCAAGAAACAAAATTTAACTCGGGCTCGCATGTCTACTCACTTAGACACTCACTGTATGTTACATCGCTGTCATGTCAAGCACTCGTCGCTGGGTCTCTACTAACTCCGGATCCGAAAAATCCCTATCAACGAAAATATTGACAACGAGTTGCACGTGGAGTAAACTATACTACACGATTCCGTGCGAGATTACTGATGAGATCTCAAGCTGTATCCGAGTAGAGAGTGAGACAGAAATAATGCCAGTAAACTCCCAAGAATCGCTGATCCAATCCAATCGAATGATGTGCAGCTAGAAACTACATAAACTACTGAAATTAAAAACCAGCAAGAGGGCGATGCTGAATTAGCTAGGAGGGCAGAGTCTGACCGTGATGTAGAGCAGGGAGGAGGCGATGATGGTGCGGTAGCGGCCCAGCCAGGAGTCGGCGACGGCGGCGCCGAGCAGCGGCAGCATGGAGGCGGCGCCGGACCACGCGTTGACGGCCGCGGCGGCGGAGGCCGTGCTCTGCCCGAGCGGGCCGGTGAGGTAGCTGATGAGGTTGGAGGAGATGCCGTAGTACGCGAACCGCTCCGCCACCTCCACCCCTTGAATCCCCCCACCAAAAAATCAGGACTCAAGGCGCAAATACGTGAGTGAATTCATCGAGTGGAAGAGCAAGCAAGCTTGGACCGAGCTCAGAGTTGGCTTACATATTATGAACAGAGCCGACCTCCAGCCGCCGGTAGCGCGCCGGTGCCCGGATCCGACGCGGAGGAGAGGGGCGGAGGGGCCGGAGTCGGACTCTGGCGCCATGGCTGCCGAGTGGAGTGGCTGGGAACCGAGCTGATGGGAGCTGCTGGCTGATGACTTGAAGAGGTTTCATGTACCGGTGGAGGGGTGGTTATGAGCATCCACGTGGGGAGTGTGAAGATAGGTCAACTCCAACAGATGATAACACGTCACCTGTTTTCGTTACACACCTGTTTTTTTTTTAAATCACCAAATCGATTCTGTCCATTCTAGATGACGAATAATAGACCAGCACCGTAATTTCAGATGATATAAAATAGACCAGTACACTTGTGACATATATTCACACAACTGCAAACATAAATGAGAGCTGAATATGAATCTACATCTTTGCCAACATCACACACATGCGAATTTTGGGTCCATCATTACACACAAAACAAGTACAGAAGCATCGCGTAGTTCAACAAACACACACAATAGTTTAACAAGCACATAATCAAACTCAAAGTCCAACAACAAAACATATAAATGTATAGGTCGGTCGGTTCTTCATTCATTTGCATCCTTGCCTTCAACTCCATCTTCCTATGTTACATCTCGATATCATCAACAAACAATGGTGAGAGCATCTCCACTTGCGGCGCGCCGTACGGACGACCTACCGGCTATGAGAGGTGCGCCGCTCCCCCCTCTCGGCACCCAAATCATGCACACTAAAATTTGACTCTGGGATTTCGACGAACAGGTGCTATGTGTGTCCTCCCATTTAACCTCGTCCATGGACGCCATGCTTGCTCGCGGCCTGGGAGCGTCAGAGAGAAGAGTGACGGCGTGCACGCTGCTTGCCGGCCATTGTCGGTGAGCTTCGCGGAAGCTCAGTATGTGCCGCTCGTCGTCTAGTATCTCCAGTCGCTCCCGGCTGGACACCGGGACGCCCAAGACCACGCACACCTCTTGGAGCGTGCCCCGCCGTCGTTATGAGTTATGACCGACCCCATGAATATCCCTCAGTACCTTCATTAGCGACTTGCTGAGAGAAAATCTTTATCCGCTGCCATCGTCCCACGAGGCCACGAGTAAAGAAGAGGGGATGCTATTTTATGAGAAACCACATATTAGTGCAAATCACAATATAACCACGATATTACCGCCCGTCCAACAACAACAACAACAACAATAACAACGAATGTATGTGATTTTTATTTGTACGTGTACATACCCAGCAACCTGACATTTTGGGATACACCGGGGT
Source organism: Poa annua (assembly GCA_026929855.1). Taxonomy (NCBI): domain Eukaryota; kingdom Viridiplantae; phylum Streptophyta; class Magnoliopsida; order Poales; family Poaceae; genus Poa; species Poa annua. The sequence goes on from CM049431.1 coordinate 86,985,780, forward strand.
GGTACAAATTAGAGCCTCTTGAATAATTATCCGCTCTATATGAGCGAACTTGTATTCGGAAAAGAAATTCCGGACTGTTTCATTCAGGGATAGAAATAACATTTTTCACTCCCATGCTAACTGAGCCTTGTGAAATCATCTCTTTAAGATCATCATCTCTTAATGAGAAAATAACATCTCTAGTGGTAACTTCCCTTTTTTTTCTTGTCGTTAATTGCTGAATCAGTCGGAAGCAGCGTCTTGTACATTGAGTTGAGAGGAAAAAAATCATTCGATGGTGTAAACTCCATCACAATACATCGATTTTGTTTTTGCGGGTAATCACAAGTTCAGAACACATCGATGCCCAGCCAAAGGTTGATTGATTTCAGTGGTACTCTACGATGGTATAATCATAATTGTATACATCTCTACAATGGTATATTGACACTTCACCTAAATTTTCTTGTTTCAACGGGGTACGGAATTGGTACCTACTGAAAATGTACAGACTCAGATCATCTCCCTCATGTCTACTCCCTCAGTTTGCACTAAATCTGAGTCAATTAATTCAGAATGGAGTAAGTACATCGGTTGCTAATCAGCCGTATTTGCAATCACTGTCGTCTTCTTCTTGTACTTGAAAATTACAGCGAAGAAGACGTAGACCAGGAGCTCGAGCGCGCTGAGCCCGGCGATGAGCCAGTAGAAGTAGTCGAGGTGGGCGCGGTTGAGATTGTTGGAGAACCAGCTCTGCCCCCTCGCCGACGTCGCCCTGTCGATGCCCGACACGAGACCGCTGCTGATGAAGCTGCCGATGCCGAAGATGCTGAGGTAGAACGCCAGCCCGAGGCTGCGCATCTTGTCGGGCACCTGGTCGTAGAAGAACTCCTGCAGGCCGACCATGGTGAACACGTCCGCGGCGCCGAACAGCACGTACTGCGGCACCATCCACCACAGGCTCATCGGGACGGGCACCTTCGGCTGGTCGATGAGCCCGGCGTCCATCGCGACCCGGAGCCGGCGCGTCTCGACGAGCGCCGCGACCACCATGGACACGAGCGAGAGCAGCATCCCGGTGCCGATGCGCTGCAGCAGGGTGATGCCGGAGGATACGCCGGTGTAGCGGCGTGTCACGGGCACGAGGACGCGGTCGTAGAGGGGCATGAGGACGACAATTGTGATGCTGATGAAGCTCTGCAGCGCGGCCGGGGGAACCTGGAGCCCGTGGCCAATGCGCCGGTCGAGGGTCGCCGCCTGCTTCGTGAAGAACGTGGACGACTGCGAGAACGCCACGGCGTAGATCAGGCACGTCGCCCAGATCGGGAACAGGCGGACGACGCTCTTGGCTTCCTCGAGGAGGTCCGCGTTGCTGCTCACCAGCTCCTGCTCTTCCTCGTCGCCCTGAGCACTACAAAAATTTGGACAATGCAGATAACTGAGCCGCCGCGTTCTAGCTTGCACCCATCCATCGACCCAACACCTTGCGAAAAAAAGAGTGTGAATTACCTGGAGTCCGGCGCCGATGTTGCCGAGACAGGACTACTCGACTTCCGCCGGCTGTTCCTCCACGCCGCGAAAGCCTCGCCGGCACGAGCGAACACGCTCCGCTGCTTGCTTTCCGACACGTAGTAGCGGTAGGTGCGGGTGCCGAGCAGGAAGACGGCGAGGGCGAAGGCCATGACGATGCACGGGATGCCGAAGCCGAGGCCCCATCCGATGTTGTCCTGGATGTAGCTGAGGAAGACCAACGTGACGGCGGTGCCGGCGCAAATGCCGAAGTACCACCAGTTGAAGAAGGAGCTCCGGGAGACGGCCTCCCGGGGGTCGGTCTCGTCGAACTGGTCGGCGCCGAAGGCTTGGACGCACGGCTTGTGGCCGCCCTGCGCGAGGGCGACCAAGTAGAGGGAGGTGTAGAAGGCGGCCATCTGTAGGCCGGACGGCGGCGTGCAGGGCGTGCTGCCGGCGGTGGCGGTGCCGCATTTGTGGCTGCCGGAGGAGAGCAAGGTCGAGAGAGACAGCAAGCCTAGACCCTGCACACAGTTTCAGTAGTGACAAGTGAGAAATTTCAAATTTACAGCGCTCTGAACATGATCCTCCCTCTTGAAACGAGAAAATTACAAAAAATCACCACAATTGCGGCTAGGTTTTCGCATAACCACCGGAATTTCCAGAAATTGCACGCAACCACCGGTTCAACGTTAATTATTTTCAGACAACCACCAGTCGTCAGCTAACGAGGCATGACACTCAGTTAACCCGTATTATGATAGGAGGGGTCCAGTTTCAGAGGACACGTGGCAACTTTGACACCGAGCCGTTAATTCTGTGCTTTTATGCAATTTTCCAAAAAAAAAAAAAGAGGAACAAGACATCATCGTCTCCCTGCCCTTCCCTGTGCTCTCTGGCCACCGGCGTCGCGCCCGCCCGTGGAGGTCGCTCCGGCGTCTGCTCGCCGCCCTCCCTGATGCCCGCCGGAGGCGCCTGCCTGCCGCCGCGCCCACCCAACGTCGCGCCGCGCCCCGCCCCGCCCAGCGCCGTACCGCGCCGCGCCCTCCTCGCCTAGCGCCGCGCCGCGACCCGCGCTCTGCCCCGCGCCTCGCGCCCCTGCTCCGGCGGCCGTCTCCATATGATGCTTGCGTGCCTGCCTGCCGCCGCGCCGCGCGCCGGCCTCCGTGCCCCGCGTCGCGCCCTCCTCCCCTGCCATGCGTCGCGCCTCGCGCTCTGCCCCGCACTCTGCAGATGGGAGACGGCAAGCTCAGCTACGGCCCTGCGGCCTCCTCCAATCGACGGTGCGACGCGGGTGAGCAGTGGCTAGCGGCGGTGGCGACGGGCGAGTAGAGGCTAGCAGCGGCTAGCGGCGGCGGCTGGCTAGCGGCGGTGGCGGCGGTGGCGGCGGGCGACAGCGGTTAGCGGCGGCCGGTTAGCGGCGGCGGCGGCGGGCGAGCAGCGGTTAGCGGCAGCGGCCGTGCAGGTCCCCTGTATACCCCGCAAAAAAAAGACTTTGTCCCCTTTATATATTTTTTTTGAGATTTTTATTTTTGGAAAATTGCAGAAAAGTTCAGAATTAATCAGAATTAACAGCTCGGTGTCAAACTTGACGTGTTCTCTAAAATTGGGCCCCTCCTGTCATAAGACGGGTTAACTGAGCGTCATGCCCCCTTAGCTGACGAGTGGTGGTTGTCTGAAAATAATTAGCGCCGGATCGGTAGTTGTGTGCAATTTCTGGAAATCCCGGTGGTTAAAACCTAACCACAATTGTGGTGGTTTTTTGTAATTTTCTCTCTTGAAACGGACATTGAAGAAGAGGAGCATGATAAATATCGATGAAAGTAGCCGAAACAAAGAAGAACAAACGGAATTTCCAGGCCTAATTTGTACACACAGGCCTAGGCCCATCAGCTGGCCGATCAAACATGGTTCTTTAAAGGGCCGATAACTGTCTAAAAAATCATATTGGACCGATATTTGTTCAGAGCATTTATAGCTACTCGACAGAACCCACAAACCCAAGCCCGTAGTACCATCTTCTCGGCAAATCCTATGCATAATTATTCGTGTGAATACCCTCAAAACAAAAGAAAAAATCATGTAAATAAGAATGGTAATAGATAGGGTTTTTGGGGTAGAGCAGACCATATCCACATTCGTGTAGTCAATGGTACAAAACTATATCCGTAGCCGCACCCATCATTTATCTCAACTTAATAACATGTATTTGAGTATATGACAGCTATCTCAATTGAAATTGACAATTGATAACAACTTTATCATAGATTTACAAACTCAGGATAATGAATGTGGACAACACACACAAAGTGTATAGATGGTGGAGTATGGGTACCCACGGATACCAACTTTTACCCGTCCTCTAGTACTCTAGCCACGACTTAACGAGTAGGGTGATGGGTACTACCATGGGTGTAGAATTATACTCGTATCTTGTTTATACGGGTAAGGTATCTGTGGGTAAAACTATTATCCTTACGTGTGAATAAAAAAATCTTGTGAAGTGTGCATGTGCATGCACTCTCGAGTCTCAACTAACCAACCTCTCTATTCGAGCTGTCGCTGTGAGTTATTCAGTCGCCAGAACTCAGATGTGACAACTCGTCTACTCTCAACAACTCAAATAATTCTGAATATATCTAAAACTCAACTTGCATCGTTAAAGTCCAATTGCCGTAAGTAGAAGTCTAGCAAGTACTGTAGCAGCAAGCTTAAAAATTTACCAGGATGTAGAGCAGGGATGCGAGGAGGATGGTGCGGTAGCGGCCGAGCCATGAGTCGGCGAGGGCGGCGCCGAGCAGCGGCACCATCTGCGCCACGCCGTTCCAGAGGTTGATGGCGGCCGCGGCCTTAGCCAGCCCCTCGCCCAGCGGCCCCGTCAGGTAGCTGATCAGGTTCGCCGACACGCCGTAGAAGGAGAAACGCTCCGCGATCTCCACCGCTGCATCCATCCATCCATACAGCACAAAACTAATAAGACTAAATCCATTGTGAGCTGAAGCTAGCTAATCTGCGTATAGTATGCACTTGCCTATGATGAAGAGCGCCGACCTCCAGCGGCCGGTGGAGGCGCGGGAGGCGGGCCGGCCGCGGTGGTCCACCGCCGCGACTGCGAAGCCGTCGCCGTCTTCTTGCCCCGTCATGCCGTCGTCGCGCGCGAGCAGCGGGTCAGTGCCGGAGCTGGAACGCATCGTGGCCGGTGGTGGAGGCTCTTTATAGTAGGTACGGACGAATTCCGACGACTGATACGGAGAATCAGGACGAAATCCAGGGACGAGGTAGCGTTGACCCGCCGCTTGAGTCAGTCAGAAGAAACGGCATGCGCTGGGCAAGTTGTCGACGGGCGATCTCGCACGCCGACCGGCCGGAGATCGCGTCAACGCTCGAGCGGTGGGAACTCTCGCCTCGTCGACCGGCGGCGGGCGGCGGCGGCTAATGATTTGGCAGGGACTAAGCTGAGACTGAGAGGATGAACCGTGGGTATGTATGACATGAATATCAGGTAGGGTGGGCACATATAATCCGGAGAAGATGGATCGGGATCCATGGCGTCCGCCACGTCGGACAAAGGTGCGGCCACGTGCGGCGGCTAGCTGTACATGTGGATGACTGGACACCGTCTATCGGCCGAATCAAGCACGATGCGCAGCTGAATGTTGGAATATCCGGCCAGCTCGGAAATATCCCAAGATCAAGCGGCCGCCGGAAGTGTTGAGACCAGCTAACACGCACGATGCTCGGATATATAGGATTTATGTAAAATTTTGTGGATTTTTTAAACTCTAAAATACCATTTTCGAATTTTACAAAGTCCGGGTGCACCGGATCCAATGAAAAAAATAGCATGCTACAAAATATAGCGTGTTATAGCGTGCTATTTTTGAAATAGATTTGACAAAAAATTGTAATATATAGCTTGAATAAGTGAATATTAAGGATTTATTCAACAGAAATAATCGGTAATACTTGCAGAACCAGTCCACTTAACCAGATCCATGGCACAAACATAATATAGGAGATACAAATCCATGAACAAAATAACAAGGTCTAAAACCGAACCACCAGATTGCAGTGTACAACATTAATCAGAATTATTGGCCTTATCTTCTTAACTAGACTAACAACCAGATTGCACACCATCATCATTACCGAAGACAGACATCTTCTTAGGAACTTTTTTTTTGTGATGTTGATCCTTCAACTTGTATATCATCACGTTCATAGGAGCTTGGGAGCTCTTCCTATGAACTCTATATCCTTATGATGTTTCTTGGGAGATGGATTTTGGTAGTTTTGTTCGGTCAATAGGAGCTGGGTTTTGTTTGGGCCAATGGCATCTAGACCCAGTTTTCCAGTTTTTTTATAGCGAGATTTACGCTATATTATTTAGCATGGTATAGCGCGGTATAGCGTGTATATAGCGCGTGTAGCGTCGTAGCGAGCATTTTAGGCTAAATATAGCGTAGACTCATCAGAAACGCTATAACGCGCTATAAACGCCGATATAGCGCGCTATTTTTTTCATTGACCGGATCTCGGGAGCCAAAAAAAATCTCGAGTCTCACATTGCTATTCTCATTCTTGTGCAAACCTTGTGGTCGATGTGGCTGGCACCGACAAGCGTAGCGTCGTGGTTTCATAGGCCGTCGGGTCTCGATTGATGGTGTCAATTTTTTCCTAAGGTCAGTACTTCGATGGTTCACTATTTCATGATTATTTTACTTCTTCTATGATAATTATTTTGTAATGCGATGAAGTAGTGATTTGGCAGCGTCCTTGCAAGGGATGTTACCCTCACTACAATAGTTCTTAGGGTGAGCAACATTGGTGATATTCAAAACCTTTAAATTTTGTCTACCTTATGCGGGTTTGGTCTTCTATGTTTTCTTAGTGGAGGTTTGGGGGCTAATTTAACGAGGATACGTACCCTCATATGTCTTCTTGGGCCTCTGATTTCGAAGTGTTTTTCTCCAACAAAGAGAACATGCATGCAAAAAATCCACTTTATTTTATGTCATCATATTTTTTAGCTCGGTTTTGTAAAATGATTATCTTATAAATTATAATTTGATTAGGATCCGTTTTGAGTGATGAGTTCGTCTCAATGAGATTTTTGAAACAAGATGTCATCTTATTATGTTTTGATGTGGGGTGGGTCGGGGAATGGTCGCTCCAGGCCACCAATTGTCAGATTGTAGTACAATTGTTAGAAAAATAACAATCAACAATTGTTCCAATAATAATTCATACTTACCAGAGATTTTTAACTCCTTTTAGTCATTTTAATGTCATACAAAGTTAGAGAGTGGATATTCATGATTATTAACTACTAACTAATGATAATTTGGGAAATTGGAATGGAATTATAATGCAAGTTTTCCAAAGGCGGAGATTGACATACAGGAAGCCGACAACTCACCTATACTACAATGGAGTAACTAAGTTGTGTACAATCTAGCAAGTAAGTGATAACAATGGCAATTAGCGAGGAGAAATTGTTGTCAAATTTTTTTACAGATCTCCTCATGACTAAGCCAACAACGAAATCACAAACATCAACCATATAAAATATTAATGAGATACAAAACATCTTTTAAGCCTAAGAATTTATAGTCTTAGCCGTGATGCACTAGACAATGTTCTCGCTACTAAAAGTAGAGTTCTCGTGGTTTCTTTTGGCTTGGTCTTTCCGAGTGCTTCACCTCGTAAACTCAGGCATTCATCCATAGGGCAAGACTCGTTTCACTGCTGGTCTATAAATCAGACAAGTGAGAATGTGATTCCGTTCCCTCAACACCGGCTAACTTGGAAGGTGAAGCAAATTCAGAGATTTTGAGCGCACTAGGGGCAATGGTTGAGCAAACAACCGAAAGTCTTTTGTGTGCAGATATGAAAGGTTCCCTTGGATTGCAATGAGAGAGAGAATACAAAGCAAAATGGAAACCATCCATTGATCCTTCACCATTCATTGATCGAGAATCAGATGACGAGAGACAACTCACCCACCCACGAATTCACCCAACTTATAGCTCCAAGTTTGTGAGAGATATCATATAATAAGGACTTGAAATCTGAGAGCCAACGATTTAGCTCTTGGGTGCCTATGCATTTGTTTTAACAGGTAGGAGCTGCTTTTGTTTACTCCTTTCCTTGGTACTGCCCAGCAGGAAGGAAAAATACTAGATCTCTGAACCGTTGCCAGCAGCTTTGAATTCTACAGTAGAAAAATACGATTCGTTCATCTGGAAGAAAGGATATAGAGCCGACCGGTATTGTATTTCATTCTAAAATGCTGACACTCGTGCTCTCTGGACCTCACGAAGTTCTTGTTCATACTAAGTCCACTTATTCTTATCTCCGTTTATGTGGCTCCCTTTGCCCACAATCACAAGCCCACTAGGCATAAAGAAAAAAGTTCCACCCTGTGCCAAAGCAGACATTTTTTTTGGCTATCCTTCCTTTTGGCCAAGGGTCTCGCATATATGATTCTTCTTTGAAACAAATTCAATGGACTTCTGTGCTTACATCTTCACATCTTAATAGCATATACAATCAAAGTGTTGATGGTCTAAATTTTTTTAAGTGTTTATGGTCTACACGATGGAGCGCGTAAATCGAGCTTTCCAGAAGGGAGGATTTCATGGCAGATAGTAAGCAAAGTTTTCGATATGGTTTCTATGTCAATCCATATAATTTGGTACCGTATATGTTAGTGATCAATTACCGTGCACAGTCAAGCACGCCTTACATTTTGCGATAAAGCACGATGGTACCGCTATGTTTGAACAAATGAGAGAGCCTCAGCTTGAAGATGCCCAGCTCCACTCACATACAAAACTCTCCTTCCAAGTTCCAACAGCCACGCCCCGTGACCGTGAGGCCGTGACCGGACCAACTTGATCGGGGGCGGGCGCAAGTTGCGTGATACGTGGAGAGCCGATAGGGCCAACACGGAACCGAGACACGCAGAGCTTACGCATACGAATCCTCATCACGCTGGCCTCGCCACCGCTATAAAGCTTGCCCCTGGGCGCGCGGCCGGAGCTGTCCACATTTGACATTTCCCCTGAGAAAGAGAGAGAGTAGATCAACTGTTCCTGGTCTCTCGCTCGATCGCCATGGTCGCCAAGGATGCTAAGGTGCTCCTGTGCGTGGCGCTCGTCGTCCTCCTGCTCCTCGTCGAGGTGACCATGCATATATAGATGCTTCCATGGTATCTGCATGCGTGATTTGTATGATATGGGTTGCTTAATTAGTTAGCCAAACTGATCGAGTTCCTGCTTCTTTCCTCCTCCGCAGACCACAGCTCCCAGTGCACAAGCTCACGCTACCGGTAAGCAAACTTAACGCATACATCAGATCAGACTCTCGTTCCTGCTGCTAGCTTATGCATGCTACTGATCGATTGGCTCGCTGCATGTTTATATGTATGTGCAGACTGCGGCGGCGCGTGCTGGTACCGGTGCAGCAAGTCGAGCCGGCCGAACCTGTGCCGGAGGGCGTGCGGCACGTGCTGCCGGCGCTGCGGCTGCGTGCCGCCGGGCACCGCCGGCAACCACGACGTCTGCCCCTGCTACGCCCACATGACCACGCACAACGGACGCCCCAAGTGCCCATGAACACCTAGCAAGCTCGCTAGCTCAATTCCGATCAATCAAAACCGGCCGCTCTCACGACATCGTAATCTCCCATGGACAACGACAGACGGAGGCCATATGCCGCATGACCGAAAACATTAGTAGTACGTTTGTGAATATGTGTGCGTGCAGTGCGCGTCTGTGCTCGATCAAGCGCATGGCATGAGCTCCTTAATAAATCGAGTGATCTTGGCTTTGTAAGTGTTTCTTTTCGAGAAATTAACATATACTCCCTCAGTTCGACATGTGTACAAATATATCTAAACATACTATTTTTGGACATGTTCTCCATTAGTGTGCATCGATGTACGCAACATGTAAAAACCTAAAAATAAAATAGCTTACGTTTAGAAAGGGAGAGAGTACTATGCACTATGCTCCAGTTACATATGTCACGTCGATGCACGGGACTTTGTTCTCTTGAACGCGCGTGGCGTTTCTGGCTAAAAATTATCGGCACGTCCCACGACGAGAAGCTTTTGCTCGTAGCTACCACGGGCACCTTGTATGTTTGCTGCATGTGACGAAAAGATGGCAGCACTGGCTACTGAGAGGCAGCAGGAGCTAGCTCTACAGCTGCACACGGTGCATAAACAGTGTTGGGAAAATGCCATACTGCAAACAGGACGTTGGCGCCTAGCTTCAAATGGTTTACTATGCCACAGCATTTTTCATGAAATGATGGACACAAGTATGTGATGCAAACAATTAAAGGACCAGAATCGATCTAGATAAGTGCAATCAAGTATTCAAGCCTATCCTTATATGTATAGTTAAGTGAACCTTCATCGTACTCCTATGTTCTATAATATAAAATATTTTAGTTATTAATTCTACTATGGAGAAAAATGATTGAATGTACACACTAAAAGATATCTATAGAACATGTGTCGTGGTGGTGTATTCGCGGTAGTTAAGTGAACCTTCTATTACATGTGCCGTGGTGGTGTATTCACGGTAGTTAAGTGAACCTTCGTCGCGGGCATATGCCATGCGGTAAGGCTTGCAATTGCTCGACCTCATATCGATAGCTCAAGTCATATGTTTTGTGCCTCTCCATATACAAAACCCTTGCTGTTGCCACCAATCTTCTAATGCCTCTATTGTTTTCTTCCTCACCTACGAACTTCATAAACTCCTCAAATTAATTACATCCTTTTTTCCTTTGAATATCCATACATGTCACCGCCCGGAGCTCAGAACACATGCCATACCAAGTGATACAATTTAATTTATAGATAAACATCAAACACATAAATATCATAAAGTAATAAAAGTTTAATACTAAAATCATGTTACTCGGAGCTTAAATAATAAGCATTACACATACAAAGTTGCATTAACATAACATAAAATCATTTTTAGCTAGTCACCGACTCAACGTAATGTTATTCGCTATTCATTGTCACAAGATTGATCTCATCCAATTCTTATACACCTCACGCTTACAACATGATTTCCATACACCGAAAGCTTGATGGAGAGGTTGCGGTCCGAAGAGGAGTCGGCGAAGGTGACCACAACCAGAACAACATAACAAGGTGGCAGCTAAGGAGGTGGACGATGACATTTGGCCCCTTCTTCCTTGAATAGGTACGGTGTTGGTATGGAGGAGTCTCTCCCTCTCTTGGTGGCTGCTAAGGTATAGGAAAATTCGTGAAAATGGACAGCCTTCTCAAAATTAGGATTCTAAACCCTTTAATTTAAGGGCTCTTGTGAACCTCTAGAAGCTTTCTAAACCTTCTCTCCGTTCCCACAAATCCATAGGGTAGAGCTATGGTTGAATCCATCAAGTGTGACACGAGTTATAGTCAATCCCGACATTCACTTTCAAATTCCCATAGGTAATGTATAAATGCTTGACCTTTTGTAAAACGGACGTCCCGATCAGGCATGGAATCTATTTCGGACATGCGACCTATGAAAAGCGTCAGTTCAAATTTCCTACAACTTCCATGTTACAATATTTTCCATTTGACATCAACTTTAGACCGTTCTATGGCGATCTCTAAATATTATCCTGTATTGACGACAAATTTCCAAAAACTCCAAATGCCACCGTGGAATGAATGATCCTTTCCAGATTTACCGTTCTAGATTCAACACTAGCCGTAGAACGTTTTCGACCTCGACCGTCCCGCGCGGCCGCGCGTGCAAAGCAACCAAGCAGCGCAGCGATGCCTGGCTCCAGCTAGCGTTATGATGCACTAACAATACCAACGTAAACGGATAGACGTCGCCTAGAGCGGGGGGGGGGTGAATAGGCGATTTAAAAACTTTTTCGAGGAGCCGGAATATCCGGTCCAAGAGTGACCCGGAAATTCCGAGTAGCCGGAATATCCGGTCCACAATGACCCGGAAATTCCGGTATGCTTGATAAAGGCGGAATAAAACTAGAGGTTTATTTTAACAAGCATACAACCTAGATATATATAAACTAGGCTCACCTATGTGCACCAACAACTTAAGCTAAGCAATACAAGAACAAGATGATAGCAAGATATATGACTTCAAGCACGAAGGCTATCACAATGTAAAGTGCATAAGTAAAGAGCTCGGGTATAGAAATAACCGAGGCACGCGGAGACGAGGATGTATTCCCGAGTTCCACCCAAAGGTGTACGTCTCGTTTGGAGAGGTGTGCGCAACCACAACAGGTTAGCCGCAACGCCACAAAGGCTCACCTTCTTCTCCTGATGAACTCAACCATAAAAGGTTCGAGTTCACCTTCCACTATTGATCTCCTTTGGGGCGGAGATCGAATCCCGTACAACTCTTGAGGCACACACCCACAACTTAATTGGGGGCTCCCAAGTCTTGAGGCACACACCCACAACTTAATTGGGAGCTCTCAAGTGACCACAAAAGGTCTTGACCACAAAAGGTCTTGGCCACAAACGGCCGGCCACAAAAGGCGTCTAGGGTCCAAAGACCCAAGAGTAACAAGCTCACAAGTAATACCACCACGAATCCTCGTGGATGGTTCAAACCGATGCAAATGCAATGGCAAGAGCACACGAAGTGCTCAAGTCCTTCACTCTCAAATTCCAACACAACAACAAATGTTTATGGGGGAATAAGAGAGGAAGAACAAAGGAAACCACAAAGGAGTCAAATCCTTCACTCCCAAATCCCACCAAAAGCAACTAATGCTTAAGGGGGGAGAAGAGAGGAAGAATAAAGAGGAAGAACCACAAAGGAACTCCAAGAACTAGATCCACTAAGTTCCCCTCACTTAGAGGAGAGATGGATTGGTAGGATTGTTGATCTAGATCTCCTCTCAACTTTCCCTAAAAAATATGGAAGATTCAATGGAGGGATTGAGAGGGAAGTGAGCTTTCCAAGGTCAACAATGGAGTAGTAGAGAGGGGAAAGTCGTGCTGCCTTAGATTCCCTGAGGAGGAAGAAGGGGAGGGGTATTTATACCCCTCCAGGAAATATAGCCGTTGGCTGTTTTGACACTCAGAAATTCCGGTATAAGTTAGACCCAGAAATTCCGGTCTAGAGAGACTCGGAAATTCCGGTCACACGGAAATTCCGGTCTAAGAGAGCTCGGAAATTCTGGCTGGAGTCAGAAGCAAAACCAAACTTTTCCTTAGCCATTTCTGGAGGACTTTTCTGGGGGCACTCGGAAATTCCGGTATATGGAAATTTCCGAACACAATTTCCGACTGGAGTCAGAACCCTTTTTCTCCTTTCCTTAGCCGTTTTCTTGGATGAGCTGGGGAACCGGAAATTCCGGTAGGGCGGAATATCCGGCCCCAATAATCCGGACCAGCAGATAACCGAAACGAAAACTGCTATAACTTTTGCAAATGAACTCCAAATGAGGTGAGACCAATTTTGTTGGAAAGATAGCGACGATGACTACCCAACAAAAATATTGCATCCCATAAATAGAGTAAAATCTCCATACATTGCAAGGTGTGGGACTTTCCTCAAGGTAGAACCGGCAATATTTCCGCCACCGAAAACGCAACAAGTTGTCCAAAGTAAAACCGATTTCGATGAACTAGAGCTTCACATGGAGATGAGCCAAGCTCTAATTCCTCACCAACATAAAAGCCAAATAAGAACCAAGAAATATGATATGCCAAGTATGCAAAGGTTTGAGCTCTCCACAAGAATGCGATCAAGTTACTAACTTGAGAGTCCCTCTTGATAGTACGCCTATCTATCCTATAGCCCTATCAAGATCATACCTTTGCCTTGAGCATTCCACTTGAGTTAGATGATGACTATCTTGATCTCTTCAAGTGGGTCATCTTTCTTGATTGCGCGTCAAATCACTTGCTTGATGAAGACTTCTCCAAATACTCCCCCATGCTCACAATGGGAGAGTCTCGCTTAGCTTCATCTTCATGTATCCATTGCAAGCACCAAGCATAGGATCTTTTCGAGAAAGCTTCTCTTGGTCTTGCACAACTCATCTTTTCTTCACTAAGATGATGTCTTGAATCTTCAAGACATACTTGTAATAAGTTTCAAGAGTCCAACACATGAACTCCACAATTCCATGGACATGATCTATAATGATATCTCAAAAGCAAACATTAGTCCATAGAGATTGTCATTCAATTACCAAAACCACACATGAGGGAAAATGCTCTTTCAATCTCCCCCATTTTGGTAATTGATGACAATCTCTTTTGAGAGGGTTTATAATATGGAATTTAACGAACAAGAATGGTTGCACTAACATCAAATACTACAAAGGTATGTGATGTTAGTCCATCCACATATATAGAGCAAACTCCCCCATAATTTATGCACGTGTGTATGAACATGAATTCATTGCATATATTATCGACCATTACCGATGGTGGGGTTTCCACTATATATAAAAAACCAAGCAACGAATGCAAAGGCAAGGAAGGCAAATACTTAAGAAGATACCAAAGTAAAAAGCCAATTCCATACAACCCTCCAAAACTTCTCCCCCATTGGCAACGATTGCCGAAATGGGCGAAAGGCTTTGGAAAGGTAAAATAATAAGATCTCCTTCATGATTTATGCATTTCTCATGATATGAGTGAAATCAAATGCACTTATCCAATGACGAATAGATGAAGGGGATCAAACTATATTGTGGATCCAAAAATTGCACAAGAAAGATATCAATTGAAATCCACTGGAAGGATACCAATTGCAAAGGGGAAAAGCATTCACAAAGAAGCAAGCAATCAAGGGATCCAAAACCAATTGAGCACAATAGGATATTAAGATAAGATCAACCAAGTGTTCTAAAAATCACGAGGGAACTCCCCAAGGTACATGCACGATGAAAGATCTGTATTTCAATATGGTGTGCATAACATGGAATCCTCGCTTCCTCCTAGATTCTTTCGAGCACAAAAAAGTGCAAGATTGTATAGTTAAGAAAATAAGTATACCTTGCAACAAACAAATGTTGAGCAATAAAGAGAAAGAAGTGACAAAATGAAGACTTGCTCAAACGAGAAAGAATGGGTGTGTCATGAAAATACATTTTAGGAGACTAAACAAGGATGTGCCTAAGCATCACCATAGTCTTTCAAATTATGAGGCACATAGTGCATATCATGTATTTCGTAAACAAGCACACCCAAGAGGATAAATCAAATAGGATCACAAGCTTATTAAGAGGCAATGTGAAACCAATGGGAAAACAAAGCTTGTGCCTTTTAGAGATCACCAAAGAATCATGAAAGTAATAAAAGATGACCACTAAAGATTTTGAATACCAATTAAATATGTAACTATCCGCATGTGTATAAGTTTCTAAGTGGACACTAAGTCCTCAAAGAAACATGCACACACAATGTAGGTACAAGTTAACGCACGTGGTATCCAAGAGGAAGTCATAAATACACCAATAAGAATTTTTGCTTGAAAGCAAAGCACATAGCTCAAATTATTCTTATAGTATATAAGAACTTCCAACACCAAATTTCTCAAAGCATCACAAATACCCACATAGGATAAGTGATAGTTGGGATACTTCGAGACACAAAACAAATATCACATAAGGCAAATGATTTATGAGAATTCATCAATATTGCATATGAGAGACTTTGAAATGAATTTGCTAGATTAACATATTGGGGATCCGTGAATCATGAAAATGATTATATATAAATATATATCCCCCTTGATGTTTAATCATCCCGGCTAACTCACATTTGCAATGAAGATGTTTTGAAAGAAACTTTGCAAAAACCATATCAAATGCAACTTAGAGAAACTCATGCCAAAGAGCAACCTACACAAGGTTGAGAGCTAGAAGTAAATGCATGAGTTAGATACTTGTTACCGAGATAGCATTGATGGTGTAGAAGATGAGAGTTCACAATCATCCAAGCTTGGCTCCAAGAAGCACATGGTGAAGACATCTTCTTTAAATAGAGGCAAGCTTCCAATGCATCTCTCATGTACCTAAAACAAATCAAGTACACAATGGTACCCAAACTAATTGGGTCCAAAGTAGTTAGTCCAACTACAATACATAGGACAAACTCCGCATAAATATGTGCATATTGATATGAAATAGAATTTCATGCACATCTTAGCCATTTAGGATTTGATGGAGTTTATCCTATATATTGGATCAACGAAAGTAAACATGCCATAAGATATACAAATAGTAAATATGCATGCACAAAACTTTCAAGAACCAAACGAGATACAATTTGGACAAAACACCAAATAAAACAAGAAGCTACACAAAAGTGTGGCAAGAGAATGATATGTCCACATTGTATCAAAGACTCGAACCAACCCATGATTTGAGAAACCAATTTGAAAATATATCAAATGAAAACAAGGTCAAGGCTAAACCAATGAGCATAAGAAATAAATCAAACAAGCATGCTCGAAGGTTTATCTCATCCAAAAAGGTAGACTAGGAACCATGGGATGAGATAGCCAACTCCACAAAGAAGAGTAAGGTTTCAACAAATAAACCAAGCCCTCTACAATTTTCATGATGGCACAAAGTACCAAGACGAAAAATGTTTGTCTTTCAAAGAGACATGTCATCGGGAACAAAAACCAATTGAAGACAACTAATGTTCAATAACATATAGGATTGCTCCCCCAAGATTTGTGCATTACTTATGATCTTGTATTTGAATACAAAAAGCACAAAAATGGGATCATCACTTTCCATATATATTGTTAACCAATTAGTCATGTTCAAGAAGAGCAATAAGATACAAAACCAATTTAAAAACCAATTTAAAGAATAGTGTTCTAAAGAGTATAGAGTAGCTTCCCCATGATTAGTGCATTTTTAAGATCTTGTATGTAAATACAAAATGCACCCAAGTGGGATCATTACCCTCCATATATCTTTTTGAACACAAAGTTCAAGAAAATCAATAAGACCCGATAACAATAAAAAGGATGATGTTCTACTCAATGTAGGATAGCTCCCCCAAGAATAGTGCATTACTTAGAATTAAGTCTTCGAAAGTAAATGCACAACAATGGGATCCTTGCTTGTCCTAACTCAAGAAAGCACAACACAAATTATGAGTAGAGCAACAAAAAGATCCAAATGAAGCAAAGAAGACAAATGGATGGTTAAACCAACACAAACTTGGCGATAGAATAATACAACTTAAGAACAATAGCCAATGTAAATATGATCAATACATTTACCACAAATATAATTATCACTTGTCAAAGACAATGATTGTATGGAGACATTTCTCGGTGGTATATGACATATATGTATTCAAGATCATATTCACAAAACATAAGCATGTGGCAAAATAAAAGAATTGAAAAACATGCTTATCTAGATATTCTTGATGACTTCACATATTCAATGATCATTCTAAGCATCAAGAAACTTTCTCACAAACAAGATACCAAAAGATGGTTGATCAAAATGCATTTAAGCAAATATGGAACTTGTTTGAGTACCATGCCACCTAGGAACAAGATAATCAACAATATCAACTCTAGGTGACACTACCTCTCATGTTCACATTTTCTAGGCTTGTAATATGCACATAGCTTATTACTCCCCCATAATGTGATAATCCATTCTTTGTAACAAGAGGCAAAAGAAATCCAACAAGAGATAATTAATGGACATTAGAATTTGAATTTCTCATGAGTAAGACATACCACAAAGAGAGTAGATAATATTGAAATATAACTACTAAGTGGTATTCCTCATGAATACACATTTTAAGGGGGTGAGTTACCAAAAAGCACATCACTCCCCCAAAATGGGATAGTCCATTAAAATCTCTAAAAGAGCCAATTAAGATAAAAACAAATAGACAAGAGGCTCAAACATGCATGGTGTGCAAACCAACATACACAAGCTTGATTACTCAACATAAGTAAGTAGAGTGCACAACACATATGAAACACTAGTAAGGCACAAAACCAAACACATGTAAGGGTGCAAGTAACTTTCAATGTAAACATATGAATTAGATACAAGTTACCGCAAGGAGGAGCATTGGATATATGCTAAGACAATATAATCCACTTGACTTGACTTGAGATAATATGGATGATGAAGATCCCTTAATTCTTCATGATGTAGTCAAGTCTCCAATGTCCTCCACTTACACCTATTGATCAAGTTTTAGCTTGTTGGTCCCCAACCAAGTTGGGTCCTAAGAGGTTAGTCACAATAGGCTTGGCAACCCAAATGGTTCTTTTCTTGACACCACTTTGAGTACCAATAGATTTGGCAAACACATTGCCAACCTTATCCTTCCGAAGAGAATGAACATTATCAATAGTAGGAGGGTTGGATAAGGTACCATGAGTGCATGAAGAAGCAAAGTGATCCTTCCCACGACATTTGTAGCAAATGCGGCTTTTACCTTTCTTCTTGGGAAGAGAAGGTTCTTCAAATTGGGAAGCTTGAGTTTGAACTTGAGGTTGCTTCCCTTGTTGCTTCTCACTAAGAGGCTTCTTCTTCAAAGGGCAATATCTCACATGGTGCCCTTCAACCTTGCACTTGAAGCACACAATCTTGGCCGAATCAATAACTTGTTCTTGGCCCTTCTTCTTGATGAACTTGTGCTTCTTCTTGACATTGGACTTGTTCTTGTTATTGGAGTTGAATCCAAGTCCACTCTTGTCATGAGGAAGTTGTTGCACTCTCAACATGTTGTCGAGGGTGGACTTACCCTCATGACATTTCTTCAAGTCTTTCTTCAATGAAGTGACTTGTGCCTTGAGCTCTTTGAGTTCCTCTACATGGTTAGTTTCAACACAAATACTAGAGGAAGTAGATGCTACATTGTTAGAGCAAGAAGGCAAGGAATGTAATTCATCACAAGATTTAGCAATGGTATGTGATGTAGAATTACTAGTACTAGCACATTGCAATAATGCATTAGTAGTAGAAGTTGTGCTAGTGTCCATAGGAGGCTCACACGATTTTACCTTCATAGTGACCGCCTCATGAGCTAACTTTAGCTTAGCATGGGATGCTAGGAGATCCTCATTAGAGCTAAAAAGCTTTTCATGAGTTTCTTCCAACTTCCCATACTTACTAGTTAGCAAATCAAGTTGAGCTCTTAGCTCAACATTCTCCTTCAAAATAGATGCTTCACACAAAGTGGAGTTAGTAGCACAAGCATCATTAACATTAGAAGTGGAAGGAGACAACATGACAAGCTCATTATTTAACTTAGCATTTTGTTTACTAAGCACATTACATTTAGCAATAGCATGTTCATGTTCTTTAGTGAGTTTAGCAATTACTTCATTGTTTAACTCCTCACTAGATTCTAATCTCTCGTCAAGAGCAACCCGAGTTTCTTGCTCTTCCTCAAGAGCATTCTCAAGATTGTGGACCTCACCCGCGGAATCACGAGCAAGACCCCACCCTTCATGGCAACGGGTCTCCATAGCCTCAAAGGTCTCCTTAAGCTCAAAAAGGGTAGTCATGATTTCTAAGAAGTTCTCATGAGCATTTTTATTATTTAAGAGAGCATGAGAGACAATATCAAACTTCTCCTTAATTAGATCATCATCATCATCATCATCATTATCATCATGAGATATATTGGAGTGCACGGTAGGAGATACCTTATACTCCTTAGCCATTAGGCAAATGTGAGTAGTGGATGAAGACGATGAAGAGACAATTGAAGCACCTTGGAGGACCAAGTCTTGTTCCAACAATTGTTGGGATTCCTCTACATTGTTAGCCAAACAAGTACTAGAGGAAATATACACATTTTGATTATGGAACTAAGACAAGGAAAGCATATCATCATGAGATTTAGTTAAACAACTACTACATGATATGCAAGGACTATCAACACTAGCATGTAATACATTTTGAGTGCTATATGTGTTTAAGTCCAAAGATAGAGCATTGCAATAAGATGAGTTTGAAGTATAGTCAATAGTAGATTCACCATCAAAAATGCAATTTCTATCACCACTCACCATATCATTACCTTGTGGCAAACCACATGTCGGTGAAGTGGAGGAAGTCGTGAGCTCATCACGACCGGATGTGGAAGGAGGACAATCATCCTTGGAAATGTTGGACACCTCATATATATCTTGAAGTTTTGTTCATAATTCATGAGCGCTTCGAAAAGGCATGATTGACGCAAGCACTACATCGCTCAAAGCACATATGAGACCATTAGATGCTAGAGTATCGAGATAAGAGTTTTTCTCATCCTCTAAAGATAATTCTTGAGAATCCTTTGGAGGAGAAAAACCCATATCTACAATACTCTCTAAATTAGAACCCATGTCTCTAAAAAGATTAAGCATGCGAATTTTCCAAACATCATAATTTGTGCCATCGAATCTATAAGAGGGATTGTGCACTAGATCTCTAAACGACATCTTTATCTCTAGGCGGTTAGTCCTAATAATGAGATAACTAGGCTCTGATACCAATTAAACGGATAGACGTCGCCTAGAGGGGGGGGGGGTGAATAGGCGATTTAAAAACTTTTTCGAGGAGCCGGAATATCCGGTCCAAGAGTGACCCGGAAATTCCGAGTAGCCGGAATATCCGGTCCACAATGACCCGGAAATTCCGGTATGCTTGATAAAGGCGGAATAAAACTAGAGGTTTACTTTAACAAGCATACAACCTAGATATATATAAACTAGGCTCACCTATGTGCATCAACAACTTAAGCTAAGCAATACAAGAACAAGATGATAGCAAGATATATGACTTCAAGCACGAAGGCTATCACAATGTAAAGTGCATAAGTAAAGAGCTCGGGTATAGAAATAACCGAGGCACGCGGAGACGAGGATGTATTCCCGAGTTCCACCCAAAGGTGTACGTCTCGTTTGGAGAGGTGTGCGCAACCACAACAGGTTAGCCGCAACGCCACAAAGGCTCACCTTCTTCTCCTGATGAACTCAACCACAAAAGGTTCGAGTTCACCTTCCACTATTGATCTCCTTTGGGGCGGAGATCGAATCCCGTACAACTCTTGAGGCACACACCCACAACTTAATTGGGGGCTCCCAAGTCTTGAGGTACACACCCACAACTTAATTGGGAGCTCTCAAGTGACCACAAAAGGTCTTGGCCACAAACGGCCGGCCACAAAAGGCGTCTAGGGTCCAAAGACCCAAGAGTAACAAGCTCACAAGTAATACCACCACGAATCCTCGTGGAGGGCTCAAACCGATGCAAATGCAATGGCAAGAGCACACGAAGTGCTCAAGTCCTTCACTATCAAATTCCAACACAACAACAAATGTTTATGGGGGAATAAGAGAGGAAGAACAAAGGAAACCACAAAGGAGTCAAATCCTTCACTTGCAAATCCCACCAAAAGCAACTAATGCTTAAAGGGGGAGAAGAGAGGAAGAATAAAGAGGAAGAACCAGAAAGGAACTCCAAGAACTAGATCCACTAAGTTCACCTCACTTAGAGGAGAGATGGATTGGTAGGATTGTAGATCTAGATCTCCTCTCAACTTTCCCTAAAGAATATGGAAGATTCAATGGAGGGATTGAGAGGGAAGTGAGCTTTCCAAGGTCAACAATGGAGTAGTAGAGAGGGGAAAGTCGTGCTGCCTTAGATTCCCTGAGGAGGAAGAAGGGGAGGGGTATTTATACCCCTCCAGGAAATATAGCCGTTGGCTGTTTTGACACTCGGAAATTCCGGTATAAGTTAGACCCGGAAATTCCGGTCATCCGGAAATTCCGGTCTAGAGAGACTCGGAAATTCCGGTCACCCGGAAATTCCGGTCTAAGAGAGCTCGGAAATTCCGGCTGGAGTCAGAAGCAAAACCAAACTTTTCCTTAGCCATTTCTGGAGGACTTTTCTGGGGCACTCGGAAATTCCGGTATATGGACATTTCCGAGCACAATTTCCGACTGGAGTCAGAACCCTTTTTCTCCTTTCCTTAGCCGTTTTCTTGGATGAGCTGGGGAACCGGAAATTCCGGTAGGGCGGAATATCCGGCCCCAATAATCCGGACCAGCAGAACACCGAAACAAAAACTGCTATAACTTTTGCAAATGAACTCCAAATGAGGTGAGACCAATTTTGTTGGAAAGATAGCGACGATGACTACCCAACAAAAA
This sequence comes from Poa annua, assembly GCA_026929855.1. Lineage (NCBI taxonomy): Eukaryota > Viridiplantae > Streptophyta > Magnoliopsida > Poales > Poaceae > Poa > Poa annua. Next base: position 87,007,445 of record CM049431.1, read on the forward strand.
TATTGCATCCCATAAATAGAGTAAAATCTCCACACATGGCAAGGTGTGGGACTTTCCTCAAGGTAGAACCGGCAATATTTTCGCCACCGAAAACGCAACAAGTTGTCCAAAGTAAAACCGATTTCGATGAACTAGAGCTTCACATGGAGATGAACCAAGCTCTAATTCCTCACCAACATAAAAGCCAAATAAGAACCAAGAAATATGATATGCCAAGTATGCAAAGGTTTGAGCTCTTCACAAGAATGTGATCAAGTTACTAACTTGAGAGCCCATCTTGATAGTACGCCTATCTATCCTATAGCCCTATCAAGATCATACCTTTGCCTTGAGCATTCCACTTGAGTTAGATGATGACTATCTTGATCTCTTCAAGTGGGTCATCTTTCTTGATTGCGCGTCCAATCACTTGCTTGATGAAGACTTCTCCAAATACTCCCCCATGCTCACAATGGGAGAGTCTCGCTTAGCTTCATCTTCATGTATCCATTGCAAGCACCAAGCATAGGATCTTTTCGAGAAAGCTTCTCTTGGTCTTGCACAACTCATCTTTTCTTCACTAAGATGATGTCTTGAATCTTCAAGACATACTTGTAATAAGTTTCAAGAGTCCAACACATGAACTCCACAATTCCATGGACATGATCTATAATGATATCTCAAAAGCAAACATTAGTCCATAGAGATTGTCATTCAATTACCAAAACCACACATGAGGGAAAATGCTCTTTCAAACGTATAGCGTATGCACAGTGCAAGGAAAAAAAATGATTCATTAAATACTCAAATCCGAAAATTTAAAATATTTTTTAGCTCAACTCACTTATCGGATTTAGGAGCCGTTTTCACAATCGAACTTGTCGCGACGAGTTCTTCAAAGTAGATCCATATGTGTCGACAACTTTTCTTTTATTTAAAAGTTACCCACCACTAAAACGTGAGTTATCCATCTCGTAGCATGTGAATGATCCAACCCTTATAAATTGGATAACTACATTAGTATTATGTGGATAATATTACCTAGAGACTAGGATAACTACATAACGTAGTAATAAGTAATAACTATATAGGTGGGTAACTTCATCAATATAGAGTGGATAACTATTACCTAGAGAGTAGCTAGGGTAACTACGTTCATTTGAAGATGATAATTATATTGTGAAGACGTGGATAATACCATCGTAATATTTGTGGGTAACTAATAACTTTAGAGTACTACATCGATTGCAAGCTGATAACAACAATAGCGTGTGGGTAACTTCATAAGTAGTAGATGGATAACTATTACTTAGAGAGTAGGGTAACTATATCATTTCGTGTTGAATATAATGAACGTGTTGGTAACTATATAAGTACTAGGTGGATAACTATTATCTAGAGAGTAGAGTAATTATATTGATTTCGTAAACTCGAGAAACTTGGGGAAACTGATCCGGCGACTGTGCAGTGAGAGTCGCATGTGATGACAAACGTGTTATGGTCGCCATCCGCTGTGATTCCTGTTCCACCGCGCCTAAGAAGCCGGCATGCCCATGTGGTCGGAGAGCGTCTACACCACCGCTAGTTCGCTTACATCGCCATCTGTTGCGCCTTGCCGCCATATGATCATGACAAACAAAATAACTATAAATTTAGAGATCATGATAACTCAATTGATGTACGTGTTGGTGACCATAGTGTGAATATATGAGTAACTCATTATATAATGGGTGCGTAACTATATCGATTTCATGATGATAACTATATCTCGAACACCTAGGGTAACTCCAAATATAATGGGTGGGTAGCTACTACTTAGATAGGTGGGTAACTATATCGATTTTTTTGATAATAACTATATATTGAACACCTAGCGTAACTCCAAATATAATGGGTGGGTAACTATTACTTAGATAGATGGGTAACTATACTGATTTCGTGTTGATAATTATACCCTGGACACATGGGGTAACTCTATATATAATGTATATATAATGGGTGGGTAACTATTGGCTATGGTCGTGGGTAAGTATACCAATTTCACGACGATAACTATACCTTAATAGGTGGGTAACTACATTATTAATATGGTGATAGTTGTTACCTTAGAGAGCAAATAACTACAAGATAACTATAAACTAAAAAAATAGGTAACTCCAAAAGTGTCTTACAACAAGATGCGATTTGGCATCAAAATAGATCCCAAGTTACACTAGAAAAGATAGGAACAATCATTATGACATGGTTAACGCAAAGTGAATCTAATAAAATCAGAGAAGTAGTAGCTTCTTGTAAATAATTCATCAACACCTCTCACAACACATCATCTAGTATATATTATGAGCTCCGCTGAAATACCGGGTGAGTGGTTTATCAATCACAATAATCAGCATGAATAATTTAGAAGTTGGCACACATATGTGCCTACAATATTTGTAGTGATCAACACAGTGTTGGACAGACCAAGTACCTCACTATCGCGTATCAGCGGATGAACACACCAGATGCGTGCTGGGCATTTGGGCTAGCTTTGCTAAGGCATAAGCACCCCGTTGGACTCACGATGCGGCAACAAAGACCCTACGGAATGATTTTATACATCAGTCACCATCTTAACCTCTAGCAAATTTCTTTAGAGTTTCCCAAGCCATTTTTACGAATACCACTGGTATGTGTATGTCCTCGGAGCCACAAAATTAAGATAAAATGAGGAACAAAGTATCCTGCACAATATCTCCAAAGAGAACAAAATAAATGAAAAGACATAAACCCTTGGTGGGTTGTAAGTTATAATGGCATGCTAGTGGTAGTTTTGCTGTGTCTTTCCAATGATAGCAAACTTGAATAAATTTCCCTTGCTCACTAGTTAAAATCCATAAAATTAATCAGCTAGAAATTTTTATTGATTTATCCACATAGACTACTAACATAAAGGAGCTTGACAACATTATTCATATATTGGCTGCACAATACAACATGTAACATGATAGAAAGTTAGAAGAAGTGCCACCAACTTACAATCAGGTCTTACACTATGGCAAGCTAGTTAGATAGCAAACCTCTTTACGGCTTTGTACACTGGTGTCGTATTTCTCTTTGGAAGGAAAAGCAAGTTAGAACTTAGAATTGCCACAGACTTACGGTCAACATCATCGTTTTTGCTAGATTATGTTACTAAATTTTCTGATGTCTCTTTCGCTTTCACCATATGAATACCAAACCATAAAAACAACTATCCAAGAATTTTAAGGTGTGAATATTAATCTAGGAGAAAGTAGGAGCCAAACTACTCAATGGGTGACCAAAGTATGCATCTAGTTTCTCTCAAGCAAGCTTCAGATCAACACACCAGCTACAAACAGTTCACTGAAGTAAGCTGATAATCGCACATCAGAGCAGCATAGTAGCAGCCTAGCAGGGAGAGGGTGAGACCACATGCGGCGGCTGGCGAGAAACTCACTGGAGTAGAGGTTGGCTTTCTCCTCGTCGTCGTACACGACGGCAGCATCGATCCCCACCCTCTGCGCCTCCCACACCTTGCACTTGAAGCTGCAGTTTCCTGCACTCAATCAGGACGAATGTCATTCCGGCCCTCGAGTCGACGGGGTTGCTCCTAATGGGCGCTCACGCTGGCCGGTCAGCTGCGTGCAGCGACGCCCATATCCCGTCGCCGGTCACCTGGGGTTCCGGGGATCCGCGCCGATAACAGGAGCTCAAAGAGAAGAGTTGGAGTGAGGGAGGAGTTTGGGGATCACCGGAGCGGTCATCTGGTCGATTTGCTCACCTAATCGCACGGGGACGTCGAGAATTGAGGCTGCGCAGGGGCGGGCGAGGGCCGCCGCGGGCGGACGGCGTTGATGGGAGCGTGGGGCTCACGGCGGGGGCTCGTCAACCCATCAACGGCGGGCGGGCGGGGGCTCTATGCCGCATAGAGCAGAGTTAAGCGGCGGGGGCTCGTCGTCGGGAGCGTGGACATGTCGACTTCAATCACGCGCGTCGGTTCAAAAAGCCGATCCAACGGCGCGCGAGGAACTGCCACGGATGGTTATCCAGCGACCGTTCTAAACTTAGATATCCCCATTTTCTAATATCTAAATAGTTTGTACACAACATGCACTTTACAACTATTAAAAGATAGTCCTAATAAATACAATAAAAATGTCAAATGTTATAGAATTGATCGATATTTTTCTGATGGACCACCAACTCGTGTGATGGAGTCTTATAAAGCTCTGGTTACAAACTTACATAACTTTTAGAAAGTTAGATTTTGAGAAACTTGCATTTTACTCAGAAATGCCACTCATACAAGCCAAAAAAAATCTCACTCAGCAGTCAACACCTGGCCTAAAAAAACAGACTCAATATATGAGTATTTGCGACTGCAATTAAAAAGTCTTAAAGATTTACGAAAATAATTAAATTTCTATAAATTATATTTTATCCTTTATTTTTGTCGGAAAAAGAAAGAAAAATATCTGTCACCATCCGCACGAGAACTCTATCTCCTTTGTCCCACGTACTTTTCTTCCTCTTCCTCGTTGAGTCCGATCTGACAATCCTCTTCCTCCACCGCCTGCCCTCTACCGCCGTGCCGTGGCTGCTTGGCGCCATCGCCGACGCAACAATCTACCCCCCTTCCCCCCCCCGGCCCACCCCACCCGAACCCCAAACTCCTCGCACGAGCGTCGGCGTCACTGCCATCGCCGTTTCCGATCTTCCTCGTCGCGAGATCGCGTCCCTGCTATCCCTACCCCGTTGGTAATCGGTCAACGGTCATTGTGGTTTCAGCCTTTCAGGTATGAGCTCTTTTTAATCCAGTGATTATTTAACAACCGCTCACCTCCAGAATTTCTGGGTTTGCCGGTGCACACCAGCCAGTGACACCAGCTAGATCCGCCCTTATCTTATGATTAGGTTGGAAACCGTCCATGTCTTGCTGGGTGATTTTCCCTGTAGAACAGGGTCCTGTTTGGATATTTAGACTAATCAAAGTTGCCTTTTTGTCCTGTCTTTAGATATGCTCCAATTTAAGCAATTAAGCACTTTTTGTTTCTTTAGGTCGTGGATTACTTGTTATATTTGGACCTTTGGTTGCATATTATCCAGAAAATATTTTCAGTTTATAGTGTTCATTGCTTCAACTTAACGAAGAGCTGTCTATAGAGGTGTTCCCCATATTAAACACTTTATCCATATCTGTTTGATGTTGTATCCTAACTTCATTTTTATGTGTCGAAGCTTATTTGTCTGCTCTTATCAAGGAACTCAGTTTACATATACATCTCATGTGTTTCTTCTTGGAATGTAAAACTCGTAGTTGCTTTTATTTATCTGGGCCATCTTCTCTTTTACTCTCTTTCTAAAACCTTATCTGTTACTTTCCTTTCTTTGAGAAAGTGTTGATTATGTTCATGGGCATACATACCCATTGCCATCCTGGAGCTGGTTTGAATTATCCTGCATCCTAAAATTACATGCCAATCTGGAAAAGGTCTAGATGACAGTGTAGGCCTACCATTGGTTTCCTTTTTGTTTGCCTCCCATGTTTTTTGTGCTGGATGTGCTCTCTGGATTATGTTCATGGGCATACATACCCATTGCCATCCTGGAGCTGGTTTGAATTATCCTGCATCCAAAAATTACATGCCAATCTGGAGAAGGTCTAGATGATAGTGTAGGCCTACCATTGGTTTCCTTTTTGTTTGCCTCCCATGTTTTTTGTGCTGGATGTGCTCTCTGGATTGAATAAGTATGACCCTAAACAATGCTTGTTGTTGGTTTCCTGTCAAAATTGTGAACTGCATAACAAGTGAATGATGAGGTGCAATGTGGACTTGTGCTGCTACTCTCCATAACCTATGGTGTAGCTTGGTACCTATCTGAGTAAACATTTTACCTATATGTTTGGTTACCTTATGAGTTATTAGTTTATTACTGATATGTAGCGAGATTATGACTGTTAAAATTACTATATCTAGAAGTCTTTTGTTGTTTGTTTGTTACTGTCTTGGTGCCACGTTAACACTCAGTATTTCTACTTTCTAGTGCAAATTGTCAGTGTTCTTTTTTGACACTGGTCACATGAAGGTAATGCCTATGATGTTAGTTGGAATGAAATATGATTACTGATCAACTATTGTTCGTTCCATTGCAGGTGTAGCTGGCAGTTTCAACTAGGCAACAATCATGAGTCTTGCTTGTCTCGTATGTCATGGCATGGGCAGCCCGTCGCACTCTCTAAGAAGCTACTCAGTGTCTAGTTCGGAGGAGGAGAACCGATGCGGAGCTGTTGTTTCCTGCTTGACTCGGAGAGTAGCGCCAGCTGGATCTGCTAGTGTTGGAACATCAAAAGTAACCCCGTTTCCATCCATGGCGACTGGTCAAGGCACCGAGGGAACTCCTCGCCTTCAACGAAGCCGTGCTGTGTCAAGGGACCTTGTGAGAGACTGGAATTTTGATGAAGCCATTGTTACAGACTAAATTAGCCGCCAAGTGTTCCCAGCTGGAACTTATTCAGAAGGAGATTCCATCATTGGGTGTACATTTTTTGCTAGGATATGGAAATCCATGTCTATCTTTATTCAGTTGTGGGAAAATGCTCAGGAGTGATGGTACGTCTCATAAGCAGTGTGTGTGGGGTCAACCTGTGTAGTTAGTTAAAATTTAGGGTATTTTTCCTATTTCTAAAAAGGGTTTGTTATCCTGTACTTCTTGTATATTATGAAATATCTTATTTCCTATAATTTCCTGGAAATGGTGTTTGTATTTTGTCATATTGCCGGTGAGTCATGCATAATGTGATGCCTCCAGTTACATTTTTACACAAATAATTAGCAAGGGATATGTCATCCAATGACTCTATTTTGGTCTCAGGTTGTCTAAACAAAACATTATTTTCATTTATTAAATTGCAGATAGGTTCACAACCGCCAAACATAATTCCAAAACAAACCAGATCATCTCCAAGTCTGCACAAAAAGAGGATTGTGAACTTTCTCTTTTACAAGAATTGCATGTTTTTCTATCTTTCAGTAAACACTGTTTAATATAACAGACATTGGTGGTGAAAATTCCTGTGGTCCGCCTTCATTAAACCGCAACCGGGGGCTTGAGCAGAGCCATTGCTTCTTTGATCTTCTCCATTGCAGTTTGTAGCGTTGACAGTGCAGCAGCGTAGGAGATACGAACACCGGTGTCATCCCCAAATGCATCCCCGGGGACAAGTGCAACCTGTAACGTGATACAAATGAAAACACCTAAGATACCTACCCACCTCTGATCTTTTTTCAGGAACACACGCAGACTGACATAATCAAAATCAGTGAAGCATTTACCTGTGCTTTTTCTAGCAGGAACATGCAGAGGGTCTCAGAGTCCTTGATCGTGCCAAAACCTTCTACCTCGGATCCGTAGTAGGAGCTGAAGTCGATGAACAAATAGAAGGCGCCCTGTAAATTGAAAAACTTAGCAAGCGTCCTGATATAGATATGACAGTCTCAGTGAGTAGTGTAGACTTACCTGAGGTTCTGATATTTTGACTCCTGGCAGTTCCCTGAAACTTCTTACAAGGTAATCCCGACGCTCCTGGAATGCTTTGACCATGGTTGAAACTGCTTCACCACCGGCATAGCCTAGGTTCAAGGCTGCAAGCCCTGCCTTTTGGGATATACTACTGGCGCCAGATGTGTACTGTGTAGTAAACAAGGCACTATCATCAGGATAATAAAAACAATAAAGACTCGGGATCTGTGAGTATCTACAACATCATAAGGCACTGTCATCATTCGGGATCAAAATGAGTTCTGCATAACTGTGGCTACAACATCAGCAGGGCAGTGTCATCATTGGGGATCAAAGTGTGTTCTGCGGGATCATTACTTAGTAACGATGGTGGTACTGGACCTAATGGTTGCTGCTGTTTACATGATTTGGAGACTCGGGGTTGCATTCCACGACCAGGAATTTTGGAATTTACAAATACAAGTTGTAACGTTCCATAGCAGATATGGTATCATAAATTGATTTAAAATGAAGGAAAAGAGGAATACCCACCTGACTTTGGATCTTTCCACAGGCTGAGACAAAATGTTTAGGGGCAGCTAAGTATCCAAGTCGCCAACCAGTCATAGCAAAAGCCTACAGAAATCATGCTTGTTAAATATTGAAAACATTTCAACTTGAGCTAGACCATACATATCTACTAACCAAATTAGCGAATGCACATAGACATATGCTTCTTCAGTTATGAAGTCTTATGTGACATAATACCTTAGAATAGACTCCCTACGTTTCTTCACTTTTCACGTCTTATCAAATATAAGCATTGACTAGTACTGATCTGTCGGTTCTATTCCACAAAACTGGTACTACAGAGTTCATCCTTAAAAAGAGAACAAAAAAAAACTATGTTACCTTAGAAAACCCATTTACAGTTAATGTTCTGTCCCACATTCCAGGTAATGCAGCAAAGCTAGTGTGCTTAGCAGGATGATAGATAATATGCTCATAAATTTCATCAGAAAGAACCTGCAAAATTGTTAATTGCACTCTACATCAACAATCTTGATGAATTGCTAATGCAAAAGATCTCACACAATCTGAGTAACATACAAAAGGTCAAAAGTGCAGACCAGGAGCCTAGGATACTTCTTGACTATAGCAGCAATCTCCTCAAGCAGCTCCCTAGGATACACAGAGCCTGTTGGATTAGACGGAGAGCATAGAATCAAGAGCCTTGATTTTTCAGTGATCACTGAGGCAAGTGAGTCTGGCTTTAGAAGGAAATTGTCTGAAATGCTTGTCGGGAGGATCACTGGTGTTGCACCAGCCAACCTAGCCATTTCAGGATAGCTGACCCAAAATGGTGCTGGTATCAAAACCTAAAATAAGATACAACTCAACATTTTCAAAAGCGGGATGCAAAACATGAAGTGCTAAGAATATTAAAATCCTATAACTGTAAGGATTGTTTTCTCCAGATTAAGCTATAAATATATGCATTTCGAATAAGAAAAACAAACATCAGTTGGGATTGTAAGCTGTAAAGATATTTTCTAAGTAAAAGATGAGTTTTTAGATAATGGAAAAGTCTGCTGGCCCCTGCTTCCAAAGATCCATACAGCAACAAAGTAATTACAGTCTCAGCACCCACAAGAAGCGACAAGCTACATACAGTGTGAAAAAACAAATTTATAAGAGTACACATTTGGTGAGGATGTTCTCATCCATAAATAAAATACTATCACATTAATAAGATTTTTTTTCCTAAATGGCCGTGTGGATAGATATGACCATAAGAACATTAAGAGGCAATAATGACAAGGCATGTCTGATGCAAACAATATTTGCAGTTTAACAAAAAAGAATGAAGCGATCCACTAACTTCTAAGGATTGGGAACAACAAAATGACTACAGGATAAGCACTTGCTGCTATTTTCATGGATATTTCAAAGCTTAGTAAGCTAGTATAAAACATATTTCTCCTGAAATTTCCGTGTACATAGATGAAAACTTTACCTCATCACCAGGTGAACAGACGGCAAGAACAGCTTGTGTAATGCACTGCTTAGCTCCATTGCTCACTAGCACCTGATCAGGGCTGTAGGATAGACCATTCTCCTCTGCACATCACAAACCGAACAACAAGTAAGTCCATTAGACTACTGAAGTACTGATCCAATCTTGATACTCTGCAAACGAGGAATTCATCCGCACACGCAGGCACACACACACACCCTGAAGCTTGTTGCAGATAGCCTTCCTCAGCTCCATAGTCCCGGCATTAGGCGTGTACCTTGTAGAGCCCTCCCTAATCGCATTAATCCCAGCCTGGACGGAAAAGCAGATTTCAGATTGCTGAATCCAACCTGCTACAACAACACCAACAGCACGCGTGCATTACTCTGAAGTCTACTAAGTATCGGGTTTGGAATTTTCGATGATACAGGCAGGGGGCAAACATGAAGCAATCGAATGGCTGATTTTTTGTTGACGCTGGCTGGAATGGGTACAGTTAAACTGAGGAGGTAGCAATCTGACGATTCTGAATCCGACATTCAGAAACACGTCGCTAATAAAAGATCCGGATCATCCCGTGATCCAGGCAGCACCGGGAACGGAGCGCAGTTCCTCCGTTTCTCCCCCCTTTTCCCATTTGCTAATAAAGAAAGAGAAGGGATCGCTGCGGGCGGTCACCTCGGCGATGGGCGCGGGCGTGTCGAAGTCCGGCTCCCCGGCGGCGAGGCCGATGACGGGCACCCCGGCCTGGCGCAGCGCGCTGGCCTGGTCGGTGATGGCCATGGTCTTAGAGGGCCGCAGCGCGCTCACCCGCGGGCTGATTGACGTGTCCACCGCCGCCTCCGCCCTCACCGCCGCCATTCTGCACCTCCTAGTCCCCTGCCGCCTCTCACACGACGCCCTGCGAGGAAAGAAAAAAGGCAAAATCTTGGCAACCCGGGGGGTGGTGGACTGGACAGGCGACGAAATCGAGGAAGGCGGTGCTGGTGACTCACTTGGGGAAGGAGACGGAGGATGCGGCGGGGGAGGGTTTGGTGGGGAGGGTGAAGGAGGAGGAGGAGGAGGAGGAGGGAGTGGAGAGGGAAGAGAATGCCATCGGAGCAGTTTGCTTTTCAGATGGTGTGCGGTGAAGTTCAGGCTTATATTTGGGCAGGGATGGTGGGGGTGGTAGGTGGCCGGCGACCGGGGTTTTGCAAGCTACTGCTACTTGTCTCGGAAAAGACCGGTTTAACGGATGGGAGGGTTGTTGGCTGCAAGGGGGAAACGGGAGCAATGACGCCGCGAGCTCCTAGGGCCAAAAACATCGTCACGACACAATTCATCCGTTTCTCCCCTCTCCTCTCTCTCTCCCCTCCCCGTGTAGAGTCCCCCGCTAGGCTCCGGCTCGCTCCTTCCTCCTCTCCAGCGGCGCCGCCGCTTGGGACTTGGTCGAGGAGGATGTGAGGCCGGTCCTGTGCATAGTAGTTTAGGACTAGTACGTAGGTGTGGATATAGGGTTTCTACTTTGTCCTCAGTGGCGGTTGGCGTTATGACGTGAGCAGGCCTCCGACGTGGCTCGAGCCGATAGCCGTCAGTACCCTTGAGTCCTTCTTCTAGGGATGGACGGCTTGCTGTAGCATCTGAAGCTCATCAACGGCGACGAAGGCGTCACCGTTATCTTCGACAACTGGAGTCACTACAAGCCGGAGCACATCTTCGGCTCTGGGTTCTTCCTCCTCAACTGGGGGATCTTTGGGAGCTCATCCATGGCGTACTACACCTCGTCTTTGTCAAGTGGTTTTGTCCCCGGGGAAGGCGTTGACGAGCGAGGCGTATAGCTCTTCTCTATCGGTGGTGTTCCAGTACATGATTGCGTTTCTTTAGAACATTTTATGCAACGAGAAAAATAGTGCGCTAGAACGGCGTTATAGCGTCGCGATAGCATATCTGAGAGGTGAATATGCAAGATTGGCACGGTAACGTAATAGGGCCGCTAAAATAAAAACCGGGAAATAGCGGATGCCACAATCAATTCAGTTATTCAGCTCATTTTAGCATACAGCCCATATATACTTATTTAGTCAAACACTACAAACTTTGATCAAAGCAAAAAAAACAAAGTAATTTGAAATATAATGGTAGCAAACATTATGTGCTTAAACAGTGTGATTAACATTACTTGTAGGAAAATGCTCCTGCGCTTTCCCAGAAGTTTTTTTGCACGAATTTTAAAGCACATCAATGGCTGTGATTAGGGGTGGAGATTAATCACAACCATTGATATGCTTTAAAATTCGTGCAAAAAAAACTTCTAGGAAAGCACAGTAGCACTTCTCTTACTTGTATCCTCTTTTTAGATGACATAACTTGTATCCTGATTCCTGAGGGCATAATAATTGGACACGCTTATTTACATTTTGTCAGATCGGATCCAACGATCAGCAACTCCCACGAATCTCCGACCTTTATCTCCCAACCTTCCACGGGCTAGTAAACATCTCCCCATCGTCTTCTCCGTCACACCCACCAGCAGCAGAGGGGAGGAGGGATCTCACCTCCGCTTCCTCATCCATGGAGGCGCCGAGCTGGATCCGGCTGCCACGCGCCACCATCATCCTGCTCCTGCTAGCCCTCCACCTCTCCCTCTCCCTCGCCGCCCAGTTCGAGGGCTTCGACTCCGACGAGCTCCCCTCCGCCACCGCCGCCGACGACCTCGCATCCCCCGACGATGACGAGGAAGGACTCGACCTCCCACCCCGCCCGCCCATCTCCGTCTCCGTCTCCGCTCCTTCCCCTCCCGTGACCACCACCACCGCCTCAAACCCTAACCTTAACCCCACGACGCCTCCGAACCCCACCCCCTCGCTGGATTTCTGGGACGAGGACGAGTTCGAGGGGATCCCCGTTCCAGAACCCGCAGCCTCCGGCGACTCCTCCTCCACGCCGGCGGAGGCCAACTCGTCAGATCCCTCTGCCGAAGACGCGGCCGCGGCGGCGCCGGCCCCGCCGAGGGGCCCGGCGGAGCTGCTCCGCGCCTTCTCCATCGAGATCGCCTGCGTCAGCTTCCTGATCTGCTTCCTGCTCAACTACTTCACCGGCAAGAAGCAGAACGAGGCGATCGCGCTCGCCTGGGCCACCAAGTTCGCCACCAGGGACTCCATCTTCGACAAGAACTTCAGCCTCCTCGGCACCGGCGACGGGAAGGACACGCCGCTCCTGCTCAAGGAAGGCCAGGACGTCTTCAAGTTCTACGCTAGCGGCAGGCGCTTCTGCCAGGGGATGCTCGCCACCATGGAGATGCGCGCGCGGCACGACCTGCTGTCCAAGCTCGTCGAGCTCGTCTTCCCCAGGAAGGACACCATCACCTTCGAGGTTGTCATGAACGAGGAGTCCATGGACCACGTCATGGTGGCTGTGGCTAGGAAGAAGGCGGCCAAGGCCATGCACAAGGAGGAGAGGGATCTGCAGAAGTTTGCCTCTGTTCTCGCTTCAGCACCCGCTGGGAAGAAGTGGGTTGCGGATGAGCTTTCAGTGGTGGCCGAGTCTAAGGAGGTTGCTGGGGATATGATCAGTGAGGCTGTGCTAGATCAGGTGAGGTTTTAATTGCTTTGTTTTCATTCCAAATTTTGATTTTGTAATTACTAGAGCTGAACTTGGTAGGCGGTTCCTGGAATTGTTCCATTAGAGTCTAACAATGTTCTATTTTTGGTTGAGAAAAGTTCCATTAGAGTTGGCCTTGTGCTACTGATTTAGATTTTCTTTATTATGAAAGTATTGTAGATAAATCTCCATCAAAATTGAAATAGTATAACTCTAGAATTGTTTAAGAATAGCACAAGAGAAGAAGTGTGGAAAGGTGGAATGTTTGTCACTTGAGTACCCATCACACTTTCTTGAATTACGTTATTAATCACAGACGTGGAATCTGGATAAAGTGTAAAGGAGGCAAATCCTCAGTTACTAAATTGAGCATCTACCTATCAGGGAGAACTAGCATCAATTGAATCCCCATGTTTATAACTGATGTTTCACGTGGTTGGCATCTTGTAATATCATATTTTGTGTTGTACAGTAGAAAATAAGCTTGTTTTCACCCATCTAGGTTGTAAGCACCGAACCCTGAGCTCAAGAAATGATCTTCCATAAAACCTGAAAAATATCAATAGAACCTACTTTGGGTTTATTGTATTGTATTGTATTTAGTGTGACTTTACCACGATTTATCAATAATCCACAGTTTATTTACTCTTCTCGCAATACTTCCTTGCAGGTGCTTGGTGAGAAAGCATTCGAGAAAATGGGGAAGTGGTTCATCTCCCTTCATTTTTCAGATCAACTGGCAGGCTCCTACAAGAAAGTCCTCTCGTTCAAGTTTGTGCTGCCAGATGCAAACAACATGGGTGAGATGACAAAATTAGTTGCTCTTGTGCCATTCTACATTGACTTGATTGGACGTTACAAGTTGAGCTCACATGTAAGTACCGTCTGTCTCTTCCTCCTGGTCCACAGTGTTCTTTCAGTTAATGTGTTCTAAATCTTCCGGTCCATTCTAAATGCAGGCACGCTCGAAAACAGATGCTGCAAGGACAAAGGCTGCTCAGGAGGCTTTCAGGGAGCTTCAGGGTGTCAGGCAGGAGACCCTGCTGAGGAAAAAGGCGGAAAAAAAGAAACTTCTGGAAGAGGCAGAGGCCAAACTGAGCGCCGAGGTACTGCGCAAGAAGGAGGAGAAAGAACGGAATAGGCAGATGAAGAAGGGGGCACCCAAAGTTAAAATGCTACGCTCTTAGTAACACCAAGAATCCGTCATAGTCATCGGCCTTCGCCTGTTCACTTGCTGATTAGCCTATAGTTCAGCGATGGCTAGACTTTTTGTGTTCCAAATTTGGGGCATCAGATTTCCCTGTTCTGAGAATCAAGCAAAAAGGAAGGAGAACAAATCTGCTGACACGTGCTCCGTTGCAATGTTGTCTCATGTTTGGTTCACCAGGTCATCTGTAAGAAAACTTGAAAGCACTTGCCTGATTTACTGTGTAATACTATGTGATAGATTTGTTGTCAGAAATGATACTTGGATAGCTGGATTACATGGTTTCATATTTGAGCCGACCTGATATTAATGCCAGTTTACGCAGAATAATGTTAGCAGCATGTTGTGTATCTCCTTCAGTTATTTGTGCTTGGGCTGTGCCTAGAAATCAAAGAAAAAATATGGCTTGATCTGTAGTTTGATTATGTCACACTGTGTTTGCAAGGGATTCAGTCACAAAGTATTTAAGAGCCTCCGTTTAGCATGTATGTAACCAGACCAGGAAAACCATGCTTGTTCTTCTCGTCTCTTCCCCGAGATTGTATTCTCGAGGTATTGTGCTACGAATTCGCAGCAAATGCTTCTTCTACCACAAGGGTTCTGAAATTTGTAGTCCACTAGGAAAAATACCTGTGCTTCGCTACGGGGGATGTCGCCGCATTGGCGGCCGTCATCCTCCTCCCCTCACACCGGCTGAAAATTGGAGTTCTTGCTTCGTCGTCGTCGGAATTACTGCCTCCTCAGCGGATAACGTTACCCACCTGGCGGCAGGCATAGCCGGGTCTGTCGAGCCCTGGGTCGATCAAGCTAGCATGCACACGGGCTGATGCAAAGCGTGTTCCCAGCACGGGGAGCGGAACGGGTGGCGCTGGCTTGGTCACCGGCTCGTCGAAGGGCCTGGTTGCTTCTTTTTTGTGTGTTCAAAATTGTTCTGTGAAATTTAGACCTATCTGTAATTTTTATTTTTAGACCTATCTAAAATTTTAAATTCAATAAAAGTGTCTGATAGTCATTATCAGTATCAGCCAACTTCTTCAAGGGGTTTTCTATAAAATGATCGACACATGAGGATGACAGGTGGGGCCAGGACCAACCAAAGGAAGGAAGCCATCCTTTCTTTAGTATTAGGTAGAGATATATGATCTCACGAAAAGCGTAGAAGTTAGTACTAGTATAAAATAACGGTTTATCTAACGGGAAGGCGCCTGCCCTGGGGCACAGATCGACGCACGCCCGCTGGCCGTTGGATCCGACGAACGGAGATGTGTGACGCTCGCCAACTCCCCTCGCCCACGTCCCGCACGTCTCGAACGATCGGGAATTAATTCCGCTGTATGACATTAAGGCCCCACCACCTGGTCCGTTTTCGAATCGTGTGCCCAGGCGGTTCTCTCTCCCCGTATTCCCCTCCTCTGCCTCGCTCCGCTCCGCTCTGCTCGCCGCCACACTCAAATCGCCGTTCGCCGCCGTCTTCGCACCAAATCCGTCGATTCCTTCACCGTTCGAGCCTGCGCCGGAGGTGAGGTTCCTTCTCCGCTACTCTATGTTGCCCAGTTCGTCGAGGAGTGCCAGTATTTTTGCAGATATGTGTCTATTTTTACCGTTGTTTGGGGAAAATGAGGCGTCCGGCTATGTGGTTTGACAAAATCCAGTGGTTAATCCGCCGTATGATTGTGCGCATGTTGGTTGTGTCTACTCCCCGTGATTTTTGTGTTCTAGGGGTTGCTCGGGGTGGTGTCGCCATTTTTTTCACTGTTCCAATCTGCCCGCGGTGTGTAGAGTTCATCGTGTTCGCTATTCCGGCGATTCCCTAACCGCGTTTGAGTGTGCGCTTTGTCGCAAGGATCCATTTCGTCGACCTCAATCTCATTCCTTAGCCAGGGCCCGCTCCCCCCCTCATTGCTCGCCCTCTGCTCTGCCGATCCCGCCATAGGTACTTTGGCCATTGCATGTTTGTAGTGCGTCCTACAATATAGGCAGTTCATGCACACTACTTTCTCTATCTACAGTATAGGCAGTATTTGTTTCTATTTTTTCTGGTATGCACTTGTAATTTTTGGTGGAGGAGGTGGATTTGTTTTACATTTTCTAGCATCTCAGTCAAGCAGTGTGCATGAGCTGCTGTTAGTAAATAATAACTTCAAGGTTTTGTTTGTATGATTTTAGTTGATGTGCATGAGCTTTTCTGTAGCTAATGTGCTTGATCTGCTGCAATTCGTAAAATTCAGTAGTACGTATTTGTATCATGTAATTGTCTGTGTAATATTAAGTGTCATGTTTTTCTCTAAGTATACTTTGTGTTTTTTATGAACCATCGAATAGCCGGTCTTGGTAGTGCAGATTTTTGTCTGGATAGAGATTCATTTTGGCCTCTAGATTTACAAGCATGTCAGTTTAGCAGTGTTATTAGTTATTTCCAGTGTAATAGTTCTAGTGTAAAAGAACTATTTTGTTACCCACTTTTTTGTGTTAACATCTGTTTTTTTTGTTACCTACTTTAGAAGATTATTTTGATCTGTTTTGTAGCTTGTTTCAATGGGGAGGAAACGTAAAGCTGTGGATGTCCCTGTGGACCATGATATAAAAGGGAAGCGGAACAGGGCATCGCCAAGTGGCATTTGCGCGTTGTATGAACATTTATCGAGTGAGCAGATAACTGTTGTTTCTAACATGGAGCTTGATAGCATGCTGGACATCAAGTGTCCTGTGTTGCACAATGGTCTCATTGGTTGGCTTGCTGGGTTATACCACAAGGATAGTCGGGAATTTATTATTCCTGGGCGAGGAAGGATCCCGCTGACTGATCGTTCAGTCTTCCGTACACTCGGACTGCCTTTTGGCGATATCCCTGTTATGTATGCTATTGACAGGGATATTGAGGCTGAGATTGGTCCTGTTATTTTTCCAGATGATGGCAACACACCAAAAGTAACTCGTGTGTTTCAGATATTGAAGGATATGAAAACGGCTGATAAGGGTTTTAAGCAAATATTTTTGATGTACATTATGTGCACTATCCTACGCCCAACGACTTCTGTTAAAGTCAGTAGCAGGTGCTATCCTACCATGGTGAGTGTTCATTATTGTGTTTTATACCTTTGTGTGTTGTCAGGTTTTGGTGTATTTTTTAATGCATTTTTTATGTGGTAACTGTACATGTTTTTATGTGATAGCTTTAGTTGTCACTGCTTGATAACTTTTCTGTTTATTTGTTTATTACTTGTACTTTACAATATTTTTGTTGTTTCTTCCAACAGGCCAACATTGATAATGTACACAAGATGAACTGGGCTAAATTTGTCGCTGATCAACTTCACGAAGAGCTGTCTAGTGGAAAGTTCGCTAAGGCTTGCCTTTTTCTTATGCCGGTAAATTTTTATCATATTATTTTGCTAACTTCAAGTTTGTCCTCCCCTTTTCATCATTTTTTGTGTTTATTTTTTCTTTTGTGTTTTGTAGCTCTTGTATGTGGACTCTATTGACATTAGTGATATGGACGTCCATCTTCCCGATGGGCGTTTTGCTGTGAACATTTGGTGCAAAGAGGATATTGATTGTGTGTTGGCTGCTGATTTACAACCCGACAGAAAGTCTTATGGCAAGCTCCAGGTACCAATTTTAAACTTGGTTTTTTTTTTATTTTTTAATTTATAACTTCTGTCTGTTTAGCTTGATAACTTATATCATCTGTAATAGATAACTTTAATTTGTAAAGTGTAGGTAATTTTGCTTGATAACTTATATCATCTGTAATAGATAACTTTAGTTGTCAAGTGTAGGTAATTTTGCTTGATAACTTATATCATCTGTAATAGATAACTTTAATTTGTAAAGTGTAGGTAACTTTACATGTTATGTTGTTTTCACTTGTTCGCATATTCTTTTTTTTTGTTTTCACTGTTGCTTATTTTTATTTTTTTGTTTTCGTGTATCCATCTTTAAGTTTTAATTTTTTTTTGCTGTTGTCATAGCTTAAACCTACTTTTGGGTTTGATTATTCTTTGTTTGGTGGAGTTGGCGGCTTCAATAGGTGGATTGACACGTATTCTCATCCATCCTGTCCAATCAAGGTAGTTTTACATTCAGGACCTTATACTTATACTGTTTTTGATTTCTTACGGATAGACGTGTAACGTTTCCTGTGTTGTTTTTTTATTGCAGCAAAAGAAAGAAGTTGCTAATGCTATGGGTTCTTTTGTTACTGGTTTAGTTGGTTTGATGGGCTCCTTGGTTGGAAGCTGGACAAAAATGCTACCAGATTCTTCTGTTCAGATGGAACAACAATTTGGAGATCTTACAGATAGCTTTGTTGGTTCTAAGACCACAACATCTCGGCCGATGTCTAGGACTGGGCGATCAGCTGCAGATCCAACTACAAGTAAAGTGCCTACTTCGGCTGAACTAGAAGGCAGTCAACCGACAGATGACCATGTGTTTGATGCGCTTGAGGCTGATGTTGGTGTTGTCAAATCTCGTCGGAAGCTGCGTTCTTCGACAGTTGCTGGTTCAAGCAAGATTGTTTGCTCGGTCGCTTCAGAGGAGTCTGACTCTACTTTTGTTGCTGCTGAATCGGACATGGATGACAACAATTCAGATGAGGATTCAGATAGTGGCGATGGCGGGTCTGATGGTGATGATGATGGGTCTGATAAGGATTATGTTTTCGCTGCTAGGAAAATAAATGTAGGATCTGAGCAAGTGGAGATTTAGATGCATTCACCCCTGTTGATGAAGATGTGGATGCTGGTGTTGATGACACAACTTTGCCTAGCCCGACAAATTTGGATGATACTCCCTCCACCCAAGGAAATGACTTTGATTCCAATTGTTCATCTATTCCACCAGCTAGTGTAAGTGCGGGAGAGGATGACATGAATATTGAAGGTGGCATTGCCCCTGATACTGTTGTTATTCCCAACTCACCGGTTGCGCATAGTATACCTATCAAGAAGAAGAGATTGTTATCGGTGGGTGAGAAGCATAAGTCTATTTTGGGCCTTGTTGTTTCTGAACTTCACGATGAGGGAGTTGACATTGTGCGGCAAAGTGATGTAGCTTTAAGCTCTGTCAAACGGACTGATGTGCCTGCTCCTAAAAAGATGACGCCTAAGAGGTAGACCCAACTCCTTTTTTTGTTCATCATTAAATGATGGGTGCTTTTCTGTTTTTTTGTTAAGTCAGTGTTTTTGTGTGGTAATTTTTGTATTATTGTATAGGTAACTTCTGTTTGCCTTTTTCTTCTTTTTTGTAGGAAGTCAATGAGCAAAGAAAAGGTTCAACCTTCATGTACATCGCCTCGATTTGTAGCTGGAAAAGGACTTGCGGGTGCTTTGGGTTCATCATTTTCCGAACCCGCTGTTATTGGAGAGCTGGAGGTTGCTCGAAAGACTGTTACTGAAACGTATAAGAGGTAAAAAAAATTACCTGATAATCTTTTTGCTGCACACGTTTCTCGTTTTGTGTGTAACCATGTTTGTTTTTAAATCTGGGTAACTTCATCTTTTTTGTATTGATCACTTTAGTTATTAACTATTGGTAACTTCATTTACACTGCTTGGATAACTTTGTACTTTATAAACTGTGTAACTTTTTGTGTGTTACTCATGTTTTTGTTTCTAAATCTGTGTAACTTTGTATCATTTTGTATTGATCACTTTTAGTGTGTAAGTGTTGATAACTTCCTTTACAATGCAATGGATGACTTTGTAACTTTTTTGAAAATTGTGTAACTTTTTTAGGTGTGTATAAATTTTATTTTATTTTTGGTGTTGATTTCTTGCTCTGATTTGGTACTTGTCTTCAGTACATAACTGAAATTGGGGGTTCAACCATCAAGATCATCTCCTCGATTCATGGACAAACAGAGTTCTGTTGTGGATGCAAACACTTCCATTGTTGATGTTGTTACTGTATCAAAAGCTTCTGCAGCTCCTCCACTTTTGGATCCTGATACATCCAGTGTGCCAATTATCGGTAACACCTCTGTTGCTCCTTCTGTCCCGGATCCCCTGCGAAATGTTGTTAGCGGGCATGTTCAATCAATTAGTTTGGGTACAGCAAATGTTGGTGCTTTGCCTATTTTCTCCGAATCTGTTCGCACATCTGCTTCTAGGATTGATGATACCATTGCACCTGATGTGAATGCTCCAGCAGCCCAATCCCCACATGCGGGTTTGGCAGATCAGAGCGATCCAAAACAGAGCGTGGTTGACAAGTGTAAACAGAAGATGATTGATGTTGTTGCTTCGAAGAATGGCGGATTTTTTCCTGCGAGTATGTTGTTCCAGAGTTTTACTGCTCCTGATCATTTTTGTGCTCCTGAATGGAACTTTGGTAGTCAGTTTGACAACATTGAGAACTCTGATCATTCTTATCAAGCAGTAGTTGAACCAGCTCAGAATGTTGGTTGCTCTGGTGCCAAAAAACTAGCAGAACCTTCTGTAACCATGCAAACTAGGCCAGATGTTGTGACTGATGTTCATCCGAATGCTGATTCTAGCATTGTGAACGTCATGGAAGCGGAGGACGCGCTCCCCTTGTCCTTTGCGATGCCTACGTCAACTGCTTAGTTTTCGTAACTCTTGTTGTTGGTTTTACATTTTTTTTGAGTTGCTTCATGCATTGTATAATTTTAGGTTCAGTCTGTTTCATGTCTGGTATTTTTATCAGTTTAAGCGTGATAACTTTTATTTTCTTTAGTTGATCACTTTTATGTTCATTTGTTCATTGTTTTCATAGTTAGTCTTGTCTGCATGGTAAGTTTAGTGGAAGCTTATTAGGTATTTTTTTTAATAATAGCTTCCTGATAAATTGTATTTTTAAATGGGTTGGTAAGTCTTGTTAGCATTTTTATGTGTGTGGTAAACTATGTTGAATCTGCCTGATAAGTTTAGCGTAACCTACTTGGCAATCTCACTTATAAACAAATGCGGCATGCTTTTATTTTCCCTTTGTTGCATGTGCGAAAGTTAGTGACTAAATTGTTACTTCTGTATATTGTATTGTTTATATTTTTGGGGGTGGTATTAACGCTTTGATGTTTTTTGTGTTTTTCCTTTTTGTCTTTTTTTGTTTTTTGTGCCTTCTTTGTTTGGCACACGTTTTTTGCTATGCAGATTTTAACTATGGGATTGATATCCCTACATCTTCCTCGACTATATCGATGGACATCGTCGTATATAAAGGCAACGACGCGGAATAATTTATATGGTTTCCACATATATTTATATATGAAGATCTGAAGGAGTGTATGGGAATGGTGGGGGTTCTGCTGGCGTTGTGGTGTGGTGGCGGCGTTCGGTGTTATATTTTGTTGTAGTTGTTCGTTTTTTAGAAGTGTTTTAGTGCTTTTGCAAGACTATCGTAGTTTATTTATTTACCAAGTGTAAAACTTAATTCTGGATCTGTTTGTTGTAATAACTCGTGTTCCATATTACCATGTTTTGTTTTTGTCCTATGCTCTCATAGTTCTGTATTTTTATAAGTTTTATGTGTTTCTGGTTGTTAACATCTTTTCCTGGGTATCGACCTAATTTTGTGAAACTGAACCAGTATCCCATGATAATGCCAAATCTCATGGCAACGATTGTTCTGGATTAATTTCTCTTGATGATTTGCTGTTTGAGAAGAAGGCATTTCAAAATAATTGTAGCACAAGTAAAACAATTCAAACGGACAAGAAGATTGAATCTAAAGGTAATTGACCCTTTCTGTTGGAGTCATCTATTTTTGTAGTTCTGACTTCTTCTTGTATTTAATTTTTTGTAGCATGATCAACTTTTCTGCCTTTTTGTGTTTATTTCTATGTAGGTGCCCAAGTTGAACGTACTCCTGCAACGTTCATGCCACCTGGCAGTATGGATGCTCCTAGCATAACTCCAAAGTCCAGGATTCGTATGGAGAGGGTTATTCAGCCTTCCATGTATTTATTGCCTCCATACACTACTATTAGAAGCACTGCTCACCAAGATGCTTTATATCGGAAGGTTATTGTTCACACGAGAGATTCTCTTGTGTCGAAGATTAATAAGTAAGTTATTTTTCATTCCCGTTATGTTTTCTTTATTTTGGTGTGTAACTGAACTCCTGTTTCGTGTGGTATTTTTTGCACTAGTTGGTTGGTAACTCCATTTTTGTATGGATGGTATACTCATAATTTATGTTAACCTTGATAGTCTATGGTAAGATGGTAACTATAATGTTGTGTGTGTGGTAAATTCTTATTTATATGGATGGTAACTTTATCTTGTTTTCTGTTAACTTATCATATACTTTTTGTTTTTGTTGGTAACTTTACTGCTGTGGGTGTGGAAACTTCATTTCTTTATGCATGGTTACTTTATCTCATTTTCTCTGTTTTCTTTCGTCCTTGATTAACAGTACTAGAATTTTACAAATTGGGCCCATGTGGGTGACAACTGGAGAACTCGCCGACAGTGTGAAACCTTATGGTTTACTGTCCAACACTGTTGTTGAAATTGGAGTTGCTGTCCTGCAAGAAACTTGTCCAGACAAGAAGGTCATTTTCCCTTGGGTTGTGACGTCTTTTCTGCTTGATCATAAATTCAATACAAATGTTTTAAAGAAGCACTTTCGGAGAGATGACAAGTACATGCTAAGTCACAAAAATCTGGTATGCTTTTCATTTTTTCGCAATTTTTTTCTGTATATATTTTTATCCTTTTTGGGCTTTTATAGTCGTTGAAGTTTTTGTTTATGGCAGCTTAGCTTTCCTGTTCTTCAAGAACTTGGTACAGCTGATGAGCCTTGTGGTCATTGGTTCATGTTGTCGCTGAATCTGGTTGCAAAGAGGTTTGAAATTCTTGATTCTATTCGTGGCCCAAATGATCAAGAGATGATTGACTATGCTACCCGGCTTATGGATGCGATCAAGGAAATGTACCTTATCAATTACAGTGATTCGAAAAAACAGATCCAAGATTATGAGTTGGTGTATATTCCTGCACCAAAACAAGATAATAAGTAAGTGTTTTTTATATATTTCTTCAACTTTTTAATGTGTCCTCGAAGCTCATTATACTTGATCTGCATATGTTTATTTGAGGTTTTTTCTTTTTTGGCTGCTACAGGTATGACTGTGGGTTTTTCGTGCTGAAGTTCCTTGAACTCTGGGATGGACGTGTGGCTCCTGCCATAACTTGTGAACAGATCGCGGAGCTAAGGAAGGTGTTGACAGTAAGGTGGCTGGAGAATAAAAATAACAAGCTTCTCGAGTGGAAGAACCTGCTTGACAAACATGCATTTTGAGGTATTTTTTTTGCATAACATGTATTGTTTTCATTTTTTGCTTACAGTCTGTTTGTTTTTTCTGTTTATTTTTCTTGGTTGGTAAGTTTAACTGTAGTTCCCTGGTCATTTTAGTTATAATGGATGGTAAGTTTTGTTTAAATGGACTGGTTAGTTTTGTATCATTTATTTGTGATCGTGTGGTAAAATTTTATGTACTCTACCCGATAAGTTTAGTGCAACCTGCCTGGTAATCTTACTTTTAAATTATTGTGGCATGCCTCTATTTTCACAGAATTTAATGGTAAATCGTGATAGCTTTTTTCTTGTTCAGCATGTCCTTTTGCACAATAAAATAGATACAACCATGTCCACAATAATTTAGAATTGTCTCATACGATAATTATGATCACAAATAAAAAAGCACACATTGTCCTTTTTTGCGGTTGTTTTTCACCCCTTCCAAGATCATCTTTTTCTGCTCTTTGTTTGCTGCAAAACATTTTGTGTGGCGGAGTTGTTTTACGCGGTATTTTCTGACAACGACCCCATCCTTTTCAGTTTATCCGGGCATTTCCTTATCGTGTGTAGTGTGGATCCACAGCCGCTGCACTGTCTTGCCTTCTTCGTCCCAATATCTAGCGGATTTTTATTTGCTATCTCGCATGGCCTTCCTTTCGTGGTAGACCTCGGCGGGTTTCCTATTTTCTTCTCGGTTGGCAAGTTTGTCCCCGAAGCGCTTGATCTGGGCACATCAGTTGTGTTGTTGCCTGATTGGTGCGCATGTGTTCCGGGTGCATCACTTGACGACATTGTCAATTTTGCAGCTGCTGCTGCATCCTTCTTATTCTTCTCTCTTTTCATATATAGAGTAAGGTCATGTTTCATATTCCTTAGGTGTGTGTGAACTATACGTATCCCATCGCTAGTCAAGCACGCCACCTTTACAACTTTTCTGAAATCATCTTTCGCCGATGCCATCGCCATCATGTACTTTGCTTCTTCTGGCATACCTCGACGTGTAGTATGTAGGGGGACACTAGGGCCTGGCTCATTTGGATCTGGTTCAGCATCCCATGTCCACCTTTTTAGGATGTACTTCTCTGGTATTTGACGCACATTTATGAATATCATCACCTTTATCACGTGGCAGCATAGCATCCCGTCGCGTTCAAACTTACAGCAGTTGCATGAGTAAGTTTCCTCATCAAGGTTTGCATACACCAAGTAGTTCCTGTACCCATAGTGTGGGACAGGAGCATCTACTATGGTCAGGTCATATAGGTATGAACCTAAGTACTGGCAAAAGTATGACATGGACTCCCTCATTTCCCATTGGAACCGGTTGAAAATCTTTCTTGTGTATACTTTAGACATTTGTTTTTCGATAGGGCTGCGGGGGCACCACAAATCTGGTTCAGTCAGAGCCGTGTCTGCTTCCGCTTGCCTTTCTGCATTCAGTATCTTATCCTGCAGCGCCTCGTACTGTTGTAGGAAATCAAGTATAGAATTGTTTGGGCTTATGTATCTCTTCAGGACTGCGTTGAACCCTTCACTCCTGGATGTGGTCTGCAGGAAGGGGAAGAATGCATGCATAAAGTAAGCCGGGACCCAGCATGTCCTATGCTCCCATATTGCGTGCAGATCAGTGTTCTCGCGTTCTCCATGCGCTTCGATCATTGCGTCCCAGCTTTCCTCAAACTCCTGTGGGTTCAAGCTGTTGTTCACACATGCTTTGAATGATTCATGTAGATCAGGTTGTGTTGCCATATATGAACCCATCTTCTCTGTTAAATTCTGCATAATATGCCACCTGCAGTTTCTGTGTATTGTCTGCTTGAAAACCGCGTCAATAGCTCCGCGCATAGCAAAGTCTTGATCTGTTATGATGCATTTTGGTGCTATTCCGTGCATTGCTTCTAGGAATGTTTCCATCAGCCAAATGTAGCTGTCAGTGAGCTCGTTGCGCAAGAATCCGCAGCCAAATTGCACAGATTGCCCATTGTTGTTGATTACGATGAATGGTGCGCATGGCATCTTGTAACATTTTGTTAAATAAGTTGCGTCGAAAGAGATGCAGTCCGCGTAATGTGGGTACGATCGTCGTGATGCTCCGTCTACCCAATACATCCTCTCAACACAATCATCTTCATCTAGTTTTATCTTGTAGAAAAAATCCTTGTCTTTCTCCTGCATCTTCCTAAAATATGCCAAACAGTGCTCCATGTCATTTACCTTGTGTGTACGCCGGAAAGATGCTCTCAGGTTTGCCACATCTTTTGTTGTGTACGGCACGTTTTCGAGCTTTCCGTAAAACCTTGCCATTAGCTGCATCTGCCGGCACGTTGGGATGTTGCAGGAATGTAACATCTTTATGAACTGTTGTTCATCCAAAGGGATTTTGCGATGTGCACGCAGGAACTTGGTCAGAGATGGTTTCTTTATCAGTGGGTGGTTGTGTTCATCCGAGGCTTGCACAACATGGAACCAGCCATCATTTTTCTTTATGTACATGTGTGCCTGGCATCCAGTCCTTGGGATTGTGCTCCTCTTTCGTTTCTTCACAACTGATTGCGGATTCTGTGTGTCTTCTTTTGCTGCACTTGTTTTTCCTGCCTTGGTGCACACGAGGAAAACTTTCTGATACTCTTTTTCCGCATCCTTTCGTGACCAAGCAATCCGGACACTGAAACCTTTCCTTAGTGAGTATTCCAAGTAGTGAGCCTTTGCAGATTCATAGCTGTCGAAACGCATATTAACTGTTGGTGGTTTTGGTGTTGAGCTTGCGTCAGCTACAGCGTCATCTCCATCTTGCTTGGTTGTTTCATTAGTGCCCTGTGTCTTGCCATCCATACTTGCTCCAGTATCTGTGTTCTGTTTTTTGCTTGCTGACACATTTTCCTTGCCTGCAGCACTTGAGAAGATCCCATCTCCATCTGTTCCTGCACCTGACATGAAGAGATGTATCAACTATTATTCTTCAGGTAATTTTTACACTAAGTGGTGTGTAACTTCAGCTATATCTCCATGGTAACTATTGATGCAATTAATGTAAATGGTACTGTATGCATTATTGTTTGAGGTCATTTTTTTAAAATAAAGGGTGTGTAACTTCAGCTATATCCCCCTGGTAACTATTGCTGCAATTGATTTTTTTTGTACTAAATGGTACTGTCTGACTTCAAAAAATAGCGACCATCCTTGTTTCACTTGTAACTTTTATATTTTACCTGCATTTGAAGTTTCCACATCAAAATATTTGTCATCATCCGTGTCACTGCATTCCAAGTTGAGATCTAGATCTATAACCATTGTTTGACCTGTTTCAAAATAGTTTCTGATTAAATGAGATAAAAGCAATAGAGAAACATATAAGTGGTCAGTTGGTAGTACATACAACACTAACTGAACATGCATGTACATTGCACAATTTTTTAATGTCCGACTTAATGTCAAGTCATGTTAGTGTGTTAACCTAATTTTGTATCTTTTGCTGATGGTAAGTATAGCACTTCTTAGATGATAACTTCTTTGTATATTCAGAGAGCACTCATTTTATTTTTTGTGAATCAGCTGATGTTTTCTAGTTTGATAACTACAATGATTGTATACGGATAAACTACATTTTTCTGCTATACTTTTTTTGTAAATTCATGTATTATGAAAAGACTAGATTTATGCATACCTGGATTGTACATTTCATAGGGAATACCGTGTGGTAACTTCACTGCTTTTGCATGGATAATTTTAGTGTGCGTATGTTGATATCTAAATGTGTATGTTTATGTAACGATTAACACACGATGGTCTGGTACATGATAAATGTCGTGAGGAAGCTGTCGGGTGTTGGTGGTTAGTACATTGCTTTTTATTTGGCTTACTAGTGTTTTAATGCATATCCGAGAAATGCACGACATGAGCCGGTGTGTCGGTTGTAACTATAGTGTTTCACGCATGACAATTTTTAGTGTTTTTAGGTTGATAACTTATGTTTCGTTATGTTTGTGTATTTGCAGGGTTTCTCACACATTTATCAACGGCTATCAATATTTTTGATGACAAGGATATAACATCAAGACCACACAAGCATATGTTATGCAGACATACTGTTTTTTAGGAGTTCATCCAATTTGTTTCATGGGTATAAACCACAGATAAGGACTAAACTAGTTTTCATCATTATATGTAGAATCCACTCAGTATTACATGTCCCTATTGTAACTACATCACAGACCATGCAGTTTTCGTTGTTTCAATGGCTTTTTATGGATCAGATGATTGATTCTCCTTTTGTTGTTCAATTTTGCCCCTTAAATTCGCCCACAACCAGGAGTGCTTTATTCATCTTGTGATTGGGTGTTGGGGGCTAAGAGAATTTCAGAATCCTTTTTAGACATGCATGAGAGAAGCATAGATGCAGGTATGAGAGTAGCAGAGAGGTAGTACCGGGGGGGTGGGGGTAGGGAAGGGCAGGGGCCTTTTTTGGATCTGCGTCTGTGCTCTTTTTGTTTTTGTTGTTCTTCAGGTTTTGGTGTTCTTCAGATCCAGGAGCGGCTGTCCATGGCGTCTGCAAGGAAGAAGACGATGGCCAGGTGATCGAGTCGTGGTTGGTGGCTTTTTTAATGGCCCAGGTGAGATTTTGTCTAGCCGCAGGGATTGGTGGCTTTATGGCCTTTTTTAGGACAGCTTTCGTGGGCCGGATCACACGCGGTTGGTGTGGGATGCCAGCCTGGCGAAAGTTGTGGTCCAGGCACGCGTGGGATTGGGCGCGCTAGCGCGCGGGATTCTCCCGATCCGTTTTTGTCGCCTAGCGTGTCGACGTACGCCAGCCAGCATGCGCCTGCCAGATAGTCGCGTCCTAAAATAATACTGTAAGTTACTGCTAGATCCGAGGGTATGCTTGGGAAATGCACTTTGCATCATGGGCTGAGTGCATAACGGCCAAACTGTGGAAGAAGAACGCAACTCACATCTCCTTTCCTGCTGACCTCGCCCCGCCCCGTTGCCGCCGGCCGACCGATCCAATGGAGGAGGTGCAGGCCGCCATGACGGCGCACCTGGACCAATTGTCAGGCCTCGTCCAGGCGCTCTCCTCGGAGCTCCGCAGAGGGATCGGACCCGCCGCCGACAGCCTGCTCGCCTTCGTCCGCGCCGTCGACTGGACGGTACCTCCTGATCCCCAACTAGAGATCACCGCCAATTTCTTCTCTTTGGATTTGGAACTAACAATCCGCGTTTCCAGGAGACATGGCTGATGGGCTTGATGGCATTCCACGCGAGTCTGCTGCTGGCGACTATCGGGCTGAGGAGGAATCCCAACTTGCAGTTCTTCTTGCTGTTTCTTGCTTGTGAGTTCTATTTATTGCTTACTTCGTTTCTATCACCATGTCTCATCTCTGGGATAGACTAGTAAACTTTCCTGGGAAGAGGGATTCTAGCTTCTAAGTTCTAACCACAGCAACTTCTGTCCAGTTTTGGTCTTATTACCGTTTCACACTTCGTTAGGAAAATATGAACTGAAACCTGAAGATAAAAGTGAGTCTAGGTGGAGGTTTTCAATTAGGAGCCACTAATTGGCATGCTTTAGCATTTTCTGGCCCACACGTATCTAGATGTGCACGCCTAGATATGTGTGAGCCAAAAAAAGGTAAAACATCTTACATTTAGGAACGGATGGAGTACCAATTGACAACATTGCTGTTCTTGGCATATTTCACTAGCTTTAGCGCATAACTGAATGCAGTACTACCTTAGATGTAATGTTTTAAGTCGTTATAGCTCTTGCTAGAAGGTTCAACAAAATTTCCACATTGCCTTATTTAGATTTAGTGCCCTGGCACTAACATAGCTTTCAGGATATCACAATTAAATGAAGGGTGCTGAGTGCAAATGCTGTGGAAAATTTATCATGTTACATTAGAACATATAATGTGAAAGAAACGTGTAATGCTATAAAAACTTAGAATACAGGGCGGAGGGTGATTGCTACTACCTTGGGAAAATCTTGTGGGATTGGATAATTGTTACTGCGTGCTCCTCAAATTTACTCATTACGATTTCTGTACAGCTTGCAGCCATAATTTGCGACATACATAGTTTTCTGGTATTTTAAAGAGCGTAAATGATATTCAACACACAGGGTTGCAATAAAATTCTTGAACTGGAACATGGACTTTTGATCTATTGTGCTCTGATTGGTTACATGATTCCCTCTCTGCAGATTCAGGAGTGTATTTAGCTCAAAAAATGAACATCTACCTAGCAGAACACTGGAAGACCTTTGCCAGCCGGAACTATTTTGACCCTGCTGGAGTTTTCATCTCTGTTGTTTGGTCTGGCCCTCTTATCTTCATATCTATTGTCACCGTGGTTAGTAAAAATACATTACACGTCTTGAAGAAAAAAATATGTTCATTAGGGTTTGCGACCAATTTGCACTTCAGTTCTCTTTACAGTCCAAATCTGTCTGCTCATTCCAGGTCAGCTCTCTCGTTACATTATGCCAATTGATGGTGAAATGGAAGAGAGCGGAACTAAGGCATCGGGTTCGGCTTGCTCGTGACAAAGAGGAATGAATAAAGGAGTCCTTCGTATTCTGACAGGAACTGAGATGTTGATCTTCATCAGTGTTTGGGAAGGATGCCCATGTAATCTTTAGCTGATCTTTTTGTTAGTAGTATATTACATGGGCATACTACTAGATCAGAAAACTAGATGTGCCCGGCCCCATTTTATTCTGTTTGTATGTGAACAGGGGTTGTAATTTTGTTAGGTCTTGGCCATGATACATTTGCAGCACCACGTCTTTTTTTGGGAATCAATGCCCAGCCTCTACAACAGAACCACATCTTAGTACAAGATTTTCTTCATGCAAATGTTATCTATCTATCTATCTATAATAGCGCGCAAAAACCAACCTCAACGCACAGACACTGTTGACGCGAATTATAGCCAACCAGGCGCCGCCACGCGTCCCAAACGGTTAATCTGGCCGTCCGTTCCGAATCCAAAGACTAGCGCCGTTCGCACAGGATTTTACGCACAAAAGCATCTGAAAAAATGCCCCCGTAACCCGCGGTCCACAGAATAACATATCCAGGGACCTCTTTGTGATTCGCGAGAACCTCACAGACGTTTTTGCACAATTGCCACGCCAGTTTCCCCAGCCCTTCTCTTCTCTTCCAAGAGCCGGAGGTCGCCGCCGCCGCTCCGCGTCTCCCAGCTCACATTGGCGGCCACTTGAAGATGCAGCGTCGTCTCCTCTATCACCTCGCCGGATGAATCTCGCCTGAGCGGCCGGTGTCGTCGCCACTCCACCGGAAATCGTCATCGCCCTTTTTGCTACCCGCCACCGCGGAGATGGTCGTCGTCGGCGGCGATTCCGGCCAAATGGTGGCGCGGCCCGCGGTCAGTTGGACGCGCCTCGCCATGCTCTATGAGTGTCACACCTCCACGGTCCAAGACTGGGCGACGCGACCGCCGCCGCCTGCGTCTGCCGGCGCTGACGCCAAGGGCTGACATCAGCGTTGTGAGGCTGACGCGTCCCGTCCCGCCTACCAGGATTTTTCCATTTTCAGACGAATAATTTAAATAAAACATATCTTTTTAAATACAACTCAAAAAATACAAAACAAATATCAAAATTCACAGAAAAATAATATCCTTACAACCAACCCAACCCCATAAATGTTTAAACAACTTTTAAAAAAATTAAATACACTACGCAATATAGTTTTCCCGTAGTTAGTATTAACTACGTAGTTCATGCAAATTCATGTCGAATATTAATCAACACAACCTAAGACAATTAAAAAACAATTACATACACTAACTAATATGACTACATAGCACAACTCATATTCTTCTTTTAATAACTACATACAATAATTGTGAACGTCAGATTTGCATCTTCTAGACCATAATTCACGCAAATATATAGTCATCAAGTTCTATTTCGGTTAAATACAACAAAACACAAACTAGATAAGACTTTTCAATGCAACTCATATTCGGCACAAAAATGACTTTACAACTAATATGTTTTCGTGCATGTTCAAACAATTTTCCCCTAAATAAAATTATAATAAATATTACATCTTCTTACATTAACTGTTAATTTACAGAAACCCAATTCAAAATTTCCGAATGTTCCGATACACAACAACTACCAATTCTGATACGTTCAAAAAAAATATAATAATAGTAATAATGGGAACATATATAGCTCAATGTGACCCAACTTTAACAACTTTTGTAATCTAAACAACTTCTCAACCCGATATTGTTAATTCCGATGATATTCAAGCCTAAATAGATATTAAACGTCATCATTACTGAATTTAATTTTTTTACTCCACTCTCGCGCCACCTCCACTATTTTTTGTATAAACATAGAACAAAAGGAACAACACGACAGGCAATGTGTGGGGAGGTTTTTTTTTAAGATACACTGTACAGACGCAGATGTTAACAAACACGCACGTACAGACAGCACTATGATTGCACACACGCAAACTCTACCCCTATGAGCACCTCCGAGAGACTGGTCCAACATATCTTAAGGTTGACAAAGTCACCACGGGCGCCTCGCTGTTGACGGACCTACCACCACTGAAAGCATATAGCGCCGGTTAAATCCTGAAAAATGCGAGCACCCATGCCAAGTCTGGGATTTAAACCTACGTGGGCTGGTTCCGCACAAAAAACCAAACCAGTTGAGGTAGGCTCACTTCACGACTGGGGAGGTCTTTACTACAGAGTAATTCCAAAAACCTGAAACTTGGAGATGGTGTATGCTATAGCTTAATCTTTTATTATTTCCTGAAGCAGTGATGGACAAACATGTGCATCACTGGTTATTTCCAGAATTTTACATACCACAACGGAAACAAATTTATTTAGGCAGAAACATCACAGTTTCTTTAGCTTCTTAACCACTTAGCTGGGAAAGAATTCCTGAACTTTGTCCTATACAAGATACCAAGCAAAGGCCACGATGTTACCACAGCTATGTAAGCAAGCCACCACAGCGACTTCCCTTGGGATCGAATGAGTTGGTTCACGGATTTCTTAACTGGAGCAATGATATCTTCGATTTTATCCGTGGAGAGCTCTTCTCGCTGCTCTTGTGATCCTACACGGCTTTGGGCATGCGTTACATTATCTTCTGAGCTGCTTGTGTTCTTGACCGCACCGTGACACTCGTCCCGTACCACTTTGGTAATCCCGGTCTGGTGTACATCAGCGGTGCCATCACTATGTTCCATTTCACCGACAATCTGGTTAACCAGGGAGTCATGAATGTTGGCGTCCTCATTTCTTACCGCAGCTACCATTCCATCTTCCATGAGATTGACATATGGTCCCTTATCAATGGACGATCCCAGCGAAGACTGTAGCCCATGATCTTGGGTCTGCATTCAAATATGATCAAGTTATATCATGTTATCAAAGATGAATTGATCTATTAATATTCACCACCTTTTGTTGATGCATGCAGGGACTATCATGTAGAGCACAGAGAAACTCAGAAACAGATTCCACCCACCTATTGAACACACAGATATATAGAAATTATCAGATGTTGCCATAGATAGAATCTTAAGAATCACGACGTAAAGTTATTTACAACAAAAAAGGTGTGCATGGAAAGCAAATTGAAAAGTGCCAGTTAAAAGGATGGCACTTTTATCCCTGGCCCTGCCCAATGAATATATCATACAAAATGAAGTTTATGCATGTGCGCATCCTAACACAATTTTGTAGAGTAGAATATAAATGCACTAGACATCTTAAACTTTCATAAAAGCACACCATCCCTCATTCCCATATGATAGGGTCAATATGCCGTCCAGATACCTGTACAGCTTAGGTGAAGGAATAACCAAGGAGGTGACCCTTTTGTGAGATGAACTTACCATACTCTTCCAGCAGTCAGGCCTTGAAAAAAAGCGACGTGACCGCCATGAGGTGTAGTTGCTAAAACAACATTTTTATTTGCCCTAAATAAAAAATGGGGAACTTCATCACTACACAGAACTAGAAATGATTAAGCTAGTGAGCTTTGGTAAGAAAAATTACTCACTTGCATTCATCCCAGGGAATGGCCTCCCTTGTGCAAAGGGGGTCATCTAAAGCACTGATACAAAGCAATGGAACAGACACATTACCAATATAGTTCACACTGCTGCACCGGCGGTAGAATGTGTCCACTGTCTGAAAAAAGTTATTAGTCGGTGCATCATTTTTGTTACTTATCAGTTATCAGATACTTCAGCTAATACAGCCGCATGACGGGAAAATAACAATGGCCATGAACAAAACATGAATTTAAAAGATTCAAATCATTATTCTAGACTTGCATCAATAAGTTGGTCGGCTCAAAATTTTCTACTGGAACCTATACCAACTCACCTATTTGGTTTATGTTTAAATTAATGTGAGTCTAGATTGTGAATACTCTACACCGAACTATACATATATTCAAGAAAGGTACGACTGCCTGATGTCCCTAACAATGTCCTTCTCATCTCTTTCATGATTTTGCTGCCTTGCAATCAAGGCCAAAACTATTATCCATTTATTCTTCTTTCCCAAAACACATTTTTTTTTGCAAAGTCCAAGGCTCCAACCCTTGCTCAATAGTTCACTATTACTACAACTACCAAAGCATGCATTCCAAGCTGTGCTTGTCCAGATTCCAGCAAGTGGGTGATAGGAAATGACGATTCAGTCCATGCTAGTGGTCTGGCCCCAATTCTCATAAGTCGTAACCAACCTCATAACGGCAATACAATTGCAGTCGGCAGTGGATATGTTCAAGAAATAGTAATAAGTCCTCAATATGAGCATAATATGATAAACAACATTTTATGCATTCTGTATTTTGCCATTTGATTGCTGGCTGTAACTAACTGATGGTTCGCTATTTAAGTAAGTTTCAAAGTAGGAGTTCCCTGGGTTAATCTCAGTTGATCCGTGTATGTCCGGTGGAGAAGTGGAAGAGACCTTGCAAACCATTTCCAGTGCAAATTAGATACTTCCATAGTAATTAAGAACACCTAAATATTTTCACGAGGATTTTGTTACTTATTTCCAAAAGAATGATTTGATGCTGTAGCATATGAGAAACCAGAGCTCAGATTTGCAGCCCCTCCTAATCGAAATTTTTAGGAAGGGGTTTACAATTTTTTCTGATAAACCAAATAAATGTGATTCTGCATTGTTCCACTCAAATCATAATTATACACAAACAAGCATACACATATTAAACCAAGTAGGTAATGAGAAGAGCAATGCAATTTGTCGCAACTCAAACATTTTAGACGAATGAATATTATTGCTAGCATTAGAAAAGTACCTCGTACTTTGCAACGACACAAGTGGCATGATGGTCAAATTCCCGGGTAGAGCTTGACTGAAAAGAAAAACGAAAAAAAGGACAATCAAGTTCTTTTTCTGTGACCAGCTAATTCATCTAAAAGTAGTCATACCGTTGTTTTTATGAACTCAAATATTGTTTTTTATGGGAGCTAAAACCATACTGCTATGATCAATGATAATAACCATATAATTATGAGAAAATAGATCAGTAGGTTTAGCACACTGCATACCATCGTAATAGCCTCCCAGTTTGCAAGTCGTGCCAAGATTGGTTGATGGCTGCAAAAAGAAACAAAAAGCCACAAGATGTTCATAGCAGTTGAGCACATAGATTCCAACCTGTCTTGGTCACATTATTACAAAATTTCGGTACTAACATGCTGCGCAGCTTATGCCTATAAATATTGCTCAGGATCATGATGAAAGGCTTAAAGTATGTATCAGGCTGTGCATGTGGTGATCACCAACGTGCTAGGCTCAGCCTCCAATTTAGGGATGTCATCCTGTCATCTTTAAGTTAGGAATACTATCATTCAAATTAAGAAGTTATTAACTAGAGATAAGATATCTCTTAACTTAAACCTTAAGTAAACCTAAGGTAGGCATGGTCAACAAGGAAGCAATGATCCAATTGAACAGTGGATTTTGTAGCACAGATTTTCGATACCTCCGCCCTGACTGAGACCCTTTTGACTAACTTTTATTTTTCAAGTGAAACACAGTCAGATAGAACTATAAAGCTAGCGCAATAACAGATAAAGGAAGCAATGGTCTAGTTGAACAGAGGATCACATATACCTCGTCCCTCAACTGACCAGAAGCAGCAATCCTCCATAGGATATCCAGAATCAACAATGCCTACCCATTTTCTCACATTTAACAACATAATATTTTATATTTCTCTCCACAATGCTGACTTCACTCCTACAATTTCATCATCCCAATTTATCATGCCTATTAGTGGAATCAGTGATTAAATGATCATACGAATGAAGCTGTTTGCACCTACAACCCGGAAACTGAAGGCCAGTAGCCATCTGTGCAGGGGCCTGCGGATCCCATGGGCGTTCCCACAATAGTGTCTCCAGTGATATGCAAACAAGAAGTTTCAACTAGGATCCAAAACCTGTTTAATGATAAAGCCTATATATTTGGACTGCTTTGCTACAAGAACTACGGTTATCCCTCACAATTATTTCTTGTTGGCTCATAACTCAAACAAAGGATACTCAGTTTGTCCCATTTGAAAAGTTCAAAATTGTTTCAAAGAACAATCTAGATCAATCATCATTGTGAAATAATAATAAATATGAAAATGATTTCTTCTATAAATAATTAAAATCTCAATTAGCTTCAAATGATGGGAATGTTTAAATGTTCTGCGAAGTAATACATACAGTTTTGCATATCCTTTGAGACCAACTGCAAGAGCTTTGTCATAGCAACGCTGCACTAGGGTGCGAGAAATAAATCTGCTAGTCATCTGTAAAATTGAAGTGATATATCATATTATTATGACACAAAGCAAGTCAAAGTCTAAGTTTGATATTACTATATTAGTAAGCCAAAGCACCAGGAGAGAGTATCATTTGTTGTTTAGTGCAAGCAAAAATAGACAGACAAAAATGTTATAAACACTATGTGCAGTGTAGTAGAGATTCACATCAAGGTATTTCTGCCAACAGGATGCTATAAACAGAACCCACAAATGTGCAAAAAATATGCACAACCCGCTAACTGTAGCTTACGAACCAGTAGATCATAGGGCGAACCAACAGATGCAGCAGGATGCTATAAACAGAACCCACAAATGTGCAAAAAATATGCACAACCCGCTAACTGTAGCTTACGAACCAGTAGATCATAGGGCGAACCAACAGATGCAGCACCAGCCACAGGGGTATTCTCACCCTCTTCTCCGAGATACTTGACCTGAATGGGTACCCGACATATAATTAAAATACGTCTTAGAATATTAGTTGCTGTAAGAGAATATATAACAAGCTCTACCAGAATATTGGCACCTAAGCTTGCCCCAACAGTGAATAGTGGAGCCTTCGGATACTTTTGATGAAGGTAATTAACAACTTCACGTAGATCTTCTGTCCATCCACCATTGTAAAAGCAATCAGACTGCCAGAGAAAAATACCAAGAGTTGCATAAGTATTCCAAGCTGAAGATTTCCAGCCTCTGATGTCAGCGTAGTTCTTTTAGGTGCCAGAGGATACAGGACATAATCGATTATCATAAGATGTGTTGCATTAGATAACTTACTGTGATGGAGATGCCACCCAGACCCCTGTGATTGACTACAATGGTGTTCCATCCCTTGCTGGCCATAGAGAACACCATTTGTTTCACATACTGCATCAAACCACTACATCTTGTTAAAATCACGTAACAAGTGTAGCCCAACACCAAGCATGTATCATAGCGCCAACTTCCATTCTTGTTTAAAACAAATAGTTTTGTAGAGCAACTATCAGGACTTACAGCAGAACTAGAATCACTAGTTAATCCAGGTACAAAAATAAGAATGGGCGTCGAATCATCTTTAGAAATAGTTCCATCACAAGAACCAACATCTGCATCTGGAAGATAGCACAAATGGTCAGGCTGCGTCACCTTGCTTTTGCTAAGCAATCTCAAACTATCAAAAAAAAATCCTCAGAACCTTCAGCGTCAGAGGCTAGTAACCAATCCAAGGCGATGGTTCCACCATCACGAACCGTGTATACCTGCCTGCAGTACAACAAGTTTAATAATACTGTACCCATTACCAGATAGAATTGCGATGCAGATTCTTAATTTATTGTTCTTTTCTCTCCTTATTTTATCTTCTGGAAAATGACAGGAGCAGTCATATAGAAAGCAGAATTGCACAGCGAAACTTCCTCTAAGAACACAATTCGGATAGCAACAGAAGAGGTTTACTACCTTCTGTACGTTAAGGGAGAGGGCGGTCTGGCACAGAATCCCAGGAAGAGCGTCTGCAGATGAGGGCTCGCCAGCCACGGCGTCGCCAGGTACCTACACACGCTCGCGGACAAAAATTCGCGATCGAATTCCTTTGGTGAACAGAACAGAGACGAACTGATCCACAAGCCGATCGAGGAAGCGCCGCCGTACCTGCCGTGGAGGGAGCGGCACTTGGAGGCGACGCGGTGGTAGACGGGCGAGTCCGGGTGGAAGGTGAGGGCGACGCGCCCGCCGCGGAAGCCGCCGAGCAGGTCCCCGATGACGTGGAGCTCCAGGAAGCGGTACAGGAAGGCGGAGGCGAGGACGAGGGCGGCGACCGCGTAGTGCGCGGGCGGCACCAGCGCCGCCGCGCGGAGCAGCAGCTCCCCGGCCGACTCTCCGCCGGAAGCAGCGGCAGCGGCCGCCATCGGTCTGCGGATCCTGCCGACGCGAACGACGAGGCGTCGCCGTACCGCGCGGAGATGGCAGGGGAGGGGGACTGGTGGCGAGCGACTCGAGCCGGGAGCCGCCTGTCGAAGCATAAGTTTCACGAGCGGCGAAGAGAGATGCTGCTATGGCCTAGATGTCAGTGTGACGAGTTCAGATGTCCAAAGAAGTTCACACGCGAATAATGGCCATATATCAAACTCTAGCGTCCAAACAATGCCGATCACATGCAAAAACATTCATATGAAGCATCATCAGCAAATAAGCCCAAAACATTGAACCTTCGAGATCCCGATCTTCATATAAAGCAAGCATCATCAAATTAGCCGTACAGACAATCGGATGATGGCCGATCACATGCAAAAACATTCATATAAAGCATCAGCAAATAAGCCGAAAACGTTGAACTTTTCGAGATCAGGTCAAGCATATTCATTTGCTTCACATTGATTATATCAAACTTGCACGCATCAGTACAAGTGCATTACACACTTGGTCAAACGGATACATCTCTTATTTAACACTACACAGCCAAGCCATGAGACGCATCCTCATAGTCATACAAATAACATTATCATCACATAAGGCCCATGGTGCGCGTTGCGCCGGCATGTCCGCCCTCAGATCCATGGAGCTGGTAAGTCTGGCTCGGCATGACCTGAAGAACACATGGTTGCTCTGCAAACCAACACCAAACAGACGAGGTGGTTAGAAAAACTTGGCAGACAAATGAAGAGAGGAGGGTGTACGAATGTTGTTTATTTAACAGGAAATTTTAGCATAGCGAGTACAGTAACTTCTAGTCAGATGGGATTGGCATATACAGAACAGGAGTCCTGATAGATTTATGATGGATATGACATGACGAGTGCAACTGAATTCTGGCGTCCTCAAGAGTGACAAGGGACAACTGTATGCTACCAAAATGCATTAGCATTTCATCCTATCATATTAGAGATTTAGAAGTTCAGACTGATAAGTGATAACTGTATGCTAGAAGAATACATTATCATTTCATCCTATCATATTAGAAGTTCAGAACTGAGGTTGTATTGTACCGCCATGACGAGTAGAAACACATATAACAATTGCAACAAATTAACACTATAAATTCTGTTTCAAAAGGAATATCTCATGAAGAATGGAAATTCTATACTCCATCGAGAGTTAAACCTATCACAAATTTATCATCCACCAAGCCTCGCTACTCTAAGATAAGCAGGATATTTAATTGGTAATCATATAAATCAAGTGTCCACAGGAAACAGCAAGAATCTTCGTAAATATAACATCAAACCCCCATATGGTGACATTTGCTTTTGCGCGGGTTTAACAGGTGTTGATCATATAAACAGATGTTCCAAGTAACATATTTTTGGAGGATTTGCTGCAACAAGTTTCTTTTAGCCTTTTTTTAGTCTCAATAGAGAGGGAGAGGGTTTTCTCTTTTGCCTCTAATTTGTGTATGTGCAACGAAATCCTCTACCCTGCGATGAATGCATTATTGATCCCACATTTCTTAACTGCTTACAGTTCCAAGACTAAAATGTCAAGACCGTAGCACTGAGATATCCTACAACTTCACCAAGAGCATGACTCGAATCGTAATTTACATACATGACGGAGTTTCTGAGATGATTTGAGTTCCAGAGTTGTGTAAGACCACATGTTTTGGTTTCAGCGGGAATTTAGCCTATGATGACAGGCATACACTGTCTGCTTGAGAGCACCTAGATTCGTGACTATGATATGATGAATCCCCTCTCCCCAAGAACAGCAGTACAGCACAGGGACGAGAAGAAAGGGGGCACTCACTCTTGAGGTCCTCGACCTGCGCGGGGGTGAGCTTCGCGGAGAAACCGCTGGCGGCGTGCTTGTAGTGGTACAGCACCGCGTCCTTGGCCTTCTCCTCGCTGCAAAAAAAATTCCCCACCAGATCACCAAATTAGCATGACCAGGTCAAAACAGCAAGGCCAAGCTGAATCATATCCCCAAAGACCTGATTTTTACTACAAATCAGGCCCAGACGGCCGGGAGATTGGGTTCGAGTGGACGGTATAGGGTACCTGCCGAGGACGGGGGCGAGGGTGCGGATGTGGAACTCCTCGGCGTCGGCGCCCTCGGGGCGGTCCACGTAGACGATGTGCACGGCCGCCTCCTGCGCGGCGGGCGTCTGCTCCGGCTCGGCCGCCATGGCGATCTGGGCTGCTGCTGCTGCGAGGAGGAAGAGGAGGATGAGCAGAGAAGGGTTACGAAGGATTTGGGTGTTCATCGCCGTCGGTGCGGAGGTGGCAGTCTGCTTTAATAACCGTGCGATGCGAGCGTGGGTCTCTCCGCGTGTTCTTGGCTTCTAGGCGAAGGAAGGAAGTATCTTCTTCTTCAATTCTGTCCACCTCGCTAACCATGTATTATTACAGTACTAATCCTTGGATCGGAAGTTTGATTTCTTCTGAGAAGGTTTCTCTCCTATCCTACCTTGCCGCCTAATCCGTAGTCGCTATGCGAAGAAGAAACAAGGGGCTCTTGACCTGGTAGTACCACGTGTGTTTTTCAGTCAAAATGCTTGAAATAAGCTTGGATTAAAAATGAACATGAATTTCATTCTTACTAATCTTCGTTGTAGATCGATGGCAGTGTTATCCCATCTAAATTTTCGTGCCATGTTTTAACTGAACTTGTTAACGCCATTCCAAGTTTATCCTACATTCCTACGTAACTACATGCTGCATAGTTTGGTACTTGGGTGGTCAGCACACTTGAAGAAAATCTTCTAGTCTTGTTCTTTCTGTCTGGCCATGTGACTCAAATAGAGGTTAATATATGAACCAATCATCGAACAAAAGTAACTTATTAGATATATTGGGGATTTCAGCTTGACAACACAACAAACACTACTTCTTGAGTAGTATAGAGATTTAGGAGAGTTAAATATTTCTTATTCACCAATATTTATTTCAAAACAGAGATTTTTTAGTAACTCTCGTAGTTCTATAAAAAAACATGTACACATTGGCAAAAGATCTAACAAATCCTGGCCGATCCAAACAAGTCCTAGAAATTAAGCTCGAGTTTTCTGGAATCTGCGTATGCTAGAAAGCAACTACATCCATTTGAGTCAACTAGTTGCAGAGATCCCTGTAGCATACTTCTGTACCAAAAACAAATGGACGATGCCCTGTGCAAAAAATACTCATTCTGAACGAATATTAGATTACACATACATTCCCTTCCAGGAAGGTATAAACAAACCACCTCTGCACCACAATTGCATACATTCTACCAAAACCAAGCAATCACATAACGGGCCAAAATTGTCCACATCCCTCCCACAGTCCCACCTCACAATCGGTGGGGTTTATATTTGCAACGAGCTCATATCCAGCTCCCCGCTCTCGAGAACCTCCCTGACCTTCTTGTCACACTCATCTTCTTCGGTGTTCTGTTCTGGTTCATTGGCATCCTCCTTCTTTTCCTCATCGTAGTCGCTGTAGCCGTAGCCTGGCGTGGTTGATCTTGGCATCCTCTTCGCCTCTTCCACAATGTCCATGATTTGTAGGATAGTCTGCTTCGAGAAAGAAGGCGCGCTGCTGCTCCTCCTGTAGTAGGCAGACTGCGATTCTTCCGTGAGCTCCCTCGGCAAGTTCTTCAAGAACCATCGGTGGCTCTTTATTTCCCTCATGGTGATTCTCTATAGAAAATAGAAAGATGTCGCATCAACCTCGACCCACTTATAGACCCATAGATACTGCAACCCGGATAGTTGAGATCATTACCTTTAGCGGATTGCTCGTAAATATTTGTGAAATGAGCTGTCTACATTCAGCAGATATGACAATATTGTTTGGGATCTTATAGTCAACTGCTGCTATTCGCTGCAAAAAAAGATAAGCGACCGACATTTGCAATTGTAAATACTGGATGGCAGAGAAACATCTGCAGCAAGGCCTCTAGTATATTGATGAGATAATAGGAATAAACGATCACCTGAATAATCTTCTTGATATTCTTGGGGTCTTCCTGGTCTTCAAATGGGTAGGCTCCCACAAGCATGACATAAAGAGTCACCCCACAGGACCATACATCTGCCATCTACACTTCCAAAGTACACTTGTCATTGTTCAGTTACACACCGTATACTACGAAATAACCCTATATCTATCAACTG
Organism: Poa annua; assembly: GCA_026929855.1. Lineage (NCBI taxonomy): Eukaryota > Viridiplantae > Streptophyta > Magnoliopsida > Poales > Poaceae > Poa > Poa annua. The sequence continues at coordinate 87,049,929 of CM049431.1, forward strand.
ATTGATCTACATCCACTTCCTTTTTCTTATTATAAAAATGTTCATGAATCAAGAGATCATTATAGAGTAATCAGTTCATATAACCATATAACATCAAATTAAACTATATGCATGAATCAATATATCTTCAACTAAGAGGATGTTCGATCAAATGAACCTAGATGTGCAAAATATGTTCATAAATAAAAACAATAATAATGTTGATGGCTACACATGTTCGTTGCAAATGGGAACTATTTCTGCTAAAAAAAAGGATGAGCGAGTGTGGCGAAGACAGAATAACAGGGGCAAAACAGGGTGCCTTTTTCAAAGTACTATGAAAGGGAGAAATAATTTTCCAAATGGGGCGAAGTGAAAACTAGTTGCCAATTTTAATTTCCCCAGAACCGTTGTGTTCTATGAGTCAGTCCCTTTCTCACGTAGTGTTAAATGTTGAAGCGTTTCTTCAGAATCAAGACACAGAACTGTGGATTGTCAGATTCAACTTCCCTTAAAAATTCAAGACCGTAAACTCAAGCACATACAGCACCATATCCTATCACAATCTTGTATAAATTTTTATGGAGAATTTCAATCATCATCACCTAAAAAGAGTTTGGTAAAACTTCTACTCCTGAATTTTGATGCTCAACCAGACGACACTTTCAGGTTTGATACCCAGGGCAAGTCAAATTTTAAAGTAATATAGTATGTCAACATCATGTATTTATGGCTGTACAAAATCATCATGTATTTATGTGCATGCCAGCATGGAAGAAAAATAAGTAACCCATCCAACTCTTACAATTTTTATTTAAAATGTTCAGAAATACAAATAATCATATCATGTATGAACAAGAGGTTCTTTCCGGTTACCTTTCCATCATATTCCTTGCGACAAAGAACTTCCGGTGCAATGTATGCTGGCGTCCCAACTGCAGATTTGGGCCTTGAATGTAGTACTGAAGACTGTAACGAAATGGAAAATAGTTAAGCAAAGGGTTATTCTTATGAAAACTTAAAGACACATGACAGGATTTACAAGGCTTGGACCACCACTGTATGAGATTTAACAACCTACCTTGGAGTACCCAAAATCGCATATCTTTAGCCGCGGAGCTGGGCTACCATCCAAGAGAACATTCTCCAGCTTCAAATCCCTATGGCATATTTGCTGGCAAGTAAAGATGATTGCAACATTTAGCATATTTTCAGGCCCCACTCACATTATTTGAAAAAAAAATCACGCTGGCACTTTCTACTCGAAGAATGATGTGAACTGTAAGTTGCTTGATTGTCCAGCTAACATAAGAGTAATATATTGCTTCTCCATACCAGGTGATGGCAGTAGCTTACACCGCAGATTAGCTGCTGGAAGAAATATCTGGCCTGCAATATGCAGAAGAAAAGGTTAGAAGCGATAGGACACAAACACTAAACAGTAAAATACACTCTGAATTTAGCTCTTATGCTGGGGAAGGAAGAAGATCAAAACAAGGGTTAGAAAATGTTACCTCGTCCTCGCTAAACCGCCCACGATCACAGATTCGCTCAAAGAGTTCGCCACCGGCCGCATACTCCATCACAATTGCGAGAGATTTCGGTGTTAGGACCACCTGTTTAAAATTTCAGTGTAAGCTTAATTTGTAACTGTAACTGTTTTTCTCTCTCTAATAGAACCGCAAGCGCTCCTCCCAATATTTCGAAAATAAAGAACAAACGGAGAACGCCTTGGTGCCAAATTAGTGCAGAACAACTTGAAAAATTGAAACTTTGCCAAATGAGTGCAGAAAAACTTGAAAAACCGGAACTTTGCCAAATTAGTGCGGACAAACTTGAAAAATCGGAACTTTCCCCATTGGTTATCCACGGCTCCGTCCAAACTATAATCCATAATATGATATAAGAGCACAAATTCAAGTCATCCGATTTCCACCCCGCTTCCAATCCCTCAAGAACAGCCCAAAAGGACAAAACAAACGAGTAGGCGATTTCGAACCATTGCTCCTTATCCATCCAGAAATACTCACCTCTATGAACTGGATGATGTTGGGATGCCGAAGGGAGCGGTGGTTGACGATCTCCCGGTACACATTCTCGTCAATCTGCGCAAGGGAAAGCCGCCGCATACATTAGAAATTCAGACCGAGCAACCGCCTGCACCAAGCGGATTGGAACGCACAAAATCACGCATGAATGAATAAAATTAAGGAGCAGAGGAGCCCGACCCTGTGGCCGCGCTCGATCATCTTGACGGCGACGAGCTCGCCGTTCTCGCGGTTGCGCATCAGCCGCGCCACCCCGAAGTTCCCCGACCCGATGTCCCGCACCTCCTCGTACTTGTCCATCGCGTTGAGCGCGCGCTCGGGCAGGGGCGCGGCGGCCGCCGACGTCGTCATCGCCGCCGCGGAGAGGGCCGAGGGAAGGGGGGACGGCGGCGGGGAAGCTCGACGACGAATCGGTGGTGGCGGGGGGGAGGGAGGCGGCGTGTGCGTCGCTTTCCGGCGTGGCGCTCCGTGCGTCGTGTGCGCTCGCCGAGTTTATATAGACGCGACTTGTGCGCCTGCCTTCCGCCTCCGTGTATTGGCCAAGCCCGACCCGGTTATTGTATTCGAATTTAGCGTAACCTCTTCCTAATCCAATCGGCATTAAGACTAGTACAACCAGATAATTTGATCTGATTCGAATACAATAAAGTCATCCTAAGTTTCTGACTATATCTGTCCGGTTTCATTGAAGTGTTGGAATTACATACAAAATAATGAAATGATGAAAGATAAGTGCTGGAATACTGTTTTTGGATGTGTTTGGTTGTCAACATTTAGCCAACTTAGTCTGGTGCATTTAAACTCTTACTGCATTATTTTGATTGGGCAGTATCGAAATGTCCGCTCACACTCACACATTTTTAAGCAATTCCAGTTGGCTTGGAAAAAAACGGCTGAATCCCTCCGCCGGGCTGAAAAAGGAACACACTTTTCCGCGTGGTGTCGGTGCACCTGGTTAAGGTGGTTTGTTCCCCTCACTTTTTTTAATCTCATTTCCCTAATACCTTCAAATCTACGCAAGAACACAATGGTATTTCGATCATCTTGAACAAAAAAAAAGATAAGATCGATGATGTGATCTCATTCCCGTGAAGTTCCTAATTTTGTTGACGGTTAATCTTCAATTTCGTGTTTATGGTTGTATCTTAATAGATGAATTTGATCAATTTCGTGACACCCGCTTGACCATTTAAAATTTCCTCTGCTAAGTCATCTAAGATTTCCATTTTGACAGCGATAAAAGAAAAAAATTATATCTAACTACTACAGAACTGTAACATGTTCACGTGTGTTGGTATACGTTTATATTTATCATTTACTTTGTATGTACACCGTTTCACGATAAGGTCCACACTAAGAAAAGTGCATCGCTGATGTGTTTCGTTCTAGAAAAAATATTATGTGTTTCGCAAATTATAACTCCTCAATTTCGAGTTCAGTTTGAACTTATTTTATATTTCGTCAATATTCATCGCACACGGTTGATCTTTTGGAACTTTCTTAGGGCCTCCAAATTCATATAATTGTTCCTCCTGTTGTAATTTTCAGTTTTGACGGTCACATACAAACCTTCCGCAAGTGTGATACTGTGATGGTGTGATTTAAGTTCACCGGGTGGAGAAGACATGCGATAAACCATTAATGCAAACATAAGTTTATGTTTCCAAACCGGCAAGGGAAGTTCATGCAACCAAATAAGATGTACACACACAGATAGGGTCGGTAAAATGGAACGACAACAAAACAGACAAATTAATAAAAATCAACATAAATTTTGTATCTTCATTACCATTCAATAATATATAAGATGTTAACCGTATTATAATAAGTTACCAAATGATACCTACAATACCAATACCGCGGCAACTTCATTAAATTTTGGGCGGTAATGTTGACATAAAAACATCAATAAAACATTGCAACATGAGTCTAATTTTTGGATTTTATTTGTACAAAACTGAAAGTAAAAACTGCTCCTAAACCGGACTCGTATTTTCAGAGTCAAAACAATCTAAAAATTCAAGTTAAAAAAATGATTATGCCCTATTTTTGGATTTTAGCACATGCATACCTATTAGAATCATATTTGCGCTATTTTTTAAACAATAATATTGATGAATATCCCTTCGTGACTTTGAAACGTACATTATTTATTTTTGAAAGAAGTATGTCTAATGAATTCGAACTATGATTCTCGTCCATTTTGAATCTTAAACGATAAAACTACTTGTATTTATTTAAGCTTTCTGAAACCATTTCCAAGAGATAATATACTTAGTTTTATTTCATGTACGTAAGAAAAAAGTGATCATGTTTTTGGCTGATTTTTTTGTTTTAACATTCCTTACATGGCTGCAATAATAATAAAAACACAAGGACGATAAATTTTATACAGTGACAACAAAAATGTCCACCAATAAATGAAATTATTATCTCATAAGATAAGAGTGATAAACCGTTTGATATTTCTAAACACTTATATTGTTGGATAATTTTTTGTTGGATATCGCTAAACAGTTTTTTCACGCCTATGAAATCTTTCTTGTTTTCTCCAGAAATTAAACATCCAAATTTGTCATCCAAACATTAAACAACTTTTCTTTCCTATGACTTTGGAGCACATAGTATTTCTTGAAAAAATATAGGTAATAATTAAGTCTATTATGAACTCTAACTATGAATTTGGATGGCTTTTTGTAATTTCTTAATCTGTACCATCACTCACTTAAAAAACTATTCATTAGGACGAGAAAAGCCGACTAGTAGACTGCGTTATGCTAGAGGGCGAGGCTCGAGAGTTCATCAGCGAGCCAAGGCATCCAACGTTAACGTCTCTGCCACGACGATGTTCGGTCCACATTAATACGCAACGGGATGTGTTCTCCGTCTTATAATCAAGGTATCCTTCGTAGGGACAGTGATATATACAGTGGGTTCGAAAAAGATTGCACTAGAATGATCAACACTCACTTATTATTTCTACTACTAGTACGAACAAAACTCCAAAAGGTGTCTCATTACCCGCGGAAATTAGTGCAAGATCAACAGTCACTTCCGTCCTGGTACCTGTACGAGAATCCGAGGTCAGTGGTACCTGCACGGGCCGGGAGAGAGAAGTGGACAGTGGGCATCCGAGGATTGAGCCAACAACGGCATGTGCTGCTCGGCCCATTATGAGTGTTCTTGTTGACAGAAACTGTTGGTTGAAACACATGAGTGGCCACATCCCGATCAACTTAGTGGCCACATCGATACTACAAAATGTCGGACAACATTTGTGCTTGGCTGACAGAAACTGTTGGTTGAAAGTTGAAACACATGAGTGTAGGCCACATTGAAGCATACGTAATTTTCATATGAAATGTGCAATGTGCTGCTGAAATTAGGCGCGGCGACGCTCGTGCTGTTAAACATTTTTGAATGTCTAAAGGAGTCTAGACTCACCGATTCGTCTCTTTACTGGACATGTGCAGTGGCCATCTGGAAAAAGCTGAGAAGACCTCATGTTGGCAAATTTGCAATTCTTCCTTGCATTTGAACAGACGCATTACTATATCCATAGCTGAACAAATTAGGATAACTTCACATCACAACTCCTTGTAGGACAGGGAACGCAAAAATTATCCTAACTAAGAGATACAAATGTTGTTGTTTGAATGCATCAATGGCCCTTAGCTATGTTTAGGCGGTATCAATGCGGAATGGCTTCTAACATATTTTCTATTTCAGCATTATATATATTCTAACATGAACAATCCAACAATTATATTCCTTGGCGCTTCTAGAAGGAGATTATTTCGTTCTTCATGACATGCTACTGAAGCAAGAAAATTGCTAGCTGAACATGAATGGAATGTAACCTGTCATATTTGCCGGCCTCCAAAAGGTTGAGGACAACTTTTTATGAATATGTTATCTGCAGCAGTAAGATGAACAATTGACAATGATTCAAGAAATTTTAGAATTCCCAGTTTATTACTATCACAAAAAATAAAATATTGCAGAAACCAACTTATGGAGGATTCGGGATAATCCCCTCCCATCCCCTAAAATACACTTGAGGAGTCTCAAAGGGTTGAACTGTGTGTGTAGGTGGGATGAATTGGCCCACAAAACACATGATCCAACGTTACACTCCCTTCCTGCATGGCAAGTGGGCATGATTTATCCCACGCTTGCGTTATTCAGAGAGTATAATGCACCGGAGCTGCTTTTGCCTAGCTAGCTTTCGCTTGTGGTTGGTCGGCTTAATGATAAGAAAGATGGCCTTATACTCCTAAAAAAATAGAAACCATCAATACATATAGTATATACTCGGTCTCAGTAAGTATTATAAGATAGAATGGAGAACCATAGAATAGAATTATCTTGGTTACGTCTTTGTCTCTGTGATGAGTTCTAAAAAATATATGTAGTTGTCACTGTCTTTCTAAGACCCTGGCTGTTAGAACTTGCAGTCTATCTATTCAGAGCCTTCAGTTGAATCTTTGGGTCAACAACGTGATATTTTGGTAGTACTGTACAAGACACATTTAAGTAAAAAGTGCCTTATGCGGTGGACCAAAATTATATGTGCAGCGGTTTGGAGGATAAATTTTGTGAAGCCAGTTTGTGGACTGCATTCTATCTATGTGAATAAACGAGTTAGTTATATTGACATAGCACTAAGTCATATAGCTAGAGCATCCTTAGTTGCACTCAACATGGACAAAGGAAGATCGATTCGGTCATATATTCCGCCATGCACCCCCCTCGCCTTTAGATCCTCTTAGGTACGTTTTTATTTCTATGTTATGAGCCATTAATAATATATAACAAAGAGCGTAACCACATATTACTGTACAATGTCATCAAAATAGGGTACACACGAGGTATTGCTGTACATTGTCACCAAAATAGGGGTACAGCGTACACGCGAGGCATCAGCGGACGTTACCGAGCTCTATGCGGACGATTAGTGGGAGGTTACGGCGGAGACGATGGTGGACATCGGCACATCGTGGACGGAAAATCAATTCCCCCTACTAATACCCACCACTTACCAAACGTGGGACTGGGACATTAATCAACTTCCCAGCCTTAATCTCTCAGCTAACTCCCCCGTCTAGACTCCCGGACAAGGATCCCCTAACCGTGCTACGTCTCTGCCATTAGGTCACTGACATATGAGCCCATCCTGGGACGGGCCCATGTGTCAGCCACCCTTAAACTCCTGGACGGGAATCCCCTAACTTGGGCAATTTCTACTGTTGAGTCACTTACAGTGTGGGCCCACAATATGTGGGACGCACATGTCAGCGTGTGAACATGAGGGTAAGACAAGGTGGGCACGTCAGAGGATCCATGTCCCTCCCCACCTCAGCCTGTAAGTGGAATTGGACGCCCATGGTGCCGCTAGCTGATGACCCACAAGTATAGGGGATCGCAACCGTTTTCGAGGGAAGTAAACCTAAATTTATTGATTCGACACAAGGGGAGCCAAAGAATATTTGTAAGCTTTAACAGATGATTTGTCATATCAGCTGCACCTGTGAATAGACTTTCTCGAGGAAGATTATCAGTAGCAACAATTTTATAGTAGAGACAGTAGTGAAATAACAATAGCAGGAGAATTAAGACAACGATTATGATTGAAGTGGACAGCATGATTAAAATACTGTATGCACAGAGACGGATGTACGGGCGTTGCATGTACGAGATAATTCATGTAATAACATAGCATAGGCATTTGCGGATAAATAATATAAATCATTCAAGTATTAACTAATCATAAGCATGTATTCCAATTTAGTTGTGCGTGCTCGCAATGAGAAACTTGCACATCATCTTTTGTCCTGCCAGCCTGTTTGCAGCAGAGCCTCAAGGGAAACTACTGGCAATTAAGTTGCTCCTTTTAATAAAGTACCGGAGCAAAGCATTAACACTCCGTGAATACATCTGATCCTCACATCATAGCCATTCCCTCTGGGTATCCCAATTATTATCACTTTGGGCCATCGGTTCCGGACAATAACGTGTGTATACAACTCAAAGATATGATCCAAAACAATAATTATCATCAAAATTCAATAACATGTTCAGATCTGAAATCATGGAACTCGGGCCCTAGTGTCAAGCATTAAGCATAACAAGTTGCAACAATGACGTAAAACACCAATAACGGATACTAGGCACCATGCCCTAACAATCTTACAACTATTACATGAGTGGTCTCATTCAATGCCTACCATCCACTCAAGTCTACAACGGTGAATTACTCACTCATGGACGGGGGAAACATGGATGGTTGATTGAGAGGCGGTGGAGATGACGATGGCGATGATACCCTTTGATTCACCGTCCCGACAGGGTGCCGGAAAAGAGACTTCTGGTCCCCGAACTAGGGTTCACGATGGCGGTGGCGCACGGGTGTGTTCTCTGGAAAAGTGTCTAACCCCCAACGTTTTTAGGTCAGAAGCATTAAGTAGCCGCGAGGGGGTCGCAAGGGGGTGACCGAGTCGGTCACACCACCCCCTGGCGCGACCAGGAGCCCGCCGCGCCACCAGGTGGTGTGGCGCCCTCGTGGCCCCTCTCTGGTTGGTCTTCGTGGTTCCTGGTCCCTCTCGTATGGAAAATAACTTATGTTTGGATTTTGGGGGTTTTCTCCGAAGTTGATATTTCTGCACAAAAATAAGACACCAGGGTAATTCTGCTGAACACAATGTTAGTCCGCGTTAGTTGCATCCAAAACACACAAATTAGAGGTAAAACAATAGCAAAAGTGTTCGGGCAAGTAGATACGTTTTGGACGTATCAATTCCCCCCAAGCTTAGCTTATTGCTTGTTCTCAAGCAATTCAGTTAACAACTGAGTGCGATAAAAGAACTTTCACGAACTCATTTGCTCATGTGATGTAAATATTCTCATTATGAGGACAAATGCTAAGACTATTCATAACAAGGCATATATATGAAGGAGATATGCGCTAGAGGCAAATAAATAAGTAGTATTTATTGCATTATCTCGTAAGTTTATAATAGGTTTGTGTATTGTGCTATAACTGTATTAATCGGAATTATTAATACACGTGTGATACATAGACAACCAGGTCCCTAGTTAGCCTCTATATGAACTAGTCCATTGGGCAACAGTTGATCGAGATTCCCGATCAAGGACAATGACGTCAGTTGACAATGGGGTCATCTTATTAGTTGAATAAGGTGATGGACATACGCAAAGTATTGCAATAAGATCGTATTACGATGTTTGTCATTTGCAATAAAATAGAATATGATAGCTTATTCCTTAAACCGTGAGACCGTACTTATTGATGCTTCGTAGGGGTGCTTTGAGAGCATCAAACGTTGTGTCTTATATAGCATGACAATAACGGTGTCCATCTTGGGTATCCCGAAAGAGCATCGAGACGTAAGGATCAAGAGCGGGATTTGTTCATTCTTGTAACGGAAAGATACTCTGGGCCCACTTGGTGAGATTACATCTATATAGCTCCGCAGCTTATGACTAGGTCATGGAGATGTAATATCACAGACGAGTTAATAACCTTTGTCGGTAACAAGATACAACAAAGACATCGGTATGTCTACGATCATATCTCGGACAAGGTAGTATCGCAGAAACAAAGGGAATGAATATCATATTTATGGTTCAACGACGATATTCGTAGAATGCACAGGGGCCGTCATATACATCCAGGTATCCCTGACGGTCATTGGTGAGCGGAGTGTCTCGACCATGTCTGGAGTGTTCTCGAACCGTAGCGTAACAAACTTAAGGTCTTAACGACACCAGGAGATAGGTTCTGGAATAATATAGGATTTTGTTGGAGAGAGAGAAATGATCCGGAAAGAGTTCCAGTGGTTCGGAAGGAGTTCCGGGAGGGTTTAGAATGGTTCCAGGGATGTCCGAAAGTTGTTCGGGTGGTTCGGAAATTGTTTCGGAGTCACGGGATATTAAATAGTATTTAAATATATTAATTATGAATTAATTATATTTTAGGGCCCAAGAGGGGGAGCCGCACCATCAAAGGGGGGTGGGCCCCATGGCTGGTTCGGCCAGCCCATGTGGGTGCGCCACCCCTCCTCCTCCTTTGTTTAGTCCCACATGGGGGAGCTAGGGAGTTTGCACACCCCCTCCCCCCTTTATATAGCAAGACATATTAATTAGATTAATTACAGAAAAATACAATTAATTGTATAGCAGGCCGGCCGAGTTGCTTCTCCGCCCGTTTTTCCCCCTCTCTCCACCTAAGCTATACCGCCGGACGCCATTGCCCTGCGGGATTCTAGATAAGATCTACCCCTGCGATTTCAGCTGGATCTGAATGACCGGGGGTTGTCGTTAAGCTCTGTATGTTTGTGAGTGCTCGGAGGCGACTCTTTTGAGGAGCCTTGGCGACGTCGTCTCGCCGCCTGCAGCCGCCGCGCCGCCTCCCCCTTGCCGCCGGCGCACCCCCCCCTCCCCCCTTGCCGCCGGCGTTTCACCATCTTCCGCCCGACGCCCGTCGACGCAGGTCATCGTCGACACTCCGACGTCATCGCCTACATCATCGCGGCAAGTTCTCTGTGACCTCGAGGTCGGCTACGTACGACTTCATCGTCAACGCTTGTGCGGGAGCGTAATCCCCGCTATCGGTCTACATGGAGGTAATGTAACTCGTTCCGCCACAGTTATCACATGTACTAGATAGATAGATCCTGGCTAGTTAGGGTTTCATACGCTAGAAAAATTATTGTTTTCTGCACCGTAACCCCTTCAATATAAACGGTGTCACCCAATAGTTTTATGTAAACCATGAAAAGATGCCAATTATACCGATGATAAATAACATGAAACATATCAATTCACAGGATTACAATGATCATAAGAAAGTATGATAAAGTGGTATATCGCTAGCCCGAATGTAACAACAAAACATAAATGCCCAGGCACCTCTGAGTTTCAAAGGAAGACTAGAGATAAACATAGCAAAGATAAAAGCATCTAGATTACACCGCGGTTAACATATTAAGGGACAAACACATTACACTAAGAATGACAATTATACTCTCGAGAAGGTGCTCAAAGAAGGATGGAGACTCAACAGTAAAGTAAAAGATATGCCCTGCATTGAGGGAAGTAGGGATTCAACATGTGCTAGAGCTTCTTATCATTTTGAAAACAGAGGTAAAATTGTTTTTGAGTGGTGGCTGTTAGGTCAGCAAATGGTAATAGATACTCTACCCCCCTTGTCAACCATACTTTCTTAAGAACGGCTCCCATGAAGGACGTTATTTCTACCCAAGGGCAGATCATCCCACATTTCTCTTTTGTTTACACATGTAGTTAAAAACTATTGTCATTGCTTGACTGATTCGATCAAGGCAAAAATGTGAAGAGAATGCAGCAATTAAAGTTGTAATTAATTTGGGGCTAGGCACCCCATTTGCGAGCTCTTTTTACAAATTAATAGATAAGCGGATGTATATGCCTCTAGTCTGGTTGGCGAAAGTATATCCAAAGACAAACGACAAGGTTGATATTCGTAACCCCACATACTTCCTCATGACCTCAAAACAGCGGCACAAATTGAGAATTGTTTGAAGGTTTTAAAGGTAACACATGCGATTTTACTTGAATGGTTTGAAATTGCCATGTATAGGTGATTATGGTGGACTCTTTGGAATAACTTGGTTTTCAGGAATTCTGAAGCACAAGCATTTTCTCAGCTTAGTACAAGTAGAGGCTAGCAAAATATGGGAAGCGACAATTCAAGAGAGCAATAATCGTCATAATCATGCTTACGACGAAATAGAATTAACGGAGGCATAATAAAGATAAAAGAACTCTGAGTCAAAATATGTCATCAAGCCTTAATTCACTTTTTATTTTCAGTCATAACATGTATAAGCATGTGCCAAGTCGATTCAAATGAATTATTCAGAGTAGGATACCACAGTGTCATATTCTATTATGAGCAAAGCAATGCAAGCAAATCTTCTCTATCTAACTGGGAGAACCCCACTAGATGATTTTCCAGCCTCCTCATGCCTCCACGTCGTCTCAATTAACTAGCATTTTACCTCTACACTGGTTCCCGTCCGGTCGTCATGTCGCATGTGCTCGATTTGCCCAGTTATGTAGCCCACTTGACCTGCTTCCTTTTTACGATCGCTCATCCCTGCGTTTTAACTTCTCCAACAAATCTGCAACTCGCCATCCGCTGCAATTATTCATGATTTCCGTTTCTTCTTCCCATTCAACTCCGTAAGATACTCCCTTCCTCTCCCGCACGATCTCCTCAATAACCAGTAACCGATTGAGGCATCCAAGGAGTTGCCGTAGGATTTCCCGTCTTTAAAATCTGAAGTCGAGCTTCACCGGATTTGTTCTTATCGATCCCAACAAGGCTGCACTTCTTCTACGTGTTTCATATTCGTTGTTTTCTACTGCTCAGGTTCCCAACGGCTGCGTCAGCTGCTGAACGCCTCAGCCGCCGCCGCCGCCGGTGAGGCCATAATTCGACCTTCATCGTGCCACACAGCACTACAGGGCTCATGTAAGTAATTCCTACATCGACTTTCATCCCTTGCATGTTACAGAAGTACCTGCAGTACATCCCTGCATGTTAGCTAAGTACCCACAATACGCACATAGCTTATTAGTTATCTTTCCTGCAATTCTTCTATGTATAAATTTATTTGCTACATCGGAGGTCCTGGATGTTTGATATTCCTTCTTCCCTGCAATTCTTCTTCTCTGTGTATACATTTTATTTGCTTCATCCAAGGTCTCCTAGATGTTTGATATTACTCTACACTCTACAGATACATGACTTTGGAGTATTACACGTTTACTTGGTCAGGTACAGAACGCCTTGGACAGGGAAGAATTCGTCTTTAGCAATTCTTCTCCATTGTCAAAATAGATGGACAATCTGCAAGAAGGCAACAGGTATGGATACTGCATGCATATAATTTTTTGCCAGCTGCGTGTAATTGCCATATTCAACGTAAACTCATTTTCTCTCCAGGATGCTAGCGGATGCACCAAAGAAAATTCTGCCCCCCCCCCCCCCCCCCCCCCTCTCCTTCTCATTCGTCAAGAGAAACTAACAAGAAATACGTGGAAGCTTTGGCAAAGATCAAGCATACTGTGAATCCACACCAATGTACATCACTTCAAAAGGATATGTACCGGCTGAACAAAACACAACGGAGCTCCCCGAGTATGAGTATCACCTACTGAAGTCTGCCAAGTACATTGTTGAATACGTGAAGAAAGGACACAATATCTCACGATTGTCCTCCAGAAAAATGACACCCAGTCTACGGCCTGAATATTGTGTACGAATTCATATGCTTTACATCATCCTGTCCGACTTATTTGAATAAAGTTTTTCTCATAATTTCATAATCAAATAGAATAAATCATGTATCATATTCTTAATACAAGGAAACCGAATATCATTGTAATATATATTGCCAACAATTCCCGCAGCAACGCGCGGGAAATCATCTAGTATCCAAACAGACATGACATTCATCATAAATAAATTGGAAACGATTATAAGAGAACGCAAACTACTAAGCATCCACCAATCGACATATACCTTATGAGAACCATCTGTGCATGCTCACATGAATGAGTATATGTACAAAAATGAGAAACAAATAGAGTTCATTACCAGCCTCTTACCCAACTCGAAATTATCATAGATAATCATAATTGTCTTATCACTTGTGTGCTTGAAAGATATGAGATAATAACCAACCTCCATGGAGTAATTGAAGATAATGACCTCTGAAACCAACTATACAAAAGCAAAGAGAAACAACAATATTTTTGGGTTTTCGGATTTGGAAACGAAAAACAGAACAACCAGAAAAGACGATTTTTTTCGAGGATCATAGAATGCCCAGATCAGAAAACTCAAAACTAATGAAAGATGAGTACACATCCCAGGAATATGCACATCAAATTTCAGGTCATTCCAACATTCCTGTAATAATATATGAATTTAACGGTGGACAGCAGAAATCTGTCCCTACGCGAAATAGCACACAACAAACAAAATAATTTTGTGTTTTTGCATATTGAACTGAAATAAATACTAATCATATTAATGCTAGATACTAAAATAAACCAGCAAGAGAAATAACAAAATTCTTTTTTCTATTTTTGGGTTTATGGCAAGCAAACAAATCATAAATAAATGAACAAAAGAAAGAAAACTAAAGCGAAATATGGATATACAAAGTACCGAATGATATGATATGAAGATGAGTGTACATTTCGGTATACCTCCCCCCAAGCTTAGGCATTTCGCCCAAGTGGAGCTCAAGTCCAATATCCCCATTCGTCGAGGTTGCGGGGGTATGTCGAAGAGCTTTCCCTGTAGTGCGAGCTCGAGGATGCACCGACGTGGTATCCGCTATAATCCTCCGGCGGTGGCTCCTGCCTGCGATGCGTTTGGTGAAAACCAAGCACGCTCAACTGCTCCTCTAGCTCTACCAGCGAGTACGACCACAGTCTCCTGTCAAGACTAAATAAAGAAGGTTGTGGCAAGGATACTTCCTTTTCACGATCATCAGCACAAACGACCCTAAACACAATATTCTCCAAAGTGGAGTTGTTAGCAACAAATTTGTGGCCTTTCATTGCAGCAAGGTCAAGATATCATGGTTCAACTGGTACATCATTAGGACTAATGGGCAGCCTAAAAAATTCAGCAATACGAAGAGCAATAACGCCTCCAAAGATGGGGTCTCTTGCCGCTAAACGACGAGCGATCAAAGAGCCAAGGTTATACGGGAATTCACCCTTAAGGACGCCCGTAAGAAATGCAAGTTGCAAGTTAGAAACATTGCTAGTGTTTTTCCTACCAAGCACACTAGTAGTAAGATAGTAGACAAAATATTTGATGACAGGGAATTGAATGTTCCTTATCTTGCCGCGTTGTGCGGAGCGGGTGTCATTGTCGGTCACCTCTTGATAGGTTTGGACCAACTCCGAAGGAATCCTCACTGTTGTCCCCATGTTTGTTGTACCAACAATCCCACAAAACTCCTGCAAGGTTAGTCTGCAAGGCATATCATATATCTTGAAAGAAATAGCCTTTGCAAAAGACTTGGTGTTGAAGGTGAAGGATTCCAAGAAAGTCTTGGTAAGCCAATAATATTGTAGCCTCTCATCCCTCATGTAGGTGGTCAAGCCAACTCTCTCAATGAGAGTTTGGAAGTTCTCAAGTAAACCTACAGCACGAAGGAAAGCATAACAAGGATAAGATGCGGCGTGAGGTTCTCCCGCATCCCCCTCATCTCCGATCGTCAGTGCGAGGATCTCCTCGTTGTAGGACTGCCTAACGCGAGTGGCAGCCCTTGGACGCCTTGTCCTCCTCTGAAAATCTCCCTCAAACACCTGATCAAAGTCACGGTTATTCATCTTCCTTTTCTGGAATTTTCAACAAACATCCTAAAAATTGATTATTAGCCAACCAAATGAAGGGAAACTACTATAGTGACTTGCTAGAGGCTTAAGCATGCATCAAAACTAGTTTCATCAACTTAGAACAAGCATTTAAACTCACTAAACAAGATATCTACAACAGCAAAATACTTCATATATACACCATTAAACAAAATTCCACTTGGATATTCGGAGGAGTCACATACCGGAGAGGAGATGCACCAAATTTCAGCACCAGAAATTAGCTGAATGTGGAGATCGAAATCACAGGAGATGAGCAGCTAGAACACAAGTTTGAGCTATCCAAAAGTGATTTTTCGGGGAAGAGGAAGGCAGGGAAAGGAGAGAGAGCAAGTTGGGGGGCCTGTGGGCCCCACACCACCAGCTGGTGCGGCCAAAGGCCTGTCGCGCCACCAGGTGATGTGGTGGACCAGGGGGTCCCCCTGGTTGCTCTCTGGCACTTCCAGGACCCTCCTCGAAAAATATGTTTTTTCATATAAAAATTTTAATTTTCTGAGAAACTTTATTTTTTTTTCATTTTCTGGTATTTTGCATTATTAAATTCAATACTGAAAATTTATTTTCTAGTAACAAATTCAACTAAACATTGTAAACTAGTAATATTACAGTAGGTATAACAAGGATGAGAGAAAGAAAATTGTTTCGTCTCTTTATGCATTTAAAGTGCACTTGTTAACAAGGTTGATCAAGTCTTGTCACCAAATGAATTTCATATGACATGAAAGATTTTAAACCATATGAGACACTCATGTTACCTTATAATGAATTGGTATGGATCCAATCATGAGAGTCTTGAATTCTTCTTTATATGGGCAATCAATAATTCTCACTCTAATGGACCTCAAATTGGTAATTGTATTAACTCCAGGCATTCTATCAACTTTCTTGGGAAAATAAACAATATGCTCCTTGTCATGAACATTAAAAGTAACTTTTCTTTTATTGCAATCAATAACAACCCCTGTAGTATTTAGAAAAGGTCTTCCAAGAATAATAGACATATTATCATCTTCGGGCATTTTAAGAACAACAAAGTCATTCATAATTAAACAATTGGTAGTTATTTTGACAGGAACATCCTCGCAAATTCCAACAGGAATAGCAGTAGATTTATCAGCTATTTGCAGAGATAGATCAGTAGGTATCAATTTATCAAGGTAGAGTCTCTTGTAAAGAGAGAAAGGCATAACACTAACTCCAACTCCCAAATCTCATAGAGCAGTTTTAACATAATTATTTTTGATAGAGCAAGGAATAGTTGGTATATCTAGATCACCAAGCTTCTTTGGAACCTTACCGTTAAAAAAGTAATTAGCAAGCATAGTAGATATTTCCTCATTAGGAATTTTCTTTTTGTTAGTCACAATATCTTCATATATTTAGAATAAGGAGGCAATTTAATAGCATAAGTCAAAGGAATCTGCAAGAACAATGGTTTCATCCAACCACAAAATCTATTAAAATGATCTTCCTCTTTAGATTTAAGTCTCTTAGCAGGAAAAGGCATTGGTTTTTGGACCCAAGGTTCTCTTTCATTACCATGTTTCTTAGTAATAAAATCTTCTTTAGTGTACCTTTTATCTTTAGCATGTTTTGCGGGTTCTTCTTCTATTTCTTCCTGATCCAAATTAACATTTTTATCCTTATCATTGTTATTAGCATTATCATCGTTGTGTTCATTACCACTTTTAGTTTCAGCATCAGAAACAGATATACTATTAGGATCATTAACAGGTTCAGAGGATTCTACAACAATTTTATGTTTCTTTTTCTTTTTCCTAGAAGGAATACTAGGTTCATTCATTCGTTGAGAATATTGTTCAATTCTTTTATCATGTCCTTCAGGATTCAAAGGATTCTGAGTAGATTTACCACCTCTAGTTGTTACTTCACAAACAAGTTTTTCCTTAGCAATAGAGTTGTTTACTAGCAATTCTTTTTGCACTTTAGTGAGTTGATCTATTTGAGTTTGAACCATATGAAAGTGCTTAATTAGCACTTTAACATCATTAGCAGTTCTATCAACAATATCATGTAAATCACTAATAGCATGAGAATTTTTCATTAGGTGATTCTCTATTCTCGAATTAAAATTGCATTGCTTAACAATAAAATCATCAAATTCATCAAAGCACTGAGCAGGAGGTTTAGAGTAAGGAATATCTCTATCATCAAACCTTTGGAGAGAGTGTACCTCAATAATGATTGGAGGAGGAATAGGCTTACATAATTCTTCAATAAGAGGTAAATATTTCACATCTTCAGATTTAATACCACATTTTTGAAGAGATCTTTTAGCTTCCCTCATTGTTTCTTCATCTAATTCAATCATACCTCTCTTCTTCGGTGTTGGTGGAGGTGTTGGAGTAGGTTTAGGAATATCCCAATCATCGTTATTCTTACATATTGTAGCCAATAATTCTTCACCTTCCTCGGGAGTCCTTTTCCTGAAAACATAACTAGCAAAACTATCCAGGTATGTCCTAGATTCAGCAGTTAGTACACTATAAAATATATCAAGAAGATCATTGTTCTTCAAATCATGGTTCGGCTGCCCCCTCAAGATGCAACAAAAGCATGTCCAAGCTTTGGGCAATTTCTCACCCTCTTCTTGATTAAAATTATAGATTTTTAGTAAGGCATCATGTTGAGCACTAGCAGGGAAATATTTTCGAAAGAAAGCATCAAGCAAACCCTTAGGACTAGTGATGGAACCAGGAGAAAAATTATTATACCAAGTTTTAGCTTCTCCTTTTAATGAGAAAGGAATTTTTTTAGCAACAAAGTAAGTGCGCATTTTAATGTCTTCAGCAAATATTCCACTTATATCAGACAATTCATTCATATGTTCTACAGCTCTTTCATTTTCAGTTTCACCGAAAGGTTCTCTTTCAACTATAGCTATATGAGCCAAATCAAGAGAGAAATCATAATCTTTATCTTTTATGTTTATAGGAGATGTAGCAAATTTAGCATTAGGAGATAAATTCTATTTAACAACTCATTTTTTAACAAGTTTTTCAAAGGCATTACCATCTTTCATAGTATTAATTTCTTGAACAAGAGCATCATCAAGATTCACATACATATCATCACACTCATAATCAGTATCACATGTAAATTCAGGTGAATTAACATGTGTTTCAGCATTTTCATCAGGAATTTCAGCATTTTCAATTTGTTTAGATTTAGCAATAGTAGCATTCAAAAAGGGACCTAATGAACCAGTTTCATCAAGAATAGTAGAAGCATCATGATAGTAACTTCAGATTCAGAAGTAGTAATAGAACGTACAGGTTGTGGTGGTGTAACAAGCTTACTCAACACAGATGGAGAGTCAAGCGCAGCAGCAGAGTTCAGAGTTGTACCTTTCCTTGTAGTGGAAGGCACAATGGGAAACTTCTTATCAGCATTTCTTCCCATGGTGAATAAATTCCAGCGAACAATATCACACTCAGGTGGGCTTGCAAATAAAGCTATGCTCCGGACAATATCCCTCCGGTTATCCCAATTATTGTCACTTTGGGGCCATCGATTCCGGATAATAACGTGTGTATACAACTCATAGATATGATCCAAAACAATAATTATCATCATAATTCAATAACATGTTCAGATCTGAAATCATGGCACTCGGGGCCCAGTGTCAAGCATTAAGCATAATAAGTTGCAACAATGGCGTAAAACACCGATAACAAGCTCATTATTTAACTTCAAAAACATTCTGTTTAAAATAGATGCTCATTATTTAAGCTCATTATTTAACTTCAAAAACACCGATAACATTCTCCTTCAAAATAGATGCTTCACACAAAGTGGAGTTAGTAGCACAAGCATCATTATCATTAGAAGTGGAAGGAGACAACATGACAAGCTCATTATTTAACTTAGCATTTTGTTTACTAAGCACATTACATTTAGCAATAGCATGTTCATGTTCTTTAGTGAGTTTAGCAATTTTGGAGTTATGAGACTCCATGATACTTTCAAGTTGCTCTTGAAGGTGAGCATTAGTTTCTTGTTCATCTTCTAGAGATGATTGAAGAGATACCTTTTCATAGGCATCTTCTCTCTCAATCTCACCTTTTAGCTCAAGAACATCCTCAAGCTCACCTATACGGCTCATAAGAGAGCCAAAGTGTTTCTTGCCAACTCCTTGCAAGTTAGTCATGAAATGATCAAAAGCAATAATTTCTTGTTTGATTTCAAGACTAGTATCATCATCAACATCATCATCATCATCATCATCATCATCATCATCATCATCATCATCATCATCACCATGAGATATATTGGAGTGCACGGTAGGACCTACCTTATACTCCTTAGCCATAAGGCAAAGGTGAGTAGTGGATGAAGACGATGAAGAGTTACTTGAAACACCATTGAGGTCCAAGTCTTGTTCCAACAATTGTTGGAATTCCTCTACATTGTTAGTCAAACAAGTACTAGAGGAAATAGAAGCACTTTGATCATGGCAACAAGACAAGGAAAGCATATCATCATGAGATTTAGTTAAGCAACTACTACATGATATGCAAGGACTATCAACACTAGCATGTATGACATTTTGAGTGCTATATGTGCTTAAGTCCAAAGATAGAGCATTGCAAAAAGATGAGTGTGAAGTATGGTCAATAGTAGGTTCACCATCAAGATTGCAATTTCTATCACCACTCACCATATCATTACCTTGTGGCACACCACATGTCGGTGAAGTGGAGGAAGTCGTGAGCTCATCACTTGTCAAAGACAATGATTGTATGGAGATATTTCTCGGTGGTATATGACATATATGTATTCAAGATCATATTCACAAAACATAAGCATGTGGCAAAATAAAAGAATTGAAAAACATGCTTATCTAGATATTCTTGATGACTTCACATATTCAATGATCATTATAAGCATCAAGAAACTTTCTCACAAACAAGATACCAAAAGATGGTTGATAAAAATGCATTTAAGCAAATATGGAACTTGTTTGAGTACCATGCCACCTAGGAACAAGATAATCAACAATATCAACTCTAGGTGACACTACCTCACATGTTCACATTTTCTAGGCTTGTAATATGCACATAGCTTATTACTCCCCCATAATGTGATAGTCCATTCTTTTTAACAAGAGGCAAAAGAAATCCAAGAGATAATTAATGGACATTAGAATTTGAATTTCTCATGAGTAAGACATACCACAGATAGAGTAGATAACATTAATATATCACCACTAAGTGGTAGTCCTCATGAATACACATTTTAGGATAGTGTGTTACCAAAAAGCACAACACTCCCCCAAAATGGGATAGTCCATTAATATCCTTATAAGAGCCAATTAAGATGAAAGCACATAGGCAAGAGGCTCAAAACATACATGGTGTGCAAACCAACATACACAAGCTTGATTACTCAACATAAGTAAGTAGAGTGCACAACACATATAAACATTTGTAAGGTACAAAACCAAACACATGCAAGGGTGCAAGTAACTTTCAATGAGTACATATGAAGTAAATACAAGTTACCGCAAGGAGGAGCATTGGATAAATGCTAAGACAATATAATCCACTTGACTTGACTTGAGATAATATGGATGATGAAGATCCCTTAATTCTTCATGATGTAGTCAAGTCTCCAATGTCCTACGCTTACACCTATTGATCAAGTTTTAGCTTGTTGGTCCCCAACTAAGTTGGGTCCTAAGAGGTTAGTCACAATAGGTTTGGCAACCCAAATGGTTCTTTTCTTGACACCACTTTGAGTACCAATAAATTTGGCAAACACATTGCCAACCTTATCCTTCCGAAGAGAATGAACATTATCAATAGTAGGAGGGTTGGATAAGGTACTATGAGTGCAAGAAGAAGCAAAGTGATCCTTCCCACGACATTTGTAGCAAAGGCGGCTTTTACCTTTCTTCTTGGGAAGGGAAGGTTCTTCAACTTGGGAAGCTTGAGTTTGAACTTGAGGTTGCTTCCCTTGTTGCTTCTCACTAAGAGGCTTCTTCTTCAAAGGGCAAGATCTCACATGGTGCCCTTCAACCTTGCACTTGAAGCACACGATCTTGGCCGAATCAATAACTTGTTCTTGGCCCTTCTTCTTGATGAACTTGTGCTTCTTCTTGACATTGGACTTGTTCTTGTTATTGGAGTTGAATCCAAGTCCACTCTTGTCATGAGGAAGTTGTTGCACTCTCAACATGTTGTCGAGGGTGGACTTCCCTTCATGACACTTCTTCAAGTCTTTCTTCAAGGAAGTGACTTGTGCCTTAAGCTCTTTGAGTTCCTCTACATGGTTAGTTTCAACACATATACTAGAGGAAGTAGTAGCTACATTGTTAGAGCAACAAGGCAAGGAAAGTAATTCATCACAAGATGTAGCAATTTTATGAGTGGATGAATTACTAGAACTAGCACATGGCAATAATGCATTAGAAGTAGAGTATGTGCTAGTGTTCACAGGAGGCTCACAAGATTTTACATTCGTTGTGACCGCCTCATGAGCTAACTTTAGCCTAGCATGGGATGCTAGAAGATCCTCATTAGAGCTTGAAAGCTTTTCATGTTTTTCTTCCAATATCCCATACTTGCTAGTTAGCAAATCAAGTTGAGCCCTTAGCTCAACATTCTCCTTCAAAATAGATGCTTCACACAAAGTGGAGTTAGTAGCACAAGCATCATTATCATTAGAAGTGGAAGGAGACAACATGACAAGCTCATTATTTAACTTAGCATTTTGTTTACTAAGCACATTACATTTAGCAATAGCATGTTCATGTTCTTTAGTGAGTTTAGCAATTTTGGAGTTATGAGACTCCATGATACTTTCAAGTTGCTCTTGAAGGTGAGCATTAGTTTCTTGTTCATCTTCTAGAGATGATTGAAGAGATACCTTTTCATAGGCATCTTCTCTCTCAATCTCACCTTTTAGCTCAAGAACATCCTCAAGCTCACCTATACGGCTCATAAGAGAGCCAAAGTGTTTCTTGACAACTCCTTGCAAGTTAGTCATGAAATGATAAAAAGCAATAATTTTTTGTTTGATTTCAAGACTAGTATCATCATCAACATCATCATCATCATCATCACCATGAGATATATTGGAGTGCACGGTAGTACCTACCTTATACTCCTTAGCCATAAGGCAAAGGTGAGTAGTGGATGAAGACGATGAAGAGTTACTTGAAACACCATTGAGGTCCAAGTCTTGTTCCAACAATTGTTGGAATTCCTCTACATTGTTAGTCAAACAAGTACTAGAGGAAATAGAAGCACTTTGATCATGGCAACAAGACAAGGAAAGCATATCATCATGAGATTTAGTTAAGCAACTACTACATGATATGCAAGGACTATCAACACTAGCATGTATGACATTTTGAGTGCTATATGTGCTTAAGTCCAAAGATAGAGCATTGCAAAAAGATGAGTGTGAAGTATGGTCAATAGTAGGTTCACCATCAAGATTGCAATTTCTATCACCACTCACCATATCATTACCTTGTGGCACACCACATGTCGGTGAAGTGGAGGAAGTCGTGAGCTCATCACGACCGGAAGTGGAAGGAGGACAATCATCCTTGGAAATGTTGGACACCTCATATATATCTTGAAGTTTTGTCCATAATTCATGAGCGCTCCGAAAAGGCATGATTGACGCAAGCACTACATCGCTCAAAGCACATATGAGACCATTAGATGCTAGAGTATCTAGATAAGAGTTTTTCTCATCCTCTAAAGATAATTCTTGTGAATCCTTTGGAGGAGAAAAACCCATATCTACAATACTCTCTAAATTTGAACCCATGTCTCTAAAAAGATTAAGCATGCGAATTTTCCAAACATCATAATTTGTGCCATCGAATCTATAAGAGGGATTGTGCACTAGATCTCTAAACGACATCTTTATCTCTAGGCGGTTAGTCCTAATAATGAGATAACCTGGCTCTGATACCAATTGAACGGATAGACGTCGCCTAGAGGGGGGGGGGGGTGAATAGGCGATTTAAAACTTTTTCGAGGAGCCGGAATATCCGGTCAAGAGTGACCCGGATTTTCCGAGTAGCCGGAATATCCGGTACACGAATGACCCGGAAATTACGGTATGCTTGATAAAGGCGGAATAAAACTAGAGGTTTACTTTAACAAGCATACAACCTAGATATATAAACTAGGCTCACCTATGTGCACCAACAACTTAAGCTAAGCAATACAAGTAACAAGATGATAGCAAGACATATGACATCAAGCACGAAGGCTATCACAATGTACGGTGCATAAGTAAAGAGCTCGGATATAGAAATAACCGAGGCACGCGGAGACGAGGATGTATTCCCGAGTTCCACCCAAAGGTGTACGTCTCGTTTGGAGAGGTGTGCGCAACCACAACAGGTTAGCCGCAACGCCACAAAGGCTCACCTTCTTCTCCTGATGAAATCAACCACAAAAGGTTTGAGTTCACCTTCCACTATTGATCTCCTTTGGGGCGGAGATCGAATCCCGTACAACTCTTGAGGCACACACCCACAACTTAATTGGGGGCTCCCAAGTCTTGAGGCACACACCCACAACTTAATTGGGGGCTCTCAAGTGACCACAAAAGGTCTTGACCACAAAAGGTCTTGACCACAAAAGGTCTTGGCCACAAAAGGCCGGCCACAAAAGGCGTCTAGGGTCCAAAGACCCAAGAGTAACAAACTCACAAGTAATACCACCACGAATCCTCGTGGAGGGCTCAAACCGATGCAAATGCAATGGCAAGAGCACACGAAGTGCTCAAGTCCTTCACTCTCAAATTCCAACACAACAACAAATGTTTATGGGGGAATAAGAGAGGAAGAACAAAGGAAACCACAAAGGAGTCAAATCCTTCACTCCCAAATCCCACCAAAAGCAACTAATGCTTATGGGGGGAGAAGAGAGGAAGAACAAAGAAGAAGAACCACAAAGGAACTCCAAGAACTAGATCCACTAAGTTCCCCTCACTTAGAGGAGATGGATTGGTAGGATTGTAGATCTAGATCTCCTCTCAACTTTCCCTAAAGAATATGGAAGATTCAATGGAGGGATCGAGAGGGAAGTGAGCTTTCCAAGGTCAACAATGGAGTAGGAGAGAGGGGAAAGTCGTGCTGCCTTGGATTGGCTGAGGAGGAAGAAAGGGAGGGGTATTTATACCCCTCCAGGAAATATAGCCGTTGGCTGTTTCAACACTCGGAAATTCCGGTATAAGTTAGACTCGGAAATTCCGGTCAACAGGAAATTCCGGTCTAAGAGAGCCCGGAAATTCCGGTCGCCCGGAAATTCCGGTCTAAGAGAGCCCGGAAATTCCGGCTGGAGTCAGAAGCAAAACCAAACTTTTCCTTAGCCATTTCTGGAGGACTTTTCTGGGGGCACTCGGAAATTCCGGTATATGGAAATTTCCGAGCACAATTTCCGACTGGAGTCAGAACCCTTCTCCATTCCTTAGCCGTTTTCTTGGATGAGCCGGAGAACCGGAAATTCCGGTAGAGCGGAATATCCGGCCCCAATAATCCGAATCAGCAAAACACCGAAACAAAAACTGCTATAACTTTTGCAAATGAACTTTAAATGAGGTGAGACCAATTTTGTTGGAAAGATAACGACGATGAGCACCCAACAAAAAGGTGAGACCAATTTTGTTGGAAATATTGCATCCCATAAATAGATTAAAATCTCCACACATGGCAAGGTGTGGGACTTTCCTCATGGTTGAATTGGCAATATTTCCGCCACCGAAAACGCAACAAGTTATCCAAAGTAAAACCGATTTCGATGAACAAGAGCTTGACATGGAGATGAACCAAGCTCTAATTCCTCACCAACATAAAAGCCAAATAAGAACCAAGAAATATGATATGCCAAGTATGCAAAGGTTTGAGCTCTCCACAAGAATGCGATCAAGTTACTAACTTGAGAGCCCCTCTTGATAGTACGCCTATCTATCCTATAGCCCTATCAAGATCATACCTTTGCCTTGAGCATTCCACTTGAGTTGGATGATGACTATCTTGATCTCTTCAAGTGGGTCATCTTTCTTGATTGCGCGTCCAAGCACTTGCTTGATGAAGACTTCTCCAAATACTCCCCCATGCTCACAATGGGAGAGTCTCGCTAAGCTTCGTCTTCATGTATCCATTGCAAGCACCAAGCATAGGATCTTTTCGAGAAAGCTTCTCTTGGTCTTGCACAACTCATCTTTTCTTCACTAAGATGATGTCTTGAATCTTCAAGACATACTTGCAATAAGCTTCACTCAACACATGAGCTTCAAGAGTTCAACACATGAACTCCACAATTCCATGGACATGATCTATAATGATATCTCAATGCAAACATTAGTCCATAGAGATTGTCATTCAATTACCAAAACCACACATGAGGGAAAATTCTCTTTCAAGTAGGCCTCCGAGTACCGCTAGCGCAGCACCTCGCAGGGCGTCACACACATACGGTGGAGACGACGGCCTCCGAAGCTCCAGTCCAGGACGAGCAGCAGAAGACTTGGACCGGAACACCAGCAGCGCGGCAGCGGGCTATGGTGGAAGAGATCCCCCTCCTCTACTCGGCGCGACTCCGACAAAGGGAATCACGAGATGAAGAGAGAATTAGGGAATTAATTGGTGAATTAAAAGGCCAGGGGTGCCCCTCTATATAAAGGCTCCGGGGGGGGGGGGGGGGGGGGGGAGCCAACTTGCCAGCCAGACAATGTGGGACTATCCCCCATTGCCTAGTGCAGCTCCCATGGTGCGCCGGCCACCTGTTGGGCCCCTTTTGGCCCACCTAGGCCGGCCACCTTGACCCCCATCGAATTCCCTTGAGGAATTTCACCTCTTGGGCCTTCTTTCGACCAGAAGGCCCATTTAGGGAAATCAGCCTAAACAAATTCGAAAATAAATATATAAAATCATATTTGCACATTAATTACACTAATAATTTTCAAACATATTATATATAATTTATTCTAGCTCCGAAAACTCTTTCGTCGCTGCCCGATCTCCATCAGACCATTCCCGGGACGTTCCCGGTGATCTCTTTCCTTTTCGGTTGTCTTGTCGAAACCCCTTAAGTGTGTTACCCTAGCGGTTCGATATAATAACAGGTACGATCATGACTCCTCTATGATCAACGACTAACTCGTAGGCCTGGACCCCATGAATTAATCCCTGTGATATAACGAATGACTTTCATCTATCAAACCTGGACGTATAGTCTTAAACCCTTTGTCATGGCGATACTTAGCGTGTCCGAGCATCATTCTCAGATATCTCCATACCTAGCATGATCTCGTTACCGACATCGCTATCTTCTACTCGTCTATGATATCATGTCAGCTGGTGACCTAGTCACATGTTTGCAAACTCATTTGACATAATCTCACCGAGTGGGCCCTAGAGTATCTATCCGGCTATGCGGACTGACAAATCCCGCTGTTGACCCCTCGTCTCAACTACCCCCTTCCGATACCCAAAAGTATCACCGTTATTGTCACACTATATAAGATATGACGTTTGGTGCGATCAAAGTATCTTCCAGGGATAACAATAAGAGTTGATCTCACGGTCTTAAGGCGTAATGACTATGTCCTATAAGTACTGGGTATGTCCATCACATCGTTACACCTAACGATATGACTTCCATTGCCGACCGGCGCCATGCCCTATGATCGGAAAACATCGATCATCAATCGCGCAACGAAACTAGTCTTAGTAGAGGATACTAGGGACCTGGTTGTTTATCTACCACACATGTATTAATGTTTTCGCTTAATACAGTTATAGCATGGTATAAAACATATAATGAACAATTGGGATATTGCCTATAAACTATGTTTATTAAGTGCCTCTAGGGCATATTCCCTTCAGTCTCCCACTTGCACTAGAGTAACACTTAATCTAGTTTACAACTTGGTAAAAGCTCAGCACCCATAGCATCTTGGTGCCTGCTCGCCTTGTGAAAGAGGAATACAGTCAATAGATCTCACACATTGAGACCTATATGTGCTTTGCAACACGTCTATGTCACCTAGTTTGACATCAACCCGTATCTTACGATGACGGTGAAATATATCCCAGTGGATGGAGTGAGACTCGAGCATTCGCGTAGCATGCGCCTTAAAAGTCTAATAGATCTATTAAGGGGACCACCTACGCTCGGAAAACTGCTCAGTCCAATCACACTTTCTACTTCTGAAGTCGCGATATATTTCTATACCTATGTAGATTATGCGACAGTGCATTCATATGCGACTTCGCAAACTAATCATGTCTATCTTCAAATTAAAGGACATCTCCTATATGAGATTTCTAGTCGCATGGGTCAGTGTCATAACTTGCATAATCGTAACCGCTTTACGACAAGTTGTCTTTCCACTCTTACCCTTACTAGAAAATATATCTTCAGTTTTAATAGACACCGAAGAATAAACTTAACGTTTGTTCATTGATCCACACAAGGATCACTCTAGAACCTGTTCTTGAACCAAGAACTCGGGTCACACTAAGTCGAGCTTTCAGTCTGATAGACTCTATGTCTGATACATAGAGAATGTCGAACATCATTTTCTATCACTGAAAAAGCCAAGATTAACTTAATATTTTACCTAGTCATACAAGCAAGAACCTCTTTCTTTGCTTGTCCTATTCTAAAACACTTCAGAATCCTGACTTGGAAAATATTCCGACTTAATGTTATTAAGCCCCTTACGATCTATACAGTTCTAAATCGATGCCTAATACTCCTAACTTCATTTCATAGAAAATTTAATCACTTAAATAATCCTTTACACTCTACTAGATGATCTGTGTCATTCAAGATGTCGTTACATACAAAATCACGAATGACACCTAGCTCCCACTCAAATATGCCTTCCGCATATAAGATCAAGGAAAAGCTACTTAGCTCCCACTCAGATATGCCTTCCGCATACAAGATCAAGGAAAGCTACTTTGCTCTCACTCACTTCTTTGCAAATGTAGGTTTCTTCAACTATTTTGGACAACTCCAAAATACTTTGATCACATTATCAAAGTGAAGATTCCAGTTCCGATATGCTTGCTTCAGCCCATGAATGGACCACCGAAGTTTGCATACATGTTTAGCATCCTTAGGATCACCAACTCTTTCTTAATGACACTATTAAGAAACATGGTTTCCTTATCCATCTATCAATTTCTCATTTGAAATTATAGTGATTGCTAAACTACCCAGAATAGATTTAGTCTTCGCCACTTGAGACAAACTCTCATGTGGTCTGTTGGAACTGTTTCACGACAAATCGAATCTGCTCAATGCCTACTCTCTCATAAAATTCCATATACTATTAACATCCTAGATGCCATCAAGAAGATCTCCCAAGTCAATACCTGGTAATCGTATATGGATTTTATTTCGGATCATAAATGACTTATAGCCATTTCTCGGACTTAGGTCCACCATCTCTTCTTCGTAGTTCGTAGGTCTGTGATATTCCATTAATATGACCTTCATAACAAGATTGTCGTAACACAAAGTGTGGAACACAACCTCGTATGCCTACGCTCTTAGTATGAGCTCAAAACATCATGATATTGAATCATCAGCTTTTTCAAGCTGTGGAGCCTGACACCGAACACACTTTCGGTTGCGCCACTCTGATGTCTGGAGAGGAAGTTCACCAGCTTCGTCTCGCTCTACTTTCTTTCTCACTTATACCCTCGGACAAGAAACTATTTCTTTCGCAAGGTATATCCCGGCAAAGATTTTGCCTATGTCGTGAGACATGTACCCAACTAACTCTTTAGGTAGGGTATACCACAAAGATTAATCCATTTTAGGTTCGATTACATCGAAACACTAAATTGCTGAAACGACAATCCAGGCTCAAAAGCCATGCCATCACTCGTATGGTATTGTCTCCATGGATTCAAATGGTTTCCCTATTTTCTAACGTGAGTGTTTACGTTTCTACCATATGACTCTCATGATCACAATAATTCGGTAAGAGATTTATTTACCATACACTATCCGATAGGGTGCAATTACGACGTCCTAACACACCATGACACTATGGTGTTCCATGCGACGTAATTTGTGGAACTCTTCTCAGAAGTCTTCCAATGATGTGCCAACATTATAACTCAAATCTTTATTTCCTTGATATGTATCGCGGGAATTTGATTTTCTTGTTAAGTTTATTTCCTACTTCATTCTCGACTTGTTTGATTGAATCAAAATTTCCAGGCCAACATTCCCCGAGTGGATATCCATATTGAAGGAGATATGCCCTAGAGGCAAATAAATAAGTAGTATTTATTGCATTATCTCATAAGTTTATAATAGGTTTGTGTATTATGCTATAACTGTATTAATCGGAATTATTAATACACGTGTGATACACAGACAACCAGGTCCCTAGCAAGCCTCTATATGAGCTAGTCCATTGGGCAACAGTGGGTCATCTTGTTAGTTGAATAAGGTGGTGGACATACGCAAAGTATTGCAATAAGATCGTATTACGATGTTTGTCATTTGCAATAGATAAGAGTATGATAGCTTATTCCTTAGACCGTGAGACCGTACTTATTGATACTTCGTAGGAGTGCTTTGAGAGCATCAAACGTTGTGTCTTATATAGCATGACAATAACGGTGTCCATCTTGGGTATTCCGAAAGAGCATCAAGACGTAAGGATCAAAAGCGGGATTTGTTCATTCTTGTAATGGAAAGATACTCTGGTCCCACTCGGTGATATTGCATCTATATAGCTGCGCAACTTATGACTAGGTCATGGAGATGTAATATCGCAGACGAGTTAATAACCTTCGTCGGTAACGAGATACAGCAAAGGCATCAGTGTGTCTACGATCATATCTCGGACAAGGTAGTATCGCAGAGACAAAGGGAATGAATATCATATTTATGGTTCAACGACGATATTCGTGGAATGCACAGGGGTCGTCATATATTTCCAGGTATCCCTGACGATCATTGGTGAGCGGAGTGTCTCGATCATGTCTGGAGTGTTCCCGAACCGTAGCGTAACAAACTTAAGGTCTTAGCGACGCTAGGAGATAGGTTCTGGAATTTTATAGGTTTTTGTTGGAGAGAGAGAAATGACCCGGAAAGAGTTCCGGTGGTACGGAAGGAGTTCCGGGGAGGTATGGAATGGTTCCGGGAATGTCCGAAAGTTGTTCGGGTGGTTCCGAAATAGTTTCGGAGTCATGGGATATTGAATAATATATAAATATATTAATTATGAATTAATGGGATTTTTATATTAATTTAATATTAATTAAATAAAGGAAAAAGGGGGCTCCCACCTAAATGGGCCCTGAGAGGGCCCAAGAGGGGGAAACCGCACCCCACAAGGAAGGGGAAGGCTTGGGCCTCCTAGTCCAACTCGGACTAGGAGTGGGAGAGCCCTATTTCGGAGTCATGGGATATTGAATTATATATAAATATATTAATTATGAATTAATGAGATTTTTATATTAATTTAATATTAATTAAATAAAGGAAAAAGGGGGCTCCCACCTAAATGGGCCCTGAGAGGGCCCAAGAGGGGGAAACCGCACCCCACAAGGAAGGGGAAGGCTTGGGCCTCCTAGTCCAACTCGGACTAGGAGTGGGAGAGCCCATGGGGGGTTCGGCCGAACCCCCCCCCCCTCCCCTCTCCTCCTTTAGTCCCACATGGGGGAGCCAAGGGGGTTGGCACACACCCTTCCCCCTTTATATAGCAAGGCATATTAATTGATTTAATTCATAGGCAAATCCAATTAATTCCCGATTTCTCTCTCGATCTCGTGGTTCCCAAGTCGGAGCCGCGCCGAGCTGAGGAAGGGGGTCTCTCTCCACCTAAGCCATACCGCAGAGCGCCGTTGCTCTGTGGGATTCCAGATAAGATCTACTCCTGCGATTTCAGCTGGATCTGAATGACCGGGAGTTGTCGCTAAGCTCCGTATGTTTGCGAGTGCTCGGAGGCTACTCTATTGAGGAGCTTGGGCGACGTCGTCTCGCCCCCTGCAGCCGCCGCGCCTCCCCCCTCTACAGCCGGCGCACCAGCCCTGGTGCTGGCGCTCTGTCTTCTTCCGCCCGACGCCCGTCGACGCAGATCATCATCGACACCCCGGCGTCATCGACTCCGACATCGCGGCAAGTTCTCCGCGACCTCGAGGTTGGCTACGTACGACTTCATCATCAACGCTTGTGCGGGAGCGTAATCCCCGCTATCGGTCTACATGGAGGTAATGTAACCCGTTCTGCCACCGTTATCGCATGTACTAGATAGATAGATCCTGGCTAGTTAGGGTTTCATTCGCTAGAAAAATTATTGTTTTCTGCACCGTAAGCCCTTCACATATATCTATTTGAACGTTCATGAAGTCTATGAAATAAAGACTTCCACTACACGTTAAAGTACTTCATTGATTCACATACACCGAAATGCACGATTCTCAACAAGCTATACTCAAAACGTTCAGTGAAGTTCACGAAATAAAGGTCTCCACTACCCGTCAATTACTTCATTGAACCACATACATCTCTATGTATGACTATCAATAAGTTATATGCCCGCTTTCCGAAAACGGTGTCACAGTTATTTTGCAAGTGTCAAAAGATCAAATCTTAGAACTTGTAGGTCCATCTGGTATGAAGCTAATGCATTGACTATAACATTGACATGACTAAACGGTAGTGCCACACATATGTGGTGTCTTTATTAAGTTTGTATCATTTGGCGTTAATATTATGAATGTGGGAGCTTCTACCATCTAAATTTAAATCGGCATATGATCATTACTTTATAAATATAGGACACCAAATTTTTCACTATCATGTATGAACAAGTGTCTCGCTAGAGTAGACACACTTGTAACGATCATACTAAAAAGCGATCATAAAGAATTTATTCAAATGGTAGATCTAGAGCGAGAGTGTCTATGGCCATCACAACAACTTGACTGCCATCATCAACACGAAATGTCGCCTCATCCTTTCAAGCTACTCAAGCAGTAAACCTGGTTTTCACAAAACATGACTAGTTCAAAACTTAGTCACTACTGCGAGTACTTTCTTAGCTAAAACATTCATAACATGTATATCATATATACACCATCATCATTGATGACTTCCGGCGATCTGTTTCATTTTCTTGATACTTCCACCGTAATCAAGAACCATGAAGGTGAACGATTCCCCTTGCATGACATAGTCTATGACAGAGGATTGCACTTGGCAACGATGTCTGGCATCCAGTGATTGAGCTGAGCGAGGCGTCTCAATGTTCATTAAGTATGACCATATGTCATTAAGTATGACCGCCACGTGTTCCCTCAATGTGTGTATTCTCTTCCATCTTGGTTGAGAAGACAATCAGTCTACGTACTTATAAACTTCATCAACCCAACGTTTGGGGTACCGCGAGTTTAGTGACCATATCATATGTTCGCGATCTAAAAACTCGTACCCACCGCTGGTTCTCTATGGCAGAGATCATAGCATACACTGTACCAGTGGCGGACCTACAGGGTATGCCGGGTGGGCCGCGGCATACCCTGCAGCCCAGCCCACGTACTTACTACTACTGCTATACGAGAAAAAAAAACGAGACCGATCGATCGGGAAAACAGAAAACCATCACGCGAGGCGAGGAGTTATCCTCAGCCGCCAGGTCGTGCGGAACTACCTGCGTTGGTCATCGCGCGGAAGTGGAACTGGTCGATCGATTGGGATTTGGGAGCCACGCTCTTGGCCATGATGCTCACCGTGTGAGAGGTGTTCATCCAATCATCCTGGACGACGACACTTTGGTGGCTGACGCCATGGCCTCATTCACGAAGGCAATGAAGCAGGTTTGTCTGAATTATGAATCTGTTATTTTGTTTCCCGTCCAGCAGCTAGCTGATATCGGAAATTGGTAATGGACGCCGTCGGCCGGTCAGACGAGCTGCTACGATTGAACGTCAGTTAATCTGTTGTCGTCTAGCCAAAATCTATTTTTTCTGAAATTTTCAGTTATAAAGAGAAGCGGGGATATTGCATCTCTTTTTAAGAAACATGTAGTAGTATAAAAGGCTGCACCCGCTTCTTTCGTCGGATGGAACTTTAACGAAAGAGCACACTTAAAAACCAGAGAGCGTATTTGAAAAAAATTGTGAACTATGTGCCTTCGCCGCCATCGTCGCCGGTTTATGACATCAATCACCATCCATCAGATGAAAGACATCCCATTTAAAATTATGATGTTAATTATGTACTACTTTTATATTGTATTACAATGCAAATTTATCATTATTAATTAAATTGGTACATAAACTTTTTTAAACATAAGCAATTTTGTATGTGGCATGCCCAACTACAAAATCCTAGGTCCGCCACTGCACTGTACTATGATGATATCATCCGCACAAAATCTGATAATCCAAATTATCTTTTGTCAGCGGAATCTCCGGGGTTATCTCCTATCGGGTATTGTAACACAAAGAGCTAATGGTTTAAACAAGGAGTATCCTCAAGCTAAAGTATAAACTATGAAATTTGGGCCCAACCTTTTAAGTTTCTCAATCGCAGGAATACGCCTAATTTGAAAAGATGCTATCACAATGGTTAATATCTACAAAGGTTTGCAAAACAGACTCTGTTCATTATATTCTGAGTTCTAGTATTTTAGAAAATAACTATCCGAACTCCAACTCAAACGAACATCCCTCCTGGTCGTTTAAGCGATTACACGACCCCCATCCATTGCACCACCCCTCATCATCTGAGCCGGCGGCACAACTTCAAGAGTAGACAATTGTCCGCCACACCAATTTTGTGACTCGTGCTCGACCTTTCGGTCTCCCTGTTCCGAGGCCATATTTCTGAATATGCTAGGCTCGCCACCAAAAACCTCCATGCTGACGCTTGTGCAACATGGATTACACCCACTCTATGCGTACGACGAGATGTCTGACACCCGATCATCGTCCTGCCTCATAACGTAGAACTTTCTTGGTGGTGCGCGTTGGAGGGAGAACACTAGTGGTATTTTGAAGGGATCATCTTATATAACTACCGCCGTGCAACTAATATATACTATATATACAATCACACAATATAAGATGCACACAAAACATCAAATGTAATGCAATGTGATATAGTCCATTGCGCCATGGTCTTCTTGGCGCCCGCAGTTTATAAACAATTTAATAAACCTATCTTGACCATATCACATAGCCCCTGCAAAATAAAGTTAGACGCTTCTACTTTATCTTTTGCATATTTTACGTGGCTCAGGGTTTTCGTAAATAGAACCGCTTCATACCTACAAACCTTATGACCACGACAACGATCCAATAGTTGCATGTTTAAGCATCCCTTTCAGGCCCTCCATTGAAAATGCAAGACCAACTAAAGAGAAAGAAACAGGCACCCGCCAGCCACAGATACGGTACAGTCGTATGTCAATAGTGGAACCAGTCTCGCGTAAGCGTACGCGTAAAGTCGGTCTGGGCCGCTTCATCAACTCGATGCCGCTGGAATCACAAGTGCACGCTAGAGGGTAGCAAAAAACATGAACGGTGCCCCCCGTGCAGAACACGGGTTCTAACAGCGTACAGCTATATCTACGATAGATCGGCTCTGATACCACTGAAGGGGATCGTGTGCAGAAAACAAAAAAATTCCTAGCAACGATATTCTTAAACTAGCCAAGATCTACACTATGCAGATATAGAAGTACGGCGGAGATCGGAATACATACCCTCGTAGAGCGAATAGCGGGGATTACGCTCCCGCACAAGCGTTGACGATGAAGACGACATAGCCGACCTCTAGGTCGCGGAGAACTCGGCGCGACGAAGACGACGAAGATGACCCCGAGGTCGGGTGGAGGAAGTAGGCCTCCGAGTACCGCTAGCGCAGCACCTCGCAGGACGTCACACACATACGGTGGAGACGACGGCCTCCGAAGCTCCAGTCCAGGACGAGCAGCGGAAGACTTGGACCGGAACACCAGCAGCGCGGCAGCGGGCTATGGTGGAAGAGATCCCCCTCCTCTACTCGGCGCGACTCCGACAAAGGGAATCACGAGATCAAGAGAGAATTAGGGAATTAATTGGTGAATTAAAAGGCCAGGGGTGCCCCTCTATATAAAGGCTCCGGGGGGGGGGGGGGAGCCAACTTGCCAGCCAGACAATGTGGGACTATCCCCCATTGCCTAGTGCAGCTCCCATGGTGCGCCGGCCACCTGTTGGGCCCCTTTTGGCCCACCTAGGCCGGCCACCTTGACCCCCATCGAATTCCCTTGAGGAATTTCACCTCTTGGGCCTTCTTTCGACCAGAAGGCCCATTTAGGGAAATCAGCCTAAACAAATTCGAAAATAAATATATAAAATCATATTTGCACATTAATTACACTAATAATTTTCAAACATATTATATATAATTTATTCTAGCTCCGAAAACTCTTTCGTCGCTGCCCGATCTCCATCGGACCATTCCCGGGACGTTCCCGGTGATCTCTTTCCTTTTCGGTTGTCTTGTCGAAACCCCTTAAGTGTGTTACCCTAGCGGTTCGATATAATAACAGGTACGATCATGACTCCTCTATGATCAACGACTAACTCGTAGGCCTGGACCCCATGAATTAATCCCTGTGATATAACGAATGACTTTCATCTATCAAACCTGGACGTATAGTCTTAAACCCTTTGTCATGGCGATACTTAGCGTGTCCGAGCATCATTCTCAGATATCTCCATACCTAGCATGATCTCGTTACCGACATCGCTATCTTCTACTCGTCTATGATATCATGTCAGCTGGTGACCTAGTCACATGTTTGCAAACTCATTTGACATAATCTCACCGAGTGGGCCCTAGAGTATCTATCCGGCTATGCGGACTGACAAATCCCGCTGTTGACCCCTCGTCTCAACTACCCCCTTCCGATACCCAAAAGTATCACCGTTATTGTCACACTATATAAGATATGACGTTTGGTGCGATCAAAGTATCTTCCAGGGATAACAATAAGAGTTGATCTCACGGTCTTAAGGCGTAATGACTATGTCCTATAAGTACTGGGTATGTCCATCACATCGTTACACCTAACGATATGACTTCCATTGCCGACCGGCGCCATGCCCTATGATCGGAAAACATCGATCATCAATCGCGCAACGAAACTAGTCTTAGTAGAGGATACTAGGGACCTGGTTGTTTATCTACCACACATGTATTAATGTTTTCGCTTAATACAGTTATAGCATGGTATAAAACATATAATGAACAATTGGGATATTGCCTATAAACTATGTTTATTAAGTGCCTCTAGGGCATATTCCCTTCAGAAACATGGATGGTTGATGGAGATGCGGTGGAGATGATGATGGCGATGATCCCCTTCGATTCCCCGTCCCGGCAGGGTGCCGGAATAGATACTTCTGGTCCCCGAACTAGGGTTCATGATGGCGGCAGCGCACGGGTGTGTTCTCTGGAAAGGTGTCTAACCCCCCTGGCGTTTTTAGGTCGAAAGCATTAAGTAGCCGCGAGGGGGTGACCGAGTCGGTCACACCACCCCCTGGCGCGGCCAGGAGCCTGCCGCGCCACCAGGTGGTGTGGCCCCCTCGTGGCCCCTCTCTAGTTGGTCTTCGTGGTTCCTGGTCCCTCTCGGATGGAAAATAATTTGTGTTTGGATTTTGGGGTTTTTCTCCGAAGTTGATATTTCTGCACAAAAATAAGAAATCAAGGTAATTCTGCTGAAAATAGCGTTAGTCCGCGTTAGTTGCATCCAAAACACACAAATTAGAGGCAAAAAATAGCAAAAGTGTTCGGGAAATTAGATGCGTTTTGGACGTATCACTAGCACAAGCCCATTTAACTCCTTAAGTGAACACCCACGGGCAAGGACAGGATCGTGACGGGCCCTCACGACATGCTCGCCACCGCCGCTACCGCGGCGCTTGTGACCTGCCTGCCTTCGTGGCGACGGCGGCGGGAACCCTGCTCGGAGGAACTACCCCGCGTTCGCCGCTCCGTACCACCGTTCTCCCCCTCCGCTGCTCTTCTACAACTCCTTCACCACTTCCCCACTCCGCATTGATGGGTTCGTAGCATAGAAAACAAAAAATTTCCTACGGTGCGAACAAACCGACAAGCCAATATCTAGTCTAGCAGAAGCTCGTAACGAGTGTAACATATTTCAAGAGAACTAACCCTCGAAGACCATAAGCATTTCAAGAATAATTCTCGTGGATGATGTAGTCGTTCACTCGTCGATCTCAAGATCGTGAAGATGTGCACTGCAACGGGCAACGCCTCCGTACTCGGTCACACGTACGGCTTGATGACGACCTTCGTTCCCTCGATCCAGTGGGGCAACAAAAGTAGTAGAACCACCAGAAACTCTAGCAGCACGACGACATGCCGTGGTGGAGAAAAAATCGGCCATGGCTTCGCCAAGCGGATGGCTGGAAGGTGGAGCAGCGGGAGAAGGGAGAGAGAGCCAAGTGTGTAGGGAGAGGGAGCGTACACCCCTCTTTATATAGGAGGGGGAGGGAGACACGAAATTGGAGTGCCCCCACCTCTCCACTCATCATGTGAGTGGAGTCTTCACTCAACCCACTCATTCTCTCATCAATTCCCACTCAAAATTCCAAGGGGTTTTCTTTATTAATTAAAACAATTTCATTTATATTTAACATTTATTAATTCTATTAACAAACATTAACACTTACCCTGTTGGTTTATTTGTTAATTCTATTAACAACCATTGGCATCCATTGACAGTTAACTCCTTGAACTATTTCAATATTAACCGAAACAATTTCGATGTTGTCCAAACATTTCTCCAAAATTCCGGGTCTACCCAAAAGCGTCGACAAATCTTAAGTGTGTCACCCTACGATTCGTGAATAATGTAGACATGATTGAGACACCTCTCCGATCAATAGTCAAAAGCGGGATCTGGAGATCCGTAATGACTCCTATATATTTGACGATGAATCTTGTGATCGTGTGAACAAAAAACGTCATAACAAATTCCTTTTGTCTCACGATATTTTAATTGTCCGAGATCCGATCATTGGTATCATTTATACCTAGTTCGATCTCGTTCCTGAAAGTACTATTTACTCGTTATGTGATATGACATCCTTGTGACCTAGCCACGTGCTTGCAAGCGGTGTCGATGTGATATCACCGAGAGGGCCCAGAGTATATCTCTCCGTCATCTGGATGAACAAATCACACTTCTTGATCCATGATTCTCAACTAATACTTTCGGAATACCCAACGCCACGTTTATAGTTACCCTGTTACGGTGTGACGTTTGATGTTATCAAAGCATTATTGCGGTGTTAGTGATTGACATGATCTCATGGTCTAAAAATTAAGATTACTTTGTATACTTAGTACAACAATGTAAACTTAATGACTTGATCGTATTGATATATTTTAATTTGGGTGTGTGTTTCATCTCATCATTCTCCTAATGACGTGATCCCGTTATTAACAACATCCAATGTTCATGATTAGTAAATCTTAATCATCAGTTAATCAACGAGCTAGTTAAACGAGAGGCGTTACTAGCAACTCTTATTTGTTCATTAGTCACACATGTATTAACATTTCCAATCAATACAATTTTAGCATGAGAAATATACATTTATCATAAACATGGAATAAGATAATAACCACTTTATTATTGCCTCTCGGGCATATTCTTTTCACACATCCACCGTTGGCGTCGGCACCACTGATGATTTAGGGCACATCGAGGTGGTTAGGTCACCGGCTTCGTCCAAGAAGATGCGGATGAAGGTAATCCATCTCCCCTCTCTGCGCTCTCGGCCCATTGGAGCGTAGCATGGGTTTCCTTCACAATCTCTGACGGCATCAAGTCTCGCTTGACTAGGCAACGGAAATCAGCAATGATATATGTAGTAGTCCTTATAGCATGGATTATTTGTTGCTGGTCAACCAGGTCCAGGCTGCTTTACAATGTTGAAGTGGTTTCAGTATTTCCACAGCATAGGCGTACCAAGTTTTCTCAGGTTACTCTCTGCAAGCCAAGCCAAGACGATCCTTCTAGTAATGATCCACAAACTGAGATTAGGCCAGGAGAAAATAATTAGACATCCGTCTAGTAAAACCAGGAGAAGCGCTAGTGATATAAACATGTATGTTGCCAGTTAGAACTAGAAGCAGTCCATATCCTTTCTTTGAAGCACATGTCGTTTCAGTATCTGACTATCAATGAGAGAAAACTCCACTGATTTTCGTCCTTGTGTGTATGCTAACCTGTCGTGTCTAATGAAATACCCAACAGCGGAGACATAACTAGGGGTGTGTTTGGTAGGTTGTATCACCCCATCAAAACTTTCCCAAGTGAGATAAGCTGATATGGGCCGGGCTGAGCTGAGATTTCCTTCTCTGTTTCGTGGCCTGTATTGGTTGAGAGAAGCTCTGGTTAGATGATGTTTGGTAGACTGTATCCCTGGGGACATGCTGAGATTACAGTATAGGAAGCGAAATTACACACGGGTCCAAAATCTTACACAAAGGACCCTAGACTGAAAGAAAAAAAGCAATCAGGTCATCAACATCTTTGGACTGGTCAATCCACGGAGAGTAGTTCATCGCGGCGGCCGGACGGTGGTTCTGGGCGGCGGGGCTTGCAGCGCCAGGCGCGGGGAGGCGGGGCCAAGCGTTGGCCGGCAGCACCAGGCACGGGGAGGCAAGGTTAGGTGCGGGCTAGCGGCAGAAGACGCAAGGAGCAGGTAGAGGCGGCGGCGTTCCTCCGTGGCTGCCCGAGGAGGCGGCGGTGTTGCTCCTCCATGGCAGCGTGGAGCTGCAAACGGGCGGCGCGGGGAAAGGCACACGCGGCGCGTTGATGGGCACGACGAGCAGCCGTACCAACGAATGATGAGTACCGCTACGGGGAGGGCGCCGTTCGCGAAGGCCAACTTCTACGCGCGAGAAGGAGCCACGTGGTCCCACGCCCGCCAGTACCAGCACGAAGCCCCCCGTGCCTGGGTTACGAAGTCCCCCGTTACGAAGCCCTGCGATGATTCGTGGACGGACGCGAGTGCATGCGCAGGACATGGTAGCGAAGCCCGCCGCGTCGTACGCGACGCACGAAGGCCTCCGCGTCTCTGTACCATGTGGATTCACACGTACACACATAAATTTAAATATATAAAAATATAGACATAGTTGTACAACTACACAAACTGAAACGTATAAGTATACAAAATCAGGTTGTACGTACAACTACACATATACAACTGTACAGAGTCAGATTATACAGATCAGGTCGTACAACTATACATATCAAGTTGTACAGAACATGGTTGAACATACAACTACACAAATTAGGTTGTACAGATCAGGTTTTACGTATAACTGCACACAAGTTTAGTTGGATGTAAAACTACACATACGGGTTGTACGAACTATACATAATCCGAAGTACAAAAAAAGGTTTATCGAAACCTATCAACAATGGATCTAGGATCTCAACGTGAGGAGTTTAAAAGTGAAAACGGTTCGTAATTCGGATAAACGGTTCTTAAGATATTTTATTTTAAACAAACGAATATTAAAATAAATGCATGTACAACCCAGTGCGCACCATCAGAAAGACGTCACTTATCACCGCATAGAGAAAAAGTGAGAATAAAAACGAACAAAATTACACTTGTCAATACCAGAACATACGGGTGGTCCTTCACGAAGGGAAGTTTTTTTTTAGAATTTCCGGAATGATCGATTGTGGACCGGTAGCGAAAAGTGCACCGCTAGTCAAATCCCAACTAAATCAACCGGGTACAGGACAGGTGAGCAGATGGTGGCCGCCGTGACCTTGCTCACTTACAGCCTGACTCCCACCCCATCTCGTCTCCAATTCGCTCTCGTCTCCCGAGTCCCGATCCCGAAACCCTAGCGACGGCTATCAAACCGCCGGCGACGGGACGTGAGATGGAGGCAGGGGAGGGCCGCGGCGGCGGCGGCGGCGGGAATTCGCGGGGAGAGGAGGTGGCGGCGAAGGGAACGGAGGATGTGGGGAAGGAAGGTGGAGGCGGTGCCAAGGGCGGTGGGGGCCTTGAGGTTGGAGCGGACGAGGAGGCGACGGAGGTCACCGGGAACCCCGTGGAAGGAGATGAGGACGACGACAGCGATGCTGCGAGTAAGGCTCCTCTCTCCCTCCTCCCATACTATGCTGGCCTCCGGAGAATTAGGGTTTTGCAAGTCCTTAAGGAAACTTGTGGACACCCACGCTCACTGTTGTGGTGTTACACTTTGTTGGCTCCTGTCGTCTGCATGTCACCCTTACATGTGCTGTCTCTCCCAAGAGCATGCAAATTGAACGCTACCTATGGAACTGGATGTGTAAATATGCAAAGTGAGGAGCAGTTTTTTTGCGTGCAAGTATTCCTGAGGCATGCCTATTTGTTAGCATGGGAACACGAATTAGCATTTGCTAGAGCCTACCCAGAAGGATATAAAATGATATAACCTGTGTTGTGTAATGCATGACATCATTTAACAATGATTCCATTTGTTAGAATTTTGTTCTAAGTGAAAGTAAATCAAAATGTCAATCTACTATGATGTATTGGTTTCGCTAGAAAGACAAAAGTAGTAAAGATTCTAGCAACCTACCATGGTCTAATTATATAAGTAGGATTAACCTCTGATTATGCTTTGCCATATGTGATGCATAACATCACCACGTATTTGACATCAATAATTTGTACGGAGAACTAGAATTGCATTGTGTATTATGTACAGAGAACTAGAATTGCATTTTATTTAGTTGGTGGGAAACAACCCAATTGATGTTGAACCTAAGTCTTGTTTTCTTAAGGCTTCTGCCTATAAGTGGTTGATCGTATCGTCACATTAGTTATAATTATTCTGTGATAGTGATTCATTAACTGGTTTTCAGAATTCATTCGGTTGGGACGAACATGAGTGACATTTCATGCCAGTGACCTATCTTTTTGTTCACTTCATGTTACCTAGCTCGGCTAGTTGTGTCTGTTTTCAGGGTTCTTTCCAATTTGGCTGATACTGTTATCTGGGTCTGTGTGCTCTTTTTTTTGTTTGCGTTGCGGCTGGCATGGGACACGGGCCGTCAAGAGTACGTTTTTTTGGTCAGCGTTTGCTTATGTTCGGTGCCCTTCGTCCTGTCTATTTGGTGGGCCTGCTTGATGCTGGGTCCTTTCTGTCAGCGACGTGTGGTTTCTGTTCGATTTTCTAGAAAGATAAAATAGTTAAGATTCTAACAACCTACCATGGTATAATTATGTTCCCACAATGTCATTAGATATTCAGTAGGTATTGGCTTCATTTTGTCTGTTTGCATAGTTCTTTATGATAATGTTTGTGGACATATGGGTGCTGTGAGATAAAACAAAGGAACCTAATTGACTCAGTTGGGGTAATAGAGAAAACCAACAAAATTACTAGTTTTCAGCAATATCTATCACTCATTATTTATTAGGGTAACTCAAGCGTCATCTGCATTGATTGATGACAACTTTAAGTGCATTAAACTAACAGCAATTTAACCTCGTATTTTTGAATTGCAGTTCTATCAAGGCTCAAAGCCTTGTGTGATGTTTTAGGATCAAGTTACAAGGAGAAGTTGGATGAAGTGGGGCTCGCAAGTGGATCAGAGATTACGAGCTCAATGAGAAGCAAAATGACTAAAATGGTTTCATTCTTGGAGACGGTGAAATTAGACCGGTTTGTGGAGGTAATTTGCTCCTTCGTGAAATCCCTTAAATAGCATGTACTCCTGCTGCAGCACCAACATGTTTTATGTATATTCTTATATTATTCTCCAATGCAGATAAAAAAATCTGCCAAAGAGCTTCAGCATGTGTGGCTTGGATCAGAACAGCCCATTGAAAGGTTATTGAAGGTGCATCAGATGTTTCATGTCGTGAACGCGGAGTCAGCTGAGGAGATCAATGAAGAAAAATATCTCTCTGCTACTCTTTTGAGGAAGATTCGCATGGAGACAAAAAATATCCAATCTAGAGATCTTGCCTTGCTGAAGGAGAAATATCAAAGAAATAAGAAGAAACTACTACTAATTCTGAAAGATCTCCGCTTTGCACCATCAGATGTTGACTTTGATCCAAAAGAAAAAAGTAAGTAGCATGAAAAACTAAAAGGATATCCCATTATGATCTGTTGTGTTCTAATTAATTTTTATAAAGTAATAAGAAAATCTTGGGGTGGGGAATCAGAAAAAATAGAGCAGGGTCAATAATTAAAGATCTGTAACATAGGAGAGGATGGAG
Organism: Poa annua; assembly: GCA_026929855.1. Taxonomy (NCBI): domain Eukaryota; kingdom Viridiplantae; phylum Streptophyta; class Magnoliopsida; order Poales; family Poaceae; genus Poa; species Poa annua. The sequence continues at coordinate 87,093,720 of CM049431.1, forward strand.
ATGACTAGAGGTTGTATCCAACACATTTCCTATAGCTGTATATGTGCTCTTAGGGTGGAGGTCGGACCAGCCAGCGCTATTGTAGCCTGGCCTGGGATAACTGTCAAAGGTGGTTCATGCATGTGCATCCATGGGTCGCTACCGCCTGGCTCCTATTGCCTATCATTAGCAGCTAAGCTGGGTCTCCACCTTGATCATGCTGCTACGTCAGAAGTGTACAGGAATCGGTTCCGTGTGGACGGACGGTGACATATGGTCTCCAGTAGTTCAGTTTTCCGTCTAGGGTTGGCTCAGAGGTGGAGAGGAGTGAGTGGAGGTGGAAGACAATGGAGAAGAAAGCGGAAGGAGTGATGCTAGCTGCCAGGGACTCCCTAAGTGTGAGGGGTGTTGGCGGCGATGATTAACTTAGGTTTTCTTTGGGAAAAGCTGGGAGAAAGGTGAGGCAAACACGGAGGAGGAGGCGTACCTTAGTGAAACAACGTGGGCTTGTAGGAAAATTTGGTGGGAGGGAGTAGGACTTGGTAGTTAATTTTTTTAGAATTAACATCGAGATTCTTATATGCTTTGCATTCTCTCACTCAGTATTATTTTTTCAGTTGATGCAGCGGATTATCCAGGGAATATGAGAAGGTTAAAATGGCTGATCAAGGAGCTTAGGAAAAACCGCTCACACAGAATGGTTCTTGTTCTCAAGATGGAAATGTTAGAGATCGGGAGAAAGGAAAATTTTTCTATGGAGGAGCTAGAGGGTAAGTGTTTTTGTAGATCAAATGCTGCAGTTTTAGATCAAATGCTGCAGCTTAGATGCCACCAATTTACAATATAGTCCGGTGGAGACCCCACCAGGTTTTATGAAAGCTATTGTTTCCGCGCCCCTCTTTTGCTAGCTTCTGAGTCCAACCCCAAGCCCTGGCAGTTCAGGAACATGGGATTTATTGATCCAGGCGAAAACAGTGGCAGCCCTCTGTCTTTTGCTATCGCTGTTAGAGCCAATGCTTTTCGCAGCCTGATCCACAGGAACCCATAGTTGCTTCGTGCACTTTCTGGAATTTGAGATCTGATTAAGCTGGTGCTGCTGCTCCCCCTGCGTAGTATCCTTTGAATTCTTCCTTGGCCTCCTCACATAAGTCTTTTACTTGAACTTGTTTGCATCATCGAGGGCATTCACATTTCTGCCGGTTGGAGGCTATCCTGTGGCGCTTCCCCAGGCTAGTCATCTCATCACCTCCCCTTGGTCCGTCCACCTCACCTATGTGAGAGGAGCCAGACCTGATCATGAAAAGGCTCCTTCCTCCTCAGGGGAGATCCGGAATAGTGACTCTGTCCCTCATCGAAGATGCAACATCACCTGACCTGCTGTTGCAGCTTGTCGATGACCTAGATGGCCTTTGTGGCGGGTGAAATTTCTTTGATCTGTCAGGAGATGCCCTCAACCACTCGCCCCACTGCTGTATGTGTGCGTCCTCCTTTTCTGCCGAGCAGCTGGTAGCACCAAGCAGCCACAGTCGTAGCAAAAGTGTGGGATTTTCCCATATTTTAGCTGAGAAACACCTTCCTCAGATTGCCTGACCCTTACACTTCATCAGGGGCTGACCAACCCTTAGCTTTACTTTAATGCGTAGTTTGTCGCCCCATGCAGCACCGTCTTCATCCACATCCACTTCAATGAAATCACCGATCCACCCCCCAATAAGTTTCCATAGGCATAATTCATCATATCCAGCAGGAGATCCAGGACCCTGACCCAAGTCATACATTTGTTGAAGATCATATCCGAAGGCCTAACCGAGGCATCGTATTCCTTCAACAGAACAGCGTGGAAATCAAATTGCCAGGTGCTCTCTTGTACATCCCGTGCTTCCAATCCCCTTCAGAACCAAAACGGACAGCAAATCTGTTGACTCCGATGTCCTTGCACTGAGCCTGAGCATGCAAGCCCCAGGCCCTTTGCATTGCTCTCTCAAGCGCACCAATGATGAGCTTCCTCGGGGAGCACACTTTACCTACAGCACGTCACTTGGGTTTTGGGACTGGATCTGATCTGACATTCTTGAGGATGATGCCATTCACTTCCGTTTATGTCAGCACCAGATCACCCAGTTTTGCAGCCAAGCAGGTGGCTGCATCATCCGACGTAGATTTGGGAGGAGAGCGGGACGGTACCCTAGCAGAACTACTGTCCCTCCTTGGCCTGGGAGTCGACGATGCCATCACTCCGCCTTCCTTAGCTGAGAAACAGCCACGGGAACAGGGAGCCCCAAAACCTCGACAACAGAGAGCATCGTGCCGTCGTAGTCCACCCCGCCGCTGAGACAATCACCTCCGCGAGAGAAACCCTAGCTCACGACGGCCTCCCGATCGCCCCTAGCTTAATTTTTATGTGGTAGACCTGCGTTGCTCTTAGTTCAAGCGCTTTTTATATATCAAATTTAATATTCATCTCTTTTTTATATATTCTGACAAAGATGTAACTGAAACAGGACTGATTGAAGCTGTAAAAGCACTCATAGAAGGAGCTAATGCTGAAAGTGCGATGTGCATGTACAATGGCAGCTATATTTTAGATATCGTCAATGAGGTTAAGAAGAACTTAAGGCAAGTTGACAGTGCTGAGAACAATGAGACATTAAGATCAGTAAGATATAAAACAATGATGAAGAGGAGAGACTTGTCCGTACAAGAAGCTGCCATTGATTCTGTGAAATTACAAACGAAGCCCCGCAGTGGTATGGAGCCAAAGAATTTTGAGGTATTCTTACAACCTAGGAATCTGGCCTTGCTTTTGATTGCATGATTGGGTTGGCTGTTCTTCATCTTCTTTTAGCAAATATTGAATTCTGATTGTGTGCTTGGTAATTCGTGGTGTTTTAGGTATCTGTGTCCAACTGTGACTGCTTAAGTGCTCTAGTTATTCTACTGCCTGATTATATTGATTTTTTGCTATCCATGTAATTGCTCAAACCTGATATATATTCTGGAACTCATTGGTAAAACCATTCATTAGTGTGTTCCATCTGTTCTCCTGTGTACCATGCTAAACAATAATAAGAAAGTTTCTTTGCACTGGATCTCACATTTTTTTTTGAAACAAGGCAAAAGGCTTGCCATTTCATTAATTAAGAAGAAGTTTTACAAGCCAAAGCCTTGCCTCAAAAAGAGGCAACACCACCGAAAACCAAATACAACTACTCTCGCGGCATCACATTACACAACGCTTTAGCACCGGCGGTGCCCCACATAATCACTTCCTCCTTGATTTTTTGGAGAAGCCTTGTCGCGGTGGAGAACTTGTTTTGAAAGATGCGGGCGTTCCGTTCCAACCAAACTTCCCATGACACAAGCATGGCAAGTGAGGCTAGCGCCTTCCGATGAACTCCTCTCTTGTGAATAGCCACCGCCCACCAATCTTGAACCGTTTGGAAGGTATGCCACTCCGACGTGTCCAGCTCATGAAGACCAAGCCAAGCCTTCAAGGATGACCAAATCCTTTTGGTGAAACGGCATTGAAAAAGAAGGTGCGCGGCCGTCTCTTGAACTTGGTTACAAAGCTTGCAAAGGCCACAATTGTCCCATCCCCTCCGCTCAAGCCTATCCGCCGTCCACACCCGATTTTGAAGAATCAACCAAGCGAAGATCTTGCATTTTGGCGGCGCCCACGGTTTCCAAACCAAGGAAGGCATCGTGGAGGTGGTGTGACCCAAAAATTGCATCTTGTAGGCCGAAGAGGAGGAGTATTTTCCACTCTTTGTGAGCTTCCATGTAATCTTATCCGACCCCTCCTCATTTAGGTGGACATCATGAAGCAACGTCCATAGGTCGACAAATTGTGAGAGGTGCTCTAAAGAGAGACCGTCTTGAGTGTTCAAGTGTGTGACCCAAAACTCATTCTCCAACCCCTTCCGAACCGTGCAAGCTTTCCTCTTGGAGATGTCAAAGATTAGGGGTGCCACATCCTTCGGCCGCCTCCCATCAAGCCAAGAGGAATGCCAAAACAAAGCTTTGTCTCCATTTCCCACCACCACCTTAGTTGCCGCCGCAAAAAGATCTTGATCCTTGAGGGTGCAAGGGATCTCACATTTTCACTTCACGTACTATTTTGCACTCCTTTTTTTAGGAGCCCACGTCCAATGTGGCGTCCATGGTGGCGGATGGGGCAGATGAAACTGCACCAAAGGTGGCGGATGGGGCAGATGAAACTGCACCAAAGGTGGGCGTGAACAATTGAACTAACAACGAAAGAGTTCCTGGAGCGAGTAGTTTTCTTAGGGTGTAGTTCCTGGAGAAGCAAGTGTGACATGTGAGTAGTTTCTTAGGTTGCAACGGTTACTGGTCAGGATGCAAGTGGACGGGCCGCTGGACATCCGCGTCCGTCCCGCTCGTTCCGCCATCGCTAATCACGTGGTTAGCGGAAGTTGCGTCCATCAGTTTGGTTCTTGCATGGGGCCGGCGGACAGGACGGACGGGCCGCCGCTCATCACGTGCTCAACGAAAAGGCAAGCGGCGGAAAGTTATACATACAATGGAACAGTACAGTACATGACACTGAAACCTGAACAATACTTCAGCTACCAGCTAGTTATAGACGTACATGTTACAACACACTGCGTAGGAAACATCTGACAACAGTAAAACTTGAACAATACAGTAGCTTCTGGGAACAATACAGCCAATAAGTTTTAGCGAATATGGAACAAAGTAAGTATCAGGTTCAGCAAACTGAAAGCAAACTGAAGAATCAAGAACAGTGTTGCCGTCTACTGAAACAACAAAGCAAGTATAAGGTTCAGCAAGCTGTAGCCGTTCAGGCATCTTTACTAACTAGCCGTCCCTTACTAACTAGCCGTCAGCTGAAAAAAGATGCATATAGTAAAAGTCAGTAGATATAATTAATCAGCAGATTCATCTATATGTGTGCTGAAGCTGACCATACATCATTTCATTTCATGACTAAAGCCTCCTCCGTCATATCAGTAGGTTTTCTGGAGTACCATCTGGGTTCACTACAAAAACAACAAAAAACAATGGCTTGACAAAAATAATCATCGAAGTAAAAAATAATATCATCAAGTTAGTGTGCTACTGATTCTCATATTGCTGCAGACTAAAGACATGGTGCTAGTGTGCTACTGAGTCTCATATTGCTACAGACTAAATACATGGTGCTAGTGTGCTACTGATTCTCATATGGACCATAAAGACATAAGTCAAACAACTAGACACCTTTGGCTTGATGGGGGTTGTTTCCTTCATGGCACTCGCTTACTTGGTAAAATACCAAGCATTGTTCCTCCTCAACATCTTTATTCATTGGTTTAAGGTCTGAAGTATTGAAAGATCATCAAGTTAGTAACAAAGTTGATTTTTTAAAATGCCAATCTCAATATTCAAAAAATACTTACCAGCAGCCTTTAGCCAATCTTGGAGGCATATCAATGCCTCAACCATCTCACTCTTTAACCTGCTCCTATAATCAGTGATGATTCTTCCACCAGCACTAAAAGAAGACTCGGAGGCCACGGTTGATGCTTGAATAGCTAGGACATCACGAGCAATACGTGACAGAACTGGGTACTTTGGACCGTGGAGTTCCCACCATCCCATTACAAGCAGGCCATCTTGCACAACAATATTCAATACATGTGCAGCACAACGGATATGGAAAAGTTTTCCTTCACAACCCAACATGTTCTTCTTCAACAAATTTTCTTTCAAACTTTCCATCATTGAGCCATTGACTGCTGCATTGTCCAATGTAATACTGCAGATTTTATCTTCAATATTCCAATACTGCAAACACTTCAACATGACATTGTACATCCTGAAGCCACTATGTGGTGTTTCCATCATGCAAAATCTAAGTATCCGCTTCTGCATCTTCCATGTCTTGTCAATGAAATGACAAGTGACACAGAGATATCCTAGCCTCTGATTGGATGTCCACATGTCTGCGGTCAACGAGACTCTAGCATCAAAGTTCTTCAATAATTCTCGTAGCACTGACCTTTGCTCTTTGTATGACTCCAGGCAGTCCTCTCTTATGCTTGTCCTTGAAACCATTTTGAACATAGGATTTAAGCTTTTGACGAATTTTCTGAAACCACTGTACTCCACAATCGAGAATGGGAGCCCATGATGTACTATCATGTTTGCAAGGTCCCTCCTACACTCTTTTTGACTAAATGTCCAATTATCCAAAGAGACACGGGGTGATGGTGTAGATGCACGCATTTTTGCAACCATCTCGTGCATGCTACTTCTCGTCTCACATTTTTTTTGATGCCTGCGGATGTGGTTAGTACCGGAACTCTTTGAGGCGGGAAAGACTTCATTGCAGTGCTTGCATCGTCCTTCAACTACTTTTCCATGTTCATATATAGGAACAAAGTCTGTCCAGATCTTGGATTTCAATGTTCGAGGTCGATGACGGGTGAAGTCAGAGCCAACACGTGGAAGATTAGGAGATGGGAAATGCACAGTTACATTATCTTGCACTTGAGGGGACATTCTCTTCCTCAATGTTGCCACTCTCGCAAACTTGCCAAGCGAAGATCCAACCAATCTTGCTTGAGGCGATTCCAGGGGTTGTTTGTTCCTCCTCCCACTCTCATCAGACCTCTTCCTCTTCAACTTGTTCCTTTTCTTCTCATCCAATTTGTCTACCTTATTCCTCTTCAAGTTAATCACATTTTCTTTGCCTTGCTCTTCAACTTCAAGAATTTGCTCGACAATCTCGGCCTTGTGGCAAGGGAACCAAAACACCCACCCCGGAGAGATAATATCCCCTTCCTTGAGGTAACATGCATCAACGGTCGTCTCATTGACGTCAAGGAGGGTGACGCGGTTGACCGTGGGATCGAGGAGTATTGAGCCCTCATATTGTACCTTATGGTTTTTCATCAATAACGTTGAGTAAGAGACACACCACCTCAAAGGACATGAGGCCTTGCTTGCTGGCTCCGCTGCATCACTAAGAAGCTTCTCTTCATTGATTTTCTTAAGTTCACTTCTCCTCCTTTTCTTCACTTTCTTTTCCTGCAGCTGCACCTTTTCCAAGTCATCCTCTGCAACAGCCATCAAAGGGGTCTTCTCGGGATCAATCAATCGCTTCTCTTGCTTGATTTGTTGAAGTTCACTTTTCTTCCTTTTCTTCTGTTTCTTTTCATGTGGCTGAACCTTTTCTGAGTTGTCCTCTTCCTCTGCAATATCCATCAAATGCTCTTGTTCAACACCATATGACAGATGTTCGCTTGTTGGCTCCACTGCCTCAACCGACACCTGCAACAAAATTAACAAAGGTTTATTAACAACATTAAAATACAAAGATAGCTCCTTCTACCAGCCAACTACATTGACAAGATTACTCCCAACAAAGTAAATAGTATTCAATTCAGAACACCTAATGTCGCGAGCCAAGGACCATAGTTAGAGATGCAGGAAAACTGAGTATTGGAGGTGTCGGTATGTGCTTTTGCTGTTGGTATAACCAATATATCCTAAGTGGCTGCTTAGCAAGTGCTATACACGTTTTTACTTCTGAAAATTCAGTAGCTTTTGACATAAGGGTTGAAGCTTCTGTAGCTAGTCTATGCGTGCATTCCTTGATAATCTGGAAGTACAAATAAAGTAGGAACTGAATCATTTCACTGAAAAGCACTGGACAATAAACATTCAGAGAAACACATGTAGAAAATAATTAGTTTTCGACAACAGGATTAATAATCATGTAAGCACAGATCGAACCAGGATGGGAACCACTGAACCAGACCTGTGTCCTGCCGTCTTGATCGATGTGGGTGCCGCCGCGCTTCTCTTCCTCCAGCGGATACTTCTCCTCTTCCTCCGGCGATTTCTTTTCCCCATCCACCGCTGCTCCCTCCACTGCGCCTAACATATTTCCGCAGCCGGGCGACATGGAGCGCGGAGCAAGAAAGAATCGCCTTCCTCAGATTCCTCAGCCCTGCAGCGCAGCACACGCGAACAACCAATCCGTCAGAAGCTAATCAAGAAAGAATCGGCTGAGGATATATGACGGTGTAGCAAGAAATCAAGCGGACGATCGATGAGTGAGCTAAAGAAGATAGATGAACGTACCGGCTGTTGGGCGGAGTCCGAGGCGGGCAGCCAGGGAAGAAAGACGGCGGATCGGCGCCGCCGGGCGGCCAGAGGCTAGGGGATGTGTCGCTCGAGGCTAGGGGATGGGAGACGGAGACGGCTTGGCGGATGCTTTCCACCCGGCCCGCCTAATTTGGGCGGCCCATTTGCTTGTCCGTTTTTTCGTCAACGAAGCGGCGCGGACGGAACGGGCCGGCGGAATCCGTGTCCGCCTGCATCCTGAGTTACTGGAGCAATTGGAAGTATGAGCTTTACTCAATTGTGTAGAGTCGTATCAGAGTATGACCAGAGTTTAGAACATCCTTTCCCATGCAGGGGTTCAGAAGGTGCACAGGGATTATTTCAAAGCTAGGAGGTTATGCGTATCAGATTCATGGTTACGAAACGGCGGTGAAATGCAGTTTAACGTGCACATTGTTATTCACTGCATAAATATTCTGAGTAAATGCATATCTATTCGTTGTTCTATTTCGATTTCATAGTAAGATTTAGAGGTAAGAGCGTCTCCACTGGGAGGCCCCAAATCTTGTTGGGCAGCGTTGGACAGAGTTCTATCGTGCATGTCCCCAGTCAGAGACAACCAACTGTGTCTTTTTTCTACCTTTTTTTAGCATCAATCATTTTCACAACCAGGTTGTGGGCGAGGAGAGTGGAGACCCATCATTGACAGACTTCCTCACCACGTGTCAGGAGATTCGAGACGTTGCAACACATCAAGCTCTACAAAATGAGCTGTGCAACACTTGTGGGCTAAAATGCCAAAATAGAGCCGAAACGCGCCGTCCGGGGCGGTGACCTGGATTCGCGGCTGGTAAACGCGCCCCCATGTTCCGAATTAGCACGGTTTCGCGCCGCGGCGGGGGCAAAAATCCGACGTTTTGGGCCTTGAGGGTGCAACGACAACGACTGGAGATACCCTCAGCCGCCGCTGGGGTGGCGCCGCCCGGTAGAATTACATTTTTCTTTCAACTAGCAAAGTGTCCGTGCGTTGCGATGGGTACAAATATATATAGGAGATGACTGATATCAAATTGACCTTTGAAAATAAATTGGCCACTCCCATGATTTTGTCCTCTTACAGTTCAATTATGCACCTATATAAACAACATTCATGAAAAGAGAAATAAAAAGTTGCCACTTATTTTCCAATCTTACGTGCTCAAATATCACGGATATCCAAAAATACTGAAATGATCACACGTGGAATTATGGGTAATGGGTCAGGTAACAAAATCATTATGAAACATGTGTTCAGTTATAGACACTATGTAAAATACAATTCCTCCCGTACGTGTGGCCCAGCACTATGTACACGATACACCAATATTTACAGTCCTCTTTCATCATTTTTTTCTCAAAGTCTTTTTTGTTTGCACACCCCACCTTAACAAGGGCGCCGGCGGCTCAGGTCATGGAGAAGGCTTCTCCGCATGCGACGACGACCAGCGGCAAGCGACCTCGTCCACCCTCCCACTAGTAGAAAACAGGCTAAAGGACCAAACTCCAAAACCCCATTTGTCCCGGTCGTACTGCAAACCGGGACAGATGGGGCTAAAACCCGTCGAGCGCTCCGGCGTACACCTATTTGTCCCGGTTCCAGTCACGAACCGGGACAAATAAGCTGGCACACACCGAGCGCTCCGACGTACACCTATTGTTGTTGTGCCTCCCTCCCCGCCGCAGTTGTTGTGCCTCCCTCCCCGCCGTCGCTGAACTCCTCAAGCTATAAATATTTCCTTACTCTCTTCATCTGGAGGCTGATATAATACTTTCACAGGAAATAGTGACTGGACGTCCTTCAGAGTCAAAGCAAGCTCGTCTTTGAAGTTTTGGTCGCAAGTGTACCTCCTAGCTTCCTCTTGCCTCAGTGTCAGTTTCAGCAGGCTTGAAGGGTCGCAAGCTAGTGACTCTGTTGTAAAAAAAAAGGAGGAAACGACCTGAAACATAGGACAAGTACTACAAATTCAGAGATATTTGTGCAAGGAAAGTATTATGGATGCACTCATAGTCACACAAGCAGAGTTCACGAAAGCAGTGGAAACTAAGGTCACTACTAATAGCTATATATTTTCCTTTGATGAAATCTGGCATAGATTGAATTCATATACTAACAAAAGTGCACTTCCGAAAGTTTAAAAAATCTTATGAGAGGATTCAAATCTTATATCACTGTGAAGAGCTCACCAAGCCATTCCACGAACTTCTGGTTCGGATGAAAGCAGGGAGTTTGTGAGAACCACATTGGAAGGAGGACAAACTTTGAATGTCTTAGCAACACAACACCATTTGCATCCCTCCTACGGCCACCTTTGATTTCTTGGCCTATCATTGCAGAAATAGTATGTTGCGGTGTTGCCCTGTGTATCTATCCAAATAGGTCATGTCTCAATACTATTCAACTTCTTTAGATTTTTGGTTGGATCTTTGCACGGGTCTTTTCTCTATTTCCTTTCCACATGCCTCTCATTAATTTTCTTATCATTTATCATAAATTGATGCCACTTGCAGCGTATGGACTTTCCAGAACTATGTAAACATGAAGACGACATTTGTGTCATGATTTTTTTCTAAAGGCTTGACTTAGTGAGAATGGGTACCAATGAGTACTTCCTTTTACTTCTTTGAATGCTACAGTATTTTACTTCTTTTTCATCAATAAAGCACCATGCTTCTCCACAGATTTACAAAGTATTTCACTGCCCTCCTCGACAACATTTTTCTTACCAATCAGTGCAGGTTTCAGGGGGAAAAGACTATTTTGAAATCCACTGAGTAGATAAATAAAGAGAAAGGACTCAATCAATGCAGGTTCCATGATACACCCAGTTTGAGAAAAATCGTATATACCAACTGCATCCTTATGAATCTACTATCATGCAACGCACATGCATATGGAAGTATTGAAGCATAACGCCAAACAATATCAGGGAATCTGATGAGCTGAATTAGTTTATTCAAAGAGAATAGAACAGCTTGATGTAATTTGTTGGAAAGAAATCATACCAATCACAATCACATGCACCATGTTTAGTCTTGGTAAACACTTGCCTTGGCATCAACCATGGAAGGCAGGATGCTTGCCATGGTCCCAGACTCCCAGCACAAGGCTGTGAACATTGCGCACCATGATCAACTCTCCGAAAAACAATGGGGCAGTGGGGCGCACCTGTCATTTTCTAGCTCTCATCTTTCTTTCATGCTTCACATTTTTCTTCCGCCTTGCTTACACAACAATCATAACCAAATCTTCCAAGCAGTGGACAACTTGTTTTCTCGGACTATACATCTCCCAGAGTCCCACTCGCACCTGCATGTTCCAATGACATCAACAACACTACTACATCGAAGTCGCTACTGTGAATTGAATTTGTGATGGACGGGTGTAGAAACATAATTGTACTGCTAGTTATACATTACAACCAGTTTTGCCCAGATGAGATTTTCTAATCAGTGTCATCAAAATAGTGTTTCTACTGGTGGTTTCTGCAGTATCTAATCTAAAGCAAAAGGTACTAACATCTACTCAGTCACAGATAGAACAAATCTCGACTTTGTGTATCTTGAGCAAAAGGTGAGTGACAGTGCTTAATATGAATTCCCCACGGAAACATCTCCTTGTGCTGGCCCGAGTTCATCGTTGAATTCCCCGCTGGAGGTTAACCGTGTGGGGCTCTGCCTCCAAGAGCTCCACCCCGAAGTAAAAACTCATAGGCCCGCGTCCAGCGACAACACATATTGGGAGGGAGAGGAAGGAGATGGTGGGGCTGGACGCGGCGGCAGCGAGAGCGAGGGAGAGCTCAGGGGCATAAACGTGGTTCAGCCACCAAGGCGAGGAGGTCAGCGCCCGACTTGGGTTCGCCGCAGAACCACTGGTGCCCGGCCATTGTGCTCCTGTAGCGGTTGGTGGTGACGTAAAGAAGGGGTGGGCGGTGGTGCGCCTTACGGGAGGGGAGGGATGCAGATGGGCAGCGATGGAGCGTGCGGAAACCCTAGCCGGCGAAGGGATGCCTTGCTTGGCTGGGGCAGGATTTGCTGGGCTTTGGCTTTTTGGACTGGCCCATAAACGCTCGTGGGAGGACGTATAATGACGAAGGGAGGAGTCGAACGAAGTTTAAAGATTTCGACGCGAGGAGTTCAAAAGTAAAAACGGTTCATAAATCGGATAAACGGTTCTCAAGATATTTCGAGTCGCCACTTGTCATCACGTGGAGAAAATGTGGAGGAGAAACGAACGAAATTGTGACACTTGTCAGCACAAGATAAGGGAAACTTTTTTTTAAGAATTCCCAGCGGACCGAGCAAGCCAGGGATACGGAACGAAAGGTTCTTTTTAGATAGGAGAGAAAAAGAACCTTCCGCCCAATCTTCACTCCACCCTGTACACTCAAACACTCGGCCGGCGGCGCCGGCGCCGGCGCTCCGTCCCTCCATTTCATAATATCTTTCTCGCCGGCATCCCGTCGCTCCGCCCAGCCATTTTGTCGCCGTCGCTACCCGTTTCCTCTTCGATTCGGTTGGTAGTTCCACACAAACTCCTCCTCGAGCTGAATCCGGACTCCGGACAGGTTCAGTATCCTCAGATGCCGACGCCCCTACTTAGTCGCAAGCGCGGCCGCGAGGCAGCCGCGTCTACTCACCGCTACTCGGTTCGTCGCGCAGGTGGAGGTATGGCCTGGACCGGGAGTGGAGCGGATCGATTCCGGCGCCGGCGGCCGCGGGCGGCCGCGGGCCAAGATCGGATCAGCGCACTCTCGGATGACCTCCTCCTCCTCGTCCTGCGCCGCCTCGACACTCGTTCGGCGCTCGGCACCGCCGTGCTCTCCACTCGCTGGGCCAGCCTCCCCCGGGAGCTCCCTGCCCTGAATTTCAGTGTCGGCGACATACTGCCGCCGCGGTACCACCGATGGATCCGCCTCCACCGTGACCCCGGATCTCATGCACTCTTCACCGAGAGCAAGCACATCGTGCCTAGCACCAGGAGGTACGAGCGCCGCGCCATGCGCGCCTTGGCCAGTTCCATCGACGGCATCTTGGTGGCTGATGACGACCGCCGCCGGCGGCGGCTCAATCGGCTGAGCCTCGACTTCTTCGCAACCGACAACTCTGACTGCTCCGTGAACCGGTTAATCGCCAAGGCCGTCGATGCTTGGGGGGTGGATGATCTCGAGGCTGTTGCTAGGCCAAGTTACTGTCGCCGACGGCAAGCACACACCTTTTCCAGCCATGGCCTCTGCAAGGAGCCCCGCAGGTCACGCTTGCGAAGACTCAAGCTTGGAGGCTGCGTGCTCCCGCCGATGCATCAGTACAGCGCCCTCACCACGCTCCTCCTGCAAGACCTGCCAGAGTCCACCCCCGCAGCAGCCTACGAGGGTCTCTTCACCTCGTGCCAGCAACTGCAGGTGCTTCACCTCAACTCCTGCGGCTGCAGTGGGGATAAAATCGTGGTGGTCGACGCCCCCATGTCAGAGATTAGAGAGCTTGTTGTCGACGACTGCGAGTTCGGGCCTATGCTGCTCATGGCTCTTCCTAGTCTCGAGAGCCTAGCCTCTCTGCAAACCAGAGTCTACTTCGACTCCAGCTCATCATGCCCCTCCCTCAGGCAGTGGAACTTCGCCTTGCGCCTAGGTGTAGCTTATGAGCCATTCCGCCAAAGCTTTAGATCTTACCTGGAGGTGGAGCTTGACTTGCATCTCCAATGCACCCCGGACTTAACCAACATGATTATCCGCTTCACTGGACCTGACAGATGGTTTGTGCCATCAAGCTCCCCGTCGCAACTGTTGCCTAATCTGAGGCGTCTGCTGGTTGCTGATGTGCCTTCGTCTTGGGATGTCGCCTGGCCTCGTCTTCTCCTTGAGATGGCGCCATCCCTCGAGATTCTTCACATTCACATTACCCCTTGCACGGAGGAGCCCAATGATGAATTATCCTGGCAGCCCACCAAGCTTCGACATCATCACTTGAAGGAGTTTCTGATGGCTGGTTTCGAGGGGACGGAGAGGCAGATTTACCTTGTCAGGTTTGTCATGGAAGTATGTACGTCATTGCGGCATGTCAACATGTTCAAGAATGGGTATGCTCGGGACAAGGGGCACTGGGACTGGGAGATGGTAATGCAGCAATACTCATGGTCGGACAAAGAGAAGGATGCTATGCTGAAGCAGATCATGGATGGTGTTTCTTCCTCGACTGCTCCCTGCTCAGCTGGTTTGAGGCTGAAGCAGGTTATTGATGAGGGTCTTCCTCCACAGCTCCTGGTATACTGATTTTTGGGAGGAAGCAGATTATGGATGGCGGTTTCTTCATCAACAGCCCGGTTCCACTGTTGTGAGGCTGATCCTCGTGTTTGTGCATGCCTTGCAATTGCAAGCTTCTAATAATGCACATGCTTATTTAATAATCTTTCTCTTGCCGATGGGGATCTACCTCGCCTGCTCTTGGTCCACTGGTTTTAGGCTGAACCAGATTATAGTTAGGGGTCCTCCTTGACAACCCCTGTTCAAGTCATCAAGTGATATTAGGCTGAAACGGATAATGTATGGCAGTTTATTTCTCAACAACACTTGTTCAACTGGTTTGAGGCTGATGCTTGTGTTTGTGCTTGTCTTGCAAGCTTCAAGTAATGCACGGGATTATTTAATAATATTTATTTTATTCAGTTTGGTATATAATTTTGTCACGTAATGTTGGTGGTCTTCCTCTGGTACGCACTCGGTGCATTTGTTCAACAGAACTCAAATAGGCTGTTTGTGAAAATTTTCCATCTGCACACGCTTCAGAGTTCAGAGCCTTGTTAGTTGCTACACATATTTGAATTTAGCCTCATGTAAATTGAATATTCAGTAAAATCATATCACTTGCAATTAAGTTGGCCTTAGATCTGTGTTTCATTGATTGACATTTTACATTTTTATGTAGCTTTTACACACGAAGGATTTCCTTTAGTTTCATGCGATAAAAGTATTTCAATCCAGTAGTTGCATAGTGATTCATAGTTCTCATTTTTCAAGCCATGCTTTGAGCCGTCAACCCAGCAAAATTGTAAGGTGGAATTTTGGTAGTATGTATGTATGTATCTTTTTTAGGTCTGTGAACATCTGTTGTATATATCACCTTAATTTTTGTTACATGATATAGTATGGTCCTTAAACTTTGTGTCTTAGTGCAGTTATTTTTGTATACTATCAGCGCTTCTGCGTTTGTGCAAAACATCCAGTAGGTTATCGTGCTAACATAAAATCATGAAGGGAAGCTGGCACATGAAATTTGGTTTGGCTGTAGAATGAGATTCTTCAGTTTGCATTTATGGATAGTTTGTTACAGATATGAACTTATGTAATAGTATGTCATAATCAAACCTGTATTCTGCCCTGAATATTAAATATTCATCAATCTAAATTACACGTGCACTTATAGTAAACCAGGGAAAGTATATCGAATATGAATTCAGAGGATCTTTAATACAGTGTTCCTGGCTTGCACAAGGCACAATGTAAAATTTTGGCTTTGTTGTTTGGGATTCTAGGAAATTCAAGCTGCTGAGGAACTTGGTAGGATACATGTGTTCAATGCTTTTAATGTGTTTTGTTTCTTGGAACTGAATCTTTTCACCTTTGTATTTGCAGATATGTTCTCTTAAACTCTCTTCACCTTGTATTGGGAATTTGCCTCATTAGGTAGTACTTATTTATCTCCTTGAATGTTTCATATATTTGGAAGGACAGGCCTGGAGCAGTGGTAAAGTACTCCCCACTTGTGCCAAGAGGTCCTGCGTTCGACTCAGACTCTTTTCATTGCACTTTGCAGGATTAAGGCTTGACTCGTATAATCCTTCCCCAAACCCCACCTGGTGTGGGAGCTTCTAGCACTGGGTCTGTCTAATGTTTCATATATTGGCATAGTATTGCTCTTTCTTCTGTGAGTTCTGAACTGTTTTTCTATGCCTCAGCAGGAATTGGGCTATGCGCATCCACCGTGTGCGTCGTTAGACCCCAGGCAGTGATATTTGAGCAATCCCGATGGCTCACTGGCTATCGGGCAAAGTAGCATGTTGCAGTTCGTCGCCCAGCTGTACCACTTGGAAGAGGAACATCAGTTCCTGCAGGCTGTCAATTTGGGCGAAAACATCCACGAGACCATGACCATGTCCCAGGCGTAAGTGATCTGAAACACACCGCAGTGTTCATATTTTTCACAAATGAGTGGCAATCTGCCTTGGTATCTAATATGTTTACTTGATGAAGTAGTACATAAGGTTTAGTAACTTCTGGAAAGCGCATAGCATGCAAGATTACAAAAAGACAGTACTTGAATAGACCTCTAATTTACAGCATCTATTTATCTTGCTTCTGCACGTCATATTTGTAAGGTATTTCCCTTATATTTGCAACAAGAAAATAACAGCTAAATCGACATTGCATGCTTGCACTCATTACCTTACTTGACGATTCAAGAGACTTATGCTTTTCTCTCTGAAATAAAAATTAGTTCCTCTTTAGTTACAATCTCTGAACAAAATGTTTTCCTTCCAACTGAGTGGTTAGCATACCCTGTTGCTGTTACTTCTACAAACACTGTTGTGAGTACTTCTTTCTACATTCCCTAGATCTGAAAGAACAAATTTTGGACAACCTACCGACCTTCTTTGTATGCGGACTGGCTGATTCTTTGTATGCATGTCCACCTTAAAAAATCAGTATAGCAAGAACAGAGCATGCACACTATCTGTATTTTTTCCAACACTGCATGTGTACGCCTTCTGCAATGGTATTAAAGATGCTGTTTTATAGCTACTAATTTAATTTAATTTAATTTAATGGTCCATCTTATTTAATTTTTCATGGCTAAAAATATCCAGGCTAACAGAAAAGAGCAAACAGATTACGTTCAGTTCATCTAGCAAAGACATCATATAAATTATACTCTTCATATGTTACCCCAGAGTATATAATAGCATGCATGTGAATATAATTTCTACATCTGTACCTCTTTTTTGATGTTTTGCTCATTTATCACATCTTCTCTCACCTACACTTGTAAGCAAAACCCTGTCTAGCAATTCTTCCCTACTTCCCATGTATATATAGCAATGATAGCATGGTTAATTATACTTGTCCTTCTCTTGAATTTATGACCCTCAAGGTGTTTTTTGTTGCTTTTCTTAGTTTTTATAATGTTACTAATCCTTGTGCTGTGCCCAGTCAGAATACACTTTTTTGTAAATCAAGGATGTTGGTTACAAGTCCTATCATGCATTGCATCCTATTGCTTGATTGCACCCTCCTTATTTTTGTTATATTTGCTGGCTCAAATTAAATGGAGGAAAAACTTGTCTAATCAACAGGGTGATTTAGGATTTATGTATCTCGATCTGTACTCAAGAAAGGACAAATGTCCACGGTGTGCTCATTTTGCAATCAGAGGGGGGCGACAATTATCTGACTTGGAGTACCAACTTCCAGTATATCCTCTTGATCTCTTATTTATTATTATTATTATTATTATTATTATTATTATTATTATTACTGTTATTATTATTATTAACTTTGCAGTAGAATATGCAGAATTGTAGTATAAACATGAAGGCTTCTCATCACTGAGTAGCAGCTCCAAGCATTAAGGGTCTCCCTGATAGGTAATAACTTTAGATCAAACATTTTGAAATTGAAACTAGGTTCAAGGCTAATAACTGAGTAGCAGCTCCAAGCATTAAGGGTCTCCCTGATAGCTAATAACTTTAGATCAAACATTTTGAAATTGAAACTAGGTCCAAGGCTGATGCATACCTATTGTACACTTGTGGCATATTCTCATTTCCTCATGAAAACTGGATCAGTAACTGACTCCACAGCATTTGACGCAACTAGATTAGTAGATCTGCGCATCGGAAAATTAGCGTAGTTCAAATTTATGCTGCTAGTACATTTTTTGTCAGTAGACTCTGCTCTTGCTTTTCAGATCATTGCGTTGGTTTGCAACTTCTCAAGTTCTAGCGGATTAACCGCAAGGCTCAACCATTGGGATGTAGAAACTCTTTTTCATCAGTTTGGCCATGCCTTCTCTGCTATCAAGAACGGTATTCTGCTGGTTCCTTGTAATATTTAGGTTATCAGGTGGCTTCTAGTTATCTTATCTGATTGCACATTGATATTTGCAGGAATATCAGCATTCCTCTGGCACTAGAGTTGCTCTTGATGTTGCTGAAACGCCCTCAAACCTTTTTGAGTATGTAGGACTTGTTACCAAAAATAGATAGCAATTTGATATTGATCTAATTATGGATAGCAATTTGAGTGTAATTCTTATCGCAGGTTTTATCCATTTGTTCTAGCTGAAACAACTGGCGATCCAATACCAGAAAAGCTGGTAAAGGCACTAAATGCTTCTCGGAACATGTTTTCAGCTAGAGCTCCAGCGGCTGGTTTGATTATCACTTTACTTTATGCATTAGGATTTAGCCGTCTCTTCTTTTTTGTCGACCTCACCCTATTTCTTGTCCCACTTTGTGTTATCGTGCCTTGTCCCAGATTTTCTATATTCAGTAAGAGCTCTTTTATAGTGATTGGGACGGTACCCGTGGTACCGACGGTACCGTTGACTACTATTTTCCTTAACTGTTGATTACGACATGATTTATAGTAGCGTTTAATTTAAACTTGATGGAGTTCCTTGAAAAAACACGATAAACCGAGTCCGCGGTTCTCTGCCAATTCCATTGTGATCTTCAGGCTAATCGAGCCGTGACTAGAGCAGCGGCTGCCGCCTCTCTCCTTCACTCGCGGCAAGGGAGCAGTAGCACGCCGACCTCCCTCCCTCACCAAGCTTACAGCGAGGTGGTCATGCGTGCCTTCGACAAGCGACTGCTGGGGATTTCGGTGCGCGGTGAGGAGGTCGGCATGACGGCGGCACAGAGGGAGCGGGGAGGGAACAGAGACCGTGGTACTCCACCTCCGACGTTCTAGCATACGCGTACACGAGGCCACCGCGCCTTCATCATGCACGGCCGCCACCCGTCGTACACCTTCGCCAGGACCCTCTCCGCGGGCGCCTCTGTGACACACCCTCTCCGTCGACGTCGGCGTCCCTTCTGACTCACCATCCCCGCCTCTGTCAGGTTACTCCTCCACTCCCTGCTTTGTGTGCCTTGCACTCTATGAATTAATGAATGGATGCAGGCATAGCTCGTGGGTGGTCTGGGACTATGGGTAGTATCACGACAACCTAGCCCAGCTGCAAAATAATTCGGTAGAGTTAAGATCACTAGTTAAATTCAGCATAACATGATTAGTGACAAAACACATCTTATCATGGCTGCCCCACTGAATGGATGACCATGCACATCTTATCATGGTAATCCAAACACTTTGATGCTAATGAAAGGCTGATGAGACAATGCTGCCACTTGGAGCAGCTTATTGCCAGGTTTGTTGAAGAAGAGAGAGGCATTGTGAGTTGTGGATGAATGAAAGGGCATGGACAAAAGGAAAAATCTGAAAATGCGTGATTATAGCTTTGCTGCCTCCGTCCGCCGGCTGGCCATGTTTTCTGCTCTGCTGCCAGTGATGTTGTGGTCTGCCCATCAATAGAGCACCACATGATTCATTATTTGTTGAGGTGAGCTTCAAATTGCTTGGTCTCTCTCGGCTATGTTGGTCCCTTTATGTTTTTCCTTCCATGTAGCTTTCGGTTCTGTAGATTGAGATAAATCTATAATCTGTCACCTAAGATTTGTAAAATATAAGTTTTCATATACGTGCTTAGGTCAAGTAGGTCATAATTTCCTTCTTATACTAATGGAAAATGGAGCGGTGTTGTGATTCTCTGTTTGGGATCTTTTCCTCTCTGTTTTGAGTTGTATTTAGACTCATAATTGACTGATTATCACACATCCTTATACTGATGGAAAATAGAGCAGTGTTGTGCTCCTGTGTTTGGAATTTGTTCTTCTCTGTTTGGAATTTGTTCTTCTCGGTTTTGTTATTCATCTTACCTGGACTGTTTTTTTTTGAAGAGATCCATTTTCCTAGATTACCCTATGGAAAAGGCTCTTTGTTGCTACTTCGATAATGAAGCAGGAACGTTCATGTTTTATTTATTGTGAGCTCTTTGATCATTTCCAATTTTCTCATGCAAGGAAGTACGGCCAAACTGCATAACTCACATTAGTATATTACTTACTTTTAAAAGTAATTAACTGAACAAGAAAAATATATGCTAATTCGTATTTTATATTATATCAGTTCAAGGATTACTCTTTCTTGGTAAGGTACTAGGTTTCTGTACTACAGCGCCATCATTTCTGTTTCTTGTGTGTTACACAGGTATGAATGTACCCTCCAGTTTAGATGCACAAGGCCCATAGATGATTAAATTCGAACATATTTATCATGTTAGGTTGTTACATTGAGTGAATTGTTCACAGTACCTCTCAGACTTCCTAAAGTAGTGAGATAATCCAGCTAGAGTTACTTATGCTATAGTTTTAGTAAGTGATTTTAATTCCCTGTTCAGCTAGAGCATTGGTAATAATATCTGTCACCCTCCTTACCTATTTATGCATGATACATTCTACCCATTTATGTACATTTTGTATATTGTGAACGTGGAAAAGTATGCCTAGACTTACCTCACCTTATATCTACGCAAACGTTGAACTCTTATCATGTCTTATATTTATAAATTTGTTTGGTTTGGGTGAGGAAATAAATGTTCTAACATCATTGTCAGCTTTATCCTGAACCATTTCTTATGGGTGGTAGTTCATCAAGCTGTATTAATCTGAGATAAATCATATGCGAATTGTATTCCTTGGTCTACTATAATAGAACATATTTTCTACTAAGAATCCTCCAGCAGTGGAACTTCAAACGTAGTCCACTTATATTCTTTTTGAATTGGTGCACCTTTCATTTGCTAACACATACTGTTTTCCAATATGTAGATACTTTTATTGCCATTGCTCTACACAGCCAATCAATCAATACAACAGGCGGACAACAGGATCAGAAAATGAATATCGCCATTGCCTTTGCCTTATGTGCTTATGTATATTTGATGCTATGCACCAGCTTCTTATAAGTTTACCCAGAGGCGTTTGTACAAATGATCACCCTGTTAGCTAATGTAACTATGTAAACTGTGTATATATGCTGCTATGCACCAGCTTCTAACATCACCGTAGTCCAAGACAACAGACCAACACAGCGATTTCTCTCCAAGGATGGCGTGCACGTGCATCTTCTTTGTACGAGGTACTTGTAGGCCTTAACTAGAGAGTGACCCGCCGTCTAAGTGAACAAATCACCCTTGTTGAGCTAATCATATGAATTTATTTCTATGTGGTTAAGACTAAGATTGTGGTGTGGACTGTGGACTTACTGGCAGAAATTTGATCTTTTTTTATCAACATACTATTTGGCATAATAAATATCTAATGCAACGCTCCTCGTGTTCTCCTCAAGCTGGTTTTGGCACGCGCGTTCAACTCCGTTGCTTGGCCTTTCCTCTTTGAGGTCCTCCGGCAATATGGATTTGGCGCAAGGTTCCTTGAGTGGCTTGCGGTGCTGCTGGCCTCTTCAAGCACACGAGTGTTGATCAACGGAGAACCGGGGCCCCCCATCTGGCACCGCCGTGGGCTTCGCCAAGGAGACCCGCTGTTGCCGTAGCTCTTCATCCTCGCCGTCGACGTTTTGGGAAGGCTCATCAAGCGTGCTGTCCAGCTCGGAATTCTTCAGGAGCTGCACCCGCGCGGTACTATCCCGCCCATGTCTATACGCCGATGATGTGATGTTGTTCTGCCACCCCTCCCCGAGCGACGTCAACACGGTGCACGAGCTCCTGAGGCTGTTCGGTAGAGCCTCTGGCCTGCAAGTCAACTACGCCAAGAGCTCGGCAACGCTCATACACTGCGACCACGAGGAAGCCGAGCCCGTTCGTTCTACTGCTGGGGTGCCCGATCGCCGAGTTTCTGATCACGTACTTGGGCATCCCCCTCACGATCAGGAAGCCGACCACGGCGAAGCTACATGGCGTCGTCGATCGCACCGCTGCCGCGCTCCCGACATGGAAAGCCCATCTGATGAACCGAGCGGACCGCCTCGAGCCGTACTCGCCGCCATCCCCATCCATCAGCTGCTACTGGTGTTGGCGCCGTCCAAACGCATCTATTGGATGCTCGAGAAGATCCACAGAGGGTTCCTCTGGGCCGGCCGCGCTGAGGCGAACGGAGGGCATTGCCACGTCAACTGGCGCCACGTTTGCCGCCCTAAACCACTTGGTGGCCTTGGCGTTCGCGATCTTGAGCGCTCCGGGCTAGCCCTGAGACTGCGGTGGTTATGGCTATCCAAGACAGACATGAACCGCGCCTGGGCCGGCCTCGACCTCCAGTTCTCAGCCACGAAGCAGCCCTGTTCTTCGCCTCCACCCACATGTCGCTGGGGAACGGCCAGACTGCGCGATTCTGGGAGGACAGGTGGATACAAGGCCGCTCCGTCAGAGAGATCGCGCCCCAGCTATACTCCTGCATCCCCAAACGTAGGAGGAAGCTCAGGAAGGTTGCTGACGGACTGCACGCCAACACCTGGGCCCACGATATCCAGTGCGTCCTGGGCGTGCACGAAATAGGCCAATACTTGCAACTCTGGTTCATGATCACGGGCACGGTGTTATCTGATGAACCTGATTGACTTGTCTGGAAGTGGACGGCCTCCGGCGTCTACTCGGCGCAATCGTGCTACCTAGCCACTTTCCAAGGTTCCGCAGCCTGCCCAGCATGGAAGATGATTTGGCGGCCATGGGCACCGGCCAAGATCAAGTTTTACCACTGGCTGGCGCAACAGAACCGGTGCTGGACTGCCGATCGACTTGCACGTCACGGCCTACAACACCATCCGCGTTGTCCTCTGTGTGATCAGGCCGCCGAAACCATCCGCCATCTCTTCGTCGAGTGCCCTTTCAAGCGTCAGGTCTGGCATGAAACGCCTGGCTGCGCCTGCCGATCTCGGCCCCCAACTCTGAACCTTCATTCCTCGACTGGACTCTGCAAGCCAAGGCGATCACCCCCAAACCACTCAGGAAAGGAATCGGCTCCATCGCCCTACTCCTCCCCCGGCTGATCTGGAAACAGCGCAACGCCTACATCTTCGACAATGCTCAGCCCTCCACTGCTGCAGTCCTAGCTGGTGAATAATTAGGCGATTTTACACATGATTTAATCCGTGAAAACAGTAAACAGTTATGACTAGAATAATATAGATTAAACTAATCATGTGATCTACGCAAACAGTAGATAAACAGATTGAATCTAGAGCACATACTACAAGTAGCAACTATAGTAAAACTTCATATAGAAAGATCATGAACACGTACAGTGCAGCGGCAGTCGCACCGCTGGAGTTCCCCGTGTCGTTGCCCATGTCGTCGATGAAGAGGCTGGCGATGTCGGGGAAGAAGTCGTCGTTGGGGAAGAACTCGAAACTAGTAGTCGCGCGAGTGCGCTCCCCAAAAACCTGATCGCCCCTCTCCCGTACAGGATCACAAGAGGCGGGGTTCCGGAGGCCTATTGTCCCTTCAACCGGTGCACGCCGGAAGACGGGATGGAGAACACTTGGTAGACGACGGCGCAATGCTCTGGAACGGTGTGAGACCATGTATCTCGTAGTGACGGATAGGGTTTGCCCCGGGCTGTATATATGGAGCGAGTCGGGTAGGACATGGGCTGTAAGCCACGATCGAGTCGGTAACGCCCCACGATCCCATTGGAATAGGAAACGGCAAGGTAATTAACGCGTCCGTTAATTACTAATCAATGACTCATTAATTTTCCCGAACTGCAAAAATATAAGCTCGGCTCGGCGAGATTCCCGCAACCCGCGGCGCGTCGTGACGTGTCGTGACGAGGCGAGCGAGGAGGAGGAGCGCGCGTGTGGCACTCTTCATCTTCTCTTGTTCTCACTAACTCATACTAGTACTAGAACATTCCACTATATAAAGTGGTGCAGCTCACTCTCCACAAGCAGTATGGGACTAAATATTAGTCACGTACATGCATAACCAGCCAACCAGAATGGGCCATGAGAATTTTGGATTTTAGTTGGGCCTTGACCCAAGTACACTAAAATTTCAGCAATCCCCCACAAAGTCTCATTGACACATTGTACCACTTTGTTCCAAAACATTGTTTTATATACCGATGCTTAGTGGGGACTGTTAAGTTGAACTCCACTTAGAAACTTATGCTACGTTAGACCGCAACTTGAATAGTGGATTATGCCTTGAACTAAAAGTTTACTGCGACCTAATTTCACACAAGCCCTTGACCGATACTAGCCTACCTCAAGGCTTCCCCGCAATGTGGAGCTTATACGTCATACTCTAAGGCCTTTCATGAGTTTATTAAAGAGCACCCAACTCTCATAGACTGCGACGTTTAACAGCCAGACTCATATATGTGTATTCCTTAAGAGATGCTCTGCAAGACAACATCTCCGCTTATAAAAGTAAGCCGCTTGGAACACATTAAGATAAATATCAACCTACCATGCAGATCAGGAGAGTATTGCATCTTTGTGGAGTGGGATAGTAAAATGTAAGGATACTCTCCTCCTAGCCAACCAATAGCTTGTCTCCCACTTCTAATTCACGGGATGCACATAAAGTAGGTTACCACTATGGACAACTCATACGTAGGGTCTCAAACCCATCTCCCTCGATGCATTATCTATCACATTACGTGATAAACCCTTTGTGAAAGGATCTGCCAAGTTCTTAGACGTTTGGATATAATCCAACGCAATAACTCCGGAGTTCTTCAATTTTCTGACATATTTTAATCTCCTTTTCACATGCCTTGATGACTTCAAATTATCCTTAGAACTTTTAATCTTAACTATCACAGTTTGATGATCACAGTTCATAAGGATAGTGGGTATGGGTTTTTCAACCATAGGTAAGTCCATCAAAAACTCTCGTAGCCACTCTCCTTCAACAATGGTTGTGTCTAATACTGTGAGTTCTGCTTCCATAGTTGACCTCGTTAAGATGGTCTGCTTGCAAGACTTTCAGGAAATAGCTCCACCACCGAGTGTAAACACATAACCACTCGTGGCCTTTATCTCATCAGCATTAGATATCCAATTGGAATCACTATAACCTTCCAGTACTCTAGGATAACCAGAATAGTGAATTTCATAGCTCACAGTGCCTTTTAAATAGCGCATAACTCTCTCAAGCGCATGCCAATGATCATCTCCCGGGTTGGAAACAAACCGGCTCAATTTGCTTACAGCAAACGAGATGTCAGGCCTCGTGGTACAAGCCAAATACATAAGCGAGCCAATGATCTGAGAATATCTCAGTTGATCTCTAGCAGTGCTCTGATTCTTTCGAATCAATACACTGAGATCATATAGTGTCGGAGAAGGCTTGCAGTCGTCATGCCCGAAGCGACTCAAGATCTTTTCAACATAGTGGGATTGAAGCAGTGTGATTCCACCATCACCATCTCTCGGCAGCTTGATGTTTAAGATTACATCAGCTACTCCAAGATCCTTCATCTCAAAACATTGAGATAAGAAATCCTTAACCTCCTTGATTAAATCAAGATTGATTCCAAATATCAGTATGTCATCGACATACAGACATAGAATAACTCCCTCGACCCCACCATGGCGATAGTATACACACTTATCAGATTCGTTAACAACGAAACCTGCAACAGTTAAAGTTCTTTCAAACTTCTCATGCCACTGCTTAGGAGCTTGCTTAAGGCCATATATGGACTTCAATAACTTGCACACCTTTGCTTCCTGACCCGGTACTACAAAACCATCAGGCTGATCCATATACATTTCCTCGTCTAACTCTCCATTTAGGAAAGTTGTCTTAACGTCCATTTGATGAACGAGAAGACGATGCGAGGCAGCTAATGAAAGTAGCACCATAATCGTGGTCAGTCTAGCCACAGGTGAGTAAGTATCAAAAAAATCTTCTCCTTCTTTCTGGGTATAACCCTTGGCCACAAGCCGCGCCTTGTACTTCTCAATAGTACCATCAGGCCTAAG
This sequence comes from Poa annua, assembly GCA_026929855.1. Classification (NCBI taxonomy): domain Eukaryota; kingdom Viridiplantae; phylum Streptophyta; class Magnoliopsida; order Poales; family Poaceae; genus Poa; species Poa annua. The sequence goes on from CM049431.1 coordinate 87,119,891, forward strand.
CTTTTTCTTGAACACCCACTTACATCCTACATGTTTGCACCCATAAGGACGATCACTTACTTCCCAGGTTCCGTTAGCTAAGATTGAATCCATCTCACTACGGACAGCTTCCTTCCTTTGATGATGATTTCATTGTGTATCTTGTGGATGAGACGTGGGGCTACTCTTCGACTATCTCACGGTGAGGATATCTGGGTCACGCCAAGACTGCAATGGCCCAAGGAAGGTCCAATAGAGATAGCGTGTGGTCCAAGACTAGTCGGTTAGGTCATACGGCTCTTACCATATTTGTAAACGCCATCGGCACCGTTCACCCGGGACCTAGCTGAAAGAAAATTTCTTAATCCCTAGTGTTTTGAGTGTTAGTTAACAATACCAATTATGTACTAATCATATTGCTAAGTATTTCAGTTTGTGTGAGTTGCATATCACATATCCCAAAGCCAAAATGTAGAGAGAAAAAGTTTCTGGAATTCTTCCCAGGATCGGATTATTGGAACCGGAAATTTCCAGGATCGGAAATTCCGGGTCTCTTATACCTAACAGAAAAATGGCTAAGTCAAGTTCAGAAAGTGGTTCTGACTTCAACCGGAAATTCAGCTCGGAAATTTCACTGACTCGGAATTTCCGAGTCACCCTCAGAAAATTGGCTAAGTCAAGTTCAGAAAGTGGTTCTGACTTCAACCGGAAATTCGGCTCGGAAATTTCACCGACTCGGAATTTCCGAGTCACCCTCAGAAATTTGGCTAAGTCAAGATCAGAAAGTGGTTCTGACTTCAACCGGAAATTCAGCTCGGAAATTTCACTGACTCGGAATTTCCGAGTCACCCTCAGAAATTTGGCTAAGTCAAGATGTCAAAGTGGTTCTGATCTCAACCGGAAATTCAACTCGGATATTTCTCAGACTCGAAATTTACGGGTGTCACTTATAACGGAATTTCCGGATCCCCGAGGCAGCCAATGGCCAGATTTTGGGAGGGGGTATACTCACTCAAGAACAGTTAGCTCTCAGATTTTCTCTCTCCTACTATTCTTGAAAGCTCAAATCAACAAGATCTCTCAATCCCTCCACCCAAATTCGTTGATCTTTGGAGGATTGGAGGAGAAGGCCCGGATCTACATCTTCACCGAAGGGATTTGCATTTTCTCCCCATTCACTTGGGGATTTCGTGGCTAGGGTTTCCGGTGGGAAAACCTAGTTCACCATTGTTGTAATCTTGGTGTTGCCTTGACCTTTTGTGGTCCTTGACCTTTTGTGGTCATCTTGAGAGCCCCCAATTAAGTTGTGGGTGCGTGCCTCAAGCGTTTGTAAGGGATTTGATCTCCGCCCTAAAAGGGGATCAATAGTGGAAGGTTGACTCGCAACCTTTGTGGTTGAGTTCATCGGAGAAGAAGGTGAGCCTTTGTGGCGTTGCGGCTAACCTGTTGTGGTAGCGCACACCTCTCCAAACGAGACGTACAACCTTAGGTGGAACTCGGATTACATCTTCGTCTCCGCGTGCTTCGCTCGGTTTCCCTTATCTTTGCTCCCTTACTTGCTTGTCTTGTTAGCTTGTTTATCTTGTTATTGCTTAGATTGTCATTTAGGTAAATTCACCGTAGTTGCATATCTAGAGAATTTACCTTTGTGTTGAGCCTAAATTTGAAAAGACCTAAAATTTGTAATAGCACCTATTCACCCCCCCTCTAGGTGTCGGATTCCCGTTCAATTGGTATCAGAGCCTTGTTCACTTTTAAGGGCTTAACCGCCTAAGTGCAACGATGACGGAATCCGATGCCGAGAGGGCCGCCCGTGAGAAATTAGAGGCGGAGAAGGAGGCGTTAGCCAAAGGGGCAACCATGGACGATCTTATTGATATGAGATCGTCCTTGGAGGCCCAACTCCTCAAGATGAATGAGATGCTCATGGCACTCTTGAAGTCTAAGGAGCCCGAGGCTACTTCTCCCGCTCCTCCTTCTAAGGAGCATGCTGAGAACTCTAAGGAGTCATCTTCAGATGGGTCCAAAGATGTTACTCCAAGTGCTCCCCTCGGGAAGGCGGAAAAGGATGAATCACCTAGCTCCTCTAACACCCTCAAAGGAGAGGAATTTCATAATGTCAACCATAATTACTCTCCTAACCCTCCTATCCCTCACCCTCATGTAAACTTTAGAAGTGATCCTCCTAAGATTAAACCTACTAATTTCTCTCAATGGCAATTTCTAATGAAGTCTCATCTATGTAGTGCCTCCATTGAGCTATGGCGCATCATTGAAGAAGGATACAAGCCCCATGATCCAACCAACTTGACAAGAAGAGAAGTGGTTGATAGTCAACTCAACGCCACCGCTCTTCATCAACTCCAAATGACCGTTGGAGAGAAGTACATGGCGCTCATTCAACATTTCTCCACCGCCAAAGAAGTTTGGAATGCTCTTTCCGACATCTTCGTCGGGAATGAGAGCATGAAGAAGAACCGGTATGATGCCTTATGCAATGAGGTGGAAGGGTTCTACAAGTTGGATGGAGAAAGCCACGAGGACATGTACCGGAGGTTGGTGTTGGTTGCCAACTCCTTCAAGAACCCCGGGGCGGTCTACATTGATGATGCTTGGGTCAAGAGGAAGTTTGTGACCGCTCTCTTGCCCTTTGAGGAAACGGATTTGAAGACACTCCAAGGTAGACATGACTTCGCAAAGATGACATCCAATTAAGTCATGCAAGAGATGACCGCATACAAGGTGTCCTCCAAGATTGCAAAAGATGCAAGAGCTAGAGCCATAGGGATGCACAAGCATGCCTCAATTGCCTTGAAGGCCACCGTTGAAGAAGAGGATGAAGAGGAGTATGATGATCAAGTCGAGCTATCTAGTGAGACCCTCTCAAGTACTCTTACTCAACACATGGGTCTTGCGGCAATAACGTTTTGGAAGAACCCCGGAAGGGCCAAAGCGAGGATTGACAAGAAGTTTCCATCCAATGGAGGAAAGCCATTCAACAAGGTGAGGCTTTGCTATAATTGTGATGACAAAAGCCACTTTGTTGCAGATTTCCCATGGGAGAGAAGAGAGGATCATGGTGGGAGGCTCGTGGCCAAGACGAAGGGCAAGGGGCCCATGCCCATGAAGAAGCCCTACTTCAAGAAGAACCAAAAGATTGTCTTGGTAACTCAAGAGTAATATCCCACCGATGATGAAGATAGTGACAAGGAGGATACTCCAACGCAAGTGGCCGCACGAGCCATTTCTTCCACACCTCAGTCACTCTTCTCCTCACCAAACGAGAGCCCCATCATCAAGAATCCAAGATGTCTCATGGCAAAGACATCCGAGGTAAAATTGTCCCCCACCTCCATATCCCATGACATTGATGATGGTATGAGCCTAGAAGTCAAGGAAGAAATTATTGCGTTTGATAATTCATGACTAACTTGCAAGGAGAAGGAAAGAAACACTTTGGCTCAATTATGAGTCGTATAGGTGAGCTTGAGGATGAGCTTGAATTAAAAGGTGAGATTGAGAGAGAGGATGCACACGCTAAGGTGTCCCTCCAATCCTCTCTCGAAGATGAAAAAGAAGCTCATGCTCTCCTCAAGGAGCAACTTGCTAAGATCACTAAGGATCGTGATCTCTACTTTGCTAAATGTAAAATTGTGCAAAATGAAAAGTCTGAGCTTGTAGTTGCTCATGCTAGACTTTGCGAAGACCTCGAGTCACTTGAAAATACTCACAAGGTATTGACAAGTGATCACAAACTTCTCCTCAAGTCTCGTGATCAACTCCAAACTCGGATATCTATTCTTGAGAAACCTAGTACTTCTACTCCTTTGAATACTAATGCAAATATTGTCAAGGATAAATCTAGGATCTTGTTTGTTCCCTCCATGGCAACCGAGTCCAAGACCTCCCTTGATAAAGGTAAGGGGACACTCACTACTCCTCTTCATGAGCGAGTGCCCCACAAGGGTAAGGAAGGTCTAGGCTATGTTGCTAAGGAGAAGAAGAAGATCAAGAAGAATACCAAGCCCGTAGAAGCCAAGAAAGATGACACTGCAAGTGGAAATGCCACAAGGGGCACTCCCACTCGTGATGACTTTGCGGGCATATCTAACCCCAGTTATGCCTTATATGTTGATCATTATGGGGATGTCTATGCTAGATACATTGGTCCTTTTGATGGTTATATTGAATATGCTATTTGGGTTCCAAAGACCCTTGTTGCTAACCAAAAGGCACCCATTGCAAAATGGGTACCTAAACCAAAGAATTGATTGTGTGTAGGGCCTTGCTTCCGGAGGATCGAAATAGATAATTGATAGTGTGTGCACTAGTGATATGACCGGAAGTAAGGAAATTGTAACGGAGTTGAAGCCTAATGATGATCAAATGACCGTTACATATGGTGACAATTCAAAGTCTAAGGTAATAGGGCTCGGCAAGGTGGTAGTGGCACCGGACATCACACTTGTGAATGTTTTGCTTGTCGAGTCCCTAGGTTTCAACTTGATCTCCGTCCATTCTTTAACTTGTTTGGGTTATACCGTTGTCTTCGAAAATGAGATGGTTATCCTCATGCGGAGAAAGTCTCTCAATGTGTCTTTCGTTGGGTACATTGAGAATGGGCTCTATGTGGTTGACTTCTCCGGAGTCACCACTTCCCATACAATGTGCCTATTCGCAAAGGCGGACTTGGGTTGGCTATGGCATCGTCAACTAGCCCATGTCAACATGAGGACTTTGCAAAGTCTTCACAAGGGTGGCCATATCCTAGGACTAAAAGACCATGTTTCTTTTTCGAAGGATCGAATGTGTAGGGCTTGTGTTGAAGGAAAAATGCATGACATTCACCATCCAAGCAAGACCATCATTTCCTCAAAAAGGGTTTTGGAGCTTCTCCATGTTGACCTCTTTGGTCCCATTCCGGAGGCTAGTCTTGGTGGCAAGAAATATTGCTTGGTGATTGTTGATGACTATTTAAGATACACATGGGTTTTCTTCTTCAAGTCGAAGATGGAGACTCAACAAACTATCATCGAATTCTCCAATGAAGCTCAACGTCAACACAATGTCCCTATCTTGGTGATAAGAAGTGACAACGGGTCCGAGTTCAAGAACTACACCTTAAACGAGTTCTTTAGTGAAGAAGGGATTCGTCATCAATATTCCGCTGCTTATACTCCCCAACAAAATGGTGTAGCCGAAAGGAAGAATCACACTCTTATTGAGATGGCAAGGTCAATGATGGCCGAGTTCAAGTCCCCTCACAACTTTTGGGCCGAAGCCGTCAACACCGCTTGCCATTCATCCAACCGACTCTTCTTCCGCAAAGGACTCATGAAGACCCCCTATGAAGTGCTTACCGGGAACAAGCCCAATATCTCTTACTTCCGAGTTTTTGGTTGTAAGTGTTTTTATCTCATCAAAGGTGTTCGTTTAGGCAAGTTTGAATCTAAGTCTCTTGAAGGGACATTTGTGGGCTACGGATCCGAATCCCACACTTATAGATTCTATGATAAGGCCTCACGCATAATCATAGAAACTTGTAGTGTGGTGTTCGAGGAGAATGACGGCTTCCTTGTGGAGCAAAGTGGTGTTTCCGTTGTAGGTGATGATCAACCTCAAGATGCTATCCGAAGAATGGGGTTGGGAGTCCACCGCCCCGTTGAACTCTATTATGAGGTTGCTCAACAAGGATCAAGTTCTTCACAAGTGGTGGCCACCCCAACACAAGAAACACCCATCGACAACACCGTGCCAAATACGCTTAGCCAAGAAGAAGCACAAGATTCTCCAGCTGCTCCTGGAATTTCCGGAGGGCCGGAAAATCCGGTTCAAACTGGAGTCGGAAATTCCGGTGATTCGGAATTTCCGGTCCATGAACCCGGAATATCCGGTCCTGCTGACATTCCCGGTGGCAGCCCGCAAGGCCAAGATCAATCCTCTCCTTCACCGATGGACATCACTCCAATGGTTGATCAAGGCCATCAAATCTGTCAAGGCGGAGACATGAATGATCAAGATGATCAAGCGATTCCTCCCACCACTCGGAGGGAAATCGAGATCCGCCGTTTGAATAGGGTTGGCACCTCACAAGAATTAAGAGCTCTATCTCTTGACAAGGTGCTTGGTGATGTGAGAAGCAAGGTCTCTACCCGAAGACAACTTGCAAGCTTTAGTGAACATCAAGCTCACATCTCCATGGTGGAACCCAAGAAGGTCTTTGAAGCTCTTGAAGATAAAGATTGGCTTGATGCTATGCATGAAGAGTTCAACAACTTCGAGCGCAACAAGGTGTGGAAGTTGGTGGAAAGACCCAAAGATTGCCGCAATGTTATCGGCACCAAGTGGATTTTCAAGAACAAGCAAGATGAACATGGCATGGTGGTGAGGAACAAGGCAAGATTGGTGACTCAAGGTTACTCCCAAATTGAAGGCATTGACTTTGGAGAAACCTATGCGCCCGTGGCTCGACTTGAGTCAATTCGTATTCTTCTTGCTTATGCCTCTCATCATAACTTTAAGTTGCAACAAATGGATGTCAAATCCGCTTTTCTAAATGGTCCACTAAATGAACTTGTTTATGTTAAGCAACCACCGGGGTTTGAAGACCTCAAGTATCCGAACCATGTCTACAAGTTGGATAAGGCACTCTATGGCCTTAAACAAGCCCCACGAGCGTGGTACGAGCACCTTAGAGAACTACTTGTAGACCGTGGATTCCAAGTTGGGGAAATCGACCCCACACTTTTCACTAAGAAAGTTAATGGAGAGCTTTTCATTTGTCAATTATATGTGGATGACATTATATTTGGATCGACTAACAAAGCATTTAACGAAGAATTCTCTAAGCTTATGACTAACATGTTTGAGATGTCTATGATGGGTGAGATGAAGTTCTTCCTCGGATTTGAGATCAAACAATTGAGGGAAGGAACGTTCATCAACCAAGCAAAGTACATTCAAGACATGCTCAAGAAGTACGAGTTGCTTGAGCTCAAGGGTGCCTCTACCCCAATGCAAACCAAATGCCACCTTGAGCTCAACCCTAAGGGTAAGGATATGGATCAAAAGGTATACCGCTCCATGATTGGATCTCTCCTCTACCTTTGTGCATTTAGACCGGATATAGTGCTAGCCGTAGGAGTGTGTGCAAGATATCAGGCGGCTCCTAAAGAAAGCCATGATATGGCGGTCAAGAGGATCTTTAGATATTTGGCTTATACCCAACCTTTGGATTGTGGTACCCCAAGGATGCAAATTTCTCATTATGTGGGTACACGGATTCCGATTGGGCGGGAGATCAAGATGATATGAAGTCAACCTCCGGCGCTTGTCAATTTATTGGGAGGTCCTTGGTAAGTTGGTCTTCTAAGAAGCAAAATTGTATATCTCTCTCCACCGCCGAAGCCGAGTATGTTGCCGCCGCAAGTTGTTGCACTCAGTTGCTATGGATGAGGCAAACTTTAAAGGAGTACGGAGTCGATTGCGACAAAGTGCCTCTTCTATGTGACAACGAAAGTGCCATCAAGATTGCTTACAACCCGGTGCAACATTCAAGAACCAAGCATATTGAGATCCGCCATCATTTTATCCGAGATCATGTGGCCCGAGGAGACATTGACTTATCATATGTGGGCACAAGGGATCAATTGGCGGATATCTTCACGAAGCCCCTTGAGGAAGGAAGGTTTTGTTTTTTAAGGAATGAGCTAAATATCATTGATTCGAGGTCCTTAGCTTGATCGCTTGCACACTCACCTAGGGCGTAATTACATCTTATCTTGTTTAGATGTAGGCATGGAAATAGGGGAAGTGCGGTCCTAATACATTGGACCATCCCTCCCCCCATTATGCCGATAGCAAGTGTTCTTTTATCTCTATATTCATTCTTATGACTAATGAGCTAAAACGACGAGTATTGGTTATGTACCCAAGATACATCTTCGCGGTAACATGCCATACACTCCTACATGGTGGCCTCGGCCACCGACCTCTTCTCTTTGAAGAGTTGATTTTATTTGGAGCTTATTGTTGCTATTTGCCCTCCTTTTCATGCATGTGGGAAACCTACTCAACTTGGCGCTTTATGTTTCGTTTTGGTAGTTGTGAGTTGAGTATGGTGTACCAATGACAGTTTGGAAATCTATCCCAAGCCTACTTCCCCCTGAAAACATTTCTCTCTATTGCACACAAGTCATCCATTTGAAAACTGGGATTTTAGTTCAGCAGGTCGGAATATCCGGTTCATTTATGAATCGGAATATCCGGTGACTCGGAATTTCCGGTGTAAGTTACACTCGGAATATCCGGTCGGGCGGTTTGTCCAAAAATATAAGGGAAGGCTCGGGGTGAAGGGCTCATTCGTGCCCTTCTTCCACCCCGACCTCTCTCTCCTCCAACCGCCGCCCCTGCTGCTCCAAGATCCCTCCGGAGCACTCCGACCGCCGGGGAACCTCTTTCTCGGCCGGATCTGCTCCTCCTCCGCCCCGGGAACTCACTCCTCAAAGCAATGGCCTCAATGGATGAGGGTAACTTCACTTTTCTTCTTCCTTATGTGCTTGCACTTGGATCTTGATGTGGAGTTATTTGTTTCAATATTGCTTGGTAGAGATTGTTCCTAGCACTATTCCGTGCCATCTACATACATTAGTTTTGCATTGTGTTGGATCGATCTAGTTTTAGACCGAGTCAATCTCAGATCTGCACTGTTTCTGTCTGACTCGGAATTTCCGACTCAGTTTGACTCGGAATTTCCGGCCCCCCGGAATTTCCGGTTATGTTTGAATCGGAATTTCCGAGCCAAACACTGCAGTTTTAAGATGAACTCATGTTTAACTACATATGATTTATCAAATGCCTACCTAATGTGTGTATAATCTCCTGACTTGTGTGCACTTACCTTATGCTACCCACTATGCTCAAATTCACAGGTTCTAGTGGGAGTCCGTCCGCTGGGGCATCAAGGAACACAACAAGAGCACCTGTCCACAAGAACCCTGTCAACAAGGGTAAGGGTCCTGCCTCCTCCAGCAATCCACCTATTCAAAGGCAGAAGAAAGCTGTTGCTAGCAAGCCACCTTCCAAGAAAAGGAAGAATGCTCCTATTCCTCAACGTCAGAACTACTCAAAGATGAACTAAGTTGAATACTCTCAGCTCAGACAAGGGGATTGGTACCTTAGGCCAAGGGACAACTCTCTGGATGATCACAACTATTGGTGCCAAGAGCAAGAGCACATACTCGTGGACCTCTACCTCTCTCTCTCAAAGCCCATTCGGCCGATACATCCGTTTGATCTTGCAACTCTGCAGAAGAAAACCTCCTTTGTCGAGGCTATTCATATTGTCAAGACTATGGGCTTGGAGAGGCTGGTGCTCACTCGTTGTCCTTACAACTTCCAACTTGTGATGCAGTTCTTTGCCACCCTAGTGATCAAGGGTGACTCGAAGAAGACTATGAAGTGGATGACTGGGGAATCTTTCTGTGAGTCCAACTTTGAGGAGTTTGCCAAGGTTTTGGGCTACAGGTTTGATGGTGACAATCCTCAAGGCTATCGCATGCACAACCCTTACAAGCTCAACAAGAAGCAAACAATGCACTTATATGGTGAGGGAGCCACCCCTGGCAATTCTCGAGACTTGCTTCCACTTTATGATGTTCTTGTGCGCATCCTCCGTGAGAACATTGCACCAAGTGGTGGCAACAACGACAATGTGGTGACCCCTCTATGCAACTTGCTCCTTCATGCCAACCGCATTGTGGAGGACACTGGTTCTGATGCTGACTGGAGTGGATGTTATGGATTATATCTACAATGAGATGTATGAAGCCATGACCACCAGGGTCACTATTCCCTATGCTCCTTACATCATGAAGCTAATCAAGTTCAAGTTTCCTGACTATAACTTCAGCAATGATGAGATGGAGCCGCATGACTTCAAGAAACTTTATGAGAAGAAGACAGTGGTCAAGCCCCCTCCTAGGCCTTCTTCTAGCTCAGCTCAGGATGGATCTTTCATGGGTGATGCTAGGAGGGCTGCTGCTCCCACTTATGTCCCAGCCACTCATGCGAAGGTAAAGAAGCTGAATTGGTTCCAATGCAACGTCCTTTGCATGAATGTGGACATCCGCAAGGAGCAATACACTGCCTACAAGGATCGCCGTCAGCTGGCCTACAAGCAAGACTTGATCCTTCATGATGCGTCTGGCTCTCCTGCTCCTGCAGAACTCTCTGATCCCCTGACCTTCGCTCAGTGGAACCAGGGTTCTTTGGCTCCGTGGACTCAGATTGACCATGACCTTGGCGGCAGCTCGTACACCACTGGACATGATTATGATGATGAGGAGGAAGATGATGATGAGGAGGCAGAGTATGAGGAGGATGATGAGGATGATGATGATGCTAATGATGATGATGATGAGGAGGAGACCCCCTCGGACTGAAGACCTCCATGGGACGTAGCATCGCTCCTCTTCCTTTTTGGCGTTTAGATGCCAAAGGGGGAGAAGTTGCTCTAGTAGGACTTCGGGGATTTGCAAGGGTTCGGGCACAAGCATATGCGTTTACCATTTATTTGCGCTTGTGTCCATTTATCTTGTTTGAAGTTATTTGTTGAACTCTTTTATTTTCTATTTGTGATGACTATGTGTTGTGAGACAATGTTATGCTATCATTCTCCTATGGTTGATACTTCGAATTTATTGTGTTGGTATTCTCTTCATATCCTATATACACAAGGTATGAAAATCTATCTAGTCTCAAATGCTACCATAACCTTACATTGTGTCTCCTTTCTCCTATGTGATATCTTGTGTTTGTTGTTATCAAATTGCTCCTATCCTTTGTCATATTGTGTTGCTTTCATGCACTTGTTTAGGGGGAGCCATTTTCTGTCAAAAACATGATATTGCATTTTGTTTCTTTGCAAATCTTGGTATTGTCATCTAACACCAAAAAGGGGGAGATTGAAAGAACATTTCCTAATCCCTAGTGTTTTGAGTGTTATTTAACAATACCAATGATGTACTAATCCTATTGCTAAGTATTTCAGTTTGTGTGAGTTGCATATCACATATCACAAAGCCAAAATGTAGAGAAAAAGAGTTTCTGGAATTCTTCCCAGAATCGGATTATTGGAACCGGAAATTTCCAGAATCGGAAATTCCGGGTCTCTTATACCTAACAGAAAAATGGCTAAGTCAAGTTCAGAAAGTGGTTCTGACTTCAACCGGAAATTCAGCTCGGAAATTTCACTGACTCGGAATTTCCAAGTCACCCTCAGAAAATTGGCTAAGTCAAGTTCAGAAAGTGGTTCTGACTTCAACCGGAAATTCAGATCGGAAATTTCACTGACTCGGAATTTCCGAGTCACCCTCAGAAATTTGGCTAAGTCAAGATGTCAATGTGGTTCTGATCTCAACCGGAAATTCAACTCGGATATTTCTCAGACTCGGATATTCCGGGTGACTCGGAATTTCCGGGTGTCACTTATACCGGAATTTCTGGGTCCCCGAGGCAGCCAACGGCCAGATTTTGGGAGGGGGTCCCCTCACTCACTCAAGAACAGTTAGCTCTCAGATTTTCTCTCTCCTACTATTCTTGAAAGCTCAAATCAACAAGATCTTTCAATCCCTCCACCCAAATTCGTTGATCTTTGAAGGATTGGAGGAGAAGGCCCGGATCTACATCTTCACCGAAGGGATTTGCATTTTCTCCCCATTCACTTGGGGATTTCGTGGCTAGGGTTTCCGGTGGGAAAACCTAGTTCACCATTGTTGTAATCTTGGTGTTGCCTTGACCTTTTGTGGTCCTTGACCTTTTGTGGTCATCTTGAGAGCTCCCAATTAAGTTGTTGGTGCGCGCCTCAAGCGTTTGTAAGGGATTTGATCTCCGCCCTAAAAGGGAATCAATAGTGGAAGGTGGACTCGCAACCTTTGTGGTTGAGTTCATCGGAGAAGAAGGTGAGCCTTTGTGGCGTTGCGGCTAACCTGTTGTGGTAGCGCACACCTCTCCAAACGAGACGTACACCCTTAGGTGGAACTCGGGATTACATCTTCGTCTCCGCGTGCTTCGCTCGGTTCCCCTTATCTTTGCTCCCTTACTTGCTTGTCTTGTTAGCTTGTTTATCTTGTTAGTGCTTAGATTGTCATTTAGGTAAATTCACCGTAGTTGCATATCTAGAGAATTTACCTTTGTGTTGAGCCTAAATTTGAAAATACCTAAAATTTGTAATAGCACCTATTCACCCCCCTCTAGGTGCCGGATTCCCGTTCACTAGCCTATCATATAAAGGCTAGGAGGGTTGCTCGTCCAAGGAGACAGAGATACGGTGCACGCTAGAGGGTAGCAAATAACAAGAACGGTGCCCCCGTGCAGAACACGGGTTCTAACAGCGTACAACTATATCTACGATAGATCGGCTTTGATACCACTGAAGGGGATCGCAGGCAGAAAACAAATTTTTTCCTAGCAACGATAACCTTAAACTAGCCAGAATCTACACTATGCAGATATAGAAGTACGACGGAGATTGGAATACATACCCTCGTAGACCGAATAGCGGGGATTACGCTCCCGCACAAGCGTTGATGACGAAGACGACGTAGCCGACCTCTAGGTCGCAGAGAACTCGGCGCGACGAAGCCGATGAAGATGACCTCAAGGTCGGGTGGAGGAAGTAGGCCTCCGAGCACCGCTAGCGCAGCACCTTGCAGGGCGTCACACACATACGGTGGAGACGACGACCTCCGAAGCTCCAGTCCAGGACGAGCAGCGGAAGACTTGGACCGGAACACCAGCAACACAACATCGGGCTATTGTGGAGAGATCCTCTCATCCTCCTCGGCGCAATTCCGACAAAGGGAATCACGAAATCAAGGAGAAATAAGAGAATTAATTGGTGAATTAAAAGGCTAGGGGTGCCCCTCTATATAAAGGGGCAAGGGAGCCGCCAACCTCACTAGCCGGGCGGTGTGGGACTATTCCCACACCAACCACGACCTTGGGAGGTGTGCCGGCCCTAGTGGGCCCCATGTGGCCCACTAGGGGCTGGCCGAACCAGCCCTCCTTCCCTTGGGGGGACTCTTCCCGGGTCTTCTTTCCACCAGAAGGCCCATTAAGGGAAATCTGCCTTTAAAAGTTCGAAAATAAATATATAAAATCATATTTAATCATTAATTACACTAATTAATATTAAACATATTATATATAATTTATTCTTGCTCCGAAAACTATTTCGTCGCTGCCCGATCTCCATCGGACCATTCCCGGGACGTTCCCGGTGATGTCTTTCCTTTCCGGTTGTCTTGTCGAAACCTCTTAAGTGTGTTACCCTATCGGTTCGATATAATAACAGGCATGATCGAGGCTCCTCTCTGATCAATGACTAACTCGTAGGCCTGGACCTCATGAATTAATCCCTGTGATATAACGAATGACTTTCATCTATCAAAACTGTACGTCGAGTCTTAAACCTTTTGCCATAGCGATACTTAGCGTGCCCAAGCATCGTTCTTAGATATCTCCATATCTAGCTGACCTCGTTACCGACATCGCTATCTTCTACTCGTCTATGATATTATGTCAGCTGGTGACCTAGTCACATGTTTGCAAACTCATTTGACATAATCTCACCGAGTGGGCCCTATAGTATCTATCCGGCTATACGGACTGACAAATCCCGCTATTGACCCCTCGTCTCAACTATTCCCTTCCGATACCCAAAAGTTTCACCTATCATTGTCACACCATATAAGATATGACGTTTGGTGCGATCAAAGTATTTTACAGGAATAACAATAAGAGTTGATCTCACGGTCGAAGGCGTAACACACTTCATGATAAGCTCCACCCAACTATTGTGGAACTCCAATCTCAATATCATCTCCTTAAAAAATGGTTACGTGGTAATGGCTCAGCTGAGTTTTCCGTGATTTTATCTTGTGCTGGCCCGAGTTCATCGTTGAATTCCCCGTTGGCGGCTGGAGGTTAACCGTGTGGGGCTCTGCCTCCAAGAGCTCCACCCGAAGTAAAAACTCATAGGCCCGCGTCCAGCGACAACACAGATTGGGAGGGAGAGGAAGGAGATGGTGGGGCTGGACGCGGCGGCAGCGAGAGCGAGGGAGAGCTCAGGGGCATAAACGTGGTTCACCCACCAAGGCGAGGAGGTCAGCGCCCGACTTGGGTTCGCCGCAGAACCACTGGTGCCCGGCCATTGTGCTCCTGTAGCGGTTGGTGGTGACGTAAAGAAGGGGTGGGCGGTGGTGCGCCTTACGGGAGGGGAGGGATGCAGATGGGCAGCGATGGAGCGTGCGGAAACCCTAGCCGACGAAGGGATGCCTTGCTTGGCTGGGGCAGGATTTGCTGGGCTTTGGCTTTTTGGCCTGGCGCATAAACGCTCGTGGGAGGACGTATAATGACGAAGGGAGGAGTCGAACGAAGTTTAAAGATCTCGACGCGAGGAGTTCAAAAGTAAAAATGGTTCGTAAATCGGATAAACGGTTCTCAAGATATTTTGAGCCGTCACTTGTCATCGCGTGGCAAAAATGTGTGAGCAGAAACGAATGAAATTATGACACTTGTCGGAAACTTTTTTTTAAGAATTCCCAGCGGACCGAGCATGCCAGGGATACGGAACGAAAGGTTCTTTTTAGATAGGAGAGAAAAAGAACCTTCCGCCCAATCTCCACTCCACCCTGTACACTCAAACACTCGGCCGGCGGCGCCGGCGCCGGCGCTCCGTCCCTCCATTTCATAATATCTTTCTCGCCGGCATCCCGTCACTCCGCCCAGCCATTTTGTCGCCGTCGCTACCCGTTTCCTCTTCGATTCGGTTGGTAGTTCCACACAAACTCCTCCTCGAGTTGAATCCGGACTCCGGACAGGTTCAGTATCCTCAGATGCCGACGCCCCTACTTAGTCGCAAGCGCGGCCGCGAGGCAGCCGCGTCTACTCACCGCTACTCGGTTCGTCGCGCAGGTGGAGGTATGGCCTGGACCGGGAGTGGAGCGGATCGATTCCGGCGCCGGCGGCCGCGGGCGGCCGCGGGCCAAGATCGGATCAGCGCACTCTCGGATGACCTCCTCCTCCTCGTCCTGCGCCGCCTCGACACTCGTTCGGCGCTCGGCACCGCCGTGCTCTCCACTCGCTGGGCCAGCCTCCCCCGGGAGCTCCCTGCCCTGAATTTCAGTGTCGGCGACATACTGCCGCCGCGGTACCACCGATGGATCCGCCTCCACCGTGACCCCGGATCTCATGCACTCTTCACCGAGAGCAAGCACATCGTGCCTAGCACCAGGAGGTACGAGCGCCGCGCCATGCGCGCCTTGGCCAGTTCCATCGACGGCATCTTGGTGGCTGATGACGACCGCCGCCGGCGGCGGCTCAATCGGCTGAGCCTCGACTTCTTCGCAACCGACAACTCTGACTGCTCCGTGAACCGGTTAATCGCCAAGGCCGTCGATGCTTGGGGGGTGGATGATCTCGAGGCTGTTGCTAGGCCAAGTTACTGTCGCCGACGGCAAGCACACACCTTTTCCAGCCATGGCCTCTGCAAGGAGCCCCGCAGGTCACGCTTGCGAAGACTCAAGCTTGGAGGCTGCGTGCTCCCGCCGATGCATCAGTACAGCGCCCTCACCACGCTCCTCCTGCAAGACCTGCCAGAGTCCACCCCCGCAGCAGCCTACGAGGGTCTCTTCACCTCGTGCCAGCAACTGCAGGTGCTTCACCTCAACTCCTGCGGCTGCAGTGGGGATAAAATCGTGGTGGTCGACGCCCCCATGTCAGAGATTAGAGAGCTTGTTGTCGACGACTGCGAGTTCGGGCCTATGCTGCTCATGGCTCTTCCTAGTCTCGAGAGCCTAGCCTCTCTGCAAACCAGAGTCTACTTCGACTCCAGCTCATCATGCCCCTCCCTCAGGCAGTGGAACTTCGCCTTGCGCCTAGGTGTAGCTTATGAGCCATTCCGCCAAAGCTTTAGATCTTACCTGGAGGTGGAGCTTGACTTGCATCTCCAATGCACCCCGGACTTAACCAACATGATTATCCGCTTCACTGGACCTGACAGATGGTTTGTGCCATCAAGCTCCCCGTCGCAACTGTTGCCTAATCTGAGGCGTCTGCTGGTTGCTGATGTGCCTTCGTCTTGGGATGTCGCCTGGCCTCGTCTTCTCCTTGAGATGGCGCCATCCCTCGAGATTCTTCACATTCACATTACCCCTTGCACGGAGGAGCCCAATGATGAATTATCCTGGCAGCCCACCAAGCTTCGACATCATCACTTGAAGGAGTTTCTGATGGCTGGTTTCGAGGGGACGGAGAGGCAGATTTACCTTGTCAGGTTTGTCATGGAAGTATGTACGTCATTGCGGCATGTCAACATGTTCAAGAATGGGTATGCTCGGGACAAGGGGCACTGGGACTGGGAGATGGTAATGCAGCAATACTCATGGTCGGACAAAGAGAAGGATGCTATGCTGAAGCAGATCATGGATGGTGTTTCTTCCTCGACTGCTCCCTGCTCAGCTGGTTTGAGGCTGAAGCAGGTTATTGATGAGGGTCTTCCTCCACAGCTCCTGGTATACTGATTTTTGGGAGGAAGCAGATTATGGATGGCGGTTTCTTCATCAACAGCCCGGTTCCACTGTTGTGAGGCTGATCCTCGTGTTTGTGCATGCCTTGCAATTGCAAGCTTCTAATAATGCACATGCTTATTTAATAATCTTTCTCTTGCCGATGGGGATCTACCTCGCCTGCTCTTGGTCCACTGGTTTTAGGCTGAACCAGATTATAGTTAGGGGTCCTCCTTGACAACCCCTGTTCAAGTCATCAAGTGATATTAGGCTGAAACGGATAATGTATGGCAGTTTATTTCTCAACAACACTTGTTCAACTGGTTTGAGGCTGATGCTTGTGTTTGTGCTTGTCTTGCAAGCTTCAAGTAATGCACGGGATTATTTAATAATATTTATTTTATTCAGTTTGGTATATAATTTTGTCACGTAATGTTGGTGGTCTTCCTCTGGTACGCACTCGGTGCATTTGTTCAACAGAACTCAAATAGGCTGTTTGTGAAAATTTTCCATCTGCACACGCTTCAGAGTTCAGAGCCTTGTTAGTTGCTACACATATTTGAATTTAGCCTCATGTAAATTGAATATTCAGTAAAATCATATCACTTGCAATTAAGTTGGCCTTAGATCTGTGTTTCATTGATTGACATTTTACATTTTTATGTAGCTTTTACACACGAAGGATTTCCTTTAGTTTCATGCGATAAAAGTATTTCAATCCAGTAGTTGCATAGTGATTCATAGTTCTCATTTTTCAAGCCATGCTTTGAGCCGTCAACCCAGCAAAATTGTAAGGTGGAATTTTGGTAGTATGTATGTATGTATCTTTTTTAGGTCTGTGAACATCTGTTGTATATATCACCTTAATTTTTGTTACATGATATAGTATGGTCCTTAAACTTTGTGTCTTAGTGCAGTTATTTTTGTATACTATCAGCGCTTCTGCGTTTGTGCAAAACATCCAGTAGGTTATCGTGCTAACATAAAATCATGAAGGGAAGCTGGCACATGAAATTTGGTTTGGCTGTAGAATGAGATTCTTCAGTTTGCATTTATGGATAGTTTGTTACAGATATGAACTTATGTAATAGTATGTCATAATCAAACCTGTATTCTGCCCTGAATATTAAATATTCATCAATCTAAATTACACGTGCACTTATAGTAAACCAGGGAAAGTATATCGAATATGAATTCAGAGGATCTTTAATACAGTGTTCCTGGCTTGCACAAGGCACAATGTAAAATTTTGGCTTTGTTGTTTGGGATTCTAGGAAATTCAAGCTGCTGAGGAACTTGGTAGGATACATGTGTTCAATGCTTTTAATGTGTTTTGTTTCTTGGAACTGAATCTTTTCACCTTTGTATTTGCAGATATGTTCTCTTAAACTCTCTTCACCTTGTATTGGGAATTTGCCTCATTAGGTAGTACTTATTTATCTCCTTGAATGTTTCATATATTTGGAAGGACAGGCCTGGAGCAGTGGTAAAGTACTCCCCACTTGTGCCAAGAGGTCCTGCGTTCGACTCAGACTCTTTTCATTGCACTTTGCAGGATTAAGGCTTGACTCGTATAATCCTTCCCCAAACCCCACCTGGTGTGGGAGCTTCTAGCACTGGGTCTGTCTAATGTTTCATATATTGGCATAGTATTGCTCTTTCTTCTGTGAGTTCTGAACTGTTTTTCTATGCCTCAGCAGGAATTGGGCTATGCGCATCCACCGTGTGCGTCGTTAGACCCCAGGCAGTGATATTTGAGCAATCCCGATGGCTCACTGGCTATCGGGCAAAGTAGCATGTTGCAGTTCGTCGCCCAGCTGTACCACTTGGAAGAGGAACATCAGTTCCTGCAGGCTGTCAATTTGGGCGAAAACATCCACGAGACCATGACCATGTCCCAGGCGTAAGTGATCTGAAACACACCGCAGTGTTCATATTTTTCACAAATGAGTGGCAATCTGCCTTGGTATCTAATATGTTTACTTGATGAAGTAGTACATAAGGTTTAGTAACTTCTGGAAAGGATGAAGTAGTACATAAGGTTTGGTAACTTCTGGAAAGTGCATAGCATGCAAGATTACAAAAAGACAGTACTTGAATAGACCTCTAATTTACAGCATCTATTTATCTTGCTTCTGCACGTCATATTTGTAAGGTATTTCCCTTATATTTGCAACAAGAAAATAACAGCTACATCGACATTGCATGCTTGCACTCATTACCTTACTTGACGATTCAAGAGACTTATAGTTTTCTCTCTGAAATAAAAATTAGTTCCTCTTTAGTTACATAATCTCTGAACAAAATGTTTTCCTTCCAACTGAGTGGTTAGCATACCCTGTTGCTGTTACTTCTACAAACACTGTTGTGAGTACTTCTTTCTACATTCCCTAGATCTGAAAGAACAAATTTTGGACAACCTACCGACCTTCGATGACACTTCCACAGTCCTGGAAATCTTTAATATTTTGGATTGATTGGTAAGATCATTTTTACCACTGTCTTCCTTACAGGTTACATCTGAATTATGTCATTTGTCAATAGTATTTCCAGTAAAAAAAAGATATACCTTTGCTTCTCTGTATGAGATTAAACACATCATTGTGTAGGTATACAATAAATTTTAGTACACGGACTGGCTGATTCTTTGTATGCATGTCCACCTTAAAAAATCAGTATAGCAAGAACAGAGCATGCACACTATCTGTATTTCTTCCAACACTGCATGTGTACGCCTTCTGCAATGGTATTAAAGATGCTGTTTTATAGCTACTAATTTAATTTAATTTAATGGTCCATCTTATTTATTTTTTCATGGCTAAAAATATCCAGGCTAACAGAAAAGAGCAAAGATTACGTTCAGTTCATCTAGCAAAGACATCATATAAATTATACTCTTCATATGTTACCCCAGAGTATATAATAGCATGCATGTGAATATAATTTCTACATCTGTACCTCTTTTTTGATGTTTTGCTCATTTATCACATCTTCTCTCACCTACACTTGTAAGCAAAACCCTGTCTAGCAATTCTTCCCTACTTCCCATGTATATATAGCAATGATAGCATGGTTAATTATACTTATCCTTCTCTTGAATTTATGACCTTCATGGTGTTTTCTGTTGCTTTTCTTAGTTTTTATAATGTTACTAATCCTTGTGCTGTGCCCAGTCAGAATACACTTTTTTGTAAATCAAGGATGTTGGTTACAAGTCCTATCATGCATTGCATCCTATTGCTTGATTGCACCCTCCTTATTTTTGTTATATTTGCTGGCTCAAATTGAATGGAGGAAAAACTTGTCTAATCAACAGGGTGATTTAGGATTTATGTATCTCGATCTGTACTCAAGAAAGGACAAATGTCCACGGTGTGCTCATTTTGCAATCAGAGGGGGGCGACAATTATCTGACTTGGAGTACCAACTTCCAGTATATCCTCTTGATCTCTTATTTATTATTATTATTATTATTATTATTATTACTGTTATTATTATTATTAACTTTGCAGTAGAATATGCAGAATTGTAGTATAAACATGAAGGCTTCTCATCACTGAGTAGCAGCTCCAAGCATTAAGGGTCTCCCTGATAGGTAATAACTTTAGATCAAACATTTTGAAATTGAAACTAGGTCCAAGGCTAATAACTGAGTAGCAGCTCCAAGCATTAAGGGTCTCCCTGATAGCTAATAACTTTAGATCAAACATTTTGAAATTGAAACTAGGTCCAAGGCTGATGCATACCTATTGTACACTTGTGGCATATTCTCATTTCCTCATGAAAACTGGATCAGTAACTGACTCCACAGCATTTGACGCAACTAGATTAGTAGATCTGCGCATCGGAAAATTAGCGTAGTTCAAATTTATGCTGCTAGTACATTTTTTGTCAGTAGACTCTGCTCTTGCTTTTCAGATCATTGAGTTGGTTTGCAACTTCTCAAGTTCTAGCGGATTAACCGCAAGGCTCAACCATTGGGATGTAGAAACTCTTTTTCATCAGTTTGGCCATGCCTTCTCTGCTATCAAGAACGGTATTCTGCTGGTTCCTTGTAATATTTAGGTTATCAGGTGGCTTCTAGTTATCTTATCTGA
This sequence comes from Poa annua, assembly GCA_026929855.1. NCBI lineage: Eukaryota > Viridiplantae > Streptophyta > Magnoliopsida > Poales > Poaceae > Poa > Poa annua. The sequence goes on from CM049431.1 coordinate 87,140,535, forward strand.
TTGCACATTGATATTTGCAGGAATATCAGCATTCCTCTGGCACTAGAGTTGCTCTTGATGTTGATATTGATCTAATTATGGATAGCAATTTGAGTGTAATTCTTATCGCAGGTTTTATCCATTTGTTCTAGCTGAAACAACTGGCGATCCAATACCAGAAAAGCTGGTAAAGGCACTAAATGCTTCTCGGAACATGTTTTCAGCTGGTTTGATTATCACTTTACTTTATGCATTAGGATTTAGCCATCTCTTCTTTTTTGTCGACCTCACCCTATTTCTTGTCCCACTTTGTGTTATCGTGCCTTGTCCCAGATTTTCTATATTCAGTAAGAGCTCTTTTATAGTGATTGGGACGGTACCCGTGGTACCGACGGTACCGTTGACTACTATTTTCCTTAACTGTTGATTACGGCATGATTTATAGTAGCGTTTAATTTAAACTTGATGGAGTTCCTTGAAAAAACACGATAAACCGAGTCCACGGTTCTCTGCCAATTCCATTGTGATCTTCAGGCTAATCGAGCCGTGACTAGAGCAGCCGCTGCCGCCTCTCTCCTTCACTCGCGGCAAGGGAGCAGTAGCACGCCGACCTCCCTCCCTCACCAAGCTTACAGCGAGGTGGTCATGGCGTGCCTTCGACAAGCGACTGCTGGGGATTTCGGTGCGCGGTGAGGAGGTCGGCATGACGGCGGCACGGAGGGAGCGGGGAGGGAACAGAGACCGTGGTACTCCACCTCCGACGTTCTAGCATACGCGTACACGAGGCCACCGTGCCTTCGTCGTGCACGGCCGCCATCAGTCGTACAGCTTCGCCAGGACCCTTTCAGTGGGCGCCTCTGTGACACACCCTCTCCGTCGACGTTGGCGCCCCTTCTGACTCACCATCCCTGCCTCTGTCAGGTTACTATGCCTCTGTCAGGTTACTCCTCCACTCCCAGCTTTGTGTGCCTTGCACTCTATGAATGAATGAATGGATGCAGGCATAGCTCGTGGGTGGTCTGGGACTATGGGTAGTATCACGACAACCTAGCCGAGCTGCAAAATAATTCGGTAGAGTTAAGATCACTAGTTAAATTCAGCATAACCTGATTAGTGACAAAACACATCTTATCATGGCTGCCCCACTGAATGGATGACCATGCACATCTTATCATGGTAATCCAAACACTTTGATGCTAATGAAAGGCTGATGAGACAATGCAGCAGAACATGGCCCTGCTCCTTGGATGTTGCCACTTGGAGCAGCTTATTGCCAGGTTTGTTGAAGGAGAGAGAGGCATTGTGAGTTGTGGATGAATGAAAGGGCATGGACAAAAGGAAAAATCTGAAAATGCGTGATTATAGCTTTGCTGCCTCCGTCCACCGGCTGGCCATGTTTTCTGCTCTGCTGCCAGTGATGTTGTGGTCTTCCCATCAATAGAGCACCACATGATTCATTATTTGTTGAGGCGAGCTTCAAATTGCTTGGTCTCTCTCGGCTATGTTCGTCCCTTTTTGTTTTTCCTTCCATGTAGCTTTCGGTTCTGTAGATTGAGATAAATCTATAATCTGTCACCTAAGATTTGTAAAATATAAGTTTTCATATACGCGCTTAGGTCAAGTAGGTCATAATTTCCTTCTTATACTAATGGAAAATGGAGCGGTGTTGTGATTCTCTGTTTGGGATCTTTTCCTCTCTGTTTTGAGTTGTATTTAGACTCATAATTGACTGATTATCACACATCCTTATACTGATGGAAAATAGAGCAGTGTTGTGCTCCTGTGTTTGGAATTTGTTCTTCTCGGTCTTGAGTTGATGTTATTTGTTTTGCTTCACAAAGTTCATGGTTTTGTTACTCATCTTACCTGGACTGTTTTTTTAAGAGATCCATTTCCCTAGATTACCCAATGGAAAAGGCTCTTTGTTGCTACTTCGATAATGAAGCAGGAACGTTCATTTTTTATTTATTGTGAGCTCTTTGATCATTTCCAATTTTCTCATGCAAGGAAGTACGGCTAAACTGCATGTTAACCCGCATTAGGTTATTACTTACTTTTAAGAGTAATTAACTGAACAAGAAAAATATATGCTAATTCGTATTTTATATTATATCAGTTCAAGGATTACTCCTTCTTGGTAAGGTACTAGGTTTCTGTACTACAGCACCATCATTTCTGTTTCTTGTGTGTTACACAGGTATGAATGTACCCTCCAGTTTAGATGCATTAGGCCCATAGATGATTAAATTCGAATATATTTATCATGCTAGGTTGCTACATTGAGTGAAATGTTCACAGTACCTCTCAGACTTCCTAAAGTAGTGAGATAATCCAGCTACAGTTACTTACGCTATAGTTTTAGTAAGTGATTTTAATTCCCTGTTCAGCTAGAGCATTGGTAATAATATCTGTCACCCTCCTTACCTATTTATGCTTGATACATTCTACCCATTTATGTACATTTTGTATATTGTGAACGTGGAAAAGTATGCCTAGACTTACCTCACCTTCTATCTACGCAAACATTGAACTCTTATCATGTCTTATATTTATAAATTTGTTTGGTTTGGGTGAGGAAATAAATGTTCTAACATCATTGTCAGCTTTATCCTGAACCATTTCTTATGGGTGGTAGTTCATCAAGCCGTATTAATCTGAGATAAATCATGTGCGAATTGTATTCCTTGGTCTACTATAATAGAACATATTTTCTACTAAGAATCCTCCAGCAGTGGAACTTCAACGTAGTCCACTTATATTCTTTTTGAATTGGTGCACCTTTCATTTGCTAACACATACTGTTTTCCAGTATGTAGATACTTTTGTTGCCATTGCTCTGCACAGCCGATCAATCAATACAACAGACGGACACCAGGATCAGAAAATGAATATTGCCTTTGCTTATGTGCTTATATATATGCTGCTATGCACCAGCTTCTTATAAGTTTACCCAGAGGCGTTTGTACAAATGATCATCCTGTTAGCTAATGTAACTATGTAAACTGTGTATATATGCTGCTATGCACCAGCTTTTAACATCACCGTAGTTCAAGACAACAGACCAACACCGTGATTTTTCTCCAAGGATGGCGTGCACGTGCATCTTCTTTGTGCGAGGTACTTGTAGGCCTTAACTAGAGAGTGACCCGCCGTCTAAGTGAACAAATCACCCTTGTTGAGCTAATCATATGAATTTATTTCTATGTGGTTAAGACTAAGATTGTGGTGTGGACTTACTGGCAGAAATTTGATCTTTTTTTATCAACATACTATTTGGCATAATAAATATCTAATACAAAATAACTATGGATGCACATACACCTCGTTAATATGTGGCCGGTCGTCTCAACAACTTGGGACCCAGGAGGTCGCATTGTTTGTATGGACAAATATACGAAGTGGCTCTGCTGAGCGGATTGATATCTTGCACCTGTTCATGTTCAGTAATCGGCACACCAAAAAAGGTTCAGTAATCAGCGACCGCCAATCGCTTACAGTACCATGCAAGATGTACTCGTTTATGACTGTTGAAACAAAACGAATTAGAACAAGAAAGTTGTATAAAACGGCGAGATGAACCTACTGCTCAAAGGAAATTTGAAACGGTCAATCGTTTGTGATCCATTTGATAAAATTCATTAAAAAGAGTTTTAAATATGGACACAAAAATAAATGTTAACAATTAGCAAAAGTTGAACGGACCGCTGGAATGGAACCACTTCATCAAGTCTGCTAGCTGGTCTCAGTATTACAGAGCGGGATCAATGTAGCTGTACAAAGCGAACTATTGAACACAAATTGTCTGCTACTACTGAAACTCTGAAAGCTTCTATCGTGCATATTTCTGTATTTCAATCAGATTTTTTGTTTTGAACTTGGGCAGGTATAGATTACGAATAACTATTTTGATTTGTAATGGCGTTCGATCAGCTCCACCACTTAGGGAGGGCATGATCCGATCCACACTTGACCACACGGGAACAGCTCTCTAAACCATTTGGGCCTTTTGGGTCATGAAAATGTTCAGGTTAGACACGGGATACCGAGCCTTTTCTGCATTTTGGTTGGTCCTTTGCGGGCACCCGTGGCCATCTAAACCCAGCTGCCGGCCCTCTCACTAGCTAAGTACTGTGAGTAAGGGTGTGTTCGTTTTCAAAACCACACGAAACGGAATGGAATCAAGTCATTTCTTACCACGATTCCTGCGTTCGTTTCTGGGATGGAACGGAACCGATGCGTTCCTCGCAAGAGAATATTTGTTGTAGGTGCGGAACGCACCCGTCAGGCCGATTCGGCCGGACGAGGTGGAACACGCTCTCTCACGCGCTAATCTCTCCTCTCTCCCTTGACCGGCCCGAGGTCAACGACGGAGGAGCATGACGCCACTAGTAGAAAACGGGCCATAGGACCAAACAGAAATACCCCATTTGTCCCGGTCGTATTACAAACCGGGACAAATGGGGTCAAATAGTTGGTCTCAGCCTACACGCGTTTCAAAATCGAACCTTTTGTCCCGGTTCCAGCCACGAACCGGGACAAAAGGTCACTGGACCCCATTTGTCCCGGTTCAAGCCACGAACCGGGACAAAAGTAGGTGCCTATATAATTAAAAATGGTTTCACTTAAAAAATTCATTGTTGACACTTAAAAAATAGAAAATAATATTTATGAAAATAATTTGAATAATCCCTTCAACACGATTGTTTACTATACCAAGATGCACTCGTTTGTAGAATATGAGATTTTTATCACAAATAATTTGAAAAATATGAATTAGATTTAAATAATCATCATAAACTCATTTAACTAGACGAAATTAGGTAGAAATCAATTAAAAACCTAATACTTGTATATTATCCATCATATGTGTACTAGTTTCCATGAAAATTAAATGGGTGTCATTTTTCATCATATTTTTTGTATTTTGTTCACAAAAAAAGACATTTTTGCACTTAAAAATAGAAAATGGTATTTATTAAAATAATTTGAAGAACCCATTTGGCATGATTGTTTCTTATACCAATGCGCACCTATTTGTGGAATACAAGATCTGTATCACAAAATATACGGTGAAAATTACCGTAACTTGATCATTTGACTTGAAACTTCTAAATGTTTATAGATGATAGATCTTTTTGTGAAGACTTTCGTTGTAAATTTTGTGAAAAGTCAAGTTTATCATTTTTCATGGCAACTAGTACACATATAAGGACCCCATGCCAAATGATATCCTTTTTGAGATGTTTATCGTTATGTTTTATTTTTTTCGTTAAAACGATCAAAATAGTCGCGATGACTATTCATCAAAAGAGGTAAGATTTTCTAGAATTATCAACATTTGTGTACCTTAAAATATTTTTTCCAAAAGATTAAAACCAAACTATCAAATAGTTATAGCTCAAATTTGAATTAGTTTCGAATAATCGACATAAACTCATTTAACTAGACGAAATTAGGTAGAAATCAAGGAGAAACATAATACTTGGGGATTATCCATCATATGTGTACTAGTTTCCATGAAAATTAAATGGGTGCCATTTTTCATCATATTGTTTGTACTTTTCTCACAAAAATAGTCATGTTTCGCACTTAAAAAATAGAAAATGATATTTATGAAAATGATTTGAAGAATCCCTTTGGCTATCAAATAATTATAGTTTAAATTTGAATTAGTTTCAAATAGTCGACATAAACTCATTTAACTAGGTGAAATTAGCTAGAAATCAAGCAAAAACCTAATACTTGAGGATTATCCATCATATGTGTACTGGTTTCCATGAAAATTAAATGGGTGTCATTTGACATCATATTTTTTGTAATTTGTTCACCAAAAAGTAGCATGATAGTTTCTTATTCCAATATGCACATATTTGTGCAATATGAGATCTTTATCACAAATTATGTTGTGGAAATGACCATAAGTTGATCATTTGGCTTGAAACTTCTAAATGTTTATAGATGAAAAACCATTTTGTGAAGTTTTTTTTGGAAATTTTATGAAAATAAAGTTTATCATTTTTCATAGCAACTAGTACACGTATAAGGACCTCATGCCAAATGATATCTTTTTTTTGAGGTGTTTATCATTTTATTTTGCCGTAAAACCGATCAAAATGGTCACCATGGCTATCTATGTTTCTGTAGTGCAAAAGATGATTTGGATATCATATTTAAAATCCTCTAAGTTTTTTCATCAATTTAGACATTTTATTTGTTGAATTCTTAATTAAGGTTTTAAAGATACGAATTATTCCATAGTAAATGAAAAAGGCAAAAATAAAGTAATATTTATTTTATCATTACTTATTACAATATTATTATTATTCTATAGTCATTGTTGTTTATTCAACTTAATTTTTATAATACAAGTAATGAAAAAGTATAACATGATGACCGAGTGGTTAATATGATTGATAAGATAGTAATATCAGTAAGTTCTCAGTTCTCTCTTAGTATCTAATTTGAAAGGAACCTAAATGTTAAGCGTGCTGGGGTTGGAGTAGTCTGAGGATGGGTGACCGAACGGGGAGTTTGATTTAACAATAAGTGTGTAGTTAGTGATGAAGTGTGTGAGTTAGTAGGTAATTAAATGTGTGGCTAAGTGAGAAACAAAAAAAAGAAATAGAAAACACGAAAGAAAAAGAAAAACATAATAGCAGCCAGCAATACGAACTGGGAAAGAAATACGAAAGAAAAAGAAAAAACAGAAAATAGGAAAAAAACAAAAAACACTATTGTCGTCGTAATACGAACCGGGACAAATAGCCTCCGGCAAAAAGACTGGCTGACGCGGCCACGTGCCCCCCAATTGGTCCCGGGTCGTGGCGTGCCCGGGACAAAAAGCCACCCTATTTGTCCCGAGCACGTTGTCCCGGGCGCGTGCCCGGGACAAATAGCCCATACGGCCCGGGACCAATAGCATGTTCTGCTCTAGTGCGCGGAGGCGGCTAGAGCTCTCTCCCCTCGACATGATCTCCTCTCTCCCCTCGACCGGCCCGAGGCGCGGCGGCAGCCATCCAGCCCGAGGCGGCCGAACCTCTCCTCCTCGGCCTCTCCTCTCTTCGCTGGGCGCGGAAGTCGCCAGCTGTGGGTTGAAGGTCGCCAGGCGCGGGCGGAGGGCTGACGAAGCAGATCTAGGAGGCGTCCCTCCCTTCAGCCGCGGCCGCATCGGCTACCTCTTCGTCGACGAGGCGGGGCCGGGTGGATCTGGTCCGACGGCGCCCCGACGGCCATGGACCCGCCCACGGAGACCAGGAATCGAGCGGCGGCGGCAGAAATCAGACACGGCGGCAGCGGGATTTCCTCTAATTAGATCCTTCCCCTCCAATTTGATATATTTCACCTCCGGTTTTGGCCTCGTTCTTCTCTGAATTTGGCCTCGTTCTTCTCTGATTTTGGAATCAACGGAACACCCATTCCATTCCATTCCACTACTTATGGAATCAACTGAACACCTAGATGAAATGGAATGGGATGGAATGAAATGGCCGAAAATGGAACACACCCTAAGTAGACCCACGGGCCTACGAGTGCATGGTGTGACGCTGCCTTGCCTCTCCCGTTGAATCCGTCGCCTCACTCAGCTCAACTTGCAGGATTTGGCAATCAAGCTTGTTGACTTGTTTGCTAATTTAGCGTTTAATAACTAGTAGCAACACGTAGTTTCCACATGCATGGGATCATGCAGTAAAGGCTGGTCACTCATATTGATTCTACACAGTGCATGGATCGCCATCCGTTTAGTCCGTTGTGCGCCGTAACGAAGAACCGTTCAACGGGATGTGTGGCTGTATCGAAGAAAAATATGTCATGTAATTAAGGCGTAACTACAGAATCCAAATGCGTTGGTCAGCTAATGGACAGTTCATCGGATTATTAACAACTAAAGCCCGTGAATAATTGGTCGTGGTGATTGGTGGGCATGAGATGCAAAACGAGCTGAGGTGACTTTGGACTTTGGAGCCATTCAATTTACAGTCACATTCCACAGCTCGAATATGTGCATTGCTGCCCAGCTATAGACTGCGCACTATACTGCAGAATATTTGTGAGTTTCCCTGTCATGGATGAATAAAAACAAGTCAAAAATATCTCCTTGGCAGGGCTAGATCATATACAACCCTACCGGTGCATCAAGAAGGTGAAATCAGATTTTTTGGGGGTCCATATATGGTAAACAATTACTAATACTATTTTTACTAAGAAAATAATTCCTACCTGGTATCTGCATCCTGGTGTGGATACAAGTAGCTCCACCACTATGTCCTTTGCCGGTTACGCGTGAGGCTCTCATGCTGCATGTATGACCCATACCTTAACTCAACAATATACGTCTACACTTTCTTTATCTCATTTATGAACATGGCTACATGTTCACCACAATATTATTGGTCGATACTTGTTTGATTTGGTCAAAACGAGCTGCCAATTTCATCGATATCTGTTACAAGTCAACTCAACCCGGAGACGAAACGACCCGTCCTTCGTTCTCCTTTTGTGAACACTAGCTAATCACCACCATGTAAGTGTTTCTCGTATGTGACCCTGCAAATGTACATACATATACCGCATGAAAACCTATTTCGATTGTGGAACCAATCGTAATGGTCTTTATTGCGGTCCTCTGCGGAGGCCCTTTGCAGACGGGATTTCATTAGTAAGCATCAAGGAAAGTAAGACTTGAGGATGGAAGGGAGGAAGGAACGGGTCAGACGGTATCTACGCTATCTGCAGGTGTGGTTGACTTGCTAAGCTATTGATAGCGGAATCATCATAAAATCAATCTAAAGGCACCACTCCTCTTATTATTAGTAAACGGTAGGAACCCAAGCCAACAAGGGAAGAGATCCGAAGACGAATCGGAATACGGAACCGGAAGCATTAAACAGAACTAATAAACAGAAAAAGGTTGATAAATGATCGGCTTTTTTTGTAGAAAAATGAAAAGACGCGCAGCAGGCGCGTACAGTTTCCTGAGCTCGACGGTGCGAGTCACCAGGAGCTTAAAGTAAAGACAGACGTGAAAGCGAAAGTGGAATCCTCCTGCCCCTTCGTAGATCTACGGATTTCACCCCTACACACGAAATTCCACTTCCATAATTGCAAATTAAATTCTTTTTTAGCTTTGGGGTCGACCCCGGTAAAAAAAAAGGAATCCATAAAAACTTGGGATCCAACACCATGGGGCCTTTAGTCTTTTGATTAGAGTAGAGGTCGCGAGAGAGCAGAGCGTACCGCCCTGCCATAGTCGCTCAACGGAGCTTTTAGTTTTTTTTAGGATCTCGAAAGCCATTTTTAAATGGTGTGCTTTCGGAACTTTATGGCACCTAAGTGCTATTTACTGATTCTAGATAGGAGGAAGGATTGAGTAGATTGACGGACTCTAGAGATGGGATAATAACCTCCCTCCGATTACAAAAAGTTTACTATTCATAAAAAGGAAAGTAGACTATTACTAAGGATGAACAGTAAAAAAAGACGGCCTATATTTAATGAAGGTAGCGTATGTAAAGATAAAGTAAATAAATCCATATGACGGCAGGGAGCGGAGGCAGCTTCAACTCAAGTGAGGAGCAAGCTTACCTCGGGCGGGTAGATTGATCGGCTCCTTCATATCTCGGGATTTAGCTTAGGCCACCCAGGCCATACCATAGAAAAAAGATCTGGTTTCCTTTCCCTCATCAACCTGCCGCTGCCGTTCTTTTATTTCACGAAAGAATCTTTCCGTCCGTATTGAGGCTCCTTCGACTAAAAATGGAACGAAATGAGATTGGAACTGGTACTTCGGAATCAAGGGCTCCTTCATATCTCGGGATTTAGCTTAGGCCACCCAGGCCATTCTGCTTTGAAAATGCCTATTTTCGGCATCCCAGTTCTGCACTTTTTGATCTCCCCTAGTCTGTAGGTGGCTTTTCAAGTCCGCCGTCTTATGTAGTACTTCCTCCTCGAAAACGTCTGATGTGACTTCACCTGAAAGTGCATCTGGAACCGCTCCCAGTGCTTATTTAGCCGGGGCCCCAAACAAACAAAAGGGAATGCGAGCTCACACGCAAACTCCTCGCTCTTCGCCCCTGCCCCTCCACCCAAACCTCCTGATCCCCAGACCAACCGGCGACGGAACCCTCAACAGCAGGCGGAGTTATATATTAGGAACCCCATCCAATGGAGCACCCTTTTTGGTAATGGAGCTATGGGCGACATTGAGAGAAAACTCGACTACTGTTCACCTTAAACTAGGGCTGATAAGATCGTGGCCGTCTGCCCGGAAGAAGAGCTCGTGGAGAACGCAAAAAGTTGGAAGAAGACCCTCTAAGGGTATACTATTTATTCGGAGAGGCCCGCCTTTCGAATATATCAATAAAGACCTCCCTAAGATCTGGGAACCCAGAGGGGCTCTTGAGATCATTTCATAAATGAATGGCTTTTTCCTCTTTCAATTCCTGCTGGGGGAAAATGGCTCCAAAGTGTTCAAAGGCGGACCTTGGCTTATTGGTGGTCGGGTTTTCATCCTGCAAAAATGGGAAAGAGGATTGGATGTCCGTAAAGACCTCTTGCAGAGCGCCCCTATGAGGGTACGGTTCCCTCAGCTCGGGCTCCACCTCTGGTCATCCAATATTATAGGAAGGATTGCGAGTACTATAGGTAAGCCACTTTATATGGAGAAGCAAACTTATACCAAATCCCCTCTCGTGTTTGCCAGGGTCTGTATTGAAGTTAATAGAGCAAAGAAGCTGCCTTCAAAGGTTTGGATCGACGTCGGAAATGGAAGCCTTGAGGAAGAATGTGTCGAATACGAATGGAACTTTCCAACCTTCGATAAAAGGTCCCATCCTCGGGAAATTCTTTTTGCATTTTCCCATCGGCCTAGAATTGCCTTTCCTTCTCCTTTTGATTTTCGTATCATTATTATTACTTTGGTTTCTTAATAGGGGGGGGGGGGGGATGATTCATCGTGTAACCCGTTCCCCCAACGAATTGCATTTTCTTTTTCTTTGATTTTTGTTTACCCTTCGTTTTGAAACTTTTTTCTTAGATGCCGGAGAGAAAGTTTTACCAAATCCTGCAGGGGATCAGGCTCAACCCGCGGATGCGCCCCCCGCTCTGTCTGCTCCACCAGTTGAAGTCCCTGCCATTTTGAACCCGCCCCAGGTTCCGTCATCCTTGGATCCAGGCAGAAGGCCGGAGGATCGAGTGCAAGATGGCGCAGAGGCAAGTGCCAAGCCAAAACCTGCTCCTTTTAGGGGAGTACGAGCGTCTTTCGAAGATTGGAAAATATCCCATACTTGGAGAGAAGCAAACCAACCGGCCGATTTGCAATTGACTATGCTTAGTAGTTTACATCTTTGGTCCCAAAGCTTATCTGCCAGATGAAGGGAGGGTGTGGCCATAGTTTCCTGCACACCGAAGCTATTAGTGTCCTCTCCATCCCTCTCTCCACACAACCAGCTTAATATGACCCTAAAAAAGACGTATGTATGACAATGCAAATTTTCTGTGATAGATGTGTTTTGACTGAGACGGCACAGTAGTAGTATACGAGAGAAATTCAATGGGAATCTTGGACAATGGGCGAAAGCCTGATCCAACAATAATGTGTGAGTGAAGGAGGCCAATGCCGCTTGTAAAGCTCTTTCGTCGAGTGCGTGATCATGAAAAGACTCGAGAGAGAAACCCCGACTAACTCTTCTATCTTCAACTTTTTTGCTTTATCTTTATAATTTTATTTCAGTTGTTTTCCTGCTCCTCTATCCGCCTATCCTCTAGATACAATGTTTGCATCAATAGAGAACCTTTTCCATTACTTTGTTCAATTTCTTCGCTCGGAACTTCCAAGAAAAATGATGAATTGATTCTCAAATTGATAGTTTCACGTGAGCTTATCAATGTTGTTAGGTTCTCTACAACAGGAATCCATTTTCTAATTGCCTCTCGTGCTTTAGTAAGTAATGGTAGAGATCTTTAGAATTAGTTTCTTTGTCCGAAGTGTCTTCAAAATCTATGTTGTGACATTCTGTGCTGAGATATTTTGAATCATTTTCCTTAGAGGGAGGGTCTTCAAGAGCGCCCTGTCACTGGACCAACATAAATGGAAATTATCCAAGACTGAACTCAAAAGAGCAGCTCGATCCGTGGATAAGTATACCCAACTTGAAAAGATGTCTAAGAACCGACTTACTAGTTACTACATATCTATCCCTTTAGAGAACCAACCATCTCTAATTCACGCGTTCACCCTAAAAGACGTAGGGTATTTGCCAAGATCTCTGTCTCCTAAATCACTTTGACTCAAAATCAAACCAAAACATCTCTCATAGATGCGAAAAAAGATTCAATCAACATATTTATTCCTTCTTGTGAGAATGAGGGTTTAAATTTGATCTAAGTGCAAAGGGAGTCTTTGAGAAGGTTCACTCAACTTTAATAGAGAGAAGATCTCAGTATGGCATCTGGGTGGGGCGGTGTGCGGGTTACTTTGGGGATACGCCCAAGTTGATGTCCTTTAAATCCAAACATATCCCTAGCATCTTCTTTCTCTTGCCAATATAACAATAGAAATGTTGTTATTGTATGTTAATCTATTGTAGGAGTCACTATAAAATGTGCTTAGCCAATAAATTTCACTTTGCCTTATTTGTTAATTCTCTTTCTCAATGGGGCGGGGAAACTAGACAACGCAGTGGTAGAGTGTCACCTTGACATGGAGCAAGTTATCAGTTTGAGGCAGATTATCCCTAAACCCACCAATGTGAGTTTTTCTATCACTTCTCATGCCAAAAAGTGACCCTTCGATTAAAAATACCTTCTAGAGCTCCACATCCACGTACAAGGCCTACCAATCGTACACACTATATTTTTCACTAGCATATGAACAGGCATTAGAGGCACCACTACTACGCCTTAACTAAAAAAATTGGTGCTTAATTTTTTGTTTGTTTTGGTCAAGCTAGTCCCAAAATCAGCTGTTTAGAAGAATAAAAAGGCTTGATTCAAAAACTTATAAATCCCTCAAAATGGATATGAAAAAATCCAGGTATTGTGGAGATTCCTTCGGTTTCCATTCTACAACATCTTAATCCTAGTTTTTCTTATCAAAGAAACATTCCATTATCAGCACATTCCTTCATCAATCTCTACGGACTGATCTAGCAATCATGTTCTTGTTGGATCAAAATTGTTATAATAGTGACTGAAAGTGGGGTGGTATGCGACATCATAACTTCTAGTATCTCTTCCAATGGTACCTGTCTAGCGATGTGTCGTTAGATGGTCAACTGATGACGTAGAAACATATTCGAAAACAAGTATGCATGCGCACTTGAGTGAAAACACAAAAAAAAATTTAGGGGGGGGGGGGGGGGGGCTCATAAATTATTCGTGAACGCAGTATACACAATACTAATTATCCAACTCAAAAATAGATGCATGGCATGGGTGCAGCCACAAGAATTCGTGACAATGCAATGTTAGTGTGCCCCTATTTGATTCCCTAGTTGAAGGCGGTAGCTCAAAACTTCTATCTTGGGATTAAAATCACGAGATCGACTTTTCCTTTCATTATCAGAACATATGTGATGATCTCTTCTTAAAGATTTGGCCTAAGAAATCTTACCTTTTATTTTTTTTGTTGATCTTTTAACATTGCGTTAAGTGGTAGCCTGGTGGAGTTACTATCACAAGGTATACAACCTTAGATTTTTGACCTTTTATGCATGATTTTGCCGGGCTTTGAATAATATATGGCGGTGGATATTGCATATATAGGAGGCTATCCTATTTTTAGAGAGAAAATAATACTCGTGCATATACATAGGTCCAAGTGGCAGAAATATCATGAATCCATGTCATATGTTTTTTTAGAAACACAGTACAAACACATACGCTCACATACAAGCGCACACACTCAACACTATAAACGCACCCACGCACACCCTGACCCTATGAGCACCTCCAAAATACTGAGCCGGCAGATCGAGTCTTGAGATTGACGAAGTCATCACGGGCGCCTCGCTATCAACGGGAGCGTCGCCTCCCATTGAAAGAATATTCCGCCTAAATTCAACACACAGACGTCAAACCTAGGGTTTGAACTCTGGTGGGCTGAGGGTACAACCACCCTGCTAATCATCCAACCACATGTTGGTTTGCAAATCCATGTAATATCTTGAGCGAATAGCTGACATATTAGACCCCTAAAGCATGTGAATGTCGTGTTGTTTCAGTTTGTTACAGAACTGCCAACCAATAGGGCAAACAATGGAACTAGCTGGATCTATGTTTAGTTATACGACCTACATTATGAGGCATCATGTGGTACTGGTGACTAGTTCTTAATTTATGGCATACATAATTAGGAAAGGCGTAATAACTTTACAAACTTCCCCATGTTGAATTATTATAGTGAGAACTCAAATATACGTCATCCGGATTGTTGGCTACATGACATTAGAGAGTATGTTTTTAAAAAAATGTGTTACGAAGATATATCAGTGACGAGAAAGTATTCCCTTTAGATCTATTATTCACACATCGGATGATATTTTCACTTGTAGTAATGTTATTTGGGTTTCTGAGAGAAAATAGCTCTTTCTAAAATCATGAGGTGACAGTTAGTCTTACATATCCATTTTCTACTATTATGTGTTTTTCGTAGATATAACACGTTGATTTAAATAAGTATGCCTATAATAGACAAAAACAACAACATATATAACTGCCAACTTGGTTAATTATTATGTGTTTATTCTCTTTCTATAAGATATTATTACATTCTTATGTAATTATATTACAATTGCTCAGTCTCAACAACATCCATCTACACAATGCTCTATGAACCATAATTCACTACTTCATGCAAATTAAGTAGATCTGATAAAACATAATGTACATGGGCTCTAAACATGCATGTTCGAGGTAGCTCATTTTCTTGTGAAGGCTTATAAGGCCCAAAGAATGTTATTATGCATTTAATGTCCACCTTTAGATGACATGGATCCAAGTATAGGATTTGGATGTCATAAATGTGATCATTAAGGTAATTTGGCCGTCATTATGTTATGGATTGAGGTGATAGTTCTTTCGATTCAACTACCGTTGAAGTCTGAATGAGTCTTGATAAGATAAGGATGTGGACATAGTTAAGATAGCACTGTTTTAATGGTTCTAAATATGGATGTGAAATTAATCAAGGTAACAATAAATATGTTAGCATTTCCAAAGAAGGATTTAAATGTACTCGCATATGAATAATTGGAGAATAATTAATAGTATCTATAAAATAGCATATTTCTAATTCGGCTCATAACATACACAATGTTTAGGCTTCTTGGAGTGCATTTTTTCTTTATAAGGGGAGTAGAACTCCTCATACCTCACAGTAGTATGTCGTTAGCCAACGGTGCCAATAAATCTCTTTCTTTTTCCAGATACCTTTTGTACCTATTTGCAATAGGAAGTTGTTTGCAAGTTGTTTGCCTTAGTATGCCGAGGAGAGAGAAGAGGTTGGGTGTTGTTTACATCGATAACGACAAAGAGCGTGAAGTCACCTTCTTTAAACGCCGTGGAGGTTTATTCAAAAGCGCTGCCGACCTTTCCGTCCTCACCGGTGCTAGGGTTGCTGTCGTCCTAGAGAGGCGCAATGGGAAAGTTCACTCATTTGGGACTCCATCAGCCAAACCCATTGTTGATGCTTTCCTATCAGGATCTCCACCGACATCTCCATTTGCCAGTGAAGCGAAAGCCGCAAAAATTGCAAGTCTGCAAAATGAGTTGGCTAAGTTGGACATGGAGAACATGATGGCGCGCAAGAAAAATCAACTCTCTATCCAACACATGAAGAAGATCCAAGACGAGAACCCAGGTAATGTGGCAAATCTTCTATTTTCAAAGGTAGAAGATCTTAGTCTTGAAGATCTTGAAATGCTCTTCAATGAACTCTCACGGGTTCAAGAAGACATTAGAAGTGTTTTGCCTCCACGACATCATCATCATGAGCGTGACACTAATATCAGTGCTCCAAGCATGACACAAAACCTATTAGCACCAAGAGTCTCCTCATCGGTGTTTCTGAATAATACTACTCCAACGATGCAGTCATCCTGGTCACACCATCCTCCACAGCACCATTTGTCTTCGTTTCCACTACCATCACCAATAGACCAAACTTTCGCACCACCGTTTCCTATGCATGTCCCAGAAATTCTACAACCTCCACCACCAGCTTCGTCGCTACAACTAGTGTCCTCACAACAGCCGATAACTTATCCGCAGTGGGAGCTTTCTCAACCACATGATCTACACCTTCAAAACTACCAGATTCCATGCAACATGGCGCAACCACCACAAGACTACGCAACTCCTGGCTTAACCAACGAGCACAATTTGGAGGCCACACAACTATTGGTTAACTGCAGTGTCGATGATTTTTTCATTGATGATATGGCTGGATATGGACAATGGGGCCATCCTCTATCAGATCAAGCATGCAACAACGTATTCCTAGGGATGGATCCTTCTTTGGGTTATAATGTAACTGATGTAGGCCAACCTTCCATGGGAACTGGTGGACTAGGCAATGCACCGTTGGGGCCCTCTTTTAACGGCCAAGAGGTCGATGTTCATGCACCGTATGGAAGTCCTTTCTAGAAAATAGTTATTTCTTCCATTCTAGCAATGTATCAACAGAAAAGCTGGTTTTCTTTCCATTAGGCAAATAAGGCACTTTGAGGCCAGAATAAAATGCATGTTCAAAGTCTTGGGCCATAAACATGGTTTTAATTGTATCGATGAGTGTCTCAATGTAACCAAATAGTTAAATATTTATTGTTGAGGTGTTTGTATCAAGAGGATGAAGCAAGAGAAACATGTGACCCAATTATACACCTGTTAGTATAGTATATTGTGAGCCCAACATTACTAAATCTACCAAAACATGACCCGTGCTTGTTAAATAAACGAAAGATTGACGTATTTTTTCTTAAGAACCGAGCATTAAATACTACACTTTGATATCACAAAGACTATTGGCAATGATAACAACCCACCATGAGATTTACCTGAACAAATGAAAGTTTTTGTAAACGATGCCAACACTTCAAATTGTTAAACCAGAAATATATATAACAAAGTTCAAAAGACATGAAGCCCACCAAAAGTCTGCATTTGTATCATTTATGCACAGTTACCAACATATAAAATAATCAGCGAAATAATTCTCCTTACGTATATCGTAAACCGACTCTTTAATAATGTATGGTGTGTTATCATTGATTACAATAACTACATCTAGAAAATATGCAAAGCCCATCCCATATGACATATCCTTTAGACAATAAAAGCACACACCACTTTTGTATAAGAACACGATTAACCTAGAACTAACATAAAGTTGTTGATAAACTTAGTTTTTGTGATCAAGATGAGTTTTTGTCATTTCTGACGTGTTAATAATCATGGTATAGGAAGATACATTTGCATGGTGAGGATGCACAAACCTTTGCAACCATATGCATGGCCACAAGTACGAGCATAAGAAAGAAACACCTAATCTAGAACTGTTCATGCTCGATATGATATATGAAAGAAAGTAGTATGGGTCTACGTTGAAGCATGAACTTCCTTCGCAGTAAATTAATGTTGAAGGAATTGCGGCGAACAAGCCCAGAACATGGCGGTCTACGTACAGGTAGAAGTCTTCGCTTCCGTGGTGACATAGCCTTGCGCCCATCCTCGAAGTACGTCAGCGTGGCAGCTTACATGAATGCCCGAGAGCTAATTCCCTCTATATAAACACGCATGTACCAGTCGACTTCAACCGAACGAGATTGAGACTCGAGACTGAAGAGCTAGCAACGGCTGGGAAAATGGATCAGACGATGATCATCGTGTCCGCGATCGTGGGTTCCCTCGGGCTGCTGAGTGCCATCCTGGGCTTCTCCGCCGAGGGCACAAAGCTCACTGTAAGCTAGCACTCACTCAACTGATCTCCTCTATATATGTGTGTGTTTCTGTTGAACTGTACTGTGGATGAAAGCTTACGCTCTGCGTTGATCTGGTGTCCCGCTTGTACGTAGCTTACGGACTTGCTGTGGGGCGACGGGTTTTGCTATTACCCGCATAACCCGGCGCTGGCGCTCGGGGTCTGCGCGGCCATCTTCCTTATAATGGCCCAGGTCACCTTCGCGGTCGTCGGCGGCTGCTGCGGCTGCTGCAAGTCCCGCGCCATGCCCTCCGAGACCAACCGCATCATCGGCCTCGTCTGCGCCATCGTCTCATGGTGAGTGCTCGACAGAATTAATGAGCGCACCGCAGAGCATGCATGCTTGTCGCGGCGTGACAAACGGCTACTGACTGGAAACGTACATGCAGGATTGCGGCGGTGATCGCATTCGCGCTGTTCGTGGACGGCGCGGCGTTGAACGCAACCGGGGAGCGGGAGACGTCGACGCTCGGGCTGTGCTACGTCCTCAAGGAAGGCATCTTCGCCGGCGCGGCGGTGCTGACGCTGGCCGCCACGGCACTCGGTCTCACCTCCTACATCCTGCTCCGCAGGCAGCCGGACGCCGGCGCGCCCAAGGCAGGAGGCGAGCAGCTGCCGGCGGGCGCCGCCGGGATCGCGATGGGGCAGCCGCAGTTCCCGCAGCAGTCTCCGCCTCCCCAGGGGCACGGACAGGCGCCGCCGCCGAGCTACCAGCAGTACTCACCGCCGCCCCAAGGCACGTACGGGCAATCGCCCAACCAGCAGTTCTCTCCTCCTCCAGCACAAGGCAACGGAGCGTACGCAGCGAACCAGCACCAGCAGTTCCCGCCTCCTCCTGCTCATGGCTACGGAGCGTACGCACCGAACCAACAGTTCCCTCCTGCTGCCGCTCAAGGCTATGCACATGCACCACCGCACGAGCCGAACCAGCAGGCCCCGCCTCCTCAAGGACATGAGCAGGTGTAGAAGCGCCAAGCGCGAACTCCTCCTTGGATCTACTGGTCTGTCCGTCTGATGCGTCAGTGAAGTCGAACCATTGATCGATTTCTGTTTAATTAATTTGTGTGTGCAGAGTGCACGCAAGATGTACCTCTATCTATCGACGGATGCGTTGTTATGTATGTTATGGTTGGAAGAACAGCAAATGCTTGTTTAGCTCATGATTTTTACAATAGAGATCCGTGTGTGGTCTTCAGAGAGTCGGTGGCCGTTGCGATGCTTGCTTTACCTCTTAGGTGTTTTCGGTTCAGATTCCCATTCATTTTTTTTTATAGAAATACAGGAGACCACTCCCGGCCGGTTTCATTTACAAAACCTGCGATCAGGTCGAGCGTCACTAGAGATGTTCACGCTATCTCCTTATGGAAGAGTATCAGAAAAAAACGAAAAAGTTAACTCTGAGGCAGTGGCAGAGCTTGATAAAAAATGTTGGACGGGCCAACAGGTTGAAAGGGAAAAAAAATGAGATGTTATTCGGCTAGATTTTACTAACATGTAGGCTAATTTTCATTGGGCTGGAGGGGCTATGGCCCGGATTGGCTTGCACTAAGCTCCGCATACTCTGAGCCACTACCGCTAGACTTGTTACAAGAATATCTTGGACTATGCAGCATCGGTTATGCCAGGGGTACCATTCGACTAGTGCCTTGAAATTGGGTAAATGTGCATCAGACAACATCTTCTTACTTCTTAATGCATTTTTCACCACTATCAGCATAAAATCAAACAGTGACTTGTGCCTTAAGATCCGTGCTTCAGATGAAACATATATGATTTTTTGATTCATCCATGTTTCATTTGGGCACGAATAAACGATGAATTATGTGCCGGTAGGTACCGACTCCTAGGAATTTTTGACGTTGCACGAAGAGGGGACTCTATATGTCAGCTCTCCATGCCAATTGGAGAAGTCACGGTGTTGGATGGCATTAAAGCAGGATGCACACATAACACACACAAAGTCACGTTTTTTAGGCTTAGTCACGTCTCAAGAAGAAGAACAGACGAGCCGCAGTTGGGCCAATTTGCGAAATCTAAGGTGTGGTGTGCCGAAAACCAGGTTTTGCCGATGACTACTATTTTGGGACATTTCTGGTCACCTGCTGTTACGTTGGACTGCCCATAGATGATGTGCGGTGCAGCACGGGGAGAATGCGGGAGCTCCTATTTATCGCATTTCGCGTCAACTAGCGCGCATATGCATACTCCACTTGGTTCGGACCATTTAGCCACTTTGAGCCCGTTTGGATCTCCTCCGCTCCTCAAGGTCTGCTCCCGGAGCGCACGGAGCGCTAGCACATTTCTACGGAGCGCCTCAAACCGAGCTCCGCGTATGCTGTTAACTTTTTGCTGAGAGGAGTAGAGTTTTGAGAGCAGAGAGGTTCCGAACAGGGCCTTTAATGTCCCTTAACGTTCCTAACTGTTTCTTCACGTTTTTTTTTGGCGAATCCTGTTATTTCATTTTTTTTTCATTTGGTTAACCGAGAACTTCTATACTGGAAGCAAATTTAATTTGTATGTACAAAAAGTGAATCCAAAAAAATGTATGATTCGACATGATGCAGGAACTCCCATATGTTCAACAGATATGTTTGAACAAATTTGTGTGAATACTTGGAAAATGCCTTTTATAAATCTCAAAACATTAATAGAAATATTTTAGTTTTGCTCTTTGTTTTCTAAGTATTGTGTTTGGTTTTCGTTTCCTTTTTTACCCTCATCCGTGGTTCTTTTTTATTTAAAATAAATGATTTTGTAGTGTAACGCATGAACAATTTCTTAATCCGTGAATAATATTTTTCAGAATTACCATAATTTTGTATAAAATGATGTACTTTAAAAAAAATGATGGGAACAATATTTCTACAATTATTATAAATTGTTCACGAGGTACAAAATATATTTTTTATGGAATCAAAATAATATTACGTGAGGTCAAACGAATATTCAAATCTGATGAAAAAATTTACGCGACCCAGATTAATTTTTCACGAGGTTCATAAACGTTTTCACAAGCTTCAGAAAATGTTATAGGGTTTGGCTCACTTTGGACAGCCTTGTATACAGTCGGATCAAAAGTAAAAATAAATAAGAAAGGATAAATACAATAAGAAAAAAGATATTATACATAAAAGTATGGATAACACTTGACCCAAAATAGCTAGAAGATAAACAAATATTGGAACAATAAATTTTAATGAGACAAAAAAATCATAATAGTGAATTGAAAAAAATGGATTGAGTCAAATTGATATTATTAAAAAAGGAAAAAACTGAATTAGTCATGGACCAAACCTAAATGTTGACAGAAAAAAGGGTTTGACTTGAACAAAACAATTCAATCAATATACAAGGATGGGAGATGTAAAAGCAATAAAAAACATTGAACAAACAACCAATATCCAATTATGTTTGAATGAACCAAAGGATTATTCGTAAAAGTTGAAACATGGACGAACCAAAAAATATAAAAAAAAAGGAACAAGAAAATAACTTTAAAACATGGATAACGTTTCAGAATTCCACAATGACACCCAAGCTCATATGGTCCCACCCGATTAATGCATGTGAATTAGATGTAATGTCGATAGAAGGGAGAATGTGATGCACCGAGCATATGAGGTGACTTTGGACTTTGGAGCTATTCAACTTATCGCCAGCATCCCACAATATGAAAGATCAGGGTATTTTTATGCTGTATGAATTTTCTTAGCTTGGCCACCTACCACTACACTTTATTTTGCTCCGGATGAAAATGCCACTTGTTTGATATTATTGTTTGGTCGACATAACTTGTTTGATTCGATCAAAACTAGAGTTTTTCTCTCGATATACATTTAAAATGGGAGCAACATGTTTGCCCTCATTTATTAATTACGAAGGAGAGGATTACTAAGTTAGTTATGGAAAACCAAATAAAAATCGATACAAACATCTCGAAGCAGACTACTCATAGATAATAATGAAAACCCCACAACCGCCATGAGGAAGACAAGGGGGTAACTGTGCAAACTGCCAAGTACACTACATGGGTATGGTTGGAAGAGAACACGAATGGTTCCTCGCGTACCATGCATATATATAGTGAATCGAATAGCTAGTTGCTAGCCTATAGAACGAGGTAAAAGTCGCCTTCTTTTAGTTTGAAGTAGCTGCCAACAAAGATAAGGGAAGACAACGACTCAAGCGAGACATCATCAAGCCAAGTTATCCAAAGCTCGATAACTTGGTAAACTAGATGGTGCTCAACACGTTTGTACCAGAATTTTCTAGGAGAGACATCCTAGAACTATTTGGAGTTGTACTTTTTAGTTGAGTAAACCAAGGGGAAATGTTCTGATTTTCCGAAACAGTCTACTCGTAGAATACTTGTTGATGCTATTGTTGAGAACTAGTACTATATGTACTAATCGGGTAGGATTTTAGTTTAGATATTTCATGGTGAATCATGGGAGCTACCATTTCTTTGTATTAATCTAGATTTTGTCTTAGGTTTTTCGTTCTTTCCTTTTTTTCACCGCTCATATACACGCGTACACACTCACCTATGAATGCACGCACACACACCCTACCCCTATGAGCACCTCCAAGACTCCTGAGTCGGTGGGTCAAGTCTTGAAATTGACGAAGTCACCACAGACGCCTCGCTGTCAACGAGAACGTCGCCTCCCACTGAAGAATATTCCGCCTAAATGAGAAACACCAGCGTCAAACCTGGGGTTTGAACTCTGTTGGGCTGGGTACAACCACCCACATAACCATCTTGTCACATGCAAGTTCTCGTTTTTCGTTCTTTCCTATTTTGTGTGCTTCGGTAACGTACTTATGTTTTTCATCCTTTAATAATGAATAACACTCCTACAAGATATTTTTTGAGGAAGACGAGATGTCATAAGTTTTATAGAAGGGCCGAGCTGGTGGCCGTGACGCTGAAGAAGAGCGGCACCTCACACCACCGCGTTGCCGTGGCTCGCACACCTCACAACAGCTCGAGGAGAGCTCATGACCGCTAGGCTTTTGGCGACGGGGGAGACAACTATTGTTTCTTAACGGCCTTGACGGCACAATATTTTCTACATGTTGTGTTGACCACGGCCGACCCTTCTTCA
Source organism: Poa annua (assembly GCA_026929855.1). Taxonomy (NCBI): domain Eukaryota; kingdom Viridiplantae; phylum Streptophyta; class Magnoliopsida; order Poales; family Poaceae; genus Poa; species Poa annua. The sequence goes on from CM049431.1 coordinate 87,163,596, forward strand.
TAGCTTCGCCACCCTAGTTGGGTGTGTGCTTAATTATGTGGTCTCTCTAGCGCTCAGGCCACTCTCATCAAATCCAATTGCAAGTCAAGTTGCAAACTTGCAACTATCTCTCTATATTGTATCAAGGGTTTCCAAAATACTCGTTGAACCCATATAAAAAAAATAAGGATACGAATTCCGTTCACGAATCCTTCGCAAATCAACGTCAGCGGGCAGCTATAGGGGATAATGGATGTCCTGGAGCCAGCTCTTTCTATTTAAACTCGCGTGTACGACGCTTCAATCCAAGAAAGATCAAGACTCGATACTCGGCAGCAATGGCTGGGAAAATAGATAAGACGGTGATCATCGTGCTCGCCGTCGTTGGTTCTCTCGGGCTACTTAGTGCCATCCTGGGCTTCGCCGCCGAACGCACAAAGATCACCGTAAGCTAGCACTAGCATAGCAGCCCACTACTTATCCTTGCTAAACGGACATGTGTGTATCGAACTGTGTGGGTTCTCTTCTCGCAGATTTCGGACGTGCTAGTGCGCGACGAGTCGTGCTTTTACCCGAACAAACCGGCGTTTGCGCTCGGGGTCTGCGCCGCCGTCTTCCTGGCAATTTCACAGCTCCTCTTCGGTGCCATCGGCGGCTGCTGTTGCTGCATGTCCCGCCCCATCCCCTCCAAAACCAGACGGATCATCGGCGTCGTCTGCGCCGTCTTCTCATGGTGAGTGTTCGGCATTGCTCTAGTCTAGTGAATGTATAAGCATGCATTTCGCCGACAAGGCGACAAGGCGCTACGTACTGACTAAAAACCTGCAGGATCGCGGTGGCGATCGCGTTCTCGCTGTTCGTGAAGGGCGCGGCGACGAACACCGAAGGTAGGCGCAAGGTCAACAATTTCGGGCGGTGCGACTTCCTCAAGAACGGCATGTTTGCCGGTGCGGCGGTGCTCACGCTCGCTGCCACGGCCCTCGCGATCACCTCCGACGTCTTGCTAGGAAGGCTGCCGACTCCGCAGACAGGAGGCGAGCAGCTGCCGGCAGGCACCGCCAGGTTGGGGCAGCAGCCGAAGTACCAGCCTGTTGCACTGCTCCTGCTATCTTTAGTGGCATGTTTAAATTAGGTTAGAATTGATCACGTCGTGTTGGGAATTCTTAAAAAAAGTTTCCCTTCACGAAGGTCCACATACGTGCGCTCTGGTGTTAACAAATGTCGCAATTTCGTTCGTTTCTGTTCCCACATTTTCTTCACGCGGTGACAAGTGGCGGTTTCTTGTGTTGCGCAGAGGCTGTATATGCATTTATTTTAGGATTTGTTTTTTAAAAACGAAATATCTTAAGAACCGTTTATCCGATTTACGAACCGTTTTCACTTTTAAACTCCTCACGTCGAGATCTTCAAAACTAGATCACATATTGATAGGTTTCGACAAAAAAAAAATTGTAGTGTACGGTTTGTACAACCTAAGTGTAGTCGTACATACAAACTAAATTTGTAGTTGTACGTACAACCTGCTAGGTGTAGTTATTTGTAGAACTCGAATGTATTTACACGTACAACGTGTTCTGTGTTGCTGTACAACCCGGTCAATGTTGTTGTACAACCCGGTCTGTGTGTTGCTGTATAACCCGGTTTTTGTTCCTGTACAACGCGGTCTCCGTTGCTGTACAACGCGGTCTGGGTTGCTGTACAACCCGGTCTGCGTTGTTGTATAGTTCGGTCTGCGTTGATGTACTATCTTAGTTTATGTTTTGTACAAATCTAATAATAGATCCAGATCTAGATCTGCATTTGAATCTGGATCTGGCCATGCGCGGGACCGCCTCAATTTGCGTGTCCACGTGGCGGCAACAGCTCACGCGCGGGACGGTGAAATAGACTTTCACGCAGGCCGCCCTTCCAACCCCGTCGTGTTCTGCTTGTGATGACCTACTCCTGCGCACAAGCCTCGCATGTGCACGTTCAGATCGTGGGATGACACGATTAGAATGACCTGGGTTTGGCGAGTTTGTTATGGCCTTATGGGCATGTAATGGTGAGCTCAACTGTGTCCCTGAAAATAAAAGCAAGAAGGAGAGAGGCCGCAGATTGCACGCGACACAAATCACCTGTTTTGAATTAAGTGCATGCCCCATATCCAAACCCACTGAATATCCGGTATCCATGGGATATCCATGAGTAATGCATTGGAGTATTAAATTGACAATATTTTAAACACAAAGTACTTTAAAAATATAGAATCTGTCACACCATAAAATACAAAATTATCTCATCTCAATCTTACGAAACCTAGCCAATAATTCTAATTTAAATTTTCCAACACAACAATACATACATTGATAAGACAATTCATACACAGAGGCCGACCGACCCACGTCAGCAGCTGTCGTGATGATGATGTCAAAGTTCACCGACCTCCCTAGTGTTGCCACCTCGAAGAAGGAGTACTCGTTGGGTCCCTCCCTGCCGGATATCAAGAACAACATCTACGCTTCCGATGAGTTCCGCATGTACTCCTTCAAGATCAAGACCTCCTCGCAAGTATCACTACAACTATATGTCATGCCCTGACTTCAGGAAAGATGTCTGCCGGTGCGGCGACGTGTGTGAGTATGCCAGGTGATGGGCTCCAACGCAACCTGGTGCGCGAAGGAGAACGAGGCTGATACCGTGCTCAACCTGTCGGGCGTCCACTCTTACCGCCTCCGGGTTGGCCGGAACCCGCGTGTCGCGATGGCTTTGCTGATGTGCCTTCCGACGAAGCGTGAGAACGTTGTCAAGCTCGTTCAAGTTGGCGTCATAGAGGCGGCATTGTCGGCGATTGCCGAGGAGCAGACCGCAACCGCGGTGCTGGCGTCTATAGCAAAGCGCATTGTCGCTGAGGCAATCGTCAAGATCGGCGGTGTCGTGGGGAGGTTTGTTGCTAAGATATGGCGTGACACAACACGCGGCACGGAGTGATCGACTGAGTGCGTGGCGGCGGCCCACATGTTGTTGTGCCTACTTGTGATGCAGGTGTTGGCGGTCTCTTGGGTGTAGTGGGTGATCTTGGAGGTAATGACCTGATGACGGTGTTGGCGGGGAGGACGACTCGGGTGGTCGACGACGTCGGGGACAGGGGCGTCGCCATGGTGCTCCTTGCGACGGTAGGCTCCCACGCTTGCACCGTCGAGCTACTCCTCTTGCACCTCCGCCGACACAGAGGCCCTTTCCCCTTTCTCTCAGATCGACTGGAAAAGAAATGGAGGTCCCAGGCTCCGTGTTTTTCTCGTGGGTAAACGGGCCGTAATTGAGTGGTTTGGTGGGCGGAAATGAAACAACAAACTAAGTGGCAAAACTGGGCTTTGTCAGAAAATTCGCCACCTCCATGAAAAAACAGGGTTTTGGGCTAAAAACGACAATCCAAACGGGCCTTAGTATTTTAATTTTTCCGAACCGGTCGAGGCAAGCTGACCCGTGGGCAATCTCGTCAAAGCGGAGTTTCGGACAGGCCCGTCATGGCCTTCTAAACCGCTTTCGGCCCACTCACTATCGCGTTTCTAAGCTGTCTTGCTTCTCACGCCGCCGGTTGACCTTGGGCGATATTGCAACTCCGGTAGGTAGGTAGCTGATTTGTCTGCTCACACTTGATCAACCGGCAGGTCACCTTTTTTTTTTTTTGCGGGTCACTCCTTTTGATTTCGTACAGTACATATGCATCGTCCTTTCGTGATTTCGTCTAGTCCTTGCTGGAAATTAGCACGACGGACCAGCAGCAAGCATTAGTGCGCCGTAATGAAGAGAGGGCCGTCAAATAGATGCGTTGTCTTATGGAAGAATATATATTCCATCTCATTACGGTTGTCTCCGAATACATTGTCAACTAACGAACAGTTCATCCTATGATTCACAAATTAATGCAAGCCCGTGAATTCTTTTTTGCGGCGACTTCGTACTTTCCAGCTATTCAACTTATATTATACCCACCATCCCACAGCACACGTATATATGCATTGTTTTTTGTGATCATCTCGTAGTTGTATATGTATTGCTGTCAGCTATATATAGACTGCATCAGACTACGTGATGCGCAGGAAATTTGTGAGTTTAACGAGTCCGATATCTATCCATGTATGAGCTGTCTAGCACAGCTATATAAGGCCACGCTTTCGTTATCTCAAGGCAAAAATGGCAACTTGTTCATCTTAAACATATTTTTCGATACAACTTGTTCGGTTTGGCCTTTTCTCGGGTCCTATGGAGATAAGAAACTTGTTTGACTTTGTCAAAACCAGCTGCCGGTGCCAACGATATATGTCAGAAGCGGCCACTGGCTCATAATCCTTCTCGAAATAGGCTTGCGCCTCGCTTTATAAATAAAGCAACCATCCACAGTTTACAACCACCGACAAACGAGGAAAAGCAATACAAAGTAAGCGAGGGAGAGAATTTGCTGGGGCCACAGCACAAACAAGCCCAAGGGAAGCAGAAATAGTCCTGATACAAACTCTACAAGGTAGAGCTCAACGGCTGGGCGGAGGGGAAAGAAGGTGTGCCGCCTTCAGGAGATTCTCAATAATGCCGTCCAGCCGCTGCCTGTTGTCGGGGGGCTGCCCTTCGGGTAGGGGCAGATCCCGGAATAACTCAACTGTATGTCAACAGTAACTGACCTTTGGCGAGAGTAAGGGACACCCCCTGGTGTGCTGAAGGGGCAACTTGACCCTTAAGTGCTGGAAGGGTCCAGAATGCCATATGGCAGGCGCAAGGGTCGGCCCTAACACCTATAAATAGATACCCCCGGCCTTCACAATGGCAGCGCAAATATCAGCGGATGGTTCCTCTAAGAACTAGCTTCTCGAAGATATCTTCGCTGATAGGCTAAGACATCTTCGGGAGGCTAGGCCTAGAGATACACATCCACAAGCGAGCTCGGATGCCACCTAAAAGGATCTCGGTCCTTGGGCTCCGAGTAGAGTCCCGGAAGAGGTTATATTCGGTTTCACCGGATAGGTGGTCCGGGTAAGTACTAACCGGAGTCTCTATCTCGGTCTTGACCTTGTGCAGGAGAGGTTCACGGAGGCAAGCATAGAGGTAGCCGGAGGGAACGATCCCGGTCGACCGTCAACGGTCCTTAGCAGGCTTTTTCGCCTGATACGGGAGGAAGTACGTTTCCGCCTGACACGGAAGCATGGTCACCTCCCGCCTGACACGGAAGCATGGTCACCTCCCGCCTGACACGGAAGCGCGTCAGCCGGTATGACAACGGTACAACAAGACCTGACATGCCTAGCCCGACAATCCGGAAAAGGCTACCCGGGATGGGCAAAGACATGTCCTGTCTCTGACAGGGAGACAATGATGATCCAGGACGGCGTCTGCTGTCCTCGCCGATATGATGACGCAGGGGCTACGCCGGATAGCGCGGCGACTAGGTCGTGGTAGCCGGTGACGGCATGCCGGCTAGACCTATCCGGTGGGGCCAGTCCATCTTAGGGTTACCGGCCCTCCTGGCCGAGACCATATAAAAGGCGCCATAACTGCTTCTGTGAGAGAAACGACCCACTTGGGAGCCAAAGCTATAGTCACATTTACTCTTAGAGCATTCACTTCTTCACACCTTGAGTTCTCCTAGTGCTACTTCTTCTTCACTTGGAGAGACTTAAAAGCAAGTTGTAGCCCTTGTAACACACTTATATAGAGAGGAAAGGCAGGAGTAGGGGTGTTACCTCCTCACGAGGGCCCTGAACCTGGGTACATCGTGTGTGTGTGGCGTGCCTTCGTGCCTTTGTTGTTGTTTGTTAGATCTTCCTTACATCGTATCCCTGTTATTTCCAGTTCTTGGGAGAACTCGGTTATACCGGGTTCCTCCTCGTGTGGGCTACTCAGCTCGCTATCCCTCCCCGGATCCACCAACGTCCATCGGCCCCACACATTAGCCATCCTATGGCATCTGCCGTGACACCACCACGACACCTGTCCCTCTGTCTAGCCAACGGGTGCCACTCCTGCAGGTAAGCCAAGAATTTAAAAACTGAGTCAGCGGCTCGCCGTGGGAAGACATGCTCGATGACCATCTTGTTACGAATAGTCCAAAGGGTCCAGGTCATTGCTGCGAACACCAACCAGAAGAGGGACCTCCTCCTCCCGGTATGGTTCGCCTGCACTTCCAGGAACTCTGCCAAGTCACGGGCCTGCCACTCAGGACCCAAGGCCTCGGCAAGGAAGCTCCACAGGAACCGAGCAGCAGGGCAAGAGAACAGGATATGGGTCCCCGTCTCGGGGACCGCACAAAGGGGACATGTGCCATCACCAGGTCCCAAACGCTTCGCCACCTCCACTCCCGACGGGAGGCGGTCACGGAGAAGCTGCCAAGTAAAGATCTTGATCTTTAGAGGCAGAGGCGCCTTCCAAAGATGCGTCGTCCACGATAGCACCGGCCCACTAAATAGGGCCCGGTAGGCAGAGCCTACTGAGAATTGCTTCGCCGGCGTAAGGCTCCAAGCTACCCTATCCGGGCTGTCAGACAGGTATAGGGGGAGAGATGCGAGCATAGACCTCCAACTCGCGACCTCCCCCGGGTCGAACGTGCGGCGGAAGCCAATGTTCCACTGTCCCTGCTGGAAGGCGGAGGCAATCGACACCAAAGGTTCCGCACAGATCGCAAAAAGGTCCGGGAACACAACTCTTAGCGGCCTTCCGCCAAACCAGGAGTCAAGCCAGAATAGGGTATCTCGTCCGTTACCTACGGATGAGACCGCCCCTAGTCTGATATACTCCTTAATAGATTGGATGGCGTGCCAGAATTGGGATCCCTCTTTTCGCTCACACGCCAACAAGGGGCAACCCCTAAGATACTTGGCTTTTACCAAGTCAAGCCATAAGCCTCCCTCGCCCCGAAGGATCCTCCACACCCAACGCAACATCAGTGCCTTGTTCATGTGTCGCGACGCCAAAATACCTATGCCCCCAACCTGCTTGGGAGCGCAAATATCAGCCCATTTCACCATGTGGTACTTCTGTTTCCCAGACGATGCCTGCCAAAAGATTCTAGACAGCTCCTTGTCGAAGCTAGCATAGACCCCGTCCGGCAAGATATACATCCCCATCAAAAACATGGCTAGGCTAGAAATGCACGAGTCAATCAAGATCGTTTTGCTCCCCTTGGAGGTAAACCTCCCCTGCCAAGGCTCCGATTTTGATTTGACTCGTGCAACAAGGGGCTCGTAATCCTTACAGACGATTCGAGTGTCCCTGACCGGCATCCCCTGATACGTAACTGGGAAGGAGGCCAACCTGCAATTCAGGTTGTCCGCAATCCTCGGCTGGTCCTCCTCCGAGTACCCAAGAATCACGACCTCACTCTTGTCGAAGTTGATCTTAAGGCCTGACATGGCCTCAAAGCAGAGGAGTAAGAACTTGAGGTTAACTATATCTAGTTCCGACCCCTCTACCATGATCATAGTGTCATCAGCATACTGTAGGTAGGTCACGCCTCCCCCGGGACAAGGTGTCCCACCACACCACTGATATGGCCGGCAGTCTTAGCACGCTCTAAGACCTCCGCAAGGGCATCTACCGCGGAGTTGAAAAGCAAGGGGGAGATCGGATCCCCCTGCCTAACTCCACAGGTAGACCGAAAATAGGGACCTATTTCCCCATTCACGTTAATGGCTGTGTGACCACTCATCACCAGCTGCATGATCCACCCAATCATCCTATCATCAATCCCCCTCCGCTCTAGAACCAAGCGGAGGAAGGCCCAGTCTAGGCGGTCGTACGCCTTCTGGAAATCTAGCTTGAGGAACACGCCTTTCTGGTGGCGTGTTTTCACCTCATGAATAATCTCACTAAGAGCTAGGATTCCATCGTGTATGAACCGGCCTTTCAAAAAGACAAACTGGTAGGGGTGCGTGATCCGCTCCAACACGGGGGCGAGTCTCACGGCGCACACCTTAGATAGGATCCTATAGATGACATTAAGGACAGTGATGGGACAAAACTGGCGGATGTCCGTGGCTCCCACTACCTTGGGAATCAGGGTCACCACGCCATAGTTTAGTCGTGATATCACCAGTGTTCCAATATAGAACTCTTGGAACATAGGCATAATCACGGCCTTAGCCGCGTCCCAGAAAGTCTGGAAAAAGGCCACCGGGAGCCCATCCGGTCCCCGGGCCGAATTGGCTTTCATCTCCATTACCGCCTTCTGAACCTCTTCCGGCAAGAATGGCAGGGTTAAGTCTGCATTCTCCCTGTCTGAGACTCTAGACCGTACCGGCCATAGGTCCACTGACAGGGAAACCCCGGAGCGGGGTCCCGCCGAAAAGAGCTCCTTATAAAAGGAGTAGATATGGGATGAGATCTCTGCTGGTACCTCCAGCAGACGCTCATTCTCCCAAAGGCACGGAATCGAGCATTTCCTGCGACGGCCATTGGCTATCGCGTGGAAATAAGCCGTATTCGCGTCGCCCTTGAGGAGCCAGTTTTGGCGACTCCGTTGTCGCCAAAATATCTCTTCACCCTTGTAGATCTCCATAAGGGAGCTCTCCAACGAATAACGCTGGACCCGTTGGTTAGCCGTTAGACCTACCGAGTCCGACGTACTGTCCAACTGCTGAATATCCCTAAGCAGACTCGCCTTCTGCTGCCGAATGGTCGCGCCTAGATTGGCGCCCCAACCCCTCATGAACTGGCGCACCTTTTGTGCACAGTGGTGCCAGACATCCACTGCGTTGAAAATACGCGGAGGGTGGTCTGCCGCCCATGCCCACTTCAGGCGAACGGCCTCCACAAACCCTGGCTGACCTAGCCAGAAGTTTTCAAAGTGGAACCTGTTCAACCTTGGTGGCACGGCGCCTCCAGACGACAACAATAAGGGAGAGTGGTCGGATCCTATCCTGGTGATCGCACGTAGCGAGCAAAGAGGGTGTGCCATCTCCCAATCGACTGATACGAGCACCCTATCCAGAACACTCCGAACAGGGTCTACTCGGTTATTCGACCAAGTGTAGCGAGCTCCCACCCTACGGATCTCTCTAAGAGCGAGATCCGCAATGCAGTCGTTGAACATCCCCATTCTCAGGGGGTCCACATTCGCCGAACTCTTATATTCCGGGGCACGAATCAAGTTGAAGTCCCCGGCAATGACAAGTGGGGTGGAGCACTGCTCCACCTTCGTGCTCAGCTCAGCGAGGAATGCCGGTGCTCTAGTATGGTCAGCAGGCCCATATACGATGATCACCTCCCACCTGAAGGCTGATCGTCTGTGTCTGATAAGCATGCTCACATAGAACTCGCCCCGGTCCATATCCTCCACTTCAAAGGTTTCATCCTTAACCCCAAGGAGGATACCCCCAGAGTGCCCATTAGCAGGGAGCCACTGCCACACAAACTTGTGTGGTGTAAGTCCCTGCAGCTCCTGGATGGAGAAGTCTTGACGGATCGTCTCCTGAGTCCCCACAATGTTAGCATCCTCTTGCCGAATGTAGTCCCGGAGCTGCTTGCGACGTCCGGGTTGCCCGAACCCCCTCATGTTCCAATCGAATAACCTTATGATTGTATGCATCATGAAACAATGTCGGGGGTTGTCCCCTTACGGGGGACGGATCGAGCTCTAATAGTAGTCGAGGTCCGTACGGGGCCCTTCGGAGGGCGTCCCCGTTTCTTCCCCACCTGGGGAAGAGCGGTGGGAGAGGCCTCACTAGGGGGGGCCGAACGTGCTCTACTAGCGGACGAGGACTGGGGGCCACCCTTCGGCGCCGCCCTCGTTTCCTCCCCACCTGAGGAGGAACGATGGGAGGAGGCTCACTAGAGGGCGCCCTCGTCACGTCGGATGCCGAGGGAGGTGACGCCTGTCCCGAAGAGGCAGGTTGAGGGGCCGTCTCCTGCACAGGCTCGACCTGAGCCCGTGCGGCAGCAATAGCCCCCTCGTACACTTCCTTTGCCTTGATGGCGGACACCTGCTCAAGCTTGGTTCCTCGTTCGCCCCGAAAAACAATGCCACACCCGTCGGCCACCTGCACCAAGTGGTCCAAAGGGACCTCATCCAGGACAGAGAATCTCGAACCCGAGGAAACGAGAGGTGAGGGACGTGACGTACCTGCTAGGCTCCTCCTGGCAGCGGTCCTCTGGATCGCCAACTCCTGCACTGTCGGCGTGGGCATCCCCAGCCCACCCCGTGCTGAGGCCAGCCTGGCACTAACGCGGGGTGTCTGGGGCAGCGAAGCTGCCTGTCGGCTGGGACGGGTCAGAACCGGCTGTGTACCCCCCACAGGAGTGTCGGGGAAGACCGTGGGCAGCACACATGTACTGGTCGCCGGAGTAGCCGGGACCGTAGGAGGTGATAGTGCCGGCGAGGTGGGAGTCGATCCTGGCGAGACGACGTAGCAGAGAGCACCAGCAGATCGCGGCGACGACGGCGGAGCCACCTCCAGCCCCACACTCCCGCAATCCTCCTCTGGCTCAGTAGGCAACATGCCTAGTGTAGAGGCGTCCAACCCTGGCAAGCCAAAGTTGGTGCCGTACTGAGCAAGAGGAGGGGTCACGAGTGCTGGAGGGTCAGGGCGGGAAGTCCGCGGGCGGTCGACGGGCGGCAGCTTGGCCGGCGCACTCTGAGAGTGAACCGGCACAACTGGAGCAGGGCGGGGTGTAGGCGAGGAAGCCTGCACCTGGGCCAGAGGGGCCAGCGCGGCGGTAGAGCCAGCAGTCACCGGGGGCACAGGTGAGGAAACCTGTGCCGGAGCCGGCAGGGTCTCAACAGAGGTAGCGGACACCTGGTGGTCGTCTAGGCCTGGGTCGTCGTCGTCGTCACCGGGGGAGGCAGACGGGTCACCCTCCTCGTCCGACAGGTCCCTCGCCGAGTCTGTCACCACCGAGGGGGGGGGGGGGCTGCCCCCCCCTCAAGGACAACCCGTAGCACCGCTCCCCGGTTCCCTCCCCGACCCCCAAAGTAGAACGGCGGCAAGTCCTCGCGGATCAGGCCTGGGTCGGGGACTAGGACGCGTAAACGGACTGGATCCTCGCCGGCCAGGGAGTCAGTATCCACCTCTTCAAACCTACCCAGCAGCTGGGCCACCAACTCGACAGTAGACTGCGTCCGGGCCTCCTCTGGTAGCCCGTAAAGGCGAATCCAGACAGACTGGAGGGCTGGGATAGCCGAGGGAACGACTGCGGAGGGGCGGATGGAGACACGGATCCTGGTGATCGGCATGGTGTAAAAGGACTCGTCCAGTGTGCAGCAGAGCCTCAGACTCTCTGTCGAGGAAAACACGACGGAGAACTCAGAGGGAGCGAGCTCCCGAATCTGCCACTGGTGATCAGGGGAAATCCACGCCAGGTCCTCCCTCAGGGTCTCCATAGTGAGCACGGTAGCGATCCCCGGCAGCTGGTACGGGAGCACTGTCAATGTCGCCTGGTTCTGGGGTGCCAACCTCGGCTCCCCCCCTAGGTCAACAAAGAAGAAGAGTCCCTCGAGTCCTAGGCCCAGAGTCTCTAGCCGGGACCGGTGAAGCACGGCAGGCTGAACGGGGCATTCACCAATGGCGTGTCCGGGGTCACCACACCTCAAGCAGCACGGAGGGCGTGCGCAGTCCGAACGATAGTGGCCCGTAGCTCCACAGTTGAAGCACATGCGTCTCGACGGCGAGTCCCGCCCTTCCGCAACCTGAGGAAGGGGCGCAGCTATCCCAACCTGGGTAGAGCTACTCGGGTCACGGCGAGGGGCAGTCGAGGCCGGAACAAGAGGGAGCCCACCTAGGCCCCCTCCTTTCCCGCCGTCCACCCCACTCGAGGTCTTCTTCTTCCTCTTCTTGAGCTTCTTCCTTGTTGGCCCACCGTTCGCGGCGTCCGGGATGGGCTGTCTCAGCGGGGGCTGCGGCAGGGCGTTGTGCGCGCGGTCCCTAATCCATGAACCCGTCTCCGAGGACCGTCCCGGGGAACGCGCCCGTCCCTGCTCCCGAGCCACCAGGGTCTTGCGGAGCTCTGCCTCCCTGGACGCCCCGACATACGAGATCGCCCGCCCTGGCGACCTTGCGGGTGAGGAACGGCGGGGCGGAGGGGCTCCTCCCCCAGGTGGAGCACGGGACCGTTCGTCTCTGGTCCGGAGGTCCGGCGACCTGCGCAGCGGCGCCGCGCCGCGGCCCGGGACCCTATACGGGGGAGGCGGCGGTTGCCGGGCTGGGGACCGACGGGGAGGAGGCGAGCGGGGTCGCGCACGAACGAGAGGCGGTGGGGAGGATGGCGAGCGTGCCCGGCGGCGGGGATGGACGTCGTCGTCCAAGTCCTCGACGCGGTCGCGGTCGCGCTTCATGGCGTCGGCGACGAGGAACGCTGGCGGCGGTCGCGAGGGCTGGGTAGTCGGGGCTAGGGCAAACGCGTGCGGCTCGGGCGTGGCGGCTGGGAGTCGTGCGGGGAAGACTAGGGTTCCGAACCGGATGGATTCTTAGGTCCCCGTCGTGGGGTTACTTGGGCTCAGGCCACACCCGACCGCGCGACCCGCCTGTTCCGTGGGCCGACGGCCCGTTAGAGGCCCCTCTAGGACCCCCTGCACCAGCGGCCCACGCGGCCCAACTAGCCCACCTGAGCTTCGTTGGCTAGGGTTCGTCTGCGTCAGGAGAGCGCCGCCGCCAGCTCGAGAGCCCGCCGCCGTCGCCGCCGTCGCTACCTTCCGCTGCAGCGTCACCTCCTCCGCCAGGGCCGTGAGCTCGCGTAAGAGGTCCGGCACCGGATCAGACCTCACCTGAGGGCTTCCCAGCGTCACCGGCCGGCGTAAGGGTGACGTCCGCGTCGACCCATTCCGGCGCACGGCTCGCGAACTCCCCCTCGTCGCCATGGCCAAGAACTCCCCGAAGGTCGGAGCCAGCAGCGGCGTGCTTCTGGCGACCAGGTCCTCCTCTAGGGCTGCGGCCACGTCGTCCTCATCCGCGATATCCGCCCAACTCCGGCCCTCCAGCGTTACCACTGCCATCACCGACCTGGTGAGGTAGTTGGTTGCCGGACAGCAGGGAGTAGGTGATTACGGGGCAGGGACGCCGCCGGTCAGCTGCCGCCTGAGGTCACCGGGGTCGCCGGGAAGCCATCGCCGCCTCGCCGATCTCGAAGTCACCGCGCGCGCCTCCTGTAATAAGTGGTACACGGTAGGGACACCTCTCCACGCCAGCACTGGCTCATAATCTACTAACAAAAGACAGCGTGTACCGCGTACGCGCGAATTTCTTGTCCATCGACGACCTTGAGAAAATGCAAACACACCGTATGGCCAAGTACATTAGTAGTACGGATGGCGAAAGGAGATTGTAAGTGATACCTCTTCAGTTAGCGCCTGTTTATTTTAGATGTGGTTGAGCTAGTAGTATTCGTGAAACAATTGAAGCTAGACAAGTGGTGAAACAAAAAAATATCGCCTTGTTTCAAAAGAAAAAAAGATATACTGCTTTTGTATGTCGAAGAGGACGTGACATGATTTATTATGCTTATATTAGCTTAACTAATACTTTGTAAGAATCCTTGATGAATCAGCGCTCTGCAACCTCTGCCAGGTAATTTCATCAATTACCAGGAAGTTTCATCAAATCTTGTTACGTTGATGACGCGATCATCTTCCTGAAGCATGTTGTGTTTGACGTCAGCAACCGAACTGCGCTACTTCAAAACTTTGGTGAGGTCACGGGCTTGATGACAAACATAGAGCTTGGTTGCTCCCATCCGTTGTGGGCACATCAACATCAACGCCACACTTTTTAATTTCTCGGTAATGCTGGCTCAATCTCTCGTTTAGGAGGCGAAGACGGGTGGATCTCCAACCCTATATCAACAAAGTAGCTTCAAGATTAAATCCATATAACTCCAGGTTTCTCAACCGAGCTGGATGTGATGCCTTGGTTAAGTCAGTGTTTACCGCTCAGCCTATTTTTCTTCTTACTGCTTAAGGCTGGGAAAACTACACCCAAGGTTTTTGACAAACTGCGCCTAAGTATGTTGTGGGCTGCAAGTGATTCTATGACCGGTAAAAAGTGGAAAGTTTGTTGTACGAAGTTATGCTGCCCTAACTATTAGGACGCCTGGGGATTCAGGACCTTGAATTTGTTTTTTCGAGCACTTCGATTACGATGGCTATGGTTTGAGTGGACGGCTCCAGACAAGCAATGGGTGGGGCTATAAACTCCAAACGATGACACCGATAAGGATTTGTTCAATGTCGTGACTAAAATTACCACCAGGGATTGCTTACAACAAGCTTTTGGTCTTCCTTGATCGTGGCTTAACGGGTCCATGCCCAAACTGATTGCCCCTAAGATCTTTCAGGCTTCCAAGAAAAATAAGCGGTGTGTTCACGACGCCTTGACCAACCTCAACTGGGTGGCTGATATTACGGTCAACAAGTTCACTCCTGAGCATATTTCATAGTTTATCAACCTCACGGATATCCTCCAGAAAATTACTATGGTCACTGGCAAGTCGGACATTATAACCTGAACGCTCACCTCTGATGGGAAATACACGACATACTCTGCTTACAAAGCGGTTGCAATCGATGCTCGTGCAATAACTGTTGAATAATTAGGCGATTTAGCATATGATTTAGTCCAGAAAACAGTAAACATATGATGATTAGAATAATACAGATTAAACTAATCAAGTGATCTACGCAAACAGTAGATAAATAGATTGAATCTAGAGCACATACTACAAGCAGCAACTCTAGTAAAACTTCATATAGGAAGATCATGAACACGTACAATGCAGCGGCAGTCGCACCGCTGGAGTTCCCCGTGTCGTCGCCCATGTCGTCGATCAAGAGGTTGGCGATGTCGGAGAAGAAGTCGTCGTTGGGGAAGAACTCGAAACCAGTAGTCGCGCGAGTGCGCTCCCAAAAAATCTGATCGCCCATCTCCCGTAAAAAAATCACAAGAGACGGGGTTCCGGAGGCCTACTGTCCATTTAACCGGTGCACGCCGGAAGAAAGGATGGAGAAGACTTGGTAGACGGCGGCGTAATGCTCTGGAACGGTGTGAGACCATGTATCTCGTGGTGGCGGCTAGGTTTTGCCCCGGGCTGTATACATAGTGTGAGTCGGGTAGAACGTGGGCTGTAAAACACGATCGAGTCGGTAACGCCGCACGATCCCAGAGGAATCGGAAACGGAAAGCTAATTAACACGTTCGTTAATTACTAATCAATGACTCATTAATTTTCCCGGACCATAAAAATATAAGCTCGGCTCGGCGAGATTCCCGCAACCCGCGGCGGTCACGTCGTGACGTGACGTGACGTGTCGTGTGGTGACGAGGCGAGGCGAGCGAGGAGGAGCGCGCATGTGGCACCCTTCATCTTCTGTTATTCTCACTAGCTCATATTGGTACTAGAACATCCCACTATATAAAGTGGTGCAGCTCACTCTCCACTAGCAGTATGGGACTAAACATTAGTCATGTACACTCAACCAACCATTTTATTAATGTGCCATGGGAATTTCGGATTTTAGTTGGGCTGGCCCATGTACACTAAAATTCCAGCAATCCCCCACAAAGTCTACAAATTATATCACATTTGTTCCAAAACATTGTTTTATATACCAGTGCTTAGTGGGGACTGTTAAGTTGAACTCCACTTAAAAACTTATGCTACGTTAGGCCATAACTTGAATAATGGACTATGCCTTGAATTACAAGTTTGCTGCGACCTAATTTCACACAAGCCCTTGACCGATACTAGGCTACCGCAAGGTTTCCCCGTGGTGTGAAGCTTATACGTCATACTCCAAGGCCTTTCATGAGTTCACTAAAGAGCACCCGACTCTCATAGACTGCAACGTTTAACAGTCAGACTCATATAGGTGTATTCCTCAAGAGATGCTCTGCAGGATAACATCTCCGTTTATAAAAATAAGCCGCTTGTAACGCATTAAGATAAATATCAACCAGGCATGCAGATCAGGAGAGTATTGCATCTTTGCGGAGTGGGATAGTAAAATGTAAGGATACTCTCCTCCCAGCCGACCAACAACTTTTCTCCCACTTCTAATTCACGGGATCTCCGATCACATAGATTAGATTAGCACTTTGGACAACTCATACGGTGGGTCTCAAACCCATCTTACTCGATGCATTATCTATCACATTACGTGATAAACCCTTTGTGAAAGGATCTGCCAAGTTCTTTGACGTTTGGATATAGTCCAACGCAATAACTCCAGAGTTCTTCAATTTTCTGATAGATTTTAATTTTCTTTTCACATGCCTTGATGACTTCAAATTATCCTTAGAACTTTTAATCTTAACAATCACAGTTTGATTATCACAGTTCAAAAGGATAGCGGGTATGGGTTTTTCAACAACAGGTAAGTCCATCAAAAGCTCTCGAAGCCACTCTGCTTCAACAGTGGCCGTGTCTAATGCTGTGAGTTCTGCTTTCATAGTTGACCTCGTTAAGATGGTCTGCTTGCAAGATTTCCAGGAAACAGCTCCACCACCGAGTGTAAACACATAACCACCCGTGGCCTTAATATCATCAGCATCAGATATCCAATTGGAATCACTATAACCTTCCAGTACTCTAGGATAACCAGAATAGTAAATTCCATAGCTCGCAATGCCTTTTAAATAGCGCATAACTCTCTCAAGCGCATGCCAATGATCATCTCCCGGGTTGGAAACAAACCGTCTCAACTTGCTTACAACAAAAGAGATGTCAGACCTCGTGGCAGAAGCTAAATACATAAGAGAGCCAATGATCTGAGAATATCTCAATTGATCTCTAGCAATGCCCTGATTCTTTCGAATCAACACACTAGGATCATATGGTGTCGGAGAGGTCTTGCAGTCGTCATACCCGAAGCGACTCAAGATCTTTTCCACATAGTGGGATTGAAGCAGTGTAATCCCACCATCACCATCTCTAAGCAGCTTGATGTTTAATATTACATCAGCTACTCCAAGATCCTTCATCTCAAAGCAGTGAGATAAGAAGTCATTAACCTCCTTGATTAAATCAAGATTGGTTCCAAATATCAGTATGTCACAGATATAGAATAACTCACTCGTCCCCACCATGGCGATAGTATACACACTTATCGGATTCGTTAACAACGAAACCTGCAGCAGTTAAAGGTCTTTCAAACTTCTCATGCCACTGCTTAGGAGCTTGCTTAAGGCCATATAAAGACTTCAATAGCTTGCACACCTTTGCATCCTGACCCGAAACTACAAAACCATCAGGCTGATCCATATAAATTTCCTCGTCTAACTCTCCATTTAGGGAAGCTGTCTTAACGTCCATTTGATGAACGAGAAGACGATGTGAGGCAGCCAATGAAAGTAGCACCCGAATCGTGGTCAGTCTAGCCACAGGTGAGTAAGTATCAAATAAGTCTTCTCCTTCTTTCTGGGTATAACCCTTGGCCACAAGCCGCGCCTTGTACTTCTCAATAGTACCATCAGGCCTAAGCTTTTTCTTAAACACCCACTTACATCCTACAGGTTTGCACCCATAAGGATGATCAGTAACTTCCCAGGTTCCGTTAGCTAAGATCGAATCCATCTCACTACGGACAGCCTCCTTCCAGTAGTCAGCATCAAGAGATGCATAAGCTTCTGAAATAGTATTAGGGTTGTCATCCACAAGGTACACAACGAAATCATCACCAAAGGACTTTGCGGTCCTCTGTCTCTTGCTCCTAACAGGAACTTCATTGTCATCCTCCACAAGATTATCAGTGTGTTCTATCGAAATGGTAGGATCAGGAATATCAACTAATTCCTGACTAGATGTATTAGGCATATCCTGATTTGATGAGCTAGACATACCCTTCATGGGAAAGATGTCCTCAAAGAAAGTCGCATCATTCGACTCCATAATCGTACCGACATGCATGTCGTGTACCTCGGATTTGATTATCAAAAATCTATAGCCAATTGTATGAAAAGCATAGCCCAGAAGAACACAATCCACAGTTTTTGGTCCTAGCTTTCGCTTCTTGGGAATTGGAATATTGACTTTAGCCAAACAACCCCAAGTACGTAAATAAGAGAGTCTCAACCTTTTCCTTTCCCATTCCTCAAATGGAGAAACGGATTTGTTCTTTGCGGGAACTCGGTTTAGGACATGACAAGTTGTCAATAGCGCCTCCCCCCACCATGCCTTGGAGAGACCCGAAGTGTCTAACATGACGTTAACAAATCAGTTAGAGTTCGGTTCTTTCTTTCGGCTACCCCATTTGACTGAGGTGAATAGGGAGGCGTCCTCTCATGGATTATACCATGTTCCACACAAAAAGAATCAAACTCATTGGAAAAGTACTCTCCACCATGATCAGACCTTAGCCGTTTTATTTTTAGATCAAGTTGGTTCTCTGCTTCAGCTTTATAGTTTTTGAATAAGTTTAAAGCTTTACCTTTTGATTTCAGGAGATACACGTAACAATATCTAGTGGAGTCATTGACAAGCGTCATGAAATATTTCTTTCCGCCTTTTGTCAACACGCCATTCATCTCACAGAGATCTGAATGTATAAGTTCCAGTGGTGCCAAGTCTCTTGCCTCCGCAGCCTTATGGGACTTGTGGGGTTTTTTAGCTTGAACACACACTTGACACTTGGAACTTTTGACATTAGTGAATTTCGGAATTAAATCCAAATTAGCTAGTCGCGTCATGCTACCAAAGTTAATATGACAAAGTCGAGAATGCCAAATATTAGATTCAACTTCATGACATATACGATTAATAAGTTTGGTGCAAATATCAGACAAAGATAGGCGGAACAAGCCTCCGCACTCGTAGCCTTTTCCAACAAATTGTCCATACTTAGATATTACAAATTTATTGGACTCGAAAACCAACTTAAAACCATCTCGACACAGCAGCGATCCGCTGACGAGATATTTATTGATGGCAGGCACGTGATGAACGTTCTTCAGGCGCACGATCTTCCCCGAAGTAAACTTCAGATTGACCGTACCAACACCACGAACAGAAGCATGTGACCCCATCCCCATCAGCACGGGGGAAGTCCCTGTGACCTGGTAAGAACAAAACATCGAGGCATCAGCACAAACATTTACATTGGCACCGTCAATCAACCATTCAGGAGAATGACAAACTGAAAGGATGGTAGGAAATATACCGTACCCTGATTCCTTCATCTCAGTATCACCAATGACAACATTGGCATTCTTGTCGTTGTTCTCAGGTTCGCGTAGCTCATGGCGGTTAGGACAACGAGGTGCCAGTGACTTGGATCACCGCAAACATGGCATGATCCCTTCCTTGGTTTATTGTTCTTCTTGTTCTTGAAGTTGGTAGGCTGTGATGGCTTGAACTTTCCATCAGACTTGCCCTTAGCCCCAGAGTTGTTCTTGTTAAACTTGGGTTTGTGGGGCGGCTGGTAATTCTTCTTCTGTACCACATGGGCACTAGAACCAGCCTCGGTAACTCGAGCACGCGTATCCTTCGCTCTCGCCTTCTCTTCCACATCAAGCGACCCAATGAGATCCGAAACAGAAAACACTTGTCTCTTGTGTTTCAGAGAGGTAGCAAAGTTGCTCCACGAAGGTGGAAGCTTCACGATAATGCCACCGGCGACAAACTGTTCCGGTAAGATACACTTAAAGTGCTCAAGTTCCTTAGCGAGTGACTGTATCTCATGAGCCTGTTGAACAACAGGGTGCTCATCAGTCATCTTGTAGTCATAGAAATTTTCCATGACATACAACTCACTGCCAGCGTCCGAGACCCCAAACTTGGCCTCGAGCGCATCCCACATGTCCTTGCCGTTAGAAAATGACATATATGAGTCCACAATGGAATCGTCAAGAATACTCAAAAGGGCACTCTTAAACATGTTGTCGAGCCTCTCGAAAGATTCCTGTTGTGTAGGGTCAACCTCGCCATCAGTCTTGCCTTTGGTGGCAGTATAGCAGTTCATGTTCTGAAACCATAACACTGCTCTCATGCGCCACCGCTTATACATAACCCCCTTAAAGGAGAACGGCCTCGTTGACGCGATAAATCCAACGGGTACAAATTGCCTATAATCAGGTTTTTGGATTGTTGTATAATTAGGAGATTTAGCATATGATTTAATCCACGAAAACAGTAAACA
Source organism: Poa annua (assembly GCA_026929855.1). Classification (NCBI taxonomy): domain Eukaryota; kingdom Viridiplantae; phylum Streptophyta; class Magnoliopsida; order Poales; family Poaceae; genus Poa; species Poa annua. The sequence goes on from CM049431.1 coordinate 87,183,658, forward strand.
TATTATGACTAGAATAATACAGATTAAACTAATCAAGTGATCTACGGAAACAGTAGATAAATAAATTAAATCTAGAGCACATACTACAAGCAGCAACTCTAGTAAAACTTCATATAGGAAGATCATGAACACGTACAGTGCAGCGGCAGTCGCACCGCTGGAGTTCCCCGTGTCGTCGCCCATGTCGTCGATCAAGAGGTTGGCGATGTCGGGGAAGAAGTTGTCGTTGGGGAAGAACTCGAAGCCAGTAGTCACGCGAGTGCACTCCCCAAAAACCTGATCACCCCTCTCCCGTACAGAATCACAAGAGGCGGGGTTCCGGAGGCCTACTGTCCCTTCAACCGGTGCACGCCGGAAGACGGGATGGAGAAGACTTGGTAGACGGCGGCGCAATACTCTGGAACGGTGTGAGGCCATGTATCTTGTGGTGGCGGCTAGGGTTTGTCCCGGGCTGTATATATAGTGCGAGTCGGGTAGAACGTGGGCTTTAAGCCACGATCGAGTCGGTAACGCCGCAGGATCCCAGAGGAATCAGAAACGGCAAGCTAATTAACGCGTCCATTAATTACTAATCAATGACTCATTAATTTTCCCGGACTGCAAAAATATAAGCTCGGCTCGGCGAGATTCCCGCAACCCGCGTCGCGTCGTGACGAGGCGAGGCGAGCGAGGAGGAGGAGCGCGCGTGTGGCACCCTTCATCTTCTCTTATTTTCACTAGTTCATATTGGTACTAGAACATCCCACTATATAAAGTGGTACAACTCACTCTCCACTAGCAGTATGAGACTAAACATTATTCACGTACACTCAACCAGCCATTTTATTAGTGGGTCATGGGAATTTCGGATTTTAGTTGGGCTGGCCCAGGTACACTAAAATTCCAGTAATAACCTCATGTGGAACACATGGGTGACACCCAAATGCAATTTTTCTGCTTGGCTTTTGGTGCAGAACATACTGTGGAGATCAAACCGTCTCGCCATAAGGGGTCGCCTCATAACCCGCTTTTCCAGCTCTGTAGATGTCTGGGTGAAACCGCAAAACACAACATGTTCAAATGCAGCTTCTCAAGACACATTTGGCAAGCTGCGACCGTGTGGCTCTCCTTTGGATCTTATGTCCAGGATATGGGCACTGTCGGGGATGTACCTCCCCGGTACCCTGAAGGTATGGGGTTATTGTGCTAATGTTGCAGGAACTGAGGAATTTAAATAGGAAAAGGGTGAGAGGAGGCTCTGGGGTTGTTGGTACAAAATTACTATGTCGGATTCCGGGAGAAGACTTCTATCCGGCATACCCATGTCGGATTCCGGGAGAAGACTTCTATCCGGCATACCCATGTCGGATTCCGGGAGAAGACTGCTATCCGGCATACCCATGTCGGATTCCGGGAGAAGACTGCTATCCGGCATACCCATGTCGGATTCCGGGAGAAGACTGCTATCCCGCATACCCATGTCGGATTCCGGGAGAAGACTGCTATCCGGCATACCCATGTCGGATTCCGGAGAAGACTGCTATCCGGCATACCCATGTCGGATTCCGGGAGAAGACTTCTATCCGGCATACCCATGTCGGATTCCGGGAGAAGACTTCTATCCGACATACCCATGTCGGATTCCGGGAGAAGACTGCTATCTGGCATACCCATGTCGGATTCCGGGAGAAGACTGCTATCCGGCATAGCCATGTCGGATTCCGGGAGAAGACTGCTATCTGGCATACCCATGTCGGATTCCGGGAGAAGACTGCTATCCGGCATACCCATGTCGGATTCCGGGAGAAGACTGCTATCCGGCATACCCACGTCAGATTCCGGGAGAAGACTGCTATCCGGCATACCCATGTCGGGTTGAGCATAGAAGATATCAAGCCAAACACTACAAGACAAAGCCAAGGACAAGACATGTCACGGTCGTGATACAGTGCATGGGCAGCCGCTGCTACAGTGGCGCGGATGGGACAATAGTACACTGCGCGTGACACAGTGAACAGTCCCGACAAGACCCCAGTAGTCATCTCAGCTATAGTGCGCAGTGAACAGTGTTTCCTGTCCCCTTGTCCCCTGGGCTTTCCTATATAAAGGGCACCAGGGGAGAGGGAGGAGAGAGGCCAAGCCCCCCACCACTTCTTTTCCCCCCTTTCCATTTGCTCCCAAAACTTCATGGAGGCATACCTAGCAGCTCGCGGAGCATATTGTAGCCCGGATAGAGAGGAGAAATATACCGAGTAGGCTAGATGCTGCAGTAGGGGTTTTATCTCCTCACGAGAGCCCCGAAGCAGGGTAAATCCTTGTGTCATCGTGTCGATTGTGTTTACCCGCGCGCGAGTTCATTGCGCAATCCCTCCCCGAGATCCCCTAGCGTCCATCGGCCCCACAAATTAGCCTACCCGTAGGCATCTGTCTGTTCGCCACGACGACAGTTGGCGCCCACCGTGGGGCTGAGTGGCGCTTGCGCGAACATTTTCGGACGGGACCCGACATCCCAAATCCGGGATCCTAAATCCGGGATCCCTACGCTGCGGGCAGTGGTCACTGACATCCTGCGCCGCGGGTAGCGGTCGCCGGCATCCCAAATCCGGGATCCTAAATCCGGGATCCCTACGCTGCGGGCAGTGGTCACTGACATCCTGCGCCGCGGGTAGCGGTCACCGGTATCCCAAATCCGGGATCCTAAATCCGGGATCCCTACGCTGCGGGCAGTGGTCACTGACATCCTGCGCCGCGGGTAGCGGTCGCCGGCATCCCAAATCCGGGATCCTAAATCCGGGATCCCTACGCTGCGGGCAGTGGTCACTGACATCCTGCACCGCGGGTAGAGGTCGCCGGTATCCCAAATCTGACATCCTAAATCCGGGATCCCTACGATGCGGGCAGTGGTCACTGACATCCTGCGCCGCGGGTAGCGGTCGCCGTTATCCCAAATCCGGGATCCCTGTGCTGCGGGCAGCGGTCATTGACGTCCCTGCGCTACGGGTTGAGGTCGTTGACATCCCTGCGCGGCGGGTTGAGTTCGCCGACATCCCTGCGCCGCGGGTTGAAGTCGCCGACATCCCTGCGTCGCGGGTAGAGGTCGCCGACATCCCTGCGCCGCGGGTAGAGGTCTCCGACATCCCTGCACCGCGGGTGGAGGTCATCAACGTCCCCGCATCGCGGAAACCGGTCAAGGACATCCCGCACCGGCATCCCTGCATCACGGGCACCAGTCGCCGGCCTCTGCCCCGACACTCATCATCAATGGACCCCTGGCAATTGCACACCAGTTACCCGGGTTATGTCGCCTACGACATCCCCAACCGCTCCTGTGCTCCGTGAGTATCGTCGTATGTACCTTGCAATTATATTATCTTAAATTTGTTCGGGAGCTGCCCATGCATGCTTAGTTTAATTGTTTACCCGGGAACGAGATATCGTAACCCGGGGACTGCCCTGTTTCACCTGTTTGTCATCTATCTGTTTTTCCCCGGGAGCAAGATGTCTTGACCCGGGGACTGCTTTACCATTTAGTTCTACCTTGCATGCTAAGTCGGTAGAGTTGCTCAGTTTGTATTTATTTATATGCTTGGCGTATCTTGGTTCCTGTTGTAGTTTGTGAGCCGGTATCCCGAAACTGGACTCGGGGACTGCCGGGCTCCTTTGCCTTCCTGCTATATCTGAGAATTTACCCGGGGACTCGGTGGAAACCGAGGCTCTGTTCTATTGTGTGGTTGGCTGCTAGAGTTATTTTCTGTCTTTATTCTTGTTAAATATATATGTCTTAACTAACGTTGAAAGGTGATATCGGTTTTACCGAGAAGATACTCATGTCGAAAGTCTTGATTATATCGGTTATCTCGGGTCCATCTTATATTTATTGTTACCTCAAGGTATATTGCATATGATCTATGATATCAGTTGGCCCACATAGCGCGGTATCACGCAAAATTTCCAGATCCCCGTTTATTTCGGTTCGCCAATATATCATGGCATACTGCAATATCTCCATATCGCTATTCATGTCGGCTCGCCATTATATCGCGGCATCATGACATATCCCCAGATTCCCGTTTATTTCGGTTCGCCAATGTATCATGGCATCGTGCAATATTTCCAAATCGTCATTTGTTTCGATTTATCAAAGTTCGCTAAAGGCAACACCTGAGATACCGAAACACCTGTGATGTGCCCAGAGTGGCAGAGATACCGAAACACCTGTGATATGCCCAGAGTGGCCGACATACCGACATACCGAGATACCTGTGTAACATTGTGTGTGTAGGCGTCTGTGTCGGTATACGCCCAGAGTGGCTAAACGCCGCCACATGAGACTCTGTGTCGGTATACGCCCAGAGTGGCTACAAGCCGGCACATGAGGCGTCCGTGTCGGTATACGCCCAGAGTGGCTAAGCGCCGGCATGTGTTGTGTGTCAGACCGGCGGTGGCCGAAGACAACTATCTCGGTAAAACGCCCAGAGTGGCTAAAAAACCGGCATATGATTGTATTTTTGCAGGTACATGGTGGGGCAAGTCAAAGCGATGAGGTTGAAATTTCTTCTAAGTCTGCGCGTGACTCTGCGAGTCCCCCGCAGCCTCGGGGACTAGTGTCGGGGTTGTAATCCCCGGGATCCCCAAAAACATGGTATTTGGTACGGAGATGCCCTGGCGGCTGTATATCTTTTAAGTCTACGCGCGATTCTAACGAATCCCCCATAGCCTCGGGGACTAGTGTCGGGGATGTACCTCCCCGGTACCCTGAAGGTATGGGGTTATTGTGCTAATGTTGCAGGAACTGAGGAATTTAAATAGGAAAAGGGTGAGAGGAGGCTCTGGGGTTGTTGGTACAAAATTACTATGTCGGATTCCGGGAGAAGACTTCTATCCGGCATACCCATGTCGGATTCCGGGAGAAGACTTCTATCCGGCATACCCATGTCGGATTCCGAGAGAAGACTGCTATCCGGCATACCCATGTCGGATTCCGGGAGAAGACTGCTATCCGGCATACCCATGTCGGATTCCGGGAGAAGACTGCTATCCCGCATACCCATGTCGGATTCCGGGAGAAGACTGCTATCCGGCATACCCATGTCGGATTCCGGAGAAGACTGCTATCCGGCATACCCATGTCGGATTCCGGGAGAAGACTTCTATCCGGCATACCCATGTCGGATTCCGGGAGAAGACTTCTATCCGACATACCCATGTCGGATTCCGGGAGAAGACTGCTATCTGGCATACCCATGTCGGATTCCGGGAGAAGACTGCTATCCGGCATAGCCATGTCGGATTCTGGGAGAAGACTGCTATCTGGCATACCCATGTCGGATTCCGGGAGAAGACTGCTATCCGACATACCCATGTCGGATTCCGGGAGAAGACTGCTATCCGGCATACCCATGTCGGATTCCGGGAGAAGACTGCTATCCGGCATACCCATGTAGGGTTGAGCATAGAAGATATCAAGCCAAACACTACAAGACAAAGCCAAGGACAAGACATGTCACGGTCATGATACAGTGCATGGGCAGCCGCTGCTACAGTGGCGCGGATGGGACAATAGTACACTGCGCGTGACACAGTGAACAGTCCCGACAAGACCCCAGTATTCATCTCAGCTACAGTGCGCAGTGAACAGTGTTTCCTGTCCCCTTGTCCCCTGGGCTTTCCTATATAAAGGGCACCAGGGGAGAGGGAGGAGAGAGGCCAAGCCCCCCACCACTTCTTTTCCCCACTTTCCATTTGCTCCCAAAACTTCATGGAGGCATACCTAGCAGCTCGCGGAGCATATTGTAGCCCGGATATAAAGAGGAGAAATATACCGAGTAGGCTAGATGCTGCAGTAGGGGTTTTATCTCCTCACGAGAGCCCCGAAGCAGGGTAAATCCTCGTGTCATCGTGTCGGTTGTGTTTACCCGCGCGCGAGTTCATCGCGCAATCCCTCCCCGAGATCCCCTAGCGTCCATCGGCCCCACAAATTAGCCTACCCGTAGGCATCTGTCTGTTCGCCACGACGACAGGCACGGACGTTTAACCATTCTTGATCAATACTGGAAAGCGGTTATCAACACCCCGAGGACACACCCTAAAGGTGTCAATCAATTGTCACTTTGATAACATGGGAGATCTGGAAAGAAACAAACGATTGCGTCTTCAACAACATCTCAGCAATGTCGCCGAACGTCATCCAAGAGATTATACACGAAGGCAAACACCGGATCCTAGCAGTAAATAACCTTTAGAGGAGATAGTCGCTATGTCTTCCAATTTGATCTTTTTTACTTTTGGCCTCTGCCTTGCATATTTACTTCTCCTATATCAATATAAAAGACAAATCTTTTGCCTCATTTCAAAAGAAGTCCTATGTTGTAGGTCTGCTCATAATTAAACGTTTTATATCAATAATGACAGACTCAACACAAGAGACTATCATTGCCAACTTAGCGCTCACAGATGATATCCATGCCAGGAGACCTCAATCGCGGCGGCCAGCGTGTTATTAGAAGAACACAACGGTGAGATAAAATCGTAAGATTGATTTGGTTGCCGTAGTTGCCCCACGGCTGGCTCTGCTCATTATATACAAGAGAAAACGTTTACAACAAGGCTTGCAACACCTATACAAGGAAAGTGTACCGACCTAGTCGGATACGATCAGTTTTGCCTAATACACCCCCTCAATCTAAACCGTCGTGTACAAGGTTGAGATTGGTACTAAAACGACTAAGCAACTGAGAAGTAACCGGCTTAGTAAAGATATCAGCAAGTTAATCTCCAGAGGCAATGAAACGTACATCGAGAGCACCACGCGCAACCTTCTCGCGTACGAAGTCAAAATCAACCTCGATGTGTTTGGTACGAGCATGAAACACCGGGTTGGCAGATAAATAGGTGGCGCCCAAATTATCACACCATAAGACTGGTGGCTTGGACTACGAAACACCAAGTTTTGTGAGCACAGACTGGATCCATGTGGCCTCAGCTGTGCACAAGAGCCTTGTACTCCGCTTCTGTACTAGAGCGGGACACCGTGGGTTGCTTGCGAGAGCTCCAAGACACAAGATTCGGCCCAAGGAAGATAGCAAACCCTCCAGTAGAACGACGATCGTCAGGGCAACCCGCCCAATCAGCATCAGTATAAATATTCAGAAGTGTAGACGGGGATTTCTGAATCATCAGTCCAGTGGATGCAGTACCCTTGACATACCTAAGGATCCGCTTGACTGCCTCATAATGAACTCAAGTAGGCTGAGCAAGAAACTGGCAAACCTTGTTCATCGCAAATGAGATGTCAGGACGCGTTAACGTCAAATACTGAAGTCCACCGACCAAACTCCGATAGCGAAAAGCATCATCGATAGAGAGAATTGTACCATGATCACGAGAAAGCTTATACGAAGTAGACATCGGAGTTGCAACAGCACGAGCATCTTCCATGTGAGCCCGATGAAGAAGGTCCAAAGCATACTTATGTTGTGACAAACGCATGCCTGAAGAGGTATAGGAGGTCTCAATTCCTAAGAAATAATCAAGTCGTCAAAGATCCTTGATAGGAAAAGCTTGTGCCAGGACTTCCACAAGACGATCAACAGCAGCAGTAGATGATCCCGCAATCACGATATCGTCAACATAAACCAGCATGTAAATAGTAGTATCATCATGTGTGAATATAAATAAGGATGTATCAGCCTTGCTGGAGACAAAACCAAGCTGATTTAGCTTGTCGCTCAGCCGAGCGTGCCATGCACGAGGAGACTGCTTCAGACCATAAAGAGCACGCTGAAGCTTGCATACATGTTTCGGATATCGAGGGTCCCCAAATCCAGGAGGTTGCTGCATATACACCTCTTCCTCAAGAAAACCATGAAGAAAGGCATTACTGACATCAATTTGTCGAAGAATCCATCCATGAGAGACGGCAAGAGATAAAACCAGACGAATGGTAACCGACTTGACAACAGGACTGAAGGTGTCATGATAGTCAATACCGTGTTGTTGAGTGAAGCCACGAGCAACTAACCGGGCCTTGTGCTTGTCAACTGATCCATCAGGACGAAACTTGGTTTTGAAGATCCATTTGCTGCCAAAAATATTAGTGCCAGGAGGACGCGGAACAAGACACCAAGTCTGATTGCGCTGCAGGGCATCAAACTCATCTTCCATAGCAGTACGCCATGCCGGTTCAGAGAGCGCGGTGCGGTGAGAAGACGAAACCGCAAGAAAAGCTCGGCGATGACGATAGGGATCATACCGGACAATGCCATCGGTGAATTTCTTGGGGCGATGTATGTTATTGCTGCGTCGAGTAACAATGGGTGAAACAACAGGTGGTAGAGGCGCAAACAATGGATCAGCTGCACCACAATCCGCATGGGAGACGGACACGCTCATGGCTGCGGGCGACGATGACTCATCCGGTAGCGTAGAGCCGTGGTGCAATGGGCTGGACGTCGGCCCAGGCAACGACGGGCTAGAAGAAGACCCACCGCCGGTAGGAGAGAGCAGTCCAGGAGGCGTTGTACAAGCCTCAGGAGACGCTGGCTCGCTGGACGAGGCATGCACGGGAGGCACATGCACGTCTAAGGTAGACTGCACCTGTACGTCGATTGCTCCATCAGCTGGAACTAGTGCATGCACAGGGAAATCACAAGAGATACCTGGTGGATCAAACGATAACAATGAAATGTCATAATTACGCATATTGGGACCCTGAATAGCTGGTTCATGTGCTGGAAAATACACCGGATGTAAAGAAGAGACATCAACGACAACACCCCACGTGGCAAAGGGAAAGAGAGTTTCATCGAAAATGACATCACGCGAGATATAAATCCGACCGGTACTACGATCGAGACATTTGTAGCCTTTCTGCATAGGACTGTAACCAAGGAATACACACATCTTGGAACGAATTTCTAATTTACGCGAATTGTACTTGCGAAGACTAGGCCAACATGCACATCCAAAGGTGCGAAGGAACGAGTACTCAGAAGACTGATTTAATAACCGTGTGATAGGTGGTAGGTTGTTGATAACAGGGGAGGGCATACGGTTAATAAGATAACAGGCGGTGAGAAAGGCTTCATCCAAATAACGTAAAGGGAGAGAAGACTGGGCAAGAAGAGCTAGCCCAGTCTCGACAAGATGTCGGTGTTTACGCTCAACAATACCATTTTGTTGTGATGTGTGCGGGCATGACACACGTACGGCGAAAGAAAGCATTTAGGCGATGATACTCACCACCCCAATCGGTGGTTTATTGGCAATATCCCAATCGTTCATTATATGTTTTATACCATGCTATAACTGTATTAAGCGAAAACATTAATACAGGTGTGGTAGATAAACAACCAGGTCCCTAGTAGCCTCTACTAAGACTAGTTTCGTTGCACGATTGATGATCGAGGTTTTCCAATCATAGGGCATGGCGCCGGTCGGCAATGGAAGTCATATCGTTAGGTGTAACGATGTGATGGACATACCCAGTATTTGTAGGACATAGTCATTACGCCTTAAGACCATGAGACCAACTCTTATTGTTATCCCTGAAAGATACTTTGATCGCACCAAACGTCATATCTTATATAGTGTGACAATGATAGGTGATACTTTTGGGTATCGGAAGGGGGTAGTTGAGACGAGGGGTCAACAACGGAATTTGTCAGTCCGCATAGCCGGAGAGATACTCTAGGGCCCACTCAATGAGATTATGTCAAATGAGTTTGCAAACATGTGACTAGGTCACCAGCTGACATAATATCATAGACGAGTAGAAGATAGCGATGTCGGTAACGAGATCATGCTAGGTATGGAGATATCTGAGAATGATGTTCGGACACGCTAAGTATCGCCATGACAAAGGGTTTAAGACTATACGTCCAAGTTTGATAGATGAAAGTCATTCGTTATATCACAGGGATTAATTCATGGGGTCCAGGCCTACGAGTTAGTCGATGATCATAAAGGAGTCTTGATCGTACCTGTTATTATATCGAACCGCTAGGGTAACACACTTAAGGGGTTTCGACAAGACAACCGGAAAGGAAAGAGATCACCGTGAACGTCCCGGGAATGGTCCGATAGAGATCGGGCAGCGACGAAAGAGTTTTCGGAGCTAGAATAAATTATATAAAATATGTTTGATATTAATTAGTGTAATTAATGTTTAAATATGATTTTATATATTTATTTTCGAATTTTTAAATGCAGATTTCCCTAAATGGGCCTTCTAGTGGAAAGAAGGCCCATGAGGGGGGGAATCTTCACCCCAAGGGAGGGGGGCTGGTTCGGGCAGCCCCTAGTGGGCCACAAGGGGCCCACTAGGGCCGGCGCACCTCCTTGAGCCGCACCAGGCATGTGGGGATAGTCCCACATTGCCTGGCTGGCAAGGTTGGCTCCCCCGGGAGCCTTTATATAGAGGGGCACCCAAGGCCTTTTAATTCACCAATTAATTCTCTTATTTCTCCTTGATCTCGTGATTCCCTTTGTCGGAGTTGCGCCGAGGAGGATGAGAGGATCTCTTCCACCACAGCCCGCTGCCGCGCTGCTGGTGTTCCGGTCCAAGTCTTCCGCTGCTCGTCCTGGACTGGAGCTTCGGAGGCCGTCGTCTCCACCGTATGTGTGTGACGCCCTACGAGGTGCTGCGCTAGCGGTACTCGGAGGCCTACTTCCTCCACCCGACCTTGAGGTCATCTTCGTCGTCTTCGTCGCGCCGAGTTCTCCGCGACCTAGAGTTCGGCTACAGCGTCTTCGTCGTCAACGCTTGTGCGGGAGCGTAATCCCCGCTATTCGGTCTACGAGGGTATGTATTCCGATCTCGGCCGTACTTCTATATCTGCATAGTGTAGATCTTGGCTAGTTTAAGGATATCGTTGCTAGGAATTTTTTTGTTTTCTGCACACGATCCCCTTCAGTGGTATCAGAGCCGATCTATCGTAGATATAGTTGAACGCTGTTAGAACCCGTGTTCTACACGGGGGCACCGTTCCTGTTATTTGCTACCCTCTAGCGTGCACTTGTGATTCCAGCGGCATCGAGTTGATGAAACGGCCCAGACCGACTTGTAACATCCCAAGATTTTCAAAATTTTGAAAATTTAGAAAAATCAAAAACTTTTTGAAACTATATAGATTTTGTTTTGAAATCCAATTTTAACCCTTGCATTCATATCATCATCATTTTTAAACATGACATTTAAATCAAATAAGCTTTAAATTAGATTTCATTTATATGTTTATATTGATTTTATGATAATTTACCTTTTTATTTAATTTTATTTTTAGACAAAAATACTACCAAAAAGTTCTATTTTTAATAAGCTTTTCAAAATATATTTTTATGAATTTTTCTGAATAGTTTTGATCAAGTTTTAAAATCATTTGTTTTTAAAACTTTTCAAAACAGAAAACTGTTTTGTCAAAAATAAAGGAGTAGGCCTCATCCCCGGAACCAACTGGGTCGAAGCCCAGCTTACCTCTCGCACGCGCAGCGCGTAGCAGCCCGCCAGCGGCCCGGCCTCCTTCTCTCTCCCGCTGTGGCTGACAGGTGGGTCCCACCTGTCATCACTCCCAGCGCAACGGCTCCATCTCCTTTACTCGACGCGTTACGAACCGAGAATGACGCCGTAATCAAACTCATCAATCGGGCGATTTACAGTGTCGTTTCGAGTGCGGTTTCGCCCTACTAAAAGATCTCTACGCCCTCTTCCTTTTGCCCCAAACCATTCCAATCGAGAGTCCCTAGGCTTGCCACACAGTACCTCGCCATCCCACCATTGCCGCCGGCGAAAAACTCTACTCCGGCGACAATCCGTGAGCCCCGGACCCTCCCGTCACTCCCTTTCTCCTTGTTTCTTTCTGGTGCATCGTTTTGACAAGGTCGCGCAATTTTTCTCGCAGCCAATCGAAGCATTCGTCCACACCCGAAGCACGCCTCCGACTCCGTCAACTCCGGCGAGCAATCAAGGACGAACCCAGACGCTCCGACCGCCGCCACCTCGCCACCGTCTCCGCTTCGACCACCCGCACGCTCCGGTATAACCCACTCCTCCCGGAACCTCGTAGAAATGTAGATGGTGCGACGCCGGCGATGGCGCCGTCGTATTTCTTCGGTCACCGGAGTTCTTCCGGCCGGCCGCGCCGCCCGCGCCAGACCCTTTCGATCTCAGCCGTTAGATTCTTTTCGTGCGGCCGTGATTAAATCACTTAAAACGCGAACCGGTACGCACACCCAGCGCCGCGTGGCGCCCAGTCAGTGCCTCGTCAGCAGCCACGTCAGCGTCCAGTCAGCGCTGACGTGAAATGAATTTCTCGATTTAATTTAATTTGGCACTTTTGCAGAAAAGACCCTGCATATTCAAACCTTTATAAGTTTTTACTCACACATCCAATTTCAAATATTTTTATATATTTGGAAAGCCCTTGAAATGTAGAATATTTTACATCTGTTAGATTTAAAATTTGACTTAGTATAAAATATTCAAATTTCAAATGGATGATTTGAGTATATTTGTAATAACTTTAAATCTATAAATCCAAAAATTACAAATAAAATTATTCTAGAAACTTTAGAATATTTGTAACTTGATGCCTCTGTTATAAAATATTTTTTGAGTATTATTTTCATGATTTAAAAGTTGTATGTTTAAATTGAGTAGTTTGACTATTTTTGATATAACTATTAATAGAACATTATTTTTGATTAAATCCAATTGCAATAAATTTATTTAAATGTCCTCTATATATTAACACTATTTATAAATTTTTGGTATAAAAAATTTATCACAGAAAACTTTGATCTTGTAATTACCCTTTTATTTTATTTTCCTGTAATAGAAATTAATTAATTATAACTTTATGCATACTTTATAAATATCACAAAGAAAATTAGTATGATGTTTATTAGGATTAAAAAGAGCATTGCATGCATAACATATTTTATTATATAGTTATTCTCCTCATAGGAAAACTCCTCCATTATTTTCTCTAAGTTTGGAATATTTTCAACTTAGCATTTTTGGTTAAGTGCTATGCACTTAGACACTTAGGATTTTCAACATGGAGCTAGAAGACCAATGAAGGACTTAGCCAAAAAAAGACTCCAGAAAAATCTCCAAGAAGTAGAAACACTTAGAAGAAAAATCAAGAGGAAGTCCAAGAAGACAAACCCCCTCTATTCTCTAAATGTTTCTTTCTCTTTTTCTTTTCTGCTCTCTAAGACATGGTGATCAAGACATCACTAAGGAGAATACTAAGTCTGGAGATGAAGCCTGGAAGATAACCTACATCATTTTCTTCTATCTTTCATAATCTTGACTTAAAACAATATTTGATCATGTTATTACCATCTTGAAGTTTGTTGGATCCTAGCGGCATAGTGAGATGAAGCGGTCTGGAAACTAACCTTACATGTCCACGTACATGAGACATGTTCCACAACAAGTGGCTGGCCGGGTGTCTGTCTCTCTCACTATAGTGAATATCCAATTTACAAAGAGTTGTTGATAATTGTCGATCACCTTAAAGAATAGACTTCGTATTTTCTCTAAGTATTTTGCACATCATGCATAGCATATTTTTGTATTGTTATTTTGGTTTGTATGTTTATGTGTTTTTTTTATGTGTTAGAAATTTCGGAGGGAAACGACAACTGTTGCAGCTGTTGTTGCTATTCTTCTTGTTGCCAAGGCAAGTGGCACACCCCCATAAAATTCCTAAGTTCTATGCATGACTTAGTTATTTTCCTATGCATGTGTAGGACTTAGTAGATTTGCTATGCAAGACTTTAGAATTCCCTATTCCATTGTGTCTAGGTACCTATGAAATGACTTAGTAGAATTTTGATGCTATGCAATTGAAGAAAGGTTTTACAAAATCTTAAGTGGCTACTCAGGACCATGTCTATGAGGGTTTTCACCTGAGATAGTCTTTACTATACTTAGGATCATAGTATGTGGGGGTTTTCACCTAGGAGTGCACATCACTAAGTTAATGAATCATCTGGGTGGATTGGTTGTTTGGTTTATGTTGAGTGGCTACTCAGGACCATGTCCATGAGGGTTTTCACCTAAGATAGTTTCTACTATACTTAGGATCGTGAACGTGGGGGTTTTCACCTGAGAGCACACTTGTGGAAGGCCACCCAGGAACAAAGGGATGTGAGGAATAAATGGAGAAGATTGTGAAGGACGCAAGGAGAAGTATTCCAAGTAAAGACTACAGCTGATCAAGGAACATGGAGGAATCCCAACATTCTAATTTCTTAATAAAATTTTGATAGACAACAGTGGACTACTCAGGACCATGTTCATGGGGGTTTTCACCTAAGATAGTTTCTACTATACTTAGGACCATTGAATGTGGGTGTTTTCACCTGAGGGTACACCTAAGGACGTGATATCTTTTGTTTCACTGGAACTCGCCAGTGTTGCCAATTATGATGTTAATAAGTTTGTTTTACAAAGAGTTAGGCAAAACTGGCTTTATGCAAAATAGCCTTGAAACTCCACCAGCCAAATATACATACAGGTTATAGAGTTATTCCATTAAGTGTCCACCATAGTGTCACTTGTCAGACTCCATTTTTAATGGAATCTGACCCACTCTGTTGCAAATTATTATTTGTTGCAGAAATATCTGACGAAGAGTAAGGATTACGTTTTGGGTTTCGAGTCTACACTAACATGTTTTCGCCTGTGGCGTATCATGAAGATGGAGGCTCATTGAAGATTTATTTCCGCTGCTTTATAGTTTTGAGCTAGCTTTAAGCTATGCAAAGATGTATCGAACTATTTATTTTACCAAGTCTGGATTATTCGTGTAATATTGATACAATGTTGTGATATTCATCGTAAACTGTGTGTGCAAATGAATCGATCCAGGGGTTTGCACTATACACAGGTACCTGCCATGTTTTTAAGTGCAGGTACGCTACACGACTTTACTCGTACGCTTACGTGAGACTGGTTCCACTACTGACATACGGCTTGTACGTATCTGTGGCTGGCAGGTGCCTGTTTCTCTCTCTTTAGTTGGCTTTGCATTTTTAATGGAGGGCCCGAAAGGGATGCTTAAACATGCAATTATTGGATCGTTGTTGTGGTCATAAGGTTCGTATGTATGAAGCGGTTCTATTTACGAATGCCCCGAGCCACGTAAAATATGCAAAAGATAAAGTAGAAGCGTCTAACTTTATTTTGCAGGGGCTATGTGATATGGTCAAGGTAGGTTTATATAATTGTTTATAAAATGCGGGCGCCAAGAAGACCATGACGCAATGGACTATATCACATTGCATTACATTTGATGTTTTGTGTACATCTTATATTGTGTGATTGTATATATAGTATATATTAGTTACACGGCGGTAGCTATATAAGATGATCCCTTCAAAATACCACTAGTGTTCTCCCTCCAACGCGAACCACCAAGAAAGTTCTACGTTATGAGGCAGGCCGTGATGATCGGGTGTCAGACATCTCGTCGTTCGCATATAGTGGGTGTAAGCCATGTTGCATAAGCGTCATCGTGGAGGTTTTTGGTGGCGAGCCTAGCATATTCAGAAATATGGCCTCGGAACAGGGAGACCGAAAGGTCGAGCACGAGTCACAAAATTGGTGTGGCGGACAATTGTCTACTCTTGAAGTTGTGCCGCCGACTCTGATGATGAGGGGTGGTGCAATGGATGGGGGTCGTGTAATCGCTTAAACGACCAGGAGGGATGTTCGTTTGAGTGGGAGTTCGGATAGTTATTTTCTAAAATACTAGAACTCAGAATATAATGAACAGAGTCTGTTTTGCAAACCTTTATAGATATTAACCATTGTGATAGCATCTTTTCAAATTAGGCGCATTCCTGCGATTGAGAAACTTAAAAGGTTGGGTCCAAACTTCATAATTTTATGCTTTAGCTTGAGGATACTCCTAGTTTAAACCGTTAGCTCTTTGTGTTACAATACCCGATAGGAGATAACCCCGGAGATTCCGCTGACAAAGGATAATTTGGATGATCAGATTTTGTGCGGATGATATCATCATAGTCCAGTGTATGATATGATCTCTGCCATAGAGAACCAACGGTGGGTACGAGTTTTTAGATCGCGAACATATGATATGGTCGCTAAACTCGGGGTACCCCAAACGTTGAGTTGATGAAGTTTATCAGTTTGTTGACTGATTGTCTTCTCAAGCAAGATGGAAGAGAATACACACATTGAGGGAGCACGTGGCGGTCATACTTAATGACATATGTTCATACTTAATGAACATTGAGACGCCTCGCTCAGCTCAATCACTAGATGACAGACATCGTTGCCAAGTGCAAATCCTCTGTCATAGACTATGTCATGCAAGGGGAATCGTTCACCTTCATGGTTCTTGATTACGGTGGAAGTATCAAGAAAATGAAACAGATCGCGGGAAGTCATCAATGATGATGGTGTATATATGATATACATGTTATGAATGTTTTAGCTAAGCAAGTACTCGCAGTAGTGACTAAGTTTTGAACTGGTCATGTTTTGTGAAAACCAGGTTTACTGCTTGAGTAGCTTGAAAGTATGAGGCGACATTGCGTGTTGATAATGGCAGTCAAGTTGTTGTGATGGCCATAGAAACTCTCCCTCTAGATCTACCATTTGAATAAATTCTTTATGATCGCCTGTTACAAGTGTGTCTCCTCTAGCGAGACACTTGTTCATACATGATAGTGACAAATTTGGTGTCCTATATTTATGAAGTAATGATCATATGCCGATTTGAATTTAGATGGTAGAAGCTCCCACATTCATAATATTAATGCCAAAGGATACAAACTTAATAAAGACACTACATATGTGTGGCACTACCGTTTAGTCATGTCAATGTTATAGTCAATGCATTAGCTCCATACCGGATGGATCTACAAGTCCTAAGATTTGATCTTTTGACACTTGCAAAATAACTGTGACACCGTTTTCGGAAAGCGGGCATATAACTTATTGATAGTCATACATAGAGATGTATGTGGTTCTATGAAGTAATTGACGGGTAGTGAAGACCTTTATTTTGTGAACTTCACTGAACGTTTTGAGTATAGCTTGTTGAGAATCATGCATATGGGTGTATGTGAATCAATGAAGTACTTTAACGTGTAGTGGAAGTATTTATTTCAAAGACTTCATGAACATTCGAGTAGATATATGGATATCCACTCAGGAAATGTTGGTCTGAAAACTTTGATTCGATCAAACAAGTTCAGAATGAAGTATGAAATAAAGTTAACAAGAAAATCAAATTCCCGCGATACAGATCGAGGAAATGAAGATTTGAGTTATAATGTTGGCACATCATTGGAAGACTTGTGAGAAGAGTTCCACAAATTATGTCGCATGGAACACCATAGTGTTATGGTGTGTTAGGACGTCGTAACTACACCCTATCAGATAGTGTGTGGTAAATAAATCTCTTACCGAATTATTGTGATCATTAGAGTCATATGGTCGAAACGTAAACACTCACGTTAGCAAATAGGGAAACCATTTGAATCCATGGAGACAATACCATACGAGTGATGGCATGGCTTTTAGACTGGATTGTCGTTTCATCAATTTAGTGTTTCGATGTGATCAAACCTAAAATGGATTAATCTTTGTAGTATACCCTACCTAAAGAGTTAGTTGGGTACATGTCTCACGACATAGGCAAAACAGTTGCCGGGATATACCTTGCGAAAGAAATAGTTTCTTGTCCGAGGGTATAAGTGAGAAAGAAAGTAGAGCAAGACGAAGTTAGTGAACTTCTTCTCCTGACATCAGAGTGGCGCAACCGAAAGTGTTTTCGGTGTCAGGCTCCATAGCTTGAAAAAGCTGATGATTCAAGATCATGATGTTCTGAGCTCATACTAAGAGCGTAGGCATACGAGGTTGTGTTCCACACTGTGTGTTACGACAATCTTGTTATGAAGGTCATATTAATGGAATATGATAGACCTATGAACTATAAAGAAGAGATGGTGGACCTAAGTCCGAGAAATGGCTATGAGTCATTTATGATCCGAAATAAAATCCATATACGATTACTAGGTAATGACTTGGGAAATCTTGATGGCATCTAGGATGTTAATAGTATATGGAATTTTATGAGAGAATAGACATTGAGAACGATCGATTTGTCGTGAAACAGTTCCGACAGATTCAAAGTTGACCACATGAGAGTTTGTCTCAAGTGGCGAAGCCTAATTCTATTCTGGGTCGTTTAGCAATCACTATAATTTCGAATGAGAAATTGATAGATGGATAAGGAAACCATGTTTCTTAATAGTGTCATTAAGAAAGAGTTGGTGATCCCGAGGATGCTAAACATGTATGCAAACTTCAGTGGTCCATTCATGGGCTGAAGCAAGCATATCGGAGCTGGAATCTTCACTTTGATAATGTGATCAAAGGATTTTGGAGTTGTCCAAAATAGTTGAAGAAACCTACATTTGCAAAGAAGTGAGTGGGAGCAAGTAGCTTTCCTTGATCTTATATGCGGGAGGCATATTTGAGTGGGAGCTAAGTAGTTTTTCCCTGATCTTATACGCGGAAGGCATATTTGAGTTGGAGCTAGGTGTCATTCGTGATTTTGTGTGTAACGACATCTTGAATGACACATATCCTCTAGTAGAGTGTAAAGGATTATTTAAGTGATTAAATTTTCTATGAAATGAAGTTAGGAGTATTAGGCATCCGATTTATAATTGTATAGATCGTAAGGGGCTTAATAACATTAGGTCGGAATATTTCCTAAGTCAAGATTCTGAAGTGTTTCAGAATAGGACAAGCGAAGAAAGAGGTTATTGCTTGTATGACTAGGTAAAATATTAAGTTTATCTTGGCTTTTTCAGTGATAGAAAATGATGTTCGACATTCTCTATATATCAGACATAGAGTCTATCAGACTGAAAGTTTGACTTGGTGTGACCCAAGTTCTTGGTTGAAGAACAGGTTCTAGAGTGATCCTAGTGTGGATCAATGAACAAACGTTAAGTTTATTCTTGAGTGTCTATGAGAACTGAAGATATGTTTTCTAGTAAAGGGTAAGAGTGAAAGACAACTTACCGTAAAGCGGTTATGATGATGCAAGTTATGACACTGACCCATACGACTAGAAATCTCATATAGGAGATGTCCTATTTTGAAGATAGACATGGTTAGTTTGCGAAGTCGCATATGAATGCACTGTCGCATAGTCTACATAGGTATAGAAATATATCGCGACTTCAGAAGTAGCAAGTGTGATTGGACTGAGCAGTTTTCCGAGCGTAGGTGGTCACCTTAATAGATCTCTTAGACTTTTAAGGCCCAAGCTACGCGAATGCTCGAGTCTCACTCCATCCACTAGGATATATTTCTCCGTCATCGTAAGATACGGGATGATGTCAAACTAGGTGACATAGAAGTGTTGCAAAGCACATATAGATCTCAATGTGTGAGTTCTATTGACTGTATTTCTCTTCCACGAGGCGAGCAGGCACCAAGATGTTATGGGTGTTGAGCTTTTACCAAGTTGTAAACTAGATTAAGTGTTACTCTAGTGCAAGTGGGAGACTGAAGGGAATATGCCCTAGAGGCACTTAATAAACATAGTTTATTGGCAATATCCCAATCGTTCATTATATGTTTTATACCATGCTATAACTGTATTAAGCGAAAACATTAATATATGTGTGGTAGATAAACAACCAGGTCCCTAGTAACCTCTACTAAGACTAGTTTCGTTGCGCGATTGATGATCGAGGTTTTCCAATCATAGGGCATGGCGCCGGTCGGCAATGGAAGTCATATCGTTAGGTGTAACGGTGTGATGGACATACCCAGTATTTGTAGGACATAGTCATTACGCCTTAAGACCGTGAGACCAACTCTTATTGTTATCCCTGAAAGATACTTTGATCGCACCAAACGTCATATCTTATATAGTGTGACAATGATAGGTGATACTTTTGTGTATCGGAAGGGGGTAGTTGAGACGAGGGGTCAACAGCGGGATTTGTCAGTCCGCATAGCTGGATAGATACTCTAGGGCCCACTCGGTGAGATTATGTCAAATGAGTTTGCAAACATGTGACTAGGTCACCAGCTGACATAATATCAAAGACGAGTAGAAGATAGCGATGTCGGTAACGAGATCATGCTAGGTATGGAGATATCTGAGAATGATGCTCGGACACGCTAAGTATCGCCATGACAAAGGGTTTAAGACTATACGTCCAGGTTTGATAGATAAAAGTCATTCGTTATATCACAGGGATTAATTCATGGGGTCCAGGCCTACGAGTTAGTCGATGATCATAGAGGAGTCTTGATCGTACCTGTTATTATATCGAACCGCTAGGGTAACACACTTAAGGGGTTTCGACAAGACAACCGGAAAGGAAAGAGATCACCGGGAACGTCACGGGAATGGTCCGATGGAGATCGGGCAGCGACGAAAGATTTTTCGGAGTTAGAATAAATTATATAAAATATGTTTGATATTAATTAGTGTAATTAATGTTTAAATATGATTTTATATATTTATTTTCGAATTTTTAAATGCAGATTTCCCTAAATGGGCCTTCTAGTGGAAAGAAGACCCATGAGGGAGGGAAGCTTCCCCCCAAGGGAGGGGGGCTGGTTCGGCCAGCCCCTAGTGGGCCACAAGGGGCCCACTAGGGCCGGCGCACCTCCTTGAGCCGCACCAGGCATGTGGGGATAGTCCCACATTTCTTGGCTGGCAAGGTTGGCTCCCCCCGGGAGCCTTTACATAGAGGGGCACCCCTGGCCTTTTAATTCACCAATTAATTCTCTTATTTCTCCTCGATCTCGTGATTCCCTTTGTCGGAGTTGCGCCGAGGAGGATGAGAGGATCTCTTCCACCATAGCCCGCTGCCGCGCTGCTAGTGTTCCGGTTCAAGTCTTCCGCTGCTCGTCCTGGACTGGAGCTTCGGAGGCCGTCGTCTCCACCATATGTGTGTGACGCCCTACAAGGTGCTGCGCTAGCGGTACACGGAGGCCTACTTCCTCCACCCGACCTTGAGGTCATCTTCGTCGTCTTCGTCGCGCCGAGTTCTCCGCGACCTAGAGGTCGGCTACGGCGTCTTCGTCGTCAACGCTTGTGCGGGAGCGTAATCCCCGCTATTCGGTCTACGAGGGTATGTATTCCGATTTCCGTCGTACTTCTATATCTGCATAGTGTAGATCTTGGCTAGTTTAAGGATATCGTTGCTAGGAAATTTTTTGTTTTCTGCACACGATCCCCTTCACCTCCTGCACCACCTTGACCTTGAGAGCCGCCACCTCCTGGGCGACCGTTTGGAGTATAGCCACCTTGCTGCGCCCCACCACGGCCGCCGCTCGGGCCGTAGGAGCCGCCATCGGAGTTGCGACCATAGTCACCACGACGCGCAACATTGGCCGAAGAGGAGAAATCAATCTCACGGCCCGTCGACTCCTGCATGGCTTCATGAGATACAAGCATGGCGTAGAAACCTGAGAGGTTGATGACGACGTTGGGGTTGGTGTTGGAGTAGACATTGAGGGACGCCTGGAGGGGGGCGAACGCACTGCCCAACCCAGCCAAGATGTAGTCGATGAGTTCCTCGTCGGGCAAGGGTGCACCAACGGTTGCCATAGCATCTGCAAAACCCTTCATTAGATGAAATTAGTCAGCCACATCCATGTCATGCCGCTGCGTCGTCGCCAGCTTACGGCGGTAGGCGCGGGTACTCGCCCTTCCCTGGGCGGAGAACATGGAGGTGAGGAAGCTCCATACGGAGGCAGATGTTGTGCGCCCGACCATCTGGGCGAGGATCTCTTCGGTCATGGACCCAAGAAGTACGCTGAGGATGCGTTGATCTGTGCGCACCCATGCACTGTATTCAGGGTTGGCGATGGTGGTTGCTTCCGCGCCGGTGCCGGTGGTGATGGTCTTCGGTGGCGCAGGGGTAGTTCCATCGATGAACCCGAGCCGTCCTGCTCCCGTGAGATTGGGGACGACCTGGGTCTTCCAGAGGATGAAGTTACTCCGGTCGAGGCGGACGTGATGGTGCTGAACTCGCCGGCCGGAAGAGCACCGACGGCGGAAGAGGATTGCGCGGAGGAGGTCGACAACGCCATGGCGGCGGATGTCACGGCGGAGATGAACTCGCGGCGGAGGACTCGCAGCGGAGGAACTCAAGAGCGATGGCTCTGATACCAAGATAAAATCGTAAGATTGATTTGGTTGCGGTAGTTGCCCCACGGCTGGCTCTGCTCATTATATACAAGAGAAAACGTTTACAACAAGGTTTACAACACCTATACAAGGAAAGCGTACCGACCTAGTCCGATACATCAGTTTTGCCTAATACGGTGCTCCCGATGGTGGGCTAGCAGTGTCAGCTCTGCTATGAAGATCACCGTCAAGAATGAAGCCTGAACATGGTGTTGCAAAGGACTTGCCCTTTTGGAGCTGCATGTAGTGGCTGTGTAGTGGTTGCTCGCTTCATTTTGATGATTGGCTTATCAATAATTTTGTTTTTGCTTTAGTCATAAGAAGCTAGTAAGTCATAAACGGGTGGTCCAAATGATAAAAAAAAATCTGAGAATACAAAACCGAACATACCTAGTGAATTGTTCGGTCCATTTTTTGTGTTCATTTTAATCGATTGATTGGCAATTTACGACCGACAGATGGGCGCCAGGTACAGCGTGTGACTTGGCATGGGCAAGTCAATGAATCCTTGTCCCGAGAGGCAGCTCTCTCTATATAAACTCGCGTATACGATAGGTGGACTTGAACCCGAAAAGATCGAGACTGAGCAATGGCCGGGAAAATGGATCAGACGACAATCATCATTCTCGCTATCATAGGTTCTCTCGGGCTGCTTAGTGCCATCCTGGGGTTCTCCGCCGAAGGCACAAAGATCACCGTGAGCTACTTATATATCCTTTGCTAGCTTAATTAGTGTACATGTCTGTCTCTGTACGTGTGTTCTGTTGAACTGTATTGTAGATATCTGAGATTCTTGCGGGTTCTTGCAGCAAGCGATACGGTTCTCCGGGAATTGCTATTACCCGCAGAACCCGGCGGTGGGGCTT
Source organism: Poa annua (assembly GCA_026929855.1). Taxonomy (NCBI): domain Eukaryota; kingdom Viridiplantae; phylum Streptophyta; class Magnoliopsida; order Poales; family Poaceae; genus Poa; species Poa annua. The sequence continues at coordinate 87,206,714 of CM049431.1, forward strand.
GGGATCTGCGCCGCCATCTTCCTTGTCATTGCCCAGATCGTCATCTCTGTGGTCAGCGGCTGCTGCGGCTGCTGCAAGTCCCGCGCCATCCCCTCCGAGAGAAACCGCATCATCGTCGTCGTCTGCGCCGTCGTCTCATGGTGAGTGGTCGACTGTAAGCGCTAGCCGGACAGACTGGAGCTCAGACGAACGCATGCATGCATGCCGCGGCTTTAGAATCCGTTACTGACATGACAAAAACATGCAGGATCGCGACGTTGATTGCATTCGGGCTGTTCGTGCATGGCGCATCGTCGAACAGATCCGGATGGCGGCGCGTGTCGGGGTACTACACCTACGGGTACTACTACTACGGGCTGTGCGACGTCCCCGGTGGCGGCATCTTCGCCGGCGCTGCCGTGCTCACGCTCGCCGCCACGGCCCTCGGGATCACCTCCTACGTTCTGCTCGGCAGGCAGCCAGTTGCCGCCCCGGCCGCAGCGCCAGTGGTCGGGCAGGCGCAGTTCCCGCCACAGAATCCTCCTCCAAAGGGGAACGGACAGTTCCCTCCGCCGGCGGCCACACAAGGATCTGTGGCGCCCGAACCAAACCAGCAGTCTGCTCAAGGCCACGAAGCGCACGGGTCGAACCACAACCAGCATGTTCCACTACCTCCTGCTCAAGGCTATGGAGCACACGCGCCCAACCAGAAGCTGCAGGCGCCACCTCCAGATCCAGGCTATGGAGCACACGCGCCAAACCAGCATCGTCCTCCTCCTGCTCAAGCGTATACAGTACAGGCGCCCAAGCCCAACATAGAGATACAGTTCGATCCGAGTAGCCTGCTCAATCTCGGGGAGCGAATCCATCGAGTGGCGACTCTAATATCCGACGGTAACAACCCCCTTTATGATATGTATTTTTTTGCATCCCCTTATGATATCATCATGATTTCATCTCATTTTATGTCATTGCATTCTTGTCATGGGCTCATCTTTATCAACATAACCCTAAGGTTTTTTTGCAATACTATTTGACTAGGACTTATAACAAAAAAAAATCTCTCTTATGGTTTTGTCAAACATGTTTTTAATATTGCCAAAATTTATTTTCAATGTGTTATTAAACTTGGCCACTATCAAGTGAAGTTCCCAAACGTTGTAAGTTTTCGAAAAAGTCAAAAACACTATTTAAAATTCTTCCTAACCCATCCTCTTTTTCTGTAATTACAAACATAAAATTACGAAAAGAAAAAAGAAACCAGGAAAAAATCTAGAATGGCAGAATCTACCCACCCTCTTCTGCGAAGCCCCACCTTGCGACTGCCCTCTTCTGTTTTTCTTCCACCTTGTCGTCCCCTACTTCCGTACAGCGGGCAGCTCCCATGGCCACGCCACCACTATTTGATGAATGTTGCTGCTCCCGCTTGCTCTAGCTAGCTTCACTTTTCCACTCTTCGTCCAGCTTCCAGATGAGGTTTTGCCCTCGTCTCCAACATCAACATGGACCGGTAAAAATCGAGCTTGTTGCCCGTGTAAACACCACTCCCACAAAAATTATGACGCCCAACACCGTTGAAGGATTGCGCTTATCTCATCCATCTTCCTTCGCGAAGAACAAGAATATCGATGTCTCAAATTGACTTCTCCTTCTAGGACATCCTTTTTGCGCACAAAAAGACTATCTTTGCTGCTAGCATGGTCACCGCTACTAGAGCCCGTTCTCTCCCCTCCTATGTGAAAAGCCTACGCATCCAAAGACCTAACAGTTCGCTCGGCCTGCTAGTTCCAATCGGTGAGACGCATGTTCGCTCCCCTCATACGTGAAAAATCCCAAGATAGTCAATATTATTCTCTATAGACCCGCACCGAGAAAAAGTTTTTGTTTTGTTTCCAAAAAATGTTAAGTACAGAAAATCATTTAAACTTTCATAATGTATGTGTTGGTGAAATAATCCAAACCTTGCATATAATAGGTCTTTTTATCATATAAATATGAGAATTTAATATGACCTAAGTTTCCAATTCAAACATTGAAATTTTTGTGTCTAATTAATTATCACTCGTACATGCTTAAATAGTTTCAATCATATATTTTAACTTATAAGTTCAAATTGAAATTGTTATATATATAACTAGTCACAAAGATGCATATAATATGATCATAAAATCATCACGCATGTTCAATACTTTATTTTTTATGTTTAATTCTAAAATCTAATTAACATATTCGTTAGTAATGGAGTGATTGGAAATACCTTATAATGTTTTCCCGCTGTGTTTAATATAATTATTGTTACATTAGCTTAAATTATTCCAGTTCTTGCTATGTCACGCATCGTCTTTGAATGTGTATCTCGTAGTAAGCTTATGTGGTTGTACTTTTCTTTATGGTTGATTTGCTTCTTCATAGGTGGTACGGTTGATGAATCTACTTACCAGGATCCTGCCCACTACCAGGCTACTGAGCCAACAGGCAAGAAAAACTCCCTTGACCATGTTTCCACTTACCATGCATGCTTCTTCCTCCTACATGCAATAGAATATATTATTGTAGAGAGTCTTCTCACACTTTTTATCATGTATAGTCTCTTTTTCATCTTACATAGCATTTGTTTTATATTTCCTATCAACCGTTTATGCTTGTTTATGACATATTTAGCGGGCGCTATCCTAGTACGAATACCTATGGTTTATCTTGCTTTATTTAGTTATGATATCATGGGTAGATGTAATTTGAATCAAATTCATGCTATGATGTTGTGGTGGTAATTTTGTGATAAACTTGTGGTAATCCAAAGTTTGGAGGCCATGCAAAGGTGTTTTGTTCCACTTGGGTGGTCCTTTAAAAAAAACTTTATGACAGTAGTGGGTACCCCCTACTGCCTCCACCACACCTTATATAAATAAGTCACCGAGAGTTACATAATTACAAGAAAGATGAGAAGCCAATCTAAGTCTGGCTGAGAAGCCATCCTAAAGAAAGAGGAAACTATATATTATTATTACTGAGGTTTACAATGAATGAGTGCAAGTCAGGTTTTGTCCTATGAACCAGGAGAGCAAAATCTGATGAGAACCTTCTGTTCCAGGACTGAATGTTTAGGCTAATTCCATTAAAGACCAAATTATTCCTTTCTTTCCATAAGCTCTAAGCTCCTATCAAAAATGTTTCCACTTGGGTCTTCTTAGGACCCAAGTTATTGTTTCCTTGATCCAAGACTGCGCACACTAACTACTCGAGGGAGGTATTATGTGACGCCCTTGGTGTAGTACTTTTTTCGAATTCTCCAGGGGACACGTAGTTCAGGCTTTCCATTTGACATACACATATATATTCGATCAGTCGTTTCCATTGTTATGGACGACTTGGAGATGTTTAAATCCGTCGTACAACAACTTGAACTGATCACTAATAGTCTGATTAATAATGTAGAACGACTTCAACCAATGATCTATACAATTTTCCAACGGTGACTCCATAAGCTTCTTAGAATTGTCGCTCATGTATCACAAACATACCCCCTATTTTGATACCTTGCATGGTACACAGTATAGTTCCAATGTAAGTAATGTGGAGTATTCTTGGTACTCATTTCTTTCATAAAAACATTCTTCTGCAGAGAATTACATCAACCCACTCGAAGTCGACTCTAAAAATTTGGAGGAAGTCTGAACCCGCAAAGATGGTATCTAATTTTCTTCAGCCTCTTAGGAATATTGTATCATGTATGTACTCGTAGCATAAATTTGTATTCCGTGGATGTAATGGTGCTTGATGCCCTGCTTGTAAAAATTATTTTGCTATCTTCTTGTTGAATGAACTTTTCCTATGCCATCTTGTTGGTTTTAGTCGTGTAATGATATCAATTTGTTTTCAATCCATCCCGTGTATATCATGTGTGTGTGATATAAAGTGCCCGAGAAGAGTAGGATAACCTTGTCTTGGTTAGGCAGTTGTGCTGATGGTGTCGGACTGTGGTGTGTCCTAGCTCTACCAGCCGACTTTGTGAGGTCTATGAAAAGGTTTTTGGTATTACCTTCAGCAGGAACACATCCTTCTCCTAATATTTGATTCGGATCCTGATATACTTGGTATCAGACATGATTGCATGTATAATGTATGTGCAATTGGAAGTTGTCGAGCCTACTTAAAACTATTTTCTAGCTACATATAGGTAGATAAATGTCAGAAAAGGATTAATTTTACTTATTCCCCTCCCATCCACCGTAGAGATAGGTTGAGTCATGTACAAAAATCAGGATGTTCTTGGGCTTGGTTCCTTCCTTAGATCTTAGATTGTTATTTTGACCTCTTTCAATGTTGCTTCAATGCAAAATGGTGCCTCCTGAAGGGGATCGTGTGCAGAAAACAAAAATTTTCCTACCGACGATATCCTAAAAGCATGCCAAGATCTATTCTATGCAGACATAGTAGTACGAACGGAGATCGGAATACGTACCCTTGTAGACCGAAAGCGGGGATTACGTTCCCGCACAAACGTTGTCGATGAAGACCGACGAAGCCGACCTCAAGGTCGTGTAGAGGAAGCAGGCCTCCGAGTACCGCTAGCGCAACACCTCGCAGGGAGTCGCACACGTACGGTGGAGACGACGGCCTCCGAAGCTCCAGTCCAGGTGGAGCAGCGGAAGACTTGGACCGGAACACCAGCAGCGCGGCAGCGGGCTATGGTGGAGGAGATCCCCTTGCTCTGCTCGGCGCGGCTCCAACTTGGGAACCACGAGATCGAGAGAGAAATCGGGAATTAATTGGTGAATTAAAAGGCTGGGGGTGCCCCTTCTTATATAGGCTCCCAGGGGGAGCCTACCTTGCCAGCCAGGCAATGTGGGACTATCCCACACAGCCTGGTTCGGCCAAGGGAGTGTGCCGGCCCCCTGGTGGGCCCCATCTGGCCCACCTAGGCCGGCCTCCAAGCCCCCACCGAATTCCCAAGGGGGTTCCCCCCCTCTTGGGCCTTCTTTCGTCCGGAAGGCCCATTTAGGGAAATCTGCCTTAATAAATTCGAAAATAAATATATAAAATCATATTTGCATATTAATAACACTAATTAATATCAAACATAATATATATAATTTTTCCTAGCTCCGAAAACTCTTTCGGCGTTGCCCGATCTCCATCGGACCCCTCCCGGGACGCTCCCGGTGATCTCCTTCCTTTCCGGTTGTCTTGTCGAAACCCCTTAAGTGTGTTACCCTAGCGGTTCGATATAATATCAGGTATGATCAAGACTCCTCAATGATCAATGACTAACTCGTAGGCCTGGACCCCATGAATTAATCCCTGAGATATAACGAATGACTTTCATCTATCAAACCTGAACGTAAAGTCTTAGACCTTTTGCCATAGCGATACTTAGCACGTCCGAGCGTCGTTCCATAGATATCTCCATACCTAATCCCGACCTCGTTACCGACGACGCTATCTTCTACTCGTTCATGATCTCATGTCTCCGTAACCTAGTCACATGCTTGCAAGCTCATTAGACATGATCTCACCGAGTGGGCCCGAGAGTATCTATCCTGCTATGCGGACTGGCAAATCCCGCTCTTGACCTCTCGTCTTAACTACTCCTTTCCGATACCAAAAAGTATCACCGTTATTGTCATACTAAATAAGATACGACGTTTGGTGCAATCAAAGTATCTTCCGGGAATATCAATAAGAGTTGATCTCACGGTCAAAGGCGTAACGACTACGTTCTCCAAATCTGGGTATGTCCATCACATCGCTCTCTAGCGATATGACTCTCATTGCCGACCGGCGCCATGCCCCATGACCGGGAAACCTCGATCATCAATCGCGCAACGAAACTAGTCTTAGTAGAGACTACTAGGGATCTGGTTGTTTACGTGTCACACCCGCATTAATGTTTCCGCTTAATACGGTTCTAGCATGACACAAAAACCTATTATGAACAAACGAGATATGATAAAGAATACACTTTATTAATTGCCTTTAGGGCATATCTCCTTCACCTCCTCCGTCTATATGTTGCATCCATTTTATCTCTGTTGTTTGGTACATTGATGGATACCTATGTCTATTTTGTTCTTATCTTGTTTCCGAGGCTAATCCTTTTGAGCAATCTTTGGATCCTTAGCTGTTTGTTGCGCTAACCTTTGTGTAATCATCAGGCTGATGAACACAAGTACCAACCCGCATGGTTAAGAAAATCCTCCCCCGCCTCCATTGCGCAATGTCAAGTCCTTGACCGTCTTGCGCAAAACCACAATCAGAAAATTCATGGCAACAATGACGGCAACAATGAAAGAAAATTGTGGTTGCCAAGTAGTTTCATGCGGGCCAATCGTGTGTATGAGCTCTATATGTGTTTTCGAGGATGGCATAAGAATGTTTGGTGCCCCTCAATTTCGATTCATGAGAAGATGGTATTCCGAAGTTTTTTATTTATTTTGTGCAGGAAACCCATACCATCAAGAGGGTGTTCGCTATGAAAAGATATGGGTGGATTCATTGACACGCATGATGTCTACTATATACTTCTCATGGACATCTAAGCACATACATTTGTAGGATAATAACAATTTCACGTGGATGACCAGAGATTTAACGAACCATGGAAGGTGTAGGTTGAAAGTAATCTCTCAGTCAATCCTGTAATTACGATATAAGAAATCTATTATGTCCCCAATAATTTTGATACAATTATTAATTGTATAGATGTTGTAATAATTAGCCGGTTGACCTTGCGAGAGGTTAGTGGGTGCAACTCGAAGGATTCGGCGATCGGCACACACTGGATTTGTCTGCTGACAGTTTATCAGGCTGTCAGGCTGGTCACTCCTGTTAATTCTATGCTGCACATGCATCGCCCTTTGCTGCAACGACGATAGGCCGACCTACAGGCCAGCAGTAGTGCGCCTTAACGAAGAAGCCCGTCAACTGCCCTCGTGATCTTATGGAAGAATTATATGCCATGTCATTAAGGCTGTATCAGAATACATTGGTCAGCTAGTGAGCTAGATAGACAGTTCATCCCTATGATTGACAAAAGAATGCCCGTGAATTATTTGTTGCGGTGATAGAGGGGAGCATGAGATGCAGCGAGATGAGTGGACTTTGGACCTTGGAGCTATCCAACTTACTTTTTTTGCGTATGAGCTATTCAAATACGGCCACCAGCCCACAGGTCTTATATATTCAAATACGGCCACCAGCTTATTTTTTTGTGAACAACACGTATATATGTATTGCCTTCCAGCTATAGACTCCTACGTGCTGCGCAGGATATTAGTGAGTTCTTTCGTTGGTTTTTTATAGCTTAATTACCATATATGCAGGTCGCACGATCAGGATATTTCTGAGTTTAACGAGTCTAATGTCCTTTTATACGCTTTGTATGACCTGTCTTAGCTCACCTATCCTACGGCTACGCTTTCTTTATCTCCCGACAATTATGGCAACTTGCCAACATTTTCAACTTAATTAGTTATATACATATTTGTATACTGTAATTTGTTTGATTTCGTCAAAACGAGCTGCCAATGTCATCAATATATGTGGAAGACAGAGCGTACCTTCAATATACTCTGTGTGTGGAAGAATGACTGCTCATGGTATCTCTACCATGTGTTTTTAGAAAAGAGGGTGCAAATCCCCGACCTCTGCATTACAATTTTACACACAGTCATTCGTAATTATTAATCAATCTAGTCCTACAAGATACAATATTGAAAGAAAAAAAATCTAAAGTCAACCTCTCGACAACAAGGATCATTATCACTATGATGTTGGTGACAAAGATCGAGTCGATGCCTGATCTCACACCTACGCACATCATTTAAAACCGGAGTACCAGTTCAGAAGATTTTCAACACACACCGATGTGCGCGCTACAGAAATCGTTGCTGCCGTCTTCCACGAATCCATCTCGAGAAAAGCAGCTTCATGGCTGAATCCGTGGAAAGCCAAATTCCTAAACCGCGCAGGATGTGATGCCCTGGTTAAATCCGTCCTCACTGCCCTCCCGATCATCCTCCTCACTGCCATCAAGGTTGATAAGGCCATTCTGAGGGCTTTCAACAAGATCATAAGGGGCATGCTATGGGCTGCGAGCGATAAGGTAACAGGTGGAAAATGCAAGGTCAGCTGGGACAAGGTCTGCCGCCCCAAAAAGCTAGGGGGCTTGGGATCCTAGACCTGGAAAAATTTGCTCGTGCGCTGCGTTTGCGATGGCTATGGCTAGAATGGACAGCCCCAAACAAGCCTTGGGTGGGACTCGAAACCCCAAACGATGAGACAGACAGAGAACTGTTCAATGCTGCCACTAAGATCACAATTGGTAACGGACAAACTGCAAAATTCTGGACCTCCAATTGGCTAAGCGGGCTATCCCCAAGGTCAATCGCTCCAAAAATCTTTGCGGCCTCCAGAAAAAAGAACAGATGCGTTCATAACGCTCTGGAAAACCTCAATTGGGTTGCCGACATCGTCGTTCAGGGCTTCACGCCGGACCACATTACGCAGTTCGTAAAACTCTGGGGTAGCCTACAAGATGTTGCTCTCTTGCCGGATAGTGCGGACTCCATAACCTGGACTCTCTCCCCCAATGGATGTTACTCTGCTGGCTTCGCCTACAAGGCCTAATTCTTGGGGTCCAACCCATGTACCTTCAATCATCTGGTTTGGAAGACCAGGGCGCCGCCTAAGTGCAAATTCTTCTCGTGGTTGGCTGTCCAAAACAGACTATGGACTTCAAACCGACTTGCGATCTGCGGGTGGCCGCACAACCCGCTTTGCCAGTTATGCAAGAGCCAGGGGGAGACTGCGCGGCATATTCTCTTCGAATGTCGTTTTTCCCGCCGCATCTAGCAAGCTGCCGCTGCCTGGTTATCATGCCCCTCACTGATTCAGGATATGGGCTCGGGCCGTTCATCTATCCTCGAGTACTGGAAGGCCATCGTGAAGACGCCAGCAGCTAACACCAAGGGCCTTAGGTCGGCCACCGTTCTCATCACTTGGGAGATATGGAAAGAACGCAATGCACGCGTCTTCAACAACAAATAGATCATGCCGTCGACCCTCATGCAAAAAATAAAAGATGAGGGTAGGAATTGGATCCTAGCCGGCGACAAGAACATAGGAGAGATCATCTCTTAATTCCGCATCATGTGACTTTATTTTTCTGCCTTTTTATGTTTGGCTTAGGCCGTCTCTATTTTGCTCCTCCTATATCAATATAAAAGATAAAGCTTTTGCCTCTTTAAATTTCAAAAAAAAAATAGACTGGCTTTGTAATGTGAGAGGACATGTATCAATGCTCTACACCAAGAACACCAATCACCACAAGACATACAAAATTCATGTTAGACATGAAAATAATGAGTTAGGGATTGGCCATGCTAAACTTGAGAGGGAAAAAGAAACTTGAAGGAAATCTTAAATCTCTTAAGGAGCCTTATGATAAACTTTAAAAGTGTCATGATCAATTCATATGAAATTCTTGTTGAGTAGAACTCTAGGTTGAAGGCCCAACTTTAAAAGGGCATTGCAAGACCAAACACAACATAGACACATAACAAAACATACCACACTGGTATTTATTTTATGGTACATCAAGCATCGCACTAATGACCTGATAACCTAACTTTGCCTCAAGAACACTAGGGTGCACTCAATGCAATAGAACCGGTCAAGTCCTACACGAGCATGGTCCTCACCTCAACAAATCCATAGAGAGAAGACATAAATGAAGGGAACAAAATATGTGTCGCTTCATTCTTGATAGAAAAACTAACAAGGCTCTAAGTTCTCACATTACTCACATGTGAAAAATGCTCATGTCAGCGACCCAAACCAAAGCCCACTCGACTCTACACTGGATACTCCATGCTCAACCTGCCACCAACGATGGTGCCCGGTAGCCCCTCAACCTCAAACCAGTTGCTCCTATAGAAAATATGGGATTAGGTGGCGCCATATACGTAACTATTTACATCCTAAATATAGATATATTTTAATGTAAGGTTTACATGAGTCTTACACTAAAACATGTCTATATACATATATGTAGAAAAAACCAAAAAACTCGCGTGGAATACGTGATAAGCTCCCACAAACCAAACAAAGAAAAAACCAAAAAACTAGAGGGAGTAGTTTATCTTTTACTCCCTCCATTCCATAATATAAGATGTTTTAGATGTAACGCGTGTTGTTTAGATGTAGACTTATACGGTGAAAAACGGTGGGAGTAGGTCACAAAATCATCTAAATAGACCCAACCAAACAAAACCTTAGTGGCTAGACCGCTGCTAGCGGCCATAAAAAAAAGCTGAAATGGCATAGCAGAGAACCCTCTCGAACGCTATAGTAGCGAGCGATATATAACGGGTTATTTTTTCCCATACTCCTGGTAATTCAACCGGAAATGCAACTACGTAACTATATGCGACCGCACTGTCTATCTGGGACGTCTATTTCGAATCCAACGATTCGTGTGATATGTGTAAAAAGACCCTCCACTTAAATAAATGGACAAAACAATCCCCTTATATAAAGACCCTAACAACACCCTAAACCAATATTCCCTTTGGTGAGATAATTTAACCAAAATAAAATTTAAGGCAAAAAACGAAAAGAATTTTAACCAATAAAATGCAAACAAAACAATATGTTTACAATTTTTAGAAAATCTTGGTTAATTTGTTAATACAAAATTATGTTTACATAAACACACATATCCAAATATACACTTATCCACAAATATACACATATCCAGAAAATTATGTTAATACATGCTAATACAAAAAAAATTGTTTACATTTTCAGAAAATCTTTGTTAGTTTGTTAATACAAAAATATGTTTCTATAAACACACATATCCACAAATGTTAATACAAAACAAAAAAATGAAATCATCTCCAAATATTTCCATATCCACTTATTAATGGTAATGATGAAAAGTTAAGTAGGTATCCATAATATTGATTAGGGTTTGATGCAAGAAACCTTTAAATGTGATGGGGTTTGATGTAAAAAAATAGCACGAATCGTAAAACAATATTGACGGTTTTGATGGAAGGTGCGGTTGCATATAGCTTTGGGAAAACCGCGTTCCTAATTCAACGGCAGAGGAACGTACTCCGTGCATGGAGAAGTCCCCCTTCCGTAGTGACATAGCCTTGCGCCGATCGATCGAAGTACGTCAGCGGGCAGCATCGATCGATGGATGCCGGGCGGCCGGGGACCCAGCTCTCCTACTCTATATAAACTGGCGTGTACGCTAGTCGACTTCAACCCGAGAAAGATCGTGAGTTGTGACTCGAGAATCGAGAGCAATGGCCGGGAAGATGGATAAGACGACGAAAATCGTGCTCGCCGTCGTGGGTTCTCTCGGGCTGCTTAGCGTCATCCTGGGGTTCTCCGCCGAAGGCACAAAGCTCAGCGTAAGCTAGCTAGCACCCCCACTACTTAATCCTTGCTTAATATACATGATGTGCGCGTGTTGAACAGTGGCTTCGCGCACGCACGCAGGTTTCGGACTTGGTTTTTGGCGAAGGGTTTTGTTATTACCCGCGTAACTCGTCGCTGGCGCTCGGGGTCTGCGCGGCCATCTTCCTGGTAATTGCCCAGGTCATCTTCGCCGTCGTCGGCGGCTGCTGCGGATGCTGCAAGTCCCGCTCCATCCCCTCCGAGAACAACCGGATCATCGGCCTCGTCTGCGCCGTCGTCTCATGGTGAGCGCTCGGCATTGCTCCGCTCTAACTAAAGCGGCCGCTACTGACCAAATTAAAATGTGCAGGATCGCTGCAACGATCGCGTTTGCGCTGTTCGTGGAGGGCGCATCGTCCAACGCCGAAGGTCTGCGGGAGGTGGACACGTTCGGGCAGTGCTTCTACCTCAAAGACGGCATCTTCGCCGGCGCGGCGGTGCTCGCGCTCGCCGCCACGGTACTCGCGCTCACCTCCTACGTCATGCTCGGCAGGCAGCCGGCCGCCGCTGCCGCTGCGAAGACAGGAGACCAGGCGGGCGTCGCCGGGGTCGCGATGGGGCAGCCGCAGTTCCCGCAGCAGCCTCCTCCACAGGGCCAGGGGTACGTGCAGGCGCCGCCGCCGCAGTACTACCCGTCGCCCCAGCAGGGGTACGGGCAGTTCACTCCTCCTCCTCCGGCTCAAGGCTACGGAGGGCACGCGCCCAACCAGCAGTACCCTCCTCCTGCTCAATATGCACCGGCGCACGCGCCGAACCAGCAGGCTCCGCCTCCTCGAGAGCCTGAGCGGCCTTTGATCAACTGATCTGATTTATCTATCGCTGGATCGATCGGGCCATGTCCCATGCCTGATCTGTCTTTGTGTATTTCGAACATGCATGTGTGTATCTCTGTCTTCCACCGGATGATGTTTTTATTTATTTTTGCGGGAAGGGTTCGGCCTGTATTCTTGATCTTGTGTTTCTTCACACGACGTCTTGTAATATGTTTCACTTGAGATTGATGCCTCGTGTAATCTTCAGAGAGTCAGCAACGGCAAAGCCTGCTTACTGCTCTGATGTTTTCAGTTCAGATTACAGCTTGTTTAGCACCAAATGAATTGAAATGACATCCAGTGCTGGCCATTTCATTTGGACAACTCAAATTCTAATACCAAAGTTCATGTTTGGCAGTCACTTGGAATCCTAAACTGAAGTTACTACTCGACCGTGTGCATTGGGTTGGGTTCACCTTGAGGAAATCAGGAAATGGTGTATGCGACTACTGGGCCAGCTTGCAAAACCAAACGTGAGCCGACTCGCTCTCCAAAGTGGCCTCTTCCTATCGTTAATGTTGTGGGAAGTTTTGGGGTATCACTAGAAAAAGGCTAACCTTCGCAAAGGTCGGTTTGGTTTGGGTCGCATACGCACTCCCTCAGGCCGCCACGTGGTGGTCGTACGAAACACGGCTCCGTTTCAGATCCAGATCCAGATCTAGATCAGTTTTAGATAAGATGTACAAACACATATAACACCATGTACACAAACAAACTTAACTAGTACAACTACATATATATGGTTGTACGTACAACTATACAGACCACGTTGTACAAGTAAACAACAGATTGTACAGATCAGGTCATACAACTATACAGGATCAGGTTGTACAGAACAGGACTGGACGTACAACTAAACAGATCAGCTTGTACAGATCAGGTTGTATGTACAACTACAGTCAGGTTAACTTATATGTACAAATACGCATAACAGGTTGTACAAACTATACATAATCCAAAGTACAAAAAAAAAGTTCGTCGAAACATGTCAACAATGGATCTAGTTTTGAAGATCTCGACGCAAGGAATTCAAAAATGAAAACGGTTCGTAATTCGGATAAACGATTTTCAAGATATTTCATTTTGAAAAAAGGAATCTCAAAATAAATGCACTGCCCACCACCAGGGAGCTGCCACTTGTCACGCGTGGAGGAAAGGTGGGAATTGAAGCCAAACGAAATCGCGACACGTGTCGGACTTACAGCAGACGAAAGTAGCCCTTCACAAAGGGCTTTGTGAAGGGCTACTTTCGTCTGCTGTAAGTCCGACACGTGTCGCGATTTCGTTTGACTTCAATTCCCACCTTTCCTCCACGCGTGACAAGTGGCAGCTCCCTGGTGGTGGGCAGTGCATTTATTTTGAGATTCCTTTTTTCAAAATGAAATATCTTGAGAATCGTTTATCCGAATTACGAACCGTTTTCATTTTCCCTTTGTGAAGGGCTACTTTCGTCTGCTGTAAGTCCGACACGTGTCGCGATTTCGTTTGACTTCAATTCCCACCTTTCCTCCACGCGTGACAAGTGGCAGCTCCCTGGTGGTGGGCAGTGCATTTATTTTGAGATTCCTTTTTTCAAAATGAAATATCTTGAAAATCGTTTATCCGAATTACGAACCGTTTTCATTTTTGAATTCCTTGCGTCGAGATCTTCAAAACTAGATCCATTGTTGACATGTTTCGACGAACTTTTTTTTTGTACTTTGGATTATGTATAGTTTGTACAACCTGTTATGCGTATTTGTACATACAAGTTAACCTGACTGTAGTTGTACATACAACCTGATCTGTACAAGCTGATCTGTTTAGTTGTACGTCCAGTCATGTTCTGTACAACCTGATCTGTATAGTTGTATGACCTGATCTGTACAATCTGTTGTTTACTTCTACAACGTGGTCTGTATAGTTGTACGTACAACCATATATGTGTAGTTGTACTAGTTAAGTTTGTTTTTGTACATGGTGTTATATGTGTTTGTACATCTTATCTAAAACTGGATCTAGATCTGGATCTGGATCTGAAACGGACCCGTGTTTCGTACGACCACCACGTGGCGGCCTGAAGGAGTACGTATGCGGCCCAAACCGACCTTTGCGAAGGTCAGCTTTTTTCTAGTGATACTCCAAAGGAACCCCTTTTTCTAATGATTTTCGAAGTTTTGTGGAGGCTTATTGTTCCGGCCTGTTAGACCGCTAGCACTATGTATCGCCCTAAGCAAGCTTGACAGCTGGTGCACCGCCTCGCGGAATGGCCTCACCAGGGCTGGCCCATGTGGGCTGCCTTTTTCGTTTCGGCCATGTTATGTAATTTTTTTAGCTCTTCTTTTCTCAAAGAAAAAGAAACATCTATTTAGACAATTTACATTGCTACCATTTTTTATAGGTGGGTTAAATCAATGTTATTGCAAATGAATATATATCAAGCTCGTGCAAAGAGTCAGAGCTAGATGGCGTCCTTGGGGCCTTGAATGGACAATGTGACTTTATTATCTCAATTTTCTACTCATAGTACACCTGAAAACCAACGGTATATTCATCATCGATATATATGTTTTTGCTCTCAATGATCATGCATGTCACGTAAAGGTCACACTCCAACATTGACATTGGTCTCACATCCTAGCGGAGATGCGCGTGGAGGTGAGAGGAATATGCAGTCCAATGGTCCGATTTGCAGCAATGGATGGCTCAAATTACAAAAACAAAACCCATTAAACTTGTCTTTTTTTTTATTTTGAGATTTCTGTTAAACTTGTCGTGAAAATAACTTAGAGTTGTGCAAAGCAAGATTGCTCCTTGCAAATTTGCAAAAGCACAAAAGCTCCTTGCAAAGAACAAGAGAAAACAAGTTGGAAATGTGTCACTACAGACGAAGAGTCAAACAAATGAGGATGCCATAGTATCTTACTGACTATTATCCCCCAGTATCTCTTCCGCAGAAGAACAACGGAGTTTGCCGGCGCCCGGAAACAGGATATACCGCGTGGGGATCAAGCTGTGTTATCCTGACAACTTGGTTTAAACATAACAAAAATCCAACGACATCAAACTTCCTTTAGTATGATCTAATTCAGTAAATCAACCGCAACAGTCCAACGACGTCCACTTCCTTAATTATGAATTCAATCAATCAACTGCAGGGGAATTACGGCGAATGTGCACAGGGAGAAGTCTTCCCTTTCGTAGTGACATATGGCCTTTTCGCTGATAGCAGTACGCCAGCCGCCGCCGGCCAGCTTATGCTTTATCGAAAAAATATAGAGGAACTAGCTATATATACATGCCCGATCGAGAGAACTCTGTCTCCATATATATAAACACCAGCGTTTGTGCGAATGCTACTCGACTAGCAGCTAGTACTAACCGGAAGAGTTCACGATTCGAGAACTGAGACAGATGGATCAGCCGATGATCGTCGTGTTCGCGGCCGTGGCTTCGCTCGGGGTGCTGAGTGCCATCCTCGGGTTCTCCGCGGAGGGCACAAAGCTCACTGTAAGCTACTGGTATCCTTGTTCACTGTAAGCCCATGCTCGCGTGTGATGTGTGTTTGTACATGCGTGTGTTCTTACTCGGGGTCACTCGCAGCTTCGGGACTTGCTGGAGACTGAAGACGGGGTGTGCATCTACCCGCAGAACCCGGCATTGGGGCTTGGGATCTGCGCGGCCATCTTCCTGATATTTGCCCAGGTCACCGTCGCTGTCGTCGGCGGGTGTTGCAGCTGCTGCAAGTCCAGCGCCATCACCTCCGAGACCTATCGGATCATCGGCGTCGTCTGCGCCGTCTTCTCATGGTGAGGTGACCGGAATATGCATATGATACGCGCGCGCGCGCCAACGCATGCATGTCGACGTACTCCGTAACGGACCGAACTCTGTGCAGGATCGCGGCGGTGGTGGCGCTCGCCCTGTTGATAGAGGGCGCGGCGTGGAACGCGAACGTGGCGCGGGACGCGTCGGCGTACGGGTACTGCTCCGTCCTCAAGGACGGCATCTTCGCCGGCGCGGCCGTGCTCACGCTCGTCGCCACGACACTCGGGCTCACCTCCTACTTCATGCTCCGCGGGGAGCCGCCAACCGCCCCCACGGCGGCGGCCAAGACGGACGGCGAGCAGCCGCCGGCCGGGATCTCGATGGGTCAGCCGCAGTTCCCGCAGGAAGCTTCTCCTCCATCCGGCCAAGCGCCCACACGCTCTCCGCCTCCTCCTCCTAGTACTCAAGGTCAAGGCAGCTACGGAGCGCAGGCACCCAACCAGCAGGTTCCCTCTGCTCCTGCTCAGGGCTATGCACCGCACCAGCAGTACTACCCGCCTCCTCAAGGACATGAGCAGGTGTAGCACATACACCAAGTGCCTTGTATCAACTGATCTGATGTATCATCACTCAAATCAAACAAGATAGCCCATATATATAGGAGTATTACATATTGCCGTGAGTCTGGTTTTGCTAATGTGAAAGTATCTCTACCAGCGGGTGTTTTTTTTTTTGGATAAACAGGAGGCCCAACGCCCCCAGGTTCCATTAATCATAACAAAATCAGGATTCGGCAAACCAAAAGTAACAGAACAAGTAGCAGAAACAAAAGGACCTAAGCTACAAGGATAAGTTTTTCGCTCAATAACGACCCTACAGCCTAGTCAGCCAAAAACCTTTACAAAGCACTGGCAACACAGCCAAGAAGCAAGACAGGGGGTAGGAGAGGGAACTGAAAAGAAAGAGCATCCTTGGCAGGCCCGATGCGCCTGGGATCAGCTTCAAGAGGAGAGGAGCTGATCGGAATGCTTCACGCCACCACATGTATGCCTCTTCCTTCAGCATCAGTGAGGAGAGGGGCATGACCATAGTGGGCTTCATGTTTTGCTTCAGTTCGCCAAGAGGCAGTCCACAAGGAACTCAGCTCCCCGGCAACTGCAGCGGCGCCCTCAGCATGGCGAGCAACAAATCCAAGAAATGTTTTGTTCCCCCCTGCTCCAGTACTTGAAAGATTTTTGCCAGTTCTTCAGGTAACTCGCAATCAGGCGCCACACCTGCTTCATGTTAACCCAAGAACAACGATTTAACACTAAGCTATTTCTATTGTTCCAGATGCCCCATAGGACAGTCGAAGTAACTACATTAAAATGCAGAAATCTCTTATTACAAAGCCATCTAGAAGCAACAGATTCAAAGACCGCAATATCAAACACTTCAAAGACTAGTTGCCAAAGATGCGTAGAGATTAAGCATTCAAAAAATAAGTGTCGAACGGATTCAAACTCTTTAAAGAGTTCACACTCCATTGGCTTTGCAATTCCCCTTTTTCTCAGGTTGTCCCTGGTCATAATTTTGTTCTGGGAGAACAACCGGAGAAAGACTTGTACCCTAGGAGGAATTTTAAGCTGCCACACTAGAGGGAGATAAATCTGTGTAACACCTCTAAAGTTAACTATAGAGTACATGGATCTAGAGGAATAAACCCCCTTAGATTCATGTTGCCAGATCAGCTGGTCCTCTTCAACAGTTAAAACAACACTTCTAACTACAGAGATTAAATCCTGCCATTGAGACATCATCTCCTCAAAGAAGGTCCTTCTAAAGGTACACTTAAGTTGTTCCCCATCCCAAAGCTCAGCCACATTTTGAGTTTGTTGATTGGTCACAAAATAAATGTTCCAGAACTGAGAAGCTAGTGGTGCATTACCAAACCAGACATCTTCCCAGAATCTGATCGATCTACCATTCTCTATCTGCCACTTGTAGCCAAGCTTAACAGCCCTAGTTGCCCACATGACACCTTTCCAGAACAGGGAAGGCTGTACATCATGACAACACAAGATATTTGGATTTCTAGTGTTATACTTAGCATCAATAACTCTTTCCAAAGGGATCCCTCCCCCTGGATATATCTTTTAACCCAAGACCCTAACAGACAGAGGTTGAGGTCTTGTAGGTTAGGGATTCCTAAACCCCAAACTCCTTCTTCATGCATATTCAAGGCCAATTAGCAAGATGTATCTTGTGATTGCCTTCCTCATCATTCCACATAAAGTTCGACAACTGCGAGTTAATTAATTGCAACGCCCACTTTGGGAATTTGAAGAAAGATAAAAGATAAATTGGAATCCTAGCTAAGCAAGCCTGGATCAGGACAATTATAGCTGCTGTCGAGAGCAGTTTCCCTCTCCAACTCGCTATTCTTTTAATAATACTCTCTATTAGAGGCAGAAGGTCTTCTTTTCTATGTCTATCATAGTGTAAGGGAATCCCTAAGTATTTGACAGGGAAAGCACCAGCTACACATCTAAAAATATCTAAAAAAAGGTTGTAATTCTACAGAGTCCATATTAATGGGAATGAGCTCACCCTTATGATAATTAATCCCCATTCCTGAAATTTGTTCAAAACAAGTCATGATGCATTTGAGGTTCTTGGCTGCATTAACATCATCTCGTAGGAATAAAAGAGTATCATCTGCATATTGTAGACAGACCACACCCCCTGGATTAAAGTTGGGGCAAAGGCCTTTGATAAGGTTTCTATCACAGCCCCTAATGAGCATCTTAGAGAAAACGTCTACTATCAAATTAAAAAGAATGGGAGCAATGGGGTCTCCCTGTCTAAGACCTTTTCCAGTAATGAAAAAGTCTCCTTCTGTATCATTTACTTTAACCCCCACTGAGCCCCCTTGGGTAATTTGCTTAATTAACCTAATAAAAAGGGGAGAAAAGCCCCTTAATTCAAGGACCTCATACAGAAAATCTAAATTAACCTTATCATAGGCTTTTTCATAGTCTATTTTAAGAATTAGGCCTTTATCACCCTTCTTATGAACCTCGTGGATAACTTCATGGGCAGTAACTACACTTTCTAGAATGAACCGCCCACGAATGAAAGCCGATTGCTGATAAGAGATTAGTCTACCAATGACCACAACTAGCCTGTTAGTCATTACTTCGGTAAAAAATTAAAAGAACAGTTTAAGAGGCTAATTGGTCTGAACTTGTTCATGGTTCTAGCATCATTCTCTTTCGGGATAAGAGTAATCATGGCAAAGTTCAATCTATAAAATATCTAATTTATCTAGAAGCCAAGCATTGAACATATCAATGAGATCAGTCTTAATGATATCCCAGAATTTTTGGTAGAACATAAAGGATAATCCATCAGGACCAGGTGCACCATCAGAATAAGAGCCAAAAAACTGCTACTCTAATTTCCTCCTCTGAGAAAGACTTATGGAGATTTTCATTCTCTTCTATTGTGACCTTCTCATCTAAAGAGAAGAAATCATTCCTAAGTCTAATATCTACCCTATCTTCTTTTCGCAAAGAGGTTCTTGTAATAGCTAGTTGCTATTTTAAGCATCTCTTTGGTATCAGAGGCAGGACCATCAGGCCCATCTTGAACATGAATTAGTTTTTTCCTTTCGCTACAACATGGAAATAGGCAATGTTTCTATCACCTTCTACAATATCTCTATCTCTCGACATCTGTTTGGCCTTAGTTTCCTCAATAATCCAGAAGTTATTGAGTTCTCTAAGCACATTATCTAGTCTATTTTTCTCAGCCTCAGTAAGGGGGTTTTGTTCGGATTTAATATCCAAAGCATCATACTCCCCCATTAGGTCTTTTCTATTTCTCCTAATTTCTGCCTCTAGGTTAGCATTCCAACCTCTAGCATGCCTTCTGAAGCAGATTACTTTCTTCTGCCACCTATCTACAACATTACTACTATTACATCTTACCCCGGGCTTTTACCACTACATCTTTGAAATCACTTCTCCCTAGCAACCATTTTTCAAATTTGAAAGATGATTTCTTGGGAGGATGCAATTCCCCAGAGTCCCATACTATGGGGGTATGATCACTACCTGATCTAGATAAGGTTCTAGCATTAGCCAGAGGAAACAAAGCATCATAACTAGTAGTGCAGAAGATTCTATCTAGTTTGCACATAATGGGGTTAACTTGATTATTCCCCCGGGTATATGCCCTTCCTGACATTTGGATCTCAATAAGAGCCCACATGTCAATCCATGCATTAAACTTCTCTACCCATCTAATATCTATATTACCATTACTTTATCTAAGTGAGATCTAACTAGATTGAAATCCCCACCAATCATAGCAGGGGTCTCACAATAGATGAACAGTTCATGCAATTCAGAAATAAACTCCTGTTTCTTATCCGCATAAGCAGGACCATAAACAGTAGAAATTCTACTTATCAGATTACTAACTTTGTTTTTAACAACATCACTAACTGAAAAACTTCTAATATCCCAAGAGAGAATCTCAAAGAGTTCACAGTTAATGCCTACTAGAATACCTCCAGCAGAACCAAAAGCAGGTAAGTAATTCCAGGCAAAATCTCTATTCCCTAATAAAGCTTTTAAAAAGGATTTACTGAAAGTTTCCTTTTTAGTTTCCTGAAAGCCAATATAATCCACTTTAAGAGGTATTATATTTTGTTCAATGAAAACTTTTCTACCAGGGGCACTAATCCCTCTAGGATTTCAGAAAGCACTAATCATAAAAACTGCTTCCTGGGGTGCTTGCCCCAAGATTTCTTAACTACTTCTATCCAATCATCTGCACATTCCCCAACATCACCACAATTACATGGTGTCTTAGGACTGGCAGATGGACTAATCAGATCTATGTTTGCTTTAACACCAATAACTTCAGAAACATTAGCTACATCTACATCTTGTAAACCAAAGAAGGGATTTGAGGATATGCCTTTCCCTGTTGTTGGTTTCTCAATGTTGGCGGTCTGCTTCCTCTCCATTGATTTCTCCAAAATGTTCTTGGACCTGTCAATTCGAGAGCTAACCCTCTGAACTTGCACCGGCCCCCATTTCTGCTTCTTCAAAGGTTGTGGCATGTTCTCCTCACAGATTGCAGAGCTAAACTCCTCAATGGAAGGCAAGGAGTTTGCCAACACCTGGACCTCCTCTTCCTCTGACTCACACTGCTGGATTTTCTGTTGGAAAGTCAATCTGTCAAGTTGCTCTTCAGCCTAGAAGCTACTCACCTCCTTATTGGTTTGAGATAGTGGAGAGGTGTCCCACAGGAACTCACCCTTACTATCCACCAGTCCTTTCTTCTCCAGGAGTTGAAAAAAAGCAGAAACATCCATTCCTTCTGTGACTTCATTGTTACTAGCATAGGTCTCAGCCAAGGATCTGGTTGGCACAAGATTTCCACCAGCTCCCCCAGCATTGGTTAGGGAATGAGCAGTGCCTCTAGAAGTGTTGCTGGTCCTGCTATCTGTATCCATGCTCTCACTCTGAGTATCAGAAGCTTCACCATTTCCTTTGCTATTCTTGTCCAACTCATCTTCCAGAACCTCTGCTCCAGCCTCCCCATTCACAAGGTCCAGAGTGAAACCTAAGTGAAAGAGGCCTCCATGAAATTCAAACAGTCTACCTGTTGGGATTTTAGAGGGATCCCTACAGTTGATCTTCAGCCTGACATCCTGAGCATTGTTCTTGAAGCAGCTAATCCAGTCTACATCCAGTAAGATCCCACATACAGAGACAGCTTGGTCCAAAGTGTTCCACTCACACCATTTTGATTGTAGGCCAGTAACAGTAATCCAGACAGCCTGCAGAGACTCCACTGGGTCTGGATCATCAGCCCACGCTTCCACTTTAATCCAGACCCCCTCTTTAGCCAGACCAAACCTGGGGTACCCAATCACCTGGTCAACTAGGATGTGAGGTGGGAACTTGACCAGGTAAGAGCCATCATGGCCCAGCTCTCTGATCTGCCAAGGCCAGTTAGTCTTGTAGATCTTGGGGAATTCCAAGGCCAGCTCTTCCTTTGAGATCCCTCCTTCTTCAACCAGCACCAGGCCACTGTTCTTGGTGGAGCAGACAAGGTTTTGGATCGTCTCAGGAATCTCTATGTGATAGAAACCAAAACCATTAGCAGCACTACCAACATATCTTGCTATCTGGTGAGGTGACTGGGAAGTTTTCCACAACATGTAGGGTACTTTTACAGATGAAACACATCGGTGTCTTGTCGCTGGCCACCTGATGATGTCCTGTCTCGCCACAACACATACAAATGCAATTTGAGTAGCTCATCTGCGCAGAAACCCCAGTAGGGAGCGGGGCTTCTCGCTGAACGACCAGATTAGGGCGCTTCTTTGTCTTTGCCTGCTTCCTGGGTCCTTCCTGAGCTTGCTGTTGTTGAGCCCCTGCTTGTTGTGGTGCAATCCACTGGTTCGAAGGCATACCAAACTGTTGCTCGTAAGGGGGAAAAGCACTAGGGAAAGCCCAAGGGGGAGGCATGTTACCAGGGTGGAAACCATAAGGTTGTGGGGGGGAACCAAATTGCTGAGGCCCCTGATCGAAGCCAAATTGCTGCATCTGTTGCTGCTGAGGCTGCTGCATCTGCTGCTGTGGCGGCCTCTGCTGCCAGTTGCCTTGATCTGCTCCCCCTTTACCTCTCCCCCTGCCTCTGCCCTGATCTCCCATCCCTTCACGAAGCAAGAGTGGTTCTATTCCTTCAGGATCTTCTACTTCTAAGTACTGAAGGCCAGAGATCCCCGTCGTCGCCGCCAAGGGGGGAGGAGGAACCCTAGGTTTGATGGTGGGAGGGGGAAGCTTGCACAGATGCTTTTGTAGTGGGTGGCTGGGTAGGAAAGGCATATTCCATAGCTGGGAGAAAAAGACCTCCACAGCCCCATCCCCATGCATATTATCAAAAGCACCACCAACTGTGCCATCACATGGCCCCCTCCTTGGTGTGTCTCTTCTATTCTTGTGTGTTGTGTTTAAAAGCATCAGGAATGCTTGTTAATTTACTTGGTGTTTTCGGATCAACAATTGTTACTTAGTGGTAGTGCTTGGTGTTTTTAGTTCAGAATTTGTGTCAAGTTGCGAAGACTTGTTATTTCAAGTGACACAGTACGTAAAAGCCATCATGTCTTAGAATTTTTCGTCAAATTAAGGATAATCAGTTTAGGGTTTCTTGCAACCACCCTAGGTAGCGCCCGCCGTCCAAATCCAGCACCACCGAGATGGCGTCGGAAGAAATGCCGATCTCCCACCATGTAAATTCAATTATTATTTTGAGTTTTATAAATTAAAAAATCACCATTGTCAACGAGACTTTGTGAGTCGATGAATATATAGGCCAACTGCACGCCGTGAGGCACATGTCGATTTGGCACGTCGATCGAAGAACATCCCCGTGCTATCTTCGACCAAGATCCGTCCTCTCACATCGATGAATTCGGAGAATAACGGTAGATCCACCACCTCTGGACCAACATCCATACTCAAGAAGAACCATCCGAGGCGGCGCGAGAGGACAACCTCTTCCCATCCACGCCCGATAATTAATTGTGAAGATCGAACGCGCGGGAGACCGGCGAGGACGGTGCTTGCTCCAACGGGAGCAGCGCGGTTGGCCGGCCGGCGGGATGCTCTGCTCGAACAGGCACTCTTGTTGTCGGCTCCAACGGCCTACGGTGTGATTTTCACGAGTGAGAAGTGAGACGAGGGGTCCCTGAGCTCCGAGGGGGTTTTCGGTGGGCTCATCCTAAATATCCCGCACGGGATTAGTGGATGTTTTAATTGGGCGACAAATGGGTATTGGGTGGGATGGGACACGGGACTAGTCGCATGCTCCATCCCACTTGCAATGAACGGTGTTCAACAGGCAGTAGAGCAGCACTGCCTTGTCCATTGAGAAATGGCTGGCCTACGCCACGGCCGCCGCTGTCCAGTTGTGGCGACTTTTTTTTTTGAAGTTTAACCACCATATATTAGGTCAGCAAGCCGCCTCACTAAAACCCTGCCAGTCCCTTTCGGTACCCTGGTTAGGGAAAGAGCACGTCTGAAACTTGCCGCCTCGAAATCACATCATAGTTACATCCTCTAAGAGTTTGTTAAGAATAAAGCTAGGAGGATCATCGTCCCAAATACAAGAAGTATTATGAATAAAGCTATACTGGGCTAACTCATGAGCAACTTGGTTTGCTTCCCTTGGGCAGTGGTTGAAAGTCACGTCGTCGATCCGTGTTGCTATGTCTACACAATCCGCATAGACCGCCGCAGCATCGCACCACCATCTTTGTTCCCCCGTTAGAGCTGTCACTGTGTCCAAGCAATCTGATTCAGAAATTAACCTGTGGCAACCATAATTTTCCGCCAGCCTCAAACCATTCCGAAGAGCCAAGGCTTCCGACATCGTCGCGGACTGAGCATGTGATATAGTCTCACAACCAGCTTTAACACACTTACCTTCGAAATCCCTAATGATCATTCCAGTGGCTCCTGCTGCACCATCCGAGACGTACGCTGCATCGACATTAAGTTTCAATGTTCTTGGCACAGGTCTGATCCACTTCTTCTCATTATCACATGTAGCTTTTTTCTCAGCCTTAATTGCATTAGCCGTAATGGCTAGAATTGAGAGCTTGCATTTATATAATGGAGGGACATCTTCATTATGGGTTCGACGCTGTCGAATCCACCAGAGGTACCAAGCAGTCACCGCAATAGTTTCTTTTAGTGTGATTGACGAAAACCCTGACATCCTGTTATCTGGCAATCAGATTAAGTATTCCAGAATTGCTGAACCTGATCTGTCCGTTCTCAATGCCTCCTCGATGGTATCCTGTAACCCAAGTTCGGTCCAAAGTGTGCTAGCAGTTTCGCACTGGAAAATTAGATGTCGGATGTCCTCAGCTCCTTGATGACAAATGGGGCACTCACCGGAAGTACCAATATGCCTATTAGCTAGAATGCTCGTTAGAGGTAGAATGCCATGGAGGGCACGCCACAAAAATATTTTCACCTTGCCCGGAATCTTCAGTCTCCACATGGTTTTCCAAACAGGATTCAGAATAGAACTTCCAGGGAGAGCAAGTTGTGCTGCATTGGGGCCGAACTGATGTCGCCACTGTAGGTGATAAGCGGACCGGACTGTGTATCGTCCATGTGGACTAACTCCCCACGCAATAAAATCTGAGAACCCTTGGTTATTGACAGGAATTTGCAGTATTCTTCCAACGTCTACCTGGCTGAAAGTGTCAGAGATCAGCTGCACATCCCATTGTCCATCGTCATCCAACAATTGACTCACTTTTGTTAAGAGGTTCTGGCCGCGGGCAGAAAGAACTCTCCTATTTGGGCTCGAGGGGACCCACGGGTCGTTCCAAATATTAATATTGTTGCCATCTCCCACTCTCCAAATATACCCTCTCTTAAATGTGTTAATTCCTGCTAATATACTTTGCCACGTAAATGAGGAACCTGATTTTGGGCCAGCCTTCAATATATCTCCTCCTGGGTAATATTTTGCACGGAGGACTTGAGCACACAAAGAGTCAGAATAATTCACTAAGCGCCAAACCTGTTTAGCTAACATCGCAAGGTTAAATGACTGGAAGTCCCGGAAGCCCATACCTCCATCACACTTCGGGTAACACATCTTCCACCTGAAGGGGATCGTGCGCAGAAAATAAAAAAATTCCTACCGACGATATCCTAAAAGCATGCCAAGATCTATTCTATGCAGATATAGTAGTACGAACGGAGATCGGAATACGTACCCTTGTAGACCAAAAGCGGGGATTACGTTCCCGCACAAACGTTGTCGATGAAGACCGACGAAGCCGACCTCAAGGTCGTGTAGAGGAAGCAGGCCTCCGAGTACCGCTAGCGCAGCACCTCGCAGGGAGTCGCACACGTACGGTGGAGACGACGGCCTCCGAAGCTCCAGTCCAGGACGAGCAGCGGAAGACTTGGACCGGAACACTAGCAGCGCGGCAGCGGGCTATGGTGGAGGAGATCCCCTTGCTCTGCTCGGCGCGGCTCCAACTTGGGAACCACGAGATCGAGAGAGAAATCGGGAATTAATTGGTAAATTAAAAGGCTGGGGTTGCCCCTTCTTATATAGGCTCCCAGGAGGAGCCTACCTTGCCAGCCAGGCAATGTGGGACTAATCCCACATGCCTGGTGCGGCTCTGGAGGGTGCTCCGGCCCCCCTAGAGGGCCCTTGGCCCACTTGGGGCAGCCCCTCCTGGCCCCCACCGAATTCCCCTTGGGAATTTTCCCCTCTTGGGCCTTCTTTCGCCCGGAAGGCCCATTTAGGGAAATCTGCCATAATAAATTCGAAAATAAATATATATAATCATATTTGCATATTAATTACACTAATTAATATCAAACACAATATATATAATTTTTCCTAGCTCCGAAAACTCTTTCAGCGCTGCCCGATCTCCATCGGACCCCTCCCGGGACGCTCCCGGTGATCTCCATCCTTTCCGGTTGTCTTGTCGAAACCCCTTAAGTGTGTTACCCTAGCGGTTCGATATAATATCAGGTATGATCAAGACTCCTCAATGATCAACGACTAACTCGTAGGCCTGGACCCCATGAATTAATCCCTGAGATATAACGAATGACTTTCATCTATCAAACCTGAACGTAAAGTTTTAGACCTTTTGCCATAGCGATACTTAGCACGTCCGAGCGTCGTTCCATAGATATCTCCATACCTAATCCCGACCTCGTTACCGACGACGCTATCTTCTACTCGTTCATGATCTCATGTCTCCGTGACCTAGTCACATGCTTGCAAGCTCATTAGACATGATCTCACCGAGTGGGTCCGAGAGTATCTATCCTGCTATGCGGACTTGCAAATCCCGCTCTTGACCCCTCGTCTCAACTACTCCTTTCCGATACCCAAAAGTATCACCGTTATTGTCATACTAAATAAGATACGACGTTTGGTGCAATCAAAGTATCTTCCGGGAATAACAATAAGAGTTGATCTCACGGTCAAAGGCGTAACGACTACGTTCTCCAAATCTGGGTATGTCCATCACATCGCTCTCTAGCAATATGACTCTCATTGCCGAACGGCCCCATGCCCCATGACCGGGAAACCTCGATCATCAATCGCGCAACGAAACTAGTCTTAGTAGAGGCTACTAGGGACCTGGTTGTTTACGTATCACACCCGCATTAATGTTTCCGCTTAATACGGTTCTAGCATGACACAAAAACCTATTATGAACAAACGAGATATGATAAAAGAATACGCTTTATTAATTGCCTCTAGGGCATATCTCCTTCAGTCTCCCACTTGCACTAGAGTACAACTTAATCTAGATTACAACTTGGTAAAAGCTTAACACCCATAGCTAACTGGTGTTGTTCATGCTTATCAAGCGGGAGAGGCTTCGTCAGCGGATCTGCCACATTCAGATCCGTATGCACTTTGCAAATCTTCACATCGCCTCCTTGTACGTACTGACGTATCACATGGAAGCGTCGGAGAATGTGTTTGGCGGTGGAGTGAGACCTTGGCTCCTTGGCGTTTGCAATGGCACCCGTATTGTCGCAGAAGAGGATCACGGGGTCTTGCACGCTTGGGAACACTCCAAGTTCGATGACGAACTTCCTCAGCCACACAGCTTCATTCGCAGCCTCGCAGGCAGCAATGTACTCCGACTCCATTGTAGATTGTGCGACTATGGGTTGCTTCCCACTTCTCCAGCACACGGCGCCTCCATTCACCTTGAACACGTAACCTGTCTGTGACTTACAGTCATCGGGGTCTGAGCAGAAACTTGCATCTACGTAACCCGTTACGCCAAGTTCTTCATCGCAGCCACCATACACAAGGAACATTTCCTTTTTCTTATTGAGATACTTAAGAATGCTCTTAACAGCTACCCAATGCGGCATTCCAGGATTACTCTGGAACCGGCTTGTCAAACTTAGAGCTAATGCCACATCCGGTCTAGTACTCAACATTGCATACATGATCGATCCTATGGCTGAGGCATAAGGATGGTTCGTCATTTCGGCCTTACCCAGTTCCGTCACCGGACACTGCGCCTTACGCAATATCTTATTCTTGATAACCGGCAGAGAACCCTTCTTTGCCTTCTCCATACGGAAACGCTTCAGTATTTTATCAAGATAAGTACTCTGACTTAGTGCTAATAGGCGCCTTGATCTATCGCGATAGATTTTTATGCCTAAAACATACGCAGCTTCTCCTAAGTCCTTCATGGAAAATTTACTGTTTAAATATTCCTTCACGCTATTCAGAAGTTCCACATCATTCCCTATTAGCAATATGTCGTCAACATACAGTGCTAAGAACACAACCGAGCTCCCACTCATTTTCTTGTAAATACAGGTCTCTTCCACATTCTGGATAAATCGAAAACCTTTGATTACCTCATCAAAGCGAAGATTCCAGCTCCGAGATGCCTGCTTCAATCCATAGATGGATCGCTGAAGCTTGCACACCTTGTTAGCATTTCCTGGATCGACAAAACCTTCCGGCTGTACCATGTACAACTCTTCCTCAATGTTTCCATTTAGGAAGGCCGTTTTGACGTCCATCTGCCAGATTTCATAATCATAGTAGGCAGCTACCGCTAACAAAATCCGAATAGACTTAAGCATCGCTACCGGTGAAAAAGTTTCATCGTAGTCAATTCCATGAACTTGTCGGAAACCCTTTGCGAAAAGCCGAGCTTTATAGACGGTCACATTACCATCAGCATCAGTCTTCTTCTTAAAGATCCACTTATTCTCGACGGCCTTGCGCCCTTCGGGAATATCCACCAAAGTCCACACTTTGTTATCGTACATGGGTCCTATTTCGGATTTCATGGCTTCAAGCCATTTCACGGACTCTAGACTCTCCATCGCCTCCTTGTAGTTCGTAGGTTCGTCTTGCTCGACTAGCATGACGGTGCAAACCATGTTGCCATACCATTCTGGTGCGATCCGATATCTACCAGACCTACGAGGTAGAACATCTTCCTCGACAGTTTCTCCCACTCCTTCCACGGAGGACGTTTCCGGAATTGCTTCTGTTGCGCCACTCGGAATCTCGAGTTCAGGATCAACGATTTTATCGAGGTCTACCTTCCTCCCACTTACTCCTTTCGTGAGAAACTCCTTCTCTAGAAAGGTACCGGTCTTCGCGACAAAAGTTTTGCCCTCAGCTTGGTTGTAGAAGGTGTACCCAACGGTTTCCCGCGGATATCCTACAAAGACGACTTTCTCCGACTTCGGTTCGAGTTTGTCGGGCTGTAATTTCTTAACGTACGCCTCGCAACCCCAAACCTTCAGAAACGATAGCTTAGGCTTTTGGCCATACCATAATTCATACGGCGTCGTTTCAACGGACTTGGACGGAGCCCTATTTAAAATGAATGCGGCTGTTTCTAACGCATAACCCCAGAAGGACACTGGCAGATCGGTAAGAGACATCATAGATCGGACACTATCCAGTAGAGTACGATTACGTCGCTCGGACACACCGTTACGCTGCGGCGTTCCAGCGGGCGTAAGTTGGGGCACTATGCCACAACTCTTCAGATGTGTGCCAAACTCAAAACTCAAGTACTCTCCACCGCGATCGGACCGGAGATGCTTGATTTTCCTATTAAGCTGATTCTCAACTTCACTCTGGAATTCTTTGAACTTTTCAAACGTTTCAGACTTGTGTTTCATCAAATAGATATAACCGTATCTACTCAAGTCATCATTGAAGGTGACGAAGTAACGATAACCATTGCGTGTCGAAACGCTCATCGGTCCACACACATCTGTATGTATGATCCCCAACAAATCCGACGCCCGTTCAACGAAACCTTTGAACGGTGTCCTGGTCATTTTGCCCATAAGGCATGGTTCGCATGTATCGAGGGATCCGAAATCCAACGAGTCCAAGAGTCCATCGGAGTGGAGTCGCTTCATGTGCTTTATACCAATATGACCAAGACGGCAATGCCACAAAAACATGGCGGTATCGTCACTACACTTAATCCGTTTGGCTTCTATGTTATGGATGTAAGTACTACGATCGAGATTCAACAAGAATAAACCGTTATTCTCGGGAGCATCAACATAAAAGATATCATTCATATAAATAGCACAATTGCTTGACACTAATTTAAATGAATAACCGTCTTGTAACAGGCAAGACCCACTTATAATGTTTACACTCAAGGATGGCACAAAATAACACTTATTTAAAACCAAAACTAATCCCGATGGTAGATGCAGAGGGAGCGTGCCGACAGCCACCACGTCGACTCTCGATCCGTTGCCGACGCGCATCGTCACCTCATCCTTCGCCAGCCGCCTTCTATTCCGTAACTCCTCCTGAGAGTTACATATATGAGCAACAGAACCAGTATCAAATACCCACGTATTGCTCCGGGCGGATGTAAGGTACACATCTATAACATGTATATCAAATATACCTTGCTCTTTGTCGACCGTCTTGCCAGACTTCCTATCCTCCAGATACTTGGGGCAGTTGCGCTTCCAGTGACCCTTCCCCTTGCAGTAGAAGCACTCCACGCTAGCTCTGGGACCAGATTTGTTAGTCCTGGGCTTGGCAGCCAACTTTGCCTCCCTCCGGGACTTCCAGCTCTGCTTTCCCTTGCCACCGGACTTCTTGAAATCAACGGTCTTGTTGACCATCAACAGCGTGTGCTCCTTCTTAATCTCTACCTCAGCAGTCTTGAGCATCACGAACACTTCACCCAGGGACTTAGCCATGCCCTGCATGTTGTAGTTCATGACGAACCCTTTGTAGCTTGGTGGCAACGATTACAACACCCTGTCAATCGCCAGCTCATCGGGAATCTTGCATTCCAGAGCATTCAGGCGTTGAACGTAGCCAGACATCTTGACTACATGCTCGCTCACACTGCTATGCTCTTCCATCTTGGCTGAGAAGAAAAGCTCAGAAGCCTCATATCTCTCAGCCTTAGCCTGCGGCGCAAAGACATCCTTAATATCCGAGATGATCTCAAAGGCGCTCATCTTCTCAAAGCGCTTCTGCAGGTCGGCTTCCATGGCGTAGAGCATGCCACTCTGGACAAAGGCAGAATCCTCCGATCGGGTCTGGAAGACCTTCTTCTCATCCTCAGAGGCATCATCTGCAGGAGGGTCACCTATGGCGGCCTCAATGACGTAGGCCACCCTATGGGGAGTGAGGAGGATCCTCAGGTTGCGGAACCAGGCCATGAAGTTTGACCCATTGGTCTTAAGCTTTTCTTTCTCAAGGAACAGACCTAGGTTAAACGAGGGGCGAGACATCTACAATGGAATTTGCAACAACATAAGACTTTGTTCATAATAATTTTGAGTTATAGTATTTTAGAAAATAACTAACATAACTCCCACTCAAACGAACATCCCTCCTGGTCGTTCAAGCGATTACACGACCCCTATCCATTGCACCACCCCTCATCATCAAAGCCGGCGGCACAACTTCAAGAGTAGACAAAATCGTCCGCCACACCAATTTTGTGACTCGTGCTCGACCTTTCGGTCTTCCTGTTCCGAGGCCATACCTCTGAGTATGCTAGGCTCGCCACCAAAGACCTCCACGCTGACGCTTGTGCAACATGGATTACACCCACCGTATGCGAACGAAGATATGTCTGACACCCGATCATCACGGCCTGCCTCATAACGTAGAACTTTATTGGTGGTGCGCGTTGGAGGGAGAACACTAGTGCTATTTTGAAGGGATCATCTTATTCAGCTACCGCCGTGTAACTAATGTATACTATACACACAATCACACAAAATAAGATGCACACAAAACATCAAATGTAATGCAATGTGATATAGTCCATTGCGCCATGGTCTTCTTGGCGCCCGCAGTTTATAAACAATTTAATAAACCTACCTTGACCATATCACATAGCCCCTGCAAAATAAAGTTAGACGCTTCTACTTTATCTTTTGCATATTTTACGTGGCTTGAGACTTTCGTAAATAGAACCGCTTCATACCTACGAATCTTATGACCACAACAACGATCCAATAATTGCATGTTTAAGCATCCCTTTCGGGCCCTCCATTGAAACTGCGAAGAACAACTAAAGAGAGAGAAACTTTCACCCGCCAGCCACATATACGGTACAAGCCGTATGTCAGTAGTGGAACCAGTCTCGCGTAAGCGTACGCGTAAAGTCGGTCCGGGCCGCTTCATCAACTCAATGTCGCCGGAATACACAAGTGCACGCTAGAGGGTAGCAAATAACAGGAACGGTGCCCCCGTGCAGAGCACGGGTTCTAACAGCGTACAGCTATATCTACGATAGATCGGCTCTGATACCAATGAAGGGGATCGTGTGCAGAAAACAAAAAATTTCCCACCGACGATATCCTAAAAGCATGCCAAGATCTATTCTATGCAGATATAGTAGTACGAACGGAGATCGGAATACGTACCCTTGTAGACCGAAAGAGGGGATTACGTTCCCGCACAAACGTTGTCGATGAAGACCGACGAAGCCGACCTCAAGGTCGTGTAGAGGAAGCAGGCCTCCGAGTACCGCTAGCGCAGCACCTCGCAGGGAGTCGCACACGTACGGTGGAGACGACGGCCTCCGAAGCTCCAGTCCAGGACGAGCATCGGAAGACTTGGACCGGAACACCAGCAGCGCGGCAGCGGGCTATGGTGGAGGACATCCCCTTGCTCCGCTCGGCGCGGCTCCAACTTGGGAACCACGAGATCGAGAGAGAAATCGGGAATTAATTGGTGAATTAAAAGGCTGGGGGTGCCCCTTCTTATATAGGCTCCCAGGGGGAGCCTACCTTGCCAGCCAGGCAATGTGGGACTAATCCCACATGCCTGGTGCGGCTCTGGAGGGTGCGCCGGCCCCCCTAGTGGGCCCTTGGCCCACTTGGGGCAGCCCCTCCTGGCCCCCACAGAATTCCCCATGGGAATTTTCCCCTCTTGGGCCTTCTTTCGCCCGGAAGGCCCATTTAGGGAAATTAGCCTTAATAAATTCAAAAATAAATATATAAAATCATATTTGCATATTAATTACACTAATTAATATCAAACACAATATATATAATTTTTCCTAGCTCTGAAAACTCTTTCGGCGCTGCCCGATCTCCATCGGACCCTTCCGGGGACGCTCCCGGTGATCTCCTTCCTTTCTGGTTGTCTTGTCGAAACCCCTTAAGTGTGTTACCCTAGCGGTTCGATATAATATCAGGTATGATCAAGACTCCTCAATGATCAACGACTAACTCGTAGGCCTGGACCCCATGAATTAATCCCTGAGATATAACGAAAGACTTTCATCTATCAAACCTGAACGTAAAGTCTTAGACCTTTTGCCATAGCGATACTTAGCACGTCCGAGCGTCGTTCCATAGATATCTCCATACCTAATCCCGACCTCGTTACCGACGATGCTATCTTCTACTCGTTCATGATCTCATGTCTCCGTGACCTAGTCACATGCTTGCAAGCTCATTAGACATGATCTCACCGAGTGGGCCCGAGAGTATCTATCCTGCTATGTGGACTGGCAAATCCCGCTCTTGACCCCTCGTCTCAACTACTCCTTTCCGATACCCAAAGTATCACCGTTATTGTCATACTAAATAAGATACGACGTTTGGTGCAATCAAAGTATCTTCCGGGAATAACAATAAGAGTTGATCTCACGGTCAAAGGCGTAACGACTACGTTCTCCAAATCTGGGTATGTCCATCACATCGCTCTCTAGCAATATGACTCTCATTGCCGACCGGCGCCATGCCCCATGACCGGGAAACCTCGATCATCAATCGCGCAACGAAACTAGTCTTAGTAGAGGCTACTAGGGACCTGGTTGTTTACGTATCACACCCGCATTAATGTTTCCGCTTAATACGGTTCTAGCATGACACAAAAACCTATTATGAACAAACGAGATATGATAAAGAATACACTTTATTAATTGCCTCTAGGGCATATCTCCTTCACCACCAAGCATACCAGTGCATTTTGTTACTATTGTCATCATCTCCCCACCAGAATTTTGCTATTGCATCCATCATATCCTTACAAACACCTTTCGGGATTAAAAAGACGGACATGGCATATACAGGAATCACTTGTGCAATTGCTTTTAGAAGGATTTCTTTACCTTTGATTGACAACTGTTTTTCTTTCCATCCATTAATGCGCTGTATAATTCTCTCAATAAAATGTTTGAAGCAATCACTTCTATTAGCCCCTACTGGTGCCGGTAAACCCAGATATTTATCCGATAACGCTTCTGTGTCAATATGGAGCGTCTCGCAAATTTCTGCTCTGATCAAAACATTTGTATTTGGTGAGAAAAAAACACTTGATTTAGGGAGACTCACCAACTGTCCCGAATTGGCACAATAGGTATCCAGAACTTGTTGCAATGAAGTTGCATTAGTCATATCCGCTCGCATGAGAATCAGGAAATCATCAGCAAATAAAAGGTGTGAAACTGACGATGCATTTATGCACACCCGTATCCCATCAATGCCACCAACTTCTTCTTCGTGTAACAAGAGACTAGAAAATCCTTCAGCACACAACAGAAACAGATAAGGCGAAAGAGGGTCTCCCTGTCGGAGTCCTCTTGTAGGAACAAAAGATTCGGTGTCTTCAGAGTTAAATCTAACTTGATATCTGACCGACTTTACACATGCCATCATAATGGATATCCACTGTTCATGAAAGCCCAATTTCCTCATCATATTTTCTAGGGAAATCCACTCAACTCTGTCATAGGCCTTATGCATATCCAATTTAACCGCACAAAAACCCATAGCTCCCTTCTTTTTATTTTTAATTGCATGAATACTTTCATAAGCAACCAGGACATTATCTGTAATCAGCCTACCCGGTACAAAAGCACTTTGCATAGGAGATATGACATCTGGAAGTATACCTTTTAGTCTAAGAGCCAGCATCTTCGAAATAATCTTATAAATGACATTGCACAGACTAATAGGCCGAAATTGAGTCACTAGTTCCGGATCATCCACCTTTGGAATAAGTACCACCGTCGTATCGTTCCAACCTTCAGGAATAACTCCAGAATTGAGAGCATTAAGAACCTCAGCCGAAATTTGTTCTCCACAAATATCCCAGAACTTTTTATAAAAAATTGCATGTATCCCATCTGGCCCTGGAGCTTTAAAATCCCCGATACTAAACACTGCCTTTTTCACATCCTCGACAGAGTACGGGGCGATCAGTTTGTTATTCATTTCAACAGTTACCCTAGACCGGACCTTTTCCAGGAATAAAGGATCTATTTCATGAACTTCAGAAGTAAAGAGATTAGAGAAATAATAAAAAATGATAGGTTTGAGCTGTTCGGTACCTTCTACCCATGCTCCATCATTTTTGAGCCCTCGGATAAAATTCTTTTTCCTCCTGGCCGTGGCGAAGTTGTGGAAGAACGAGGTATTACGATCCCCATGTTGAAGCCAAGTGGCCCGGGACCTTTGCATCCACTGTATTTCATCCTGTTCCAGGAGCATCTCAATAAGCTCAGCCATCTCCTGTACCTTTAGATCATTTTCATCATTTAAGCACCCACTCACAGCTTTTCCGAACTCACGCTGAGCATTTCTCAGTCTTTTTTTGGGATATTTCAGCGCTGCTGTATCCCAGTTGTGCAGTGCCGTATGCATATGGGCCAATCTGTCCAAAACTGAGCTCTCTGGATTAGCTTGGCCTGCCGATTGCCAAGCCTGTAGCACAACATCTCTGAAATTTTTCTCTTTTAGCCACTTGGCCTCAAATCGTTTCGGCTCGTGTCTTGGTAACATCGATGCCCTCTGAAATTCAGTGTCTAGCAGGATCACTCGGTGATCTGATTTACAATAGTCTAGGTGGCGTAGCGCAGCACCTGGAAAAAGAGCACGCCATGCCGGGTTCGCGACTGCTCTATCTAGGCGCTCCCGTGTCCGACCTCGTTTCCAGGTAAAAGAATCGCCCACAAAGCCTAGGTCAGCCAGGTTGCAATCGGTTAGGGATTGCTGAAAATCTTGCATATAGTTTAGAGGCCTAGGATTACCTCCCTCCTTCTCATGATTGAACAAAATTTCATTGAGATCACCAATAACCACCCATGGGAGATTATGCTGGCCATGAAGTTCTCTAATCTTATTCCAAGTCTTATATTTGTCTTGCCATCGAGGTTCACCATACATTCCAGTCAGTCTCCATTCACCTAGCTGAGCATGAACAATTTTCACATCTATATAGTTGGGGGCTGAGAATAATTGCTGAACCAAAATCTCTCTTTTCCAGAGCAAAATAACCCCACCACTCCGTCCAGAGCTAGGGTTAACAATTTTGAAGTCCATTTGCATCTTTCTTCTCAAACAATCTGCCGGAAAATCATCAAGGTGTGTCTCCGACAAAAACATCACCTCGGGGTCCCATCGCTTCCTTGCATCAGAAAGCGCTCGAACTGTCGGGGCGTTACCCAAACCCTGACAGTTCAGTGCTAATGTTTTCATTGCGTCCGGACGAGCTCCTCGCAGGAACGCGCCGATCCTATTGAAGGGGAGACAGCTCCGTCCTTCTATTGTTTTTCCCTGGAAGAAAGCTCCAAAGTACCTGTAACCGTGTTCTTATCACTTATCTTTCTCAATTTCCGTACTTTTGGTGGAACATGATCAGCAGGCAATGGCGGCGTCATCTCAGCCACCTTCTCCTTTAGCTGTAAATTTGTGTCGATATTCACCTCACCTCCTATCTCCTTAGTGAAGGAGATATGCCCTAGAGGCAATTAATAAAGTGCATTCTTTATCATATCTCGTTTGTTCATAATAGGTTTTTGTGTCATGCTAGAACCGTATTAAGCGGAAACATTAATGCGGGTGTGATACGTAAACAACCAGGTCCCTAGTAGCCTCTACTAAGACTAGTTTTCGTTGCGCGATTGATGATCGAGGTTTCCCGGTCATGGGGCATGGCGCCGGTCGGCAATGAGAGTCATATTGCTAGAGAGCGATGTGATGGACATACCCAGATTTTGAGAACGTAGTCGTTACGCATTTGACCGTGAGATCAACTCTTATTGTTATTTCCGGAAGATACTTTGATTGCACCAAACGTCGTATCTTATTTAGTATGACAATAACGGTGATACTTTTGGGTATCGGAAAGGAGTAGTTGAGACGAGGGGTCAAGAGCGGGATTTGCCAGTCCGCATAGCAGGATAGATACTCTCGGGCCCACTCGGTGAGATCATATCTAATGAGCTTGCAAGCATGTGACTAGGTCACGGAGACATGAGATCATGAACGAGTAGAAGATAGCATCGTCGGTAACGAGGTCGGGATTAGGTATGGAGATATCTATGGAACGACGCTCGGACGTGCTAAGTATCGCTATGGCAAAAGGTCTAAGACTTTACGTTCAGGTTTGATAGATGAAAGTCTTTCGTTATATCTCAGGGATTAATTCATGGGGTCCAGGCCTACGAGTTAGTCGTTGATCATTGAGGAGTCTTGATCATACCTGATATTATATCAAACCGCTAGGGTAACACACTTAAGGGGTTTCGACAAGACAACCAGAAAGGAAGGAGATCACCGGGAGCGTCCCCGGAAGGGTCCGATGGAGATCGGGCAGCGCCGAAAGAGTTTTCAGAGCTAGGAAAAATTATATATATTGTGTTTGATATTAATTAGTGTAATTAATATGCAAATGTGATTTTATATATTTATTTTTGAATTTATTAAGGCTAATTTCCCTAAATGGGCCTTCCGGGCGAAAGAAGGCCCAAGAGGGGAAAATTCCCATGGGGAATTCTGTGGGGGCCAGGAGGGGCTGCCCCAAGTGGGCCAAGGGCCCACTAGGGGGGCCGGCGCACCCTCCAGAGCCGCACCAGGCATGTGGGATTAGTCCCACATTGCCTGGCTGGCAAGGTAGGCTCCCCCTGGGAGCCTATATAAGAAGGGGCACCCCCAGCCTTTTAATTCACCAATTAATTCCCGATTTCTCTCTCGATCTCGTGGTTCCCAAGTTGGAGCCGCGCCGAGCGGAGCAAGGGGATGTCCTCCACCATAGCCCGCTGCCGCGCTGCTGGTGTTCCGGTCCAAGTCTTCCGATGCTCGTCCTGGACTGGAGCTTCGGAGGCCGTCGTCTCCACCGTACGTG
The DNA here is from genome assembly GCA_026929855.1 of Poa annua. Classification (NCBI taxonomy): domain Eukaryota; kingdom Viridiplantae; phylum Streptophyta; class Magnoliopsida; order Poales; family Poaceae; genus Poa; species Poa annua. The sequence goes on from CM049431.1 coordinate 87,244,924, forward strand.
TGCGACTCCCTGCGAGGTGCTGCGCTAGCGGTACTCGGAGGCCTGCTTCCTCTACACGACCTTGAGGTCGGCTTCGTCGGTCTTCATCGACAACGTTTGTGCGGGAACGTAATCCCCGCTTTCGGTCTACAAGGGTACGTATTCCGATCTCCGTTCGTACTACTATATCTGCATAGAATAGATCTTGGCATGCTTTTAGGATATCGTCGGTATGAAATTTTTTGTTTTCTGCACACGATCCCCTTCAGTGGTATCAGAGCCGATCTATCGTAGATATAGCTGTACGCTGTTAGAACCCGTGCTCTGCACGGGGGCACCGTTCCTGTTATTTGCTACCCTCTAGCGTGCACTTGTGTATTCCAGCAGCATTGAGTTGATGAAGCGTCCCGGACCGACTTTACGCGTACGCTTACGCGAGACTGGTTCCACTAATGACATACGGCTTGTACCGTATATGTGGCTGGCGGGTGACAGTTTCTCTCTCTTTAGTTGGTCTTCGCATTTTCAATGGAGGGCCCGAAAGGGATGCTTAAACATGCAATTATTGGATCGTTGTTGTGGTCATAAGATTCGTAGGTATGAAGCGGTTCTATTTACGAAAGCCCCAAGCCACGTAAAATATGCAAAAGATAAAGTAGAAGCGTCTAACTTTATTTTGCAGGGGCTATGTGATATGGTCAAGGTAGGTTTATTAAATTGTTTATAAACTGCGGGCGCCAAGAAGACCATGGCGCGATGGACTATATCACATTGCATTACATTTGATGTTTTGTGTGCATCTTATTTTGTGTGATTGTGTGTATAGTATACATTAGTTACACGGCGGTAGCTGAATAAGATGATCCATTCAAAATACCACTAGTGTTCTCCCTCCAACGCGCACCACCAATAAAGTTCTACGTTATGAGGCAGGCCGTGATGATCGGGTGTCAGACATATCTTCGTTCGCATACGGTGGGTGTAAGCCATGTTGCACAAGCGTCAGCGTGGAGGTCTTTGGTGGCGAGCCTAGCATACTCAGAGGTATGGCCTCGGAACAGGAAGACCGAAAGGTCGAGCACGAGTCACAAAATTGGTGTGGCGGACGATTTTGTCTACTCTTGAAGTTGTGCCGCCGGCTTTGATGATGAGGGGTGGTGCAATGGATGGGGTCGTGTAGTCGCTTAAACGACCAGGAGGGATGTTCGTTTGAGTGGGAGTTATGTTAGTTATTTTCTAAAATACTATAACTCAAAATTATTATGAACAAAGTCTTATGTTGTTGCAAATTCCATTGTAGATGTCTCGCCCCTCGTTTAACCTAGGTCTGTTCCTTGAGAAAGAAAATCTTAAGACCAATGGGTCAAACTTCATGGCCTGGTTCCGCAACCTGAGGATCCTCCTCACTCCCCATAGGTTGGCCTACGTCATTGAGGCCGCCATAGGTGACCCTCCTGCAGATGATGCCTCTGAGGATGAGAAGAAGGTCTTCCAGACCCGATCGGAGGATTCTGCCTTTGTCCAGAGTGGCATGCTCTACGCCATGGAAGCCGATCTGCAGAAGCGCTTTGAGAAGATGAGCGCCTTTGAGATCATCTCGGATCTTAAGGCTATCTTTGCGCCGCAGGCTAAGGCTGAGAGATATGAGGCTTCTGAGCTTTTCTTCTCAGCCAAGATGGAAGAGCATAGCAGTGTGAGCGAGCATGTAGTCAAGATGTCTGCCTACGTTCAACGCCTGAATGCTCTGGAATGCAAGATTCCCGATGAGCTGGCGATTGACAGGGTGTTGCAATCGTTGCCACCAAGCTACAAAGGCTTCATCATGAACTACAACATGCAGGGCATGGCTAAGTCCCTGGGTGAAGTGTTCGTGATGCTCAAGACTGCTGAGGTAGAGATTAAGAAGGAGCACACGCTGTTGATGGTCAACAAGACCGTTGATTTCAAGAAGTCCGGTGGGAAGGGAAAGCAGAGCTGGAAGTCCCGAAGGGAGGCAAAGTTGGCTGCCAAGCCCAGGACTAACAAATCTGGTCCCAGAGCTAGCGTGGAGTGCTTCTACTGCAAGGGGAAGGGTCACTGGAAGCGCAACTGCCCCAAGTATCTGGAGGATAGGAAGTCTGGCAAGACGGTCGACAAAGAGCAAGGTATATTTGATATACATATTATAGATGTGTACCTTACATCCGCCCGGAGCAATACGTGGGTATTTGATACTGGTTCTGTTGCTCATATATGTAACTCTCAGGAGGAGTTACGGAATAGAAGGCGGCTGGCGAAGGATGAGGTGACGATGCGCGTCGGCAGCGGATCGAGAGTCGACGTGGTGGCTGTCGGCACGCTCCCTCTACATCTACCATCGGGATTAGTTTTGGTTTTAAATAAATGTTATTTTGTGCCATCCTTGAGTGTAAACATTATAAGTGGGTCTTGCCTGTTACAAGACGGTTATTCATTTAAATCAGTGTCAAGCAATTGTGCTATTTATATGAATGATATCTTTTATGTTGATGCTCCCGAGAATAACGGTTTATTCTTATTGAATCTCGATCGTAGTACTCACATCCATAACATAGAAGCCAAACGAATTAAGTGTAGTGACGATACCGCCATGTTTTTGTGGCATTGCCGTCTTGGTCATATTGGTATAAAGCGCATGAAGCGACTCCACTCCGATTGACTCTTGGACTCGTTGGATTTCGGATCCCTCGATACATGCGAACCATGCCTTATGGGCAAAATGACCAGGACACCGTTCAAAGGTTTCGTTGAACGGGCGTCGGATTTGTTGGGGATCATACATACAGATGTGTGTGGACCGATGAGCGTTTCGACACGCAATGGTTATCGTTACTTCGTCACCTTCACTGATGACTTGAGTAGATACGGTTATATCTATTTGATGAAACACAAGTCTGAAACGTTTGAAAAGTTCAAAGAATTCCAGAGTGAAGTTGAGAATCAGCTTAATAGGAAAATCAAGCATCTCCGGTCCGATCGCGGTGGAGAGTACTTGAGTTTTTAGTTTGGCACACATCTGAAGAGTTGTGGCATAGTGCCCCAACTTACGCCCGCCGGAACGCCGCAGCGTAACGGTGTGTCCGAGCGACGTAATCGTACTCTACTGGATAGTGTCCGATCTATTATGTCTCTTACCGATCTGCCAGTGTCCTTCTGGGGTTATGCGTTAGAAACAGCCGCATTCATTTTAAATAGGGCTCCGTCCAAGTCCGTTGAAACGACGCCGTATGAATTATGGTATGGCCAAAAGCCTAAGTTATCGTTTATGAAGGTTTGGGGTTGCGAGGCGTACGTTAAGAAATTACAGCCCGACAAACTCGAACCGAAGTCGGAGAAAGTCATCTTTGTAGGATATCCGCGGGAAACCGTTGGGTACACCTTCTACAACCAAGCTGAGGGCAAAACTTTTGTCGCGAAGACTGGTACCTTTCTAGAGAAGGAGTTTCTCGCGAAAGGAGTAAGTGGGAGGAAGGTAGACCTCGATGAAATCGTTGATCCTGAACTCGAGATTCCGAGTGGCGCAACGGAAGCAATTCCGGAAACGTCCTCCGTGGAAGGAGTGGGAGAAACTGTCGAGGAAGATGTTCTACCTCGTAGGTCTGGTAGATCTCGGATCGCACCAGAATGGTATGGCAACATGGTTTGCACCGGCATGCTAGTCGAGCAAGACGAACCTACGAACTACAAGGAGGCGATGGAGAGTCTAGAGTCCGAGAAATGGCTTGAAGCCATGAAATCCGAAATAGGATCCATGTATGATAACAAAGTGTGGACTTTGGTGGATATTCCCGAAGGGCGTAAGGCCGTCGAGAATAAGTGTATCTTTAAGAAGAAGAATGATGCTGATGGTAATGTGACCGTCTATAAAGCTCGGCTTGTCGCAAAGGGTTTCCGACAAGTTCATGGAATTGACTACGATGAAACTTTTTCACCGGTAGCGATGCTTAAGTCTATTCGGATTTTGTTAGCGGTAGCTGCCTACTATGATTATGAAATCTGGCAGATGGACGTCAAAACGGCCTTCCTGAATGGAAACATTGAGGAAGAGTTGTACATGGTACAGCCGGAAGGTTTTGTCGATCCAGGAAATGCTAACAAGGTGTGCAAGCTTCAGCGATCCATCTATGGATTGAAGCAGGCATCTCGGAGCTGGAATCTTCGCTTTGATGAGGTAATCAAAGGTTTTGGATTTATCCAGAATGTGGAAGAGACCTGTATTTACAAGAAAATGAGTGGGAGCTCGGTTGTGTTCTTAGCACTGTATGTTGACGACGTATTGCTAATAGGGAATGATGTGGAACTTCTGTATAGCGTGAAGGAATATTTAAACAGTAAGTTTTCCATGAAGGACTTAGGAGAAGCTGCGTATGTTTTAGGCATAAAAATCTATCGCGATAGATCAAGGCGCCTATTAGCACTAAGTCAGAGTACTTATCTTGATAAAATACAAGCGTTTCCGTATGGAGAAGGCAAAGAAGGGTTCTCTGCCGGTTATCAAGAATAAGATATTGCATAAGGCGCAGTGTCCGGTGACGGAACTGGGTAAGGCCGAAATGACGAAACATCCTTATGCCTCAGCCATAGGATCGATCATGTATGCAATGTTGAGTACTAGACCGGATGTGGCATTAGCTCTAAGTTTGACAAGCCGGTTCCAGAGTAATCCTGGGATGCCGCATTGGGTAGCTGTTAAGAGCATTCTTAAGTATCTCAATAAGACAAAGGAAATGTTCCTTGTGTATGGTGGCTGCGATGAAGAACTTGGCGTAACGGGTTACGTAGATGCAAGTTTCTGCTCAGACCCCGATGACTGTAAGTCACAGACAGGTTACGTGTTCAAGGTGAATGGAGGCGCCGTGTGCTGGAGAAGTGTGAAGCAACCCATAGTCGCACAATCTACAATGGAGTCGGAGTACATTGCTGCCTGCGAGGCCGCGAATGAAGCTGTGTGGCTTAGGAAGTTCGTCATCGAACTTGGTGTGTTCCCAAGCGTGCAAGACCCCGTGATCCTCTTCTGCGACAATACGGGTGTCATTGCAAACGCCAAGGAGCCAAGGTCTCACTCCACCGCCAAACACATTCTCCGACGCTTCCATGTGATACGTCAGTACGTACAAGGAGGCGATGTGAAGATTTGCAAAGTGCATACGGATCTGAATGTGGCAGATCCGCTGACGAAGCCTCTCCCGCTTGATAAGCATGAACAGAACCAGTTAGCTATGGGTGTTAAGCTTTTACCAAGTTGTAATCTAGATTAAGTTGTACTCTAGTGCAAGTGGGAGACTAAAGAAGATATGCCCTAGAGGCAATTAATAAAGTGTATTCTTTATCATATCTCGTTTGTGTCATGCTAGAACCATATTAAGCGGAAACATTAATGCGGGTGTGATACGTAAACAACCAGGTCCCTAGTAGCCTCTACTAAGACTAGTTTTCGTTGCGCGATTGATGATCGAGGTTTTCCGGTCATGGGGCATGGCGCCGGTCGGCAATGAGAGTCATATTTGTCGGTGGGCTGCCCCCCGGGTAGGGACAGATCCTGGAGTAACTCAGCAGTATGCCAACAGTACTTGACCTTTGGTGAGAGCAAGAGGCACCCCCTGGTGAGCTGAAGGGGCAACTTGACCCTTAAGTGCTGGAAGAGTCCAGAGTGCCACCTTGCAGGCGCAAGGGTCGGCCCTAACACCTATAAATAGACACCCCCAGCCTTCACAATGGCAGCACAAGCATCAGCGGATGGTTCCTCTAAGAACTAGCTTCTCGAAGATGTCTTTGCTGATAGGCTAAGACATCTTCGGGAGGCTAGGCCTAGAGATGCACATCCATAGACGAGCTCGGACACCTTCGGAAAGGATCTCGGATCTCAGGCTCCGAGAAGAGTCCCGGAAGGAGGTGTATTCGGTTTCACCGGATAGGTGGTCCGGGTAAGAGCTAACCGGTGTACCTGTCTCGATCTTGATCTTATGTAGGAGAGGTTCACGGGGGCAAGCGAGGAGGTAGCCGGCATGCGGGATCCCAGTAGGCCGTCAACGGTCTGTAGCAGGCTTTCCCGCCTGACGCGGGAGGAAGTACCTTTCCGTCTGACACGGAAGCATGGTCACCTCCCGCCTGACACGGAAGCATGGTCACCTCCCGCCTGACACGGGAGCGCGTCAGCCTGTACGACAACGGTACGACAAGACCTGACATGCCTAGCCCGGCAATCCGGAAAAGGCTATCCGGGATGGGCAAAGACATGTCCTGTCTCTGACAGGGAGACAATGATGATCCAGGACGGCGTCTGCTGTCCTCGCCGATATAATGACGAAGGGGCTACGCCGGATAGCGCGGTGACTAGGTCGCGGTAGCCGGTGACGGCATGCCGGCTAGACCTGTCCGGTGGGGCCAAGCCAGCTTAGGGTTACCGGCCCTCCTGGCCGAGACCCTATAAAAGGTGCCATAACTGCTTCTGTGAGAGGAGGACCAACTTCGGAGCCAAAGCTATAGTTGCATTTACTTATAGAGCTTTTACTTCTTCATACCTTGAGTTCATCTAGTTCTTCGTGTTCTTCACCTCGAGAGAGCTAAGAGCAACTTGTAGCCCTTGTACCACATTTATATAGAGAGGAAAGGCAGGAGTAGGGGTGTTACCTCCTCACGAGGGCCCTGAACCTGGGTATATCGTGTGTGTGTCGTGTGCCTTCGTGCCTTTGTTCTTGTTTGTTAGATCTTCCCGGTATCGTGTTGTTGTTGTTTCAAGTTCTTGGGAGATCTCGGTTATACCGGGATCCTCCTCGCGTGGGCTATTTAGCTCGCTATCCCTCCCCGGATCCACCAACGTCCATCGGCCCCACACATTAGCCATCCTATGGCATCTGCCGTGACACCACCACGACAGGTGGCGCCCACCGTGGGGAAGACAGAGGCGTTGGCTGGTGTACACATCCGGACGGGCTCCCCTGTTCATTTCAGCGTTCGGGTTCTCTCTGGCCTGGTCGTAAGGCTAGGAGAGATGGACTTCGTCTGCGACAACGCAGGATGCTTTCGGAACAGACCCTTTCCGGTGAACGGATGTCTCATCGACTTTGGTGGTTTCACCACCTACGTGGCCACCGAAGTTATCTGTAGTTACCCGGACGTGGTTCTGGAAGCTGAGGACCCCCCCCATGCTCTGCGCTGCTCGGGGTCTGCGTGCCGGTCGCCCCCCGAGTTCCGTCGCGGTGATGATGGTCGGGGCAACCGAGGAGGAGTACCAGGACGCTGACGGCGATACCGGAAGCGGCCACGTCCGTTTGGCCAAACCTCCTCACGAAAGAGATGCGGCCCGGGATGGCGATCCACAGCCGTCCCAGCCGCGGCGTCGTCCGGATCCCCTCTCGGGCCTGGTGGCCAAGTTAACTGTGCCTGTGGCTGCTGAAGCGGATACCCAGGTCACCTCGGCTGACTTGGAGGAGCAGCGGAGGTTGCTACTCGCTGAAGCACATGAGATCGCCGAGATCCGTCGCGAGCTCAATGCTAGCCTCCGGGAGTACAATGCAGCTCACGGATTTCTCAAGATAGACTCCCGGGACAAGCGCATCGCGGATCTGTGCAAGAAAGGAAGAATGGTGAATGAGGAGCTGGCAGGTGGAGCCACAACCAGTCACACGGGAAGTTGGATTTCAGCGGGGAAGCCGGTGTACAGCTCACCGGCGAAAACTCTTAGGGCCGCCGAAGCCGCCATGGCCGAGTTGGTGGGGTTATCCGGTGAGGCCCTACGCAAGCAACAGGAGCGAGTAAACGAATTGGTGATTGAAGCCAACCGTCAGAATCAGGCCTTCAAAAAGAAGAACCCCGGGGCAGGGTCCCAAGTGCACTCAGCCAGACCCAATAGCCAGAAGTCGGACGGGGAGGCCTCTTCCCCGCATCCGAGCAGAAGCAAGAGCAAGAGCCGGAGCCGGAGTCGAGGTTCCGGGAAGAACAAGCAGCTACAGACTTATGATCCGGCCTTCGCCGGTATCCAGCAAGCCAGGCAAGCCGGGCAGCGTAACTCGGGGCAGGCGGGAAGTACCCGTGAGAATGGTAACCTGGGTGTAGGAAACAATAACCCGGTCGGCCGTGGTAATCCACCCCGGAACCCTCCTCATGTTCAGGGAAACCCGCAAAGGGAGGTCGCCTCTGTTCCCCAGCAGGCCATGATCCCGGCGCAGAACAGGCTCAACGATGTCGACTCGAGACTGCAGCAGCTCGGGTATCAGCCAGACGAGAACCCTTTGGGATCTCGGATAGGAACCAGACAGCTGAATCCGGCAGACGCCAGATTCCGGCTCGACCGGATTCATCAATCCGAGCTGGTAGAAGAGCAAGGGCCTCCGGGACCTGCCTGCTTTGGACCCCGGATCATGCGGGAACCACCTGTTCGGAATTTTCAGCTCAACAGGGGTGCCAAGACCTATGACGGAAGCAAGAAGCCGGAGGACTGGCTAACCGACTATGTAACTGCAGTAAGCATAGCCGGTGGAAACAGACGGTGGGCGGTACGATACGTACCGCAGATGTTGGAAGGACCTGCCCGGATTTGGCTGAACAACCTGAGAACTGGCAGCATAGACTGCTGGTTAGATTTCGAGGAGGCATTTATCAGCAACTTTACTAGCACGTACAAAAGGCCAAACAGGCCTCAACAGCTCGCCATCTGTAGGCAGAGGAGCAATGAGACCGACCGGGAGTACCTTACCCGGTGGAGCAATATTCGCAATTCTTGCGAAGGAGTGGTAGAGACACAGGCCATCTCCTGGTTTGCACAAGGATGCCGGCATGGCTCAATGCTGTGGCAGAAGTTGCAAAGAAAGATGCCGACGACCTTGGCAGAGACCATGCGCATCGCCGATACCTACACGCTTGGAGATCCCATGCAACCCCTGGTGGATGTCGGTGACTCCAACAGGAGGAATGCGGGACCTCAACGTTCGGGACCGAGCAGGAGCCATGATCGCCAAGATTTTGGCCAGAAGAGGAATCAGCCCGAGTACCACCATGCCGCATAACACGTCGCAGCAGTAACCCGGGAGCAAGAGGATGCCGGCAACAACCAGCGTCAGAAGACAAGTGGCCCGGCTTGGGGTCAGAGTCAGGAGGTGCAAAAGACCTGGGTGGAACAAAAGAAGCCCCTGACATATGAGGAGATACTGAACAAGCCATGCTGCTACCATACCCTGGAGGCCAACAAGCCAGCAAACCACTCTACTCGGCAATGCAGCTGGTATCAGCGCACATTGCAGGAAGGCAGCTCGGGAGTTGTTCGGCCGAGTGCTCCGGCATCTCGGCCCAACATTCCGAGACCCCCTCCTCCGACATCGGGGTCAACGCGATCCGGATCAACCCACCTTCGCGAGGGCCCCCACCTCGGCCAGTGAATATGGTGCACACACGGAACGACAACGGTGCAGGCCCCAGTAACCAAGCCGGACAGCAGCAGAGCAACTATCGGGAGGCACATCAAAGCTATGTGGTCTTCGTGACCGAACCCACTGACCGGAGAAGTGTGCGGCAGCGTGCCCTGGAGGTGAATGTCGTGATCCCAGCGGTACCCAAATTCTTGCACTGGTCCGAGATGGAGATCACGTGGAGCCGGAAGGATCACCCCAGGGTTATGCCTAAGCCGGGGGCGTATGCCTTGGTGGTGGACCCAACTTTTGTCGGACCAAACCTCAATGTCCGCTTCAGCCGGGTTCTGATCGACAATGGCAGTGCCATTAACATCATGTACAACGACACGATGCTGAAGCTGGGGGTGTCCATGAACACCTTGCTGCCTACCGAGACAACCTTCCACGGCATTGTGCCCGGAGTCTCTTGCTCACCCATGGGAAAAATCTGGGTTGAAGTGCTGTTCGGAACTCGGGAGAACTGCCGAACCGAGAGCTTGGAATTCGAGGTCGTGGACCTCGAAAGCCCATATCACGCACTGATCGGCAGGCCAGCCCTGGCTAAGTTCATGATATCAACTCACATGGGCTACCTTAAGATGAAGATGCCGGGACCTAACGGCGTAATCACCATCTCGGGAGACCACAAGCGCTCCATGGAGTGTGCCTCGGCGGGGTCATGCTTAGCTGAGTCTCTGGTGATCGCAGAAGAGAAGAAGAGGATCCAGCAGGTGGTGGCGATGGCCAAGACCTCCCAACTCGGAATGCCCGGGATGGTGAACCCGGAGCAGGGTGCGTCATTTCAGCCCCCCAAATAGACCAAGAAGGTGGGTGTGGACCCCAGCAACCCGGAGCGCCAAGTTATCATTGGCAGCAACCTGGACAGCAAATAGGAAGGCGAGCTCGTCGACTTCCTCCGTGAGAATCGGGATGCTTTTGCGTGGTCGAGTGACGATCTGCAAGGCGTCCCGAGGGAGTTGGCTGAGCACTCTCTGTTTGTTCGACCGGATGCGAAGCCGGTGAAGCAACCAACTAGGCGCCTCTCGGATGAAAGAAGAGCTGCTGTCATGGAACATCTGGCTATACTGCTGGCGGCTGGATTCATAATGGAAGTGCTGCACCCGGATTGGATATCGAATCCGGTCCTGGTAGAGAAGAAGAAGGATGATCCCCTCCTGCTTAAGGTGTGGCGCATGTGCATCGACTTCACCAACCTCAACAAAGCATGCCCGAAGGACCCCTTTCCGCTGCCCCGGATAGATCAAGTGATAGATTCCACTGCCGGGAGTGAGCTTTTGACTTTTTTAGATGCCTATTCTGGTTTTCACCAGATACCTTTGAATCCGGATGATCAATTGAAAACTGCTTTTATTACCCCTTATGGGGCTTATTGCTATCGTGTCATGACTTTCGGTTTGAGGAATGCTGGTGCTACATACCAGAGATGCATGCAGAAATGTTTGCATGACCAGATAGGCCGGAATGCAGAGGTATATGTCGATGACATAGTCATAAAGACAAAAGAAAAAGCCTCACTGATAGATGATCTGAGGGAAACATTTAAGAACTTAAGAAGATTCCGGATGAAATTGAACCCGGATAAGTGCACGTTTGGGGTTCCGGCGGGGAAATTACTCGGTTTCCTCATTTCAAGCCGGGGAATCGAGGTCAACCCGGGTAAAATCCGTGCTATCGAGAGCATGAAATTGCCCGTGCGTCTCAAAGATGTACAGAAGTTCACTGGTTGTCTTGCGTCCCTAAGTCGGTTTGTGAGTCGACTTGGGGAGAAGGCCTTGCCCCTGGACCAATTGATGAAGAAAAGCAAAACATTTGTGTGGACTCCGCAGGCTGACGCGGCGTTCAACGATTTGAAGAGGATGCTCTCAACAGCACCCGTGTTGGCATCTCCATTGCCCAAGGAACCTATGCTGTTGTACATTGCCGCAACCAACCGAGTAGTCAGTGTGTCAATGGTAGTAGAAAGAGAAGAAGGAGGCAAACTGATACAGAGGCCGGTGTATTACCTCAGTGAGGTGATCTCGGAATCCAAGCAGAACTACCCGCACTACCAGAAAATGGCGTATGGGGTGTACATGGCAGTAACCAAGCTCAAGCACTATTTTCAGGAGCACCCGATCACAGTGGTGTGCGAAGCTCCTCTGGCCGAGATCATCGGTTGCAAGGATGCTAGCGGCCGGGTAGCCAAGTGGGCCATCCAGTTGTCTCCATACGCTCCGGCGTATGAGAGACGGGATGCCATCAAGTCGCAGGTGCTGCCGGACTTTTTGGTAGACTGGGCCGAGATGCAATATGAACCTCCGATGCCGGATTACAATTTCTGGAGGATGCATTTCGATGGCTCAAAGGCTAAGATCGGATTGGGTGCCGGAGTGGTCCTCACTTCCCCAAAACAAGATGTACTGAAGTATGTTCTGCAAATCCATTTTCGGGCATCCAACAATGTCGCGGAATATGAGGCGTTGGTTCATGGACTGAACGTCGCCAAAGAGATCGGCATCCGCCGGATAGAATGTTTTGGTGACTCCGACCTCGTAGTACAACATGTGTCGGGGAATTGGGATGCCCTCGATGCAAACATGGCCTTATACAGGTTTCATGTGCAGAAAATATCCGGATTTTTTGAAGGATGCGAGTTCAAGCACATACCCAGAGGAGAAAACGAGGCAGCAGATGTCCTGTCCAAGCTAGGGTCGTCTCGGGATGCCATCCCACCCGGGATAGCTCTGGAGCATTTGAGGAAGCCATCTATTCAACCCTCACCCGAGTCGGATTCTATCTTCATCCCCAAGGAGCCTGGTTCAGATGTCATACCCATGGAAGTAGATGTCGGGAGCATCACATCGAACCCGGGGACTGCGGCACAGTGCTCGGAGAGGCAAAGAAAGATGATGATGGAGGTGATGTCGGCAGAACCAATGGACATAGACGCTCTCGTGTTCCCGGTTTGACCTGTCCCGGGATGGGCACAACCCATTATGGTTTACATCTTGGAAGGAACTCTACCGGAGAATGAAGTGGAAGCCCGGCAGATAGTGCGAAGGTCAAAAGCATACACTGTCATCAATCAAGAGCTGTACAAGAGGAGTGTCACTGAAGTACTTCAGAGGTGTGTAGAACCGGCAGAAGGACAAGAGATGCTCCTGGAAATACACCAGGGGGAGTGTGGACATCATGCATCATCCCGGGCCCTTGTGGCGAAAGTGTTCCGGCATGGGTTCTACTGGCCCACTGCATTACAGCAAGCAGAAGACATTGTCCGGAAGTGTGGAGGATGCCAAAGGTTTGCTCACCGGATACATATGCCGGCGTCAGCACTGAAGACAATCCCTATCACTTGGCCATTTGCAGTATGGTGTTTGGATATGGTCGGGCAGTTCAAGCCCGCAAGAGGCAATATGACCCACATACTTGTCATGGTGGATAAATTCACCAAGTGGATAGAGGTCAAGCCAATCCGGAAGTGCGATGGACACACCGCTGTGCAATTCCTGAAAGACATCATCTTGAGATACGGATACCCGCACAGCATTATCACTGATAATGGCACTAATTTTGTTGTGGGGGAATTCGCTCGATTTTGTGCTGAGAAGGGAATCCGGCTAGATGTAGCATCAGTTGCACACCCGGAAGCGAACGGGCAAGTCGAAAGAGCAAATGCCTTGGTCTTGGCCGGCATCAAAGCTCGTTTGATCGAGCCACTATTGAGAACTCCAGGCTGCTGGATAGAGGAGTTACCGGTAGTTTTATGGGGTCTCCGGACTACACCGAATAGATCTACCGGATACACGCCATTCTTTATGGTATACGGTGCCGAGGCAGTACTCCCGACCGACATGCAGTATGATTCCCCGAGAGTAACAATGTTCACCGAGACCGAGGCAAAGGAGGCCCGAGAAGATGATGTTGATTTACTCGAAGAGGCAAGGGAGTTGGCACTGTCTCGGTCTGCAATTTACCAGCAAAACCTTCGCCGGTATCATAGCCGGAAGGTGCACCCGAGGGTGTTCCGAGAAGGAGATCTTGTGTTGAGGCTCATCCAACGCACGGCCGGAATGCATAAATTGTCACCTCCATGGGAGGGACCTTTTGTGATAAGCAGAGCATTGCACAATGACTCTTATTACCTTGTAGATGCACAGGAAGCTAGGAAAGGTGTAATGGACAAATCCGGTGAGGAAACCAAGCGTCCATGGAATGTAGCTCTACTTCGACCCTTTTACGCATAAAGGGCTCAGTGTATGATGTATCTCAATTTTCAGTATTAATGGAAGTAAGGCACCCCGGGAGGAACCCGGGGACTGCCTAGTTCTGTGCTCATTTTACTTTTGTTTTGTCAAGTTCATTTATTGTTTTGTACCGGCATCTCGGGAAGGAACCCGGGGACTGCCGGGTAGCTGTCTTTTATATTATTTGTATGCCGGGAAAGTTCCGAGTTCGATTCTCAAAGTCAAAGTAATGTATGTCATGTGAAATCATCTTGTGACTCGACTGACGCACGCCGAAATGGTAGTCAAGAGCAAAGAGAATCAAATGTGGGGAACACGAAAATGGTCTCGGGGACTCGGAGCAAGAACTTATCCGGCATACCTGTTTTTTACTAACTCAGTTATTTTTTATGTCGGGAATTCGGTTAGCCAGAACTCGGATTGTTTTAAGTAATGTATGCCGTATGTGGAGTTTTGTGACTCGACTGTCGAACGCCGAAATGGTAGACAAGAGCAGAAATTACCTAAGTACGGTAAACATGAAAAGCAACTCGGGGACTCATAATAGAATATATTGACATGAGTTGTTCGGATAGGTAGCTCAGTACGAAACGAAAATAATATAAGTGTATGTTACATCTTGCACCCGGCATCCCGGGGATTTAACGAATCTACTCTTAAGAATTTCTAAGTGATAGGAGAAGTCGGCTTCTCGATGGAGACATCAGCAGAAGCAGCGACCTCGGGAGCAGCAGCAGGAGCAGCAGGGGCTTCAGTTCCGGCGGCGGTACTCGGGGCATCAGGGCGCACCTCGGCCTGAGAGGCCTCGGGTGTCGGAGAAGTAGCAACTTCCCGGGGAACCGCGGTCTCGGCAGCAGCACCAGAGGTAGCGTCGTCTTCCTCCGGAATCTCATCATCCGCATCACCGGTCGCAACGGTTTCTTCGTCATCCTCATAGTCGGATTCGGAATCAGAAGCAATCACGCTGGCGGTGAAGGCACGAATGTTGGACCACGAAGCGATGCGATGCGCCACCTCTTGTCGCCGCTGGATCTTAGCCAGATCACTGCACCACGGCGAGATCGTCCGCAGGCGCTGGATCGCGTCCAGGTCGAGACCTTCGTACCAGCTAAGTACTTGGGTCAAGGCCTGGTCGGCACCAGCCCGCGCACCGGAGCGCTTCCAAGCATGGATGCGCCTCCCGGCACACCGGAGTGCGCTCGCGAGTTCGGCGATCGAAAGCGTCGCGCGGATACTCGGCCACAGTGCGCCGTGGACGTGGATCGCAGCGCTGAGCAGCTCCGTGCCGATCGACCGGAGAGGCACTATCCGGCCCTTCAGGGCGGTGAGGTGATCCTCAATGTCCCAGGCATCCGAAACAGCACCCTTTCCGGCACGCTTCTCCCGGGCAGCAGCAACAGCAAGGGCGGCAGCCTCGCGAGAGTGCTCGAATTCTCCTTGAAAAAGAAGAGCTGTCAAAACGACTAAGGCATAAGAAGAGCAACATCAAGGAAAGAGAGGAAGGAAAACATGAGGGATGTCGGTCCACTTACTGTTAAGATCCCGGTTCAGTACAGTTAGCTCGGAGAGCCAACTGTCGGACCGTGACCGGAGAAGAGCCAACCCGGTCTCCGCGAGATGCGCGCGCTCCTCGGACTGGTCCAAGGTTTCCCTTTGCTTCTTCGTCGCCTCAACAAAGCGCGTCTTCATCTCGGTCGCAGCAGCCTTGACCTTTTCGAGCTCGCCGTTGAGTCGCGCGATCTCGGCTTGCACGGTAGCAAGTGCGGCCTTCTGGTCTACCGAGACCTTGCGCGCGGCATCTCGCTCCTCCCGGAGACGCCCCTCGCACTTCTTGGACTGACCGAGGTGAGCAAGAACTCGGTTGAAGATGCTGCAGCGTTTCTTGCTGCACTCCTGAAATCAAGACAAAGAAGGAGTCAGTCTGGGAAAAGATGTAAGGAAATCGGGAGAGTCCGAGGTCTGTAGCACATAAAAAGCTACCCGGTTGGGAGGATCTCGGGGACTCGGTGTCCGAGTCCGGAAATTTCTCTAAGATTGGAGCCTAGTGATCTGCTATTCGGTGGAATCTAGAGCACTAAGCACCAATCTCGGGGACTAGTGGTGATGGAGCAAATTTTGAAACAAGCTACCCGGTTGGGAGGATCTCGGGGACTCGGTGTCCGAGTCCTGAAATTTTCTCTAAGATTGGAGCCTAGTGATCTGCTATTCGGTGGAATCTAGAGCACTAAGCACCAATCTCGGGGACTAGTGGGGAAGGAGCAAATTTTGAAACAAGCTACCCGGTTGGGAGGATCTCGGGGACTCGGTGTCCGAATCCTGAAATTTTCTCTAAGATTGGAGCCTAGTGATCTGCTATTCGGTGGAATCTAGAGCACTAAGCACCAATCTCGGGGACTAGTGGGGAAGGAACAAGTATGTAATGGAGAAAGAAAGAGAACAAACTTACCTCGGTCACCCGAGTAACATCCAGCGCGGCCACCTGGAGAGCGTGCAGAGCTTGAGCGTTGCGGCTTGGGCCTGCAGCGTGCAAGTCTCCCGCGCTCTCGGAGGCGTCAGCGGCTATCCAGGCCTGGTTGTATTCATCAACAACATGTAGGCCGGAGCCGCCAGGCGCGCGGGTAGCAACAGCGTCCCGGGATCCTGAAGGCACAAAGGAGCTTACGGTGGCTCGCAACATCCGCAAAGCGGCAGTAGGGATCTCGGCGGGAGGCGGTGGTAACGATGAAAACGTACCCGTGCGCAGCACCAAGTCTTGGGCCGAGGATGTCGGGGCAATTGCAGGTTTGGCAGAAGTTGTTTTCTGCCCGGCAACCTTGGGGCGCGACTTCGCGGCAGGTTGATCAGCTTGCCGGGAAGAGGCTGCGGGAAGTTTCTCCGGGGCGTGCTTGATCGCGGCTTGCCGGGAGGGGCCGTTTGGCGCAAGCTGCCGGCGAGGGCTCAGAATCTCTGCCTCAAGCCCGGGCACCCGGCGCGGACTCTCCGGAAGAAGAATGTCTCCCGAGATGGTCGTGGCCTGCACCGGGGTCTAGTCGATCACCGGGCGTGCCTCCGGAGTCACAACGGTAGCCGCTGCGGCACCGGAGGCAGCAGGCTCGCTTCCTCGAGTAGAAGGGCGAGGAGGAGAAGGGGAAGCCCGACCCGGGTTGGGAGTCCGAGTTCCGGGAGGAAGAGGAACAGCGGGTGACGGGAGGTCGAGTGCGTCCCTGAAAGAAAATATCTCAGTAATAATTTATGGAGAAGACAAGGTCATATATCATAAGGCAAAGTAAAGTTACCCGGAGTCCACAGTGGGAGGACCCCTCTGCCGGCGTCGAGGAGGCTTCTCGGCCGTTTGTTTGTTCGGCTTGCTCCTCTTGGGGGGCTTGCCGGAGTCATCGACAGCGTCGGTGTCGGAAGCCGCACGCTTCCGGCTCTCGGCGCGTTTGGTCACGGCCGTCGGCTTCGGAACCATTGCTGAGGCCCAGTTGAGAGGGAGAGCGTCAATCACATCGAGAATTTGGCAATCAATCTCATCCTCATCATCCGAAGAAATGGAAACTGCCTCTGAGGTTGAAGGGTTACCCGGGGCGGCAGCTTTCACCAGAGGAACGGCGAGATGCTCCTCACCATCGGGATCCTCCCTCGGCATCTCTTCCGGTGCTGGGAAGTTCGGCGCGAAATTCCCGTTGGCGTGGATAGCGTCTTCCTCAATTTGCCGCTCGAATAACTGCGCAAATAAATCACCGCATGATACCCATGTCGGTTTCCAGCAGAACCCGGGCGCGAAGGCAAGTTTACGAAAGGCAGATATGAGCACCTGTTTCAGGGGTTTTTTCCGGGATCCCCCGATGGCACCCCAAGAGTAGTCATCCGTCATCTTCGTCCGAGCAATAGCTCGAACGCGGCGGACGACCGCAGCGTGATCTAGCCCAAAGATACTTGTCCGGGTAGGGTCTAAATTCCCGCCCATATGTCACATCTTGTGCACTCGGGTTTGGAGGGGGCAGACGCGGCGAATGATGAAGCAACGCAGGAGGTCATCGCCGGTCATCGTGTCGGTCAGCACGTTCAGAACGTCGTGCATGCACCTGACTTCCTCGGTGTCGGGGAGCCGTTTCCAGAGGTTAAATTTGCGCGGAGGACCAATGGCGAACTCCGGCAGATTGATGAAGTCCGGATTCGAGGATCCCGGAGCATCTCCCGAGCTTTCCCCGTTCTTCACATAGAAGAAGCTGCGCTGCAATTTCCGGCAGGACTCTAGTCCTTTGACTATGGGGAATCCGGAGTCAGCGCGGGGGATGATGGTGGCAGCTCCGCAGTCGACCAAGTCTTTTATTTTTTGATCCGGGTTGGGGATGGCTTGGCGACGAAGGATGAAGTACTTGGCCCAGAGGTCTAGGAATGGCCATACGCCGAGATATGCTTCCGAATAAGTGGTGAAGACCGAAAGCATCATGATGGCGTTGGCGGGGAGATGATGGGGTTGGAGGCTGTAAGTGTCGAGGAAGTCGCGGAAGAAGGGGCTAGCCGGAAGCCCAAACCCACGCTCGAAGTGCGTGAGGAATACAACGTATTCCCCGGGTTGGGGTTCCGGTTGAACCTCGTCCTCCAGGAGACGGCTCTCAATTTCCGGAGGAATCCGGTGGATCCGATACAGCCAGTCCAAGTCCTCCTGAGTGGTCTCGGATCCATCCCAGCATCCTCGGATACCTTCTTCACCCATGCCGGAGGAGTCCGCAGACGTATCCGGGCTACTCTGCAGGCGCAGTGGCGGTTAGTCGGGGTTAGTCTATCGGGAGCTAAGATGCCGGATCGCAAACTCCTAAACACAACCGAGTTCAGGGCAAATAAGATCTATCGTATGCTAATAAATCAAAACTAAAAGGAGGAAAATAGGCTCGGGCTAAACTCAAACGGCGCAAAGTGCGAGCAAAAGGCATAAGTCCTACAACGACTAGCATCCCTGCCGTGCACCCCGTGCGCGCCGCTCGAGTCGTGCTCACCGGCGGCGGCTCAACCGCGCGTGTGTTAGGGCACGGCCGAAGGCGAGGTATTATTCTACTAGAGAAGATCATCGGGGCGGAGGGGGCAACTCACCGGAGAAGAGGAGGTCGGTGACGTGCGAGAGGAACGGCGATGTTCGGGCTCCGGCGAACAGCAAGGGCGGCGACGTTCGGGCGACGAACACGCGGCGGCGATGCGCTCGAGACGACGGTGGAGGAGAAACGAAGGAGAGGAAGAAGAAGAGGAGACCGTTTCGGTCCCCTATTTATGGGGGGGATTCCGGAGCGGTTTCCAGTTTTCCCGCCCACGATCTCCACGATCGTGGGTGGGATCCATTTTGTGCAGTGCGGCACGTGGCGATAGCCGGAGCGCCCGATCTGGCCACACCGAGGGCCACACGGCCCCAACGGTTGGGCTTCGGATCGGCTGCGGCTCCCGGCGCGCGAACCCAAGCGACGCGTGCTCGGGCAGAGGCACTCAAGTGCAGTTCTGGTCAGACGGGACGTCGGGTGGGACCCAGCTAAAGATCTCGAGTTCAATACGGGGCCAACGGTCGAGATTCGCTGAGACTGCAGTACCCGGTTAAAGGCTCCGCCTTCCGGTTAAAACAATCTCGGTAAGACGGTCTCGGGAAGAACCGACCTCAGCCGCTAGTCGAAGGATGGTGCCATATGTTCTCAGAAGATGGTTGCTATTCAAGCTGATCCCGCACATCATCCGAGGTCGCTGTGCAGCACCAGCTTCGGGGACTAGTGTCGGGGGGCTGCCCCCCGGGTAGGGGCAGATCCCGGAGTAACTCAGCAGTATGCCAACAGTACTTGACCTTTGGCGAGAGCAAGAGGCACCCCCTGGTGAGCTGAAGGGGCAACTTGACCCTTAAGTGCTGGAAGAGTCCAGAGTGCCACCTGGCAGGCGCAAGGGTCGGCCCTAACACCTATAAATAGACACCCCCAGCCTTCACAATGGCAGCACAAGCATCAGCGGATGGTTCCTCTAAGAACTAGCTTCTCGAAGATGTCTTTGCTGATAGGCTAAGACATCTTCGGGAGGCTAGGCCTAGAGATGCACATCCACAGACGAGCTCGGACACCTTCGGAAAGGATCTCGGATCTCAGGCTCCGAGAAGAGTCCCGGAAGGAGGTGTATTCGGTTTCACCGGATAGGTGGTCCGGGTAAGAGCTAACCGGTGTACCTGTCTCGATCTTGATCTTATGTAGGAGAGGTTCACGGGGGCAAGCGAGGAGGTAGCCGGCATGCGGGATCCCGGTAGGCCGTCAACGGTCTGTAGCAGGCTTTCCCGCCTGACGCGGGAGGAAGTACCTTTCCGTCTGACACGGAAGCATGGTCACCTCCCGCCTGACACGGAAGCATGGTCACCTCCCGCCTGACACGGAAGCATGGTCACCTCCCGCCTGACACGGGAGCGCGTCAGCCGGTACGACAACGGTACGACAAGACCTGACATGCCTAGCCCGGCAATCCGGAAAAGGCTATCCGGGATGGGCAAAGACATGTCCTGTCTCTGACAGGAGACAATGATGATCCAGGACGGCGTCTGCTGTCCTCGTCGATATAATGACGAAGGGGCTACGCCGGATAGCGCGGCGACTAGGTCGCGGTAGCCGGTGACGGCATGCCGGTTAGACCTGTCCGGTGGGGCCAAGCCAGCTTAGGGTTACCGGCCCTCCTTGCCGAGACCCTATAAAAGGTGCCATAACTGCTTCTGTGAGAGGAGGACCAACTTTGGAGCCAAAGCTATAGTTGCATTTACTTCTAGAGCTTTTACTTCTTCATACCTTGAGTTCATCTAGTTCTTCGTGTTCTTCACCTCGAGAGACCTAAGAGCAACTTGTAGCCCTTGTACCACATTTATATAGAGAGGAAAGGCAGGAGTAGGGGTGTTACCTCCTCACGAGGGCCCTGAACCTGGGTATATCATGTGTGTGTCGTGTGCCTTCGTGCCTTTGTTCTTGTTTGTTAGATCTTCCCGGTATCGTGTTGCTGTTGTTTCAAGTTCTTGGGAGATCTCGGTTATACCGGGATCCTCCTCGCGTGGGCTATTCAGCTCGCTATCCCTCCCCGGATCCACCAACGTCCATCGGCCCCACACATTAGCCATCCTATGGCATCTGCCGTGACACCACCATGAAAATATTGCTAGAGAGCGATGTGATGGACATACCCATATTTGGAGAACGTAGTCGTTACGCCTTTGACCGTGAGATCAACTCTTATTGTTATTCCCGGAAGATACTTTGATTGCACCAAACGTCGTATCTTATTTAGTATGACAATAACGGTGATACTTTTGGGTATCGGAAAGGAGTAGTTGAGACGAGGGGTCAAGAGCGGGATTTGCCAGTCCGCATAGCAGGATAGATACTCTCGGGCCCACTCGGTGAGATCATGTCTAATGAGCTTGCAAGCATGTGACTAGGTCACGGAGACATGAGATCATGAACGAGTAGAAGATAGCGTCGTCGGTAACGAGGTCGGGATTAGGTATGGAGATATCTATGGAACGATGCTCGGACGTGCTAAGTATCGCTATGGCAAAAGGTCTAAGACTTTACGTTCAGGTTTGATAGATGAAAGTCATTCGTTATATCTCAGGGATTAATTCATGGGGTCCAGGCCTACGAGTTAGTCGTTGATAATTGAGGAGTCTTGATCATACCTGATATTATATCGAACCGCTAGGGTAACACACTTAAGGGGTTTCGACAAGACAACCGGAAAGGAAGGAGATCACCGGGAGCGTCCCGGGAAGGGTCCGATGGAGATCGGGCAGCGCCGAAAGAGTTTTCGGAGCTAGGAAAAATTATATATATTGTGTTTGATATTAATTAGTGTAATTAATATGCAAATATGATTTTATATATTTATTTTCGAATTTATTAAGGCAGATTTCCCTAAATGGGCCTTCCGGGCGAAAGAAGGCCCAAGAGGGGAAAATTCCCAAGGGGAATTCGGTGGGGGCCAGGAGGGGCTGCCCCAAGTGGGCCAAGGGCCCACTAGGGGGGCCGGCGCACCCTCCAGAGCCGCACCAGGCATGTGGGATTAGTCCCACATTGCCTGGCTGGCAAGGTAGGCTCCCCCTGGGAGCCTATATAAGAAGGGGCACCCCCAGCCTTTTAATTCACCAATTAATTCCCGATTTCTCTCTCGATCTCGTGGTTCCCAAGTTGGAGCCGCGCCGAGCAGAGCAAGGGGATCTCCTCCACCATAGCCCGCTGTCGCGCTGCTGGTATTCCGGTCCAAGTCTTCCGCTGCTCGTCCTGGACTGGAGCTTCGGAGGCCGTCGTCTCCACCGTACGTGTGCGACTCCCTGCGAGGTGCTGCGCTAGCGGTACTCGGAGGCCTGCTTCCTCTACACGACCTTGAGGTCGGCTTCGTCGGTCTTCATCGACAACGTTTGTGCGGGAACGTAATCCCCGCTTTCGGTCTACAAGGGTACGTATTCCGATCTCCGTTCGTACTACTATATCTGCATAGAATAGATCTTGGCATGCTTTTAGGATATCGTCGGTAGGAAATTTTTTGTTTTCTGCACACGATCCCCTTCACTTAGATGTACCGCCCATAGCTAACACCAATCTAGTATTTGTATCATCATGTGCATTCACTTCCTGATTATCATTTGTTTTTATCGGACTAACAGCCGTATCATTGAGATCGGTATCTCTGTCAAGATCAGCGTCATCAGAAGAACGTTTCTTTGAGAAACTGGTACGGCCGCCACCTCGTCCAGAGCGTCCTCCACGAGAAAAAGCAGCAAACCTCCTCGGCTCCTGAATAGGTTGAGACGCCCTCCTTTTAGCCATCATCCAAGAGCCGTACTAAAGATCCTTGACCTCCCATGCACCATCGCCACATTCTTCAAAGTCATGACCCAGCAGTCCGCAATGCTTACAGAAGAAAGGAATCTTCTCATATTTTACTGGAAGCAGTTTGCGTCCCTCAGGTAATGCTAGCGACACGAATCTCATCAGGGGCTTCTTAACCAAGATACGAACTCTAAGGCGCACATAATTACCTTCAAAGAAAAGTTTTGGATTCATCTGAACCTCTTTTACTCTCCCTAGACGCCTTGACAGATCATCCAGCACCTCCGTTTTTCGATAGAGCTCCGGTATCCCATGGATCTGCATCCACACTACCATCCCATCGAACACCACAGCCTCTGGGTCGCCAAGCCCGTCATAGTCCTCCAGCAAAACACCCCATCCTCTAAAAGTCCAAGGACCTTGATGAACTATCGTTTTCCAATCGCCTAAAAAATGCATCTAAAAGATGAACAGGTTCTCTCCAGCCTCTCTGCATACTGGATCTCTTGACAAGTTCCAAACGCTCTTCATCTTCTCGAACAACGCAGACGTGCTGAAAGAGCGATCAGTTAGAACCTTGCCGATGGCCATCCATCGCGCGTCCTTCTTGTATTCCTTGATTACGTCCTCCCCGAGAACCACTTCATCCAGCTCGTCCTCGTTCAGTTGGAGATACTGCAACATGTCATCTATCCCTGTATCCTCCGTTCCTGTCGACACGGGATCTGCCGAACTTGAAGTCGCCATGGAAACCCGATCTCGAAACCCTAAGGTTTCAGCTTTCCCCACCGTTCTATCCCTCAACCACAGACGCACCAAGGCTGGGAAGATGGGCAAGCCGCCCCCCTAGAACAGCCCGAGCGTAGATATGTCGAGAACTCAAACCGGATTGGAGAAGGAAGAATAAATCTCACGGCGGCGGAAAATCGCCCTCGGAGCACAAAAACCCTAACACCGAGGGTGGCGAGTAGGAGTAGCAGTAACTAATTACGGAAACCAAAAACCAGTAACCGACCTACCTGGTTGGGGCACCTGGAAGTATCCAGTTGTGGCGACTTGGTCGTGCAGGATGACGGCGTCTACTGTTTCGATGCTCGGTTCCATCTCCATGTCCAGCTTGCTAGCTCATAGGTTGATATGTTTCTGGATTTATTTCCCTTCCGAGTTCCGACGCCTGATACACAAATATAATGGTATACACACATGACTCAACATACGCCGTCAGAGTACCTTATCTGGGAATAACCGACGTGTAAACAGAAAATAAGTTTGCTTCTTAGAAAGGAAATGGAAACCGGTTTTGGAGCTTGAGCTCCGGTGCTCCTAACCTTTATTCTTTTTTTTTACTTCACAAATTTGATAAGGGATCACATGCCCATTCATCAAAATATTAATTCGGACCGTAATTTTGTCTACAAATACTAATTTGAACCGTACGTATTATTATTTGCTATATTGGTCTACAAAATTCTTTGCTAGTTTCGAGAAGCACAAATGGCGGTCGGGCTCCATGGATAACCTTATTTCCTTATTTTTAAGTTTCTATAAAAAAAAATACAATATCCTAGGTGTCGAATATTTGTATTGTACCAACAAATGAATTATCTACATATTTCATATTCTGGGTTACACATAATAACAAAAAGTAGACATATTTATAAGAGTTAAATTTTGATTTTTGACTTATTTTTATATAAAGACCTCCATACATGTCAACCTCCATTTGTCCATTATCGTCTAGTTCATCTTGCCATCGTGTAAAACACTATAAAGTTAATCCGAAATAAAATCGTGTCTAAAACAACTCTTCATGCTAACTAGTTTGATCTATGTCAACATCACATATGATAAATCAAAAATTAGTTCCACACAAGTCGTGCCAATATGGTTTATGCCTAACACGTAGATCACTCCAACCCTACTTACTTCCAAATAGCGGCACTATCTAGATAAGCGTTTGATATGTAAAGAGATTGAGATGAGTCATTGCCAATTATAAATCTTATGTACGAATAAGATTAAGATGATATGTGCAAGGGTGGTAAAGGACCTTTGATGATAATTCCAAAAAAACAACATTCGTATATAGTGCCACCAAACACAACATACCAAATAATCAGTTAGATAAGCATCCAATCGTTTTATAGAAAGCAAATGCAAAGGTAATAAGAAACCATGCCATAGCAGCTATAAATATGCTCACACCATGGAAAATCATTCTCATCATCCATCCATCCATCCATCCATCCTTCCTTCACTCACCTAGTGCAAAAACATCACAAATCCACCATGAAGACCTTCCTCGTCCTTGCCCTCCTGGCCGTGGTGGCGACCATGGCTACCGCCATAGCGCAGTTTGACCCTAGCGGACAATATCAGCCGCAACAACCATTTTCACCACAACAACAATGTGCGCAACCACAACCATTTTCGCAAGAGCAACAACAACCTGGGCAGTTTGATCCGACCGGCCTATACCAGTCGCAACAACCATTTTCACATCTACAACAACCTTTGATGCAACAACAACAACAACAACAACAACAACAGTGGCAATTTGAGCCAACCGGTCAATACCAGTCACAACAACCATTTTGGAAACTACAACATATGTTTTCACATAAACAACAACCTTGGCAGTTTAACCCCAGCAGCCAATACCCGTCGCGACAACCACTTCCACATCTACAACAACCTTTTCTGCAGCAACAACCTGCGCAGTTTGACCCCAGCGGCCTATATCAGTCACAACAACCATTTTGGAAACTACAACACCTGTTTTCAAAGAAACAACAACCTTTTCTACAGCAACAACCTGGCCAGTTTGGCTCCAGCGGCCTATATCAGTCACAACAACCATTTCTCCAGCAACAACCTGGCCAGTTTGGCTCCAGCGGCCTATATCAGTCACAACAACCATTTCTGCAGCAACAACCTGGGCAGTTTGACCCCAGTGACCTATATCAGTCACAACAACCATTTTGGAAACTACAACACCTGTTTTCAAAGAAACAACAACCTTTTCTACAGCAACAACCTGGCCAGTTTGGCTCCAGCGGCCTATATCAGTCACAACAACCATTTCTCCAGCAACAACCTGGCCAGTTTGGCTCCAGCGGCCTATATCAGTCACAACAACCATTTCTGCAGCAACAACCTGGGCAGTTTGACCCCAGCGACCTATATCAGTCACAACAACCATTTTGGAAACTACAACACCTGTTTTCAAAGAAACAACAACCTTTTCTGCAGCAACAACCTGGCCAGTTTGGCTCCAGCGGCCTATATCAGTCACAACAACCATTTACTCAAACACAACAACCTTATGCGCAGCCGTGGCAGTTTCCACAGGAACAACAACCATTTCCCATGCAACAACAACCTTTTCTACAACAACAACAACAACAACAACCATTTTTCCAGCCATTTCTGCTACAACAGTTGAGCCCATGTCGCCAATTCCTCGTGCAACAATGCAGCCCGGTGGTGATGTTGCCATTCCTCCGGTCGAAGATCTTGCAACAGAGTAGCTGCCAGGTGATGCAACAACTATGTTGTCGGCAGCTAGCACAGATTCCCGAGCCACTTCGTTGCCATGCCATCCACAACGTCGTGCATGCCATTATCTTGCAACAACAACAAAAATTCATTCAACCTCAGCAGATGGGTCAAGGCTTCTTCCAGACTCAGCTACAACAAATCAGTCAGGGCTTCATCCAACCTCAACAGCTAGCTCAGCTCGAGGCGATGAGGACGTCTGCGCTGCAAACCCTATCAGGGATCTGCAATGTGCAGCTCTAGCCTCATCACCCCGTTGTTTCGTCAATGGGTGAAGCTATCATTGCTGTTTAGTCGATGGACCGATCGATGTAACAGTGATCAATAAAATGTCATGCACTAACATGTGTGACCCCTGGCCAGTACCAGTCCAAACTTTGGAATAAAGACAAATATATGTTCTTGTCTACATATTATTACGTGTCGTTAATTACAATCTTATTCGGAAAAATCAATTTAAACAAAACATAATAGGTGTGACAATACCACTAAAGTAAGGAGTAAGCAAAACATATATTATTGGTAGTATATAGTAAGGCAATCTATCATCCGGGGCGCTCAACTATAGCTTAACACATTGGTTGTTGTGTTTTTTCTATCCTGCACTCCAAATGGCTACTATTTTCTATTCCTATGTTTTAAATTCCCGTAGGATTTGCTGGATATGACATCTCAATTTATGTATTTTTCCCATTACTGCGTTTTTACTATCTATACATAGCTTAAGATAACAAGAGAAAGGCCATGGGCCCTATCGATATGATTTTTATGATGTCCAATTAGGATCACAATACCCACGTGCCTCAGAGCTTATCTCATCACCTCCCGGGTGGTTGCTCCTCTGTATAGGAATAGAAAAAGGGTATCCGTTTGTCTTTTTTTTTGTTCTTCATTTTATACATGGACATAAAATGGAGAAAAAGTAAGACAAAATGGTCCCGTTTTCACATCCCTACCTCTACATCCTCCGTGCAACACCTCTTTGGCTCTGCTCATCTAGCCAACACTCCCTCCGTTTAAGAACATAGCATCTTTCTTGGTAGTTCATAAATACATTTAAGACTTCTTTAGATCAGAGAAATTAAAAAATAAAGTAATTTAATAAGATTGTAGGTGTAAAACAGAGCATTGTAAAACAAAGAAAATATTACAAGAATGGTTGTTGAATGATACACAAAAATGATAGAAAAATGGCTCCTAAATTAGAAAGAAGAGTTCAGAGTGGATGTTGAAATTCCTATATAATTAGGGTGTAAGAATACACTCCACGGGAATTTGGGAGGTGCCATTCCTTTGATCGAAATGCATTTCTAACTAAAAATCCTATGGAATTCAGGATGCAGGCGGACACGGATTCCGCCGGCCCGTTCCGTCCGCGCCGCTTCGTTGACGAAAAACGGACAAGCAAATGGGCCGCCCAAATTAGGCGGGCCGGGTGGAAAGCATCCGCCAAGCCGTCTCCGTCTCCCATCCCCTAGCCTCGAGCGACACATCCCCTAGCCTCTGGCCGCCCGGCGGCGCCGATCCGCCGTCTTTCTTCCCTGGCTGCCCGCCTCGGACTCCGCCCAACAGCCGGTACGTTCATCTATCTTCTTTAGCTCACTCATCGATCGTCCGCTTGATTTCTTGCTACACCGTCATACATCCTCAGCCGATTCTTTCTTGATTAGCTTCTGACGGATTGGTTGTTCGCGTGTGCTGCGCTGCAGGGCTGAGGAATCTGAGGAAGGCGATTCTTTCTTGCTCCGCGCTCCATGTCGCCCGGCTGGGGAAATATGTTAGGCGCAGTGGAGGGAGCAGCGGTGGATGGGGAAAAGAAATCGCCGGAGGAAGAGGAGAAGTATCCGCTGGAGGAAGAGAAGCGCGGCGGCACCCACATCGATCAAGACGGCAAGACACAGGTCTGGTTCAGTGGTTCCCATCCTGGTTCGATCTGTGCTTACATGATTATTAATCCTGTTGTCGAAAACTAATTATTTTCTACATGTGTTTCTCTGAATGTTTATTGTCCAGTGCTTTTCAGTGAAATGATTCAGTTCCTACTTTATTTGTACTTCCAGATTATCAAGGAATGCACGCATAGACTAGCTACAGAAGCTTCAACCCTTATGTCAAAAGCTACTGAATTTTCAGAAGTAAAAACGTGTATAGCACTTGCTAAGCAGCCACTTAGGATATATTGGTTATACCAACAGCAAAAGCACATAACGACACCTCCAATACTCAGTTTTCGTGCATCTCTAACTATGGTCCTTGGCTCGCGACATTAGGTGTTCTGAATTGAATACTATTTACTTTGTTGGGAGTAATCTTGTCAATGTAGTTGGCTGGTAGAAGGAGCTATCTTTGTATTTTAATGTTGTTAATAAACCTTTGTTAATTTTGTTGCAGGTGTCGGTTGAGGCAGTGGAGCCAACAAGCGAACATCTGTCATATGGTGTTGAACAAGAGCATTTGATGGATATTGCAGAGGAAGAGGACAACTCAGAAAAGGTTCAGCCACATGAAAAGAAACAGAAGAAAAGGAAGAAAAGTGAACTTCAACAAATCAAGCAAGAGAAGCGATTGATTGATCCCGAGAAGACCCCTTTGATGGCTGTTGCAGAGGATGACTTGGAAAAGGTGCAGCTGCAGGAAAAGAAAGTGAAGAAAAGGAGGAGAAGTGAACTTAAGAAAATCAATGAAGAGAAGCTTCTTAGTGATGCAGCGGAGCCAGCAAGCAAGGCCTCATGTCCTTTGAGGTGGTGTGTCTCTTACTCAACGTTATTGATGAAAAACCATAAGGTACAATATGAGGGCTCAATACTCCTCGATCCCACGGTCAACCGCGTCACCCTCCTTGACGTCAATGAGACGACCGTTGATGCATGTTACCTCAAG
Source organism: Poa annua (assembly GCA_026929855.1). NCBI lineage: Eukaryota > Viridiplantae > Streptophyta > Magnoliopsida > Poales > Poaceae > Poa > Poa annua. The sequence goes on from CM049431.1 coordinate 87,273,802, forward strand.
GAAGGGGATATTATCTCTCCGGGGTGGGTGTTTTGGTTCCCTTGCCACAAGGCCGAGATTGTCGAGCAAATTCTTGAAGTTGAAGAGCAAGGCAAAGAAAATGTGATTAACTTGAAGAGGAATAAGGTAGACAAATTGGATGAGAAGAAAAGGAACAAGTTGAAGAGGAAGAGGTCTGATGAGAGTGGGAGGAGGAACAAACAACCCCTGGAATCGCCTCAAGCAAGATTGGTTGGATCTTCGCTTGGCAAGTTTGCGAGAGTGGCAACATTGAGGAAGAGAATGTCCCCTCAAGTGCAAGATAATGTAACTGTGCATTTCCCATCTCCTAATCTTCCACGTGTTGGCTCTGACTTCACCCGTCATCGACCTCGAACATTGAAATCCAAGATCTGGACAGACTTTGTTCCTATATATGAACATGGAAAAGTAGTTGAAGGACGATGCAAGCACTGCAATGAAGTCTTTCCCGCCTCAAAGAGTTCCGGTACTAACCACATCCGCAGGCATCAAAAAAAATGTGAGACGAGAAGTAGCATGCACGAGATGGTTGCAAAAATGCGTGCATCTACACCATCACCCCGTGTCTCTTTGGATAATTGGACATTTAGTCAAAAAGAGTGTAGGAGGGACCTTGCAAACATGATAGTACATCATGGGCTCCCATTCTCGATTGTGGAGTACAGTGGTTTCAGAAAATTCGTCAAAAGCTTAAATCCTATGTTCAAAATGGTTTCAAGGACAAGCATAAGAGAGGACTGCCTGGAGTCATACAAAGAGCAAAGGTCAGTGCTACGAGAATTATTGAAGAACTTTGATGCTAGAGTCTCGTTGACCGCAGACATGTGGACATCCAATCAGAGGCTAGGATATCTCTGTGTCACTTGTCATTTCATTGACAAGACATGGAAGATGCAGAAGCGGATACTTAGATTTTGCATGATGGAAACACCACATAGTGGCTTCAGGATGTACAATGTCATGTTGAAGTGTTTGCAGTATTGGAATATTGAAGATAAAATCTGCAGTATTACATTGGACAATGCAGCAGTCAATGGCTCAATGATGGAAAGTTTGAAAGAAAATTTGTTGAAGAAGAACATGTTGGGTTGTGAAGGAAAACTTTTCCATATCCGTTGTGCTGCACATGTATTGAATATTGTTGTGCAAGATGGCCTGCTTGTAATGGGATGGTGGGAACTCCACGGTCCAAAGTACCCAGTTCTGTCACGTATTGCTCGTGATGTCCTAGCTATTCAAGCATCAACCGTGGCCTCCGAGTCTTCTTTTAGTGCTGGTGGAAGAATCATCACTGATTATAGGAGCAGGTTAAAGAGTGAGATGGTTGAGGCATTGATATGCCTCCAAGATTGGCTAAAGGCTGCTGGTAAGTATTTTTTGAATATTGAGATTGGCATTTTAAAAAATCAACTTTGTTACTAACTTGATGATCTTTCAATACTTCAGACCTTAAACCAATGAATAAAGATGTTGAGGAGGAACAATGCTTGGTATTTTACCAAGTAAGCGAGTGCCATGAAGGAAACAACCCCCATCAAGCCAAAGGTGTCTAGTTGTTTGACTTATGTCTTTATGGTCCATATGAGAATCAGTAGCACACTAGCACCATGTATTTAGTCTGTAGCAATATGAGACTCAGTAGCACACTAGCACCATGTCTTTAGTCTGCAGCAATATGAGAATCAGTAGCACACTAACTTGATGATATTATTTTTTACTTCGATGATTATTTTTGTCAAGCCATTGTTTTTTGTTGTTTTTGTAGTGAACCCAGATGGTACTCCAGAAAACCTACTGATATGACGGAGGAGGCTTTAGTCATGAAATGAAATGATGTATGGTCAGCTTCAGCACACATATAGATGAATCTGCTGATTAATTATATCTACTGACTTTTACTATATGCATCTTTTTTCAGCTGACGGCTAGTTAGTAAGGGACGGCTAGTTAGTAAAGATGCCTGAACGGCTACAGCTTGCTGAACCTTATACTTGCTTTGTTGTTTCAGTAGACGGCAACACTGTTCTTGATTCTTCAGTTTGCTTTCAGTTTGCTGAACCTGATACTTACTTTGTTCCATATTCGCTAAAACTTATTGGCTGTATTGTTCCCAGAAGCTACTGTATTGTTCAAGTTTTACTGTTGTCAGATGTTTCCTACGCAGTGTGTTGTAACATGTACGTCTATAACTAGCTGGTAGCTGAAGTATTGTTCAGGTTTCAGTGTCATGTACTGTACTGTTCCATTGTATGTATAACTTTCCGCCGCTTGCCTTTTCGTTGAGCACGTGATGAGCGGCGGCCCGTCCGTCCTGTCCGCCGGCCCCATGCAAGAACCAAACTGATGGACGCAACTTCCGCTAACCACGTGATTAGCGATGGCGGAACGAGCGGGACGGACGCGGATGTCCAGCGGCCCGTCCACTTGCATCCTGACCAGTAACCGTTGCAACCTAAGAAACTACTCACATGTCACACTTGCTTCTCCAGGAACTACACCCTAAGAAAACTACTCGCTCCAGGAACTCTTTCGTTGTTAGTTCAATTGTTCACGCCCACCTTTGGTGCAGTTTCATCTGCCCCATCCGCCACCTTTGGTGCAGTTTCATCTGCCCCATCCGCCACCATGGACGCCACATTGGACGTGGGCTCCTAAAAAAAGGAGTGCAAAATAGTACGTGAAGTGAAAATGTGAGATCCAGTGCAAAGAAACTTTCTTATTATTGTTTAGCATGGTACACAGGAGAACAGATGGAACACACTAATGAATGGTTTTACCAATGAGTTCCAGAATATATATCAGGTTTGAGCAATTACATGGATAGCAAAAAATCAATATAATCAGGCAGTAGAATAACTAGAGCACTTAAGCAGTCACAGTTGGACACAGATACCTAAAACACCACGAATTACCAAGCACACAATCAGAATTCAATATTTGCTAAAAGAAGATGAAGAACAGCCAACCCAATCATGCAATCAAAAGCAAGGCCAGATTCCTAGGTTGTAAGAATACCTCAAAATTCTTTGGCTCCATACCACTGCGGGGCTTCGTTTGTAATTTCACAGAATCAATGGCAGCTTCTTGTACGGACAAGTCTCTCCTCTTCATCATTGTTTTATATCTTACTGATCTTAATGTCTCATTGTTCTCAGCACTGTCAACTTGCCTTAAGTTCTTCTTAACCTCATTGACGATATCTAAAATATAGCTGCCATTGTACATGCACATCGCACTTTCAGCATTAGCTCCTTCTATGAGTGCTTTTACAGCTTCAATCAGTCCTGTTTCAGTTACATCTTTGTCAGAATATATAAAAAAGAGATGAATATTAAATTTGATATATAAAAAGCGCTTGAACTAAGAGCAACGCAGGTCTACCACATAAAAATTAAGCTAGGGGCGATCGGGAGGCCGTCGTGAGCTAGGGTTTCTCTCGCGGAGGTGAATATTCCTAAATTGGTCTGAAACTGCTCCTTGCGATTAGCTTTGATAAATGACTCGTTTTAGCGTTGATAAATGACTCGTTTCTGTTCTATAGTGTGCGTGTTTGGATTTTGTGCAGTGCGCAAGAAAAAAAAGGCAACTACTCCCAACCTGTATTATTGATTGATTTACAATTTTACAGTACAGACCTTTATTTCGTTCCCAACCTGTACAAAGCTACTGTCTGAAGTCTGAACCAGAAGCATCACCTCTACACTAGGCGGTCGCCGGCGACGCACGCACCCCGTCGGTTCAGAGCGCGGAGCCGCAGAAGGGGCAGAACCGGAACTGCGGGTCGACGGCGCGGCTGCATGCGCCGCACTGCTCCGCGCGGGGCAGGAGCCGGCCCGGCTCGCCGCCGCCGAGCTGGGATCCCGGCGCGAGGAGGCCGCAGTCGCGGCAGAGGTAGGCAGGGTCCTTGCCCTTCCACCGCCACGCCGGGACGAAGAAGAGCTTGAGCACCTTCTGGGTCTCCACCAGTTCGGCCGCGCCGCCGCAGCGCAGGCACCGCCCCGCCGCCTCCTTGAGCACCCGCCCCGCCCGCTGCTCTACTCCTCCCACGAAGAAGAAGAACATCGCCTCTCGTGTTTGGTTTCGATTCGAGGATGTGTCTTCTCAGTTCGAAGGATCACTGGGTCTTTGTTGCCTCTCAAGTCGTGATCTGGCTCAGGTCGAATGGGTGGGAGGAGATCGATGGAAGCTGTTGATATTGATCTGTGCTCGATCGAAATGTTTCGTTCTGGTTCTAGAAAGAGGAGACAATTCAAGAGATTTATAGGGATTGGATTAGGGAAAGGTCGGCCTTCGTGAAGGGAAAAGCGAGAGCGACGCGCGCTGTCGTTGCGATACGTGGCGTAAATTAAGCAAGCGGTTCCGCGCATGTCCAGATTTAGATTCAAATCTAGATCTGGATCTAATACTTGTACAAAACACAAATTAATATAGTAAGCAACGCAGATCGGGCTGTACAGCAACGCAGACCGGACTATACAACAACACAGACTGGGCTGTACAGCAACACAGATCAGTTTGTACATACAGCAACACAGAACGGGTTGTACAGCAACACAGACCGCGTTGTACAGCAACGCAGACCGGGTTGTACAGCAACACAGACCGGGGTGTACAGCAACACAGACTGGGTTGTACGTACAACTACATTCGGGTTGTACGAACAATTACACCTAACAGGTTGTACGTACAACTACAAAATTTAGATTGTACGTACAATTACACTTAGGTTGTACAAAACATACACAATCCGAAGTACAAAAAAAAAGTTTGTCGAAACCTATGAATATGGGATCTAGTTTTGAAGATCTCGACGCGAGGAGTTCAAAAGTGAAAACGGTTCGTAAATCGAATAAACGGTTCTCAAGATATTTCGTTTTTAAAAACGAATCTCAAAATAAATGCGTGTACAACCCTCTGCCCACCATCAGGGAGCTGTCACTTGTCACCGTGTAGAGAAAAGATGGGAGCAGAAACGAACGAAATTGCGACACTTATCAGCACCGGAGCGCACGCGCGTGAACCTTTACGAAGGGACCCTTTTTCTAATGGTTTCTGATTTCTAGAGGCTTACTCCTCGTGGTAGCTTCAGTTGGACTGTCGGCCCATGGGCTGGATTACCAACTTGTCACCTCCCTACCGTAGACCTTTTTGTTTGGTGCACTCCTGCCTCCTCCCGGCCCTGTTCGTACAAGAATATTGTCAAGAGTTTTTTTTTATAGCCCAAACTTCCTATCTTTATTCAACTGGCTGGAGCTTCTCTTATTAAACTAAATATTTAAACAAAGAAAATTAGGCATTTGACCACAAATGCGTTTGCCGCTTTTTTCAAAAAAACATTTTCTAAATATTTAAAAATTAAGAAAAAAAACTTGATTGCGTCTTTTGCAGGTTTTATGTATGCATAGGAAAAAATTGCGGAGGAATGACTTTTCATTTGGCATGTGTAAAAAGACAAAAATATGTCACATGGTTTTTGTTTCTAGCAACTAAAATTTCTCATTGTTGCATAGCCAATGTAAAAAGAAATGAATATCTTTGACATTTTTTAAGGGGTACCAAACATTTTTCGGAAAGTGGGTGCCCCCATCACCAAGCGAAGTGCTTCTTTGGCAGTACAATAAGCTACCTTATTTGAAGTACGACTAAAGTAAAGAAGCTTAAAACCCTGAAAAGGAAAAAATATTCATCTCACTGAAAACGTGATAACTATAAGTACACAACCCATTCAAATGATCAATTTGCAACTTCCTTCTCCCACGCGGCAAACATTGCATCTAGTTGGGGACTGTTCATCCCGAGATTCAGACCTGGAGACCAGCTGGAGTGATACCAGTTGATCAATGTTGGATTATCCAACACATTGGAGAGGTCACCTAAGAATGTCTTTCTGATATATATTGCTCTCTTTTATCATCTATAATTGTGATTCTCTAACAAAACTCCTCCTTTGTTGATCAATGAAATAAAAAATAACCTGTTGTGTTTCGTAAAAAAGGATTTAAAAAAGAAAATAGTAAATTGAGCATATGCATAAGGATCGCTACAAACTTCCAGTCCTTTAAGTGTTTCACTGTTGTGCTCGGAGAGCAAATGTTGCATATTATTATTAACCATGTGCCCAATTCTAACAGACCATGAGGCGATATCGCCATCACTATAAGTAACTACAACCTCCTTTAAGCCACTAATCATTGGACACTCACGGGTTTGTGATCGAGTCCAACCTAACCAATGATTACATAGAAAATGGATACCCTCACATGCATCCTAAAAAGGAAATGATAATATAGTGGTTGGGCGAGCCAATTAAACATGTGCATTATCATGCACATACAGTTGCTTCAACCAATTAAGAGAAAATTCGTTTGACTAAAGCATTTGAATTTGTATACAACATTTCAAATATCTAAACCATGCATGCATGGGGTATTTGGCGTGAGGTCAGATCAGTTGCTCGTTTACAGTTGCTTCAACCAATTTGATCCGTGCATTACAAGTACGTACGTATAGGTATCCTATAGCTGATCGGAGCTCGTCGTGGTCGCCACGATCGGGCTCCTCGCCGTGTACTTGCCGGCGTCGTCGACCCACGTCAACGATCCATGCAGCACAACGTCGGCCTTGTTCTTCAGCTGCCCCCGGATCACGACAGTGTACCTCTGCTTCTGGTGCTTCCCGCTGAACACCAGCCTGTTTGGCACGACGCTCACCGTCAGCCCTTTCAGGCCCTTCACCTTGGCGCTGTAGCTCGCCGGCCCGTCTCCCACGTTTGTGACCTCCCTAGCGAACTTCCTCTCGCCGGCGGCGCCGTCCGGGTCGAAGAACGCGATGAACGACGGGTAGTTGAGGTCGAGCGACGCGCCGGCGCCGCAGTCCACGGGGGCCGACGACTGCGCTACGGTCTTGATCTGCGCCTTGGTGTAGTTCATGGCGCACATGAGCCTGACGTAGTCCGCCGGCCCGGCGTCGTAGACTAAGCCCGGGTTCACGGCGCGGTTCGGGTCGATGTGGCCGGACCCAATCGCCAGCGGCGTCGCGGGTCCGTTTCCGTTCATGTCCTTGATGGGAGCCAATGTGTTGTCCGCCGCGCTGGCCGTCGTCATCATCGCCGACCGCACCATAGCGGGGCTCCACTCCGGGTGCACGGCCCTCAACAGCGCCGCGACCCCTGACGCGTGCGGGCACGACATCGACGTGCCGGAGATGATGTTGAACTTGCCGAACAGCTCCTGCTGCCCAACGTTCTGAATGCTGACGTTCTGTGCCCACGAGGCGATGATGAGCGACCCTAGCGCGAGCAAGTCCGGCTTGAGCACCGTCGGGCAGCTCGCCGACGGTCCGCGCGACGAGTACGTCGCCACCAGAGGTGCCGGCTTCGTGTCCACGACGGTGACCTGGAACTTGATCGAGGCCTTGGGCGTTCGGCTCCTCTGGATGTAGTGCAGAAGCGCCGGGGCGTCCTGCGGGCTCAGGATCACGCCAGGGAACTCGAAGTGCTCCGAGAGCTCTCTGAACGGGTCATTCGTCAGAAACAGACCGGCTACCACCTTTGCTTGTTGCACCTCGGATAACGCAGAGCCGAGGGAGTCAGTGGACGTGGCGTCGCAGAGCACGACCTTGTCGCGGTTCATGGCGAGCGCGGTGGAGTTGTCGCACGCGCCGAGGAACACGATCCCGGCGTTCCCGATGCTGCTCGGGGTTCCTGGATACAGCGACTCGCCGATGACTGTCGTGCCGTCGCCGAGCCTGACGACGCCGGAGAACCCCCGATCCACAGTTCCTGAGGCGACGGTGAGCACCCACGGTGTTCCGTTGTGGAGGAACCCGAGGTCCGGGCCGTCGTTGCCGGCCGAGGTCGACACGAACACGCCACGCTGCATCGCCGCAAACGCGCCGATGGCGATGGGATCTGTGTACAACGGCTGGCCGTTCAGACCAAGGGAGAGGGATAGAACGTCGACGCCGTCGGCGATGGCCTGATCTATGGCGGCGAGTATGTCGGACGCGTACGTGCCTTCGTCCCACAGGGCCTTGTAGATCGCGACCCTGGCGCGCGGCGCCATGCCGCGCGCGGTGCCCCTCGCGTAGCCGAAGAACGACGCGCCACTGACGGGCGAGCCGGCAGCCGTGGACGATGTATGCGTGCCGTGGCCGTCGGTGTCCCGAGGAGAGTTGACGGCGATGGTGACGTTGGAGTTGGCGAAGACGCCCTTGTTGAACTTGCGCGCGCCGACGAGCTTCCGGTTACACACTTTGGCGGCGTCGAACGCGGTGCCGGACTCGCAGAAGCCCTTCCACCGCGCCGGCACGGGCGGGAGCCCGTCGTCGCGGAAGCTGGCGCTCTCGGGCCACACGCCGCTGTCCACCACGCCGACGATCACGTCCTCGCCGTACTCGGACGCCTCCCACAGGCCACCCGCCGCGCTGACGCCCAGGAACTCGGGCGTGTGCGTGGTGTCGCGCACCACCCTCGCGTCGTCGCTGTAGCTCGACACGAACCCGTGAGAGCGCCGGAGCGTGTCGAGCTCCTCTGCGGAGAGCCGCGCCGCGAAGCCGTGCATGGCGTGGTCGTAGACGTAGAACATGTCGGAGCCCGGAGCGGCGGCGGCGAGCGTGGACTCGTACCAGCTCTGGTGGCTCGTGAACCCCGCCGGCATGACCGACTTGTCCATGTGCACAATGTAGGACGCCGCCGACGCGGTGGCAGTCCTCGCGTAGAGCGCGACCAGGAGCAGCGCCATCCATGGCCACATCGCGTTACGTACGTGCGTAGAGGCCCGGCGACGAGGGTGTATGAACTGTACGACGGCCGGCGTCGTATCGTGAGACTTGGGCTCCGGCATTGGCGCGCAATTCGCTCTATTTAAACTGCATGGCCATGGTGAGGGATTTGACGGGCGCTCCTCGATCGAGTCCGCCCCATGCATTCGGTGGTTGCCGAGTCCCTGTTCGGAGAAGCAACACTGCAAGCTAAGCCAGCGGCATGGGCATCGAACGTCCTCTGCTTCCGCCTTGCGTTGTGCTGCACACTGTCGTCTACCGGGAGGAAACGCGCATTTCGGCGAGTATTTTACAGGCGTATGATAGGGTATCATGCAGCTACAACTTAATTATGTGTGGTCTCTTTGGCTGATTCGCGCTATTGCAACGGTTTTGTTAGTTTAATGTTAGTTGCTTCTGCTCGAAATGGTTACGTGTATCTACAATGCACTGCTAGAACAGTTAAGTTCATCATTGGGAAGTGGAGTGTCCGGCGGATAAGTGGCTGGCTACTTCAATAATAAGAGAGAAAATCCAATGGACATGTTACTACAACAATTGATGGATTTTTTTTAACCCAATACACCATGTTGGCAAGCCCGAGCGCGGAAATTCATTGCGATCGATCATGGGGGAGAAAGAGATTCGCACACAATATTATCTTCGTCGACTAACATAGGAGAGAACATTTTTTGTTCTCGAGATCCCTTTGTTGCATCCAATTATTGTTGAAAATGTTGAACTTTGGGAGTCACATTTTATTTTAATATTTTTTTGTGTATATTCTCACTGTCTAGTCGTCTAGATTTGCTATTATCATTGTGTTGTGCAAATACTTGTACTCGATATCATTTTGATATATTAATATATTGATCTTTATCAGAAAATGTTTGCTGGGTGCTGGCTCTGTGGCATGATCACTTCGAGCAGAAGAAGTGATGCAGGGGCGCATGATCTCAACGTGGCCTGTCGGTTCAGTCCAAATACGTGAAGCTAGTAGTATCATGGAGCTCGAAGTGATCATGCCAACGTGGGGCTACCCTCTTAAGGGTAGCTCCATGCCCCATAGCGCCATGCCACTCGGCGCTACCAAAAAGGGTTAGATTTCAAAATAGTTTTAAAAATGGGTTATTTTTTATTAAACTTTGTCCAAAGGTTACTTTTATGAAATTTCACTCGCGCAAGCATGCGTAGTAGTATATGCATATTTGCTGTATCCGATGTGGACCAGAATTCCAGAATCATGCAGACGGAGAGAGCGATGCCGGAGAAACGACGCCGGACCCGTACACTTACGTGAATGGTTTCTTCGTTCTGTTGGGACTAGCTAGGAGGCCCCTAGACATTTCGTTCTCAGGGCGCACCGGCGGCTGGTGGCCATGAACGTACGGTTGCAAATGCTTGACTGTGACCCGCGATCGGCCATTGACGCGCACGCGACAGGAGCGCCCGCATCCACCGGCCGTCCATGCGCGCGGCCCGTCGATGATCGCCAGGGCTCCAAAAGCTAGCGTGCATCGTGGGCTGGTACGTACGGCGTCTCTATACTGTGGCGTTGGTGCGTGGCAGCGCGTGAGTGCGAAAGAATTCGAACCCCAATCGCAACGGCCTCGTCAATGTAGAGACGATGATGTATATGTTGTGCATCTCTAACCAATCCACTAAAATCAGTTAGAGCAGTAAAGATACGCAGCGGCGGCACCTAACCAAACTCCTAAACGGTTAAAGAAGTAAAATTATACTCAACGGAGGAGTAAGTGGCGGCCGACTCCTAAATTTACTCCTCCGAAGCCAATTTCGAAAAAATCTCCGGACTCCCGACCTCCTCTTCCTGCCCTCCGCCGTTCTTACTCGCTCGCCTCCCGCGGGCGCTGATGTTGCTGACTCTGCCCCCACGATCGACGCGAGTTTGGGCTACAACAGAGTTATTAGCTTATGGGAACAAGAATAAAACAGAACAAAAGAATGACCCACAACTTGTGCACAATGTGCCAAAATAGATATGTGTATGCTTATTTAGTGTGTATATTTGTACGCCTTCAGAAAAATAAATAGGATCAGTAGATTACTTATTCTTAATTCAGCACAAATCTAGGAGCGTATCGAGGGACATGCAGAGAACACCAAAAAGTTTGCCCCTCTCAATAATACTCTGAAATGACTACATTAGTATTTGGCCACCAGACAAAGAAATGGAGGCGTAAGTCCATGAAGTAACGGTAAAACAAGCCCTACAGGCAACCACCAGCCCATAACCACTAGTATTCGAGTGCAAGATCGAAAATCCAAAAGAAAAATGCAAACGTTTGCACAAAGATTTGAACCATCCATAATGTGTGAGTAGAAGTGACAGATAAGTTGTCCCTAGGAAGCTGGTCACATATAAGCGGTAAACCTAATTTCCCACCCTTAGCGAAATCCACGGGAGCTTATTACCAGGCAACACCCGGTTTCCGATAGCTTTAGTGATTTATTGTTTTGTTTATTTTTTGTCATCATTTGTTTCATATCTTTTTTTCTGGTTTTATTTGTTTTCTTTTGGTTTCCTTGGCTTTCTTTCTTTTCCCCCTTTTCTTGTTTTCGTTTTTCCTTTTTCGTCTTTTTTAAACACGTGCAGTTTTAGAACTTAATTTTGTTCTTAGTACTTTATAGATTGTGAACAATTTTTTTTGTATGGACATCTTTAATTAAGTGTAGTAACACCTTTTCTAACTCATGAACATATATTTAGATACATATATGGACATTATATATATACCCATATGAACATTTATTCACATATGAACATATTTGGCATATGTGTTTTTTATTACAATAGTACATGATTTATTAATACTTACAAAGAAAATAAAAAAGGAAAATTCAGTCCTACCTTCGAAAAATCCCTTTGGATCATAAGCGCCCTTTATTTAAATAAAAACTTAATTTTGAAAATCGTTGGTTGGTGCACGAGATCTAGGCGAGCTCTGGTCCTCCATTATTGGCATATTTTTTTGAGAAACACAGTACAACGCAAGCGCTAATATACACGCACACACACTCACCCCTATGAACGCACACATACACCCTACCCCTATGAGCACCTCCGAGAGACTGAGCCGGCGGGTCTTGAGATTGACGAAGTCACCATAGGCGCCTCGCTGTTGACGGGAACGTCGCCTCCCACTGAAAGAAAATTCCGCCTAAATGAGAAACACCAGCGCCAAACCTGGGGTTTGAACTCTGGTGGGCTGGGGATACAACCATCCTCCTAACCATCTTGCCATAGGCAAGTTCTCCATTATTGGCATATTTTGTTTGCTTGTGGTAGGGATTTCCTCTAGGACAGAGACAAAAGGCGAGACGACTTTGCCCGTTCAACAAGTTATCATCTTCCTCGTTGTAGTTTCCTTAGGCGTTGGTCATGTGATCTATTTTCACTAGCAGTTGACCTCGTTTACTTCCAATGCTAGTGTTGAGGGGCTCTTTTCCTTTTGGTTTGTGGCATAGGTCTTAATGCTTTTATACTCATGTATCGTCAACCATATGGAAATTGAGTATCTAAAAACATTCAATCCTACAAGAAGTTTAGGTGCAATACATGTTGTTTAGATTCGGAGAAGGTGTATAAAATACATGTGTGTGTATATGAACACGAAAACGGCTAAAACATCTTATATTGTGAAACGGTGTGAGTATGTACCTACTAAAAGCGTAGTATATGAAACTTTACAAATATGTAAAATATATATAGGTATACAGGGGAAACTCATATTTTTTGTAATTTATAAATTTTAATTATGATTTTTAAAAAATAAACGCTGCCTAGTAGATCCAAAGAAACCATGTCGCCGCTCTCGGCCGACCTCCGCATATAAATACTGGCCCACGCAACGACAACATCCATTAGAGGATCATTTCATTCGCTCCTTCCTCCTTACCAGCCCATGGGCCGAGGCTTCACAACGTACGGTTCCCGGAAATCATTAAAAAATGGTTCCCTTCGCAAAGGTCTACGCGCGTGCGCTCCGGTGCTGACAAGTGTCGCAATTTCGTTCGTTTCTACTCTCACATTTTCTCTACGCGGTGACAAGTGGCAGCTCCCTGGTGGTGGGCAGAGGGTTGTACATGCATTTATTTTGAGATTCGTTTTTTAAAAACGAAATATCTTGAGAACCGTTTATCCGATTTACGAACCGTTCTCACTTTTGAACATCTCGCGTCGAGATCTTCAAAACTAGATCCCATATTGATAGGTTTTGACAAACTTTTTTTTTTACTTTGGATTGTGTATGTTTTGTACACCCTAAGTGTAGTCGTACGTACAAACTGAATTTTGTAGTTGTACGTACAACTTGCTACGTGTAGTTGTTTGTACAACCCGAATGTATTTCTACGTACAACATGTCCTGTGATGCTGTACAACCCGGTCTATGTTTGCTGTATAACCCGGTCTGTGTGTTGTTGTACAACCCGGTTTTTGTTGCTGTACAACGCGGTCTCCGTTGCTGTACAACGCGGTCTCCGTTGCTGTACAACGCGGTCTCCGTTGCTGTACAACCCGGTCGGGGTTGCTGTACGTACAAACTGATTTGTGTTGCGGTACAACCCGGTCTGTGTTGTTGTACAGCCCGGTCTGCGTTGTTGTACATCTCGTTCTACATTGATGTACTATCATAGTTTGTGTTTTGTACAAATTTAATAATAGATCTAGATTTAGATCTGGATTTGAATCTGGATCTGTCCATGTGGGGCACCGCCTTAATTTGCGTGTCCACGTGGCGAGAGCAGCTCACGGGGACCATGAAATAGACCTTCGCGAAGGCCATCCTTTCCCTATTCCAACCCACGGTTCCCTTCCCCGTCCTCTGTTCACAAGGCCGTCTTCCATCTTCCACGACCCCCCTAGCTAGTGGCTGGCGGACCGCTGATCTGAAGAACGACATGTCCGGCTGTGTGCCTGTGATCGCTCCATGCGTGACACCTCCGACACTGCAAATACAGCAACGCTGGTATTATCTATTTCTTCATTCATGCACTGTAGTGTAACCACGGTAGTGCAGCCCTCAGCTACTCTTAGATCTCGATCCGTCCCCCGTAAGGGGACAACCCCCGGCAGTGTTCCGTGATGGATACAATCATTCGATTATTCGATTGGAACATGCGGGGGTTTGGGCAACCCGGACGTCGCAAGCAGCTACGGGACTATATACGACAAGAAAATGCCAACATTGTAGGAATTCAGGAGACGATCCGTCAGGACTTCTCCATCCAGGAGCTGCAGGGACTGACCCCACACAAGTTTGTGTGGCAATGGCTTCCTGCTAGTGGGCACTCTGGAGGTATCCTCCTTGGGGTAAAGGAGGAGACCTTCCAAGTGGAGGATATGGACCGGGGCGTGTTCTATGTTAGCATGCTGGTCAGACACAGACAGTCAACCTTCAGGTGGGAGGTGATCATTGTGTATGATCCCGCAGACCATACTAGAGCGCCGGCGTTCCTCGCAGAGCTGAGTGCGAAGGTGGAGCGATGCTCCACCCCACTTGTCATCGCCGGGGACTTCAACTTGATCCGGACCCCAGAGGACAAGAGCTCGGCGAATGTAGACCCCCGGAGAATGAGGATGTTCAACGATTGCATAGCGGATCTCGCTCTTAGAGAGATCCACAGGGTGGGAGCTCGCTACACTTGGTCGAATAACCGGATAGACCCTATCTGGAGTGTTCTGGATAGGGTGCTCGTCTCAGCCGACTGGGAGATGTCATATCCTCTATGTTCCCTCCGTGCGATCACCAGGATAGGCTCTGATCACTCACCCCTACTGCTGTCCTCCGGAGGCGTCGCTCCTCCACGGCCTAACCGTTTCCACTTTGAGAACTTCTGGCTAGGTTAGCCAGGGTTTGTGGACGCCGTTCGCCGGAAGTGGACTTGGGCTGCCAACCATCCCCCGCGTGTTTATAACGCCGTGGATGTCTGGCACCACTGTGCACAGATGGTGCGCCAATTTATGAGGGGTTGGGGTGCAAATCTTGGTGCGACCATTAGACTGCAGAAGGCGGCCTTGCTAAGAGACATCCAGCACCTCGAGAGTACGTCGGATGCGGTTGGTCTGACGGCCGACCAATGGGTCCAGCGGTATACTTTGGAGAGCTCCCTTATGGAGATCTTCAAGGGTGAGGAGCTATTTTGGCGACAGCGGAGTCGCCAGAACTAGCTCCTTAAGGGCGATGCGAATACAGCTTACTTCCATGCGATAGCCAATGGCCGTCGTAGGAAATGCTCGATTCCATGCCTCTGGACGAATGATCGTCTGCTGGAGGTCCCAGCTGAGATCTCGTCGCATATCTACTCCTTCTTTAAGGAGTTGTTCTCGGCTAGTCCCCGTTCTGGGGTATCCCTGGCTGTAGACTTATGGCCAGTGCGGTCTAGAGTCTCCGACAGGGAGAATGCGGATTTAACCCTCCCATTCCTGCCAGAAGAGGTGCATAGGGCGGTGATGGACATGAAAGCCAATTCGGCCCCGGGGCCGGATGGCCTTCCGGTCACCTTCTTCCAGACTTTTTGGGAAGTGGCTAAGGCCGTGATTATGCCTATGTTCCAAGAGTTCTATATTGGGACGCTGGTGATATCACGGCTGAATTTTGGTGTGGTGACCCTGATTCCCAAGGTAGTGGGAGCTACGGACATCCACCAATTTCGTCCCATCACTGTTCTTCACGTCATCTATAGGATCTTGTCTAAGGTTTGCGCCGTGAGACTCGCCCCCGTGCTGGAGCGGATCACGCATCCTTACCAGTTTGCCTTTTTGAAAGGCCGGTTCATCCATGATGGAATTCTGGCTCTCAGTGAGATTATTCATGAGGTGAAAACACGCCGCCAGAAAGGTGTGTTCCTCAAGCTAGACTTCCAGAAGGCGTATGACCGTCTAGACTGGG
Source organism: Poa annua (assembly GCA_026929855.1). Classification (NCBI taxonomy): domain Eukaryota; kingdom Viridiplantae; phylum Streptophyta; class Magnoliopsida; order Poales; family Poaceae; genus Poa; species Poa annua. The sequence goes on from CM049431.1 coordinate 87,289,497, forward strand.
CCTTCCTCCGCTTGGTTCTGGAGCGGAGGGGGGTTGATGATAGGATGATTGGGTGGATCTTGCAGCTGGTGATGAGTGGCAACACTGCCATTAACGTGAATGGGGAAGTAGGTCCCTATTTTCGTTCTACCTGTGGAGTTAGGCAGGGGGATCCAATCTCCCCTTTGTTTTTCAATTCCGCGGTGGATGCTCTTGCGGAGGTTTTAGAGCGTGCTAAGACCGCCGACCACATCACTGGTGTGGTGGGACACCTGGTCCCCGAGGGCGGAGTGACCCACTTACAGTATGCTGATGACACTATGATCATGGTAGAGGGGTCGGAACTGGATATTCGTAATCTTAAGTTCCTACTTATCTGCTTTGAAGCCATGTCGGGCCTTAAGATCAACTTCGACAAGAGCGAGGTGGTGGTCTTAGGGTACTCGGAGGAAGATCAGCAGAGGATCGCGGACAATCTGAATTGCAGGCTGGCGTCATTCCCAGTTACGTATCTGGGAATGCCGATCAGGGACACTCGGATCCTGACTAAGGATTTCAATCCCCTCGTTGCACGAGTTAAATCAAAATCGGAACCTTGGCAGGGGAGGTTCACCTCCAAGGGTAGCAAAACGATCTTGATTGACTCGTGCATGTCTAGTCTCGCCTTGTATATGATGGGGATGTATATCCTGCCAGAGGGGGTCCATGCTAGCTTTGACAGAGAGCTGGCTAGATTCTTCTGGCAGGCGTCATCTGGAAGACAGAAGTATCATATGGTGAAGTGGTCCCACATTTGCGCCCCCAAGGAGTTTGGGGGCATAGGTATACTGGCATCTCGACACATGAACAAGGCCCTCATGCTACGCTGGGTTTGGAGGATCCTTCGGGGTGAAGGGGGTCTCTGGCTCGACTTGCTTAAAGCTAAGTATCTTAGGGGTTGCCCTTTGTTGGGTTGTGAGCGCAAAGAGGGGTCCCAGTTCTGGCACGCCATCCAATCAATCAAGGAACATATCAGAGTAGGGGCGATTTCTGCCATAGGTAACGGACGAGATACCCTGTTCTGGCTGGATTCCTGGTTTGGCGGAAGGCCGCTACGAGCGATGTTCCCAGACCTTTTTGCGATTTCTGCGGAACCTCTTATGTCGATCGCTTCTGCCCTACAGCAGGGACGGTGGAACATTGGGTTTCGCCGCACGTTCGGCCCAGGGGAGGTTGCGAGCTGGAGGTCCTTGCTCGCGGCACTTCCCCTAGCCCTGTCTGACAGCCCGGATAGGGTCTCGTGGAGCCTTACGCCGGACAAGCAGTTCTCCGTCAGCTCCGCTTACCCGGCCCTCTTTAGAGGGCCTGTGCTGCCTTGGGCGACACATCTTTGGAGGGCCCCTGTGCCTCTTAAGATCAAGATCTTTACGTGGCAACTTCTACGTGATCGCCTCCCTCGGGTGTGGAGGTGGCTAAACGCTTGGGACCTGGTGATGGGAATTGTCCCCTCTGTGCGGTCCCCGAAACGGGGACCCATATCCTGTTCTCGTTTCCCGCTGCTCGTTTCCTGTGGAGCTTCGTTGCGGAGGCCTTGGGTCCTGAGTGGCAGGCCCGGGACTTAGCAGAGTTCCTAGAAGTGCAGGCGAACTGTACCGGGAGGAGGAGGTCCCTCTTCTGGTTGCTGTTCGCGGCAATGACCTGGACCCTTTGGACGATTCGTAACAAGTTGGTCATCGAGCATGTCTACCAACGACGGGCCACTGACTCAGTTTTCAAATTCTTGTCATACTTGCAGGAATGGCACCCGTTGGCTAGACAGCGGGACAGGCAGCGGCTGGATGGTATCCTTGAGGATCTCCTGAGGGCGGCTCGCCTGTTATCCTCTCCGCCCGGCCGTTGAGCTCTACTTTATAGAGTTTGTACCAGGAGTAGTGGTTGTTGTACCCTTGGGCTTTTTTATGTGCTGTAGCCCCAGCTAAACCTTTGGTTCCTTGCACTTTTTCTCTTTGTTCCTCGTCGGGTGTTGGTTGTAAACGTTGGATGTTTGCTTTATTTATAAAGCGGGGCGCAAACCTGTTTCGACGACGAACACGATCATGCTTTTATTCATGGTAATTGTTGATTACAGTGCTGATATTATCTGTTTCTTCATTCATGCACTGTAAGGCGCCCGCCACAAGATCGATCGAGTTACACGCGAGGAGCGTCCCGGTGTCAAAACCCCGTGATGGGTACCTTCTTGTAGCACTTGATGCCGTGACGATCCCATATTTTCCGGTGACGGCCCTGTTCTGGCTCCTCGGCGGCGGCGGCGACGGCAGGGCCGCCTGCGGCCTCCTTGACACCGAGCTCCAGAGAATCTATGCCGTAGGGCCAGTTGCCACCCTTTGCTCGCGCCAGCTTGCTCCCTACGCCGTACTCCGGCCATGCCCCTTCGTCTATGGGGCGGCCAGCGTGCGCCGCCGAGATGGCCAGCATGGACGCGACGAGGAAGGCGGCCGCAATGGGGAAGCGGGCCATGTTGCTTTTATCCATCGGTTCTGTGCTCAGTTTGACGTGTGGAGTCCGGGTTCGTCAGCCGGGAGTTCATATATATGGGTGCAGAGCTGCAGAGAAGTGCAAATCAAGGTGTTGCTGTGTATGGTGGTGTAGTAAATCCAGCTCGCGTAACAGCTCGACGCTTTAAGGTGGAAACAGTTCGACAGTAAGAGCTCCATTTAATTAAGCTGGAGTTTGCAGCTTAAGTGGCTGATGTTGCCATGGAGAAACGCAACAGTGCTGCAAAGAACATTCTGTAGTTATTAGTAGCCCGATGACTCAATGGCGCCATTGTGCTATTTTCAGAACCAGGGGGTGTCATACGTTGCGGTCACCACATACTTTCTGCTTGGCTACAAGGCTGGCAAAAGATTGTGTCTGCTGGAGCTTCTTCCGTCATACTCCCAAACATCAGAGTATAATTACCTTCAGAGTGTTGAAGTGGGTGGAGACTGGACTTGAGGGCACGTACAGGGTATACTGTAACATACCCTCACCCCAACAGACCTGAAGAAGTAGCACACAAACAGGGGAGGCCGATTAAAACACACGCTACGAATCGACGATGCAGGCGGTACGCAAGATTAGTGCTTCTACTGCTGTCAAGGTTGATCACACTAGACGGTTTGAGATCCCAAGCCCAAAGAATATTTTGAAATGGAGGCCCAAATAATAGCAGAAACGTTGGAATGCATTTCTATTTCCTTCGTATTTTTCTGTAATCACTTTTAACCAATTAACTGCAAAGATTTGTACCGGAAAATAGATTGCTGGTTTATGGTCAGTAAGTCAAAGCTGTTGATTAGCGATGGAGCCGCGTCGAGTTCAGGTGAAGAGGTGATCTGTTTTCTATCCTGCAGAGAAGTGCAGAGCTGCAGAGAAGTGCAAATCAAGGTGTTGCTATGTATGGCGCTTTAAGGTGGAAACAGTTCGACAGTAAGAGCTCCATTTAATTAAGCTGGAGTTTGCAACTGAAGTGGCTGATGTTTCCATGGAGAAACGCAACACTGCTGCAAAGAACATTTTGTAGCTGGTAAAGCCACTGCATCAGTGGAAGTCTACCCCTGCAAGATTTGTTCTTTTGCTCACACTCAGGAATTCGCGATCAGTAAGTAACCCGATGACTCATGGAGCCATTGTGATATTTTCAGAACATGGGCTCGAAAACTCAGTTCTCTAAAAAACACAAGGCTAGGGCTAGCAAAAGATTGTGTCTGCTAGAGCTTCTTCCGTCATACTCCAAACGTCAGAGTATAATTACTGTCAGAGTTTTGAAGTGGGTGGAGACTGGACTGGATAGCACGTACAGGTATACTGTACCCCAACAGACCTGAAGAATTAACACACACAGTGGAGACCGATTCAAACACACGCTGCGATTCAGTTTTTTTATTTAAATTCCGCTACGATTCAGGTGCTACGCAAGATTAGTGCTCCTACCGCTGTCAAGGTTTCGATCACAATAGGCGGTTTGAGATCGCAGGCCCAGAGAATATTTTTAAATTGAGGCCCAAAGAAGAGCAGAAACGTTTAAATGCATTTCTATTTCCATTCGTATTTTTTCTGTACACACTTTTAACCAATTAATTGCAAAGGTTTGCAGCACTGTCACATTCTACATTTTTTTGTTCCACATATTTGCCAACACTCCTTGCGTGCCTTTTTTCCACCAAAGGAGTGTCTCATACGTAATTGGTCGGTAATATGTAGAAATTACTTGATACGTGTATTGCTTTTAGATGGACTTTAAGTATTTTTTGGTAACATTAAATATATGCATATAATGATTATTGCTTTGATTTCTTATAACTGGCCCTAACTATGACAGCAAAACCAGCAAAGGAAGTCATTCACATATATTCCAGGTAAAAAGGCCGGAAAAATGCATTCTGGAGGTGCCCCTTTGCTGAAAAATGTTGGGACTTCATCTGCCCACAAAGGACTATAAATCTTTCGGTTCTTGAAGCCTTTGCTGATCTGAAATGCAAGCTGAATGTGCCTTTCAACATGGAAATAATGATTATTTCTGCTTGGAGCATCTGGATGGTGAGAAATAACAAGTTATTCAAAAATCAAAGATCTAGCTTTGCTAGTTGGAGAGCTATCTACCTCCAAGAGCTACATTGGATCAGATTTAAGATAAAAAGTAAATATAGTCAATTGCTTAAAGATTGGGAAACGCTGTTTAACAGCCGGGGGATCGCGCGCTCGCATCCTCCGGGTCGAGCGAACGACGTGTGGCGTTCGCGACCGCCCAACGATCACCATCATCTAGACCTTATCCCTTCCGCTCCGTCTCACATCCTCTCATTTTCTTCTGTCTCCTACTTTTCCCCATGGCCGTGGAGAAGTACGCTGCACGCGCCCCTGTCGCTAGCCATGACCTGACCATCGTCGCGCGCCTCACCGGCGTGGTAGCCTCCCCTCACGCCTCCACATCATGGCTGCCGACCCTCGCGCCTCCTGGTCCGGCCGCCGCCACGCGTCTCCTTGGCGAGGTCACCGCCCCCGTGCGCCTCCACGGCAAGGCCGTCGCCACCTAACCGTGCCTGCTTCCCGGCCAACGGCGCCGCTGTCCCCAAGCCCACCTCCGCAGGTTTCCTCGCGGCGGTGCTGGAGCTGAGGCCGAGGCTGGTCGTCCCAGGCCTCCAAGCGGCCGCAGGGATGGTGTCCGCGTAGCCGTTCATGTTCCTTGATACCAGCGGCGGGCTGCAGTGCTGCCATGGGGGCGACGCCACGACGGTGCTACCGGCGGCACGCTGCGGAGCTGCCATGGGGGACGGCAGTGCTGCCATGGAGGGCGGAGGTGCTACTGCTCTCCGGCATCCACAGCAGTGCTGCCACGATGGGCAGTTTTGCTCCCGTAGGTCGGCAATGGTGCTGCTAGAGCTAAAACAGTTGTTGATCTTTGTGTCTTTTTTGCAATTTTTATGAAGTTTTGTAGCATAACATTTTATCTATTGATGCAAATTCATAAATCATTTGTAGCAAATTTTTGGTTTTGATACATTTTTTGTTTGATTGTTGGTGAAATGTTTGAAAGTTTTGTAACATTTTTTTCCGTGTTGATGCAAATCTCTAGATTTTTTATAGCAATTTTGTTGGATCTGCCAAGTAGCAATTCCTTATGCTGTCGAAGAAGCTTGCTTTGCTACTGCTACCGTGCGCACTTTTGTAAGATTTTTAGCAAAAAATATCCTTTTAATGCAAATTCACAATGTTCGTAGCAATTTCTTCTTCACATGATGTAATTTTTGTGTGCAAATTTCTGTAAGATTTGTAGCATATTTTTTCTCTATTGACGCAAATCCTCATTACAATTTTTTTTGCTTCCTGAAAGCAATTCCGGGACTTAGGTGAAAATTGAAATTTGCTGCAATAACGTAAAATTCTTATAACAAACGAATCGTTTTTTGCTTCACGGGAGCAAAAGCGGGATTAGGAGACAAAATTGGACACGTGTCGACAGGGGGATGCGGGGGCTGGAAAGTTTCTGGCCCCCGGAGGACGCTCAGCGCTCCCCTTAAAGATTGGTTAGAGGCCCAGCTTTAGATAGATGTTTTTTAGGGTTTACTGAAAACCCTTGAACCTTGTAAATACTTGTGTAATTATGGTGGTTTAATAAAAAATTGAAATTTACAGTGGGAGCCTTTCCCACTGCTTCGCCTAAAAAAGGTCGAAAACTGCCAATGGTTCCAAACCTACATGAAACTCGTTTTCTGAAAGAAAAAAATTGAAATCGGCAATTTTGAGTTTCCACAATTCTAGTTTTTTCCAAAAGTCGATAATGTCGAGATATATGAAGTGTAAAATTTGAACTCATTTTTTTGCAATTAAAATAAATTGTGTACTTTTCAATTTTACAATAAAAAATTATTGACATTTTGATGTGGAGGGCCCTGCATATATGCTTGAGAGGCGTTGTGCGTGTTGTAGTTCTTATATATTATTTGTATTACATAGATTTTTAGGGGCAGAGGAAGTGCATTTATTAGTATGGATGACATCCTAAGAAGTTAGGGGCAGAGGATGTGGCTTTTTTTCTTCTAAAGTGAGTAACATGCTAAGAAGTTGGTCAATCTTCCATTTCAGACATGCTTCCACGGCTGAACTTGGGATGAAAACAATAAGTCGAGTTACAAACGATCTGACACAAGAATAATTCACTATACAACATTAAGCGTGCAGTAAACTATGTCAATCACAGTAAAGGACTATAGGGTAACACAACACCTAAAAAGACAAACGAAGGGGACGTTTCAACCGATATGCTTACAGCTTACCTATACCATCGAGCAAGTAACCACGATTTCGACAAAACTCATGATGCAACACTGAGGCAACAGAGCCAGACTTACCAATCGACATCGAAAAACCCGAGTTCTACCACTGCAACTCCAAGCTGCCTAGAGCTGAATGCAGATTGCAGGCATACACGGAAATGCCTACTTTACATCGTGCGAGCGGACTAGCTCTCCTGCAACCTGGACGGCGTTGTGGCAGCGGTGCTGGTGTTGCCATCGTAGCAACTGCTATGGCCTGATTCTGTGAAAGGCTTCCCGTGCACTCTTGCTCTCTCCAAGGGACTTCCTTGGCATGGCCGTAGAGTCCGACGATCCTGCGAACAGATGGGCAAAAAAGGTGTGAACTTGAGTGGAGACAACGCAAATTTCAGACTGAAGTCCTACTTCTAAAACTTCAGATGAGTTGCAAAAGCACAGTGTGGTAGAACAAAACATATACGGGCCAAGTCACCACAACTAGTTCAGGGCAGGTCCAGCATAATCTTAACAAAAATAATCTAAAGGTGAGACTGTGATCTCGAGGTCATCTGTAGTTCTTCCTGGGGATGGCAGAGGAATTAAGATCCCAAGGGTAGTAGCTCAGAGGACAGTCAGTCAGCTCACATGGTGATAACTTAACTAATCTCGAGGAAGCTGCAATGAAGGCTTGGTGTAAGGTCAGACATAGAGAGCTAGTATCCAGAGCCAACATTGTGCTATTTTAATCACCTGCTCTGTCCAAATGACGCAGAGAGTGTCCCAAGAGCGGCAAGCACTACTATATTGATGGAACCGTGCACATAATTTATGACAGTAACCCGGCAATTGCGTTGATTTTGCCATATGTAACTGGGAATTGACTTGGTTATGAGCAAATGAAATGAGCAATGTGGTTGACTTGATAATAAAGAGGTGAAGAAACAGCTGGGCTCACTCACATCTCGGTATGGGAAGTCGTCGACCTCGAGCATATGGATGGCATGCCCCATCTTGGGCCGTTTCTGGGAGTCGGGATCCACGCACCTGAGCGCGACCAGGAGAGCCTTCTTGAGCGCCTTGGAGCTAGGCTTCTCCGGCAGCTTCGGATCCAGGACCGCCTCGTAGTCCCTGTTGCTCACCATCTTCTTCAGCCACTCCACAAGATTAACCTGAAGAGAGATGCACCAGCAGCAGGGAACAATTAATGGCTAAGTTTGAGTATGACATTACATCAGACAACCCGAGCAGACTCAGAGCTTACCTCTCCTGGCGGTCTGGCGTAGTCGACCGGGCTTCGGCCGGAGATAATCTCCATTACGAGGACTCCGAAGCTGTACACGTCGCTCCTCTCCGTCAGCATGCCGGTGCTCGCGTACTCCGGCGCCACATAGCTGCCAAATTAAAACAGAGAGGGGTTTAAGCATTCAGCATCAGTCAAATGTTCAGGTGCTGAAAGCCTGAAAGGAAAACATGCACGATCGATGTTTTTACTACCCAAATGTGCCCATGACCCTGGTGGTGACGTAGTTGCTGTCGGAGCCGAGGAGCTTGGCGAGGCCGAAGTCGGAGACCTTGGGGTTCCACCGCTTGTCCAGCAGGATGTTGCTGGACTTGATGTCCCTGTGCACCACCTTCGGCTCCAGCCCCTCGTGCAAGTACGTGATCCTGAATTTAACCAGATCAGCTGATCACCACTACATTCAGAACGAATTTACAGGTGGGTGAAAGAATCCCAGGAATGATAGTTCACCCACCCTTTGGCTGTCCCGAGCACGACGTTCATCCTGGTGTCCCAGGACAGCGGGCTGACAGGCCCGACGTCGCCGTGAAGCCATTGCTCCAGGTTGCCATTGTCGACGTACTCGTACACCAGTATCCTGCGACCACAAGCAAGAGCGTCGTCAAGTGCGTGGTAGGTGAGCATACGGCCATGGGAAATTACGGCACGAACGACGACGATGTTGAGGTCCATCAATCAATCAATCAGTCGACGATGCATGCATATGCATGTGGTCACCGGGGAAGAACAAAGAAGGGTTGAGCAGTACCGGTGCGCTCCCTCGGCGCAGAAGCCGAGCAAGCGGACGAGGTTCTTGTGGCGGACGCGGCCGATCGCCTCCACCTCCACCGTGAACTCCCGCTCCGCCTGCCCCCTGCAGACATGCAAATGCGCCAAAGATTGGAAATTTGTCACTCACGGAGCGAGCTAGTCCAGCCAGCGGCAGGCGACAACGGAAACGATCGACATGCGCATGTGGTCTGACCTGTTGTTGAGGAGATTCTTTACGGCGACCTGGTGGCCGTCGGCGAAGACGCCGCAGTAGACGATGCCGTAGCCGCCCTCGCCGACGACGCGCTCGGGGGCGAACCCCGCGGTGGCCTCCTCCAGCTCCCGGAGCGTGTACCAGTGGCCCCACCCGAGGTGCGACACCTCCGGCCCCGACCCCGCGGCGTGGTCACACTGCACTACGGACCCGGCCACCTCCGCGCCGTCGGCGGCGCACGCGACCATGCGGCGGCCCTTGCCGGCCTCGATGTACACGCGCTGCGAGCCGTGCGTGGTCGCCGTCGCCGCGCTGCCGCAGAGCGAGTCGCCGTCCCCGCCGCCGGTGTCCTTGTCCTTGAGGTACGCGGCGCCCATCTCGAGGTAGTGCCGGAGGGAGCCGACGTGGACGGCCACCTCCTGGATCTCCTTGGAGACCGGCGGGATGGTGGTCGCCGGCGACATTGGCGCCGGAGCGGCGGTGGACGGCTTGGTCGGCTTCGGGCGGCGCCGGCGTGCCGCCGCGGCGAAGTAGACCGCGATGAGCGCGAGGAGGAGCAGGAAGGCGGCGCCGACGGCGAGGCCCACGACCACCCAGAGCCGCAGCCCCAGCACCGGCGTCTTCCGCGACAGCTCGTTGGTGAGCATCGGCGGCGGAGGCGACATCGCGCTCGCGCGCGCCCTCAGCTCGCGCCCGGCCAGCTTCACACGCACTATCTAGCCACTAGTCTAGCTACCACTGCATGGTAATCGTAGCTTGCCACTCGCCAGTAATGCCGCAGGCCGGAGCTGCAATGCTCTGCATATAGCGGGAGGGACAGAGTGAGTGTGAGCAGCAGTGAGAGAGCACGAGGCGAGATTGTAGGTAGAGCTTGTTGGGTGGGCCCGGGAGAGCGCTGGGCACGGAAGATTGTCCGTTTCTGTGCCCACTGGCAAGTAGGTTAAACTGACACGGAGTTTTGTAACGGAGCTCGCTAGTCAGAACCCAAGGGGATCGATCTAGTTTTGTAAACTAACTGGCCATTAACTGCTGCTACACAGTCGATGATGCGTACAGTACTCTGCCTTGTCTACACTACATCGTCTCCGTTGCCGTCGATTTAGATAAAAGACCATTTTAAGTAGAGGTCGGCCGAGTTAAATTCTGAAATCAAAATCTCTATCGTTTACATCCTTGTAAATCCCGGTCTAAATTATATCTAGGACATATTTTTCGAGTCTCGTCGACCATGTTGACTCGCTTACCGTATCCATAATCCATCTTATTCCTCATCTACGTGGATGTCTCGCATGAAGTTAGTTCATTGTTGAGACCGAGCATGGCCGACTTAAATGTGTTCAAATTCATTATGGTTTTTTAGTCGGACTCCAAGTTCACGTGCCGCAACGTCGTTGGCCGACACAGACTACGGATCCCAGTGCCTGGAGTTGAATAAGAAGTCGAGCTCCACGGGGATGGAGCCAAACCTTAGACGAATAGCCACCCGTTGTTGTTCGTGGGCTAGCCCGAGATGTCGAGGAAGTTGGCTCCTGCGTCCGTGCAGGAGAGTAGAACCTGCACCCACGACGAGGGACGGCGGGTTGGATGCGTCAGTGACGAGGATGGGGATGTTGGGGGCAGGACCGATGATGTGGGCGAGCTAAACATGGCGGCTACGCGGTGGTACGGTCGAGGAGCGTGAGGGTGCTGAGCGGAAAGTGCAAGATTACGGAAAAAGAGTCTTACAAGTGTTGTCCACGTGTCATTGAGAGCAATATGTAGTCCCAGTCGAGATCGTCGCATTACCGGTGCACCAAACATGGTCATGGTTCAATTTTGACCAGATTCAGAAATTGAGGATGCAAACGACAAGCATTTCGACTTCAGCGTTTGGTCCGTCCGACCTCTAGAGTTTAAGGTTAAAAATAGACTTTTTTCGCCAATTTACACATCGGGATGGATGGGGTGAGACGACCCCGCCGTTGGTGCAAAACCAGAAAGCAGTTGTTGCAGGCTGCAGGCGACCTCTGGCCCTGCTTGGCCTGGTACTTCCCTACGAGGGTAGGCTTCACGATGGGAAAACCTGTCGATTGGTGTTTGCCACTCCCAGAAAGCTTCACTGCCATGGCCCCAAGCCAGCCATCTCTCGCCGACAGTATTTGCAGCAATGCTCTAAATTTGTCCTCCGTCTGTCGGCGGTCCTCCTATACTGTACACTCTTCTTTCTCCGATATTTGATCTTTGCATTTTCTCTCCGAGAGGGCGGGGCGCCGGTATAATCTGTCAGTGTTTACAGCAACGCTCTAAATTAGTCAGTGCTCCATAGCACCGACCAATTAAACGAGTCTTCCCGTGCAAGTGAGTAAACAAAACAAAAGTCAAACGGAGGAGGACCAGTTACACTCGCTGCAGAAAGTTGACCCAGCAGTAGTGAATACCAGTCGGTTACACTCCCATCACTTGTTTTTTTCTCTGAAAGAGAACAAACCTGCAAGAAATATACTACTCTTACACAATTTGCTAAATACTATTCAGTGTACTAATACAGAAGGTGTGTGGGAGTGTGACTGTGCAATGCACCGGTCGGTAGCCAACAGCATGCGATGGAGAACAGGTTGGTGCCATTTGTCCGATAGCCTTTTGCTATATATATACACGGACAAATCCCCTTTGTCCCACGCTGCAAATCATTGAGGGGCCTAAAAGAAGAGCCAAAACGTACGACCGCACTCCATTTTTCTACTCCCTCTCTCCAGCGAGCAAAGCGCGAGGCTGCGGCTACCGACTGTCCAAGCCTCCAACGATTGTGTTGCATTCCGTTTGATGTCAAGATCACATGAGTAACCCTAGCAAGTGTAGCCCTTCTTTCCAGCGTGCCATATATGCGTGACGACTTAATTAATCCCTCACGCTTCGATCATCCATCTGGCTCGTGTTTTCCGCACGAATACTCTATCCCACCAATTCCCCGAGTTTTTCGGGAGAAAACCTTACATTGCCTTCAAGAATGCGAGCGACGGTGGCGTTTTTGTCATTTTTCTCCTTGGGGGCGTCCTTTTGGATCCTCGGTACCCATGCCTCGTGTTGTTTGGCTAGCTTGTCTCAATGGTGGGTGCGTGGACGTCAAGACGACGGCTTCAAGACTGTTCTTACATGTCGGGGCGGCGGCCCCGGATTGCTGTGGTGCGGTGACGCAATGAGGTGGGGTTGCGGCTCTACAGTGTGGGAGTGGGGACTTCTGGCCACTTGGGTGGCGAGGTTGTCGGCTCGGTTGATGCGTCCCAACGTGGGGCGATCGTCAGATATGGTGTGGCGGCCGTGGTCTGCGGGTAGCTGTCCCTGTGCAGTTTGGGCTGCAGGAAGCTAGGTCGTGCGGCGTTACAACTCGTGTGCGAGCGGTGGCATGTCGGGGCGGCGGCCCCGGAAGGTGGTCCAGGTGGATTGTATAGGACGTGACAGAGAGTTGGATGTCACGGTGGCGGCTCCGAAGTTTCTACATCATCATGGAGGGTGTTTCGCCTTGTGTCATGTGGACAACAAGGTTGCTCACACGGTGTTTGTTGTCGTCGAGACTCCCGGTGGGTTGGTCGCGTTTCATCTACGTTGAAGAGTCATGTATCTTCTACTCCAATAGCAGTTACGACTTCTTCTCTTCGACAAGGGTGGGGGGGGCGGTCGTCCGGTTGCGGAGTTGTAGGTTGGGCTTGGCCCTATGTATTTTCAAGATTGTGTGGCGTTTGTTGCATGGTTTTCGACCGGTTTCTTCCCATGATAAACCGGACAATTCTTAATTAATGAACAAGCCAAAGTTTTTGCCTTCGTTTCAAAAAATCATCCATCTGGCTGTGGAACCACGGACGAGGTGAGATCAGACAAGGAATGGACCTAGGTCGCGTGCGCGCTAAGACTGATTAGAGAGCCAGCGTCGACGATCATTAGCAGCATTTGCGCAAAGTGGGCAATCACCACTACTGATTACTAGTGCTGATACACTCATATATGCATATGGGCTGCCATATATATGCGTCGGTCGACTCGATCTTGACGATGCAAATTTGTTTCCTGCCGTCGTGGGTGTGGACAAATATGTTGTTTAGCTACGTAGGCATGCAGTTAAAGCCACGATGCATGCATGCGTTTATCACCAACGTGGTTGATTGATTACAGTTTTCTGTCCTTTTCGGCTACAAAAGCTTATGCAGGCGAATCCTGACGATGCAGAGATGCGATAGATCTATAAAACGAACAGTAGCGGTACCAGAGATGTGAAGTGATTGTGAGCATAGGACTCGATCGTCTCTAGTTCGTAGAGTACTTCAGCTTAGTGGAACGTGGAGGAGCAGTGCACTCGAGCAGCTCGATCGATCGGCCAAAAGAGGCGAGCTGGCTACTCGACTGAGAGGTCGCTCGGATGCTTCACAACTTCTAGTGCCACTTGCCACTGGCTGTGGCTGCAGTCCTTTCTCTCTAGCTACACAAGCTGCTCTGATATGGCACTGTCGTCATCTCTGAAGAAAACTGCATATGTAAGTAGTAAGATTGAATTTGTTGGCAGCTCAGGAGTTCTCTCCTGTTCCTATGACACTGAACTCGCTCATGTCAAACTTTCAGCAAGATATCCACGTTCCGAGCAGAGCATTTCTGCCACGCAAACAGACTCGCTGCACAGAGGCTGGTACGGCGATCGGGGATCGCTTGGTATCAAAGGCAGATCGACCGTTCCTGTTCTCCATTAAACCGTTAAAAGGGATGCTGCGTCGAGTACTTAGAGCACTGCAGCGGCCCATGGATCTCAATTATCGCCGTTCGTGATACATACCACTTGGCCACTTACTCGATCGTCCTCCGGCATTCTCTACATGACTACATTTACGGTGAGACGAATGGCGTATCAGGAGAAGCTTCTCCGCCGTGCGTCCTGCCGCTCCTCGTCGACTCGTACGCTGTCCATTTATCGGCCTGCTCCCTCCCTCGGCGCCCCACCCCACGGCCACCGGGTAGGTGGCGCCATGGCGGTGGATTCACTACCTAGTAGTCTAGCTGCATTGTAGCATAACTAGACTCCATTCTGCACTGCATCATCGATCGTAGATCGGTTGATCGAAGATCTCATGCATGCATGCATGCCACCAAATCGGTGGTACAGCTACAGCCTGTTTTGTTTTTTCTTCTGAAGATGCGGCGGATACGCGTCGCCCTCACGCCGCCCTGTTCTTCCTCCTCTACCCTTCTCTAGGCAGCAGGGTTCTGTGGACTGAGAGTGATCTATCCATGTGTACTGACTGCACTGTACGACGTGCCAATGCATTATTGGTTAACCAGATCCACCCGTCACGGCGCACTGGACTGGATAGATGCTTGGTGCGGCCAGGAACGGTACGTGGTGTTAATCAGGCAGCTCACTGTCCCGGCGAGAGTGGTAAGACGATGAACAGCGTAGCAGCAGCTCTGAACCCTGCAGATGCATCGGGTTGCTTAAGACGCCGTCCGAGGTTGGATTGGAAGCACGGTGGCGCGCGCATGGGCAAGAAGAAGGAGCCGAACTGCCGGAACAGTAGCCGGAGCAGAGACAGGAGTTAAAACGGGCGACGAAATGTAGGTGGTCTGTCTGTCTGGGTTCTAGCAACGGCATTGATTGATGGGGGTCGTGTAGTGGTAGTGGGCTAGTGGCATTGACCTGTGGCGTGGAGGTGCTCGCCGTCGTTGTCGATCGTCGCCGCTGCCATCATCAGTTCATCTCATCATTCCCTTCTTTCGTAGGCTGCGCGTTAGCTCTCGTGCATGGATGCGAAGCGGGATCACGGAGAGAGTAACCGGCCTGTTCGTCTGCATGCATGCGCCGCGCGCTGGCACCCACTTCGCCGATGGAGATCAAAATGGTGGAGCAAGCACGGTCCGGGACGAGGCAGGTGGTGTGTGGCGCGGCGGTGCGGTGGGTGCTGTGGCGCGCTATGCCGCGCGATGGCAACGGCGGAGCCGCCGACGGGCGAAGGAGAAAGCGCGCGGGTCCTGTTGTTGTTTTTTTTCTGTTGGGATTGGAAGGAGTTGAAGCGCATATCGGAGAAACTTGTTAATGGATTCTGCTGGCCCATTGAAACTTCTGGATCGATGATTGCACATATGGGTTGCCTGGGCCTTAGAACCATGACGGCCCACGGAAGTACGTCGTCTCCGCGCGTTCTGCTCTCGACTCCCACGAACTTGCCGACGCCGCCCTCAAAAAAAAAGAAACGAACTTGCCGATGCACACAGCACTTCGTACGGAGACGACGACGAGGGCTCTGCCTCCGACGCAGCTCCAAACCCTCTGCATCTCAGCCGCAGTAATAGCAGACGACTTCATCGGATCTCGGACTGGCCCGCTGCGACGATCGGCGCGTCGGGTTAGGGTTTCTGTGAACTTAATTTCTGAATCGCCGTTGCCAGTGACAGTCCTAGGCCGCAGATCCGACCTTGATGCAGATTCTTCACACATGGATGGGTTTCGGATCATCACCAAACGGTTTAGGGATTGAAAATCATGGCTATTTCATGTTGTTCCTTGCTGAACTCGCGAATTTGGTCGGTGAACTGGGTAAAATTGAAAGAAGGGACGCATATCGACTGAATGTGAAATTAAAGGGGGAGTGTTCTGGGGAATGTTATGCCCGAGCAAGCGTGGGAGGTGACGAACACAAATTCATGGTTGTTGATCCATTGTAAATAATGCCTCTGCAGATGACAGCAATGAGTTCAAGCTGAAGGACGGGATTTCAGAATATTCAACTTCCATTTTGTTTGGAAAGGTGAGATTCTCACCTGTGCTTCAATCCAAAGACATAACATAGTTGTGCTGATCTTTTTTAACATTGCGATAGTTTTCAGTGTATGCCCCACTTGGGAACCATAGATGTTTTATTGCTTAACTATCTGCTGGATTATCAACTCTTGTTAGAGAGTAGACTGTATCATAAATCAGGATCACACGTTGCATGAAAAAAATCAGAATCATATAGAACTGGGAAGCTAACTTGGCTAGCGAATATCAAACTCTTGTAATGTTCTGTTTTTCAGGTTGAATGAAGACCAGGATACGCTGGCTGCTGCTCCCCGACTGAATGTTGATACAGTTAAGTAATTTTCGGTCACCAGGTACTAGAAGTTCGGTTGTTTCTTCATGCTCTTACTTATACCACAACCACTAATGCACTAACTAGTAGTACATCAAACTTCCTTTCAAAAAAAAAAGTAGTACATCAAACTTTCAGGGGATGGCCATTTGCTGTTTTTTGGTGCACTACAGTCATTTCCTTCAGTAAAGAATTTTGCAAACTTTTAAGGCTCCGTTTGACATTGTGGTTTCTTATGATACATTGCAAACTAACATAGTGTATTGCGTCTCAAAACACAGGAGATGAGATTTGTGACGGCAATTCTAGTATTAGGCTGTTAGTTCTGACTAGATCACCAAACAAAATATTGTTTCCAATCTTATTCCCGAAATAAGTAGCTTTTTAATTTTATCTCCGATGCAGCTTTAGAGGTAAGCAAAACATAAGACTCGATAGCAACCACGAAGACAATAATATACCTGGCATTGTACATTTGTACCACATTTTCGATTATATGCGAGTATAGCTCGAAGAGCTTGACATCCCTTGGACCTGAAAAGAGAGCCTGACAACTGCATGATTGACATCGACTATTGCCTGTCACAGCAGGTTCACCTATGCCTCATTTTTCACACATGAATTGAGAGAACATGTCTGTACTCCTAAATTTCATATAACTACAAAACAGTCCATCAAAAACTGTACCTCAAGTCAGTCACCAAGTGGAAATTGACACAGAATTCTTCAAAGAAAGGCATAGGTTTCTTGGAAATTGATACAAATTTCTACATATTTCATGGTAACTAGACAGGTCACAGCAGAGATGTTGGCAACCCTTTATTTCCTTTTTTAATTTATAAGCAACAGAGCGTATTTCTAGTTCAGATCAACTCTGTAAGTTCATGGACCGAGTGCCTCAGAATCCTAAATGCCTTGAGAAGGTTTCATCTGACCTTCAGTGCTGATATTGTTGTCCATTTCATATGGGCAAATTGTAAGTGAATACTCTGTAGTATGCAGATGGGATATGTATTCCCTTGGGAGTAAGAATTTGCACCACTAAACCTGACGACTATTACAGACAGTACTATTTAGTGTCGCAGATAGGATATGCATGGTGAACTTGTCCTAACGAGAAACAGGCTCTCCCGAAACCCTTCCTCTCGTACCCGCCCCGCGCCGCCCCCTCGGCGGCCGGAGCGGTCGTCTGTCTCCCCCAGAGCCCTCCTCACCCTCTCCTCCCCTCCCGCCGCCGTCGGCGCAGGCCGCTGAGCTCTGCTCGGGCGGGGTCGGCGGCGGCGGAGTTTCTCTTCCCGCGCACGGATGGGGCCTCGCGGGGCGGTTACCTCCGGCGGCGGTGCTCTCCAGGTGGCGGCGGTCCGGCGCAGGTCGGGTGGCTGCGTGGCGAGGCGTCTCCGGGGTGTTGCAGGGCGAGGCAGCGCAGCGGACGGCGGCGTGCAGTGCAGCGGGCGGCCTGAGCCCGTCGGCCCAGATCTGGGCCCTTCGGGGCCCATCTAGGTCGGGGCGGGCTGCGTGCTCTTTAGCACGTTCTGAAGACGGCGGCGGTGTAGATCGTACTAGGTGCAGCGGTGACGGTTGCTGGCTGGTTGCAGCGTAGCAGCGGGCTTTACAGGCTCGTTCTGGGCTCGGCCGGACCCTCTTAGGATTGGTGTGCCTCTGTGGGGGCTTTACGGGCCTGCGGGCCCGGCCAGACCTAACAAGGACCGGTGTGCTCTGTTGCTGCGTCCGGTCGACTACTGCCCCAGGTCGGGGCGGTGGAGGCAGTTCCCTCCCGCATGGCTACTGTGTTGTTGACCCTAATTCAATCTACTACTCGCCTCTATCTTGCAGTCCTCGTGACGGTAGCTTCGGTTAGACGACTGAGGGTGGCTTCGTGGCCGTGGTGGCGCGTGTTGGTGGGTGGTGAGTTTGGCGGTGTCGAGGCTTCGTCCTTGCGGGACTTCTATGCTACGGATCGCTCAGGGAAGTGGATAGGGTTATGCGGGAGAAATCTCTGTCGGCTTGTCTGACACCAGCGCGGTGCCGCCTTCGGGGTGGCATCATTCCTTCTTGAAGGGCGTTGTGGCTATCCTTTATCTGATTCACTCTGTGTGCCGGGGGAAACCCTAGGATCAGTGCGCTGATCCGGGCAACAGCGGTTTGCTTTCATTCTTGAATGTGTTGCTTGGTACTCGTCGATTTGGTGCTAGAAGCGTGGTGGTACATCTTTGGAGGGCGCAACGGTTGCCGGTTACTTTTGCTTAGTCTATCCGCCTAAGTCTCCTTTTTGGTTTCTTCTTTTTTGTTTTGGGTGGTTGTCGCTGTCGCCCCAGCGTTGTCTCTTGTATCGTGGTTGGTTGCTATATTAATATAGCGGGGCTACGGCCTGTTTCGTGGATAGGATATGCATTTGAACGGGTTTAAACTTGTTGAAGTACCTTAGTCTGATGTATTGAAGCTTTACATTTATTAATCACACACAGGTTGAAACGGACAAAGATTCCTCACGGAGTAGTATCTTATGCTATGAATCTGAATTCTTTTTAATGAAGAAAATTAGAAAACATTCAAACAGGGTAGAAGCTCTGCCTTTTCATTGATTAAGAAGTAAACACGATGGCCTAAAGAGGAAACATAACCAGCACAGTAAAATCCAGAAAACCAAACAGGCACTCTAAGGCATAATTTCTGCTGAGTATTTCGCCTCTATGACGATCCAAGCCCGTCCTTCATCCTTGTTTTTTCCCACGATGGTGTAAAAACTCTTGTGTTGCGCTCTTTTCAAATTTCCCGGCATACAATGAGTTGCAGCACTTGCCTGGATGTACAAGTTTAGTTAACCAGCAGAGGCTAGATTTTGACAATTTTTTATTAACACTTAAAACATTGGGTAAAACCCAGATAATTGAAGCCGAATCTTTGAACAGATCATTGTCGTACTGAACTGCTGATCTGTAGATTCACTCCATGTCATAGCTTCTGCAACTTGTGCACACCCGGACCCTGTATGACTCGTCTGTCACATGATTGACAAGATCATATATGGGTCCTGTGGAGTGTCGACTCTGATTTTGATTACATTCATGCCTTCTTTTACTTTCCAGGTAGTATCGTTGATCTCAAAAGATGGAAAAGAGTTCGAAGGAAAGCCACAAATCAAAAGGGCTGGTTCCAGGTATTCTTTAGGTGTGTAGTTCAGTCACTACAGCTTTGGGTAAGATCTTACTCTCTGTGTTTTAAAGTTGTTCGATGGGACTAACTCCTCTTCACAACACTAGATAGCATTGGCATAGCAACCTGCCTTTTTTTTTTGTTTCCCTTGCATGATCCATTTCATTACCCTGCACAAATCAGGATTCCGGACCACGAAAACAAGCAGTTCGGCATTGATGGAATTAGTCCCATAGAGAGGTAAGCAATTAGTATTTTGCTTTATCTTCATTAATTTCTCTTAGGATTTCCTCATTTCAAAACAGAGCGAGTTTTCTGTTTCTGGAAGGCGAGACGAGAGCAATTTTCCAGAATGTAATTCAATGGGTCCCATCTTGCCACTTTGCCACCGTTCACTTATAAAATGTGCTGGTCCATGGGCATAACGTAGTTTTGTTATTTATCTTTTTTTAAATGTGGTTCTGTTTTCTTTGACTCGCGGACCACACTTGCTAAGAGTGCAGAAGACTAGACATATGGACAAAGGAAAGAACAAATTAGAATGAAGTGGCATACCTACGTGAAACACCACATAAGGGCTTGTTTGATTCGTCGGACAGGAAAGACGTAGAAATAAAAAAAGGTGTATGATTATATGCCATGAACACTCCAATTCTATAGGATTTGGCTTGCACTAAAGTTTGTTGCTTTCAACAAAGGAATTGTAAAAAGAGTTGAGATTGGATGTTAGAATTTATATAGAAAGTAGTACTAATGATTCTATAGGAAAATTTCCTATAGGATGCAATCCTACAAACAGAACAAGCAAGAAAAGAAAATTTACTAAAAAAATAAATCCTTATCCTACGCAATTCCTTTGCATCAGACATGTTGTAACTATTTTTCTGAAAAATTCTAAACCAAATTTCTACTCTCTTTTTCTTAGTTAAGACTTCCTGTATTTTTCTCCTACAATCCAAATCAGTGTTAGTTGATGACACAATCTTGGTCTCTGATGAAAGCAGTTTCTTCTTTGGTGCTAGATTTCTTTTAGAACCTTTTACTGACAGCTATCTCTTTACTCGTAATAGCAGTTGCTTAGTCTAAATCAGTGTTAGAGAATCTCCACCAACGCTCCCAATAGGGCTATTGGCGCCCTCCAAGAACATGACGGACAAACCCAATACAACGTCTGGTAACCCTGCTTCGCGCCCCATTCCCAAAGAGGCAAGCGGGTGTGCCAACAACCTCGTCAACACGCGCCACATCGGATACTAACGAGCGGGAGCGACGCGCCATCTTACTTTCCCCTCCCACCATCCTATTTTATTTACAAGCCAGTTGCCTCCTCGCCCACCTTCTTTTCACCCTTTCCCACCTTGGGCGACACATGTCTGGCGTAAATGTCTCCCGTCAAGCGCAACCATTGCGCTGCTCGTGGTGGCATTGTGCGTGGTGGCACGGCCGGCGGATACGTTGTCCCTCGCAGAACATGCTTGCGTCTGGCCGATATGTGAGATGCAATGTGGTCGGAGGAGCAACCGATGGGGAGCCACTGCTAATGGCGTGACAATGTGGGTCCGTGTCGATGGAGATGCTTTTAAAATATGTTTTCTGAACTGAAGCACCAAAAGTCAGTCAGTCTGGTCGTCCAAGCGTATGATTATTATTCCTTTCCGTGAGACGATATTCTAATCTATGCTACTCCTACTTATATTACCACTTGTACTATGTGAATGGATTGGCAAGCACAGACACGTGCGCACCGGTGCACGTAATAATAATCCAAGTTTGAGCAAATGCAATTCATATGATATCCTCCTTGGAGTAGGCTCAAGGAGGAAAGTACCCTAGGCTGGTAGGCTCCTCTGGTGTCTGTCCTTGTGGCCTCACTTGGCTGCTCCCGCTTCGCTGGCTGGGCCCGGTCCACAGTGCAACAAGAAACATAGCTGGATGGTTGACCATCAGTGGACCCCCTACTGACCTGGCAACGTCCGTTGTAGACCCGGTGCAGGGATGTAGCTAGTTGCTGCTGCCTTTCTGTTGGCTCACACAGTGGCTTGCCTCTCTTTGCACATAGGCCCTCACATGATCACTGTTTTATGGTGGACAGTGAACAAGGACGGAACTATAATTGTTTTGGAGTGGGGCATAATATTTTCAATGTGGTAGGATTGTAAAAGGCGAATGGGGTCCGAGGACCATGTGATTATACAATGAAAAGTCCATTAGGTGAAAATGTTTCACGGAAATAAAAGGGTGACAAGAGCCGTTAAAACAGTGGTGTGTCGCTGCTATGAGTGACGAAGGAAATCATTATGATGAATACTTGTGCCATGGGTGGTGAAGTTTGGTAATGCGTACGTATGAACTAAACATGTCTTAAAATATCATAACGGAATGTGGTGAAGTTTACTACACGGATTAACGGGAAAACACTTCATTAAAATGAAGTCGTCTCGAGAGTAATTCATGTGATTTTGTTCCGTTTAGATGTGTGTACTAGATTTAAGAGTTTTGTGCTTTTTTGGTCGGGTTTTCCCTCTATGCAAGGCTTGATGGATTTTTGTTTTAGTTAGACATCGGTGCCTCACTACCTTGTGCTTAACATACATGAAAAGGTGCTTGTGTGCATCGCATTGTACACCCCAAGGAGAATCATCCATGTCGTCAAGAGCAAATGGATGAGTTTGATTGGGTCCATGAAAACCACAACATATTTTAAGATCCCAGGTTAATAAAACCATTTATGTGAAAAACAAATATGAGTAAATACACGACCACATGACAAACATGGTAATTTTTTTCTAAACAAAAATACGCAAAACTTTTAGTCGTTGGGATATGCTAGCTGTCTTGTACACTCATGAGTTGTTTCTACAAATCGCAATATATTTTAAGGTCTGAGGTGGATAAAAGCATTTATGTGAATTGCCTAAACAAGGATGGACAAATATGTAAGAAAATACGCAATAATTTCAGTCGTCGGGATATGCTAGCTGTCTCTTACACTCGTGAGTTGTTCCCGCAGATCACAAGATATTCCAAGATCATGTAACTATTTATGTGAAATAGGGCCAAACATGCCCTAGAGATTATAATCATAAAATAAAATTAAAAATATATATATATATATATATATATATATAATATGCGACCCGTGTGACATGCATGGTAGGCTGTTCTAGACAACAATTAACAAGTATAGGAAAAAAAACAAGATTCCCATGGTCTCAAACTTATGAATTTTACGATCCTTTAGTATTGCATATTTGCATGACTGTACCAGCTGTCCCTTATACTCGTGAGTTGTTGCTACAGATCACAAGATATTTGAAGATATGAGATGGATAAAAACATGTATGTGAAATAAGGGTTAAATATGCCTCAATGATTATAATGATAAAAACCAATTAAACGAATATAGAATGATACACAACCGTGTGACAAACATGATAGGCTATTCTAATAACAATGAACAAGTTCATGAAAATACACATGAAAGTACATGTGAAAATTGTCATCTGTCCCTCGTACTCGTTAGTTGTTTCTATAAAACCCAAGGAGCCATCAGCAAGAAGAGCTCCTCTGCAGTTTTCCCTTTGCCAGCTTGTATCTCCCGATTTATTTATTGGCCAAAAATTCTAAGGAGGAAAAAGACACCATTTTTACACCTCACCGCACCAGCTGCACAAAGGCGACGCAAGCAAGCAGCTTTTCTCGCTCACTCTCGCCTCTCATCTCCCCTCTCGCGCACCAACTCTTTCAAATCCACCTTTTTTAGCTTGCTCGTGCCGATTCTTCCGACGATTTCTTGGATGAGGTGGCGGAACTGACCGGAGCCGAATCCGCCGCCGCCGCCCCATGGGGCAGCCGCAGCAGCGAGTCTATCAAGCTTGGAAAGGGAACAATGTAAAGATCCTCCCCGTTTGCCTCGCTCTGGCCTGTACTTCCAGTTCCTCAGCTCGGATTCTTGGTTTAACGATTTGTTACTGTTTCTGCTCGGTTCTTGCCGGGGGAATTCCACTTCTTCGCTTTTAATTTTGGTAGTCTCAGCGCCTGTGTTACTCCATGTTTTTTACTCTGCGTCCAGCTTGTTCCAGGCATGATGAACAGTAGAATACTTAGAGTGATTTAGTTCATTGTCTTCTGTTGTAGATTTGAGGTATGCAATGCACGGTTTTGCTGTGGATGTTGACATGGTTTCTTGGCTATCTCTGCAGAGGTTCTTCCTTGGAGGGAGGCTGATATTCGGACCCGATGCCAAGTCCCTGTTCGTCTCGGTCGCGCTCATCGCGGTGCCGGTTTTCGTCTTCTGCGCATTCGTTGCGCCGCACCTCCTCCATAGATTCTCCTCCTACAACGCGGGATATGCGATTCCTGCCGTAGCAGTTGTGTTTATGATTTATGTGAGTACACATCGTAGCGATTCTTGCAGCTAATGACCACTGATCAGCGAGCATTTGGGGGCACTCATCTAAGCATTACATGTTTGTTCCCTTTGTACACTGCAGGTGCTTCTCTTGCTATTGATCACCTCGGCTCAGGATCCTGGTATTGTCCCTCGTGCATCGCATCCACCGGAGGAAGAGTTTGTATACGGCAATCCGTTATCCGGAGAAACGCCTGGCAGGCTGCAGTTTCCCCGTGTGAAGGAAGTGATGGTTAATGGGATGCTTGTCAAAGTGAAGTATTGCGATACCTGCATGATTTACCGGCCTCCTCGGTGTTCGCATTGTTCAATCTGCAACAATTGCGTGGAGCGCTTTGATCATCACTGCCCCTGGGTTGGACAATGCATTGGTCAGGTAAGCTATCTTTTCTGCATTTCTGAAAACTAGCACGAGTACGCGACTACCATGGACTCTATACATTAAGAAGCTCAACAAAATCTTGAACTAATTACTTCCAGATGGATAACTTTGTATGGACTGTGTTAGATATGGTACTGGAATTGGGCCATTGACATGCCCCGATGCCCGTTTGATCTAGCATAATTATTGTAAGACATAACATAAGATGATCACAACATTATTTTTAACTTAGGCAACACATCATCATATGATTTAGCATGATTCTTGTTGTATACTTATTCAAGAACACCAGCTGCCTTCTGGTTATTTGAGATAAAAAATATATTCCAGGACAAAGAAATTTAAGAAGTACCGTTGTACCTCTGCTAAAGAGTGTGCCCTGCTTAGCACTTACATGCCATACAGTTGAGCAGAATTGCTGTGCTAATGTGATATTTCTGGGATGCCCTGATATTTGTGTGCCTATCCTTCATTTAAGTACACATGAAACCATTCTTCATTACAGTATTTTGTACCGCTTTGGGAACAAGTTTCTGTTTGAACTTATATAATGCGGAGTATAAGCACATCGTTTAAACTTCATTTCGGTATAATTCAGCCTTGTTCCATCTGGACTAGTTTCAGATTTGACTGTTGGTATTTTTTCTCAAGGACTCACATGAGGGATGAGCATTTTACTTCACAAGATAGAAACAAATGCAATAGGTAACAAACTACAATATAATATTAACAAACTCATATATAATGTAGGGACATTCCCTAGTTTTCCTTGAAAAAAGGGTTACAAAACTGTAATACAAAGGAGCTAAAGAATCAGCTCACAACCACAAAGGATTACAATGATGATAGCCGTAAGGGATTTGTGTCCTCCATTTTCCACTGCCCGCACTATATTCCAGAAAACACACATTAGATTTGTGTTATAGGAAAGTTTGTATATGTTATGCCCATGAAAGAAAAACATTGCTTTGGCTAGTTGAAAAATGTATGTGAAACTAAAGATACTCAGGACCTTGCTCGAATTGTAAGTATTTAAGGAATGATTTCTTTCAATCTGAAGGAAATTTTGATTCAGTTGCTTATTAACACTTCCGTCTCATGATCTTATATTTTTTCTCTTTTACATTGTGCAGCGCAACTACCGATACTTTTTCCTATTTGTTGCTTCCTCGACTCTTCTTTGCATTTATGTCTTTGCCATGTCGGCATTGCACATCAAGTTTCTCATGGACGAAGACTATCCTACAGTATGGAAGGCTTTAAAACACTCTCCGGCTTGCTTGGTGCTTATGATATATTGTTTCATTGCCCTCTGGTTTGTTGGCGGGCTCACTGGATTTCATTCATATCTCATTAGCACTAACCAGGTTAGTTTTCCAACACAAAACTACTCTTTGGTAGTAATTCTGTTTCAGACATGAATGCAATATTTTTTGCTTGTTTACTAGTACTCGTTGACTATTGTTTTCAACATGAGTAAATATAAATTTAGCTGAAATTGTTTTGCATGCTTCATAGCTAATATAACTAAGAGTCTTGTGATGTGTTGTGCAACCTCTTCTATGAAAATGCAAAAGTCATTAGTCCTATGAGTTTATCTGACAAACCCTATGAATTATTGGTTTGACTGTTTATCGACCTATTTAGAATTATGTTGAAAAGTTCAGAATAGCTACCAATTCATCTGTCTATCTGTTTGTCAGTTCGTGTATTGGTAATCACAGACTGATTAGGTCACAACTCACAATGCTTGTGAAATATCAGGAAAGATTTGAATAATGCAGTACTATGGTTGTTACTAGCATGTGTCTACTATCTAGTGAAAAAGATCGATTTATCATCAATGCACACTTTAGTTTAGCAACAGTCCTGGATAATGGCAGTACGGTGGAAAGGAACAAAATTGCAGTTATGTTTTCTCAGTTAGATATTTAGAATGACTTAATATTGTATGCTCAAGACCTCCTTTGTCCCAGAAATTTGCTGAAGCCGCAGTGCATAACCCTGATACCCTGCTTTGCTTTTTCAGACGACATACGAGAATTTCCGCTACAGATCAGACAGCAGGCCTAATGTGTATGACCGAGGATGTCTGAATAATTTCCTAGAAGCCTTGTGCAGTAAGGGGAAACCTTCTAAACACAGGTTCAGAGCCTATGTTCAAGAGGAAGTACGAGCTCCAGTAGTTAACTTTGGTAGGCAGATGGAAGATGAACCAGTTGGTGGCCCTCGTGCAAAAGTAGAAGACGATCTTGAGATCGGTAATGATCTCCTGAAGATCTCTCAGCGGCACAACTACGAGGATGTTGATGTTGAAATGGGAAGTCAAGACTACAGCGAGAGTGAAGGCATGGCCAATGCCAAGCTCGGGGCGGGTTCGGGATCGCAGATCCCTGCGATGGGAAGTGAGGTACGAGTACGACACTCGAGCTGGGACCGGAGAAGTGGGAACTGGGACATGTCGTCGGATGTAATCGGAAGGAGTGCATCGGACGTACTTGGTAGAAGTGCTTCGCTCACTGAGGCTGCACCTTCATCTCAAAGAGAAACTCACTAGCCAATTCTTTAAGAATTATGAACGTGTGTTGGGGGAATTGGATTGTGCGATTGTTTACGGATGGTGACACACACCCGGGGAGAGCAAAGAAGAACAATGACCATAACGCATTTTGACTTTTGACTGCCGGTGTATGGGATCCTTTGTCTTGTATGAACACTCCTTGCAGTCAAAGGATCGATCGGTGGTCGTGTTTTTTTGCGCCGTTGTCATCTGAAGGTGTCTATATCATTCTTTATGTAAACTACTAATGCAGGCTACTCATCCACCTGTAATTCCTCTCCAGCTCTTCTTGAGAATGTCTCTTGTGCTCGTCATGTATGTTCTCGTTGCATTCTTCTAAGGCGTAACGATATATCAGAATTAATCGGCATTGCTACTGGTTTTATGTTCAGTTACGTCTTTGGGCCTGGAACCCCTTTCGAAAGAAAAGGAAAATTCACATAAATTAATGTTGGGATCATCTCTTTGTTTGCAAGCGACAGATAACTCTTTCGTTCTGGTGTCGACCGTTCTAAGGTTGACAGTTGCATTGTTTTGAGTGTAGGAACTCCATTCTTCTAAGAGGATGAGAGCATCTTTTTGTTGGTTTCCGGTTGCTGACTCCTGCCGAAGACTTGAACTGGAGGACTCGCCTGATAGTGACAAACCAGGAGACATCAAGAATCCCCAGGTCCATTCTTCTTCAGACCAGAGACCAGCAAGCAAGAAGTGCTTTTGGCTTTTGCAACCGCTGCTTCAAACTTCAAAGGGCTTTTTGTGCAGCTCGTAGGATCTTGGAAACTCGGTCGTCCTGGCCTTGGCCTCTAATCATTTGTACTGCATCTGGTGTATTTCTCTCTGAAAATGACTGCCAGAGTTCCAGACTTGCATGTCTTCTTAAACCAAGTCTTCTCAGCAGTCGTCGGATGGTAAGTCTACTGCTTTGATCGTGGACTGGTCGGTGTTCATGCTTTGGTACTCCAGCCTACTGAATTTGAATGGCAGAGGTATCAACTTTAATCTGTTTGCTAACTGGAAGTGTTTGAAGCTATCCTTTTTGTTTGTCATGTCATGTTATATTGTTCCTATATGTATTAGAGCATTCGCATCCCATATCCATTGATTTCTCCTAGTTCCCGGATTTTTTCAGATAAATTCCAACTCAATATTATGTCCACGGTTTTAATTCCAAATGAAACTTGCAAATATGTTATTTTGCGCATCTTGGAACATGCTTCAACGAATAAAGACACGCCACACTATTTTCAAAAGATGAATCTTCTCCTTTATGCGAGGTGAAACCCTCCTTCGGCCTCGGTTGAAGCCCGCGATGACGACGCTCTCGGTCGTCGCTCCCCTCCTAGCCCTGGGATCGGCATGGATGTCGGAGCGGCGGTTCCCCCCCCCCCCCCCCCCCCCCGTCGCGTTGAGGTGTTGGGCGTCGACTTTGTCTGCTTGGGTGGCGCGTGGCCTCGGGTTCAGCGCAGATGTCGTACCTGCGGCTCTGAGTTCCCCCCCCCCCCCCCCCTCCCTGTCGTGTTGAGGTGTCGGGGAGTCGACCTTGGCTGCTAGGCCGTCGACTTGTGGGGTGCGCGGTCTCAGGGCTGGCGTGGGGCGTCATGTTGTTGTATGCGATTTTCCATAAGTTTTATTTATAAAATATAATAATGGAACGGACAGCCCTGTTGGTACAACATTCCTACTCCTTATCGCGTATTCTCGTTAGACTGAAGCGTGAACCTATGGTGTCCATGGAGGAGGACACTGGTGCACGAACAGCACGAGGACACAAACCCGACCAGAGAGAAGAAGTGACGACACATAGAAGCCTTTGGACATCCCGGTACAAGCTGGGAGTACCCATGTTCATTCACGTATTTTTGCTCTTTAGTCTTTCTTTTTTATCCTTCTTTTAGACTTCATTCAACACGGATCATACGCCACCCATGGGTGCACGAATCCATGGGTGTCGGGCCTAATCATGGCCTTGCCGCGTTGAGTAACCAATAACAATGAAACCCTGTTATGCGTCCGACGATTCTTGTTTTCCGATGGTCCTTTGATTTCATAAGGTAATCAGGATGGTCCGTCGGAGGATGATCATGTCGTACAAGTATTGGGGGCACAACTACTGTCGGATGCAAAGCAACTCCGATAACAATGTTGTTACCTATCATCACGAAATCCTAGGGTCCCACATAATTTTAGAATCTTTCATGCGGTTCTTCTAGTCGTGTCAGCTATAAGCATCTCTTTTTGCTGGAAAGGAACCCCAGCCGTGTTTTTCTGCAGTGGATTTTCACCTTTCTTCACGCGTTTTCGTCAACCCCTGCCCTCTTCACTCTTGAGTGAAGTAGACCTCACTTGTTGTTCCATCCACTGCTCGTGCGACCAAGTCTCTGCCGTTTTTTCACAAGTTGCTTCGTCGCCGCTGCACAGATCACATGGTCATTCAATCCAATTAATGTGTGGATCACCCGACATTTGGCCATGTGACATTGCGCCCACATATGTGATTTGCACCAGCCGTGAAATTTCCGATCTGTACTTCCCTATGAATATGTTGGTAGTGCATACTGTATTTTTTCTCAGGGAATATGTATTTTCTAACTCAATGGAACCACTATTTTGTAGTGTATCTACATCATCGATTCCCCCCGTGCAGAACTACGCAGAGAGACAAATAAATAAGGTTTCTTTACAACGAAGGTCAAGCTACATGTATATCTGTTTCTGACCGGAACACTATTTTGTCCTGTTGAATCTGCAAGTTTGTTTTCTTGGTTGGCAGATGCATCGGACAACGGGATGTGTTTATCCGTATACGAACTCGATCCGAAGGATGTGGTTTGATCAACAGGTTGGCGTTGAATGTGCGCACTTGGCTATGTGCAAACGGCGGCGGCGGCGCCAGTCAACCTGACCTTCACGATGCCTCTTGGGACATACAGTACTCATCCTCAGTGGTTGCTTCTTGTTTTTGGACGGAGGCCGTAGGCGTCGTTTGGAACGAACGAAAATATCCATCCTTCCTTTCGAAAATACATTGTGTCAATATAAAAGGCATTTTTTTGTCAAATAAAAAATCCTCCTCCTCTCGACGCTGGTGGCCTGCAACCGAGCCGGAGCCGCCGCAGCCGCGGCTGACCACGGCGGAGGCGGAGGAGGAGCAAGTGAACTTGGAGGGTGTGGGGGCTGGTTCACCGACACCGGAGAAGAAGAATGTGGAGTTAGATGGATGGTTGGGGGCGGCGGAGGACCGACGGAGGAGTAGATTGGGACATGGCGGGGCGGGTGGGGAGGTCAACGGTGACTGTGAGTGAGGCGAGCACACCAGAGTTGAGGAAAAAAGGATGAAGTCATGCTCACGAGCTCTCACTTGGCTGGCGCGCCCATATAAACATTAGTATTTAGATCGCGGTGATCGTGCTTCACACCTCCACCGGTCATCAATAGGTGGTCCTTTTGGTTCGATGAGTTTTCCGGTGCCATGAATTGCGATCAAGAAAACCACCAGTACACCACCCTTGGCGTTGGCGGCCGATCGAGCATTATCCAGATAATCCTTTGTCCATGCTCCAGTATGAACAGCATCTGTGCAGTCTCCGTTTAAATTCTCACGAGGAGGCCCATCAAAACTGAAGTCCTTTTGACCTTGGACTGTTGCCGTGTGTGACAGGCCACACTGTACCACGAAGCATGGTGCCTTTTGTCAGAGGCATCGCATGCTTGCTTGGAGTTGTCAAAAAAGGCATGTAAATTTGAAGCTTTGATTTTTCTTATTTATTTGTCGCTGCTAAAATTCAACCGGTTTGAGAGTCTGAACCTGACTTCAAAAGTTTCAGCTAACAAGTGTACATCACAGATCAATCATACTAAACACTAGCAAGACGTCTGCTTGTCTCCCTCTTTACCTAAAGGTCCAAACTTTGCCGTGCATTTGGCAGAGTCCTCTATTTGATTTTCTTCATTTTCGGGGACTCCATCTGTTCAAAATATTGCAAACAAGTGTATACAGTGTGAAATCAGGTGTCGCGCGTTAGGTACATAATATGGGACGTCCAAATTTCTAAAACTGTCTAGCGATCGACCACGTTTGTTGCTTTTCATCATGGCCTGATATCAAATGTCTGTGAAGCGTGTCCTAACTATGCATCGTCTTTTGTAGACACATCTTGTGTTTTATTCTCGATGGTCTGGAGTTCTTTAACCCGCTCCATGGAGATCAGCTTATTTTAGTGTCCTCCGTACGTGCAAATCGATTGATTTGGCCAACCATGAAACTGAAACCGTTTCGCAAAAATGCGGCTACTTTGCTTCGCATGCAGGCCTCCTCGAGCAAACAAACTTGACTTCCCAATCCCTGTCTGCAACTTTGCACACCCAGAAGAGACTAGGCGTGCTCAGTCTAAACCAGAATTATGATTCTTATTACTCCTGTAATTGTGAAAAAAATATACTACCTCCAAGGCTCCAACTGTAAATACATTGCATGGACCGTCATGCTTATTTTTAATCTCAAGTTGCAATCTTACAATTTTAGGTTTGGTAACCTAACAACGCTCCTTTGTAAATACATCCTCCATCCCAACATGATAATCTTATTTGTTTCGTTTCAAGTAAAAAACAATAAGTTTGACGTAGTTTACATAATTTGACAGCAATAGTATAGACAATGGGAACTTCAAGATATTAAAATTAGAGCTTTTATATATCTAAAATTGAGAGTTCAAGACAAGATGGTACTTCGATACATACATGTGTGTCTACAAGTTCTGTGGAATTCTTACATTTCGA
Organism: Poa annua; assembly: GCA_026929855.1. Classification (NCBI taxonomy): domain Eukaryota; kingdom Viridiplantae; phylum Streptophyta; class Magnoliopsida; order Poales; family Poaceae; genus Poa; species Poa annua. Next base: position 87,320,889 of record CM049431.1, read on the forward strand.
TCCCGATGATGCACATGCATGGTTTGACTTGCTCTAGCGCTTGGTAATCTAACGAACAAATGGCAATCAGAGGCGGATCGAGTACAGTTATGGATTCAGAGTCTAATCGCCAAGTCTTCCTAGTTACACAGCTAAAATAAAGTAGGTTATTGTCATAACTGTAATTATAATCATTTAGATAAAATACAAGAAAATATACATACAATTCTAGTACTACGGGAAACACAGTCCAGCCCGACGGCCATTTCAACGTCGACGGGGCCGTCGGCGTCACAACGTGAAACCGACGAAACGAAAAAACCGTCGGCGTCCTAGTTGTAAGGCCGACGGCCACCGTCGGGCTCGCAGTACCGTCGGCGTTTATTTAGTGAGCCCGACGGCCACCGTCGGGCTTACAGTGCCGTCAGCGTCCATCACATTGTGAGCCCGACGGTATTATCGTCGGGCTCACTATACAGTTTTTCAGTTTTTCTAAAAAAAATAGATTACATTCAAAAAAATATGAAAAAATACTAAAAAAAAGAAACCCTTTGACATGAAGTTTTTTGACGTGTACTAGTTTTTAGAAAAATGATAAACTTGAGTTTTGGCAACTTTTCAAAATAAAACTTTACAAAAAATATCAATCATATATAAATATGCAATAGTTTTAACACATATGTGTGACCATTATCATGTCATAGTTTGTGATAAAGTGCTCATAATCAGCACATATGTGTGTCATGGTATGTAAAACAACGTCGCCGAATCGATTTTCAAAATTCTTTTTAGAAATATCATTTTCCATTTTTTAAGTGTGAAAAATGACTTTTTTGTGAAGCAAGTACATAAAATATGGTTCAAAATGACACTCATTTAATTTTCGCAAAGAGTAGAACAAATTTTATGGATAATATCTGAATATGAGAATTTTTCTTACTTTCAATCTAAATTCGCCTCTTTAATTGACTTTATGTCAATTTTCCGAAAATAATTTAAATTTGAACTATAACTGTGTGATAGTTTGCTCTGAAGTTCTTACAAAAATAATTTTAAGGTACACAAGTAGTGGTTACAACATAAATTCGACCACTTTTGAAGAATAGCCATGCTCTCCATTTTGACCGTTTTTTGAAAGAAATGCAAAAATATGAAAAAGTACTCAAAAAAAAGAAACCCTTTGGCATGGAGTCCTTTTACGTGTACTAGTTAATAGGAAGAATGATAAACTTGATTTTTGGCAAACTTTTCAAAACGAAACTTCACAAAAATGTCAAACATTTATAAACATGCATAAGTTTCAAGACAAATGACCAATGTATGACCATTATCATGTCATAGTTTGTGATAAAGTGCCCATATTCAGCACATATGTGTGTCATGGTATGGGAAACAACGTCACCGAAGCGATTTTCAAAATTCTTTTTAGAAATATCATTTTCCATTTTTTAAGTGTCAGAAATGACTTTTTTTGTGAAGCAAGACATAAAATATGGTCCAAAATGACACCCATTTAATTTTCACAAAGAGTAGAACATATTTTAAGGATAATAACTTAATATGAGGATTTTCCTTACTTTCTATCTAAATTCGGCTCTTTAATTGACTTTATGTCAATTTTCCGGAAGTAATTCAAATTTGAACTACAACTGTGTGATAGTTTGCTCTGAAGTTCTTACAAAAATAATTTTAAGGTACACAAATAGTGGTTACAACATAGAACCGTCAATAGTTTTGAAAAATTCGACCACTTTTGAAGAATAGTCATGCTCTCCATTTTGACTGCTTTTTGAAAGAAATGGAAAAATATGAAAAAGCACTCAAAAAAAGAAACCCTTTGTCATGGAGTCCTTTTACGTGTACTAGTTAATAGGAAAAATGATAAACTTGATTTTTGGCAAACTTTTCAAAACGAAACTTCACAAAAATATCAAACATCTATAAACATGAATAGGTTTCAAGATAAATGACCAATGTATTACCATTATCATGTCATAGTTTGTGATAAAGTGCCCATATTCAGCACATATGTGTGTCATGGTATGGAAAACAACGTCACCAAAGCGATTTTCAAAATTCGTTTTAGAAATATCATTTTCCATTTTTTAAGTGTCAGAAATGACTTTTTTTGTGAAGCAAGTACATAAAATATGGTGCAAAATGACACCTATTTAATTTTCACAAAGAGTAGAACATATTTTATGGATAATAACTTAATATGAGGACTTTCCTTGCTTTCTATCTAAATTCACCTCTTTAATTTACTTTATGCTGATTTATGTTGGTTCTTGTTTGTTTTAAAAGACATCATTCATTATGAAAATGATGGCATGAATGTCATATTTAGATTCCTCTCATTTTTATGATCGACGTAGACATTTTATTTATTGAATTCTGATATATCAATATGAAGATATGAATTATTTCTTATTAAACGGAAAAGATAAAACAAAAATAAAATAATTGATTATTATTATTATTCAAGTATTATTAAACATAGTTATTTTGTTCATTCAAATCTTATTTTTGAAATTTTAAAGATAAAAAACTATAATATCTCAGATGAGGGTTAATATGATTGTTATCATACTAATAGCAACAAGGTATGACATCTCAACTGGAATCTCATTTGAATAGAACTCAATAGTTAAGCATGCTTGGCCTGGAGCACTCTAATGATGGGTGACCGTCTGGGAAGTTTAACTAAGCGTGAATAGTTTAAGCTAAGATTATGATTAAGTGTGTGAGTGGATAATTTAAGCTAAGATTATGATTAAGTGTGTGAGTGGATAGTTTGAGCTAAGATTATGATTAAGTGTGTGATATGATATTAAATATATGACTAAATTGGAGTTAAAATAATAATAATAAAGTTTAAAAAAATTAATTTTGAAAAAAAATTGGTAGAGCCATCTATGAGCCCGACGGTATTGTTGTCGGCGTCCTAATTGTAAGGCCGACGGTAATACCATCGGGCTCACTATGATCCCGACGGTATTTGCAACGTCGACGGCAACGGCGTGAGCCCGATGGATTACACGCCGACGGCCTTAGCCCGACGGTCACCGTCGGGGTGACCGTCGGGCTCGTGTACGCCGACGGTTTTTAGCATGAGCCCGACGGTAAATGCCGTCGGGCTGGCCTGTTAGTCCCGTAGTGTAGGGGATGGTAAAAAAACAAGATTTTAGGAGGATAGTTGGATAGGACATAAATCACTATGTCAAAAAACCTAGACCGTACAATATTTCCTTATAAAAAAGGAAAGACCTTTCTAAAAAAAAAAAGGACAGACCTAAACAGACACATTTATGTTCAAATTTTGTCCATTTAGTCACGAAGACAAGAATCAAGACCTAAACAAATAGTCTGCGTTTGCAGTACTTAAAATGCTCAGCTACTGTTGTTTGATCTGACATGAGCTCTTGCGTGACATGGATTTCAATCGTTAACCTGCAGGGTCAACCTAAGTGTTCGGTGGGATCGAATCTAAAATTAGGGATGCGCACGAGCCTTCCCCCCATTGTCTTTTACCGACAAAGCACTGGTATAATAACATTTAAGTTGTACTCGTACTTACAATATACAAGTACAACAGTGTCTGTTGAGTGTTGACCGGACCAGTACACCACCGACCACCGTCTGTACCTGCTCGATGGTGGGATTCAGTAGAGCCGATTAGACCATACCCCCTTTTTTTAAAATTAAAAATGATTTCTGTTTGATAAAATATAGATGTATATAGACGTCTAAATACATTCATTGGAGAAATAAAAAACATTTAATCTAAAATGGAGTGAGAAGGTGCAAGGTACAACAGCCTACTCTCACTTCTGGTCTAGTATTATTGAAGTGAAAATCATTTTTATAGCTCCTGTCAAAAAATTCTAGGGGATGGTAAAAAAAAGATTTTGGGAGAATAATTGGATAGGACATAAACCACTATGTCAAAAAGATTCTAGACTGTACAATCTTTCCTTATAAAAAAGGACAGACCTACACGGACACATTTGTGTTCAAAAAATTTCCGTTTGAGTCATGAAGACAAGAGTCTGACCCCCTGTCCAGCTGTCAATGCACCCAATGGGCGACCCGTTTGGTCCTCCATGCCATTTTTTTCGTTTCAACATATTATGACACATAAACCATTTAACTAAATGTTGCACAAGGTAAAAAAAATAAGTTGCATAGCTCTCACAACCAAATTGAATAAAATCACATAATTTTTATTACGCTCAGATTGAAATAAAACTGTAGCAACTAAATCAATTGGGCTATACTATGAATGATATCCCAAACATGTTCACACATGCTAAACAAAATAATTTTCAAGTTGTTGGTGAGTATTCCGATCACGCATCTTGCGATGAAAGTGGACGAATTATACCTCACCAACACTTCCAGCAAACGGCCGAGCAACTTGAGGGTGAGGTCGGTCCTCGTTGTCGATGAGCCTCGGACGGATTCCCGACGGTCCAACTATGGCGGAGTTTGGTAAAACGGGCGATGACGGCGACAACGTACCAGTCGACTAGATGAGACATGTCGGAAGATAGAGAGAGGTGGGGCGAAGGGGACAAACATGGCCCGGTGGCGGGTAGGGTGTGATGGAGCTGGGCGAGAGGGATTAAGGCGATACGAGGAGGCAAGACATTTTTCATTGGCTGGTGGGCCCAGGGAAGATACCGAGATCGTCCGTGCGTCTTTCGGGCAAACACAAATCCAACTTAAATTTAGGCCAAAAATAGATCCACGCGAACAGAGATCAATGTTAGTTTGCATTGGTGTGTTACGCCCCGATTTTTCTCCAAACGGATAGAAACGGACCAAATGGGTTGCCGTTGTTGGAATCGCCCTGATTTCAGCGAGAGTGCAACAGCTGTGTTCAGCAACTAGAGATCATTACAGGGCTCCTCTAATTTCCATGCACGGTCGCTCACAGAACATTCCGGGCGATCGAGCTGCATGCCAAATTGGCATGGGTAGGGTATGTACGCGCGTGCACGCACGATCGCGACGTGGAAAAACAGTTGAACGACAACACGTACGTTGGCTGCTAATAGAGTTTGTAGAAATTTAAAAGGAGACGAATCTGGACGTGACGGTGGCCGTAGAACATTCGATTGGAAGTTTGGAACGTGTTCCAAGACGGAGAATTTCACGTCGTCGCACGGGCATGCATTGCTGAAGCAGCCGGCAGACGAAGAAGATTTGGTTGAGCCACATGGAATCATACATGGATAGAACTTACGTCGCGGGCCGCATGGCGCAGGGCGCGCGCGTTGCTTGACCGGATAAGCAGCGCTGAAACACTTCGGGTGCACCATGCATCCACGGCCGTTCCACGTGATCTGGTCTAGAAGGTCGCCAGCCGGAGGCCACGCGCTCGATCATGTTGATCCATAGAGCATGCACAGTGTGTGTGTGTGTGTGTTACATTTGGATGTCAAATACGGAGTAGAAAATTTGATAATATGCATGGGAGCCGGTCTCTATATATCGTGCAATGTAGTAGTGGTGTTAAAGATAGATAAACTTGACATGCGAGTAATTGAAAGAGCTAGCTACCTGTCATTAAGTGAGAAATGCTAATTAAAGCTAATGCTGCTCGATCATTTTGAACAAACGTTTCACATCGTTGAGCAGGGCTGGCTGGGGGCAGGAGGTGGGTTGCGAGTATCTACTATGCCAATGATGACGGGTCTTGGCGGCGTGGAGAAACACAAGGTCTCGGCTTTTGACGCGAGAACACTACGGGAAACGCTGATAGTGCCGACGATACTTTCAACGCCGAAGGCCTTTTGTCGGGGCCGTCGGTGTGAGTATTTAAGCCCGACAAAACGGAAATCACCGTCGGCCTAAGAATGTCGTTAGAATTCCATCAGCTAGCCCGACGGTCACCGTCGGGCTCACAATGTCGTCGGTATACCTCCTCCACGTGGCCACATGAACGCACCATTTCACGGCGCCGTGACTACTGCGGGTTACTCAAATGAATGTCGACGGCATTACCGTCGGCCTCAGTACATGCACAATCACAGAGTGACGCCGACGGTATTACCGTCGGGCTCACCACATGAAAAAAACGTTTCCACTTTTTTCCATAAAAAAATCATATTACATTCAAAATTTATCAAATCACATTTGCATTATCTGTAGGACACCTTATATGTATCAAAATCGATATCAAAATCAAAAAGATGAAAGATGTACCATCCAATTTATCGATTCAATAGAAGCCCAAAGAGGTGCATATGGTACCCAACTGAGAATAGGATAGATATGTCAAAATCAAGTCTGATTACACCTATTCCTAATCCTAAATAGAATGTAAGGGTGTAGGGATTTCTATGTAAACAGAGTATCCTATATCCATAGGCTCGAATGACCCCCTCTCATAATAAGAATATGCACGGTGGAATGAACTTATAATCTGATGATCGAGTCGATTCCATGATTATAAGTTCATAACCCTGGCGCCCATTCCCATTTTGGACGGAACAAATCTAGTAATTCTTTTATTCCAGTTAGTAAGAGGGAATAGCTAAGGTAAGAACTCATTGTACACAATGTAAGGACACATATGGGGGTAACGCGATGGAATTCCCAGCGGATGTGGGGTTTCTCCGTGTCGGGGGTCCGGAGCGTCGGAACCCCACCAAAACTTGCATGGACCCCTAACATGTGTATATTAGTGTGTTGGTAGGTTGTGGGAACCTAGATACAACTCCGAGTTGCGACCTGCTACATCGACCCCTCTTACCCCCTAGCAGGTTCATGCACTTAGAGGTGGAAAACTCCTGTTTCGGGTGTCGGGCATAGAATCGTGCGGCGGAGTAGATAAAATGTTGGTTCCCCATGTCCCTATGTATCAAACTAACACAACCAAGCAATGAAATTCATGCGTCTACCCCCTCTCGGCGCCGTTTGAAGGGGTAGATCGTCGGGTTTGGCTTTTTTCCCAACGGGTGTGGGGTTTTTCCGTGTCGGATGTCCGGAGCGTCGGAACCACACCAAAACTTGTATAGACCCCTAACATGTGTATGTTAGTGTGTTGGTAGGCTGTGGTAACCAAGATACAACTCGGAGTTGCGACCTGCTACATCGACCCCTCTTACCCCAGCAGGTTCATGCACTTAGAGGTGGAAAACTTCCGTTTCGAGTGCCGGGCATGGAATCGTGCGACGGAGTAGATAAAATGTTGGTTCCCCATGTCCCTATGTATCAACCTAACACAACCAAGTAAAAAAATTCATGCGTCTACCCCCTCTCGGCGCCGTTTGAAGGGGTAGATATTCGAAGATGGAAACGTGCATATATGTTAGGTTGTGTTGTTTGTGTTGTGGAGGTGTCGATGGCAGGCCTTACAAGGTGATGATGTTAATCTCTTTTGAAGATGAATTGGTGAAAGACGACGGCTGCAGTTTCTGAGCGTGTACGTTGAGGGTCTGATTTATGCTCCCGACTCGCCGTTTGGCTGCTTGGTTGAGCACTTTGTGGTAACCATTGATGATTGATGTACCTTTCTATAAGGCTTTGGTGCTTCCTTTTCTCTATTATTAATACAAAAATTGTGTACATCATTTTTGTGCAGCCCTCCATTTTTTTTCGAGAATTCATTTTAGTGCATCGGTCTCTGACTCTGATCGCCAAGTTTGCCTAATTACGCCGCCAAAATAACAGTTACTCGTGTTGCCAAGCTAGCTAGTTTCTTGCCAGATCACCGCCTGATTAAGCCAGGGCCGATGGGGTCGTTGCCCACTTGCTTCAAAGGGACCGCGGTCAGCGCAGACTCGGTCCAAGTCGATCTGTAACCCCACTTTCTTTTGGCGGCTGGCTGCAGAGAGGATGAGCCGATCTAGCTCTAGCTTGCCTTTGCCTCGTCATCTCCGATCTAATGTGTGCGCGCGTATATTTATAGGAGCAACTCTCCCTCCGATCCTCCAGTAGAACGGATCCGACGAAGCTGAGATAGTACTTCCAAGTTGAACGAGCTAGTCACTACTCGAACGGTCGCTGCATTCGAGCGGCAGCGGCATTGGCGCCGGTGAGATGGCAGCAGATCACCCGCATCGGCTTCTCGGCGGCTACGAAGATGAGTACGAGTACGACGGTGGAGAGGCCGGGACGGTGCCGGCGGCGGAGGGCCGAGGCTCCGTGCTTTCCGGGGAGTACCAGGCGCAGGAGATGTCGACGATGGTGTCGGCGCTCGCACGGGTGGTGTCCGGCGACGACGACGACCCGTGGGCGAGCGGCTGGGATGATCCGGCGGCGGCAATGGGAGGAGGCTACGACGTGCATGCGCAGGGAAGCTACTCCGCCGCGCCGACCGCCGCAGCAGGTGAGGATATCGATTATCCTTGTTAAGCATTTTCACAAGAGAATGTTTTGCGTACGTTTGCAGGTCGGTGTCATGCATAATTCCTTTAATTTTCCCGTCTCCGCTTTTTCTTTGTTTGAAGCTCGTGTTCCTTAATGTTTAGCATGCATGTGTTATTCATGCAGAATCTAAAAGGTTGGTGCTGTCTGGTCATAATTAAACTGTTAAACGTTAGTGACGTGCTCACAAGTTTTTCAGCAATATTCTATATATCCTATGTAGAGTATCGTGAAAACTTTGCTTGCAAGAGGAGGAGTGCTAGCTACGTACTCCACGTCAGAAACTAACCATACGCATGCATTACACGCATGGATCGATCGGCCGTTACAGATCAATCAAGAAATACAGTGCAAATATACCAGACTTTGTATATGGTTCAGTGCACTGGCGCTCGAGCAACACAACAAATACACCAACCTTCCATATATATCTCAGCAGGCGAGACGAATGGCAGCAACGCAGGCCACGTGGTCGCAGCTGGTCGATACATATGAACGCATCTTTCCTGGTCGTACATGGCAACAAAAAGTACGTACGTATCTGCGACCGTATACGGTATCGGAGGCGTATAGGCGTAGCGCCACCGATCGATCCAAACAATGGAGAAGTCAAATTCAGCGTGCTGCCGTTTCGCGCTTATATAGGAGTACGCACCGCCTTACCTTTGCCTTACCCATCATCGTCCTTGCATTGTACGCAGCCGCAGGACAGCAGCAAGACCGGAGGAGCTCGGGCATGGGGGAGCAGTACTCGCCGCCCACGTACGCCGGCGAGGCGGCGCCGCCGCCACCGGAGCGGCGGTACCGCGGCGTGCGGCAGAGGCCGTGGGGCAAGTGGGCGGCGGAGATCCGCGACCCGCACAAGGCCGCGCGCGTCTGGCTCGGCACCTTCGAGACCGCCGAGGCCGCCGCGCGCGCCTACGACGAGGCCGCGCTCCGCTTCCGCGGCAGCCGCGCCAAGCTCAACTTCCCCGAGGACGCGCGCCTCACCACCGCTCCGGCGCCGCCCGCCACCGCCAACTCGTCAACGTCCACGGCGGCTTCCGCGTCCACCATGGCCGCTTACCCGGCCGGCTCCGTGTCGGACTACCTGCAGTACCAGATGCTTCTGCACGGAGGAGGAGGTTATCCACCGTACTACGGTGGCGGCGGCGGCATCAGTAGTTCTTCTTCTTCCTCGGGGTCCTACTCTTTCCCGGACTCCTCCGTCACCGTGGCCTCCGTGCCGTCCTCTGCTTCGTTTGCTTCGGGCTACACCAGCGGCGCGGCGACGGAGCTCGGCGACGCGGCGCAGTGGGCATGGCCGGCGGACACTGCGTGGACCTACCCAGCGACGACGGGTTCTTGGTCCGGTAGTTCGAGCCAGTATCCGCCGCCACCTCGTCCTCAACAGTAGCAGTTCGTTTTCCTTTTTTCTTCAGAGAAAGAGAGCGGAGTGTGCACCGATGGTTCGTTCAAGAATCAAGATGCACCGATCAGGAAACCAGAGCAGGGGCGCACCAGCCGCCAGGGTATTGTAATGTTCGTTCTTTCGCTTCGTTGATGCTAGTCATGTGATGATCGTCATATGTTTCCTTTTAAATGAAAAAGGGAAATGAGGGTTTTTACACCTGCAGAAAAATAAATAGAGTTCTAGACCAGTTTTTTGGTTTGTTTTCACCAATGGTGGATTGGATGTTAATGTATCAAACTTAGGATTTGGCTCTCTGTGTTGCATATTTTAGGTCTCTTGGTTCTGACACGCCAAGGATGTTAAATATATGTGGGTTTTACTGCTGATGATCAGTTGGCTGCAATTTCAAAACCGAGAACTAAAAATGCAACTGATACTATATATTTAATGTGTAAAAGTTTGAAAATCCAAAACATAAAAGTAAAAGGTTAATTTTGTTGCACCTTACAAATATATTATTTGCATTGTACACCCTCAATCAGAATTTAAAAGTCGCACTTTAATTTCGTTGGTCAACGACATATAACTTTGAACATGATTTTTTTACTTATCGTATATCATATAATAAACATTATAAACATTAAGAAATGAAAAAACATTACAACATAAATTCAACGGTACCATGTACATTCTCAATCCTTATATTTTTATATATATTGGTGGTCAAATTCGGTCAAACAAAATTATCACGCCTTATATTTTAGAATTGAGGAAATATTTTTCAACCGGTAACCAATGTTATTAAAAGTGCAGTTGTAGAGCATATACTATAATCATAAAAAAAATAGCTGAGTGACAATAAAATCACTCTACTGATAAAAGAACTTGTAAATATAATTTTTGTGATTATTTTTATGAATATTGTTGGCTTAACTATTTTCCCCTTTCGGGCTCTGTTGAGGTATGCCAAGGAGGCAGAAATACTTTGCTTGCATCTAAGGTTTATGTCTTATGATTAATCCATGTGCCCGTATTTCAAAGATGGAAGAGGTTTTGGTGGTTGTGAGGCACGGGTGTCTAATTTAGCATCTAATTAGGAGTAATGCCATGGTCATGATGTATATCGTTTTTTATGAGTCACAAAAAATAAACTATTACTTCAAGTTGGCTCAGTTTAAAAGGGGGAAAGAGGAAAGGGAAGTCCTTATTTTGTGTTTTCGGGTATCACACATGTGCTGAAGTTTTAATAATCCATGCATAATGACTCATTAAATTAAACTATCATTATAGTTTGTGGATGCCACAGTCCACACACATCCAAATGTACTTGTCTAATAAGCAATACATTTTCTTATTTATATGGTGAACTTGAAAGAGCAGTTTCCCTCATGTGTGGTTTTGGTAATTGAATGACAATCTCTATGGACTAATTTTTACTTTGAGATATCATTATAGATCATGTCCATGGAATTGTGGAGTTGATGTGTTGGACTCTTGAAGCTTATGTGTTGAGTGAAGCTTATTGCAAGAATGTCTTAAAGATTCAAGACATCATCTTAGTGAAGAAAAGATGAGTTGTGCAAGACCAAGAGAAGCTTTCTCGAAAAGATCCTATGCTTGGTGCTTGCAATGGATACATGAAGATGAAGCTAAGCGAGACTCTCCCATTGTGAGCATGGGGGAGTATTTGGAGAAGTCTTCATCAAGCAAGTGATTGGACGCGCAATCAAGAAAGATGACCCACTTGAAGAGATCAAGATAGTCATCATCTAACTCAAGTGGAATGCTCAAGGCAAAGGTATGATCTTGATAGGGCTATAGGATAGATAGGCGTACTATCAAGAGGGGCTCTCAAGTTAGTAACTTGATCGCATCGTTGTGGAGAGCTCAAACCTTTGCATAATTGGCATATCATGTTTCTTGGTTCTTATTTGGCTTTTATGTTGGTGAGGAGTTAGAGCTTGGTTCATCTCCATGTCAAAATTGATGCAATACTCTCACCATGAGGAAAGTCCCACACCTTGCCACATATTGTCGGCTCTTCTTTTTGTTGGGTGCTCTTCGTCGCTATCTTTCCAACAAAATTGGTCTCACCTCATTTGAAGTTCATTTGCAAAAGTTATAGCAGTTTTCGTTTCGGTGTTTTGCTGATTCGGATTATTGGGGCCGGATATTCCGCTCTACCGGAATTTCCGGTTCCCCATCTCATCCAAGAAAACGGCTAAGTAAAGGAGAAAAAGGGTTCTGACTCCAGTCGGAAATTGTGCTCGGAAATTTCCGTCTACCGGAATTTCCCAGTGCCCCCAGAAAAGCCCTCCAGAAACGGCTAAGGAAAAGTTTGGTTTTGGTTCTGACTCCAGCCGGAATTTCAGCTCGGAAATTTCATGGACTCGGAATTTCCGGGTGACCGGAATTTTCGAGTCTCTCTTAGACCGGAATTTCCGGGTGACCGGAATTTCCGAGTGTCACTTATACCGGAATTTCCGAGTGTCGAAACAGCCAACGACTATATTTCCTGGAGGGGTATAAATACCCCTCCCCTTCTTCCTCCCCAGCTAATCCAAGGCAGCACGACTTTCCCCTCTCTCCTACTCCATTGTTGACCTTGGAAAGCTCACTTCCCTCTCAATCCCTCCATTGAATCTTCCATATTCTTTAGGGAAAGTAGAGAGGAGATCTAGATCTACAATCCTACCAATCCATTTCTCCTCTAAGTGAGGGGAACTTAGTGGATCTAGTTCTTGAAGTTCCTTTGTGGTTCTTCTTCTTTGTTCTTCCTCTCTTCTCCCCCCATAAGCTTTAGTTGCTTTTGGTGGGATTTGGGAGTGAAGGATTTGACTCCTTTGTGGTTTCCTTTGCTCCTCCTCTCTTATTCCTCCATAAACATTTGTTGTTGTATTGGAATTTGAGAGTGAAGGACTTGAGCACTTCGTGTGCTCTTGCCATTGCATTTGCATCGGTTTGACTCCTCCACGAGGATTCGTGGTGGTGATACTTGTGAGCTTGTTACTCTTGGGTCTTTGGACCCTAGACGCCTTTTGTGGCCAAGACCTTTTGTGGTCAAGACCTTTTGTGGTCACTTGAGAGCCCCCAATTAAGTTGTGGGTGTGTGCCTCAAGAGTTGTACGGGATTCGATCTCCGCCCCAAAGGAGATCAATAGTGGAAGGTGAACTCAAACCTTTTGTGGTTGAGTTCATCAGGAGAAGAAGGTGAGCCTTTGTGGCGTTGCGGCTAACCTGTTGTGGTTGCGCACACCTCTCCAAACGAGACGTACACCCTTTGGGTGGAACTCGGGAATACATCCTCGTCTCCGCGTGCCTCGGTTATTTCTATACCTGAGCTCTTTACTTATGCACTTTACATTGTGATAGCCTTCGTGCTTGAAGTCATATATCTTGCTATCCCCTTGTTACTTGTATTGCTTAGCATAAGTTGTTGGTGCACATAGGTGAGCCTAGTATTTATATCTAGGTTGCATGCTTGTTAAAGTAAACCTCTAGTTTTATTCCGCCTTTATCAAGCATACCGGAATTTTCGGGTCATTCGTGGACCGGATATTCCGGCTACTCGAAATTTCCGGGTCACTCTTGAAAGAGCATTTTCCCTCATGTGTGGTTTTGGTAATTGAATGACAATCTCTATGGACTAATGTTTGCATTGAGATATCCTTATAGATCTTGTCCATGGAATGGTGGAGTTCATGTGTTGAACTCTTGAAGCTCATGTGTTGAGTGAAGCTTATTGCAAGTACGTCTTGAATATTCAAGACATCATCTTAGTGAAGAAAAGATGAGTTGTGCAAGACCAAGAGAAGCTTTCTTGAAAAGATCCTATGCTTGGTGCTTGCAATGGATACATGAAGACGAAGCTTAGCGAGACTCTCCCATTGTGAGCATGGGGGAGTATTTGGAGAAGTCTTCATCAAGCAAGTGTTTGGACGCGCAATCAAGAAAGATGATCCACTTGAAGAGATCAAGATAGTCATCATCCAACTCAAGTGGAATGCTCAAGGCAAAGGTATGATCTTGATAGGGCTATATGATAGATAGGCGTACTATCAAGAGGGGCTCTCAAGTTAGTAACTTGATCGCATTCTTGTGGAGAGCTCAAACCTTTGCATACTTGGCATATCATATTTCTTGGTTCTTATTTGGTTTTTATGTTGGTGAGGAATTAGAGCTTGGTTCATCTCCATGTCAAGCTCTAGTTCATCGAAATCGGTTTTACTTTGGACAACTTGTTGCGTTTTCGGTGGCGGAAATATTGCCGATTCTACCTTGAGGAAAGTCCCACACCTTGCCATGTGTGGTGATTTTACTCTATTTATGGGATGCAATATTTTGTTACTCCATATTTGCTTAAATGCATTTTGATCAACCATCTTTTGGTATCTTGTTTGTGAGAAAGTTTCTTGATGCTTAGAATGATCATTGAATATGTGAAGTCATCAAGAATATCTAGATAAGCATGTTTTTCAATTCTTTTATTTTGCCACATGCTTATGTTTTGTGAATATGATCTTGAATACATATATGTCATATACCACCGAGAAATGTCTCCATACAATCATTGTCTTTGACAAGTGATAATTATATTTGTGGTAAATGTATTGATCATATTTACATTGGCTATTGTTCTTAAGTTGTATTATTCTATCGCCAAGTTTATGTTGGTTTAACCACCCATTTGTCTTCTTTGCTTCATTTAGATCTTTTTGTTGCTCTACTCATAATTTGTGTTGTGCTTTCTTGAGTTAGGACAAGCAAGGATCCCATTGTTGTGCAATTACATTCTAAGACTTAATTCTAAGTAATGCACTATTCTTGGGGGAGCTATCCTACATTGAGTAGAACATCATCCTTTTTATTGTTATCGGGTCTTATTGATTTTCTTGAACTTTGTGTTTAAAAAGATATATGGAGGGTAATGATCCCACTTGTGTGCATTTTGTATTTACATACAAGATCTTAAAAATGCACTAATCATGGGGAAGCTACTCTATACTCTTTAGAACACTATTCTTTAAATTGGTTTGGTCAATTTTCCTGAGGTTGACCCGGAATATCCGGTTGTGAACCGGAATATCCGGTCCTTGAAATCTCCGGGCTGATTTTCCGATTGAAGTCAGTGCACTTCTGAATCTTGACTTAGCAATTTTCCTGAGGTTGCTTCGGAATATCCGGTGGGTGAACCGGAATATCCGGTTGGTGAACCGGAACTAATTGGTTTTTAAATTGGTTTTGTATCATATTGCTCTTCTTTTTGTTGGGTAGCCATCGTCGCTATCTTTCCAACAAAATTGGTCTCACCTCATTTGGAGTTCATTTGCAAAAGTTATAGCAGTTTTCGTTTCGATGTTTTGCTGATTCGGATTATTGGGGCCGGATATTCCGCCCTCCCTACCGGAATTTCCGGTTCCCAGCTCATCCAAGAAAACGGCTAAGGAAAGAAAAAAATGGGTTCTGACTCCAGTCGGAAATTGTGCTCGGAAATTTCCGTCTACCGGAATTTCTGAGTGCCCCCAGAAAAGTCCTCCAGAAATGGCTAAGGAAAGTTTGGTTTTGCTTCTGACTCCAGCCGGAATTTCCGTGCTCTCTTAGACCGGAATTTCCGGGTCTCTCTAGTCCGGAATTTCCGGATGACCGGAAAATCCGAGTCTAACTTATACCGGAATTTCCGGGTGTCAAAGCAGCCAACGGCTATATTTCCTGGAGGGGTATAAATACCCCTCCCCTTCTTCTTCCTCAGCCAATCTAAGGCAGCACGACTTTCCCCTCTCTCCTACTCCATTGTTGACCTTGGAAAGCTCACTTCCCTCTCAATCCCTCCATTGAATCTTCCATATTCTTTAGGGCAAGTTGAGAGGAGATCTAGATCTACAATCCTACCAATCCATCTCTCCTCTAAGTGAGGGGAACTTAGTGGGTCTAGTTCTTAGAGTTCCTTTGTGGTTCTTCTTCCTTGTTCTTCCTCTCTTCTCCCCCCATAAGCATTAGTTGCTTTTGGTGGGATTTGGGAGTGAAGGATTTGATTCCTTTGTGGTTTCCTTTGTTCTTCCTCTCTTCTCCCCCCATAAGCATTAGTTGCTTTTGGTGGGATTTGGGAGTGAAGGATTTGATTCCTTTGTGGTTTCCTTTGTTCTTCCTCTCTTCTCCCCCCATAAGCATTAGTTGCTTTTGGTGGGATTTGGGAGTGAAGGATTTGACTCCTTTGTGGTTTCCTTTGTTCTTCCTCTCTTATTCCCCCATAAACATTTGTTGTTGTGTTCGAATTTGAGAGTGAAGGACTTGAGCACTTCGTGTGCTCTTGCCATTGCATTTGCATCGGTTTGAGCCCTCCACGAGGATTCGTGGTGGTACTACTTGTGAGCTTGTTACTCTTGGGTCTTTGGACCCTAGACGCCTTTTGTGGCCGGCCTTTTGTGGCCAACACCTTTTGTGGTCAAGACCTTTTGTGGTCACTTGAGAGCCCCCAATTAAGTTGTGGGTGTGTGCCTCAAGACTTGGGAGCCCCCAATTAAGTTGTGGGTGTGTGCCTCAAGAGTTGTACGGGATTCGATCTCCGCCCCAAAGGAGATCAATAGTGGAAGGTGAACTCGAACCTTTTGTGGTTGAGTTCATCAGGAGAAGAAGGTGAGCCTTTGTGGCGTTGCGGCTAACCTGTTGTGGTTGCGCACACCTCTCCAAACGAGACGTACACCTTTGGGTGGAACTCGGGAATACATCCTCGTCTCCGCGTGCCTCGGTTATTTCTATACCCGAGCTCCTTACTTAAGCACTTTACATTGTGATAGCCTTCGTGCTTGAAGTCATATATCTTGCTATCATCTTGTTACTTGTATTGCTTAGTTTAAGTTGTTGGTGCACATAGGTGAGCCTAGTTTATATATCTAGGTTGTATGCTTGTTAAAGTAAACCTCTAGTTTTATTCCGCCTTTATCAAGCATACCGGAATTTCCGGATCATTTGTGTACCGGATATTCCGGCTACTCGGAATTTCCGGTCACTATTGGACCGGATATTCCGGCTCCTCGAAAAAGTTTTTAAATCGCCTATTCACCCCCCCCCCCTAGGCGACGTCTATCTGTTCAACTCTTGGACCGGATATTCCGGCTCCTCGAAAAAGTTTTAAATCGCCTGTTCACCCCCCCTCTAGGCGACGTCTATCCGTTCAGAACTCACATACTTGCCACAAAGCGATATGTAGGGTACTCGGTTCGTAAGAGCTCCTACAAAACACATATTAACTGTGGCTATAAGATAGTGTAGTGAAAAGAGACCAAAGGAGATGCTCTCGTAATAAAGTTCCCAAAAGTATACTCCCTTTGTCATCTTTGATGACCACCCGATAAACATCGAGAAAATACAGAGAATATTATGATTATGTCCATGCATGCTTCTCAGCAATGCGAAAACTCGTGCTTCTCCGTTTTTTGGTCTCTTTTGTTTTTTTTCTTGGTTGACGGTTGTAAAGCTCGGCGTTGTGATTTTTTACAACTGCTACGTTAACTTTTTTTAGATAAAGGAAATTTATTGATATCAACCAAATACACTCAGCCTCTGCAACAACGTATTGTCCTAACAACTTTACGTATGCACACAACCAAAAAATAAAAAAGAATTACAAAAAAAGACAAGTCCCGCTATAGCGATCCGTTTCTTGAAGAAGCAGCACTAACACCACCGAGACAACACCAGAAGTCCAGAAGTACTTGCTCACTAAATAATGCCTTGAGAAAGGTCATTGCCAGGCACAACCAATTAAGGTTAGACCTTGGATTTTCACCCTGCAAGGCAAGACTTTGAATTTCTCATGTGATGTCGCCCCCACTTGCAAGCCGCTGCTCCAAGTCACGGATCACCAAGCCCCCTTGCCACAAGACTCGAACCACCTTCGCTAGACCTCAGATCTTGGCTTCCATGTCATTCTCCGCCAGCACCATGGAACGAGAACATGCTCCATGATATTAACCGCCAACAGAGTTTCGAAACGCTCCCTCTGAAACCGAACGGCCAGAGAAAACATGGCACGACCGATTTCCACCCGATCCAACAATCTCCGAGCACCCCATGGAGTGCCGGTGGAGCCTTCCGGAACACGACTCATCCACCAGATCGATGAGGACAGGCACTGGCAAATCATCATCTTGGTGCAAGGAAAAATCTTAGGACGCCGCCATTATTCGCAAGACCAGCAGATCCGCGCACCGCTGGTAAACTCCATTGCAGGATTTGGCAGGAAAAGGAGGATCCAGTGCAGGCCAGCCTAACCCCACGATCAGCTCGGATCGAGCCCTCCCAGAACCGCGTGGCTGGGCACCGGCCCGACCATACCCCTCCTCCTCGACGCCTCCCGCCGAAGTGGCTCTGGCGTCGGCCAGGAGCAGCTGCGCCTCCCTGCGCCCCGAGCGGATCTCCCCACCTCTTCCCGTGGGCAGTTCCCAATAACGCCTACCCTGCCCCACCGACAACCTACAGGGTGGGCGCCGCCACCGCCGCCGGAGAGGGCAGCAACGACGACCAGGAAGGCAGTGGACGGCGGAGTTTGGCGGCGGGATCCCCCGGAGTCGCTCAGGAGAGGAGCGACTAGGGAGGAGAGGAAGGAGCCAGTAGTTTTTGTTGGCCCTGTAGTAAGAGCGATTGTTCATGGTGAGTTCCTGATTCCTGAACCAATTCCATTTTCTTTCCCACCAACTGTTGTACCGAACAAGGTATTTTGATATATTTAGCTCGGTCGAAAATAAACCCAAGGCTCAGCTTTTAGAGGAGATCCTGAGTTTTTTCTTGAGAAACTCCTTTTTCCTTTTTTGAGAATTTCTTGAGAAACTCCTCAGTTTAACCAAACCTAAAATCAGGCCCGTTAGGCCGTCTATACTTGTCGGCCCAAAAGTGAACGGGCCAACACAGCTAGACCTCAACATCTGACTTTTGTCATTATCCTTGAGGAAAAAACCTGGCCTTCGAGATTTTTTAACACCCATGCTACAAGGACATAGTACAAAACAATACAATAATTAATTTATAAAAATACAGATTTTGATGAAATTCTATTTTTGTTTCCGCTTTCTTAACCACAATACGCACCCACGAGACTTGCAGCATGGAAGCCGCTTCCCTCGGATAAACACGATGACACGGAGTCAGCCACCGACGACCGACCGCGCGCGCGAGGGATTTGACCGTGACCGGCGCCGGCCGGCTTGCAGAACCCGCAACCTCCGCCGTCCGCTACGCCTCCTTCCCCGCCCCGGCCCACGCCACCCACCTGCCAAGACCCACGTGCTCCCCCCCTATAGGCCCCCACTGACAGGTGGACCCCAACCCGGCAGAGGTCCCACGAGCTAGCGTGCGTGGGCAGTTCAGCCACTCCACGACGCACGCGATCCCCCTGCGAACTCCGCCACCGCACCAACTGCCTGCCGTCCTCCTCCTTCCGCAGCTGCATCCTACAACACTAGCAGACAGACGAACCAAACCCCACCGCACCGCGAGAAGCCTTCTGCAATGCCGGAGGAGAAGGAGTACGTCGCCGTTCCCATGGGCCAGGCGCCGGACCCCGCCGACCCCGAGGACCCCGTCAAGTCGCCGCCCAGGCCCACCTCGCCGGCAACCTCCACCCGCCAGGTGCGTGCGTATGCGGATGGATCTACCCACCCTCTAGGTAGAAGAGCCCTTGCTTCCGCCGCCGCGGCTGCGGGCCCTCGAGTCGGCGCGGCGGGGATTGTTAGAGTAAACGACCGAACCCTTGTGGTCGCTTGCGCGGATCTGGCCCGTGCTGCCGCGTCTTTGATCGGCAGTAGTAGGCGCCTGCCCTTTAGGAGTAATAAGTAGTTCCCGAGGTTGGCCGACCTCGCGTTTCGCTATCTGATTGATCGAATGCTGCGATGGCTGTTGTGCTGGCTCCGTTTAGTTCGTCCTGCATGCTAAGGTCATGGGTATTGTGTGTTGGTCAGATGTGTAGGCCGTAACGATTTGATTGGAACCTGAGTGACAGGAAACCTTCTGTTATTGCAAAGCTCCAGCTCCAGGAAACATCCTGTTGTTACTTATGCATGGCGCATATGTTTCACTCACAATTGGATTTAAGGTTTAGATGGATTTCGTCTCGTGCGTTTGGGCATGTACAACGCAGCTGGCCTCCGGAAGAGCCGTTGCATAGGGGACTGATAAAGCGTGCTGAGAATGGTAGGAGGGGTCGACTCGTCGTAGACCAAACTTGACATGGGAGGAATCTGTTAAGATAGATCAGATCTGAAGGATTGGAATATCACCAAAAAACTAGCCATGGACAGGGGTGCGTGGAAGTTAGCTAGCTATCCATGTGCCAGAACCATGCATGACTTTGTTTCGAGATCTTATGGGTTTCAACTCTAACCTACCCCAACTTGCTATGGAATGAAAGGCATTGTTGGTGTTGTTTGTTTGTTTGTTGTGTATATGTATCTAACAAATAGGAATTTGACGACTGCAATTAGTTAACTGCTCCTTAATGTTGGTCTTTAGAACCCTAGGCTCATTACTCTAAAATGTCACAACATCCTCTGGACAACCCTACTGGTGAAATACTTTGGCTATCTTACATACTTTCCATCTTGAGGCATCGTAACCATATTTTATTCTAACATCGTCCAAGTACTAGAGTTGTTTATGAAGCGCTCAAGCAAAGTACACAGTACTTGTATCCGGTATTGCTATATTACGTTCTTGTTTTATTTTCTCATTTTACCCTAACTAATGGAATTGTACTTCCCTGCGTGTTATGCTATATTTTTTCAAACTATTTATTTCACACTTAACCTGGTGCACTTCAATAGGCATGCTTTGCTGTTCTCCAAAGCTGGGTGTCAAGAAAATTTATGACTGGATGGTATGCTTGGCAAAAACTGATTCATAGATGTCGCAAGACCTATGAGTTATCCATGTCTAATATTTTCTTTTTTTTCTGTGCAGTGTAGTAATTTTCCCTATGGCTGTGACATTCTTCATCACATGGTGGTTTATTCGATTTTTCGATGGGTTCTTCAGTCCAGTCTATGCAAAACTTGGAGTTGACATATTTGGTAATTGTTTCACACATACTTCTCTCTAGCATATGTTAGTTTTGGTAAAATTGCATCTTTAGAAAAACAACAATGTCTATATTTACTCTACTTCTATGCCATAGTCTTATAGACCCAAGTAGCCCTTTTTCCCATTGGCTCTTTGCTTTTATTTGATCATCTCCAATAAGATCTAACAAATGCAAATCTTACTTCAAAGAGAAATTTGTGTTTTTCTTTGTGAGACTGATAAGGATTGTTTAGTTTATTTATACTGGTGTGTTTGATGGACGATAAGAAGTGGTACTGAGCTCCTGATAGTGAGACAAACTGAGATCCTCTGAAATCATTGAGTTCATGTGCCAACATCAGCCGCATGCTATTTTTTTTTTTGTTATTTCTCGACTATATTCATGATTTGCTTCATGCTGACTTGTATAATGTTTCTTGATTTCAGGCCTCGGGTTTGTGACGTCCCTGGTATTCATATTTATTGTTGGGATATTTGTATCTTCGTGGGTGGGCTCAACTGTCTTCTGGGTTGGAGAATGGTTTATAAAGAAAATGCCATTTGTAAGGCACATATATTCTGCCTCCAAGCAAGTTAGTACTGCTGTCTCACCAGGTAATTCATTTTTCATCCGCAACATCTGTGTTTGTTTATTTCTTAAATTTCTGCCGTTCATTGTTAATGCATGGCTGTTCCTTTTAAAAAGTGTCAGTGCATGACTTGTATATCCAAAACCGATATATTAGTAATCTGGTAAACATTATATAAGTGTGAGTACTTCATAAAGGGTTGAACATGTTTATGGGCCATGGGTTCTGTTTTAAAGTTATACAAGCTTGTGTATTAAATAGGACAATCCACATAAAGTCTATGGATCCTGACAATGACACACTGGTGTTTCTGTCTGCGCCACATTTGTGTTCTCGTAGGCATGACAAACTGGTGGCATTGAAATCTTTATGTCTATCTAACCAGAAACGAATCTTATAGCAATATATTATTCTTCATTGACAGATCAAAATACAGAAGCATTTAAAGAGGTGGCAATAATTAGCCATCCACGTGTTGGTGAATACGCATTTGGATTTATAACATCGACCATGACTCTTCAGGTACTTGTTTATACATGCTTGCTATGCATGGATTCATAACATACACATGAATACACATTTGGAGGTTTATCTTTATGCTAGATACATTACCATTAATATGTTGTGGAGAATATTGATTTGAGGATTTTATAAGCTATACATAGATCATATTGTACTTGTGCTCCTTTTCTGTTTGTTAGCGCAGTCCTAGAATAATTTCGTTCCTGGAAAATCGTACCCATTATTCATGATCTGTAACATCTGAACCATTTTAGATCTCAAGAATGTGGAGAGCCACAAAAAACCCTAAATATTAGGTCTTGTGTTGCTTGCTGGTTTTATCTTACAAGTCAGCTTATCTGGCTTATAGCCTATATAAGGTAGTTTAAATCACCCTCTCGTTTGAGCCCTGGAAAGGTCAGCTGGAGCTGCTTCTGGTTATAGGTTAAGGGTCACACTAGAGTGACATACTCAACTTAGTCCCATGGAATTTTGCTGGTAAGTGTACATAAGGCTAAATAAAAAATAAATTAAGCATGTCCATACAATCAGAGGACATGCCAAAATCCATACTAGACCTCAACTTCTAGAATGTTCTAATTTTTTCCCAAAATACATTATAACTTACACAGAGTAAAGAGACATTGGTTTATCCATTGTTCTCTCCAGAATCAACATTGAAGCTATGAACTGTTTGATACCTTATTGTGTACATCCATTGCACTTTATTGATTCATTGATGTACTTTATTTTGTTGTATTCTGAGGTGATCATCTATCATTGCATTGCAGACTGACAAAGGTGATGAAGAACTGTGTAGTGTCTATGTACCAACCAATCATCTATATATTGGTGATATTTTTTTGGTGAACTCTGCGGAAATTATAAGGCCCAATCTGTCCATTCGAGAAGGGATAGGTTAGTTATTTTGATTATCTGCTTTAAAGCTCCTTATTTCCAAACATTATATGCTGCTCTTGTTAAGTTCCCTGCTAGAATTCTCTCAGATATTATGGTATCCTCTTGTTGATAGCTATTTGTAACATCTGTATCCTGAGCTAACATAAGCTTATTTTAAACTTGGAGAGCATGTGGTCTTTGTGCTACAGTTCAGTTTGATGGTGCTTTTTACCTTTTAGTAGAATTCTTTCCATATCGCCTGAATTTCTAATCTTGTGCTTCTGCTATTATGATTGCTGCAGAAATAATTGTTTCTGGAGGTATGACCATGCCGCAGGTGATTACATCACTAGGACCTGTACCTCATAAGAACCAGGGCACCCGTTTAAGCAGAATGACGACTGCATGAGGCTTAAAATATCACTAGTATATCAGGTATAACCTGCAGCTTTGATTGGTGCTTGGAAAACTTTCCCCGTCTTCTGGCCCTGGCCTGAGTTTGGCATTTAGATATGCACTGATATTGGCATTTAGCCTCTGTAGATGTTTACAGTTGCTAAAGGAAGGAAGTTGTGGATGATGCTGCATCTGATGTACAATTTGTAGATTAGAAGGTGGAACACAAGGAATGTGACAAATGCAACACTGGTTGTAAATTAGGCCTTTCAGAAATCAAGGTGTGGTGTTGATGACCGTCGTGCACCGCACTTAAGGCGGCATAGGTGAGACTTTTGAAAATGTGTGCACCAAACGAGCGCTTTGTTGCTCATGTTGGGTCATTAATATGTAACTTCAACTTCTACCGAGACCGGCTAACTTTTAACTTCTGATGTTGTGGCATTGTTTCGTCAAAAGGAAAAACAAAAAATGTGTTCTCGTGAAGTCCTTGTCTGAAAAAAGAAAAACCAATCTACTTGTTACTTTGAAGCCCCATCTCCGTGGCCCTGGGTAATCGATTCATGGGTGAGTTTGGTTAGAGGCTTGCCAAAAACAATATATCATGTGCCCCGCCATTGCAGGTTATTTGTTATCTTGAAAGCAAAGTAAATAAATTTCGAAAAAATATCATGGAGTGCCAAGTGTTTTTCCAACACTACGTTGGACACTTGGGCGTGGAATTTGTGCAAGGCCCCAGGCTACTTAAAGCACTCCTTGGTCACGCTCACGCCCATGGGAATTGCTCAATTCAACTATTTCGAATGGGCGCTGTAGTGAAAACATGATGGCAAGGCAGGGTGAAAAAAATCCTCGTCTCCCCTATAGTGTTTTCTTTCTCTCTAGGAGCAGTGGTGATCTCCACCTTTTTCAGCAGTACGTTGGTTGATTTCACATGGATATTTAAGATTTAAATGTAGAATGGTAGATTTATCTCACTCACAATGAGGAATAACATTAATAGGACGCCATGATGAATCTTATCGTGTAGTTCAGAATGTGCCCACCTTTTGTCCGTAAGAGGGCAATTGAACGGTCCGTCATAGTGACAAGATATGGTTTTCTAAATGAGATCGATAGGCGGACAAACCCGAGCAATATCTACGGAGGCTCGGTGCGAATATCAGCTTGATTGAAATCAACATTCTCCTCTTTGTTTCAACCAATGACCGGCTTGATGCTTAATTATTTCTCTGATCAACTTAAGCAACTTAATTATTCCGTATGGGTAGAGCATTATGCATGACAATTAGTAAGGCTGCTTTTTGGCCCTGTGGATGCTTGCACTGAAATGATTGCCGAGTGAACCTAACCAATCAGGTATGTCACATGGTTTTGGTCTCCGATCTGACTCACTCAGCCATCATCCATCCATCAACACCTCCAGATTTGATGCTGCTGCTTTCAGATGGCAGAGCAATGCATGTGATTGCATCACGCAGGACCCACCCATTTTGTTTGGATGGATATATGACAAATCATCCCCCCTGAATCTGCCTAAATTCCTTCACTTGACTGAACATAGAGTAGATCCATGCATCACTCACTTGAGCTAGCAATGCATCCACCACAGTACTAGCACAGTGTGTAGTTAAGTTGGTACTGGACCATAGAATGATTAACCAGCTGCAACATCTATCTGACAGCTTATTAACCAGCTGCTTGCATTAAGAAGCAACTACTCAATTCCCAATCGTCCAAACTGAACAAACAGAAAGCATATATGATAAGTAGGGAAGTAACTAATTGTAGTTAGCTCATAGCTTAGGTCCATGCGATGCAAGAGTGGGAGTAGCTACGATCCATGCCTGCCATGGAAAGGGCCTTTAATTGCTGACTCAATATTCCGTTGTCCCTCATCAGCTACAACTGATTAAAGACATGCACGCATGCGTCTCCGTCATGCTTTACAGATCGACTAGGCGACCTTTAGTGTTAATTCTCATAGCTAGCAGGTAGCTTGTCACCTTAATCAGAGGAGGATCACTTTGAGCTAGCAAATCTGCAGGCAAGAACAGGTGTCAAAGCTAGCTAGGTCTTTGGATTCGATGACCACAACAAATTAATCATGCATGGGCTACCCAACTATTATTCCATCATAATTGGTTCATAAATAAAGAAGAACAAGAAGAAGGCAACAAGATGGATAACCGCATCAACCAACCAGCCGCAAGAACTCTGAATCTCATCATGTTGTACTACCAGTATTCCATGTTGTTGTTATTCAGTGACCGGCCGGGAATAGCGTGAGTTCGGTTGGGGTTGGATTATAGTGGACCACATATATAATATGAATGATGTATAGCAGTTGTTACAGTTAAACACCAATCAATCAACTGATCACCTACTCCATCTAGTTTCTAGAATCAATTGGCCTATTTGTGACAATTATTCCAAACTTGGGTAGAATCAATAGAACCAGCTGATCACAGTTTGCGAATCCGTCATCGATTTAGTTCGGTTTTGCTAATTATGATTGGAATGTTGAGAATTGCTAATTCATATATAACCCATCAAGATATTCACAAATTTATAAGTTAAGAACCTAGCTATATGAATAAATTTGTAAAGTTAAATGAGAAATAAGATTTTCCCAGATGACTGAGACGAACCCTGGTATATTTTGTTTGTAGTAGATCAACAAATGACCACTACATGTTGACCGTGCGTTTGTACTTGTATGGAAAAATTGTGAGTTGATTGATAAACATGTTGACAACTAATGTATCCATTTAGTAGTTCCTAGGAGTACAATGTTCCATTCATTGATGACATCGAACGATGATCCAAACCAAGAACTTAGGTGGAAGGTAGCCAACTAAGCCGGCCGCGAGTGAAATTTACAAGGCACACACGCATACTCAGAGATCTCGAAGCTAGATACGTATAAACTATGTAGTACTGTGCTCCAGTAATCTAGTGTAGTACATATTAATCAATAGTCAGGATGCAGGGTTTGGGGTTAACCTGTTTCTCGATTGGAATGTTAAGTGGAGCGAAAGTCATCTTTTCACGCCCTTTTCCCAAGATCCAACTTTGAGTTTCTCGGACGCGGCCGGCCGGATTGATGTGAAGTCTTTGCGCAGCAGGTGTCGTTAGATCATCCATATTTGCTATATATACGAGTATACGCAATGAATTAACCTCCTGTGGATTTGTCTAGCAGTGTGCAAAAAGCTGCAGGTGTTAACGGTTAACAAAGGTATGCAGTGCAGTGCAAATGGCTGAGTCAAGCATCCATGCATATGCATGGGGAAAAGGTTGTTGCGTACATGCATGTGCATGCCTTGGCCATGTACACTTGTTGATGAATCTTGTGTGAGAGTTTTGATTTTTGACTTGGATCTTATTGTACAGTACTGGATAGATTTGTCCATATATTTCAGAACGTGTATTTGCATGCCTCATCAAGCAGGACTGGAGACGTCAGATATATAATCTCTCTGTGGTAGAGTAGAAACTTAGTTGGTGGCACGCAAAGATGAGAGGTGACTAAGGTAGCTAGATAGCTAATCGTGACTCTAAGTTGCACCTGGACGTCTCTATTGATGTAGAGCTAGCCTGCTTAATTGTCATGGCTTAAACTCTGCAATGCACTATTAGTAACTGGTTTGGTATGACCTGGGATGTGCCATGCTTGTACACACATATACACTGCAATCTGATGTGGGTGCATGTGACTTGACACCCATCGGTTATGGTTATGGTGAGCTTTTAGATGCATGCATGGGTCGGCGATGAGTCACGGTGAAGTGGATCGTTAACGCTGCTACTTAAGATGGAAGAAATGAAAAGCAGATCGACATGTATGTGACAAACTGAAAGTCCCACCCAACACACCCCATGTGCATCGATCAATCTTTTCGCGAATCATCGCTTAGCTTTTGTGGCTTCTTTCTCCAAACCTGGGGAGCTAGCTAAGGTTGAATATTAATTACGCCCACACGCTAAGCAAGAAAGAGGAAATATATATATACTGCCCTGATGACTGGCCGGCCGCTGGGTAAATGGTTCTGCTGGTTAAGTAGAGTAGTACCAGTAGGAGTAGTAGTTAGATTGTTTTTACGTGCACCGACCAAATAAACTGCTTCTACCGAGCAGCCGACCAACTCGGGACTTAACACACCTGTAGTTAACATGATCTTGGCCTATACCAACCAATCAACTGTTTCTGGAATTCTACTTGTAAGAGCTTATACTAGCATTCCTTCTTTGGTACGGCACCAAAGCTTAACGATGGATTCGGACATGGAGATCACTTTCAGTGAATTTTCCTCGCAATCCCCCCCTGAACTTCATGCGGACATGAGAAAACCGATGTCACTGAATTAAGGGATGCGGCTCATATCGACGTGGACATGCAGAGCATAGTAGTAGCATATAGTATATCATTTCACTGAATTAAGGGATGAACTTCCACTGATTTCGATTTTCATTTAGGCGAGAACAAGGCCATGCGGCTAATCAACAGCAGGAAAAACACACGTTGCATGGTACTCGCATCACAAATGGGGATTGGTCATAGACTTTATTGACTTTTATCGCGTGAAACACTTGCCAATTATTTGGAACATAAGTCCCAATTACAAGAGGACCGAATTTGGCTAGATTAATTTGTTATTCTTAAAGAATAGCTTCCTTTTTAAATCTAGACATTGTGAGTTAGCTCGGGACTGACTAGGGCAGTGAGATGAACTAGTGCGATCACCAACTGTCGTTCAATAGTAAAGATATGTACTTGACGTGACTTTGACATGTATAAGACGGTGCTAAATTAGTAAAACACCCGGAGGAAATCGAGTCTAGTCTAGAGATCAGTTGAAGGACGGTGCCTTCCTATATACGGAGTATATAAAAGCGTGCCACTTTCTATTATCTTGATATACATGTACACACCGGCCGGCCTCTGTCTACTCCACCACTTGCATATTTACGTAGTGGTGAGTACATGTGTAGCCAAGTATCTAGCTTGTACTAGTTGCTTGCATGCATTGAGATTGAGAAGTAGATAGTACACTCTTGGTCTCGAGCACGACAATGCAAAAGCTATATTCTCGATCCATCAGGTATATACATAACATATTCGATCAAGGCAGGGATGATGAGTTGCTTGCATGTGCATGCATGCATGCATGGGAATCATTCTCAACACGTACTATTTTATTTTACATGCATACATTGTGCTCTCTGCATATTAGCCATTGTTTGTTTCTTTGCTACTCCATCTCCATGCAGGCCGGAATATTAATAATTGCCATCGTCCATTCCCTGACCGTCATCCCCTTGGAATCTACTAGGAGTAGTAGCTACTTACCTACCTTTGAATTTGGATGCACTAGTTAGCCGCACAAGCTTATAAGTTGGACCTCTCCCTCCAAATCCTTCCCTCCCTCAACTTATTTGCATGCCCAACTACCTAGCTCTTCCCTTCGGCCCTTATTCTTCTGTCTAAGCTCCATCCATCCTTGACGTCCATCACTTGATCATATCCATCGGCTAACTTGTATTTCAGTTTGATAGATTGATCTGATACCATATCACCATGGGTGAGGCAGTAGTTAACAAGGTAAATAATCTCTGTTTTATGTTCGATCATTCTTTGAATGAGTTACTCGCTTGCAACGTACTATGAACTAGTTAATCATCATACCGTCTCCTTATTAATTCAGGAGGAGGCGCCTAAGGTGGAAGCAGAGGCGAAGAAGGAAGAATCACCTGCGCCAGCTGAGGAAGACAAAAAGAAAGAGGAGGAGCCACCATCGGATGCTCCTCCATCCCCTCCACCCCCGGTGATCCTCGGCGTCGAGGTGCACTGCACCGGCTGCGCGAAGCGCATGAGGCGCTCCCTCCTACGGTGCAAGGGCGTCGAGGCCGTCCATGTCGACATGGCCGCCAACCACATCACCGTCAAGGGCGACGCCGTGGACCCCGACGCGCTGTGCCAGCGACTCCGCAGCAAGACCAAGCGCGAAATCACCGTCATCTCACCGGTACCACCTCCTCCTCCTCCGGCACCTGCCGACGAGGCGGCGGACGCGCCTCCACCACCACCACCACCCGCCGAGGACCCGGTTCGCACGGTGGAGCTAGCGGTGAACATGCACTGCGACGCCTGCGCGCTGCAGCTGCAGAAAAAGATGTTGAAGATGAAAGGGGTGCAGACTGCTGAGACCGACCTCGCCGCCGGAAAGCTTACGGTCACCGGAACCGTCGAGGGCGAGACGATCGTCGAGTACATCCACCGCCGCACCGGGAAGCTCGCCACTGTCGTGCCACCTCCGGAGCCACCCAAGGAGGAAGCCGCGCCGCCAGCCGAGGCCGAGCAGAAGCCCGCTGACGAAGGTGACGGCGGCAAGAAAGAAGAGGACGAGAAGAAGCCGGCAGCTGAAGCAGAGCAGGCGGCCGGGGAGGAGAAGAAGGAAGCCGGCGACGAGAAGCCGGGGAAGCAAGAAGGTGAGGAGGGCGTGGCGGTGGCAGTGGACGGCTTCCCGCCCGAGGAGACGATGAAGCGGATGGTCTACTGGCCCTACGGAGGCGCACACTACAGCTACAAGCTACAGCCGCCTCCCGATGCAGAGGAGGCCATGATGGCCAGGAGGATGGCCATGCACGCCATGCCTCCTCCACTACTGCCGCACCACCATCACCACCACCACCCCTATGCCATGACGCCCCAGCACCAATGGATGCCTCCTCCGCCGCCACCACCTCAGGCGCCGATGTACTACGGCAACAGCTACATGATGGAGCGGCCGCCGCAGATGTTCAGCGACGAGAACCCCAACGCCTGTGTCATCTCCTAGCCTGCTTTCATATATCCATGTGTCATGGCATGGATATGAACTGGTTTGGATTGGACTATATATATATTTCTATACTCCATTACTACTACGTATACTTACAAGGCTGTAGTAGGAGTATTAGCTAAGAAATTAAATGGCATTGGTCAGGCGTGCAGGATCGATGAGGAGGTTATATATACACCAGTTAGAAAATCAATGGATTGCCCCTGTTTTAATTGGCGATTTGTATGTATTTTCCCATCTGTAAGTGTAAGAAAGAGTAAGTATGTGTATCACTACTTCACTAGAAATATGTAATGTTGGGTGCGACAATCTCTTTGCCAGTTGGTAGCATTTGGATTCTTCAAGCCAAGCACTTCAAGTGGAAACTAGACAATCATCGGGTCATGAAAGTTTCTGCATAGTACTTCAAAAAAAAAATGCATTTGAGCTCATCGAGCCATTCGATATATATGTGTAGGTGGGAAAATATTCAACAGAAGTGTACCCTCTAGGTCATCAGGCCTTTTGCAAACACGGGAAACTTGACACACCAGTACTTACCGGCTATTAAATACTTATATATATTATATTATTATATATATATATATACTACTATAATATGCCTTACCGTGTCCATGGTACGTTGCGGTTGTTTTGCGTTTTGGCCCCTCGAAAACTAGGAAATTAACCCGCACTCCCCGACTAAGTGAAAAAAACGCCGACGCAAACGCCCCTCGACCCGTCTTCTTCCTCTATTCGTCTTCTTCCTCTATTCCCCTTTGTGATATGGGTGGTGCTGAAGGGATGCAGAGATGGTCCTCGTAGAGCTCGCTCCAGTCGCTCTAGCTCCACCAGTTCACTACACAGTGAAGCAAGCTTGCCCCAAGGTCCGAGCGAGACGCCAATGGCTGAAGACGAGGTGGCCGTCACGACCCCGGAGGAGCAGCTGACCACGCCGCTGATGGAGCAAGCAGCGAGCTCCAGCGACCCGTCCGTGGAGGTGCGGCTGTACCGGCGAGGCGTCGGCCCGGCCAAAGTCTTCCGGTCGGGCCTGAGGGGTGTTTCTTCCTTTCGTCCGTCGTCGGTACGTCTGTGTATGTGTAAATCGTCCAGATCGGAGGGAGCCGAGATGTCGATTTCCTGGGCGTGAGGGGTCAGTAGAGCGGTGGAGCTCTGGCTGGGCTCGGGTGGTCGCCGCAGATGTCGTCGACTGAGATTCTCCGAGCAAGCCGCTCACTCCAGCGTGTCCCGCCGCCCCGATGCTCTGCCTCCCTCCGGTCCCTGTCGCCATGGTGCATCGCTTCCTCAAGTACCCACCGCCGGTCCGCCGCCTCCATCAGTCCATCGAGGTGTACCACCAAAACGCCTATCCCTTTGCAACTCAGATTCCATCTGCCGTAGCTAGCTTCTAACAGCAGCCGTCCCCGATGTGGAGCCGTCTCAGGATCAGCTATCTCTTGTCTGCACCAGCGCAACAAGGGCAGTGGTGAAGGTTGGATTCGTCGTGTATTTGCTATTTGCAAACCTAAGAAAACCTTGGTAACTCACGTTCATTTGGTTCATGGCCTCATGGGTACCGGCGTATCGCAGCCTGCTAGGGAGAAGGGCTGATGAGGCTGAATGCTAGCTAGCTCGTATTGCTAATGTTTCTGTTGTTTTCTCTTCCTTTCGTTGTATTTTCAGCTGTGCAAAATTTTGACTATAAAGCAATTCAAGAATTACTGAAGCAGCTTGCAATATTCTCCTTGCACTGTCTCTGATTTTAGTAATGTCTTTTCTTAATTAAGTTTGTCCTTCTGAAGTATTGGCATGGTATAGCAAAGATTTGAAAGAATTTGGTTGTGTATAGCTACAGAGAAATTTGTAAGAAAATAAAAAAACATGATGCCACTTGCCAAATGATTCTCCGGCCTTATAGATGGCATGGTTGCACGTCTTCACCACCAAAGGGATAATTTACAAATAGCAAAGAGTGTACAGGGGCTACATGAATTAGGAGGAACACTTGAAGTTAGCTGGAATGGCATCACGCTGGCACAGGAACGTAGGATCATGGCTATATAACATGATAGGATTAAAAAAAAAAGTGGTACAGATTGGTGATTATGGCTACTTTTCTTTTAGCATATTTGATTGGATTAAAGGTGTAGAGCACAGCAAAAACAGATTGAGCTATACTAGAGTAATAATTGAATGAAAATAACCCGATGTCGATTATTATGTTAATGTATGCAATCCAATATCTTTAATACTACTCAAAGCCAAACATATCGTAAATTTCCTTCTGAATAGATATAGTGAGGCAGTATTATATACTATGGGTTATGCTTAATATTGAAAAACATTCCGTATATAACCAAGTTCATTAAGTATCTCATCGAGCTAAATGATTACTACGCATAATCATAGTTTCAACTTTTAAGGGATATACAATTTTACCGAAGTCGAGCTTCAAAAGATACCATATTAAGACAATACCCATTAGTTGACATCAGGACAAGCAAATTTTACATCATTCAAAATCTTAGAAGATCAGAAAACAGCATCATGGGTCACATAGACAAATGGTTTCGAACATATAGTTATCTAGAACTCCTAAATTGAGGCATACTGCAACCAACATGCATAAATTAACTACGTGCCGTCTAAGTTTTGATCAATTTGAATGTTAAATAAAAAAGTTATAAGCCCGTTGCAACGCACGGGCATTTTACTAGTACTTACTACTATTTCCTATCCATACAAAAAAAAAGCATATCATGATCCTCCGGTCCAAAAGTGTTCTTCGATCACCAGTTGCTACCCAGTTCCAAACTACCAGAAACACAAACACAACAACAGTTTTGAACTAACTGGTGGCATGTTTGTACAGCAGTTCATGGCAGTGTCACTCTTTTCAATCAAAAGTATCTTTTCCTCTTTTTTTCCAGATCTCTTCACTCATAATTCAAACCAGTACATTACGCAGTACAAATGTAGAATCCCGGTCACCTAAAACCAGAGAGAAAGAACAAAAACCGTCGAGGAAGTGAACACGGACGGTACAGCAAAGACAAAGCAACAGTCTCTGGGAGAACAGTACAGAATTCACATCTCCAGATTCTGAGCGTCCTACAGGAAGAACCACGAAGCAAGCACTGATTAGCCGCCAAACTAACCATTGGAGGGTATCTATAAACTCTGCATCTGAGAAAACGAGATCCGGATGGTGTTCCCCTCTAGTGGGCTGGCGTGCTTTGATACAAGGGCCTCGGTCGCTTCCTCTTCGCTCTCAAACAGGACAAGGGCCTGCTTCTTGCCGTTCGCCTCAAACAGCTTCGTGCCAACAACACAACCATGTTCAGACACGTGAGCACGGATCGCATCTTCCGAAATTTCTTGTGGGAGGGCGGAGATGTGGATCATCTTGGTCGGAGCACAGCAATGTCGGTAGTTCTTGACTACATTGCTATGGAACCTGTTGAGGCTTGAATTGGCGTAGTCGTGAGCATCAGGGGCAGGGGTTATGGTGGGGTACTTTGAGTAGTTAACTTCCATCTTGTTCCCAAATAGCATTGCTCCCTGCTCGCAGAAAAATGTACAAAGTGGCATTCCAATGTTAGTTAGGTGGCATTGCAAAATGTTAACGGTAGCAATTATACATGTGAATAACAAAAAGGAGTAATATTACATACAAAATGGAAAGAAGAAACTTGATAGGTTGATACTAGAGAAAAGACACGTACCTTTAGATAATGCACAGCTAGCTCAGACTGAAACCCATCAGCCATTTCTACAAGGGCGTGATCTGGTTTGTTGTGCAATACCTTGATTCGAACTATGTTTCCATATAAAGAGAAGAGATTGAAGAGCTTATCCTCATTGGTTTGCTGCACATGAAAGTTACAAGATGAGAGACGACTCTACATAAAGTCTTAAGAAAAAGTTAATAAATCCTATAAGTTGATGTCCACCATAAATTACTCATCCGGAGAGAACATAAATGACCACATTTGTTCTCGAATTTCACTTAGAGGTTAGGTCAGTCCTTGAGAATCAAAGAAAGGAGGTGATGGTTTAACTTCAAAAACACTGCTGACACCAATCCTACCCAATAACCACGTAAACAAAGACATATGAAAAATGCATTTTGCCAGGAGTTTCGATGATTGGCGATAGACCAAGAAAAACAAGACAGACTGAGCACCACGACAACATGCACACTATGCAAGTTCTACATTAGCATTATCATAACAGATTAACAGGTAAAAGGAGACTTCAGTTTTCAACCTTATTAACTGTGTAAATATACCAAATAGCTGTTCTACTTTAGGATCCAATCCAGCCAATCTAGTTGGCAGCATAAGAACATGGATTAGGTCCTTTGGCCCAAAGTTCAAACATCAATGACCTCTTTAGCATTTTTGAAAAGCCAATAACCAAAGCAACCTCTAGCAAAACTTCAGGAACAAAAATGGTCATTAACCCTCAGAGAACACTTACGATTAGAAATTTGATCACAAAACACCAACTGCTTTGCACCGTAATATTGATGGAAATATTAAGATTAGGAGAGGGGCCTTCAAGGTCCAATTCAAAACAGGTGAACGCTTACCTCAGTGTTTAAATTACTGACTATCAGTGTGCACCGTTCGTTGGTACCAGTCACTCCAGGCGGTAAAGATCCACCAAATGCAGCTGCAATCATTGCGGCTCTCCCCATCTGCTATGCACCAAATTCAAATATTTCTGTATAAGAACTTGGAAGGATATTTAGGCGAGATGCACACAAAGTAGCAAACATGTGTATCCAGCTGATTATTTCTGCAAATTGAGTAGAGAAAAACACCACTGGAGAACACCACTCAAAGGACTGTCAACCAACCTGTGCATACGGAGCTGTACACCAGAAAAGACACTAAATGAGATACTTTTCAGTGATCAACAAACGTATATTATTAAGGTAAAACACAATGATTTATGTAGTATGGTACCTCCAGGTTGTTGGAATGCATAAAGACCGCCAGGATCTGGAAAACCTTGCTGCTACAATTTCAAACTATTTAGCTTTGGAGCATAAATTGATGCAGACAAAAGTGGCATGACAAAAGAAAGATAATTGTTAAACCTGAGAGGGCCTTGGACGTTGTTCTGTAGGCAATGATGGATTTGTGAAATCCCTGGACAAAAAAAAGAAATCTCCAGCAAGTGACTTTCATGTTAACTGATGCTACATGGTAATTATATAAGATGACGTGAATTCTCCAACAATGTAGTTGAAGGGATTAGAACTGAGAAATCAATCTTACCTAGACCGATCATTGTTGAAATGGACTTGCAGTTCGCTCAGACTGGACATTCACACAAAGAAAGAAAATTACATATAACAACTGAGAATAATAAACTTTCAACTAAGAGCAGTCACAGCTCATACTTGGAATATTGGATATCCAGCTGGCAGCAACCATCATAGATATTCCTTCCCTGGAAAAATTGGTTTGTAAGATTAAGATGTGTCAGAATTATATGAGATTCGAGGACATTAATGGAGCCATGAAACAATTACATGCAAAGCACCAAATGCTTCCACAGCTTCTTGACGTGATTGATACTGAATGAGGGTTTGGAAACCTGCACCAAACAAACAAAATGCATTAAATCATCTTTTTCAGATATCAAAGAGATACATCAGGCTTATTCCTAGTCGGATGAGTGACTGAGTGCAGAAAGTACTGCAAATGAAACATTGAGCTTATCCAGCGACAAAAAAGCAAGCTTGCATCCACCTTCGTTGTATAGGTGTAAATGCGTAGTGACTTGTGCCACTCAGCTTTTTGTTGCTAAAGTTATTAGCACATATTAGACTGCCAAACACATCGCTAAAGAATTTTGCATCCAATGTAAGCAATTGATATGTACCACACATATGATTCATACAAAAGTTGCATTACACTTGCTATTTTGTCTCAAAGGTATACCATATTACGCCTATCACGAATACTTGCTGATAAATCAACATTATTATTCACGGGTAACCTGGAAAGTGAATCAGAGCATTCATATGAAGCGTATGTGTGTAGGTGCGTGAGAGAGAAAGAGGGGCGGAGTCTGACCAGCTGACTTCTGAAATGTGACAATCTTCTCCACATATCCATATGCTTTGAAAACTTGATGTAGAACCTCCACCGTTATAGGATAGAGCATGTGGTGAATAGTAGCTAAAAGAATTCGGTTGGGCTCTGCGTCCTGAGGGCGAGCAGCAAACGAGCACCAAGACAGAAGAGCGAGAGAAAGAAAAGAATAAATAGAGAGAGTAATAGGTATATCTTGTTGGAAAATTATGAGAGTAGATATAATATGAAAGTTAACTCAGCATCTGAAATAGATATGGGAAGATACTAAATATAGCTAATCGTCCTCCCAATTTTGATATATGTAACATTTTGACATTTCATGGTGGGGAGTAATTCAAGCCTTCTGTTTTTAGCATAATAATCCCACCACCAACAACTTGTAGATTCCTCTTTAGCATAAATACCACTATCATATATACAGCATGTAGGTGCACCAAACCATTTGATGCAACTGAGGGAACTAGATAGCTCATCAATGTTTACTCAAGCTAATATTTACGCAATGTTTTACAGACAGAAACAAGTCAAAAGTAGTGTTTGACAACTTTTAAAAAAAAGTATGTCATTTATTGCCACAGCTGAATGTGAGTTGCCAGTATGATGCAGCTGATTGCTAAATACGAAGCCCTAAGGAAAAGAACCCCGGTAGGATACAATAATCCATGTTCAGATTTACAGTTCACGAAAGAAAATGACAACTTCCGATAACTTTGGAAAGCTTATAAAAAAAACTTTCAGATTAGACAAGTATACCTGATCAGAATTCCGTCCATGAGAGCTCTGGTCAGTGGTAAGTTCTTGGTGGGATGAAAATTGCATATAAACATTCCTTCCTCTAAAATGAGACAAAAGGGTGCACACATGTGCAAAATGAAATAAGCACATAGGAAATGGGATATGAAAGTAAAGGAGAAGTACAGTTCAGGTGGTTTAGGTGAACAAAATGTAGCACAGAAGCGCACAAAGTTATTATTTTCCGAGACGAAAAGAAAGCGCAAACCATATAGCTAAGCATGCATTATCAAGAAGGAGCGATAACTATGCACGAGCGGCTAACATTGCAAAAGCTATGCCATAAGTAATTACTGAGCTCCAGGCATCCAAAAAACCGTCACAGCCAAGAACCGCATCACCTTACGCTAGGTTGGACGGTACTGTAGTATTGCAGGGCGCTGACGGAAGAATGAATGTCCTGCATCTGGATAAGCGCCTGCACGGCAACACAACAATATCAACACAAGGCCTGCTTGAATGCTCTACAAAAACAGCGGGCCAAAAAGGAACCCACCTGATTCTTGGCGCGCAGCATAACGACCTTGGACGCGGCGCCGAACGGCTGCAGCAGCTGAACCAGGTCGCCCTGCCACCGACGAACAGCGATAAGGAGAAGCGCAGAGCTCAGCAAAAACGAATTTTTTTAACTCAGAAAACCGAAAATCACCCCTGACTGACAGAAGAACACGGAATGGAAGAAGAAGGAAAAGGTTCAAGATTTAACCCCTCTTCTCACCTCGCCAATCTCGTGGCCGACGTTCCGGATGTGGATCACCTTGGACGGCTCCGCCATCGTCCTCCCGCGCTGAGGCAGAACCGGCAACCACTAACTAATCACCACGAAATTGCTCACATCAGGCTCGGGTGAAACGGAGAGAAGGGCGGGAGTCGACGGGAGATCCAGAGCTATAACGCTCCAGTCCAGGGGCAGGAAACATTACCTTGTTGGAGGGTTTAGGCGGGAGGGAGATCTAGGTTTTGCCCGCGGCTGTCGCTGGCGAGAGCGAGAGGGAGAAGCGGAGAATGGGGAGCGGGGGGGAAGAAGAGCTGCTTCTGTTTGGATTCGGCCGGAAACCAGAGTGACTTCTGTTTCGATCGACCACGGTCGTGGTCGTGGGCGGCACGTCGTTTAGCCGCACGTGGCGTCTGGGTTTAGCTGGATAAGATATGTTCCTCGCAATTGGAAATTCATGTTTAACTGTATTGGGACAAATCAAATGTGCTTATTTTGAGCCGGAGTGAATATATGTGTGTGGAGACTCAAACTTACGACAGAAATGTTGGTGGTTTGAGAGAGGCAAGACAACCACCATTTCCTTTCTGAGATATAAGATGTTTATACATTTCAAATAAGTTGAAGATTTTTATATTTCTCTTTCTAATTCACATGTGTCTCTATGTTTACACTAAAAAAATGGCTCGGTGTCCTGCTATAATGTAAATGACATCATTCTTTTATTAGATTCTTCTTCTTATTATTATTTAAACAAGACAAACAATTTTTCATTTAAATTAATAGAGCGGATTCTTTACCCCCGGTGGGCTAGACCCCCTACTGGCTGCCGTCTGATCCCTACTTGGAGATTCGTGCTGGTATGACAGTAAGTTGTGCATGCAAGACTAACTATCGAGAAGCAGGTAATAAGAGTAATTATGTCCTAATTTTTGGCTGCTCGTCAGTACCTATACATGCGCGTGTCAGCGCATGGAGAGGGAAGCAGTTAGGCCGGCAATGTCTTGTCACACACTCCACAGTGATAATGTCTTGTCACACACTCCACAGTGATAAAATTAATTTTACTGCAAATTCTCTGCTATGATGAAGCATGACAGTCAAGCCAGCGACTAAACAGGATGACCAGCATGCTTGGTGGTTGTCCGAATGTACATAACTATGATTATATGACTGATGCACACGGAGGGTGTGTTGTTGGGAAACCCCAAGAGCAAGGTGTGAAGTAGTGCAGCAGCAAGTTTCCCTCAGTATGAAACCAAGGTTATCGAACCAGTAGGAGATGAAGAATTCACCCGAGCTATTGGCGCCAGAAATATGCTTCCTGGTGGTTGACGTGGAGCCTGCACACAAACAATCAAGATACTTTGCCCCAACTTAACAGTGAGGTTGACAATCTCACCGGCTTGCTGTAACAGAGGATTAAACGTATGTATGGAAGAAAGATGTATGTTTACAAAAAGTAACAGATTTGCAGTTATGATTTTATCAGATCAATGAGAAGGACCGGGGTCCACGGTTCACTAGTGGTGTCTCTCCATAAATAATAATAACATTCATCCATGCGTAGTAAACAAATTACAGCTAGGCAATTGACAGAATAATGATGAGCAACCCAATACATATACTAACGTTATGATGTCTAGTATGAGATTCATTCGGGCATTACAACAATATACATAGACCGTTCCAACCGCATCTATGACTAATAATCCACCTTCCGGTTAGCGTCCGCACCCCTTTCAGTATTAAGTTGCATGCAACAGATTATCGCCTTAAGAACTGTGTGTAAAGTAAGTAAGTAACATCATTCTTAGACAAAGTACTATTGTTTTATCCCTAGTAGCAACATCACATCTATAATCTTAGATCTTTCTGTCACTGCCTCAGATTTAATAGAGACATGAACCCACTATCGAGCATAAATACCCCTCTTGGAGTTACGAGCATCTACTTGGCCAAAGCACACACAAGTAACGGAGAGCATGCAAGATCATTAAATAGCACACACACGATATATTATGAAGCAATAACTTTAGTACTCAATATTCATCGGATCCCAGCAAACACAACATGGAGAATTACATAAAGATGATCTTGATCATGATAGGCAGCTCACAAGATCTAAACATGTTAGCACAGGAGGAGAAGACAACCATCTAGCTACTGCTATGGACCCATATTCCAAGGGTAGACTACTCACGCATCAGTCCGGAGGCGGTCATGGCGACGTAGAGGCCTCCGGGGACGATTCCCCCTCCCGACAGGGTGCCGGGGAGCAGTTCTGATCTCTCCCGAATTGGTGTTGAAGGCGGCGGCTCGGCACTCATGGAGGAAAATATGAACATCGTATGATTATTTCTAGGTCAAGAGGTATTTATGGGCAAAAGGGCAAGGTTGGTGGGCGCCCTAGGGCCCCACGTCACCTCCTTGCGCGGCCAGGATGGGGCCCACGCCACGAGGTGGTGTGGGCGCCTCGCGGCTACTCTTCGTCTCGTCTTTGGTTCCTCGTGACGTAAATATCCCAAAAATAATTTCAGGATCTTTTATTTCCAATTCCGAGAATATTTCCTTATGTGATTTTCTGAAACCAAAAACAGCAGAAAACAAGGAACTGGCACTGTGACATCTTGTTAATAGGTTAGTCCCAGAAAATGAATAAAATTATATAAAATGCATATAAAACATGTAATAACATGATATAACATAGCATGGAACATAAGAAATTATAAATACGTTGGAGACGTATCAACATCCCCAAGCTTAGTTCTACTCGTCCCGAGTAGGCAAGAACGATAAAAGAAGAATAATTTCTGAAGTGACATGCTTAATCATAATATTGATCATATAATAATGTAAGGCATGTAAACTGAGATCAAATGAATAAGGGCTGTAGTTTATATTGATATTAAACGAGTAATAAATAAACAAGTAGGTGAAGCAAGCAAAGCTTTCAATGATATAGTACTAGATAGCAATCAACTGTGCAAAGTAGATATTAAAGATGATTTAAGCTTCAAGCACAACAATATAATCATCTAATGCTTCCAACAAACATGACAACTTAATGAAAGGATCAAGTCAAGCAATATCAATATGCACGTAGAAGATCAATACATTATTTGTTCAAAAGAAACAAGCAAGCGTTCAACGTTAGTTCCTGGCACCATGATGTTATGGCTAAGAGAATGTTAACGGAGGTTTGGAAGGCCAACAGAAGAAAGGCTCACAAAACTGTAGATGATCATTAGACAAGAGAAAGTCATACCATCGAAGCTATGCAAGGAGTAGTGATTGCCATACAACGGATGCACATAGAGCTATAAACATATGAAAGCTCTCCAATGGAACTAGTGGGGGTGCATCCAACTTGCTTGCTCACGAAGACCTAGAACACTTTTGAGGAGGCTCATCATTGGAATATACAAGCCAAGTTCTACAGTGTAAAGTTCCCCACATAGTTATGCAACTAATACATGAAAACTCTCTCGTATGGAGTAAAGGTGCTAATCACGAGCACAAACGATGATCATAAATGATATGGTGATATAACATGAGCACAAGTGATGACCATAAATGATATGGTGCTATAACATGAGCACAAGTGTGTGATAAAGAATAGTAATGCTGCCATCTATTTATTTATTTATTTATTTATTTATTTTCTTTTTTCTTTTCTCTTTTTTCTGTTTCTCTTTTCGATGGCCTCCATGGCTCTTTTCACTTTTAGGGGCAAGCATCCTAATATGATATACTCCCTCCATTCCATAATGTAAGAGCTATAGTTTTTTAAGAAAAATTCCAAAATATATGGTTTACAACGATTTTTGGATGAATTTACCGATGAAAAAGTGAGTTACATTCTCGAACGGAGTGATTTTATGGATTGTTTTCATTTGTTGTCTATTAGTGAGTCCTCTCTTCTGAATTTTGTCTAAAACAAATGAGTCCATAGTATGTCAAATACTCATGTCTTAATATCCGTGCAGAAAACTATAGCTCTTACATTCAGGAACAGAGGGAGTATGATATATGACAACACACTAATGATGATAAGACAACAAATTGATGATACAAGTAACTAATATGAATGTGCCATAAGAATGCATATAACAACGGTGCCTCTGCCAGTGTAGCAGGTTATGCAGTGATCTAGCGTAACATGGGTAAAACCACACATCAGCTTTATAGAAACACGCAAAGCAATATATGAGTAATGAATGACAACAAGTCATGTAATGTAAGATGGATGTTGCATGGCAATATATCTCGGAACAACTATGGACATGCTGTAGTAGGTAGGTATGGTTGAAGGTGGCGATTTTCCCCGTGGAGGCGGGTACCCGCGGGTATGTTGAAAGCATCGGTATGACACCTAGAGGGGGTGAATAGGTGCTAATTCAAATTTTAGTTCTTTTTCAAATTAAGATTGACACAAAAGGTAAATTCTCTAGATATGCAACTATGGTGAATTTACCTATATGACAAGCTAGCAACTAAGCAAGATATAATAAAGGCGATAAATAAGGATAGAAGTAACCGAAGTGAAACCACGAGACGACAAGGATGTATTCCCGAGTTCCTCCCTAAAATGGGAGTACGTCTCGTTGGAGAGGTGTGAACCAACACAATGGTTCAACGGCCACAAAGACCTCACCCAAATCTCCGGTGAACCGCACCACAAAGGTTTGGTCCACTTTCCACTATCGGAATCCTTCGAGGCGGAATCCGGAGCCTTTACAACAACGATTCGGGGCACGACCCACAAAGAGCTTGGGGGCTCCCGAACATGTAACATCCTAGGATTTTTCAAATTCTGAAAAATCAGAAAAATTAAAAACTTTTTTTGAAAACTATTTGTATGTCGATTTGAAAACAAAATTCATGCATGCATTCATCATTTTCTTGCATTATTTATATTTGAAATTACAATGGTTGAAATATTATTTCCACTTGAAAACCTATTTGAGAAAATATTAAAAATAAAATAACGATTATGCTATTTATCTTATTTTACTTTAATATTTTGATTATAATTATTAGAAATAATTATTTTCATATGTTCACAATTGTGGTACCAAATTTTATTTAGCCATAAATAAATTAATTAAATTTCTATTTCCAAATTTGACAAAAGTGTCAAATATGCATTAAATCAAATATTCAAAATTAATATTTTTAAAAAGTGGTCAAAACATGTCCATAAATGTTTTAAAATAAAGATATGATTTTTAGAAATTTTTAGAAATTAATTTCACTTAATTCAGAGTTCTAAAATAAAAGTTATGAATGAATTAAGAAAAGAAAAAAACGAATCGGGCCAGCCGGCCGGCCCACGAACGAACCGAACCGAGCTATTTATCCAACTCAAACCCTGAAATTCGTTTTTCCAACCGCCTTTCATTCAAACACGTATATCTCAAGAAATATAACTCCAAATCCGGATCCGCTTGATCCTACGCGTTCACAACTCCGAGCCCTATCTATTCCACCATCCCTCCGTCTATATAAACCCCTGTAGCCGTCGGCATCTCTTTTACTCTTTTCGTTCCACCGAAACCCTAATCAGCGAAATAGTATTTCGTTCGTTCGACGAACAAAACCATCTCGTCGATACCTTTCCATCCCAATAAGGCTCAACTCTTTTCATCAAGCGTGGAGGAAGAATTTCGAATCGTCATCCATCAGATCTGAAGTCGTATTTCTCAGATCTCTTCGCGCTCGTTGCGTCAAATTGAAATTCCTTCGGTGAAAAGGTAGATCTACTCTATATCTACAACTTTCCTGTTGACAACTTTTTATTTTAACGTGCGTAATTTTCTGTATAATACAGATCGTGTTTGATGTTGTTCGAGTAACCAAACCATCTTAAAAGTTTGGGACGACAATACGAAAGTTGTTCCCCTGATCAAGACCTTTCTTTTGCCCCAAGCCTCACCTCTTTTGGTTCAGCGAGCTGAGAGATATTCGCGTTTGAAGTTTCGGATCAGACAGGTACTTTGCGATTTGTGACCAATCTATTCATCCACTTATGTTATAATTCTGATAATTAGAAAGAGCACGTAATTCTCTACAACTTTCGTTAAGAGTGTTTTTCCATCCGAGCAACTTTATTTTTGGTCAAATTCGTAGTTAAATCCCAGTCAGCCTGCCACGTCAGCAAGTCAATTCCTACGTCAGGAGTCAAAGTCAACCGAAGACCGGCAGTTTTGCAGAAAAATCCTAAATTTTAAATCTATCACCACTTTTTATTGGTTTGGTCAAATTTTACAAATAAAATATTTTTGGAAAGCTTATGACACGTAGAAACTTTTGGCATCATTACTTTTATGTTTTGTCAAATTAAAATTTGTTGAAATTTAAAAG
The DNA here is from genome assembly GCA_026929855.1 of Poa annua. Taxonomy (NCBI): domain Eukaryota; kingdom Viridiplantae; phylum Streptophyta; class Magnoliopsida; order Poales; family Poaceae; genus Poa; species Poa annua. The sequence goes on from CM049431.1 coordinate 87,364,883, forward strand.
TGGCATTAATGGTAAATTGAACATAACTTCAAATTTGAAATTTGAAACTTGTCAAACTCTTTTGATATAAATTTGAATGTCTAAGTATTGGCAGTAGTATTTTTCTACTAATTTTTGTAGAATAATTTTCTATGATTTTATAATTTATATTGATTAAATACTTTTAAGTGTTGTTTTAATGATTAAAATTGATTAAAAATTTATTAAAATTTATTTTCATCATCTATTCGAATTATAAAGTACTTAGTCATATTATAACCACTTTGGTATTAAAATGTACTTAGAAATATTTTGCCTCTTTAAACAAAATAAATTCTTTGTTAGAAAATATTGATAAATATTTTTCGACAACACTCTTCCTTAGAAAAATTTCAACATCTTAAAGATGCTAAATCTTTTCCTTAGAAAATTTTAGCATCTAGAAAACTTAGTTGTTTTATTTTGTTAAGGGTTGTCCTTAGAAATAAATTGCATTGCATGCATGACATATCTATTGTATAGTTATACTCCTTATAGGAAAACTCCTTCCTTATTTTCCCTAAGTTAGGATTATTTTCAACCTAGTGTTTTGGTAAAGTGCTATGCACTTAGACACTTAGGATTTCCAAGATGGAGCTAGAAGGCCATTGAAGGACTTAGCCAAAACAAGACTTCAGAAGTATCTCCAAGAAGTAGAAGCACTTAGAAGAAAAATCTAGAGGAAGTTCATGAAGACCAACCAGAAATATTTTCCAAGTCTTGCTCTCTCTCTCTTTCTTTTCTCTGAGACTTCATGAAGGACTTAGAAGAAAACAGACTCTGGAAGCATCCTCAAGATGTCAAGCACTTAGAAGAAAAGTGAGAAGAAGTTCAAGAAGGCCAACCTCCCTTTTATTCTCTAAGTCTTTCTCTCTGCCTTTTCTTCTTCTCTGAGAACTCAAAATCCAAGACCAGCCTCGAGGATACAAGAATCATCAAGTCTGAAGATTATTCAAGTCTACCAAGAATTCAATCAAGACATCACCAAGGAGAATATTACAAATCTGGAGATGAAGCCTGGAGGACAACTACATAATTCCTTCTTTTCCCTCTTTCCTAATCTTGTCCTTTAGACTTAAATAAATTTTGATCATGATGTTATCATCTTTGAAGTTTGTTGGATCCTAGCGGCATAGTGAGATGAAGCGGCCTGGAAACAAACCTTACATGTCCACGTACATGAGACCTGTTCCACAATTTAAGTGGCTGGCCGGGTGTCTGTCTCTCTCACTTTAGTGAATATCCAATTTACAAAGAGTTGATAATAATTGTTGATCACCTCGAAGAATACAGCTAGTATTTTCTCTAAGTATTTTGCACATCAAGACTAAGCCATTAGAGTGCTTATTCAAGACGATATAAAACAAAATATTTTATTCAACTTATGACCTTAGCCCTTAGTCCTTTTGGACCAACCTATTTTCCCTGCGTAAACTTAAAAGATTTTCGTGGCATGAAAAAGCATTTCTAGCCCTTGGGAATATTTTACACATCATGCATAAACATATTTTCCTTAGAAAGTTTTATAAAACCTATTTATTCATCTAGTATGTGTTTGTATGCATTGTGGAGTTGTGCTTGCTGTTGATTGTTGTATTGTTGCTTGTCTATACTGTTAGATTGAACGGAGAGTCCCGAGTATCGTTGAAAAGAGTTGTGAACAACGACAACATTCAAAGGCAAGTGGCACACCTCATAAACTTCCTATTATTTCTATATGCATTACTTAGTGTATTTTTATATGCATGTGTAGGATAGTATTGCTATGCTAAACCTGTGTAGAATTCCTTATTCCTGTGTCTAGGTTCCTATGCAATACTTAGTAGAATTATTGATGCTATGCAAATGTTGTTTTGTGAAAATCTAAATTCTACTAAGTTAAGAATGAAACACCTGGGTGGTAAGTGGTTGTATGGTTTATGTTGAGTGGCTACTCAGGTCCATGTCTATGGTTCCTGGAGTATGTACACTTGTGAATGGCCACCCAGGAACAGAGGAATCTGAAGAACTCCGAGTGACGATTGCTTCCAGTGCAGCCATTGACATATGGGCTCTGGCTTGATCAATTATGTTGCGTGGACTCTCTCCGGCTTGACAAGCAGATGTAGGGGGATGTTAGGTGGAACGGGTCAAGCCAGAGTGGGAGGGAAAATGCTTCTGAAAGATCTCGTCTCATTCTCTCCTTTCCTTATCACAAATGGTGTGTAAAGGATACCTTGGGTTGAATGGGTACAATGGTGAACGTGCACAACCTCTGCAGAGTGTAAAACTAAGTATTTAGCCGTGTCCCCGGTACGGACAATTTGAGCAGCTGATCACGGACGTCAACGGAGGATTCCATCATTCCAACTTCAGAAATAAAACTTGATGGGTGAACAAGGGAAGATGAGATTTATGGTTTTCATGCCATACTCGTCTTGATTTCAAGAAAAGTGTTTTCAAAAAAGTAGGAAAAATTGGCTTTATGCAAATTAGCCTTGAACTCCACCAGCCAAATATGCATATAGGCTTTAGAGTTATTCCATTAAGTGTCCACCATAGTGTCACTTGCCAGACTCCATTTTTAATGGAATCTGACCCACGTTGTTGCAATATTTTTCTTATTGCAGATTTGATCAGATGACGAGTGAGGTTTCGAGTCTACAACCAACATGTTTTCGCCTGTGGCAGCATGAAAGTTATAGAGACTCACTGCTATTGTATTTCCGCTGTGTACTTTTTCGATGCTAGCTTTATGCTATGCAACTTGTAACAAATATTTTGTAATTCTGGATCATCGATGTAATAAAATTGACGCTTTGTTGCACTGGCGGAGCATCGGCAGGGCGAACCTGGGCGATCGCCCCCCTACAAAACTGAACTTACGTTATTGGCTAGTAATACTTTTAGCCCATTAACGAGTCATTGGCTACTTCTACATCGAGTTAGTACTATTGGACTTTTGGTGCATAGGAAAGCTACACTTTTGGGCCATGGAGCCATCTCTCACCTGCCCCATCGGCCTCTGCTCTCTCTCATTTACCGCACAGGCCCACTCAAACTGTGTATCATCTTACAGCTATGGCTTCTCTAAAAACAAATATCTACAGGGTAGGCACGTCTGACAGATTGCTGCGATTATGAATCTTAGGCTCTAGCAATTTGCGATTTCTTTATCCAATTATTTGATATTTATGGGTACCATGAATGATATGAATTTACAATCTTTCAAATCTAAACCTAGGTTATGTAAAGTGTCGTACCATTTTGTATGGATGGAGTTACAGTAGCCACTATTTCGCCCCCCCTGCAATTTCGTTCAAGCTCCGCCACTGCTTTGTTGTGATATTACATCGTAAACTGTGTGTGCAAATGAATCGATCCAGGGATTTGCACTATACACAGGTATCTGCCTTATTTAAAGTGCAGGTACGCTACAGAACAGCTACAATCTGTCACAAAGACAAGAAGGTAAGTACAACAATGGGCTAGGTTTTCCTAGTGGAAACCCTAGCAAGTGTTCCCTCAAGGGAATGAGGGGGAAATGAAGAATGGCTCGGTGAAGATGTAGATCGGGGGCTTCTCCTTCAATCCTCCAAAGATCAACGAGTTTGGATGGGGGGATTGGGAGATCTAGTGATTCTTGGCTTGCAACAATGGAGTTCCTCTTTTTCTTGGTCAAGCACTTTTGCTAGAAGAAGGAGGAGGGGTAAATACCCCTCCTAGCCGTTGCAGCCATTCACCAGGCCGAAAACTCCGGTCCTAGTGGCCGGAAACTCCGGCCTGGGGCGGAAACTCCGGCCGCAGGAGGCCGGAAACTCCAGACCCCACCAGGGGCTGAACACCAGTTTCTTCAAACTGAACTTGGACATCTTCGAGGTACCTGAGGCCGGAAAGTTTGGTCTCGGGCGGAAACTCCGGTCCACAGGACCGGAAACTCCGCCCCCCACCAGGGGCTGAGCACAACTTCGGCAACAGAGGCTTTGGGAAAGATTCCGGTCCTCAGGGACCGGAAACTTCAGGCAGGGGCGGAAACTCCGGCCCCCAAGGCCGGAAACTCCGCCCCCACCAGGGCTGAACACACTTTTCAGTGCTGCCTCTTTTTCTCCTTTTTGGTGCTGATGCATCTGAAGTGTTCCTAAATTATCCTGCATCACTTAACACCAACTTAATACATCCACATGTTGTTAACTAACACACAAAACACAGAGATCATATAAATGTCCTTTCAATCTCCCCCTTTTTGGTGTTAGATGACAACACATGGATTTGCAATCAAAGTAATTTCACTAACATGTAATGATAGCTGAAAGAGCTCCCCCTAGATGTGTGCATCAAGAATATTTGCTTTGAGAACTCTTTCGTGGACTAGTGATAGCCGTGCATATGCGCATAAGGGCCAGGTCTCGAGTTCGAATTCTCACTTCTACCTTAATGACAAAGCCGGGGTGGAGTCCCCCCTCCGGTCTTGTTGTTTTTTTAGAATATTTGCTTTGAAATGCACGTGCACACATATAGAGGCAAATTCGAACAACAATTTACAAGCATGATAAGTAGACAATACATTTCACAAATAAGACATAGTATAGTATGGGTTGAGTTTTGGGAATCATACCTTGTGCACAAAACTGAAGATATTAACCCCATATAACCAAGGCACAATAGTAGTCTCAACCACATAATATAAGAAACCCAAATGTCTTACACACATAGTTCATGACATAGAGAAGGCAAATAAGTTCGAAATCCAAAAATCAAATAACATAACAAGGACACAAGCGCAATAAAATGATAGAGGCACATGCTTGTGTCCCAACCCATGCAAATCCCGGAGAGAACCTAATAGAACTACTTCTCCCCCTTTGGCACCGAGACACCAAAAAGGGAAAAGAGCATAACTAACGAGCCCATGAAGATCACTCGGTGTCTTCATCCATGTCGTCATCTCCTTCGTCGTCGTAGTCCTCATCGGAGAGGTTCATGGGAGCCTTGCCGGTGTTGTGAGACGAGGTGGGAAAGGAGGTCACATCCGCATAATCAGCCCAAGGAAAGACATCCTAATTCCATTGGTCAATAGGGGCCGTGTGAGACGAAGAGGAGGAAATGATGGGAATGCCAGCTTCATCTTCTTCCGGAGGAGGCGTAACATTTCCATTGTTCATTTTGCGCATCTCCTTGATCATCAATTTTGGTTGCTCAAAATATGTTTCTCTCTCACATAAGACCCATGATTCTCCTTGTGAATAGCAACGTCCATGCATAACAGTTTCCTCTTCCACCAAGAGAGCTTGCTAAATTCCGCGTTTACCTTGGCCTTCCCTTGAAGACTAGTGGGGGGATCGGCATTCTTGCTTCTCCTCTTAGGTAAAGGGGCATCATCTTCGTCACTAGTTTGGGGAGGAGGTGCACGAGATGAAGAAGCTTGCTTTGTGTGCTTGGAGAGAGTATGAAGAGTACCCTTGGCATGCTTGGTGAAGCTAGAGCGATCAAGTGTGGGCACCTTGGAGAGAATGAGCTTCATCACATAGGGAGCATAGAGTGGGTTCTTGTGCTCAAAAATGGCCCAATGCATCTCGCACTTGATGAAATCCATCACATCCACTTCTTGGCCTCGGCATTCCGGACCGGCTTGAAGGACCCTGTGAGCATGGAAGAGTAGGTTGACAAGACCCCCTCGAATAGCATCCACATTCCCGACTTGAGGAGCAAGGTTGAGCCGAACCATGCGGAGGAAGATGTTGAAAGTGGGAAGGAGGTCTTGATTAGAGCCCACTGAAGAAGCAACGGTGTAAAGAGGGTGCAAGCGGCGCTTGTTGTATGTTGTCCCTTCCACATGCATCCTCATCCCAACTGGAGTAGTGGCCCCCTTGAAGTCATAGCCCAAAGCAGCCGCAAACTCCACAAAGTTGGAGGTGCACTTGCGCGGTCCACTCATCTAAGTCATTGTGACATCATCATCGTTGTCAAACACCACCGTGGCAAAGAACTGCTGCACCAGCTGAATATCATAATCCTGCTGAGTATAAGAGATGAGCTTCTCCAGACCAAGCTTCCTAGCAATCCAAACAGCCTCCTGAAAGTATGCTTTCTTGTTAAACGCCTCAAGATCCAGAATCTTCTGTTCACAGACCGCGTGCTTCTCAATCCGGGCATAAATCTCCTGCATAATCAGTTGCTGCTCCCTCCTTGGGAAATTGGGGTTGGTGGTGTTGGGAGGCAAGTCATAGAACTGGTGTGACCTCATACGACGGAACTCTAGCTTCCCCATGCCCAGAACGGTGGTCAAAGAGTCAAAATGAGCTTGCTCGGCCTCTTTTTCATTATCAAAACCACCAAGTTCAGCTTGTCTAGTGGCCTCCTCATCGATAGTGCTTTGCTGTCTCATGCGGCCACTGCTGCTATCAAAGATAAGCTTGTCCCGTGTTTGAGCTCTTTCTTTACTTGAAGCAAGGAGCGGATTCCGGGTGACCACCTTTTTCCTCTGACCTGTGAAACAGAGAGTACATGGATAGCATGGAGATAAGTTTGCATGTCCAAGAAAGCCAAAGGGAGAAAATTAAAAGTGTCAAAAAAATTCTCAGATATGAGCTAGACCGGAGTTTCCGGCCACAGGGGCGGATATTCCGGCCTACACCGGAGATTCCGGTGTATGAAGGACCGGAGTTTCCGCCCTGTGGCAGAAAACTGCAATCTAGGTCAAATCTAAGGAAAAATTGAGCACAACTAATTTTCTAGAGATTAAAATGCCAAAACTAGGGTTCTACACCATGCAGCACAGGCAAAACTTCTCTCAAAACAAGATCTAGAGTGAAAACCTAGAGAGAGAGAGAAGAGAACCTCTACCCGACATGGTGAAGGTCAAATGCGAGGGAGATGGATCCCCAGCACTTGTACGGAGGAGGAGCCGGTGGCACGGCGGATTCCGGTGGCGGGGAGCGGTCGGAGAGGTCCTTGGAGGCGGCGACGACGACTGGGAGAGGTGTGGGTCTCGGGTGTGTGTGGGGAGTTATGGATCAAATCCTCACCCCGATCCCCTTTGAAGATCCCAGCGAACTGCCCAGACCGGAGTTACCGGCCTTAGACACCGGAGTCTCCGGCCCAGGCTAGAGATTCCGGTTCTAAGGGCGGAAACTTCAGTCAGACCGGAGTTTCCGGCCCCACCGATTCCAAATCCCAGATTTATGTGTTTTGGACATGCAAAATGCAAGAGGAGCAGGTTTTTAGATGAGATAGGCCTGGGATAAGACAAAAGGTCACTGGAGATGGTACCATGCACTCAAGTTTGGTAAGAGACAACAAAAACGACATTAAGAAACAACGCTTGAGTGCATTTTCCATAAGAGCAAGAATAAAACAAAGAAATCAAAATAACACCACAAGAGGATCAAATCTTTACAAGGAAGATGTTGGTGGCCTAGGCCACCATGTATGAGTTTATGTGGTGTGATATCGCGAAGATATATCTTGGGTTCACTACCATTACTCAACATTTAGGCTCACAATTCATAATAATGAACAAAAGGAGACGAAAACAATTCTTACTATTGGCATAATGGGGGGAGGAATAGTCCAATAGATTAGGACCGCACTCCCCCTATGTCCATGCCTACACCTAGACCAAATAGAGAGTTGAGATGGAGGTGTGTATGCAAGGTAGTCAACCAACGCTCCTAGAATCCACGATATTTAGCTCATGCCTCAAAAAGGTGAACCTTGCTTCGTCAAGTGGCTTTGTGAACATATCGGCAAGTTGAATCTTCGTAGGAATATAACCAAGCTCAATTTCACCCCGATTGATGTGATCTCGAATAAAATGATAGCGAATCTCAATATGCTTCGTTCTTGAGTGCTCCACCGGGTTGTGACCAATCTTGATAGCACTTTCATTGTCACACAAAAGAGGCACTTTGTCACAAAGGACACCGTATTCCTTTAAAGTTTGCCTCATCCAAAATAATTGAGTACAAGCACTAGCGGCCGCCTGACGTGGGGCTACCTTTCGGCTAGCCCACAATGAGGCTACCTGGGCCACGCCAAACATGGAGAAGCCCATAGAAGGCCCACTCGGGGTACCACGTATCCTAGTCCAACTCGGTTAGCTTTTGTAACCTGCCATATCTGTACCAACCGCCCGAGACCTGGCTACCTATAAAGCCAGGAGGGTTTCCCGTCCTAGGGGACACGCTCATAGCCACCACCACAAATCCTAGCGAGATCGCAATCTCGCCATTGTAATCGCTACTCGCATCAATAATCAGACAAGCAGGAGTAGGGTGTTATCCTCCGGGAGCCCGAACCTGGGTAAATCCTTGCTTGTCAGCCGTCGTGATCACCAACACCTCTCTCTCTCCCCATCAATCAACCCGGGGTACACAACCCTGGGATTTGCCGAGTTAACACCTCGTCAATTGGCGCCGTCTGTGGGAAGACAAAAAAGTGTTGGAATCATGGTCGCTCCGGCTCCATCCGCAATGAAGACTGACGCCCGCATCGCAAGGGAGTCGATCCGCTTCGACTCGTTCGAGTACGTCCTCCACCCTCCGGCTCGCCGCTCGGTGTACGCCGATCTGGACCAAGGTATACACATCACCTTCGGCTCCGTATGCTGCTTCGCCGACAGCCGCGGAATACTCAGGTCCGCGGCAGCCACGCCACACGCGGCAACACCTGCATCGGCGAATCTACCGCCGCCCTCACCAAGACTCGCGAAGATCGCATCTATCGCACCCGCGAAGGTCGCATCTGTCGCACCCGCAAAGGTCGCATCTGCGTCGACTACATCGACAACCCCAGCAACGGCCGCGCGGATCGAGTCTACTACACCAATCTCGATCGCACTGTCGGTTAAATCAAGATCTACCTCAATTACTGCACCCGCGCGGACGACCAAGGGCTCGCGGCCGACAGCCACGTCGCGCGCGTCTTCGTCTTCATGGGGCTGCCAAGTTTACCCCAAGCCAATCGCGCTCGCTCCGGCGGCTGCGAAACCTCCGAACACGTGGACAATCGCAGGAAGACGCAACAACGACTGCGCCGCGCGTCACGTTGCAGCAATTTTTGATCCCGAGCAAGGCTCGGACGACGGGAGCAGCAGTGGCAGCACAAACACCCCGACCCAAGTCTACCCAAAGCAATGCTTCATGGCGGGCACAACGCCACCCGAGGACAACGAAGAACCCGCATACCCACTGGAGGTGGTCATGCCGGACCAGACTAAACTTGTCATCACACGGGATATGAGAATTCAGGCCATGAAGCATGTCGACGAGGGCACGTTCCCTCCACCCGACGCACCGAGAGAGGAGCACCTGGTAGTCCAGTACTTGCTACGCAAGGAAGGCGAACGACTCCGCGCCGAAAAAGCCGAGCTACTCCGGCGCAAGAGGGACGCAGATGCATCGAGTGCCAGACGAGCTGCCCTCTCCTTTACCTCTTCTACGGAAGTTAACCAAGGGGCACGGCGAAACAGAGCCCGCGTTCCCCTCCTGACGGACGCCGACCGAACCAGGGTCACCCGCAACCTGGACTCGTCCTTCGTCACCGAGGATGAGAACGGGATACCCGTCCCAAAGACGGCGAACGCCGCCCTGATCTCAGTCGAGACATACCTCCGGCTCACACAGCCACCGGAGGGAGACGCCTGTTCCCTTCTCCACAGGCAGCAAATCGCCTCCATAAAGGCGATCGAAGAAGCTCTGGCGGCCAAGGTACCAAGCAACCGGGCACGCGAGCCAGCAACTTCGGAGGTCCCAGCGGCACAGCGACAACCAATCAAGGACCTTCGCGACGTCATCACGCAGAAGACGGTGGACCGCAACCGCAAATAACGTTTGGCTGGGGCAGCGAACCTAGACGACCAGGCCGACCGCGACTTCGAGCCATGCGGTGCTGCATGCTTCAGCTTCAACATCCGCGACATCCGCATGCCTAAGGGCTTCAAACTGACAGCAGGCACCCAAAAGTACGACGGGAAGCAAGATCCACGACTGTGGCTCGAGGACTACCTCATCGCCTGCACTTGCCAAGGCGGGACGTCGACTACGGCAATGCAGTACATCCAGCTTATGCTGACGGATTCGGCGCGCGGTGTCGTGGTATCGGCATAATTGATAGGAGACGGGGGTCCTCTAGCCTACGTATGGATTGTGGGGAAGAAGGTTGGAGTCGTCGAGGACGGGATTGGACACGGCGAGTTTACCCAGCTTCGGATCCCACGGCGGTGGCGAGATCCTACGTGCTGCTATAATTCACTATGAGGCAATAGCCGTGAACAGGTTACAATGTGTATGATGCCTATTGAAGCGTCTGTCTACATCTATGAGCTTGGTTGAGCTTGGCCCTAAAGGCCTCCCGGTGGCCGGCTTATATAGGCGGCCAGGCCCCGGGTTACAAGGTAAGTACTTGGTCGGCAAGTAAACAAAGTCCTAGTTGTAGTCGGCTTTGGTTGCCGCCTTCCATCTTGGTCTTGGTGGCTTGATGGGCTTCAGTCTGCTGCCTTCCTTGGACCGTCCGCCTACTTCCTTGTACGTCAGCTATCTGGGCCGCCCGGCAGGCATCAGCCTTACCACCCTTGGGCCACCCTGGACTAGCCGGATTGATCCATGTTAGAGATACCCCTAGTTGGTATATCCCCAACATTAGCTCCCAGAAAGGTTGAAGTTCTCCAGGCGCCGGCTTCTTTGTCTTCTTGATCTTCAGTTTTGAACGTTGGCGGCTGCAGGACTTTAACCATTCTGAATATAATAGGGGTTGCGTGCCGGCTTGATCACCAGCGCGCGGCCGCCTTTATCCTACATGGGAAAGACGGCTGGCTTAACTTGTCGGATGACTTCTCGGAGAAGCCTTACCCTTACTGACAGGTCAAACTAATGTCTGATAGATGACGTCATTTGGTCCACGACAGTTTTGAACTCAAATGTAACGAAATCGTGAATTGTCGGCCATACCACGGAGGCGGCCTTTGCCACGGAGGCAACCATGTCGCTGACGACAAGGTGATTGTGCCATGCAGGCGGTTATGTCGTTGACAACAAGACAGTCATGCCACGGAGGCGACTGTGTCGCTGACGATAAGTCGGCCAAGCTATGGAGGTGACCGTGTCGCTGACGACAAGACGGTCATGCCACCAATGTGGCTTTCTTGTTGACAATAGGGCTGCATATCGTGCAGCCCCCAAGTATCAAACGAGGGCAAATATCGATGTCGACCCCCCGAGTGTCGGAGTTTTTCTTGATCCGCCTATCTCCAGCCCCCAAGCGTTAAGTCGATGTACTCGGAAGTCGTCTCGACGCTTGGAAGAACTTGTGGCGTTGTAAGTCGATGATTGCAGTCCCGGAGGCCCGTGCCGGCTTGACTGAAAGACGGCTTGAGACATGATGAAAATGCTGCGATTGCAGCACCCAGGTGTTAAGTATCCTGCATAGTAGACATAGCTGCATTAAGATGTACTTTTAATGAAAGCTTGAATAATTTGAAGGTCTGAGCCGGTAGATTTTAACAAACACTTAATGGTTGTAAATTTTATGTGGCCCGCCTTAATATTTATCTGGTTTATATATTTAACTTTTCATATGTTAGCAGAACCGCAGCCGGAAACTTTAGCTGAGACAACCAGGGCTAGTACCAAATAGTTTAGAATCAGAGACAAATTAAAGCCGGCATGTTGGTGCTAATGACATACTAGTAGGTAACCCGCATATAAACAATCAAATAACGGTATTAGGCGGTGCAAACTGTTTGCTTAATTTGGCCCGGAGGCGGCAAGTATCTAAAAGTTTGAACCATGCAGCGCAGAGCAAATATCAGGTAACTTAGATACTAAGAGGGATATGATCAAATGAAACGACAAAAGATGGCATGATCTCAGAGCATAATGAGCAAACCACGGACTTTTATTTCATGACCATACATATAATTAAATGTTAAGTGTATATAAACTTAGCTTATTTGACGTTGATGTCGAGGAGGCGGGCGTGATGAAAGACGCCAGCTCCAGGCTGAAGAAAGCAGCCCTAGTGTGTAGGCCGCAGCCCCAGTCTAAAAATATCAGTCCCAGGTAATCTGAAGATGATCCCTGCAAAGCGGCGAAGAGTAGGCTGCGGCAATTAAGCTGGATGACGGCTACAAACCACCATGTCGTGTTAGTAATTAAGCCAGAACACAGAGGTTTATTATTTTGTATCGATCGATGTCTTCCCAAATTGATCAGTTTTGGGCGATCGGAAACAATTAGCAATTCTGACGATAAATTCGTCTAAACCGAACCGCGATGTTAGCGGCGTCCCGCTTAACATGGATACAGTAAGGCTTAATTTTGATGGTCAAAGACGAATACTCAAATGTACTGGACAGCTGGCCGTTAACTTTTTAACTTCGAATGATCGAAGGTATCTAGTACTATTTGGCTGTACGGTTAATATGTGCCAAGTGATTAGCTTATGCATGTGATTAGCGCTATGGCCGTCTGATCCATGCATGCATGTTGACATCTTTCAAGTACATGTGCGCAATTTCTCCAAGGATCAGACTTGAGCTGTAACCAAAACGGATTTGGCCATATGATGGATTTGACGTGAGCCGTGCCGTCCTCTTTCTTCGGAACTTTGGTCCTCAAGAATACGGATCGGACACGGAGCATTGCATGAGAGAATCGATCGTCAAGATCGGTCGCTGACGACGAATTGATTTTGGCAGAATCGATCCGATGAGCTCGGAGCTCGTATGTACCGGCAACTTTAATTAGCCGGTTAGACCAGTCCACTGATAACAACGAGGTCATGTGCCTGAGCAGATTTATTGACTAGATTGATTTGCCGTGCGCGGACGCATATTATCCGGCTAGATACAATCTTATCGATGATGCGATCGGAATCGCCGGCTGCGGACAACCAATATTGTTCCCGCCTGGAACATGACGCCGTAAACCTTTAGCCCCACGGTGGGCGCCAACTGTCGTGGTATCGGCATAATTGATAGGAGACGGGGGTCCTCTAGCCTACGTATGGATTGTGGGGAAGAAGGTTGGAGTCGTCGAGGACGGGATTGGACACGGCGAGTTTACCCAGATTCGGATCCCACGGTGGTGGCGAGATCCTACGTGCTGCTATAATTCACTATGAGGCAATAGCCGTGAACAGGTTACAATGTGTATGATGCCTATTGAAGCGTCTGTCTGCATCTATGAGCTTGGTTGAGCTTGGCCCTAAAGGCCTCCCGGTGGCCGGCTTATATAGGCGGCCAGGCCCCGGGTTACAAGGTAAGTACTTGGTCGGCAAGTAAATAGAGTCCTAGTTATAGTCGGCTTTGGTTGCCGCCTTCCATCTTGGTCTTGGTGGCTTGATGGGCTTCAGTCTGCTGCCTTCCTTGGACCGTCCGCCTACTTCCTTTTACGTCAGCTATCTGGGCCGCCCGGCAGGCATCAGCCTTACCACTCTTGGGCCACCCTGACTAGCCGGATTGATCCATGTTAGAGATACCCCTAGTTGGTATATCCCCAACACGCGGGTGGCTCACAAGCCAAACCAAGAACTCTTTCCGAACCTGGGAAGAATTCCAGGATAATTTCATAAAAAGTTTCTCGGGAACATTCGCAAGGCCAACGACCTAAATCGAGTTGCAGGCATGCAAGCAAGGAAAGGACGAATCGCTCCGCTCCTACATCCAGCGGTGGACACTCCTCCGCAACACCATGGAACCTGTCTCAGAAGACCGGGTGATGGACGCCTTCATGCACGGTGTTGCTCGCCGCGACCTCCGCGAGGAATTTGGTAGGCTCCAGCCGAAAACCACCATAGAGCTCATGAAGACAGCCAACCAATGGGCCGAAGGAGAGGACTAAGTCCGTGATACTTCCCCCAAGAAGGAAGTCGAAACAAGCAACTGGCGTGAGGCACGTCAAAAGAAGAAACCACGTCACACCCACGACACAATCGAGCTAGTAGCGGCGGGATATGAAACCCCCCGTGATGACAAGCGTGACAACAGTCGACAGTACGATCAAGGTCGACAGTCCAGCTCGAGTCAGTACAACCGTGGCAGCGGCAGCATTAGCCACAACGACGGAGGCCAGAAACGCGAGTGGAAGCGCCCGCTAACCCCGACAGAGGAGCTGATGCAACCTTGTAAGCATCATTCGTTCCGCAACCCGGAGACGGGCAAATGGGGTTCCAGCCATCTGTTGAAGGATTGTCGCAAAGCACGAAAAATATACCAGGCCATGCAGCAAATCATCGCTCCAGTGCAAGCGATACAGGCAGCTCCGCAGCTAACCATTCAGGCGGCACCCGCAAATAACAACCAGGTGCAGGCGGCCGGGGCATTCCCCCAGCCGCAACAACAGCAGCAGCAACAAGGCCAGTCGGCAGCAACCGATACGTATCCACCCGCTCGGGGGCAGTTGAACATGATCCAGAAGGGACCCCCCGTCAAACAGGCGCCAAAAGCTCATCACCCGCCAAGTACTTCAGGTCATCAACAGCCCGCGCGCAGTACCAGACTACCTGCGCGGGTCAGAGACACCAATCACGTTTTCCAGGGCAGATCACCCATCCGAAGTAACCCGACCCGGACACGCCGCCCTAGTGATTGAGGCCCTGATCGGTGACTACAGCTTGAAAAAGGTGTTCATGGACGGAGGCAGCGGAATCAACATCATATTCGCCGATACCCTGAGAAGAATGAACAGGTCGACAGAGAAATTGCCGGAGTCGGAAACCTCTTTCCACGGCATAGTACCAGGGCAGGCAATCACGCCCATGGGAACAATCACGCTCGACGTCATCCTCGGCACACCCGAGCACTTCAGGAAGGAGTCGATCGATTTCGAGGTCGTCGACTGGAAGTCACAGTACCACGCCATACTCGGACGCCCAACTTTTGCCAGGTTCATGGCAGTACCCCACTACGCCTACCTGATGATCAAGTTACCCGAACCGAAAGGAGTAATCACCGTAGGTGGCGACTTCGGGCTCTCCAACAACTGCGATCGCGAGTTCGCCAAGATTTCTGAGTTCTTCGGGGTCGAGGAGCACTTCAAGACCATATCAGCCGACAACGACAAGACCATCTTTCCACCTCGCAAGAAGCCGGCTAAGGACGCAGCATTCAACACAAGCGACGACACCGTCACCCACCAAGTCCATCCGACCGACATCAGCAAGACGGTCAAAGTATCGTCAAGCTTGACACCCGCATAGGAAAGCGCGCTCGTCGGGTTTTTGCGTGAGAACTGAAAGATCTTTGCATGGCAACTTTCTAACATGCCAGGAATACCCAGAGAACTCGCCGAGCACTCCTTAAAAGTCCACAAGGACGCAAGACCAGTCAAGAAATCCATGCGACGCTTCTCAGGACCCAAGCGAGACGCGATCACCTTGGAAGTCGACAGACTACTGCACGCCAAGTTCATCCGAGAGATCAAGGACTCGGACTGGGTCGCCAACCCGGTCCTGGTGGAGAAAAAGAAGACGAAGAAACTGCGCATGTGCGTTGACTTCACTGCAGTCAACAAGTGCTGCCCCAAAGATCACTTCCCGCTCCTGCGGATAGACCAGATCATCGACTCGACGGCAGGCTGCGAGCGCCTGTCCTTCCTAGACGCCTACTCAGGTTACCAACAGATCAGGCTGAAAGTCGAAGACGAAGAAAATACGGCATTCATCACACCCGACGGCGTCTTTTGTTACCAGACGATGCCATTCGGGTTAAAGAACGCGAGTGCCACGTAACAGCGGACAATGCAAGCGTGCCTCAAAGGGCTCATCGGGCAGATCGTCCAAGTCTACGTCGATGACATTGTCGTCACGACCCGAAAGGAAGATACCTTAGTCGACGACCTCCGCAAGGTCTTCGCTGCACTCGATGTGTACCAGATCAAGCTCAACCCAGAGAAGTGCGTGTTCGGCGTGCCAGCCGGAGAGCTACTAGGGCATACTCACCTCATGGTTGCAGTCGACAAGTTCACCAAGTGGATTGAAGCCGCACCCATCACAAGTTCGACTGCATCATCAGCGGTCAACTTCATCAGGTCCATCATCTTCAGGTTTGGAGTGCCGAACGGGATCATCACAGACAACGGTTCAAACTTCACAGCCGAAGAATTCAAAGACTTTTGCTCAGATCAAGGTATCAAGCTCAACTATGCGTCTGTCTCGCACCCGCAATCCAATGGACAGGTGGAGAAGGCCAACGACTTAGTCTGCAATGGCATCAAGAAGCGACTATGTGTGCCACTCAGGCGCGCAACAGGCGCATGGGTCGAAAAACTACCGTCAATCCTCTGGAGTCTGCGGACCACGCCCAACAGATCCACCCAATACACTCCATTCTTCCTGGTGTACGGTGCAGAGGCAGTCCTACCCTGCGACATCAAGTTTGATGCACCACGGGTGGTCGCCTATGACGAGTCAGACGCAGAAGAAGCACTCAAAGACAGCATGGACATATTGGACGAAGCACGCGACATCGCCCTGGCGCGATCAGCCGTATACCAGCAGGACCTGCGCAACTATCACGGACGAAGATTGCGACCAAGAGCTTTTGTCGCAGGTGACCTGGTCCTTCGCCTCAAACAGAAAAAAGTGCACAAGCTCGCCTCCCCATGGGAGGGTCCGTACATTGTCACAGAAGTAATTGGCAACGGAGCATATCGCCTAAAGGACTCGAAGACAGGAGAAGCCTGCAGCAACCCGTGGAACATCGCACAACTCCGACGGTTCTATGCTTAGTCGAATCAACCAGTGTAACAAGGATAGCATGTCAAAGCGGCAGGTTTCAGACGCACTCTTTCCCTTACCAGGGTACCTAAGGGGACTGGAAGGATTTTAATGAGGCGGCCTATTCGCAGCAATCAATAAAGTGATTTGAAGAAAATGTTGTTCACTACCTTCTCAGTCAAGGCAAATAGAAAATCCTAGGCCGCCATCCGATTCACTCGGGGGCTGCACCACACAGGTTGAAATAAAAGCCTAGGCCGCCACTCGAACCACTCGGGGGCTGCGCCAAACAGGCACAACTCAAAAATCCTAGGCCTCTACCCGACTTACTCGGGAGATGCGCCACACAGGTCAAATCCAAAATCCTAGGTCGCCACCCGACGCACTCGGGGGCTTTACCTCACAGGTCACACTTGAAAAGCCTAGGCCGCCACTCGAACCACTCGGGGACTGCGCCAAACAGGCACAACTCAAAAATCCTAGGCCTCTACCCGACCTACTCGGGAGGTGCGCCGCACAAATCAAGTCCAAAATCCTAGGTCGCCACCCGACATACTCGGGGGCTGCACCTCACAGGTCACACTTGAAAATCCCTAGGCCGCCACTCGAACTACTCGGGGGCTGCGCCATACAGGCTCCACTGAAAAATCCTAGGTCGCCACCCGAGCCGCTCGGGGGCTGCGCCATACAGGTCAAGTCCAAAACCCTAAATCACCACCCGATACAATCGGTAGCCGCGGTACCCAGGTCTTACTTGAAAGAATCATAGGACGCCACTCGACTCACTCGGAGGTTGCGCCACACAGGGTCACAACGCAGGCTTAGGCCGTCGCCCAAGGTACTCGGGGGCTGAGCCACGCAAGTAAAAAACAAAGCAAATACTAGCACAGTAATGAAAACAGTTTCACTCGTTACTCGAGAACTCTTTTAACTCCATCTACTGTCATTTACATTGGCATAGTCACCACATTAAACTAACCCTATACAGCAGCAGAAATCTACTCTTAGTATGCAGGCTCGACCTTCGGCGCCCCGAGTGGGCCTACAAGGCGCTCGCTATGCTTCTGCACTTGCTCAATCATCTGGCGCGCAGCCGCCAGGGTATCGGCGTACTCGGCGTCACCAGGCAGTCCACCCCTCAGCCTCTCCAACGGAAGGTTGGGCCGATGCAGCCGAACGTACGCCAGAGCCGCATTCGCTCCGGCGACAAGCTGAGCATGGACGATCTCCTTCAACGCATCGCCATCACGGAACCTCTCCAGCAAAGTGGCCAGCCCATGCGGCTGCCCATTGTGCGGGAAGTAGACGCGATGGACATGGTACAGGGTCTTCCGGCAATTCTCCAAAAGAAAAGCCGCACGCCAAGTTTGGTCGAGCATGCGAGCGAGAATGCGCCCTCTCGACTTGTTCACCCAGAATTGGCGAGCTTCGTGAGAGTCGCCAGATGCCTCCCGGGTAACACGCTCTTCGACGCGGTCCCGCTCAGCCTCCCAATCCGGGTTCACATCTGTGTGCAAAAGCTAGAAGTCAGAACCAGCAAGTTTTTAACAAGGAAAAGCAGGCTAAGAGGATACCAACCTTGAAGTTGTCGACTGATCAGATCGATCTCTCCGATCAGGAAATCTTCACGCTGGGAGAAGCCGGCAGTAGGATGAGACCTGGAGTGATGCAGCAATAGCTCGGTATTCTTTAGAGTCGCCTCAAGTTCAATCACCTTATTCTTCAAATATGTGATGATCCGTTGGTCGTTCGCGCTTCGAGGCGGAGCCGGCGCCGCCCGACGACGGCGAGCACCCGACGAAGATCCCTCACCGCTTGGACCAGCCGCATAAGCAGTAGAAGTGCCGCCACGCACGTCAGTCTGCCATAAGTTCGCAGAGTCAATACAGATGCGCGACTGCTCAGCACAAGGAAATACAATTGAAGACACTCAATTTCAACACAAAATATTGTTCAAGGTCTGAAGACCAAACAAAATATCAGTCATTACAAGCAAAAGGTACGAATACAGGCCAAGGCGACTGCCGAATCCCTACAACACTACTACTCCAGGGCAGCAGACTCCAAGCGAGAGCGGGTCTTCCGGGAAGCGGCCGCCTCAGACACCTTGGCGAGCGCCCTCTCAAAGGTGGCCACAAGTTTCAAAGCTAACTGTTTAGCCTGCGCCTTCACCCCACCAAGCGACGCGGTCCGGCCGTCAACCTTCCGAGGGAAGCCGCTGACAACCTTCTCGAAATTGCCCTCAATCTGGTGACCTAGAATGAGCTGGAAGGTGAGCTCGGAGCCGCGTACCGTCTGCGTCCGAGTGAAGTCCGCAAGGGTGGTGGCATCTTCCTTGAACGGAGCAGCAAGAGCATCGACGGCAGTCGGTGGCGCGTCACTTGGGAAGATGCTCCGGTGCACTGTCGTTAGCGCGCCAGTCGACTGCTTCAGCCCAGTCGCCGACTTCCTCAGCGCATCGGACGCGAATGCCCAGACGCGGTCGAGGAAGCCTACAGCGGTCGCCAAGTCAACCGTGTCACTCGACGAGCCCTCCGGAGGAGCCCCACCGCAGTGATCTAGAGAAGCGGATCTAATGTCAAACAAAGGAAAAACACAGGAAACAGTAGGCGCCAAGCCGAAACTTACCTCCAAGAACACCAGCGAGCGCGAGAAGACGGTCGACTTGAGTCTTCTCTTGGACGACCCGCACCCGCTCACGCTCCTGGAACTCGTGAAGAGCCTTCTCAAGCTCACCCTGAGACCGAATCTTCAACTCAAGCTCAGCAACCCGCTTATCAGCCTGGTCAAGAGAAGCACGAAGCTGGTCCCTCTCCTTCTCCAAGCGAACGTAAGCAGCGGCTGCATCAAGCTGCTGGCGGTAGTATGGCTGAAACAAAAGCAAGGAATTAATAAAGTTGCGGGCGACTCTACTAGTCACCCACACCTTCGGGGGCTACTCCCATCGGGAGCGCTGATCGCGCACCCGATGAAAATTCAAGACTACAAGCTCAAATACAAGGGACTTACGTGGTCCAGGTGGTCGACATCTTCGGAAGGCGGCGGAGGAGCGGGACTTGAAGACGCGATGACGGCAGGTTGCGGGCGCTCCTCGGCTGCCACCCGGGTCACCAGCTCGGTCGAAGGGGCGGACGTGTGCTCCACTTCACGACGAGGGGAGTGGACATCGCCAGAAAGACGGCTGAAGCAAAACAGTACAATGACCAACTAAAGGATTGGAACTACAAAAGACAACTCGAAGCCAACAAGGTACTAACCTGGAGGTTTCAAGTTCATCATCACTCCCTAAGGAGACAGACGCCAGCCGCGCGAATGCGCGGGGTGGTGCGGAGCTGACAGGGGGAACAACCAGGGGCTCGATCCAGTAACCTGGGGACCGCGCACCCGACGACGTCGCGGCGACTTCCTCTGGATCAGCTTCCGCATCCCTTGCGGGTGACGAAACGGTCACAGAGTCTCCGCCACTCCGGCGCTTCTGCTTCTTACGAGCGGGTTCCTCGTCGTCATCATCATCCTCCACTTCGTCGTTGGGAGAGACAGCGGACGGGAGCTCGTCGTCGTCGTCATCCTCCTCCACAACCCTCGACTCGTTGTCGGATCCATTTTCGGGGAGAGGAGGAAGGCTTACCAGCTAAGAACGACCCTGAAGCAAGTAGACGCAAGTCGAATTAAGAAGCAGGATTTCAAGACAGAAGAAACAAAGAGAACAAGTCAGGAACATTACCTCATGAACGGGATTCGTCGCCCCATATGCAGCAACCGGGCACTTGACATTGCAGGTATCCGCGACTCGGAGGTTGGTGATGGACCTCACCTTGGCTTCCACCTCCTCGTCGTCAAGTGGCTCGGTGCTGACGCCCTCGACGGCCCACATCGGGTGGGGCCTAGCACTGAGCGGTTGCACCCGAAGACGGAAGAAGGTGGCCATCAAGAAGACGCCACCCGCTTCGCGCCCAAGGGTCTTGGTGAGGTGGCGTAGCAGGCCCAGCAGCGGTCGCGCGACTTCCTTCTCCTCCGCAGCCAACGGGTGCGACCAGGCGTGAGTCTTCCGCAACCCGCGCCCGCTGTCGAATGCCGCCAGGTCGTCCTGGTTCGACTGGACGTAGAACCACTTCTTGCGCCACCCCTGGACGAAGTCCGACTTCTTCATCTGGAAGTACACGGTGTCACCGCGCACTTGGATTCCGAAGCTGCCCACGGGGAATGGTAACCCGCTCTTCCCGACGTTCTTGCGAACGAGCAATAGCGACTTCCACAACGCCCAGTGGGGCGCGACACCCAGAAAGCACTCGCAGAGCACAATAAAGCCCACGATGCTCAAGACGCCATTGGGGGTCAGATCATGGATCTGAACCCCATAGGCATACAGGAGACGGCGCACAAAATCGTGCAAGGGGAACCCGAAGCCCCGCAGAAGGAAATCCACGAAGCATACGCGCTCCCCATCGCGGGGTGTGGGATAAACTTCTTTGCCAGGAGCGCGTACCTGGACTTGATCAGCAGGAGGAAGGAGACCTTGAGCACGGAGGAGTTCGACCTCCGCCTTCTTCACAGACGACCTCTGCCAGTCGCCGTCGGGCTTCTTAATCAACCCGGATTTATCGGCGGCAGCGGAGGAACCAGCGGCAATCTTCGGCTTGCCCATGGCTTCGCGGGGCAGCGCAAGGTGCGCGGACAAATAGCACGGAGCTTTGGTGAGGGCGAGAATGGCATAAGGCAGAGGAAAGGAGGCGCAGACGAATGGAGAAGACGATGCCCTCGCGCTGTGGCGCAGTACTTATGCCTCAACGAAATCAATCTCATCCCTCTGTCGCGAAGCGGTTCAGAGCGTCTTCATCCCGCCGTCCACGTGTCAAGCAGAGAGGCCAACCGTCGCCGCCAACTTCCTCCACTATGCACGAGAATCGAGGCGTCATCATCGTGCGCGAAAATTTCGCGCCCAGTTCGGAGACGTGACAACTGCTGACCGCGGTCAGCGCTGCCAGTGGCCCCGCCATGTCACGTCCCATCGGGCGCAGAAGCGTGCAAGGAAACGTCAGCAGCGACGTCATCAAGCCAACGGCTCCAAACAACTGAAACATCGTGTTAACTCGAGCGCAAGATTCGAGTGGTAAGCTTCTAAGCTGAAACATCTTAAGACAGTGCGCTGTTCAAAGAACCCGAAACATCTATTCGGGTGACAAAGAAAGTCGAGTAAGCTCCAGTAGCCGAATCAAATCTACATGTAAGCCAACATGCTGAATAGAAGCAAGCTTCACATGAAGATCAAGACAAAAAGTAATTCGACTACAAAGGTCACTCCCATCGGGAGAGGCTTGTTCGGCTGAGGAAATCGAGTTCAAGCTCAAGATCAAGCAATCCAATGGTGCGTCCAGGAGGAGGAAGTCCTTTGCCCGACGCTGCGCTTCGACCAAGCACTCAGGGGCTACTGACGTGGGGATACCTTTCGGCTAGCCCACAATGAGGCTACCTGGGCCGCGCCAAACATGGAGAAGCCCACAGAAGGCCCACTCGGGGTACCACGTATCCTAGTCCAACTCGGTTAGCTTTTGTAACCTGCCATATCTGTACCAACCGCCCGAGACCTGGCTACCTATAAAGCCAAGAGGGTTGCCCGTCCTAGGGGACACGCTCATAGCCACCACCACAAACCCTAGCGAGATCGCAATCTCGCCATTGTAATCGCTACTCGCATCAATAATCAAACAAGCAGGAGTATGGTGTTATCCTCCGGGATCCCGAATCTGGGTAAATCCTTGCTTGTCAGCCGTCGTGATCACCAACACCTCTCTCTCTCCCCATCAATGAACCCGGGGTACACAACCCTGGGATTTGCTGAGTTAACACCTTGTCACTGCCACATACTCAGCTTCGGTGGTACATAAGGATATGCAATTTTGCTTTTTGGAAGACCAACTCACCAAGGATTTCCCAAGCAATTGACATGCACCGGAAGTAGACTACCTATCATCCTTACAACCGGCCCAATCCGAATCCGTGTAACCGGCAAGAGAGAAGTTAGACCCCCTAGGATACCACAAGCCAAACTTTGGGGTATAAACCAAATATCGGAAGATTCGATTCAACGCTATCAAGTGACTTTCTTTAGGAGCCGCTTGATACCTTGCACACAATCCTACACTCAACACAATATCGGGTCTAGATGCACAAAGATAAAGCAAAGAACCAATCATAGAGCGATAGAGTTTTTGATCGACATCTTTACCCTTTGGACTAAGTTCAAGATGTCATTTGGTGTCCATAGGAAACCTCTTCTCTTTTGCATCTTGCATCTTGAACCTCTTGAGCATATCTTGGATGTATTTGGCTTGAGAGATGAAAGTTCCTCCACTTAATTGCTTGATTTCAAAACCAAGAAAGAATTTCAACTCTCCCATCATGGACATCTCGACCTATCCGTCATAAGCTTTGATAATTCATCATTGAAAGCTTTGTTAGATGAGCCAAAAATAATATCATCAACATAAAGTTGACATATGAAAAGCTCCCCTTTTACACTCTTTGTGAAGAGACTGGGATCGATTTGCCCCACTTTAAAGCCACGGTCTAGCAATAGCTCTCTTAGGTGCTCATACCAAGCACGGGGTGCTTGTTTGAGGCCATAGAGGGCCTTATCAAGCTTGTAGACATGGTTTGGGAAGTGTGGATCCTCAAATCCCGATGGTTGCTTTACATATACCAACTCCTTTAAAGGACCATTAAGAAATGCACTTTTCACATCCATTTGTTGCAACTTAAAATTATGATGTGATGCATAGGCAAGTAGGATACGGATGGACTCAAGACGAGCCACGGGAGCATAGGTCTCTCCAAAATCAATGCCTTAAACTTGAGAGTACCCTTGAGCTACCAATCTCGCCATGTTCCTTACAACCATTCCATGCTCATCTTGCTTGTTCTTGAATATCCACATGGTGCCAATAACATTGCGGCAAACTTTTGGCTTCTCTACTAGATTCCATACTTTGTTGCGCTTGAAGTTGTTGAGTTCTTTATGCATGGCTTCCAACCAATCCGGATCTTCAAGAGCTTCAAACACCTTCTTTGGTTCAATCATAGAGATATGAGCTTGATGTTCACTAAAGCTTGCCAATTGACCTCTTGTGGAGACCTTACGAGATATATCACCAATGATGGCTTCAAGCTTGTGACACTTGATTTCCAAATTTCTCTTGACTCTTGCTTGACGACGGGTTTCGATATCCCCATTGTTGCGTGGGATTTCGGCTTGATCATCTTGATTATTTGAGTCCCCGTCTTGACCGGTTTGATGAGCATTGCCATCTTGTTGCACATTTTAAATGATGGGAGAAGATGGATGCTCTTGATCTTGACTAGAGTTGACAATAGGAGTGCTTGAATCTTGTGAGGCCTCTTTGTCAACTTTAGGAGGAGCTTGTTCTTGTTCTTGTTCTTGGATAGGTGTCTCATTTGCTTCCATAGAGGGTGCCACTTCAACTTGTGATGATGGAATCTCCACTTGAGTGGAGCTTGTACTTCCTTGAGGAGGCTCATGATGAATCTCGATGGGACGATGAAATCCAACTCCCATTCTTTGTATTGCATCTTGAGGTTCCTCGTTATCTACATCACAAACATGAAATTGCGCCACTTGGGAGCCGTCATTCTCATCAAACCTCACACTACAAGTTTCTATAACTCTGCCTAAGGATTTGTCATAGACTCTATAAGTGTGAGAGTTCGCACCATACCCAACAAGAACACCTTCTAAGGCTTTAACTTCAAACTTAGAAAGATGTACACCTTTGATTTTGTAGAAACACTTACAACCAAAGACTCGATAGTAGGAGATGTTGGGCTTGTTGTCGGTAAGCATTTCATATGGAGTTTCCTTCTTCCCTTTGCGAAAGAATAACCGGTTGGAGGAGTGACACGCCGTGGAGATAGCTTCGGCCCACAAGAAGAGTGGAGACTTAAACTCCGCCAACATGGACCTAGCCATATCCATAAGAGTCCGGTTCTTCCTCTCGGCTACACCATTTTGTTGAGGGGTATATGCGGCAGAATATTGATGTCGAATTCCCTCGTCGCTAAGAAACTCATTTTGGGTGTAGTTATTGAACTCGGAGCCATTGTCACTTCTAATGGCAAATATGGGAAGATTGTGTTGACGTTGAACTTCATTGGAGAAATCGATGATGGTTTGTTGAGTTTCATCCTTCATCTTGAAGAAGAAAACCCAAGTGAATCTTGAATAGTCATCGACAATCACCAAACAATATTTCTTCCCACCAAGATTTGGTTGAGGTACGGCACCAAAAAGATCAACATGAAGAAGTTCATATACCCTTGATGATGAGATGATGGTCTTGCTTGGATGGGGAGAATCATGCATCTTTCCTTCAACACAAGCCCTACAAAGACGATCTCTAGAAAAAGAAACATTCTCATTTAGTCCAATAATGTGGCCACCCTTGTGGAGACTTTGCAAAGTTCTCATATTGACATGGGACAAGCGGCGATGCCACAACCACACCATGTCGGCCTTTCCGAATAAGCATATTGCTTGAGTGTTGGTTGACCCCGAAAATTCTACCACAAACAACTCATTTTCAACATACCCAACGAACATGACCTTTAGAGTCTTGCTCCTCAAGAGTACCACCATATCAAGAGTAAAGTGGACATCAAAGTTCATCTTATTAAGAGCACGAACGGACATAAGATTGTAACCTAGAGACTCAACAAGCATGACATTTACAAGGGTGATATCCCTTGCAACTACCACCTTGCCGAGACTCTTTACCTCGGCTTTGGACTTGTCACCATAAGAGACGGTTGAATGATTTATATTTGGTCTCAATTCCGTCATGATCTCCTTGCTTCCGGTCATATGACTAGTGCATCCACTATCAACCACCCATTTAGATCCACCGGAAGCATAGTCCTACAAGAAATCATTTCTTGCATTTAGGTACCCATTTCTCAATCGGTCCCTTTCGGTTAGCAACAAGGGTCTTAGGAACCCAAATAGAATAATCAATGTAACCATCATAAGGACCAACATATTTTGCATAAACATCACCATAATAACCAACATAGAGGATGTAGTTGGGATTATTATGCCCCGCAAAGTCACTACGAGTGGTCTTGCCCTTAGTGGCATTACCACTCGCAATGTTAGTCTTAGCTTGTGCGGGCTTGGTCTTGTTCTCCTTGGTGTTGCTCACCTTCTTCTTTGCCTCGGCCACATACCCAAGACTTTCCTTCCCTTTGTGTGGTTTTAGCTCAAACAAATGAGCAAAACCCTTATCTTTACCTTTGGGAATAGAGGTCTTAGCATGATCCACCTTCAACCTAGCATTTTCTTCAATGACATTTTCATGAACACGAGGAAGAATGGTTATGCTAGTTGAGCAAGTTTTAGAGAGTTGAGTTTGAAGTTGCTCATGTGACTTAACAAGGATGGAGTGGGTCGTTTCCAAGACCTTGTGAGCTTTATCAAGCTTCTCCATATCCTCAAGAAGTCTAGTATTCGCAACCCCAAGTTTAACTTTCTTCTTTTTAATCACTTTATATTTGGCAAAGACATGATCTCTATCCTTAATGATTTTACTAATGATTTCATCATTTTTAGCATCAAGAGACTCAAGTCTTTCCTCTAGAGTGGTTCTATATTCACTTTCTTCATCAAGAGAGCCATTTAGAGAAACTATGGAAGCATTCAAGGAAGCAATGGTGAGAGAATCCTCTCTCTCAATCTTACTCTTTTCTTGAAGAAGTTCTTCGGCCGCACATAGTTGTCTCACGAGAGACTCAACGTGTTCTTTGGCTTCACCTTGCAAGTTAGCCACCAAAGTATCGAAAGAAACTAGCTCTTTCTTAACCTCAAGACTAGATTGATCATGAGTAGTCTTAGGTGAGGGAGATGATACCTCGGTGACATGAGCCATGAGGCACCGTGCGTTGTTGGTGGAGACATTGTCATTGGGGGCTTCAAAGAGTGACGGTGATGATGGTGGAGTAGATACAATAGCTAATGCAGCAACCTCTTTATTAGGTGTGTCTTCATCATCGGAGTCACTTGTGGCATATTCTTCTTGTGCCACTAATGTTGGGGATATATCAACTAGGGGTGTCTCCAACACTGATCAATCCGGCTAGTCCAGGGTGGCCCAAGGGTGGTAAGGCTGAAGCCTGCCGGGCGGCCCAGATAGCTGACGTACAAGGAAGTAGGCGGACGGTCCAAGAAGGCGTAAGGCCGAAGCCCATCAAGCCACCAAGCCCAAGACGGAAGGCGGCAACTAAGCCGGCTAGGTCTAGGACTCTGATTACTTGCCGGACAAGTACTTGCCTTGTATCCTGGGGTCTGGCCGCCTAAATAAGCCGGCCACCAGGAAGCCTTTAGGGCACGCTTCAATACACATCATACACATTGTAACCTGTTCACGACCATTGCCTCATAGTGAATTATAGCAGCACGTAGGATCTCACCACCGCTGCGGGATCTGAAGCTGGGTAAACTCGCCGTGTTCAATCCCGTCCTCGACGACACCAACCTTCTTCCCCACAATCCATACGTAGGCTAGAGGACCCCCGTCTCCTATCAATTATGCCGATACTACGACAGTTGGCGCCCATCGTGGGGCATAAGGTTCCTGGCGTCACGTTCCAGGCGGGAACACTTGGCGGCGTGGGCAAGCAGATCGCCCTCGGTCGCGTCACAAGGTATGGCGGCCATAGCTACGTCAACTCGGATGAGTCCTAGCTCCCGGCGGACGACTACCTTATCGGATGCGCAATCGTACCGATCGGAGGGATCGACGTCTTCATCGGGTATACGCCAGAGGCGTACGGCCTACCGTGTTTCTACAACCCCAACCACCAACCCTTCGACCAAGCAGTCAACCGACAAGATGGATCGGAATCGGCCTTCTCCCAGGAGTCGGCCGAATCTGATTTCCACTTCGTCGGAGTTGTTGGACTGGGATCAGACTCCCAGCCGGAAAACAACGATCCTGAGTCAATCCTCCTTGCTCTCCAGGAGGATGCGATGTCAGATGC
Organism: Poa annua; assembly: GCA_026929855.1. Taxonomy (NCBI): domain Eukaryota; kingdom Viridiplantae; phylum Streptophyta; class Magnoliopsida; order Poales; family Poaceae; genus Poa; species Poa annua. The sequence continues at coordinate 87,392,639 of CM049431.1, forward strand.
CGGATCCAGATCTACCGTTCAAGTCAACGTAGACTCTAACTCTGATGATGATGCTAGTCTCTTCGAAGAGAAGATCAAAACCCGCTTTTCCAGTGGCAATCCGACTCCTTCAGAGGGCACAATGGATACTGACATGCCTGACAAGCTGGCTATGATGGTTGTCGTCGGTCACGAGACAACCCCAGTTGCTTCGGAAACGCAAAACAAGCCGGTGGAAGATGCCGGCGACACCAATGCCGGTCAACTCATTGAAAGTTCCGACAAGGTGCGCGCAAAGAAGAAAACTTGCCTCGAGAAAGGCGGCAGCAGCAAACCCACGGATTTGCTCTCCGTCATCAAAGAAGTAGACGAAATCATGAATACTCCGGTAAATAAAGACACCCCACTCGACGAAGTGGAAGAGCTTAGAATTAACATGCTCAAGCACTCTGACTTCCTACGAAAAAGAGAGGAGCACGTTGAGAGCCTTGCGAAGAAGATCGAGAAAGAACAGGAGAAGATGTCGGCCAAAACAAGCCGGCAACTCTTTGAGGAAAAAAGGTCATCAAAAAACCGACGTGGCAAGGAGCCGCCAACACGCGCAACGACAACGGCTCAAGATCTCGGGTTCGACTGGCGTACGTCACCACAACGCGTGGACAGAAGGGGAGATGTTGTTTTTTGCACCCCCGTCCTCAACACGGCTGCTGCGCTAGATACCCTCGACGACAAAACTTACACGACGGAGGAAAAGCTGGCCAATGCAAGACACTTCGTGAGCAAGGCACTAGAACAACAAGCTCGCGCTGATTCCTACGGCCACATGGCGGATGCTCGCGGGGGAGACCTAGAGTCTAAGTAAGAAAAGTGCAAAGCTGCACCTGGCGACGACCCCGAAGGCCCGTCTGGCTCCAGTAGCCATGGCGACAAAAGGAAGGCAACGCCACCTCCAAAGAAGACGCCACCGCCAAAACCAAGGCGGGACGAGAATTCAAGGACAGGAAGCAGGGGAGACCTGCCACCTCCAGCCCAGCCAAGACGCGACAATGGCGGTAGCCGGAACAATAGACTGCCGCCTAGGAAAGATGCCGGTAACGACCCTCCCAGGAGAGTTCGAAGTCGGTCTCCGCAGCGTAGCACCGGCAGCAAGAGAAAAGAGGAGGCAGAAGGGCCCAGGCGCAGCATAAGCCGGGCAGCGCAGGACGAGCCAGACGCAAACAGAGGCGCACGGCAGCTCGATCCAAAAGACGCACGACACCGCCTACAAGACATAGCAAGAGGAAAGGAGCAACTATATTCTGGACCAAAGTGCTTCGGTGACGCCATCCGCAGAGAGCCATTCCCTAAGGACATGACATCAGTGTCAAAAAACTGTTCTAGATACAACGGCCTCGTTAAGCCGTATTCATGGCTAGCCGACTATGCCATGGCCATAGAAATTGCCGGCGGGAGCAGCTATATTGCCGTCCGTTACCTACCTCTCATGTTGGAAGGCACGGCAAGGGCTTGGATCGACAACCTTCCTGAAAAGTCTATCCATAGCTGGTACGACGTGGAAAAGGTTTTCTCCCAGCACTTCCAAGGAACATACAAGCGTCCAAATACCTACACGGATTTGCAACGCTGTATCCAAAAGTCGGACGAAACCATGACAGACTTTGTCAGCCGTTGGATATCCGAAAAAGGCAACTGTCATGGTGTTTCGGACGCACAGGCTATCCACGCCTTCTACACGGGCCTCCAGAAGAAGTCCTTGCTCCGTCATCGGCTCGTCCGTGAGCAAATCACGGACCTTGGCGAGATGCTCAACCTAGCCGCCCAATACGCGGCGGCAGATGACGACGCCCGGGACGATGATCCAGACGTCAACATCATACCAAAACGGAACAACAAGCGCAAGCAGGCGGCGGATGACAAAGCCGGACCTTCCAACGAGGTAGCTGTCGCATTCCAAGGGAATTCCGGCAAAAAGAAGTGAAAGAATAAGAAAGATAGTCGCGACGCCGGCTCAGGGCCTAAAGCGGCGTGAATCACTTATGAGCAGGCAAAACTGCCGTGCCCTATCCACGCCTCACTCGGCAAGGTCAACCATATGCTTGGCGAATGTCGTTTCATGAACGACTTCAAAAAGGACCCCACAGTCGGCTGGAAGTCAAAGAAGTCAAAGAAGAACGACAAGAAAGACAACAAGGAGGATGAGGATGACGACGACATGTCTGTCTCAAGCGAGGATGACGCGGCCGCCAAGAAAAAGAAACCATATCCGAAGGTCAAAGAATCTCTTGTATGCTTTGTCGGCACGCCTTCGGCTAAGGCGGATAAGGCGGAAATGCGCGAACTCAACGCGACAATGCCGGACGTCTCTCAGTATTTGAACTGGTCGGAAGCAACGATCACTTGGGACCGGTCCGACCACCCTGATCACGTTCCTCACCCAGGCAAGTACGCCCTCATCGTCGATCCCATCGTCGACAACTTCAGACTCACAAAGGTACTCATGGATGGCGGCAGCAGCCTCAACATCCTGTACTACGACACGTTAAGCCGCATGAACCTATCAGAGAATCAGCTGGACCACAGCAACCTCACTTTTCACCACATAGTGCCCGGCAGGCAAGCAACGTCAATGGGGAGCATTAGGCTGAAGGTAACTTTCGGACCAAAAGAGAACTACCGCTCAGAGTTCCTCCGGTTCGAAGTTGTCCCCTTCAAAAGCGCCTATCATGCAATCTTCGGACGACCGGCTTTCGCCAAATTTATGGCAAGGCCGTGCTACATATACAACAAGCTTAAAATGCCGGGGGAAAACGGAACCATCACGATTTCCGGCAACTTCAAGAAAGCCAAGGAGTGTGAACGTGGTATAGCTGCCTTCGCAGAAGCCGTCATCCACAAGGAAGAACTCGCACTACTTGGGGCGGATTCAGACAACTCCATGCCCAAGCCAAAGATTGATGTCAAGAAGACTTTTGAAGCTTCAGAAGACACCAAAAAGGCGGACCTCACCCCAGGCGACAAGTCTAAGCAAGTCGTCATCGGCTCCAACCTTGACAGCAAAGAGGAAGGCGCGCTCGTCGAGTTCCTCCGTGAGAATCGTGACATCTTTGCATGGTCGCCTTCCGACATGCCTGGTGTACCGAGGGAACTTGCCGAGCACTCACTCAACGTCATAAAAGGATCCAAGCCGGTGAAGCAAGCAACAAGGCGCTTTGGAGATGAGAGACGCAAGGCTATAGGAAAGGAGATAAATAGGCTGAAGGCCGCCAATTTCATAAAAGAAGTTGTGCACACCGATTGGGTGGCAAATCCTCTACTTGTTCCAAAGAAGAATAAAGAGCTGAGGATGTGTATTGACTATACCGGTGTTAACAAGTGCTGCCCAAAGGATCCCTTTGCGCTGCCTAGAATTGACCAAGTCGTAGACTCCACAGCAGGCTCCGAGCTGCTTTGTTTTTTGGACGCCTACTCAGGATACCATCAAATCAAGATGAGAGAGTCGGATCAGCTAAAAACATCTTTCACCACTCCATACGGGACGTTCTGCTACATCACGATGCCTTTTGGCCTGAAGAATGCAGGGGCAACATACCAGCGCTGTATGCAGAATTGCCTGCACGAACAAATCGGCCGCAATGTTCACGTCTACGTAGACGACATCGCGGTGATGTCAAAAAAGAAGGCAAATCTCCTAGAGGATTTGGAAGAAACTTTTCAGAATCTCCGGAGGTATCAGATGAAACTCAATCCTGCCAAGGTGTTTTCGGCGTTCCAGCCGGCAAACTGCTCGGGTTTATCGTCTCAGAACGAGGGATCGAGGTTAATCCGGAGAAGATCAAGACCATCCAAAACATATCCAGACCTACTTGTCTGAAGGACGTGCAACGTCTAGCCGGATCGGCAGCGGCCGTCAGTCGTTTCATAAGCCGCCTAGGGGAAAAGGCAATGCCTCTCTACCGGCTATTGTAGAAATCCGACAACTTTGAGTGGACATCAGAGGCAGAGGCAGCCTTACAACAACTTAAGGAGGCCCTCATATCCGCTCCGATATTGGCAGCACCTCGATCACAGGAACCAATGCTGCTATACATCACGGCAACCAGAGCTGTTGTCAGCGTTGTCTTGGCTGTGGAAAGAAAGGAGAACGAAGCCGCGACGTATGAGCAACGACCGGTCTACTTCATCAGTGAAGTATTCTCCGCCTCCAAGCAGAGGTATCCGCATTACCAAAAGCTGGCTTATGGTGTATTCTTCGCCGCCAGAAAGCTTAGGTATTATTTCCAGGAGCACACAGTGACAGTAGTCAGCAAGGCACCGTTGGGAGACATAATCAACAATGTAGAGGCAACAGGTCGAGTTGCCAAATGGGGCATCGAACTTGCCGCCTTTGATATAGTCTATAAGCCACGAACCGCCATTAAGTCTCAAGCGCTTGCAGATTTTGTCGCCGACTGGACAGAAGCCATGGAGGAAACGACACTCCCCGAATCAGAATATTGGGTCATGCACTTTGACGGATCAAAGATGCTCAAAGGCTCGGGGGCTGGAGTCGTTCTACGCACGCCTAAAGGTGACAAGCTTAGCTACGTGTTGCAAATCCACTTCACAGCAACCAACAACGTTGCCGAATACGAAGCTTTCCTACATGGGTTACACGTGGCAAACGACCTCGGCGTCAAAAGAATCCTCTGTTATGGCGACTCAGATTTGGTCGCGCAGCAAGTAAGCGGAACATGGGGTGCGAAAAGCGCAACAATGGCGGCATACTGAGCCAAAGTTGACGAATTCGCAAAAAACTTCGCGGGCTACGAAGTCTGGCATGTTCCAAGAGCTGAGAACGAGGCGGCAGACACACTTGCCAGACTAGGGTCAGAACGCAAAAAGGTACCAAAAGATATTTTCCTGGAACATTTGCACAAGCCATCCATTAAAGGCGCCGATTTGATGGATCCCGATGCAGAAGAACCGGTAGAAGCGGCAAGTCTCGATGTCTACTCGATACAGCCGGATTGGACTGTCCCATATCTCGATTTTCTAATCGACAACAAGTTGCCGGAGGACGATGAGGTGCTAAAAAGGCAGATCATAAGGCGAGCCAAGGCATTCACGATAATAAAAGGCGAGCTATATAAGCGAAGCACGTGCGGCATCTATCAGCGGTGCATAGCAAATTCTGAAAGACATACATATTGGCACCTGCGGGCATCATGCTTCCGCCAGGTCCATTGTATCCAAAGCTTTCCGCCAAGGTTTCTACTGGCTTACCGCCAAAGAAGACGCCGAGAACATCGCAAAAACATGCAAAGGCTGCCAGTTGTACGCTCGTCAACCTCACTTACCGGCACAAGAACTAAGGACAATTCCAATCACCTGGCCGTTCGCGGTCTGGGGCTTAGACATGGTGGGTCCCTTCAAGAAGGCGAGTGGTGGGTATACCCACCTATTGGTCGCTGTCGACAAGTTCACCAAATGGGTCGAGGCTAGGCCGATCAGCAAACTTGACGCGCGAACATCCACCAATTTCCTCTGGGGAATTATCTCTCGTTTTGGAGTTCCACACAGCATTATCACTGATAATGGCAGCAACCTATCTCAAGGCGACATAGAAGAATACTGCAGTGATCTTGGTATCCGGCTTGATTTGGCATCCGTGTCACACCCTCAATCCAATGGACAAATAGAGCGTACAAACGGCCTAGTCTTATCAGGACTTAAGCCTCGTCTTGAAGCTCCATTACACAGGACAGCCGGCGCTTGGGCAGATGAGTTACAGTCGGTGCTATGGAGTTTGCGCACAACGCCAAACAGGTCTACCGGCTACACTCCTTTCTTCTTAGTATATGGCGCTGAGGCGGTGCTACCTACCGACATGAAATACGATTCCCCAAGGATTCAAGCCTACATCGAGCAAGACGTAGAAGGTGCAAGACAGGATAGCCTAGACCTGCTAGACGAAGAAAGAGACGTCGCTCTACATCGCTCCGCCTTGTACCAGCAACAACTTCGCCGCTATCATAGCCGGAGAGTGCGGAAGCGAAGCTTCAAAACAGGTGACCTGGTTCTCCGCCTAATTCAAGACAGAAAAGGCTTGCACAAGTTATACCCGCCATGGGAAGGACCGTTTATAGTCACAAAGACGCTGCTCAATGGTTCCTACTACCTGGCCGACATCCGCGACGAAGAAGAAAATAAGAGGCGCAAGAAGGCGGCAGGAAAGAGGGGAACCAAGCGCAAAAGAGGCATTGACAATCCGTTCAAACAAACAAGACAGCCTTGGAATATTGAGCAGCTACGTCCTTTCTACACTTAGCAATTTATAATTGTAATAAGTTATATATGATTATGAAATAAAAGTCTATGGTTCCTCATCTGTCTTGAGAAGCATGCCATCTTTTGTCTTTTTTTGCAATCATATTTCCCCTATGTATCTAAGTTACCTATTTAAAAAGCCCCGTGCAAAGGTTCAAACTGGTAGATTCTTGCAGCTTTCGAGCCAACCTAAAGCAAAAATAAACTTTTTGCGCCGCCTAATTCCTTTACCCCTGATTACTTATATGTGGTTCGCCTAGTAGTATGTCTTTGACACCAACATGTTGGCTTTGGTTTCTGATCCTAAACGCATGGCTTAGCCCTGGTTGTTTCAGCTAAAGTTACCGGCTGAGGTTCGTCCACATACAAAAAGTCAAACATATAGGTCAGGGTAAAATTAAGGCGGGCCATATAAATAAGGCAAAATAAAACTTGTCAGCTAGTTTCCCGCCTAGCAGAGCAACAACAAAAGTATATACAAATATTACAAGTTAAAGTTGCATTGTTTCAGGGGCTGGCAAATCATGTCAGAAGGAGGCAAGGAAAGGAAACTACGGCTCGGGGGGGGGGGGGGGGCGTCTACATCAGGCTTGGAGGCTGACAACTTCAGCCCCAGAACTGTCACTCCCCTCCGCCTCGGCCATGCCGGCAGCTCCAGCTTCCCCTGCGGCAGGCACATGATGGCGCCGGTAGAAGATCGAAGTATCCACCATGTCGGCAACACGCGTGGCGTAGCCGGCAACGCTGTCCAGAACAGCGGCCGGCTCGACCTCGCTGCCGTCTTCATATGTAGACGACATGCCTTCGGTGACGGTTTCTATCTCCGCCTCGGGGTAGTGCGCCATGAATAGTCCAAGCGCAGTCTTGGCACCACCCCGCGCTACCGATTTCAGCGAGCTCTTGTGTAGCTTGGTAGCCTGCTCCAACATATTGGGCACATCGCTGAATTCGGTCGGTTCCTGGCTGCCAGAGGAGATGAAGAACTTGGCGGCAAACCGCTTGGACGCTGCCAAAGTCTCGGTGATCAGCTCGCATAGACGCGCAAGGTGATCCAGGCGGGGGCTGACAACCTTGTCGTCGCCCAAACCGGCGGGAACTGTATCAAAAATGAAACCATCAGTTTGGCTCAGGCTAAGCAAAATGGCAAAATCAAAATAAGGAGTGAGAAATTACCAAGGGCCGAGTTATGGAAAGCGGACAGCTCAATCATATGAGCCGCCAACGCGTCCTCAGCAGTTTGGGCGCGAGAAGTCTGCTTGGAGATTTCCTCGGCAGCCGTCTTCTCCGCCTCCGCCAACTTCTTGCGCAGGCTTTCCAGCTCACCAGTGAGCTGGCTAGATTCCTGCGCAAATTTCAGCTGCTGAGCCTCCATCTCCTTCTGGTGATCCTCCTTCATCGCCAAGTTGGCGGCTGCCAAATCGGAAGCTTCATTCATAAGAGCTTGCATATCAGTGGACGCCTTCAGTATATCCTGGGCATGGTCTAGCAGTTCTACAAATATGGATTCGCTAACTAAATGATTGACGACAAAATAAGTTGAAAAGATAGTTGAAGGCAAAAAAGATCAACTCTACCTTCATCTTTTTTGCGGGCCGCCTCCAACTCGGCAATCCGCAGGTCCTTGGCCTCGCAATCCTTCTTCAGGTCGCGGCACCACCGGTTTATCTCGAATCGGGAGGAGACAAGCTCAACGTTGGCGGACACAAGACCCAGCAGGAAAAAGCAAAGGCATAAAACATATTGTCGAATAACCACTAAGCCGGCAGCCAAATTTTTTGGACCTGCCATCTAAGTGCTCGGGGGAAAGACTATGTATATGCCGGAGTTATAAAAACTTACAGACAGGTCACCCTCCAAGTCGGCGAAGGCCTGGGAGGTGAAGTAGGCAAAAGCCAAGGCTGACTCCTTGGCCTCCTTAAAGGTGGACCAAGGGTCCCTAACTTTGCCGCCTCCCGTAGTCGGGGCTGCCCTCTGGGACCCGCCTCCAGCAGCTCCTCCTTGGCGGCACACGATTGGACGGCTTCATCGGCCGTAGCCAAAAGAAGGGGAGTCTTGGGTGCGCGGTCAGCGGAGGAGGTCCTTGGCGGCGTGCCAGAAGCCGGAGTCGGGGGCTGGCGACGGGCATCGCCCATAAAGCTGCCGGCCCGGGGCTGGGGAGTTGGCGGCATGGTAGCAGGCGAGCTGCCTTGAGGCCGCTTACCCTTGGAAAGGAGCCTGGTCGTCAACCGGGAAGTTGCGACCCTTTCCCTGTCAATAAACATCAAGCAGTCAGTTCGGTGCCAATATTAAAGAAGCTCGTCGACTGTTAAAGGAAGAATTGAGTACCTTCGGGGGATGTTAATCCCCGCGTTCTCGTCAAGGTTGACGAGAGCCGGCTCGGTAGCCGTTGCGATCCATTTCTTCCTCTCGGCGATCGCCGTAGAGGAAGCGGCGCCGGATGCTTTGCGCTTCTTGGTCTTCCCGGCTTCCGACTCATAGAAGTCGGGAGCCAGGTCATCCTCCCCCAAGTCGGAGATCTGAGAAAGAAGACAAGTATTAATGGAACTCAAGATTAGCCGGCGAAGCTGTCAAAAAGGGGCAAGGAGCAAGATATCTACCTCGATGGGAGGGTTGTCGTGGGTGTGCATGGGCACGCCCTCCACCGCCTTCACCAGCCCCGCCTTGACGAGGCTGCGGAGCCGGAACGCCAGGTCAACAACCGGCAACCTCTCTTCGCTTACGCGGAGAGAGGCCGTGGCAGTAGGCGAATACTGACACATTTTGTGCGGGCTGTACCGCAGGGGGAGAATCTGCCGGCCGAGCCAGCAGATGACGGTGTCCACCCCGTCCAGCAGGGAGGGAGCCATCGTCCGGGTGAGGAATTCAATCCGCCTTTGGAAAAGGCGGAGTTCCTCCGTCAGCTTGGGCACCGCCTCGTCCCAGCATGGCCTGGGCATAGGCGGCGCGTTGACAAATTCCGGGACGCCAAATTGACGGCCCGGAGCTGCCATATCTTGACAGTAGAAGAATGTGGAGGTCCAGCCCTTGACGGATTCAAGGTATGGTATCTTAGGATACCATTGGCGGCCCTGGCGGCAGTTAAAAGTGACACTGCCGCAGGTTGCCAGCCCGCCGTCTGGCACGGTCTGACGCCGGCAACGAAAACAGTATCTGAAGAAGTCTAAGCTAGGCCTAATACCTAGGTAACCCTCGAACAGAGCTGTGAAGCCGGCTAAGACTAGGATGATATTGGGCGCTATGTTGTGGGGCTGGAGCCCATAATGATCTAGCACCTCGCTAAAGAAGGCGGAAGGCGGAAGCGCCATTCCCCTAACTAGGTGGGAGGTGAGGATTACCCGTTCCCCGGCTTTCGGAGCTGGGATGACGTCTCCCAAGGCAGGTCTCCACCGGCAATCCTCCCGAGTTGGGAGGTAGCCAACGGCCTCCAGGTCTTGGAGGGTCGCCTCGTCGATAATGGAGGGAAGCCAGTAGCGTGACCCGAGGTCTGCCGCTTCCTCTTCCTCGTCGGCCGGAGCGCCTCTCGCCGCCGTCGCCGTGGCCAAGGGTGGAGGAGCCAAGGAGACCGCCGCCGGCGTGCGCGCGGCGGGAATGTGAGAAGCAACGACGGCGACATTGCCCGTCGCCACCGTCGCAGGACGCGACGCCGCACCGCCCATCGCCGCCGCGGACGAGGTGTCGGATGTAGGACTGCCGGACGCCGCGGAGGGGATGTTTTGACCGGTGGACATCGCCGTGGGCGGAGGTCACCGGAGGAGGACGCTCGCCGGAGTTCGCTCGGAGAAAGGTGCGGGAGAGCGGGAGAGAAAAAGGTCGAGGAGTGCAAGAGCTGGGGTACCAAAGTGAACCACTCGGCTCCCTATTTATAGAGCCGAGCGTAGTTTCCTGTGCAACGATGTTTTTAGTCGGACACGTGTCCAACATCCACTGCAGCGCATCATCGCACGATCTCCACATCTCCCCGTTTCCCGCGGTTTTGTGATCATGGCGGGATTTTCGCTAAGGCCAGGTTCAAACTGTCGCGAGCCGCCTAGCGATATCCGCCAACAAATGTTCCCGGCGAAACTATCGGTTAGCCGTTTTTTCCATGTTGGATAAAGGCGTCCGTGTGCCAACTTCAAAGACACACTTGCCCCCTTTCTTTTGATTTTCAGAATGGTTCAAGTCCTGCAGCCGCCAACATTGGCAGATGGAGTATCAAAAAGAAGCCGACGCCTGGAGAACTTCAACCTTTCTGGGGGCTAATGTTGGGGATATATCAACTAGGGGTGTCTCCAACATTGATCAATCTGGCTAGTCCAGGGTGGCCCAAGGGTGGTAAGACTGAACCCTGCCGGGCGGCCCATATAGCTGACGTACAAGGAAGTAGGCGGACGGTCCAAGAAGGCGTAAGGTCGAAGCCCATCAAGCCACCAAGCCCAAGACGGAAGGCGGCAACTAAGCCGGCTAGGTGTAGGACTCTGATTACTTGCCGGACAAGTACTTGCCTTGTATCCTGGGGTCTGGCCGCCTATATAAGCCGGCCACCAGGAAGCCTTTAGGGCACGCTTCAATACGCATCATACACATTGTAACCTGTTCACGGCCATTGCCTCATAGTGAATTATAGCAACACGTAGGATCTCGCCACCGCTGCGGGATCTGAAGCTGGGTAAACTCGTCGTGTTCAATCCCGTCCTCGACGACACCAGCCTTCTTCCCCACAATCCATACGTAGGCTAGAGGACCCCCGTCTCCTATCAATTCTGCCGATACTACGACAACTAATACAATTCTTGGTGCCTTCTTGAAGAGAGGCTTCTTTGGTCTTGTAGACTTCTTTTGAATCAACTTTGAGTGGTCCTTCGGGACAAGCTTCCCACCATTTTGCTCACGGTTCTCATAAGGACACTCTCTTATGTAGTGATTCTTGTCATGACAATTATAGCACGTCTTTGTCCTTGAGGCAAGGTCTTTCTTGAAGGAGATATGCCCTAGAGGCAAATAAATAAGTAGTATTTATTGCATTATCTCATAAGTTTATAATAGGTTTGTGTATTATGCTATAACTGTATTAATCGGAATTATTAATACATGTGTGATACATAGACAACCAGGTCCCTAGCAAGCCTCTATATGAGCTAGTCCATTGGGCAAGAGTTGATCGAGATTCCCGATCAAGGACAATGACGTCAGTTGACAATGGGGTCATCTTGTTAGTTGAATAAGGTGGTGGACATACGCAAAGTATTGCAATAAGATCGTATTACGATGTTTGTCATTTGCAATATATAAGAGTATGATAGCTTATTCCTTAGACCGTGAGACTGTACTTATTGTTGCTTCGTAGGAGTGCTTTGAGAGCATCAAACGTTGTGTCTTATATAGCATGACAATAACGGTGTCCATCTTGGGTATTCCGAAAGAGCATCGAGACGTAAGGATCAAGAGCGGGATTTGTTCATTCTTGTAATGGAAAGATACTTTGGGCCCACTCGGTGATGTTGCATCTATATAGCTGCGCAGCTTATGACTAGGTCATGGAGATGTAATATCGCAGACGAGTTAATAACCTTCGTCGGTAACGAGATACAGCAAAGGCATCGGTGTGTCTACGATCATATCTCGGACAAGGTAGTATCGCAGAGACAAAGGGAATGAATATCATACTTATGGTTCAATGACGATATTCGTGGAATGCACAGGGGTCGTCATATATTTCCAGGTATCCCTGACGATCATTGGTGAGCGGAGTGTCTCGACCATGTCTGGAGTGTTCCCGAACCGTAGCGTAACAAACTTAAGGTCTTAGCGACGCTAGGAGATAGGTTCTGGAATTTTATAGGAATTTGTTGGAGAGAGAGAAATGATCCGGAAAGAGTTCCGGTGGTCCGGAAGGAGTTCCGGGGAGATATGGAATGGTTCCGGGAATGTCCGAAAGTTGTTCGGGTGGTTCCGAAATAGTTTCGGAGTCACGGGATATTGAATTATATATAAATATATTAATTATGAATTAATGAGATTTTTATATTAATTTAATATTAATTAAATAAAGGAAAAAGGGGGCTCCCACCTAAATGGGCCCTAAGAGGGCCCAAGAAGGGGAAACCGCATCCTACAAGGAAAGGGGAAGGCTTAGGCCTCCTAGTCCTAGTTGGACTAGGAGTGGGACAAGCCCAAGGGGGGTTCGGCCGAACCCCCCCCCCCCCCCTCCCCTCTCCTCCTTTAGTCCCACATGGGGGAGCCAAGGGGGTTGGCACACCCCCTTCCCCCTTTATATACCAAGGCATATTAATTGATTTAATTCATAGAAAAATCCAATTAATTCCCGATTTCTCTCTCGATCTCGTGGTTCCCAAGTCGGAGCCGCGCCAAGCTGAGGAAGGAGGTCTCTCTCCACCTAAGCCATACCGCAGAGCGCCGTTGCTCTGCGGGATTCCAGATAAGATCTACTCCTGCGATTTCAGCTGGATCTGAATGACCGGGAGTTGTCGCTAAGCTCCGTATGTTTGCGAGTGCTCGGAGGCTACTCTATTGAGGAGCTTGGGCGACGTAGTCTCGCCCCCTGCAGCCGCCGCGCCTCCCCCCCTCTGCTGCCGGCGCACCAGCCCCGGTGCTGGCGTTCTGCCTTCTTCCGCCCGACGTCCGTCGACGCAGATCATCGTCGACACCCCGGCGTCATCGACTTCGACATCGCGGCAAGATCTTCGCGACCTCGAGGTCGGCTACGTACGACTTCATCGTCAACGCTTGTGCGGGAGCGTAATCCCCGCTATCGGTCTACATGGAGGTAATGTAACCCGTTCCGCCACCGTTATCGCATGTACTAGATAGATAGATCCTGGCTAGTTAGGGTTTCGTACGCTAGACAATTATTGTTTTCTGCACCGTAACCCCTTCAGTGGTATCAGAGCCGATCTATGCGTAGTACTGCTGGTACGGTTAGAACTCATGTTGAATGAGGGCGTCTTTCTTATATTTGCTACCCTCTAGCGTGCACTTGCGATGCCTTCGGTATTGAGTTGATGAAGCGGCCTGGACCGACTTTACGCGTACGCTTACGCGAGACTGGTTCCACTACTGACATACGGCTTGCACCGTATCTGTGGCTGGCGGGTGTCTGTTTCTCTCTCTCTAGTCGGCAAAGCATTTTCAATGGAGGGCCCGAAAGGGATGCTTAAACATGCAATTATACGATCGACGTTGTGGTACAGAGTTCGTAGGTAGGGAAGCGATTCTCTTACGAATAAGCCTATTTGCCACGTAAAACTTGCAAAACTAAATAAAGCTAGAGGCGTCTAACTTTGTTTTGCAGAGGCGTTATTTCATGTGACATGGTTACGGTAAGTTTTTATATTACTCGTACTGTCGGAGGCAAAGGAGGGCTCTGTAGACTCGGAGCCATGCCGGGGCGCCGGGGGCCAGGCACATGGCGCCATGAAGGTCCAGGCGCATCGACCATGTCACATTGCACTTCATTGCATCATTATTGTGTGCTGTTGTGTGTGCATCCTATTGATTGCTTATATGCTAGATATACAACGGTAGCATCATAAATAGGATGATCCCTAACAAATACCAAAATTGTGTTCTCCCTCGTTGCGCACCACCAAGAAAGTTCTACGTTATGAGGCAGGCCGTGATGATCGGGTGTCACACATCTCGTCGTTCGCATACAGTGGGTGTAAGCCATGTTGCACGCGCAGGGTCTTCGAGGTTTGATTGGCGAGCCTAGCATACTCAGAGGTATGGCCTCGGAACATGGGAAGATCGAAAGATCGAGCACGAGTCATAGAGTTGTTATGATCGACATTTTATGTCCACCTTTGAAGTTGTGCTGCCGGCCGTGATGATCGGGGGTAGTGTGGTGGATGAGGGTCGTGTAATCGCCATTATTATTTTAGGGATAATAATCTTGGTGTGGTGTGTTTTTAGATAATGAGATTATAGAACTAAAACTCACCTATAAGTTATAAACTTTACCTTACCTCTTTTGCGATCACATCTGTAGACTACGCAACTATACTTCGGTTACTTTCTCAAGAGCCCGGATGCTACACTACAAGCCGACGGGTCCAACTTCATCAGATGGTACAGGGGTTTTAGAAACATTCTCGAGCACAACAACATTCTATATGTTCTTGATGAACCAATAGGAGAAGGACCAGGAGATTCTGCTAGCGAGGAGGAGGAAGATGATTTCCGTAGGCGTCGAGACATATTCATTGAAGTGGAGATCACCATGACCGTATGCCTGGCACCCGAGTTGAAAGAGTTGTTTCGACGCAAGGAGCCAAGCGTCATGATAGATGCGATAAAGACGCACTTCGGGGATGAATTAAAGCGTGAGCAATTCAGGCAGCTTAGAATGTTCCAGACCGTTCACATGGAGGAGCATACATGTCTGAAGACACATTTGAAGAGATTGTATGACATCTACTTCCAGCTGACGATGGTCTTCGATTACTGGATGGCAGATTCCTGTGCCATTCGGACTGTCCTGATATCTCTACCTCCTAGCTATGAGAAGCATGTACGCAAGTACATTTTGAAAGCCGACGATATGAACTTCTACAAGTTCGTACGTGAGTTCCAGTCTCTGAAGGTTGATTCCATCGAAGGAGAGATCTTCGATGCTACAGGTATATATTTGATATATGCAGAATTATGAATTCGCCCATGGTATATGATGAAATGTTTGATAATTGTTCTGTTTGTGAAACAGGTCCTGATTATCACATATATGCGGCGCGGTTTGATGTGACCTGGCGCTGAAGCTGGTAGTCAAGGAGTTGATGGCCTTTTGGTGTTCACGTCCTCAAGTTATCATAGTTATCATTAATAGTTTTTGATACGATCTTTTGTAATAGTGAGCGAGTGTGTGTGTCTTGATTGTTGCAAGGAAAAGTTATTCATGTAATAAGACAAGTTCAGTTGTTTTATGTTATGGAACAAGTCAGTTGTTTTATCTTATGAATAAAGTTTCCACATCTGTGGTGACCCAGCATACCACTGCATGGTGTAGTATGCTATAGTCGTTGACATAGTACCAATGGATCACCGTCCACCAGTGTTACGTCATCAGAGTGGTACAACAGAAACATCGCAGGTCCAAGGCATGACTATAGATTACAAACAGAAAATCCAAAACAACAGATCTTTAGAACCTCCTCGAAACAATGAGGCAAAGCCCTAATAAAAGAACATCAAATGGAAAATCTCGGAGGAACTAACCTAAACTAAGCATACTGCTAATACGGCTAGGCTTGCAATTGCGCTATAGCAACGCCTACAGAAATAGGTTCTATGACTAAGAATGTATCATATTTTACACGACGCCTTCATTTGTCCTCCGTCTTCCTTCAATTGCTTCAACTCGATGTAGTTGCCTTCTTTGGTATCTTGAGTTTATCCGTCTTCAGAGTCTTCATAGCCTAGAGTGCTGCCTTCTGGTGGTTCTTCAAGTCTAGCAGGGGTTTAGGAGGCAAGGGTGACTAACAGCGTTACCCAGCAAGTTCATTATGCAAGGTGGGAAGTTTGATGCATAAATACAGCCACAAACAATGGATTGTCGTAGGCTAGTACAAGTTTTCGAAAACATTTCTTTAAAAGGTTGCTTTTATTCTGAAGACTATGCTCGTCAGGAGTCACAGGGCTAGGGCTTTGAGGAGCCTCCTTTCCTGCTACGTTCGTCGTTCCGTCCTGGAACGTGGAGTAACATGTCACATTCATACACTCTGCAGAGGTGCGCTGCTTTACCCATAAGAGATCAAGACTTTGTTGCACAACCGGGCGATCTTCCCGTCCACACTTCCTTGGTGTGGGGCCCAGTCAATAATCCAAGCCAATCACTGCGCCTTTCCACCATCCCCGCACACCCCCCATTACTTCAGTTGCAAGCTAGTGGGAACCATCCCAACCTACAACTTGCTGACTCGTGGGCACCGTCCCAACCTAGTCCTGAAGCCAACCTTCAATAGATACTAGACATCCGGCCGTTGTGATTCACAGGATAGACATCTCCCGGTAATACAGCTTTATCCTGGAACTGCGAACTCGCAACGTCAAACAAGCCCACCGATAGACATCTCCCGGTAATACGGCTTTACCGGTGGCTTGTACGCACTACCCGGCCCAGAATAGTACCCGTTGGTGTACGAGAGGAAAAGGGTACAGCTGACTTCTCCGTCCCATTTCAGATCTCATGGTTGCGCGTAATATTCGGCGCAAGAATCACTGGCGACATTTGTTGTTAAGTCCTAGGTGATACTTTCCCGTGCAAATGGGACCTCCACCACAACATTCTTACCGTGGTCCCATCTGCCAACCATATGAGATTACCACCTCACTGGTGGATAACCATAGTCATATTATTAGAAAATAAGTTTTCTGGCCTTTTTGTGTGATATGCAATAACAACATTTTGAAAATAGTTTCTTAGCAAATACTTCAAGAGGACATGAGTAAAAGGGATGAACTTGCCTTTCTGACTGCAAGATTATGCAGCCAGGGTCTTTGATATAACATAACTCCAAGAAATCTGGAAAC
Organism: Poa annua; assembly: GCA_026929855.1. Taxonomy (NCBI): domain Eukaryota; kingdom Viridiplantae; phylum Streptophyta; class Magnoliopsida; order Poales; family Poaceae; genus Poa; species Poa annua. The sequence continues at coordinate 87,409,448 of CM049431.1, forward strand.
AACATCATTGGTCCGGTAAGGACTAATGTTTAAAGAAGCAGCATGATTAATGCATAAGTATGAGATGCATCGCAAAGTACCCCGTATCTCATTCTAGATGATTATGTGTTATTTGTGTTGGGTGATTTCATTTAGAGTTGTTTTGTATTCAAGTTTACTCCACAAGCAAGATTAGTTGTTTAACATTAATGTTCATGTATCATGTTAAGCATAAAAGTAAAGTAAAATCACATATAAACACTCAATGGTTGCTTTAGGTTGTGTTCATCTTATGTTGGTGGAAAGCATGTATGAACTTTAATTAAAGAGTCCTTGTGTTATATTATATGATGGCAAAAAGAATAACTTTTGAAGAACATGAATAATGTTTAACATTGTTGATACCAAAACACATGGTTAATAGAGATCGTAAAACATTATTCTTCTTTGTGTGTTTTACCCAAGACATTGCATTCTGAACTTGTGGTTTAATCTTGGTTATGTTTTTAGAAAATATTGTTTTTATTTGGAAAGTAGTAAGTTACATTACTTTCTTAATGTTATGTAGTTTTAAATTGTTTCCTACTTATTTTACTTCACAATTATAAGTAAACATGAGTTAAGTAATTTTAAGAAAAATTAAGTGGAGCATTCATACAACGTAAATTTTAGTAGTTTTCAAATGTTATTGGATTATTTATGTATTTGAAATGAATACCAATTGGTAGTAGAATAGCTTTCATAAGCTTATACTTTTATTATTTTTATTATTCTTATTTTTAATTTTTAGAATAATAATACTTATTTATTATTTTCTAAAATAGAATATTATTTTAAAATAGCAATTATTGTATTAAGAATATTACATTTTGGAATGAAATTATATTTTCAGTTTTAAAAGAATGCATGTGAAATATTTTGAATGAAGTTTGAAATGCATCCAGAATAGCATTTCAAATTAACTCCATATTTAAAAGATTAAGTGATTTGTATTTTGAATTTTATTTTATTTTTACATTTTATTCAAATACCAATTATAATGATGTAGTTATTTAGATTTTATGTTTCTGGTCATTTTGATATAAAGATTATATTTTTCTGATTTAAAATGAATTAGTTATGAATTTACAAAGTTTATTCAATTTAAATCAATTTCTATAATTATTAAATAAAGTTGGGCCCACATGTCAGGGTTTTAATATTTACAGAATTTCCTAAAGAATAAAAGTCTGACAGGCGGGTCCCACATGTCATACACAGAGATTACTCGAATTTATATTTTCAGAATATTGTGGAATTGACTTATGACGTCATGCCGATGCCATGAGTGGAATTCATCCACTGCCGAACACCAATTCGACACACTCATACGCAATTCGACGAATTGATACCACATACTTGTAGAGCTCATCAAGGCGGACCTAGCAGTGGCGGCAAAGTGACCAAATGGTCACCGGAATGTCGCCGGCGGCGAACTCCGGCGGAACCCGAGGACGGTGCATGACGCACTCACAACCTCGGACGAATTAAGTCGAACGGATGGGATGGGGAGGAAGCTGAGCTCACCCTGAAGCTTTAGAACTGCTCGGAGAGGCAGGGCGTGGACTGGCGGCGACGAACTCATCTGCGGCGGGCGGCGGGCGGAGACAAGGACGACGGGAAAATACTCCTACTCCCGGACTCCTCCGCACGCGTGACTCTACCAGAAGGAGTAAGGTGTCACGGCGGAGCTTCAGAGATGCTCGCCGGATCAAGGCGCTTCCCGGAGCGGCGGCAATCCGAGGTGACCGGAGCGGCTAGGGTTTGCTGGAGAGAAGAACAGAGAGAGGAAGTGGTGAGGGTGCGGGTGTGAGGCGAAGATGGGAGAGATGCGGACGTCTCCCGGGTCCTTATCCCCGCGGGAGAGGTGAGAAAATGGAGCACGGCTGCTCGGAGGCATGGCCACGGCTCTCCTCTGCTTTCTGGCGAGAGGAAGAAGAAAGAGGAATTAAAAGGAAAATTTGCAGAAAACCCCCTGTGTTTCCGGGAAACTACAGGAACAACGTAAAGAAGCCTCTGTTTAATGTTTTGGACCTGATTTTGATTCTAGAACTTACAGTTGAGTCCTGGAAACTTTATAATTGGGATAAAATGTTTATTTCCTTTATATAGTTTTCATTGCTTGGTATATTTTGAATTATTTAATTCTTTTAATTGAGTTTGGACATATTTAGTTATTTTCCTTCCAATGAAATTTATAACTTACACTTGATTAAATTTTTAGGATGCATTTAGGAATGTGAGAATATTTCCTATGCTATCATTTAATTTGGAATTTGTTGTTTCCAAATTATCAATTGATTTGAGATTTTGTTTTAAAGAATATATGTGAACATGAATATTCCATTTTGTTATATTTTCTTGCATCCACTAAATCATTTTTATGGTGCATTATAACCATAGGGAAAATTATTTCTATGGCATTATTTATTTTTATAAATTGTTTCCATCAACTACTAAATGATCTGAATTATGGACTTTAAGATATTGAAATATTTGGATACACCAATTGATGGTATGGTGATTTAAGTATTTCTAACCACACCAAATTAAGGTTTGATGGAAATAACAAAATGGATCTTTGTGAATCCTAAGAAGAGTATGCACAATGAGGGCATTAGGTTTCATGTTAAAGATGGAACATTGCCATTGTGACTTTGACATATGACACCTCATCTCTACATCATGTGGAAACATGAGTAGATGTCCCTAGAAGTAAAAGGTATAGATAACCCGCCTAAGTTATGTCTTATGGTGATATGATAGCTGCAGTGTTAAGTGGAAAATCCTTCTTATTCATATGTATATGGCACTTCATTGTTTGTGCATACAAAAATGAGTTGTCAACAAGGTTGCAAAGCTTGTCATCAACCTATTTCTATATCACACTAACATTGTAATGTCATACCATTTCCTGAGAAATTAATAAAGATGGTTGAAGATGAAAGAGTTTCCAATTCTTCAGGATAGATTGACATAACACTTCTATGTCCATCTAAGGAATGCTTCTCTATGTCTTCTTGTTGTATTTCTTCCCTTCTCGATATCTTCTCTTATTGATGCCTTCGAGAAGATTAGGAGATAAGGAAATGTGATGTCAAGATAAAAGTGGAAGATCTGGGTTAAGCTTTAGGTAATTCAATTGGTCTCCAAGAATTTCATGGTTTCCAGGTACTAGAAATATGTCTAGCACCATTGATAAGAATAGATGATCAGAGAATAACTAAGAATAGTGGTTTTGGTCATTAACTCCTAAATATTGTTTTGATGTAACAAGTTTTGTTTTCTTTAGTGTAACCTCTCATCGTGTATCTCTTTACCCCAAAATAAGGGTTAAGCCAAGATCATCTAGAAGTTTATAACGCTCAAGTTGATGATCTACTTCAGTTCCACCAACTCAAGTGAAACTTCAATCACTTAGTGTTTTGAAAGTTAAATGCGCGAAAATTATCCGGATTTTCTGATGCATGAATGCAATGCACACTCCTGTGTCCACTCTATTTCTGGACCCTAAGTTCTGGGATGTTACAGTCTCCCCTCCTTAAACTAAACTTCGTCCCCGAATTTCGTACTCTCTTACGTTTTGGATTGAGGATCCATCTTGTATATAAGCTGCACTTCTCGAACTTCATGTTAATTCTTTATGGAGATAATTGGTGTATCCCCCAATCCATATCTTTCCTTGAATCCTCTTTTGACTTAGTACTTTGCTAACTGTCAACTCCTTTGATTCTGTGATTCCTTCTTGGAATATTCCACTTCTAGGCATGTCTTATTGAAAATCTCCTGGGATCAGGCTTTATCATATCCTTGTTAGTCCTATTAATAGCTCTAAGTAACATTCTTCACGTAATAGCTGACCTACTTTGGAAGGTAGTTAAGGTTTTAAGAAGTCTTACTACGGTACAATTTAGTTTTGCTTGATCCAACCTTGGTAATGGCACTATACATAGTCCACCCAAATATGATTGGACAAGATGGTTTACTTTATAAGGTTTACTTAGTCGATTTCCTTTTTCTCGTGTCATCTGGAATCTTCTTAATACACTCATCCTAGTGATACAAAGCGGTCTTCTGATATGTTTTACTAGGTGATTTCTCCTACCCACTTCTCCTGTCATTCTCTGGGTTGGAACCAAGGAATGCCCTTTACTGACAAAAGCAGTTCAACAACTTGGTTTTGTCAATCTCCACTTCAAGTCTACTCCTTACTTCATTCTGGTAGGACCCTCAACCTGAATCGAGATTACCTCAAGGGTTCTATCTTTGTCTGGATTGCAGCAAACCTTATGACAATAAGGCCCAACTGCTCCAAATCTTGGGTTCCTTCTCATATTTACTCCAATTGATCATACTTCCACACTTCTACTTCTTTATTTACTTCCCTCCTTAGATTTTTGTAATGGTTTCCACTCTTTGAGTGTACCAACAGGGGTCTTAGGTTTGGGATCATGGTCTTTGTATACCTTACATTTACCTTTATCTAATCTTAGAAAGGAAATCTACGGTGTACCCACACAATTGTGGATATCCGAGGTAAATTCTCCAAATAATCTTCACGCTAGAAGATCCTTCGTCTCCTCTGATGCCAATACTTCTGGCGAATCCCGGAATTCATAGTTATACACAACTGTTATGTGCTCTTAGACATGTTAGCCGTGAGTTACTGGGTACCACTCCCAGGCAGAATTGCACTGCAGGCGTGCCGGGAACACCGGTCACACAAACCCCTCGGAAGACTACCACGCTAATCATAACCAATAATGCATAACAAAGAGTTCTAGAATCTTGTTGTTGTCGGACTCGACCTCTGAACTATACAGAAATGCTATGTGTCACTGGTCATGCTACGTAACCAAGGGTCCCTGGGTTTACCAATCCCAGACCGATGCTCATCGGTAGGCGTGCTCGGAATGGATCATCGGCACACAACCCCTCAGTTGCGCCATAACACGGGCATAGCCAAAACTGCATAACAAAGAGTCCAAGATCCTTAAGTCTTCATCTTCATGCAAGTCTTCATCCTTGTCCTTTAGAACTCGTCTCTTCCTTTCACGAATTCCTATTCTATCTAAATCTATAACATTAAGCCATAGCTTGGTGATGCAACATGCATTTGCACATCAGGCGAAGCTTCATGACTAGATCCAGTCACACAAAGAACCCATAAAATCCAAGCAATCCAAATGATATGCATACATGCATAAGTAAAGCCTATAACATAGCACTTCGAGTATAATATCTCTCGTACTAAGGCTTTTATAAAGTATTATAGTATGATGCACACATATAGTAGTATATAGGTCTCTACCGTTGTTTGGTAAGGTATAGGGTTCATACTACTCTTCATCTCACTAATTACCCCAGTTGGCCACTTGTAATAGGATAAACGGCGCCAAAGTGATCTATAGTAGTAGTTATCTAGCACTAATTGTGATCTAGCTTCCTTATTATACATGCTACCAATTATGTTCCATCCATAGACTAACCTCACATAGTCTCTCAAAATTACTACACAAGTTGTTATTAGCCCATAAAACCTCCTCATTATCCTACCTAAGTTATCTCTATCTAGCAAATGTTGATCCTACACACTTTTATTCAAAGTTATTTCCTTAGCAAATTGTCACAATTAACTTTCCTATCATGGTTTAGGAGCTAGACTCTCCATGAGACTTTCTTTTATTAATCTACTTTCGTCATACTCCTTATCTTATGTCATACTAGTATTGGCTCAAGGATGCTACACCATCATGTAAAGAATCACAAGTGAATCTCACGTGATTTGTAGTCGTGGTTATACTACCTCAGATGCCCTCTCTTTACACGATACCACCATCAACACAAATAGGTGCTACTAAATTGGTCCTACTCCACTTCATTAAACACCGGTGGTTATAGGATAAGCTTTACTAGGTCGTAATACTAAGGATGAGATATGTACTTATTCATTAAAAGAATAGATACATAACTTTACCTAAGGAGAGATAAGAAATACTTCTTCCAATAAAATATGAAAGAAGATTTTAACTCTAGTGTGATAAGATTATTCTCAAGTGAATATCCATCACAAGTCTTTTAGAAGTTGGTTTAGATAAGATGGCTACCTATAGTCACTACCCAACCTACAGGTCTCCTTTAGAGGGTTTTAATCCTAGGGTCAAAGCGTTTGCTCTGATACCAGCTGTGGTGACCCAGCATACCACTGCATGGTGTAGTATGCTATAGTCGTTGACATAGCACCAATGGATCACCGTCCACCAGTGTTACGTCATCAGAGTGGTACAACAGAAACATCGCAGGTCCAAGGCATGACTATAGATTACAAACAGAAAATCCAAAACAACAGATCTTTAGAACCTCCTCGAAACAATGAGGCAAAGCCCTAATAAAAGAACATCAAATGGAAAATCTCGGAGGAACTAACCTAAACTAAGCATACTGCTAATACGGCTAGGCTTGCAATTGCGCTATAGCAACGCCTACAGAAATAGGTTCTATGACTAGGAATGTATCCTATTTTACACGACGCCTTCATTTGTCCTCCGTCTTCCTTCAATTGCTTCAACTCGATGTAGTTGCCTTCTTTGGTATCTTGAGTTTATCCGTCTTCAGAGTCTTCATAGCCTAGAGTGCTGCCTTCTGGTGGTTCTTCAAGTCTAGCAGGGGTTTAGGAGGCAAGGGTGAGTAACAGCGTTACCCAGCAAGTTCATTATGCAAGGTGGGAAGTTTGATGCATAAATACAGCCACAGACAATGGATTGTCGTAGGCTAGTACAAGTTTTCGAAAACATTTCTTTAAAAGGTTGCTTTTATTCTGAAGACTATGCTCGTCAGGAGTCACAGGGCTAGGGCTTTGAGGAGCCTCCTTTCCTGCTGCGTTCGTCGTTCCGTCCTGGAACATGGAGTAACATGTCACATTCATACACTCTGCAGAGGTGCGCTGCTTTACCCATAAGAGATCAAGACTTTGTTGCACAACCAGGCGATCTTCCCGTCCACACTTCCTTGGTGTGGGGCCCAGTCAATAATCCAAGCCAATCACTGCGCCTTTCCACCATCCCCGCACACCCCCCATTACTTCAGTTGCAAGCTAGTGGGAACCATCCCAACCTACAACTTGCTGACTCGTGGGCACCGTCCCAACCTAGTCCTGAAGCCAACCTTCAATAGATACTAGACATCCGGCCGTTGTGATTCACAGGATAGACATCTCCCGGTAATACGGCTTTATCCTGGAACTGCGAACTCGCAACGTCAAACAAGCCCACCGATAGACATCTCCCGGTAATACGGCTTTACCGGTGGCTTGTACGCACTACCCGGCCCAGAATAGTACCCGTTGGTGTACGAGAGGAAAAGGGTACAGCTGACTTCTCCATCCCATTTCAGATCTCATGGTTGCGCGTAATATTCGGCGCAAGAATCACTGGCGACATTTGTTGTTAATGTAGGGGATCGTGTGCAGAAAACAAAAAATTTCCTACCAACGATATCCTTAAACTAGCCAAGATCTACACTATGCAGATATAGAAGTACGGCGGAGATCGGAATACATACCCTCTTAGATCGAATAGCGGGGATTACGCTCCCGCACAAGCGTTGACGACGAAGACGACGTAGCCGACCTCTAGGTCGCGGAGAACTTGGCGCGACGAAGACGATGAAGATGACCCCGAGGTCGGGTGGAGGAAGTAGGCCTCAGAGTACCGCTAGCGCAGCACCTCGCAGGGAGTCGCACACATACGGTGGAGACGACGGCCTCCGAAGCTCCAGTCCAGGACGAGCAGCGGAAGACTTGGACCGGAACACCAGCAACGCGGCAGCGGGCTATGGTGGAAGAGATCCCCCTCCTCTACTCGGCGCGACTCCGACAAAGGGAATCACGAGATCGAGAGAGAATTCCCTTGAGGGTTTTCCCCCCCATGGGCCTTCTTTCGACCAGAAGGCCCATTTAGGGAAATCAGCCTAAATAAATTCGAAAATAAATATATAAAATCATATTTGCATATTAATTACACTAATTAATATCAAACATAATATATATAATTTTTCCTAGCTCCGAAAACTCTTTCGGCGCTGCCCGATCTCCATCGGACCCCTCCCGGGACGCTCCCGGTGATCTCCTTTCTTTCCGGTTGTCTTGTCGAAACCCCTTAAGTGTGTTACCCTAGCGGTTCGATATAATATCAGGTATGATCAAGACTCCTCAATGATCAACGACTAACTCGTAGGCCTGGACCCCATGAATTAATCCCTGAGATATAACGAATGACTTTCATCTATCAAACCTGGACGTATAGTCTTAAACCCTTTGTCATGGCGATACTTAGCGTGTCCGAGTATCATTCTCAGATATCTCCATACCTAGCATGATCTCGTTACCGACATCGCTATCTTCTACTCGTCTATGATATTATGTCAGCTGGTGACCTAGTCACATGTTTGCAAACTCATTTGACATAATCTCACCGAGTGGGCCCTAGAGTATCTATCCGGCTATGCGGACTGACAAATCCCGTTGTTGACCCCTCGTCTCAACTACCCCCTTCCGATACCCAAAAGTATCACCGTTATTGTCATACTAAATAAGATACGACGTTTTGTGCAATCAAAGTATCTTCCAGGAATAATAATAAGAGTTGGTCTCACGGTCTTAAGGCGTAATGACTATGTCCTATAAATACTGGGTATGTCCATCACATCGTTACTCCCAACGATATGACTTCCATTGCCGACCGGCGCCATGCCCTATGATCGGAAAACCTCGATCATCAATCGCGCAACGAAACTAGTCTTAGTAGAGGCTACTAGGGACCTGGTTGTTTATCTACCACACCTGTATTAATGTTTCCGCTTAATATAGTTATAGCATGGTGTAAAACATATAATGAACGATTGGGATATTGCCAATAAACTATGTTTATTAAGTGCCTCTAGGGCATATTCCCTTCAGTCTCCCACTTGCACTAGAGTAACACTTAATCTAGTTTACAACCTGGTAAAAGCTCAACACCCATAGCATCTTGGTGCCTGCTCGCCTCGTGGAAGAGGAATACAGTCAATAGACCTCACACATTGAGACCTATATGTGCTTTGCAACACTTCTATGTCACCTAGTTTGACATCAACCCGTATCTTACGATGACGATGAAATATATCCCAGTGGATGGAGTGAGACTCGAGCATTCGCGCAACATGCACCTTAAAAGTCTAAGAGATCTATTAAGGAGACCACCTACGCTCGGAAAACTGCTCAGTCCAATCACACTTGCTACTTCTAAAGTCGCGATATATTTCTATACCTATGTAAATTATGCGAGAGTGCATTCATATGCGACTTCGCAAACTAACCATGTCTTTCTTCAAAATAAAGGACATCTCCTATATGAGATTTCTAGTCGTATGGGTGAGTGTAATAACTTGCATCATCGTAACCGCTTTACGGCAAGTTGCCATTCCACTCTTACCCGTTACTAGAAAACCTATCTTCAGTTCTCATAGACACTGAAGAATAAACTTAACGTTTGTTCATTGATCCACACAAGGATCACTCTAGAACCTGTTCTTTAACCAAGAACTCGGGTCACACTAAGTCGAGCTTTCAGTCTGATAGCATCTATGACTGATACATAGATAATGTCGAACATCATTTGCTATAACTGAAAATGCCAAGATTAACTTAATCTTTTACCTAGTCATACAAGCAAGAACCTCTTTCTTCGCTTGTCCTTCTCTTAAACACTTCAGAATCCTGACTTAGGAAATACTCCGACCCAATGTTATTAAGCCCCCTCTGATCTATACAATTATAAATCGGATGCCTAATACTCCTAACTTCATTTCATAGAAAATTTAATCACTTAAATAATCCTTTACACTGTACTAGAGGATCTGTGTCATTCAATATGTTGTTACATACCAAATCACGAATGACACCTAGCTCCCACTCAAATATGCCTTCCGCATATAAGATCAAGGAAAAGCTACTTAGCTCCCACTCAAATATGCCTTCCGCATATAAGATCAAGGAGAGCTACTTTGCTCCCACTCACTTCTTTGTAAATGTAGGTTTCTTCAACTATTTTGGACAACTCCAAAATCCTTTGATCACATTATCAAAGTGAAGATTCCAGCTCCGATATGCTTGCTTCTGCCCATGAATGGACAACCGAAGTTTGCACACATGTTTAGCATCCTCAGGATTACAAACCATTCTTAATGACACTATTAAGAACCATGGTTTTCTCATCCAACTATCAATTTCTCAATCGAAATTATAGTGATTGCTAAACGACCCAGAATAGATTTAGGCTTCGCCACTTGAGACAAAGTCTCACGTGGTCTGTCGGAACTGTTTCACAACAAATCGAATCTGCTCAATATCTACTCTCTCATAAAACTCCATATACTATTAACATCCTAGATGCCATCAAGAAGATCTCCCAAGTCAATACCTGGTAATCGTATATGGATTTTATTTCGGATCACAAATGACTCATAGCCATTTCTCGGACTTAGGTCCACCATCTCTTCTTCGTAGTTCGTAGGTCTATCATATTCCATTAATATGACCTCCATAACAAGATTGTCGTAACACACAGTGTCGAACACAACCTCGTATGCCTACGCTCTTAGTATGAGCTCAGAACATCATGATCTTGAATCATTAGCTTTTTCAAGCTGTGGGGCCTGACACCGAAAACACTTTCGATTGCGCCACTCTGATGTTTGGAGAAGAAGTTCACCAACTTCGTCTTGCTCTACTTTCTTTCTCACTTATACCCTCGGACAAGAAACTATTTCTTTCGTAAGGTATATCCCGGCAAAGATTTTGCCTATGTCGTGAGACATGTACCCAACTAACTCTTTAGGTAGGGTATACTACAAAGATTAATCCATTTTAGGTTCGATTACATCGAAACACTAAATTGCTGAAATGACAATCCAGGCTCAAAAGCCATGCCATCACTCGTATGGTATTGTCTCCATGGATTCAAATGGTTTCCCTATTTGCTAACGTGAGTGTTTACGTTTCTACCATATGACTCTAATGATAACAATAATTCGGTAAGAGATTTATTTACCACACACTATCCGATAGGGTGCGATTACGACGCCCTAACACACCATAACACTATGGTGTTCCATGCGACGTAATTGGTGGAACTCTTCTCACAAGTCTTCCAATGATGTGCCAACATTATAACTCAAATCTTCATTCCTCGATTTGCATCGCGGGAATTTGATTTTTCTTGTTAAGTTTATTTCCTACTTCATTCTGAATTTCGTTTGATCGAATCAAAAATTCAGACTAACATTCCCCAGAGTGGATATCCATATATCTACTCGGAATATTCATGAAGTCTATGAAATAAAGACTTCCACTACACGTTAAAGTACTTCATCGATTCACATACACCCATATGCATGATTCTCAACAAGCTATACTCAAAACGTTCAGTGAAGTTCACGAAATAAAGGTATCCACTACCCGTCAATTACTTTATTGAACCACATACATCTCCATGTATGACTATCAATAAGTTATATGCCCGTTTTCCGAAAACGGTGTCACAGTTATTTTGCAAGTGTCAAAAGATCAAATCTTAGGACTTGTAGGTCCATCCAGTGTGGAGCTAATGCATATAACATTGACATGACTAAACGGTAGTGCCACACACATGTGGTGTCTTTATTAAGTTTGTATCCTTTGGCATTAATATTATGAATGTGGGAGCTTCTACCATCTAAATTCAAATCGGCATATGATCATTACTTCATAAATATAGGACACCAATTTGTCACTATCATGTATGAACAAGTGTCTCGCTAGAGGAGACACACTCGTAACGATCATACCAACATCCGATCCTAAAGAATTTATTCAAATGGTAGATCTAGAGGGAGAGTGTCTATGGCCGTCACAACAACTTGACCGCCGTTATCAACACGCAATGTCGCCTCATCCTTTCAAGCTACTCAAGCAGTAAACCTGGTTTTTCACAAAACATGACTAGTTCAATACTTAGTCACTACTGCGAGCACTTGGTTAGCTAAAACATTCATAACATGTATATCATATATACACCATCATCATTGATGACTTCCGGCGATCTGTTTCATCTTCTTGATACTTCCACCGTAATCAAGAACCATGAAGGTGAACGATTCCCCTTGCATGACATAGTCTATGACAGAGGATTTGCACTTGGCAACGATGTCTGTCATCCAGTGATTGAGCTGAGCGAGGCGTCTCAATGTTCATTAATCATGAACATACGTCATTAAGTATGACCGCCACGTGCTCCCTCAATGTGTGTATTCTCTTCCATCTTGGTTGAGAAGACAATCAGTCAACGTACTGATAAACTTCATCAACCCAACTATAGAGGTACCCCGAGTTTAGCGACCAAATGTTCGCGATCTAAAAACTCGTACCCACCGTTGGTTCTTTATGGCAGAGATCATAGCATACACTGGACTATGATGATATCATCCGCACAAAATCCGATAATCAAAATTATCTTTTGTTAGCGGAATCTCCGGGTTTATCTCCTAGCGGGTATTGTAACACAAAGAGCTAACGGTTTAAACAAGGAGTATCCTCAAGCTAAAGTATAAAACTATGAAGTTTGGACCCAACCTTTTAAGTTTCTCAATCGCAGGAATGCGCCTAATTTGAAAAGGTGCTATCACAATGGTTACTATCTACAAAGGTTTGCAAAACAGACTCTGTTCATTATATTCTGAGTTCTAGTATTTTAGAAAATAAGTATCCGAACTCCCACTCAAACGAACATCCCTCCTGGTCGTTTAAGCGATTACACGACCCCCATCCATTGCACCACCCCTCATCATTAAAGCCGGCGGCACAACTTCAAGAGTAGACAAAATCGTCCGCCACACCAATTTTGTGACTCGTGCTCGACCTTTCGGTCTTCCTGTTCCGAGGCCATACCTCTGAGTATGCTAGGCTCGCCACCAAAGACCTCCACGCTGACGCTTGTGCAACATGGCTTACACCCACTGTATGCGAACGACGAGATGTCTGACACCCGATCATCACGGCCTGCCTCATAACGTAGAACTTTCTTGGTGGTGCACGTTGGAGGGAGAACACTAGTGGTATTTTGAAGGGATCATCTTATATAGCTACCGCCGTGTAACTAATGCATACTATACACACAATCACACAATATAAGATGCACACAAAACATCAAATGTAATGCAATGTGATATAGTCCATTGCGCCATCGTCTTCTTGGCGCCCGCAGTTTATAAACAATTTAATAAACCTACCTTGACCATATCACATAGCCCCTGCAAAATAAAGTTAGACGCTTCTACTTTATCTTTTGCATATTTTACGTGGCTCGGGGCTTTCGTAAATAGAACCGCTTCATACCTACGAACCTTATGACCACAACAACGATCCAATAATTGCATGTTTAAGCATCCCTTTCGGGCCCTCCATTGAAAATGCAAAGCCAACTAAAGAGAGAGAAACAGGCACCCGCCAGCCACAGATACGGTACAAGACGTATGTCAGTAGTGGAACCAGTCTCGCGTAAGCGTACGCGTAAAGTCGGTCCGGGCCGCTTCATCAACTCGATGCCGTTGGAATCACAAGTGCACGCTAGAGGGTAGCAAATAACAGGAACGGTGCCCCCGTGCAGAACACGGGTTCTAACAGCGTACAGCTATATCTACGATAGATTGGCTCTGATACCACTGTAGGGGATCGTGTGCAGAAAACAAAAATTTTCCTACCAACGATATCCTTAAACTAGCCAAGATCTACACTATGCAGATATAGAAGTACGGCGGAGATCGGAATACATACCCTCGTAGATCGAATAGCGGGGATTACGCTCCCGCACAAGCGTTGACGACGAAGACGACGTAGCCGACCTCTAGGTCGCGGAGAACTTGGCGCGACGAAGACGATGAAGATGACCCCGAGGTCGGGTGGAGGAAGTAGGCCTCCGAGTACCGCTAGCGCAGCACCTCGCAGGGAGTCGCACACATACGGTGGAGACGACGGCCTCCGAAGCTCCAGTCCAGGACGAGCAGCGGAAGACTTGGACCGGAACACCAGCAACGCGGCAGCGGGCTATGGTGGAAGAGATCCCCCTCCTCTACTCGGCGCGGATCCAACAAGGGACCCACGAGATCGAGAGAGAAATTGGGAATTAATTGGTGAATTAAAAGGCCAGGGGTGCCCCTTCTTATATAGGCTCCCGGGGGGAGCCAACCTTGCCAGCCAGACAATGTGGGACTATCCCACATACCTGGTTCGGCCAAGGGCAGTGCGCCGGCCCTAGGTGGGCCCCATTTGGCCCACCTAGGCCGGCCAAGCCTCCCCCACAAAATTCCCTTGAGGGTTTCCCCCCCCCCCCCCATGGGCCTTCTTTCGACCAGAAGGCCCATTTAGGGAAATCAGCCTAAATAAATTCGAAAATAAATATATAAAATCATATTTGCATATTAATTACACTAATTAATATCAAACATAATATATATAATTTTTCCTAGCTCCGAAAACTCTTTCGGCGCTGCCCGATCTCCATCGGACCCCTCCCGGGACGCTCCCGGTGATCTCCTTTCTTTCCGGTTGTCTTGTCGAAACCCCTTAAGTGTGTTACCCTAGCGGTTCGATATAATATCAGGTATGATCAAGACTCCTCAATGATCAACGACTAACTCGTAGGCCTGGACCCCATGAATTAATCCCTGAGATATAACGAATGACTTTCATCTATCAAACCTGGACGTATAGTCTTAAACCCTTTGTCATGGCGATACTTAGCGTGTCCGAGTATCATTCTCAGATATCTCCATACCTAGCATGATCTCGTTACCGACATCGCTATCTTCTACTCGTCTATGATATTATGTCAGCTGGTGACCTAGTCACATGTTTGCAAACTCATTTGACATAATCTCACCGAGTGGGCCCTAGAGTATCTATCCGGCTATGCGGACTGACAAATCCCGTTGTTGACCCCTCGTCTCAACTACCCCCTTCCGATACCCAAAAGTATCACCGTTATTGTCATACTAAATAAGATACGACGTTTTGTGCAATCAAAGTATCTTCCAGGAATAATAATAAGAGTTGGTCTCACGGTCTTAAGGCGTAATGACTATGTCCTATAAATACTGGGTATGTCCATCACATCGTTACTCCCAACGATATGACTTCCATTGCCGACCGGCGCCATGCCCTATGATCGGAAAACCTCGATCATCAATCGCGCAACGAAACTAGTCTTAGTAGAGGCTACTAGGGACCTGGTTGTTTATCTACCACACCTGTATTAATGTTTCCGCTTAATACAGTTATAGCATGGTGTAAAACATATAATGAACGATTGGGATATTGCCAATAAACTATGTTTATTAAGTGCCTCTAGGGCATATTCCCTTCAGTCTCCCACTTGCACTAGAGTAACACTTAATCTAGTTTACAACCTGGTAAAAGCTCAACACCCATAGCATCTTGGTGCCTGCTCGCCTCGTGGAAGAGGAATACAGTCAATAGACCTCACACATTGAGACCTATATGTGCTTTGCAACACTTCTATGTCACCTAGTTTGACATCAACCCGTATCTTACGATGACGATGAAATATATCCCAGTGGATGGAGTGAGACTCGAGCATTCGCGCAACATGCACCTTAAAAGTCTAAGAGATCTATTAAGGAGACCACCTACGCTCGGAAAACTGCTCAGTCCAATCACACTTGCTACTTCTAAAGTCGCGATATATTTCTATACCTATGTAAATTATGCGAGAGTGCATTCATATGCGACTTCGCAAACTAACCATGTCTTTCTTCAAAATAAAGGACATCTCCTATATGAGATTTCTAGTCGTATGGGTGAGTGTAATAACTTGCATCATCGTAACCGCTTTACGGCAAGTTGCCATTCCACTCTTACCCGTTACTAGAAAACCTATCTTCAGTTCTCATAGACACTGAAGAATAAACTTAACGTTTGTTCATTGATCCACACAAGGATCACTCTAGAACCTGTTCTTTAACCAAGAACTCGGGTCACACTAAGTCGAGCTTTCAGTCTGATAGCATCTATGACTGATACATAGATAATGTCGAACATCATTTGCTATAACTGAAAATGCCAAGATTAACTTAATATTTTACCTAGTCATACAAGCAAGAACCTCTTTCTTCGCTTGTCCTTCTCTTAAACACTTCAGAATCCTGACTTAGGAAATACTCCGACCCAATGTTATTAAGCCCCCTCTGATCTATACAATTATAAATCGGATGCCTAATACTCCTAACTTCATTTCATAGAAAATTTAATCACTTAAATAATCCTTTACACTGTACTAGAGGATCTGTGTCATTCAATATGTTGTTACATACCAAATCACGAATGACACCTAGCTCCCACTCAAATATGCCTTCCGCATATAAGATCAAGGAAAAGCTACTTAGCTCCCACTCAAATATGCCTTCCGCATATAAGATCAAGGAGAGCTACTTTGCTCCCACTCACTTCTTTGTAAATGTAGGTTTCTTCAACTATTTTGGACAACTCCAAAATCCTTTGATCACATTATCAAAGTGAAGATTCCAGCTCCGATATGCTTGCTTCTGCCCATGAATGGACAACCGAAGTTTGCACACATGTTTAGCATCCTCAGGATTACAAACCATTCTTAATGACACTATTAAGAACCATGGTTTTCTCATCCAACTATCAATTTCTCAATCGAAATTATAGTGATTGCTAAACGACCCAGAATAGATTTAGGCTTCGCCACTTGAGACAAAGTCTCACGTGGTCTGTCGGAACTGTTTCACAACAAATCGAATCTGCTCAATATCTACTCTCTCATAAAACTCCATATACTATTAACATCCTAGATGCCATCAAGAAGATCTCCCAAGTCAATACCTGGTAATCGTATATGGATTTTATTTCGGATCACAAATGACTCATAGCCATTTCTCGGACTTAGGTCCACCATCTCTTCTTCGTAGTTCGTAGGTCTATCATATTCCATTAATATGACCTCCATAACAAGATTGTCGTAACACACAGTGTCGAACACAACCTCGTATGCCTACGCTCTTAGTATGAGCTCAGAACATCATGATCTTGAATCATTAGCTTTTTCAAGCTGTGGGGCCTGACACCGAAAACACTTTCGATTGCGCCACTCTGATGTTTGGAGAAGAAGTTCACCAACTTCGTCTTGCTCTACTTTCTTTCTCACTTATACCCTCGGACAAGAAACTATTTCTTTCGTAAGGTATATCCCGGCAAAGATTTTGCCTATGTCGTGAGACATGTACCCAACTAACTCTTTAGGTAGGGTATACTACAAAGATTAATCAATTTTAGGTTCGATTACATCGAAACACTAAATTGCTGAAACGACAATCCAGGCTCAAAAGCCATGCCATCACTCGTATGGTATTGTCTCCATGGATTCAAATGGTTTCCCTATTTGCTAACGTGAGTGTTTACGTTTCTACCATATGACTCTAATGATAACAATAATTCGGTAAGAGATTTATTTACCACACACTATCCGATAGGGTGCGATTACGACGCCCTAACACACCATAACACTATGGTGTTCCATGCGACGTAATTGGTGGAACTCTTCTCACAAGTCTTCCAATGATGTGCCAACATTATAACTCAAATCTTCATTCCTCGATTTGCATCGCGGGAATTTGATTTTTCTTGTTAAGTTTATTTCCTACTTCATTCTGAATTTCGTTTGATCGAATCAAAAATTCAGACTAACATTCCCCAGAGTGGATATCCATATATCTACTCGGAATATTCATGAAGTCTATGAAATAAAGACTTCCACTACACGTTAAAGTACTTCATCGATTCACATACACCCATATGCATGATTCTCAACAAGCTATACTCAAAACGTTCAGTGAAGTTCACGAAATAAAGGTATCCACTACCCGTCAATTACTTTATTGAACCACATACATACATATCCATGTATGACTATCAATAAGTTATATGCCCGTTTTACGAAAACGGTGTCACAGTTATTTTGCAAGTGTCAAAAGATCAAATCTTAGGACTTGTAGGTCCATCCAGTGTGGAGCTAATGCATATAACATTGACATGACTAAACGGTAGTGCCACACACATGTGGTGTCTTTATTAAGTTTGTATCCTTTGGCATTAATATTATGAATGTGGGAGCTTCTACCATCTAAATTCAAATCGGCATATGATCATTACTTCATAAATATAGGACACCAATTTGTCACTATCATGTATGAACAAGTGTCTCGCTAGAGGAGACACACTCGTAACGATCATACCAACATCCGATCCTAAAGAATTTATTCAAATGGTAGATCTAGAGGGAGAGTGTCTATGGCCGTCACAACAACTTGACCGCCGTTATCAACACGCAATGTCGCCTCATCCTTTCAAGCTACTCAAGCAGTAAACCTGGTTTTTCACAAAACATGACTAGTTCAATACTTAGTCACTACTGCGAGCACTTGGTTAGCTAAAACATTCATAACATGTATATCATATATACACCATCATCATTGATGACTTCCGGCGATCTGTTTCATCTTCTTGATACTTCCACCGTAATCAAGAACCATGAAGGTGAACGATTCCCCTTGCATGACATAGTCTATGACAGAGGATTTGCACTTGGCAACGATGTCTGTCATCCAGTGATTGAGCTGAGCGAGGCGTCTCAATGTTCATTAATCATGAACATACGTCATTAAGTATGACCGCCACGTGCTCCCTCAATGTGTGTATTCTCTTCCATCTTGGTTGAGAAGACAATCAGTCAACGTACTGATAAACTTCATCAACCCAACTATAGAGGTACCCCGAGTTTAGCGACCAAATGTTCGCGATCTAAAAACTCGTACCCACCGTTGGTTCTTTATGGCAGAGATCATAGCATACACTGGACTATGATGATATCATCCGCACAAAATCCGATAATCAAAATTATCTTTTGTTAGCGGAATCTCCGGGTTTATCTCCTAGCGGGTATTGTAACACAAAGAGCTAACGGTTTAAACAAGGAGTATCCTCAAGCTAAAGTATAAAACTATGAAGTTTGGACCCAACCTTTTAAGTTTCTCAATCGCAGGAATGCGCCTAATTTGAAAAGGTGCTATCACAATGGTTACTATCTACAAAGGTTTGCAAAACAGACTCTGTTCATTATATTCTGAGTTCTAGTATTTTAGAAAATAACTATCCGAACTCCCACTCAAACGAACATCCCTCCTGGTCGTTTAAGCGATTACACGACCCCCATCCATTGCACCACCCCTCATCATCAAAGCCGGCGGCACAACTTCAAGAGTAGACAAAATCGTCCGCCACACCAATTTTGTGACTCGTGCTCGACCTTTCGGTCTTCCTGTTCCGAGGCCATACCTCTGAGTATGCTAGGCTCGCCACCAAAGACCTCCACGCTGACGCTTGTGCAACATGGCTTACACCCACTGTATGCGAACGACGAGATGTCTGACACCCGATCATCACGGCCTGCCTCATAACGTAGAACTTTCTTGGTGGTGCACGTTGGAGGGAGAACACTAGTGGTATTTTGAAGGGATCATCTTATATAGCTACCGCCGTGTAACTAATGCATACTATACACACAATCACACAATATAAGATGCACACAAAACATCAAATGTAATGCAATGTGATATAGTCCATTGCGCCATCGTCTTCTTGGCGCCCGCAGTTTATAAACAATTTAATAAACCTACCTTGACCATATCACATAGCCCCTGCAAAATAAAGTTAGACGCTTCTACTTTATCTTTTGCATATTTTACGTGGCTCGGGGCTTTCGTAAATAGAACCGCTTCATACCTACGAACCTTATGACCACAACAACGATCCAATAATTGCATGTTTAAGCATCCCTTTCGGGCCCTCCATTGAAAATGCAAAGCCAACTAAAGAGAGAGAAACAGGCACCCGCCAGCCACAGATACGGTACAAGACGTATGTCAGTAGTGGAACCAGTCTCGCGTAAGCGTACGCGTAAAGTCGGTCCGGGCCGCTTCATCAACTCGATGCCGTTGGAATCACAAGTGCACGCTAGAGGGTAGCAAATAACAGGAACGGTGCCCCCGTGCAGAACACGGGTTCTAACAGCGTACAGCTATATCTACGATAGATTGGCTCTGATACCACTGTAGGGGATCGTGTGCAGAAAACAAAAATTTTCCTACCAACGATATCCTTAAACTAGCCAAGATCTACACTATGCAGATATAGAAGTACGGCGGAGATCGGAATACATACCCTCGTAGATCGAATAGCGGGGATTACGCTCCCGCACAAGCGTTGACGACGAAGACGACGTAGCCGACCTCTAGGTCGCGGAGAACTTGGCGCGACGAAGACGATGAAGATGACCCCGAGGTCGGGTGGAGGAAGTAGGCCTCCGAGTACCGCTAGCGCAGCACCTCGCAGGGAGTCGCACACATACGGTGGAGACGACGGCCTCCGAAGCTCCAGTCCAGGACGAGCAGCGGAAGACTTGGACCGGAACACCAGCAACGCGGCAGCGGGCTATGGTGGAAGAGATCCCCCTCCTCTACTCGGCGCGGATCCAACAAGGGACCCACGAGATCGAGAGAGAAATTGGGAATTAATTGGTGAATTAAAAGGCCAGGGGTGCCCCTTCTTATATAGGCTCCCGGGGGGAGCCAACCTTGCCAGCCAGACAATGTGGGACTATCCCACATACCTGGTTCGGCCAAGGGCAGTGCGCCGGCCCTAGGTGGGCCCCATTTGGCCCACCTAGGCCGGCCAAGCCTCCCCCACAAAATTCCCTTGAGGGTTTCCCCCCCCCCCCCCCCCCATGGGCCTTCTTTCGACCAGAAGGCCCATTTAGGGAAATCAGCCTAAATAAATTCGAAAATAAATATATAAAATCATATTTGCATATTAATTACACTAATTAATATCAAACATAATATATATAATTTTTCCTAGCTCCGAAAACTCTTTCGGCGCTGCCCGATCTCCATCGGACCCCTCCCGGGACGCTCCCGGTGATCTCCTTTCTTTCCGGTTGTCTTGTCGAAACCCCTTAAGTGTGTTACCCTAGCGGTTCGATATAATATCAGGTATGATCAAGACTCCTCAATGATCAACGACTAACTCGTAGGCCTGGACCCCATGAATTAATCCCTGAGATATAACGAATGACTTTCATCTATCAAACCTGGACGTATAGTCTTAAACCCTTTGTCATGGCGATACTTAGCGTGTCCGAGTATCATTCTCAGATATCTCCATACCTAGCATGATCTCGTTACCGACATCGCTATCTTCTACTCGTCTATGATATTATGTCAGCTGGTGACCTAGTCACATGTTTGCAAACTCATTTGACATAATCTCACCGAGTGGGCCCTAGAGTATCTATCCGGCTATGCGGACTGACAAATCCCGTTGTTGACCCCTCGTCTCAACTACCCCCTTCCGATACCCAAAAGTATCACCGTTATTGTCATACTAAATAAGATACGACGTTTTGTGCAATCAAAGTATCTTCCAGGAATAATAATAAGAGTTGGTCTCACGGTCTTAAGGCGTAATGACTATGTCCTAGAAATACTGGGTATGTCCATCACATCGTTACTCCCAACGATATGACTTCCATTGCCGACCGGCGCCATGCCCTATGATCGGAAAACCTCGATCATCAATCGCGCAACGAAACTAGTCTTAGTAGAGGCTACTAGGGACCTGGTTGTTTATCTACCACACCTGTATTAATGTTTCCGCTTAATACAGTTATAGCATGGTGTAAAACATATAATGAACGATTGGGATATTGCCAATAAACTATGTTTATTAAGTGCCTCTAGGGCATATTCCCTTCAGTTAAGTCCTAGGTGATACTTTCCCGTGCAAATGGGACCTCCACCACAACATTCTTACCGTGGTCCCATCTGCCAACCATATGAGATTACCACCTCACTGGTGGATAACCATAGTCATATTATTAGAAAATAAGTTTTCTGGCCTTTTTGTGTGATATGCAATAACAACATTTTGAAAATAGTTTCTTAGCAAATACTTCAAGAGGACATGAGTAAAAGGGATGAACTTGCCTTTCTGACTGCAAGATTATGCAGCCAGGGTCTTTGATATAACATAACTCCAAGAAATCTGGAAACAACATCATTGGTCCGGTAAGGACTAATGTTTAAAGAAGCAGCATGATTAATGCATAAGTATGAGATGCATCGCAAAGTACCCCGTATCTCATTCTAGATGATTATGTGTTATTTGTGTTGGGTGATTTCATTTAGAGTTGTTTTGTATTCAAGTTTACTCCACAAGCAAGATTAGTTGTTTAACATTAATGTTCATGTATCATGTTAAGCATAAAAGTAAAGTAAAATCACATATAAACACTCAATGGTTGCTTTAGGTTGTGTTCATCTTATGTTGGTGGAAAGCATGTATGAACTTTAATTAAAGAGTCCTTGTGTTATATTATATGATGGCAAAAAGAATAAGTTTTGAAGAACATGAATAATGTTTAACATTGTTGATACCAAAACACATGGTTAATAGAGATCGTAAAACATTATTCTTCTTTGTGTGTTTTACCCAAGACGTTGCATTCTGAACTTGTGGTTTAATCTTGGTTATGTTTTTAGAAAATATTGTTTTTATTTGGAAAGTAGTAAGTTACATTACTTTCTTAATGTTATGTAGTTTTAAATTGTTTCCTACTTATTTTACTTCACAATTATAAGTAAACATGAGTTAAGTAATTTTTAAAAAAATTAAGTGGAGCATTCATACAACGTAAATTTTAGTAGTTTTCAAATGTTATTGGATTATTTATGTATTTGAAATGAATACCAATTGGTAGTAGAATAGCTTTCATAAGCTTATACTTTTATTATTTTTATTATTCTTATTTTTAATTTTTAGAATAATAATACTTATTTATTATTTTCTAAAATAGAATATTATTTTAAAATAGCAATTATTGTATTAAGAATATTACATTTTGGAATGAAATTATATTTTCAGTTTTAAAAGAATGCATGTGAAATATTTTGAATGAAGTTTGAAATGCATCCAGAATAGCATTTCAAATTAACTCCATATTTAAAAGATTAAGTGATTCGTATTTTGAATTTTATTTTATTTTTACATTTTATTCAAATACCAATTATAATGATGTAGTTATTTAGATTTTATGTTTCTGGTCATTTTGATATAAAGATTATATTTTTCTGATTTAAAATGAATTAGTTATGAATTTACAAAGTTTATTCAATTTAAATCAATTTCTATAATTATTAAATAAAGTTGGGCCCACATGTCAGGGTTTTAATATTTACAGAATTTCCTAAAAGAATAAAAGTCTGACAGGCGGGTCCCACATGTCATACACAGAGATTACTCGAATTTATATTTTCAGAATATTGTGGAATTGACTTATGACGTCATGGCGATGCCATCAGTGGAATTCATCCACTGTCGAACACCAATTCGACACACTCATACGCAATTCGACGAATTGATACCACATACTTGTAGAGCTCATCAAGGCGGACCTAGCAGTGGTGGCAAAGTGACCAAATGTCACCGGAATGTCGCCGGCGGCGAACTCCGGCGGAACCCGAGGACGGTGCATGACGCACTCACAACCTCGGACGAATTAAGTCGAACGGATGGGATGGGGAGGAAGCTGAGCTCACCCGGAAGCTTTAGAACTGCTCGGAGAGGCAGGGCGTGGACTGGCGGCGACGAACTCGTCTGCGGCGGGCGGCGGACGGAGACGAGGACGACGGGAAAATACTCCTACTCCCGGACTCCTCCGCACGCGTGACTCTACCAGAAGGAGTAAGGTGTCACGGCGGAGCTTCAGAGATGCTCGCCGGAGCAAGGCGCTTCCCGGAGCGGCGGCAATCCGAGGTGACCGGAGCGGCTAGGGTTTGCTGGAGAGAAGAACAGAGAGAGGAAGAGGTGAGGGTGCAGGTGTGAGGCGAAGATGGGAGAGATGCGGACGTCTCCCGGGTCCTTATCCCCGCGGGAGAGGTGAGGAAATGGAGCACGGCTGCTCGGAGGCATGGCCACGGCTCTCCTCTGCTTTCTGGCGAGAGGAAGAAGAAAGAGGAATTAAAAGGAAAATTTGCAGAAACCCCCCTGTGTTTCCGGGAAACTACAGGAACAACGTACAGAAGCCCCTGTTTAATGTTTTGGACCTGATTTGGATTCTGGAACTTACAGTTGAGTCCTGGAAACTTTATAATTGGGATAAAATGTTTATTTCCTTTATATAATTTTCATTGCTTGGTATATTTTGAATTATTTTATTCTTTTAATTGAGTTTGGACATATTTAGTTATTTTCCTTCCAATGAAATTTATAACTTACACTTGATTAAATTTTTAGGATGCATTTAGGAATGTGAGAATATTTCCTATGCTATCATTTAATTTGGAATTTGTTGTTTCCAAATTATCAATTGATTTGAGATTTTGTTTTAAAGAATATATGTGAACATGAATATTCCATTTTGTTATATTTTCTTGCATCCACTAAATCATTTTTATGGTGCATTATAACCATAGGGAAAATTATTTCTATGGCATTATTTATTTTTATAAATTGTTTCCATCAACTACTAAATGATCTGAATTATGGACTTTAAGATATTGAAATATTTGGATACACCAATTGATGGTATGGTGATTTAAGTATTTCTAACCACACCAAATTAAGGTTTGATGGAAATAACAAAATGGATCATTGTGAATCCTAAGAAGAGTATGCACAATGAGGGCATTAGGTTTCATGTTAAAGATGGAACATTGCCATTGTGACTTTGACATATGACACCTCATCTCTACATCATGTGGAAACATGAGTAGATGTCCCTAGAAGTATAAGGTATAGATAACCCGCCTAAGTTATGTCTTATGGTGATATGATAGCTGCAGTGTTAAGTGGAAAATCCTTCTTATTCATATGTATATGGCACTTCATTGTTTGTGCATACAAAAATGAGTTGTCAACAAGGTTGCAAAGCTTGTCATCAACCTATTTCTATATCACACTAACATTGTAATGTCATACCATTTCCTGAGAAATTAATAAAGATGGTTGAAGATGAAAGAGTTTCCAATTCTTCAGGATAGATTGACATAACACTTCTATGTCCATCTAAGGAATGCTTCTCTATGTCTTCTTGTTGTATTTCTTCCCTTCTCGATATCTTCTCTTATTGATGCCTTCGAGAAGATTAGGAGATAAGGAAATGTGATGTCAAGATAAAAGTGGAAGATCTGGGTTAAGCTTTAGGTAATTCAATTGGTCTCCAAGAATGTCATGGTTTCCAGGTACTAGAAATATGTCTAGCACCATTGATAAGAATAGATGATCAGAGAATAACTAAGAATAGTGGTTTTGGTCATTAACTCCTAAATATTGTTTTGATGTAACAAGTTTTGTTTTCTTTAGTGTAACCTCTCATCGTGTATCTCTTTACCCCAAAATAAGGGTTAAGCCAAGATCATCTAGAAGTTTATAACGCTCAAGTTGATGATCTACTTCAGTTCCACCAACTCAAGTGAAACTTCAATCACTTAGTGTTTTGAAAGTTAAATGCGCGAAAATTATCCGGATTTTCTGATGCATGAATGCAATGCACACTCCTGTGTCCACTCTATTTCTGGACCCTAAGTTCTGGGATGTTACAACATCTCAGTTACATTGATTGTATGATAAGTATTCATAATTGTCGATATGATAAAATAGCTTGTCCCATGAACAAAGGTTCTATTGCTAGAACAAACACCGTCGAGTTTAGTCATAAAAGCAATGAAAGAAGTAATGGATGTTTTGGTCCATTTAAGTAATTCGAGTGCTGAGTTGATTAAGCTTGAAATCAAGTATTGAAGTTGCAATACTAGCGGAAATTAATTGAGTGTCATTTTTAATGATTAATTAATGGTGTTCATTGCTTGATCCGAATTCCTCCATGACTTTGGTAAATAGGGGTATTTGCCCGATAAATTGTGGAGTCTGAGATTAATTTGATAATAGATCAAATGGGGTTTTTCAGAAGAAAGATTAGTGAAAATTGTATTCACAAAATTCGATCAAAGGACAGTATTTTTGAATTATGTTTTCAACACAAAAGACTCGTGGAAATTTGCTTCACAAAATTATAATGTCATATATAGTGATATGTGGGGAATTATAATCATGCTCTATTTTAAATAAAGTGTGGTCGTCAGAATCAGTCTTAGAATCTCCTAATATGTTCGAAACATTATAGTCGATGTCCACTTTAGAAAATAGATATTTTTCCTCAACGAGAATTCGTAGGATCGACAGTAGTGTCGACATGTATATGATTATTTGATAATTCGGAATATACATGAGTGGTTCTTTGTAGATTGCTCGCTTTGGACGATAGTGTATTCCAGAATCAATTAGAAACAAAGTTCAGTTTGTTGTCTATGTAATTCCGAGAAAAGACGACTTTTCGAATTATGGTTTATGGATTGAAATTAGAAGTTTGGAATAAAGTGTCAGACTTATGTTGGAAGATGTTCCAAAGAGTATATGTCTGCTGATGAAAGTTCAGTGATTAAGAGTGAGGGAGACTAGAAAATTGTTTTCTGCTTGCAATCCTCTTCATAAAGATCATAACATTTTCATGAAAGAAACTTCTAAATAAAGTGTTGTTATGCTTAATATTGCTGTCAGGTCACAGCACTGTATTAAATGTTTCGGATCTTGTTGACAGATCAAGGTGCACTTTATGAATACAAAGAAAGTTGAGAAAGTATCGGAATACGAACAAAGGCTTTTCAGCCTGGAAATCCGAGTTGCGTTTAAAAGGATTAAGAGAGTAAGTGTTGCTGCAATTCTTATTAGAGGAATAAGATTGTTTAATCGTCATATAAAGTGTTATATGAAAATGTGACTATAAGAAAGACGCATGAGCATGTCTTGTCAAGAAATGTGTCTTGCACAAGATCAAATTTGTTGACTACATTTATGTAGACATGCTTGAAGTCTGAGGGATTTGTATTAATGTAATACTGTAGTTTGTATTAAATTCGAATTGATAGTAGATCAATGATTTTGGTTTGACCAAAATGTCGATTTAAGTCGGAGTCATAGTTAGTTCACTCAGGTGAAATATGTGAAAAACATATTTTTGAGTGGGAGCTCAGGAACTCAAATATGTGGATGACACGTTTTGAGTGGGAGCTCGTGTTGTCAAATATGTGGAGACATATTTTGAGTGGGAGTCGAATTCATCTTGTGTGGCTAACACATTGTGAAACTGTACCAATAGGATAGGATGAAGTTGTGAAACTATTTTAAAGTTAGTGTCTATTTGGAAATAGAACATGAATTTTGAATAGTTAGTCGAGTTGTTTTGGATTATAGCTGAGGAGTCAGAATAGAATCAAAAGGATGGTCCTTTGGAGTCCAATTGATCATTAAGAGTAATGATGCGTGAAAGTAATGGTTGTATGACATGTGGGTCTATTATGTAATATTAGACATCATACATAAACCATATTATCTGCTCGATGAAATATAACCGATGTTCTTGGAATAAGAGCAGTTATGAAAGCAAATTTGGAATTTACTGAAAGTAGAAGTTCGTTAGTTAATGGATTGACATTTGAATGTCAAGTTTTCTGCATTGGTGTGAAAGTATGTAGATATCGCGAGTTTGTAATTGTTACAAGGGGCTCTGCATGGCTGAGTGTGTTTTTCAGAGCAGTTATCTGGTTAGTATAATCAGAGTAAGCGCTGGGAAGCAGCAGTCTCACTTAGTTACGGTATTTGCATATATGTCGTTAGATAATGTGGTGATATCAAGCAAGTTGATGCCAGTGAAATCGCAAAAGCATGTACAATCATGAATTGTGCAGTAACACTCTTCCACAAGCAAGCATCATCGAATGATTCTTATTTGATAAGGGATTTTGATAAAGTAAAATGCAGCTGGTTTATTTGTACTCTAGTGCAAGTGGGAGACTGAAGGAGATATGCCCTAGAGGCAAATAAATAAGTAGTATTTATTGCATTATCTCATAAGTTTATAATAGGTTTGTGTATTATGCTATAACTGTATTAACCGGAATTATTAATACACGTGTGATACATAGACAACCAGGTCCCTAGCAAGCCTCTATATGAGCTAGTCCATTGGGCAACCGTTGATCGAGATTCCCGATCAAGGACAATGACGTCGGTTGACAATGGGGTCATCTTGTTAGTTGAATAAGGTGGTGGACATACGCAGAGTATTGCAATAAGATCGTATTACGATGTTTGTCATTTGCAATAGATAAGAGTATGATAGCTTATTCCTTAGACCGTGAGA
This sequence comes from Poa annua, assembly GCA_026929855.1. Classification (NCBI taxonomy): domain Eukaryota; kingdom Viridiplantae; phylum Streptophyta; class Magnoliopsida; order Poales; family Poaceae; genus Poa; species Poa annua. The sequence goes on from CM049431.1 coordinate 87,437,890, forward strand.
CCGTACTTATTGTTGCTTCGTAGGAGTGCTTTGAGAGCATCAAACGTTGTGTCTTATATAGCATGACAATAACGGTGTCCATCTTGGGTATTCCGAAAGAGCATCGAGACGTAAGGATCAAGAGCGGGATTTGTTCATTCTTGTAATGGAAAGATACTCTGGGCCCACTCGGTGATGTTGCATCTATATAGCTGCGCAGCTTATGACTAGGTCATGGAGATGTAATATCGCGGACGAGTTAATAACCTTCGTCGGTAACGAGATACAGCAAAGGCATCGGTGTGTCTACGATCATATCTCGGACAAGGTAGTATCGCAGAGACAAAGGGAATGAATATCATACTTATGGTTCAACGACGATATTCGTGGAATGCACAGGGGTCGTCATATATTTCCAGGTATCCCTGACGATCATTGGTGAGCGGAGTGTCTCGACCATGTCTGGAGTGTTCCCGAACCGTAGCGTAACAAACTTAAGGTCTTAGCGACGCTAGGAGATAGGTTCTGGAATTTTATAGGAATTTGTTGGAGAGAGAGAAATGATCCGGAAAGAGTTCCGGTGGTCCGGAAGGAGTTCCGGGGAGATATGGAATGGTTCCGGGAATGTCCGAAAGTTGTTCGGGTGGTTCCAAAATAGTTTCGGAGTCACGGGATATTGAATTATATATAAATATATTAATTATGAATTAATGGGATTTTTATATTTAATTAATATTAATTAAATAAAGGAAAAAGGGGGCTCCCACCTAAATGGGCCCTAAGAGGGCCCAAGAAGGGGAAACCGCACCCTACAAGGAAAGGGGAAGGCTTGGGCCTCCTAGTCCTAGTTGGACTAGGAGTGGGACAAGCCCAAGGGGGGTTCGGCCGAACCCCCCCTCCCCTCTCCTCCTTTAGTCCCACATGGGGGAGCCAAGGGGGTTGGCACACCCCCTTCCCCCTTTATATACCAAGGCATATTAATTGATTTAATTCATAGAAAAATCCAATTAATTCCCGATTTCTCTCTCGATCTCGTGGTTCCCAAGTCGGAGCCGCGCCGAGCTGAGGAAGGAGGTCTCTCTCCACCTAAGCCATACCGCAGAGCGCCGTTGCTCTGCGGGATTCCAGATAAGATCTACTCTTGCGATTTCAGCTGGATCTGAATGACCGGGAGTTGTCGCTAAGCTCCATATGTTTGCGAGTGCTCGGAGGCTACTCTATTGAGGAGCTTGGGCGACGTCGTCTCGCCCCCTGCAGCCGCCGCGCCTCCCCCCCCTCTGCTGCCGGCGCACCAGCCCCGGTGCTGGCGTTCTGCCTTCTTCCGCCCGACGTCCGTCGACGCAGATCATCGTCGACACCCCGGCGTCATCGACTTCGACATCGCGGCAAGATCTTCGCGACCTCGAGGTCGGCTACGTACGACTTCATCGTCAACGCTTGTGTGGGAGCGTAATCCCCGCTATCGGTCTACATGGAGGTAATGTAACCCGTTCCGCCACCGTTATCGCATGTACTAGATAGATAGATCCTGGCTAGTTAGGGTTTCGTACGCTAGAAAATTATTGTTTTCTGCACCGTAACCCCTTCATTTCTTGCAACTTGAGTTGTTATCTCGATCAACACGAGCTTTAGCACTAGCCGGGTCATTCCAAAACACTCTTGTGGCAAGTGCAATGTGACCATTGAGGGCTTGCTCAAGATCATGTGGAGCAATGTTGCTAGGACAAGCTTCAACTTCATCATTGGCATCTATGCAAGTCACCTTGGCCTTCAAGGCAAGAGAAGGACCTTGTCTCATTCCCATGGCCCTAGCACGGTTATCTTCGGCATTCTTGGTGGCAACCTTGGAGGCTTGGACTTCTTGCATAACTTCATGAGAAGACATTTGATGATAGTTGTATCTTCCTTGAATAGACTTCAACTCCATTGGCTCTGAAGGCAAGAGAGCATTCACGTACTTCCTCTTGACCCAAGCATCATCAACATAAGTTGCTCCCACATCATAAAAGGCTTTGGCAAGAGTCTTGAGTCTCCCATACATCTCTTCATGGTTCTCGTTGTCAAGCATGTAGAAGCCTTCGGAAGCATTGCTCAAGGATTCATATCTATTTCTCTTCATGCTATCATTTCCAAGGAAAGCACGCTCAAGACAATCCCAAGCTTCTTTGGCGGTGGTGGAATGTAGAACATGATACTTGTCGTTGTCGCTCAAGGAGAGTTCAATCATGTGGAGAGCGGAAGCGTTTAGTTGCTTTTCGGCGAACTCTCTCTTGGTCATGTTGCTTGGATCCTCCACCATATATCCTTCTTCAATAATCCTCCAAAGCTCGATGGAGGCACTGTTGACATGAGATTTCATTGAGCGTTTCCAACTAACAAAAGCTAATGCATTAAGCTTAGGTGGGGGACCTAAAGGGTTTATGCGGGTAGTCATAATTGGATCGGGAGAGTACCATCCCCGAACGGCATGATACCCTTCCTTTTCCTCATGCGAATTGGGAGATGACTTAGGCTTATCATTAGCTTTCACCTCCTTCTCTTTTTGCTCTTTATTCTCCTTGGAACCACCCTCATCGGAGTTAGAAGCTTTTTCAAGCAGGATGATATCCGAGGGCTTGTCGTTAATGAGTTTATTGAGCAAGTCACGAAACTCGTTAAACCTAGCATCCATGGAAGATGTCAAAGTTTTTTCCAAAGCTTTGATATCGGCCATGGATGCCGCGGTGGCTTGGTCCTTTTTAAGGGACTCATTAGCCACGGCAAGCCTTGCGGCCTCATCCTCACTTTGTGTCATGCTTCTCTTAGGCGGTTAAACCCAACAAGAGAGCCAATGCTCTGATACCAATTGAAAGTATCGATATGACACCTAGAGGGGGGGGTGAATAGGTGCTAATTCAAAATTTAGTTCTTTTTCAAATTAAGCTTGACACAAAAGGTAAATTCTCTAGATATGCAACTATGGTGAATTTATCTATATGACAAGCTAGCAACTAAGCAAGATATAATAAAGGCGATAAATAAGGATAGAAGTAACCGAAGTGAAACCACGAGACGACAAGGATGTATTCCCGAGTTCCTCCCTAAAATGGGAGTACGTCTCGTTGGAGAGGTGTGAACCAACACAATGGTTCAACGGCCACAAAGGCTTCACCCAAATCTCCGGTGAACCGCACCACAAAGGTTTGGTCCACTTTCCACTATCGGAATCCTTCGAGGCGGAATCCGGAGACTTTACAACAACGATTCGGGGCACGACCCACAAAGAGCTTGGGGGCTCCCGAACAGCTACAATCTGTCACAAGACAAGAAGGTAAGTACAACAATGGGCTAGGTTTTCCTAGTGGAAACCCTAGCAAGTGTTCCCTCAAGTGAATGAGGGGGAAATGAAGAACGGCTCGGTGAAGATGTAGATCGGGGCCTTCTCCTTCAATCCTCCAAAGATCAACGAGTTTGGATGCGGGGATTGGGAGATCTAGTGATTCTTGGCTTGCAACAATGGAGTTCCTCTTTTTCTTGGTCAAGCACTTTTGCTGGAAGAAGGAGGAGGGGTACTTATACCCCTCCAAAGATGTAGCCGTTGCAGCCATTCACCAGGACGGAAACTCCGGTCCTAGTGCCGGAAACTTCGGCCGCAGGAGGCCGGAAACTCCGGACCCCACCAGGGGCTGAACACCAGTTTCTTCAAACTGAACTTGGACATCTTCGAGGTACCTGAGGCCGGAAAGTTTGGTCTGGGGCGGAAACTCCGCCCCCCACCAGGGGCTGAGCACAACTTCGGCAACAGAGGCTTTGGGAAAGATTCCGGTCCTCAGGGACCGGAAACTTCAGGCAGGGGCGGAAACTCCGGCCCCCAAGGCCGGACACTCCGCCCCCCACCAGGGGCTGAACACACTTTTCAGTTCTGCCTCGTTTTCTCCTTTTTGGTGCTGATGCATCTGAAGTGTTCCTAAATTATCCTGCATCACTTAACTCCAACTTAATACATCCACATGTTGTTAACTAACACACAAAACACAAAGATCATAGAAATTTCCTTTCATATGTACCCGCTAAGCAACGGTGATGGAGGGCAAATTCCCCCCATGGGGACGACAGGGCGGGTACCCGGTAAGGTAACGGGGCGGGGATGGGGAGCAAATTGTGCCCGTGGAGGCTCCGCGGGTACCCGAGACCCCACCTGTCAGTGAAAGAAGACACCCTTGTATAACAAAAAAAACCTAGAACAACACCCGCTCACCTATTTTCCCCTCACAAGTCTTACGAGCCGCCAAAGCCCACATGCCCACAGCCACAAATTTACCCTAGATCGAGCGCCAGAACAATCGCAAGAGAACCTCCTCACCATGGAGCGTGACCGCGCCGCCCGCCGCGCCAACGTCGATGCCTTCCTCGCCTCCCTCGGCGTCGACCCGGGCGAGTTCGCCGACCTCGAGCTCCCTCTACCGCCACCTCGCTCCCTCTTCCCTCCTCCTCGCCCCATCTTCCGCCGCCACGTCGTCCACCCGGCCGGCCTCCTCTCGTGCTCGCGGGCGTACTGCCTGGCCGTCAGACCTGCCGCCAGCAGGTCGGTGGGACGGCGGCTGCTGGGCGTCGTGGTGGCGATGTCGTCCTCCTCCTCTCTGTTGTTGCTCCAGAGAACATCAAGCTAATTTCTCCTCTCAACTCTCAAGGATTTGTCCACTGTTTAGGTAGAACATCAAGTATCCATGGAGTATCCATGGGGGTCGGGTATCCGTTTGTTTCGGGCATGGGGACTGTTTCCCCCCGCGAAGCTTGACGGGTATGGCGGGGACGGGTACTAGCGGGGATCGGGGCGGGCACAGTAGAGAGCCCCCCGGAGGTACCCGTACCCGTCGCCATCCTGAGGTATGGAGGATGTTTTGAGGAAGATATTTGGCTCGTGTGTAGGAGAACAAGATGAAGATCTCACACGAGTTTGGATGTACCCGCGAAAAATGCACCAACTCTCAATGTGATAAAGGGCAAAGCAAAGTACCAAAGAGGCTAGCAATATGGTGGTGGAAGTGTCATGAAAACCGCAGTTCTAGAACTCACAAGTAAAAAGATTCCAAATAAAAATATGATCATACAAGGCATAAAATTACCCCTAGAGGGATCATGGCGAATGAAAAACTCACCGTTGGCTTCCCCGACCATAGCGCATAACATAAAGTCATTACGGTTGATTTAGGCAAAAAGAAGTCATATACCATTATGCAATCAACTGGAAATTTAAGTGTGGCACAACTTTCAAGTTTCTCTAGACCAACCATTTAATCATTCCACTTTACTAGACCATCATGTTTACCATTAAGAAAATTAATATCTCAAAACAACATCAATGATTCAAGTGACACAATTTAATGATCTATAAGATTATGAATCATTTAATAATACCATCTACCACATTTAGCATTTTCTGTTCTCAACCAAACACCAATCAACTTATTTAAAATATAAACTCTCCAAGTAATTAAACAATGAGACATGAGAGTATAATAAAAAAATGCTAACAGCTCTAGCAAGAGATGCATGAAAACAAGAGCTAGAAAGCAAACAATAACATGAAAAGAATACTCAACGAATATAAGTGAAAAATACGAGTATTCATATAAAAAGCGGAGCGTGTCTCTCTCCCACACAAAAGAATGCTAGGATCCATTTTACTCAGAGAATTAAAATAACAAAAACAAACAGACGCTTCAAGATAAGCACATAAGATGTGACGGAATTAAAATATAGTTTCACTAGAAAGGACCTGATAGTTTGTCGATGAAGAAGGGGATGCCTTGGGCATCCCCAAGCTTTGACGCTTGAGTCTTCTTGAATTATATTGAGATGAACCGCCGGGTCATCCCCAAGCTTTGGTGTTACTATCCTCTTGATCACATTATATCATCATTCTCTCTTGATCCTTGAAAACTTTCTCCACACAAACTTAGAGTAACTTCATTAGAGGGTTAGCGCATAAATATTATGATGTTCTGTAGAACACAATTGCTACCAATGCTACTGGACATTAGCTACAGTCACTTATATTTCATAGGATAAAATATCCAATCAAAATAGCAAAAGAGGTATTGCAAAATAAATGACAGAATCTGTCAAAAGCAGAACAAGCTATAAAGACCAATTTTTTCTAGGCACTTAACTTGCTCAGATCAGAAAAATCAAAACTAATAATACATCTGAGGATTATGTAGAAAAAGGGCAGATTTTTCTGACGTTCCAGTGAATTGATATGAATTTAACGGTGAACAACAGAAATCTGTTTCAGCACATGAATTGAATTTTAGCATCAACTTTCGACTAGTGTCTTAACTTGGCACAACATTGCAATAAAATAAAGATACAAAAAAATTGCTACAAAGGTAGGAAAAATCCTTGACACAAGCAAAATAAATTAAAATGACAGAGAATAAAAGTGCGTTGTCTCCCATAAGCGCTTTTGTTTAATGCATTTGAGTTAGGCACAAAGTAAAACTCAAGTATTATCAAGAGATGAAGCATCAACACCATAATTTGAACAAACAATAGAATCAAAATGTAGCTTCATTCTTTTCCTAGGGAAGTGTTTCATACCTTTCTTGAGTGGGAATTGATATTTGATGGTACCTTCTTTCATATCAATAATAGCACCCACAGTTAATAGAAAGGGTCTTCCCAACACAATTGGACGCGATGGATTGCATTCAATATCCAAGACAATAAAGTCAACGGGGACCAGGTTATTATTAACCATAATAGGAACATCATTGATCCTCCCCCAAAGGTTTCTTCAAAGCATTATCAGCAAGAAAAACATCCAAATAGCAATGTTCCAATGCTGGCAAACATATCACAGAGCTTTTTAGGCATAACAGAAACACTTGCACCAAGGTCACACAAAGAGTTGCAATAAAATTTATCTACTTTTATTTTAATGATGGGCTCCCAACCATCATCTAACTTATTAGGGATAGAAGCTTCAAGTTTTAATTTAGCTTCTCTAACTTTAATGAGAGCATTTGTAATATGAGTAGTAACAGCCAAATTAAGAGAGCTAGCATTAGGACTTATGGCCATTTTTTTCAAGTACTTAATAACTTCAGAGATATTACAATTATCAAAATCAAAATTATTATCATCAAAACAAACCGAACCACATTCTCTCACGTTTTTAAAAATTTCAGCACTTTTGTCAACACTAGTTTCAGCGGTTTTAGGCAATTTTAAATTTTTGGATGAAGTAGAGGAGACATTTCCAACACCAACTATGTTACCATTGATAGTAGGAGGCTTACTAACATGTGAAACACTATTATTTTCAGAGGTGGTAATAGTAAAAACTTTAACAATATTAGCCTCTTTCTCTAGTTCTCTCTCTATCTTTCCCATCTAGCACGTAATTGAGCCATCATCCTAACATTTTCATCAATTTGAACTTGGATGGCATTAGCAGTAGCAAAAGGATTATCGTCTATATTTTCAGGTTTAGCAGCCATTTTATTAATTAAAGAAGATTGTGCTGCAGACATAGAGGAAATACAAGTTTCAACATTAGTCATTTTTTCTTGGAGACCCGAAATCTCCCTATTTAAATTTTCCATTTGATGACTAATGTATCTCAACATATTATATTGTTCTTCCATGGTTGTAGTGAACACTTTATTTTGCTCATATTGATTTTGCATGAAAACTTTAGTAGCTTTTTCAATTTCTGGAATCCTTTCCTCACTAGGCATTTTAACGTAAGAATTACCATAAGAGTTACCATTATAGTTTGAAGGATATGGCTTATAGTTGTTATTACCATAGTTGTTCCTATAGGCATTGTTGTTGAAATTGTTGCTTTTAATAAAGTTTTCATCAACATGCTCTTCTTGTGCAACTAAAGAAGCTAAATGAACATTATTTGGATCAACATGGGATTTATCACTAACAAGCATAGACATAATAATATAAATCTTTTCACTCAAAGAGGAGGTTTTTTCAACAGAATTTACCTTCTTACCTTGAGGTGTCCTCTCCGTATGTCATTCAGAATAATTTACCATCATATTATCCAAGAGTTTTGTTGCAGCCCCCAAAGTGATGGACATAAAGGTACCTCCAGCAGTTGAATCCAATAAGTTTCTTGAAGAAAAATCCAGTCCTGTATAAAAGGTTTGGATGATCATCCAAGCAGTCAGTCCATGGGTTGGGCAATTCTTTATCATAGATTTCATTTTTCCCAAGCTTGAGCAACATGTTCATTATCTAGTTGTTTAAAATTCATGATGCTACTTCTTAGAGAAATAATCTTAGCAGGAGGATAGTATTTTCCTATAAAAGCATCTTTGCATTTTATCCAAGAATCAATACTATTCCTAGGCAGTGAAAGCAACCATTCTTTAGCTCTTCCTCTCCAAGAGAAAGGAAATAATTTCAGTTTTATGATATCACCATCTATATCTTTATATTTTTGCATTTCACATAATTCAACAAATTTATTTAGATGGGCAGCAGCAGCATCAGAACTAACACCAGAGAATTGCTCTCTCATAACAAGATTCAATAAAGCTGGCTTAATTTCAAAGAACTCAGCTTTAGATGCAGGTGGAGCAATATGTGTGCATATAAAGTCATTATTGTTGGTGCTTGTAAGGTCACACAACTTAGTATTTTCAGCGGAACTCATTTTAGCAAATTAAATAACAAACCGAAATAAACAAATTCAAGAAATAATGCTAAAACCGAAACAAGAAAAGCAATGCAAGTAACTATTTTTTTTGTATTTTTGATATTAAGCAAACAAGACAGTAGTAATAATAAACTAAGCAAGACAATAATAAAATAAAAAGATTGGAAGTGCGAAAACTCCCCTCGTAGTGAATCTTTATCTCCCCGGCAACGGCGCCAGAAAAATTGCTTGATGCACACGGTGGGTGTGTTGTTGGGAGACCCCAAGAGGAAGGTGTGAAATAGTGCAGCAGCAAGTTTCCCTCAGTATGAAACCAAGGTTATCGAACCAGTAGGAGATGAAGAATTCCTCCGAGGTATCAACGGCGCCAGAATTATGCTTCCTCGTGGTTGACGTGGAGCCTGCACATAAACAATCAGGATACTTTACCCCAACTTAACAGTGAGGTTTTCAATCTCATCGGCTTGCTGTAACAAAAGATTAAACGTATGTGTGGAAGAAAGATGTATGTTTGCAGAAAGTAACATGTTTGTAGTTGTGGTTTTATAAAATTAATGAGAAGGACCGGGGTCCACAGTTCACTAGTGGTGTCTCTCCATAAATAATAATAACATTCATCCATGCGTGGTAAACACATTATAGTTAGGTAATTGAAAAAATAATGATGAGCAACCCAATGCATATACTAACGTTATGATGTCTAGTGTGAGATTCATTCTGCATTACAACAATATACATAGACCGTTCCAACCGCATCTATGATTAATCATCCACCTTCTCGTTAGCGTCGGCACCCCTTTCAGTATTAAGTTGCATGCAATAGATTATCGCCTTAAGCAATGTGTGTAAAGCAAAAAAAATAACATCATCCTTGGACAAAGTACTAATATTTTATCCCTAGTAGCAACAATACATGTACAACCTTAGATCTTTCTGTCACTGCCCCAGATTTAATAGAGACATGAACCCACTATCGAGCATAAATACCCCCTCTTCGAATTACGAGCATCTACTTTGTTAAAGCACACACAAGTAATGGAGAGCATGCAAGATCATTAAATAGCACACACATGATATATTATGAAGCAATAACACCAGTACTCAATATTCATCGGATCCCAGCAAACACAACATGGAGAATTACACAAAGATGACCTTGATCATGATAGGCATCTCACAAGATCTAAACATGATAGCACAAGAGGAGAAGACAACCATCTAGCTACTGCTATGGACCCATAGTCCAAGGGTAGACTACTCACGCATCAGTCCGGAGGCGGTCATGGCGACGTAGAGGCCTCCGGGGACGATTCCCCCTCCCGGCAGGGTGCCGGGAACAGTTCCGATCTCTCCCAAATTGATGTTGATGACGGCGGCGGCTCGGAACCCGTGGAGGAAAATATGAAAATCGTATGATAATTTTTAGCTCAAGAGGTATTTATGGACGAAAGGGCAAGGTCGGTGGGCGCCCGAGGGCCCCACATCACCTCCTGGCGCGACCAGGACGGGGCCCGCGCCACGAGGTGGTGTGGGCACCTTGCGGCTCCTCTTCGTCTCGTTTTCGGTTCCTCGTGACACAAATATTCCAAAAATAATTTCAGGATCTTTTATTTACAATTCCGAGAATATTTCCTTAAGTGATTTTCTGAAACCAAAAACAACAGGAAACAGGGAACTGGCACTGTGGCATCTTGTTAATAGGTTAGTCCCAGAAAATGCATAAAACTATATAAAATGCATATAAAACATGTAATTACATGATATAACATAGCATGAAACATAAAAAATTATAAATATGTTGGAGACGTATCAATGACATGCATGCACGAGCTGCTGCGCTTGTCACACCTACGCATGGCCTCGATTTGCATTAGAAATTTTGATACTACTAATACAACGTTTCTACTTGTTTCCTCTATGAAGCATGGCATCATCATTGGAGGGTTAAACATGTTGACGGGCTAAACAGACTAGACGCTCACTAATCGCCGGCTGCAGCATGAGAATATTACTGCGTACTAGAGAAGGAGGAGGATGTGTGATATGTGCGGAGTGCATGGCTGCATGCATAGTGGTGCTACCACCTACTAAATCAACTACAAAATCTTTACCAAGAATCCTATTAGCTATACATGACATGCACCCGCTTTTCCAGCTACATGCTCTGCACATGTGCCACTAATTTGCAGCCGGTCACCCCCTAATTGCATTGGCCTGGTTGGCGCTCACCTCCAATCTAAAAGCACATCCTACTGTCATGCATAGGGGGTATAGCTCACCGGTGGCATGGGCCTATTTTCGTTAAATTAATTAAGAGATAGGTTGTGTTACAAGCCCGTCTTGACTTCAAGTGGTCAAGGCAAAATAAAAGTAAATCCTAGTCTCGCGGCATTATGTTACACAAGCTTTCGCGTGCACGTGATACCACATAAGTGCCTCCATTTCGGTTAGGATGTCAGAGATAGAAGATTTGTTGCAGAAGATATGGATTTCCTTCTTAACCACACCTCCAACGAGACAAACATTGTGAGGGACGCGAAGACTTTTTTCCAGTCTCCTTTTTTGTAAATCCCCTTTGTCCACCATTTCTTGATGGAAGCGAATCCATTTCAACCCCTCGGTGCGATGTCAGTCATCCCAAGCCATGTCTTCAAACACGACCAAATCCGCAAGGTGAAGCGGCATTGGAAGAAGACGTGCACTGCCACTTTTGCGGTTGTTTACAAACTTGCACATGCCACAATTTTTTACATCCTCTCCGCTCAAGTTTATCGTCCATCCAAACAGGGTTTTGGAGGATCAACCAAGTGAGAATCTTACACTTGACAGGCGTCCAAGTCTTCCAAACTAAGGTAGGCATCATCGATCGGTATGTCCCAAGAATTGCATCTTATAGGCTGACGTGGACAAATAGGATCCACTCTTTGTGATCTTCCAAGTGATTGCATCCAATGTAGTTGGATCAAGATGAACATCCGCAAGCAATCCCCAAAGTCTAGCAAAATGTGTGATGTGTTCAATAGTTAGCCCTCCTTCTTGAGTATTGACTTGTGTGACCCAAAAACCATTCCGGAGAGCCTTTGGAAGCATGCAATTCTTTCCTTTTGTGATTTTAAAAATCAAGGGAGCTATACTTTTAGGTCTCCTTCCATCAAGCCAAGATGACTCTCAAAAAAGGGTTTTCTCTCCATTCCAAATATTCACTTAAGTTGTCATCATAAAAATGTTACGGACTGCAAGGATTCCCAAGACCAACCCACCGCTTGAGATCATCATTCCATTCAAACCAAAGCCATCTCAAGCGAAATGTAATCGCAAATTTCTTTAAATTGAGGATTCCGAGGCCACCAAGGACATTAGGCTTGCAAACATGCTCCCAATTCACTTTACACTTGCCACCGGGACCTTCTAGCAAGCTGCCCAAAACTGGAGTGGGGTTTGGGAGAGAAAAAGACAGGGTGGAGAGTGTTGCGCTTAGCAGATAGGGGCAGACGTAAAAAAAAGGTATGTGCGTGTCGGTGGCCAACGCAAACTCTGGCCCAAATTTGGGCTGAGAATGAGACTCGACAGACAGAAAAAACGAACCGTTATCCGTTCACGTCGCACGTTAAGATTTGAATTTAACTCACGCAGATAAGAAATAGACACCGACGGACTGGATGGGTCGGTCTGTCAAAATTCACCGACGCTAGATAATGAACTTTTCACCAGGTTTACACTATACACTGAAATAAATATGGTGATACGCTTTGATAGATCCTTTTCAGATCTCGCATTTACAGACCCATTGAATCGTGATATGCTTTGATAGATCTTTTCAGATCTCGCATTTGCAGACCAATTAGACATTTTGGCAGTATTTCAAACCGGCGCGACGTACGGGTCATCCAGGGACGTGGCTTGTAGCGTGGGCCGTACACGTAACGTTGGACCTGGTATCAGTCAGTCTGCCTTCCCGTGACGGCCGGCGCCTCCGACGTGAAAACAAATCGACATTCCACAAACGCCAGCGGAGCCAGCATCCGTCGTTTATCTAGGCCACTCCGTCGCTCCACTCCTTAGGAGGCGCCGAGGAGGAGGACGTCGCGGACCATCTCCATTTCGAAGAAGTCCGAGGTCGAAGCCATGGCGCCGGCGTCGACGGTGCTGGCGCTGCTTCTGCTCGCTGTCGCGGCGGCGAGGGTGGCCGACGGGTACGTGGCGTACAACACGAGCGCGGGGACGGTGGTCGGGCTGCTGAACGTGCACCTGGTGCCGCACTCCCACGACGACGTCGGCTGGCTCAAGACCGTCGACCAGTACTTCGTCGGATCCAACAACTCCATCCAGGTACGTGCGCCGCCCGTCCCGCTCTCGCCTTCTATCTTCGATCAATGGCTACTGCGCGGTTATTAGTGATTTCTTCTTCATTATGGGTGGGGTGGATTGCAGGGCGCGTGCGTGATGAACACGCTGGACTCCGTGGTGGACGCGCTGGCCAGGGACCCCGGCCGCAAGTTCGTCGTCGTCGAGCAGGTGATGATGTTCTGTTCTGCTCGCCCGAATTCCCCACCGAATTCTCTCCCCTTTCATTACTTTCTTTTTTTACTTTGATCTGCCATCTCGCGGCAAATGGAGGCCTTTGACATTTCCTCCCTTTTGTTTGCCAAACGAAAATAATAGTCTTTATCTTCTCCTACCTACCTAACCATTATTGGACAGTCATTGTTGCTTGCTTGTGTGGTCTCGTTTTGAAAGAGCAAGAACACTAGTAGTAAAACCATGAAGTTGTAGGTCCGGACCACTCACGTGCCCATTGTAATGGCCATACTGAGCTGTGCTCGATCTGATTGTTCATCCATCAGTTGGCTTCTGATGATTAGCCGGCCGTATGGATCAGAGGCGATATTGGGTGCCATACATTGAATTAATGTCTCCTCTGAAGCCTGAACACATGAAATAAGTATAAATAGGGAAAACCTTTTCCCAAATAATCCACATTCATTGCTTATTCAACCTTTTCTCGATAACTGGAATATATTAATATCAACTTGATATTAAATACAGCAACATGCCTTATTGAACTAGTTTCTAGCAGCAAAAGAAATGCTCTTCACTCCTTAATTTGGAACTCATGTCCATTTTATGTTTTGAACTTTCCTATTTTTTCTCGAGGATTGGGGGACCAATGGGATGGGAGTGCAGTGGCGTATACTGAGAGGCCTGGGTTCTCGACCCCTTCTTGAATAAATCTCAGCCGAGCGAAACAGTTTAATGTGTTGCAGACGTACTCATGCCTGTTTGGTTGGGATTAAATTTGACTTTTGGCCTATAAGTCACAAAAGCACCTACGTTTTTGGCTTAAACCATCATGCAAAAATGTAAGTTAAAACCCAAAAGCCAAAAACTCTTTTATGGCTTATAAGCCAAAGTTAAAAAAGCCAAAATAAGCCTAACCAAAGGGGGGCCAGGGTCTCATTATCGCTTTCAATAACTTGAAGAGCATTTCAGTTAAGGGAATATATTAATATCAAGATATTACCGCATTCGCCCAAGTAGAGGCTTATGGTGGCCTTGGCCCCCACTCAAAAAATTAAACTTCAATAGAATTTTTTTATTTTTACAAGAAAAATAGTTTTATTTTGTGAAGTTATATAAGAAATGCCCCCAGTCAACTCATGTGCCTCCTGTCAAAATCTTCTCCGGGTCCGTCTCTGTTCAACAGTATAATAGCAATAACTAGTCGAGACATAAAAAACACAGAAAAAAGAACATAGCCTGTCAAAGCGACCAGTGACACGCACCAACCAAAACAAACATCACCATTGCTAACACCCAAACCGCAAGAGAGGTTATTCAATTGGAACTCCTTTACCAAGAAAAAATGCACAAGCACCGTCATCATCCGATCTATCTGCCTAAGTCTGATTTTGGGTTTTCACCCCCGTAGTAAGTCTGAGTAATCTCTATACAATGCACCTCCAGCAAGAACTCAACAATTTCCAAATATGACCAATGAAGATCAGACATAGGGTTTTCACCCTGTAAAATGGGACTCGGTAATTGAAAAGCACCACCAAAACGAAGTCACCAGATCGTCAGACAGTCGCCACACACACAGTTTTGACTTGGACATTGCAACATGAAAAAAGCCGTGTTGTGAGGTATCGTCTTCAACCTCATCCATTGCATTCACACGCGGATACTGCCGCTGTTGTGCATTGTCTTGGCATGGACACCACCAAGCGACTGAAAGACCATGCCCACACAAAGCAAACTGTCAAAATAGAGGCAAGCCGGTGTCGAACAGTATCTGATAAGCTAGACCTATCGTTTTATACGTATTCATAGACACCGAGCACTCCAATGTCTTCATCAACATGCCATAATCCTCCACATGTCAGGACCATTTATCCGGCAATCCTTTGTTAATGTGAGCTATGTCGAGCGTTGCCTCGACCGGAGAGCTGGTGCTCCTCGAAGGATAACTCTGAAAAAGTTGAAATCTAGACCACTGTTTGACGATAATATTTTGTTTCTCTTTATGTCACTTGATAAGTAATTTTGAATCGTTGTAACTTTCAATATGAGATGTATTTTTTGTCAATAAAACGAATAGCCAAAATCACTTTCTCTAATAGCAGAACCAGTACATGTACAGGTAGAAGCATGGGCCTTGGGCCTAAAGGCTAAAACGACCTAAAAGCTATACATGAAGGAACATATAATCTTAACACCCCCCCCCCCCCCCCTCAAACTCAAGGTGGATCTAAAACATTGAGTTTGATAATATGAAGACGATGTTGTTCTCTAGTTTGGGACTTGGTGAAGAAATCTGCCACTTGGAGCTCTGACGGAACATATTGAAGACGAATAGTTGATTGTTGACAATGTGAACGAGTAAAAGAGGCATCCACACCAATATGCTTGGTTAGCTCATGCTTGACGGGGTCATTGGCAATCTGAATAGCAGCGGTACTATCACAAAGAACATTTGTGGGTGCCTCACACGAGACTCCAAGATCAGTCAAAAGCCACCGAAGCCATACAATCTCTGAAGTGACAGTGGCAATGGCACGAAGCTCCGCTTCAGCACTAGAACGAGACACGGCTATTTGTTTCTTTGACTTCCATGCAATGAGAGAAGTCCCAAGAAAGAGGCAATATCTAGTGACTGAACGACGATCAACAGGATCACTCGCCCAAGTGGAGTCAGCGTAAGCATGAAGCTGAAGCTGGTTAGAGCGGGCATAGAATAATCGGCGAGATGATGTCCCCCTCAAGTATCGAAGAACACGAAGCAAGTGGCCATAGTGAACTGAGGTAGGAGCACTAATAAACTGGTTGAGAATGTGAACTGCATGAGCAATGCCGGTCATGTCACAGTGAGATACACAAGGCTGCCTACAAGATGACGATAGCGAGAAGGATCCTCAAGAGGAGTGTCGTCGCTTGGACGCAATTTCAGATGGAGCTCCATGGGTGTGGTAGCAGCATGTGTGTCAGTCATACCTGACCGTGAGATCAAATCCTTGGTTTAATGATGTTGAGAAAGATAGTAACCATCATCAGTACGATCAACCTCAATTCTGAGAAAGTAACTAAGAGACCCCAAATCTGACATCTTGAATTGCTCACTCAATTTTTTCTTAACAAAAGCAATGTACTTCTGATCATCTCCGGTGATCAACATATCATCCACATAGAGCAGAAGCAAAGTGCGACCACGGCCAGATGTATGAATAAAAAGTGATGGATCATGCTCACTAGAAGAGAAACCAACATCTTGAACCACAGAGCTGAAACGCTCAAACCAAGCACGAGGAGCTTGCTTGAGCCCATAAAGAGCCTTCCGAAGGCGACACACATGACCTGATGGGGCCTCAACACCGAGAGGTGGCTGCATATAGACTTCCTCTTGTAGATGACCATGAAGGAAAGCATTCTTTACATCCATTTGAGAGATTTTCCAAGACCGAGCAGCAGCCACAACAACTAGAGTGCGAACAGAAGTCATGTGAGCAACTGGAGCAAAGGTCTCATCATAGTCTCTCCGTTGCGTTTGTTGAAAACCTCTAGCAACAAGACGAGCCTTGTAGCGCTCCACAGAACCATCGGACTTGGTTTTCACCTTGTATACCCATTTGCAGGTTATAGGGACTGACCAAGGAGGTAGTGGCACCATATCCCATGTACCAGTGCTCTCTAAGGCTGTAATCTCCTCGGACATAGCTAACTGCCACTCGGGCAACACAACAGCTTCTTGATAAGAATTTGGCTCAAAAGCTGCCCCTACACTGAAATCATTTCGATATTTGCTTGGAAGCTCAAGAGTGTCGCGATTGCGAAGAGCATACCTGCTTGTAGAGGATTCATCGGGGCATGTATTAGTAGTATTGGCATTGGCAGGAGGAGATGATTGAGAATCAGATGATACCCTGGGACGTCGACTATAATGAAAAGGAAAAGACTCTCTAAGTTGTGTATCTGGTGGAGGTGGTGAGCAAGGAGAGTGTGAAGGTGGCGAGGACGGAGATAAAACATGCGAGGAAGGTGGGTCTTGTGGTGAAACTGGAGACGAATGATTAGAGTCTGACTCATCTGAAGAGAAGATAGGTGGAAGTGAAAGAAAAGAGGTGGACTCTAAAGTGGTGGAGGATAATGGAATAGTGGAGGATGAATAGAAGAAAGGTTGATCCTTGTTGAAACTAACATCACGAGAAAAACGAATACGACGAGTCGAAGGATCATAGCAACGATAACCCTTATGCTCAAGACTATATCCAAGAAAAACACATTTAACAGACTGTGCAATTAACTTGGTACGCTCGCGGGGCGCTAGAAGAACATAACATGTACAACCAAAGACACGAAGATGGTCATACTTGGGAACAGAACCAAACAAAACCTCACCAGGACACTTGCCCTGAAGGCGCGAGGAAGGTTGGATATTTATGAGATACACTGCCGTGGAAATAGCTTCACCCCAGAAATGAGTAGGCACAAAAGAGGAAATCAGGAGAGTACGGGCTGTCTCAATAATATGTCGATGCTTACGCTCAGAAACACCATTTTGAGCATGAGCACCAGGACAAGAGAGTTGAGGAAGGGTACCCTTGGAAGAAAGAAACTCACGAAAAGCTGCAGATAGATACTCAGAACGGAAAACACGAATAGCACTAGAAAACTGAGTGTGCACCATGCGTGCAAAAGCCTGATGTATGGAAATCAGTTGGGAACGATGTTTCATAAAATAAACCCAAGTATATCGAGAGTGATCATCAACAAATATGACATAATGTTTGTGACCACCTTTTGAGACAAAGGGAGAAGGACCCCATACATCAGAGTGCACCAAATCGAAAGGACGACTAGAAAAAGAAGTGCTTGACGGATATGGAAGTTGTATTTGTTTCCCTAGTTTACAACCCTTGCAATGGAAATTCACATCCACACAAACACGACCCAAAACACCCTGCCGAACAAGACTAGATAGACGAGAACCACATATATGACCTAACCGATGATGCCATTGGACAAAAGACAACAATGGAGTGGATCTCGATATTGATGCACTAGAGGGAAAAACAGACGATGCGGAAGCTGAGGGGAGCTGCAATGCGTCAAGCTCATAGAGAGATGTGGATCCTCTACGGCGACGACCAGTACCAATGATCTTCCCGCTGCTACGATCATGTACATAACAAGAGATGTCATCAAATCCAACGAAATAATTTCTGTCAGTCAACTGACCAACGGACATAAGGTTCATCGAGAGCTTAGGGGCCAAGGATACATCTGAAACTGCAAACTGGGAGGTAGAAAGTGTCCCTTTATGAGTGACCTTGCATGGAGTACCATCGGCTGTATGAACACAAGTATTGTCTACTACAGGTCGGCATGATGTAAGGCATGAGCTGTCAGATGTCACATGGAAAGAAGCTCCAGAGTCTAACACCCACGGAATGACAACACCTGAAACTGAGCACGATGGAACAGGACATCCAACGGATCCATCAGCTGAGGCTTGTAGTTGTTGTAGCTTGGACTGAAGATTGCCTAACTGATTCTGAATTTCACTTAGCTGAGTTGCAAAAGATTCAAAAACACCGGAGGGAGCTGAAAGAGCATGACACAAGACAGGTCTAGGATCAAGCAGACCATTGGAACTCATAATGTATATCCGTTCAGCAAAGAAAAGCACAGAGAACAGCCTCCAAGGTGCAGCTATTAGAGTCGATAACTTCAGGCAACACAAATTTCAGTGGTGGGGAACGAAACAGCTTTCAGAGAGCAATTTGTAGAAGACCAGACCAAGCAATTTGTTTTGCCTCCACTTCCTCTAAGCATGCACCATAGAATCCAACAAATCCTATAACCTGGTGGACCAGCAAACTTCAAGCAGGAGACGCCAAACAGGGCAAGGCGCTGGAGTAAGCTAGGGTTACGGGATTTGTCAGCTCTGATACCATGTCAATAAAACGAATAGCCAAAATCACTTTCTCTGATAGCAGAACCGGTACATGTACAGGTAGAAGCATGGGCCTTGGGCCTAAAGGCTAAAACGACCTAAAAGCTATACATGAAGGAACATATAAGGTGTCGCTGCCTGGAGGCCCCCCTCCGTGAAGGCCAATTAGCATGTACCGCGTGAAGCCACGTGTCCCCCCGAGCGTGGCACGCACGAATTCTACGAAGCCCCCCGTGTTCGTTGTGCCCCGTACGACGGCCGCCCACGGTCGTTGGCCTGCGCCTGATACGAAGCCCCCCGGTTTGGTCTCCTGCAGCCAGTACGCAGATTAAGTCATTCATGCACACAAATTAAAACGTACAACTACATAGATTTAGATGTACAACTACATAAACTCAAACGTACAACTACACAAAATCAGTTTGTATGTACAACTACCTATACTCAGACGTACAAGTACAACTACACAGACTCAGGTTGTACAGATCATGTCGTACAACTGTACAGATTAGGTCGTACAGCTATACAGATCAGCTCGTACAGAACAGGGGTGAACGTACAACTACACAGATCAGTTTGTACAGATTAGGTTATACGTATAACTATACACAGATTCAGTTGGATGTACAACTACACATACGGGGTTGTACAAACTATACATAATCCAAAGTACAAAAAAAAAGTTTGTCGAAACCTATCAACAATGGATCTAGTTTTGAAGATCTCGACGCGAGGAGTTCAAAAGTGAAAACGGTTCATAATTCGGATAAACGGTTCTCAAGATTTCATTTTGAAAAAACGGATCTCAAAATAAATGCACGTCCAGCTCTCTGCGCACCACCAGGAAGCCGCCACTTGTCACGCGGGGAGGAAAGGTGAGAATTACAAACGAACGAAATTGCGACACGTGTCGGAAACTCAGTGGATGAAAATAGACCTTTGCAAAGGGAAGCCTTTTTCTAATAATTTCCATAATCTTAACATTTTTCATGTAGGCTTTCTTCCAAAGGTGGTGGGTGGAGAAAAGCCCAAAAATTCAGGCCATGGTCCACAAGCTAGTTGATTCTGGTCAGCTCGAGTTCATGTATGTAACGTGATTTCATTATTCCCTTTGGTCTTATACATACACAGAATTTTGATAAACTTTGGATCTTATGATTCAGAAATGGTGGTTGGTGTATGCATGACGAAGCTGCTACCCATTATATTGACATGATTGATCAGACCACACTTGGTCACCGGAAGATTAAACAACAATTCAATAAGACTCCGAGAGCTGGCTGGCAAATCGATCCTTTTGGTCATTCTGCAGTTCAATCTTACTTGCTTGGAGCAGAGGTAAAGTTAATACCACATTTGCTAATTGTTTCAATAACATTAAATCACTAGTATAAATTAACACATGGACCAATTAGAAGATATAACTCTTTGGAAACCTTGCATTCTATTGTCATTTATCGATTCAAACGTAGTCGAGTGCAATTGTCCTTAAGATTTTGTTGAAATCACAATGCTCTATTTTGGTATTAGGCAGGTATGACATTTTGCTCCTTATTCACAAGATGAATATGCAGTAGAATTGTAGTTTGGCAATGCAATTGGTTTGACTGATTTTTCTTCTTGCCTTGATATGATCGATATCATAGTTAGATTTGAGAATCCAGTCCTTCACAGTACACAATGTGTTTTATTCTACTAACACGGTGTAGTACAAATAATGGCTGTTCCTCGGAATGTCAGAACTAAGTAGCCCCTTTTTTATTAGCATATGCCCTCTGCTCTAACAAGGATAATGTGAACTCAGTGTAGAAGGAATGTCCTTACATTATAAAGTTGGATCATAATTTTTCACTCTTGGTTCATTCTAATCTGATTTAGCAAAGTTCAATGTATTTTTGCAAAGGAAGAGTGGATACAACAGGATTTGGAATATCCCTGGTGGTATGTCGTGGTTGAGATTCCTTCCAGGACATAATTTTGTTACTCACTTAGTCCCTAATGTTTTTGTGGTTTGGTTAATAGCTAAAACAGAACTTACTAATCAATTTTGGGATGATCGAGTCAGCTGGTGGATACTGGTGGAAGACAAGCCCACCTGACTTAGCGTGCTTAAACTTGATTAGTGGTCCATCAACTTGGTAGCATCATGGTATCCCTTCACAGTTAGATCAGCACTAGTTGTCATTTACTGGTCTGAAAAGACAGGTACTACTGCTGGTAAAGTTGACTGCACAGTTTTATGTTGGTATATGTTGGTTGATTGAAATCCTTAATTGTGTGTTAGAATTTTATTGGTGATCGAATATCTCTTTCTGAAACATTGCTATTATGTGGATATTTTATGTTTGGTATTTGTTGTAACTGTAGCTTGGTTTTGATTCTGTGCACTTTGCAAGAATTGATTACCAAGATAGGGCAGTGCGTAAAGAAGATAAAGGCCTGGAAGTTATATGGCGGGGCTCAAGAACTTTTGGTTCATCTTCTCAGGTTATCTTTGCTACTCTTGTGAAAATGATTATATGCAATCTATTAATCAGCATATATGATTAGACTGAAATACTATCCTGTATTAATTAGCATATATTATTAGACTGAAATTCTATCCTGTATTCTGTTTATTTAAATGTGTAATTGAATTGCAGATCTTCACAAATGCATTTCCTGTCCATTATAGCCCTCCCAGTGGCTTTGGTTTTGAAGTTTTGGATGACATCATGCCTGTTCAGGTATATGGCTGTAGACAAGCAGTTTCAGTGATCTTTGATTCTTGGCAGAACCTCTCGCTAATTTTAATTCATTGACAACCGTTGGTAGGACGACCTGTTGCTGTTTGACTATAATGTTGAACAACGTGTCAATGATTTTGTTTCTGCAGCCATAGAACAGGTAAACTTTCATTTGTTCCAGGAGCTTTTGGTGTAGGTTTTGAACTTAACCCTTGTTCTGACATATGTTTCATTAATCAGGCAAATGTTACGCGTACAAACCACATAATGTGGACCATGGGCAATGATTTTAATTACCAGTATGCTGAATCTTGGTTCCGGAATATGGATAAACTTATCCATTACGTGAACAAGGTATTGATGATTGATAGATCTAGACTGTTAGCTGACTAGTTGTGTCTTTTACGATTAGGTGTATACTGTTATGTTCTCTTCTTTGCATTATACTGACTCTCATACTAGAAATATTTCTTTGTTTCGCGAGAGGTAAACCGTATATATTGTAAGGACATGTAGCATATTTGTGAGCTTTGAGTGTTGCCCCTGTTCTCATGATTCCGAATAGGGTTACAGTACGGCATTTCATCCAGTGCAACAAGAACATACATAACTAACTTCATACCCCTCCTGTACAATAAATCTAAACATCCACATAACACATAGTCAATGTGAGCTTTCTATGCAGTTCAATGATTTATGCATAGTTAAATAATGTCCTGAAAGTATTCAAGATGAGAAATTATGCCCGGAACACCGCAGGATGGCCGGGTGCATGCGTTGTATTCTACTCCATCCATTTACACAGATGCAAAACATGCATCAAATGAATCTTGGCCACTCAAACAAGATGATTATTTCCCGTAAGTTATCAAACTTACTAAAATGACAAGACTTCATTCTTTATGCTCTTACCTATTCCAAAATGCAGATATGCTGATTCAACGAATGCTTACTGGACTGGGTATTTTACAAGTCGCCCAACTTTCAAGCGATATGTTCGAATTCTCAGTGGATATTACCTGGTATAATTTTTTTTCAATACAATACTAGAACCTCAAGACTGTGATGTTTAGAAAATAATATACAGTATACAAGTATATAATTGACTAAATCCAGCCTTATGCCAGGGAGCGAGTTTTCCTCCTCCACTCTCTGTCTCCATTTTGGTATATAAGTTTAGCATAGCTTAGTGCTTTTGCTTATTCCTTTTCTATTAATGTTGCTCGTATACTTTTATTTCATCTTAGTTGTACTTTTTCCGTTTCGTGTATGTCCTGTAATGAAGAACGCGCATTGGGGTGTGTAGGTGTGTTTGAGAAAAATAATTGACTGAACTTAAGAAAATTGCCTTTCCTAACAGGCTGCACGCCAAATAGAATTTTTGGTGGGAGGATTGTTTACATCGAGCTTGGAAGACGCAATGGGAATCGCTCAACATCACGATGCAGTCTCAGGAACGGCAAAACAACACACAACTGATGATTACTCAAAACGCCTTGCTCTCGGAGCATCCAAGGTTTATAATTTATCTTGTAGGATGATTTAGTGACAGTGCTCTTTCAGTTTGTCAAACAAAGTAACGGAGTGGCTATTTATATCTTCTAGGTCGAGGCAAGTTTAAATACTGCTTTGGATTGTTTGACAAGCTCTAAAGGAACATGTAGGTCTCCGGCAGTAAAGTTTAGTCAGGTGAGGTAGGATAAACTTGATTTTGTCTAATAGGGCTTATGACATTTCTGTTTGTAGTGACAATTCTTTTATAATTACCAATGCACTATAGTTTAATTTTTGATTCAATTGTTTAGTGTCAACTTCTCAATATAAGCTACTGCCCTTCAACTGAGGAGCAAATTTCAGGAGGAAAGAGCTTAGTAAGTAATCTGTTAAATTGAATGTTAACCAGCTATGGTTTTGTACATACTGATATTTATCTTCTACAGGTTATAGTTGCTTACAATCCTCTTGGATGGGAATATAGTGACTACATACGTGTTCCGGTATGCATCTAAATATTTACTGTGCATTTTTATTCAGCAACTTCTGATCCTCTGTAAAGGGACAATATAGATAATGCATATCAATGGGCAACTGGAGATAAATATACCCTCAATTGGCCCTTTTGTACTTTGTAAACAAATGGAAATGAATATGTAGGCTTGCACCTATTCTTACAGAACCCTAGGTTCTTGAGACAATTTACTTCTACAGATCTATACTTACTTCACATTTTTTCAGGTCAATGATATGAATCTTGTTGTAAAAAGCTCTAATGGAAGCTTTGTCGATTCACAACTAGTTGAGGTTGATACTATGACAGGAAATTTAAGGAAGTTGTATGTGAAGGCTTATCTTGGAATCAATACAGACAAAACCCCGAAGTATTGGCTAGTATTTAAAGCTACTATGCCACCAATGGGATGGAATACTTACTTCGTTTCGAAAGCCACTGGGACAGGTGAAAACTGCATGCCACTAGAAAGGACTGCTTGATTTATTCTTCTTAGAAAAAATAAAAGTTTGTGGATACAGGAGACCAAAATTTACAATATTTTTAATTTCAAAAAAAAATTTACAATATTTTTTCTTCTTATGTGAATATGGCATGCGATTTATGCTTCAGTTATCTTCGACTAATATTTAAATTTTGAACTATTTTCATTATCTTCACTAGCATCAACTTTAATAACCAAACAAAAATATATGGTTTTGAAAATGCAATGCACTAAAAATATTATTAGTCATTACCTTCTATGCTAGGTCAATATGAAAAATCTTAATTTTATCTATGTATTCATTGGGTTTATTTTACATCATTTGTCATTAACTATCCAGGATCCAGTAAAATGGGGTATGTCTCAGTCATCATTTCTGCAAACAATGACACAGTTGAAGTTGGACCAGGGCCTTTAAAGATGACATTTTCGTCATTATCTGGACAACTGACGCGGATGTACAATTCTATCTCAGGAGTGAGTTCTAACATATTGTTGGCTCTGCTAACAAGGAGGATCAGTTGCTTGCCTTCCTAGTAACATAATCCTTACTCTTGGCAATGCTGTAACATAATAATTTTCTACAAGAGCACATATTTAATTAATGTACTAATAGGAGAATATATTTATTGCAATACATAAAAAATATTAGGCATGTTTGCAAACTAAGCAATATGCCGTGCATAATTATTCACTAAAATTGAAATTATTACCACAATATAATTTTCTTAGTTGATCAACATTGCTTTTCTGAACTTTTGTATGCAGAGCTAAAGAAATCTATTATGTTGGCAAGTTCACAGAATTCTAACACGTGTTTATTAACGATGATATGCATTATATTGTCTATTTTAGGTGGATTTACCGATTCAGCAGAGCTTTCTTTGGTACAGTTCAAGCACCGGTGATGCCATGGATTCACAGGTTTTATTATGGAGCTATTATTTTCTCTACTTAATTGATTCACATGTTTAATAATCCACTTGTATATGTTTTTATTCCAGGCATCTGGAGCTTATATTTTTAGACCAGATGGGGCTACACCAACTGCTGTTTCAAGATCGGTAATAATAAGTTGTGTATTCTCTCAGTTTGTTTCTATCTGTTCATGTATGCACCCTAGAGAGTATAAGCTATAAACATTAACTCCCGTATTTATCGTGCTTCCTGTATTTTGCTGCCATTATTGTCTTTTCAGCAAAATATAGTTGATGATTATCACAGGCCTTAGTAGACATATAAAAATATATATATTGATACTTCTTTACTGATATATTTATTGAAATGTATATGTCGATTGCCTATCCCTTTCCATCAACTTTCCATCAATTCGGACTTTTTCTTGTGTTGGCTAGTGCATAAAGCTTGGCATGGTATCAGAGCCGTACGTCCATATATAGGCCTCTTGACCATACCTCTAGATTTTTATGCACGTGTTGGCCTCCCTGAGTCCTGAGTCACACGTGTGAGGAGGTGTTGAAGTTGAAGTGTATATGTGGATTGCCTAACCATTTCCAACGGTCCGGACTTTTGGTTGCGCTGCATGAAGCTTGACAATATTTTCTCGAAACTTGAATAGATGAAAGCATGGTATATATTGGTGCTCCTTTTTTAAAAGCATAGTGAACAGCCAAAAAGGCCCAATTATTCTCATCACTGCTATTATAGAGGAGATAGTACTTGGGCACTTGTGTTATCTATTGATATTACTTAAATAAATATACCCTGCCATTATTGATTACTTAAAATTTGAATAAGTTTTCCATATGATTGATAGATTTGTATTTTACTTGTTAGGTACCACTGAAAATTATCCGTGGACCTTTGGTTGATGAAGTCCACCAGCAATTCAGCCCATGGATTTCTCAGGTCAGATTAAAATTTTACTGCAATTTACATACCATAATGGGGGTAAATTTAATTTGAACCTATAGTAATAGAATTACATGGATGCCATGTTCTCTGTGACTTCGCTAGATTAAACCTCTTTGTCCTGTTGTACTTTCATGTGCCAAAATTTTCTAAAGGAAATCATAATATGATGTGGGACACCAGTTTTAGTTTTTTCTCATATTTAACAACTTAGGTCAGCATGTAAATAACATGTCTTGTCACAATTAAGTTTTTGTGCCGCAGATTTACTTGCCAGCTTCGATTCCACATTCAGTCATTATGGTGTATCTTTTGCTTTAACATAAGAGCATCTCCACCGGGGCCTCTAAATTGGTGTCCGACGCCCCCATTGGGCCTCCTTTGGGGGGTGTCGGACATGTGTTCGGGCAACATTTGGAGGCCGCCCACATCGGCACTCCCCAAAGGCCCACCCCCAATCGCGCCCAAACAGTCGAACACCTTGCGGGCATGTATTTGTAATTTTCATTTATTCAACCTTCATTCAGATGAGATTTAACAAACTTACAATTTCGAATCTAAACGGATTTAACAAACTAAACCTAGATTAGGGGCGAGAGAGAAGGCCTATGCAGCTTCTCGCCAACCACTACACGCACCGGCGAGGAGAAGAGATGCCGCTTCATGGGCCGGCGAGGAGAAGAAGATGCGAACCAAGCCAAAGAATCATCAAGAGACTTGCATGCCTTGATGATCCGGCGCCGCGGGATTGCATCTTACGTTCCCATCGGCTACGACCTTCAGAAACGGTCACATAGCCTCGGCTGAGGCTTCTGGCTTCGTCGGCGCGTCATTTCGATTCACCGCCATGACATGCGGCGGGGCGTTTGATGGGAAGCCTCTTCGGCTTGCGCCGCCCCTTTCTTCGGTGATAGCGACGCTGCTGACCAAGATGCAGCCGGTTGTAGAGGCCAATTGGGCAGCTCGGGGTCGTTGTCGTCGCCGTCCTCACCGTCACGCGCGTCGTCTGTTCAGGACAACTTCGACGATGGCTCTCATCGACCACTACGACGCGCCTCGTACTCCTTGTTCACCACAGCGTGCCAGTAGGGCGCCGAGATGGAGTACTTGGGGTCGAGCTTTTGCTCGTACGGCATATCCGTCCACTTGCGCTTGAGGAACTCGACGCGGTCCTGGCCGCTGAGCCGCGGCGCCACCGGAATGTTGGCGGCGCTACTCACCCACCCGTCTGGAAGGGTGGCGTCGTCGTCCACCGACGGCTGGTGGCGGCTGCTCAGTCGCGCGGTCTCCAGCGAGAGCACGTAGGGACGCGTGTTGTCGGCCTCCTCGCGTCACATGCCTCGCTGGAACGCCTTGGCCATCGTTGCGACGTCGGAGTTCCTCCAGCTGCTCGCCGGGCTGCCCGCCATGGCGTCCTATGTTCTTGAGGGAGAGGGAGAAGTGATGGTGTGAGGAGAGGAGGACTGCGTTGCGTCGGGTTTTAAAGGCGGTAAGAGGAGCATGGTTGGGTGGCCTGCATTAACGCGGCCACCGCTTCGCCTGACCGCGCATTGACGCCGACGAAGCGTTTGCAAGGCGTCGACGCGGCCACCCGTTGCAACTGCAGCACTCGTCGCTTCCGTCTGCGCCATTGGAAGCGGCGGGGCGTTATTGCGACGCGCTTCACTCTGTGCCCGCCAGGGGAACGGCCGTGTCGTTAGCGACGCGTGGCGTGGCGTCGTCTCGTCACCTCAACATTAAACGCGGCGGAACGGCCTCCTGCACAGCCTTTATTAACACGGGACGGGCGCGTCGTGTGTATGATGGGCAGGCTAGCGCTGTCAGGGCCATGCCCGAGGCGATGTACGGCACCCCAAGGAGGGCCCCAAAGGGCCTTTGGGGGGTCCTTTAGAGGCCCCCGGTGGAGATGCTCTAACACACTACATTAACTATATTGTACCATCCCAAATTTCTATGTAGCTGTAGTTTTTAGTGTAGTTAATGCAAACACCATTTCTTCTAGGTGTAACCGTGTAATGCATCAATTATCATAAAAATCTCATTGAGTATCCACTAAAATATTCTTTGTGCAGGTCACAAGACTCTACAAGGATAAGGAGCATGCTGAAGTAGAATACACGGTTAGTAATTCCTCCCTTTCGAGAGTAACGGTCAAGGTTATATTTGTCCATTTCAGAGAATACGATATTCCATTAGGCATTGAATTTTTCTGTTCTCCCTTTTATATGTGAAAGATTGGGCCGATTCCGGTCGATGATGAAATAGGAAAGGAGGTCATCACGCGATTGACAGCAAATATGGTCACAAACAGCACTTTTTATACAGATTCTAATGGAAGAGATTTCCTCAAGAGGGTAACTACCAATACTATTACTAATTGAGTTAGTTTATTTGTTTCTTGATTGAAAATTATTGCTCTGGTTAAAATATTCTTACGTATATCAATAGCCAACCTTCTCCTTTGAACCTGAATTATTTTATGCGTGAATCTTACAGCCCTATTGAACATGTATTTAAATTTAATATATTTGAGTTTTCAATGTATTCATATTCTTCTCTTACAACCAAGTTCTTTGTGGTTTCATCTATAGGTGAGAAACTACAGGGAAGATTGGGATCTTAAGGTGACTCAACCAGTTGCAGGAAATTACTATCCGGTATGCACAGTATTAACATTTAATAGTTAGATGATCTTTGGTTAGTATTATTAGTACTTCGAATACAGATTATGCTAGTTATATGTACTTCAGATATTGCTGTCATGAGTAGGAAAAAAGGATGTACTCTGTACAATGGTGTCATTAGAATACGAGTTATGTATGCTATCATGATCTTGCATGTGCACATAACCAAGGCACCAGGGAACAAAACACGTGTAAGAGAGCACTCATTTTCAGGATACGCGTGACACTTCCTCATTTTTGGTTTTCCAAAAAAAGGTGTTATCATTCTTGCGTGGCTGTTATTGCTAGTTTTTAAGTCATATTATGGTCTATACATAGCCTGTATATTTTTCCTGTTATATAAGGGGTTTCCTACATATTTTTTGCACGTGCAACTCCTGCTATTTTTCATATAACTTTCCAAAGAAAATTAAAGATGTTTCTCTGATGTTAAATTTTACAGGTCAATCTAGGAATGTATATAGCAGATGGGAAATATGAACTATCTGTCCTTGTTGATCGTGCTGTTGGAGCATCAAGTATTCAGGATGGTCAAATAGAAATTATGCTCCACAGGTACTAGCTGGGCAATTCTGAGCTCATTTCAGATCTAACACACGGAGTAATTTGCACTGCAGTACCACATGTCTTCAACCTCTTGAAGTCAACCATAGATAATACAGTTCAAATCATCCCTTTGTGTACGTTCAACCTCTGATCATGGATATTGTGAATGTCAGGCGTATACTTCAGGATGATGGGAGAGGTGTAGGGGAGCCACTCGATGAAGTTGTTTGTGTCGACAATCAATGCGATGGGCTCACGGTATACATTCACTCACAGTATAGTAACCATTTCTATTCCTCCAGCACCGACCTGACAACTGACATCATATTCACCGTCTCTATGGTGACGCTGCCTCATACAAACTCATACAGGCTAAGGGTACTTATTATGTCAACGTCAACAAGCTTGGACATGGAGCCCACTGGCGACGAAAAACTGGACAAGAAGTTTATTCACCCTTTCTTCTTGGTTTCGCTCACGAGGTATATTTGTATACTCTCTTAGTCTATTTTTCTAAGCATTTTCGTTTTACTGTTGCTCTAGTTAGTAATAATATTCTTACAGGACGAGAGCAATTGGAAATCCTACAGTATTGTGAAGGGGAGCATGATGGACTCTAATTATAGTCTTCCTGATAACGTCGCAATCATCACCTTGCAGGTTCTTCATTTATTTCTCTCAGAGCCTATTATTCCTATATGTCTGAATATCGAATAGCATTATGTCAGTCACTGACGAATATGGCTTAATATTTCAGAATATGGATGATGGCACCACACTCCTCCGCTTGGCACACTTGTTTCAGGTTTATTTCTAGTTTATATAACTGCTTCATGTCACATAAATATATGTTTCTGTTTAGTGAATAGTTTTTGTCGGAGTTGCAGGCTGCAGAGGACCCACAGAATTCGGTGATGGCAAAAGTTGAACTGAAAAAACTATTTGGAAAGAGAACTGTAAGTGATTTATCAAATTTAATCTTTTTTGCTTGACCAGAAGCTGTCGTAAAGTAGTATTTTTTTCATGAATTATACTCCCGTGAATATTATTTCTATCGGAAGGAGACCTATTCAGAAATGCTTAGTGCTGTTCCCTTGTGCAGATCAAGGAATTGACGGAAACTAACCTATCCGCCAATCAGAAGAAGTCAGAGATGAAGAAGCTCAGCTGGAGGGTTGTCGGAGACATTGAAAGTGGTGCTGCCCCAGTTAAGGGTGGCCCTGTTGACAGTCGAGCTCTTGTTGTTGAGCTAGGGCCCATGGAGATACGCACATTCTCGCTGAAACTCTGAGAGTGGAAATCAAAGAAAGTTACGTGATGTAATTCCATACATGTGTTCTAGTAGATTATATATGTCGCCTTTTGTTTCTGTGAACAGAGTGCCTTCTGAGAGTTATGTCATTTTCTTGACAGAGGCCTCTTCTTAGACCTTAGTTCTTGGTGAAATTCTAGAATGCTCAAACCATCGATTCGTTTTGCTACACTCACTCTCATTCCTTCATCCCCTGACCCTACACTTGGCTAAATTTAGCCACCGTTGTGTGACGAAGAAAAACCCAGAGAGCATGTATCACATCCTTGCACCGATGTAAGTCTACCAAAAGGACATGCAGGGGCGAGCACACCGGGTCTTCATGATCTTGCAACTGCCATTTTCTCTAGACCAAGTCTCTCGGTGAAACGAGTGGTGGCCACAGCATTTTTTCATACCATATAGCAGTGAACACCACTTCACATCTCTAGACTGGTCTCTCTCCCTTCCTCCCTCCCTCTCATGGCGTTCACCACCATGCCAGACACGATCTCCACCCTGCTTGTTCTCGCGCACCTCCTTTGGTAAATGCTAGTAAACATTTCCCAATCACCCTCCGAGGTAGTATTTGCCATGGAAGGATGGAGTGGAGCAAAATGCTTTCTCGAAGGGGGATGGGGATATGTTTGCTAGCATTTACGAAATCAACCACGACGAAGAGCTGCATTTCCGCACTGTGTATCCATGAACACCTTAATTGTTGCCCTTAGATGTTGGGTGGTCTCGCAATGGCCAGGTGCACAATATATAGGTTGCGCACGTAATAAATTTCATATTTTTTATGATTTGAGTTAATTCCACACATATCTTGATACTTTTTTTGCAGCGGAATCTTGATTTTTTTTCAGCGGACTAGGAGGTTACAGCTGTGCGAGATGGAGCCACCCACACCCTAGGTTAAGGCTATTAGATTCCTAGAATCGTCTAGGTGTAGATCTAATGGGTAGTCTATCCATGTACCGAGTTCATCTCGTGTGTGGATGAAGAGAGGTGTACCTTCTCCTTGCCTTGATAAGCCCGACGGGTTGGCTAAGGTGCCGAACTGACGTCGGCGCGCTGTTGGGCTTGTCCAGGCGCTGGAACGCGCACGTGCGACGCGCAGCGTCCCATCCGGGCGTTGCCCAGCCCGTTCTAATTTTTCGAGTTATGTTTTTACTTGTTGGACAGATTTTCAAACATTCGTAACTTTTAAACCGTAACTCTGTTTTTGGTGATTCAACTTTCTAAATCTTTGCCTCAACAAGACCTACGCGTTGGTATTGGTTTTTTTGTCTTTAAAAAAATTCTCAATTGCAACCCTAATTCCAACTATCACCCTATTTTGTAACAGAGATATCGGTTGTGTGTCGAGTTAAAACTGAAATAAAATATAAAAGTCTCACAACCCTAATTGCAACTACCAGCCCACTCCTATTTTGCAACTAGAGTAACGGTTGCGTGTCTAGTTACAACTGAATAAAAAAAAGAGAATATTTATTTTTAAAATTGAAAATGTCAATTTCATGTCGAGTTGCAACGTGGAACCCCCTCCGATCTCTCAATTACAACCGTAAGTGTAAACTAACTCCACCTAGAGTCGGTGGGGATCGAAATGGGAAAAAATCAGTTGCGTGTTGAGTTGTAACTGAAATAAAAATAAAAATCACAATTGCAACCCTAATTGCAACTACCACCCACCCCCTATTTTTGCAACTAGAGTAGCGGTTGCGTGGCTAGTTGCAACTGAATAAAAAAACAAAAAATTTACTTTTAAAATCGAAAATGTCAATTCCGTT
Source organism: Poa annua (assembly GCA_026929855.1). NCBI lineage: Eukaryota > Viridiplantae > Streptophyta > Magnoliopsida > Poales > Poaceae > Poa > Poa annua. The sequence continues at coordinate 87,470,388 of CM049431.1, forward strand.
TTTTTTAAGGAAAGTCACTTACAAGTCGAGTTGCAGCTGACCACAGAGAGGAGATGTGAGTTGCCCGACAAGTTGCGACTAACTACAAAGAGGAGAAGTGAGTTGCGTGTCTTGGGTACAAAAACAAAAAAAATGGGAAAACGGGATGATGCTAGTTGCAAATCACATTTCAACTAACTCGGGGGGGGGGGTATGGGGCAACTTCAAGTTGCGACTGACTACAAAGAATGGGCGCGGGGATGTCAGTTGCAATTCAAGTTGCAACTGGATGGAGCGGGGGTTGCAATTGACTCCGAGGGGGAGGTGTTTGTGTGGCGATTTGAAAAAAATGAGAGGGTCGATTTGCGACTAAAAAGATAAAGAAAAAATCTAAAAAATTTAAAAAAAATAACAAGAAAAAAACTCAAAAACCACACCTAACAAGCTGCCTCACATTTTTTTAAGAAAATCGAAAACAGAAAAAACATGTACAAAACAGAAATGGAAAACTGCAAAAACATGTAAAACCGGAACAGAAAAAACCATGCTCAAAGCGGCCCAGTAGCGCCCACTCCACCCACGGTAAAAAAAAAAGCAGTACAAGAGGCCCGACACACACAACCAGCGCGCCCCCGCACAGAAAAAACCCGGCCTCAAAACGGCCCAGTAGCGCACACAGGAAAAGCAGACCGAGCCGAAAAAATGAAAACACCCACGATCGAACGGATTGGTAGCATGGGATCGTATGGATCGGAGGCTAGTTGTGCTATAGCGTATTCCTCAGTTAGCAAATAGGGGTCTCCTTCCTCACTTTTGAGGTATTTTTACTAGTTCCAGGTGGTTTCGTGTACGCCATATGTCATCATAGACAAAAGGTCTCGCTGATTCGTAGTGGCTTGTACTTATCTTGTGTTCCGTATGTAATGTATGCATAAAGATGAGCTCTCTCTTTGTTTCACAATATAAGATGTTTGTAAGCAACAAATATAAACCTATATTAAGGGGCGGACCTGTAGCACCACAGACTTATGGATGACGCAACCCTTTCGTTTCATTACCTTCTATAGAAATTTTGCCCAAAAAATTGACATATTATACTTGTTTAGCTTGAAGTTTCTGGGTCCACCACTACTAAGATATTTGTTCAAATGTTTATTTTAAGTTATTTATCATGATATTTTGAACTATATTGAAATATATACACTAGCATACCCATACATTCTTACATACACACTCTATGCAATTGTGTAAAAATAGTTCAAGAAGAAATTTTACATAGCAACAATATAAATTTATGACTGACAAACTTTGCAACTATATACATTACAACAGTAATAAGCACACTAAAGTAATGATCCAATTTTTTATTTGGTTAACTATGCAATATAAGTAACCCTCCTTTCCAAACTATAAGACCCCTTTATTCTTGGTCTTTGATGCACAACACTGACCAAAAATATATATGAAATCGTATGGATCCAGAATGTATAAGTGGCCTTGTTGCATTCAAAATTGTTATATTCTATACATATCTTTATACTAAATTTTGGACATATTGTAAGTACCAATCAAACTCAAAGTTCTAAGTTGTTGAGTAATGAAAATAAAGGGAGCCTTATATTTTATTACGAGTGAGCAATAAATAATCATACTCATTAACACAATATATAAGATGATAAGAGTGAGTGTAAAAAGGTACAAAAGTCTAGTATAAACCTAATTTTCTCTCCTAAGACTCTGCCTCAGGTACCTACGGGCTTCTGAGCGCCATCGTTAATTTGGAGGGGGATAAAATGAGTCCCTATCTATGGCCATATTATAAAGGAGATAAAGGCTAGTGCCACGGGTTCTGTTTAGTCGATTTTTTTTCACATAACCTTGCCAGGAGATCCATCTATCTTGATCATGATAGAAATTTGTGAGTAGGCACTCCATCTGATGGTGTTTGTACTATGTATCTGAACTTTTGATCAATGAAGGATTGACATTGAGCTTAAAAAAAATTATACTTAAAGTAGTTACAACCCTCCCCGGCCTCTACCCCACACCTAGTGGCGCTCAGCGGTGGCTGGGATGCGGCGCGCCAACCGACCATTGGATCAAGATGTGGAATCAAACATAATCATGAATGCTAAATTTGATGGAAGTGCATTACTCGATAAAAGACATGTGTAATTAAAATTATAATACTATAACTCTATTACACCGATTTTAAAAAACAAAAATGCCTTTGAACCACACAAAAATTCTATAAAAATGATGTCTGATATGAATTTAATAAGGTATAGTTGAACTGTTTTCTTACTCTGCGTAGGTTCTGTATCCAAGATGACAGATTCTCTGACAGGGTTCAAAATGGCAGAGGCGGCAAGTCTAAAGCCACTACTCTTGCATCAGGCAGAGGTAGGGCAGTGCCATGTGCCCATGTCTCCATTCTTTTAGAACACAAATTTGTAGAGAAGGCTTGCATGCAAGGTAAGAAAGTTTGGAAATCGTATAGAAAGTTCCAAATTGCATCTACACGAAAAGAAAATTATTCACGCTAGAGAAAAATGAAGGAGCCACAGTAGGAGAGGAGAATCTAAAAACTTATATTTTCGCATATACAAAGAATATTTGGAGAATCAACTCCAAATAATATACTATGGATGAACAATCATCTATGATATTATGCAATTGAATCAGTAAGAAAATAACATTCTTACAACTGATTTCTTAGTGAAAGGAGTGTGTGAGTCTATTTCTTAGATGGAGATGAACAAGGCCGTGTCGAGATGGTGTCCCGGCGGAGTTCTATAAAAAAACTGGGAGGTTATTAGAGATGATTTAATGGCTATGTTTTTCAACGACAACAAGGAAATTGGCCCTAGTATAAGTTAAATTTTAGAGTCATTATGTTGCTCCCTGAAAAAGAGAGGTTCAAATTCAAAATATAGAACAATATGCCTTCTCATTTCAAGTTTAAAATTTTCACAAAAGTAGGTACTAATCGTATTGCTGAAATTGTGCAGAAACAAGTTAGGCCGACCCAATTGACTTTTATGCCTGGACGACACATTTTGGAGGGGTGTGGTTGTCCTTCATGAAACCATTCACATGCTTCATAGGAAGAAAATCAATGGTGTTATCTTCAAAATTGACTTTGAGAAAGCATATGATAAAGTTAAATGACCCTTCCTCCAACAAACATTGCATATAATTTATAAAGAAACATTGCATATGAAAGTTCTTGCACAGAAGTGGTGCGGTTGGATTCGGGGGGAGGGGTGGGTGTGGTGCGGGTTAATGATGACATTTGTTACTATTTCCAAACAAGAAAGAGACTACGACAGGGAGATCTTTTATCTCTTATGTTGTTTAACATTCTTGTTAATATGATAGCCATTCTTATCAGAGTGGCAAAGGAGGATGGTCAGATTGGAGGCCTCGTCTCTCATTTAGTTGATGGTGGCCTTTCTATACTTGAAACTCATAAGAGTGGGAAGGCAAAAGAGGTGGAGGAACATGATAGACAAATATCTTGGAATTCCGATTCACTACAGGAAACTAAGAAACTTCGAATGGTATCCAGTCGAAAGCCGTTTTGAAGGCAAACTAGGATGTTGGAAGGGGAAAATGTTATCCTATGGGGATCGGTTGGTCCTTATTAATATGGTTTTAACGAGTTTACCAATGTTTATATTGTCATTTATGGAAATACCTAAGAGGGTAAGAAAATGACTTAACTTATATAGATCACGGTTCTTATGGCAAAGAGATGAGAATACAAAAAATATATATTGACTAAATGGAACATCATTTGTCGACCAACAGATTAGGGCGGTCTGGGAGTTGAAGTATTTGAGATAAAAAATAAATGCCTATGCACCAAGTGGTTGTTTAAACTGTTAAATGAGGAAAGTGTTTGACGTGAATTACTGCACAACAAATACCTTGACAACAAAATTTTAGCTCAGGTGGAAGCACATCTAGCCGACTCTCCATATATTCTGGAAAGGGCTCATGAGAGGCAAAGAAGGGTTCTTTGCTACAAGCTTTTTTTAGAATTGGTAATGGAGAAACCACAAGGTTTTGGGAGGACGCTTGGTTGGGTAACTCTCCGTTGAAAAACCAGTATCCATTATTATATAACATTGTACAATGGAAAGATTGTTTCGTAATGCGCTCTTGCTGAATATGAGCTTTAGGAGGGCACTTAGTGGCAATAAATGGGATATGTGGTCTCATTTGTAACTCAGATTGATGTATATCACGTTAACATATGTTTCAGATTCGTTTAACTGGAAGGTATACAAAATGACCTAATGAATGGCCATATGACATATCTTAGAAATTACTTATGGAAATTAAATACATCTTGTAAAAAGAAATTGGCAAGGTAGCACTAATTGCCCCTTTTGTGGTTGTACGGAAACATTTGTTTCTCTCTTGCCCATTTGCTAAACTTGTGTGGCGTGTTATGTTTTGTACTTCTAAAATCCCTCCACCGACCAATGTTTTTAATATATTTAGGAATTAGTTGAATGATGAAATTGATTAAAAAAGACCAAGGATGTGGTACATATTGACGTTTCAGCTATTTGTTGAACCATTTGAAATTGTAGAAATAATCTTGTCTTTAATAAGAAATAAACTTTCCATTCTTCATATGACGGTACCCTGGATCCAGCTGTGGACTTTCATGCTTCCTTGGGACTAGCGGGACTTTATGGTTTCTGAATGCACAAGACTACACATGATTTTTTTCTCATGTCATACGTGGCAACATATTAGTAGATTTTTTTAGTTGTTTCTAACTTTTTCTATCGGTTGAGCTCTGTGTCAATATTGGCTGAGATGGAAACTAGATTACTCTTAAATGTTGAGGCCGGGACCTGCCCTTTTGAAGAAAAAACACATTTGTGCTCCTCTCCTTTCGCTTAGAACATCTATAGCGGATCCACTAAATCGCAAACCCCATATCACCGAATGCAGGTCACCCAATACAACTTTTGCATGCGGAAATGTGACCGCACAGACAGACACCCCAAATCGAACTGCATACCAGCATATTCGAGAATGTGTTGAAACTTCCTTCGCGTCAACGCGGGAGTGAGGATGGGGTTCGCGCGAGGGAAGGTAGCCGAAACTGGATATTTGATGTCTCGGCGGCGTGGAACCGGATAAAACATTTGAGGTTTAGGGGTTTGATGCGAAATCTGGCATGCGCGTTTGTCGCGTTCAAAACCGTATATTGACGGTTCATGTCATATGGGAGATCTGCTAGAGATGATCTTAGGCTCTTAGCCCCGTCACCAGCCACATTCCGATAAATCAAAATGCAATATGTGCACCACCGATTAATCAATTGACGATCGATTACCAGAGCAAATTAGGAGGAGAGCACACGAGTTCCGGACGCAATTCGAAGTGATGCGAATTCTTCTTCTTGAATCAAGAAAACAAAACCGATAGCTAGGTAATTAACGTCCTACATCCATCTTTGATTACAATCTTCCACCCAATCTAGCTAGATCCATATACATGCTCTGGACTCACGTACGGCTCTACTTCTTGATCTGCATGCGTACCCCTCTCCTCCCCTTGAACAGCGCCGCCGGGACGATCGCCTCGTCGCCGGCCGCTCCACCCGCCGCCCTATTCTTCTTCTTCTTCCCCATATTACTGCTCCCCTCCGCCGCCTCCTCCATCTCCTCGTGGCAGGGCACGAGGTCGATCCTCTCGGTCACCATGTAAATCTCCGCCAGCGACCGGAACCTCGGCCTCAGCCTCCGGTCTTCGCCCATGACGACGGCCTCGTCGTCTTCGCCGCCACCACCGTCGAGGATATCGCCCCTCTTCCCGGCACTGCTGCTCTCCACCACCACGGCCGGCACACCCTCCTTGCCGTCGCCCTTGACGCTGTCCGCGCTCCTGCTCTCCGACTCGTCCTCTTCCGCGCCGCCGCTCAGCTGTATGAGCTGCTCCGCGGCCTCCATCGTCGTCGACGAGAACGACGCCTGCTGGTCGCCCATGACGGCCCTCCTCCGACGCGAACAAATACGGAGCGCGATCGGTCACAGGTCGCCGGGGTGGCCGCGAAAGGCGCGCTCGCGCAGATCCTTAAATATCGGAACGACGACCGGACCAGGGGTTGGAGGAGGAGGAAGTGCTAGGGAAAGACACGGAAGGTGGCAGGAAGGAAGGAGTTTGGAGCTGGTTTAGCGTTGCTTGGACTCTTTGTATTTGCCAAGTTTATTTAGGGAGGACGATTGTCTTGTGCTGGCTGCAATGCGATGATGCAACACCTTTGAGACTTGACTCCGTCGAGTTGCCTATTCCTGGCGTACTGATGTTGATATGCCGAAGAAATTCCATAACAGATTTAATAACTTCCTTAACCTGCAGACCGCATCGAGTGCAGAAGAGGCTAAAGAATTATTTTCCAAAATCGTTTCTCTTGACGCGTACTCACGCTTGCACGTGAGCTAGAGCGATATATCAAGTTAGGGCGGAAGGGCCACGGGTGACCATTCATGTCGTCCTTTTGCCGTCAGAATCCAAGGGCGCGACTTCAGAGTCAATATCGGTCATGTTGCAGAGTACACACGACGAGACTAGGGAGGAGGTCAATAGTTGCTTATGTCAAATAATGGAGCAATGCTGTAAAGAAAGATGGAGCAATCAACTCAACTCCAACTGCACTTTAGCAGTTGTGGTGAATATAGCGTGCCTCTGGTCCAGTAGGCGGTTACCAGATGCATCAGTGAGAACTTCCCAGCAAGATCAAGTACTAATATTATTAAACCAGGCAAACTGCTCACCTGCATACAAGACCCTGCTATTGTAGCACTGCACAAATGGTAGGACTAGAACCCTATCATGCTAACAGCATTGCAAGCCAGCAGCCTACACAAATTATTCTAGATGGGTGCAAAACAAAAGAGTGCCTTTACAGCAAGTATAATTTTCTACTGAACTTTATAGCCCTATTATAACCTTTGATCATTGTAAAGAAGAAAAAGAAATCTCAAGAGTGGTCAGCAAAGCCTAAAAAGAAAACCGGCCAGATCAAAACGATATGCACTCTGAAGGTTCGATGGGAAAATCTCCAGGGTTCTCACCGTGTGCTAGCTCCTTAGCTTATTGCGATTATGAGGAAGCCAATCGAAACATACATAAGGAACACCGGATAAAGCGCCAGGGCCTTTCTCCTTGGGTTGACTGCAGCGCTCATGAGTGGATATGCTGCCCACGAGCTCCACGCTAACGCTATTGCAACTACAACAGTCTTCAGTACATCGTTGTCCTTGAGCAAACAAATCAGAGCACCGACATCCAAAGGAAACAGGCAGTATCCAAGAAGACTGAGGCTCTGGAAGAAAATGATGTTGCCACCCTGCAAACGGAACAATGTGGTTATTGGCCGCGGAAGGTAGTAGCTGTTGTGTGTAGGCGAGAGAGAGGCAAGAGAGTTAGTACCAGAAGGAGCACATTCAGCGTGAGGATTATAGCACCAGCAGCCAGTACAGCAAAAGCAACAGCAAACACTTCAGACTACAAAACAAAAGCATGCCATTAAAACCAATATATTGTGATGCATCATTGTCATATGAAAGAATTGAAGAACTGCAACTACGGAAGAAGTGTTCAAGAAATTACTGAATCCTCAAAGGATACTGGCAACATATTAGAAATGTACTGAAATGAACATCAAGTTTTTTCTACTAAAATGACATTACTTCGTTCTGGTGTGATGCTTCTGTCTGCTGCCGGTGGGAACTTTAGAAGAACATCAAATGATCAATTTTTCAGGAAATGGTTTTCGGTACAGCATTTACCATTTTCACCATAGCCCCCCACCGTAAGTTTTATCACCACTACCCTTTTACTAGAACTCATGAAGCATTATAAGATGGCACGTATGCACTCGAACTGAAGACGCCATAATATAAACAAATTAGTGGAATGCTCATGGCCACCTATCAAGGTTTGAATGCCAAATTTTAACAGAATTCTCCCCAAGACTATGGTTTCCTAATGAAAAATGTGAATGACATAAATATTACCGCAAATAGTATACACACAACCTGATGGCAGACTAAGCTATATCATTGGTATTAGGAATGGGGCATTGGACATTCTCGTAGAAGACTTCCAGTCGTCCTCCAAACTAATGTCGGTGGCTGGTCATACACTCATACGTCTTCATGGAGCATATATACATTGTTTTAGTCGCTGCATTTCCGTTGGATCAGTCTAGGGCTTTGGTGACTACAATCCTTGGAAGGTTTCTAATTCTCTATTAGGCCATTTCTAACTAATTATTCCAAATACACGAGTTGCAACAGAACTGAATATTTATTGATTAGGATCTCACATAGACGAAGGAATGCAGCAGGTACCTTCTTGACCGAGGCAGACCAGGAGAGTGTGAGGCCGAGGAAGACGATGAAGAAGAATGGTCCCCAGAGATCCCAATCGCGGAGCGCCTTTCCGGGGTCCTCGCGGAAGGGGTTGGGGAAGACGACGAGCTTGAGGTTGCTGACGATGCGGGAGAGGTCGCGCTGGATGGTGTCCCAGACGGGCTCGGTGAGCGTGTTGGTCGGGGCCCCGAACCCGGCGGCGGCGATCGGAATGGAGACGGAGGCGGAGGGGAGCGGCGCGGAGGAGAACGGTGGGAGCGGCTCCTGGGGCCTGGAGCTGGGCGGAGGGGCCACGACGGCGGAGGAGTTGGCGATGGGAATGGACGCGCGCGGCGGGGAGGTGGGACGTGCGGGGAGGACGGCGGCGATGAAGGGCCCGGCTTGCATGAGGCTCTCGATCTCGTCCATGTCGGACTTCGCCGACGAGGGGTGGAGCGGGATGATGTCGCCCTGGGCGTTCGAGTGCGACGACATCGCGGCGTCGCAGGTTGGAGCTCCCGGCGTCGGGGCGAGATCGCGCGGTCGTGGGAGGGATGTGGATCAGTCAGCGGAGGGAACGGCGAGCGGGGCCGTAGGCGAACGAGGAGGAGGAAGAAGAAGAAGGCGCGGGACGGCGGGGTCGGACGGAACCGGCTGCGGAAATGGCGACTCGCCTATATGTACGATGCATGCAAGTTTATCTTGTTGTATTTGTACGTGCTCCTTCCTTGTATCTGGTATTTTGGGTTGTAGCCAGAAATTTTTGACTAGTAGCCCAAAACAAGTTCTAGCCAAATCGGCAGGAAATCGATTTGAAATTTGGTAAACCAAAATTTTGTCTAGACAAATTTAAACTTTTCGGGAGCACGAGAAGAAAACCGCTGATTGGTGACGTCGCCACCTTGCACAAGACCTCGTTCTACAACATCTATCGCCGGTCGCCTCTGGCAAGCTCTACGAGTAATCAGTGGCATTGGGGCAACTGTGCAGTAACAGAAAGAAAAGCAACGACTGGAGTGGGGGAGCCAGAGTCGAAAAGAGGATTCCTCGCTTCTTTCTCTCATGCAAAACCGTGCATGAGACTTTCATCTCGCACGGCTCCTAAGTGATAAAAGAAAGAAGAACAAATTCTCCCCCATCCTATGCTCTGTCCGCGCACGGCCCCTACTCTGATTTGTGTCGCGCAAACAAAATTCCTCTCCTCCCCCATCCTATGCTCTGTCCGCGCAAGTGCAGGCCCATGACAGATTTTCTCCCATGGTATTCCTTCTTGCTTGGCTCCAACTCGCGTTGGTTGACTCATCCGGCTGTGTGGCTTCTCTCTTCGGGTGGTGTGGCGTCGTAGTCATGGCCGCTGCCACTACAAGAAAACTCACCGTGGGAAATTTACTGTTCCGACCTTTAAGTTGTACCCCTCTCGTTGCTCCTGATGGCGCCGCCACCAAATTCCTCCCCCCCCGGCAGATCCCCTTATGTTGTTTCGACCGACATCGGTCGTGGTGGTGATGGTCTCGGCGCCAAAGGTGTCTGTGTTGGAGGTATGCGATGACATGCCCACGTGAGCAGCTAGGACGGTATACCGTGGTGGTGTGTTGCACATGATGGTTGAGACGACACAAATTGGGCGTAAGTCTTTCGGGTCACATATTTAAGGGGAATGGTGTCAGGCAGAAGGAGTTTGGACCGACAGAACATGATCAAGATGGATTCGAGTCGAAATAGGACACGTGGCAGCTAGACTTTCCTAGCTTGCCACCAGTTTTGCATCCCATACCCAAATATTGGCATGTGTGGCACGCCAAGGTTAAGCAAACAAGTGAGTGGAAGCATTTTGTACTACCCGAAGAATCATCTTGTCATAGTCTTTCCTAAAGAGCGGGCCTAGCATCTTCTTGGTAAGAGAACATACACATCATCCCGAGGGAATATACCCAACCGCAAATATATAAGAATACTCACAATCTTCTTTATATGACAGTGACTTTCCACGAAAGGAGGAACATTTTCTTACCACGGTATAAAAAACAATTTTTTTACAAGATAAAAAAACAACTTTTAGCACGACTTAACTTGGTTTTTTGACACAGGACAAACAAAATTACTACAACTCGTTTGTTTACCCACGTATTGATGAACAGGATAAAAACCTCCATATGATTGCCCGATTGTTTTTCTATGAAAAAGTTTGTTTTCACCCGGGGTGACGTGCCCCCCCGGGTTGTGCGCTTTTGAATCACTCATCCACTAAATTAAACTCATCCATCCATCATCAAGCTCACTCACGCGTAAAGAAACAAAGCGCCACCTCGCTGCGCAGCGCACGCCGCACACACACACTGGCAAGAAAGAAAAGCTCCCTCCACAAGCACGGAGAGCACACAGTCGCAGTCTTCTTCACAGAAACCCAAAGAGAGAGAGAGAGAGAGAGAGAGAGAGAGAGAGCTCCGATCGTTTCCCCACGTCTCGCTCGCCTCCACAGCTCTCCCCCCTTTCCACCCCCCAAACCTCCGACCTCCCAAACAAATCAACCCACCAGCCGCGAGGGAGGGGGCCAGGTACGCGGCGCCGGCCGCCGGGTCGCTACCACCGGCCGCGCGGGCCCTGCCAGCGCATGGCATCGTCGCGGGTCATGGCGGCCTCCTCGCAACCCCCACAGCCGCCGCCAACGGCCGCCCCGGCCTCCGCCGCCGACCTCGCGCGCTTCCGGAGCGCCAGCGGCATCGGATCCATGAACATGGACGACATCCTGCGCAACATATACGGCGAGACCCCTCCCGCGGGCGCCGACCCCGCCGCCGCCCCCGCGCCCGAGGCCGCCGCCCGCCGCACGGCCGAGGAGGTCTGGAAGGAGATCTCCGCCACGGGGGGCCTCTCGGCGCCCGTCCCCGCCCCCGCCGGCGGGGACGGCGGCGGCGGGGCGGCCGTCATGACCCTGGAGGACTTCCTGGCCCGGGAGGAGGAGGCTAGGGTTACGGTCGTCGAGGGGGGGAGCGCTATGGTGGCGGTGGGCGGGTTCCCCGAGCCCGATGCCGCCGCGGAGGCCGCCGTGGTGGGCGGCGTGCGGCGGCGGGGGGGCGGCGCCGGGGCTGCTGCTGCCGGCGGGAGGGGACGGAAGAGGGCGCTCATGGATCCCATGGACCGCGCCGCCACGCAGCGGCAGAAGCGGATGATCAAGAACCGCGAGTCTGCGGCCAGGTCCAGGGAGAGGAAACAGGTTGGGGGAAATGAAATGTCCCGATTTGGAGATTTTCGTGTGAAAAAAATAGATTTTGGAGAGATTGCACGGGTTGTGAGTGTAAAGATTGACTCTTTCGTTTTGGTTTCCTATGTAAGGCTTACATCGCGGAGCTGGAGGCACAGGTCACGCAGCTCGAGGAGGAACATGCTGAACTGCTAAGAGAACAGGTATCTTCTTCGTTCTGCAACGTCTGCCTTAGTTAGTTTCGACTCAAGTGTTCATTTGGGGATTCAGTATGCATATGCCATAACAGCCTATGCTTCATTTCCATTGTTTGATGGTGGAACAATAGGTTAAATAGTGGCTCCATTGCATGTTTAGAGGGGGCATGAGCGCACAGTATTGAGCCAGGGCAACTAGGGTTAGGGCAATGACAAATCGACATGCCTTTGATCATTTAATAATGAATGTGTTTATAATCAACTACTCAGATACCAAATATGTATTTTCGCGCAAGTAGATTAAGCTAATTTATTTCCCTTGAGATTTTGATAAATAGAGTATCTGAGTCGCTCAGACATACCAGACTATGTGGTTTCATATCTTTTTGTAGCATTAACAGTTATCAAGTTATAACATGTGTTCATCCGGGAACTGGGTCTGGCAGTGTACTCTATTTCTTGGTACTGTCATCTGCTGGGTCTGGCACTTTGTAATCTACTTCTTTTGTAATGCCACGAGTTATTTGCAACCCCATATCTCCGCTCATCTTTCATGTGCCTAACTATGTTATTGAACGAGTGCTCTTATTGAACAAACAGACTGAGGACTAGTTGCTTCTTGCATGCACCTGGCTGTCTTTATGTGCCTACCTAACTTCTGGTTATATGACTATTCACTCAACTGTTTTCATTACTATTCTGTTGCAGGAGGAGCAAAATGAGAAGAGGCTTAACGAGGTAGGTTCTATTCTCAAAACATGATTGCTTACAAATATGTTGAGACTTATTAAGTTGCTTGAATATATGGAGCATGGTGTCATAACTATATATGTTGTAGATCTGATTCTACTTGACATATTTAAGTCATGTATATTTTCTAAACCTTAACTCGCAATATGGTACGCCTTGATTATAATGAGAAGCAGCAATTCTTTAACATGCACAGTAGTTCTTTCTTCCATCAATGGAAAGTATAAATCGCAGAGCAGTTTAAGCTGCTTGAAAAGAAAGTGGGTATTGATGTTATGTTCAGAGTTCCATGTTCCTAGGTTAATTGAAAGAGAGCTTAATTCTTCTTAGGTTGCTTAGCATGTGTTCGCTTATTAATGTTGGAGTGATTACGGTAACTTGATTGTGGTAACTTGATTGTTTGTCACACCGATATATGTCAAGTTATTTGGGATCATTTATTCCATACCTTTGCTATTCTCCATATGGCATCAAGATATGTAGAAGCGTATACCTTATTTAAAACTAGTCTATGGTCCGACCAAAAGTACTACAGTAAGGAAATATGGTCAGCCAGATAAAAACTGTATTACATCCTCTACCCTTTATATCCCTGTGCACTAAGGCCTTTGCATAACTCACTCCTACATGAATTAATTATTTTTTATTCTCCATGTCTCCATTATCACGTATTATTTTGTTACAATAGCTTATTAATTCTTCGTTATTCAAACATGTAACAACATTTATTTCTTTACTTCATATCTTAAGTGTATTTTTTGTTTTGCAGCTCAAGGAACAAGCATTCCAAGTTGTCATAAGGAAAAAACCATCCCAAGATCTTAGAAGGACCAACTCAATGGAATGGTAGACGTAACCCCCCAAGCCCTGTTCTTACTGTCTTACAGTTACAGAGTTTCTTCTTTCGCTTTTGGTTACCCCAGTCGTCGGTGGTGGCGGTGATGTAGAAGCAGTAAGACTTGTTAGGTTGAAGGTCTCTAGCCCAAAAAGAGAAAGAATGGGATGTAGACAAGATTCTGTGCGTGACCCGAAAAGTCACGCCATTCAGAATTGGCGTGTGATCAGCTATTTAATTTTTGTGTCATTGTGGCTCATATGTATGTACAAACCAAAATAAGCATATGTTTGCATAAAACGTAGACTAGGGCCTCCTTGTTGCAAAGACATTTATTTGTCTGTTTTGTGCCCAGGCTCTCATGCAGTTTCAGTTTGACGTGTTCCACCTGTCAATCATCAGTCTGCAGATTTTGGGCCTATGAAATGAGTAATATTGAAAGCTACTTGTTGGGCTGTGTGGAAGCCAATTGTCAAACGGTATGTCACACCGCCGTTCCACTAACAGATTATTGAAAGCGATCAAGAAGGGAAGCCAACTGTGGACGGCGTGTTTTTTATTTATTTTGAAAACAATATGAAAGTCTTGGCTTTAACTGATTGTATCAAATCATCTACTGCATTTGGCAGATCCGAGTCAGTGACCCTGGATGAACTATTCTGTTTGGCAAACCTGGGTGCAGCGAATTGTGATGTGCAAAATATGACAGCTTGATGGTTACTAGCTTGAACATCTGGTGGTAGCTGATGCAGATAAAAAACAAAGAACCAGTGCCTTCACGTAAAGAACTGTTAGAAATATTAAAAATATTCTCTTGCTAATTACTTGAAGTAGAAAGGTACCGGGAACATGACCCATGTTGACGGGGAAGAAACCCACCGGTGTGGTATTGAAACTGAAAGCTGATGCCTCTTGTTAGTCTGGAACGGATCATTTAGTGCTATTCTTCCAGATTATGGAGGCAATTTTGTTGGTGCAGGCTGTGATTCAAAAGGCCGTGCTGCCTTGCTTACCAGACTGCAACTTGTAGAGCAGGTATGATGCCAATCCCTTATAGCGATGCCTGATTTTATGGAGGTGGTGGCTGCTATACTTAATCCCTCCAAGTACAGAGGCACATGTGCTGTGATCATCGACGACGGCTGTCGGCAGCTACTAGCTTCTCTAGGTATGGCAAATTGTTCAACACTGGCGACGATAAGACATCGGAGCTGCACAAACGCTTGCTACCACGGTGCTAGTCAAGGCACATGAGAATTTAGGATTGTTGATCCTCACTAGTTGATGATCATGCCATTATTCAAAATTGCCTGAAGTTTAAGAGCAAAAACGGTCGCAAGCAGCTAAGGATGCAAGCACCTAGACAAGGCACCAGGAAGAAAGGTGAAACAAGGCGCCATAGTGGAACATCATGGAAATAAGAAATCCAGAGCCTCAGACTCTGTACTTCACATTGAACAGCGGGCCATAATTTTTGGCCCACAAAGCTTAGCATGTTTACCTGATATAATGAACCTTGAATTAACAAAACTGTCTTTACATCATTAGATTTAGCACTGTGACGATGGTGGCACATCGATGTGAAATGGGTGGTTAGTACTCTGGAGTCTGGACTTCGCAACTAATTTGGAAATTCCTTAGCTGTCTTCTTCACTCTTCAGTAGTCCAACTTCCCATTGACATTTCACAGAACATCATACCTGGGGCTGGAGGCTCGCTGGTGCAAATGCAAATGGATGAAAGTTTAATCAAAATTTAACATCAGAGCCCAGAAATACATAGGAGGATAATGATGCAGAGGGTTCATATTATTGTTCTACGCCATCTGATTTGTTGAAGATGTTTTACTATTCTGGCCAGAACTTACAACACACATTCAATAGTTTTGATCATAAAAGTTCATATAATTTTTTTCTGATATGCAAAATAATGTTCTGCTAAAATGTCTTCTCCCAGATACTCAGAGGCACCTCTAGAACCAACTCAAGAGATTAAAATGGTACTAAGCCCACCATACAAATCATAATAGACCCCGAACATACATACCGAAGAAAAAAAAGGCCACGAATATCTTTATATCGAAAAGTTAACACGCAGAAGAATCCACACCAGTAAGAAAGTGATCTTAAACCTTATCATCCAAGCTTCAATGCAGTAAAAAAACATCACCTACTATTTGCAACAACTATGGAGAAAACTTGACAAGTAATACTCCTAAACAGGAAGAAAGGTTCAAACAGAACAACAGAGATGTTTGACAGAGATCACAAGGTGGATGCGATAACTATGACGAAACATTCCGGTACTGCTTAACCACCTTAGAAAGCTTCACTCTAGTAATGCTTTGGCCACTCCAAAAGCTTCACTCTAGTAAAGAGTAACCACCTGGAGACTGGAACTCAAATGCAAGCTGATTTGCAACTGCGATCCCTCATACTCCCTCCATTCACAAATAAGTGTCACAAGTTTATCAAAAAGAAGATGTATCTAGATAAAATCATGTTAGATACATCTTCTTTTTAATAAACTTGAGACACTTATTTATGGACGGAGGGAGTAGTAATCATCAGGGCGCCAAACACAAAAGAATTTACTCTGCTGAAATAAGGTACTCAAATAAACAAATCGAAGCAAAGAAACAAACAAGGTACTGGGAAGTGAAAACACAATCAACAGGGCAAAGCCAATCATAACAAGATGAAACCACAGGCAGTGGACAAAAATGAAGAAGCGAGTAATGATGCATAATCTTAACATAAGAGTCCCAAAGGCAAATGAAGGGTTCGCATTAAACCAACAGAGGCAGATCTGGAACATGGAGCTGAAACAAATATATCAAGAAAAGTTTACCGTTCATTTGTTTAAATGTATGAATAAGAAGCATTATGCCCTCAGGATTCATAGATGTAGTATTCACTGATGGCACGAGAAACAATCTTCTGTTTGTCAGTAAGAGTGTAGAATTGTTGATCTGCTGCTGTTGTCGCTGCATGAGCAAGCACGCATTTTCTGTTCATGTCCATGTGCCACCTCTACATTTTCAGTTTTCATCATTGCGCAATACATTATAGAAGACAATATTTCTATTGACTCACCATCCAAAACAAAATGAGCATCACAATTTACTCAAAAATTGAAATTTAGTGCAACCCACAATCTTAGTTGGGGCAAGATGTAATATTAAGTTCCACAGATGAGGAGAAAAAATCAATAACCAAACAGAGAAAACAAGTACTTCCGGTCCGAATTATAAGATGTTTTAGCTTTTTCCTAATTCGCAGGTATCTAGACACATATTAATGTGTACATTCACTCATTTCTGGCCACATGTAGTTCAAACACAATATCTAAAACATCTTATAATTTGAACAGAGGGAGTAAAGCCATTGGAGAATACAGAATTCAATGCTTAGCATGCCACATTTACTACAAGTTCTTGATTCATGACACAATAAGGAAACAGAGAATATTATTGAGCGGGGAAAAAATGATCCCCAGATGTACTCACTAACCGTCAAAGTGTGACTTATGCCATCATATCTAAAGACATGAGAGGGATGTGAGTGATTTTGTACCATCGATTAATTGCTACATAGGGTAATGATGCATCCAGCAAGAACCATTTCTTAGAGCATTAGCCTATAACTTGGCGAAGACACCGAGACAGTGAAATGAGAGGCAGAAATGCATGCCCTAAACGACCCCTCCATCACTGGCCATTTATATGGCAGTAACACACCTAACAACACAATGTGCACGCTGACGGTTTCAGAGAGCGGACACAAAAGGAATTGATTCCAAAGACATAGCACAACAATAAGCAGAAAATAAAAAATTATACACTGTTGTGCTCGGATCATCAGTCAAACGTAATATTATGCCTTCATATCATAAGACATGTCTGAGGGATGTGAGTGAATGTGTGCCATCGATGAATTGCTCTATCAATCAATGATACATCAAGCCCAAACTGTTTCTTTGACCGCTAGTCTAGAACTTGGTGAAGAGACCTGCAAATTGAAACAATCAAACAAGTGAAGTCAAAATGCCTGCCCCAAACAAAACCTGCCCATCTCCAACGCAAGTGATCGTGAGGTACCTGTTGGCTGTTGGTGTATAAGTAAATTGTACTAGCTCGTTCCATCAGATCGGTCTTTTGGAAATTGGAATAGTGGTCAGCGCATGAAGCTTGACAGTACCAAAACAACAATGAGCATTTACATGACAAACAAACCATAAAACGGAATGTGCAAACCTGGTTTAAGAGTGAACACCACAAAAAAGAGCAATTCCAATGGAAATATAAGAAAGGTTTGTATGACAATGTGGGATGTGGCCCTCAGATTTCAATTGCATCATAGGCTAATGCAGCGGGTTTCAAAGCTGGCACCGGCACGTGTATTTGTGGGTCAGAAGAGTGGATGATGGTGGTGGTGACGACGACTGCAGCTGTTGCACTGACATGTGAGCCAGGAAGAACAGGAAGAAGAAGAAGAAGAAGAACAGGCCGATCTGTCAGTGGCGGAGCTTAGAGCTCATCCCTAGCAGATCCATATTTTAGGGAGTTCAGCCCCTTTAAGAGATATGCTAGAATTGATCTCACATCCAATCCCCAACACACATGCCTCAGCACCCAGAACAGAGAAGCCAACGCTGCATTAGCCATTTCAGTAGCTTCAGCCTCGCAAGTGCAAGGGTTGACCCCATTCCAGGCTCAAATCTGAGTCAAACTATCTATCCATCCATGCATGGGGGTCTCATCATAATCATCATCGGGCCAAGGGAAAATCCATTCAACAAGTGAAAATACAGTACACCACAGATGCACCGAACAAACTGAGAAACCAAATGTCCAAATCAATACCGAGATCAAGGTGAATGCAAGCTGATTTCTTGTTGTTCTCGTAACAATCATCAGGCAGGATTTTACTCCATAAAGGACAGCATCCAGCGAGGGAAGCAAGATACTCAAATAACCAAAGCAACAAACAGAAAAGGTACTGTAAACATATAGTAATCAGCGGAGCAAACCTAATCATAAAGAGATGAAACTACATGAAATGTACAAACTGAAAACACGAAGCAACAATGATGCAAAACTCAAATATAAGATACAGCAATCCAAACAAAGGGTTCACGTCCAGCCAACATAGGCAGATCATGGAAGATTAAACTGAAAATAAATGTCAATGAAAATTTAACTGGTAATTTGTTCAAGGTATGAAAAAGAAGCATAGTGCCCTCAGGTTTCATAGATGTAGCTTTCATTGATGGGCACAAGATATCATCTTAAATTTCTGCATACATCAGGGCGTGTTTGGTTGACCTGCTGCTGCTGCATGCACATGAGAGAGAGGAGGAGGAGGAGGACGAGAGGATCATATCTGTGTGCCATCTCTACATTTTCAGTTTTCATCATTGGGCAATACATATACAGAAGCCAATACTGACTATCTACCGTCGAAAGAAAAATGAACCATCACCATTTAGTCAAAATTGAAATTTAGTGCAAGCTACAGGTCCACAAGACGACAACTGGGATCATGACCGGGGCAGGTTGTAATATGAGGTTTTGGCATTCTGCAAAGAGTGGAAAAACTGATAACAAAACACAAGAAAAAAAACATAGACAAGACGTTAAATTGCTAAACGCTTAGCATGCAACAGTTACTACGAAAGAACTATCCATTACTCAAGAATGGCAAATGGAAACTTCTTGATTAATAATATGAGACGACAGCGGAAAAAACAGAAATAGAGAATATAAAAGTCTAAAAGTCGATCCTCGGATGTACTTGAATCATCTGTAGCGTGATTTATGCCATCATATCGTAAGACATGAGGGATGTAAATGATTTTTTACCATCCACTAATTATTCCATCGGCATGGTTTTTAAGGCGACGCCTTAACACCTTGACAGGAGGGGGCGCCTAAAGCGGTCGTTTTTGCAAAGCGGTGGGGGAATGCCTAGACGCCTAAGCGTCGCCTCAGGGACGCCTTAAAAACCATGTTCATCGGTCAATGATCCTTCAAGAACAAACCGTTTCTTAGAACACTAGCCTAAACCTTGGTCAAGACAGGGAAGCAGAAATGCATGCCACAAATAAAACCAAGCACCTCATGTGACACAAACTGTGAGGTGACACTCCACCACAATCTTCATAAGAGATGTATCACTGGAAATATCAAAAAATGTTGTTTTCAATATGGCCCTCAGATTTTAGTTTCATCACAGGCTAATGCAGCGGGCTTCAAAGCTGGCACTGGGGTGTGTATTGGTGGATCAGCAGAGGAGACGATGGCGGTGACGACGACGACCAGAGCAGTGGCGGTGACATGTCAGGCACAAGATAGAGGATGGAGAAGAGTAGGAGATAAACCTGCCACATTGGCAGGCCCACCTGTCAGTGACAGAGCTTGGTTTAACAAATGCAACCGCTTGCCCAAAGCACATATGCCTCAGCACCCAGAACAGAGAAGCCAACACTGCATTAGCCATTTCAGGAGCATCAGCCATGCAAAAGCAACAGCTGACCTCATTTAAATCCCACCAATCTATCCATCTACCCATACATGCATGCATGGGAGTTTCATCATATACCATCATAGGGCCAAGAACAAATCCAAGCAAAACTAAAGTACACGGTGAATGCACCAAACACGCTTAGAAAGCAAATCTACTTTGACATAAAACAAGAGAAACAGGGAGTACATGAAATTGCTTGATAAACAGGGTCAGGAAATCTTCTTTATAGAAAAGTTCACCGCCAAACGCACATCAGTGAACTACCATCATCCAAACTTTATGGCGTAAAAGAGCAAACCCTTCCGTACCCTTTACACCTGCCCTGAAGAAAAATGGCAAATACCACTCTTAAACAGTAATAAAATGTATAAATACAAAAAATGTAGAGGCAAAGAATATGCTCCTAGATGAAACAACATGTTACGCATCAGAATGATACTATTCTGGTTGGACTTGCGGTTAGAACTATAGAATCAACAAGTATAAGTTACATTCGATAACCAAAATGCTTAAACAGAGACTGCAAATACATGTGAATCAAAATGCTTCCTTTTAATGCAAGCAGCATGAAAATGCTAGACATTTAGAAAGACTACATTACTCATGTTCTGTAATAACTCGCTTGGTAAACATTATCTCATGATAATCATCAGGACAAACACCAAAGATTTTACTCTGCTGAGGCCAGCACCCAGCAAGTGAAACAAGGTTCACAAACAACCAAAGCACAGCAAAGGAACAATAAGGAACCGGAAAGTAAAACACAATGAACAAATCAATATAGCAAACCTAATCATAGCAAGATGAAACCCCAGCAAATGGAAAAAAAATGAAGAAAAGCAACAACGATGCAAAATCTGAACTTAAGAGGCACCAAGGAAAATGAAGGATTCACATCAGGCCAACAGTTGCAAATCAGGGAATATGAAACTGAAAATAAATATACTAATGAAAAGTTTACTGGTGTTGTATAAGGTACGAAAAATAAGCAGCATGCCCTCAGGTTGCATAGATGTAGCATTCACAGATGGCATGAGAAATGATTTTCTATTTGTCCATAAGGGAACTGCTGCTGCTGGATGCACATGTGCGCAGAGAGGGAGAGAGAGAGAGAGAGAGAGAGTGCGACGACGAGGAGGAGGAGAGGATCATCTCCACATGCCATCTCTACATTTTCAGTTTTCATCATCGGGCAATACATTGCATAAGCCATTACTCCCATTGGCCATTAACAATCCAAAAGAAAATGAATCGTCACAATTTATCAAAACAGAAATTTAGTGCAAGCCACAGGTCCACTATTGGAATCTTAACTGGGGCAGATGAAATATGAAGTTTCGCAAAAGGGCCTAGAAAAAAAAAAAACTGGAAACAGAAGAGAAACAAACATATACAGGCCATGTGATAACTAAATACTTAGCATGCCACATTTACTACAAAAATAGACTGCATTCGAGAAAGGCAAATGGAAAGATCTTGATTCGTGTCATGGCACGAAGGAGTATAGAAAATGATCCCCGGCCATCAGTCAAGTGATATGATACCTTCATATCCAAAGATATGAGTGAGTTATGTGAGTGAAATCGTGCCATCAATTAATTGATGTATCAAGCAATGATCGATAAAGCGCAAACCGTTTCTTCCAGCACTAGCCTAGACCTTGGTGAAGACATCAAGATACTGAAACAATAGAGAAGCTCAAATGCATGCCCCAAACAAACCTGCCACATATCAGAACGCAGACCGTGAGCGTGAGGTACCACTACCACCCCACCACTGGGCATTTACATGACAAACAAACCATAACAACGAAATGTGCAGAGTTGGGTTTACCAGCAAACACGACGCACAAGAGATCGATTCCAGTGGAAAAAAATCGGAAAAGTTTGTATTAAAATATGGGATATGACCCTCAGGTTTCAATCTCATCATAGGCTAATGCAGCGGGTTTCAAAGCTGGCACCGGGGCGTGTATTGCTGGGTCAGAAGAGGGTCTGGTAGTTGCCACGACGACGACTGCAGCTGCGGCAGTGACATGCGAGACAGGAAGAGGAAGAAAGAAGAAGAACAAGAAGAGAAGATCGAGCCTCCACAGATCCCCGTGAGGAGATCTGCTAGGTGGCTTTGATACCCCTTTCAAGGATCCGTGCTATGCGTGCTCTCGCATCCGACGCCCAACACACATGCCTCGGCGCCCAGAATGGAGAAGCCAGCGCTGCATCAGACATTTCAGGAGCTTCGGCCTCGCAAATGCGAGTGCCGGACCCATTTGGAGCTCAAATCTGAGCGGATCTATCTATCCATCCATCCATCCAAGCAAGCATGCACTGGGTTAATGGGGTTTCATCATAATCGTCATCGGGCCATGGGAAAATCCATCCGACAAGCGGAAACACAGTTCACTATAAATGCACCGAACAAACTGATAAAGCAAATCTAAACTGAGATCGAAGCCTCAAAGCACCGGAAAACCGAACGAATCGATGGGGAAAACAGGGGTAGGGGACAAGGGCATGCCGCGGAGAACTTCCCGTTGTAGTGGAACGGAGGAGCTCTCCCGGCGGAGGGCATGAGGGTTTGGGGGTTTCTCCGCCGCAGTGACAGTGGAAAACCCTCGCTCCACAGTCCACCCCATGATTTCTCCTCGTCTGCCTCTTTCGTTGCGCCATTAATCCGGTTGCTGCTTTTGATGCCACAAGGTGACGGCGCCATTAATGGGCCGAAGCGACGTGGCGCATCAGCTTCCTGCCGGTAGTGAGCAGAGGTGTGGGCCAAAAGTAGCGATTGGAAAGTGAATTGCTGAGCTTTGTCAAATCTCAAAGTCGTTTGAGTGTGTGTATGCATTATTATTGCATTTGAAAATTATGTATTTTATACTTAGTCACGCAAGAAAGGTAACAAAACTGCATCTTAAGTGTCTACCACTAAACCATAGACACGATGTGGTGTTATATCTCTCTGAAGATTAGCTACATTCCAGAAAAAATTATCTACAAGCAATGCCCACGGAATAGGTGGTGGTAAACTAAGAATTAGACTCAAACATGCTCGCGTCGCACTTGACTCATCTAAATAAGGTCAACCACAAAAAAGAAAGGTGTGCGACGTGTCGCCACGCGATACCTTCCTGTGTTCTTAACAATGGCTCCTATTGGGGATCTATCAAACCCATGGTCTTGTAATTTGTTTATGGCAGATAAGGAATATGAAATAATATGTATCGTCTAAAAAACAGCATTCCCCAAACAAAACATGGGCCTGGTGTATTGCATGGGCTTCCACCATTTCTGGAGCATGAACACGTTCAAAAGCATCTCAATTTGATGCCATCTCGGGCGGCGACGTGGCAAAAATCACAGCATCAATGTTCACCGGCATAACATCTTCTGGTGACTGAGACCAAATTTTAGTTGAAAGAAAACTTCAAATTGATTGGAGACGGATGAGCTATCACTATGCATACATCAAGATAGTGAAACAATAGAAGCTCAAATGCATGCCAAAAGAAACAGCCACATCACGAACGCAGCCCGTGAGCGTGAGGTACCACCCCACCACTGAGCATTTACAAGACAACCAAACCACAACAGCGAAATGTGCAAGCTTTGGGTTTAACAGTGAACACCACGCAAAAGAGATCAATTCCACTGTAAAAAAATCGGAAAACTTTGTGTTAACAGTATGGGATATGGCCCTCAGATTTCAATTTCATCATAAACTAATGCAGCGGGTTTCAATCTGGCACCGGGGCGCGTATTGCTGGGTCACAGGGTCAGAAGAGGGTCTGGTATTTGCGGTATTTGCAACGACAACGACAACGACGACGACTGCAGCTCAAGAAGAAGAAGAAGAAGAAGAAGAAGAAGAAGAAGAAGAAGAAGAACAAAAAGAGAGGATCGACCCTCCACAGATCCCCGTGAGGAGATCTGTTAGGTGGCTCTGCCCTCCCCTTCTAAGGATCTGTGCTCTAAGTGCTCTCACATCCGATGCCCAACACACATGCCTCGGCGCCCAGAACAGAGAAGCCAACGCTGCATCAGCCATTTCAGGAGCTTCGGCCTCGCAAATGCGCCCCCATTTCGAGCTCAAAACTGAGCGGATCTATCTATCCATCCATCCATCCAAGCATGCACTGGGTTAGTTAATGGGTTTCATCATAATCGTCATCGGGCCATTGGAAAATGGAAAACGCTTCCTTACGACCGACTGTACCTACAGTCGGTTCGGCCGCCCACGCCCACCCACGCGCTGCGCTCCGTCTGCGCTTGCTCCTCCATGCGCCCCGGCGACCCTCCCCTGCGCCCCGGCGAACCCTCGCCCGCCCTGCTCCCCGGACATCGCCGCCGCGGAGAAGCTCCCCCACGCCAGCCTCCGCATCCCGCGCCGCCGCCTGCTAACGACCTCCTCTTCCGCAGCCAGCTGCCACCGGCGACGCCCCGTCGAGCTCCTACCGTCAGGCCTCCTCCTGCCATGTCGGCTCCTAGAGCTCCTCCTCTAGCCTGGCCTCCCACCTCGTTGTGGTGGTAGGTACCGAGATCCTCTCCGGCAGCCACAAATCTATCGAGATCTCGCTCATTCCGACCTCCGGCGTGGCTGGTTTCTCGCCGGGAGCTCAGATCGCTCATGGGTGGTGCTTCATGCCCCACGGTGAAGGTTAGCATTTTTGTATTGTTGAACTTGCATCCGATTTTGGGATTTTGTTACATGTCCGACTCGTTTTTGTCGTGCAAGCAGTGACAAATTGCTACATTGATTTTGCATTATGGTTACATGGGTGACTCTTGCATTATGGCTACATGGGTGCATCATTTTTGTGTTGTTGAACTTGCATCCGATTTTGGGATTTTGTTACATGTGCAACTCGTTTTTGTCGTGTAAACAGTGACGAATTGCTACACTGATTTTAGTGTACATTCTTACCTTTTGCCACTGCCACAACTAAATGGGGATTTGTTGAATATGTTGTTGGTTTTTGCTACATAATGTGTTTAAATTGCTACACCATTATTTGCTACATGATCGGGGGATTTTACACATCTGATGTTATGTTTGACTTCCTCTTGCTACATTATCGATGCAACATTTTTTCTGTTTTCTTTTACTACATAGAGATGTTACATATACTTACACAAAGTGCTACACACGAAACGTTTTTCCTACATAGATCGAACGCACGGGATCGATTCACTTAAATGAATCGGACGGTGCAGAGGGCGGCTGTAGCCAGGCTGACGCCTAGCGTCTGCCTTGGAAAATCCATCCAACAAGCGGAAACACCCACATCACACTAAAAATGCAGTAAACAAACTGAAAAGCAAATCTAAACCGAGATCGAAGCCTCAAATCACCGGAAAATCGAACGAATGAATCGATGGGGAACATAGGGGTAGGGGACAAGGGCATGCGGTGGAGAACTTCCCATTGGAGCGGAGGAGCCGATGCCGGCGGCGGGCGGCGGGCGGCGGAGGGTTTGGTTTTCTCCGCCGCAGCGACACTGGGAAAACCCTGGCCCACTCCACCCCGTGATTTCTCCCCGTCTGCCTCACTCATTGCGCCATTAATCCGGTTTGATGCCACAAGGTGAAGCGACGTGGCGCATCAGCTTCCTGCCGGGCTGACCAGCCGATGTTGAGCGGTGATATGGGCCAGAAGTACAAATGGGCCTTCAGTTTCCGTCGGCCGGCGACGAAATTGATCAGGGCCGTCTCGCCACAAAACCTGTGGTTCGGTCCTAACGACCTACCTTATGTAGACTTTGTAAAAATATAAAAAATGAGACAGTGGCACTGGGCAGCACCCTTTCCATTCCCCCATAATCTTTTCAGTACAAGTGAAGGTCCCAACATGGCCTAGCCTAGCCTCATGTTCTAAATTAATCATCGTAACAAATCAATAGTAGCTATGGATAATAAATTAAACTATATTTCCACATTTTGGTAATTGAATTCGTTTTCCTTCTTAACTACATGTAGTGGAGATATCCCCACCAAAAAATTATATAAAGGAGATCTCATACCGCCCTAAAAATAATGATTGGAAATTGAATTGGCGAGCTTTGTCAAATCTCAAAGATGTTTGAGTGTGTGTATGCATATTATTTTATTTGAAAATTATGTATTTATATATATTGTACTTAATCATGCAAGTATGGTAACAAAATTGCATCTTAAGTGTATACGACTAAACAACATACACGATGTGTTGTTATATCTCTTTAATGATTAGCAAAATTTCAAAAAAAAAATCATCAACTACGATTTTGTCGCTGCTTGTGACGCCCGAAAATCGGTACTATGTAGATTTAATCGCTCCCGCCGAAATCCGCATAATAACGATTTTAAGTCGCCCACCAGACATAATGTGCACGTCGAAACATGCGCATTATGTGGATGGAATTGTGGTAACATTACAACAGTTTCGATTCATCCACAAATACAACAGAATATATAATTACAACAACGACTCAAACGAGTCAAGATACAAATGATACAATACAAAGATTCAAATGACAACGGAAGCAAAAAAAATAGTATCCGAGTACGGATAAGATGCAAATTGGACTAAGAGTCCTGAAGATAAGCGATGGCGCCATATCCCTGTCCAGCCAAGCCGGAGGGATTCCCAAGCTAACGTCGTCACACTTCAAACCTGTTAACTGCACATAAAGCACATCCCAAAAGAGGGTCAGGGCACTCCCTGGCAAGCAAAGCCGACTTGCCTACTTTCTACACCATCTCCCAAAATATAGGGGAGGTGGACTTAGCGGCAGCAGCACTAGCAACCTAAAGAGACACGCTACAACTTCCGTCTAATCAGAGAAGGATAAGAGAGCGCATAAGATAAACATCTACAACTAACACCAATCATAACCCATTCTCGAATTAACCCCCTCAACCAAGTATGAGGAAGCAATTCGAGAAAACTCACACAGTGAACAAATTTTAGTTACCAGTTCTTGTGAAAGTAATTCTATATTACTAGTCAGGTTAATTAATAATGATTAGGTGTAAGTTGTCTATGATCTTGTTAGCCAGCATCATCACCAAGTCGTCTATAACCGTGGACACGGCTCATCGATAAGATTATACCCTGCAGGGGTGCACTACTGGACCCGTATTCTTTCGATCAACCCCAAAAACAAAGCCAGAAGCTAGGGCATCTCAACACGGCAAATCTCTTCTCTACAACCCATCCAGGGAACCGCATGATTGTGTGCACGGCTAATCAGGTCCAGTGCCCGCGGGATACGACCTTCATAGCACTCTAAGAACGTGCCACCCTATATGAGAATCGACTACTCCATCATCATGAGATCGTTAGGTAACATTATGCATGCATAAAATGGAAAGCCCGAACTACTTGCGGCGCCCTGGATAAGCGGATTAGATCGAAGCCGCGGGGGGCTCCATAGGGCCTCCCACAAGCGGTTAGTGCGCTCAAAATTGGATCCGAGGACAAGAACTGAGTTCCTAGGTCGACACTTAGCAGAACAAAGCACCTCGCAAGGCCTTCCGCCGGTGCCTTATCTTTTAATTATAATACCCCAATATAAGACAACATTTTATTAAGGCAGAATAACCTATCATGCTAAGCAGGTGAAATAAAATAAGACATACCGACGACTCGCACAAACAACTCTAAGCATGCGCTACGACTCGCAAGGCCAACAGATAAACATGCAACATGTATTAGGATGTGGGGATAAAGCTGTATGGGCTGCAGGATAAACATGTGATGGGATCGCGATAAAGAATCGAATACTAGGGTAGCAGAGATCAACGGCAGGAATGAAAGACAATGTATAGGTAAACAAGCAAACTTTGCTTGCCTGGAATCCCGCATGGAAACAGATCTTGTCGTTGCTCACACATCTCAACGTCGTATCCGCGAAGAACCAACAAACACTGGAAAACGTAAAAGATGCATTTTATAACTACGGCAAAGATCCAGCATGATCATGTGACAATGATGCATGACATGGCAAGATGCAATTTGAGATGCACATAATCCAAATTAAGCGGAACCGGGGTTCCGACAATTAATACTTAGGTGCAAGTTATTTATCTACTGAACAATATTAAATGTTGGTTAACATGGTAACACATGGCATGGGTGATCTAATCAAATTAAATGGAATAGGGCATTATATATTTATTACCCCACACATTAATTATTTAGGTGATTTGCTACACCCGCAAACCCAAGAGATGCAACACAGGCAATTATGATGTGAAATGCACAAGATAGATGACATTTAATAAAATAGGTTTAGGGTTTGGGTTTGGGTCCGTACGTCGGATCGGGTGAACTAGGGTTTGAAACCGACGTCTTCGGTCCGTAGAGGAAGTAGTCGTCGTCGTGGAAGTAGTCGTTGCGGAACCGGGGCATCGTCGTTTGTCGGTGTCGTGGAAGTGGGCGGGGAAGTAGTCGTACTCGGTCATCCCCGTTGACGGGTGCGGGCACGCAAGAGCACGGCAAACGGACACCGGGAAGAAACGCGCACGTGCGGGCACCGCGACACGGACACGGGCGGTCACGGGAACGCGGCACCGAAAGGGGCACTCGCACGTAGAAACACCACGAAGGGTGGACAACTCGGACAAAATGGCGACGTCGGGGTCTTGCGGGCATTTCACCGAACACCTTGCGGGCGGATGATGCGGGGGCGTCACCGGACGGGGAAAAGTGGCGAAGCGGAGCGAAGGCGCGGAGCGGAGGCGCACGGCAGCGTCGACCGGCGCGGGTGGAAGCGGGCGTGCGGGCGCGCTGGCGGCGGCGTGCGCAGGCGAGAGCACGGCGGACGTGGCGACGGCGTGGGGCGGAGGCGGCGCCGGTAAGCGGCGCGGCAGCGGTCGGGAGAGCTCGGGAGAAGGTCGTCGGCGCGGGTGTAGGGGACGGCCGGCAGCGGCGACGAAGCAGGACAGCCGGAGGCGCGGCGCGGTGGCTGCGCACCCTGGCGTGGGGCGGCGGCGGAGGAAGCGCGGCGGCCGGGCTGGAGGCGAGGAGGAGCGAGCTCGGGCCGGCCGGAAGGAGCAGGGGCGGCCATGGCGCGGGCGGCGGCGGCGCACGGGCGTGGTGCTCGGGGGCACGAAGGAGCGCGGTGGCGCGGGCTGGGGGCGAGGGCGGAGCGGCCGACGGTGGAGCAGGCCAGGGGCTGCGCGGGCCGGCGGCTGCGGGGGCGCTGGCGCAGGGCGCGCGGCGGGAGGCGGCTCGCGGCCGGCGGAGAAGGCGGCGGCGGCCGGAGGCGTGCTGGCGCGGCGTGGAAGGCGAGGGCGTGGAGGAGGCGATGCGGCGCGCGGCCAGGGGCGGCCGGCGGCGGGGCGCGGCCGACGCGGCGGCGTCGGGCGACGCACGGCGCGCAGCGGGAGGTTGGGGGCGCAGGGAGCGTGCGGGCTCGGGATGAGGAGGATCTCCCGTGCGGGCTAGCTGCGGGAAGGAGAAGAAGGAGAAAGGAAGAAGAAAAGAAAAAGAAAGAAAAAAAAAAGAGAAAAGGAAAGAAAAGGAGGGGAAAAAGGAGAAAAGGAAAAAGGGAAAAGATGGAGGGGGCGGCTGCAAAAATTACAGGGGTGGGAAAAGTTTTCAGGGGACAAAACCTAGGGTTTGGGGTTTGATGGGCTTGGGCTTTATTTGTCACCGTTTAATTATTTTCTGATTTATATTTTTCAAACCAAATAGAAAAATAATTTAAACACGAAACCTTTATAAAAATATTTTTAGTTTTGAATAGACAATTTAATAAACTAGTTTTTAACATTTTTAAAAAAATTGAAAATAACACATTTTTAATTAATTTGAAATGCATTTGAATTTAATTGCGGGGAATTAAATTTAAATGCAACAAATTAAATTAATGAGATGCAATGCGATGCCATGTTGATGCAAAAAGAAAACCACACCAAATTAAAATGGGATAAATCCCGGGGCGTTACACTGCTTACCAAAGAATTCGTTCAAAACATCATGAAGATCACGGGGTAGATCTACCCTTTACCTTAAACAAACTTATTGGCTCATTTACAACTTGAAGGCATCAAAGTGACACATAATGGTTTATATTAAGCCCCTTTAGATTGATGGGTTTCTAATTTTTGGAAGATTCCAACATGTAGGATCTTTTTCCCCCTTAAAGAAGCCCTTTGGATACAAATAAGACACCTCTTAAAATTATATGGAGAAAATATATAGAGAAGTATCGTCAAAACTATTCTACATGCCCTTAGAGCAAACTACTGCTGTGCAAACAGCAGGCAGAAAATGGAGGAGAATCGGATCTCCCATCCCGGCAGCAAGAATCAAAGAGCACTACACAACCATCAGTATCATCCCGACTACTCCATCCTCTGCCTGGGGTCGTTCCATCCATTCACTAGCTGCTCACGATCCGAGTCTGATCGATCGGAAAATTCCCCACCTGAATGATAGGGAAGTGATGCTCGGGTTGCGTCTAGGCAATCCACCCACTACCACTAGCGTGAGATTTTTATCCCGCCTTCCAGATCATCCAGTCAACATCACGCCGCACGATGGCAATTATGCATACAGCTCCATCCATCCATCCATCTACAGGCGATGAACTGCACGTAATGCTCACGCCCAACTCCCTCAACGGCCTCATGATTCACTTGCCGAAGCCACTTGGGCAGCCCAAGTAAGGATAATGCCAATGTTCTGCACACTGTCACACTCACGGGGAGCCATGGCAGTTTCCTATTGCCACGATCGAGAGAATGATTACCGTGCACCAGATATTCAATTATTTCCTCCACCCCTCATTTCGCATGATTTTCTTCCTAGATCAGAGACGGTGGGCTCCCTCATTTCACTGTCAGTTACTTATATGCATTCCAGCTCGATGCATCACATACATGAACACGACAGGTCTGCTGAAAAGAATTATTCCCCCCATCCCAGTCACACTCACACTCATCATGGGCCGATCGAGATGCACTCTCTTTTGCTCGCTTTGTTCCTTCTCCTAGCTGTAGTTGTGCTGCTACCCAACCCACCTTTCTTCTCTCTACAGGAAATGTGTACTCTTTGTCCATGCTGCTGAAAAGCGAGCTAATAAATCTACAATGGAGATCATGAGACACTCGAGAGCTTGTTTATTCAGGAGATGAAAAAGGGAGCGTACATGTGCAACGATTCTCCTCACCTGTTAGGCAAAGGAACCACCGTGCATCCGACGCGCAAAGCAAGTGACACTTTCTAAACGATGCAATGATCAGACTGCATAATACTCCTGACCAACCGCACTTAAAAAAGGGTGAAGGCTTCATCATGTGAGACAAGTCCAGCTCTACCCTGATTCTCATCTTGTTCAATAAGCAAACGCACATGTGCATTAATCTGTTCTTTACAGACAGCGGGTATCCATACTTCCATAGGGAAACTCTAAACAACAATGATAGGCGTGGCGTTAAGTTAAATCCAGAAAGGCATCCATGAAACTTCGCTTCAAAGGAAGCTGATCATGCTGCGACCTGGTGAATGAAACATCACGTGCTAACAGGTCCAGTTCCAAAGCTACAGACATACCAGCAGAATTACAACCAACACAACAAGGTGGAATTAAAAAGAGCACCCATGATCTAGAATCCTAGGGGGAAAACGCATCTACTTTTTCCCCTCCACTGCGGTGATGCTTTGCATCGGCTTCCATAGTTGTCGATCTATTCTATTCACATGCCAGTTTCGTGTCGAAGCTACTCAGGCACATTGCGAATGCCTGGAATGCCGAGAGCGGGTAGCGGTAGTCCATGGTGAACATGTCTTTTGACACCTTGCCGAACTGTAAGATGATCTTGTCCTGCTCCGCCGGCGGAGCAGGTTGCGACGACGGGGTTGGAGCCCCCGCCGAGGGCTGGCTCGACGCCGCGATCAGCTGGAAGTTCTTCACAGAGGCGATGGTGACACGGCCACGGAAGTTGAGACACCAGCATTGTAGCTGCTCATGCCACCTCGGAACCTTGTTGCGGAGCACTAGCGGACTCTCCTTATTCTGTCCGTCTTCGCCACCGGTTATTGCACCTCCGGCGATGTCAGAAAAGCGGGCGCTGCTGAAATCACGGGAGCTACTGAAATCCATGGACCGGTCCATAATGGATGACTTGGAGAAGGAGGTCATGCTGCGGAACGAGTCCTCTAATGCTCGGGGCATAATCTGGTCAGGCTGCCCGGGGACTATGCCACCGGGCTCAACTGAGGAGGCGGGTATGGAGTGCATCATGCAATTCATCCGCCTAGGGCCCCTCGTGCCAAGAACATTTAGCTCATATGTCACCTGAGCTATGTTGTAACTACCAGATGGCACCTTGGGAGAGACTTTCTTGGAGTTGAATCTCCGGCTACTCCGTCCAACGGATGGAACTACAGCCCCATTATAAGGGGGCTGTGTGTCATAGACTATAAATTTTGTGCCGAGGAAGTTTGACCTGAAAATGACAAAAGAAAAACAAGGTTGGTTCTTCACCCATGAATGCATGAGGAAATTTTGACAGCCAATAATGGTAAGTACTACCTCAGTTTTCCAATATAGGTGCTGCTTGATCTCGAGATGTTGTCAGCATCCATTGAGATAACATATTCTGTGCAAGTTGTCTTGCGGTTCCTTTTAGCAGACAAAAGGAATTTCCCATTCTCCACAAGCACCGCTGATTCAAAATAAAATAAGATAAAAATCAGGAATGAAACAAATTACTACTTGATCAGGCTGGGTGAAATCAAATGAGTGTCATTTCACAAAAGAGAAATAGCTATTAGCAGTTTAGCACAGAGACAAAAACAAGGCTAAAATGAAGCTTTCATGCTAGGCTGTTGTTAGCTGGTGATGTTAAAACATTCCGAGAAAGCTATATGTGTACAGGTTAAAGAAGCTAGAACGTACCATTGCTCAAGCACAGGTAGAGATGATAAGTAGACTTGGATTTATCTCGTTTTATAAAACACTGAATCATTCCATCTCGAGGGCCAGGCTGTAGAAAAAGAACAGTTGTGTCATGCCAAATGTCATCGACAAAAGAGGTAATGAGAATAAGCAACGTAACTACCACCATGCTAAGAAGTTGCCATCACATCACTAGGTATACGAAAATACAATTCTTGATAGCGTACACTTGAATGTTTGCTTTATCAATCAGGGTCACAAAAATCGTACCTGCTTTAGAGAGACCGGGAAGGTAAGCTTTCCACATAACTCCGGGCTCGTCACCAGCTCCCTGCACATCTCCCTCCACGCCTTACAGACGGCCGCACACGACACCACATGCTTCCGCGACGGCCAGGTGCTCTCACTAGCCTCCAGCCTCCGGATCACGTCCCGGAGGAGCTCAGGAGGGAGGCTCGCCCAACGGCTCTCCTGGACCATGAGGTCGGCGTCCCGGAGCTCATGCACCGTGCTCTGGGACTTCCCCCTGTGGTTCCCGGTGAGGCCGGAGAGGCCCGAGATGGTCACCTCGAAGCTCCGCCTCGACAGGCTACCGAAACCGTCCCTCACATCACGAACTATGCTGCGGAACGACATCTTTGCTGGTTAGCTGTGGTGGTCTGGTGGGGGGAGCTTTGCCTGCCGAATTGCCTGCCACCGACAACTTTTCTAACTGTTTCCACTTGTGGAACAGTGATTACAGATCAGGACACCAGAGCGGGGATTACTGCAGCTCTGGGATGTGTCTACGGAGAAGCAATCGTCAATCTGTACCTGCCGGAAAGAGAGAAAAATAATCTTGGTGAGAAACGGTGTGAGTTACAAGCATGGATCAGACACATGAAAGATATGCTAATTCCGGTATATAATGCGTGTCACAGAGGGAGAAAAAGAATCTACTACTAGGTGAGAAACGGTGTGATTTAGCATGGATGAGAAACAGCAAAAACATACTAGTTCCGGTATAGCTGGCTCGCCACGGAGTGAGAAATCACTGTCTCTGAGAAAGGGGAGCTAAAGAAAGCATGGAGATGTGGTAAACAGAACCCAAAATGACGTATAGTGCAGCTGCAACACAACAGGCAGGCTCCGTATGGATAATCACGAAGAGCTGGGCAAGAACAAAACAAAAAACACTCACATCAGAGCGACCTACACTCCGGTGGCAAGTCGCGACATTTCGAGAAAGGAAACTCCACACCTACTGGAGCCCTGATCCCATGACAAACATGGGAGGATGAACGCCCCATTTCATCATGGAGAGAACGAGAGAGAGATCTCCGGAAGGCCACAAGAGCTGGGCAGATCTGCTTGGATTGCACTGGCAGCAACGAACGCACTGGGTGAAGCCGTAGGTATGGACCAATTTAGCCTACGAGGGCAGAGAACGCTCCAAAAATTCCCCCCAAATAGGAGTAGGAACCATCATCCGGACAGAAGGCCTCCTGATCTGGAGCTGAGGCCGAAAAGGCTCGCTCACTCACTCACCCGTAAAAATCAATCAAAAAATAAAGGACAACTCCCAACCCGAACTGTCCAGAGGAAGGAAACTCACATGAATCGGCGCGGACTCTGAATCCTGATCCGGAGCCGCTAGGGGGATGGACTTGAGGGGCGAACCGGAGGTGCGGGTGGCGGCGTCGGCCCAGCTGCCTGCCGGCTGGTCACGCGTTCCGTGCCTGGTTCCTTCCCCGGCGCCCCACGCGAAGAGGGAGGAGGAGGCGAGGTGGGTGTGAAGAGGAAGGAAGGATGTGGGGAGCGAGCCGGAAACACGGGATGCCGCCTCGCTCGCTCACTCTTGTTTATCGTCTCTTCGGGTCCACGGCGCGGTAGGCGTTTGGGTTGACCAGCCTCTCCGTTCCCCTTCCCGTTCCGACGGGGGGCCTGTTCTGTTGTGTTTTCTGCTCGTCGTCAGGCGTGACGGCGTGAGTGAGTGGGTGAGGTCGCTCGGGGCCCGTGCCGACTTCCGATGCAGCAGGGAAAGCGGCTCGCTTTTCGTCGCGTCTTTCCCCCTCCTCTTTCACCGTCGTTTCTGGCGCTAGCGGCAACACGTTCACCATGCTCACTTTTTTTAAAGGGAAGGGCGCGGGTTAACGTTTGTTTTTTCTGCCGCAGAGTGAATGACAGTGATTTTAGCCTAGTCATGGACTACACTAGTCTTTACTATTAAAGCAGAATACGTGGTATGGTGTCACAATTCAAATGGTGTCACACTTCAAATACCCTCATACTTCAAATTAATTACATACTATGCCACCTATAAGTGGATACCAGTTTAAAAGAAAAAGAAACAAAAAGGAAGGAAAAAGGGAGGAGGAATATGACCCATGCACAACAAACTTTCAAACCGAAGCGCATGCATAACAAACTCATCTCACGCATGCACCACCAAAGCTATCCTGATTATCTCAACAGATAAAACAGATCTACCTCTATGCTGGGTAATTGGGTGATTATCTCAACAAACAAAAATAAATCTCTTCCTTCACAATCGGATGACTATGGAAACTACCGGCAATTGTGACGACCTATGCATGCGGATGCAGGAAATTTGCAGCTAACTCTACCTCTGTGTCTCTCCCTCCCACGACCCCCTTTCACTCCATCCAGGATCCAGCTCCGGCTGAAGGCCACCAAAGAACTTCATACCCTCCCCACTCTATCGATCTCCGGCAAACGAAGACCTTCAGACGCTCCCCACTCCATCGATCTCCGGCCAACGAAGATCTCCATATCCTCCGGCCGGTCGAGCAGGGCTGCGGACGCCCCAAACCTTGAGATCGAGGTCTTCGGCCATGGCCGAGTGCATGTCGCTAAGTGCCTCCCTTCAACTCGTTCGCTTTGCCACAATGGTCTCCGTCCGAGCTCCTTCCTTAAGGCGGCCAGGGAGATCTTGCCTTGGAGGACGTCTACATCTCAACATCTGCACACTCGATGATTCCTATATATTTCAATCCAAAATCCATGCTCCTTTTGGTATTTTACTGACACGCCATGGGGACTGGAAATCTTCTGACATATATAACGATTCTAGATGCAATGATAGGTTCTGTAATTTACCAAGTTGTTTGCTTTTGATTTCTGCTCCATTGTTTCATGAGGTACGGATAGATGACCTTCTTCCAGAGCGTAGGAGGTCTACATGTGGAAGCTCTAAGAAGCGTCAAGGTACAGAAATTAGATCTTTCATGTGTGTTATTCACCTAGCTAGCATAATGATTACCATTGTTTCCCATTCCAAAGAGGTTCCGTAACCACGAAAAGTATGTATCATTAAATTACGTGAATGTAGTGTACACAAAATTGTATGTGCGTTTTACCATATTTTTTAGGTATATTTACCATACATTTACAAGGAGCAGCAGGCATGGTTACAACACATGCAAGATCAAAAGTCGGGCTCAAGTTCAGAGGAGCAGAGGAGATGAGATAGAGGGTATGGACTATTTTTGAAATCCGGATTTTACTCATCCTTGCTTTTGTCTATAATATATTGTCTATGGGGCAACTTGAAAATAATGTTGTTTCTACTTTATATATACTAGGAAACATACCAGTGCGATGCAACGGGAGAGAAAAAATATGTCGAATTTAAATGTGCACAACGTAAGTTCTTGCTGCCACGAGCGGGCGTCAAATTTAAATGTGCACACTGATCACAATTATACAAACAGATTCCAACAGTGCAATAGTTCATCCAACAAAGTTACATAACCAGCTAATAATAGAGTACAAATTTAGTAGATAGATGTCATGGCAATCACAACTTGGCAAGACTTCAATAGTGCATAGACAAGGAGTGTACCTCTCGACATCATCCCTTGGGAAATTCTTTGAAGGTACTGAATTCAGAAAATTTACCACCAGCAAAACCTCACAAAAATGGCTTGCATTACACTTCTCAATATTAACCAAACAATGACAAAGAATAAACCACCCTGGAAAGTTTATGCAGGCATGTTTTGCTTCGTCAGTAGCTGAACGCCCCAATGCAATTTACATGAACTTCTTTCCAGCAAAAAATATCATGAGAGGAGAACATACAGGAGCAAGGTTATTCTCTAGCAAAATAATTTTCTCGACTGATCACTGCAAGTGCATGACATAAAAATATAGCAGATAAAAGGAACATCACTGGAACAGTAGAGTTGGACATACCCAAAGCATCTGGATCCATCCCGCTGGTGATTGAGTTGGATTTATCCGTGCTTCTGGTCTCTGTCTACTTGCCTTGATGTGACAAATTGCAGTGTACGAAATGAATTGTTGACAGGTTCAGTTTACATCGAGGCACATAATCTCTCTCCTCACTTTCTCTTCTTGAACTGGGATCCCGATCCAGAAAAAAGGCCCGTGAGGTGTGGCCATGTGATACCCACCGTACGGCCGTGGTCTCATTGCGCTTCACGCCGTCGCTGCAGAAGCCCATGATCTGTCCGTAGAAACCTGCATCTCCGGCCATTCCTCTGTCGACCGGCAGAGCAGCAGCCAGTGCGAGCACGAGGCTTCCACAGGCACTCGTGCGCCGGGTGGAACGCCAGCGCCCACCATACCAGCAGCAAAGCCCAGCCCGACGCCCACCAGGCAAGCCGCAGTGGACGGCAAGGACGAGAACGAAGACGCCTTCGCTGCGGCGGCGCCGTTAGCCGCGGGTTTCGGAGGCCCTGCAGCCGCCGCATGCATGGAATTCTTCTGGCTGGAGGAGTATGTCGTCCGAACGAGTACGACGGAGTTGAACAACATCTACAACATGCGAGCAGCAGCGTCGCCGTTGATGGCCTCCAAGACCACCCGCCCCTCTGCCGATTTCAGCCGCCGCGGCCATGGCTATGCGCTGGAGCTAGGGTTTCCGCCGGTGGATCCAGGTTGTGTCCGGGGAGAGGTGGGCATAGCTGGGGAGAGGCGCGGCAGTAGGCAACGTCGTCGGTGCCCTGCTCGATCTGGATCGGATCGAGGGAGGCGGCGGCGGCATCGCCAGGGGATCGACATGTGGGGGGTCGAGTGAATAGAGAAGACGTTTTTTTGCATGTCGGGACCTGGTTTGTTTGGTAATTGCAAATAAGTCCCTAGGACATACGAAGGCTCCTTTGCCATATGGATTGTGGGTTGATTTACCTTTTTCTGGGGGGTTTTAGGAAAACGCATACGCTGACATGTGGACCCAGTACGAAGGAAACCAAGGAACCAAAGCCTTGCTTTCTTTAGTATTAGGTAGAGATTATTTATTTTAAGACAGGTAATCCTGCTTTGCGTTAACCCGCAAGATCTGATGATGCTACATTGATAACAGTTTCTTTCTTCTCCAACCAGCTCAACAAGTGTTGGACTTCTGAGGAGGCCATGCTTGCTTGTGGTCCTATTTTCATTTCTTTTGGGTTCAAGCGTTCAGCGTCGACGGTGCGGTTTTATGTTGTTCATGTGCGTCTATGATTCCTATAAGAATATAGGAATGAATCAACTGTATTTTATCTTCCAAATCTGAATGGACAACCTCATCAAGAATGAGAAAACAAGGAAATAAGTTTTCTAACGTACAAGAAGATAATGAAATATATATTATGATATGAAGACGATTTGAGACGTGTGTGTGCACGTGCACATTTACTAGAGGAATGAGGTCGACCGCCCACGATTAGTCGGATATCATGGCATTGTGACTAGAGGTTTGGCTGGCCGGAAGGCGGTGGAGGAGGTGCTCTGAGGCAGGGCGAGTCAACAAGGGGGTGGGCCGGCCATCGACATTAAGGGTTGTGGAATTCTCAAACTAGGAAAGATGAGGGGAGTAGGGGAACGATCATTTGATTTTGTCCTTATGTTGTTGGTGATTTTGTCCTTATGCGCTAGCAAAACATTCCTAACAGGTGACCACCAATTAGTGTCATTTTGAAACACAACTTATAAATAGCTCTAACTTATTCTCATTGTATGGTGTCTATAACTTATTGGGACAATCTCCTTAGTAACTAAGGCGAACTTGTGCCATAAAGTCCATTACTAATCCAAAGCCATAAGAGGCAACATGATAAGTAGTGGTATGCATATATGGATAAGGAAAACACTTATGTACAGCCAGAGGATTTTCATGCGCGCCTACTAGGCGTGACACTATGTCCATCGTGGCAAGAGAACAACCCACCTCCTACCTTATAATCATCACAAACTTATCTCCTCTCGTTTCTCTTTTTACCTTCGTTCGTTTGGATTTTTTCCCACGCGGACAATGATGGCTTCGACCACCATGTTGACACTGGTGCAGTGTCGTTTTCCCTCAGACCTACACATCGATGTTCCTTTTTCCCTGGACTTCGCCCCTCTCCGCGTCTCGCTGGGAGGCCGCCACATTGTTCCCATTCTCGCAGCCCTACTTCGCAAGCGGGACTCAAACAATGGCAATGATGTTGCATGTGACCAAAGTTGCGAACCAGATTCTTGTGACGGTGACGCTACGGCATTCCTGTCGACGGTAGGATAAATGGCTACCAATTGTGGCCGGTTGTGCTGCCAGCTCGAAGCGACGATTCTACCATCACCCGACGGTGGTGCTGCAAGCAGCAGGAGGAGCTGCTACCAACTGCGGCCAAGGGTGCTCCCATCTCAAAGCAGCGTCACCACCAGCGCCCAGCGGCACTATTGTTGTTGTCATGAGGAATTCCTACCAATTGAGGCTAGCGGTGCTATCAGCTCAAAGTGGCATACTGAACCGGGGATTTGAGCGAAGTGGATAAAGAGTTGTTTTCTCTTGAATAATTTTTCGTCTCAATTGGTTTTAGCGGGGAGGTCACACAACTTCGATGACGGTTGGGAGTCGGGGGACGAGGATTCCGATCCCTCGGATGACGCTCAACGTGATCCTATGAATATAAATATAAATTATATTGTTCCGTTTACTTGCATTACCCGATGCAACGCACGGGCATTCAGCTAGTAATGATAGGGGGAGCAACATAGATAATCACGTAAATGTCACGTAGATAAAAGTGACAATATGGTAAGTAGTCCTTCCGATTTCTTGATACAAGGTGTATAATTTTTCATAAAAAATCAAACTTAACTAACTTTGACCAGAATTATATAAAATATTATTAGCAGTTACTATATTAAATCATTGCCATTAGATTCATCATGAAACATATTTTTGTATTTTATTTTCTTAGTATTCAAAATATTGATAGTTTTTGCTAAAATCTTGGTCAAAGTTATCCGAGTTTGACTTTTCAAGACAACCTATACTCCTTATATCAAGGAACGGAGCGAGTATTTAATAGGTACATAGTTGGTGGCGAGATACCGAGACAAGATGAGCTCATAGGTTAATAATGCATGGTTATATGATACACCACCCACTATTAAGATCATGCATCGTTCAAGATATCAGCTGATATCCCGATTTATCAGCTGATTTATCACACAACTGTGTGGCCGATAAGATAAATCGCCAGATTTAGCCCTTATCATATAGGTCGACTTTGATAAGCGATATCCCAGTATTGATTAAGATATTAACATAGAGTAATATTATATACATGATAACTATATGATACTTTTCAGTATTACTAGTCTTAGTAACATACATATTTTACGAGTTTATGTTACTATCTTCATAGTGAGTAGTAACATTTTTTTTTGTAATAAAAAATGCATCTAGAATATGCACAATCACGATTTATTTATTTATTTGTCATTTGGCATGCAAAAATTTAAAAATCGTGTATATTTTGAAATTGGAAAATGAATATAGCCATATCCACACATTGTTTTCATTTTTATGTATTAGATTGTACACGTGTGTCATATAGTGTTAACTAGCTTTTGGATTTTTAAGAACTTGGAAATATGATTTTCATACTTTTGTTAGATAAAGAAATAAATGAGACTTGGGAAGCAGGAATCTTAGTTCGAGATTCGTTGACTAAAAATATTTTACGATCCACGTACCACGCCTCCTCTTTCCAATGCTTTCACCTCATCTGTTTGATAAGCTATCCACAAGCAATACATCGGAGTATCGAAGAAATAATTTTTGAAAAGTAAATTACGTAGAATTTCACACAATCACGTCAGAAAATACATAATTAAGTTAGCTTTGAGTTAGTTGGGGATCACGCTACAACATACATAAAACCAACTCTCACCGTGGATGCAGAAAGCAACGATACGTACTGAGAGTTTCTTTTTCAGTTTTGGCCTTCCATTCCCAGTGCATGCTTTCCGTTGTCCGAGAAGACCTGCTGTACATAAGTATGGACATTCAGGGTCGCCGTGGGTGATATAATAATACTCCCTCCGATCCATATTAGTGGGAATAGATTTGTCTAAATTCATATGTATCTAGTTAAGTATTTAGACTAGATAC
Source organism: Poa annua (assembly GCA_026929855.1). Classification (NCBI taxonomy): domain Eukaryota; kingdom Viridiplantae; phylum Streptophyta; class Magnoliopsida; order Poales; family Poaceae; genus Poa; species Poa annua. The sequence goes on from CM049431.1 coordinate 87,511,540, forward strand.
ATATGTATCTAGACAAAGTTATGCCCACTAATATGGATCGGAGGGAGTAACTAAAGTAACCGGCGCGGCGCAGAATCTGCGCAGACAGCGTCGGCGAGACGGCTATTTTTTTTTAAATAATACTTTTTTTTTAGAAATTCGGTAAATATTGCGTAGTTTCAGCAAATTTCAAAAATCTTACGGCCTCGGCCCGGAGGAGGCCGACTGGAGCTCGTCGGCCTGGAGCAGGCCGACTGGGGCTCGTCGGCCTGGTCGGCCTGGTCGGATGGGAGGTGGCCGACCAGCCCTGTCGGCCCAGGGTAAGCCGACCGTTGCATGCAGCAACACCCCCCCCCCGCGCCCATTTCTCCTTAGCGCACGATTAGCGCGCGTTTCTCCCGCCAGACGTTCCCGCATTTTTCTCCCGCCACCGTTTCCCGCCCGTTTCTCCCGCCAGACGTTCACGCCTTTTTCTCCCGCCACCGTTTCCCGCCCGTTTCTCCCGCCAACCGTTCCCGCCTATTCCTTCCGCCACCGTTTCCCGCCCGTTTCTCCCGCCACCGTTTCCCACCTGTTTCTCCCGCCACCATTGTCCTATAAAAACCACTCTAGGCTAAGCGGGGTACTCTCACAGAGCGCCAGCATGGTGTGTATTGTACCTTGTGAGAAGTGTGTGTCCGGCTTTCATATAGCCGCATCCGAGCAGCTAGCTAAGATTGTCACCTATTTGAAGGTAGATGGTAGGGAAATTCCACTTGAAGAAATTGTTGGTAGTGAGAGACATCTCGCTTTGCTAGGGGCGAGGCTATGCCGAGATGGGTTTCCGTATAGGACCCCAGAACAAATCCGTGCTGAAGTCCTGAGGCTTGCGGATAAGTTCGATAGGCATGTTACTAATGCGCCGATTCATCAAAGTCAAGACATACGTGACAGGTACGGTCGTTCATTTCTCTGGGTATACTCCAGCGATGATGACGACGATTTCATACCGTCGTCAAAGGAAAAGCGGGCTGAAGCAGTGCGTAAGGGCAAGGAGAAGAAGGCAGAAACATCGAGGAAGGGTGCGGGTAAGAAGCTTGAATCATCGTCAAAGGGCAAGGGTGCTAAATCTGCGGATGGTGCAGTCTGCATTGATGGGAGATAGGTAGAATCTTAATTTGAGTTATGTTGTATCTTTCTTTGAGTATCGATTAATTAGTAGTTGTACCTGCATTTCCGTTTGTTGTGTGGTGTGATCGGTATGTAATCGAGGTTTGTTGTATCTTATCTTACGTACCAATGTCTATCGGTTACGGACATATCAAATATTGCCACATAGATCGTACTAATAAGTCTAGTACATAACGATACATAATGTCTTCTGTGGCCACCGTTGTGCGCCTCGAGGGAAAGGAGTAGCATACATATGTCTCATTACATGGAAAATAGCGAACATAAGGTCTCTGATACATAAGTAGAGTCTCAGTCATCGCCTCTGCCACGACGTGGCGGATGTGGCTGAGGAGTGCTCCATCCAAATCGATGGGGTGGGCGGGTGACTCGTGGAGGAACTAAGGACCCCTCATCTGCCTGATGTGTATCCTGTGTGGGTTGTGAAGGAGGAGTGTTATACATGTTGAGCCACTGGGTGTCCGCATCCGCACCGAGAAACACGTCCGGCTGACTCTCCCAACCAGAAGCACCCGAGTAATGCTCGGAGATTGTAGACCCCAAGTCGAAGTCGAATTGTGCTAGAATCGAGAAATTTTATGTAACATGTTATTTTGTAAATAGTTTGAGTACATGATAATGTAGTAGTACGAATCGACATACCGTGTGGTCCACGAGGCTGGAAGCCGGTCCACCTCTCCGGCTCGACGTGTCCGGCCTCAACCTCTCCGACGCTCTCCCGCCTTCGCGGCCTCCTCCGCCTTCAACGGCTCCCTCCCGTCCGCGCTCGCCCGCCTCCGCGCCCTCCGCGACCTCACCAGCCCGCTCCCCGTCGAGGTCGCACCCTCCGCGCCCTCCCCGTCCTCTGCTGCTCGTGGCTAGATGGTAAGAAGGAGAGAGAGAGGAAGAGAAAGCCGTGAGATGGGAGGAAGAAGAAGGGCTCGGGCACTTAACACGACCTCGTCGGCCAGGAGGTGGCCGACGGGCCAATCGGCCGCGACGTGGCCGAACCGTGGCCGATCGGTGCCGATCAGGCAGTCGGCCGCGCCCGTGATCCTCTCTCCCCGCTGGTCGGCCAACTCTGGGCCGACGAGCCCCGTCGGCCACCTCCGGGCCGACCAGCCCCAGTCGGCCTCCACCTAGCCGAGGCCGTATTATTTTTGAAATTTGCTGAAACTGCGCAATATTTCCCTAGTTTCTTAAAAAAAGTATTATTTAAAAAAAATTAGCGGCGAGACGCCGGCCGGCACGGAATGTGAGGGCGGACGGTTCGTGTCCCGCCGGAGACGTGCGTGGGCGTGTGGTGCTCCATCGGCGTTCACAAGTCTGGCTTTTTAGCCGTAAGAGCAAGTCTAATAGAGCTTAGTCCGCAGGCTATAAGGTGTACCACGTCAGTAAAAATCTAGCTGGAGGGGAGAGAAGGGAAGAAAGAGAGCGGAGCCGGCGGCGCTTCTGCTACCGCCGAGCTACAGCACGCGAAACGAGAGTGTATCGTCGGCTTGCAGCCTGCAGCTGAGGATAGAGCTAGCTCTATGGATCGATTGGGTCTTGCATGCTGGCACTCCCTACGACGTGCACTGATAAGTTGTAATAATTAATTATCCTATGGAGCCAACTAATAGCCATCTTATTATGTACTCCGGCTATTTAGACGAGCGATAAGTGACCTGGCATTTGGATGTAGCCGGCAGCCGGCTGCATTACTATCCTTGCTCTAACCATTAACCAAAGCTCCATGCATCCACTTAAAAGACTGCCATTGAAGATGTACATGTACTCTATCCTTTAATCCACCTGGTACGGCACCGTTGGATGCGAAATCGAGCGGTGCCCAGCCATCGGCACCAGCGGCCAACATGCCTGTAGTTTGGTGACGCCGCACCGGGCGGTCAAGTAGCCGGAGCGGGGACAGGCGTGGGTGACGACTCCAACGTACGGAGCTCGTCGTCATGTTGGTTTGGTACACAAGTTGTTAGCTCCAGCGCCAGACGCCACGGACGCAGTGGGCTGTTCAGTTTCCGGAAGGTACAGACTAAGCCGTGGCCTAGTGGTGGGGAGGGGCTGATGCCTTCCCACCTATCCGAGTTTGAGTGCTCTTACTCGTAAATTCGGTGTTGTTGTACCTCTCTTCTACTGATATGTCACAGGGCCTCTCCCCTGTTAGAAATCATTTTTTAGTTTCCGGAAGGTGCAGCTGACGGAGCTGGACTTGGGCGTACGTGCCTGCCTGGCTACCTGTCGTGACAACTCACACGCAGCGAGCCGAGCCATGGATTGTTACACATGCGCGACAGCCGACAGGCATCGTCAACGATCGATTGCAGGTGAATCATGAGCGATCACCTTCGTGAATGGCAGCATCTCTCGTTGGTGAAATTTCACAAAAATAACCCATTGGTCAAACTTCAGCCAAAACTAACCCCTTCTTAAAACTATTTCAAAATCTAACCCTTTTTGGTAGCGCCCAACAATGTGGCGCTACCCTCTCTGTGGTAGAGCCATAGGCTTCGGCGCTACCCTCGTGACAGCGTGGCACGGCGGGCCCCGCGAGGTGGACGCGCAACGCCGAAGCCCGGGGCGCTACCCTCCGCGACTTAAGCGCTGCGCCCGGCGCCCGAGCCCAAAATCGCTCCTCTCTTCTCTCTGTTTCTTCTCTGTTCCCCATGGCGCCGAGCTGTTCCTCTCTCCTCTCTTCTAAATCTTCAACGAATCCGGCCGGAACCGAAGCAAAACTGTGAGGAATCCGTCTCCATCTTGTTCCCCTAGGTATTCTCCTCCTCCCCCTGAATTTCATCCATAGAAACCCTAGTTCTTGCTGGATTTTTTCTATGGTAGGTGAAACCCTAGTTCTTGCTAGATTCGAAATTAGGGCTAGTCTAGGTGAAATCTTGTGAGTTTTAGTTGGCAATGTGTGTGTGTATGCTTCTATTTACCCATTGTATGTTAGGGTTAGGGTTAGTGTTGATTTAGACACATTGTATGCTAGGGTTAGGGTTAGTGTTGATTAATTTAGCTTTAGGTTAGTTTAATTTTGCTTTAGGATTTAATTAGCTATATCATGTTATTGTAGTATCATCAAATAATTTTGGATTTTGGATTTAATTTTGCTTTAGGATTTAATTTTGGATTTAATCAACACTCCTCCGATTTGTGTAGTTGCTCACATGCTAAATTTTGGATACTACAAATATGGGCTACATCTTACTTGTGTATCTTTATATGTAAATGCCTAGGATGGAATTACTTAATGAGGCATATGACCGAGTGCATCGTGCACGATTCATTGCGGAAGGGAGTAAGGTACTACTTTTTTGTGACATAACTTGTAAAATATTCTTGAGATGGATTATATGTATTTAACTTGTGTTTAATTTTTGTAGGTTTTTAAACCTCTTCGTCTTCGCTCTCATGAGGTATTAGACCCCGATAAGATGCAATACGACGAGAGGTATACCCCGTACATCCGCAGGCTGCGTCACTGCCCTTCATCCACCTTGTCACCCGGTCAACGGTGAACTTGAACCCTTCTGCTATCACCGCTCTCGTTGATCGATGGAGGCCGGAGACGCACACTTTTCACCTCCGCTCGGGTGAGATGACCGTCACTCTCCAGGACACGGCGATGATCCTAGGGCTCCCTATCGATGGAAGGCCCTTGTGTTTTAGCACAAGTTCAGATGGTTGGAGAGTAAATATGGAAGATCTTATTGGGAGGTCTCCTTAACCCAATCCAGACCCGAAAAAGAATAGAATGCCCTCTGGAGCGTCCTTTCACTGGGTCCGTGCAACCTTTGGTAGATCACCGCCTGCCGATGCGGATGACATTGTGGTTCAGATGTACGCCCGTGCGTACGTGTGGTACGTGATCTCACGGGCGTTGTTTGCGGATGGTAGCGGCAGGACGTGTCCGTGGATGTGGCTCAAGGCGTTAAGCGGTTGGGACACAAACTGGAGTTGGGGTTCTGCGGCTTTGGCATACTTGTACATAAACGGGCGTTGTTAGTCGTTTTCGATGCGCTAGCGCTGGCATGAAAAGCAAGCTCTCGGGGAAAATTTTAAGCTAGGGTAGCGCCACGCTCTGTGGCGCTACCGTACATATGGTAGCTCCGAGCCCTGCGGCGCTACCATCCCAGACTTAGTCGTTTTCGACGCGCTAGCGCTGGCATGAAAAGCAAGCTCTCGTGGAATTTTTTTAGCTAGGGTAGCGCCACGCTCCGTGGCGCTACCGTACATATGGTAGCTCCGAGCCGTGCGGCGCTACCCTCCCAGACTTAGTCGTTTTCGACGCGCTAGCGCTGGCATGGAAAGCAAGCTCTCTGGAAAAACAATTAGCTAGGGTAGCGCCACGCTCCGTGGCGCTACCGTCCATATGGTAGCTCCAAGCCCTGCGGCGCTACCCTCCCAGACTTAATCGTTTGCGATCTTCTCTAGCTCTAGCCAACACAAATAATACTGAGAACAAAATAACAGTACTATGCCAGTTCACAAACAATATTTGGAAGGTTCAAAATAAACCCATCGATAGGAGCACATTACAAGGTTCAAAGAGCATCAAATGGTTCACAATATTACATGGTTCATAACAAAGCCTACGAGATAGGAGACAACGATGTTGGAGGCTCTATTGAGTCCAATTCGGGTACTTGTCCCGGCATTTTCCCGATGCTTCATCCTCCATGGCACGGCGAGCTATTGCACGTTTCTTCTCCCTCTCGGCCTCACGAGACTTGGCCTCTTCACGCTTCTTCTTTGCTTTCTCCTTACGTTCCTTCTCCTTCTTCAACCTCATCCTCTCCTCCCTCTCCTCATCCTTTTTCGTCTCCCTCATGCGTCGTTCTGCAGTCTCTCGCGCCCATTCGACCTCGTTCTTGAAGTACCTATCTTGGACGAAGTCTATCCATTTGATAAAGACACAAAGGGGCGGTGGTGACTACAAAAGAGACAAGGAGCATTAGATATTAGTACACAAATATATTTAAATTTGCATGCGTAAGAGGAGACATACCTTGGGACAATCATAAGCGGACTTGGGTTCTTCCTTGTCCCTACAATAGTTGGGACACAACCAAAACCGTCGTCCTCTTGTCTCATCCCAATCATCTGACTGTTTCGTCTTGAAAATGTCTTGACAAAAACACTTTGGTGCCTCCTCCTCGGGCTTGGTAGACGCCACCCTCCATGCACACGGCCTCGACATCCAATCATCGGACCCCATACCCTACAAAATGAAGCACAATTGATATTTGCATGATCAAATAAACAATATAATAAATAAAAGAGAACAACCAAATAATTTTTAGTCGTACCAATCATATACGGCTACCACCTTTACGCCTCGAACCGCTACCCCCTCTAAGCTCGTCAAACATTCGAACTCGTGTACCCCCGTATCCACTTGTGCTACCACCACCACCACCACGGCTACCACCACCACCATCTCGTCTACCACCACCACCACGGCTAGCACCACCCACACCCCACCACCCCCACCACCACCACCCACAAACCCACCACGACCTCCCCCATCAACTCCACCCCAACCCACACCGCCTCTAGCACCACCTCCCCTTCCTCCACGACTAGTGCTTCCACCATTGCCCTTGGATCTCTTGTTTTGGCTACAACCTCTTGTGTTGTGCCCAACTTCATTGCAATCTCCACAACGGCCACTTGCACGAGGCTCTTGAAAATGTTGGTTGCCCCATTCTCTAAGGCCTCCCCCACCCCATGCGTCCATGTCATTTCGGAAACGCTTTGTCTTCCGTCTTCCCCGTTTCGTCACTTTCAATGCTAGATCAGGCCACATTTGAATGCCATGGTATTCAGGCCATTGCGATTGGTCGAAATAAGGCTCAAATCGCTGAGCCCATGTATCCCTTGTAGCCTCGATAGAGTACTCAGACAACCTCACGGGATCGGTGTATCCCACTTTCCGAGCGAGTGACGCCGTCCGCAAGTGGGAGCATGGGAGGTGAAGCAACTGAGGCCTCTGGCATGAGCACAAACATTGCTTAAGTAAAACTTTGCGCACCCTCCCTCCATGTTGCACACAACCTAACGTAGTGCCTCCTGGCTCGTTGACTTGGTAAGTCCACTCATTTTGGTCAAAACACTGAGCCGTACTAGCGTCCGCTTTTCGAGACTGGTACAACATCCACTTGTCAACTTCGGGTGGATAGTTATACTTCTTGTTATCCTTGTTCCTCCCTTCAATCTGATCATCTGTTTCCTCACTATATTGAAGGGGTTACGGTGCAGAAAACATTAATTTTCTAGCGAACGAAACCCTAACTAGCCAGGATCTATCTATCTAGTACATGCGATAACGGTGGCGGAACGGGTTACATTACCTCCATGTAGACCGATAGCGGGGATTACGCTCCCGCACAAGCGTTGACGATGAAGTCGTACGTAGCCGACCTCGAGGTCGCGGAGAACTTGCCGCGATGTCGGAGTCGATGATGCCGGGGTGTCGACGATGATCTGCGTCGACGGGCGTCGGGCGGAAGAAGGCAGAGCGCCAGCACCGGGGCTGGTGCGCCGGCAGCGGAGGGGGAGGCGCGGCGGCTGCAGGGGGCGAGACGACGTCGCCCAAGCTCCTCAATAGAGTAGCCTCCGAGCACTCGCAAACATACGGAGCCTAGCGACAACTCCCGTTCATTCAGATCCAGCTGAAATCGCAGGAGTAGATCTTATCTGGAATCCCGCAGAGCAACGACGCTCTGCGGTATGGCTTAGGTGGAGAGAGACCCCCTTCCTCAGCTCGGCGCGGCTCCAACTTGGGAACCACGAGATCGAGAGAGAAATTGGGAATTAATTGAATTTCCTGTGTATTAAATCAATTAATATGCCTTGCTATATAAAGGGGGAAGGGGTGTGCAAACCCCTTGGCTCCCCCATGTGGGACTAAACAAAGGACATGGGAGGGGGGGGTTCGGCCCCCACATGGGTTGGCCGAACCAGCCAATGGGGCCCACCCCCCTTTGAGGTGCGGCTCCCCCTCTTGGGCCCTCTTAGGGCCCATATAGGTGGGAGCCCCCTTTTTTCCTTTATTTAATTAATATTAAATTAATATAAAAATCACATTAATTCATAATTAATATATTTATATATAATTCAATATCCCGTGACTCCGAAAACTCTTTCGGACCACCCCGAACAACTTTCGGACATTCCTGGAACCATTCCAGACCTCTCCGGAACTCCTTCCGGACCACCGGAACTCTTTCCGGATCATTTCTCTCTCTCCAACAAAAACCTATAAAATTCCAGAACCTATCTCCTAGCGTCGCTAAGACCTTAAGTTTGTTACGCTACGGTTCGGGAACACTCCAGACATGGTCGAGACTCCGCTCACCAATGATCGTCAGGGATACCTGGAAATATATGACGACCCCTGTGCATTCCACGAATATCGTCGTTGAACCATAAGTATGATATTCATTCCCTTTGTCTCTGCGATACTGCCTTGTCCGAGATATGATCGTAGACACACTGATGCCTTTGCTATATCTCGTTACCGACGAAGGTTATTAACTCGTCGGTGATATTACATCTCCATGACCTAGTCATAAGCTGCAGCTATATAGATGCAATATCACCGAGTGGGCCCAGAGTATCTTTCCATTACAAGAATGAACAAATCCCGCTCTTGATCCTTACGTCTCGATGCTCTTTCGGAATACCCAAGATGGACACCGTTATTGTCATGCTATATAAGACACAACGTTTGATGCTCTCAAAGCACTCCTACGAAGCAACAATAAGTACGGTCTCACGGTCTAAGGAATAAGCTATCATACTCTTATCTATTGCAAATGACAAACATCGTAATACGATCTTATTGCAATACTTTGCGTATGTCCACCACCTTATTCAACTAACAAGATGACCCCATTGTCAGCCGACGTCATTGTTCTTGATCGGGAATCTCGATCAACTGTTGCCCAATGGACTAGCTCATATAGAGGCTTGCTAGGGACCCGGTTGTCTATGTATCACACGTGTATTAACAATTCCGATTAATACAGTTATAGCATAATACACAAACCTATTATAAACTTATGAGATAATGCAATAAATACTACTTATTTATTTGCCTCTAGGGCATATCTCCTTCAGTCTCCCACTTGCACTAGAGTACAAATAAACTAGCTGCATTTTACTTTATCAGAATCCCTTATCAAATAAGAATCATTTGACAATGCTTGCTCGTGGAAAAGTGTTACTGCACAATCCATGATTGTACATGCTTTTGCGATTCACTGGCATCAACTTGTTTGATATCACCATGTTGTCCAACAACATATATGCAAATACCGTAACTAAGTGAGACTTCTGCTTCCCAGCGCTTACTCTGATTATACTAACCAGATAACTGCCCTGAAAAACACACTCAGCCATGCAGAGCCCCTTGTAACAATTACAAACTCGCGATATCTACATACTTTCACACCAATGTAGAAAACTTGACATTCAAATGTCAATCCCTTAACTAACGCACTTCTACTTCCAGTAAATTCCAAATTTACTTTCATAAATGTTCTTTACTCGAAGAACATCGGTTATATTTTATCGAGCAGATAATATGGTTTCTGTATGATGTCTAATATATACATAATAGACCCACATGTCATACAACCATTACCTTCATGCATCATTACTCTTAATGACCAATTGGATTCCAAAGGACCATCCTTTTGATTCTATTCTGACTCCTCAGATATAATCCAACACAACTCGACTAACTATTTAAAATTCCCGTTCTATTTCAAAATAGACACTAACTTTTAAATAGTTTTACAACTTCATCCTATTCTATTGGTACAGTTTCACAATGTGTTAACTACACAAGATGAATTCGACTCCCACTCAAATTATGTCTCCACATATTTGATAACACGAGCTCCCACTCAAAAACATGTTATCCACATATTTGAGTTCCCAAGCTCCCACTCAAAAATATGTTCTTCACATATTTCTCCTGAGTGAACTAACTATGACTCCCACTTAAATCGACATCTTGGTTAAACCAAAATCATTGATCTACTATCAATTCGAATTTAATACAAACTACAGTATTACATTAATACAAATCCCTCAGACTTCAAGCATGTCTACATAAATGTAGTCAACAAATTTGATCTTGTCCAAGACACATTTCTCGACAAGACATGCTACCGCGTCTTTCTTATAGTCACATTTCTCATATAACACCTTATATGACGATTAAACAATCTTATTCCTCTAATAAGAATTGCAGCAACAATTACTCTCTTAATCCTTTCAAATGCAACTTTGGATTTCCAGGCTCAAAAAGCCTTTGTTCGTATTCCGATATTTTCTCAACTTTCTTTGTATTCATAAAGTGCACCTTGATCTGTCAACAAGATCTGAAATACTTAATACAGTGATGTGACCTGACAGCAATATTAAATATAACAACACTTTATTTAAAAGTTTCTTTCATGAAAATATTATGATCTTTATGAAGAGGATTGCAAGCAGAAAACAATTTTCTAGTCTCCCTCACTCTTAATCACTAAACTTTCATTAGCAGACATATACTCTTTGGAACATCTTCCAACATAAGTCTGACACTTTATTCCAAACTTCTAATTTCAATCCATAAACCATAATTCGAAAAGTCATCTTTTCTCGGAATTACATAGACAACAAACTGAACTTTGTTTCTAATTGATTCTGGAATACACTCTCGTCCAATGCGAGCAATCTACAAAGAACTACTCATATATATTCCGAATTATCGCATAATCATATACACGTCGACATTACTGTCGATCCTATGAATTTTTGTTGAGAAAAATATCTATTTTCTAAAGTGGACATCGACTATAATGTTTCGAACATATTAGGAGATTCTAAGACTGATTCTGACAGACCACACTTTATTTATTTAAAATAGAGCATAATTATAATTCCCCACATATCACCATATATGACATTATAATATTGTGAAAACAAATTTCCACAAGTCTTTTGTGTTGAAACCATGATCCAAAAATATTGTCCTTTGATCGAATCTTGTGAATACAATATTCACTAATCTTTCTTCTGAAAAACCCCATTTGATCTATTATCAAATTAATTTCAGACTCCATAATTTATCGGGCAAATACTCCTATTTACCAAAATCATAGAAGAATTCGGATCAAGCAAAACACCATTGATTAATCATTAAAAATGACTCTCAATCAATTTCCTCTAATATTGCAACTTCAATACTGCATTTCAAACTTAATCAATTTTGGCACTCGAAATACTTAAATGGACCAAAAATATCCATTACTTCTTTCATTGCCTTTAGGACTAAATTCGATGGTGTTTGTTCTTTGGACACACAATTTTATCATTCCCGCTATTATAAATGTATAGCATACGCATAATGTAATTGAGATGTGATGAAAATTACTCATAACATGAAACAACTGCTTTGTTTCATAACATAAAACAACTGATGTGTTCTATATGAATAATTATGTCTTGTTACATTCAAGACACCAAACTAGATCACATTCTCACTATTACAAAATGTCTTATCAAAAACTATTGATGATAACTAATATGATATCTCGAGGGCGTGAGCACCACTGGCCATGAACTTGCCATCACTCGTGAACTGTCACGTCACCCTTCGCCACATACTTGTGATAATCAGGGACTGTTTCACAAACAGAACAATTATCAAACATATTTTCATCAAGTATAAGAAGAATACATTTATATCTTCGTATATCAAATATACCCATAGCGTCGAAGAACTCTTCTTCGATGAATCAACTTTTAGAGATTTGAACGTGTTCACGAACGTGAAGAAGCTCACCGTGTCTCTATAGCATATTCACGCACATGCTATTCACAGCTAGGAGGTAAAGCGCAATCTCTATTGCACTGGAGTTCGCTATCTAGAAATCGTAGATATTCGTAAGCCTGAAGTAGATGTAACACAACTTTTTCAACTGAGTCTCCAGACAGGTATGCTCCCCATGTGAATGGTCCGGAACTTTCTAAGCTGTCTGAACTTCTCAAGACTCAATTCATCTTTGAAGTGACCTTTGATCGCATCAATCACAACATATGGCTCCAGGTGTTGAATACAACTTTCAACTCTGGTGCTAGGCATACGCTCATGACGACCTTCACTTCCATGAAAATATCATGATGCTTACGGAACTCATCATCTTTCTCCTTGCTATCAGAATCATCTGGTCTAATTCCTAACTAATGTTCTAGCACATATAGGATGTTTGTTGTGTTTGGAGAATGTTTCTAAAACCAATGCACCAGCTGATGAAGTTGGACCCGTCGGCTTCCAAGGTAGAATCCGAGCTCTTGAAGAAGTAACCGAAGCGTAGTTCCGCAGTCTCCAGATGTGATCGCAAAAGAGGTAAGATAAGTTTATAATATATAGGTGAGTTTTAGTTTTATAATCTCATTATCAAAAACACACCACACCAAGATTATTATCCCTAAAATAATAATGACGATTACACGACCCTCATCCACCACACTACCCCCGATCATCACGGCCGGCATCACTGCTTCAAAGGTGGACATAAAATGTCGATCATAACAACTCTATGACTCGTGCTCGATCTTTCGATCTTCCCGTGTTCCGAGGCCATACCTCTGAGTATGCTAGGCTCGCCAATCAAACCTCGAAGACCTGCGCGTGCAACATGGCTTACACCCACTGTATGCGAACGACGAGATGTGTGACACCCGATCATCACGGCCTGCCTCATAACGTAGAACTTTCTTGGTGGTGCGCAACGAGGGAGAACACAATTTTGGTATTTGTTAGGGATCATCCTATTTATGATGCTACCGTTGTATATCTAGCATATAAGCAATCAATAGGATGCACACACAATAGCACACAATAATGATGCAATGAAGTGCGATGTGACATGGTCGATGCGCCTGGACCTTCATGGCGCCATGTGCCTGGCCCCCGGCGCCCCGGCATGGCTCTGAGTCTACAGAGCCCTCCATTGCCTCCGACAGTACGAGTAATATCAAAACTTACCGTAACCATGTCACATAAAATAACGCCTCTGCAAAACAAATTTAGACGCCTCTAGCTTTATCTAGTTTTGCAAGTTTTACGTGTCATATAGGCTTATTCGTAGGAGAACCGCTTCCCTACCTACGAACTTTGTACCACAACGTCGATCGTATAATTGCATGTTTAAGCATCCCTTTCGGGCCCTCCATTGAAAATGCTTTGCCGACTAGAGAGAGAGAAACAGACACCCGCCAGCCACAGATACGGTGCAAGCCGTATGTCAGTAGTGGAACCAGTCTCGCGTAAGCGTACGCGTAAAGTCGGTCCGGGCCGCTTCATCAACTCAATACCGAAGGCATCGCAAGTGCACTCTAGAGGGTAGCAAATATAAGAAAGACGTCCTCATTCAACATGAGTTATAACCGTACCAGCAGTACTACGCATAGATCGGCTCTGATACCACTGAAGGGGTTACGGTGCAGAAAACATTAATTTTCTAGCGAACGAAACCCTAACTAGTCAGGATCTATCTATCTAGTACATGCGATAACGGTGGCGGAACGGGTTACATTACCTCCATGTAGACCGATAGCGGGGATTACGCTCCCGCACAAGCGTTGACGATGAAGTCGTACGTAGCCGACCTCGAGGTCGCGGAGAACTTGCCGCGATGTCGGAGTCCATGACGCCGGGGTGTCGACGATGATCTGCGTCGACGGGCGTCGGGCGGAAGAAGGCAGAGCGCCAGCACCGGGGCTGGTGCGCCGGCAGCAGAGGGGGGAGGCGCGGCGGCTGCAGGGGGCGAGACGACGTCGCCCAAGCTCCTCAATAGAGTAGCCTCCGAGCACTCGCAAACATACGGAGCCTAGCGACAACTCCCGGTCATTCAGATCCAGCTGAAATCGCAGGAGTAGATCTTATCTGGAATCCCGCAGAGCAACGGCGCTCTGCGGTATGGCTTAGGTGGAGAGAGACCCCCTTCCTCAGCTCGGCGCGGCTCCAACTTGGGAACCACGAGATCGAGAGAGAAATTGGGAATTAATTGAATTTCCTGTGTATTAAATCAATTAATATGCCTTGCTATATAAAGGGGGAAGGGGGTGTGCAAACCCCTTGGCTCCCCCATGTGGGACTAAACAAAGGACATGGGAGGGGGGGGGGGGGGGGTTCGGCCCCCACATGGGCTGGCCGAACCAGCCAATGGGGCCCACCCCCCTTTGAGGTGCGGCTCCCCCTCTTGGGCCCTCTTAGGGCCCATATAGGTGGGAGCCCCCTTTTTCCTTTATTTAATTATTATTAAATTAATATAAAAATCCCATTAATTCATAATTAATATATTTATATATAATTCAATATCCCGTGACTCCGAAAACTCTTTCGGACCACCCGAACAACTTTTGGACATTCCTGGAACCATTCCAGACCTCTCCGGAACTCCTTCCGGACCACCAGAACTCTTTCCGGATCATTTCTCTCTCTCCAACAAAAACCTATAAAATTCCAGAACCTATCTCCTAGCGTCTCTAAGACCTTAAGTTTGTTACGCTACGGTTCGGGAACACTCCAGACATGGTCGAGACACTCCGCTCACCAATGATCGTCAGGGATACCTGGAAATATATGACGACCCCTGTGCATTCCACGAATATCGTCGTTGAACCATAAGTATGATATTCATTCCCTTTGTCTCTGCGATACTGCCTTGTCCGAGATATGATCGTAGACACACTGATGCCTTTGCTGTATCTCGTTACCGACGAAGGTTATTAACTCGTCTGTGATATTACATCTCCATGACCTAGTCATAAGTTGCGGCTATATAGATGCAATATCACCGAGTGGGCCCAGAGTATCTTTCCATTACAAGAATGAACAAATCCCGCTCTTGATCCTTACGTCTCGATGCTCTTTCGGAATACCCAAGATGGACACCGTTATTGTCATGCTATATAAGACACAACGTTTGATGCTCTCAAAGCACTCCTACGAAGCAACAATAAGTACGGTCTCACGGTCTAAGGAATAAGCTATCATACTCTTATCTATTGCAAATGACAAACATCGTAATACGATCTTATTGCAATACTTTGCGTATGTCCACCACCTTATTCAACTAACAAGATGACCCCATTGTCAACCGACGTCATTGTCCTTGATCGGGAATCTCGATCAACTGTTGCCCAATGGACTAGCTCATATAGAGGCTTGCTAGGGACCCGGTTGTCTATGTATCACACGTGTATTAACAATTCCGATTAATACAGTTATAGCATAATACACAAACCTATTATAAACTTATGAGATAATGCAATAAATACTACTTATTTATTAGCCTCTAGGGCATATCTCCTTCATATATTTCATGAAATACTCATTCAACTTGTCAAATTTATATTGCACGATTGCTGTCACGGGCAACGCACGCACACCCTTGAGCACATTGTTGAAACACTCTGCCATGTTGCTTGTCATGTCACCATACCTCCGACCGTCCGGATCAAATGCTCTAGCCCCCTTGTGTGTAAGTGCCTCATGCCTATGCAAGAACTCTTTACCCCCAGCTGATGTTGTAAGCGTGAGCAATCGGTTGTACAATCTCGCGAAATGCCCCTCGGTGAAAGCAAGACAACAATCTTTTAGATCATCGGACAACTCCTTATTCCCACATGCCCTATAGAAGTTGGACACAAAATGCCTCATACACCATCGATGATGTACTGGAGCATGCCCGGGAATATCTATCTCCACCGCGTTGAGTATGCACTGGTGCCGGTCCGAGATGATACAAACTTCTCTTTGAGGCTCGAAGACCATGGTTCTCAATAGCCCCATGAACCACTCCCAATTGTCGTTGTTCTCCGTTGTGACCAAAGCAAAGGCCAATGGAAGCAACCGGTCGTTTGCATCATGAGCTACAGCTATCAAAATAGTTCCCCTGAATTGACCGGTCAAGAATGTGCCATCCACAGAGACAACCGGCCTACAATGCTTGAAAGCCCTTATGCATTGCCCGAAAGCCCAAAAAGCACGACCAAAAACACGGACGGTTGCACCTTTGTACTTTCTAGTCTTTTTACCAAATGGCTCCACTACGGTAATCATGCCCGGATTGGTAGCGGCCATAGCTCCCAATAGTCTAGGAAGTCGGTTGTATGCTTGCTCCCAATCACCATACAACATCTGGAATGCCGCTTGCTTTGCCTTCCATGCCTTGCCATACTTTACGGAGTAACCAAAGATTTCTTTCACCGTGCCCTGGATAGACTTCACCGTGAACGTCGGGAATGCCTCTATGGAATTAGAAAGCCTATAACCAATGAATTCGGAGGTGAGTTGACGGTGTCCGTCATCCACATCCTTGTGATCATCACCCTTCTCACTACACATGTGAGAGGAAACACATTTCGTTAGAATCCATTGAGGACCACCTTTCCATGGTCTTGCACGCACAACCCATGGACACCCATTTGCCGCGTCCTCACACTTTACTGTGTACCGCTTTCGAACATCGGAGTGAACAACTTTGAACGGTAAAAAATACCTAACCGCATACTCCTTGATCCAAGTCTTCAACTCCAAGAAGCTTTCAAACTTCAATACCTCGGCAATACCATAATTGTCGGCATTGGTATCCTTCTTCGAACTCGGCCTTGCTTCAAGCAATTTACATGAGCCTCCATCAACCACGGCTTTATCCGCGAGACTAAGATCACGGAACAACGATATCCGATGGTCCCGCCCCACTATCTTCTTGAACACTTCCGATTCTTTAGCCGTGAACCCATCCTCATCCACTTCTTCGTCCGATCCGTCATCCTCCGAGACCGATGCGTAGCCTCGGCTATAAGGGATGTCATGGTCCATGTCCTCTTGCCTACAAGTTCTCTCAACGTCACCAATACAAGTGTTATGAAGTTCGTCCTCCAACTCATCGGTATCCTCCTCCGATAGTTCATAGCGGTCAAACTGCATCGGGCTTGGAGGTTGGCTAGATTCATGTTGGGTCATCGGAGGTTGGCTCCACGTTGCTTCGTACACTTCTTGTTCATTGGATAACTCATTTTGAACCCCAACTTCACCTTCGGCGGCACCCCGGTTCAAGTCAAATGTTTGGTTGGCAAATAACTCGAGAGCCTTGTCTTGAGATGCGACAACCATCTCCTTATATGCACTCCAACACACTCGGAGTTGATAGGCATGATCTTCCAACGGGAGTGAGGACCGCACCTAACATTGTGTCTTCCCTACAAACAAACTATATCATTTAGGTCCGTCCAATTCAATGCAATTCTCACTTTAGCAACAACCTCGGCATAGTTCGAACTACGGTCAAACACCACAACCTTCTCCTCCGGGTCATGCTCAACGTTGCCTTTAAAATATGCTTCTTTATCCACATGATGCACACTAACCATTCTCTCCATCTAAAAACAAATAATTTGTAGAGAACAAATTATTTGATGATACTACAATAACATGATATAGCTAATTAAATCCTAAAGCAAAATTAAACTAACCTAAAGCTAAATTAATCAACACTAACCCTAACCCTAACATACAATGTGTCCAAATCAACACTAACCCTAACCCTAACATACAATGGGCAAATAGAAGCATACACACACACATTGCCCACTATTATCCACAAAAACGAAATATTACACCCTCATATGCCATTTCTAGGGTTTCCAAGATCTAAACATAATGCCACAAAATTGTAACAATTTGGTTGGACAAAAACATGGGGGATGGAGGAGATTACCTCTCTCAACGCAGGGGAGTCCAAATCCACGGTCAAATCGAACCAATATGGAGGGATTTGTGAGGGGGGTGAGTACAAGGAGAGAGAGGGAGAGAGGAGATGTTGGGGTCGAATGGAGAAGAAGAACCGTTCGGGCGCCGGGCACATCGCTTAAGTCGCGGAGGCGTTGCGCGTCCACCTCGCGGGGCCCGCCGTGCCACGCTGTCACGAGGGTAGCGCCGAAGCCTATGACGCTACCACAGAGAGGGTAGCGCCATATTGTTGGGCGCTACCAAAAAGGGTTACATTTTAAAATAGTTTTAAAAAGGGATTAGTTTTGGCTGAAGTTTGATCAAAGGGTTATTTTTATGAAATTTCACCTCTCGTTGTGCATCTGGTCGGCAGGCCGGATGCATGAACGTGGTGCGCGATCGAAGGATCATATCACCAGTGAAGGCAACCGCACCGTTCCAAAAGAGCTATGGGATTGCACATTAGTCTACTTCGTGCAAAATATGATCGCAGTCCGGCGAACTTCAGAAGGAGCATTTCCTTGGACTTGGTCACTTCACTGGATCGATGCGATGGACCACGAGTCCACGGCCATTTAACGTCGATATTCAGCCGATCGAGTCCAACGTGTATCGTTCGGTGGTCAAGTCTACCGGCAGCGACCGACTTATTAATGGCTAATCTGTTAGGCAGTGCACGGCCGCACATGGTGCGAGCTCGCTCGCTCGCTCGTCAGAGTATGGAGCATGATGCATGGGCACATCTTCTCTCTCACACACACAAGTCTCAGCCCGAGCCGCGACTTAATTTCATGGCTTTATTTCTGGTACTGTACACTTGGAAACTTCAGAATACCAGAACAGTACAGGTACCCAGAATGACGATATGTGGTTTACTATGACAATCCTGTGCATCAACGAAGAATAATTCCATGTTATCTTCCCAGACAACAGTTGTAGGAAAACATACAGTACGATTCTGCGTCCACCCAAAGCTAGCAGCAGGCGCGTGAACAAGAACAAAAAAAACACATGCATGCTCTCAAACAGCACAGGAGAAGTCGTGTCTCATCTCATGTCACAAGCACTTCTGAATGAAGCTCTCTTGAAGGAAAATCAAGGCTCAACACGTAACAACAACACGACCAGTGATGGAGGCATTGGAATATGCATTCTTATGCACCGAAAAATCACTTCGGTTCTTCTGTTCCAATGGTCACTTTATTTCAAATAAGTTCCGAAACCATAGTCGCAAGTTACAAAACTATAAGATGCAGAATCATAATGTGAATTATTGTTGTCTACATAAAAATGAAAAATGTGTGTATGTGACTATGCGAGTATACTCACTAGTCACTTCTGAACTCTTAAAATATACAATAATTCTATTCGAAAGACCTAACGTAATCGACGGATCCCCGGAAATGATCATATTGGTAAAAAAGTTCAATTATTTGAAACTTAAGATAGTTTCGGTAAATAGGTCATATTACAAATAAAAAAATCGATTTTCTGTTTTCAATTTCATCCGGTAATTGATCGGGAATTTTTTATAACCGTGGTAACCGAAATCCTGACCCTATCGGGTTGTTTTCTACCGATGATCAAAACCTTGGTCGGCAGTACCGTGTAAGCAAGTAAAACATCATGCGTTTCTCGAGAAACTATGAAATGCAGCGCTAATTAAGTGACCGAGTTTCGTCCAAAGGAAAATTTTGCTCTTGTACGGGCGTCGTTGGATCGATGTGAAATCGTGCGGCTCGGGCCAGATTAATTAGTGGTGACGGTGCACCGGCAGGTCGAGCACGTGGACCACTGAGCTGTAGCTGTGCCCGTACCGGAGTACGTAGCTAGTAGCCGGTGTTGAACTGACGCTTGTCTCTGCCGCGGCGCCGCCCGGGGTGCCGGTCTGAGCGTCACGTCAACCGTTCGTCACCGGCACTGTGAGCTCGTCGTGGTATAGTATACCGGCGTGGGTGAGACTTGTGACGTATCCACGGTACGGAGCTTGTCGTGCTGGTAGAGCGGCCTGAAAGCTGTTTATGCCGCCGTCGACGGCACGGACAGTTCAGTCCCAGTAAGGAGCAGCTGACGCAGCTCGACTTGGGCATGCAGGGGCGTGCGTACATCTCCTTGTCGTGTGACGAACTGACAACTCAGGCGCACAGCTCTACCGTTTGCGCGTGCGCGATGGCGCTGCTAGTCGAGTTATGTGATGGATTGTTACACATGACAGCCGACAGGCATCGATCGAGCACCGACGACATGTCAATTTTCTGGAGCCGTCTAGTCTAGATGCATGCATTGGTGTAAACTGCATGCACCTGTAGATATGATCGGTCGACCAGATGAACGTGGTGCGCAGTCGAAGGATCATGTCACATTGTCAGCAGTGAAGCCAATCGCACCGTCCCTGAGCAAGGTATTGCACATGAATTGGGGGCAGCATTTTGTTGGACTTGGTCAAATCACTGGCTGGGCCATCACAATTAAAGCATGCAACGTCGATCCACAGTTGGTAGTCAATTCTACCGGCGACGACTGAGCAATTAGTACTGTTGGTGGAGCATGGGCACATCTTCTCTCTCTCTCTCTCTCTCAAGTCTGAACCGCCAGCTTAATTTTCATGGGTTCATTCCTGGTGCTGTACACGGGCCAACTTCAGAATACCAGGACAGTGCTGCGCGCAGGTGCCCAATCATTCGGCGCATATGTGTACAGCCGATCAATCTGTTTCCAGTTCGATATGTTTAGCGCAGCTTAAAAGACAACATCCATTCCATATTTCCATCCCCCGATTCGAGCCAACAATCATAGTACCACAGAGCCATAGTGAATAGTACATTCATGAGAGGAGAAGTCTGTGTGTCACACTCTCTCACGTCGCAAACAATTCTGAAGCTGTCTGAAAGAAAATCAAATCTGAACACGTAAAACGAACACAACCAGTGTTGCAGCCATGCATTGTAACTGTAGCACTCAAGCGACGGTCGCGGGCGCAGGCGCGGACGCTGGAAGTTCGACGGCGGCCGGTTCCTCGACTTCTTTCGTTTCAGCTGCTGTGCTCGTAGCCTCCTGTTAGACAATGATGACAGCACGAGATATACTATCACATAAGCATATGGTTTAAGGAAGTTGCTCTTGCATGAATACGCACATCTTGTTGTAAGCAGTTAGGGAATTGGGTAAACGCGCTATCTCTCTAGTCTCTCCCACCACTACTTGATCTAATCTCTGCAACCTTTCACCCATTTACCCAATATAAATGAACTACAACTATTTTTCGAGGAAATGGGAATCTTCATCATGCTGTAGGATGTGCACTTGTACAATTTCAGCTGCTGTGCTTGTAGCCTCCTATTGGACAATGGCAGGAGATATCAGATAAGCATATTGTTTAAGGAAGTTCCTCTTGCATGAATATACGCACATCTTGTACTAGGCAGTTAGGATTTAGGCTGGTAAACGCTATCTCTCTCCCACCACTTGATCTATTCTCTGCATCCTTTCACATATTTACCCAATGTAAAATAAGTACAAATATTTTTCGAGGAAATGGGAATCTTCATCATGCTATATGATGTGCACTTGAATTTTTTTGTGAAACAAAATATTTCTACAAACTATATACATATACTCCTCTGATCCTATTTAATTGTCGGTGGAATATAGCAATTCTTGTTTTTCTAGAGCTGCCTACGCCTTTGGGCTTTATCTACTTGGGCTGGCCCAATAAACTTAAACAATTCTTTTGGTTATCCTTTTTTTCCTTGTTTGTTTTAATTTGCTATACCTTTTTAGGTTAATTGAAGCTTGTTTTTGTACTTTAATTTTTTTATCACATATACTTTACAATAATTTTTTATATCATGTGTTATTAGACACAGTTTGGTCAAATAGAGTTTTTTATTGTTTCCTGAGCAAAAGGTAATAATAGTATGTTTATGGTGTTTGTGTGGTAAGTGGATATATCATTAAGAACACATGCTCATTATTTTTAAAGACGAGAACACTTTTTATGGATGTTGAAGCATAATTCAATATCTATTGTCACATGCGTAGACCTACTAGAGTAGTTTCTACGAGGGCACTACAACTAATATATTAATATTTGTATAGGGCTGGGCGGTTCTATAAACTACACAAAATGAAACATTTTTTAATGTCATATTTATGAAGATTTTTTTTCCTCCTGTGCCATAATATGTGAATATATTGTTTTCATACACCGTTTTACATAAATGATTCTCAATGTAAAATTGACAAAACAAAAACCCATTTTTTTGATAATAAATAAATTTGCTAAAAATAAATAAATAATTATGCTAAAATGGCCTCCACACAAGAGCTTATGCACATGCTCTCCGATGTGCGTGCAGAGCTAGGCAGAAAAGATCCAAAATTTTGTAGTAGGGGGTACTACAAAACCTTTGGAGTACATAGGTGTATCAATATATATTTTTTCTCTATAAATTTTAAGACATCAATTTCTTCAGTGGTCTTTGTTTCCCGTATGTATTGGAGTTTATTCAATCAAATGTACTTCTACTGGTTATATTGGATCGTTTCTAAAATAGATGAACTCTCCTTGTTTCGTACATTATTTTATTTTTTTGAGAAATTATTTTCTTGTTTCTACCATAGACTCTCTTTAGACAACGTCACATATATCTCATCCAAGACAGTAGCAAAAGTAAAAAACAAAAGACATAGCATAGCAAACGAAAGGAAATTCCCTCAAAAATGAAGAAAAGGAAATATTAAGATCAATTCGTTGGAACTACTAACAAGTAACAACACGTAAAGTTGGGAGACAATCAAGTAGCTCACCTCAGTTGGTGTCACGGCCTCGACGGCGCGGCTAGTTTCCTCGGCAGGCGCTTCGACCGCCGGCGCCTCCTCGCCTTTGGTCTCCGCCGGCGCAGGCGGGGGAGCAGCCTCGTCGTCGCCTAGCGCCTTCGGCTTCAACCCGCAGTTCCCCATTCTTTCTTTCTTTCTTGCTTGCTGGCCTCGTCTCTTCCAACGCAGCCGGCGGAGGAAATTAAGAAGCGTGCGTGGGTGGCGCAAGATGGAAGACGACGTTTTATGAGTAGCAACGATGGCGCTATATATATATCAACTGACGACCAATGCAGCCAGCTGGTGGGAGCTTCGGTATTGACAAACACCTTCTGTTGCGTGTGTGAGCTGGTATGGTTAACAGATTATTATACTTGTTAGCTCACTGATTAGCAAGGCAGTCTAGCAGAACACTCCACCTGGCGTAAGTTCGTCGAACTGTCGAAGTGATGCGGACCGCGTCTTGGGGGTTCAGGACATTGTTTTGTGGATGCATGCCACCACAGTTCTCCTCGCCGGAGTTCCATATTCGTTCCCTTGCATTTTTGGAAAGCTTGAACCGCTTTTGCTGTCGAAGTCAACGACAAATCATGTAGCCATATGTGTGGCTTTTCCTTTTCGACGAAAATCATGCAATGTTTAGGCAATGTGTTTTCTTTGATGATGGAGAGGTTCCTAGGTTTCGTCTGGTGGTCTAAAGTTTCTGAAGGAGTTATAAGTGAGCCTTAGTGATTGGACAGAAAAGAAAAAAACAGGCTAGTGCATGAAGGAGGGATGGAACTAACTAGAGATCTGCACGGGCACACTGTCACCGTAGTTTATTTTTCTGTCAATCTAGCAGGAAATTAGCAAAGTTAACAAATTTCACTTAGTTTCCTGAAGTGTTTGTGAATCCGAGTCATCTAAAATGAAAATAGTCCGTCTGGTCTCAGCAACATGTAATTTCAATGTTTTGTCTTTAGATTACACTAGCATGGTGGCCCTCGCAAATGCGAGGGCATTATTCTTAATATATACAAAAGTATTAAGTATATATTAATTAAAAACAAAACAGTTTAGACATTGCGAGAGCATGCATACTATTTCATTTAAGAATACACTAATATTAATTATCATGTTATCATATAAATATTTGTTTGGATTTAAATATCTAAAACGTCTATAAAATATATTTAGTGCTCCATAGAGAATTATATTATGTGGAAAGGATTAATATTCTTCTAGTGAGCACATATTTCATGGTAAATAGAAATATCACCTATGTGGGGGAACCTATTTTAATCATCTTTAAATTGTGAATAATTTATTACTTCAGGATTAGAAATCCTATCCGTAACACAATGTATGTTATATTGTTATGTAGGTGGTTATATTGGTTCAAAGGGTAACACCTTTAGCTATTTATTATGTTCATTTAGTTCTCACAGACACTGAAAAGACAAAAATATAAGCCAAATAATTCTAGGCCTGTGGTAAATACTATTGTAGATAAAATCTCACCAACGTAGAACCTTTTAGCTGACATTTCCCTAATAAAATACCATTTCACACATGCTAAAATAATGTTATTAACTTTTAACCGTATGTAGTGCTCGCTTCTCTTCATCCCATCCTTTTCATTGTAGTCTCATGCGGGTACATAGTTTTCATGTAAGATAATAAAGTTGAAGAAAAGATTACTCGGATAATACATTGTCTAAACATTTAACCACATTATTTATCATCTTATATAAATATTTGTTTAGATTAAAATCTGAAAATAAATATTAGGGTTCCATAAAGAATTATATTACGTGGTTAGGATTAATATTGTTCTAATGACCACAAATTTCATGGTAAATAGAAATATTACCTATGTTGGGGAACCTATTTTAATCATCTTGAAATCATGCGTGAATTATCACTTCAAGATTAGAAATATTATCTGTGAGATAATGTATGGTATGTACATGGTTACATTGGTTCAAAGGGCATCACATTTACCTATTTATTATGTTCATGAACTAAAGTTTTTGTTTCATGGATACCGAAAAGACAAAAATCTATGTCAGATAATTCGACGACAGTTGTAAATACTATGGTAGATAAAATATCACCAATGAAGAACCTCTTAATTGACATTTCCCTAACAAAATACCATGTCATATGCTAGAATAATGCCATTGACTTTTAAACGTATGTAGTGCTTTCTTTGCGTAGTCCCATCTTTTTCATATTGTACTCTCACGCTGGCACATAGTTTTGAAACATGTGAGAATTAACACATGTACTTTTATGTAAGCTAGTTTATTCATGTAACATAATAAATTAAAGAAAATAATACTCAGAAAGTACATAGTTTAAACATTTGACCGTATTGTTTATCAGCTTATATAAATATTTTTAGATTAAAAATCTAGAAAATATATTTAGGTTCCATAGAGAATTATATTAGATGGAAAAGATTAATATTGTTCTGGTGACCACAATATTTCAGGGTACCATGGTGGCTTTATTAGACACTCGTATATTGCTTTTAGTCTATAATAGATGTAACATGTGCGAGGGGAACCTATTTTAATCATGTTTAAATCGTGGCTGAATTATCTTCTCAAGATTAGAAATTTTATTAGTGAAACAATGTATGGTATATACATGGTTACACTTGTTCAATTCAGACAACTAAGTTCAGACAGCAAGCTGACATATATTTGTTTTTTTTATATTACACCAACACATGGTTAAAATATCGAATATAGTTTGAACAAATAATCTTGATCGATACAATTGATGTCTACATATGTTAGCATATCGCTAGATGAGTCCTAGATGTAGTTAAAGATGTTTTAATGCTCAGATGATGATGTATACAATTATGAAGACATTAAATTTGATATGCTAATCATAAGGATCTACATATTAATATGTGTATGAAAATATAAGATTTTTTTACAGAAGTCCGGAATAGAGTTTTATTGATATATAGGGAAACTACATCGTATGTTCATACTTTGTCAATTACTTCCCTCATTCATTGGTTCTCAGAAACTCGACGCCCTCGGTCTACATTAGAAATAGGTAAGTTGTTACTTGTTATTGGTTAGGCTTATATTTTTGGTTATGAACGCTAAATTACTGATAATCAACTACAAAAATAATAGTAAATTGTCTTGAACTATTTTATAGCTGAGTTTTTTGTTGTTTTTCCTAGAACCCTGTGGAGTGATTTTGTATTTATATTATTTTTTGGCCAGAGGCAGTGGTTGATATAACACCAAAAACACACCGATGCTTTCCATAAAAGAAAAAAATATTACATCCACATATTAGCTTTTTTAAGTTAAATTGACATATTAGCCGGTAGGCATGGAAGTACCCAACCGAGTCACCGACCAAGTTACATGGATAAGCCATTTTACACACTGAGTTGCATGTACGTGGGTGTCTTTGGCATATCTAACTTGTAGATCTGATCTCTGTTGATGCACATGCATGTTTCCTGGTGTAACACGGAACAAAAGCACTCAGTTTTTTTTACGCAGTTTACCATATTGGTGTCCACGGGCAACGGCTGGAATAAAGAAAAGAAAAAGTACAGAGAGGATCCAGACATTTACACGTTTAATTAATTACGGGCCCACCTTTTAGATAAACTGTGAACATATTAAACGTGTCAAATGAAACCTTCACTGTTACGTAATTAATTAAATCTTAGCTACATATTTTAGATCTAACCATCAAAATCATTCTAATGATGTGGATTAACGTGGTGTCCCGAAAAACTAACTCATTTTGCTTTTAATATATAATAGATATAAATGAGGTGTAGATGATAGAGGGCCCATACAATGACGGATAAATAGTACGCCGACTGTCGTATCTCGCACAATGATGACAGTGTTATAATGCCGAGTGGCCGTCAGGGTAGCGCCCTAACGCCGACGGTATGTTTGCACTTCCGGCCGTCAGTGTCTCTGCTCTTTCATGCAGTGTTGGATGTCGAGTTATAAATGTGACTTGGTATTTTTTTACTGAAAGTTTAATTCCATAACCGGACCAAAAACATTTTTTCCTGAGAAAAAAACTGGCAGCCATTTGCCCTCAGAAGATTCTCAAGAGAGAAAAAACATGAGAAAACCGGGCTACTATTCTCACTCCAGGTCCATAACTGAACACCCAAGGCTGTTCTTCGCTTCCGGGAGGGCGGAAGGTCAAATTAAGCGTCAAGAACAGGGGTGTCCGTTTGCTTGCCAACACATGCAGGCATGCCTATTTTTGCCTCCATTTGACACTCTGTTCTTCAACCACCGTGAATCATCCTAAGGCGATGAGGAGCGCGATAATCCTGATCCTACTCTTAACCACTCGTGCCCAACCACCCAGACCTATATAACCCTCTTCCAAACATCAATGGATCATCAAGCCAAATAAGACTCTCCCAACTAATAAACTCACATCTCGTGTCACCTCACTGGTATCCACCACACCACCGTCCGTACGAAATGGAGATGAAGAAGATCGCCTTCGCTGCCCTCGTTGCCGCCGCCTCGGCCACCGCCGTCGTGGCCTCTGACGCACATGCTGCCACCAGCGAGGCCTCCGGTGTGGCAGTCGCCCCCGTCGCACTCGTTGCCTCCTTCCTTGCATACTTCCTCTACTGATGAAGACATTATGGGAGGAGTTACTAGCACCAGATTAGTCGCACGTGTGTATAAATGCGAGTGATTTTGGTGTCGTTTTTACTATGTTAATGTGAATTAGTATCGGTTAGCCTCTCATACATACTTTGTATGTAATCAGGTGGATGTTTAACCGTGCTGAACATGCATGTTTATTTGCTTTTCCATCGTAAACATATGTACCAGTCTATTTTTGCAAATTCTTTTTTATTGGATTGATACATCCAAATCCAATTTACAATCCGTGTTATTTCTTTTTTTGTGAATAAAGCGAAGACCATATATTATTTGAAACCCGTCCTTAAAAGAACATGGGAAAGAACATAACACACAAGTTCTTAATTCAGCACAATCCCCCGTTGTTGCAAATTTGATAACACTCTTCTCGTTGGGGAAAACTGTCATTTGACTTGTATTTTACCAAGCACACAAGTTTTGCCGCATGTCCCCCTAAAAACACGCGTAAAAAAACTATCCGTAAAGCAAAACATCTGAGTAGAAATAAAAAACACACGACAATAAAAATCCTTTCCATAAAAAGCCACGGGACATGTGTCCACTCCAGCCGCGGCCGACGGAACACAAACCTGACAACAAGTCGAACAATTGACAAAGATCTCTTTAAAATAAAAAATCATGCTTAATAGTTTTTAAAAAGCTGAAAAAATATTACATGTTGTTAATAATGTATCTCATAAATGTGTAAAGGATAATTTTGTGTTATTTTATATCCCGAGCTACACAAATATGAAACATGTATGGATCTGAGAACATACTTTAAAATCTCTAAATATATAAGATTCTGCCATTTTTTTGTAGACTAGAATATAAATAATTCTGCATTGATATTTTACATGATAGTAGGATCCACCTCTTACTACATTTGGAATTTTTATCATATGTTTTTGAAAATTAGAAATATTACTTTTTGAATGTTCTAAAATAAGGGAGCACTGTATATTGAGGGCAAAAGTGCCTTTCCGGTGAGGAGCTTCCTATGCATATCAACAAGGCCCAGATGAGCGCACTAACATTGAGCCCGAATAAATTTAAAAAAATACATTGAGCCCAAATATAACTCAAAAAAAAAACATTGAGCCCAAATAAGCCTGTATACTGTATGGGTCCTGTCGACAGAAAAAAACCGAAGCGAAAGATCTTTTTTTTTAACAACGAAAGAACTTGATTTTGGAGTTAGGGTTTTCTGGTTTGAGGCGCACGGAGGGGAAACGAGGAGCAGACGGCGGCGATGGCGTCGGAGGAGGATGTGGCGGTGAAGGAGCCACTGGATCTGATACGGCTGAGCCTCGACGAGCGCATCTACGTCAAGCTCCGCTCCGAGCGCGAGCTCCGTGGCAAGCTCCATGTATGTTCTCCTCGCCCCTCTTCTTAATTGCTGCCGTTGATCTTGTAGCTTTCGATTTCTGATATTGGTCTCGGGGAGCGGATTGTTTCGGTGGCCTTTATATGCTTGACTAGTTGAC
Source organism: Poa annua (assembly GCA_026929855.1). NCBI lineage: Eukaryota > Viridiplantae > Streptophyta > Magnoliopsida > Poales > Poaceae > Poa > Poa annua. The sequence continues at coordinate 87,540,429 of CM049431.1, forward strand.
TGGGTTACTCATTGTAATGGATGATGCTATTGTTAGAGAAATGAGTTGCTGTAGTATGTAGAATGTGTTTCGAGTTACTAGCTGTTTAACTGTAATAATAACTCTGTACTGTCAGATTTAGCCAATGAAGAAACACCGCTCACCACCTTAACCTTGTTGTCAGTTGTTGACATCATTACCGACCTTCAAAGCAGCTCCGGTTGATTGTCGGTGTCCGTGCAGCGAAATACGCCTGCTCCGGCTTTAGCTCAATGCACCCCATAGAAGCGTCTGAATTCCTGGCAGTTGTAGCAGCATTCCTTCCTCTTGTCGAAGGTGCTCTTTTTCTTGTCCGTGCCATTGCCGTTCCTGTAGTGAACAAGCCAACTCCTCTTATGTGAGGTGCAAGTGGTTTCCGCCACAATGGTTGAAGTCCAACACCCTCGTCCGCATTTTATCTCTTCTTGCAGTTTTGAGTTATCCAAAGGCTTATCTATGCACATAGTATTCAGATCAAGGAGTTGTTCAATTGCAATCACTACCTGTGTTTAATTTGGCGGGATGAATTGAAGCAGCTTCACCTCATGGAGGGGTTCGATGAGGGCAAACTACCCTAAACCCCAAACCTCATCCGATTTGGTGCTCGGTGCATGAATTGCAGCAGCTTCACCTCATCGAGGAGTTTACCCCCTGCATCAGTACAACTTCGTCTGATTTGGTGCTCGGTACATGGCTGGGTAGTTTGCCCCCTGCATCAGTACAACTTCGTTGTTTAGGACGCGCCGCTGCAACCTCTGACCCCAGCTGTTGTTGAAGCTGAAGCCGGTACGTCGCTCCCAAGGTCACCGATGGTGGCACGCGTCTCGTATGTGCCTCTCGTGCAGGTTTGCGACGGCCACGCGCTCGCCTTCGTGTCTGCCCCCACCAACGGGGCCTTATCTTCGCCTTCAGCTTCTCCAACCACGCAATTGTCGATGTTGAGGCCGCCACGCTTGTCATCCCTGGCGCGTGTAACCCCTCTGTCTTCGTCTCACGTGGAGGTTCATTGCCGCCTTTTGGCCCTCGACATTATGCTCGCCAGTCGAGCAGTCGTGGCCACCGCGCTATTGGAATCCAGCCCTGCTCAGACTCGCAAATATCGTCTCCAACTGCGTGGCTTCCAACCACAGCCTCCTCGGTGGTTCCTCTTCAGAGGAAGTCGGCACTGCACCTAGTGTCTCTAGACGTCGTTGTGATGGTGCCTGCCTCGCATGGATTGGGGATGGAAGCTACTAGGGTTTTCTAATTATGTCGCTCGCCCTGTCCGTTCAGTACTTTCGTCCAGTCAGCTGGCTAACCTATACTATGTGGCCTACATGCATGTGATTCAGCCATCAGTGCTCCCGCAGTATTTACTTACTTGCTTCACTAGTTCAGTTTATCAACAATTTAGTGCTATAATAGTGTCGAGTACAATGGACGTCTCATAATTTATCAATCATGTAATATATTTTCACGTTCGTCACGTGGCGAGATTAATTATGTCTATTTGCAATTGAGATTTTTAATTTCTTGCAAATGTAGATGCAATATTTGAAGTGATTCGTCGAATTGATGTCTTGGCATCATGAGGTAGTGTGTAGATTTATCTACCATTACTGTTTAACCCTACATTTTGTCATTTTTGACATTATGATTGCCAATGTGCTTTCACTTGAATTAAGTAATGAATTTGTAGTGTGAGTATCTTAAACTCCGCTAATGCTCCTAGATCTACTTAAATATCCTTTTGGTGATTATCTACTACGTGTCATACTTAACAATTTGAGTTTCACACTAATGAGTTCAAGTCCATTTCTTGAAACTTCATTTGTTTTGCAAATTTACTGCAACATAATCATGATGATTTTAATTTACATACAAGTTATTTACAAATCTTTGGTCCTCATTCATGTAGTAGAAGTCCTCATTCATATAGGACATAATGACCATCAAATAATTTGAAGAGCTTGCGCTGGACATAACTACCCTACATAGGCTATGAATGTTGAAGTTGGTCTTTCATCTCGGTGCACTCATATCACTAGGAACTTTAACACTCATAACCTACGTAGGGTAGTTATGTCCGTCAAGCTCAAGCTCTTCAAATTCTTTTACGGTCATTTTGTCCTACATGAACGAGGAGTGTAAATTAAAATCATCATGATTATGTTGTAATAAAATTTGCAATATTAATGAAGTTTCATTAAGTGGCCTGAACTTGTTAATATGAACCTCAAATTGTTAAGTATGTCATGTTGTAGATAATCTCCAAAGGAATTTCTGGAGTAGATCAAGCAGCATTAACGGAGTATACGATACTCACACTTCGAATGCCTTATGTAATTACTTAGTTGAAATGTATGGGTGAGCATATTGACAATCATAATGTCAAAAATGACAAAATGTAGGCTTAAATGGTAGTGGTAGATAAATCTACACTACCTCATGACCCCAACACATCATTTTGAAGAAATCACTTTATATTTTGCATCTACATTTGCAGAAGTTAAAAATCTCAATTGCAGATAGACATAATTAATCTTGACCGAATGTGAAAATATATTAACAGTAGAGTTCCAATGCCAAATCGTGTACATATTAAACGATTAGTTGTGGCTTGTGTCTTGTACGTGTGTTGTGCAACATTCTGCAGGCTTAGTAAGTGGCCGAACATTGTGTTAGTGTGGAGCATGTGTACCTAGTGCCGATTGAAAATCAGATCAAACCATGTGTACGGGTGCGTGTGCATTTTGCGTTACTTCCTTTTATTAGACATGCCACTAGAAGCTTTCATAACAGATTTGAAGAATAACCACTTAGATAAAGTTTAACATGTGGATCAGAAAGCTTCCTTGGTTAGTGGAGCCATATCCGTTGCAATTTAGCAGTTTAATTTTGTGTCGCGTAACAATATGTAGGACCTTAATGGTATAGTCATCTCAAAATTTTAATATTATGTTATATACTTCAGGTTGCTTAAGAGAACTTTAGTCGACTTATTGTCCATTGTTACCATGATTAATCATGAATTACAATTCTGTACTTGTTAAAAAGTTATGTGGGTTATATGTTGCTGCCCCATGGGATATGCAATTAAATTGTTATTCAATTGTACTTAGAGCTTCCAAATTTGATGTGACACTCTAGATTGTTTGCATCTAGGTGGTCACTAATTGAAGATTCTCTATTTCTAAGTTGCCTTTGTTATTCTGTTGATCCAGGCATATGATCAACATCTCAATATGATACTTGGAGATGTAGAGGAGATACTGACTTCTGTAGAAATTGATGATGAGACTTACGAGGAGATTGTTCGTGTAAGTATTTTCTCGTTCCTCAAAAAATTTCACCTATACCGAGATGTCAGTTTCTTCAAAGTTAAGGCTGCCAAGTTTGTGTTAAAGATGTGTAGAGCCTCTTTGGCATGATGATCTGGCACCATTATCATGAAGCTGCTTAACATGAAACAATGACTCGCACAATTCTCACTTACATGTAATTTGGAGGTGCTTAAGACAAACCCAATGTATGTTGCTTTGTACTTTGGAGTAATGTTTAGGTGTTTTGTGTTGATGAATGAGCTTTCTTAACTCCTCGTATTGTGATGGCAACGATGTGTTATATTCATATAGCACCAATAATTTTGTCTACATTTATTGCAACCAGATTTTAGTAACTCACGCGAACTTTATGGCATAGATGTCTCATACATTACGTTAATATTACTGCAATTTTTTAGCTATAACTTGTGGTTTGTTTGGGGGTAATTTGATACGAAATTGCTGTCAGATGCTTCCAACTACTGATTTGTGCTATGCATACTAATGTATACACCATCTCTTTGATTCCAGACTACGAAACGCACAATCCCCTACCTTTTTGTCCGTGGAGATGGTGTGATACTAGTTTCTCCGCCCCTGCGAACTGTATGAAAGTCTGGGAGGAACACCCGTCATTCTATCGGCATTGGAAGCTGTGCGTATTGGAGGACAGGCAGCAGCGGCAGCTTATACGAGTTTCCTTAAACATTACCAGCTCTTGAGCATAGGCTTAGAAGAAAAACTGTGTACTGAACATGTATTGTTGAGTCGATCTGATTCTGTCACTTGCTCATCCAGAGACCATAGTTGAGTTAATCATGTATCCTCAGTTCCTCTCCACCTTTGAGTGCGCATCTGCTACAGTGTGAACAACTACTGTGTGTTCACATATCATAGCCAGTTTATGGCAAACTGATGTGTGGATCTTCTGAGAATACATGCTTGTTTGGTTTTTGCCCGAGGTTGCCCTACCAAAATTTTGATTGAAGTTTTCCTTGCTCACAAATTGGCCAACATTGGCAAAAAAAATGAACTAGAGTTGGTAGTAGATTATTGGCATGCCAAAATGTTGGCAACCATTCAAACAAGAACCAACTATAGTCATTTCCAAAAAATTTGGTAGTGTACACTTTGCTAACAACCCAAACAAACCCAATAGTCCTTGATGTGAGGTGAATTGAATTAGCCAAAGAACCTGGGAGGTTGGTGGGTGGATTACTCCCTTCCGATTCAGCAAAACCACACAAGGTTGACATAATGATCAGGGCAACGTGCGGCACGTTGACGAACATGGTTGGCGCGACTACGATCTGCTGTGTCTCTATCTTTCTTTTGGGAGCTAATATACGAGGAAATTTATACACAGCGTCATTCTAGTGGTGAGTTTTTTTATTTATATTTGGTAGAAACGGTAGTGCTTACATAGTGCGTCGTCATGAGTGAGTAGACGCTTTGATCCATGCACGTTGCGCATGTGCCTGGATTCTGCTCAGCCAGTTGCCGAGCTTACTTACTTTTTAATTCTTATTGACGATCTGAAAGCTAGCTGGACGTACCGGACCGGAGAGAAGTGACGATGATCCGTCGGTGTTCGGTTCCGGACGGAAGCTTCGCCACCGGCACGGCGCGGCGCCACATGCATGCGACGTTCGACGCGTAAACCGCTCGGCCCCCACTTCCCGCCTCCCCCTCTCTCGTCTCCTATATATGCGCGCCGAGCCACGGACGTTGCGGCCATCCATCCCGCCATTGTTGATCGAACACGACAGCTGCGAGCAACTTCGTCGTTCGTTTGAGCTAGCTAACAATCAAGATGAGCCAGGATAACGGAGCCAGCGAGATGGAGGTGGCGGAGCCCAAGAGGCCGACACCGCGGCTCAACGAGCGGATCCTCTCCTCGCTCTCCCGGAGGTCCGTCGCCGCACACCCATGGCACGATCTCGAGATCGGTACGTGCGCTTTCCTTCCCTAGCTCCCACGATCGAGCGGACTTCCATTTCGCTTCAGAGCTAGATCCAGCAACCGAATGCCGCTAATTGGTGCTCATCACATCCTGATGACCCTGATCGATCGGTGCAGGTCCCGGAGCTCCGGCGGTGTTCAACGTGGTGGTGGAGATCACCAAGGGGAGCAAGGTCAAGTACGAGCTCGACAAGAAGACCGGGATGATCAAGGTCTGCATGGATCGCGCGTTTTCCTCACCTAGCTGCTCTGAATCAAACCTGCGTTGCATTCGCCTGATGTGATGTGTTCGTTCTCAGGTTGACCGGATCCTTTACTCGTCCGTGGTGTACCCTCACAACTATGGCTTCGTCCCCCGCACCCTCTGCGAGGACAACGATCCCATGGATGTCCTCGTCCTCATGCAGGTAAATGATCAAACCAATATGTGCAAGCTTATCCATATATAAACGTCAAGATTATGTACAATTGCATACTGTTATTTTCTGACAAGTGGATGATTGTTTGTTTGCAACCAGGAACCAGTCCTCCCCGGAACTTTCCTCCGGGCCAGGGCCATCGGCCTCATGCCTATGATAGATCAGGTAGGCAAACCAATCGCTTCAATATATGTGCAAGTTTATCCATACAAAAACTTTACAAAAAAAAGTCAACTTATCGAGGCCACCATTTCGGCAATAAGCTTACAATTGCATCATACTATCTGTTTTTTATACTGCAGGGCGAGAAGGATGACAAGATCATAGCTGTCTGCGCCGACGACCCCGAGTACCACAACTTGAACCATCTCAGCGAGCTTTCTCCTCATCGCCTCCAGGAGATCCGCCGCTTCTTCGAAGATTGTACGCATACCGCTGGCCCAGCTTGCATTCCTACTTCATCTTTATGTATCACCTTTTGCTTCAGTGGTGTGATTCTTGGTTGGTCAAATCTTTCAGATAAGAAGAATGAGAACAAGGAGGTGGCTGTCAATGACTTCCTCCCCGCTGATGATGCCCGTGCTGCCCTCCAGCACTCCATGTAAGCTCTCGCCATTTTAGAGGATGATGTGAGGCCTTGTTAAATCAAAGTGTCCATTTATGTTGACATAAGTTACTTTGATTGTTTACAGGGACCTGTACGCAGAGTACATTATGCACAGCCTAAGGAGGTAGAGTGTGTACTATGTATCCTTTGTCCTTCAGTCTATGATCGGAAGCAAAGGACATCCCGTCACAACACTTGGGATCTGATGAACACCCAATTTACGCGAGTCTGTATTTCTACATTCTTGCATTGGTTTGTATAAGCCATATTTTTCCCACCGTTGTGGTACTCTGTATCTCAATTTTGTATTCAATACCTTGTGCGTGTATTATCTTCAGTTCTTACCGAACAGACAATAATATTCAATTTTGTTACATTGATACTTGAGAAAAGTACGTTTGCTACGGGAATGCCTCTTAAAATATATTGTCCACCCCTCTCCACTAGTACGAATTAAGGAATGAATTGGTAAGAGATGTGTGTGAAGGACATGACAACCGAGAGAGTTGGTGGGGCGTCCGGATAAATAATATACGGGAAATCTAAACAACAAGCACCTTTCATCGGGCATACATCCACGCACTGATCTGAGCCTTTCAACGACTTACATGCATGCTCATCCAGCTCAGCCCACATGTCCCTGCATGTCTATGCGCATGACAACCGTTATGATGTCATCTCACATTAATTACCAAATTTGGAAATTTAAAATGTTTTATAGACCAACCCATTTATTTGATTTAAAATCCGTTTTCACCGTGACGAGATTTTCGAAACTAAATCCCATGTTGGCATATTCTGAAAATATTTTTTCTGTGCAAAAGTTACCACATCCGTAACACATAAGTTACCATACTATTTTAGTAATATTTACCATACTTTTTCGATAATATTTACCAAAGATAAACTTATCACTCGTTACACAAATCAATATAGTTACCATACTATTTCAACATTTTACAATACCGATAAATGAACCACCCGATACCTATGAATTTATCTATCCATGTGTTTGTTATGTACTGATAAATTTATCACTCGTTACACAAATCAATATAGTTACCATACTATTTCAACTTTTTACAATACCGATAAACGAACCACCCGATACCTATGAATTTATCTATCCATGTGTTTGTTATGTACTGATAAAGTTACCATCCAGTACAGATAAAGTAATCTCATGTGTTTTCATGTGTAGTTATTCATCACAAAGTTGTTATAATTCCTACTCTCTCAGTAATAGTTATCATCCAATACCGATTGATTTACCCATACAATACTGATAAAGTTGCCCACTCAGTACTTATTAAGTTATCCATGTGCTCATAATGTAGTTATTCATCACGAAATTGATGTAGTGCCATGTCCTCTAAGTAATAGGTATGAACATAATGTCCATCTTTTTTATGTGTAGTTTCACTATGAAATCGATAGTTATCATCATAATAATGCATGATAACTCTACCATCTCAAAGTAATGTGGTAACTTTAAGCTCGTAAAAATCTAAAAGAACATGAAAAATGGTTTTATTTCAACCAAAAACTAATCACCAATATAGTGGGTAACTTACATATAGAATACTGGTAACTTATTTGTTATGTGGGTGGTAACTTCTGGGGAAAAAAAAGTTATCGGACCATATCGACATAGGATCTAGTTTTGAAGATCTCATCGCGACTAGTCTAACGATGAAAACGGATTCTCAATTGGGTAAACGGTTTGAGCTACGAAACATTTTGAACTTTCAAATTTTACATTTAATGCGTGATGATGTCAGCAATTTCGAAATTGTAGCGCATGCATGCAAACACTTCTAACATGATTTTCAATTTATATTCTGAAATAAGAAATAAGGAGTACAATAACTTGCTGAAACAGGGTGGCCCGAACCGAACCAAGAACCATTTGGTCTGAATTCGACGACGCTTACCACAACCACTTGAATAGAGATGCATCTTAACTACAATGAAGTATTGACCTATTTAAAGTTTGATCGAAGTCGTGAGTCAATCTAGGATTTCTCAAGTATCAGTCGACGCCGTGAATCATTTTTTTCGAGTTTTAAGACCGTCATCTGATTAGATAGAATAGAATGTTATTTACAGAGTTTAAGACTAGGGAAAAACCCTATAAAGACAAAACAAGCAAAACTAAGAGTCTCCCGGATCGTGCGTGTGGGCGAAAGCCCGCTGTGCCACCTCTTCCCACACCAAAGCCGCCACCATCATAAGCGAACTCGTCACGTTGTGGAAGGTTCTTCTGTTTCTCTTCCACCAAGCCGTCCTCTGAGATTTGGGCGGAAAGTCCGCAAGAGACCACCAAGTCAGCAGCCTTCTCTGATCGACGACACGCTGGCACGCCATAGCAAATGCACGGTGCATCGAGAGCCCAGTCATCAAAAACAGTATCTAGGCCACCACGAGCGGCATTTGCCGCTCAATCCTAGCCCCTGACTTCTTCTTCTTCTTCTTGGTCTTCATCAAAGAGAGGACGAGGTCGTCGATGGCAGCCGCTGCCTGGTCCGTGATAGGACCGTCAAGCAGGCCCCTATAGCCCTGTCGCAGGCGCTCCGAGTGGCATTCCCCCTCAAGTAGCGAGCCGAGACGGCGTGCCACGACCTCCTTGGCTAGCTGCTCCATGTTGGTGCCATTCGGGTGCTGCTTGGCAAACCTCACACTCCTCCGCACTGCCGGCGCCTCCATCTCCATGTCGTGGACCAACGTCGTGGCCGGCGTGCCCAAAACGGAGGCCTCAAGAGGCGTCGATATGCTGGCGATGAAGCTCGACAAGGGGCACCTAGGTGTACCCACCTCCAGGTCCTGCTGCCCATGGCCGGCCAATGTGGCGAAGGGACCCTCGGAATGGTGCTCGTCCTCCATCCCAGTGGCATGCTCGCCCAGCTCGGCACCCGTCTCCTCATTGTCCGACAAAACCCCCTGCTCGCACCTCGTGTCGACTGGCGAGCACAGCACCATGGCGAGGCCCTCACCCGGACCTCGATCAGCTCGAAGAGGGGAGGGGGAGCAAGCTGAGACCGGACCTGAGACGCGAGCCGACAGCTCGTCGAGGAACTCATGCCATACCGGAGATGGTTGCTCCTGCAGCCCCTGCGAAATTGCCTCGCGGTAACCGTCCTTATCGTGTGGAAGCAGCAGCATCAGTCCACCTCGCTCATTCTCTTCAGAAAGAGCTCCGTCCACGCCACCCATGTAGCACCGCTCGCAGGCCAGCACCTCCTCCTTCGCCCATGAGTTGCACACGTCCATCTCCGAGTGTCCCTTGAGCACCTCCGCAAACGAGCAAAGCGGGCTGACCCGAGACGAGCGATGTGGAGGAAGCCTCGCCGGCAGGGAATGATCTGGTGGCTCCTTGCAGTCCCTGGCAAGGTGCCCTGTCCTCTCGCTGCGCCAGCAAGCGCGAGCATCATGGCAGGAGGCGGCTCGGTGCCTCGAGCTGAGACACTGGAAACATCGCCCTCGCATCCTCCGCAAGAAGGCAGCACGCCGATCCCGACTCCCCTGCGCTCCAGAAACGTGGCGAATTCCTTCCTGCCGCTGCACCCCCGAACCCACCGTACGCGGAGAGAGACGCCGCACCGCACCATCCTTGGTGGGAGCCAGCAAGCTCCCCCCAACAGCGCCAATCCATGAGCAGATGCGCCGTGGCTGGCTCACCGGCGGCGACCTTGGTGGAGGACGGGGGAGACACTCTCCTCGCGCAGATGCATCCGCCATCAAGACCTTGCGGAAACGGGGCTGGAAGCGGGGCGGCGTGCCTAGCGGCGGCGGAGGCGCACTCCTGGCCGCCCCCCCCAGCGGCACAGCCCTCGCGTCACCCGCGGACGCCGACGCCGGCGACCTCGACAGATCAACGCCGCCCAACTCCTCCCCGCAGCAGGTCGGGCACCACCGAGATCCTCTCCTCATCCTCTTCCGCACAGTCTGCCCACAGGAACGGACATGGAGATGGGGATAAGGTGGGCGGCGATCTGTGGCTGGTGGGGTAGCTACGGTTGGTGGCCGCGGCGGCCGGATGGTCGCCGCGCAGGTCGCCCCGAGTGGGTCGGGAACGAGAGGCACCTTATCCATCCCCCGCAGGTCTCCTCACTCCGTGAATCATCGAACCTACGTAAAGATCCGTGCAAAAAATCATGTCGTCTTGATCTCTAAAAACAAGCAGCACATTGGTTCACTACCCTAGCATCTTTGCTCTGATTATTTTTTAGACACGTATGATGAAATTCGAAAACTGGCTAAGTTATTGGTTGACTGAGATTTGCATACTCCCTTTAATTTTTTCCCTTGGCACCCACGCATTTTTTAGATAATAGGGTGCGGATCCCCGGATTCTGCATTAAAATGATGCACATTGGCACCCACGCATAAGCTTTCTTTTCCCAATGATCCGTAAAATGGTTTTGTTTGTATAAAGGAACTAAATAAGAAGCTATCAGGGACTTGGGACCATGTCTGTTCCTCTCCCGAAACCCCGCGAAGGCGACGAAACCAGAAACCCAATCCACCACCGATTTCGTTCGTATGAAACCCGAAAACCAGCAAATCCACATGTCTCCTTCCATCACCACCACGCCCCCACCAACCCTATCCAATTAGATTTCCTAGCCATTGCCAATATCAAAGCCCAAGCCCAAGAAGCCATCGTGGCGGCGAGAGCCGTCGCGACAAGATTACGAGAGATTGAAGCACGGAAAAGGAAGCTGTTTGGCGAAGAAGGAAAGGAGCCTCCGGATCCTGGGCCGCTGTGAAGGAGATATGCCCTAGAGGCAAATAAATAAGTAGTATTTATTGCGTTATCTCATAAGTTTATAATAGGTTTGTGTATTATGCTATAACTGTATTAATCGGAATTGTTAATACACGTGTGATACATAGACAACCAGGTCCCTAGCAAGCCTCTATATGAGCTAGTCCATTGGGCAACAGTTGATCGAGATTCCCGATCAAGGACAATGACGTCGGTTGACAATGGGGTCATCTTGTTAATTGAATAAGGTGGTGGACATACGCAAAGTATTGCAATAAGATCGTATTACGATGTTTGTCATTTGCAATAGATAAGAGTATGATAGCTTATTCCTTAGACCGTGAGACCGTACTTATTGTTGCTTCGTAGGAGTGCTTTGAGAGCATCAAACGTTGTGTCTTATATAGCATGACAATAACGGTGTCCATCTTGGGTATTCCGAAAGAGCATCGAGACGTAAGGATCAAGAGCGGGATTTGTTCATTCTTGTAATGGAAAGATACTCTGGGCCCACTCGGTGATATTGCATCTATATAGCTGCAGCTTATGACTAGGTCATGGAGATGTAATATCGCAGACGAGTTAATAACCTTCGTCGGTAACGAGATACAGCAAAGGCATCAGTGTGTCTACGATCATATCTCGGACAAGGTAGTATCGCAGAGACAAAGGGAATGAATATCATACTTATGGTTCAACGACGATATTCGTGGAATGCACAGGGGTCGTCATATATTTCCAGGTATCCCTGACGATCATTGGTGAGCGGAGTGTCTCGACCATGTCTGGAGTGTTCCCGAACTGTAGCGTAACAAACTTAAGGTCTTAGCGACGCTAGGAGATAGGTTCTGAAATTTTATAGGTTTTTGTTGGAGAGAGAGAAATGATCCGGAAAGAGTTCCGGTGGTCCGGAAGGAGTTCCGGAGAGGTCTGGAATGGTTCCAGGAATGTCTGAAAGTTGTTCGGGTGGTCCGAAAGAGTTTTCGGAGTCACGGGATATTGAATTATATATAAATATATTAATTATGAATTAATGGGATTTTTATATTAATTTAATATTAATTAAATAAAGGAAAAAGGGGGCTCCCACCTATATGGGCCCTAAGAGGGCCCAAGAGGGGGAGCCGCACCTCAAAGGGGGGTGGGCCCCATTGGCTGGTTCGGCCAGCCCATGTGGGGGCCGAACCCCCCCTCCCATGTCCTTTGTTTAGTCCCACATGGGGGAGCCAAGGGGTTTGCACACCCCCTTCCCCCTTTATATAGCAAGGCATATTAATTGATTTAATACACAGGAAATTCAATTAATTCCCAATTTCTCTCTCGATCCCGTGGTTCCCAAGTTGGAGCCGCGCCGAGCTGAGGAAGGGGGTCTCTCTCCACCTAAGCCATACCGCAGAGCGCCGTTGCTCTGCGGGATTCCAGATAAGATCTACTCCTGCGATTTCAGCTGGATCTGAATGACCGGGAGTTGTCGCTAGGCTCCGTATGTTTGCGAGTGCTCGGAGGCTACTCTATTGAGGAGCTTGGGCCACGTCGTCTCGCCCCCTGCAGCCGCCGCGCCTCCCCCCTCTGCTGCCGGCGCACCAGCCCCGGTGCTGGCGCTCTGCCTTCTTCCGCCCGACGCCCGTCGACGCAGATCATCGTCGACACCCCGGCGTCATCGACTCCGACATCGCGGCAAGCTCTCTGCGACCTCGAGGTCGGCTACGTACGACTTCATCGTCAACGCTTGTGCGGGAGCGTAATCCCCGCTATCGGTCTACATGGAGGTAATGTAACCCGTTCCGCCACCGTTATCGCATGTACTAGATAGATAGATCCTGACTAGTTAGGGTTCCGTTCGCTAGAAAAATTATTGTTTTCTGCACCGTAACCCCTTCAGTGGTATCAGAGCCGATCTATGCGTAGTACTGCTGGTACGGTTAGAACTCATGTTGAATGAGGGTGTCTTTCTTATATTTGCTACCCTCTAGCATGCACTTGCGATGCCTTCGGTATTGAGTTGATGAAGCGGTCCGGACCGACTTTACGCGTACGCTTACGTGAGACTGGTTCCACTACTGACATACGGCTTGCATCGTATCTGTGGCTGGCGGGTGTCTGTTTCTCTCTCTCTAGTCGGCAAAGCATTTTCAATGGAGGGCCCGAAAGAGATGCTTAAACATGCAATTATACGATCGACGTTGTGGTACAAAGTTCGTAGGTAGGGAAGCGATTCTCTTACGAATAAGCCTATATGCCACGTAAAACTTGCAAAACTAAATAAAGCTAGAGGCGTCTAACTTTGTTTTGCAGAGGCGTTATTTTATGTGACATGGTTACGGTAAGTTTTGATATTACTCGTACTGTCGGAGGCAACGGAGGGCTCTGTAGACTCGGAGCCATGCCGGGGCGCCGGGGGGCCAGGCACATGGCGCCATGAAGGTCCAGGCGCATCGACCATGTCACATCGCACTTCATTGCATCATTATTGTGTGCTGTTGTGTGTGCATCCTATTGATTGCTTATATGCTAGATATACAACGGTAGCATCATAAATAGGATGATCCCTAACAAATACCAAAATTGTGTTCTCCCTCGTTGCGCACCACCAAGAAAGTTCTACGTTATGAGGCAGGCCGTGATGATCGGGTGTCACACATCTCGTCGTTCGCATACAGTGGGTGTAAGCCATGTTGCACGCGCAGGTCTTCGAGGTTTGATTGGCGAGCCTAGCATACTCAGAGGTATGGCCTCGGAACACGGGAAGATCGAAAGATCGAGCACGAGTCACAGAGTTGTTGTGATCGACATGTTATGTCCACCTTTGAAGCTGTGCTCCCGGCCGTGATGATCGGGGGTAGTGTGGTGGATGAGGGTCGTGTAATCGCCATTATTATTTTTTAGGGATAATAATCTTGGTGTGGTGTGTTTTTGATAATGAGATTATAGAACTAAAACTCACCTATATATTATAAACTTATCTTACCTCTTTTGCGATCACATCTGGAGACTACGGAACTACGCTTCGGTTACTTCTTCAAGAGCTCGGATTCTACCTTGGAAGCCGACGGGTCCAACTTCATCAGCTGGTGCATTGGTTTTAGAAACATTCTCCAAACACAACAAACATCCTATATGTGCTAGAACATTAGTTAGGAGTTAGACCAGATGATTCTGATAGCAAGGAGCAAGATGATGAGTTCCGTAAGCATCATGACATGTTCATGGAAGTGACGATCGTCATGAGCGTATGCCTAGCACCTGAGTTGAAAGTTGTTTCAACACATGGAGCCATATGTCGTGATTGATGCGATCAGAGGTCACTTCAAAGATGAATTGAGTCTTGAGCGGTTCAGACAGCTTAGAAAGTTCCGGACCATTCACATGGGGAGCATGCCTGTCTGGAGACTCAGTTGAAGAAGTTGTTTGACATCTACTTCAGGATTACGAATATCTACGATTTCTAGATAGCGAACTCCAGTGCAATAGAGATTGTGCTTTACCTCCTAGCTGTGAATAGCATGTGCGTAAATATGCTATAGAGACACGGTGAGCTTCTTCACGTTCGTGAACAAGTTCAAATCTCTAAAAGTTGATTCATCGAAGAAGAGTTCTTCGACGCTATGGGTATATTTGATATACGAAGATATAAATGTATTCTTCTCATACTTGATGAAAAGTGTTTGATAATTGTTCTGTTTGTGAAACAGTCCCTGATTATCACAAGTATGTGGCGGAGGGTGACGTGACAGTGCACAAGTGATGACAAGTTTATGGCCAGTAGTGCTCACGCCCTCGAGATATCATATTAGTTATCATCAATAGTTTTTTATGAGACATTTTGTAATAGTGAGAATGTGATCTAGTTTGGTGTCTTGAATGTTACAAGACATAATTATTCATATAGAACACATCAGTTGTTTTATGTTATGAAACAAAGCAGTTGTTTCATGTTATGAGTAATTTGCATCACATCTCAATTACATTATGCGTATGATATACATTTATAATAGCGGGAATGATAAAATTATGTGTCCAAGGAGCAAACACCATCGAATTTAGTCATAAAGGCAATGAAAGAAGTAATGGATAATTTTGGTCCATTTAAGTATTTCGAGTGCCAAAATTGATTAAGTTTGAAATGCAGTATTGAAGTTGCAATACTAGAGGAATTGATTGAGAGTCATTTTTTAAATGATTAATCAATGGTGTTTTGCTTGATCCGAATTCTTCTATGATTTTGGTAAATAGGAGTATTTGCCCGATAAATTATGGAGTCTGAAATTAATTTGATAATAGATCAAATGGGGTTTTTCAGAAGAAAGATTAATGAATATTGTATTCACAAGATTCGATCAAAGGACAATATTTTTTGAATCATGGTTTCAACGCAAAAGACTTGTGGAAATTTGTTTTCACAATATTATAATGTCATATATGGTGATATGTGGGGAATTATAATTATGCTCTATTTTAAATAAATAAAGTGTGGTCTGTCAGAATCAGTCTTATAATCTCCTAATATGTTCAAAATATTATAGTCGATGTCCACTTTAGAAAATAAATATTTTTCTCAACAAGAATTCATAGGATCGACAGTAATGTCGACGTGTATATGATTATGCGATAATTCGGAATATACATGAGTAGTTCTTTGTAGATTGCTCGCATTGGACGAGAGTGTATTCCAGAATCAATTAGAAACAAAGTTCAGTTTGTTGTCTATGTAATTCCGAGAAAAGATGACTTTTCGAATTATGGTTTATGGATTGAAATTAGAAGTTTGGAATAAAGTGTCAGACTTATGTTGGAAGATGTTCCAAAGAGTATATGTCTGCTAATGAAAGTTTAGTGATTGAGAGTGAGGGAGACTAGAAAATTGTTTTCTGCTTGCAATCCTCTTCATAAAGATCATAATATTTTCATGAAAGAAACTTCTAAATAAAGTGTTGTTATATTTAATATTGCTGTCAGGTCACAGCACTGTATTAAGTATTTCAGATCTTGTTGACAGATCAAGGTGCACTTTATGAATACAAAGAAAGTTGAGAAAATATCGGAATACGAACAAAGGCTTTTTCAGCCTGGAAATCCAAGTTACGTTTAAAAGGATTAAGAGAGTAATTGTTGCTGCAATTCTTATTAGAGGAATAAGATTGTTTAATCGTCATATAAAGTGTTATATGGAAATGTGACTATAAGAAAGACGCGGGAGCATGTCTTGTCAAAAAATGTGTCTTAGACAAGATCAAATTTGTTGACTACATTTATGTAGACATGCTTGAAGTCTGAGGGATTTGTATTAATGTAATTCTGGATTTTGTATTGAATTCGAATTGATAATAGATCAATGATTTTGGTTAGACCAAAATGTCGTTTTAAGTGGGAGTCATAGTTAGTTCACTCAGGAGAAATATGTGAAGAACATATTTTTGAGTGGGAGCTTGGGAACTCAAATATGTGGATAACATGTTTTTGAGTGGGAGCTCGTGTTATCAAATATGTGGAGACATAATTTGAGTGGGAGTCGAATTCATCTTGTGTGGTTAACACATTGTGAAACTGTACCAATAGAATAGGATGAAGTTGTAAAACTATTTAAAAGTTAGTGTCTATTTTGAAATAGAACGGGAATTTTAAATAGTTAGTCGAGTTGTGTTGGATTATATCTGAGGAGTCAGAATAGAATCAAAAGGATGGTCCTTTGGAATCCAATTGGTCATTAAGAGTAATGATGCATGAAGGTAATGGTTGTATGACATGTGGGTCTATTATGTATATATTAGACATCATACAGAAACCATATTATCTGCTCGATAAAATATAACCGATGTTCTTGGAGTAAAGAACAGTTATGAAAGTAAATTTGGAATTTACTGGAAGTAGAAGTGCGTTAGTTAAGGGATTGACATTTGAATGTCAAGTTTTCTACATTGGTGTGAAAGTATGTAGATATCGCGAGTTTGTAATTGTTACAAGGGGCTCTGCATGGCTGAGTGTGTTTTTCAGGGCAGTTATCTGGTTAGTATAATCAGAGTAAGAGCTGGGAAGCAGAAGTCTCACTTAGTTACGGTATTTGCATGTATGTTGTTAGACAACATGGTGATATCAAACAAGTTGATGCCAGTGAATCGCAAAAGCATGTACAATCATGGATTGTGCAGTAACACTTTTCCACGAGCAAGCATTATCAAATGATTCTTATTTGATAAGGGATTCTGATAAAGTAAAATGCAGCTAGTTTATTTGTACTCTAGTTCAAGTGGGAGACTGAAGGAGATATGCCCTAGAGGCAAATAAATAAGTAGTATTTATTGCGTTATCTCATAAGTTTATAATAGGTTTGTGTATTATGCAATAACTGTATTAATCGGAATTGTTAATACACGTGTGATACATAGACAACCAGGTCCCTAGCAAGCCTCTATATGAGCTAGTCCATTGGGCAACAGTTGATCGAGATTCCCGATCAAGGACAATGACGTCGGTTGACAATGGGGTCATCTTGTTAATTGAATAAGGTGGTAGACATACGCAAAGTATTGCAATAAGATCGTATTACGATGTTTGTCATTTGCAATAGATAAGAGTATGATAGCTTATTCCTTAGACCGTGAGACCGTACTTATTGTTGCTTCGTAGGAGTGCTTTGAGAGCATCAAACGTTGTGTCTTATATAGCATGACAATAACGGTGTCCATCTTGGGTATTCCGAAAGAGCATCGAGACGTAAGGATCAAGAGCGGGATTTTCTCATTCTTGTAATGGAAAGATACTCTGGGCCCACTCGGTGATATTGCATCTATATAGCTGCAGCTTATGACTAGGTCATGGAGATGTAATATCGCAGACGAGTTAATAACCTTCGTCGGTAACGAGATACAGCATAGGCATCGGTGTGTCTACGATCATATCTCGGACAAGGTAGTATCGCAGAGACAAAGGGAATGAATATCATACTTATGGTTCAACGACGATATTCGTGGAATGCACAGGGGTCGTCATATATTTCCAGGTATCCCTGACGATCATTGGTGAGCGGAGTGTCTCGACCATGTCTGGAGTGTTCCCGAACCGTAGCGTAACAAACTTTATTGGTGAGCGGAGTGTCTCGCTAGGAGATAGGTTCTGAAATTTTATAGGTTTTTGTTGGAGAGAGAGAAATGATCCGGAAAGAGTTCCGGTGGTCCGGAAGGAGTTCCGGAGAGGTCTGGAATGGTTCCAGGAATGTCTGAAAGTTGTTCGGGTGGTCCGAAAGAGTTTTCGGAGTCACGGGATATTGAATTATATATAAATATATTAATTATGAATTAATGGGATTTTTATATTAATTTAATATTAATTAAATAAAGGAAAAAGGGGGCTCCCACCTATATGGGCCCTAAGAGGGCCCAAGAGGGGGAGCCGCACCTCAAAGGGGGGTGGGCCCCATTGGCTGGTTCGGCCAGCCCATGTGGGGGCCGAACCCCCCCTCCCATGTCCTTTGTTTAGTCCCACATGGGGGAGCCAAGGGGTTTGCACACCCCCTTCCCCCTTTATATAGCAAGGCATATTAATTGATTTAATACACAGGAAATTCAATTAATTCCCAATTTCTCTCTCGATCCCGTGGTTCCCAAGTTGGAGCCGCGCCGAGCTGAGGAAGGGGGTCTCTCTCCACCTAAGCCATACCGCAGAGCGCCGTTGCTCTGCGGGATTCCAGATAAGATCTACTCCTGCGATTTCAGCTGGATCTGAATGACCGGGAGTTGTCGCTAGGCTCCGTATGTTTGCGAGTGCTCGGAGGCTACTCTATTGAGGAGCTTGGGCCACGTCATCTCGCCCCCTGCAGCCGCCGCGCCTCCCCCCTCTGCTGCCGGCGCACCAGCCCCGGTGCTGGCGCTCTGCCTTCTTCCGCCCGACGCCCGTCGACGCAGATCATCGTCGACACCCCGGCGTCATCGACTCCGACATCGCGGCAAGCTCTCCGCGACCTCGAGGTCGGCTACGTACGACTTCATCGTCAACGCTTGTGCGGGAGCGTAATCCCCGCTATCGGTCTACATGGAGGTAATGTAACCCGTTCCGCCACCGTTATCGCATGTACTAGATAGATAGATCCTGGCTAGTTAGGATTCCGTTCGCTAGAAAAATTATTGTTTTCTGCACCGTAACCCCTTCACGCTGATCACGCCGGAGACCCTTAATCAAGGTGTTTACTGCCGGAGTAATTTGGAGAAGGAAATACAACAAACGGCTACTGCACTGCAGCGATTTACATGCCTTAATCAGGTGAGTTACGAGCCTGTAATCAACTCCGCTAGAGCGCCTATATCTTTGGGATCCTGCGAGGATGGAATCACACAAGAGATCCAGACACAACCCAGTTCGTCCAGTCTTGTGCACGGAAGGTGTTTGTACTCGGGACCAATGGCAAGCACCGGCAACTTGGTTCCGGCGGTGCAGAGCCAGCGTGAAGGCCGGCGGCCAACAACACGCGACGCCGAGTTCCCCATCAGGGCGGGCAAGGCGACTGCGGGGCAGAGCTCCGGCGGCAGGAACATCGTCATCGTCAACATGGCGGGAGCGCGACAGGCCGCGCGCGCGTGCGCTTCATGGCTGTGGGGCTTTTCCTATCGGTCCTGCTGGCCAACTCGCAGCAAGTCATTGAACACATGAAAAGAGTGTGGAAGATAAGAGGCCAACTGGAAGCTAACCCGCTGGAGGCGCGGGAAGGACAGCGCAAGTTCATCCTGGAGTTCTCCGAGGAAGGGGACAGGGACCATGTCGTGAGGGGAGGCCCATGGCAGTACAGGGGAGATGCCTTCCTTGTCGAAGGCCTGCAACTCGGTGCTGACCCGGCGACGGCCATCTTCACGCATGTGCCGATGTGGGTGCAATTCCGCAACATCCCCTTCTACCTCCTAACCAAGCAGCTGGCCCGCGACCTCGGCGAACAAGTTGGCACTCTCATCAAGATCGACAACAACGCTCGAGGTAATATCTCCGACAAATTTCTCAGAGCTAGAATCCAGATGCCCCTGTACACGCCCCTGCAGAAGGAAATCATCCTCATGGACGAGATCACGGTGGAGGAGGTCGAAGCGCAGATAAGGTATGAAAGACTCCCAAATTTCTGCCACTTCTGTGGCTTCATCGGTCATATGGAGGCTAGGTGCGATACCCCGGCGGCAGAAAGGAAGTTATGCTTCAACCAAGAACTGCGCGTGCAAGCTGTACACTTCGAGGATCCGCGCACCTGGTTCCTTCCAGAGGCTATGGGGATGCCACAGGGACAAGGTGTGTCCCCTGCGATCTGGCGTGCCCCGGATCCGGCTCCGTGGCCGGCTCCCTGGGTTGGGGTGATGCCCAACTCCGGCGAGTCAAGAATCAACCACATCCTTCCTGCGGTGGAGGCCGTGCTGGATAATGTGGCCAAGTTATGCATCAACGACAACATAAACGCCGGAGGAGAGACGGAAACGATGGTTGGCGACAACCTTACTCTCGCTACGGTGACCCCCGCCACCAACCTTGGGGTCACTGTTGGCGAACAAGGCACGCCTTCTGACCGCGACATCAACACTAGGTTGGCAGGCGTTGCCCTGGACAAGGCGCGCGAGGAAGAAGTCTGCAAGGTGCCTGCCCCCCTCGACAACGACAATAGGGTAGCAGCATGCATCAAAAACGCCACCAGCCCGGGCGAACAGAAAGGAGAAATGGTGTCGGATGGACTAGACAGGAACAAGACCGAGCACGCCATCAGCAAGGACAACAGGGTACAGAGGGAGACTGAAGAGATGATGATCAAGAACATGAAGAAGGAGGCAGAGGGCCAGAATGCACTGATCAAAGATGCTGCATCCTCCAACCTGAATAGCAAAAAGTTCTGGAAGAGGAAGGTAAGAGATAAGGTCCAGAAGGAAACCAATGGGTGCACACGACTGGATGGAAACACCATTCTACGGGAGGGTGGAAAGGTGAGGAATCGCCTAGAGGAAGATGACATAGAAGATGAGATAAATCATTGCAGGAAGAAGATAGCCTTTCAGCGCCCAACTCTTTCTGAATGTTTTGGGAAGGAAGGACTGCAGAAACTGCGTCAGGCTGAGAAGGAAACTGCTGGAGTGGAGGAAACACAGGAACAAGGCACAGTAGAGGAGGAAAAGGAAGCAACCGGCCCTGGGGCTGCCGGTCCACTGTCGGGCGCCAATGAGGGTGCCTGGCAGGAGCAATGTTGATCCTGTTCTGGAACTGCCGAGGACTAGGGCAACCTCGGACAGTTCATGAACTGACTCGCCTGGTGCGAGAACTACGCCCAAGCATCGTGTTCCTCTCTGAAACAAGACAAAATAAAAGATTGGTTGAGAACATCTGTAAAAGGCTAGGTTTTAACAGTTGCTTCCCTATTTGTTTACCTAGTAAGGGTGGTGGCCTTGCTCTCTGCTGGAGTAAGGAGGTTGTAGTTGATCTTGTCAACTTCAGTAACCACCATATAGATGTAATTGTCCAGCAAGATGATGGTATAAAATGGAGGAGAACCTTTGTGTATGGGGAACCGTGTCCACAACTTAGAACTGAATTCTGGAAACTCTTGCAAAGGATCAAAAATAATAGAGCAGCAAACCTGCCGTGGGTAATGCTAGGTGATTTTAATGAAGCAATGTGGCAAAGTGAGCATTTCTCTAGCTCCAAGAGGAATGAAAAAAGAATGCAAGATTTTAGAGACACTATGCAATTATGTGATCTCCATGATCTTGGATACCATGGACTCCCGTGGACTTTCAATAATAATCAGGAAGGAAGAAGGAATGTTAAAGTAAGACTGGATAGGGCTGTTGCTAACACAGCTTGGAGCAATACATTCACGGATGCTTCTGTGAGGCATGTGTTCTCCTCCAGATCAGACCACCTGCTGCAACTTGGAAGAATGGATGCTAACCAGAGGAAACATTCCATTCATAGATATGAAGCTATGTGGGAGAGAGAGGAGTCTCTCGAGGCTGAGATTCAAGAGGCCTGAGCGGCTGGAAGAAGGGTGCTAAACCTTGCTGACATTACAAGCAACCTGCAACACACCATGAAGGCTCTGAAAAATTGGAGTAAGCACAAGTTTGGCAGAGTGGATAAGGAAATAAAATTCCTTAACAGAAGACTAGAACGGCTGTATAATCATAACCCTCATGTACACAATATTGAGATAAGACAGATCACAGCTAGACTGGATGAACTTCTTCTAAGAGAGGAAATGATGGGGAGACAGAGATCAAGAGTTACTTGGCTGAAAGAAGGGGATCAAAATACAAAATTCTTTCATAGGAAAGCTACTTGGAGAGCTAAGAAAAATAAAATTGTTACTCTGGAAACTGAGGGGGGTATTGTGTTGCAGGAAAAAAGGGAGATCATAAACCACACTAAAGATTTCTTCTCCGACTTATTCACTAAGGACCTGGCTGTAGACCCAACTGACCTGCTCCAAATTATCCAACCTCAAATTTCTCAAGAGATGAATGATGAGCTGTTAAAACAATCTGACAAGGAAATTGCTGATGCACTGTTCCAAATTGGCCCCCTCAAGGCGCCTGGCCCTGATGGTTTTCCTGCAAGATTTTTTCAGAGAAACTGGGGGACTCTTAAAACCGATGTTACTACAACAGTCAAGAAATTCTTCACTGATGGTTTGATGCCCCCTGGGGTGAACGACACCACTATAGTGCTCATCCCGAAAACTGATGCCGCAGTCCAGCTAAAGGATTTCAGACCCATCGGCCTTTGCAATGTAATTTATAAGGTGGTGGCGAAGTGCATGATCAACAGAGTTCGACCTTTCCTAAATGGTCTTATCTCTCACAACCAGAGTGCTTTCATCCCGGGCAGGCTCATAACAGACAACGCCTTAGTGGCCTTCGAATGCTTCCATAGTATTCAAAAGAACAAAAAGGTGCCCAATGACTTTTGTGCTTACAAGCTGGACCTGTCGAAGGCTTATGATAGGGTTGATTGGAGGTACCTTGAAGGAGTCCTGCTCAAATTGGGCTTCCATGCTAATTGGGTTAAACTGGTGATGCAGTGTGTTACTACGGTCTCGTTTGCGGTCAGAGTAAATGGAGAACTAACTGAACCTTTCTTTCCTTCGAGAGGCCTGAGACAAGGGGACCCCTTCTCCCCTTATCTCTTTCTCTTTGTGGGTGAAGGGATGTCAAAAATTCTCGATAGGGCTGTTTACTTGGATGAGCTGAAATCACTGAAGATTTGCAGGTCAGCGCCTACTGTTTCCCACTTGCTCTTCGCTGACGACAGTCTGCTCTTCTTCCAAGCCAACCTGCAACAAGCTAGAGTTGTTAGAGAAGCACTTCAAATGTTTGAAAGATGCACTGGACAACAGATCAATGCAGGAAAATGCTCTATTTTGTTCAGCAACATGTGCTCAGATTCAAACCAAACAGAAATAAAAAACATCCTAAGCATTCAAAACAGCACCTTTGAGGAAAAGTATTTGGGTTTCCCCACCCCGGATGGCAGACTGAAAAAAGATAATTCCAGCCCACGAAAGAGATCTTTGGGAAGAAATTATGTGTCTGGAACGAGAACCACATGTCCATGGCTGCTAAGGAGACTCTTATTAAAGCCGTAGCCCAATCGCTGACTAACTATATCATGAGTTTGTTCAAACTTCCAGCTGGTTTTCATGAAGATTACATGATGATTATCAGAAAATTTTGGTGGGGAGAGGACGAGGATCACCGGAAAGTACACTGGACTTCCTGGGATAACTTAACGATGCCGAAGATCAAAGGTGGTGTTGGATTTAGAGACTCAAGGTTATTCAACCAAGCCTTGCTTGCGAGACAGGCCTGGAGGATCCTCCAAACCCCCGATAGCTTATGTGCAAGGTTGTTGAAGGCGAGGTACTTTCCTAATGGCAACTTGCTAGACACGGTTTTTGCTGGCGACGCTTCGCCTGCCTGGAGAGGTATTGAGCACGGCCTAGAACTCTTGAAAAAGGTATCATTTGGAGAATTGGGGATGGCTCAAAAATTGACATCCAAAGATCAAATTGGATCCCCAGGAGGAATCCTATGTCTATTGTTGACCTGCAAAACCCCTCTAGATGCAGGAAGGTGAAAGACCTTTTTATCCAAAACACTAGACAGTGGGATGAAACAAAAATAAGACAAATCTTCCACCCTTATGATGCTGATGTGATTTTAGGTCTTAAACCCATGCCACAGGATGCTGACGCTCCGGCCTGGCATTTTGAAAACAGTGGAGTCTTCACTGTCAAAAGCGCTTATAAACTGGCTTTTTCAATGCAAAGACAGACTAATCTGAATAGTGGTGGAAGTGTTATTGGCGATGACTCAAGGCACATTTGGGACCTGATATGGAAGTGCAAGGTCCCTAACCAAATTAGAATTTTTGGATGGAGATGCGCCTCGGATAACCTTGCTACAAAAAGGAACAAATGGAGGAGGACACTGGAAACTGATAGCACCTGCACTATATGTGGCAGTTCTGAAGAAAACAGCTACCATGCTACGGTAGGCTGCACCAAAGCCAGAGCTCTCTGTTTCAAAATGAGAGAACTGTGGCATCTACCGGATGAACATCAATTTAGGTACACAGGCCTGACTGGCTCCTTATTTTGTTGGCAAATGCTTCAAAGGAGACCCAACCCCTGATCCTACTCCTTCTCTGGAGAGCATGGCACTTGAGGAACGACATCTTACACGAGGACGGTAAAAGCTCCATCCAAGCTTCAGCTATTTTTCTGCAAAATTACATTGATACTCTCAAGTGTCCTGACTTCCATGACATCGCTGAAAAAATGTCCTCGGACACGCATACGGCGACACACAACACGACTAATGCGGGGGCAATCTTGCGCTGGAATGCTCCTCCTTCTCAAGTTCTGAAGATGAATTTTGATGCTGCCTTCAGCCAGGAGTCGAAGAGAGCGTCCATGGGTATGATTATCCGAGACCTCTCAGCAAAGGTGATCTGCTCTGCAACCCATAGATTGCCGGACTGCAAAGACGCCGAAGAAGCTGAAGCCCGAGCTCTTTTACATGGTCTCCAGGAGTGTATGAAGGCGGGTATTCAGCCGGTCATCGTCGAA
Organism: Poa annua; assembly: GCA_026929855.1. NCBI lineage: Eukaryota > Viridiplantae > Streptophyta > Magnoliopsida > Poales > Poaceae > Poa > Poa annua. The sequence goes on from CM049431.1 coordinate 87,565,585, forward strand.
ACTGATTGTGTTGCGGTGTTCACTGCTGCTAACGCTGCGAATAGTAACCTGTCAAAACTCTGCTTCATCTACAGGGAGATTGACAACCCTAAAAAATTCTACTACTGCTTTTAGAATGTGTCTAGTTAAAAGAGATTATAATAGGGTAGCTCATGAGCTTGCTAAGCTTAATTGGATGGAAGGAACTGATGGTTTTTGGTTTCATTACGTTCCAAACCAAATCAGCCCTTTTATCGACGTCGATTGTAATAGGTTATTAAGTAATTGAAAAACCCCTTAAAATCAAAAAAAAACTATCATAATGGAAGCTTTAATCAAAGGAAACTCATATATAATGAAGTTTTCCTAATAGATAGGTATGTATTTTGCATCTATCGAAACTACCCCTTGGTGAAAAAAAAATACTACTATTCCAATCAAGAAGTATCGATCAATATGGTCCGTTGAATCCCCTAAACTGGACGGTGATATTTCCCTATCCCTACAATAAAAGGCCTCCAAATTGAGAGCGTAAAAATACTTTTCTACATGCACCAATATATCCAAATCACCAAATGTATGCATACAAAAAATGCAATATTTATTCCACGTTCATTAACTGTAAATAAAATGACTAACACAAACACACACAAAAAGCCGTCAGCACCTCGCCAAGTTCCTGTAGTGATACTGATACTGCCTACATAAGCTAGGTACAGTCTTGCACCTCGAGGCCAGAACACCATATTTTGCTGTCACATTTCCACGGTCGATTCACCGGGGCTCCAGGTCAGAAATGGAGGCGTCGTTGCCAAACGGCTCATGAACAACTCCCTCCGGAGCCTCTGCCCAACTCGTCGTGCTCCTCCCCAACGCGCCTGTGCGGCTCGGAACAAGGTAGGCCGGCGGCGTGGGCACCGGCAGCGTAATTGAGCGGCTGTTGAGCATGACGACGACCGCCGCCATGCCTGGCCGGAGGTGCGCGTCCTCCTGGACACAGAGCAGCCCCACGTGGATGCACCGCAGCATCTCGGACGGCTGGAGCCCTTCGGCCGAGCAGCCGCCGAGCAAGCCTGACACGCTCCCACGGCTCCAGTGCCTCCAAACCTGTCCATGCAAAGGGCATAATTAATTAGTTACTACTGTACATCGATCCGCCATTATGTTAAGCGTTTGTGTCTTGATGATTAGGTTCTAATCGAAAGATTACCGTGGTCAGAAGATCTTCTTGATTTGTGCCCGGGTATTGGCTGAAGGTGTTGCGGCGACCCGCCACGATCTCTAGTACGAGGACACCGAAGCTGTACACGTCCGACTTGGCCGAGAAGATGCCGTGCAGGGCGTACTCCGGCGCCATGTACCCGCTGCATTTCAAGACAGGGAAGCAGATCGTTATGTCAGCTCGGTGCCCCTACGCCATCACGCCATTTTAAGACAAGTAGGCTCACTATGTTCCGGCGATGTGGCTGGTGTTCCCGACGCTTGTATCGACGCTGAACAGCTTGGCGAGGCCGAAGTCGGAGATCTTGGGGTTCATGTCGGGGTCTAGCAGGATGTTGCTCGCTTTGAGGTCCCGGTGAATGATGGTCAGCCTCGAGTCTTCATGGAGGTAAAGAAGACCTCGAGCAATCCCCTGGATGATCCTGAATCTGTGCCCCCAGGTAAGCTCTTGCCGCCTCACGGGATCTGCACAAATTTCCATTAGATGTTAACAAGTACTGTAGTAGCATGTTTCAGTAAACACGTAGGTATGTGAGTGATGACTTGGACAATCTGAATGTGATCACTTGGGTAATACAGTAGTTGAACTAAAAGGTTTGGTATCAACCGAATAGGATTTTGTCGAGGCTCAAGTTGCAGAGGAACTCATAGACGAGGAGCATCTCCTGCTCCTGGATGCAGCAACCTAGCAGGCGCACCAGATTCTTGTGGTGGAGCTTGGCGACCAGCACGACCTCGTTCCTCATCTCCACGAGCCCTTGCTGGGAGGTTTTCGACAGCCTCTTCACCGCGATCTCCTGCCCATCATGCAGCGTGCCCTGACCGGCCAAAGAACATCCAAGTTCAGCCCAGACATGCATGGAGGTTTAAGTGTAGAATGCATGATTATCTCAACTTTACTGCTTTACGGACTTTGTAAACTGGCCCGAACCCGCCTTCCCCGAGCTTATTTTCTTCAGAGAAGTTGTCAGTGGCAGCTCTTAGAGTACTCAAATCGTACAGGAGAGACTCTGAACTCCTCAGGTCGTCTTCGTCCACACTATCTGCTGCAGCTCAAACAATAACTAGATTATTATTAAGCCTGGATGTTTTTCTTCTTCAGAGATTTATTACAGGAATCGATCGAGCAGCACTCACCGGCGCTGGAAATCTGCACATGCTCGTGGGGTTTCCTGTTCTTCCTCTTACAGAGATAGAGAGCGATCGTCAACAGCAGCAGCAGCAGCACGACAGCAACAGGAACCGAGACAGCCAGGGCTATCTTGGCTGTTGCACCGTTTCCTGCACCCACAACGAAGGTTCGTCACCTACTGTCAAGCACGAGAACATTCAGAATAGTTTACTCTTTCAACCAGTTCAGTCACTGTCTCAACTTCTCGACTCGCCACTTTTCAAAGACGCCAGATTGATTGATACGACAATTCCAAACCAAAGAAGATAAAAACTTCATGGACTCTAGTGTCAGTCAGCTAGAAACGCGTGAGCGCAGGGAACACGACACAAAATTGACGCAGACTTTTGGTGACTCACCGGCGCGTCCTGCAGGGCCGGAGTGATCGGTGCCGTTGGCTCCGCCGCCTGCTGGAACAGGCGGGGACATCGCCGCTTCGACGGCCTGGGCGCTGTAGAAAGAGTACATCTCGTACCGGACGGAGCAGCTACGGGAGAGGACATGTCCTCCCTTCTTCCCGTCGCAGGCCGGGATGCCCGAGATGGCTGTGGTGAGGCACAGGTTGCATTCGTCGCCGTCGAGATCGCGAGTGCACTGGGCCATGCCGTAGATCTTTGTGAAGGGCGTCAAGTCGGCCGCGCCGGCTGCGAACATCCGCGGAGACGAGTACGCTGCCCTACTGGTGAGGTTAGTCATCACTCATCAGTAGGCCCAGCTGCGTCTTGAACTGATTGGGCTGCGTCACGTTCACCGAGTTGCAGAGGACTAACACCACCGACGTGTCGACGGAGCCGAAGAAGCTCGCGTTCGAGTGGCGCAGAACGCAGGCGTCGTAGAAGAGGATGGAAGATTTCTGCCCGGAGCACTTACTGTTACTGGCCGCATCCCGCGCTGAGGCGTCGAGGCATGCACGGCAGTCGGAAGCATTGACGTCGGCACGGCACTGCGCGAGACCGTACGCCGCCTCGTCGACTGGCGTTGCGCCGGTGGCGTTGTCAGCGAACCCGGACGCGGCCGACGCGGTGGCGGGGAGGAAGGAGAGGAGCTCGTCGAGGTTGCCCTGAAACACGCCGCCGCGTGTGTAGTTTGTGGGGCAAATGGCTCCTATGCGACTTGAGGTGAATTCTCCACAGTACGACGTCGTTCGTTGTAATGGCTCGCATGCGACGGATCCCAGCGCAGAAATAGCTCAAGCAAGACAACCCGTTTACGCGGCTAGCTGGCTGTTAGTTAGGGGTTAGTTAGGCTGAGATTTGGTTCGGACACTGGGGTTTCTGTGCTCTGACTGGTGTGGTCCACCTAGGGCCACGTCGTCAAGAGTCAACCGTCCACGACCCTTGCCCGTGACCGTGCTCGACTCGACGGTGCTGGACTGGGCGAGCGCCGCCGTAAGCAGCTTCTCCGACAGAGGCAGCGGTTTCTTCTCCCCGGTGGTGTGGAGCGCCGTGCTCGGCAGCGGCGGAGCTATTGCGAGTGAGTATTTTCAAAACCCTAGTCCCATTCCCCCAAATATGTGGCTGAAGCTGTGTTTGTTCTTGGGGGCGATTTAGAATCGGGATTGGATAGGAGCGTGGTGGCTGAATAAGATGGAGCCCAAGATGGAGCGAGGAGACAGTGCTTCAAATCGGTAATGTCGCGCCCCCCTCTGGCCTTTCTCTTTTAGCTGTTATCGAACTCGATTTTGCGCTTGCTTACCCTGCTTACACTGCCGCCATTGACAAAACAGGGGAGGTTCCGGTTCTGCTACCATATTCGCAATTATAGTGGAATTTTTTCCCTGTAAAGCCAAGCTCAGTGATGGCAATGTTCAAGACATAGACAGAGATACCACCGTGAGGTTGGATGTCGAACTTGCAGATTTTGATCCCCAGGAATTGGAGAACATGGAGGAGAAGGCCGTGAGCAATTTGTTGGAGAGAATTGGAGAGAGTGTGGTTTGGGGTCCTGAACAAGAGGTATCTCTGCAACGTTTTGACAACCATAAAGGTGAATATGTGAGAATTGAAGATGGAGAAGCCATGGTTGCTGAAATTGATCAGCAAGAAGGGTGGGAAAGCAAACAAGTAACATTTTATGCAGAGACAATTGATCTGCAAACTCATTCCAGAGTTGGTTATGTGCCATCAAAGATGGCTGCACAGGTGGAAGATGCTGAGTGGGTTTCACGACAGAAGATGTTGGCATTGTTGACTGAACCGACTGTAGTTGCTGAAGATACGGCCCCTGAAGATACAGGGATTGATGCAGATGGAGAGGAGGGAAACCATGGTGGTAGAAAGATTGTTGTTGACTGGAATGTAGTAGAGTTGAATGAAAAAACAGATTTGGTCATTACACCAATATCTGACATTGATATGGCCCAAATGTTTGGCATTCAAGTTGATGACAAAGATAAGGAGAAGGATGACAATTCTTCGCCTGCTGATGGTAACACAGGCCCTAGAAATGCAGATGAGGATGAAGAAGAGCTGATGAGAGAGGCTGCAGATGATGTGGATGATGCAAATGATCATGAGCTGGTTTGTTTGTATGACAAAGAGAACCCAATTATTGAGGTGGGAAAGTTGTGGCCAAGCATGAATGAGTTTAGGATGTCTTTCAGGACCTATGCAGTGAAAAAAGAGTTTGATGCCAAGACTATGTGGACTGATCGAAAGAAATTTTATGCTCGGTGCAAAGGTTATGATGGTGGTGGCAATCCTTGCAAATGGTACATATCTGCCAGACTACAGCCTGATGGAAGTACAATAAGGGTAAATCAAATACCAAACCAGCATACATGTATGACCACTTCACAGAGAGGTTCAAAGATGACATCACAGCTTTGGATTACAGAGAAGATTACTCCTATCTTAGCCAAGACTCCAAACACTACTGCAAAGAGGCTTAAAGTGGACTTGGACATGAACAACTGCGAGAGCAATTACACAAGCATAAAAAAGTCCGGCCATAAAATTGCCCTGCTTCTTCAATTCGATGAGTTTCTTCATCTGCTTGTTCAGCTTGTTCAGCTTTGCCGTCACTACTGCATCCCCCACAGTAGCACCAATTGCATTGCAACCAGGAATCCCAGATTCAGGGGTAACCCCAGATTCAGACGGGTCCGATCCAAACTTCTCCGCCTCCAACGGTAAATGGACCAAATTGATTTCTTGAATTCGCTCTATGTACTCATCTAGCCACTCAAAATGGGAGCATTGCTTCAATTTCTGAAATCGGAAAGATGAACCCTATATCCCAAATCCGATGAACCCTAAATCCTAAATCCGATGAATTTGGGAGACAAAAACCAAAATTGGCATTTCAGAAGTAAAATCTCACCTTTCCCTGCTCTGGTTTGCTCTCGCATTTCACGAATTCCCGCCCAAGGTTGCCATTCTTGTCGGTCGTTGTGACTAGCCGCTTCAGGGGTGCGGTACGGGTGCAGGCAGGGCACCTTGTCATGGGCACTGCGCCAAAGCGCGACCATGAGCGGCCGGGGGCTGAAGCGGAGCTCGACATTGCTAGGTCGCGGCCCGGAACGGCGTTGCTGCGTGTCGTCGCCCCGTCGCCGGAGAAGAAGAACTGCAACGGTCGGCGAGGGAGGAAGGCTCGGGTGCGGGCTGCACGGCTCGGTGTCCTCTCTTGTATAGTGATGAGCTGGATAAGTTAGTGGGTCCCACGTTGTGGGTCCCGCCACGCGTTCAGGTTGTTAGGTACCGGCTCACCTGATTCGAGTTTTAAACATGTGTCTTTGGATTAGGCAGCACTGTCGCACGCCAGCTATTTTATCCAACGCATCCATCGCATGGAAGCCATTACAACGAACGACGTCGCACTGTGGAGAATTCATCTCAACGATGTCGCATAGGAGCCATTTGCCCGTAGTTTGTGTTGCTCGGGCAGTCGATGTACACAGGGCCCTCGGCGGCCTGGGTTGCGCCAGCACGGATGAGGAGGAGGAGGAGGATGAGAGATTGGAGGCTCAGGCTACGCATCATAGCTCGTGGGGAGGGCGCCATTGCTGGGTCCGTAACGTGCTGCCGAGGAGGTGAGAAGAAACCACCTTTGCAAGCAGGTGAGTTAATTACAAAAAACCACCACAATTGGTGCTAGGGTTTCAAAAAACCACCTGGATTCAAAAAAATTGCGCGCGACCACCGGCCCAGCGCTAATAAATTTTACATAGCCACCAGTCGGGGTCTAACCGTGCACGACGCTGACTTAATGAGGATTATGACAGACGGGGCCCAGCTGCAGGTGCCACGTGGCAAGTTTAACACTGCACCGATTAAATTTGGACTTTTATGCAATTTTCCAAAATTAAATATCCAAATAAAAAAAAGGGAACGGGACATCTTCTTCCTGCCCGACCCGGCCGCCTGGGCACTCCACCCGCCGCGCTCGCCGCTCGCCGCCCGCCGTCGCTCCCCGCTCGCGCGGCTGCTCGCCCTGCACCGGAGCCCTTCCTCCGTCCGAATCCAGCGCCTCATCTTCGAGCTCTCCCGCGCCGGCGTCAGCATCCAGGTAGTTAACGTAGACACGGCGGGCGGGGCACGGCTGGCAGGGCACGCGCATGAGCAGCAAGCAGGGGCGCGGCGCGGTGCGAGCAGGGCGTGGTGGGTGGGGCGCGGCCGGCGCGCGCAGGGCGAGGTGGGTGGGGCGCAGCCGGCACGCGCAGGGCGGGTGAAAGAGCATTTTCCCCCATGTGTGGTTTTGGTAATTGAATGACAATCTCTATGGACTAATGTTTGCTTTTGAGATATCATTATAGATCATGTCCATGGAATTGTGGAGTTCATGTGTTGGACTCTTGAAGCTTATGTGTTGAGTGAAGCTTATTGCAAGAATGTCTTGAAGATTCAAGACATCATCTTAGTGAAGAAAAGATGAGTTGTGCAAGACCAAGAGAAGCTTTCTCGAAAAGATCCTATGCTTGGTGCTTGCAATGGATACATGAAGACGAAGCTTAGCGAGACTCTCCCATTGTGAGCATGGGGGGGTATTTGGAGAAGTCTTCATCAAGCAAGTGATTGGACGCGCAATCAAGAAAGATGACCCACTTGAAGATATCAAGATGTTCATCATCCAACTCAAGTGGAATGCTCAAGGCAAAGGTATGATCTTGATAGGGCTATAGGATAGATAGGCGTACTATCAAGAGGGGCTCTCAAGTTAGTAACTTGATCGCATTCTTGTGGAGAGCTCAAACCTTTGCATACTTGGCATATCATGTTTCTTGGTTCTTATTTGTCTTTTATGTTGGTGAGGAATTCGAGCTTGGTTCATCTCCATGTCAAGCTCTAGTTCATCGAAATCGGTTTTTCTTTGGACAACTTGTTGCGTTTTCGGTGGCGGAAATATTGCCGGTTCTACCTTGAGGAAAGTCCCACACCTTTCCATGTGTGGAGATTTTACTCTATTTATGGGATGCAATATTTATGGGTAGTCATCATCGCTATCTTTCCAACAAAATTGGTCTCTCCTCATTTGGAGTTCATTTGCAAAAGTTATAGCAGTTTTCGTTTCGGTGTTCTACTGATTCGGATTATTGGGGCCGGATATTCCGCCCTACCGAAATTTCCGGTTCCCCAGCTCATCCAAGAAAACGGCTAAGGAAAGGAGAAAAAGGGTTCTGACTCCAGTCGGAAATTGTGCTCGGAAATTTCCATATACCGGAATTTCCGAGTGCCCCCAGAAAAGTCCTCCAGAAATGGCTAAGGAAAAGTTTGGTTTTGCTTCTGACTCCAGCCGGAATTTCCGAGCTCTCTTAGACTGGAATTTCCGGGTGACCGGAATTTCCGAGTCTCTCTAGAGCGGAATTTCCGAGTCTCACTTATACCGGAATTTCCGAGTGTCGAAACAGCCAACGGCTATATTTCCTGGAGGGGTATAAATACCTCTCCCCTTCTTCTTCCCCAGCCAATCCAAGGCAGCACGACTTTCCCCTCTCTCCTACTCCATTGTTGACCTTGGAAAGCTCTCTTCCCTCTCAATCCCTCAATTGAATCTTCCATATTCTTTAGGGAAAGTTGAGAGGAGATCTAGATCTACAATCCTACCAATCCATCTCTCCTCTAAGTGAGGGGAACTTAGTGGATCTAGTTCTTGGAGTTCCTTTGTGGTTCTTCCTCTTTATTCTTCCTCTCTTCTCCCCCCTTAAGCATTAGTTGCTTTTGGTGGGATTTGGGAGTGAAGGATTTGACTCCTTTGTGGTTTCCTTTGTTCTTCCTCTCTTATTCCCCCATAAACATTTGTTGTTGTGTTGGAATTTGAGAGTGAAGGACTTGAGCACTTCGTGTGCTCTTGCCATTGCATTTGCATCGGTTTGAGCCCTCCACGAGGATTCGTGGTGGTGTTACTTGTGAGTTTGTTACTCTTGGGTCTTTGGACCCTAGACGCCTTTTGTGGCCAAGACCTTTTGTGGTCACTTGAGAGCCCCCAATTAAGTTGTGGGTGTGTGCCTCAAGACTTGGGAGCCCTCAATTAAGTTGTGGGTGTGTGCCTCAAGAGTTGTACGGGATTCGATCTCCGCCCCAAAGGAGATCAATAGTGGAAGCTGAAATCGAACCTTTTGTGGTTGAGTTCATCAGGAGAAGAAGGTGAGTCTTTGTGGCGTTGCGGCTAACCTGTTGTGGTTGCGCACACCTCTCCAAACGAGACGTACACCTTTGGGTGGAACTCGGGAATACATCCTCGTCTCCGCGTGTCTCGGTTATTTCTATACCCGAGCTCTTTACTTATGCACTTTACATTGTGATAGCCTTCGTGCTTGAAGTCATATATCTTGCTATCATCTTGTTCTTGTATTGCTTAGCTTAAGTTGTTGGTGCACATAGGTGAGCCTAGTTTATATATATCTAGGTTGTATGCTTGTTAAAGTAAACCTCTAGTTTTATTCCGCCTTTATCAAGCATTCCGGAATTTCCGGGTCATTGTGGACCGGATATTCCGGCTACTCGGAATTTCCGGGTCACTCTTGGACCGGATATTCCGGCTCCTCGAAAAAGTTTTTAAATCGCCTATTCACCCCCCCCCTCTAGGCGACGTCTATCCGTTCAGCGGGGCACGGCTGGCTGGCACGGCCGGCGCGTGCATGAGCAGCAAGCAGGGGTTTCGTAAATCCATCTCACTCTTCCCAGTTGCTAGCTAGCACTGTCTTCTCTTTTGACGACTTGAGCAGCTTCAGAGAAATGGCATCAGCCGGTAGGCACAAGGTGAGATCTGATGAACCCGGCGGGCACCCATTCCGAGCAGCCAATAGATTTATTCATCGGGCACTTACATAGTTTGCAAATTTTGTAATCAGGCGTTTGCTTCACGAACTGAAGAACTGCACAAGGACAATGTGTTCAAAGTGAACTGCGGCGCGAGCAGGGCGGGGCGCGGCTGGCCGCCAGGCCGAGCGTCGTGCGGGCATGAGCAGCAAGTAGGGGCCGCGTCTGTGCGCCGGCGCCAGCCGCGAGGACGTGCGGTTCTACGTCCCGTGGATTACAGCCTCGCGTGCAGCGCGCGGGTAAGCAGCGCGGTGAGCAAAGGCGGCGGCGCAAGCTTGCAGGGGCACGGTGGCGGCGCGAACTTGCGGGCACAGCGGCGGCGCGAACTTGCAGGCATGGCGGCGCGCGGGTGAGCCACGGCAGCGCCACCAGCTTGGCCACAGAACGTTGACTGCCAGCCTTGTGGCTAGTCTGGACACCTGCAGCAACGTCCTCGCGACGGCCGCCACTGCAAGCCCGTGTTGTGCGAAGACGGCCGGCCCTTCTCTCTGCCACCGCGAGCAACGGCCTCGCACGTCCGGAACGCTCGGTGGGATACCGCGGCGGCGCATGGTGGTGGATGGCCGGGAGTGGAGGCCCGCAGAGCACGGGTAGTAAGAAGATGTCTTGTTCCCATTTGTTTTTTTTTCGAAATTTGCAGAAAAGTCCATAATTAATCGGCATTCACCGTGCAGTGTTAAACTTGCCACGTGTCCCTGAGACTGGGCCCCCTTGTCATAATCAGTTTTAACTGAGCGTCGTGTCCGGTTAGACCCCGACTGGTGGCTATGTGGAATTCATTAGCGCTGGGCCGGTGGCCGCGCGTAATTTTTTTAAATCCAGATGGTTTTTTGAAATCCTAGCATCAATTGTGGTGGTTTTTTGTAATTAACTCCAAGCAGGTGCATGGATTGGAAGAGGAGATGAATGGCATGGGGATGGTCTCACGGTCACGGCACAAAAGGGCCCTGCATTTCATGGTGGACCATGAGTCCATGACTAGTCCACGGCGTGGGAGATTGACTCTATTTACAGTACGTTGACAAATTTTAATTTTGAGGTGCGAGGGCATCTCTAGTTAATTAAAAGTGTTCAAGAAATAAAATATGATATTATTGATATCACTTTATTTCCAGTTATATGATATATTGGATCAGTATGCTATGTTAGTTATCTTTAATTAAAATATAGTGGAATTAAGATAAAATGGTTTGTCCCCTTATAGCTAGTTAGGCCACATTACATATTAGAATTATCTTATTTTGATGTTTCTTCTACACTTTTACTCACTCCGTGTCACAATACTCAACACTTTACAAACATGAACATGGAAAAACTTTGTATATCACTCTTTCTTAGAATATGGTGCTAAGAATAAATTATATTGTTCTAAGCTTACTCTGTAGAATGTTTATATGCCAGAAGTCAAAGTTAGAGAAGTATGACTCCTAAGTTTTCCATACTTTTTACTTACTCTGATCTTCATTCAATGGTTCTGACTTCTACACACCCGAAAACATGTATTTTCTATGCAAAATGACTATGTGTCTTAGATAGCATATTTCAAGAGTATTGAGCAGTCGTCAATGTTCTTATATAATTGAAATGACATGTGCTCTTATGTTGATTTTGTTATTTGAGAGAAATACACACAGAATATCCCCAATATGTCTACCATAAACAATTCATAAGAATTAAGTGTACAGTTTATAGATTCTCGGATTAAAAATAGTATTATCACTCCATACTTGGATATAAATATGAAACATATTAAGCGGGAATCTCTGGTGAGTTAACTCTGTGTGAATCCTTAATTCAAAATAGTTTAAAGTGTGAGGGATATTCTCACCGATACTATGCCCACTAATATTGTATCTTTATCTTTTAGTTGACACTTTGTGTCTCATTAAGTCAGAATATAATTCGTTGAGGCTCAGCCTTTTATATCATTAAGTCTATAAATTTCTTAGTGTGAGGGACATTCACGTCGATAGTGTGACTAATGTTGTGGCTTCATTAATATTAAAATTCCACGACTTCAAATTTCGATCATCCGCATGCGTTTTTGTGAGAGTGTTGGTCTCTTGAAGGTCAAATAAATATATCATTTACGTGTACTTGATAATAGAAGCATTGTACAATGTGCGACTAATATCTTCACTTCATTAATTTTAAAATTCCACAAGTCCAAAACTTCTACAGATGTTTAGTGACTTTTAAAAAAGTTGTGTATACAACCATAGATACAATGTACTCCCTCCATTCACAATTATCCTACAGTCTGAATTTAGCGAAGATCAAACTTTATAAATTTTGATCAGATATATAGGAAATCAATATCTAATATATAGGATTGCTATAAAATGCATTTTCATATCATACCAATTTTAATACTCCTGCCGACCGGAAACAGATGTCTTGTATTTGTCTCTATTTGAATATATGTAGATATGCTTTAGTATACACATAGACCCGAATTTGAACAAATCAAATACATCTATTTCGGGACGAAGGGAGTATGAATATTGATATTTACTTCTATACACCTTTTTTTTTAAAGACTTCTATACACCTTTTGTTAGACATTATAAATAATCCTAAGTTTTGGTACCACCTATGTAGTGCATGGTAATGGAAAATCGAACCATGTGGATCTTATGACTTTTTCTCCATCGACACGTACATGTCTTGAGAAAGGAGAATACATACATTCATTTACATCGTTGTCAAAATCCATAGGATGGATCAATACGTAGATCTTTTGCTGATGGGTACCGTACGGCTGATCGGTCCATTGCGGCTGGATGTTTACATCTCGTCGGCCGAGATAATCTAATCATCTAGCAGGAGTTGAATTTTAAACAACAGATAAGGATATCGCAAGTTAACTACCTAATAAATATGAGTCCTATGATTATACGTCCTAACATTTCCTGTTTTTTTTTTCAGCCGTCACGTTTAAACAACATTGAGGATACACAAACTAACCAAGGGAGGTCAGGTCACGTCTCTCAACATAAAAGTTGTGCCAACCATGTTACATAACTTTAATTTAAGAAATCTTAACCATTCATTTTAGATCTAACCATTAAAATTAATTCAAGTGATGTGGATTAATCTGGTGACTCAAAAAACTAACTCATTTTGCTTTTCGTATATAATAGATTACACGCGTTGTACACAAACTTGACTGGTTTTTCTTAGAGAGATAGCACGGTGGCCCTCGTAAATGCGAGGGCATCATCTCTAATTGGTTGAAAGTGTTCAAGAAATAAAAATATGATATTGTTGATATCACTTTATTTCCAACTATATGACAATAAATGAAAGTGAGTCACATCCTTTGGTAATCTGAATTTCATGGTCAAATTATTATCATCTCATACGGTATTGGATGAGTATGCTAGGTTAGTTATCTTTGATTATAATATTCTGGAATTAAGATAAAACAATTTATCCTCTTTAATAGCTAGGAAGGCCACATTAAATATTGGAATGATCTTGTTTTAATGTTTTTTCATCCCATTATTTACTCACTCCGTGTTACGATGCTCAACACTTTGGAAATACGAACACGGAAAAACTTTGTATATCATTTATTCTAAGAATATGCTAGTAAGAATACATTATTTTGTTCTAAGCTTACTCCGTAAAATGTTTATCATGACAAAACATTGACATATGTCCTCTTCCATGTATTCATAATCACATTCAAATGGCATACAGATTGTCAGATAATTCTTCACTAGTAGATTGATGAACTCATGAACAATGGTGGTAAACTCACTGTCAATTCCTTCAACCTTCAACTTGATACGACCAATCCCATAAGGAGCATATATGCTGGAACTCTCCTAATCATCAAGGTTGTATAAATCTCATGCCACATAAATTCACATCAATGTGATCCCTTTAGAGTCGTGAGTGTTCTACGACATGTTGACAAGAACACCACATATATGTAATTTTTGTTGCCCACCTTGCAAGCCAAATTCTTGTGGTACACTCTAAGAATAGTTTCATATAAAGGCAACAGTTGTGTTTTCTCTCCAATTATTCAGTTTCCCGATAAGGCGGTAAGTAGAGATATTCGAGAGATTCTTGCTCATTGGCTCGGTTCCAACATGCATTCTTGTTCCACTTGGGTTGGTTGCACTGTCAAATTCACATCCAAGTAAAACGAGCAAACTCATCAAATGAAGATTCTCTCTTATAAGTTCCATATATCCAAGTCAATGTCCTTTCTTAATCCTCCCAAAGTGGATAATGGCAGAGTTGTATGTATAGTTTATGATGAACTCTGCTATGCGTTCGACGTTTCCGCGTCCGACGGAGCAGCATGGCCCTAAGATCAAATCACTTCATCAATAGTGTCCAACAGATTGTAGTGTCGTATGAAAACAGATACAAACTATCGGACGCAAAGCAATTCCGGTACTCATAGCGGATTATATGATGATATGTTGATCCATATCCCATTGCCCTCTCTCTTGACTTTTCTTCTTCTCCGGTGGAGACTAATCTGAATTTTAGTGGAAGCCTCCTGGGTACACCACATCTACTCAAAGCTGAAGGATACCAATAAAATATTAATGTAAATTCTAAATTTCAACAATTTATACTTTTTTGAGAGAATTCTCAATTTGTATGGGATCTCAACAGGATGTAATATGTGCTAGTGAAACTTCCTAAGAAATGTTGGAGAGCCATAGCCAGAGCCAGCACGGTTCACGGGTGGGTCAACTTCACCCAAAGATTTGGATATGTCCATATATTAGCTATACTCCTCCGTTCTCAAATAATTGTAATTTAGTTTTGTTCTAAGTCCAACTATTATAATTTTGACCAACTTTATATGATAGCAAAAGTTAGCAATGTCATGACATAAAATTAGTATATTATGAAATTATATTTCAAGATGGATCAAGTGATATTAATTTTATGTCATAAATGTTGCTAATTTTCTGTAAAATTGGTCAAAGTTAACAATATTTGACTTAGAACATAGCTAAAATTCACTTATTATGGAACGGAAAGAGTAGGAAAGAAGACGGAGAAATGAAATAATGGTAGGTTCAACTCATGTCTATATTTACTCAAAAGTCAATCGCACATAAATTTGACCGTGTTACACACAAAAATATGAACTCTATCAATTCAGTATCAATAGATTGACCGTAAATAAATTTTATTATTTATATAATATCGCAGATATTGATATGTTCTTTCATGTATTTGGTCAAATTTGCTAACGTTTTGACTTCTAAATTATACACGTTATTCATTCAATGGAAAGGAGGTAGTATTGTATTATCTTTGTGCAATCTTCGTATACACTACATATATTAACATCAAGCCCGAAACCATAGAGTAACCTTTTAAAATATTGTGCAATAACTGTATATACACTTATTCTTTACATCAACGCCAAGACCATTATCTCAGAATCAGCCTAAAATAAGTATCTAACGAATTCGATCCATTTTTTTATCGGGGCAATCTGGAACATGTTTGTATCTTCAGGCACTCAGATCAGTGCTCGACTCTGAAGCGTACAAGGACTTGATCTCCTCCACATCGTTGTAGCTCCCAAGGAATATTGGAGATCTCTGGTGAATCTCTGTAGGAACAAGTTCAAGGGCCTGCGACGTGAAACCAGAGACAAATTGTCACATAAAGCACGCCAAGGATCGGCAAGAACATGAAGTTAAGATACTGTGAGTTTATAAGAGTCTACATGCATTTCTGCAGGTTCAAATATGCTACTACTAGAATCATACGAATTGACATGGTAGTATAAAGATGAAAATGTTACTCTGACAATAAGGAATTTGGTGAATTCAGTTCAGCCTACCCGCTGTTTGCCTGTGAAAGATTGGCCTCCAGCTTGCTCCATCAGGAACGACATGGGGAACACCTCGTACAGAACACTGAAATTCAGATTTCACCAGCCTCAGGAAAGCATATGGATAATCAGCTGAGGATAACATGAAGGACACTGTCAGCATTGGCATACCGGAGTTTTCCGTTCAGGCTCTTCTTGTCTGCAGGGTACAGAAATATGCCTCCATATAGCAGGGTACGGTGAACGTCAGCAACCATACTGCAGAGTTCAGAAGGATCAACATATCATCATATTATAGCAGTAAACATAACATAAGATCATTAGGTTCAGTAAACTATGAATAACCAGACTGAAACAGCTGTTGAAGTGTTTCACTTTGCTGACAGACTAACAGCTGAAAGGCTGACTCACCTTCCAATATATCTCAAGGATTTCGGTGATGAACCATCTTGAGGAAACTTGCATCTCTCTACAAACCTGCAAATGGTGGCTTTAAAGTTCAGCTTAACTTCTTAATAGCATGCGTTGTTTGACAACTGAAAATGAGATTTAGTACAAACTTCGCTGTGGGCACGTCCCAGTTTCTGGCGTTTCCTTCATTGACGGAATAGATCTTCCCTTTACTCGGTATCTGAGCAATAAGAAGGTACAAAAATAGAAATAATTACGATGTTGTAGTTCAGTCCAAAATAAATGTTCTGTAGTAGTAATGTAGTATAGCACAGACCTTAATGTTGGGATGTGTGAGTATGAACTCCCCAAGGGAAGGATCAAGGGTGAAACCGTTTACACCATTTCCAGTGCTTAATACAAGCTGCCATCAGTAAGAACAGAGCGGTCATTCTAGGATGAAGAGTTGGGGCGAACTAATGGGAGTGAAAAACTGAAAATACAACTTTGGGGAAACATGGTTACCGTGCATGAACTCCCATACATGCAGTATCCAGCAGCGATCATGTTGGTTCCAGGTTGCAGCACGTCCTCCAGAGTCGCATTGTCCTTGTCTTTGATCATGTAGATCCCGAAGATCTACAGGGCAGAACATAAACACTCGGTTGCATTGGCATGTGCGATGTCATAATTTGTGAACATGAACGCATATATACCGTGCCGATGGAGACCCCGCAGTCGATGTTGGAGGAGCCATCCAGCGGGTCGAAGCAGACGCAGTACCTGAACAGCAAGAGAAACCATATGCAGATTCGATATGAGACAAAGCAAACCGAGCATATGATGGTTGCAGCCAAGATCGAAGAGCAGAGTAAACTGTCTGGATTGGCTTACTTCCCGCGGAGTGGGCCGTCGACGAATATGGCCTCCTCGTTCTCTTCAGACACAAGAATACACTGTACAGAGAACAGAACAGAGAGAAAAATTCAGAGTCTTAATTAATTAATAAGATTCCGAAAAGATAACTACTGATCTGATCTAATGTTTAGGAGAGTCAGAGCATTACAGTGCGGCCACTACTGACGAGCGCTTTGACAAAGACCTCATTGGACAGCACGTCGAGCTTCTTCTGCTCCTCCCCCTGCTCTCTCACATCGATCAATCGCGTGTTAGTTTTGTCAACGCGCGCACCGCGACTAAACAAAAGCGAGAATGGGACTTGACTCTCGAGGTGAGGTGTAGTGCAGGTGATCAGGGGGATAAGTTAGAACCTTAATTAACTACTAGGTGTGGCGTGTTGCCAGATGACGGGAGCCTGGTTACCTGTATGTTGGTCTCTCCGGCGAGTCCGATGAGCTTGGCGAGGCCGGCCTTGTTGACGGCGGACGCGACGAACTTGCAGCCGAGGACGATGTGGGAGAGGAGGATCGTGAAGTCGCCTCGGGACTCCGGGTGGCGGCCCTGCTCGTTCAGCGCGTGCCGCGTGATCGTCATCAGGTCCGTCCGCTGCGCCTCCGCCGCGTGATCCATCTCTCCGGGCTAGAGCTAGCTGCCTCGCTACGGTGCCGATGGCCCTTCTCGATCGTGGCAAGCGAGTGAGCAATGGTGGTGGGAGATGGAAGAGCAGGAGGAGGCATCCGGTGCGCGGTCCAGGGATTGATATAGGCATGAGGCTGCGTGCCGGATCAGGTGCGTGGTTCCACGTCTGTGCTCCGCATGGATATGCTTGGCAGCGCGGCAAACGTGTCCGGGAAACTAGCGATGAACAACTGGATTACCGACTGACTGGAATAAGCGGGCACCGGCCCATTTGACCAGGACACTCAGCAAGCATCCCCGTCATTGTCAACGTGTATGCTCGACCTGATCCTGTCAAGCAAGAGTAGTGGCACATTACAGACTCATCAGATACACAAAACAAATCCCTTTCAGCGTGTTTCACTTAGTTGACTATGGAAGGATAATACAGCGATGACATTCAAGAGGTACGGAAGAGATAACCTTGGGGCGATAAGGACCGCAACCTACAGCCGATGTCATAGGTTGTTTGCTAGCATGATCCAACAACAGCTGGAGTATGTATGTAGTCATCATCACCTACCGTCCCTATCGTACTCAATTTCCTCCCAACAAATGCTTCAGAAATATCAAAAGGAAAACAGAACCAGTTTAACAGTTCTACTGCATTTTTTTATGTTGGGAAATGATACAGGAGACAGATAAATGGATTTGGATTCTTATTGGTGAACTGCTCTGGATGACTATTAGTTCCAGACGTGATATCTGATGCAGCTTATTGAAGGTTAGTCCCATCGTCCTGCTCATATAACTAGTACATCGAAACGAACGACTCTGTAGCATCAGACACTACAGAAGTTCAGAGAATGAAACTGTCGGTGTTGCCAAGACATTTGGCAAAATGTTTCAGGGGTTGACCCGGCTTGAGGACTATTACCACAGAGTGGGTTTTAATAACAGATCAAATATTCAAATTACACTCCGACTCCAGTACCCAGACACGAAAAATAACTTACTATCTACTTCTATTTGTTCAGGAGGTGGAAATGGGGTCGGATTGGATGGCAAAATTAAGCATGCAGAGTTGCAGGTCTTGCTTGCTAGAATCATGACAGGAAGTTCGTAGATTTGCTAAATACTACTGTACTGTGGTAGTAATAGCACTCCAAGTACACAATCTGCAAGATGGATGATCTTTACAGAAATGCAACAAGCAAGGAAAGAAGCAGCTCCGTACCGTGAAATACAAAAATGTTATGGTTAAGAACAGCAGTTAACTGATTGCATGCATCAGGTAACGAAGAAGTAAAGTATAAGAACAGATTTCATGCATCAATTGACTGAACAAAAGGTACGAGCATGCCAAAGATAAATGAGTAACCAGAGCATACCGACATGCTCAGCATGATTTTCTTGGCCTCTTGGGGGATGAAAAGTGTTAAGACCCAGAGGCAGCCAATTGGGATATGATTTGATTTGAGGCTTTCAGCCAACACTCATGTGAGGCTGTATGTGATGATACAATAGTAGACAGATTCAGATATAAGGTGCAATAACAGATTCATGAATCCAGTAAACTTTAAACTTTGAGAAAAAATGTGCAAGTAATATCTCAACGATAAACAGAAGGAATTAACCAGACGTTTTGCCGATTCAATGCCCAATGGAGTAATCCAATGGTTTGGCGCCTTCGGCTGACAATCCAAAAATTTAGTCAGGTTATCAAATTAGAACAAGATATCAGGATAAAGTTATTCGACATCTTCCGAATTGGGAGAAAAGAAGTTTTGATCTACTTTTATTTTGTTCAGATTGGATAACAAAAGGCACAAGGAAATGCAAGAGTTCTTGCTGAATCATGACAGTTAGTTCATGCATTTGCTAGATGCTAGTAAATACAACTCCAAGTCAGGTCATACATTTGCTAAATACTGGTAAATACGACTCCAACTACACTATCTGCAAGACGAGAACGATCTCTACAGCAATGCGACGAGCAAAGAAAGAAGCTGCTCGGCAGCATGAAGGCATTGTGGAAGGGTGCGTGACAGATACAAAATCTCATAGTTCGCCTAAAAATTGCATGGTTCAGAACAGCATAAGATTTCATCTAAGGCTGTATGTGATAAATACAGAGGAGCAGGGTTCAAAATGAGGTGTATTAAATTTCCTCAGTTAAGGAAGAAAAGTTACAACTACTATTGTGCCATAAATAAACAGAAATGAGTGTCCTCCTGGTCAGGTAATTTGTAAGAACCATGAGAGATTGACAGACTATTCATGCAAAATGCTAAATACTACTCCGTAAATACAAAATGCTAGTACACAATCTGCAAGACGAAGAATGTTCGCCACAGCAATGCCACAAGCAGGAACGACGCTGCTCGTGCTCAGTAGCATCAGAGAACAAGGCATTTAGAACGGGTGTGAAGATTAAAAAAAACTTCTGGTTCAGAACAGCACAAGACACATTCCAAGACTATGTGAAGATACAACAGCAGAACAGTGTTCAGAAATAAGGTGCAGTTACATACTTCACGAATCCAGTAATCTTTGATTAGATTGTACCAAGAAATATTGTGCTGTCGTTAAACATAAAGGAGTGACCAGAGCAAACCAACATAGGCAGATCCAATTCCGTAGACAGATGAAGTATGTTCAGATTCAGAAGCATCATATACAGGTAATTCAATGATTTGGGGATTTTAGCTGATGCAAGATGACAACCAATAATCTCGATAAACTGACCCAACACCAATTCAAACTTCTAACAAGATAACAATGACAACCAATTAAAAGTGCAGAGCCGGAATTCAGATCTGAAAGCCAACCTTGTTTTCTTTGCTGATGATAGAACACACCCAACATAACGCTAAATATCATGGTACAGAACAGCAAACCGCACCATGTAAGGCTACATGTGATAGATCCAACAGTAGAGCAAGGGTTCAGAAATCAGGTCCAGTGACAGATCTAACGAATCGAGCACATTTATGCCAACGACAAACAGAAAGGAGTAACCAGAGGTACTAACATAATATGAATGATTTGTGTAGGAACGATTGGAACATGAAGAGACCTAGAAGTATTCAGATAGGTTAGGCAATATGGTGCCTTCAGCTAACAACCAAGTTCGTCACAGATATACAAATTACATGGTATCAGAATAACTAACCACGCATTCGTGCAAATCCGTGGCAACACCATACTGTAAAAACAATTAAAGGTGCAGAGAACAAGATTCAGATCTGATAGCCAACATTTTTCATTGCTGATGATAACAAGACGGTAACATCAGACACTACCCGAGAACAGAACATAACACAGGCAAAGTAGCACTAAGAACAGAGGAAATCCTTATACCGCGGCTTCTAGAATCCAACACACACAAAGATCAGCTAAACACCTCTACACCACATCCAGATCTGACACTAGGCACGGAAGACCCTCCTTACGCCCTCTCGCCCCTGATGCGGCGCGCGAGCTGGATGTCCTTGGGCATGATGGTGACGCGCTTGGCGTGGATGGCGCAGAGGTTGGTGTCCTCGAACAGCCCGACGAGGTACGCCTCGGCGGCCTCCTGCAGGGCCGACACGGCGGAGCTCTGGAAGCGGAGGTCGGTCTTGAAGTCCTGCGCGATCTCCCTGACGAGGCGCTGGAAGGGCAGCTTGCGGATGAGCAGCTCCGTGCTCTTCTGGTACTTGCGGATCTCGCGGAGGGCGACGGTGCCGGGGCGGAAGCGGTGGGGCTTCTTCACGCCGCCGGTCGCCGGGGCAGACTTGCGCGCCGCCTTGGTCGCCAGCTGCTTGCGGGGCGCCTTGCCGCCGGTGGACTTGCGGGCCGTCTGCTTCGTGCGGGCCATCGGGTAGGGAGGGAGGGTTGGGGAGGCTGGGGTGGGTGGGGGAGAGGGTGCTGGAGCTCGCCGGAGATTGATGGTGGGGATTGGAGTGAGGAAGAAGGTGGGTGGAGGGACGTATTTATAGGCGGCCGGTGGGCGCGGGGCTGCGAAATTTTTGGATGTTCGGGAGCGGGAGGTGGATTTTGGAGCGTTGGATTTTGGGGAGGTGGACGGCGTGGATGCGGTTTCGGGTGAGGCACGCGGATCGTGAGGGTGGATCCGTGGCGTGGTGGTTTCCTGTGTCCTGATTGGTTGGAGGCGAGTCAGCTCGGCTTGGGAGCGACAACCATGAGCTGTTGTGGTCCGCGCTGCTTCAAAAGGTTTACGTTTAGGACTCTTCCAAGAAGAAGAATATACTTTTAAGCCACACTAGTGAACGACAGAGGGTATGTTTGCTTGGTGCTACAATTTGTCATGCCAAAAAATTGACAGCCTATGATTTTCTAACAAATGTTTATTTCTTGCTAAAAGTCTGGCTGGCATTGGAGACCCACCCTCTTCATAACAGGAACTTATGTGTACTTGATCATACATGAGAAACCTTTGTTACTACTAGATCAGGTAGGCGCGCGTTGTCGCGTCCGTCTATTAGAAAAGTATAATGTCAGGAATATATAAATCTATTTTGAATTTAACTTGGAGGTTTAATATATTGAAAGGACGTAATAATTTGAAGTTCACGAAACAATACAAAGGTGTATATAAAAATACAAAAGGACAAGTGTTTCAAAACATACAAAAATTACTATATGGTGTTCATAGTAACGAAAATCAAGAAAAAACTGCTAACATCACTCATATGCCATTATTTAATGTTATACCTTCTCTTCCACAATAAAGTCACAACCAAATATGGTATATAGAGAGTAGGCTCATCCTTTCAAAACCATTGGGAGCCCTTTCGCAACCATCCGGAGTAGGTCCAGTGTACACTCCCTGCTGATGTAGCTTTTCATGATGGATTATAAGAAGACATTAGGCACACAACAGAGCTACACATCCTATGGAGTTTAGAAATTAGATATCAAGAATAAAAAATTACGTACTGAAATATGAAGAAAGTTGTGAAAACCACATTATAATCAATCACCTGTCCACATGTGTGTAAGGAAACTTTAAATAAAAAACATGAATCTCTATGAAGACAAATAAATAAAGGGAACAGATTATTTGTGTGCTTTAGGCTAGCTTATCAGGTTTAATCAAGTTCAGTGGCATAATGCTATGGCATCCATCAAGAAAATTATATGCCAATTATGTACGGTAGTAAAACCACAAGCATTCACAAATTAGAGACCAAATGGTAGAAGTCGCTAATAAATTACATACCATCATTACTGCACTATTCATATTTCATAGTCAAACTTGTTCCACATGATTCAGAAAAATATCTAAAATAAGCAGAAGTAAATGATATTTGCTGACATATACTGCAACATAAGCTTAAGACGCTGACAGACTCCATTAATTGTACCGTATAGTTTGTTGACTCACTACTCATATATATAGCCATTGGTTTGCTTTCGATCACTTAACCTGCAGCGGAGAAAAATGCAGAAAAAGAGAAGGGCATGAGTCATGCACTACATATAGCCTATAGGTCAAATGAAATAATGAAGTTTGCACGTGAAGACTCCAGAATAATGTACTTACGCTGGAATTATGTTGTTGATCAAATGTTACCTTGACATCCCATTAAATTTGAACAGAAGATACCTAAGGCATTTATTTGACTTACAACATGGAACGAATTGTCAAGAGAAACAAAACCGGAAATCTATCCTTCCTAAGCAAATTGACAGTATGCATTATAACATGAAACAAAATGATGGGTGAAGAGAACATGTATATGTGTACCCTTCCAATTTATGATCTTCCACTGTTGTCTGTGAAATCAAGGAAACTGTCAAAGGCAAGTAGACATGTGATTTTACACTCTTGTTCTGAACCAAGGATATCACAGGACGACAGAGAAGTTGCCACCGGTGCATCATCCCATGCCCATGTTATGTTTGTGATAAGCCGCTCGATGACGACAAGCCTTCTTCATGTTGCTTCCAGTACTTCCCCGGCTACCTCGATCGCTTTTGCTTGTGGAGCACCCACCAGATAGGGAGCGGCATCTTCGTGTCCGACCGGGCGCCATACAGGAAGAGGGAGAAGAAGCTGTCGTCGGGGTCGGTCGCCATGCCGCCCTAGACCAATGGCGACATGTCGCATTCCGGGGAGCTCCGCCGGATGATCGACGTCTCCTCCTCGGCGGCGCCGTCCCCGGCCTCCTCCTCACACCGCATCTCTGGGCCCCGGCTACCGCCGCCACGCCGCATCAAGGAGCAACACAACTTCTTTCGCCCGCCGCCGTCATCGTTGCCATCGGATTCTCTCTGTCCTTCTCTCCACTCGCTGGGTAGTGGCGCACATCTAGGTCTCACCCTAGATCGGTCTCACCCTATAACGGGACCGGGAAGGGTGTGGTGGACTGGTGATGGCTTGAGGTGCGTGCGGCTGCTTCAACGAGAGGGCGAGAGAAGGGGAAGGGGAGGGGGAATGAAAAGGTCAGAGAATTTTGGGTGAACGCTCGGTCTCACTTGGTTCGGGCGGCGCGGGCGTGGTGGATCGAGGGCAAGGCGCGGCGCGGTGGAGCGAGTGAGCTGTTGACTTTCCAGAGGGTGCGCTCGGCTCAAGGATAGGAGTAGGCTTTTTTTCACGATGTGCGTGGGCTTTTGGTTAAACGGGCCGCAACGCACCAGAAAATATCATTTTGATGCCCAGAGCAGCGTCCCTCAGGGACATTTGGCCCACTTAGACTGCACAAATAAATTGAATGGTCATAATTATGAGCTGAGACGAATCTAACGGTTGAATAATGAGGTGACCTGAGGGAGACCGGGACTCGGTTATAATATCCATAATATTTGTTAAACCGTACATTTTGGATATTTGAATCGTGATATTTGAGAATATTAAAATGAAGCGCAGAAAACACCACACATAAATATATGGGCACCACTTGTGCAAGCATAAAAAGTAAAATGAGGCGGAAGTGAGTTTGTCCGTTTTATTTTTCTCACTTGTAAAGCCATTTGGTTTAAAGATCATTTAAGCCTTAGTGTCTCAATCAGGGTGACAATTGTTACAAAATATGATTTTAGATTAGCACATTGTAATATTCTTGCGATAAAGGTTATAACTACATATCAAATACTAACCCATAATCGATATTTTGTTAAGATTGTTGTTTAGTCATGCTAATTATTAGAACTATCTTTTGGTTAAAAGTAGTATAATGTAACAAAAATAAACTATAGCGATGTAAGTATGAAATTTTGGTATAAACAATAGTTTGTGTTCTCATATTATGCATAAAGGTTACTTATTAGACTCACCCTCTTAGAACTACACACCTAAACGGCCAATCCACGTTTTCGTTTCCTAACCTAACCGCCGCCTCAAGCGACCAGGGAGTGGACTTTTTTTGTACCGATCTCTGTTGGCAGACGAGTTGGGCCCCTCTTCCTACGCTTACTGCTTCGGCGGCAGGAGGGAGGGAGACACATCTTCTTCGTTTTTGTATCGTAATTAGGGTTTGTACAGTTTTTACATTGTGCAAAGTTGGGGTGGTGGGAGCGGTGTTCGGATAAATAAATCGGGCTCAACTCTACTCCCACATAGGTGTTCTCCTTCATGGCGTCGTCTCGTAGTTGGTGGCATTGGGTGCTTGTCGATCTTTCATATCGATGGTTTTGGGGTTCAAGGATAGTGTCGGTGAGGTTGTGGCGGCATGCAGCCCAGACTCCAGGACGGCGTGGACCAAGGCATAGAGCAGGAGACATTAGTGAACATCGTGGGGATGGCTTCGCATAGGGGCTAGCTCCAAACCTGTCCATCCAGAAGTCTGCGGTCTTCCCATCGTGATCACCACCGTGGCGATGTTGCGTGACCGTACAGGGCCCTCAGACTCACGAGATGAGCCTAATGAGGGCAGGGCATCAAGCACCTCTGACGATCATGCACAGACTGTCAATGGAGCTACTGGAGGGATGGGCAAGCATGCAGACAGTCACGCCAGTTGCACGCTCACAGACGTTGCAAAGGAAAGCCCATCCAATTGGTGTCGACGACGTCATTGAGGAAGACAATCCGCATAAGGAGATACACTAATTCATACTTTAAATGTCGTCTAGTTGGTCCCCTTATTGATTCAAACAAAATTCCAGTTTATTTGTGCAAGGTTTTAACACTAATACAAACATTTTGTTTAGAAAGTTTACTCCGAGCCACTTTGCACTCAATTCCAAAGGAAATTAATTTTTAAATCAAACATCTTGAAACAAAATATACCTGAAGAAATTATAGCTTTTCAAAACAAACAAAATCTAATACCAATCTCAACAAAGAAAAAACTTCTTTTTCACGGGTTCAACGGATAAGTTGTATGCATATATATTTTGCGACACCGATGCTTGTATGTGTTGTACATCGACATGATCTAAACGACGTATGAGCTGAAACCAAACAGAAACAAACTATGTGTATGTCGATCAGGAATGCACAATGTTTTCATTTCATTATTTCATATAGCAGCAAACTTGAGGCATGCCATGGTCCCAAAAGATGAAGCGACTTCGATTTTTTTCCTCTAGGCATTATCACTTGATACATATCTTGTCTCAAATACTCACCATGTTTTACTGAATATTCTTGGAAGCAAGTCTGCTTTGTAAACATATATATCTCGACAAACACGTACAGCTACAAGCTTCCCGGAAACTTAGAAGCACTTCATGTGGACAATGCCGGGACCAGATTCATCGTACTCGGCCTTGGAGATCCACATCTGCCATAGAAAATAGATGGACATTAAGATCTTCATTCAGAAAACTCACCTGATCCAGTCCTAGAAAGTAGAAACACTTCTTAAACATCCTACCCTCCACCAAGCATGTTCTTTGGTTGCAAAAGTAAACCATCTAAACTGCAGAATCTTAAGGAGTTCAAACAGAGTAGGCTAGCTAGAACATTATTAAGCCAATTTCTACAAACATGGATATGCGCATATTGAATTTGAATTTTTTTAAATGGCCACTGCATATTCCGTGAGCCCAAAGTGAGTGGAGATCACACGCTAACAGAAAATTGCCCTAAAGGTCGTAATCAAAATGGTCGAGTGAAGAGTGAAAAGAGGAGTATTGTATGCAACTTCCAGAACAAAAAAAGAAAAGAAGATCACCTGCTGGAAAGTGCTAAGAGAGGCCAAGATAGAGCCACCAATCCAGACACTGTATTTCCTTTCGGGTGGTGCAATAACTTTAACCTTCATACTGGTAGGAGCAAGCGCCGTGATCTCCTTGCTCATGCGATCAGCAATTCCAGGAAACATGGTAGAACCTCCACTGAGAACAACATTACCGTACAAATCCTTTCTGATATCGACATCACATTTCATGATGGAGTTGTATGTTGCTTCATGTATACCAGGAACTTCCATACCAACAAGAGATGGCTGGAAAAGCACTTCAGGACACCTGAACCTTTCCGAACCTATGGTAATAACCTGACCATCAGGCATCTCATAGCTCTTCTCCACAGCGGAGCTGCTCCTAGCCGTTTCCAGCTCCTGCTCATAATCAAGGGCAACATAAGCCAGTTTCTCCTTTATGTCTCTGACAATTTCCCGTTCAGCGGTTGTTGTGAGGGAGTACCCTCTTTCTGTGAGGATCTTCATTAGATTGTCAGTGAGGTCACGACCCGCAAGGTCCAAACGAAGGATAGCGTGAGGAAGCGTGTATCCCTCGTAGATAGGAACTGTATGACTCACACCATCACCGGAGTCAAGCACGATACCTGCAAAAGGAAGTTCTATGTCACGGCCCCAACTCAATGAGCTTCAGTAGGGCCTGTTTGCAACAAAATACCAGACATACCAGTTGTTCGACCGCTGGCATACAAGGATAGAACAGCCTGGATTGCAACATACATTGCCGGGCAACTGAAGGTTTCAAACATGATCTGGGTCATCTTTTCTCTGTTGGCCTTGGGGTTGAGAGGAGCTTCAGTCAGCAACACGGGATGATCTTCAGGTGCGACACGGAGCTCGTTGTAGAAGGTGTGATGCCATATTTTCTCCATGTCATCCCAGTTGTTAACAATGCCATGTTCAATGGGGTACTTCAGTGTCAGTATACCTCTTTTAGCTTGAGCTTCATCGCCCACATAAGCATCCTTTTGGCCCATACCAACCATGACACCAGTATGGCGTGGTCTTCCCACAATGCTGGGAAAGACAGCCCTGGGTGCATCATCACCGGCAAACCCGGCCTGCCAAACATTAAGAATGTGATCAGTTAGCTAGGAAGAGCATGTTTTTGTTTTTCTTTAAAGGAATTTTTGCAGGATATATAACAACCTTGACCATTCCAGTGCCATTGTCGCACACGATAGGTTGAACATCCTCATCAGCCATTTCTCAGGTGTTCAGTAAATGAAATCTGTGGTGGTTTTAACATCAGTAAATAGCAAGTAATAGATTTCGTATGCAAAAGCAGGTAAACCAATAATAGAAGCAGTTGAGAGTGCTTGAAAGTGACTATGGTACAGATATAGTTTTCATCTGGTGGGATTGAGCAATTAGGAACACAATCCGATTGGGTAAGTAAAGTTTAAACAAACCATCAATCAAGCATAAACATGTTAAAGAAACACAGACATTTTTTTTAAATGACGAGTTTTTTCTTGGACAGGTAAGCCATGATCACCTGAAACCTTTTTAGCAACACCAAAGTAGGCGTGAGGCGTCTAAATTATCAACCTACTCAGGCAGAGTAAGACAAGCTTGGGGCTCTTTGGCTCATGAATAATTGCCCGGATCAATTTTCTAGAGTAAATCGCATGGATATCGTCACGGGTCACACACACAGTTTAATTATAGAAGACTAAAGCAACAGTATAGCATCTACACGGTTTCGCCTTGGTGCTGGCGGCTTGCTGCTGCTGCTAAACTGAAGATTTCGTCACTACGCGGTAGGTACTATCAGCATTTGGAGATCAGGGGGAAAGCCCCAGAAGCAAAACCTACACCCCGCAATTAATTATTTAATTCGCATAACACGAGCAAGCCCGTCCAATTAACACATCCACAGATCGTCCACTGATCGCAGAAAATTCCTCTGCTCCGGAACAAAATGAAGCAGCGAATTTGCAACAGGAAGATGGATAGACCAAAAGAATTTCAGTGATGAGAGCAGAAGCTAGCGAGGCGATCTATCCGAGGGACAAGTACAACTTGCGGATTTATTCTCCAGATCAAACAGCTTGAGGGGGATCAGAGGGGGTTATCACCTGTTCAGAGGGCTCTGGAGAGCTCGGCCGGCGGCGAGGTGGACTGCGGCGGAGCGAGACGAAGGAAGGAAGGGAAGAATACGGCCGACTGATGGCGTAAAGGCGTTTGGTGCTGTGCTTTATACGCGTCCATGCCAGAAAAGGCACGCCGCCGAGTTTCGGGGCCCCGTCAGCTCTGTACGTTTTGCGCCCCGGTCCCTCGTAGTGTGCGTAATACGGGAATGGCGCCGGAAATCTCGCATCTTTCGGGGAGAAGATTGTGTATTGTAGCTCACGATTCATGTTCGTATCGTATTCGTATCCGTTTATTTATTAGTGTTGAGGGAGGAAATCTAGACGAATGTCATAAGATTTTGTTTCTTGATTTACTTGGGTAACATGGTACATTTAAGTTTCATTCATTTTTTTCGTGGCCGTTTCGATATCAAATTCTAGATTCCCGTTTTGAAACATAGATTTTGTGACCATTGGTTGCATGAACCGAGCTATAAATGTGTCGCAAAAGGTGTTTTCCCTGCACATATTGTGTACTTATGGTTTTTATGTTATCTCTGCAACAACTTTGTTGATATTTTGGATCCACTTTGTGTACAATTCGGGTTATACTTCTGCTGCTCATAATATTAGATGCTAAAAAAACCAGTATACTGTTAAAAATAATGGACAGATGGAATTGGCAAAATATTAGGTATGAGTCAAACAGGTTGGTATATGAAATTAAACCATGTATAACCTCCAGAGCGCATGTGGAGAAACATCCTAATGGTGAAAACATACAACACATATTTGGTAGGCATAGATTCAAGATCGACATGATGGTAGTTGAAGCCTTGATGAGTTTTGCCATTGGTCGTATTATGTTAACTAGTAAAACGCCCGTGCGTTGCTACGGGTTGATATCTTTTATTTCTAAAAGTCTTTTTTTGTTATCTGTATGAACCATTCTTAAGAGAGATGTTGTTAGCATGAAGAATATGGCTTGCTTTGTTGTCGCGTATCGAAAAGAAATAAAAAAAATGCTAGTTAGACAATTCTATTGTAAGCAACATTTATAGGATAGCAAATCTTTTGCATTGTGGTCACGATTTTTGTAGTGCCCGTGCGTTGCTATGGAGAATTAGAATGTTTAGTTTTTAAATATGGTTAAAAGAAATTGACTGCATGAAACAAAAAATTCTAGATACATACTGAATTTGGTTTAACTACTCATATGTTATTAGGAAAATGCATAATTTTTTAATTTCCTGACAGTCTAGCACTAAAAGGAGAAGGTTAGATCAGCAGGGATTTACAACGACTGCAGGCAACTTAAAAATCATTATGGCTTATTTACGCTTATTACAATTAGCAATCTACGGTGCAATCATCTATAACCTAGACATCATTCGTAGCACTAAAACATGATTTCCCATACCTCTAAAAATGTGGCTCAAAAACTTATCCGGTCCAAGTCCAACATTCTCTAGTGGGAACGTCTTGTCTCCATCTTAATTACAAACACTTCTCATCAAAAAGACAACAAGATATAGTGCACAACACAAGAGGGTTAATTTGATCTATAATTCATCTATGTATACAGTTCCTTCCGTTTACATAGCTACAAATCGTTGTAAACTAAAAAGGATAGTGCAAGTTTTCAAAGTTAATAGATGACAAATACAAAATACACCATGACTATTCAGGTAGCCGTCTCTTGATTTTGCATATCCATACCCTCTAGTCACGACAGCTACACTCAAAGGAAAATGAAGGATATTCAATATAATTAAAAAATGATTGCATAAGTGCATAGCGTTGGAATTATTGGGTATATTTAGTGAAGTCCACATAAAACCTTTTACAGTAATCAAAGGTGTCACTGCTGTTTGTGGAGGTGTAAATTCACAATACCTGCATTTCCGTCATCAAATGGTCCAGAAGTGCTTCTACAAGCCACACCTTTAGGAGACCTCACCCAGCTGCAAGTCGTTGTACTGGCATACTACTTGCGGTTGCAACAGCCCCTAATTTACTTGTTCAGAACTCCTCTGCCTAATCTAGCTTCCTCTGTCTCCCCTGACGCCCCTGGACGCCCGGAACTCCACCACACGGTGCTGATCCACCGCCGGCCAGCAGCCACCATCACGACCAATTGCTTTCTAATTAGGACTAAAACTTTATTTCTCTCCATAATCAGTTACCCACTGATAATCTAGTCAAGTTCCCCGCTCCATGATAGCATTACTCTAGGTCTGCATAACAATTTCATCCGTGCATAACTGTTTTTTGTTAATCATACTGCTGCCATCGCCCATGGTCCTCATTCCGCATCTCCGAATTGCAGTACAGCGGATCTGTGCACCTGAAATTGCATGATCTCATAATCTGGGCGCCGCCACCAGAAAGGTCAACCCACCATCAGGGACCAAATCTACTGCGGTCTTCACCGGCGGACGGGAGTAGTGGAAGGCGCCGATCTCCCCCTTGATCTTGCCCCTGATGTCGACGAGCAGGCAACAGAGCCTGGCGACCTCCGCCTCGAGCGCGGCGTGGCTCTAGACCTTCCGCATGAGCTTCTTGTTGAGGACCTTGAGGTGGACCGCCTCCTCCTCCAGAAGCGTGTGTGCGCCGTCTTCTTCTCCCGGTACTTGCGCACGATGGCATGGGTTCCCGAGGGGGGACGCTTCTTGGAGGTGGCCTCGCCGGATAGGAACTCGGCGCCGTCGGAGGAGGCAGAGATGACCTTGGTGTGGGCGTGCACACATGGGGGGCACAAGATCAAATCCTTGGGAGTTGGGAGGCGGCTGGGGGCGGAGGGCGGAGGCCGGAGGCCGGAATCAGCGGCGGAGTCGAGTTCTCAGCGTGAGCATAGATCGAGAAAAACGTGTGATGTGTTCTAGAAAAGAAAAAAACGGTTCGGCATTTACTATGGACTGCGGGTTGATTTCACACTTTTTGAGGGACTAAAACGCAAAATAGCCAGGACGTACGACACCTCACCGTAACGAATATTATATAGTAGAGATTGAATAGACCGGGAGGAGAGCCCGGGCAAGGATTTTTGAAGATGTAATTGTCGGTTGAGCTCCATCAAATGACATGCATCGTTGTCGTGTTGTTGTCATTGTTTATTTTTAGAGCCCCTTGGGACGTGAAAAGTAGAAGAAGGCATTGCATTGCTTTTCAAATCTTGATAAAGGATATATGTAATAGTACAACAGTGGCGTGAAATGAGCCTAGCTCAGCTGGTTGGTTCTTTATGATGGAATTATTTCACCCAGGTTCAAGTCTCAGACTTGACAGGGGTGTTCGCATTTTCTTGTATTTTTCAGAATTTAATCAGCGCTATACTTTTAGTGGTAGGTGAATTACCCGTCAACAGCTAGGCGATTGTGGTGACTTCGTCTAACTCAAGATCTGTCAGACCAGTCTCTTGGAGGTGGTCATAGTGGTAGGGTTTGGGTGTGTGCGTTTATAGGGTGTCTGTACGTGCGTGTTTGTAAGCGTCTCGCGTCTGTTTCTAAAAAAACAGTGGCCATTGTTATAGAAAAAACTTTTTATGTTAACCATGAAATTACTTAATTGTATTGAAGGTTACTAGGATCCGGATAGTACGACTTGTTGTTTGCATCCATATACGCTGATAACAAAACCATATAACAAGCACCATCGTTCCTCTATTTCATCTCCTCACTCCCCTATCGGTTTGCTGACGAATTTCTTCTAGAGGCATGTTGGATTTTCCCCTCGACCGAGCAATGAATAACCACAACCCATCTTTACTATTAAAGCAGAATGCGTGTTATGGTGTCACAATCCAAATGGTGTCACAAGCCAAATACCCTCATATTTTGATTTAATTACATGTCATGCCACCTATAAGTGGATACCTGTTCAAAAGGAAAAGAAACAAAAAAGGAAGGAAAATAGAGGAGAGAAAGGAAGGAAAAAAAGAAACACCATTAATAATAATAAAAATAGATTATTCACACTTATTTCGCTCAACAAACACGATTTATCTGTTAATGTTTCAAACCGTAATCTAAACAAACTGACAACCCCGAAGAAAGGATAAGGAGGCTTCGTCCGTAAGAAAATTTCTGTAACAACTCGTCCAATCGTGTAGGATCCTCTACTCCTTCTATCCTTGTCGTCGTCGTCACCACCGTATCGACGTCTATCGGCCCGGAGTAAAATGATTCGTGATGAGACTAGCTCAAGGCATCAACGGCTGAACCTCCGCCAGCTGCATGTATCTGAAGGGGATCGTGTGCAGAAAACAAAAAAATTCCTAGCAACGATATCCTTAAACTAGCCAAGATCTATTCTATGCAGATATAGTAGTACGAACGGAGATCGGAATACGTACCCTTGTAGACCGAAAGCGGGGATTGCGTTCCCGCACAAACGTTGTCGATGCAGACCGACGAAGCCGACCTCAAGGTCGTGTAGAGGAAGCAGACCTCCGAGTACCGCTAGTGCAGCACCTCGCAGGGAGTCGCACACGTACGGTGGAGACGACACCTCCGAAGCTCCAGTCCAGGACGAGCAGCGGAAGACTTGGACCGGAACACCAGCAGCGCGGCAGCGGGCTATGGTGGAGGAGATCCCCGACTCCTCTTGCTCGGCGCGGCTCCAACTTGGGAACCACGAGATCGAGAG
Organism: Poa annua; assembly: GCA_026929855.1. NCBI lineage: Eukaryota > Viridiplantae > Streptophyta > Magnoliopsida > Poales > Poaceae > Poa > Poa annua. The sequence continues at coordinate 87,598,821 of CM049431.1, forward strand.
AGAAATCAGGAATTAATTGGTGAATTAAAAAGCTGGGGGTGCCCTTTCTTATATAGGCTCCCAAGGGGAGCCAACCTTGCCAGCCAGGCAATGTGGGACTAACCCCCCACAGCCTGGTTCGGCCAAGGGAGTGCGCCGGCCCCCTGGTGGGCCCCTGGTGGCCCACCTAGGCCGGCCCTCCTGGCCCCCACCGAATTCCCCTAGGGAATTTCCCCTCTTGGGCCTTCTTTCGTCCGGAAGGCCCATTTAGGGAAATCTGCCTTAATAAATTCGAAAATAAATATATAAAATCATATTTGCATATTAATAACACTAATTAATATCAAACATAATATATATAATATTTCCTAGCTCCGAAAACTCTTTCGGCGCTGCCCGATCTCCATCGGACCTCTCCCGGGACGCTCCCGGTGATCTCCTTCCTTTCCGGTTGTCTTGTCGAAACCCCTTAAGTGTGTTACCCTAGCGGTTCGATATAATATCAGGTATGATCAAGACTCCTCAATGATCAACGACTAACTCGTAGCCCTGGACCCCCTGAATTAATCCCTGAGATATAACGAATGACTTTCATCTATCAAACCTGAACGTGAAGTCTTAGACCTTTTGCCATAGCGATACTTAGCACGTCCGAGTGTCGTTCCATAGATATCTCCATACCTAATCCGACCTCGTTACCGACGATGCTATCTTCTACTCGTTCATGATCTCATGTCTCCGTGACCTAGTCACATGCTTGCAAGCTCATTAGACATGATCTCACCGAGTGGGCCCGAGAGTATCTATCCTGCTACGCGGACTGGCAAATCCCGCTCTTTACCCCTCGTCTCAATACTCCTTTCCAATACCCAAAAGTATCACCGTTATTGTCATACTAAATAAGATACGACGTTTGGTGCAATCAAAGTATCTTCGGGGAATATCAATAAGAGTTGATCTCACGGTCAAAGGTGTAATGACTATGTTCTCCAAATCTGGGTATGTCCATCACATCGCTCTCTAGCGATATGACTCTCATTGCCGACCGGCGCCATGCCCCATGACCGGGAAACCTCGATCATCAATCGCGTAACGAAACTAGTCTTTAGTAGAGGCTACTAGGGACCTGGTTGTTTGCGTATCACACCCGCATTAATGTTTCCGCTTAATACGGTTCTAGCATGACACAAAAACCTATTATGAACAAACGAGATATGATAAAGAATACACTTTATTAATTGCCTATAGGGCATATCTCCTTCAGTATCTCCACGAGAGCATTCGGCTCCTTCAACGCTGCTATCTGATCTCCTCACAAATGATGAAACAACAGGCATGCCCATGGATTCTTTCCGTCCTTGGTTTTGATTTCCTATAATCAATATTCACTATATTGGACAACACACTCCGCACGAAATTCAAAAAAAAAAAGTCCGCACGCATGCACAATAACCGGTCCCTAACAAATTTTGCTTGACCCTGACAAACTTTACTCGCCTCGCCTATCCTACTCCAACACAGCTCGCCGACGCCACTGCCGGTCGCCTCAGTCAGCCGACGCCGCTACCGCTCAGCTCAGTCAGCCGACGGTGCTGCCGCTCGCCTCGCCTTGCCATGTAGTGCGTCGACGTCGCGCTTCCGCTTTCGACGCCTACTCCATCACAGGAAGCCGACGCCGCTGCAGCTAGCTCGTTCTGCTACAGCACATCTTTGTGGTCGCCGAGAAATGAAAGTAAGTGCATCAAACTTAGAAAGAGTTTGCGAACAGAACTTCGCTAGGATGAACTGCAATTTTATCAGCAATATCTATACCTTCATATTGTACCAAATGAACTTGTATGAGAAACAAAAATTGAAATCCACAATTTGGTATCATGAACTGCTTTCTATCATGAACCCTTTTGAATATCTAAACAAACCGTCTAAATAGAAAGTGAACGACATGATGTGATGTTTCTGCTTCTAAAATCTGGACCGTCCATACTCAATTTAGCATAGACATGAATCAAATGATCTGAAAATTGAACAATCATTTTAGTTGAAATGTTGGGTTTATTTGCTATTATAATTGAAATTCTGATTTTCCAACGGCTTTGCATTGAAGATCCATGCACTTTTAATACTTATTATCCTAGAAAACTTCTTAGCCGCTTTTTTCTCATAAAGCTCTATATCAGCCAAAAGAGAATTGCTTCTGCTAATTTGTTAACTGAAATCTTGATTAGCCAATGGACGATACAGTCTATGACTCTATGCTCATTCCAACGTTCAAGCAGTTGCACCTGTTTCCAAAAAAATAAAATGTTATAATTCCATGGTATTTTATCAGGTTAATGTCCTTCATCCCTCAATTAGACTTTGTTGAATAGTGTTGTTGCAGGTGGGGGATCTTTGATAGTAGGTTAATCTTATCCCACAAATCATGTAGGCATAGAGAACAACTGTGTTGTTTTGTGGCAAGGTCGGTCCGTGATTGTTGAGTTTGTTAGTGTCATTTAAAAGTTCATTCTACGGTACTCTATACCAACACAGTTTGATTGTGAAAACATGTTTGATTGGTTGTAGAATTGTCCTAATTGATTGTTGCAAAGTCATAGTGATCTCAGTTTTGGAGGGAACAATTTGTACATGGTGTATATGCCATGTTTTTGTCTCTAAAAAAAATACTTAAATTTGAAATGCATGGTTTAGTGTCAAGGAGAACCAGTTTAGCTAAATAACAATAATATTATTCAGATTTTGTATCGTGCCAACCTGACATGTCTTTAATAATGATCAGTTTGTTGGTGAAGCCTCCGACGTCGCCAGTGTTGGAGGGGATGATAGAACGAGTGCCATGAATCTACATAGAGACTCCTCCCCCAACGATTTTCCCTGCTTTACTCCTAACCAAACAGCCATAACATGTTGTGACTGTACCAACAAGAACTTACTCCGTAAGCCTACACAACGTATACTCTTTTTCCCTGTAGCAACACAACCCACCAATGGGAGAGAACATTAGCAGAACTCCGAGGAAGATGCATACCCAATTGATGAACCATGTGGCAGTGTAGCGTGTGGGCTTGTGGAGCTTGAGTCAGATGATGCAGGAAAGAAGCCGAGGAGGGAACGTCGAAGAAGGGGAAGGTCATGCCGACAACATGGTGATGGCAGCGTAGGCGAAGCGGGTGGTGAGATGGTTGAAACATAGTATAAAGAGGAGCTCTTGTAGAAAAAATATCAAGAGTGACTTGGCAAAAAGAGGGGGATATAAATACAAGTTTCTTTTATTGGATAGCTAATTGGAGGACATCGAAATGACGAGTAAGAAATTATCTGGTAGGTCATTGTGAACTGACGACGAGAAGTAAGAAATTGTTTTTGTTGAGTTGCGATGATAAATTTATTGTGTTTGATTGCTCGCGGTTTTAAGCTATGACTTATGTTGATCATGAGTGACCATAGTAGATAGACGTCGGATAATTGTGAATTTTGTACATGTCAATTGTCAGGACCATAATTACGAGAAAGTAAGTACAATAATTAATAACCATAAGATGTTGTTAACCCGTTGCAACGCACGGGCATTCAGCTAGTTCAAATACAAAGAGGAAGATGTCTTTTTCCTTAACTTTTTTACAATGAGGGATCGAAGGTTTCCAATAAAAAATAGTGCAATTGTCGATGGCATTGGAGACGATGATGAAGATAAGAGAAGAAAATCACCCAGGAATTTTATATTCGACATGCAGTATTCCACTATTTTTTTTCCTGCCACTCGACTAGAGTACAATTTAGCTAAGAATAGAAGGTCTTGCGCGGAAAAAGAGCTAGCGGCCATGCACCGATCATCGATGGAGGAGGTACGTGTGCTGGCCGGGCTGCTACACGCTGCACGTGTGCTCGTTCTTGTGGACACGTCGGAGTCATCAAGTCGCACTTTGGATGATGCAAAAATTGTTTTTAAGCTGGATGATGTAGACTGGTGTAGTCTCAACAAGAGAAAGCCAAAATTTGGAGTGCTGAAAGTGCTCCGATCTTGGCCTGTTCAAGCCGCCCAGCGAAACTTTCGGTGCCCAAAGTAGGCACGTCCACGTCGGCGCCAGCGAAATGTTCGACTTCTGTAGCGTCCTGCCGGCGCTTTCCACCGGCGGATGAGCAGTCGCTCGCAGACAATTTTCTCAAGCGAATTTCAAATTTAAAAATACAAGAATTGTGTTTGGATAAATCGCCGAGTTAGGAAACACGGACCTCAATTCCCAATTGCTAGATAGAATGTATTAAAATGAGTTTCAGTTTCAAATTTCTGTTTGGTTGTGTAAGATATTGCTAGATGGAATTAAAAACACTCAATTCTAATTCTCGGTTTAGATGTTTGTCGGTTAAATTTGGTTATCCCCATGAAAAATGGATAATTCCACCTAATTTAGAAGGATGAGAATCTGAGTAGGAGAAGACATCTTTAGTTCTATTTTAGCTTCGTGGAATTAAGAACCTAATTCTATTTTTTTATTCTAAACACAAGCGAATAGTAGAATTCGAGAAACCCAATTTCAATTTCTAATTTTATATTCAAATATTGACATCCAAAAAAACCTTAGGCTAATTGCAGCCGAGGCTCTATCTTTCGGGCTCATTAGGCCCACGCAGCGCATTAAGCTGGTGTCCATCTGCGAATGTTCTGAGAGATGGTCCAGATCGCATCATTAGAGCAATTCGCGCATTCACCCTAAAATCTATTTTCAAGAAATCGCAAAACACTGTTGCGGTACGACGCGGGTTTGGTTAGACTTTACGATTTTAAAAGTCTAATGCAGATCAAAATTTGTTTGTTTATTCTGTAGATAATAGAGTTGTTTTAGTATTCATCACTAAGAATATTTTTCAAATGATAAAAAATATTCAATTTAGAACTTGACCATAGTTCAATCTAAAATTATTACCCATCATAAAGCAAGTAGAAGATAGACATGATTAAAAGTACGAATCAATAGCCCATAAATCAAGCAATACCATTGTTATCATATCCTCCATAGTCATCACCACCGTTGATATCTCCTCTGTTGCCCATGCCACTAGGTAAAGCCATATTTGTATGCAAGATCTCCTCCCTCTCAGTCTCTCTATTGGTTATCGTCTTCTTGTCCATTTCCATTTGTATCTATTATCATGATTTATTCTCCTGGGCAATCATCTCTGGTCTCATCTTGTTCTCCTTGACAATTATCATGAAACCATACGATGCAAAAAAAAAAACTCGCTAAGCATCTAATTGTTGAGTATCTAACCAAATTGACACAATTTGGGGGTATAGGGTGTCAATTTATGTACCCTGGTAAAATCAACGAACATGATGTGGGCCGAAGCCGGTGAAACTCGAGGTAGGGTCCCGTTTGTTATCAGTGCCATAGGAGTTGGGCTGTGAGCTACCGCCTTCACCGTCCTCTTTGGCTTGAAAGCGTCCGAGTTTGATCGTTAAATTAAGTGGAGGCAACCCTATAATCGTAGGGATCCTAGGGGATGCGTGTGAACCATCTCCAGCACCCATGAAGCACTGTTTGCCCTGCTGCTTGCGCATGTTCACCACATTTGCAATAGTGAAGATCTTATCCTATGTGGACTTTGGCGCTAATGGACATGAAAATTAGAGAACTGATAAGTGTACAAGTTTTATACACATGAAATAGGTTTAGTTGATATGAAAAGCAAGTTCAATGGTTACCCCTATAAATAAGTTCAATCGAGATTTTGACGTCTTATTATTACCCTTTTATTTTCATATTTTTCAGTATTAGTGATGTCACACACTATGAAGAGGGGATTAAGCTTGCAAAGGTGTTTCACATGCACACCCACACACACATCCCACATGATCCATCACAAAAGGCCCGCTTGAAAGAATCGTCCAGGGCTAGCTAGTACTAAGTCTCTTAGTTGATCTCAGGACATAACACGGACCAACCCCAAACGGTTCGGGACTGGTCCGAGCTTGCTGATTTTTTTGCAATGACCATATTTATGGTGGACCTATAATAGATTGCTCCTTCCTTTGAAAGACTATGAGAACCCATTGCATGCCACTACTACTGAGCTCCAAACTTTCGATCGCTACATGTTGTGAATCTTTGTGGAAAAAGAGAAAGCAATTTTAGGTATACTTTTCCATCCATATGAGTAAGTTTGATCTTATTACTCTTAGGTTTGGTTGTTCGCCGATGAAAGTGGTGGGTCGTTTGGCACCCATCATTTTAAATTGATTTCAGATTCCATACCAAACGTGTTTGCCAGTCATGGAAATGTAATGTCATTTTAATTTGAATTCCAAAAAACACCTATGCTATGTTAAGTCAATTCATATCTGAAATGTTGTCATTTTTCTGAAATCCATTATGAAATGATATGACACGTGGCAAACGAGCGAAAACCTTTCCCCACACCGTCGTTCCCGTACCCGAGCTATCCCGACCCTTCGCTCAACTTTAGGATACGTGCTAGTCAACGCGCGCGTCCGCTCGGTTACTTCGTTGTTAACAGTTATGCGAGAAAGATAAGACGCAGCGATCCGCCGTTCTCTCCCCGCTACTCGTCATCTTGAAGGGAATATGCTCTAGAGGCACTTAATAAACATAGTTTATTGGCAATATCCCAATCGTTCATTATATGTTTTACACCATGCTATAACTGTATTAAGCGAAAACATTAATACAGGTGTGGTAGATAAACAACCAGGTCCCTAGTAGCCTCTACTAAGACTAGTTTCATTGCGCGATTGATGATCGAGGTTTTCCGATCATAGGGCATGGCGCCGGTCGGTAATGGAAGTCATATCGTTAGGTGTAACGATGTGATGGACATACCCAGTATTTGTAGGACATAGTCATTACGCCTTAAGACCGTGAGATCAACTCTTATTGTTATCCCTGGAAGATACTTTGATCGCACCAAACGTCGCATCTTATCTAGTGCGAAAATAACGGTGATACTTTTGGGTATCGGAAGGGGGTAGTTGAGACGAGGGATCAACAGCGGGATTTGTCAGTCCGCATAGCCGGATAGATACTCTAGGGCCCACTCGGTGAGATTATGTCAAATGAGTTTGCAAACATGTGACTAGGTCACCAGCTGACATAATATCATAGACGAGTAGAAGATAGCGATGTCGGTAACGAGATCATGCTAGGTATGGAGATATCTGAGAATGATGCTCGGACACGCTAAGTATCGCCATGACAAAGGGTTTAAGACTAGACGTCCAGGTTTGATAGATGAAAGTCATTCGTTATATCACAAGGATTAATTCATGGGGTCCAGGCCTACGAGTTAGTCGATGATCATAGAGGAGTCTTGATCGTACCTGTTATTATATCGCACCGCTAGGGTAACACACTTAAGGGGTTTCGACAAGACAACCGGAAAGGAAAGAGATCACCGGGAGCGTCCCGGGAGGGGTCCGATGGAGATCGGGCAGCGCCGAAAGAGTTTTCGGAGCTAGGAAAAATTATATATATTATATTTGATATTAATTAGTGTAATTAATATGCAAATATGATTTTATATATTTATTTTCGAATTTATTTAGACTGATTTCCCTAAATGGGCCTTCTGGTCGAAAGAAGGCCCATGGGGGGACCCTCAAGGGAATTTTGTGGGGAGGCTTGGCTGGCCTAGGTGGGCCAAGTGGGGCCCACCTAGGGCCGGCGTACCAGCCTTGGCCGAACCAGGCATGTGGGATAGTCCCACATTGCCTGGCTGGCAAGGTTGGCTCCCCCTAGGAGCTTATATAAGAAGGGGCACCCCTGGCCTTTTAATTCACCAATTAATTCCCAATTTCTCTCTCGTTCCCTTGTCGGAGCCGTGCCGAGTAGAGGAGGGGGATCTCTTCCACCATAGCCCGCTGCCGCGCTGCTAGTGTTCCGGCCCAAGTCTTCCGCTGCTCGTCCTGGACTGGAGCTTCGGAGGCCGTCGTCTCCACCGTATGTGTGTGACGCCCTGCGAGGTGCTGCGCTAGCGGTACTCGGAGGTCTACTTCCTCCACCCGACCTCGAGGTCATCTTCGTCGTCTTCGTCGCGTCAAGTTCTCCGCGACCTAGAGGTCGGCTACGTCGTCTTCGTCGTCAACGTTTGTGCGGGAGCGTAATCCCCCCTATTCGGTCTACGAGGGTATGTATTCATATCTCCGCCGTACTACTATATCTGCATAGTGTAGATCTTGGCTAGTTTAAGCATATCGTTGCTAGGAATTTGTTTTGTTTTCTACCCACGATCCCCTTCACATCTTCCTCGGCGCAGAGCTCTAGCTCGCCGCCCCTCGGACTCCGAGCTCCACCCAAGCCGCTCGCCTGTCTCTGGCCTCCAGCTCCTCCGCCTCCCGGGCCAAAACCTGCAGGGCGGGCGGCGAACCAACCGGCGGCGCTCCGTCCCTCTCCTTCCCAGCTTCTTCCCTCGCCGTTGCCGGTGCGCGGGCTGCCGGGCAACGCCTCTGCGGCCTTTCGGCGGTCGCCGGCGATGATTTTAGCCCCTCCTCGTCCCTATCCGGTGGCGGCTCCTCCTCTGCACACTCCTCTCGCGCCTCTCCGACCCTCACCACGGCGGCGCTGCTCGTCCGTGGGCACCTTCCGGGCGGACTGATCGAGGTCAGCGACCGTCACAGGAAAATCATGTGACAATGGCGAGAAGGGGGGAGTAGGACTCTGCATCGGGCGCGACGCCGTCGACGGGGATGTCGTGGAGCAGCAGACGCTTGGCGTCACGGAGCAGGTCGGACTTGCAGTACGCGGCGATGGCGGCGTAGTAGGCCTTGAGGTCGGGCCTGATCCCTACGGCCCGGAGGCGGGAGAAGAGCGCGAGCGCCTTGGGCGCGTCTCCGCCGCGGAGGGCGAGGTGGATGAGGTTGGAGAAGAGCACGAGGTCTGGCGCCATGGCGTCAAACTACATGAGCGGCAGGGAGGTGAGCGCAACGAGGAGCGTGGAGTAAGAGAAGGCGTCCACGGCGACGCCACGGTCGCGCATCTCGAGGAGGAGGCCGGAGGCGAGGCGGAGCTGCCCGGCACGGGAGGCGGCGCGGAGGAGGAGGTTGTAGGGGACGAGGAGCGCCGAGGCGGGGAGGTCTGGGCGAGGAGGTCGAGCAGGGCCACGCCGCGGCAAGGGTCGGAGAGGCGGGAGAGGAGCGTGCAGAGGAGGCGCGGGGAGACGAGGCGGTGCGGGGAGAGTGCGGCGGCCAGGTCAGGGGCAGCACGCGCGGCGGAGAGCACCGCCACGAGGGCCGTGATGTCGGGGGCGGCGTGGTCTTGCTGCTGACGCTGGAGCTCGGCGGCCGGTGGCCCGACCTAGCAGCTCGTCGGCGACGGGGTGGAGGGGTTGGGTTGCGTCCTCTGTCTTGGCGGGAGACGCGGGGCCTCCACTCTCGGAGGTTCAAGTCGTACTGCTTCTTGGAAGAGGTGACCACAGCGCATGGACGGTGACACAGCGGCGTCGCGTCTGGGACAGCAGAGTCGATCGATTTTGCGAAGAGACAGCACACCAAAAGAATACAGTTGCGGCGTGGGATCAGTTAACCGTAATATCCACATGCACATTTTAGGGACACGGTTAGTCAGACGCGCCGATTAGCCTATCTCCCACGCGCTGGCCCACTCACCCCCGGTCTTCCTGATCTACGCAAGACGATAGGCCGGGTACGGGAACAAAGGTGTGGGAAAACTGCACTCAAGCCCATCGATTTGTAAGGACCCTACCGGTCGGTGTTGCCTTCGAAAGCATTACCAATACCAGGCCCCATTTGGAACAAATGGATTCTATAAGAATTTTGAAAAATAGGAATCTTATGGAATTCTTTTGTATGGTGTTGTTTGGAATAAAGGAACATGAATCTTGGTTTCCTTTGAAATTCCTATGGGATAGGCTATTCCATATTTTTTTTTGGAAGAAAACAAACATGAGGTCTCACCTCATGTTTTAATTTTACTATGTCTACAATTCCTGTATTTTGCGTGCATAATATCCAAACGACACTTTGGAAAATTTCTGGTTTTGGTTCCTGTAGGAATTTAGGAAACATGACAACTCAATTACTATGTTTTTCTTATTCCTATGTTTTTACTTCCAGTGTTCCAAACGGGGCGTACTTTGCTTCCAACCTAACAATTTAAACCCTTTACATTACAACCTTCTACTGAGCTATTATTTTTATCATATTAACTCATTCCTCATCAGAACATTTCCAGCTGTTGTTTGAAAATCAGGTTGCTGAGTGCTGACTGCTGAGGCCTGTTGGTGTCTTTCTGGGGACAAACCTTCTTATTCCGCGAAGCAGAGGGTTTGCTAAAGATTTTTAGACCGGGCGAACAGCAGCTAGAATGTCTTCACGGAAGGAGAGCTGGAAGACCCGCGCAGATCCTCTGGCTCAAATTCAAACTCTGTAATGCCACAGCATATGAATCTGTGCAGCTAGCATCTGCTAGTACTAGTATATTTTGAGTCGATGGGACTGCAACATAAATACGGATTAGACGAGTAAACCAAATGACGATGACCCTGAATGCCAAGCGAGCTGCCAGAAGTGCCGCATCCTGCAAGGCAGCTCAAGGTCACAGTATGGCCTGAGTCGCTAACAAGTTCAGCACTGTTACTGTACAATCAGCCTACTAGCCTAGCATCGCGTATGAGCTAATTAAATCTCGGAACGTCGCCCCCCGCCACCACCTACTATCACCCGCACCACAGCGGCAACGGGGCCCGGCCGTGCACGCTCGTCGTCAGGCTCGTCGAACGGCGGCTGCCTGCACGTAGGGCACGTCGGCCGCGCGGCGAGCCACCGGTCGATGCAGCGGGCGTGGAAGCCGTGGTTGCAGCGCGGCAGCACGCGCACCTGCTCGCCGCGCGCGAACTCGGCGAGGCAGATGGCGCACTCCGCCCGCGACGACCCGGCCAGCTGGAGCCCCGCCGAGTACGCAAGGCACGGGAGCGCCTGGGCCAGCGCCAGCTCGCCACGCTTCGTGCTGCTGCTGCCCGCGCGCGGAGGCGGCTCCTGCAGGTCGGCGCCGGAGCCGGAGCTATAAGCGTAGCCGTGCCACGCGCGTGCCGCGAGGCGGTGAGCGCACTGGAGGGCGACGTGGAGCGCGACCGCGGCGAAGAGGGCGCAGACGAGGAGCGCGAGCACGAGGACGGCGTTGGTGTTCAGCCAGGTGAGCGCGCTCTGGTCGGCGTCGGGCGAGGCCACCGCCGCCGGCCAGGCGTCGCGAGTAATAATGCCGGGCGCCGCCAGGGCAGGCGATGAGGATGGGCTCGCCGTTGGCGCGACGAGCAGTAGCAGCGGCCTGGAGTAGCGGGGCCGCGTTTCCATGGCGGATCGAGCGGGACGTGGAGAGGTGCTCTGCATGCTCGCCGGTGGAGAGAGTGGTCGCGTGTGAGTGGGAGTGACAGTTGTGCCGGATCCGCTCTCTTATAGAAGGGATTTGAGTGGACGATCGATCTGGGATATGATAGTGTCTGGGAATGGGATAGACTAATCGGAGATATTTGAGTCACAATCTATCTAAGCTTGTTTATAATTAGTCGGGTAGTAAGTAAAGGTGGTAGTACGTCTTGATGCTGCGTGGGTGGGTGCACTACAGGTGAAAGATAAGATGCACGTCAGACAGAGACGTAGACGCATGCACGCGATCGAGGATCCAATATACTCCACGTGATCGATTCTGTTGGAACTCCTAGTTATGGCTCTGGGATCATCAGGTCACAAGCTACAACACGGACACTAAGCTAGCTGCCTACTCGAAAACAAATCGACGAGGGACCATCATCAAGCACATAATTTGTAAGGAAGTTGAATACTGAACCCTGCAGGCAACTCCATCAGAAATTTCTAGAGTGCTTCGCAAAAAATGTAAGCTAAAAGAGAGAGGAGTGTCAAAGAGTGGCAGTAGGCACGATCGAATGACGGAACAGCAGAGCATATCCATAAAGTAGCTTAACTAAACTAGAGTTTCCATGGAGAAATCCTAACCGCTGAATCTCCCATATTCGGACGTGCATGGCTTTGCTTACAGCGACACTGTCACTGGTCGCAAAGGTCAATCGGGATCATGTGCGAACCCATTAAGGAGCGAGCAAAATGGGATTCTCGGGGGCATGCACTAACGGCGACCCGTAGGCGTGCAGGAGGACCGCACGTGGCCGGGTACCGACCAGAGTGGCGGTGACTTGTCAACTCGTGAGTGGTTGTTGAGACCACCTGAGTCCACATCAGCATCCGACGTGTCTGTACCTGGGGGTCCGGCCTACCGGGCTCCTGAACGGCCATGCAGTTCTCGCCTAGGCTACGTGGGCCACAATGGCCCTGGACTGGAGCCTGGAGTGCACTTGGGCCATGATGCAACCCAACAGAGTAGTCGGTATAAATCATGATGAGCACTGAAAATCCTTAGAAAAAGCCTCGCTTTGTGAAGAGTTATTTCCGTTCGCTCTAAGTCTGACATGCGTCGCAATTTTGTTCGCCTTCAGTGCCCATCTTTGCTCCACACGTGACAAGTGACAGCTTCCTTGTGCTGGGCAGAGAGTTGTCAGTGCATTTATTTTGAGATTCGTTTTTTTCAAAATGAAATATTTTTAGAATCGTTTATCCGAATTACTAATCGTTTTCATTTTAAACCTCTCGTGTCGAGATCTTCAAAACTAGATCCATTGTTGACAGGTCTCGACGAACTTTTTTTTTGTATTTTGGATTGTGTATAGTTCGTACAACATGTTATGCGTTGTTGAACATACAACTGAAGCTGATTGTAGTTATACGTACAAACTGATCTGTAGTTGTACGCTCAGTCATGTTTTGTACAACCTGATGTGTATAGTTGTACGATTTGATCTGTACAACCTGCTGTTTACTTGTACAACGTGATCTGTACAACGTGGTATGTGTAGTTGTACGTACAACAATATCTATGTAGTTGTACTAGTTAAATTTGTTTTTGTACATGGTGTTGTGTGGGTTTGTACATCTTATTTAAAACTAGATCTAGCTAGATCTGAATCTGAAACGGACCCGCATTTCGTACGGCCGCCACGTGGCGGCCTGAGAGAGTGCGCCCGGCCCAAAACATACCTTTGCGAAGGTCGGCCTTTTTCTAGTAATACCCATGAGCACTCCACATATCAGCTGACTGATCCAGCTACAGGAACCTAGATGAGGTTTTGATCGAGACAACTTTTAGCCAGTGGATGTGCATCGTATCTTACAAATTCCCCTTCCTAGACATGAGATGATTGACTTTGTGGCTTTGGAAATTTAACAAGAGTGGAAGGTTTTCGGTAAAATCCGCTTATCATGTTGAATGGAATTTCCAATATGGTGATCGCTTGATAACTGAAACTCAAGGCACTGCTTATGTAAACCCAGTTTGGAAGGGCCTTTGGTCATTGCATGTCCCCGCCAAAGTTAAAATTTTCATTTGGCGTTGCATGAATGGATCGATACCTTGCAATTGTATACTTGTAGACCGACACATGAAAGTAAGTGCACAATGTGACACTTGTACAAAAGGGGCTAAGGATATTCGACACTTGCTTTTTGATTGTAGCAGAGCTCGGAACATTTGGCGTGCACTGGGTCTGCATGAAATAATAGACCAACTGAGGTCTGTTGGTAGACTGGGATCGGCTATGTTGGAGGCAGCGTTGTGTGGAGATGAGCTACAGAAGTCCTATATGGAATCAGTACTCTTCAGAGATGTTATTATGGTTGCTTGCTGGTACCTTTGGTGGCAACACGCCAACAACTCGTTAACGGAGAAAGCGTTCAAGATAGCAAGAAAACTGCACTTGCTATTCAGGACCTCTCGATGAACTTTGTGGGAGCACATAAAAAGGGGCCGATTAGGCATAACCAGGTTAGATGGAAGAGACCACCCCCGGGCCGCCAGATTGTTAACGTTGATGCATCCTTCAGTGGGATGGATAGTAGTGGCGCCGTTGTTGGAGTGGTTCGTGATGATGTCGCTTTCGTTGGATCTTTCTGTAAGCCATTAGCTAATGTTTTTGATGTAGAGATGGCTGAGGCGATTGCTATTTGCGAGGGTCTTCTGGTCGCAAAGCAACCGGCGTGCCATAAACTGATTGTTCAATCTGATTGTTTGGCTGTGGTGGAAGCTATTAACTCGGTGAGCTCTCTATCTTCTGTTTCTAGTCACATCATCGATGAGTGTCGTGATTTAATGCAAGATTTTCGAGAGATCTCAATCCAATTTTGTAATAGAGAGGCAAATAGGGTAGCTGATGAGTTAGCTAAGTATGGGAGGGACAATCCATCGACTTTGTGGTGTGATGTACCCCCGGATTTTATTTTGCCTCTCTAGTTAAACGATGTAACTATTATTGATTAAAAGCAGCAAGTACCAAGAGGAGGTCATAGCGTTCGGCGGCATTCCTACGGCGAGGGCGACGGAGGTACGCTCGAGCTCGCGAATCCACGCTCAGGATAATGCGGATGATTCTCAGTTGTCTAGGGCTCAAAAGAGGGCCCAGGAACGAGACGAGCAATTATTGAAAGGTAATTCTAAATCTTCTAAATTTTCTATTGCCTTTTTACCGCATGAAGGGATAGTTCATACAGCAGATGTTTTGGGGGTGTCTTTAGGGATTTCACAACATCAAATCGATTCTACTATTTCTCATATCAAGGAGCTAGATTTGGACCGGACTTTAGTTATGCTAAAAAAGAATGAAGAGGAGTTGAAACGGAGTACAAAGGGTACCGGGAACATGGTGCTAGATGAAGCTTTCGAGCTGACTACAGATTTAGGAAAAGAGTTAGATGGGGCTGGAGGTCACGAGGACCTTGATTCACTAAAAATTAAGACGAGGAAGGCATACTCTAGGAGAAAGTGTGATGTGTCTAGTGTACGTCATAGTGTGCGTATAAACTTAAAAAGAATTAATGGTAAAAGGTAGTTTTTGGAATAGTGGGGGATTCAGATATACTGCAAAACATTTGGTAGTGTCTGAAACAATAAAAGATTTTAAACTAGATTTTTTTGCTGTTTTAGAAACAGGTAGAGACAATTTTTCAGTAATTTTTCTTGCACACCTGGTTGCTGGATTTGATTATGCTTGGTATTGCCTACCTCCACAAGGGAGATCTGGTGGTATATTAGTTGGTTTTAATTCACAAACTATTAAAGTTAAAAAGGTTCTGCCTGGCGATAGATGTGTAAAGTTTCACATTGTTTCCAAAGAGGATAACTTTGAATGGATTTTGGTGGCTGTTTATGGGGCAGCCCAAGACGCTCAGAAAGGAGAATTTCTAGCCAAATTGGTGAGGGTTTGTGAGGATGAAACCTTACCAATTTTAGTAGGTGGAGATTTTAATATAATCAAGAGGCAAAATGAAAATAATAATGATAATTTTAATGATAGATGGCCCTTCATTTTCAACGCTATTATGGAGAGTCTTGATCTTAGAGAAAAAGATCTCTCAGGGAGGCAATACACGTGGGCTAATCGTAGGCCTAACCCAACGTACGAAAAATTAGACAGAATACTTACTAGTGTGTCTTGGGAACAAAAATTTCCGTTGGTGAGTGTACGAGCGCTTACTAGAGCTGGGTCGGACCACACACCTTTGCTTATTGACTCGGGGGAACAAGTCCACCGAGGAAATAAATCACGCTTCTCTTTCGAACTAAGTTGGTTTAAAAAAGAGGATTTTAAAGAGATGGTGATCAAAGAGTGGTCATCTATTTCTTACGGTAATTCTCCTATGGAAATTTGGCAAAATAAGATTCTCCATCTTCGTATGTACCTTAGGGGTTGGGCAAGAAATATGAGCAGTACGTATCAGAAGGAAAAGGAACGAGCAGTACGTATCAGAAGGAAAAGGAACACCTTATTACTATTATTGATGTGCTAAACATTAAGGCCGAAACTGTTCTGTTAAATGCCACCGAGAGGGAGGCGTTAAGAGATGCTAAAGATAAACTTGCTGCCCTAAGAAGGGATGATGAAGCTAAATGGGCTCAACGTGCAAAAGTGAAACATGTTCAGGAAGGGGGAAACAATACAAATTATTTTCATTTAATAGCAAATGTAAAACACCGAAAGAAAATAATTTTTCAGTTAGAACGGGAGGAAGGAACAATTATAGGACAAGAGAATATTGAGAATTATATTACTGAGTACTACAAAAAAATATTTGGCAAATCGGTTGAATATTCTGTCTCGCTAGAGGAATCCAGAATTGAGGATATTCCGCAGATTTCTGAGGAGGAAAATGAAATACTCGTAGCCGACTTCACAGAGAAGGAGGTTTATGAGGCTCTTATGCAAATGAAGAAAAATAAAGCATCAGGACCAGATGGGTTTCCGGCAGAATTTTATCAAAACTTCTGGAGCACGATTAAAATAGACTTGATGAACATGTTTAAAGCTTTCCATAGAGGAGAGCTACCTCTGTTCCATCTCAATTTCGGTCACATTACTCTGTTGCCAAAAAAGGAAAATGCTACACAAATACAACAATATCGCCCTATATGTCTTTTGAATGTTAGTTTCAAATTATTCACCAAAGTGGGAACAAATAGGATTTCTTTGGTTGCTGAGAAGGTAATTAGACCTACTCAAACAACGTTTATGCCTGGAAGAAATATTCTGGAGGGAGTTCTGATATTACATGAAACTATTCACGAACTTCATAGGAAGAAAATGGATGGTGTTCTTCTTAAACTTGATTTTGAAAAGGCTTATGATAAAGTTCGTTGGCATTTTTTGAATCAAGTGTTACGTATGAAGGGCTTTGACCCAAAATGGTGCAAATGGATAGAAGACTTTATCACTAGAGGTAGTGTGGGTATTAAAGTAAATGAGGATTTAGGTCATTATTTTCAGAAGCATAAGGGTTTGAGACAGGGAGACCCTTTATCACCCATCCTCTTTAATATTGTGGCGGATATGCTGGCCATAATGATCGAAAGGGCCAAGAAGGATGGGCAAGTTGCTGGTCTTATACCTCACCTTGTAGAAGGGGGGTTTCGATTTTGCAATATGCTGATGATACAATAATTTTTATGGAGCACGATTTTGAAAAGGCCCTAAATATGAAACTTATTCTATGCATTTTTGAGCAATTGTCTGTTCTAAAGATAAATTTTCATAAAAGTGAGTTGTTCTGCTTTGGACAAGCTAAGGAAGTTGAGGCACAATATAGGATTATATTTGGGTGTGAGTCGGGGTCTTACCCTTTTAGATATTTGGGTATCCCTATTCATTTCCGTAAATTGAAGAATGGAGAATGGAAACCAATCGAGGACCGTTTTGAAAAGAAATTAGCAAGTTGGGTCGGGAAACTATTGTCTTATGGAGATCGTTTAATCCTTATTAATTCGGTCCTCACTAGCTTAACTATGTTCTTATTTTCCTTCTTGGAAGTACCAATAGGGGTACAAAAAAGATTGGACTTTTTTAGATCAAGGTTTTTTGGCGAAGCGACGGTCATAAAAGAAAGTATAGACTTTCTAGATGGAATATTTTGTGTAGACCGAAAGAACAAGGAGGGCTTGGGATTGAGGTTTTAGACCTTAAAAATAAATGTTTATTGAGCAAGTGGCTTTACAAACTTTTATCAGAAGAAGGAGGTGTGTGGCATGAGTTGATTCACAACAAATACCTTCATTCGAAATCTTTATCACAAGTAAGAACAAAACCTTCAGACTCTCCTTTTTGGAAAGGAATTATGAAAGTAAAAGATCAATTTTTTGAGAGAGGTTCATTTAAAGTAGGAAATGGGGTCAACACTAGGTTTTGGGAGGATACATGGCTCGGGGATAAGCCCCTATCTAGTCAATATGCGTCCCTATATAACATTGCTCAACGAAAACAAGTTTCTTTGGCGTCGGTTATGTCTAACGCTCCATTAAACATAGGTTTTAGGAGAGTTCTAACAGCATCTATATGGACTAGTTGGCTTCATCTAGTTAACCGGTTGATGTATATAAATCTCACAAACCAAGAAGATGTGTTTCGGTGGGGTTTAACTAGCCCTGGAATTTTTACTGTAAATCTTTGTATCTAGATTTCATGAGTGATCATACAAGATTTTTGCACAAATATATTTGGAAGATGAAAGTTCCACTGAAAATAAAGATTTTTATGTGGTTCTTATATCGCAAAGAGATTCTTACCAAGGATAATTTGGCAAAACGTAAATGAGAAGGGTGTAAAAAATGTTGTTTTTGTGATCAAGAGGAGACAATCCAACATTTGTTTATATCTTGTTTTTTGCTAAAATGGTTTGGCGTATTGTTCTTATGACATTTAACATTCAGCAACCAAAAAACATTAAGAACTTGTTTGGTAACTGGCTAAAGGGAGTTTCAAAAAAATAAAAGGCTCATATCCGAGTTGGAGTTTGTGCCTTGTTGTGGGCTATTTGAAACATACGCAATGATTATATTTTTAACAGAGCAAAAAATACTTCCTTCATGCAGGTTATCCCAATGGCTATGCACTGGATCCGTATGTGGTCCTTCCTACAATCAACGGAGAAGCGAGCCGCGATGGATTTTGGGTGCAGCCGCCTGGAATCGGTTGCATCACATCTATATGCCCAGTGCAGTTGGCGTTCTGATTTTAGATTAACATGTTGATGCAGAGGCACTCCATGTCCTTTTAATTTTTTAGATGGTTGATTCATGTTGAGACTTTGAGTGACCCATGAGGACTCTTACTTTTTTTGTAATACTCTGATATTTCAATAAAGAAATAAAGGCCGCATGCATCAATCGATGCAGAGGCTGCCCCTTTTCTAAAAGAAAAAAGCAGCAAGTACCAGACACGCTCATTTCCTTTCAGGATGCCTTCGGGAACTGGAAAGTTTTTAATAATGCGGCTTGCTAGCTTAATATATGGGTGGTTTAAATTTCAGAAAAAAACTTCACCGTCTGAATTCTCAAAAAAAAAACTTCATCGTCTTTAAAGAAAGTAAACTGCACTAAAATGCATTACCAATTGTCTATCTCAACATCTAATTTACCCACATCATATTCGTTTAGACAATCAATTTAGCAAGTTGCCATAGACAATATAGTGTACATACGCTTTATACCATATTTTACTTGCTTCTTATAGTTCCTAAAGAGATTCCCGGGCTGCAACGTGCGGGTATACTTACATATAGTGAGATGCCATAAACTCGGTCCGACGAGAGTCGTCTGGCCATTGGGATGCGCATGTATGATGGCCTGCGCTACGCGTAGGTCGCCCTAGAAAAGGGCACTTTAGGTCCCTTCCGCACCGTCCGTTCCGCGCATCCGATGGTTGGAAATCACCCCCCTGTGACCGGTCGCTATCACTGGCTAATAATTAGATGCATGCTGAGTGGGCCCCGCCTTACACTGTTGGTGCTGTCTTTGTTTGCATGCAGCCCGTGAAGCCTAGTGAGAGAGTACATGCATCGAGCTGCTGCTTTCTGCTTGATACATTCCAGTGCTGCTAGCTCCATTCACAAAACTACACACAAACATATACTTTATGGGGAAATATAATCTAAAATCTCTGATGAAATAAAAGAATTAAAATGATACAATAAAAATAATAAAATTGAACGTTATAACATGAATACAACATGTTTTTTCAACAAAAAAGTCACAATCACAACTCGTATCAACTAAGGCCGTGCTTTTAATCGTATAACAAAATTTATATACGCTTACAACAACACATAGAGAAAATGTGTACCATTGCAGCAAAGGCTCACAAAAAAATCACAAGTAATCGAAACAAAAAAAATGTATGTTTGTAGCATAATTTACATACTTTCTGGACAAAAGAAACATAATATTACAACAAAGTTGTCGCAATTTTTAAAAAGTAATATCATGAAAAGGGCAAATAACAATTTTTTGCAGCACATTAAATCGTAACAAAAATAATCTACTATTGCCACAAAAATTATAAACTATTACAGCAAAAATCACGTGTTTGTAGCAATTAAAAAATGTTTAGTAACAAAAATCACTAAGTATTTGAACAAAAATAACAAACAAATCCAATAAAAAATTCATGTGTCTACAACATTTTGGAAAACATCATTAATAAATCCTGGAACACACAAACTTGTAGCAACGTCTAGAAAACATTGCAACATCTGACGTGTACTTTCTAAATAAAAGACATATGAGTTTGTTACAGTTTAAATCATATATGCACCATTTAGAAGTGGTAAGCAACACATGTTTGCTCCATATTCATGTGCAACAAAAATCACCATGTATTTCAACAAAAAATACTATCATTGTAAATTCTATGGGGCGAGTTCAACAAGTTAATACTCCTATCCATACAACTGAACCAACTAGTCAAGACATATCCGTACACTACATTTACTTACCTAGCCATTTCAAAATTAGGTAGCGTATTAAGAAACTAGCCTAGTGCACATGATAGCAAAAGAATGTCAACATGTCTTTGTACTAGTAGCAAACCAGCTTTTCTTGTCCCGCATGCAAAGTAGACACAAACTTTGCCACGGAACAATGAAAGACGTTGCCTAGCTGTAGCCTGTAGTACAGTAGTAGCGAAATGGCTATACATGCATGAGAAATCAGCACATGGGTGATCCCACACGTTAGACGATGCCTAGCTGCGGTAGGGAAATGCGCGCACGCGAAGCGACCTACGTTAGCGCCTCGATAGGTCGCCCTAACATAAGCGTTTTCCATGTATGATCCTATGAATGAGTTACTGCCTATGGAGTAGTTTTTTTTGTCATGGATATTTAATTCCTTTGATATATGGTTACAATCAGCTACAATAACCTATGAAATGCAAGAGTGACGTTTTGAAGCCCGAGCTACCCATAACTCGTATTTAAAAAAAAAACATTGTAATTTAAGTTTTTTTTTGAAAAATCTCCGTTATAGATTGTGGTAGGATCTACAAGTGTGTAAATTTGTAATTAGAAATTCTTCGTAATTTAGACCGGGCTAGAAAAGGGTGGATCTTGGTAGTTATTTGATTTTTGATTTTTTTTGTCAGATTTCTCTTTTTGTGTAGTCTAGAATAATATGAATTTAGCATTCAACATTAACATACTTGTGGAACTCGACATTATCTACGTATAGGATTTTTGTTCCAGATTTTCTCACACTGAAAAGTTCCGATTTTTTATTTTTGAAAAAAGTGAGCTATGTGTATCGGGCCACATTAGCACTTTCCGGTGAAATACAAACAGGAACCTGTTGCATCCAACATTCGGTGCTCGCTCCTATTCTACCAATATTAGCTACGTAACGTGGAACCCTACTAGTACTATACGGATGTCATAACCCTCTTCGGTATCAAGACTATGTGAATGGGATACAACTCGTGTTATTTATTTTAGGCAGCTCACAACACAAATTTTAGGACTGATACTATTCTAATATGAGAGCCATCTCCTGCAATAGGACTATGTGAAGGAGTCAGAACGCATTTTATTTGACTAGTAAAATGCCCATGCATTGCTATGGGCAGAGAAAACATATTCATATTAAACTAGCAAAATATCCGTGCGTTGCTACGGGCGAACAAAACAAAATGACCCACATACAATGAGTCATCTCGAAATGTATATCTCATAAGTGAACTAATATATTTGCAATTTGCATAAACTCTTTATCAATTGTTTTAAAAAAATGACTAAGCACTATCTTTATTCATGAATTTTTCTACATTTCTTAAGGATAGGGGTTAGAGAGGGGGCGGCGGCTTGACTGACCTGCTTGAGGTTGCAGAAGCCGTCGTCGTTTCTTTCATGCTTTTCTTCATCGGTCATCTGTGCATACTGTTCTCTATCTATTTTTCTTCTTTGTTCCTTAACATCCATGACCTAAGATTGCAACCAAAATTGTGTACCTGCATGAGGGATTTCATACGAAAAATATAAATGATAAGTTCATATCTTTGACGAAAGAAAAATGGCTACAAGATACCTCTTTTCTTCTTATTATTTTTATATAAACATCTTTTCGAAAAGGTGACAACACACTGTATAGCTTATATTAGGTATATCATATAAATAAACTCAGGAGAAATCTAGACTTCTCGTGCAGACTGTACAGGGTGTCGGCATCATCCAACACAATTCCTAACACCAGATATTCAGCTATAAAGCCGCAAAGTAACCATGTCTGATTTAATTATATGACAATCATTCAGCTACTGCAAATCCTTTTGAAGAAAACACAGCAGTAATGACCCACCAGGTCAGGTCCTGTCAATGGTCCTCCACATCCTGTTAACCTCACATCAGAATCAGATGTCCTACCATGGCGTCGACCCTAACAAAATCTGAACAGAAGACGACGGCCACCGGCGCTGCTAACGACGAGTCGCGGTTGTGTACGCCGGTTGCTCGGCGTGACCTCCGTGCTCACCTCCCTCGCGAACAATGCTCCTTATGCCCACTATGCAAACACCACTTCCATATGCATCGGCCGCTGCTGCGTGTCTCAGCCTGCAATGCCGGCCAAGACTTGTGCGCTGTGCACTGGATCCTGCGGCAAATGCCGGTGTAGGAAACTCGGAGATGACGCCCCAGCTATGGCCGTTGAGGAACGCGCGAGCTGCCTTTGTGGTGCAGCTCGTCAGCCTGTCATCAACATACCAATAGCCGTGAGGTAACACCAGGCGATTGCGAGGTCATGATGCAGGAGGTCCTTCGACGAGGCCGGTTGGCGTTGGTAATCAGCAGAGCAGGACACATTACGATTGATTTCACGCTCCCGTGATTTCTTCACGTGCATAGGAGTTCTCTATATGGTCAATATGGACGAATTGCTCGTCCTTACCGTGTGAATCGACGTGGGGCACGTCCGACCGCACCTGCGCACCGCTCTCCTGGACCTTGTCCCCGACGTCGACTCTCTCCATCCCGAGCTCGCTCGCCCACCTCCCTTTGTCTCCGACCTTCAACGACGTCGGTGTCGCCTCTCTCCTGCTTGTGCTTACCGTGCGGATTAATGGCGTCGACCTCGCTCCTGCCTTCTCTTATATGAATCGAGTCCAGCTCGTGTAGGATTGTGACTCAACTCGGTGGGGAAGGGAGGATGAAATGTAAATTCAGTCTGGAAGAAATATATATTTTCCTTAACATCTAGTAGTGGTATGAAAGAAATAGATAGCCGAAACCTTATATTGCAGTACAGAACAGTACAAAAGAATCGCGACAGACACTAACAAAGCAGAGGCTCAGAGATGATTCGGGATGCCTAGTTCTTGGCGCGGTCGGAGGCCGTCCTCACCATTGTCCAGGCGCAGAGAGAAGGCCAGCGTGAGGGCTTCATTTGGAGGACGAACATGACGATGCCGACCCTGCCGATCATCTGGAGGATTATGGAGTTGTCCTTGTCGCAGATGTAGGACTGGAACTCGGCGAGGTATACGCGGGGGGCGAAACGTGGTGTGCCACGGCGCCGGGCCGGCGGTGACGCCCAGGAAGATGGCCATGAGCATTGCCCCCGCGGTGTGCCACGGCGCCCGGCGAGCTCCGCAAGGGGCGGGTGTGAGCGACCTCGGCTGGGGCCGGCTTGGGAGAGCTCCGCCATGGGGCGGGCGTGGGTGGCCTCAGCAGGAGCCGGCTCGGGCAAGCTCCGCCATGGGCGGAGCCGGTGTGGGCGACCTCGGCAGGGGCCGGCTCGGGTGAGCTCCGACGTGGGAGGCGCCAGCGAGCGGAGGGGCGGGCGTGGGCGACCTCGAAAGGGTCAGACCCGAGGAACTCCGCCGTGGGCTCAGTGACGAGCGGGCTGGACCGTTCGCGCATAGAAAAAAATGAAACATTTTCTTCCACTTAACAGTGGCATGGTGGGTAAATATGTGATTTGTGGAAGGGTAAAATCGTCCAAAAAAATTTACGTACGACCGGTGTCCCCAAACAATATTATATAGTAGAGATTAGCACAACAAGCAGTGAAAAAATATCAGCACAATCGAAATATTACTCAAAAATGGATTGAGTTGGATAACCAGCTTTGTAATGTAAGATGATAAAGCACTGCTAGGAGTGGATGCAACAAGACTGATAATAGTCCAACAGCATAGACTGATCCAAAATATAAAGTACAAAGCAACATGGATATACAAGGCTCGTTTTGGTTTACTTATTAATTCAAAGGAGAGCAATATAAGAACCTCTTACAATCATGTGGTCATCGACTAATCGCCCACCAGCTATGCAAGCCTCAGACTAAGCAGATGATTCACACCCTGGAACATAGATTTTGCAGTACATATAAAGAGATGATGGCTGGAATTGATCTTACGCTATAAGGAGGGGGAGAGTCTATTGGTACCAGTACCGATAAATATCCTGATATTCCTTATGAGCTAAAATCATTTATGGCTGACGGTATGTATATTCATATAGGACAACCGCAACACTAACGAGAGTTTGACGACAAGACAAATTCAATCAGCTAACAGAATCCACTGTGTTCACCAGTAGTCGCCGCAAGAGCACTTCCCTTCCTTGAAATGGTGGAACCGCTTGTTGTCCTTAACAATGAGCTCCCTCGACATGATCTTAATGGCGTTGTAGCAGTCCCCGCATATCCTGAGGTTTTTGATGATGCAGAGCGGGGTCCTGGCGGGGGTGCTGATCAGGCCATAGGCAATCGCGAGCCTCTCGCTATGGTACAGCAGTGCCAGCTCCTTGGCCTCCTGGTTGATGTCGTGGAGCACGTACCTTGTGTCCGGGACATAGCGCTGCTCAGTCACCACCTTCTTCCCGGTCTTGGGCGGCAGCCTGTACGGCTGTACTCCCCCAGCTTGTTCCTCCCCTCGAGCATGTTGATGCCGAGGCACCGCTTCAGAGGAGGGGTTGGGAACTTCTTGGGGTTGAGCTTGGACGGGTCGAGCGAGACAAGAAGCTCCTCTACCCGGTCCTCGAGGTCAAGTGGTCAACATCGCCATTCATACGTGCAAGATTCAGAAGCGACTCCCACACCATGGATGTGGGCTCGAACAGGAGCTTCTCGATGTACTCCACAGCCTCATTGAGGTGACCTGACTTGCCCAGGACCTCGATGATCCCAACGTAGTGCTCCACACTGGGTTCGATACCGTGGTCCCTGGACATGGCGTTGAGGTAGAGGAAGGCCTCCTCGATGGCCTCCGAGTTGGCGCACGCGTTGAGCACCAGCATGAAGGTGTGAGCGCTCGGCGGGATGCCGCTCCGCTTCATCTCCTCGACGAGCTACAGCACGGCGTCGCCAAGCCCCTTGGCCGCGTAGCCGTCGATCATGATGTGCCAGGAAGCCATGTCCCTGTTCAGGCATATGGTCGAACGTCCTGTGGGCGTGCGTCATGTTCTCGCACCTGCCGTACATCTCGAGCACCTTGTTGTTGACCTGGAGGTCGGCGCGGAAGGGCGAGCGCAGCAGGAAGTTGTGCACCTTTCGGAGCTCCTCGAGCAGCTTCGGGGCGGAGCAGGTGGCGGCGAGCGCGTAGAAGGACGGCGCGTCGGCGCGTGCCCCCTTGTCGAGCATCTTCACCGCCTCCTTCAGGCGCCCCTCCTTGCAAGCTTGATCAGATCCTCCGGCCCCTCAACGGGCGGTGGCGGCGGCACCTGCTGCGGGGACAGAGCGGGAGGAGCCGGGCCATAGCCGTGGCGCGACGCGGGAGCGGGAGGCCCCTTCTGGTGGTCCTTCATCCTCCATACCGAGTTCCATGGCCGTCGTGAGGCTCCAAGCGTCCACCGCCTGCACCGCGCGCCGTTGAGCCCAACCTACACCGGAGCACGCCTCCTCGGCATCCCCTCCACCGGACTGAGAGCCGACGGACGGTCTCCCCACCACCTGAATCCAACGCTGCCGATCACTGCCTCGCGGGCTTCCTAGCACCCATCTCCCGAGGTGCGCACCTCTAGCGTTGGAGGATTTGGGGGTCGGAGGGGAATAGAGGAAGAAGACAGAGGGGGAATAGAGGCGGGGAGTGCGGGTTATTTTCTTAGTTTCTATGGGGCTAAACGTAAAAAGACCACGACCTACCATGGACACGGTAAGCCGTATTATATAGTAGAGATTATGGGTAACTCACACCACAAATTTTGCGCAATAGGGCTACTACTATCATCCATATAGTAGTAGCACACATTTTAGGCTGCATGTGTGGCTTTTGCGCTCTAGATAGTACAGTTAGGAGGTTCCAAACGGAGTGGAAACAACGCCTGGCCCCGTTGCTTCGTCTGTCCATGCTAACTAGAAGATAGGAATGCATCTTGCGATCCACACTCTATATCCGACGGTAGCCAGATCATGCACAGCTAACCACCATGGCATATAATCCAAGTTGATATAAAAAATTATATGACAAATTCTGTATCATATATAAAATATTATACAACAAATTTATACAAAGTACATAAAAATACCATGATATCTTGCAGGATACTGTATGAGTGCGTCTACGGTGTTGCAGCTGCACTTGAACACTTGGTAGAACAGAGCATTAAAGAAATTGATCATATATTTTTGTATATACAATCGATCTGATATTTTGTGTAAAGGACAACGCACTTATGAGCGCCCCTGGCTAGGAAAATACGCGCAACTTGATAAAACAAAGCAATGGAATTATTTATTTAAACAAATTTCAAATGAATTGGAGTATAAATTTTGGTATATCGTACAATTTTTATATACTCTATAAAATTTGTCAATATTAATTGATATATGATATAAAAATTCCACGTGCATTAAGTCTCTAAATCAGTTATTTAGGCTTGTTGCAACCTTGGTTTTATTTTATATTTTATTTTAGACATATAAATCTTGGTGATTGAGAGGGACGGACGGTGATACCTCGGATCCTTTTTCTTTCGTCGGGCGCCCGCGTAGGGCAGGGTGCCGGTTTAGAATACTACACGTGCCGACCCGGTGACGCGCTCGACAAAATAAAGTGGCAAGACCGTGCTCAGGTGTGGGCACGCGCAAGTGGTCGCGGTCGGCATGATCCGTTATTTAAGGCAATGCATTATCACTTTTCGTTTTTTCCCCCCCCCCAGGGACAGCGCAACCAACGGTTTACACTACTAGGAGAATCCGTGATTTCTCGCACGAGATACCGGGAGCGTCCCTTTACATCCTGACCGTGGAAACGAACTTGGACGGGTCGATAAGGTTCGTTCGGTGTCTACTGAAGCTATTTAACAAGAGTATAAGCTATTCAGCTCGGATGTTCTTCCTCTTCAACAACATCCATGGCGACCACCTGTAAACCAAACCAAAAAGCTTCGTCGGCGATCCGAGTTAGCCTCCTCTGGAGCAAGAGAGGTTCATAGATACTACTCCTGGCAACGGGAATTTTGCGTTACGGGGTACCTATGGGACTCTCCTGTTGTGCAGATCACTTGCTCTTTGTGGCGGGCGGGGGAGCCCAGGATCCCAAGGCCAAGGG